>JAITYX010000010.1:620000-5420000 GCA_021018815.1 Talinum fruticosum | reverse complement strand
CCTTACTTGTGCTTGTTTATTCTGATTCATTGCTTTCGAGTCCAATCTTTTCGACCTCGTGTCTAGACTCGAAAGCTGTCTTTGCCTCTTTTCGTCAAAAAGAGTGTGTTTTCGCGAAGAATTTTCTATCACCCTATTCACCCCCTCTAGGGTGACTCGGACTCTCCCGAGCAAACCTTCAGGGTGATGAAAGATTTTTATGAAAAATCAAACTCTTTTGATCAAATAACAGACGAAGCGGATTACGAGTCTACAATAGGGTCGAAAAGTATGAACTCGGAATGTAGATGCGAGATAGAACTACAGCGATAAGACAGTCCGAGTCTAGAATGGACTCGAAAGTAAATACACGAAATTACGTGGAAACCCTCCTGAGGCAGAAAACCACGGACCGTGTTAATCCAAGCACGAAGTCAAATCCACTATTTTGAGTCCAAAAATACCGTAGACTGACTGTACTGAGTTGCTCCCTTAAACAACTCTTTACAAGTTTTTCCTAGATTCAAAAATTCCCTTATCCGATCTAGTACTTCCTAGCTGAGATAAACCACCTGTGTTTTTTTATTTGTTTAAAATTCCCTTATTTACAAAAGCTTCGTATAGGAATCCACAATTGTAACAACCCGGTCCTAAATCACATTATTTATTTTAAATCACATTATTTATACTATTTATATAATTGAGCGCGTGCACTTCAATTCGATATTTTGTATTTACATTATCCTTATACATGTGTTATGCAGCTAAGGCGACGAAGTGGCCCTAATAAAAATCTCATAATAAGATTTTAATTTGTGAACATCGTTATTAAAAACAAAATTAATAGTAACAATAAAAGAAAACAAAATAAGTAAATAAGGAAATAAATCAAAATAATAAAATGACAAAATTAGATTTTTCTAAAGAAAAATCCAGAGAAAGAATTCTCCGGAATACGTTAGACAGACTTAAAATATATTCCGGGCTCCTCCTCTCTCTCCGTGCTCCTTCGTTCTCTGCCCTTCCCCTGCCTCCTCTGCTTCTCCCTGCCCACGCTTTCTCTCGGCAGCGCTGATTCCGGCGACTCGGACACCGCCAACGCCGAGCGAGCCGGCGCTAGCACCGGCCGAAGGCCACCGGCCTCCCTCCTCACGCTATTGCTCTCTATCTCGCTCTCCCTCGCGCGCCTTCGCTCTTTCCTCTGCCTCCATCTGCGGCCTGCTCCGGCAATCGGGCGCCACCAACGCCGGCCAAAGCCGACGCCGGCGTCATCGTGGAGACGCCGACACCTCACTCGCCACCGCTCTCCCTCTCTCCCGCTGTCGCTCGCGCACGGGCGGTTGCCACTGCCTCCCCACTGCAGTAACCCATTCTGCCGCCAACCACCGCCCGCAACACGGCCGTCGGAGCTCGATGCCGGTGCTGCCCTGCAGTCGCCGGAGCAACCGAGCACCCCCAACCTCCTCTCCTTGACTCCTCCTCTGCGAATTCGAAGGTAAAAGCCCTAAACCCTAAATTATCAAGTTCATTATTTATTTGAGCAATTATATTTGGGAAATTGAATTATTTGATTTATAAATACGTTGTGGAGTGAAGTATATGATTCGAAATATGTTGTTGTGTGAATTTAGAAATTGATTTGGGAAAATCCGAATTGTTGTGAACAATTTTAGGGATTAGTCACATTTTGTAAATAACTAGGATTGAACATAAAGGAAGAGAAAAATATGCAGGGAAATTGAAGTTGGGTAATAGATTGTGTAGGAGGCATGTAGAATATCTTAACACCTGGTGTGTGTAATCCGTACGTGAATGCGAATTTTGTTGAGAAAATAATGCTTAGGCCCTTAAACCGGTATATATATGAATTTTGGGTGATTTGGCAAAGTTGTGAAATCTTCCGATGGAAGGGCATTTGAAGGATTAATTAATTTCTTAACTACGGGTATTGAGTGCGAGAGAAGGGAAGAGTGAGGAATGAATTAAAAATAAGTGTTTGGGCATGTATATTTATATACACCATTTCCAATCCAAGTCAACTAGCAAATCGAATAACACCAACATCATTGGGTATTTAGTTAGTCTAGTCAACTTCTTTAATTAATATAAATTATATTCAATAAACGCAGTAAAGCTAAGTAATACAAACATTAGTTTAATCGATCTTCATACGAATATAGAAAATGAAATAAATTGTTAAAGCTTATACAAACTCAAGCATTAAAAACTCAAGAAAACATTATTAACCCTAGAAATCCATTTTAAACAGAACCGAGGCCACTTCGTTGCCGAATAGCTGGTGACTCAAATTTACGTAAAGGGGAGAAACAAATATTCTCAATTCGAGTACGTTCATTGCCTGTACCTTTTGAAAACTCACATGTTTCATCGGATCTCAACATTTCTCATATATGCAATTAATAATGAATCATTTACAAGGCAAGTTTTGCCACCTAATTAAGTGGTCCCCGCCCAATTATCAATTACCAAGGGCTTAGGCCCGCCAATTATACTGCGCGCGGCGTCAACTCGGGTTATCGATCGGCCGGGGGTGACACCTGTTCAACGATCGTATCAATTACCAAGGGGTTCCACTTTCGGATAATAACCTAGCAAGCAAGTTTTACTTACATTCTCTCCCCCGATTTCAAATTAAAATGAATTGAAATGCGCGTGCTCAATCAAAATATTCTTCAAGTTATTTTACGAGTGCAGGAATGTTCGTGCTGAGTTTCGACTCACTCTTCCAAATATTTTACTTGTTTTTGTTTTAGAAAGAAGCATGGGTGAACAATCAACCATTTACTAAGTCCGACGAAGGCAAACCCTAGCCAGCCACGTGACACTCGCAAATCTGAAGGTACATAGACGCTCACAGGTGATTTTACCCTCAACCAGGGTTTAGGTATGACCTTGGGAATTATTATACATTGTACATTATCTTGTGGATTAAACAAAAGTCTAGTTTGTATAAATATTATATTGCTAAACCCGTAAACCGTATTTTGGGATGACCTAGCTACTTGGGTAATAAGTAGTTACTCCTAACAGACATTTTTGAAATATAACCGTGGATGCCCAAACCGTATTTCAATTATTTAGCCTTATCCTATTTTTAGGACGGCGGTAACGCCTTCGATTGTTACCTTCAGCTGCGACCTTACGTAATAGTCCCTAATGAAGGGATTATTAAGTAATGGTAATTGAGGGCGTTACAACAATGAAACGATTCCTTCCTTTTTTAGGTTTTTTCTTAGGGCGGACCTATGGTCGGGGGCTCTTTTACCTTGGAAAATCATACATTATCTGGATCCAAAGAAACAGATCAAGATATGATAAGCGGAGTAGCGAGAAAATATAGCCCGAAGGGATATCTCGATAGCGGCATCTCACTAAGATTTCGAAAAGTCGTCCCGAATTCGTTACTATGGGGTCCTGAAGCACAAGGGGATTTTACTCGTTGGTGTCAATTAGGGAAACCTCCGCTACATCACCATTCAAGATTTCTTGGCCCACTATTGGCCAAACTACTTGGGCACTAGGTCCAATGTGAGTAGGATCGCTTAGCCATTAAAATGGATGGTTTTGTGTCTATTACCAGTTCTTCCTCCCGAATTGAGACCGATCATTCGGATAGATCGAGGTAAATTAATGAGTTCATGAATCTCTCGGTTCGAGAAATCAAAATAAGAGGTCGAAACATAGACCGATTCCCAAAATGCCTTTCCGGATATTCTTTATTCCATTTTTTCAAAGACAACTTCAACAATCATTTAACCAAAATCTACTGGCAGGTATTTTACCGGAGGTTTCTATTTCTTCGAATTCCAAGGTACTTCTTTTTTTAAGGTTCCTTCCGTTTGAAGAAAGGAAGGATCCCGAAGAATCGAGACGATTCCAAATAGAAAAACTTCAATCATTTCAATTCGTTTGAAAAGAAGTCCCGGCTCCAAGTTGTTCAAGACATCTTATCGGAGCTGTCCATATCCGGTTCATCCTTCGGAACCATATCACATCCCGGATCCGATGAAATAGGACATCCGCTTCTTCCTCACTTTTTTCGTTTCGAGGTTCGGAGAAACCCCGGAATTAAAAAATGGGCAATCATGAGCCAACTCCTTTTTTTTTTTAGCTCTCGTTCTGGTTCTCCTGTAGCTGGATCCTCCGGAACCACAAGAATCCTTAGTTAGAATATCGATCCCGGAGGGTGCGGATCCATAATAGGCATAACTGGGTTCATCAATTATGGTCAACAAACGATGACGGGTGGCAAGGTACATTGGTCAAAGTTATTGAAAGTAAAGGGGCAATACTGTTTATAGCTAGGGACAATCGAGCTGAGTTAACCCTTACGACTCGGTCAAGGGACCTTACTTAGAGAGTAAGAAAGAGATTGTTTAGTAACTAAGTACGAGACCTTACAACTCATAATATAATGAATTATAGAGTAGGAGTTGTAAGTAGAAGATTGAGAATGAATACAATGACTTTGCTCAAGTATGTGTATTAACAATAGGTTCGGCAATCTTCAAGTCTTGAGAGTTGGCTTCTATTTATAGATGAC
Organism: Talinum fruticosum; assembly: GCA_021018815.1. Taxonomy (NCBI): domain Eukaryota; kingdom Viridiplantae; phylum Streptophyta; class Magnoliopsida; order Caryophyllales; family Talinaceae; genus Talinum; species Talinum fruticosum. The sequence goes on along the minus strand of JAITYX010000010.1, from coordinate 5,415,457 downwards.
CAGGCAGCATAGCCGTTATCTCCATCTTCCGACCGAGAGTCCTTTGTGACCGTTGTTAAGAACTTTCCGAGTCACTCGAAAGTATCCGTTGGGATATGAACGTTGGACAATGGTTCTTGACTCCTTTGGAAGTCCCAAAACCACCGGCGGTGTCTTGAAAGATAAGGTGGAAACCACCGTTTAGCTTAGTGTTGCAGATTTTCGGTTTGGAAACAGACAGCCCCGACGTAATCTTCCGGGGCTAGGTCAAAGGTGGAAAAATCCTTATCCGCTAGTAATTTGACGTTTTGAAGCCGGTTACTTTTGTAATTCAAAAAGTGTATCCTCGTTTGAATAACCTACAAAAGTAAATCAAATTGGTTCTCAAAGTATAAAATACTTTGGTCCAAGATTAGACACATATAATAACATAATTAAGATAATTAAGTGACTAATTATCTAAGTCGTAAAAGGAATGAAATTTTCCGAGTCTAATATCCATGAAACTCGAAATTCCATCCGAGTTAGTCTAGGCGCGAATCAAGTTACATAAAGAACATCGAGTGAAATAAACTTGATCTAGACTAAGCATGGTTCGGACTAGAAGCGCCGACTATAACGAATAACACCTGTAATATGAAGTCGACACTGAGTGCGGTTATGCGAATACTAGTCATTTGAACGTGCGTTAATTCTAAGTGATGAGAGACTCGGAACTGGGTATACAATAGTAAGTTCGGATATGCTTGTCCGAGTCTCACGGAGACAAGTAAGAATACATGAAATAAATGCTATATCACTTAGAGGAAATACTATATCACTTAGAAAAGTTTCTAAGGTATAGAGAATGACTTGGAATCAAAACTCTATAAGTGAGAATACCTTATACCGATTCCTTTGGTAGAACTCAGAAATGTGCGGAGTAAAGTCCGAGTCTTCAAAGATGACTTACGACGACGGTTCGGAAGGAAAACCGTAGTCATAGGTCACTCTACGACGACGGTTTTCCAAAAAGAACCATCGTCATAGAGTTACCACGACGGTTCTTACATTAGAACTGTCATCATACGTCCCGAACAAAAATACCCAGAATTTTTAGGCAAGGCATATGACGACGGTTATAATGTAAGAACCGTCGTCATAGGTTTGTATTTTTATAGTTTTTTTTTTTTTGTTTTTCCATTTCCCTGTACAAAATACACTCCAAAATACATTATAACTTAGACAGACAACAACCAACAACCTCAATTTTTCAACATATACAAAAATTTACAACTTACTACAACCACAACAAAAGTTCCATCTTGAATAAGTTCACAACACGGTTTCATATTTCACAATAAGTTCCAGCAAAGAATATTTACAATGATGTGAAATATAATACAAAGACTACTCTTCTTTCAATATTTAATATGAAAAAGTTCATCTTTACTCTTGAAACTTTGTGGTGTAAACTTATTTTAATGTTTTTTCCCAAGGAAAATCTCTATTATTTTCCTAAAGTGATACTTTTGTATTAGATTTAGTTATGTGCTTGTCTTTATGACTATATTGCTTGCTTGGAGTTGTTGCAGAGGTAGCTTGGACAACATATATACATCATATTTGCAGTCCACACTACCTCCGCACGAACTCCAAGCAAGCGATATAGTCATAAAGACAAGCACATAACTCAATCTAATAAAAGTATCACTTTAGGCAAATAGTAGAAATGAACCATTTGACATAAATATTGAAATCATTTAAAACACAAAGTTTCAAGAAAAAGAGATAGACTTTTTGACATAAGTACTGAAAAAATAATACACACAGAGGTCATCTCACCAAGCAATCTCTACTTCCTTTGTCATTGTCCCAAAGTGATGCTCCTCCAAGGCAAAGCTGTCTCAGCTGTCAGAAAATACAATGAGAAAATCAAGGACAAAGGTAATATTCAAGAGCTTAGTCCTTTTGACCTTCGTCGAATGATGATCTTCTAGCTTTCCATTGGAGTACTTAGTCCGTTGTTTGCTTTCTCGAAGTTCGTGCAGGGGTAAAGATGGAGAACATGAAAATTGAGGAAAACATTAAGCGAGAGCTAAGATGAGCAACCAAAACTCAAAAAAGTATTAAGCAATAATTATCCACAAGAAACATTACCTAAATCATAGCCCTCATCAACCGATGATCTTCTACCCTTCCATTGGACAACCGAGTCCTTATTTTGATTCTCATGGAACAATGATTTGTTACATAAATACTACAAGTCAAAATAATGAAAAGCAAGTTGCAGTTTCTAAAACAAGTAACAATATTGGATATCATCCGGAACAAAATTAATACTCTTACCGAGTTGATATAATTATATGGTTTATGCCTTTTTCCCCCTCTTTAAGACTTATCTTTAATATATAGGCCCTCTTGTGGTCAACCCTTAAATACAAACCTTCAAAATTGGGATCCTCATTTTCGACAGTGCATTCCCAAGGAGAGGGGTAGGGTCTCCTCAACAAACTCACACTCATCTTCACCATCCCCACCAACAACGTGCTTCTTCCCTTGAAGAACAATAGACCACTTATTTTTGGCCGGATCCTCAATGTAGAACACTTGTCTTGCCCGAGATGCCATAACAAATTGATTAGGCCCTTCTCTTGTGAGATCGACCATCGTGAATCCCATCTCATCAACTCGGACACCATTGTTATTGTCAACCCATTTGCATCGGAAAACGGGCTCAAAGAAGTTAACATAGTCTAGCTCCCATATCTCCTCAATGACTCAGTAATATTACATTTTAGTTACAACAGTATTTTTTCCTTGGAGTTGCAAACATGAAGTGCATGATCCTTCAATGTGACCCCACTATTTTGCGAAGTGTGCATATTGTCCTGGCTCTTTGTGTAGAAAGAGTATCCATTGATGCCATACCTATGGTAAGATATGACTTATAATCGTGGCCCTCTAGCCAAGCTTACTAATTTTTGCGAGATATGCTCTCGTGATTCTTCCACTTGGCTAGTGATCACTCTATCTCTAAACTAGTTGATAAATGTGCAATTATGATGGGTTAGTACCCATGTCTCATTTTTCCTTGGTACTGTCTCCTTATGAGGGATCTGTGCTCGTCAATGAACGATCGCACTTTATCACTGGTTTATAGAATATAAAGATTCCTCATATCCCGATCGATTATAAGAACCGTCGGCCCCAATTTCCCCGCCCACCGATCTTCCCTATAAATTGATGTTTTGGAATACCAACTTCTTCCATTTGGGGGTAGTATTCACAGTAGAACTTGTCACACTCCTCGGTTGTGTATTCCTCAACAATGCACGCTTTCGGTTGGTACTGATTTCTAACATACCCTTTGAGAATTTTCATAATACGTTCAAAAGGGTACATCCATCGGTAAAAATCGGGGCCACGAGAATCGCACTTCTCTCACCAAATAAACAACTAAGTGCACCATGATATCAAAAAAGAAGGTGGGAAGTACATCTCAAGTTGGCACAATGTAACGATCATGCCGCATCGAAGATCATCCAATTTCTCCAAATCAACGACTTTGCTACATATGGTATTGAAGAAGAAGCAAAGTCTTGTGATCACCTGTTTGACATGTCTCGGCATCATGGCTTGGATAACAACCGATAGTATTTGTTGCATCAAAGCATGACAATTGTGACATTTAAGACCGATTAGTCTATAATCGGACATCGAAACGAGTCTAATGATATTTGAAGAATATCCCTGTGACACTTTAAGTTTCGTCAAGGTCTCACACAAACGTTGTTTTTCCCTTCTACTCAATGTGTAAGATGCCGGAGGAAAATATGTTCTTTTCCCCTTTGCTTGTGGTGCTAATTCCTCCTGTATTCCCATTTCACACATATCGAGTCGTGCTTTCTCTCCGTCCTTGGTCTTCCCTGGTATGTTCGGAAGAGTACCAATGAGACTTTCACATATGTTTTTCTCTATATGCATTACATCAAGACTATATCTCACATACAACTCTTTCCAATATGAAAGATCAAAAAATATTGATCTCTTTTTCCACACACCATTTTCGGATTGACGTCGGTATGGCTTGCCGAACTCCACATTAAGATCGTTCACTTGCTCATATATTTGATGTCCTGTTAATGGAGTTGGAGCAGAATCCATCTTAGTTTTACCATTAAAGCTTTCTTTTTCTTATGATATTGATGGGAAAAGGGAAGAAACTTTCACCGTCCGAGATAAGCCATCTTTTTCCGTACTTAAGTTGATAGGAGCAAGTACCCTCTACACAAATGGGGAATGCCTTGTGGCCTTTGACGGTGTATCCGGATAAGTTTCCGTATGTGAGGAAGTCATTGATTGTGGTGAAGATCATGGCTCACAATGTAAATTGGTCTTGACGAGTATGTATTATAAACTGAAATACCTTCATCCCACAAAATCTTGAAATCTTCAACAAGAGGCGCCAAGTACACATCTATATCATTTCCTACTGTTTAGGCCCAAAAATGAGCATTGACAACATAATGTACTTGCGCTTCACACACAACGACGCCAGTGAGGTTGTAGATAACCATAAGAACGAGCCAACTGATGTGCTTACTACGGAGGTCACCATGGGGGTTTATTCCGTCCGTACAAAGACCCAAGCGTAGATTCCGTGCTTCATACTCGAATTCCGAGAACAATGAATCGATCCTTTTCCATTAAGGAGAATCGACAGGGTGACGTAGCTTGTCATCACATACTCTTCCGGTCGGCATGCCACATCAAGTTCTTGGCATCGGTTGCACTTGAAAACAAGCACTTAAACCTCGGTGTTATCGGCAAGTACCACAACACCTTTGTAAGAGGTCCCTCAACACTCTCTCCATTGATGTTTTTCATTTTTATCGAGGTACACCACACTTAGGACATTCATGCCTATGTACATGTTTTTTTCGGTACAATATGCAATCGTTAGGGTAGGCATGTATCTTCTTATACCCCATGCCCATAGAACACAACATCCTCTTCGCCTCATATGTACGGTTGGGAAGGACATTGCCTTCTAGGACAACACCCAGCAAGTCCGTGAAACTTTTGTCACTCCAACCATTAGCCGTTTTCAAGTTCATCAACCTCAACACAGGCTGATAAACGAGTGTATTTATCACATCCTAGGTAAAAAGGCTTCTCCAAATTGGCTAACAATTGCTCCAATATGTCTGTTTGATCGACTAAATTACGTTATACTCCACGAACTAGATCTTCGGGCCGATTTTCTAATTCCATGCTACTCTGTTGGTTTCATTTTCATCATACCCTTCATCTTCCTCTCATACTTGTATATTCACATACGACTCCTCTTTCCCATGCCATACTCACACTTTATAAGTTGTGTCAAACCCATGCCGATATAGGTAATCTTTTACAACCTTAGGGGGTAATCTTGAGGAGTTGAAACACCTTAAACACACACAGAATATGGATTGTTCTCCGAATTTGATGGCATATTTGACGAGAATCTCTAGTAATTTGTTGACACCATCACGATATTTTACACTCATCCTATCGCTATAAACTCATTCTCGATCCATACCTTACCTATAAATACGAGAAACAATTCACCACATATAGTTCAAGAAATACGTACTTATGCACAAATAGTATGACATGAGCCTAAGATCCTTCTACGGGGATAGATGGTCCTAAACCCATTCAAGAATAATATAACCCTAGACCGTGTAGCAAAATCTTATCATACATTTGACAAAATTCCGGCAGCATTTCCCCTCAATCCTTCAAGTACAACATACGAAAACAAAGTGGCTAATGTGTATATCCTTACTTAATTTTATGGTAACATAAGTAAAGTTACACACATCAAACTCATCGTCATCATAATTGCACCCGAAAAACGAGATATGAGCACCGTGATATCTTGTCAAATTTATGCTAAGATTATAATAGCCACACAATCTATTATCATATTATTCTCAAACTGTCCAACACGGACAATTCAAAAACCTATACATACCAAGCTAATATCCTAAGCGCTATACGCACATTTATGCATGTACCGCTAATTAGGATAACTTGTTATGTATATATTTTTGAACAGGATCTCTAAAGTTATGAAATGCATACAATAATTTAATGAAAAGCATAAAATTGTAAGCAAAATAAGCACAATTATACACAATTAAGTATGTCATTTATTAAATTAAATGCCTGGAAGGAGAGCAAAAGTCTTCAAAAAAACCACACGATATTATTTTGAGGGACTACTCCTAGAGACTATTTGAGAACTTTGCTTGAATATGACAAGAATGGATGACGAAGAGAAAAGGTCCTTGTACTTCCCCACCACCCAGCTTCTACAAGCCTCTCAACCCTGGTTTTCTCACCAATTTTGTAAGTCCCTTTTAATCACACAGTTATAAGTTCTTACTTATTATAGTGTGGTTAAATTTCTCTTTTTAAATATATATTTATACATATAGTTTCCTTTTTACTTTCAATTTTGATGTATTATAGACAAGTATTTGGGAGATCCCTATGTCTAAATACCTTTCCAATTTTTATATTTTTATATTTATATTTTCTCCTTTTGATCCTTAAACCCTAAACCACAAATTTTTCTATTTTCTCAAACCCTAAACTATAAATATTTTTATTTCTCTAAACTCTAACCATATTTGGATACCAATTTTGATAATTGGATAAATGAGTTCATCCCAATTATCTTTCTATTTCTCTAAACCATAAATAAATTTGTATACACTCCTTCGATGTACCATCCTAACTATCCCACATTCTCAATAAACGATTCAACATTTCAAATGTCAAACATTACCCACATTCTCAACATTCACATAATTACCCCAAATATATTCAACATTTAACTATATAAATATTGTAAATAACTTAAAGCAAAAAATAAGAAAAGATAAAGATTCATACCATAAAAACGGGGAAAAACAACGACGAGAGTGAGGGAGAGGATTCACGGAGAAACAACGGCGAGAGTGAGCAAGAGAAGATAGCTACAAGAAAGAGGAGAGACGAGAGGATATAGTGAGCAAAATGAAACATTGAACAACAAGAGGAACAATGACGTGGATAACTTACCGGCGACAACTATTACTCCGAAACAGATCTAGATCCGAGTATTAGTGGACGAGAGTGAACTGTGGAGAGCGATAAGACCGATAGTAGAGAGCGGATGAAGTGGGCCTGGAAATAGAAGGTGTGTTCTTGGGTATATGACGATGGTTTTTTCATAGAACCGTCGGCATATGTCACAAATGACGACGAATGTTTTCAGCAGGACATATGACGATAGATCTCTGAAAGAACCCTCGTCATATATGTTAGACAATGTCGGTTATTTACAACAATGCCACCGGTCCATTTTCCATGACGGTTTGCCCTTTTAACCGTCGTTAAGAGTGGTTTCTGTAGTAGTGTTATCAAAAAAATTTATATATTGTGCTAGTTAATATACATATATATTTATATACATGTTTACTAGTTGATGGACCAATTTAGTTGAAAATAATATTAGGAGTAAGCTTTAAAAAATATTTATTTGGTTTGTTATTTGCTTAGAATAAATAAATCTCAAAGCATGATTATCATCCTAGGGTCTAAACATCTAAAACCTACTCCTTCCTTTCTAAAACCTCTGCATTTAGGCCAAAAATTTGATTGCTTGCTCCACTTTTCTTTACCTACTGCTACACCCTACATCTTTAGCCCCCTAGCTCTAAGTCTCCATGGTTCACAATCATTACTCTTCTCCAAATCTGCTGCATAAATCAAATAGATTACCTCAACTAGAAATGCTTGCTCATTTCTCATGTAAAACCCAATGGCTCCAAAGAAGAGAGAGAGAGAGAGAGAGAGAGAGAGAGAGAGAGAGAGAGAGAGAGAGAGAGAGAGAAAGAGAGAAAGAGAGGGAGGGAGGAGAAAACAAAGGGGACTTCATCTTCTTTAATCTCATTCATTTCAAGCTTCAACCTCCATTGTTGAGCATGTTCACTAAGGGTAGAGTCAAGAATAAGGTAGAGGAGTAGAAGGAAGGTTCAAGAACATAACAAACAACAAGACATCAACTCTAATCATCTTCATCAAGGTGTGTTTCCTTCTCCTCCTCATTGTTTTTTACTTTCCAAACAAAATGAAGTCCGTATGTGTACTTATGGTCCTACTTTGAATGCATTAAATTTCAAGAAATTGTTAAATGCATGTGTTTTGAAGAGGTTTATTAATATATTTTTATGTTAGGAAAAAGTTATAACAGAAAAAAAATTGAAATATAAACATCACTATCCACTTAGTTGAGCTTCTCTTTGTTGTTGTGGTTTTCATACATGGACTATAATGTGCACCAATCATGTTTAGATTGAAGACTCGAGTATGATCGACTAACCCCTTGAATGTGTTTTGATTTCATGCATTCATCTAAATTTAGGATAAAGCAAGAAGTATCCTAAAAGAAATTCATTTATCTAAGTCATATGCTTTACAATTCATCATTTTAATTTGACTTATTCTTGACTGAACTCGGACTTAAGCATATTAAGATTATCCGACTAAGTCCGACCCACTAAGTCGGACTCGGACATTTAGTTTGCCTACGCTATTATTTGTTTAATTATGCGTAATTGTAAAATGTCTATATAACTCTTGTGCCCATTAAGATTGAATGATTTATTTATGAGTTTTAGCATATACTGGAATTTGAGTATATTGAATATTAGACTTGAAATATTCCAGATTAATAGATTAAGGTAATTAGTCATTAAATGCTTTATTGAGACTGATCCTTATCTAATTATGGACCAAAGTATATTTATACTTTGAGAACCATTGTGCTTAATGTTTTTGCAGGTTTTTCTAATTTCAATTATCTAAAGAAAAAGCAAAAGCAAAAGGCTTCGACCGTTAAAGCACTCGCCGAGCAAAAAGTCGGAATTTCTAGAAAAGCTCGGAACTTACCGACGACCTTGTCATTACTTGTTTTGGGTAATATTTTATTTTTGCGTCTAACGGTCTTTTCGTTTTGCTTTTCCAGTTTACAAAAGTTGGAAAAAGAGTTGTTGGAAGCTAGGACCAAGGCACAACGCTTATTTCAAGGTAGTCCAGAAATCGAGTGACTCGGCCTATCCGTTACAACGGCTAGTTAACTCGGACGGCTTCAACAGAAAGACGTTGGAGGCACAACGGCTATCTCTTCAAGGCGAGACTATTTATAGAAGCCTTAGCACAAGATTTCAACCGACGAATGGCAGAAAAAGAGAGACCATATTGAACACCTTCTCTAGCATACAACTCCCAAACTGTAATTCTAATATTCCGAGTTGTATTTTTCTCGAGTCGGTTGTATTGCAATTCTTACTACTCTTCTACTCTTTCTCTCCGACCGAGTTGTAAAGGTTACCTCAACTCGGTTGTCCCAAACTGTAAAGGTTACCTCGGTTTGGAAGTACCGAGTTAGATAAGGGAACTTCTAACCCGGGAAAAATTGGAGGATCCCAAGTTGATAAGGTAACTTCAACTTGGAAGTACTAGGTCAGTCGGATAAGGTAAATTCGAGCACGGGAAAATTGTAATAGATTTGTTTGGGAACAAATCTGGGTAGTCATATTCATTGTAATTGAGGATTCAATTAGTGGATTTGACTTGGTGTCCGGATTGACACTCGTCCGTCGTTTTACGCCCCGGGAGGGTTTCCACGTATATCCGAGTTTACACTTTTCCGAGTCCAATCTAGACTCGGAATCTGCTTCTGTCTCTATTCTGTGCAAAAGAGTTTGATTTTCTCAAAAATCTTCCATCACCCTATTCACCCCCTCTAGGGTGACTTAACTTCTCCCGAGCAAACCTTCATAGATTTTTGTGGAATCATGGTTTTCTTGAGGTTTCGAAGTAGGCTAGTGAATTATATCTATGGTTGGTGATTTTAGTAAATGGTGAGTGGAAATTTTAACTCGAGTTGCTCAATTCTTGTTTTCTTAATTGACTACTCTTATATGAGTGTTTATTTTCTCTTTGAGCTAAAATATGTTATTATGATACTTAGAAGGCTTAAAATTTTCTAAAATAAACCTCTCATAGATATCCTACAAAGAAAAAGAAATAAAAAAACAAAAAAGAGTTTGATAGTCACTGCCACCCACCAAGAGTACACCCACAGCCTGTGAGGCACGCCGTAGTGTCCAGCAGTGGCCAAAATCGCCGAAACACCCACCACGGGTGTTCCTACAGGCCGTAGGGTAGCCTGTAATGACCACGAGAAGCCCCTACTAGTCGTGGGGAGGCTCGTGATGACCTCTTGAGCCAACTATTGACACCCACTGGCCATGGGGAGGTGCTGTGGTAACCTCCAAAGCAATCTTGGACCCGCATAACTCGAGGGCCTCGTTCTAGGATGCTTGTAAGCCTTATATTTTATGTCGGGAAGCCAGTTTAAATCTTCAAAGTGTGGTCTCTTACCTCACCGAGCAATTTAATAAATATATATGTAAAGAAATGAGAGAAACAACAACCATAATTCAAAATGAGAAGTTAATTCCTTGAGCTTAAGCACTTTATCGGTGTAAAATCTAGGAAGGTGACATGAGATTATATTCCGTCCTACGGACAGCAACTTTCACTCTTAAATCATGAGTCCTTCTGGGTGGTAAACTTGTATATACGCATGAACAGTTCCGAATCTTTGTAACATGGTATGTTGGGTCGGCTCGGAGACGTCAAAATACAAAATCTAAGAAGGTGACGTATTCCGACCTAAGAGCAACGACTTTCACTCCTTGATTACGAGTCTCCTGGATAAGAAACTTGTGTATAACATGAGTGATTCCAAATCCATGTACCATGGTACATTGGGTCGACTCACGAGCGTCAAAATACAAAATTTAGGAAGGTGACATATTATTAGTCTACGGGCAACGACTTTCACTTCTAAATCATGAGTCTTCTTTTCATCAAAGGCTATAAGATTGTGGGATAATTTTTGTAACATCGTGAGTATGGCTTAAGGATTTGATATAACTATCTTATCATTATAAGTGTCTTTTTCTTTTTCTTCAGGAAGCTCACTCAAGATAAGTTCACAATTAAGCGTATTTGACTTTAATATTCATAAGAATGCGTACTTCAAACATTTGATTGGGATATACAATTCATAACTTACAATACAAATACCAAAATAATTAATGTTAAAGAACCATTTTAACTAAAAATTATACTAGTTATCAAAGATTTAGTAGTCTATTTATATTGTGTTCCAACAAATATTTTGGTCCAGACATTAGGCAAGATATCCCTTTATTTTCCCATCAACAATTCATATCTCGTCAATATTGGGTGTTGAAGAGGACATGAATAATGCAAAATAGTTATTTTAGTATGAAGGATATTTCAAGTAACTAAACATATTAAACTTTTAGGGCACATCGACAGAACTAGAAGTAAGAGGAATCCAAACATTAAAATTAATAAAACATACAAGTCCTTAGACGAATATGAATATGCTATTACACTAGAGAAATGACCGGCTTATTTATCTCATCCTACTTTTTGAACACTTTCTTTTCATTAGCATGGCATTCTCACTTAGGTAGCCTCTATTGTGGAATTAACTATGATGGCTACCAGTAGGCACAGAAGGGCCATGATTACCATATGTTTACCTATTAGGCTTTAGGAATTAGGAGACTATTATCTTTATCTTTATAATATAGATCTTTGGATCACTCAATCATTCAAAGGAGAAAAATAATTCCCTGCCATTATCTGATCCAAAGAAAGAAATTCAATCAGTCTTGGTGAAAATGGGACCTTCATCAATAGTAAGGGACAATAGGTCCTGGATCCGATCCGGATCTATATGGGTCAATCCATTTAAACTGGTATGAGTCCATTAAATTTGGATCCGATAGGTCCGGGTCGGATCCGGGTCTAACCGATTCGAGTAGGGTTTGGGTCCGAGCCTAAAAGATTAAGACTCAAATCCGACCCGAAACCCGATTAAGACCTAACTATATTGAATTTTAAAAAAATAGCCCAACTCATATTGTAATTCTTCTGTTTTAAAGAAAACCCCTAAAGCCCCTCCCTTCTCTCTCCCTCCTAATTCCCACTCGCACGTAGCCCCCGGACTAGACCCCCTCCCGTCCCCCTCTACTCATGGATGCTCATTCTCTTGGTCGCTTTCTCCGGTGAGTCTTCTCCTATTAGCCAAACCCCTCGTCATCACTCGCTCTCTCCTGCCGCTCTCTCCCTCTATCCCCATCCTATTTCCCGCTCGTAACCCCCTGCACCGGACCCTCTCCTCCTCTACTCACCCACACTCGCTTTCTTGGTAGCTCTCTCTCCGACCGCTCTTTGCGCCTCCGCCTCTTTCTAGTCAAGTCTCCGTGCCTTCCCCTCTTTCCCGGTCGACTCTCTCGATCCTAATGTTTTGGATGCTTAAATTTCTACATTAATGTAAATATTTTGAAGTCTTTTGATGTAATAAGTGATTTAATTTTTTGAATTGAATCCTTTTCATGAGTAATTTAATTTTATTTTATGAATTGAAGCCTATTTGATTCCTAATTATGCTCGTTCTATGAATATTTTTATATTCCGAGTATTTTTCAACTCGAAAATTCAAACCGTGCTTGTTTATGTGATTACCCTCTTAAGTATGTGATTTTCTTAACATTCAACTCGATTATTTACCAAAATTACTTACAAATTTACAATAATATTAAATAACGCAAAAAAATACTATTTTTAAAAATTTATTTAGGTTAAAAATATATTGGACCCATTTAAGACCAGCAAATCCGCTGGACCGCGCAGGTCTGACTTTGAGTTTGAATTTTGTAAATCCGCCAAATCTAAGTCGGGTCTAAATACAGGTCCAAAAAATTAAATAGATGTGAATTTAATTAGAACCTAATCTAAACCTGATCCATTGCCATTCCCAATCAATGGAGGGGATACTAAAAGGGGACCTAAAAGCGAAAATGGACATATCAGGTAAATTAAACAATTCATCACATGGGGATACCTAAAAGTAGAGGCCATGGATTAAATAATGAAAGGCGAGTGGAATAATTAATACCCAGTACAGCTAAAAAGCTTGCAATTCTACAGGTTTTTGGAGGGTGTTTTTCCTCAGTTCAAACCAATCACAGTTATTCAATGAAAAACACATCTTTCTCCTCCTCCCTATAAACAGAAAAACCAAAAATTTGCAGGAATGTCAGAGAGTAGAGTAGTGGGCACACACAAAACAACCCACATCAAATGCCCTTTCCTCATAATTTCTCTTTCCTTCGCTCAAGAGATTACATGCTTGATGCATCCTTTTATTATATCCTGAATTTTGTGTCGTTATACTCTTTGTTGTTTCTCTATGCCCTTTGTCTTTCTCTGGACACAGCAGCTGAAGGCCAAATATGCTCCTCTGAGCCCATTGACCAAAAGGTTCACAGAATCCCTAAAATGACTTCTCCATTTACTTTTTTATTTCTCCCTTTGACAATAAGGTCTTGTGACTTGCAATTTTGCTCGTCTGGGTATGGATAATATCTTACCATAAAGCTCCAAGAAGGTCTTGTGAATTTCTATCTTTTTTGTTTACTTTACTTTTTCCTGCAATTTGCTCACTTGGGTACTATGAATTTCTGATGATAAGGCTCCAACAAGTTTCGATTTGAGGTGGATTGTGGGATTTTTTTTTTTTACTTCTCTAATGGGTGTATGCTGTGATCTTGAAGTGGATGTGAACGGGGAAGGTGTTTTCATGGTGAATAAGGTAAACCTTCCTATATTTGCCCTTTAATTTTGGCTATAAGTTTCCTTCTAGTTCTAGTCTTTGCAATTGATGTAAAATTTCAGCCTTTTACTGTGTGTTTTCTCTCTCTTCAAGCTGTGAGTTTCTATTATGGATAATGTGCTTTGTTTTGTTGCTTTCCATTTGCTTCCTCTGATTCCCTTCCGTATTTGCATCTTCCAAAGCAACAATAAATTCAATTATGATACTATTGGTGAACTTCGGCTTTGATTAATGTGATTCCTTTGTTATTTTCCTTTCTCTGCTTCTATACAAAACGGTTTTCCTTCGTTTGTTACTTTTTTTATCTGCATTTGTTGTATCATTGACAACTCTTCTAAGTTCACCTTTCACTAAACTTTATAGCTATAAAATTGAATCCGCCTTCTATATTATCACATCAAACGATTACATAGCTTTCTCAGCAGTTGCTGAATGTTTAGATACGGTGGTTGATTGAAAATCTTAGATAATAGCGTCCATTTTCAAGCTCCTTGAACTTTGATTAGTGTCGTTCCAAATTTGGTTAGTGTCAATTTTAAAAACTTGAAAGGCTTTTGGAGAAAATGTAAACAATAGTTACGCTTAATGGTTGCTGCAGACACTGTTATGACAAATCTTTCGGCTTCTGTACATGTGTTTTCCTGCTGCGGGGTCTGGGGAGGTTGAGATGCGAGACTAATAGTCTAATAGACTAGCGGATAGTTAACGCCATTTTGGGTCCCAAAAATTGTCACCATCGACTGTATTCATTCATGGATTTAAAAGGTGAAGGATGTGTGTTGTCTCTATTATAGTAGATTCAATGCTGAAATGCATTTCCCTTTCCATTTCGGCATATAAGCTGTACATCATTAATTTTTACACCTATATTGTAGAAGTGGTGGTCCAAGTGTCATCAATTTTATTCCTTCCACACAATAGATTTTCACCCCTTTTTACCAGTTAAAAGATTAACAGAGTTGTCAATTTTGAACTTTGAGTTCTGGTTGCTATCTTCTCTACTCTTATTTATTGTCGTTGTTATGAAGGCTTAAATGTTCATGCCTTTGTCTGTTTGTTTTCACTCCTTTTGAGGTGAACAATGGGTTGCTTTCAGGAAATTCATTCCCTCTCCACTTCTCTTTCTTCCGCCCTTAATCTGATTGATAGTCTATAATGACTTCTCAATGCCCTTTAACAGTCTGCATGTATCTCCATCAGGAAAAGAAAATATTTTTAAAAAGCCTGCATTTTGTGGGAATTTCCCAAAAAACAAAAAAAAATTTTATGCCATATTGTGATTTGGCCTAAGTTACCCTTTCTTTAGCTGTACCTATTGAATCTGGTTCGTAAATATCTTCCGTCAACATTGTTCCACTTTAGCTTTGTGGACATGGTCTCTGTGTTTGTCCTTTGTCAAGCATAAGCTTGTATAGATGGCACTCTGCAGCATTAGGATCCTCTGTATTGGTGATTTTTTCTTATAAGTGCCTTCGGACATCTAAATATGCTATATCTTTGTTGCTTGCTAATCTTACAGTCACAATCGTTTTTTGTATTTGCAGGAACTTTTATGTTCATACTCAGGAAGATTTAGCAAATTACTTGGTAAATCAGCAATCAATAGAAAGAATCTCAAAGTGATATTCCATGACTTCCCAGGAGGGGCTGAGACTTTCGAGCTTACTGCAAGGTTTTGTTATTGCAGTGGCGGCATTGAAATTACTCCGGCAAATTTGACTGCCCTTAACTCAGCTGCTCATTTCCTGGAAATGAACAAATCAGTATCCAAGTCTGAGAATCTGATAGAGCAGCTTGATAAATCACTAGAAGAAATAAGCTGCTGGACTTGGTCGGATCTTCTATTGGCTTTGAAGCAAAACCAAGCCTTTGTTTTAGGCATCAATTCTTCAGTTGTGCTTCAGAAATGCTTGGATACTCTTGTGGGGAGGCTTGCTTTGGCTGCTGAAGCTAGCCCATGCACTTCTATTTCTTCCCCAGATAGTTTTGGCTTTCGGATTTCATGTGATTCACGGAGTACTGAGAGCTTGAAAACAAGCTGCTCTCGAGCAACATGGTGGTTTGAAGATTTTTCATCCTTGAGTCAGAGTATAATTGAAATGGCTGTAAAATCTATGCTTTCTCGGAAACTTCGATCATGGGACTATTAGCAGGTTCCTCTTTCATTACCAGAAGTCGAGGTTAGTCCATGCCAAATCTGACGAGAAGTACAAAATAATGGAGATGGTCATTGATGTTTTGCATTCTCTTGATCATTGGTGTATTCCTTACAAGAGCTTGCTGGGAATGTTAAGAATTTCCACAAACCTGAATATAAGTAAATCTTCCAGGAGTAAACTAGAGGCTATGGTTGGTTT
The DNA here is from genome assembly GCA_021018815.1 of Talinum fruticosum. Lineage (NCBI taxonomy): Eukaryota > Viridiplantae > Streptophyta > Magnoliopsida > Caryophyllales > Talinaceae > Talinum > Talinum fruticosum. The sequence goes on along the minus strand of JAITYX010000010.1, from coordinate 5,399,320 downwards.
AAGATTGGATGAAGCAACTCTAGATAATTTTCTCATACCATCTCCTGTTGGAGTGAGCTCTTTATATGATGTGAACCTTGTTTTGAGGTTCCTGAAATTTTTCTCAGTCGAGGGTTTTCTAAAGTTTCAAATGATCGACTTCTGAAGGTGGCCAACTTGTTGGACTTGTATTTAGCAGAAATAGCACCTGATCCATGTTTGAAACCTTCCAAATTTATTGCACTTGCTGCAGCTTTGCCTGATTCCTCAAGGGAGACTTATGATGAAATGTATCATGCAATGGACATGTATTTGGAGGTATTTCACATGGTCCCTTTTTGGATTTTCCTTTAGTCCCTTTTATGTGTTTATTACTATAGAGTTCTATTCTATATTATGCTGAAAATCCAAATCTAAATCTGATGCAATAGCCTTATCTATGGATTGTAAAGAAGTGGTTTCTGCTAGATCCTAGATTAGAAGTTGTTAATTGTCCAGCTGATTAATCTTGCCCAAAAGAGGCCTTTCCAGCTGTCTGAAAAGCAGATATATGCATTATGTTTTCCGCATACGAACAAGCATGATATGATATTCTCTAGTTAACATATGGCGAAATCCTCTAATATCGCAGGTGCATACAGATTTATCCGAAGAAGAAGCATTTAAAATCTGTTCTGCATTAAACTATGAGAAGCTCTCGCCTGAAGCCTGCCTTCACCTTTCAGAAAACCAGAAGTTCCCTTCTAGATCTACAGTGCAAGCTCTCCTTTCTCAGCAAGGAAAGCTCAAAGGGTTGATCCATGATCAAAAATACCCAAACTCATGCTCTTCCTCCCCATGCTATTACCCTGAGTATGGAACAAAAGGACAAAAAGGTGAATCTAGTGAGCCAAATATGCTCAGTACTGGAGATTTTGATGTCATGATTGACAATGAGAAGCTTAGGACACATTTACAGGGAATGCAATGCAGGGTGACAGAGTTGGAAAAGGTTTGTCGTAAGATGCAAACCCAGATGGCAAAAATGATGAAATCAAAATCATCAGGCAATATCAATGCCAGATCCTTGCCCAAACTGTGTTCATGATTTAGGATTGACACCGTAGCCTATACTTGAAGCATCTCATGTACAGCATAGCAGATCGGTTTTTCGGCATATATTTTGACTTGTTTCTCTTCCCGTACTCGGGTCCCGTTCTCTCCCCAAAACCTTTGTGATGTTAGTTGTCAATTAGAGTTGTTGAATATTGAGGTGCTCCCTCCCCCGGTTTTTGGTTTTTAAATCTGGTTCAAATGTTGAGATATTGGCGCTGTAAATATTCGCAAAGAGAATGAAATCTTTGTATTCTTTATTATCTGCCATTTGTTGTCTTTTGTCAATATTTTTGTCGGAAAAGTATAATTTCACAAACAAAATGTACATCAAAGGTACAGAAATACATTTTGATTAGTTAATTTTATTTTTATTATTAAAACTTTTCTATTTTCATGGTGACGTATTTCATCTTATTACGTCACGTCATATTAGTGTTAATGTAGTGTTCATTTTGTAAGTGCATTTAGAATGATTGATTTTCTATCTTGGTATTTGCAAAGAAAATAAAATCATTGTATTAACAGAGAAGATGAAATCTTTCTATCTTTATATTTGCAGAGAGGATGAAATCTTTGTTCTCTTTTTTAACCATTAGTTGGACAAATCAAAACCCAAGGGCCAAAGTAAATGATGGGAGACAGCAACAAAAATTATGACAAACACAATGGTTTTTTATTTTCTTTCTTTTTTTGGGCGGTATTCAAGTTTCTTACTTGACTCCAGTACTGGGCCCAAGGAAAAAGGATTACAGGTCAAAAGGGGAGAGTGACCAACCCCTTGAACCTGTAAGAGCAAATGCAATAAGGGTGTTTCAAGCTATAACAACTTTCCTGTATACGGTTTTATCCTAGCAATGGATGGGGGTCGATTCGTCAACTAACGGACCACAAGTAGACCCGATAATCGGGTCATTAGATTCGGATTCGTTTCGGATTAAGTTTGATTCGGGTCAACTCCGTGTCGATTTCGTTCGGGTTCACCTCGGTTTCGGTTCGGGTAAACTTCGGTTCGGTTTAACTCGGGTCAATCTCGTTCCGGTCGGGTTCGGGTTCGGTTCGGGTTAATTTCGGATCCGATCAAATTCGAGTCGGTTTCGGTTTGAATTGGGTCAATGTCGGTTCGGGTAGGTTTTGAGTATGGATTCGGGTTAACCATATAAAATACAATATTATCGGGTTCACCACCATTCCTTGGTATGGACCCGCTTGAATATGATTTGAGGTTGATTAAAATTATACCATTACAAACACAAAAGTCCATCTTGAGAGATCCACCAAAAAAATATGGGTTGGGTCAAATTCGTATTTGGGTCGGTTCGGATTCGGGTCACTTTTGTTCGAGTTCGGGTCAAAATCGGGTTCCGGTCCGATTCGGTTGTAATTGGTTCTATTATATTTCGGGTCGGTTTATTTCGATTTTCGGGTCAAAATCGGCTCAACTGTTTCAAAGTCGATTCGATTTGGGTTCGGTCGTTTGGATTGACCCGTTTAATTCGGGTCAATTTTACTAAGTCTAACCACAAAGTAGTTGCCTACCTCCGTGGTTTGGGTGGTTGTGTTTACACAACCACACGGATTCTATATTGGGACCGAAACATCTGATGGGCCTTCAGAGGTTGAGCCTAGTACTATTTACCCCACCATCAAGAACAATTCCACGCCCAGGGTGCCCTCGTCGATAATTTCTTTTTAAAAAATAAAATGTCAACAAATGAGAGGGAACAGGAGAAACAGGGACTGGGTTCAATGTGACACAGAGCATAAAATTCGTGTACACAAGCACACGAGAGAATCCACAATTTACATTTTCTCCCTCCGTTCACTTTTCCACTACAACACATCAACAAATTTGCTTGAGAAATCCTATTGATCTCACCTAAATTTGTTCGAAATCCTAACCTAATATCACAAAGCTCACCAAGAAGATGAGCAAAAAAATCACCGACAGTCAACTATTTGCATGATCAGGTAACTCAAAAGCTCTGGAAATCCCATGAACAACAAACTTCTCAGTGGAGAAAACATCTGGGGACACAACATCGACTCCATTAATGGCTAAAACATGGCTGCCATTAACAATGCTCGTGATCTCAAGAGCTTCTCCCATCAAAAGGGTCATCATCTGAGCCTTCTCAGGCAGTGAAGAGAGTTCTAAGTAAGAGAATCTCTCACTCACGATATGATACCTGACAACCCGATCCAGAAAAGGGCCCGAAGAGCTCACGAAATCGAATTCTGGCGGGACAAACACAGTAATCGGACCCAAATTCGGGTTGTCTTCAAGAATCCCATCGAGCACAGAGTTCAACCCGATTGCAAACGAGACGAAACCATTCGAGCTCAGGACCCGGATCATTCGGACCCAATTATCAGGGAATACGGATCGTTCGCTGGATTTGGAGCTCCATTTGGTGGAACCCAAGAAATCGCAAGGCGGAGAGCGGATGAAATCTCGACCCGATTGGATTTCGTGGGGATCAAGCGGCGAAAACGGGCCAAGAACGCCGTGAATCGAGACAGAACCATCAAGAAACAAATCTGGGTGAGAAATGGGGACGTTATTGATCTCAACGAAGCGATTCCTGGGGTCGATTGTGGTGAGCGCGAGGTTCTTTGATGGAATGGAAGTGGGGAGGCAGGTGTTGTAGGGTTGAAGGAGGAGTTGTTGGAGAGAGAATCTGGAAGGAAGAGTGTGATACTGGAGGAGAAGTTTAATGGTGGAAGGGTGAGCAAAGAGGTTGGAAAGGGCGTCGTCGTGGATAGCGAAGATGGTGGAGGTGGAATTGGAGAGGAAGAGGTCAGGGGAGAGCTGGAGGAGAGTGGCCATGATGGTGAAGCCTTGGGATCGGAGGGTGGTGGATGCCTTGAGGGAGATGGTCTGAGGAGAGAGAGAGGAGGAGGAGGAGGAGGAGGAAGGTGGGGAGGTGATGGCTATGGCGGCCAGGAGGAGAGAGAGTGACAAGTAGATTGGAGCGTGCCACCAGTGAGAGGACGAACATGAACATGCCATTTTTTATGTTGCATACACAGGGTTGGGGAGGGAGGGGGAGAGAGAGTTGCAGAAGAGGGAATTTAAAAGGTCGATGGATTGCTACTATGGTGGTTGGAGTATAAAGCAATTTCTGTTAGGGGTGATCGTTTTCTACTCTTACTAATACATTTCTGAATTTATAAACTTATTTTAATTTTTATGATTTTCTTTCTAAAATTATTAGATTTTGTCATCTATTATCTATCTATACTATATATAATAAGCAATCTTTTCAAAAAGATCACATGGCGTTCATGAGTGAATTTAGTGAGTTTCATTCAATAAGAAAATAATAATTTATCATTGAAAAAAATAGGTTTCCACTCATATATGGACTCTTTTTTATTCCATAATAATAATAATAATAATAATAATAATAATAATAATAATAATAATAATAATAATAATATAATATAATATAATATAATATAATATAATTTTTCAGAAAAATTAAACAAAATTAAAAATAATAAAATAAAAACATAATCTTAAACAAAAAGTTAAACAAATAATAAAATGAACTAAATAAATAAAAAATAAATAATTAAATTACCAAAATATTAAACTATTGTTCTGGACCTAACATGACCTAAAATCTAAAATAAAAATGAAAAAACTAAATTTATAAATTTATTAAATTAAAAACATGCTTGAACCTAAATTAGTAAATAAGTTTGAAAAATTATCAAATTATTTATATATTATAAAATTATCTAATCATAATATAAATTTTAAATAATAATTAATCATCCTAGTTAATTCATAAAAATATAAAACAGAAAATAAAAACAAAACTAAGTATAAAATTAATAAATAACAAATATACAAAATTATATAACAAATTAAATCAAAAATCTGAAAAAATATAAAAGTAACCTAAAATCCAAAAATATTTTTTTATAGTTTTCCAGAAAAATTAAACAGAATTAAAAATAATAAATTAAAAATATAATCTTAAATATAAAGTAAAACAAATAATAAATTGCACTAAGTAAATGAGAAAATAAATAATTAAATTACCAGAATATTAAAATTATTTTTTGGACCTAAATATATCCTAAACACCTAAAATCAAAATGAAAAAAACTAAATTTAATACTAATAGATTAAGAAGACTCTAACTAAACCTTATAATAATATAAAAATAAAATTAACCGTAGAAGAATAATTTTATTCTAACTTCTAATAAACTCGACTAAAAAATAACAAAAACGAAGAGAAAATTAATTTAAAAATTAAAATATATTAAAACATAAAATAAAATTAATATATATATTTATGTATTTATTTATTTAGGGTTTGGTTTGTATATTAGCTCTCATTTATTTTTATGTATATTGATATGCAATATTATTTTGGGCCTAAAATATAATAATTTTGTCTAATATTATTAATTTTTCATTGTTGATGATGTTTTTGACTCGGTGCCATAAAATTGTATTAGTTCAAAATATATTTATTATAAGTTTTTTAAAATTAAAATCAATAGGAGCACATTATGAAAATAATATTTAAATATTTAATTATCTCGAGGAAGTAATTTGGTTATTACATTCATCCTATGTAAGAATGATTTAATAAACCTTAAGAAATCATAAATTAATATAATAAAAATGTAACAACTATATATATACTTGATATTAATAATTAAAAATGCCTACAAGATACAAAGTTATGATTCAAATATGTTGTGGAATAAAACGTAATGAATAAAAAGTTAGGAATTATATTGATTCGGATCGTAATCTATGGACTTTAAGTTTTTAATTTGTGTTATGTTTAAATGATTGCAAACTTAATATGCCAACTTCTATTAAGCCCATATGACTTCGAATAAATTCATTTGTCTCAAAATTTTTGCACAACATACAGATCATTTTTTTTTGTTACAAATACAATTTATTTTAGTTTCTTCCTAACATGTCTATCTGTGACTTATTATTGATAAACATATTTAAATCATATCTTTTACTATTGTAAGTTTTCTAAATTATTAAAAGAAGAGTATTTTCCATCAAACCTCCCCGCCATCTTGAAATACAACTTCATGTTACTCTTATTGTGTTAATTAATTGAGAGGAAGAGTTGTGTCTCGAGGGAAGCATTTTGTTGTTAATTGAGTAAAACATGTATTTATAAAACATCAATTATATCAATATTTTTGCCCCATTGATTTACTCCTAAAATCGCGATTAATTTTCAATATAAGTACAAACCATAGATGATTTTATTGACCTATCATGCCCTTTACTATGATACAAATTACCTATTATTGTTAAATATATTTGGATCACTTCTATTATATAATATTTTTCACTATTAATCTCAGTATAAGTAGTCATTATATGTTTAACTATCTTTGTGTGCACAAGTAGGTAAGAATGGATAAATCATTATATTCACCTTATAATTTTAAAAAAATTAGATCTCATTATGGGTATATCTATACTTTTTAAGAGTTTGTGTAATATTTAAGTCAATGATGTTTTAGTAGGTTGGTTGCATATAAATATTTATCTAGGCGTCTATTAAGTTAAATTAGTATTAACTTTGTAGAGAGTTATGAGTTATAGTAGTTTGATGTTCTTTTATTGATTTGATGAACTTTGTGTTGTAATATTAATTCGTGACATAATGATATTTATTGTCATCTATAGGTTATATAACTCAATATCTACCAATCATATATTATTCCTTTTCCTACTAATATTTACCTTTTGATATCCAAACATATTGTCACACTATTTCTATAACTCGTATAAGTTAGGATTATTTAAATTGTTTGATTCTTAAAGGGGCTTGGCTTCTTAATATTCCAAATCACGAGTATCATCTTAAAACCTTGATGATATTTTTTAATATTTTTTAATTTATTATTTTAGATTATTTATTTATTCTTTTAAAATTTAGAATGATTGTAAGATGAATGTGTGTAGGGCTCTAATAATTTTTATGCGTTGGGTTCGATAACTTTGATGAGTCACGAAAGCATTTTCGTTATGAGGGGATAATATGTACAAGAATGTTGTTGAAAGTGAAATCATTCAATAAAATAAAATGATCGAGAAAAAAAACTCATAAGTACAATATTGCTCCGTAATTTAATAATTTCTTAAGTTATGCATTATATAACATTATTCCGTGTATAGCACGAGTGTAGACTAATTAATATATAAAAGGAAAGTTGGGTTGACTAATACAAGAGCGAATTTCGGAGCAGTAATGCACCAAGTACCGTTGATCTCATCTAATGAAAAATCACGAGTCATTGATAATTTATTTAGCATTTAAATTTAAAAATACATTAACCAAGTAATCGACATGAAACAAGTAACACCCACATATGCCCTTTTTTTCTCTCTCCTCCCCCCACACCCTTTCTCTTTCTTTTTCACAGTTTCCTTTTTTTCTCACGTCGGTTGCCTTTCATCTCGTAAACTCTCTTCCCCATTCTCACTCATCACTCCATTCTCCCACCCCTCTCTCACAATTTTAATGGTGGAGAAGTTTCATCTGGAAGGATTATTGGGTTTTTTAATAAATATTTTATCATTTATTTCTTGATTTCTATTCAATCTATCGAATTTTGGAACCGCAACTCTTGTAGGTGAAAACTCGGATCTCTATAATGTGATGACGATTTCGGCAAATGGGTTCGATTGGCTCTAAAAAATGGCAAATCCCAACCTTTTCGAGAAGAAGAGATTTATCCTTCGTTGTAAGTACCCTTCCCATCGATAACCTTCTCTCGCTCCCTTTCTCTCTCTTCGCTCCGAATTCACGACCATGGTTTGATTGATTTTAATTTCTTAATTCTAGGCTTTTCTTGGTTGTTCGGATTTCACCAGATTTTGAAGGGGATTTGATAAGCAAGGGACTTTTTTTTTGTTGGTGCCTTGGCGAGGTACTGGAGTTGGCCATTGAAGGTTTCGTTGAATTTTGGAGGGGAAGGGGTTGGTTTTGATCTTCAAAGATTTTTCTTCTTTATTATTAATTTTTTTTTTGGATTGGTGCTTTGGTAGGGTACTAGACTTAGGGATTTCTGAATTAGGGGGAGGAGTTGGTTTTGATCTTGATTTATTGTTGGCTTATGGAGCGAGTCCGAGTAGACAATGGAGGATTTTGTTTTCTTTTTTGGGGTGGGGGCAATCGTCGACAATCATAAGGGTAGGTAACAGTTGATGGGATTTTGAAATTTGTCTATTCTATGTTGAATTGTGTAAGTTTGAATTTTTCTTTTGAGTTTAATTCTTTTTGGATTTTTCGAGTTAAATTTCATTTTTCAGTTTCATTGGCTTTTTGTTGATAATTTGTCGTTTTTTTTTCTTTTTTTTTGGTGGTTGGGGGAGGGGTAGATTGGTGGCAATATAAACTTTCACTTCATTTTTCTTACTTCAAACTTCTCTGCATATATTGTAATCAATCTCCTTCGCCTACTTTCAAACATAAACTTGGTCATTCCGAGTTGGTTGTCAAGTTTTATATCAAAGTTGAGGGTTTAATCATGTGTTACTTAGTTTGACCACTTAATTTTGCTATCCCGAGTATTGGGCCGATTGTGATAAGAGAAATAGGTTTGCATCAACCTTAGTTAAGAGATGTTGGAGATGTGAAATTTTCAATTGTTAATGGGCATGGTCTTCTCTCTACATCATACTCGTATTTTCCCCTTTTAATTTTGCTCTCATGCTTAAGATGCTTTATTGTTTGGTGACTTGCAGCAAGGATTCTTTTATATGAGTGCCATGGGGTGGGGAACGTTGTGGCAAGCTAGGCAAGAGCGGAAAGTTGAACTTACAAAAGCCTTTTTCAATGAATTTTGCTATTTAGTTCCAAATGGGCATAGAACTTTTCTGGGTGTGTATATCTTTTTTTTTGTGGGGGTGTTTCTATGTACGAGTCGAGAGCCATGAGCTACAATATAATTTCATCATGAACTTTTCAGAATACGAAGGCATGGAGATATAAACTCACTTCACTTACGGTCCTAAAAAACAATTTAGAAGAAATAGGGTTGATTGGTCCCTTTGGGATTAAGTTTGCTATTGGGGTTGGAATTTATGGGTGGGATTTTCTACCTTTGTCATTACTCAGTAGAACAAGAAATTAGAAACGAAGTTTCTAATGGAGAAACGGATTGGAAGTACAGTTGTTTAGTAATTTGAGTAAAGGAAGTACATGAGTTATTTAGTAATTAAGTTGTGTGGTTGCTAATGAAGTCATGTATAATGAAAGTAGTCTTTATTCTAAGTTTGACCCCCCAAAAAAAAACTCTAGAGGTGTGCTAAGTTTAAATTTCACTTATTTGGACCGGAAAACTTGCCACTTATAATTTCTTTTTTTCATTTTTGGTATTTTATCATGTAATTCTCATAGATGACCGATTTAATAGATTATAAGGGAAGTTTGATGAGACATGTTTAGAGAGTTTCGTAAATGCTTTATAGCTATTCAAAGATATGTTCATGGTGGTTATATATTGATCTAAGCTGAGATAATTGACTTGGAGACATTTGTTAATAGTGTTCATTGATTGTGACTTTGGTGGTAACGAGATACTCATTCAAGTATGAAATTGGATATCTCCGTGCAGGATACCCTCTTCAAGTCGATTCACACTTGGTTTCGGTAGCGTCGGACTAGCCTCAAGGCAAGTAGTAATGCTTCTGTTCTACCATTATGTACTCACATCTAGGTTATCTTCTCAAAAATATGGGATTTACTTATTGATATGAAATCAGAAAAATCGGGGGAAGGATGGAATCTTCTACCCCTTGATTTGGTTTATACGATTTTGATTTTTGAAGTCATTCTTCATCTAACCATCTTGGATAAGATTTCGATTTTAGTTTATGATGTTTGGGCCTTTTTGCAATTATAAACTAGCAAAGGATATACTCTTGACCAAGGTGTGTACCTCAACATTGTACTTGTTTATGTAAAAGCTGATAACTTTTATCCTCATCTAGATGAGACTAAGATTCCGATTCTTTTATGATGCTTTTGTGGTATTGTCCAAGCAATTTTATCCGTACTTAAATCTATTTTGAGTATTTTTTACTGAGCTAAATCCCTGCTCTTGATTTACCTATATTTTGATCTGTTTTGAGTTTTTTTATTCAGTTCTAAGTTATTTAGTAGTTCTAAGTTATTTAATGATCCGATATGAAATATATTTAGATTGAATGAAATATACTCTCATATGTCTGAAATTTGAAAGTTTCTTTTCGTTGTTCTCTATTGAAATTTATATGAATAGTGTTGGGCATTATATTCTTTTTCCTTTGCAAATTTTTCTATCCCTACCCCTCCTTTGATAGTTTTCTCCCCCCAATAGTAATGGCATGTATACCATTGAGTTCATGATGTACTTAATTGTTGTACGAGCCCTCATTTTTACGGTTTGGGGGTGAGTGAATGGATTAGATATAGTTTGTTATGCTTAAATTACTCTGTTTTTATTTTATTTTACTAGATAAGATCCGTGTGTTGCAATAAATCTTTGAGAATTGGATTCTAATAGTGAATATTTAGAAATTGTTTTAATGCGTCATTTTATTCAAAATTTAATCCGCCGTAACGCGCGGTATTAGCTAGTTATACTATAAAAACAAAGTTGGGTTGACTAAACTTCTTAATAGTCATTGATTAATTAATGAAGTTTAATCTCATCCCTTAATTACATTTTCTTGATTTCACCTCATTATTCCCTCTCTCTATTCAACGGTTGCATCCGCCTTCTCACGTTATCGCCCTCCCTCCAAATCTCTCTTTTCAGTAACTTCCCACTACTATAATTGCTTATTCAATCTAAACTCTCTCTCTCGTCTCTCTCTGTCTCTCCCTCCACGTAACTCTCTCAATTTTTAGATGACTCTCTCTCTCTCTCCCCACCCTCTTTCACTTAATTGTTCATTTTTTACTAACTTCCCCTCCCTCTCATCTTAACTCATGCCCCTCTCTCTCCTTCTCTCCCTCTCCTCTTAATAAGTGCTCCCCACGCGACGAAGCGGCGATAAAGGGGGCAAGCCAGCGAGAGAGAGGCCAAGCCAGAACTTGCCCCGAGCGAGAGAGATGAGCAGCAAGCCAACGACTACCAATTTAGCGCGTGAAGCAGCGAGATGAGAGAAGGGTTGGCGACTAGCGAGAGGCGGTGAGGAAGTGACGACAGAGGATAGGGGAGAGGCAACCAGAACTAGCCCGACCCCAAATGAGAAAGACGACTAGCAGTGATAGCAGCGAACGACGCAATTCCGGAGAAAGTGAGAGAGTAGCGAAAGTAAGAGAGATTGAAGATGAAGAAAAGGTTCAATTTGTCCATCTTATTGAAACTTCTCCGGTGAAAATGGTTCAGTTATTTTTTCGAGTTTGATCTATTCCCCTCAAAAATTATCTCTTATTTTATGGATTTAACAATCATATCCCTTATTCAAGGTCTATGTTCACCGAAAGGAAGGACTCAATGGTCTCAAGTCTGCGGAGAGGAGGATTTTAAGACGGGAGAGATTATTTATAATGCGGTTATTTTTCTTTTTTGGGGGGTGGGAGATTGATTGACATATAGTTGTGAGAAATTTCTTTTCCAACGATTTTTTTGGGCATATTTTTTATCATTAGAGCAGACTTAGGCATTGAAAGTTAAATCGGTTCGGGATTGTAGCTACGTGGCTTTTTTACATATCTCACAACTCTGTTCTTTGTTGTATCTATTTTCTACTCTATTAGGTATTTTATTTATTTTTAATTGATAATTAATGATCCAGTTATTTTATGCTAGTATGGATATGTGATTATATAGGTAGTTTTGCAATTTGTTAGCTTTTTTATTTTATTTTTTGTGATTTTATTTTGTATTTTAAGTCGTGGGCATTTTGTTGGGATCCTTTTTGAATGGATTTTTGTATTTGTGATTATTTTAAAATCAGTTAGGATTATTGGGCATAAATTATCAGATGGGATCAATCCATATTTTGTTTTTGAAGGTGTGAACATCCGTTTCAAGATTGTTAACTTTGCCGAAGTTTTTTTTTTAATAAGAATTTTGCTATAGTGTTTGAGTTTTTTTTTTTTTTTTTTGTGTTTGATAGGTTGTAATTAGATTTTACTTTGCTGAATTTTTTTAATAAGAATGTTGCTACATGGTTTTCGGTTTTTTATGTGTTTTATTCAATTGGATTATAATTAGGTTTACAATGTTTTGTATAGTGAGCGGCCAAATTAGTCAAATAGCTAAGCATCAATGCAAGGGTAGAAGTTTGAGATAGTTTTTATCTATCCATTATAATCTTTTATTTTCTTCATTTTGTAGATTCAACATTATTGGTGTAATCTTTCTCAAGAAAGACCCTCTTCTCAATATCACTCTCCCTCTTTGCGGGTTTGAGCAGGCGAGGGTGGATTTAATGAATTTTAAGAGGGACAAAGATTGGATTTCGTGAAGGAGAAGGGGTGGGATAATGGTGCGTCAATTTCTCACTAATTTGTGAAGTGGGAGATTGAGGGTAAATTTATAAATTTTATGATTTTCTTTTTATTCTTTTGTATTTTTAAAACTTCTCTTTACAACTCCAAGACCTTCAACAACTTTGACGTCGCCTTTTTGGGGAGAGGGAAGGAGTTGTGTTTAGTGATATTGAAGCTTATTGTTGAAGAGTTTGACTTTTGAGTTGATGGATGGCTGCTCCAAATTAAAGGTTGTACCTATAATCTACTCACATTTTGTGGAGTAAATTTATTAGTTTAGCTTTCTAAAAATTATAATTAGCAAAAAAATAAGTTATTGATTTATCTTTTAAGGTATAATTGACATTACGTGATTTATATACATGATTGGACATTATAAATTCTAATAACAGTCATGGATCATATGAAGTTACCCAAAATAAATTGTCTTTACCTGGCATCGACGAATACACTTACCCAAAATAAACTATCTTTACTTGGCATTGACGAATAGACTTACCCAAAATAAACAAGCAGTAGAGTTTGATTGAAGTTATGTTATTGTTTAACCATCATTATTTTTATCGTATTACCTTATATTACTCTTATGTAATATTTTTAATGATACTTTAAACTTAAATTTATCTCTACTATTGATATCAACTCTTATATTTATTGATCATACTTTTAAATTGTGTTGAATAGATGATTAATTTATTAAATAATACTTCTAAATTATCATATAGTTATTAAAAGAATTAATATAGCGGTAACGCGCGAGTCATAGTTAGTTCTAATTATGGTATAAGTTTAAGTAGAATATACACATTAGGTATCATTTTATTTATTTTAAGATCCTTGATGAGAAAAAATTAAAAAATATCATTTACAGTAATTTTTTAGGAGGGAATTGTTTTCTAGTTTTGCACTCGAAATAACATCATCTTACACTAGTGGACTGAGGAAATTATGGCAGATATTGGAGCATGCTCTTCACTTGAAAGAATATAATGCATATCTATTTTATATCGCTATGGATGTTAGTCTTGTTAAGCTGCACCTAAGCATAAAATGATACCATGGTTAACAATAAGGTAAGTTGCTAATAAAGGACATCTTTGACACATTTTGGTATCCAAGTACAAGAATTAAAGAATTGTCTTTGTTAAAATGCTTTTAGAAAAAAAATATATAAGATATATATTTTTGAATGTTCATACATCACGACTCAACTCGATTGCTGGAAATTATAAATTGGACAACTTTTAAAATTCTCATTTACTTTAATTGTTTGCCTACTTAGTATAGATGTCGTTGTCGAAATTCTTACCAAGCATTTCTTGGTCTAAGAATGACTCTGCTTTCTCACCTTGTTCGGACCTTGATACTTGTTTAATGTTCTAAATATGATGTTAAGTCGTTTGTTGCACAAATTGAGGTTGTAAGGGAAATAGCAGGTGGTTTTGTGGACTCCTGTCCGAAAAGTGTCGAAAACTTTGGTGGAATCTATGTTTTTCTCTTCTTGTTTTGAAGTTGGATCATCTTCTTCTTTCAACAATATTGTTGTAGAGTCTAGTTCAAGCACAATGATCAAATTGGAGGGCAAGCCAACAATGGCTAGGGTACTTTATCTTAAAAGAAATCTTCTTCCACTTGCAATGGAAGTCACTCATTTTAAAAGGGTTTCGAAATGATCCAAAATAAAATATCAAGGCATCCTATGAAAAAATATAGTGACTTTGCTGATTTGGGATTTTATAAAAATTGGTTATTAAGAGCTTCTTGGAGAAAAATGCTATAGTTGAGATGATGCGGTTAAAAGTATGCCAAAGTTTAACAAATTGGGTCGTATCAAAGTGAAAATTGAGAAGAAGGTCATCATGTTTCCCTCAAAGAGCTCTTGTAATATCCCGCCACTTAATTTGTCTTCAATTGTTGTTAATAGTTTTTCTACTTTTATATTTATTCTAGATTTCAACATTTGTTAGAGCAGTGAGCCACGCTAAAGTGCATATGAGATAAACAAATCTTATAGTAAGTGTTTCAAGTAGGAAACCGGGTGCTGAAGTGGAAGATGATTCGAAGAGAATGGATTTAATGCTTCTATCGTAGCGGTGTGACTCGGACGGATGAACTCCACGTGGCGGTGACAGATTCCTATAAAAAGGCGAAACCTCAAGGGTGGATCCCGGAAACGCCCCTCCGATCCTCGAAGTCGGTGATCGCTATTGAATGAGCAAATCGAGGAGAATCTTGCTCGATGTACGTGAAGGAAAATTTTAGGGATTTGGGTGGCTTACCGAGGCTGGTAAGGCTTTTTCTCTAGGATAGGGAGAATAAAGGATTTTTCTAAGAGTAGTAGTTTTTGGGAGTAGTGAAGTTATCATATGATGTGATGTTGGCGGTTGGTGAGTATTTATAGGAGAACTAAATGAAGGGTAGAGCAGTAATTTTACCGCAATAAGGTGACAAACCCTAACGCTAGCAGATTTTGGGCCTTACCGGGCTCGTTTGAAGGTGGACTTGGGCTTGTACTTCAACCGTATGGCAGATTGGGCTTTGCTGGCTAGTGACATGGTTGATTAGCTAGAGCTGTCTGGGAAATTGTCGTATCATTTAGCCCTCACATTTTACTTGTACACTTTTCGAGGTGGGCAGGTAGAATGTGAAGTATCTTCCGTTACATTTTTCATCCCCCAAGCCTCTATAAATAGGGGGTGAGTTTGTGGGAGTGGTAAAACTCCATTTCTTTACTCACCTCTTTTCTTTTACCCTGGAGAAAATGAGCTACGGGCGCTTTCTACCGAGTCCGAAAGATTATGCCCTCGCTTTGATCGAGATCAGGTAGAACAAGCAGCTCTTACCCACCTTCGCCCAACCCTTGTTGCGGAGACGTTCTATAAGTATCTCATTGCAGTACACTCCGAAGCTGGGTTGATAAACAATAAGGAGCATTATACACTTTTTCAAGCTATGGTGCGCCCGAGTAGGACTTCCTCGAAACTTAGGTAGAGCGCAATCATGATCGCCTTATTGAGCTTCGGACGAGGAACCCAAGTTCCTCTCGCTAGTGATGTGGCAGGAGGAGGCGCCACTTCAAGTGTAAGCTCATCATCTTATCCTTCTCTCGGAGAGCAACAAGTCGAGAGACGGCCCTTCCTCCCGCTCTTCTCCCTAGCTGGAGGAACTTTCCTAAGAAGAAGGGGAGGAACCTTCTCAAGGAAAAAAAGAAGAACCTCTCTAAGAAGAAATGAGGATATGCCCCTGGGCCTTCACTTGGCGTTGGAGCACCGTAGTAGCGTTTCGTTTTTACCTTGTACTTTCAATGCTTCTATCTTGTTGTAACGTCATGTCTTATGTCTTTATTTTAATGGATAAATGAATGAAGTTTCTTTCTTCAACTTTGTCACTCTTTCTTCTATTAACCCTTTGTTGGGGCAGTCTTGCGGTGAATGATTCTTCCAGCCCCTTAGGGATAAAAAGAGTCTTGAGGAGGATGGGTTCTCCCATGGTCTTTTTACGAGAAAGTCTTATTTGTCGACCCTCGAACCTTGGAGGGCTAAATTTTGGTGGTAATTAGGTGCTTTTTTCCCGTTAGGGTGTACAAATCTCTTAGGGAGGATGAGTTCTCCCATGGTCCCGCTAGGACCCTTGAGGCGTTTAAGCCCCGAGTTGCCTTATATTAGAAATATGAGTTTGCCCATAGTGATACCGTTGTGGATCTTTAAGCGACATTTCAACTCTCGGAGGCTTGAAAGTGCATGATTCTCATTGGGAAACATCCCACGAAAAGCATGACCCCTTAACCTTCAGTTAGGAGTACGAGTGCCCATGATGACATAGGTCTTTATGCGACATTTCAGCTCCCGGAGGCTTGAAAGTGCATGAGTCTCGCTAGGGAACATCCCACGGAGAGCATGACCCCTAACCTTCAGTTAGGAGTGCGAGTGCCCGTGATGACATGGGTCTTTATCTGACCTTTCAGCTCCCGGAGGCTTGAAAGTGCATGAGAAATCGTAACCTCCAAGGGGCATTCCTTTGTGCGATTGAGAACGCAATGTTTATAGCTCCCGAAGGCTAAGTTATCGCTAAGTGTAAATTGACTCGAACTCCAAAGGATGTCCCTTTATGAAGGTGGAAATGTTACTCTTTTTGTAGCTCCCGGAGGCTAAGTCGTTACTATACATCGAGAGACGTTCGGGCTCCGACATGATACGTTTCGTCACTCGTAATTTAGCAGAGTTACATGATGTTTTAATTTAATTTTTTATAATTTTACGACTCACGACTCCCAACTCCACCTCCCGACTCCCGACTCCACCTCCCGACTCCCACCTTCGCCTCCCAACTCCCGACTCCCGAATCCGCCTCCCAACTCTTGACTCCGCCTCCCGACCCCGGACTCCTACCAGGCCCTCTCACTTTCACGCTACCGCCCAAAACTCCCGAGATCCTACCTCCCGCATCTCTCTCTATCATTCCCTCTCTCGCTCACTCGCTGTTTCTCCTTCTTCCCTCACGCCTAACACTCGAGGCCTCTCCCAAGTCCGGCTTCCTTGTCCCCCTCTCTCGCTATTCTCTCACTCTCGCCCCTTGCTCATGCTACCCTTCCGTCTTTTGCTCTCGTCGCTCACCTAGAAACCCCTCCCAACTCCGACTCCCAAATCCCCCTCCCTCTTTCGCTTCCTCACTCGCCCAGCTGCACTCGCCCATGACCCCCTACTCGCGACTCCCGAGTCCCCCTCCACAAGCCCAACCTCTCTCTCTCGCCCAGCCTCTCCCTCACTCTGGTCCCGCCCTAGACTCGATTCCTCAGCCTCAGCCGAACCTTCTTCCCTTCAACCGAATCTCAATCCTCCCCACTCCAAACCTTAATTCTTAATTTTTATTTTTCCTTTTAATTTTCTCGATTGAGTTGTGAAGTTTGAATTTTTTGATTTGAATTTTGAAATTCAAATTCTAAAATTCGAGCCTAAGCCGGAGACTGCATCTGTCTCCTTTTAGTACCGATTAATCGGAGGATGTGCTCTATTTAACCCTCCTTTTGTGCCTCATTCCACACTTCACAAAATAAGCCTCAAAGTGAGAGAGTGCATTTGAGAGAAGCCTTCAAGCAGAATCTAGCCTTCAACCTCTTCATTCGATCTTCGAGGTATACCTTCGCATCCATCCTCTTTAATTTTGAATCTTCAAATTGTTGCATGTTTTAGAATAATGAGTAGTTCCGAGGATTTGTTTGCGAATATGTGGGATAGTCCATCAAATAATCATTCGTTGAGTAGTGAATTGCCAAGCCTCGTGGATGGGTATAATGGCGACAATGTTATAGGGGGAGTCTCGGGAAGTTATAGTGTCTCGCAGATTTAGAGGTTTCCACGGACTTTAATAGTCACCTTATCGCGGTTTCTTGCAAAGTTAGTTGAGTCTAGTCGAATACCTTGGTGGCATGTCCGTGCACCTAGTAAGGTTGATAAGGTCGTGCCTTTAGTTTCGCCACCCTCGACTTCGGACTACCTTTATGAAAGGTCCCCCACTCCTAGCCTCAATAGTTGTATGCAAGAAATGGTATACCCTTGGGAAGTTAGGAAAGGCCATGGTTCCCTGTGCCAAGTTACATTTATGGGTTGCAAATTTTCGGATTCCGATAGTGAGGACATGGCTAGGATTAAGACTACTCGCTAGGCCCAAATCGTGGATGAGCTCGTGTACGAGGGATACTCCAAAGGTAACTCTCCATCTCTAGATATTTCAATGAATGATGAGGCCACTTCTTCGTTATGGCACTTGAGCGGGTAGATAAGTTAGTGGAGTCTTTTGTGTTACCTAAGAGGTTAGATCTTAGTGATGGCACGGGGTTCTTATTTTATTGATCTCGCGGTTCAGAGCGACTCGGGTACATACTTCATGGCTCCACGGTCGTTATACTTTTCCTTCTAGTTATAAGTAGCTTGTTACGTCGGAGCGAGATATAGTGAAGTCTCCTCCTCATGGGTGACGCACTTTTTATAAGCGGCGCTTGATAATGGGGTGCGGTTTCCACTCCATCCCTTGATTATATCTATATGCAATAAGTTCAACTTAACTTCGGCTCGGATTGTCCATCCCTTGATTCATGGCACTCTGTTTGCTTGTTCATCATTATTTGCGAGTTGAAGGGTCTCCCTTATAACTTAGATACATTCACCCTCCTTCATGGCCTTCAGAGGAAAGCCTCTCTCGATGGTAAGCAAGGTTGGTATAGCTTCACAAATAAGAGGGGTAAATGACCGCCCTAAATGAGGATTCATCGGTCTATAGATGAAAGTACAACTTCTTCTTTGTAGAGAAATTGGACAGGGAATGGGTTGTCCCCGTTTGGAGTGAGGATGACAATGTAGTCAAGGAGCCTGTTCTTAGTTGTAAGGTTCACCACCCCGAGGAGTATGTCTGTGGCTGAGTATCTCCGCATCCGATAGATACCTCATGCTAGGGAGAAGAAATGCAGCCTCTCCTCGCGTCTCCTCACATCAATATCGTGGTCGAGGGAAGCTAGTGCGAGACTCCTCTACCTTTAGCAAGCGCTCAAGGGATGCCATAAGCCCTTCTTCCCCGAGGGAAAGCTTCCTTCTCCTGGGGGTAAGAAGATTTGACTTGGACTCACTCGCTTCCAAGGCTCTCCATTTCCCGGAGACCGATGTTGCAGTCAAGGCTCTCCTAACGGGTCACCTGCTCAAAGTGTTCGGGATTCTGCCTTGTGAGGGTACTCGCCCTCCAGCTTTTGCCATTGTTGTAGCAATTGTTGAGGTAAAAGAGTTCTTCTCTTCTTGACTTGTATTTTTCATCATCCTTGGCTCTAACACGCTGGTTTTACAGTGCTCTTCTCAAGGCTTTTCAAGTCGTAAAATCTCAACCCTTTTCCTCCGACCTTCATAAAAGAGTGTCCTCCCTCCAGAGCTCTCTCGAAGAAACTCTCTAAGGAGAAAGAGAACCTTGAGAGCCTCGTTAAGTCGCATTTTATACGTATTTTTAGTAGTTATTTAGTTTATATTATATAGTTTATTTTATCTAATTTATCCTATTTTGTCTATTTATAGGTAATTATCGAATAAAGTGGGGAAGAGAAGAAAAGTCGTTAAAAGTAGATTTTTAGCTACGGACAAGCATACAAGAAAATATCTCGAAGTCGGTCCATAAATATAATATGTAGTAAAATATTTATTTTATGATATTATATTTTATGAAATCCTAATTGGAAGAGAAAAGGAAACTTAGAAGAGAAGAAAGAGGAATAGCCCTAGCTCCTTCACCATATATATACTACTTGTAATCATCATGAAAGAGTAGGCCGGGAGGAGTCCCACTCAGCTCGTGCTGGCTGCCCCTCTTGGCTGGCTGCTGTCCACAACTCCCCTTGTTGCTCATCACATCTGGCTGCTGCCCACAGCCCTTCAACGCCAATCCTCATCTCACGCCTTCCCTCTTCTCGTTGCCTTTCAACGGCTTCTCCGCGGCTGCCATCACCTTACTTCTATTCGTTGCCCAACTTCTCTTGCTGCCACCTCCTACTTGCTTAATCACCCACCATCGCATAATCATCTTCATCATCATCATCATTAACTCTCCTCATCACAATCTTGATCATCACCATGGCAAGTAATACGATGGTAGTAATTTAATTATTGTAATTTTTATTTTAAAGACTCTATTTTTATTGTTAGATTAATATTAAAGATGCTAGTTTTATTTAGTTTATATGTTTTAAATTACATTATGTTTGTGAGTAGTTTTTCATACTTAGTATAATCTACTTGAAACCATGTTAAGTTATTTATTTTGAAACAAAGTTTCGGTCTTTATTGTCTTATTGATTTGATCCATGATTCTATGATAATTTGATTTTAATGTTTATGAGTTTATGTCTAATTAATTAGAGTGCACGCTATTTAGTTTCATATAAATTCATATGATAGTTTAAAGGGTTTAAGTACGTAATTGCTTGATCTTTTAGACATAAGTATCACCCTAATTAATCATGGATGGCTCATACCCATCTCTTTTAATTAGAAAATTATCATAGATCCTTCTAAATCAATTTGCTAGTAGATTGGTTATTAGGTGCTAGATGATGTTTTTCTAAAACTTCATGCTCTAATTTGATTAAATTCTAGTGCTAGTTCTAGGGTTATCAATATTAGTAGGGTTTATATTAGGGTTAGGCCTAAGTAAACTAATAACTAAGGAAAAACGGGCAAGATCCGCTAGTGGTTGTCATCTACAGCTTAGCTCGTGGGCAGCTCAATTTGTGTGTTGATGATAAATAATAATTTGCATGGTGGATATAGATTATACTAAGTGTTTTTATAAATTTGATATCTTTGATAATTATTTGTTTGCTTTTTAGTTATTTTCTTCGGTTTGTAAATTTTTAATCATAAATTTATAGTCTTTTATTATTAATTTCATTATACCCCCTCTAAAGATCAGTATTTTAGGTTAGTTTTAGTAATTTTATTTTTATTTTATTTTAAATCTTTATATATTTTAATTTTCAGATTATTTTTCTGTCAGCTTTTATTATTTTTGAGTCAGATTGTTAGAAATTAGTTTAAAAATAGTTTCTTTTGTTATTTTTCATGCTTTATCTTCTTTTAGGGTTTAGATAGAGTCCTAGTTTGATGTAATTAAATTTTAGAATTTTTAGAATTAATTTGATAATTTTTCAGATTTAATTCTTGAATTTAATTATCTGTAGATTTTTAGTAAAATAAATTCGTAAATTAGATTTTAAATTTTTCTTTTATATTTTTAGGGTCTGGTTAGGTTTAGAAAATTAGTATTATTATTCTGGATAATTTTAGTATTTATTTTCGTAATTACTTTAGTGCAGAATTTTAGTTATTTAATTTTCTGTTTTAGAATTTGTTTATTTTCTGCTTTAGTTTTCTGTTTTAATTATTCTAAAAAAATATAAAAACATATTTCAGGGTTACTGTAGTTTTATTATTCTGTATAAATTATTTATTTAGTTGCTAGATAATTTTGTATGATTTTTAGTTATTGATTTTAATTTATATTTTGTAGTTTGTTTTTAAGAGTAGTAAATTTAATTAGATTAAAGCTTGCACGTTATTATATCTTTCCTCGTGGATTCGATCCCTACTTTCCTATGCTATATTGTTGATTATAAGCCTAAGTAGTGGTTTAATTTGTATCCGTACGACAAGCTAACAGAGCCTTATCTCTCCCCTCCGCGAGGAGGGAGCTAATCGAGGGCTCAACTAGAAGCTGCCCAAGGGAGAGAGCATGATCCGGGGTCTCACCTCGAGACCGCCCAAGGGAGAGAGTGGGATCTAGAGTCTTGCCTCGAGGTCATCCGGGAGGAAGGTGCAGCTGGAAGGGACATAGCCACCGGGAAGCTTCTCGTGGAGGTTTCCCCTTCATTTGGTGATGATGAAGAGATGCTTCGTAAATGGGTTTCCTATGCTTCCGATCTCTACTCTAACACCCTTGCCTTGGAGTCAAGCACTATGGCTGAGTCCTCGCCCGAGGAGGAGGCACCGGAGGATGAGGAGATCCCCGAGGAGGATGGAGCAGACGAGGATATCGGGGATGGCCTCGAGGACTAGCCCTTTTCCATGACTCTTTAGGCTAGGATTGATTTTTGATGGCATGCGTGCCATATGACTTTGGGTGGCCTACGCAGCTACTAACTTGATACTCATTTTCTACTACTTTGAGTTTATTTTGCATAAACCTTTATCTTGTGCAACATAGTTTGTTCGATGCTTACCGATCTTGGTTTTCCATATATTACTCTTGTGCATTTTGATTGTTGCCAATTTTTGCGTTCGATTGTAGGGGTACATGTCTACCCCTCATTACAATTGGGCTCTCTTGACACTACGTAAAAACTCGCTATTAACGTCCGATTTTAGAGACTCCCAAAAATTCGACGCCAATAGTGTCGTATTCATCGTCAAATCTGATAGAAGACGCCATTGGAATCGGAAATAAAAATGAAACGCTATTAGTGTCGTATATTAGTCGGATATTTTTATCCGATACTATTACTGTTCGATTTTTAGTTCGATGCTATTAGCGTCCGATTTTTGAGGCCGACGCTAAACGGGAACCCCTTAATTGAAAGAAAATCGAGAACTAGTTAGTTCGTCCAACTATTGTTCCTCCCCTAAATTGTTCATCGCCTTATTGTTCCTCCCTCCGTACTCTCTTGTCCCGACTAGTTCATTCGGCATCCATCCCCTCCATCACCGGCGTCATCACCCTTCCGTCACCGGAAATCTTCGTTCCATCCCCTCCATCATCCTCTCGCTGGAGGCTCCTTCCTCTCTCGTCCACTTCAGGTTCGACATCTTTCTCTCTCGTGTCTCACTCTATCTCTCTTGCTCTCTAACTCTCTAATTCCCCCATTGTTGTGTTGCCCTTTCTCCACCTCTCTCGACCCCCTCTCGTAGTAATTCGGCCGGCAAAATCGCCGACAATAACAACTTGTATGTTCTCTCACCTGAAAATACGGTAAATATGTTGTCTCGCAATTAGTTAGGGTTTTTAGATATTAGCTGAATGTTTTTGTTCAATTCGGTCGCCAAGTGTTTGATGTTTCTCAATGCTCGTGAGCCAAAGAACATAGTCTGCCGAAGCTGCGTCTCTAATCCCCCTTATCTTTTCCTACACTTGTAACTTCCCGAAATTGTGTTTAGAGAGTTGGTATTTCCAGATTTGGTGCTCATTGTTGACCTCTTTTAGTGAACCCTAAAATTGCCTTGGACTCTCTCTCTGTTTGCTTGTCTGTATGATGAGCGTGCAAGAAATTGATGTATTAAAGCTCAATTTTTTATTTTTATCGGGGTGATGGTTTGAAGACCGGTACACATTGTACACATGTGGTTGTTCAGCCAAGAAGTAATTCACAATTTGTTGTCAAGTTCAGTTTAGGTAATTACAACTGCTCAAAGTGTTTGATGTTTTCACTAAAATTTTATGTTTGTTAGTTAAAAGCTTTCACCAAATTAAAATAGTATGGAAACTTTAAGATTCTTTATATGCTTCCTTTTCACTGCCTCACACTTTGTATACTTCAATTGGTTATCATATATTTAAGAAATTATTATATCAATCTATATATGTTATTTCATGTGTATACAGTTTATTCGTCTTGATTAATACGGTCTTGAGTTTGTGGAAGAGTTATGTTTTATGTTATTAGTAGGTCGCAGTTTGATTTAGGATATATTAAGGGTTAAAATTCAATTTTAATTAAAAGTTTAGGCCAGTGTTTAAAGTGAAGACTCCGACTTTATACTTACATTTTTCTGATTTCCATCGAGGAATCAGGTATAAGACTTCATCTCTTATAGGGTTTTGATTTCAAGTCATTCCATTTGCCTTAGAAGCTTTTCCGAGTGATATAACGTTTTCTCCGAGTGTTATAGAAACTATTATATATTTACGCGTCACTCGATCGACTCGTAAAGCATACTTCAACATGCCACTTCACACTCGGCTCCGAGTCACTCAACACTTAGATATATTGCATGTTCAAACACTTTATTTCACGCATATAAACTCAGGTCCGACTTCATGTTACAGGAATTACATTGTTAATTCATTCTTCTAAGTCAAGCATACTTTGTTTGAACTTGTTTAGTCTAGATCAAGTTTGTTTACTCCGATATTCTTTATCCGACTTGATTCTCCTTTAGACTGACTCGGATGGAATTTGAGTCTCATGGATATTAGACTCAAAAATTCCATTCCTTTTCCGACTCGGATAATTAGTCACTTAATTATATTAATTACGTTATTATCTCGTATCAAATCTTGGACCAAAGTATTTTATACTTTGAGAACCAAATTGATTTACTTTTGTAGGTTATTCAAACGAGGCTATCCTATTTTTGAATTGCAAAAGTAACCAGCTTCAAAACGTGAAATCACCAGCGAGACAAGGCTTTTTCCACCTCCGACCTAACCCCGGACACTATGTCGGGGTTGTCTATTTCCAAAATTGGAAAACTCGCAACACTAAGCTCTACGGTGGTTTCCACCTTACTTTAAAAGACACCACCAGTGGTTTTGGGACTTCCAAAGGAATCAAGAGCCGTTGCTCAACATTCATATCTCAACGGATATTTTCTGAGTGACTTAGAAAATCCATTACAACGGTCACAAGAGACTTCTAGTCGAAGATGGACACAACGGCTAAGCCGCTTGGTCATCTATAAATAGAAGCCAACTTCCAAGACTTGAAGATTGCTCGAACCAACTGTTAATACACATACTTGAGCAAAAGTCATTGTATTCACTCTCAATCTTGTACTTACAACTCCAATTCCGTATTTTTATTTCTCCGAGTTGTAAGGTCTTGTACTCGATTACAAACACTCTCTTTCTTACTCTCTAAGTAAGGTCTCTTGACTGAGCTTTAAGGGTCAACTCAGCTCAGCTTGTCCCTAACTCGTAAGGGTGATCTCGGTTAGGAAGTACTAGATCGGATAAGGTAATTTCTAAGTCTAGGAAAAACTTGTAAGGAGTTGTCTAAGGGAGCAACTCGGGTTGAGTCGATCCATCGAATTTTGTGGACTCAAAATAATAGATTTGACTTCGTGCTTGGATTAGCACGGTCCGTGGTTTTCTGCCCCAGGAGGGTTTCCTTGTACTTTCTGAGTTATTACTTTTCCGAGTGCATTATAGACTCGGACTCGTTTCAAAGTTTTGCTTAATATGTTTCTTCACTCTTCACTCGAATTCCGAGTTAGTACTTTTCTGAGCTCATCCTTGACTCTCGCTCACCTCGGATTCATATCTACTTTAAATTTCAAGCAAATTTCTTCATCACCCTATTCACCCCCCTCTAGGGTGACTTAGCCTCTCCTAGAGCAAACCTTCATAAAGTATAAGTGATATTGTTTTAATAAAATTTGACGTATATTATTGTATATGTGAATATGAAGTTTGAATTTATATTGTAATATTACATTATGAAGGCATGAGATTTCATGTGGATATGCTATGTCTGTATAGTACATAGTCTCATATAATATAGAAAGACAACAATTGGCCATCTTTTCTAACAAGGAAACGTGTATGCAAATCCTACTAGATATATCGAAAAATTTTCTTCCTCTTTATTTCTTTTTATTTTTTCAATGTCTTCTCCTATTTAAGTTATAGCAGGACTGAAAAAGTTGACTTCCCATTGAGGACGCCAAGCTCAATGTGTTCATACTTGCTTGTTGGGAACTTTATCATATTTTGGATGCACATAATTTAGATAATGTCTGTTGTTTTGGGCTAAAATTGGAGATAATATGCTAGATAGACAAACGTAGTAGCAGTTGAAATATGAGATGTTATCACTCACTCAGGATTGAGATAACCAGGTGTGCCAGCCACATGAGCAGTTGTAATATGAGATGCAGTATCACTTGGGACATAGACGTTACTCGTATCACTTGAAATGTCATATTTGTAAGATAATAGCAGCTATTCCACTAGTTTTATATATATATATATATATATATATATATATATATATATATATATATATTCATAAAGCATAGAAAATCCGTTCAAAAATTTGTACATAACAAGATATATCGGTAAGTTATACACATTCTCATGTGTATGGTGTTGATATAATACTTTGTTATGTACAAGTTTTTGAATTGTCCGTGTTGGACAGCTTTAAGAATCATATGGTATTAGGTTGTGTAGTTACTAAATCCTTGCATACACTTTGACATATTTAAGGCGATAATGTCCATATGTTCTCTAGGTACTATTATAAGATGTGGCGGGTAATGTCCTGGATGAATTATATTACCATAGACATTATTCATCTCTTCTTTATAGATCGTACTTAGAGAATTAAGGGGAAATGTTGTCGAAATTTTGTCAAAGTATGCAGGAACGTAGCTGCACGATCTAATATTATATTATTCTTAAATGGGTATAGGATAACTTAACCCTGTAGAAAGATGTAGGGCATGCAATTGTCATTATAAAAAATACAATGTAAAACATTGCGCAAGTTTGATTGATTGGTAATTTTAAAAGATAAACATACTAAACTATTTTTAAATCGTATATATCTCGCAGTAATGGAGACAAATAGAGAGTGGATGTATAAAAGGTTTGATGGAAAATACTTGAATAAGGAGTTCATTCGTAGGATAGAGGAGGAATTTATTCCATTCGCTAAACAAGAAGAAAGCTTCAAGAGGTCAAAGAAGATGAGGTGCCCTTGCAGTAAATGTGGCAACATACCTTTCTTAGATGAGGATACCGTGAAATTACATTTGTATAAATATGGGTTTCGCGCTAATTATTTTCATTGGGTTAACCATGGGGAGACTTACCCTGATTTAGAAGTGAATAATCAAGGGTCGTCAAATCCATAAGTAGAATCAAAGCATGAAATGTTGATGGATGCATTTGGGCCTATGTCCTCAACATGGATTGATGATGAAAACATGGATGAAGAACCAAATGAAGATGCAAAAAATTCTTTGAAATGTTGGAAGCGGCTAAGAGACCTTTGTATAAGGGGTGTGATTTGTCCTTATTGTCAGTAGTTTCACGGCTCATAAACATCAAATGTGAGTTTAATCTCCCAAATAGAGCTGTTGACAATTTGTTGGCACTTATGAAGGAAATGTGTCCACGTAATAATGAGATGACTCGACACTTATTATTCCGCAAAGAAGTTGCTTGCTGCTTTGGAACTTCCACATGAGAGAATTGATGTTTGTCGAAATGGGTGTATGTTGTATTGGAAAGATAAAATTAATTTGGATAGATGTGAGCATTGTGGGGTCGAAAGATATGAGAAGAAGACATTGAGGGGTAAAGGTATTGCAAAGAAAGTACTAATATACTTTCTAATTAGACCGAGGTTATAAAGATTGTATGCGACGAATGGCACAACGGCCCAAATGAGGTGGCATTCTGAAAATCCATGTGAAAGTGGCTCTACAGCACATCCATGTGATAGTGAAGTCTGGAAGCATTTCGATGTCACTATTAAGGAATTTGTCATCGAACCTCGCAATGTTCGATTAGGTCTATGTACCGATGGCTTCTCCCCATTTGGCAATTTTGGGCGGACGTACTCTTGTTGGCCCATAATTGCAACTCCATACAATTTACCACCTCGGTTGTGCATGAAGAGACAATTTATGTTTCTCACTTTGTTGATTCCTGGCCTAAAGAGTCTTAGGGGAAACTTGATATTTATTTACAACCCCTCATTGAGGAATTGAAACAGTTGTGGGATGGTGACCTTCAAACGTATGATGTTTCGAAAAAGAATAACTTTACATTGAAGGCAGCAGCTTATGTGGAGAATAAGTGACTTTCCAGCATATGGTATGCTTTCGGGTTGGATGACATCGGGAAATTAGCTTGTCCTTATTACAAGGAAAATATGAAGGCATTCAAACTGAAACATGGGAAGAAGACCACATAGTTTGATTGATATAGACAATTTCTTCCCGAAGGTCATCGCTTTAGGTCTAACAAGAGTGCTTTTTGAAAAATAAGATCGACCATTCACCTCCTCCTCCTCGTCTTAAAGGTGATCAAGTATGGGATCGCATATGTAGGATGCCTAACTCTATTAATTATCATGGCACAATTGATGGTTACCTCGAGTCTCACAATTGGACAAAGCGAAACATATTTTGGGAATTGTCGTATTGGAAAGATCTTCTCATACGTCACAATTTAGATGTCATGCATATCGAAAAGAATGTGTTTAATCAAGTAATCAACACAATCTTGGATGTAAAGGGAAAAACTAAGGATGACATCAATGCAAGAAAGGATTTAGCCACTCATTGTAAGCGTCGAAAACTAAACATTCGAGTACTCGAACATGCTGATGGAGGATGAATTGAAACTGTTTCAAACGCTACATATGTTATGAGTAAAGAGACAAGAAAAGCTTTATGTGAGTGGCTAAAATAACTCAAGTTACCCGACGGATATGCTAGTAATTTAAGTCAATGTGTTGATGGAAAAAATGCAAAGTTTCATAATTTGAAAAGTCATGATTGTCACATCTTTATGGAGCGATTATTACCCATAGATGTGAGGGAATTACTGCCTCCAAATGTTTGGAAAGTCCTTACAGAACTAAGCCAATTCTTTAGGGATTTATGCGCCGCTCATTTGCGAACGAAGAATGTACTCCAATTAGAGGCAAATATCCCTGAAATACTATGTAAGATGGAGATGGTATTCCCTCCATCTTTCTTCAATGTGATGGAGTATCTTCCTGTGCACTTACCATATGAGGCTAAAGTGGTGGACTCGTTCATTATAGATGGATGTATCCCTTTGAAAGGTATCAGGTGGTTCTTATCAAGTTGTCAATTATATTTTGTAGTAATGATACTAAATATTTATACTTATGTTGCAGATTTCTGCATCATTTAAAGAAGAAAGTCGACAATAAAGCTTCGTCTAAACCGTCCATATGCAATGCATATCTAACAAAGGAGATTTCAAATTTTTGTGCCGCTTACTTTGAGTAAAATGTTGACAGAAAGACAAGAGATCTTGGGCGAAATGTATATCCTCGTATAGAGGAGAATCAAGGAGAACACATTCCAAATATTTTCTCCTCTAATGTCGAGTATGCCTCTAGCGAGGACGTATGAAATACCTTGATCAACTCAAGTATGATGCAGCTCATGCATACATTCTTCGGAATTGTGAAATATTAGAGGATTATGAATGGTACGACTATCAACTTGAATATTTTTGTCACATATTATCTTTTAATGATAACAAACTAATAATAAGCATTTTCCCCAACTAAGGCAATTTGAAGATGAAATGATTACACTACATCCACGTGTTAAGAAAGAAGAGGTATGGAGTAAGTTTGATAAAGAATTCCCAAAATGGTTTTGAGAGAAGGTTAGTATATTAATGTTATGTTGCAGTGGTTTAATTATGTATTCCATTTTCATTAACTTATACTTTAATGGCGTAGTTTTTCATTTGAACGACAACAATGGAGTAATTAAAAGTTTGGCACTTGGTCCAAAGAAGGATGTGCGTATTTTTAACCATTATTACATAAATAATTACAACTTTCACACCCATAAATAATTACAACTTTCACACCCATAAATACGGTCAAAATAAGACCAGTATGAACTATGGGGTATCCGTGAAAGGGGTAGATGACATTCATTATTATGGCATTCCTCAAGAGGTGATTGAGTTAGAGTATGTTGGGGATTCTCATTCTTACAATACAGTTTTGTTCAAATGTGAATGGTTTGATTCTATAATGGGTATTAATACACATGAACAATATAAATTAGTGGATGTCAACCATTCAAAGAAGTACCCAAGGTATGATCCATTTGTATTGGCATCCCAAGTTATGAAAGTGTATTTTACCCCTTATCCAAGTATAAGGAACGATAGAAACCAATGGTGGGCGGTGCTTAAGATAAAACCAAGATCAACTATTGAAGCACCACTCAATGATACAGACATTCCAAGAGGATACTAATGATAATCCTCCTACTTTGTGTGAGTTTGAAGAAGTCCAAGAAGGAGTTGAAAATGAACTTGAGGACATAAGTGAAGAGGAAGCTAATGAAGACGATTTCAATGATGAAAATGAGGATAATAATTTTGAAGGGGAGGCATATGATGAGAATCTTTCATTGTATAATGACATTGATGATGACATTGTAGCTAATGCTGACAATGATTTTTGAAGTAATATTGTAATCTCGTGACATTGATAACCAAACGATCTATGTTATGATTTTGATTTATGTTTTCATTTTTTTGTGTATATTAATTTATTTTTGAATATGTATACTTAGATCTTGTTTGCATGACATTATTCGTTGTATATACAAGTATGCCTCAAACAAAAGGTTTTGCACTAAATCATGGTGCGCCTACTTCTGGTTCCGATTCCATTGTTGGGGCCGATCAAGCTATAGTCCAGTCTCAATCATCATCATCACAGCGAGATAGCTCACAACAAGGGGCAGCTTGTAGGAAAAGAGTTTTATCAAAGGATGATGATAACTGGTGGTATGTATTAGTAATTTTGTTTATCTTTCGTATTTTGTGGGTACTTTTAACTTAATAATTTTATTGCAGGTTCACTAAGTCGAAGTCGTCACGAGTTATATCAGATGATATCAAGAGTTTCTACAATGACCAGTGCAAATGTTTATCAAATCTCCCTAAAGAAGAGAAACAACTTTTGTGAAGGACTTTTGAAGTAAAAAGCATGAAAATAATTGGATATATATGAGTACTTTTTAATATTTTCAATTCTATTTGGTAATATTTTTGTAAAATAGGGCAAGTATACTTGGGCTCCAGAACTTTCTCAAGAAATCTATGCAGAATGGAAGAAGAAAGTTGGAAAAAATTTAAGGAACTTAGCGAGCAAGGCTAGAAAAAGGCCCGATGATAAACCAATAACTTGGTTGTCGGATGAGTTGCAAGAGAGGTTGAAGGGCCCAAGAAGTACCCCTAAATTTCAAAAAAAATCTGCCCAATGCTTGAAAAATAGGACAGAAGGCCCAAAAGCAAGAACCTTACATAGCCAAGGGTCGATATCAACCGCAGATCTCGCAGTCCAAATGGAATAAACTCTAGTATTTTCGTTTTCTTTCATTTTATATACATAATGTAGTTTGTGTAACTTTATTGCATATTTTGTATGCCTTAATCAAGGAAGGGACGAATCCTACCCGCTTTGAATTGTTTGTGAGGAGTCGTAGTAAGGAAGATGCTCAATCTGGAAAGGTCTTCGTCGACAACCGGTCCAAATCTCTCGTGGGTAAGAATACTATCTCCATAAACCTTTACAAGCAAATAGAGTGAGTGAGCACTCAATTGTAGGGGATAAGTTAGAACTTTATCGTGTCAAATATTCAATGTATCTATGATTATCAATATTGAATGGATAATGGATGCCTTCCCTTTTGCAGAAAAAATATGAAGCGAGTTAGAGTTGAGCGTGGTATTCGTAAGGGGAAAAAGAGGCAGAGACCCTTTTCTATGAGGTATCGGGTGGGTGGAGTAAAAAATCAACTATCTATGGATTGGGTAATTCCGTGACAATGTTCTACAAGAAACCTACTTCCTTGACATCCTCTATAGGTGCTACCTACAATTCCTCGACCTATTCTCGCCTACAATCACAACTTAAATCAACCCAAGAACAACTTGATGAGCAAAGAAAACTAGCCGAGAGTCAGCAAAAGGCTATGGAAGAGCAAAGAAAACTAGTCGAGAGTCAGGAAAAGGCCATGGAAGAAGCAATGAAACTCATCCAAAACCTCCAATCAAAAGTTGATAGGATGTTTGGTGGTTCTAACTAATTTCTTAGCATGGTTTGTAGACGGAACTTTGAATTGATTTGTTTGATAAAATTATTGTATAACTTATAATTCAATTGTGAATGTTGGTTGTTTTTATGAATAGTTGGTGGTTGTGTATTTGTGGATGATTGTGTAGAGAATGAGTCGGAATGTATGTGTGTATTTATGGATGATAGTGCAGAGAATGAGTCGGAATGTATGTAAATGTGCAGGAAATATATGTAAAAAGGGAATGCCAAATGTAAAAGAAGCTTGGCAAAATAAGTAGAAATTTAGCATCGGATTTTAGCGTCCGACAATAATCCAACACTATTTGAGTCAAAATATCCGACGCTGAACCGAACCAGCCGATGCTAAAATGAACAAATTGGTTCGAAAAAACCGAAAAGAAATAAGCGTCCGACACAAATCCAACACTATTTGCGTCGGATCCGTCCGATGCTAAAAAGAAAAAGAAGTTGCTATTAGTGCCTTCCTTTTCGACGATATTTAGCGTCGGACGCTGCATCGAACACGAAATTGTTTAGCATTGAGGTCTTCCGTGTCGATTTTTATCCAACACTAATCCGACGCTAAACATGATTAGCGTCGGATTTTCTTGATTTTTGCGTCTGATTATGTCCGAGGCTAATTACCAGCTTTTATCGTAGTGTTAGTCTTACAGTTTAGCTTGGTTTCCTTAGGGGTTGTATTAGCCCCTATTCTTGCCTCCAAAATCTGCATAAGTAAAAATATGCAACGATAGAAACCGAGAGTTTTGGTAGCTCTAAGGGATTATATTAGCCCCTATTCTTGCCCTAACTTGGAGAAAGTAAAATTACGAGATGTAAATTCCGGAAATGCTTGCTTATTGAATTAAGAGGTAAAATCGAAGCCCATACAAAAGTGGAATGTGTGCCCCTATTGAGCACTTTCGAAAAGTCGTGTCAAGCGTGGGTGATTCCTTTATAAAATTTAGGACTTGCTTAGGCTGGGTGGGTCTTTAAAGAAAGGTACCTATGCCGGACAATGAGTCTAAGCTATTTATAAAAGAAAGGCACCACGAGCACTTAGATGAAATACTTCTTAAGGTTGTCACTCGTGCCATATCCCGGGAATAGTCGACCCTTCAAAAGTGGTCAACTTATAGGTTCCTAGGCGGATGTCATCATGGATGACATATGGTCCTTCCCGATTATCCATAAGCTTGCCATGTTCCGCCACTTTCCCGATGACTTCAGTCTTCCTTAGACCAAGGTCACCAACCTTAAGATCATGACCCTTCACCCTTTGATTATAAGCCCTCGCTATTTTGAGCTTAGTTATGGCCTCACGAAGATGACTATCTCCTCTTACCATAGGGCGTAAGTCAAGGGTCTTCCCGAGGGCCTTATTGTTAGACTCCTTCCGAAAAGCCGTAAGCGGGGGTGTGAAGGGCGAGTTGACCGAGAGCATGGCCTCGAACCCATATACCAACATGAATGGTGTTTCTCCAACTGGTCGATTTTTCCGTGGTTCTCATCGACCATAGGACAACTAGTAACTCATCAACCTATTTCCCTTTAGCGTCATCCAAACTCTTCTTAAGGCCATTGAGTATGACCTTGTTGGCGGACTCTACTTGACCATTAGTGTGAGGACGTGTCTCGGTTGTGAAGCGAGCTTGCCAACCGTATCGAGTGAGGTAGTCATGTACCTTGTCGATATCAAATTGCCTTCCATTGTCAAACACATTGCCCTAGGAATGCCGAATCGAGTGATGATAATTTTTTAAATAAATTTCCACACCTCTTTCTCGATGATTGATGCTACGGTTTCAGCCTCTATCCACTTGGTCAAGTAATCCACGGCTACAAACAAATATTTGCATTGAACCGTAGCTTTTAGGAACGGATCGAGGATATCCATCCCCGGCTCACGAAAGGAAAAGGAGATAGGATAAGGGTCGACTAGGGCTGTGCAAAATCAATTAATCACACTTTCGGTTAATGGATTTTTGGTTAACCGAACTTTCGGATAGTTAAAAATCTGATCCGTAATCGATCCGATTTTTTCGGTTATCCGAAGTTTCGGTTAACCGAAATTTTGGATCGGCAAAATCTCGATCCGTAACTAAACCGAAAGATTTGTTAACTGATTTTTCGGTTCGGTTTAGCAGTTAATCGTTATTTGAAACATAACTTATGAAATAAAATGGAAGTAAAATACAACAAAATACAAGTTTCTAGCTAATAAAAGTAAAATAAAACAAAAGAGAAGTTTTTGCCTAGCACAACATAATTTTTTCAATCCCATAAAACAACTTTTAGATTATATACCTATGATTTTTTTTTAAAAAAAACGATTCGGTTAACCGAATTTTTTCAAGTTGTGATCCGTAACCTATCCGTGAACCCAAAAAAATTCGGTTCGGTTAACCGAATTGATTTCCTTTAAAAATTTATTCAATTAACCGATTTTTGGATCGGTTTTTCGATTTTGATTTTTTTGCACACCCCTAGGGTCAGCTCTATAGAGGGCGCTTTGGGACTAGGGTAAACTTTTGGCATTTTTTACATCGCTTCACAAGATTCATTGAGTTCGCCCGTAAGGGTGACCAATAATAGCCAGTCTGTAGGGCTTTGGCTGCCGTGGCTTTCCCCTATGTGTGAGCTACAAACTCCCTTATGAGTTTCCTCTAGTGTCTTTGGCCCATCTCCGAGGTTACACATCGAAGTGAGGGTTGAGAGTATGCTCTCTTGTAGAGTGTTCCATCGTAATAAATGAACCATTCAGCCTCCTCTTGACATGGTCCGCCTGTTTGCTATCTTCGAGGAGCTTTCATTGGAAAGGTATTTGTTGAGGGATCCATCCAAGTGCTGCTTCGTCTAACCACATAACCTCCATAGTGTCAATACTTCTATCCCCAAGCACTTCACACCAGATCTTCTTTGGTTGTCCATCAATCGAGGAATTGGCTAGCTTAGAGAGAGCATTTGCCTCGCCTGTTTTCCGAGTGGGGGACATGTAAGATTTTGAAGTGTTGGAGTCGCCCGTTGCCTCAACGTTTTTGAGGTATTCTATCATACCCTCGTCCCGAGCTTCACACTCTCCGTTCAATTGGGAGACCACAAGTTGAGAATCGAGTAAGCCTTTACCGAGCTTGCTCCCGCTGAATAGCAAAGATCTAGGCTTGCTAGGAAGCCTCGCATGCTCATAACTTTCTCCTGTCGGTGAAGTAATGACTAGCCATGCTTCGCTCCCATCCTTGGTCGCAAAACAATCTACGTAGAGGGTCCAATACTCGATAGTCATGGTGTGAGATGGTCATGGCGTGACTATTCAGCTATGAAGTCAGCCAATGCTTGAGCCTTGATCGCTCTTCGAGGCTGGAACTCTAGGCCATACAAAGTCAACTCGGTGGCCCAATTTAACATTCTCCCGTAACTTTCAAATTTCCAAGTACATTCTTCAAAAGCTGGTCGATAAGGATCGTTACTTTGTGCGCCTCAAAGTAAGGGCGTAATTTCCTACTAGCTAGCAGGAGGGCGTATGCAAACTTATCGATTAGAGGATAGCGGAGCTCGACGCCTTCGAGAGCATGGCTGACATAATAAACCGGAATCTGTTTATTGTCTTGTTCCATAAGGAGGATCGCACTCATTACTTGGTCCGATATCGCAAGATAAAAGGGTAGGGGCTCCCTTGAGTGGAACTTGCAATCTTAGGAAGTTGAGCTAAGTACACTTTCAGTTGGGAAAACGTTTTTCCGCATCGAGTCCCACTCGAAATTGGCCCTTCTCTTAAGGACCTTAAAGAAAGGTTGACATTTGTCTGCGAATCTTAACATGAATCCACCTAAAGCAGCCATATACCCTGTCAACTTCGAACCTCTATTCATCGTGCTAAGGGACTTTATATCAAGCACTCGCTCACACCTTGTCGGGGTTTGCTTCGATCCCTCTATGATTGATCATGAAACCCGAGAACTTCCCTACTTTGACTCCGAATGTGCAGTTCTCGAATCTTTCATAGACTTCGAACGTCTTCCGGAGGCTGGAGACGTGGTCGAGGTCCCATTTTCTTTTGAAGATCATGTCGTCAACATACACTTCCATGATTTTTCCGATGAGATGGGCAAAGATTTGATAGGTGGCTCCGGTATTCTTGAATCTAAAAGACATTGACATTGTACACTACAAGCCTTGATAGGTAATGGAGGTCGTTTTCTCCTAGTCTTCCTTACTTAGGGGATCTGGTGATATCCCGATAAAGCATCCATGAAGCCGAAAAGGGTGTGCCCCCTGTAGCATCTACGAGCTTTTCAATCTTCGGCAAAGGATTTCACCAAGACCACATTAGTGATCCACTGGGATACCGACACTCCCAAATGAACCCCGCTTCAAGCAGCTTCTTGACCTCCTCAACCACGTCCGCACCGCATTCTACCCCCGGATGTCTTCGTTTCGAATGACAGGTTTGTGAGAGGGGTCGACGTTCAACTTGTTCTCCATGAACTTTAGGCTTAACCCTCACATCTCTCCTGGTCCAAAAGCAAAGACATTTTTGTACTCTTTGAGGAGACGGGTAAGGCTCTCTTTGATCCGCTTATGGAGGTTCTTGCCCACTTGCACGGAGCGATCGGGGCATGCTTCCTTGAAGGGGATGAGTTTGATGTCTTCGAAGGCGTAGGCCGGACCCTACCATGATCTTCTATGGTGGTAAAGCACACCATTATAGTTTCGAGAATCTTGGTAGAGGTTTTACCTTTGGCTTCTTCCCTTTAGGATCATCTTGGGCCTTCCCCTTCTCCTCCTTCTTCTCCATCAAAGGTCGAAGGCTTACGACATAACATTCTTGTGCGGTTTTTGGTCTCCATAAATCTTGCCTACAGCCCATGTCTTTGATCTAGCTCCCAAAGCGGGCACTGATTGAGGGTGGGGCGCCCAATGATGACATTGTAGACGGAAGGTACGTCAACTACTAAAAAGTTTACTTCGATGCTCCGGCCCTGGCCCTTTTTGATCCCGACCGCTATACGGACCACGCCTATAGTGTGTATCGTCTGCCACCCGAATCCAAGGATAGGATTAACGAGGGGATGAGAGTATAGGGGTGTACTTCAACCGACTTAGGTATTCCATGGTGATGATGTCCACCGAGCTCCCCAAGCTCCCCATATCCACAAGGATCTTTCGGACTATGGTGTCTAAGATTTTCGAGTGTGACAACCAAGGGATCATCATGTAGGGTGGCCATGCCTTTCAAATCTTGTTCTCTCGAAGGTCATTATGGGAACCTTCATAAGTGGGGTTGGCCGATGATTAGGACCTGTTGAGCGCTCTAGAGATGGGCTTTCCAGGAAGAGGGGTCATGCCCCTACGAAGCCCCTAGCGATGGTGGCCATAACCCTAGTGGAATCATCATCATCATAGTGCTTATCTTCCTATCTTGAAGAACCTCCTTGTGTTTTGCAAGTATCTTTCTTGAGAAAGCGATCAATTTGCCTATTGTCCGACAAGTCCCCAAGCGCCTTTCTTAACGCATGACACTTGGAAGTGTTGTGTCCAGTTTGTTCATTAAACTCACAATACTTGTTGGAGGTTCACGCTTTGGCCGAAGAGGTCATGGGTGTCGGCTTTTTCAGCATGGGGTGCCCCTTGATCTCGATAAGAATGCTTCGCAGTTGGTATTGAAGTGGTGATCTACTTCATTCCGCTTAGACTTCTTTTCATTTCTAGGATTGAATTTTCAGTCCCTCATTTCCTCTAGGCCTCTTCTCCTTCCTCTACGCATATCTCCATGGCTTAGATAAATTTGGTCGCTTTCGGAGTGCTTTTGCCGGAGTGTACACTTTTTGTTCAACGAGGGAAAATTTGAATCTTCTACTTCGAGTCCATTAAGGAAGAAGGTATAGGCAACTGCGTTTTGCAAGTCGTGGATAAGGATGGCATCTCCATGAAACCTTTGGACATAATCCTTGAGGGTCTCATACCTACCTTACTTGATCTAGAGAAATGGATGCTAGTCTTCTTCTTCTTACAACTCAAGATGAATTATGCGACAAACTTTTCACACAACTCTTTAAATGAGGAGATGCTTCCCGAGGGAGACCATTAAACCATTTCTGCGCGAACCCTTTCAGAGTGGCAGGGAAGAATTGGCAGTAGGTTGCATCATCCCTGTCTTGTACGTACATGTGAGATTTATAGTTGTAGGAACCACGATCCGCGTACCTCGCGGGCTCGAGCTTTCCCATGGCGGAATTTTCTCTTTTTGAAGATGGAAATGATTTGAGTTTTAAAGATTGATTTTTTAAAAGTGGGGATGAATCTCTTATTAAGATTCTCGAGTTGGGAAAGCCGATTTAAAATAAATTAAGGTTGAATGGTGGTTTTATTAATCATTTTATTTTAGGAATTGTTTTCGAAATCTCGGGATATTATTTAACAACTGAAAAAAAAACAAATTAGGGTTTATTAGATTCCGCTATAGGGCTTTAGGGCCAAACCAGGTGTGAAAACACCGGCTTGGACCGAAGCCCTACCCACTGACCGTCCGACGCCGGCGAAAGCCAGCCAGTATGGTAGGCGGCGCCGGATCGAGATGATCGAGTCTCGGCCTCTAGCCTAACTGGCGGATCCGAAAACCTTTTCTTTTATTTTTAGTTAGAAAAGCCGAGAAGCATATTAAGAGAAATAAATCATAAAACGGAGTCGCCGATCGGTTTAAGAACAAAAACCAACAAAAATAAAATAAAGAAATACTCTTCTAATCTTAGTATGGGAAACTAAGCTTGGAAGAGGTTTAAAATGCACTCCATCGATCTAGAACCGAGAATCTAGTTTTGGGGGTGAGGGTACGAAACGTAGGGAAAGTCTTTCTGTTTCGCCCGTCAAAAGACGGCCTTTACTAGTTTGAGAGGTAAGTTTAGACAATGCATTAAAAATAGGAACACACCATAATTAGATACGAAATTAAAAGCAAACAAAGCATACTAACAAAAGTAGTAAAAGTAGATATGAAAAGCGATAAACGAAAGTAATAAAGAAAGAAAAGAAAAGCGAAAATAAACGAAAGCGAAAATAAAAGTTACATTGGGCGAGGAGGAATTAAATACGATACATCTTTTCTCCACAATACCAAAACAATAAATAATAAAAATTTAATAGACCACGGTGAAGGTCGAAATGGCGCCCTCGGGTTGTCCCACCTGCTGATCCGGATCTCGAACTGGATTTGAAAGTGCGACGGTGGTGAATCAAGAGAGGCTTTTTGTGGTTTTTGTGAAGATGAGTAAGGAAATGTGTATGGTTGAAGCGAGTATTAAGGATTGAACAT
Organism: Talinum fruticosum; assembly: GCA_021018815.1. Lineage (NCBI taxonomy): Eukaryota > Viridiplantae > Streptophyta > Magnoliopsida > Caryophyllales > Talinaceae > Talinum > Talinum fruticosum. Next base: position 5,360,098 of record JAITYX010000010.1, on the reverse strand, counting down.
AGTATACCGGATAGTACATTCGAGTAGCTCTTAGTTTAACTTCAGCAGACATGAGGCATAGAAATGAGCCGTATGCCAAATGAGAGCCATGTATAAGACAGGATTAGATCACAAATGACCTAAGATTAAGGCTTAAGTATCCATCCGGAAATGAACAAAAACCAGCTAAAAATCACAAAAACCAAACCAAAAAAGATTGAACCGAGTCCCGGGATTTGAGCCATGGTGCGCGAGTCTGGACCTAAACGACGTTGTACGAGTCCTTCATCACAAAAACCAAACCAAAAAACAAGATTGAACCGAGTCTCGGGATTTGAGCCGTGGTGCGCAGGTGCCGGACCTAAACGGCGTTGTACAGATCCTTCACCCTTTTCAATGTTGCAGCTAAACTCCGAGCAAAACGCAGCGTTTCGGTGTAGTTGCGCCTTGTGCGTGGCCCTTGACTCTACGATGTCATTTTGTGAGGATAAGCTTCGTGTCTCGGTTGGACTTCTTGGAGCAAAACGCAGCATTTTGATGCTTTTGATCATGAAACGCGGCACCGACCATATGACGTCGTACGGATGACTTGAGTTCGATGTCTTCGTTGGATGCTAATGACACAAAACGCAGCGTTTTGAGCGTAGCAAAGCCTTGTACACGGCGCTGGCCACCGTTGACTTTGGAGGGTTGACCGGGCTGGGACCGTCCAAAAGAAAAAGGATTTTTGGACGGAACCAAGGCAAAAGGTTATTTTATTTGGTGCTAAAGGGTTTTTTATGGTTTACCGGCTTCCATCACAGAGAATCAAATACAGATCCCGATCCAAATCCACAAACAGGATCGAGATTTCATCATTAGGCCAACAAAATAAATTACGTAAATAAAAGAGATAAGGATGACATGTTTTAGGTGTTTATAATAGTATGCTAGGTGATCTTCGGGATTAGTCATCCCATTGTACGGATCAATGTCCGGTACTCTTATCTTCTTCATTTGTGGAGCATTCATAATCTTTCCGGAGAACGGTGTGGTAAACGTGGGATGAGTCGGGAATAAGTCGAGTCGGATATGGGGACGGCGCAAGGTTAAAGTTGTGGTACTTCCAAGCAAGGAAGGGTTTTTCCTCCACTCGGATCGAGGGGGTGTGCTACGCCCTCTCCGACTTCTCCGGACCTTTCATAGCCGATTGCCCATGATACGTTTCCCTTGATCGCTTACGCTCTCGATGATAGACTCGATCTTGGTCGTGCCTAGGAGCATTGTAGGCTCGTTGAGAATTGTGGTCGTGCGTAGCTAATCGTGCAAGGCCGACGGACCTCCTACTTCCTTGAGCCCTTTGCTCCTCGTTCGGGCCAAGGGCATCGCCATGACCCTCAAACCAGGAAGAACGCCTGTTGTGGGTGGCATAGGGGTCGAGGCTGTGTGCGAGGTGACAATCTTTTCATTAGCTATATGAAGAGCTCTCTTTGCCTCGACAATCCCCTAGCATCACCTTCCTCATGACGCCTTGTCGGAGGAGCACTTGGCTGTTCGAGCGGGGAGTAGTTGGCGTTTCGACTAGTTATGTCGGGGTAGCATGCGAGGGTATACCTCCTGAGAAATGACCAACGGACTGACCTCCCCAGGAGGTTGTGCTGTACCCGGGAGTAGAGGTATAGTGAAAAGGCATGAGGGGCAAGCGCTGCTCCATGGTCGCTGGCACTTGCTCCCGCACTTGCTGTGCTACGGTAGTTTTTAGGGTCTCAATTAGGTTTTGTAGCACCCCTAAAGTGACGTACCCCTCAGGCTGAGGTTGTCGATTGCCCGTGGGGACGCTCGCTGGATTAGCCCCCGTAGGCAAGGAACTATGAGGTTGAGGAATGGGAGGATCGTTTACGTCACGTGTCATTTTTATCACCACCGAGTACCGCTAGCAACCATATGCTATCGTTCTCCCCACGGACAGCGCCAAAATATTTCGATGTTGATGTGGAAGATGATTCGAGAGAATGGATTTAATGCTTCGTTGTGGCGGTGTGACTCGGACAGATGAATTCCATGTGGTGGCAACGGATTCCTGTAAAAGGAAAGCCCCGGGGTGGATCCCGGGAACGCCCCTCCGACGCCGAAGTCAATGATCATCGCTATTGAAAGAGCAAATCGGGGAGAATCTTCCTGGATGTTCGCGAAGGGAAAATTTAGGGATTTGGGTTGCTTACTAAGGCTAGAAAGGCTTTTTCTCTAGGATAGGGAGAATAAAGGCTTTTTCCAAGAGTAGTAATTCTTGGGAGTAGTAAAGCTATCATATGATGTGGTATTGGGGTTGGTGAGTATTTATAAGAGAATTAAATGAAGGTTAGAGTAGTAATTTTACCGTAATAAGGTGTCAAACCCTAACCCTAGCGGGCTTCGGGCCTTACTAGGCTCGTTTAAAGGTGACTTAGGCTTGTACCTCAACTATGCAATGGATCGGGCTTTATTGGCTAGTGACGTTGGCGAGATGAGCTAAAGTTGTCCGGAAAATTGCCATATCGGTAAGGAATTTATAAATGTATCTTAACACAAATAATTATGTGCAAATACATATCGAGTAAGGAATTTATAAATGTATCTTAGCACATATAATTACATGCAAATACATATATATATTATTATTTTTTGATAAAAGAGAAATTTCATTAATAAAAATCCATATGGCATCTACAAAGATAATTCTCCAACTAGAATAAATCTAAAATAACAAAACATATCTCTATTTCGACAAAGTTAATGGTAATATATTTCCGCTCAACTCCATACTTGTAGCATCAATCTGTCCACAAATCGAGTTCTTCGACTTTAATATGTCTTTCTCGAATATCAGCGAGTTATTGTATAATTTCATATAATAGATCTCTATGTGATATAACGGATCCAATTTGAAGAAAATATCACTTTGATTGAGCTATATGAAATTTTATTGTTGAATCATTCTCAATCAAAATCAATAAAACTAACTACTAAAAATATCAAAAATATACTATCCAATCGAATCAATAATTCTAATAAAACTTGCACGTATTGACAAGAGAAATAACTCGCACAAAGATGAGAAACAAGACTCTTACAAAAAGGAGAGAAAATTTATTGAAAAAAAATAACAATACTTTTAGACCTTGATTCGAATATATATATATATATATATATATATATATATATATATATATATATATATATATATATATATATATATATATATATATTGGTTATAATGCCCATCAAGAAACACATTATAGCTAAATTGCATTCACGATGAATGAATGATTGAGAAATATACGGAAACTAAAGAACTTCATATATTTAAAAGGTGAAAACGGGATTCAGTGTGAATTTAGCCTTACAAATATTATTAGAAAGAGTTAACGAGGCATTAGGAAAAATCAAGTAAAGACTAGCATGAGAATTAAGTTTTTCGAAGTTAAACTGAATAAAGTCAATGGTATATTTGAATGAAAAAGTTCATTAGCATAGCATAGATATTTGAATTAGTCTAACGAGTACGAAATGTTTAACTTTTTAAGGAAATTTACAATATTTTATAAGATATATATATTAAAAGTTGAGTCTAAATAATGTACGAGCGACACGTAAGATGTCATGTACGATGTTAAATGAGTAAATTTAATACAATTTTAATTCAATTTAATGTTGAGACTATTCGTATGTCTCATAAAATATTAGTAACTATATTTAATCTTAAAAAAATTAAATATAATGGACATAAAGAATGAAAGGTATATTAATTAAAAGAAAAAAAATAAAAAAAATATCTACTTACTATTTATAATAAATTATAGAATTTATAATTTATAATCATTATAAATTAATTAGAAATAATAAAAGTAAAAAAATAAATAATTATAAAAATAAAATTAATTAGTGACCCTTTTCAAAATTTTTAATGAAAATCAAATAAAATTGAAGTTCATAGAAATTTAAGGCCTGCCGGAAATATTTGTTGTTCATAACTATGTAATTGCTTGTACCTTTTCGAAAATGATTAACTTTATCAATAAGTTTAAATTTTTAATTTGGTGTGAAACCATTGGGACCCACTTAACAACTTATAGTAAATTAGTCACAGATACTTATATAGTTACAGATCACTGTTACAATCAATACGAGTCATCCTTGATCGATCATGACGAATGAATTATTTATATTCATTTATGATGATCTCATATATTAGCAATGATAAAATGTATATACTGAGTCCTAAACTGGCTAAAAATGAATGCTTAATAAATTTCTTGTTACAATTTTGCACATGAATAATTCTTGAAACCAACTTTGGATATATGAGAGCACTCACTAGCTTTTAAAAAATATGTTTTATAGTACAAGGGTAATGTATTAGACTTATAGCTCGTTCTTTATATTTATATTTTATGCAACATTTGAGCTTTGGATAAAAGTTTAAGGGCAAATCCGACGAGAAAGTTCTTTTTTAGGGTTGAAAAATAATATGATCATGGAATGACGCATATGCCCTCCCATTTCTCTGGTGTGATGATGTAACAAATATATATATATATATATATATATATATATATATATATAACAATGACAAAATAATAATAATAATAATAATAATAATAATAATAATAATAATAATAATAATAATAATAATTGAAGACTCATACTTTGTACTTACACTTTTCTGAGTTACATCGAGGAATCAAGTATAAGACTCCATATCTTATAAGGTTTTGATTTCAAGTCATTCCATGTGCCTTAGAAACTTTTCTGAGTGATATAACATTTTCTCCGAGTGTTATAGAAACTATTATATATGTTTACGCTTGACTCGATCGACTCGGAAAACATACTCCTACATGCCACTTCACACTCAATTCCGAGTCACTCAACACTCGGATATATCGCATGTTCAAACACTTTATTTCACGCACATAAACTCGGGTCCGACTTCGTGTTCCAAGAATTACCATGTTAATTCATTCTTCTAAGTCGAGCATATTTTGTTTGAACTTTGTTTAGTCTAGATCAAGTTTGTTTACTCTAATATTCTTTATCTAACTTGATTCTCTTTTAGATCGACTCGGATGGAATTCGAGTCTCATGGATATTAGACTCGGAAAATTCCATTCCTTTTCCGACTCGGATAATTAGTCACTTAATTATATTAATTACGTTATTATCCGTGTCTAATCTTGGACCAAAGTATTTTATATTTTGAGAACCAAATTGATTTACTTTTGTAGGTTACTCAAACGAGGTTATCCTATTTTTGAATTGCAAAAGTAACCGGCTTGAAAACGTCAAATCACCGGCAGACAAGGCTTTTTCCACCTCCGACCTAGCCCCGGACAACTGTGTCGGGGTTGTCCGTTTCCAAAACTAGAAAACTCGTAACACTAAGCTCTACGGTGGTTTTCACCTTACTTTCAAAGACACCACTAGTGGTTTTGGGACTTCCAAAAAGTCAAGAGCCGTTGTCCAACGTTCATATCTCAACGGATATTTTCTGAGTGACTCGGAAAATCTATTACAACGGTCACAAGGGACTTCTCGGAAGATGGACACAACGGCTAAGCTGCTTGGTCATCTATAAATAAAAGACAACTTTCAAGATTTGAAGATTGTTGAACCAACTGTTAATACACATACTTGAACAAAAGTCATTGTATTCATTCTCAATCTTCTACTTACAACTCCAATTCCGTATTTATTATTTCTCCGAGTTGTAAGGTCTTGTACTCGATTACAAACACTCTCTTTCTTACTCTCTAAGTAAGGTCCCTTGACTGAGCTGTAAGGGTTAACTCAGCTCGGTTGTCCCTAACTGTAAGGGCGATCTCGGTTAGGAAGTAATAGATCGGATAAGATAATTTACGAGTTTAGGAAAAACTTGTAAGGAGTTGTCTAAGGGAGCAACTCGGGTTGAGTCGACCTACTGAATTTTGTGGACTCAAAATAGTGGATTTGACTTCGTGCTTGGATTAGCACGGTCCGTGATTTTCTCGCCCCGGGAGGGTTTCCACGTACTTTCCGAGTTATTACTTTTCCGAGTGCATTTTAGACTCGGATTGTTTCAAAGTTCCGCTTAATATGTTTCTTCACTCTTCACTAAATTCCGAGTTAGTACTTTTCTTAGCTCATCCTTGACTCTCGCTCACCTCGGATTCATATCTACTTTAAATTCAAGCAAATTTCTTCATCACCCTATTCACCCCCTCTAGGGTGATTTAGCCTCTCCCAGAGCAAACCTTCATTAATAATAATAATAATATTGATATTGTTATTATTATTATTATTATTATTATTATTATTATTATTATTATTATTATTATTATTATTATTATTAACGTCTTGCATTGAATTGGTTCCCTAATTTGAACTAAATTGGTATGAATGTACTATTAATTTATATTTTCCATTATAAACTATCAAAAGCACGTTTTCCAATCCAAAAATTATATTGATTGTCGAGTATACTATAATCGCGACAATCACCATAATTTTTTCAATCCTAATCATATATATGTAGTACATCAATCACATGCATTTCTATTTTTTACTTTTTTAAATTAAAAAAGTAAATAATTTTAAGAATTTTAATTACAATAACTAATTATAATGGTATTTGGTAGTATTTAATTATCCTCATCCTAAAGAGTTGAATGTTGAAATTGAGATTTTAATTTCTTAACAATTATAAATATTTTTTAATTGAAAAAAGAATATAATTTTATTTTTTTAATGTAAAACCACAATAGATGGTCAAGATCTAGACACATATATGATTAAGATTCTTCTAATTATGATGGTTGTAATATGACGACAATCATTATATCACATTCTTTTCCAATTGTATATCAATTTCATACATGCCTATGTTAAAATGTCCATAATTGTCCATGCCAATCCCAACTAATACTATCTATCTAAATATATATATATAATTGAGTGTTACTACATGCATTTGCCATATGTCACTATCCTATTGGTCTCACTAACCATTAATGTCTAATCTATCTATTATTATTATAAAAAAGAATGAGTTTGACCGCTCTCTCCTTAGGCTATCTCCAATGGGAGCAAGGGAGTTGCTCACATGTGGAGGAAAGAGAAAATAAAAAAAAGGGGGTGGGGCTGAGGTGGAGAAGAGTTTCTCCATGGAGTTGCTCCATGAAGAAACTCCTTGTAGCAACTGGCCAAGGGGGAAAAAGGAGGAGAGAGAAGGAAAAGGGGGATAGAGAGGAAAGGCCGCATGGGACACAATTCCTTGGAGCCGTGCACACGCGCTCGGAGGAGGATGGGGAGGCTGCCGCTGAGGCCCCACTGACAATGTAAGTGGCATTAATTCTGATTTTTTTCAAGAGCTTTTTCCTTTTTTTTATTTATTTTTATTTATGGAGCAACTCTCATGAATTGCTACCATTGACAATAGGTAATAAAATGGAGCAACTCTGTTGCCTATATGGCACTTGGAGCAACTCAAAGATAGCCTTAATTGTGGAGATAACTTTCATTTATAACCATTGATTTGCTACGTTTTTACATCTCAACCGTTCATTAATTATATTAATTGATTATTATAGAAAGAAATGTGTAAATTGAGATTGACTTTATATTACAATAACTACTCCCACGTCTCTCGGTCACTCCCTCTCTCACTTTGTTCCTCCAAAATAATTACTACTCTCACTCAAGCAACATGCTCTCTCTCTCTCTCTCTCTCTCTCTCTCTCTCTCTCTCTCTCTCGTGCGGTTACACATTGAAGAACGCCCACAGAGGTCTCTTTCTCTCTCCCCTCTCTTCTCCTCCTCTAATTTGAAGACTCACCCCCTCCATGTAGCTTGCTGGCATCACCGAAGAATGCCAACAGAGCTCTCTCTCTCTCTCTCTCTCTCTCTCTCTCTCTCTCTCTCTCTCTCTCTCTCTCTCGCTTCCTTCTCCAGTTTGAAGACTCATCCCCCTCCATGTAACTTGCGGCTCTCAAAGAATGCCCACATAGCTCTCTCTCTCTCTCTCTCTCCGCCGGCTTCGCAGCTTGAAGATTCACCCAACTCCATGTAACTTGCTGCCATCATCGAAGAACGCCCACGAGCTCTCTCTCTCCCGCTCGCTTCTCCTCCTTCTCCAGTTTGAAGACTCACCCCCCCAAATGTAGCTTGCTGTCATCATTTTACCCATATCGGCTCGACTTTAGCTTCATGTGGTATTCTAAATGCCTTACGTAGAGCTTCATTGACTCAACATTTTTTGGCTCATGATGCAATTATAAAACCTAAATTCCTATGTGCTTTATTTAGGTGTTCTTTCATGAGGAGTTCATCCATTCTTCAGTATGTGACATGGATTTAATCATTAAACCTTGAAAACCTCTTTCAGCATGAAGTGCACGTTACAATTTCATGTCTTGGATTGCCACTTCAATTCTCTTTTTCCTTACAACTCTAAGTTTTAAACCTGCATTCTTTATTGACAGGATGTTGTAACGAAGTGCAACGTGTATTTCATGCTTCTCCCCAAATTTTGAAGGCAATACGAAAAATGAGAATAATATGGAGAGACTCATAGAGTAACAGTTTGAAACTCTATAGAAGGCGTTTAAAATGGCACATGAAGCATTAGAAGCTATAAAGTGGAAGGCGTTTAAATTCGGACGTTCTCTACAACTTTACCTATATCGTTTTCTGTTTATGAGAGGATAGGTGAGTATTTATTTAACTTACAAGTTATCGAGGTTTCCAAGCTTTTTTGTATTATGTATTAGACCATGCAAGGATTATTTGTTTAGATATATGTAAACTTATTATTATATTTGATGAATGTATAGTTATAGAGGCCATGGAGACATACCGTATTTTATGAATGTATAATTATGGAAGCTATAATATGAAAGATTATTGTAAGACCCCTAATTTTGGGTTAGGTAGTTATATGAGTTAAAGTTGATTGTTTAATTTTAATTAAATAGAGTAGGTCGAATAACTAAAATATATAAGCGGGCATATATTCGTTATTTTATTTGAGCGAATTATTATCGATTCGCGTAACCATAATTAGTAAAATATATTAATTCCTTCCTTGTTGTTCCTGCCCGACCTAACTAAATAAAAATCCGAGACTCGCTTATGCGACGTATGTGGGTTTAATTATTATTATGTTTAACAAAAGAAAAAGAAAAAGGGAAATAAGAAGGAGGATTAGGTGTTAGCTTAGGAGTTGGATTAGTGTGATAATAGATGTGATGGCTGGTCCTTGAGAGGCCACTGGAGAGAGGGATAGAACCAGCAAAAGAAAGAAAGGGGGGCTTGCGATTGAAACAAGAAAATGAACCGGAGACGAGAGAGGGAAGTAGAGATCGAGAAAAGCGGGGAAATCAAAGGGGAAGAGAGGGAGGACGAGAGCGAGGAGAAAGGAAGGGATTGAGAAGCTCGAATCGGGGACCGAGAGAGTGAGGGCGAATAGAAGCACAGCGAGAGAGAGAGTGAGTACGCAAGCCGGAGAAGCGATCGGAGGCCGCGCTCCGAACGGCGAATGAAGGAAAGGCGAGCGGCGAACGCGGGAAAACACCTAGGGGCACGAAGGGGAGGCAAAATCGAGACCCGGGGAGAGGAAACAAGCATGAGGGTCGAGAGAGGCGGTTGGCGAACTCGAAAATGGCAACCGGCGAGCAAAAGCAAGCCACGAACGAAGAGGAGAGGGAATGAAGAGAAAGAGAAAGAGACCGGGAAAGGGAACAAAGACAAATGAATTGAGGCAGACGAGGAAAAGAACTCAAGAGGTCGGGGACCGGGAAGAGGGGACCGAACTAGAAGCAGAGGAAAGCGAGAGACCGAGAGAGACCGAGCAAGGACCGGGCGAGAAAGAGACCGAGACCAAGAGGAGGAAATAAGGAAGCCCAAAAACAATTCCAAACCCTAGAATCCGAGGTGGGTAGTCTTATACTCTAAATTAATATTAATTTCGAAACCCAATTGGATTTTGGTTGTGAATATCAAATGTTTGTTGTGAATATTGAATGTTTGTACTATAAGGTGAATTTAGGAAGTAGCTAGTGTGGAACTAGGACATGAGAAAATACGACAGAGATTGTTAAGGTGGATTTGGGAACCTAAAAATTCTAACGGAATTAGTTGCTAAATTTGAATGGGTGATATAGAGCCTTCAATTAGAAATTTGAGGATGAAGAAGTTGTAATCTGAGTACGAATTAGGAGCTAATGTTTCATATCGAACCCTTAGAAATTTCTTGAATTTGTGACATTAAGAGGTAATTACTAATATCGGGAAATAATGGCTTGGAGTATAAAGGGAAAGTATGAGTCCATATTGATTGGCGCACAATTGAGGCATAGGAATGAGAAATGGATGATTGCTAAGTTAATTGAGCTCAAAACATGCTTAAATCCTTGAGGTTGAACTAGACTTAAAGATAAGTAGAGCTAGAGGAATTTGAGTAAAGAAGTGAGATTAAGAGTTATATGGCTTTGGTGTTAGAAAGTTAGCTGAGGATATGGAGACATAATATGAGAGTTGAGGCAAAGATAATAGTTGGCGACGAGTTGTGACAATTTGGGTTAAATTAAGAATGTTTGTGATTACTGGAGGATTTTACGACTTGTGATTATTGTAACTCAGGGAGTTTTCATATCCGAATTCATTATGCTTGAAAAGGAATTGGGTTAAGGTGAAACGAACTTGAGGTGTAGAAAAAGAGCGGGAACTTGGGGTATTCAGGGAGCATGTGTTTATGTTGATTGAGTAAAAATGGAGTAAGACGAGAATTACGCATATGGGAATAGGGAATTCTTGTGTTAGTGGAATATGGATGAATACGAGTAAATGTGAGATACTCGGGTGAATACTAGAATAATTATGCTAGCTTGGGATGTTAAACCTTACCATGGAGATGCGTGACTTGTAAAGCAACTGAATTCCAAATGTTGTTCAAAAGTTGGTTTTGAAAGAAGTTCTATATTTTACGCAGAATGATACTTGAATGTGATTTTTATGATATATGCTTTTCAAGTGTGAAAACGTGTTTCTAAGAAGTGAAACTGATTTGAGAATGTTGTTTGAAACAAGCGTGATGAGTGAATGTGTTAAAGAAATTGTTTTGAATTGACTTTGCTAGGATTGTTTAGCCCAAGGAAGGATTCTAGCTAGGGGTCCGGTGTATCAGGATGCCCGATTAGAATCTTCCTAGATAGGTCCCGGGAGCCTTTTATTTGGGGTCGCGCCTCGAGAAATCAGAGCAACTATGAGAAATTGCGAAGTGTTAGTTCGAGTCCACAACCCGGGAAGTGATTCACCAAAAGAGATTCATTGAAAGAGATTCATGAGAAGTGATTTAGTAGAAATGATTCAATTTCGATTGAAAACATTTGAAAGAAAGCATAGGTGGTTACACCACCTTGTTTAAAGTTGATTCAGTTCCAAAAAGAGTTGCTATTGATTGTGAAATTGTATCTTTAAATGATTGAAGTGTTAGGATCAATATGTGGCAAATGACTTCAAGGGATTTCAGTGAAAAGTATCTAGATTTGTATTACGTTATTATATTTTCACCGATTTCATGATTATGAGTAGTATGTGTAAAGAATTTCCATTTGAAGAGTTTAAGGCTTTCCGGTGAGCTCGTAGTTTGCTCACCCCCACAAATTTCCCCATTTCCCCTCCCCGAGTGTTGCAGGTACACTCTCGAAGGCATGTCTCATACCTTAGCATATTCTGGACTCTGCATGTCATTCGCTGAGTGCTTTGTTCTTTGAAGTGACTCTAGTTAATGTGCATTTCTTATATTTCTAAGTATTGTAGTTTGTAATTTAGTTCATATAGTTTGTACCAGATGTAAGTGAACCATTTAGATTATTTTAAGTTTTAATGCATGATTGGTTGGACTCGGCGTGTAGCCGTTGAGTTGTGTACTTCGAGCGTGTGGCTCGTTGAGTTATATTATGATTTTTATGCAAGGTTTTACGGCTTTAAGTCTAGGGGATAGTCCACATTACAAACGAAATTTTACCAAAATTTTTAGGAAATTTCAAACTCTCTTGGGAAAATCACCTCGATTACCTTTAAGTTGGAGTTAGAAGGTCAAGTCGACACCTGAATGAGCCTTCGAAGTTCCTTGTAAGGAACTCTAGCGATGTAATACTCCTAAGGTGGGTTTTGGTGTGTTACAATTATTTACTTAGATATGTGTAAATCTATAATTGTGTTTGATGAATCTATTACAGAGGACATGGCATCCTACTGCATGAGAGTAATATATGTAAATGGAGGCCTCCAATAAGTGATAATAATCAATCAATTTCAGCTATTAATCTAAGTAATGCAGTCAATTCTTTGTTTATAGTTGCTTACTTTAGGAAATTTTAGGTTATTAATTTCAGTACATATTCAAAAAATATTATATGACCAAAGATATTACATAACGGATCAATATAAAATGAAAACGTATATGACTTTTTTAAGATACCAATACATAAGACTTATGTACTCTTATGATCATTTTCGGTTTCTAACTATGGTTTGAAGGAATAATTATTTGTCTTTATTATTGTGTGATAAAATTATAAAATAAAGCAACAACAATTTTGGAGTTGCTATATACTCGATAGAAGAGGTTCAGGTTGTAACCCCCATGTTAGACTCATAACGCTCCCAATACGTAACCACATGATTGGTTACTTAATAAGAAATTTATTATTCATTAGCAGCGGAAGACTTATACATTGGGAGACGTTACCGCCGTTTTCAAAACGAAAATAAGGCAAATTCATTTGAGGAAATCAATTATTCAAACATGTATATATAAAAAAAAAAAATTGTGTAAAAGTTCAACCTAAAATTTCTTCATAGAAAATGCAATTCTCAAAATGTCGAGGATCATCCGAAGAGGAACCATGAGCCAAGAGACCAGCAGGTATGGAGTCACGACGAACAGTCATACATCACTTCAATTGATCAGCTTCATCTTTTTCTTCCACTTTAACTTTATGCATGATTGTAGATAACCTTGCTTGTGCTCGCTTCCTAAAATTTTTAATAAAACATAAAATAATAGAAGTATGAGTTATAACCCCAGTATGTTACCCTTATAAAATAAAATTATAAATTGTGTGCTATTAAATACGTGCGTATTCTGAATCATTTCCCTTGAATACACGGTATGTAAACTGTCAACTGCTAACTCACCTTTCCGATTTAGCCAAGCTTAGGACCCGTACTATGAAACAATCAATTAAGACAATTTAGAATCCGACTACTAGGTTCGTTGAACCCTAAGGCAGTTGGATGTGAACAATTGAGCGATTAAATGATTAAACGATTAACACTTGTGTGAACAATTGAACGATTAACGATTTTGGGAACAATTGAACGATTAATGATTCCGTGAATAATTGAAAACTTATCGATTCCGTGAACAATTGAACGATTAACGATTAAATGCTCCGCTAGCGAGCAACGTTGTCCGAGCGTCCCCGGATCAACCATTTACGATTACGGTTGTGGTTACGATTACGATTACGTTTACGATTACGATTATATGCGAGTCATAGACCAAGCATAACAATTAACGGGTCCTTTGCGTGGCCAAATTATGTTAAAACTGTTAGAACATATTCATAAATACAATGAATTGTAAGCACTAGCAATTAATCAGTAAAACTTTTACTTTTAGTATAAATGTAAAGGCAATAACGTACCTCGACGTGCCGAACACTTCAATTGCTGATTGTTTCGCAACACAATTTCAATTCGATTGCTGTTTCTAAAACGAATCTACTTTTGTAGATTACTAGTCTTTTAACAATATTTATATGCATTTTCGATAAATTTTTACTTTTTCACGTACCTTCCCATATTGTTTTCTTTTGATCTCGGTATTCATATGTTTCCCAAAAATAAGCTATAAATTTACCTTTCAATAAGTTCCGCCTTTTGATAAACACAAGGTTTTCATATGGATATTTAAAATTAAGGTGCTTTACCGAATATTTTAGCATCTTTTTTTTTCCAAATAACTCGAGCTCCCCAAAAACATCGTTCCATTAAAAGAAATCATTAGTTGCTATAATAATTAAGCCACGAAATCCCATAATCACTTCAATTTCCTTTGACAATCGAAGTTGCATTATATACTTTGTTGCTTTAATTGTTTTTGCACTAACAATCAACATTCCACATCCCCTACTTAAGGTGTCGGTTTGGTTTTCCAATTTTCTAAAAATCTTGGCAAAATTTCGTTTGAAATATGGCCTAACCATTAGGTTAAAAGCCTCAAAAACCAGCACAAAATTCACAATAAAACTCAACGAGCCACACGCTCGAAGTACACAACTCAATGGTCACACGCCGGAGTATATTTGCAACCACAAAAACCAAGTTTCAAACCGAGTATGTAAACCAAGTTACAATCTTGTCAATATTATCATTTTCTTGTGCTCATGAACTCTTCGATTTTTTATCAAGACAAGAACCTTCATACATACATATTTATAGTTAAGGCTTCGGTTAAGCAATTTAATCATAAAAATCCCGATTATCGGGAGATGGCTCCGTACGATTAATTCCTTTATGAATAGTACCAATAATCGGTTAATGATTTAGTGGTTCGTAGATAGAATAGTGAAACTCATCAATATTTTAACATGTTAACATTTAAATATTTTGAAAAGTGCAAACAATAACGTCACTGAGGTAGTTGTTCGTTTTCCTTTAAATATCGCTTTTTGTTATTTTTTTCGAACATGTCGTTCCTGTCGCTTTTCTATTTTCAGGAAGTAATTTGATTCGATAAGTTAGGTCTCTTATGACATTCTCATACTTTTTTTCTCCCGATAAACTCTTGCGTTCAGTTTCTTTTAATATCTCATTTGCCGTTCAAAATTAATTCGATCTTCAAAATTTCAGAATTTTATAAAAATCTATTTTTCATCCTTGCTCAACTTGATTCAACATTCTACATTCTAAACTTCTTTCCAATCCAAAACTTACTTTAAATAGTATCATGAGCCCTCTTTAGAATAATTATTCACATCTCTTTATAATACAAGCACCTATTGACTTATCGTCCACTCTATAGCAACTTACCTCAACAAAATCTTCAATAAATTCAACAAACCCCTAATTTCATAGCCACTTACATTCTCCTTCATATCTCATTCCCAAAGTTAACATAACCCCAATTTTTCAGTTAATTCATACCAATGAGTATCCCTCCATACTCCATCAAATTTTCACATTTCAAATTGATTCACTCTTGCTTGACTAAACCAATATTCAATCACATTAAGTTGCTCAAGTTTAGCACAAATATACAAATAAATTCAATCTTCCATCAATCTCTAATTACACATCCTTGAAAGCAACTCACAACATTATATATATATATATATATATATATATATATATATATATATATATATATATATATATATGCTCATATTTCAATCATCCTCAATATCTTTCTTCCAATTCTTCCACAACCAAATAACTCATTCATACTCATATAGAAGTTGAACAAGGACATTCATAATTATAACTAAACCCAAATTAATTTCCAATTCCATATCAACATATAACAAACCCTAAATCCAATTTTAATTTCTTCCAATATTCTTCCATTCCATCATAAATTAATTCAATCCTCACATTTACTTGCCTAACTATTCAATTACAACATAAATTTAAGATAGAATTTACTTAAAATTGTGGATTAAAGATATAACTCAAAATGAGTTAGAGGTGGAATTAGGTGGTAGTGGTTTGCTGGTGGAGATTCGATGTGCTGGGCGGCGATAACGTACGTTGGTAGGCGGCGTCGGGTGTAACGCCCCATCCTCCAATCCAAGATTAACCGACCAACATTTGCTTAATAACCACAATGACTTATGGTAATGAAAATTAAGATCAAGGTGGAGGCATTACTGCCGTCTCCGGATAACGAGACAAGGCTAAGGCACTCAATTAATTAGTAATATTTTTTTTTGTACGACATAAACGATGACATGAAAGTTATGTTTATACAAACAGTAGATAGGATGACTCTATTTCCATAATCGGAGTTCATACATGACCCAAAAACTTAAACTTATTCTAGCGTAACCCAAAATAGCAAAGACATGCAAGAGGGGCGGTCAATAGGTCATTGCCCGACCTTGTCAAAACCCTTCTCGTCGGACTCCTCTACTTCCCGATTCTCCTGTTTAACCCTTGTTTGTTTCTCCTTCCCTAAAACAAAATTTAAAGAAACAGGAAAAACTAAAAGTGAGCGGTTGGCTCAATACGTTACCCTTGCACTCGTAAAAACACTTTTGGTGAGCCGGTGAGCGCGCGCTATTTCAAAAATTCATTTAAAAGATATCATTAGGCAAAAACTCGATTTTTTTTTTTGTAGACTTCTTGGTTAAAAATTTCGTTTTCGTAAACTTTTTAGCTTCCGGCTAACACTAGGACCCCAATTCATGTGCAATTGCAGCCATGGCTTCGGCTATACGATTCGATTAAAATTCCCGTTTACCGGGAAGGGCCTAATACGATTAATTCTGCTAGCAGACAATTGAGAACGGTTAACGATAACCGATCAACGATTAACGATTAATTGGGTCCTACAATGTTAGACCATTTTAAAACAAGTACGGTAAAGCCTTTTATAACAATTAAAAATTTAACTATTTTAGAAGGGTACAAGCAACAACGTACCTCGGTTAGGAAGTTTGCTTTGAACTAATTTTCGATTTGCTTTGCTTTCGACGTTTCCGATAACCTTCGTTTGCAAAGAAATTTTCCCCTTTACTTTAATATAATTATTATATGTATATATACATATATACATATTTTCTCATACCCCTTTTTATCAAAATTACTATCTAATTCTTGAATTATACGCGTGAATGTGCATGTACATATTTTCTTTAACTTTATTCTTCCAAATAATTTCCTCAATTTCTCAACATATATAGATATATTAATTCTTTCCTTATTTGTATCCATTTATTTTTCAATTATGAATAATTAAATTTAGTTTAGAAAAAAAGAATTATTACCTTAGTAATCAAGGTGTTGTTGAAAAAGGTGAGGTAGGGCAGTTGGTGGTTGGCCGGAATCTGGCGACCGGCGGACGGCGAGTCGGCTGGAGGCAAGTGGGCAGGCGGCGGCGGCGGCGGCCGGCTGGTGGTCGGGCGGTGCAGAAATCAAAATGTTTTGGGCTTGTGGCTTTTTTTTTTTAGCTTCCCTTGCTTGTTTTTGCTGCCTTGGCCCAGCCAGCTCCCCTTCCTATTTATATTGGGCTTCGCAGCCCAAATCTTATCTCCTTCCCCCCATCACCTCCATGGGATTTGGGCTTATCCAAATCATAATTATTTTTCACACATGGCTAATTTTTCCTCCCCACACTTGTTCCCTAAATTTATTTGTCTGTAAAATTTTTTTTTCATTATTATTATTATTATTTTATTTATTGGTTGCACATTTTATAAATATTTAAGCATGGATTGATATTTCTAAGTCAATTATTTCTCATTTCCATTTTGACATTTATGCGCGGATCACTGCTCTTAATTATTGAAACAGTAAAAATGCAATAATTAAATACAATTAAATTTTGGGGCCTTACATCCTCCCCCTAAAAAAAGTTTCGTCCCAGAAACTATAATCGAGCAGTAACATACCTTCAAAACAAGTGGGGATAATGATTTCTCATTTCCTCCTCGGTTTCCCATGTCGCTCGGATACTCCATGGTGGGTCCAAATTACTTTAACTAAGGGTATTGCTTTGTTACACGACTGTTTAACCTTTCGGTCCACAATTTTTACGAGGTTGCTCTTCATAAGTCAATCCTTCCGCTTCAATATTTAGCGGTTCATACACGATTGCGTGGGATGGGTCATATACATACTTTCGCAGTTGGGAAATGTGAAACACGTCATGTACGTGTTGTAGTTCCGGTGGCAGGGCCAAGCGGTAAGCAACGGGATTAACTTTTTCAATGATCTCATAAGGTCCGATAAAACGAGGACTCAATTTACCTTTTACATTGAATCTTCCGATTCCTTTGCTTGGAGAAACCTTAAGAAAGACCTTATCACCTTTTTGAAATTCAAGAGGCTTTCTTCTACGGTCCGCATATGATTTTTACCTATCCTGGGCCACTTTCATATTTCGTTGAATAACTTTAATCTTTTCAACCGTTTCTTGAATCATTTCCGGACCCAATACTAAGGTTTCATCCAGATCGCTCCAACAGAGAGGGGTTCTACACCTTCGCCATATAATGCTTCAAAGGGACGGCGGCAGCCAGCGGGTGGCACGACCGAGCAGCAGCAGCAGGGGAGGTTTTGCCCCGTTAGCGCGAGACAGGGGAGGAGGGAGAAGACAAATTGGTGTGGGAGCAGGGCGGCGCCCGTGTACGCCGGCGGCGGAAGAAGCCGGTGAGGGCTGGCCGGCCGGCAGTGGCACAGTACCATAGTGAGAGGGAATGAAGGAGAAATGGAAGAGAGATGAAGATGGGATTTTTCTGGTTTATAGCCCCCTCTTTTTCATTATATCCCGATGCTTCTAGCTATTGCTTTCCTTTTTGTTTTTTTTTTTTGTCTTGTAATTTTTTTTTTAAATATGTCCTATTTCTTTACTATTTTCATTACCACATGGTTAAGTGTATAACTATACGTTTGGCTAAATTATATTTGCTATTATAATTAACATATTATATATATTTTATTTTATTTTATTTTATTTTATTTTTGCTTGTTATTTTAATTTGTTCGGGTTCGGAATAAAATTTTACATTATCCAAAGATATATACATTCCGTTATACAATTGTAAATTAGTACGAATTACCCGTTGTTTTTCATGATTATCAAATTTGTTCGCATCTTTTATTTAACTTTTAAATTTTTCACAACTTACCGCTTGTTATTAATATCATTTTAATACGATGAAATGTAACATTTAAAATAATTAAATGTGATTAAAAAGTTGGGGTCTTACATAGACAATAAAATTGCCCTTTTTTCTTGGATTTAAAGTTTATGTACTTCTCAAATTCAATACATATATATTTTCCGTGAATTTTCCAATAGTATTAATGTTTTAGCAAGCACTCGTCTTTTAGATTATAAAACGGAATCTTAAAATGCCACCAAAGCCTATCTATTATTATTATAAAAGAAGAACGGGTTTGACTCGCTCTCCCCTTAATTGTAGGGATAAAACTAATTTTTAGCCTTTGATTAACTTCTCTAATTAATCTCAACTGTTAATTTTTTAAGTAACGTCTCCTCTCTCTCTCTCTCTCTCTCTCTCTCTGCTGTCGCCGCCACATCCCTTGCCTCTCTCATTTGTCGGTCTCTCTTTGTGGGGGTGGTCGGCCATTTTCCTAGGCGGGTGGGCGGCAAACGTGGGTGTCGCCGCCGCTCTAAGCAAGAAAGAACCTTCAAATTGGTAAAATTTTCCCCATTTCCTCCTCTTTTCGATCGATCTTTCTAATTGATTTTTAGGGTTTTTGAAAAATTTGGAATTTTGAAATCCGAGTATTGTGGAATTGTATATGATTCAAAATGGTTTCGGGTATTTTGTCAAGGCTTAAAGCGAGATATTTCACCACTGTATCTTGAATAGAGGAGGAGAGGTAAAGGTGTTAGGTTTAAAGAGATTGGAGGATGACATTTATAGCATCATTGTTCGTCGATCGGCCAGCCCAAAATTCATCGCTTTGTCTCTCACTCGCCTAGTGGCTATCTCACCGATGTATGACCCATATTTGGAGCAATTCAGTATAACCCATCTTCTTTTACGTAATTTTTTTCGTTTTTGGGCATACAACTTCTGAAATTTAGCCTATTTCTTCTGTTATTAAGTTTTACCTTTTCACCGCTTGTAGATTCGCTGGCTTTTGGGTTTGATTTGGTCGAAGTTGTAAACTTTTTTGTGATATGACTTTCTATTAGCTTCATTTGATCTATTTTAATCTTGCATTCGAAATAAGGTAGTTTTGAAGTTGGATTTTTGCCAATAATTCATTCCTTTTCGGATAGACTAATGTGAAATTAGTTAGTTTCTTTTATTCGGTTCTTGGATCACCCACCATCTATCCTAAGTTTATTCATAGTATCTCTCTAGAGGTTTTCACAACTTCAATTTCATTTTGTTCCGACGCTTTGGTTGTTGTTGTGATCATGATTAGAACCTACTTCGTTGTTCTTTTCCCAAGAATGGTGTGGTTAATTGTCATTAGTATTGTTTTTCATTTTATGGATCTCAAACATACCAATTGTGTGCTTAATATGCAATATATCCCGAACTTCCCGTGTTTGCTTCTTTCTGGGTGAAGTGCCAATAAAAAATTACAAGGGCCAGTGCGTCTAACCTCTTATTTCATGGTTGGAGTTCGTATCTATTTTCCATAAAGAAAAAGAGGGAGATGGGAAACCTTGGTTGAAGAAATTACAAGTGTAGAGCAGGGAAGAGGGGAGAGCATGGAAAATTAAGAGCATTTTGTTTAAGATGCAACCAAAGTATCCTTCATTGAATGAATGCTGATTTTGTGTAAGATGAATGTGAGCTATTATCCCCCTTTGTGAAATTGGACTGCTATAATTTAAGATAATTTCTATTATTTTAGTTGTGGTGTATTTCAATTGAGGATGAACTCATTATTTTTCATGTAATAGGTATCGGACTGAAGATCATTACAATAAATAATAAATGTACATTTATAAAATTAGGGGAAAATATAAAACACACATACTTTTCCTTTATTTGAATTCCTAACTTACGCACGTATAATGACTATTTTGTTATTTACTTTTTCTATATTTTCATCTGTTCCCTCCTTTTCTTTTTTGGGGTGCTCTATACGATAAATTTGAGTATTCTCTATCTTATGGATAGATAACGATAAGTGTTTACATATTCATTTATACACGACTCTTACAATTTTGTTGTATGCTTTTTTAAAAACAATCATGGTTACCATATTGCAATTTCACGGTTGGATTTTCTTTATCTTTCATCTTTTGTTATTTAACTGGAGTTGTGATACATTTTGATTTAAATATTATACATATTAAATAATTATTTGACAATATTTTCTAAATTATAGGGATTAAACTGATTTTCAGTCTTTGATTAATTTCGGATATTAATTTTTTTGTTAATTAACCTCTCTTTCCTTTCCTTTTTAACCGTCTCTCTCTCTCCTTTAACTGTAACTACTCTCCTTTTCTCTCTTTCTCTCTCTACTTCCGGTCTTTAATTCTCTCTGTAACTCCTCCCTCTCCCCCACCACATCTCTCTAACTCACCCCTCCCCCCCATGTCCTCCTGTCAATGCTGCCCTCGATATATAATAGAAGATGGCCACTGTTTAATGGAGGAACAGAATAAACAATGAAAAAAAGTACCAAGATGATCATCCTTTTTGCTCTAGCTTCATTTCAATGGAACACGCACAAAGAAATCGCAAAAGGATTTGCACCCTTCGCCGTTCCCTCAATGGCAGCGCATTCAAGAAGTGATATCTCTCCTTTATCCTATATGCCTGTTAAGTGTCTGCGAAAATGCCTCAATGAAATATTGATTGATTTTGTGTGGATTTTGATGTTCTAGTTCCTGTGGTTTTGATGACATGCATCAATGCCAAGGGAAGAAGGATGTGAGGAGAATCAAAGGCAAATGTGACGCCCCTATTTCTAACACCGACTGCAGAAACACGGGCTTTGGAGTTCGATTGGTTCGATTTCTTCCATTGCAGAGTTTGAATTTCTAAGCCCCATTGCACTGAATTTTTGGTTTGATTTTGGTTAGGCTCTCTCTCTCTCTCTCTCTCCCCCTGCCTATAATTTCTTTGTTTATTTTCTAACTGCAGAATTATAATTTCTTGATTTATAACCAAGCATTATAATTTCTTCCACTACAGAATTCAACCAAATCGAACCAGGATTATTATAATTTCTTCAACTGCAGAATTCAACCAAATCAATCCAGGTATACCCCCACCCCAATTCACTTTCTCAATCAACTGTTACTAACCATTGTGATTCGTTACTGTGTGACATTTTTCTGCTTGACACCCATGACAAAGATATAAACTCATTCTCTATGAGAGTCAAGTTTGCTACATTCTTCCTACATTATATTAGTTTATTCTGCTATTTTTATCGCCAATGAGTAAAATGGTTGGAATTTTTAACTTTTTTCCCCATGTATGATGCAGAGAGTTAGTCAAGATTGTCAATGACAACTATCTCTATGCAAAACTTGCAAATTTATTGAGAATAAGTCTGAGTTGTCTGAGGACGAAGTTCCTGACTTAACTGAAATTGTTGCTGATGAGGATAAAGCAAAAGAGATTGTTGAAGCTGCCAAAGCATCGATGGGTAAACTCCATATTCTTATGTTTTTAGAAATTATGCTATGGCCTTTCCTTTGATTGTTGGTCAAAAGTTAGTCAAGATGGTCAATGACAAAAGATTTGTCTCCTGTTGACTTGATTAGTGTCTAGATGTTTGCTCAAAGAGTCATGGATTCTAAGTACAGAAAGAAGCTTTATGATTATTTATTGACAAAGATGAATGACATTGCACCTAATTTGACCTCTTTGATTGGTGAAATTGTTGGAGCTCTATTGATCTCCAATGCAGGCAGTCTCACAAATCTTGCAAAGTTCCCTTCTTCTACATTGCAAATTCTTAGTGCAAAGAAGGCGCTTTTTAGGTATTGTTGGTTATTGTAGTATTTCATGTGCCAATGGGAATTATAACAGAGTGGGCTTCTTGAGAGAAGGGGGCAAGGTGGATTCTGCTGTATATGGTGACTTGTCATTCATGATCTCATTAATTGCATTGTTCGATTAGGGCTCTGAAAGCATGAGGTAACACACCAAAGTATGGTCTAATTTTCATTCATCCTTCATTGGTCGAGCATCTTCTCGAAATAAGGATCCTGTGGCATTACTGTGTGGCATTTTTCTGTTTAGGGATTGAAATCACTTTGACCGAAGAACTGGCCACTATTGTACATATGGTGCCTTCCCCTGCCCCTCTCACTCTCCCTCCTAGCCATCTCCCATGTGAGATTTGTGAGTTTTATTACTGATATTAGTTTAATTAATTCTCTACATTTATAGGCTATAGGCTACTGAGTATTTTTCTTATTCTTACTTTGTTTTTGAAAAGTGAATTGCAAATGTTATAGTAGTTTCTTTTATCATTTCTTTGTTTAGTGTTCTTCAGAAATTTTTCATTAAACCCAATGAAATATCTTTAAAGGAAGCAGTTTATCAATTATAAGTTACTCCCTTATTTGATTTCTTTCTTGATACTCACTTTTGTACAGATTATTTGGGTAATTTTGGTTAGCTTTTTTTATTTTTACTGTCGTTTTTACCTTTTTTGGCTTTCAATTTTTTTGAGTTCATGATTCTTTTATTTTTTAACTTTCTTTATTAGTTCCCGTTTTTTAGTATCATTTCATTCAGGTTCACTTTGATTGAATTTATCACGATTTCGCTAATTCATATTTTTTAGTATAGTTGCCTTCAAGTTCACCATTGTGTTAAGCTCGATCACTTAGTCAGAGTATGACGAGGTGGCAGTGGCTATTCTCGATGCCTTCGATGATGAGACAAAGTTGATGGGAGTAGCCTAATTGATGGGGGTGCCTTCTTCTAACTGATGGTTTGTTCACTTCTCTCTCTTCTTCTTTTTTTTTTTTTAGGGGGAGGGGGAAGGGCTTTGCAAAAATTTTAGTTGTGTTTGAATAATGTTCTAGGTTTGAGATTTTGTATTTTTATTTGTGAGTTTCTCTTTTTTTCCGTTGAATATGATTTAATTGATATTAGATGTGCGCATCCCATTCATTCTTACTGATTGTCATTCCTCTCTTTTAGTTTCATAGTAGATTTTCTACTTTTATGTCTCATCCGCTTCTTTTTTGAGGCTTTGTGTACTAATACAAGTTTTAAATTGGATATCTTTATATAGGACATCCTTTTGGGGTAAGATGCAAGCTTGGGTTCAATGGGGTCAGACTAGCTTCAAGGCAAGTGGTAATGCTTCTCTTCTGCCATTGTATATTTAGTTCTGGGTTATGTTCTTAAAAATTGTAATCAATGATATATTTTTTTCATTGTTTTTGCAAAAGCTTTTAAGGTGCAGGAACAAAAAATTTGTCATTCTTTTCAAAATTCCTCACCTGCTGTCCCTCTCCTACCTCTACTGATGTTGTACACGAATGAGAATTTTGAAAGAAGATAATTTTGATTATTTGGTTGTTTAATTTTTTGAGGGTTAAAAGGTCTTATTTGAAGGCTTTTATGACTACAAAATTCACACACTTATTAGGTGATATCTATTTTATTTTTTCATGATTGTTTATTGTGATAAAAGCTGTATCCCAGTATGTCCATGACATAAGTGCATTGTGAAAAAGATGGTCGATTGACTCATAATGGTCTTGACAAAGCGGACACATAGTGTCGATGTTCATCCTTCTTTTAGCTAGGTTATCCCGTATTGATAAAGCATTGTGTCTAATTTGCCACATAAATATTTTCAACTTAGGCAACAAATCCATATTCCAAATCCATGCAAAATCCCATGATGGTGAGTTAGTGGGAATATTATGGGCATTCCAAGTGGCAGACTTAGTGGTAAACTTTCCGCTGCTAGACAAACCCCAACAAACCGAATCCTCAATGTCATGAAAAGAAAGAGGGATAGTCTTAATAACTTGACAAATATCGGTCGGAAGGAAAGAATTAAGATGTATCAAGTCCCATTCTTTACCTTAGGTTATAAATTCACGAGCATTGGGTGATAATGATTCAGGATATGGTTGTCTTTTTTTTTATTTTATATAGATTCAATATCTTATTTGTTGAATTTGATGAGCAATTCTTGAAAAATAAATGCTGCATAGTCTTCAATCCTTACTAAATTTAAGTATTTGACTCTATATCTTTCATTCTCTCCATTTGCTTCATTTCAGGAGTACTTTTTTAAACCATTTTTATATTGTATTATGTATATGGAAATTTGTTATTTTTATTTAGAATTGATATTATTCAAATATATTCAACCCTAATTAATTTTTGATAAAAAACCCCAAATTAATTAAAAATTTATTTTTGGATGTTTGATATATTTTAGCTTTGAATTAAGACTTTTACATCTACGCTTTAAAATATTTTATGATTTATCTTTTTAAAATTATAGAATGATTTAGTTGTGAATCTAAGACAAAAGTCTTTTTACGCTATTAATTGATCGATGGAGATGAGTTCATTATGCAACTAATCAATACATTTTTTTATACTTTTTGAGGGATAAATAGTAATGACATTGTAAGTACTAAATTATTCATTAGCTAATATTTTTTAATAAATAATAACGGATAGTCAAGATATCTAAATTTTATTTTTTAAAATTTACTTTTAATGTATTTAAGATCAACAGCTTTAATTTAACTATTTAAGCGTACAAACATTTTTGGTCAATAACAACGTGATACTTGTTAATTATACTATAACATATTCACTATTATATTATTTTATATGACAGTAATTAATTTGGGGGCATTACAACTCTTCTTATCGAATATATGGTGTGTGGATGGTATCTAATTTTTGGATTATATGTTCTTATTTTGCACCATGCCGCTTGCATAAATACGATGATATTGGCTATTTATTAGTCTGGTAAATGGAGTTACGCCTTTTCGATTGTGAAGAAACTACTTTTGCAAATGGAGTAGGTGACAAGCTTATATGGATAGATATATTTTTATTGTTCAGTTAGCATGGAAGGTGTTAGAGGTTTTGAAGCACTTGTAGTGTCAAGGGTGGTTGTGGTACATAGTTGCTCTTTTCATTGAGTTCATCTATTATTTTATATTTTGTCACATTGATCTCTTTTTTTGTTTCTAATTTTTTAATTGTGTTATGTACCATTTTTAAGCCTTTTAGGCCTTTATCAATGATAGAGTAAATCAAATTTATTTCAAACTCTTAATCATTTCATTCAAAAAAAGAATCTTAAACATAAGTGTCAACAATTAGAAGGGCTTAATATATTAGCATCTATTGAAAGATGTTCAAGCTTTTGATGGTAGACATTAATGTTAATCATAGTATTCCAGATAAGGTCATTAATAATTGTTGCGTTAAGAAGATGGAGTCACAAATCAACCAGGCTATTAGGGAGGGGAATTTAATTATTGGGAGTGGAAGAGGGAGGGTTTAGGCCTAGGTCTAGGCTTACATGGTTTCCTTTTCTCCACAGGCCAATTAGCTAACATAGGGGCCCCAATCATTGATTCAACTTATTTAAAAAGAAAGGAGAAGTGAAAAGTCTCATTTCTTTCCTCACAAATAGTTCACCAAAGAGCAAGATATGAGAATAAGAGGAAAGTCAATTGTATAAATAGTGCCCATATTTGGATGATAGCTTTCTTAATAGCTTTTTCATCCAAAAATAACTTTTTTTTTTTTTGGTGATTTGGCTGTTTGACTTAGCCAAAAAGTCATTTTTCATGTTTGGTAATTTGATTTTTTGAATGACTTTTTATCCTAAAAACTATTTTACAAAAAGGTATTTTGATTAGCTTTTTAAATTGACTTTTTCTATATTTATGTGAAATTATCTTTGTTGACCAAAAATTTATATTAATTACAGCCATTGCCATCCCTTCCTATTTACCCTATTTTGGACAAAATTTTAGAGTCCTCGCATATATTTGCCCTTAAAGTATTCCGGAAATGAAGTTTTATCCCTCAATTATTTTCTGTTCAATCATGCCATTAATTAACTAAAACCATGCATAATTTACCCTTGGGGCCCACAAAAGTGATTTTAGCCGCTTTTAAGTATTTTTCAAATTTTTTAGGCGGTTTTCAATTTGGGCAGGTTTGGACAAGTTTCGAGCAGGGGTTGGTCATTTATTGGGAATTAAAAAGGTAGAGGAAGCATTTAATTAGATGAAAATTCTACCATAGTTAAAAATTCTACCATGGCCAATTGTTATTTATTTTCTCTCAATTGCCATTTATTTTTCAATTTGCTCTCTCTCTCTCTCTCTCTTTCTCCTGCCTCCGAGTTAGGTCATTCTCAGCCTCCCTCTTGGTCTGGTTGCTCTCGCGTCCCTCTCTCTCTCTCGGGCATGACCTTTCTTCTCGCTCTCCTTCATCCATGGCCGGAGCATCCATCCCTCTCACTCTCTCTCATCCTCATTCTCTCTAAAGTGATATGAAGGTTGGAGGTTACAAAGAAATCCCAACCCCTCCAAGCTCTTTCTCTTATTGTTAATCTCCTTACTATTGTTACTATAATAGCTAAAATCACACCCCTATTTTTATTTCAGATCTAATTTGTAATGGATTTTAAATTCTATATTCAAATTAATTTTTGTTGATTTTAAGTAAAGATTGTGGTTTATTACTATAGAATTTGTTTCATTTTTATGTTTGTCCTCTTTGCCTAACTCTATTTGCTTTGGGTTCTCCTCCATTTTTTTTAGGTTTGTTTGTTACTCGATTTTACTCCATTAATAGAGGTTGGTGGAAGATTGG
Source organism: Talinum fruticosum (assembly GCA_021018815.1). NCBI lineage: Eukaryota > Viridiplantae > Streptophyta > Magnoliopsida > Caryophyllales > Talinaceae > Talinum > Talinum fruticosum. Next base: position 5,332,550 of record JAITYX010000010.1, on the reverse strand, counting down.
CGCGTAGCTCATTGCGAGGACGACCATGACTTTCTTTCTTTTTTTCTACTTTCTGTCCTAGCATTTGACTAGTAGTCGTTGATTTCGAATTTAGTTATTGATTTGAATTTTGTTCTTGACTTTGTTTTTGAATCATTCTAATATGGGTTTTTTTTTTCCTTTTTTGGGTTGAGTTCCATTTATGGGGGTTAGTGATGGCTCGAGCTCCATTAATAGTGGTTTGTAGTTGAGCACTTGACTCGAGTAAGGATGTCCTTTTAATCTCACTTTCTCCCTCTTGTGCTATTTAATATTTTAATTTGCTCTTGATGGAGGTTGCATCCAAGAGATTCTCAAGAGAGAGTGAGAAGGAGAGTTAATGCAGAGTTAGGATTTTTGGAACCTCAAATTATTGATATGAGATAAGACGGAGAAGAAAAAGGAAATTTTTATCTAAATTAAAAAATAATTCCCCATTCTTCATCCAAATTCTCATCCAAATAGATATTTCACGTAGGACTCGATCCTCAATCTAATATAAAATCCTCACTCTTCATTCAACAATTTTAACCACCGATCTTCGGTTTTCATCCAACTACATCCGAAAATGTCAAATTTTTAAAATTTGACATTTGAATCGTTAAACAATTTGTTAAGCCTCGGGTGGGAGGAGACTCGATTGAGAAAAGGAACCAATGGAGGTGTGAAGATGACTACCCCTTCTTTTTCTTCAACGATCGTTGCTTGAAATTTAGAGTTTTAATGGAGAACAGAGGGAGAGAGAGAGAAGAAGGGAGATGATGAGTTACTTGGGAAGGAGTGAATAGCTTTGATAGGAACTAAAGTGATTGGAGGGAATACAAAAGCTTTTTTTTTCTTTTTTTTTCACTTGCCCAAACCTCGCCTAAATTGAAAACCGCCTAAAAAAATTGAAAAATACTTAAAAACCGGCTAAAACCACTTTTTGTAGGCCCCAAGAGTTTGCATGGTTTTAATTAGACCTCGTCAATTCGGGCGGGCGGGTTAAATACGGGTCGGGTGTATTTGAGTTCGGGTAAAATACGGGCGGTGGTATATCGGGTTATACGGATTTCGGTGGACCCAAGTGAGTTAAGACCGCCTTTTTATCAGCTTATTTTTCTTTTTTAATTATAAAAATTAAGCATAATTTTTACTTAAAATTGCCAATAATTTTACGCAAAAGTATAGTATTTGTATTTTCTAAAAAAATATTCAAAAATTTCATTATGATATTCGTGTAAGATCCCATTGAGCCGAGCGGGTTGGCGCTTGACGCGTTTAAATAAGATCAATGAAAAATTGGGTCAATAATGGGTTGAATAATAATGACTTGTTCTCAGTAATGATTAGTTTAAGGTTACAATGTTTATTTCACCGTTTATATTATACTAAGGAGGTTTATATGCATATTTAATGCATTTTAAAACACATAAAGAAAGTTTTGACTTGGGTAAGCTTAACCAATCCATTTTATTCACTAGCAACAATTTGACTTTGTTTTAGTTCGGCTCATTACCCACCTTAGGAGTTGTGGTTCGTGTACAGTAAAACAGCTTTAAAATAAATAAGAATTAGAGATTTACAATAAACTAAAATTATTATTTTTAATTATAACATCAAAATTTCACATCATTATAGTAATATTATTTCTACAAAATAAAAGTATATTATTTAGATGTGACTAGGTATATTCAGTTCACCAAAAATACAACAAGTATAACTTGTACACTTGTAGTATTTTAATATATTACACCATTTGAATCCATATAAGTTGAGAAATGAAACAATATCGTCTTCGTCTCGTAAATGATTACAATACATATGTACCGTCTCTCTAAATAATCTGATATGATAAATAACCTTATTAAAAGAGTGATAAATTGAAGGAAAAATCATATAACGTGCATGAAACATGCAATCAACAAGCCACAAAGTTAAAATGGTTGTTTTTATTGCATTGACCCAACGGGTCAACGGGTTTGGGTCGGATTTGACCCGCTAATTTGTGGGTTTTTCTGGTTCAATTTTTTCGGGTTCGGGTCGGGTTTTCGGGTCGGGTCAGTTTTGCTAGGTCTCGTTTTAATAAATTAATGGCACGATTGAACTAAAAACAATTGAGGGGCAAAACTCTCTTTCCTCCATACCTATCACCGAAATTTTCTTTCTCACATCTTGCTCTCACCTCCATTGAAATTTCCGGAAAAAGGAGGTCTTTATTTGCTTTAATCGAAGGTAATTCTTCTTTTATTCTTCATAATTAAGATTGTTGGTCTCTTTGTTTTTGGTTTGTTTTAATTAATTGAGTTAAATTTTGATTATGCATCTCTATTATGTAATCTTCACATCTCATTGCTTTGCTGTAACAATGAACAAAAATTTTGATTCATCTCGCCACTTGGGAATTTAACACCCACCATACCCCTCTCTCTGTCTCTCTCTCTCTCTGTTTGTCTTCCTCTTCACATACACTTTACACAGACAAATTTTTTCCGTTCCCCTGTTCCTCCAAAGTTAAAAGTGTGACCTTAATTGCTTTTTCTGATTTGTTTGGGTTTCTACTTGGGAAGACCAAGGCCAATAAGTGTGATGTGAGAAAGCTCTCCTCAGCTTTTTAGATTCAAAGTCACATTTCTCCCAAAGTCGAGGAAATCCGATAAAGTATTCAATTTGAACTTGGCCATATACGGCCTAACCTACTTTGCTTCCCAATCTTAGATTGTTGCCTTCGTTTCAGAAGGTGCAGTTACTTAAATTTAGATTAACAACATTAGCTTTCTTTTAGCATTTTTATGGCAACTCAAAGAAGTATTTGCAACATTTGTCATTAATTTTGCAATTGTGGCTATTTGTTTGTGTTTAGGAATGCATTTTAGACATTAGTTCCTCTAAATATTATTCTAAGCATTTCACAACATTGGATGTTAATATCACCTATTTGAGTGGTCATTTTTTTATAGATAATTTAGTTCTCATTAAAAGAAAATTGGATGAACAATAATAAATTAATATAATCTAATAATAAATATCAAATTTGAGTCGTAATTTATGTATTTATTTATCATGGACAAACAAATAATATAATTTATGTGTAAGATTTTTTTAATTCATATTTTTTCACTTTTGGAACAATAATAAAGGATGATTATAAATATTTAAATTAATATCTTTTTAGTTTATATACTTTTTGTATTTTAATAAATAATTTGGTATATCATAATAAATAAATAATTTTGTCACATAAATGTCAAATCTATACTACATATAATAGCAATCTTTTCAAAAAGATGACATGTCAATCTGGGAGTGAATTTAGGATTTTCGTCCAATAAAAAAAATAATTTATCATTAAAAAAAAAAAAGGTTTCAACTCATATATGGACTCTTTTTTACTCCATGCCAAAATAATAATAATAATAATAATAATAATAATAATAATAATAATAATAATTATTATTATTATTATTATTATTATTATTATTTTTCAGAAAAATTAAAAAAATTAAAAATAATAAAATAAAAACATAATCTTAAACAAAAATTTAAACAAAAAATAAAATGCACTAAATAAATAAATAAAATAAATAATTAAATTACCAAAATATTAAAATTATTTTCTAGACCTAATAGCCTAAAAATCTAAAGTAAAAATGAAAAACTGAATTAATAAATTTATTAAATTAAAAATATGTTTTAACCTAAATTAGTAAATAAGTCTGAAATATTATCAAATTAGTTATATATTATAAAATTATCTAATATTAATATGAAAATTAAATAATAATTAATCATCCTAATTAATTCATAAAAATATAAAACAGAAAATAAAAACAAAACCAAGTAGAAAATTAATAAATAACAAATATAATAAATTATATAATAAATTAAATAAAAATCTGAAAAAATATAAAAGTAACCTAAAACCCAAAAATATTTTTTTGTAGTTTTTCAGAAAAATTAAACAGAATTAAAAATAATAAAATAAAAATATAATCTTAAACAGAAAGCAAAATAAATAATAAACTGTACTAAATAAATGAGAAAATAAATAATTAAAATACCAGAATATTGAAATTATTTTTCGAACCTGAATATGTTCTAAACACCTAAAATCAAAATGAAAAAACTAAATGTATAAATTTATTAAATTAAAAACCTACTTTAACCTAAATTAGAAAAAAATCTTTAAAATTATCAAATTATTTATAAAAACTAAGAAAATTAATACTAATAGATTACAAAGACTCTAACTAAATCCTATAATAATATAAAAATAAAATTAACCGAAGAAGACTAATTTTATTCTAACTTCTAACAAACTAACTAAAAAATAACAAAAACGAATAGAAAAGTAATCTGAAAATTAAAATATATTAAGACATAAAATAAAATTAATATATATAGTTATTTATTTGTTTATTTAGGGTTTGGATTGTATATTACCTCTCATTTATTTTTATGAATATTGATATGCAATAATATTTAGGGTTTGAAATATAATAATTTTGTATAACATTATTAATTTTCATTGTTGATGGTGTTTTTTGACTTGGTGCCATAAAATTGTATTAGTTCAAAATATATTTATTATAAGAATTTTTAAAATTAAAATCAACAGGAACATGTTATAAAAATGATATTTAACTATTTAACTATCTCGAGAAAGCAATTTGGTTATTACATTCATCATATGTACGTAATGATTTAATAAACCTTAAGAAATCATAAATTAATATAATAAAAATATAACAACTACATATATACTTGATATTAATAATTAAAAATTCCTACAAGATAGAAAATTATGATTCAAATATGTTGTGGAATAAAACGTAATGAATAAAAAGTTAGGAATTATACTTGCTTCAGTTCGTAATTTATGCACTTTAAGTTCGTAATTTGCGTTATGTATAAAGGATTGCAAACTTAATATGCCAACTTTTATTAAGCCCATATGACTTTGAATAAATTCATTTGTCTCAAAATTTTTGCGCACCATACGGATCATTTTTTTCGTTACAAATACAGCTTTATTTTAGTTTCTTCCTAACAAGTCTATCTCGTGACTTATTATTGACAAACATATTTAAATCATATCTTTTACTATTGTAAGTTTTCTAAATTATTAAAAGATGAGTATTTGTCATCAAACCTCCCCGCCATATTGAAATAGAATTTTATGTTACTCTTATTGTGTTAATTAATTGAGAGAAAGAATTATGTCTCAAGAGAAACAATTGATTGTTAATCGAGCAAAACATGTATTTATAAAATCTCAATTGTGTCAATATTTTTGCCCCATTGATTCACTACTAAAATCGCGATCAATTTTCAATATAAGTACAAAACACGGATGATTTTATTACCATACGTCGCGAATTGACCTATCATGCCCTTTATTATGATACAAATTACCTATTATTGTTAAATATATTTGGATCACTTCTATCATATAATATTTTTCACTATTAATTTCAATATAAGTAGTTATTATATGTTTAATTATTTTTGTGTGCGAGAGGTAGGTAAAAATGAATAAATCATTATATTAACCTTATAATTTTAAAAAATGAGATCCTATTATGTGTATATGTATACTTTTTAAGAGTTCGTGTAATATTTAAGTCAATGATGTTTTAGTAGGTTAGTTGTATATAAATATTTATCTAGATATCTATTAAGTTAAATTAGTATTGACTTTGTAGAGAATTACAAGTTATAAGTTTGATATTCTTTTATTAATTTGATGTACTTTGTGTTGTAATATTAATTTGTGACATAATGATATTTATTGTCATCTATAGGTCATCTAACTCAATATCTAACAATTATATATTATTTATTTTCCTACTAATATTTACCTTTTGATACCCAACATATTGTCACACTATTTCTATAATTGTATGACTTAGGATTGTTTAAATTGTTTGATTATTAAAGTGGTCTAGCTTCTTAATATTCCAAACCACGAGTGTAATCTTAAAACCTTGATAATATTTTTAATATTCTTTTTTATTTATTATTTTGTATTATTTATTTATTCTTTTAAAATTTAGAATGATTGGAAGATGAATGTGTGTTGGGCTTTAATAATTTTTATGTGTTGGGTTTTGATAACTTTGATGAGATACGAAAGCATTTTCGCTATGAGGGAATAACATGTAAAAGAATGTTGTTGAAAGTGAAATCATTCAATAAAATCAAATGATAAGGAAAAAAACTCACAAGTACAACATCGCTCCCTAATTCAATAATGTCTTAAGTTATGCATTGTACAACATTACTCCGTGTATAACATGGGTCTAGACTAGTATAATTAAAAATAAACTTAAAAAAGATACACATAATTAAAATTGTGTAGAAGGTATAAATATAATTTTTACATATGACATAATTCTTAATTAATGTTGACAACAAATATGAATATGAAATAAAAATAATTAGAATGTAGAAAACAATTAATGAAATTGAGTTATGGGCATAAATGGAATTTCACCAAACAACTTTATTAGAAACAGTTAATTTTATCAAATACCTTTTCCTCAAACAAGTTAATGTAAACAATCAAGTCAAACAGCTTAATACAAACAGCTTAACAACTAACAACTAATACAAATAATTAATAGTTAACAGCTGATTGCCAAACAGGGCAGTATGAAGCAAGCTTTGATATTGATTGGAAGGTAGTCATAATGATTCATATTAACTCTACTAGCATTTTGTGAGCTTAACACCAAATTAAGTCTCGATAGTATAATTCACCTTGTGTGAACCTAGACTCGAAGAAAGAAAAGGACTATCATTAGGCCTTTGGTTTTTAAGGGAATAAAACCTCCATATCATTAACTCTGCAATTCAACTAAATAACCAAAGGATACATAAGGCTAACAGATATTAATGGTACCGAACTCAACGACAAAATAATAATGATTCTATTATGTATAATTGCGTTTATACCTAGTACAAACCGAAACGACTTGAAAATTAGACCCGAACTCACCCAAAAATTTTAGAATTTGGACACGAGTTTCGACTCAAACCCAAAAATAAAAATTGAGCCTAAAAGATCCGTGAATTAGTGGGTCAAATTTGACCCGAGTCCGTTCCATCCATTAAGTCAAGATAATGAAAACAACAATTTTAATTGTGTGATTTGTTAATTGAATGTTGTCTTCTACAAAGTGATTTTCCTTTCACTTTATACTCTTTATACTAATAATATTCCATATCATTGGGGAAACGTTATATGACTATCGCAATTCTTCAACAACAAACATTAATACTCTTTCCATTTTCAACTTCATTATCATAGAACAAAAATTATCTATAAATATTACGCATGATAAAATTTCAGTAGTAGGCATGAGTTGAAATGACATGATATATTAAAAATATTAAAAATTATGTTGTATTTTTGGTAAAATGAATATGTCTAAATCATATTTTAAATAATATTTCTTTGATAATAAAAATTTTTGATGTTGTTTCCGGATAAAACCGAGTCGATGATGTGGATTGATGATTCGGAGAGAGGAAGGATTTACCGCTCCGGTTCCGAGGACGTGGCACGATCGATCCGAGTCCGAGTGGCGACCGCTTGAACTCGCAAAGGCGAAGCCCCGGTGGTGGATCCCGGGAACGCCCTCCGACACTCAAGTTAGTAGTGAACTAAGTTGAATGGATCGAGGAGATCTTCCTCGATGTGCGTGGAGGGATTCCTTGAGAGTCGAGAAGTTTTCCAAAGACGGAAGTTCTCGGGATGAGTGTGGATGAACGTCGATGAACGTCGATGAATGTGGATGAGTGTTGAGAGCTTAGGAGCTTGAGAGCTTGAATTCTCGGAAAGATGAGATTTCTGCTCCAATCAACATAACATGCCTTGGGATTGAGAAAAGATGAGTATTTATAGGAGATTTTAAAGGGGTAAAACGGTACTTTACCATAGTTTAGGAGGAAACCCTAGCCCTAATGGGCTTTGGGCTTTACTTGGCCCGTTAAGGGTTGGCTTGGGCCAATACCTCCCTTACCCGACCGATTAGGCCCAGGTGGCTAGTGACGTGGCGGGTGAGCTGGAACTGTCCGGAAATACCCGAATCATTTAGCCCCTCATGTTCTGCCTCGCATGCCTCCCGAGGTAGGTAGGTGGAATGTGGAGCCCATTCCGCTAAGCCTTTATGACCCCAAGTTCTTATAAATAGGGGTGAATCTTGAGGAGGATAGTAAGTTTCCCGATCTTTACTCTTCGCTTTCTCTTGCCTTGAAGAAAATGATCGTTGGAGCGCTTCCGGTCGGATACGAGAAGTTGTGCCCTCACTTCAACCGAGATGAGGCCGAGCAAACAGCGATGGAGCGTCGCCGGCCATCTTTTGTCGCGGAAACGTTCTACCAGCCTTCTCATCGATGATGCTTGGAAGCCGAGGTTGATAAATGATGGTGAGGAGTATGATAAATTGTTTCAAGCCACGATCCGCCCTGAGTGGGATATTCTCGAGGCCTGGGTGGAGCACAACCATGATCTCTTCATCGAACTTCAGTGCAACGAACCCGAGCTTTTCAACAACCGATGCGGCGAGAGGAGAGGCGGCTTCGAGTGTTGGCTCGTCTTCTAATCCTCGTATGGAGAGTGGCGAGTCGGTGGATGGCCCTTCAACCAACTCCTTTGATAAACGTGGGGGCTTGCCCAAGGCAAAGGGGAGTGGCCTCCTGCGGAGAAGAAGAGAAACCTTCCGACAGAGAAAAAGAGGAACCTTCCGGTGGAGAAAAAGAGGAACCTTCCGAAGGAGAAATGACGTGGTAGCCAGGGTCCTCATTCCTTCTAAGTAGTGTAGTTGTAGCGTAATAGTATAGCCATAGCGTCGTAGCGTAGTATCTTGAGTTTTAGACGCTTTGCTTCTCTTGTAATGGCGCACTACGCGTTCTTGTCTTAATGAATGAATGAATGAATGAAGCTCATTTTGTTAACTTTGTCTTTCTTCGCCTTCCTGTCTTGTCGTTGACGTTCGTTTTGAAAAATGATTTTTACATAGCCCCTTGGGCTTAGAGGATAATTTTGAGCAACTTTTAAGCTCCCGGAGGCTTGAAAGTGCTTGAGTATGGATATCTCGCTAGGGGACATCCCACTGGGAACGTGACCTCCTAACTTTAAGTTAAGAGTGCAAGTGCCCATGACGGAATGGGTCTTTGCGTGACTTTTTGATTCCCGAAGGTTCGAAAGTGCGTGAATGCCCATGACGGAATGGGTCTTTGCGCGACCTTTAGATTCCCGACGATTCGAAAGTGCGTGAATGCCCATGATGGAATGGGTCTTTGCACGACCTTTCGATTTCCGAAGGTTTGAAAGTGCGTGAGTGCCCATGACAGGATGGGTCTTTGCGCGACCTTCCGATTCCCGAAGGTTTGAAAGTACGTGACTGCCCATGACGGAATGGGTCTTTGCGCGACCTTTCGATTCCCGACGATTCGAAAGCGCGTGAGTGCCCATGACGGAATGGGTCTTGCGCGATCTTTCGATTCCCGAAGGTTCGAAAGTGCGTGAGTGCCCATGACGGAATGGGTCTTTGCGCGACCTTTCGATTCCTTACACTTCGAAAGCGCGTGAGTGCCCATGACGGAATGGGTCTTTGCGCGACCTTTCGGCTCTCGAAGGTTCGAAAGTGCGTGAGTGCCCATGACGGAATGGGTTTTTGTGCGACCTTTCGATTCCCGAAGGTTCGAAAGTGCGTGAGTGCCCATGACCAGATGGGTCTTTGCGTGACCTTCCGATTCCTAAAGGTTCGAAAGTGCGTGAGTGCCCATGACAGGATGGGTCTCTGCACGACCTTCCGATTCCCGAAGGTTCGAAAGTGCATGAGTGCCCATGACAGGATGGGTCTCGTGCGACCTTTCGATTCCCGAAGGTTCGAAAGTGCGTGAGTGCCCATGACAGGATGGGTCTTTGCGCGACCTTCCGATTCCCGAAGGTTCAAAAGCGCGTGAGTGCCTATGACGGAATGGGTCTTTGCACGACCTTTCGATTCCCGAAGGTTCGAAAGTGCGTGAGTGCCCATGAAGGGATGGGTCTTTGCGTGACCTTTCGATTCCCGAAGGTTCGAAAGTGCGTGAGTCTCGCTAGGGAACATCCCACGGAGAATGCGGCCCCCAACCTTCTATTAAGAGTGCGAGTGCCTATGACGGAATGGGTCTTTGCGCGACCTTTCAGCCTCCCGGAGGCTTGAAAGCGCTTGAGAGATAGCTTCTTGAAGGGTACCACCTTATGGGGCCGAGAGTGCGATTTTCGGCTCCTGGAGGCCAAGTGGTCGCCGAGTGCAAACCGACTTTGTTCTCCAAAGGATAGCCCCTTGTGAAGGTAGAGATGCGACTTGTTAGCCCTTGGGGCTAAGTTGCTCGCTGACGAGCTTTCGGGCCTTGCTCGTTTTGTTCTTGCAATTCTCGCAATGTTTGTGATGGATTGTTTGATTGATTTTTACTTAGCCCCTTAGGGCTAAAAAGGAGTCTTGCGGGGAGGATGAGTTTTCTTGTGATCCCTCTCGGAGCCCTCAAGGCGTCCCAGCCCCTATATGCCTCGGATTCGAAGGTAGTGAGTTTGCCCATGGTAGCGATGTCATGGGTCTTTTACGCGACCTTTCAGCTCGCCGGAGGCTTGAAAGTGCATGAACGTGAGTATCTCGCGAGGGCATATCCCTCGGAAACGCAACCCCTAACCCGAAGTTAGGAGTGCAAGTGCCCATGCGGATATGGGTCTTTACGCGACCTTCCAACTCCCGGAGGCTTGAAAGTGCATGATTCTCGAGTGCGACCTCCTAACCTTAAGTTAGGAGTGCGAGTGCCCATGCGGACATGGGTCTTTACGCGACCTTCTAGCTCCCGTAGGCTTAGAAGTGCATGATTCTCGCTAGGGAACATCCCACGGAGAACGCGACCCCCTAACCTTAAGTTAGGAGTGCGAGTGGCCATGCGGACATGGGTCTTTACACGACCTTCCAGCTCCCGTAGGCTTAGAAGTGCATGATTCTCGAGCGCGACCTCCTAACCTTAAGTTAGGAGTGCGAGTGCCCATGCGGACATGGGTCTCTACGCGACCTTCTAGCTCTCGTAGGCTTAGAAGTGCATGATTGTGTGTCCTCCGAGAGGTGTTCCTTTTATGAAGTTAGGCGTACGATTTTTAGCTCCCGGAGGCTAAGTTATCGCTACCGTAACTTCGAAGGATGTCCCCTTTGTGGAGGTGGAAATGAGACTTATTAGCTCCCGGAGGTTAAGTCGTTGCTTGACGTCGAGAGACGTTTTGGCTCCGAAATCACATGTTTCGTTGCGGAAATATTTTGAGAAGTTAACACAATATTTGTTTTATTTATTTTTAAGACTCCCACTCCCGACCTCTCACTATGACCGCTTGCCCTCACACCCTCGCCCCAGCTCTCTCTCGTGCCGGGCTCTCTCCCTCGACCCAATTCACTCTCAGCCCAGCCTCTCCCTCTCACGCTTACCCTCCCCTCCCTCCGGGCGCTCTCTCCCTCCCGCGGCCCGGCCTCCCTCCACGCTCGTCTCTCTCTCGGCCCGGACTTCAAACTCCTCATCCTGCCTCTCTCTCCTCTTGCCCTAGCCTACTGCGCCCCCTTCGCTCGTCGCTGCAACTTTGCTCTCTCCCTCCGGCTCATCGCTACTCACCGACCCTCCTCTCGGGTCTCGCCATTTCCCTCGCCGGCCGCTCCGGTCCCGACCCCTCCCCTCCCCCTCACTCTAGCTCATTCTCTCTCCCCTCGGGCTCCCGCAGCTCTCTCTTCCTCTCGGGCTCCTTCTTGCTCGGACACTGCCGCTCCCTCACCGACCCTCGGACCGACCCCCAAACCCGACCCCTAGCACCGACTCCTCCATCTCACTCTTTCGCCCGCTCGCGCTCTCCTCACGCACTCTCTCTCTCGGCCTCTGCTCTGTTTCGCCCTCTCGCTCTCGCTCGGTCGTACCTCTAGGCCCCCTACCCGGCTGCTCCCGACCCCAGCACCGACCCCTCGAGCCGACCCCTAGCCCCGAGCCCTAGGACCGACCCTTCGTCTCCACTCTCTCGCTCTCGTTCTCGTTCGCTCATGCACTCTCTCTCTGCCCGCGGTCTCTCGCTCGGACTCGGCCTTCCCGAACCGACCCCTCACCTGCACCCCTCCCCACGACCCCTCACCCCAACCCCTCCCCGACTCCTCACCCCGACCCCTCACGCCCTCCGCTCTCTCTCTCGCTCGCTTGGCCCTCTCTCGCTAACTCTCTCTCCTCTCGGACTCGGCTCTCCCCGGACCGACCCCTCACCCCGACCCCGAGACCGACCCCCGGACCCGACCCCTAGGACCGACCCCCGGACCCGACCTCTACCGGACCCTTCCTCAAAACACCCAAAAACCTAACAACCCTAACACTAACCCTAACCCTTACCCTAACCCTAAAATTTTTAATTTTTATTTTATTATGTTGGCATAATTTTGGGGAAACATTCCCGACCAATTTTATGCGTAAAAATTTTCGAAGGGGACGGAAAAATTACCGACCTTGATTTTAGAGTGAATAAATTATAGGCTCCTTCGGACGGAGAATATCAACCCGATTCGTATCGGAAATGCGATGGCCTGGCTCCGTTAGTCGAAACATATTGGGCGTTTTATGATTGAGAAAAATCAAAACCCATTTTTGATGAACTCGTGTTGATCCCACGTTGAGCTTAAATATATCGACTCTTTAGTGTGGGCCTTCGTAGGGTGCCTTTGATTGTGCCCAAGTCGCAATTTTACGTCGGAGATCTTCGTTAGCTTCTCGTTTGCCTCCGAGCTTGATGTCGTCAAATGACGTTTAGCGTTGGGCTATGACTGTGCGCCTTGACGGCCAAAAATCTTTTTCGTCTTTAATTTGCGAACCATCGCTCATTTGATTTTTTAGAAACAATGTGGGCACCCGATTAACCTTTGCTTGAATCCGGAGCTAAGCCGTCGTAGATTGAACCTTGTAGCGTTGGAGCGGTTTCTTGCTGAACAAAAGCGTTCTTCAAAGGCGTTGACCTTGTGCCTTTTCCGGTGACTTAAGGTTTGAGTGATGTCTCTTAGAGATCCTCTATGATCTTATGTGAAGACTCGGACATTGCTCAATATCTTTCCGAGTCATGCAAAAGGAATCGGTATAACGATGTCATTCTTATAGAGTTTTGATTCCAAGGCATTCTCTGTGTCTTAGAAACTTACTTGAGTAAAGTAGTATTTTCTCTAAGTGTTTCGACCTCCAATTATTGCTTTTCGCTTAGCGACTCGAAAACCGGTTCTTTATTCCGAGTCCACTCTCACTCGGACTATTCGCATTTTGAGTGTATCGGATTCCGCCGCTTCTCACTTAGAATCTGACTTGTGGTTATCTAATCTATTGTTTGCATAGTCGGCATTCGTAGTTCATTTCATGCTTAGTCTATATCAAGTTTTTCCCACTCGATATTCGTTATAGAACTTGACCTTTACTTAAGACTAAGTCATATGGAATTCCGAGTATCATGGATATTAGACTCGTAAAATTCCATTTCTTTTCCGACTCGGATAATCAATTGCGTAATTTTCATAATTATTTTATTATCTCGTGTCTAACCTTGGACCAAAGTATTTTATACTTTGAGAACCGAAGGTGTTTTACTTTTGTAGGTTATTCAATCGAGGATATCTTTTCAAACTACAAAAGTAGCCTAGCTCGTAACGTCAAATCACCAGCAGATATGGCTTTTCACCTTCCTCGCTTTTGTCTCGGAAGATTGTGTCGAAGCCGTCCGCTTCCATATCCGGAAAACTGGAACGCTAAGCTTAACGGTGGTTTCCACCACATTTATCAAGACACAACCGATGATTTTGGGACTTCCAAGAGAGTTAAACCGTTGTCCAACGTCCATATTTCAACGGATACTTTCGAGTGACTCGTAAAGCCTTTCACAACGGTCACAGAGGACTCTCGGTCGCCAGATGAAGATAACGGCTACTCGCTTGGTTATCTATAAATAGAAGCCACTTCACAAGACTTGAAGGTTGCCGAACATATTGTCTATACACTTACTTGATCAAAGTTATTGTATTTACTCACAATCTTCAACTTACAACTCCCACTCGTAATTCATTACTTTCCGAGTTGTAAGGTCTTGTACTTAGTTACAAACTCTTCTTACATTCTTTGTAAGGTCTCTTGACTAAGCCGTAAAGGTTAACTCAGCTTAGTTGTCCCTAGCTATAAGGGTTATCTCAGCTAGGAAGTACTAGATCGGATAAGGTAACTTCGAGTCTAGGAAAACTTGTATAGAGTTGTCCAAGGGAGCAGCTCGGGTTCGGTCGGTTCACGGTATTTTGTGGACTCAAAATAGTGGATTTGACTTCGTGTCCGGATTGAAACGGGCCGTGGTTTTCTCGCCCCGTGAGGGTTTCCACGTAAAATCTCTGTGTTCCTTTTCTCGAGTTCATTCTAGACTCGACATGACCTTAGTGCTCTTGCCTCTTCCGATTCTTTGCTTTCGAGTCCAAACTTTTCGACTCCGTTATTAGACTCGGATTCTGTCTTTGCCTCTTTCTCGCGCAAAAGTGTGTGTTTTCGCAAAGAATTTTCCATCACCCTATTCACCCCCTCTAGGGTGACTCGGACTCTCCCCGAGCAAACCTTCATTTGGTATCGAGCCTAGCCTTTCGTAAAGGATCTAACAGTCCAAAGGTTTAAAGATCGGATGGCTTAGAACACCGGAGAGTTCGACGAAGGTAGATCTTCCAACAGTGCCACCAAAATTCAAAGGTTCAAATTTCGGTCACCTGGAAGAAGCCTATGGAATGTTTCCTCATGGATCACGATGAAGAAGTATGGGAAATCATACAACAAGGAAACTACATTCCAACAAAGATAGATGAATTCGTAATCCTTCCCAAGACAAAGGCCGAGTTCACGCCAGAGGCAGAGAAGTTCGTAAAGAACTTCAAAGCCATGAACATCCTTATGTGAGCCATAAGCTCGGAAGAATATAATCGAGTCTCCGCTCGTGACTCTGCTAAAGAGGTGTGGGACACTCGGTCAACACCTACGAAGGTACAAGTCGGTGAGACAAGCAAAGATCACTCAGCATCTTCACAAATATCGAGCTTTTCAAAATGGAGCCGTAAGAGAACATTACTCGGATGTTCATACGCTTCACCGAGATCACCAACAATCTCAAATCTCTCGGGAAAGAAAATCTCCCATGAAGAAATGTGTCGAAAAATTCTCGTAAGCCTATCCAAGAGACGATGGGGTCCTAAGGTGACCGCCATAGAAGAGGCTCGTAACCTCTCACTCTTGAAGCCGGACGAGCTCATCGGAAAGCTTCGACTCATGAGATACACTTGGAAGAAGAAGATGCCGAGGGTACTTCCAAAAGGAACATTGCGCTTAAAGCCTCGTAATCCAAAGAAGCAATTCCGAGCTCCTTCGAATCGAAGATGATCCCATGGCACTCATTGCAAGAGGCTTCAAGAAAATGATGAAGCACAAAAGATGGGACAAAAGACCAAAAGAAGAATTCTACAAGAAAGACAAGAGAGATAGAAAAGGTAAGTTTTCTTCTCCTTCAAAGTTATCTTTGTCTAAGAATTCCTGATGTTTTGAATGTGGCAAAGCAAAGACCACATAGTCAAGGACTCGTCCAAAACGAAGACGGGACAGAAGAAGAAAAAGGCCATGATGGCAACATGGAGCGATGAGGATTCATCTCGAAGACGACGAGGATTCAGATGACTCAAAGTGTCTCGATGGCAATCACCGACTCGTAAGCTGAAAAGAGTCGACTCGCATACGTACTCGTATAATGAGGAAACCGATCCTCAAGAGGTAATAAACTACTTCCTCAAATTCTCCAAAGTTGATTTAGCTAAATATATCTTTACTTTGGAAGAAAAGTCCAATTCCGATTCTTCTCATTTCAAGGAACAACTTGAGTCAATCACTTCGAGAGCACTTCTTTAAAAACGAATTGGAAAACCGAGACTCACACTCGGAGAACTCAAGACAAGTGCTCAAACTAATGAGACCGAGTCCGAGTTACTCGTAAAAGAAAATGAGCAACTAAAACGTAAGCTCACCGAGTCTCAAGATCTCGGTGTTAAAGTTTACTCAAGGACGAAGAACCTTGATATGCTCTTAGGATCACAATGTGTCTCTTTTAGAAAAGAAGGTCTTGGTTTCAACAAGGAGGAAGAATCTAATTCTTACTCGGATTTGTTCAAAAGGATTCCGTAACCGTTAAGTTCAAAAAGGTTGAGCATGGTCCCATTCACAAGAATGAAAGGAGGACTAAACCTAGCACCTATTTACAAAAAGAAATCATTTTCCTCTCGTTTCAAAAGGAAAGGTTTTTAAAAGGAAAGAGACACAGACTCGCTTCTTCGAGAAGAAGAAGACTCGGAATCGGACTAAACCCAAAGTCATTCAAATCTGGGTTCCGAAGCACCTTCTTCCTCGTAAAAGGACCACAAGTAAGGAATGTTACTGGGTTCGTTAGAGGAAGTGAGAAGGGTTAGATTCTCTCTGTTTTGCAGGTCTCTCGAAAAGATCAAAGGACACCGGTACCGGACAATGGATGTTCTCAACATATGTCAGTGACCAAGGACTCTTTTCCGAGCTGGAGTCATATAAAGGAGGAAAGGTGACCTTTGGTGATGACAAGCAAAGGCAAGATAGTGGGCATTGGGAAGATTCTCTCTGTTTTGCAGGTCTCTCGTAAAAGATCAAAGGACACCGGTACTGGACAGCGGATGTTCTCAACATATGTCGGTGACCAAGGACTCTTTTCGAGCTGGAGTCATATAAAGGAGGAAAGGTGACCTTTGGTGATGACAAGCAAAGGCAAGATAGTGGGCATTGGGAAGATTGGTAATGAAAACAATCTGGTGAGCCCAGTCTACCTTGTCAAAGGATTAAAATACAACCTACTTAGCATCTCCCAGCCTATGTGACAAAGGTCAAGAGGTAAAATTCACTCAATCCAAGTGCTACATCACGGATGAGATCACCAAAGAGGTAAAACTTTCGTGTAAGAGATCGGTAATACCTACATCATCCCTCTTTCGACCCAAGTCGAATTTATCCTGTTTGAAAGCATATCTTCAAGATGATTCTTGGACTTGGCATCGTAGATTAGGTCATATTAGCATGCATACTATCAAAAAGCTTGCATCTCATCATCCGGTTAGAGGATTACCTAACTGTGCGTTTGAGAAGGATAAAGTATGTGAAGCATGCACCGGAGGGAAACAAGTCAGATCTTCATTCAAATCTCTCGAAGACAGCTTCCACATCCAACGTGCTTGAATTACTACATATGGACCTATGTGGCGAAATTCCCGTGAAGAGTCTCGGAGGTCAATCTTACATACTTGTTATCATTGATGATTTTTCAAGATTTACCTGGGTGTGTTTTCTAAAGCATAAGAATGAAGCCTTCAAGGAGTTCAAGCAAGCTCGTAGAAAGATTCAAGTGGAGTCCTGCACTCAGATTCAAAAGATTCGAACCGAATGGAGTAGTTGAGAGAAAGAACAAAACCCTTGAAGAGATAGCAAGGACGATGATGATTGAACACAACTTGCCTTACTATTTCTGGGCGAGGCAAGTAAACACAGCCAACTACACTCTCAATCGATGCCTCATCAAACCCATTCTCAAGAAAACACCTTATGAGCTCTACAAAGGGAGGAAGCCAAATATTTCCTATTTCGGATCTTTCTGATGTAAGTGCTTTGTCCACAACAATGGTAAGGATCATCCGACCAAGTTTGATGCTCTGGTCGACGAAGGTATTTTTCTAGGTTACTCCTCTCATAGCAAAGCTTATCGTATCTTTAATAAGCGAACTAACAAAGTGGAAGAAAGTATCCACGTAGTGTTTGATGAGCTTGAACAGGAGAAACCAAGTGAATCTGCATACTCGTAACCGAAGCTCGTAAAGAATGATGACGAAGATGAGTTCACAAAGACTCGAAGGAGACTACTCGTAACGAGGAGGCTCGTAATGAGACAGCTCAAGAGCTTGCTCAAAACGAGCAAGTCAATGAAGACGATCACTCGTAACAAGCTTCGAAGATCAAGCTATTCAGCCCACAAACCCGGTGAATCAAAGAACTGGTAAAGCATTCAAATTTACTTCCAGTCATCCCCAAGAAAATATTATTTCGATATCAACAGTGGGGTAAGAACTCGCTCATCTCTTCATAATCTATGTGCATTCACCGCATTCATTTCATTAACTCGAACCCAAAAATGCACTAGAAGCCCTTAATGAACCCGAATGGGTAGAGGCCATGCACGAAGAGCTGAATCAATTCGAAAGAAACCAAGTCCGGACTCGACCAACCGACCTTCCGATCACTCAGCTATAGGAACCAAATGGGTTTTCAAAAACAAACTGGATGAGGGTGGAGTAGTAGTCGAAATAAGGCTAGACTTGTAGCTCAAGGTTACAATCAAGAAGAAGGAATTGATTGTGGGGAAACCTTTGCACCAAGTAGCTAGAATAGAAGCCATTAGAATATCGTTGGCATTTGCATCCCGCATGCATATTAAATTATATCAAATGGATGTTAAGTGTGCCTTTCTCAATGGTTTTATCGAAGAAGAAGTTTATGTCGAGCAGCCTTCCTGGTTTTGAAAACTCAAAATTTCCAAATCACGTTTTCAAACTTCAAAAGGCTCTCTATGGTCTTAAGCAAGCCCCTAGAGCTTGGTATGAAAGACTGAGCAGCCTTCCCGGTTCAAAATGATTTCAAAAGAGGTCAGATCGACAAGACTCTATTCATTAAAGACCAAAGGGAAAGATTTTCTCATTGTTCAAATATATGTTGATGATATTATTTTCGGTGCTACTAATGAATTTCGTGCCGAGAATTTTCCGAGTTGATGAGCCAAGAGTTCCAAATGAGTATGATGGGAGAACTCAACTTCTTCCTTGGGCTGCAATCAAACAAGACAAAGATGGAATCTTTGTTCATCAATCAAAATACACCAAGGAACCGCCGAAGAAATATAAACTTCAAGATGCAAAGCACGCATCAACCCCTATGAGCAAGCAGTATAAAGCTTGACTCGGATGAGACAGTAAAGCAAGAGATCGAAACTCTATCGAGGTATGATTGAATCACCGTTATATCTTACTTCAAGCGTACCGTATATAATGTTCAGTGTTTGCTTATGTGCACGATTTCAAGCTAATCCAAAAGAATCACATCTCACTGCGGTGAAGAGAGTATTCGGATATCTTGCAGCACTCGTAATTTAGGACTCGTGGTATTCCGTAGACTCGTAACCGACTCGACCGGATACTCGCACGCAGACTACGCAGGATACAAAGTTGATCGAAAGAGCACATCCGGAGCTTGCCAATTTCTCGGGTCAATCCCTAATATCCCGGCACTCAAAGAAGCAAAACTCGTAGCTCTATCAACCGCGTAAGCTGAATATATTGCCGCTGGAGCTTGTTGCGCTCGCATCCTTTGGATAAAACAACACTTGAAGGATCTTGGATTATTTCTCAACTCAGCTCCAATCAAGTGTGACAATCAAAGCGCAATCAGCATCACTAAGAATCCTGTCTCAAGCACTAAAAACAAAGCATATTGAGGTCGGTATCACTTCTTACGCGATCACTCGTAAAAGGGTGATATTACACTTGAGTTCATTCCTACTAATCTTCAATTAGCCGATATCTTTACTAAGCCTCTTGGTGAAGATCAATTTCGCTTTATTCGAATGAGCTTGGTATGTTAAATGCTTAGTTTTGTGTTATGATTCTTGAATATTTCGTGCTATGTGCTTTCGTTGTTAATAACCATTAGTTCAGTTGATCATGTGATACTCGGGCTGATAGTTATTTCGTGTTTCGAGTCACTCGTAATTCTTTTCGAGTCAAACTCGGACGTAGAGAAAGTTGGACATCAAATCTTCCGAAGCTATCTCTAGAACAGTGGAGAGTTTCGGATTATAATTTCAAAATCTTTTTCTCTCTCTTTCTCGAGCGCCGCGATCGGATCATAACCGCAGATTTCAAACCGCCGATATCTCAACCGTTGAAGAAAAACTGTCACACCGGGCATTAATGACCGATGGACGAGCCGAGTCGAACGGAGTTACTTAACGGATAGTGAACGGGCGCGCGTATTCTCTATATATATCGACTATCCCTCTTCATCTCGATATTCTAAAACTCCTTCCCTCTCAAACGAAAATCTTCTCGCGGAAGTTTGCTACGTGAACAAGTGACCCTTGATCGTCTCGCAAGTGTCGAAGAAGCTCTCTCACTCTCTCTCTCTCGTAAGTTTTCGATCGCTCTCTTCTCATTTTTCTTCTACCATTTTCGTTATCTTCTCTTCTACACCTCCTTCTCTTTCTCTTTCGAAAAGTTTCATCTTTTCATCTCTCACAATGCCTAAAAGAGGAAACCATCCCGACTTTCGTGTTTCTTCATCCTCTAAAAGCCTCGCACCAATAAGCCGTAAAGCTCAACCCCTTCTAAACTCGTTGTCACCCAAGACCTTGCGCTCGGACGACAAATTCTTCCCAACAACCAAATTCTCCCGGTTGTCCAATATCCAAACCACCGGAGTCTACCCTTTCTTGTGTTTCAGCGAGTTCATCTATCCCGAACTCATTTCGAGTTTTACACTCATCTCACCCACTCCGAAAATGTTCTAACCTCTCGGGTTCGTAACATTACCGTTCAGTATCAACACCTCCCTTCTTCACCGACTGTTCAAAGTTTCTTCTCTCTTCTTGAACAAGTAACCCTATTCCCTTCACCGAAGTCGCCGACGACTTCTTTGAAAAGTACGCTAAAGAATTCCCCGGGTCCGTAAAGAACTTTTCGTGACTCGCTGAAGTCGAAGCCAGGCTTCAGTGCTTTCTGCCGATGAGAACCTTCTTCTCACAAAGATTCCAGCAAGGAGAACCCCAACTCCAAGCACCTCAAAGCCCTCTTCGATATCCCGGAGGGATACGAAGCCGACCTCTTCCCCTCCCTCATTGAGCGGATGGCCACCGTGCCAGCTCAACTCCAGAACAAGAAGAACACCTCCCTTCCTTTCGGTGCTCTTCTCACCCTTGTCTTCAAACAATTCCAAGTTCCTCTTCCCTCTAACCCTAACGCGGTGTCCGAGGCGGCCATTGTGGTCGGCAAGAAGGAACTCCGGGGTACGGATACCAGGAAACTAACCCCGGTGTCCGGGTTCACAACTCGTAGCCGAGGCCTCCTTCTCCACCTCGGACTCGAAATCAACCCCTCTTCCTCTTCCCTCTTCACCTGGTGGTGCCTCCACCTCTAGTGCTTCCAAAACTCTCTCGCCCTCTTGTCCCCTGTCTTCATGGACAAGATCACCTCTGTGTCTTCCGAATTCGGAGACATGCTCGGGGGTTTCAAGTTCTGTTCTTCGTGGTCTCGACCATCAACCAAAAGACCTGGTCAGTCCCAAATCCGAGAGCAGTAGTCTCTCGTTCTTGAGATGAGAGAGCTGGTTAAGGAGCAGAAGGAGCTAGCCGAGCTCCTCGGAGAAAGAAGGTCCAAGGCGGCTCGAGACCGGGATGACTCGTACACCTCCGAGGCGTCTTCGAGCCCGAGCCCGACCTCCTCGGACAGCGAGGAAGCCGAGGAAGAAGAGGAAGAAGCGGCAGATGCAGCGAAGGATGCTCGAGGAACCCGCGGTCGAAGCAGGCCCTTCCGGCAAAGGGAAGAAGAGGCCGTGGCGACCGCTCCCCAAGCTCAAATTGCTGTACTCAGCTCGACAGCTAGCCTCGAGTGGGTCGAAGATCTCGCTCCTCCAGCCGAGTCGGCTAGAGCAGCCCCTCCAGGCCCCTCGAGGTCCCAAGGGAAGAACCCTCGATCCACTCTCTCCGGGTCGCCCACTCGGAGCCGAGCCCCGAGAACTATTCCGGTTCTCCCTTCGCCGCGCTCAAGCACATCGTCAAGATCTTATCAGCGCCGGCGCACCTCCGCCTCCACTCGAAATCCCTCCTTCCTAGTTGGAGCCATGCACCGAGTCACAATTCCTCGGTGTCTCCGAATTTCTACTTCAAAATTTTCTTTTGTCCGGACAACTTATGTGTTTTACTTGTACTTTTCTCCCTTCTTTTTGTTTCTTGTTTTTGCTGAAAGGCAAGGGGGAGAAATGTAGTCGAAACTGGTTGTCTTGTTTAGAGGGAGTTTATTCCCTTGTAATTTTTTTAATGAATTGATGCATTTCATTATTAATTTCCGAGTTCTTTATTTTCCGAGTTAATGAGTTAAAGCATACTTTATATTGCTCGATATATTGTATATTGCTCTAATCTATTCAATATGCCTTACTCTTGAACAAACTACTCGTAATCAATCTATTTTTCTCTAACAAAGTTTCGTTTAAGTATGGAATGCCTTTCATCAAAAAGGGGAGATTGAAGACTCGGACATTGCTCAATATCTTTCTCGAGTCATGCAAAAGGAATCGGTATAACGATGTCATTCTTATAGAGTTTTGATTCCAAGGCATTCTCTCGTGTCTTAGAAACTTACTTGAGTAAAGTAGTATTTTTCTCTAAGTGTTTCGACCTCCAATTATTGCTTTTCGCTAGCGACTCGTAAAACCGGTTCTTTATTCCGAGTCCACTCTCACTCGACTATTCGCATTTTGAGTGTATCAAGTATTCCGCCGCTTCTCACTTAGAATCCGACTTGTGGTTATCTAATCTATTGTTTGCATAGTCAGCATTCGTAGTTCATTTCATGCTTAGTCTATATCAAGTTTTTCCCACTCGATATTCGTTATAGAACTTGACCTTTACTTAAGACTAAGTCATATGGAATTCCGAGTATCATGGATATTAGACTCGTAAAATTCCATTTCTTTTCGACTCGTATAATCAATTGCGTAATTTTCATAATTATTTTATTATCTCGTGTCTAACCTTGGACCAAAGTATTTTATACTTTGAGAACCGAAGGTGTTTTACTTTTGTAGGTTATTCAATCGAGGATATCTTTTCAAACTACAAAAGTAGCCGGCTCGTAACGTCAAATCACCAGCAGATATGGCTTTTCACCTTCCCTGCTTTTGTCTCGTAAGATTGTGTCGAAGCCGCTCCGCTTCCATATCCGGAAAACCGGAACGCTAAGCTTAACGGTGGTTTCCACCACATTTATCAAGACACAACCGATGATTTTGGGACTTCCAAGAGAGTTAAACCGTTGTCCAACGTCCATATTTCAACGGATACTTTCCGAGTGACTCGTAAAGCCTTTCACAACGGTCACAGAGGACTCTCGGTCAGCGAGATGAAGATAACGGCTACTCGCTTGGTTATCTATAAATAGAAGCCACTTCACAAGACTTGAAGGTTGCCGAACATATTGTCTATACACTTACTTGATCAAAGTTATTGTATTTACTCACAATCTTCAACTTACAACTCCCACTCGTAATTCATGACTTTCCGAGTTGTAAGGTCTTGTACTTAGTTACAAACTCTTCTTACATTCTTTGTAAGGTCCCTTGACTAAGCTGTAAAGGTTAACTCGGCTTAGTTGTCCCTAGCTGTAAGGGTTATCTCAGCTAGGAAGTACTAGATCGGATAAGGTAACTTCGAGTCTAGGAAAACTTGTATAGAGTTGTCCAAGGGAGCAGCTCGGGTTCGGCCGGTTCACGGTATTTTGTGGACTCAAAATAGTGGATTTGACTTCGTGTCCGGATTGACACGGGCCGTGGTTTTCCGCCCCGGGAGGGTTTCCACGTAAAATCTCTCGTGTTCCTTTTCGAGTTCATTCTAGACTCGCACGGCCTTAGTGCTCTTGCCTCTTCGATTCTTTGCTTTCGAGTCCAAACTTTTCCGACTCGTTATTAGACTCGGATTCTGTCTTTGCCTCTTTCTCGCGCAAAAGTGTGTGTTTTCGCAAAGAATTTTCCATCACCCTATTCACCCCCTCTAAGGTGACTCGGACTCTCCCCGAGCAAACCTTCATTATGTGATCTTCGTTTTCGAGTCGCGTACGCTCGTAATTTTTCGTCCAAGAGGCCTTTCTTTTGACGAATGTACGCATTTGAGGACCATAGTCATTCTCTTCATGCTTGGCATTTACTTGTGTTATGCTTGGATCTTACTCGAAGATCTCACTTTGGAGTTAAGCTCTTTGGCCATATCAATCCCTTAGGAGGAAGCGCCAAAGGAGGGGAGATCCCCGAGGATGATGGCGTTGGTGAGGATGCCAAAGATGGCTCCGAGGATTGGCCCCCTTTCCATGGCTCTTCGTGGGATATGAGTTATTTTTGACGTCCTACGTGCCATTATGACTTGATACTCTTTCGTTTTGCTTGAACTTTTATCTTCGATCGATCCTTGCTTTGATGTTTGTTGGATGCTTACTTGCCTCGTTGCTTCTTTTTATTGTTGCTGATTTTTGCTTTCTTGCCACTTGGGGTACATGATCATAGTGGGGTCTTCTTTGAGTTTTACAACTTGGCTGTCCTAGGGGATTGTATTAGGCCCCAGTGTTGCCCCCAAAATCGGCACAATGAAAAACATACAACGAAAGAAATTAGCAATGTAGCTGCCTTAGGGGGTCATATTAGCCCCTAATTTTTCTTCTAACTTTGACAAAGTTAAGAAAATACAATGAAATGAACTAGGGACTTGGGTGCTCTAGGGGATTGTATTAGCCCCTATTCATGCCCCCAAGATCGTCTTAGAGTAAAGTGTGAGACGTAAAGATGCGGAAAAATTGCTCATTGTATTAATAAAAGATCGAAGTCCGTACGTAAGGGAGGAATGTGTGCCCTCGTTGAGCGCTTTCGGAAAAGTTGCGTCAATCGTGGGTGATTCCTTTACAAAATCTCTCGGGACTTAAACTAGGTGGGTCTTTAAAGAAAGCCCCCACGCCGGATAATGAGCTTGAACTATTTACATAAGCACCACTATCTCATGAGCTCGGATGTCTTCGGGAGGCACAAGTCGGACCTCGACATGATCTTCCGTGGTGGTAAAGCGCACCATCATTGTCTCGGAGACTTTGGTTGGGGCTCCACCTTTAACTTCTTACCTTTGGGGTCATCATGAGTCTTCCCCTCTTCTTTCTCGCTTCTCCATCAAAGGTCGAAGGCTTACTACATAGCATTCACGTGCGGTCTTTTGGTCTCCATAAGTCTCGCCTACGGATCCATCATCAAGCTCATACTTCATGAGGAGAAGGTATGGAGCGACGACCGCTTTAATCTGGTTGAGGGTGGGACATCCAATGATGACATTGTAGGCAGAGGGGATGTCGATCAATAGGAATTTGACTTCGATGTTTCGGCCCCTAACTTTCTCTCCAGCCTCGACCGGTAGGCGATTATGCCTATGGGGTGAATTGTCTCGCCCTCCGAATCCGACGACAGGATTGACGAGGGAAACGAGATTCCGAGGGGCATACTTCATCCGTCTTAGGCATTCCATGGTGATGACGTCTACCGAGCTCCTCGTGTCGATAAGAACTCGCGGACTATGGCGTCCGAAATCTTCGATGTGATGACCAAAGGATCCTCATGTGGGGTGGCCATGCTTTCAAATCTTGTCCTCCGAAGGTCACTGTGGGCACCTTCGGAGGTGGAGGTTGGCCGGTGATCGGGACTTGTTGAGCGCTCCTAAGGTGAGCCTTCCAGAGGAGGGGGTCGTGCTCCCTGCAAATCCCCAGCCGATGGTGGCTACAATCTTAGTAGCATCGTCATCATCATAGCGCTCATATCCTTGCCTTGAAGAACCTCCTTGTGCTCCATGAGTATCCTTTTGAGAAAGCGATCAATTTGCCCGTTATCCGCCAACTCCCCAAGCGCCTTCTTTAACGCGCGACACTCGCAGATGTTGTGTCCGGTTTGCTCATGAAATTCACAATATTTGTTGGAAGCTCGCGTTCGCAGGAGTGGACATAGGAGGTGGTTTCTTGAGCATGGGATGCCCCTTGATCTCCATCGAATACTCGGGGTCGGTGTTGAAGCGGTGGTCCTCTTCATTTCGGGGATTAAATTTTCCATCTCCTCCTTTCTTCCCGACCTCATCTCCTTCCTCTCGCACGGATCTCTCGTGGCTTGAATAAAGTCGCCCGCCTTTCGAAGTGCTTCGCTAAGGTGGACACCTTTTGTTCAGCGAGGGAAAATTTAAATCTTCCGCTTCGAGTCCGTTAAGGAAGGCAAGTGTAGGCAACTCCGTCTTGCGAGTCGGAGATAAGGACGACCTCTCCATGAAACCTTCGGACATAGTCCTTAAGGGTCTCGTTTCTCCCTTGCTTAATCTTAGAGAGGTGGATGCTAGTCTTCTTCGCTCGCAACTCGCGATGAATTGTGCGACGAACTTCTCGCATAGCTCTTCGAAGGAAGAGATGCTCCCTTGTGGAAGATTGTTGAACCATTTCTGCGCTACTCCCTTTAGTGTAGCGAGGAAGAATCGGCAGTAGGTTGCATCGTCCCCGTCCCGAACGTACATGTGGGACTTGTAGTACGCCAAGTGATCTTCGGGATCGGTTGTGCCATTGTATGGATCAATGTTTGGAACCTTTATCTTCTTCATTCGGGGGCATTCATGATCTTCTTCGAAAATGGAGTGTTGAAAGCACTCGGGTTGGCCTTGAATCGGAGCCGGAGATAGGGACGGTGCGGGGTTGGTGGCGTAGAACTTCCACTAGGGAAGGACTCTTCCTCCTTTCGGATCGAGGAGGAGTGCGCCTGGTCCTCTCCAACTTCTCGGGACCCTTCGATTTGATTGCTCATGACGCCTTTCTCTTGATCGTTCCCGCTCTCGGGCGGCAGACCGCTTTGGTCGCACCTTGGGGCATTGCGGGCTCGATGAGAATGGTGGCTTTGTGCGGCTGATCGTGCAGGATCGGCGGACCTTACGCTCCTCGGGGCCCTTGCTCCGTGTTTGGGGCTAGGGCGTCGCCATGATCGTTGAACCAGGCGAACGCCTGCTGTGGGTAGCATAGGGGGTCGAGGCTGTGTGCGAAGTTGCAACATTCTCGTTAGCTTTACGGAGAGCTTTCTTCGCCTCGATAACCCCTCGGGGCATCGCCTTCTTCATGACGCCTTGTCGGGAGGACACTTGGCTGCTCAGGAGCAAGTGCGGCTGGTGCCTCGCTTGGTTGTTCTAGGGCTGCATGGGAAGGCATCCCGCCCGAGAAGTAGCCAACAGCCGACCTCCCGGGGGTTGTGCCGTACCTATGAGTCGGGGCGTAGTCGAAGGGCATGATTGGCATACGCTGTTCCATGGTGGCTAGCACTTGTTCTTGCACTTGTTGTGCGACGGTCGTTTTAAGGGTCTCTATTAGGTTCTGGAGAGCCCCTAGGGTGACGTACCCCTCCGGCTGGGTGTGGCGGTTGCCGGTAGACCGCCGAGATGATTCCGCATCCTTGGGTTGAAGAGCGTCACGGATTGGCCCCCGTAGGCATTGAACGATGGAGGTGAGGGACCGGTGGATTGTTCGTGTCGCGAGTCATCTTGGATCGAGACCGAGTGCCACCGGCGACCATATGCTACCTTCCTCCCCACAGACGGCGCCAAACTGTTTCCTGAGAAAACCGAGTCGATGATGTGGATTGATGATTCGGAGAGAGGAAGGATTTACCGCTCCGGTTCCGAGGACGTGGCACGATCGATCCGAGTCCGAGTAGCGACCGCTTGAACTCGCAAAAGGCGAAGCCCGGGTGGTGGATCCCGAGGAACGCCCTCCGACGCTCAAGTTAGTAGTGAACTAAGTTGAATGGATCGAGGAGATCTTCCTCGATGTGCGTGGGGATTCCTTGGGAGTCGAGAAGTTTTCCAAAGATGGAAGTTCTCGAGATGAGTGTGGATGAACGTTGATGAACGTTGATGAATGTGGATGAGTGTTGAGAGCTTAGGAGCTTGAGAGCTTGAATTCTCGTAAAGATGAGATTTCTTCTCCAATCAACATAACATGCCTTGGGATTGAGAAAAGATGAGTATTTATAGAAGATTTTAAAGGGGTAAAATGGCACTTTACCATAGTTTAGGAGGAAACCCTAGCCCTAATGGGTTTTGGGCTTTTACTTGACCCGTTAAGGGTTGCCTTGGGCCAATACCTCCTTTACCCGACTGATTAGGCCCAGGTGGCTAGTGACGTGGCGGGTGAGATGGAACTGCTCGAGAAATACCCGAATCGGATGTTATAATTAAAAACAGTAATTTTACTTTCTTGTAAATCTATAATTCACATTCATTTGAAACCGATCGGATGTATTGACCAAAACACCTAGGATGGGCAACGAGTCGAATTAGGACAGAGTCGGGTTTTCTTAACAAATAAATGGATCGCATTGGGCTAATCTAGATCAACATTTTCTCGATCTATTTATAATAGAGCATATATGAATAAAAATATCCTAATAATATTAATCGTTATTATACATAAATTATTGATAATAAATTTAATTAAGTGTAACATGTGAATTGGTACAATAGACAAGTTAATTTAAGCATAGGAACCTTAGATAGGACATTAATGAGTCAATTCATTCTTATCTAGTCCATTATTGATTCGACTCTTTATTAATCTTATTTGAATAGATTAAGCTACTATAAAAATGAAACCCTCACGTTCATATCATAATTTAAAGTTTGAATATTTTGGGATATTCTTTTAGAAAATACAAATATTATATCTTTTCGTAAAATATAAACAATTAAGTAAAAAATATATTAGATTTTTATAATGACAAAAGAAAATAAACTAATAAAAAGGTAGTTTCAACCTATTAAGTCGACTCAAAAACACACAAATCGAAATATGATCACCTATATTTTATCCAAACCCAAAAACATCCAATTCATAATTAATCCATTTACCCCAATTAACCGGTCTTACATTAAATGTAAATAGTGATATTTATTTTCCCTTATCACTTATCTTATGCTTGATTCAAAGTCTACAATTACATGATCCTTGTTTTTTTCTATCATTTGAAGTAAGCTCTATGATTATCTGGATTATGAAAAGTAGGTAGCTTTTTCATATGAACAAATAGTTAAATATTCAATCTTCAATCTTCAATAAATACTATTCCACACAATCGAGAAAAATAACTGTAATTAATTATTAATAGTTAGTTATGATTATTGTAACTAAAAAAATTAATGGGTTATTCTATCATAGTTGAAAAAAATTTAAATTATTATAGTTAAATTTGTTAATAGCCCTCGATTTTTTTCAAACGCATCACACCATTGCTTTTAACTTGTGTTAACCGGCCACAGTAGGTGGAAGTTTATGGGTGTTTTCTGGGTCGACCACTACTCCCATGTCACCTTCCCTCTCTCTATAATTCTCTCTCCTCAAATCCTTTCTCTCTCATAGCTGCCATATCCAAGAAAAGCTTGCTCCACTTCAACCCGAGAACCTAATCATCAGTATAGACGAACAAGGGCAGCCATGGAGCTCTGACCCTATTGACTCAATTCCATTGTCCATAACACGTGGAAGGAGAGAGAAAATTTGGTACCATGATCGAATCAACTCCTTGGCCATGGTAATAAGGAAAGAAAGGGGAAATGCAGAAGATAAAGGCATATCATAGATGGAGGTCCCAACAACTATAATGTTATATCTCTCTCACAGAGAATCAAAGTTGGGAAAAGAAAAGAAGATGATAAGGAACTTGCGACGTAAATTGGGGAATATTCAATTTTTTAACGATCTTTAAAGAGTTATGTCAAATTTGTTTTGTGCCAGTCTTAGAGACAGGGGCATCAATGGTGATTTCCCGACTACTTGCACAGGTGGGTGGGTGCCCTGGGGTCTGCAATTGTCGGCGGAGAAGGATAGATGTTGGGCTTTCGGTTGGAATTGGAAAGTCTGAGAAGGGAAGGATCACTAACGATGGGTGGGCCAGCGGTGTTAAATGCGAGCAGCAGAGCTCCAATTTGCTACAAGGGCATGGTAGATTCAGAATTTTGATACTTTTGACAGCGTCTAGTCTTGAAAATAATTAAAATACTTATAACTCATGAAAAAAGAGGGTTAACCTACTTTACGATTTGTAGGTACGAATAATGTAAGGTTTAGATTTATTTCATTTACATTGACGGTACAGATTCATCAACTATAATAGTTGAATATTTTTTCAACTATGATAGAATTTTCAAAAATTAATGATTAATAATATTAATATACTTCTACTAGACCTGTCAATTCGGGCGTGTTAAATACGGGTCGAGTGTATTTGAGTTTAGGTAAAATACGGGTTGAGTGTATTTTAGGTTCGGGTAAAATACGGGCGGTCGTATATCGGATTATACGGGTTTTGGGTCAACCCAACGGTCGCGAGCACCTTCTTTGTAAGTTTTTTCCTTTTTTAATTATAACAATTCAATTTATTTTTGCTTTTTCCATAATTCAACGAAAAAGTATAATATTTGTATTTTTGAAAAATATTAAAAAATATTTAAAACATTCATTATAACATTTGTGTGGCTTGACCGCTAAACCCATTTAAATTAGGTCAATGATGGGTTCAATAATAATGACTTGTTCGTTAATGATTTGTTTAAGGTTTCAATGTTTATTTCACTGTTCTATTATAATAAGGAGACTTATATGCATATTTGTTGTATTTTAAAATAGATCGAGAAAGGGTTGACTTGGATAGACTCAATCATTCCATTTTATTCGAGTTGAAAAATTTTGACTTTGTTTGAACCCCGACCCATTGCCCATCCTAGACTTTATGGTTCAAATAAAGTTAAAACGGTTTTAAATAAATGAGAATTAAAGATTTATAATAAAATAAATTTTATTTTAATTAAAACATCAAAATTTTACATCATTATGGTAGTATTATTTCTAAAAAATAAAAATATATTATTTAAAATATGACTAGGTATATTCACTTCACCAAAAATATAACAAGTATAACTTGTGCATTTTTAGTATTTTAATATCTCACAACATTTGAATTCATACATATTTTATTGAAATTAATTATATATAATTTTTGTATATAATATTTTTTATGAGAAAGAAGTTGAGATATGAAATAGTATTAGTGTTCGTTTGTAAAAATGATTGCCATAAATATGTAACGTCTCTTCAAATGATGTGATATAATAAGTAACCAAGTACTAAAATAGTGATGAAATAAAAGAAAAATCATATAATGATATAAAACATTCAATCAACAAGTAACAAAGCTAAAATTGTTGTTTTATAGTCTTGACCCAACGGGTAGAACGGGTTTGGGTCGAGTTTGACCCACTAATTTACGGGTTTTTTCGGATTTGGGTATTTGCGGGTTGGGATCTAGAAAATCGTGTCCAAAATCCAAAAAATTCGAGCGGGTTCGAGTTGGGTTTCGAGTCGAGTTAGTTTTTGCCAGTGTCTAACTCCTACAATTATCTCGCGATAAGAAAAAATATATAATTATTTCAATATTATTGTTCTACTTATAAAAAAAGAAGCCATGAGTAACTGAAATATTAGTAGAAACAATTAATATTATTGTACTATTAATTATGACTTATGAGTGATGAGCAAATACAATGCGATGGTGCCCATATTCCTTCCAATGAAGTTTAAAAAGCTCTATTTTTGCTACTCTTGAGAATTGCATGAAAAGTGTTTTTTCAAGGAAAATTTTTTTGCTTATATTTTTCATATAGAAATAACATAATTAATAGAAAAAGTATCTCTTAAATAAGAACAAACTAGTAAATTTTTAGGCAAATTTAGACAATCAAAATTTTTCTTAAAGTTTTAAGAAACATATGAATAAATCAAGATACTTCTTACATTTATTAGATTTAAACTCTATTTGGAAATTCAATGAAATAATTTAGACAATTAATTAATCTTTTGAATAATTTTCCAAAAAATTATTTAAATAAATTATATTTTAAAAAATATTTTTCCCCAGCCAAATACACATGTCAATGAAAGGAAAGTACGCCCAACTAATTCTGAAAATTGAATTGACTGATTATTTGAGTAAATTTCCCCTCTCAAATGACTCGGTCGTTCCGGTTGCCACCCCCTCCCCCACAACTCTCTCCCTCTCCTTCTCCCCCTCTCCCTTCCTTCTCCCTAACTGCTCTCTCCTCCCTTTCCATGTGAACGTGCCCCACCGGCGATTTCGCACCACCGGCGCCGATTGTGTCATTTCGGTGAGTTCTCTCTTCCTCATTTCCTCCGCATCATCGTTCCTTTTTCTCTTCTTTCTCCGCTGTCGTAAATATCAATTTTAGCCTCTCATTAGTGTCTTTCTGGTATAAATTTTATCACAATTTCTGTTTGGTCATCACATCATATGTCATAATCCGTTCGGGATTTATGCTATGAAATCAAATTTCCAATTTGATTGTGTTTGTTTCTGTTTTGATGCAATTTTGGGGCTCACTTATGTTCTCTTTGCATTTCGTTCTGGGTCAAGTCAACAATTTTGGGGAATTGGTGAAATAATTAGGCGATTATATGAAAGGTCAGTTAGAAAGGAAGCTCCGATTGATCAAGGATGCCTTACCTGATCCATCCAATTGACCTGAGAGTGTGGTGGGTCGAATATGGTTGTTTTTTTTGGTTGCATTGGTTGGAATCTATTGATGAATGTCGGTGGTGGTCCTCCGATTGCAACGTGACCTGTTGCCAAAACTACCTTGCAGTGGTGAATTCAGGATGTGGTGCAGTTGTTGACATTAGGGTTATATCCATAATACATGACATAATGAACAATTGTACAACAAAGCTTATAACTGCGATGTTAAGTGCAAAATTAGAAGTCACAACGGGTTGTAACTTAGGCTTACCGTGGCTTTTAGTGAACAATTGTCAAGCGAGGCTTATAACCATGATGTGAAGTGCTAAATTAGAAGTCACAACAGGTTGTAACTTGAGCTTACTGTGGCTTTTGCTGAATTGTTGCTGGGTTAACCTCTATTTGAATGGTCAGTTTTATCAGACATTTGCATTTTTGGATCGTCTGTAACAGATTTGATACCCAGGAATTTTCATTCACAACCAAAAAAAGGAACAATGTTGACTTGTATAAGTCCTTGGCGATCCCTTGCCTCGAATTGTATTTTTGATTTGAAAATCTGTAAATGCATTAATCCCTATCGTATTGTCTCGAGTATTTTGGGGGGAGGGTAAAAGGATTAAAGGGGGCTATTTGCTTCAAAATTCAAAGAAACAGTGTCTTAATCTTATTGAGATAAGGTTTAATATGTTATGCATTGTTTTTTCTCCTGAACTTATTAAGATTGTACCTTAAAAATGTACACTTTCAAACATATGAAAATCCAATTTTGGGCAATGTTACCAGCTCAAAATGTAGTCGACTAAAGCAAAGTGCCTTTCTAAACTGTTTTATGTGTTTTTATAAAATTTTTTCTTTCATGTACAGTAATAGGTAATTAATGGTTCTTTTTTTTTGACATAAGTCAATGGTTCTTAATTAGGAGTAAAGCTGCTAATCTGACTCCAGACCTTGCTAATGCAGGACCATCGAGGGATAGATTTGACTTTGGACTTTTAGCTCAAAAATAATTTTATCCATGTCTTCAAATTTTGTCTGCTCAAAAGTTATATTGCCATTTTCATTGGAATGTTTTTAGTATATTTTATATTTTATATAAGATTATTGGATCAATAATAAAGTTATTGTATCCATTGTAATGTTGTACTGAGATCTATATCTGGCTGATGTATATCTGTTTCCATTGAAATATAATTGTCATAAGTGCTTTCTTTTCTGTATTTGGAAATGGTAATGTTTCCCTATGAACTTCTTGAACCACTTCTTTTCTGGTAGTAAGGTTATTATTTATGGCAACCAAAAAGACATTTAGTGTTTGAGCTCAAGAAGTTATTCATTTTTTATTAGTGGGATCTTTATCTAGTTATAGATCCTGTGTTGTAGAAAAATGACTCTACATGATAACACTCATTTTCTCATAATTCAAATCTTTGTCAATTATAATTTACAAAGTCCTATTTAAAGGAAAAACCCTATATATACCTAGCTGAATCAGAAAACAAAAGAAACGTATGAGCTCAAGATATTCTAGGATCCTATCATAAGAAAAATACTGTCTTCCTATAACTATCCTAACAAGATATCACATCAGAATTCTATTCCTTTCTAGATAGTGTGACTTACAGGAAATATGTCCAAACAAAGTATTATTCTAGAATCATAAAACTGTTTTAATATCATCAATGGTATCTCTAGAAGTATTTTCTAATCAGTGTGTCTAGCTTGAGACCGTCTCACGGAATATAATAATAAAATGAGGTAGTTATGGAACCATTTACTTTTTAAAATAAAAAATTGAACCAAAATCATGGCTGCCATCTCTCATACAAGAATTAGTGGTAAGTCTTGTTTGAAACCACCTTAACAAAATAATAATGAGATGAGGTAGTTATGGAACCATTTATTTTTTAAAAATAGAAAATTAAGCCCCCATCATGTATGCTGTCTCAAGATAAACTATTGTGAGATAGTCTCATACAAGATTTAGTGAAATTGGATTATTAACATCAGTTACTAAGCATTCTTTTTAAAATTGTGCCTAATATTGTGATGCAGGTGCCTTCACCTTTTGCCCCGTGCTTCAGGCCTTAGGACTCTTTGTGCATGGGTGCACTTACCTTTAATAAAAGTAAGCTTTCAAAGTATTTAATGCAGACAGGATGATGCAAAATGATAATCTAAACATATTTTTAGAGATATTATTACCAATATTAAATTTTTTTGTTATTCTAGAATTATATTTTGTTTGGTTACATATTCTGTAAGCCATAATATTTGGACAGGAGTAGTATTCTGATGTGATATCTTATCATGATACATAGTTGTAATTTTCTTAGGACAGGTATGTATATGGTTCTGCCTATGAATAAGCAACTGCAAATCATAATTAACAGAGAATTGACTTCTGAGAAATTACACTGTAGAAATTACATTGTATATCAATTTGTGTCAAAGCTCTTTTCTGGGCCATAGCAACTGTGCGGCTTCATTGTTGTACCTGATATAGGCCACTGCTGTGAGATTACTGCGACAGTGTAGAAACCACCCCACTTGTAGCCAAGCATCAGATTTCATGCCCTCCATTACTAGCAGTTGGCCACAATGCCTTTCTGCATATCCATTTACTATTTTGTAGCACTCCGTTTAGATAAAAACAAAGTGAAAAGGATAGTTATAGCTTTAGGCATGCTTGGTACTTCTGCCTATATGATGGATGGGAGTGGCTTGATTGAAATAAGCAAGGACCATATGTGAACCGTCAAACCTGTCATCCTTACAATTGGGAGTATATCTGTTATCCTTAGAAGTTTTTATCATTGCTGAGTTGCTTTCTATATGTCTCGGTTAAAGAGCGAGTTGTATTTGCTTCCACCCAATAAGGTTGAGTTGAGGCTTATTGTCACTATAGTACCGACATCAACCGTGATGTCCGGTTATGAGCTTTCTCACTATCCTTGCCCCAAGAAAAGCACAACTAAGAGATAAATGGAGAAAAAATGATGCTGCACTGGAAACAGTACCACCAGAGGACATTAATTTTAAAAATTCAGTCTGCATGGAGAACACGCAAGGAGAGCACATGGGAATAGAATCTAGAATTACAAAAACTGTATCTATTGGAGCTTTAAATCCAGCAAGCAAAGTTCCTTTTAATGTCACACTAGATACACAACAACTTGCAAGCATAGTTTAAAAAGCGCGCCCTGGGCGCGCCTAGGCGTAGAAAAGCCCGAAGCCCACCTCCTTGCGCCTTGCAAGTAGTGAAGTCCAGCCCCTCCAAAAAGCCCTCTGAGGCGCGCTCCTCAGTCTGCGCCTCAGCCAGGGCGCAGTTGCGCCTCGTGCGCCTTGCTTGCCTCAGTGGGCTTTTTTCTATTTTTTGCTATTTTGCTCCCTCTCTCTCTCTTTCTGTCCCCCCTTTCTCTTGTCTCTGTCTTTGTTAGACAATTAGTAAGTGGGTAAATTGCCCCATCTTTTTCAATTTGTGCTATTTTGTCTTTTTTTTGGTTAAAATCGTAGCGAATGCATTGTGTTATCACAATCTAAGCCTCTTTGTAGTATTTTTCGTAGTACAATGATATCTAATCACTTATTTGATGTCATTGCCTACCATATTCGATCAAAAATATTGCTTAACATTGATTTTCAAGCATTTTTAAGTGCACCCCGTTCCAAAAGCCTGCGCCTTAGCCTCAAAGCCCTCGGCTCTGCCCCAGAACCCTTTGCGCTTTTTAAACTAAGCCTGCAAGATGAGTCTATTGCACCACCGACCAGTGCATAACCCCTCTAACCTATTCAAGTGAAGCTAGATTTATGTAGATAAATTTCAACTGGAACCTAATTTTGGAGTACCCTGATATCATTGGCAATCTCATTGTTCCTTGAAGAAGTGCACCCTGTAGAAGCTATGTCCTTTCATTTGTACACAAAGGATGCCAGATTTGGTTGGAAGAAATCTGAGCAACTATGCTTTGGGTTTACTTTATCCCATATTTCAAAACTTCAGCACATTATTCTTGTTTTTTTTTTTCAAACAGTAATTCATGTTTGAGAGTGTCTCATAATAGTTTATCCTGAGACGGCATACATGATAAGGGTTCAATTTTTTATTTCAAAAAATAATAATAAATGGTTTCATAACTACCTTGTCTTATTATTATTTGCATGAGATGGTCTCAAGCAAGACTTACTAATCTAATTTTGTTGTTACAACTGCTATTGTATTCTTCAGTAGATACAATTGAAAATTCTGAAAGGATCAATACATATGATAAGGAAGACATTGATGAAAACCATCTTCACATGTTGGATCTAAAACTCACCTGTGAATTGTTTAAAACAGTATGAAACAAGGTCCTCACCATTTAACTGACTTGGATTTCTAGAAATATCCGTGCAATTGATATCGGGATTTTTCTTGAAGCTGCATCAACTGTATTGAGTGTCAATTTGAAACTCGTTTTTGCCTTCTTGATGAAAGTGTAAATATGGCGCCAGGGTTGCTCATTTTACATCTGGGGTAGATGTGCGCGCTGATTCACCTCCCTCAAGAAATCATGTAGCTATAGAAAGCTGAGGTGAGGCGGTTTGCGTCTCGCACGTCAACTAGACCTCATGAGGTGTGCCATATAAAAACAAGCTATAAAGTAGTTTCAAATCTTGCATAAGTTTATACTTTATACTCCCATTTTCATTATCCACCTTTCCAAAATGATATGTCAAAAGACAGTTTGTATATCTTGACTGTTAACTGTACCGTGACAGAAAATATGCAATACAGTATTTAGTTTCCTTTTGAAACTTAGTTTAGAAATTGATAGCTTTCGATTTTGACTGTCATATTCTTTGAAATATATAGCAGGAGATATTATTCTCAAAGACAATAAAGTAAAAGAGGGAGGTTTGATATTAGGAGGGATAAACTTTTCTCCTTGAAAGGTTTTGTCATATTCTTGGTCCACTTTTCCTAAAATATATTTATATTGGACTCTAGCAAATGCTTCTCGAAATTGTTATCCAGCTTTTTTTTGTGGTGTAGTAATTAGTCGAAAATTTTTTATGGTGGGGTCCAACAAGACCAACTTATTTATTATTTAGGGCTAAGGCAGCTAACATTTGACTCAAACACACCCTACTTAGGCAAGACTCCGGGCTATGGATTTGAATTTGGATTTGTGCTTGATAGGTTTGTTATATTGTTAGCC
Organism: Talinum fruticosum; assembly: GCA_021018815.1. Lineage (NCBI taxonomy): Eukaryota > Viridiplantae > Streptophyta > Magnoliopsida > Caryophyllales > Talinaceae > Talinum > Talinum fruticosum. The sequence goes on along the minus strand of JAITYX010000010.1, from coordinate 5,294,820 downwards.
TAATGTAATAGATTGACTACTCTTTGAAAAAATGTAAACCACAATTTGTGTAAAGTGGATGATGTTAGGTGCTGTTTTTGAGTTACTCAGACAACTACAAGTTTGCATTCAGTTTTATGTCTAATGTCTGGCTGTGGAGCTTTCCTCTTTTCTCTAAATTTTGCATGCCTTTGGTCTTGATAAAGTTACCCAGCTTCGTGCCCATGTCAGAGTGTATGGGGTGTATGTTTTACCGAACCACCATCATTTGATCCTTTTTTTTGCTGAACTGTGTAATTCATGCAGTATTGATCATGCTACTTAACTAAATTTTTAAAAAGATGCCTCTATAATTTTTTTCGACAACCTAATCAATCTTTTTATACCAGGATTCCAAAATAAATTTTCAATTATTGGAATAGTGTGCATGCTCTACCCCTATGTAAATTTTCAGTTTGGGACAAAGTTTGTATGTAAATACACTAATGTGGCACTATATTCTTGCTGAGTGTTTTCTTATGCAGGTGGCATAGCATCTCTGTAAAGTTTCAATGGATGGTGGAGGATTCCCTTTTATGAGGATTTAGATTCTTGCTGAAAGGAACATCAGAAAGATTATTTGTACTTCTGAAGATTTGGTGTATCTATCATGGAAGCAGATACAACTCTTGCAGATAACCAAACAAAACCAAATCAAACTGGTGCCACAGATACATCTGCCACAGATAACCAAACTAGACCAGCTGAAACCGATACCATTGATTCATCTTTTGCAGGCAACCATACTAAACTAAACGAAACCAATCCTGCTGGTACATCTTTCGTTGATAACCAAGCTAAACCAAACCAAACTGATACCAACGATACATGTTTCATAGATGTCGATCTAAAACCAGAGAAAATTGAAGATGTTAAGGAGGAAGGTCCAAAGTTCCATTGTGAGCTTTCCGACAAGGAAATGGTTCACAAGATAGCACTCGCATTAATTGAAGGATTGTCCACTGCATGTGTTGACATGACAACCGGGGACATCTTCAGAAGCCCTGGCACTGTGGCTGCTGATGTTAGGAAAGAAATGTTGGACTATCTCACAGAGAGAAGCCAGTCCTTTGTTGCAGAATCTGTTATCTTAGATGGCGGCCCACAGGAGGAGAAATCTGACCATCCATTTGACATTATTTCTGATTTTATTGATGATTTCCTAGCTCTCAAGAGGAATTTGTTGAGCCGGGTTTCTGGATGGCTTCTTAGTGACATGAGAGAGGACAAAATTGATGATTTCGTGCAAGAAATGGAGCTGAATAGCTTTTGGCTGTTGGATAGGAGGGAAGCTATTGCCCAAACCCTTCTAAAAATGTTGACTTTAAGAATGAATTTCACTGTAACAAGATGTTCACAACTGAAGAAGAAGTTGAACAACATTGCCTACAGTGTGGTTTTAGGACTGTGATATGTGAAAATGAGGGTTGCAGTGCCACCTTCAGTGCAGCTCATATGGAAGAGCACGATTCCATCTGTCCATTCAAAATACTCCCTTGTGAGCAGAAGTGCCCTGAGATCCTCATGAGACGGGAAATGGACAGGCATTGCATTACTGTCTGTCCCATGAAGCTTGTGAACTGCCCTTTCTACTCAATTGGCTGTCAAGCTACTGTTCCTAGTTGTAATATCAGAGAACACTGTTCAAATGATGTACGCTCTCACTTGCTGTATGCTCTTCAGTATCTTCACAAGGGTGCATCAGCTGAGGATTTGGGACCACGAGTGGAGCAGATAGAACAGGTGATCCCAATGGCATTCTTTTATTAATTTTTATGTCTTCTAGACTACATTTTTACTGTACATATTATGCCTATCCTTAGTGCCTTACATGAGGTTCTGGCTCTATTGGGTGGGGAGAATTCCAGTCCAGGCAATGCTTCCAATGAATCACTGAGAGGCTTAAAGGGAATTTACTGTCTACTAGATAAAAGAAACAAACAAAGAAGAAATTTAGTGGGATTAAGTTGGAAATTTCTAGATGGATTTCTGCAATTTAAATCCTCTTCTTGGATGGCTGAAAATTTTTAATATAGGGCAGTTTTTTAGCATGGATTATAGCGGATTAAAAGCAAAATGCCTTTCTGCAAACCATTCCTAGGCAGGACTCTTGGGGTATGTATTTGGATACTTGGATGATTTTGGACTCTTTCAACTGCTGCAGTGTTGTGTGTCCAGATACTTGTGTGTTTCTAAAGCTTGCACACATTCTTCTGAGATTTCGTAGCTTTGGATCATGTCCATTGGTGGAATAGCAACATACTTCTTTGTGTCCATTGGTGGAATAGCAACATACTTCTTTGCTTGTGATTGTTTTTTTCTATGTTTTTAAGCCTGAGTCAGAGGTGTATTCTAAAGTGAATTGTGATCTCCAACACCGATGATAAGGATGGGAACCGCTTGAGGAATTGAACCAGATACCAGAAGCTGAAGAAGGTTTCATTGGCAGATTCATTCTCTATCTCAAGGGATTTATTTTTTATTAGTAATTCTTGCTACCCCCAGGCAGAGCAGACTTGAAGATAGTGCTGAGTAAAATAGTTTGCCCATATTCAGTACTAGTATGCCTAATTGCATCTATTGGTTAGCAGGGTCCAGAAATGGCAAAGAAATATGCACTTTTGCTAAACTTCAGCTTAAAATCTTGCATGATAAAGTACCTCCCATGCACTGAGCGAACATTCTATGAGTCTGATTCTGCTCTACCCTGCAAATGTGGCTTACCAGGAAAATGAGTTTCCACGGTGAAAAAAAAAGTTTTAATTTTTATTGGCACTGGGAAGCCTTTGCAGTGGAGTAATTTAGATTAAATATTCTGTTTTAATATGTATATTGTAAACCTAATCTAGAGACTGCTCTGTATAGGTTTTCTTATACTAACTTTTTGGAGGATCTTTTAGGGAACATCACTTCAGTATGCTTCATTACACCACCTAAGCTATTTTCACATGATATGCCCTATATCCATCCTGCAGGAATCTTCTGGTCAGCTGGCAGGAATGCAAGGTGTGAGAACTTTCACAAATGCAGTAAAAGATATTGACTTAAGGCTCGGGCCATTCAAGGTTGAGAAGAAGCTTGAAGATAATGCGGAAAATGCCAAGACATCAGTTTCTAATGAGCAACCTGAAGACCAGAAGAAAGAGGCAGAGATGTCAGATTCTGTTGATAAGGAGAAAGACACAAAGACATCAGATTCTGGTGAGCACCCTGCAAATCTGGAGAAAGACAAACAGACATCAGATCCTGGTGAGCTTCTTGCACAAGAGGAGAATGTTGCAAGGTTGTCAGATTCTGGCAAGCATCCTGTAGAGAACGAGAAAGACACAAAGACATCAGATTCTGGTGAGCTTCCAGTAGTCAGTAAGAGAGTTACATCAAATTCTGGGGAGCATCATGAGGACAATCAGAAAGATCCAGAGACACCTGATTCAGGTGAACATTCTGTAGAGAGAGAGAAAAATGTGATGACATCAGACTCCTCCGGTGACCATCCTGAAGACAAGGAGAAAGACATAAAAACACCAAATTCCGATGACCTTCCAGCAGACATGGAGAAGGATGCTAAGACAATGGATTCTGATAAGCAACCTCCAGAAAAGGAAAAAGAGGCTAAGACATCAGATTCTGGCGAGCATACTGCAGAGCAGAGTGGAAACTGAGATTGCCAGTTTCTTTTTGAAGTGCGCCATTTGACATGCCGCTATATCTTGGTTATTTGTGCTTGGACTCTCGACCTCAGGTACACCAAGGCTACTGGGTATGGGTTTGACTTTCATATCTTGCCCTTTTCAATTTGTTAATGAGTGGTTTAATAATCTTACTGGTTTCTTGATCTGTTTTGTTTTTCTATCTTTAGTACTTTTAAATTTTTGGCTTGCGGCTGTACATTCTAGTATATCCTACAGACAATGAGCTGCATATGATAGAAGTGATACTTGTAATGTAATAGGGTCACATTTTTTACGAGGAAAATCAAAAGAACTTCAAATCTTCTCGCTCCTTGAACTCTTTGTTCCAAGTCTATAGGTTCATTAATTGTTTCTTTTATCGTTGTATACTTTGTGTAGAGTATATAATATGCAATATGACTTTTTGTATAGAGTATATAATATGCAATATAGGCATAAAAGCTGGTTTTATTAAGCGCGGAGAGGCTGAAATGAAATCCTTCCCATAAAGCTCAGCCCTTTTCCATAACAACTAACAAGTAGCTTTGTGGTATTTTGACCCAGGACCTCGTTTCTGGCTGAGCGGGTTGGTATAGTCCGATTCTATTAACCTTCGATACTATACACGGGTATATACATCCTAGAAAATTTGCCCCTACTTGCCTATTCACGATGACATTATTCTTTATCATGTTTTATTTTTGTACAAATAAGGCATAAATGTTGATTGAGGTATAGTTAAATTAATTGGTATTCAAATGATGATATTACTTTAAATCACATAAGGAACACTTCTAGATTCTCGAAGGGAAAGGTTGGGTAGTAGATCTGCAATTATATTGATGGCTTGTTTGATTCAATGTAGTTTATCTTATTGTAAATCCAAATTTTGAGTACTATTAAATAAGATAAGAAAAATGGACAAATATAATTTGTATTAATTTTCAGATAATATGAGTACGGTCTCTATGTATTTGTTACAAAATGAATAAATAAGTCATTTGATTCGATCTCCAGTTTGTACATAAGTGAGGGTTGATTGGCTTGAACCTCGATCAAGTTGATAGATTTGACTTCCTTTGATGAATTAGATTTGATTTCTTCTTGAGAGAGGACGTAAGAGGCTTAATCTCAATAAAAAGAACCCTTGTTCTTAAGTGTAAATGACACATGCTTGAATTGTTTGTTATCTTCTATTAGAGATAATTTATGAGTTCGTGAGTCTTCAAAATTCTATAGAAGTGAATGAGTTTCGAACCCTAAGCATGAGATTCTATTGCTTTATTTATAGAGAAATGATCCCCTTCCTCGTTAGGTTTGTGACTTATTTCTTATAAAATTTAATACCTGCACTTATACCCGGCAATCGGGTCATTCGGTTCGGGTTAGTTCGGTTCGGGTTAATTTCGGTCGATCTTGTTCGGTCGAGTTGATTTCGGGTTCGGGTTAACTTCGGTTCGGGTAAACTTTGATCGATCTCGTTCGGGTTCGTTCGATTTCGGTTCGGGTCAAATTCGGTTCGGTTCAACTTTGGGTCAATCTCGTTCGGGTTCGATTCGGGTTAATTTCGAATCGGGTCGTAATCGAGTCACTTATTGGGTCAAAATCGATTTAAAATTATACCACTATAGGTACAAAAGTTCATCCTAAAAAAAATATGGTTTGGGTCACTTTTATTTGGGTTAAATCGATTCGGGTTTGATTCGATTTGGGTCATTTTAGTTCGGGTCGAATCGGGTTCATTAGATTTCGGGTCGGTTCGGTTCGGTTCGGGTTGGTTTATTTCGGTTTTCAGGTCAAAATCGGTTCAACTGTTTCGGATGTCGGTTCGGTTTGAATTTCGGGTCGTTTGAGTTAACCTGGTTCATTTTGGGTCGGTTTTACCGGGTCTACCCGCACTTATCAAAAGAAATTCTAGGCAAGCACGTCTATCAGCATGAACAACACGGTTAGGCTTGGGCCATGGCCCATGATTTATAATATGGCAGTTGGATGAACGAAAGGCAATGGATGGTCGGCAATACAAATGGGCCGTGTCGTTTAACATGGCCCGTGTGCTGAGCTATGTATTGAATTTCACTCTTCCTTCTTTCTTTCATCCAGTACCAGCCTAAATGGTAGACAAGACTTGAAGCAATTTAATTCTATTTAAAAGCAGTTTTTTCCAATGTTAATTGCATGGATTAGATAGGTTAGTTTTATTAATTAATTAACAGAACAAAGGAATCGATGGTTTTTTTCTTTGTGTACTTTAATTGAATTCATCCTCTCTCTTTCTCCTCTATTTTTGTAATAACTGTGATTTGATTGAACTGATTATATAAGTTAAATTATTTAATTAATTTTAATTAATAAATTAGATCAATTAATTATAAGATACCTGATTATATATTTGATATAAAGTTACGTGTTACTATTGTAGACAAAATAAATAAAAAGATTTTCAAACTTAAAACATTAGACGTGAGTTCAACTTATGTTAATGGGCCTCGTAAATTTAATTAAAATTCTATCTCTTAAATAATTAGATGAGAATTAGGCTTGCTCCTAACTTATTGGGGGGTGGGGGGATTTGGGGGCCAAGCAATTATGTGTGAGATAATAGGCATATTAATACCCTGTTTGGCAATCAGCTTTTAACTCGTTATCTCGTTATCTGTTTGTATTAGTTGTTATCCGATATTTATTTGTATTAGCTGTTTGACTTATCTGTTTAAAAAAATGTGTTTGGTAAAATTAGTTGTTTCTAACAAAGTTGTTTGGTGAAATTTCATTTATGCCCATAACTTAATTTCATTAACTGTTTTATACATTATAATTATTTTAATTCCATATTTATTTTTCTTTTTAAAATTAATTAAGAATTATGTGATATATAAAATTACATTTACACCTTCTATACAATTTTAATTATGTATATCTTTTTGAAGTTTATTTTTAATAATATATTTCACATTTATATGACAAAACTATTTATTTATTATGATAGACTAAATTATTTGTCAAAATATAAAAAGATATTGAAATAAAAAATTAACTTAAATATTAATAATCATCCTATACTATTTTTCCAAAAGTGAAAAAATATGAATAAAAAAATTTTCATATAAGTGTAATTTCAATGGCAATTAGCGTAATTTCAATGGCAATTAGCTTAATTTCACCAAAATGTGAAGGATAATACGTTAATTTTAAATATTAATTGCAATAAGCTATTCTAAAAAGTTATTCCAAAAGTTTTTCGTAAAATAGCCTTTTGGATCAAAAAAGTTATTCCAAAATTTCTTTACCAAACACCTCCTTTAACTTTTTGATCTAGTCAAACAGCTTAAAAAGAGTTTTTGGGGACAAAAAGCTCTTTGCCAAACATCCCCTAAGTTATTAGTGTAAAATTAGGATTTGCTGGCATCCCCTAATCAAGCCACGACAGAGGAAAAGAGAGTTAAGTGGGAAAAAGAAGAAAAAGGCTCTGGGAATGAACGAAGGGAAGGCCGAGCGAAAGGAAAAATAAGGAAAGAGAGGAATCGAGCGAGAGAAGAGCAGAGAGAGTCGGAGGTAGAGACAACAAGGGCAAACGACGGCAAGCGAGACACAAGGATAGAGGGGACGAATGGCCGAAAGGAGAACTAGAGTGGACTGAGAAATGGAAACAGACCGGAGAACGAGAGACCGAGCTAGAGTTAGAATGAGAGAATCGGGCGGACAGAGACAGGACGAAAGGAAGGGGAAGGCAAGAAACACAAATTGACTCGTCAAACCCTAAGAATTCAAAGTGAGTGGTCTTATACTCTAAAACTATATTAGATTCAAACTAAAATGATTTCGTATGAGAATTAAACTTTATGATTTCTTGAATTTGTTATGTTTGTGATTGAATGTCAGTTTGGAGTATATTGAATAGTTTGATTGTACGAAATTGTGGAATGAACTAACTCTGTGGAGTAGTTGTGAATTGAGAAATGGAATGAGGGGGCTGATTGTGTGGGTAGTTGGAATTGTGAAAATTGAATCGAATATGGGGACTGATAATGACTTGTGAATATTTTGGCTTGTGGGAAACTAAATTAGTGAATTGGCAAGTTAAGGAGACGTAATATGAGAATTTGAATCGAATATAATAGTTGGTGAAGAGTCGTGATTCCTTGAGTTGTAACTATTTATGCCAGGTTGTTGTTATTATGGTTCGATATGAAATTAGCAAATTAACGCGGTTAGGAAATAGTTGTGACAGTTTATGGTTATTGTGGCCTTAGATTAAAAAGCCCAAGGCGCAAAAAGCGCATAGGGTCCTAAAGCCCGGGCGCGGGCTTCGAGGCGAAGGCGCGGGTTTTTGGAGTGAGGCGCACTTTTTACATAAAAATACTTAAAATTCATTCCCAACCTATATTTTTCGATAAATAAGTAAGATAACACATCAAAACAATGTTTAGACAACATTTTACCCACTAAAAGCACCACATAGTCTTAAGAACCGAAATCCGACATTCAAATATCTCAAAACACATATTTGAAAGTCTAAAAAACAAACAAGCAAGCATAGCCATAGAAAACAACACACAAAGCATAGTTTATAAGCCCCCTCCCCTTAGGTGAACTAAGCATCATCATTATCATTTAACACCACATGCTCTGCCTCCACATCATCATCATTATCATCATCTTCATCATCATCTAATTCAAATCCAACTCCTCTTCATCCTCTTCCTCTTCCTCTTCCTCTTGAAATTCCTCTTCCTCCTCTTCATCAATCAATTCCAATCGAACTCGAGAAGATTTAGAACCAGAGGCTTGGGCAGGAGCTTTCCCTTTGTCCTTCGCTGATGCTCTAATAGTACTAGATGATCCTCTACCCCTCCTCGTAACATAACGAGACTCATTTGCCCCGAAGCTTGAGCAATAGCTGCCCAAGTCAAATTATCCCCCTCAAATACAAAATCATCACCATCCGAATCATCTTCATCACATGCTCTAATAGTACTCTTATCAATTTCTCTCAAGAGAATGAGATCTTTGGAATTTTCTTGGCATCTGCGCTTCGAGTGCATGATTTGATTTGACAAATACCAAATCATTCAATCGGGATTGTGTCAATCTATTTCTCTTCTTGGTGTGAAGCTCGTTAACAAAGTAAGTAGGCATAATTATTCACTAATAAACTAATTTATTTAATATCCTCATATAAAAATTTTGAAAGTTATAACTTACGTGTTGAAAAACACCCCAATTCCTCTCACGTCCCGTTGCACTACAAGTGAGGCTAAGAATCTTAATGGCAAACTTCCTCAAGTTTGGTGTCGATGATCTATATTGAGTCCACCATTCACCTGTTCACAAAAACCTTAGTTTAATTAACAACTTTGTAAATTTGATTAGTTGTGAAGATTAGCTTTGATAATAAAATTTCTTACCGGGAGGTATTTTATTCCTTTCCCTTATAGCCAATGGCTTTCCAAAGAGACCCTCGACATTTCGTATGATTGCAATTCGAAGTCACCTTGTCTTGGATTGTGATATCCGGAATCATCCTTAAAATGCAATCAAACAAACCATCTTTAACTTCATGACTCTCTTCAATAACACTTGCATTTGGATAATAGATCTCTGGATTTAAATAGTGACCCGCCGCATGTAAAGATTGATGAAGTTGACATTCCCATCTTTTATCAATGTACTTGAATGCCTCCTCATAGTTCTCCTCCTTGTGTTAAAAGCTATTAGAAATAGCTTCCTTAGCTCTATCCATAGCCTCGTATATATAAACCATGGGTGGTTTTTCTCTCCATCAACTATGCGAAGAACCTTGACAAGAGACCTTGCCAATTTAAGAGCATAAAGGACATTCTTCCAATAGTTATCTTGCAAGATATAACTTGCTATCTTCTTTCCTCCACCATCCTTTTCCCATTTGCTTATGCTCCACTCTTAAGAAGTTACCATCTTCCTCAAATTGTTTTTTTGTTTGTGAATAGAGGAAAGAGTGATAAACGATGTTGTAAATCTAGTCACGGTAGGCCTATGCAGGTTCCTTTGATTAGTGAATCGCCTCATCAAGTTCACAAGGGCAACAGATCTATGGATATAGGCATGGATGGCCATACTCTTCTTTAGAGCACTTTTGACTTTTCCAATATGTTTTCCAATATCTTCCAACATCAAATCAATGTAATGTGCAACACATGGAGTCCAAAAGAGATGTTTCCTCCGAGCCATCAACAATTTTCCTAAAATAAAATTATAATAGAAATTATAATTTTAGAAATTTAGATTAAGTAGCTAAGTAATAGAAATTATATATTATAAGATTTGGGAACAATTTTTCTTACCTCGCCTTAACATAATTTGATGCATTGTCGGTCACCACTGGACCACATTCTCCTCTCCAATCTCTTCCACCATCTGATCAAGAACGTTGAACAAAAAATTTGAATCTTTTATAACTTCGAAACATGTTGAAGAAAGAGTATAGAAGCTATTTTGGAAATGATGTTAAAACGTTGAAGAAGGCATCTAAAGAAAACGAGACACATAATCCTGAATCAAAGACCCTTTGATGTTGTCATTAGAAGCATGGAAAGAGGGGCACACAACCCTATATCTACATTAAGGTAGGGACATTACCCTCATCCTTCACGAATGTATAAGTTGTATATCTCCATAATTACCTTCGACTTCTCTCCTCAAGTAGAACACAACAACAAAAATAAAGGGCATATAACCCCGACAAACTATCAACTGTCCTTATTGGTGCATTAGTAATGATCGTGCACAACATTTTGGCTCATTCAAAGTGGGGGCTATACCATGTAAGTTTGAGCAACTCAACATTCCTAGAAAAATTTAGGCTTTAGATCCAAAGGCGGTCAAGTTTAGGCACCCCACTAAGCTTCAACCTTTATCATACAAGTCAAAATTAGGCACCCCTAGATTTTAGGTTATCAAGCAACCAAGTCTAGGCCACACCTATTACATAAAGATAGTAAGCATCCGTCCTTGTCCCGACGAAAGTGGATATATGTCAAGCTTCGGATCCAAGAGTAGTCAAGTTCGGACACCTTGCCGAACTTCGGATCCAAGAACGGTCGAGTTCTAGAACCATGTCAAATTTCAAGAAAGTTAAAATCAGGTTCCTTAGATTTCATGTCATCAAATGACCAAGTCTAGGAAGCACCGACAAAAGAGAAGCATCCGTCCCTATTCTAACGAAAGTGGATGGACTTTAAGACTTTAGGTCCTCCTAATGGCCAAGTAAAGACATAATCTTTAAAACATGATTTGGCTACTAATCATTAAACCTCTAATTCAGGTAAAATTCGAACTTATTTACATTCTATTATCATCTAACAAAACTTTTAGTGTAGAAAATTTTATAGCCAAGCTTCGGATGAAGAAATGGTCAAGTTTAGACCCCTCATCCGAGCTTCAAGACATTGATCAAGTCGAGCTCAAAAATCAACCCGCCAAATTTCAAACTTCATGTTGCAAGGCAAGTCCAAGCATATCACCGGAGTTCAGGTCATGAGAGACCAATTCTAGGAACCCCAAATTCATTTAATTTCCTTGTATTGTGATTTTTGAGATTTAATTTCATTTAATTTCCACCCCGTCTAATGTAATCGTTTATTTATTACTTTTATTTGTTTTCTCTATTAATTTCATTTGTTGCTTTACATCATATTTTAAGTGCTTTTTATTTCGTCTTTTGCATATTGAATGCCTGTATTTTTTAACGTGATTTTTACTCATCAATTTAATTAGTAGAGTTTGTTTTTATGATGGGCGGAATGAGGAGCACCGTTTTTCATTTCGTACTTTCGCCTCCGAACACCGGAATATTAGATTTAAATAATGGAGTCCTTTTCGAAAACCTTTCCTAATATTTTGAGTTTTTGTCCTTTTCAATTATCCCTTTCGTTAAATTCAAAAGAATAAGAAAATAATTTATTTTTGTTAAGTTTTTTTTTTCAAAACTGACTTGCGACTCCTTTTAATCTATTCTACCTTTTAAAACCGTATCTCGATTTTTTTTTCTATAGAATTTTGATAAAAATTGGAAGTTGACTAATGTTAAACCTCATTTTTAACGGTTTTTAAGGCATTATTTAACCCAATTCCGTGATGATTCCAATGATATTTATTTAGTTTTGGGTTCGAATTTGCTCATTTTCTCTTTGTTGTCACCTAAGCTCGTAAATCTCTTTATTACGGGTTTTTGGGCTTAAATTTGCAAGATTCGAGGTAAATTTGATGAAAAGCGATGAAGAGAAGAGTCCCGGCCCAAGAGGAGGCAAGAAAGAAGCCTAAAACACATCAAGATAAGTTGCACAACCTATCGTGCGAAGCTGCACAGCTGTGCAAATCATCGAGCGAAGGGCCCGAAGTCAAGGAAGGTCGCACGACCCCTGTGCGCATCTTGCACGGCCGTGCGAGAAGTTACGGAAGTTAAAGTCGTGCACGGTATCCCGTGCGAAGTTGCACAGCCGTGCGAAATGGGAAGAGAGCTCAGAGTTTTCGCACAGCCCTACTCGTGCGAGACCCTGCACTGTCGTGCGAAACCGCGGCAGAAACTTGCACGGTACCTCGTGCGACCTTGCACGGCCATGCGACCATTGTTTCAGTGGATATTTAAGTTTCCTAATTGTAATTTTTTGGGATCTTTTTCCGGAATTCTAAAATTTAGCTAGGGTTTTCGAGAGCCAGCCCGGAGGAGACTCAAGAACACTCATATTTAATTTTCTTCTTCAAGTTTTTGTATAATTGAATCGCTTCAAGTTTTTATTCGGTAATCGTAATTTCTTCTCTTTGTCCTTTCTTCACAATTCTCTTCGTTTTTCCATGGCTATGTTTCTTAAATTCTGTCAATTGTTTAGTATCATGTTTAGGGGCTAATTTCTCTACTTAGGTTGGGATTGATCCCCATTATGCCTTGATAATCATAAATTGCATGCCAATTGAATTATTCTATGCTTGTTAGGTTAGAATTCACTTCGTTCATCGCTTTTCTTTAATTGCCTCGAAAGAGGACTCATATGTTTTTATTGGGGTTTTGTAAACATCGAAAGATGAAAACTTACCTAGAATGACGTTGTGAACGATTAGAACTTTGTTATGAAAATAATTAAGGTTTTAATCGGGGTTGTGAGATGCATTCATTATGATTTTGCTCTTTATTAATCCCATGAAAATGGGTGATTAGGTTGTGCAAGATTAATCTTTGACCTTCGAAAGTAGGCGAAGATAGGTTTAATTTGGTGTCTCCCTTTCTAAACTCGCTAGCATAGGCAAATCTCAAACGGTATTCGATTTTGGTTTCGGGCATAGTAGTGTGATTAATCCCAATCTAAGGCTTGTTATTCATTGATCTCTCTTAGTTATTTTTGTTATTAGTTGAATCGAAAACCAAATGACTGTCGAATTGAGTTTTTACCTAGATTAGAGTTTTTAGGTGGATTTAGTATTTGAAAGCGAGTTCCTCATGGACACGACCCGTACTTGCCAGTTCCTAGCTATAGCTACACCGTGCACTTGCGGTATATTATTTACGGAACAAATTTTTGGCGCCGTTGCCTGGGAACTTTGTTCTTTTGAGTACTAAATTTGCTTTAAGACTTGAAACTAGGACTTGTGTTCTTATCTCGAGCACCTATCTTTTCTTGATTTCTACTTGAACCTGTTTACGCTCAATATAGTTGTTTTTGCATGCGTAGGAGGAGTCGAAGAGGGAGAGAACTTGTCCCGTTTGACCACGAAATTGAAGCAACAAGCAAGATCAATCAGCGCAGCTGTGAGAAGTCGGAGAAGAGAGGAAAAATGGCGGAACAAGGGCCGCAACCGAGACCGCTAGGGGACTATGCCATCCCTAGTGCGTGCGGGGCAATTTCGGCTATCGTGGGGCCGAATGTCGCTGCAGAGGACTTTGAGGTGAAAATGTTGCTCATTCACTTTATGTGGCAAGATGCATTTGGAGGGCTTCCCAACGAAAATGCCATCCGACACATCAACTCCTTCTTGGAGAAGTGTGGAGCTGTGAAGATCAACAACTTCACCGACGAAGCCCTCGACCTTAAGCTCTTTCCCTTCTCCTTAAAGGATAGAGCCAAGCATTGGTTGCTGAATGAGGATCCCAACAAGTACGCCACTTGGGAAGCTTTGTCAAAGGTGTTTATGGCAAAGTTCTTTCCCCAAGCAAGACCGCGAAATTGAGGAACGCTATCTCCAACTTTTTCTTAGAGGATGGAGAGTCACTCTACAAGGCTTGGGAGCGTTACAAGGATCTCCAAAAGAAGTGTCCTCACCACGGCATTCCTGAATGGATGCTCCTGCAGACTTTCTACAATGGGCTACCTCCTCATATTTGGATTTCTATAGATGCAACTGCAGGAGGTGCTCTCATGGCTAAGGGTGAAAGTGAAGCCAAGACCCTTATCGAGAACATGGCTTCTAACGGTTATCATTGGGGCGGTGAGTGGTCGGTTCCAAAGAAAGGAGGGATGCTTGAGATTGACACTATAGCTCTCCTAGCTAGCAAGGTAGAGGCTCTTAGGTAGAAGTTAGAGCGCGTGAGTGCAATGTCCGCTTCCAGTGGTTCCTCAAGTGCTTGTAAATGAGGGATATCTAGTTTGTGAGATATGTCGAGTGCAAGGGCATGTAGCTGCTGAGTGCCAAATTGATTTCCTAACTGTTGAACAAGTTAATGCTCTATAGAACTTCAATTCTAGACCACAAAATGATCCATACTCTCAAACCTACAACCCCGGATTGAAGAATCACCCCAATTTTTCCTACAGGAATAACGATCCTGTGCCACCTGGTTTTCAGCCTAGGGCCTCCTTCAATCCAAGCACCTCAACCCTCACCTTAGAAGTCAAATCTAGAGAGCCTCATGGAAAGCTTTATTCAAACACGAGTCTAGAACAAATGAGGCCTTAGGTGAATCTATCAAGCAATTGACTTCTAAGTTTGAGGGCATGTCTACTCAACGACAAGATCCTGGAGACCCGGATATCCTAAATAGCCCAACAAGTGGGCCATCTTTCTAGACCTCAAGGGCATTTGCCGAGCCAGCCGAGAGATCAATCCTACGGCCCATGTCAATGTTGTTTAAACCTCGTAGTGCGAGTTAGTAGAGATTCCTGTTATGATTTTGCAGGAAGACAAGCACGAGTACTACTCGGGTTGATCGAGCATAGCCCAATTCGAAGTTCGGACGAGCATGCCCCCAAAACATCTCCCGTACGCCCATATTAGCAACTTGTACCATATCCTCGAGAGATTGTTCGAGCCTCGAGTTTTTGAAATTTGTTGATATGTTGAAGAAGGTCTACATCAACATTCCATTCTTGGAAGCTATCAAGGAGACACCCTCTTATCTTAAGTTTTTAAGGGAGATTCTCTCCAAGAAGACTAAGTTAGAAGATGTTTCGGTAGTAACCATGGGGAGGTATGCGGTGCGGTTCTATAGAGCAAGTCACCTTCTAAATTGTAAGATCCAGGAAGTTTTTCCATTCCTTGTTCAATCAAGGAAGTGCGGATTAATAGAGCCCTTTGTGATCTCGGAGCAAGTGTGAGTGTGATGCCACTTCCACCCTACAGGAAGCTTAAGCTAGGTGATCTACAACCTGCAAATATCTTCATTCAGCTTGCAGATCAGTCCGTTCGGTGCCCCGTGGGTATTTTGGAGGATGTACCCGTTCAAGTAGGGAAGTTTGTTGTTCCCTGCGATTTCGTGGTGATGGATATGGATGATAGCATCCGAGTTTCTATTATCTTAGGGAGACCATTTCGGCACTGCAGGGCTGTGATTGATGTACTGCGGGGAAGATCTCCTTTCACATCCGTGGTGAAAGTGTTCATTTCTTCCTCCCACCACCACCTGTACCCTTGGCTCCTGTTCCCGGACTTGCGGTTGATTCGATATCCACACATGGGATGAGCTATGCACGCCGACCTGCTCCACCGGACTTGCCCACCAAAGCCGATATTCGGTTTGCTCATAGTGCGATTATGAAGAGGAGGTAGTGGATGTCATGTCACAACTCCACTCTTCGGTTTATCCTCCTTCCCAGTCCTCACTGTCTACCATTTGAGGTAAGGGTCAAGCTTAGGGACCTTAAACAAGCGCTTCTTGGGAGACAACCCAAGCATTTTTACTGCTTTCAAAAAAAAAAAAAAAAGTCCCTCCCTCCCACCCTTATTGCAATTTCCCGTTATTTGTAGGCTTTCTTCCCTTTCCTTTCTTTTCTTACCTTTTTTCATTTAGGACAATGCAAGAGTTAAGCATCGGGAGTAGCTTGCAGCTTTTGGATGATGTTTTAAGGATGGTAAGGATGGATTTTGCATTCACTTAGGTTGCATTCATGTAGTTACTTAGGATTACTTTTTCATTTTTTTCCACCTTTTCGTTTATCATATAGTCCTAAGCATATAGGTTAGAATCTTTGCATTACTTACATTTTTGTTCTTCTTTTTGATCTTAGCTCATTTAAGGAATTATGGAGGAGGGAAATTCATGAACTTTTGAGGTAAACACGCTCCATCCCTTCTTTCATTCTCTTCTATGTGAGGTATCTTTGTTAGTTAGCTTTTATTACTTTAAAAAAAAAAATCCCAAAACAGTTTTGAAAACCCCTCTCGTGGTGATGATGTGAATTGTGATAGTTGATTAATGGGCTGATGGTGTATGATTTGATGGCCCATTCTTGGTGGAATCTTTGTGTGGAAACAAACTTGTGAATGAATTTGATTTTGATGTCTTGAGTTGCTTGCCAATATCTTTGAGAATTACTTTACATGATTGGTCAAACTTGAGCATATAGTAAACCTTTTGAGTTAGTTGTTGACTTTGGTGGATAAGCCCGTGAGACTTTGAGCCTTATAGACTAATTCATCAATTTTTAGTCTCATGTTTCATTCTTTGTGTGACTCTTCCTTGATGCATACCTCTAGAACTTGCTTTGTTTCTCTTTGAGATCACACTTGGCATGTGCATTGTGTAATATGATAGAGGCATTCGTTTGTTTTCAAGCTACATGAGCCAAAAAGCCATCCCATCTATCTCGTACCCTTTTGCTACCCCTTTGAGCTTTAACTTGTATCTTGATACACCTGCATCCACTTTACCTTTGGCCTTTATACATCTCCTATACCAAAGCCGGGTCTAGTGGAGCAATACTTATTGGGTAGTTTTGGTCCGAGTGATGGAGTGTCCTATTCAGTTTGTAGTTTGACTTGGGGGCCCGTGTTGAAAAAAAATGATAAGTTCCCCTTTTAGACTCTTTTGGAATTGAGTAGTGTTTATAATCCCCATGCCAATTATATCTATCCTTAAAAGTTTTGAATTCCTTGTCTTTTCTTCAAAAAAAAAAAAAAAAAAAGAAAAAAAAAGAAAAGAAGTGAAGAAATAAGTGGTTGGCATGTGGAAAGTTCAAAAAAAAAAAAAAAAGAAGTTGTATGCTCATTCAAAAGTTGTCTTAAAGCATGTCGTGCTTAAAGAGGTGAATTGGGAGAAAGTTTTTAGTCATGTTTGGAAATGGTTTTTGCTCTTTAGCTGTTAGGCCTCAGCTATCTAGCTCCATATATCCCAAATTGGTTCCCCTTTCTACCAATGAACCTTGGCCACATTACAAGCTTTGAAAGAGCTCTTGATTGCACTTGCATGTTTGCCTCTATAGTGGTGGAGAATGAGAATATGACCAAGCCTATGGTAGGTTGTGTTTTTGGAAAGAGATATTGAGAGAACCCTAAAAAAAAAAAAATTCAAATGAGATGGAGTGATCCACAATTCCTAAAGTGAGGTTCCACCGGTTAAGCTAGCTCGCCATTTGTTTGAGGGCGTCATGAATGCTAATGTGATTCAATATGAGATAGTCGTGCATTGTGACCAAGCATTGTAGTCATTGAAGTTTTCAAGCTAGTTTTCATGAAAGCATGATACTTTGAATAGGTTGTCTTTATGCATGGTCATCCCTATTGATTGAGCTGTTAACTCATTGCCCGAGGAGGGTGAATGTGAGGTTTTAACCCGGGATTGTTAATTGACGGTCTTGCTTGGAGACAAGCAAGAGCTAAGCATGGGGAGTTGTTAAACCTCGTTTTTATCGGTTTTTAAAGCATTATTTAACCCAATTCCGTGATGATTCCAATTATATTTATTTAGTTTTGGGTTAGATTTTGCTCATTTTCTCTTTGTCGTCACCAAAGCTCGTAAATCTCTTTATTACGGGTTTTTGGGCTTAAATTTGAGAGATTCAAGGTAAATTTGATGAAAGCGATGAAGAGAAGAGTCCGGGCCCAAGAGGAGGCAAGAAAGAGGCCTAAAACACATCAAGAGAAGTTGCACATCCTACTTTGCGAAGCTGCACAGCCGTGTAGATCATTAGGCAAAGGGCCCAAAGTCAAGGAAGGCTGCACGACCCTCTGTGGGCATCTTGCATTGCCGTGCGAGAAGTTACTGAAGTTGAAGTCGTGCACGGTACCCCGTACGAAGCTGCACGACCGTGCGAAATGGGCAGAGAGCTCATAATTTTCACACAACCTACTCGTGCGAGACCTACACGGTTGTGCGAAACCACGACAGAAACTTGCACGGTACCCGTGCGACCACCTGTTCTGCGGATATTTAAGTTTCCTAATTGTAATTTTTAGGGATCTTTTTCCGGAATTCTAAAATTTAGCTAGGGTTTTCAAGAGCCAGCCCCAGAGAAGACTCAAGAACACTCATATTTAATTTTCTTCTTCAAGTTTTTGTATGATTGAATCACTTCAAGTTTTTATTCGGTAATCGTAATTTCTTCTCTTTGTCCTTTCTTCACAATTTCTCTTCGTTTTTCCATGGCTATGTTTCTTAAATTCTGTCAATTGTTTAGTATCATGTTTAGGGGCTAATTTCTCTACTTAGGTTGGGATTGATCTCTATTATGCCTTGATAATCATAAATTTCATGCCAATTGAATTGTTCTATGCTTGTTAGGTTAGAATTCACTACGTTCATCGCTTTTTCATTAATTGCCTCGAAAGAGGACTCATATGTTTTTATTGGGGTTTTGTAAACATCGAAAGATGAAAACTTACCTAGAATGACGTTGTGAACGATTAGAACTTTGTTATGAAAATAATTAAGGTTTTAATCGGGGTTGTGAGATGCATTCATTATGATTTTGCTCTTTATTAATCCCATGAAAATGGGTGATTAGGTTGTGCAAGATTAATCTTTGACCTTCGAAAGTAGGCGAAGATAGGTTTAATTTGGTGTCTCCCCTTCTAAAGCTGCTAGCATAGGCAAATCTCAAACGGTATTCGATTTTGGTTTCAGGCATAGTAGTGTGATTAATCCCAATCTAAGGCTTGTTATTCATTGATCTCTCTTAGTTATTTTTGTTATTAGTTGAATCCGAAAACCAAATCACTCGTCGAATTGAGTTTTTACCTAGATTAGAGTTTTTAGGTGGATTTAGTATTTGAAAGCGAGTTCCTCGTGGACACGACCCGTACTTGCCGGTTCCTAGCTATAGCTACATCGTGCACTTGCGGTATATTATTTCTCGAACAACTAACAATCCAAGTCATTTAACTGGAGCCGCTTGACGAGTCCGAGTCGAATGGCTGGCGCCGACCGATAAAGCTGGTGGGATATTTTTTTTAAATAAGCTAATTAGTTTATGTGTTCTGTTTATTTTTACACCTAATTTCTAGTTATGTCATGTTTAAAGTAGGATATTTTTATTTTTTAAAAATATATATGTTGTTTTTTGACAAAAGAAATAATACATATTTGTTGCATTCAAAGGTGACCGACCCTATGATTGGCTTTACTATTACGTATCAATTTATCGGCTTCATCTACTTGTGAGCAATCGTTCACTAAACTATAGAGGATCTGCATCTGTACATCTAATATAGTTTTTTTTATTTTTTAAAAAAGGTAAGATCAACAACTAACAGGTAGCCCTTCTCACAAGGGTTGTACCTAAGTTGTCCTTCATTAAAATGGAGAGACATGAAGAAGAAGAAATAACATATCAATACAAGTTAGCATGAACACTAAGGCCAAACTTAGCCACGTAGTCAGCCGCTCGATTTCCTTCTCTAAAAGTGTGATTAATGAAAACTTAATTTCATCCTCGGAGGAAGTGCCAAGTGTCTTGAATAAGTGTATGAATCTCCGAAGGGTTCCGAATTTCACCTCTGATCGCTTTGATGACCATCAAGTTGTCTCCTTCCAAGATAATAGACCAATACCCAGCCTGGATCGCTGCTTAAACACCATTCCTCACAGCAGTTGCTTCTGCAACAAGAATTGAAGAAGCCCCCAAGCGTGAAGTCCCCGCCATCCCGGCCTTTGATCACGAACCCCCTGTTGCCGACCTCGAACCATGAAAATTAACTTTGATAAACCCCCAGGTGGTTTTTGCCAACGCACCAACCGGCTGAAAGAGTTGACACACACCGGAGGGGAAAGAGAAGGAGGATTGAAGAGTCGATCCACTCTACACCTAGATTTCCATTCAGCCCATGAAACTTTGGCCCTAATTAAAACAGACAATAGGATTGAAAGACCGATTATTAAAAGTCACATCATTCCCGACTTTTCATAAACTCCATAGAAGATGGACCATTCAAATCATTTGAGATGGTTATTTCATATTTTTGAATTGTAAATAATATTAGTCGGAGAGGAGCATATTGTAGATGATGCACATCCACCTCCAGCCACTTGTGCCAAAAAGTTATATTCCATAGATCCAAGGTACCAAGGCAATGAGAAAAAGATGGTCACTTGATTCACTATGACTTCGACACACCGGACAAACATCATCAATATTAATACCCCGCTTAACCAGATTATCCCTCGTAGGCGAGTGCATTATGACCTAGTTACCACATAAACATCCTCATCTTAGGCATCAAGTCCATACTCCACACCCCACGCAAAGCCCCACATTTGAAGATTAGTGAAAATATTGTGGGCATTCCACGTGGCCGACTTGGTTGAACTTACTACTGCTGGATAAATCCCGAGCATACAACATTCTCAATATCATGATAGGGTAGGGGAATATCCTTAATAGTCCGGCAAATATTAACTAGCAGGAAGGCACTAATCGTACCAAATCCCAATTTTTCTTAGTAGTAATGAAATCGCTAACTTTACCATTGGGAGGCGGGATATTAGGGACTCGAGCTATCATAGAATTCCACCGGACAAGAGTTTCCACACCATGTATCCGACTAGAAATTCACCTTTTTCCCATTACCAATTTTCCAATGTAAACCCTTTCTACAATTCTCTCTCGTTAAGTAAACCTTTCCATGCCCAGAGTCTCGTCAGCCTTAACTTTTCTTGAAAAGAAGTCAACAGATAAAGGGTATTTGGTCCTCATAATTTCCCCTATGAAGACTCGGACTTTACTCAGCACAATTCTGAGTTCTATCAAAGGAATCAGGTATAAGAATTTCTCACTTATAGAGTTTTGATTCCAAGGCATTCTCTCGTACCTTAGAAACTTTTCCGAGTGATATAGTATTTTCTCTAAGTGATATGGCATTTACTTCATGTATTTTTGCTTGTCTCTAAGTGACTCGGAAAACGAGATATGCACTCACGCTTGTCTCACTCGGTTCCGAGTCCCTCATCACTTAGAATTATCGCATGTTGAAATGACTAGTATTTCACTTAACCGCACTCAGTCCGACTTCATGTTATAAGTCTTATTCTGTTATAGTCGGCGTTTCTAGTCCGAACCATGCTTAGTCTAGATCAAGTTTGTTTCACTCGATATTCGTTGTATAACTTGATTCTCACTTAGACTAACTCGGATGGAATTTTGAGTTTCATGGATATGAGACTCGGAAAATTCCATTCCTTTCTCGACTCGGATAATTAGTCACTTAATTATCTTATTATCCGTGTCTAATCTTGGACTAAAGTATTTTATACTTTGAGAACCAATTTGATTTACTTTTGTAGGTTTTTCAAACGAGGATACACTTTTTGAAATACAAAAGTAACCTGGTTTCAAAACGTCAAATCACTAGCGTAAAAGGCTTTTTCCATCTCCGACCTAGCCCCAAGAAAATTGTGTCGGGGTTGTCCGTTTCCAAAACTGGGAAACCGAAACGCCAAGCTAAACGGTGGTTTTCACCTTACTTTTGAAGACACCGCTAGTGGTTTTAGACACGTTCAAGGAAATCAAGAGCCGTTGTCTAACATTCATATATCAACGGATATTTTTGAGTGACTTGGAAAATCCTACACAACGGTTATAAAGGGATTTCCAGTCGGAAGATGGAGATAACGGCTACTCGCCCGGTCATCTATAAAAGGAAGCCAACTCTCAAGACTTGAAGATTGCCGAACCTATTGTTAATACATACTTGAGAGAAAGTCATTGTATTCACTCTCAATGTTCTACTTACAACTCCCACTCGTAATTCATTATATTCTCGAGTTGTAAGGTCTTGTACTTAGTTACAAACACTCTCTTCTTACTTTCTAAGTAAGATCCCTTGACCGAGTCGTAAAGGTTAACTCAGCTTAGTTGTCCCTAGCTATAAGGGTTATCTCAGCTTAGGAAGTACTAGATCGGATAAGGGAACTTTTGAGTCTAGGAAAAACTTGTAAAGAGTTATCTAAGGGAGCAACTCAGGTTCGGTCAGTCTACGGTATTTTGTGGACTCAAAATAGTGGATTTAACTTCGTGTTTGGATTAGCACGGTCCGTGGTTTTCTGCCCTGGAGGGTTTCCACGTACTTTTTGTGTTTTCACTTTCGAGTACATTCTAGACTCGACATGCATTCATAGTGTCAGCCTTATCTCGCTTCTTTACTCTTTACTGCAATTCGAGTACATACTTTATCGACCCCATTTCAAACTCGGAATCCGCTTCATTCGTGCTTTGTTCAAAAGTGTTTGATTTTATCAAAAATCTTCCACCACCCTATTCGCCCCCTCTAGGGTGATTCAGTCTCTCCCGAGCAAATCTTTTCGGAAAGGATCTAACCATCCAAAGGTATAAAGATCAAATGGCTCGGAACAATAGAGAGTTCGATGAAGGAAGATCTTCCAACAGACCGCCAAAATTCAAAGGATCCAACTTTGTGCATCTGGAACAAACTCATGGAATGCTTCCTCCTGGATCATGATCAAGATGTTTGGGACATCATACAACAAGGAAACTACATTCCCATGAAGACAGAAGAATTTAGACTCATTCCCAAGACAAAGGCCGAGTTTACTCTAGGTGAAGCGGAGAAGTTCGTAAAGAACTTCAAGGCAATGAACATTCCGATGTGCGCCATCGGCTTAGAAGAATACAATCGAGTATCCGCTCGTGATTCAGCTAAAGAAGTGTGGGACACACTTGTCAACACTTATGAAGGCACAAGCCAGGTTAGACAAGCAAAGATTAGCCTATATCTTCATAAATATGAGCTATTTAAGATGGAGCCGTAAGAGAACATCACTCGGATGTTCATTCGATTTATCGAGATTACCAACAATCTCAAATCTCTGGGTAAGAAGATTTCCCACGAGGAAATGTGCGAAAAGATACTCGAAGTCTACCCAAGAGAAGATTGGGTCCCAAGATGACTCGCCATAGAGGAGACTCAAAACCTATCACTTCTAAAGCCGGACGAGCTTATTGGAAAGCTTCTCACTCATGAAATCCACCTGGAAGAGGAGGATGCTGAGGGCAAGCACCAAAAAGAACATAGCGCTAAAACCCTCGGATACCAGAGAAGCAAATCCGAGTTCCTCTAACTCGGAAGAGGATCCCATGGCACTTATTACGAAAGGCTTCAAGAGAATGATGAAGCACAAAAGATAGGATAAGAAGCCAAAAGAAGAGTTCTACAGAAAGAAAAAAAGGATAGGAAAGGTAAATACTCATCTCCTTCAAAGTTTTCTTTAACTAAGAACTCGGGCTGTTTTGAATGTGGCAGCAAGGATCATATAGTCAAAGACTCGTCCAAAGAGGAAACGGGACGAGAAAGAAGAAAAAGGCTATGATGGCCACATGGAGTGACGAGGACTCATCGAAGATGACGAGGACTCGAGATGACTCAAAGTGTCCGATGGCAATCTCGACTCGGAAGCTGGAACAGAGTCGGACTCAGAATCGGACAATAAGGAATCTAATCCTCAAGAGGCAATTGAGTATTTTCTCAAATTCTCCAAAGTTGATTTGGCTAAGTATATTTTTACTTTGGAAGAAAAGTCCAATTCGACTCTTCTCGTTTCGAGAGAACAACTTGAGTCAATCTCCTCCGAGAGCATGTCTTTGAAAAATGAATTGGAAAAACTGAGACTTACACTCGGAGAACTCAAGACTAGTGCTCAATCCAATGAGACCGAGTCCGAGTTACTCGTAAAAGAAAATGAGCGGCTAAAGCAAAAGCTCACCGAGTCTCAAGATCCGGTCTTAAAATTTACTCAAGCTCGAAAAACCTTGACATGCTCTTAGGACTTCAATGTGTCTCCTTTAGAAAAGAAGGTCTTGGTTTCAACAAAGAGGAGGAATCCAATTCCTACTCGGAGCTTTTCAAAAGGATTCCGTAACCGTAAAGTTCAGGAAAGCCGAGCATGGTCCCATTTATAAAAATAAAGGGAGGACTAAGCCCAGAGCAGCTTACAAGAAGAAACCATCTTCTCCAGTTTCCAAAGGAAAAGTTTTTAAAAAGAAAGAGACACGGACTCGGTTCTCTAAAGAAAAGACTCGGAATCGGACTAAACCTAAAGTCATTCAAATATGGGTTCCAAAAACCTTCTTCCTCGTAAAAGGACCACAAGTAAAGAGCGTTACGGGTTCGTTAGAGGGAGTGAGAAGGGTTAGATTGTCTTTGTTTTGCAGGTCACTCGAAAAGATCAAAAGGACACTGGTACCTTGACAGTGGATGCTCACGTCACATGTCGGGAGATTTAGTACTCTTTTCGAGTTAGAAGAACATAAAGGAGGAAAAGTCACTTTTGGAGATGACAACAAAGGCAAGATAGTTGGGATAGGCAAGATTGGAAAGGGAAGCAATCTGGTCAGCCCTGTTTACCTTGTCAAAGGATTAAAGTACAATCCGCTTAGCATCTCTCAACTGTGCGATAAAGGTCAAGAGGTAAGATTCACTCGGACCAACTGTTACATTTCGATATTACCACCAAGGAGATCAAACTCTCGGGTAAAAGATCGGGTAACACTTATACTATTCCTCTTTCGACCCGAGTCGAACTTATCATTTTTAAAAGCATCCCTTCTTGATGACTCATGGACATGGCATCGTAGATTAGGCCATATTAGTATACATACTATCAAGAAATTGGCATCTCATGGTCTGGTTAGAGGTTTACCTAACTGCGCTTTTGAGAAAGATAAAATTTGTGAAGCATGCACAAGAGGGAAACAAGTCAGATCATCATTCAAATCTCTGAAGACAGCTTCCACATCCAAAGTGCTTGAGCTACTGCATATGGACTTATGTGATGAAATCCCTGTTAAGAGCCTCGGAGGTAAATCATATATATTTGTTATTATTGATGATTATTCACGGTTTACCCGGGTATGTTTTCTTAAGCATGAAAGTGAAGCATTCAAGGAATTCAGCAAGCTTTGCAGAAAAATACAAGTTGAGTCTCGGACTCAGATTCGGAGAATCGAACCGACCATGGAAGAGAGTTTGATTACTCGGAATTCTCGGAGTTTTGCGACAAGAATGGAATCTCTCACAACTTCTCAGCGCCTGAACTCCTCAATAAAATGGAGTAGTGGAGAGAAAGAATAGAACTCTTGAAGAAATAGCAAGGACAATGATGATTGAGCATAACTTACCTTACTATTTCGGGCCGAGGCGATCAACACAGCCAACTACACTCGAATAGATGCCTCATCGGACCCATTCTGAATAAAACACCTTATGAGCTCTACAAAGGGAAGAAACCAAATATTTCCTATTTCAAACCATTTGGATGTAAGTATTTTGTTCACAACAATGGTAACTCTCGGTCGAGATGAAGATATTTTTCTCGGGTTATTCATCTCATAGTAAAGCTCATCGCATTTTCAATAAGAGAACTAACAAAGTGGAAGAAAGCATCCACGTTGTGTTTGATGAGCTTGAACAGGGAAAAACAAGTGAGTCTTCATACTCGGATCCGAAGCTCAGCAGAGAGGATGATAGTGATGAACATGAATCTACCAAGACTCAAACTCAACCAACTCGTAATGAAGTCACTCGGAATGAAGTGACTTAGAATGAAACAAATCAAGAGACTACTCGTAATGAAGAAGATCATTCGGAACAAGCTACGAAGATCAAATAGTTCAGCCTACAAATCTTGTGAATCGGAGAACAGGTAGAGCTTTCAAGTTCACTTCTAGCCATCCACTAGAAAACATATTATCCGATATCAACAGTGGGGTAAGAACTCGTTCCTCTCTTCAAAATCTATGTGCATTCACTGCATTCATTTCATTAATCGAACCCAAAAATGCACTAGAGGCCCTAAATAAACCTGAATGGGTAGAGGCCATGCAAGAGGAACTCAATCAATTCAAAAGAAACCAAGTCTCGGGCTCTAACCAAACGACCTTCCGACCACCCAATCATAGGAACCAAATGGGTTTTCAAGAACAAACTGGATGAAGGTGGATTGGTCGTCGAAATAAGGCTAGACTTGTGGCTCAAGGTTACAATCAAGAAGAAGGGATTGATTGTGGGGAAACCTTTGCACCTGTTGCTAGAATTAAAGCTATTAGAATCTTGTTGGCATTTGCATCTAGCATGAGTATCAAATTATATCAAATGGATGTTAAGTGTGCATTTCTCAATGGTTTTATTGAAGAGGAAGTCTATGTCGTGCAACCTCCCGGGTTTGAAAACTCAGAATTTCCAAATCATGTTTTCGGACTTCAAAAAGCTCTTTATGGTCTTAAACAGGCTCCCGAGCTTGGTATGAAAGACTGAGCAATTTCTTGGTTTAAAATGATTTTAGACGAGGTCGGATCGATAAGACTCTCTTTATAAAAACCAAGGGGAAAGATTTCCTTATTGTTCAAATCTATGTTGATGATATAATTTTTGGAGCAACTAATGAAATTCCGTGCCGAGAATTTTCTCGAGTTAATGAGTCGAGAATTTCAAATGAGTATGATGGGAGAACTCAATTTCTTCCTTGGTCTACAAATCAAACAAGACAAAGATGGAATTTATGTCCATCAATCAAAGTATACCAAGGAGCTGCTGAAGAAATATAAACTCCAAGATGCAAAGCACGCATCTACACCCATGAGCAAGCAAGTATAAAACTTGACTCGGACGAGAAATGTAAAGCAATAGATCGAAACTCTATCGAGGTATGATTAGATCTTTGCTATATCTTACTTCCAGCCGGCCAGATATAATGTTCAATGTTTGTTTATGCGCAAGATTCCAAGCTAATCCAAAAGAATCACATCTCACTGCGGTGAATAGAATATTCGGATATCTTGCAGGGACTCGGAACTTAGGTCTATGGTACTCGAGAGACTCGAACCGACTCTCACTCGGATACTCGGATGCGGATTACGCTGGATACAAAGTTGATAGAAAGAGCACTTCAGGAGCGTGCCAATTTCTAGGTCAATCCTTAATATCTTGGCACTCAAAGAAGCAAAACTCAGTAGCTCTATCAACTGCCGAAGCGAGTATATTGCAGCCGTGAGCATGCTCGTGCTCGGATTTTATGGATCAAGCAACACTTGAGAGATCCGGGACTTTCTTTCAAATCGGTTCCAATCAAGTGTGATAATCAAAGTGCAATCAGCATCACCAAAAATCCGGTTCAAGCACTCAAAAACAAAACACATTGAGGTCAGGTATCATTTCTTAAGAGGCCATTCTGAGAAAGGAGATATAGAACTTGAATTCATTCCTACTAATCTTCAATTAGCTAATATCTTTACTAAGCCTCTTGGTGAAGATCGGTTTTGCTTTATTAGGAATGAGCTTGGAATGCTAAATCCATAATTATGCGCCTTCTTTGTGATAATCTCATTGCATGATTACGTGTTAAGTACTTTCAAATCTTTAATAGCCATTTGTTCAGTTGATTTTGTGATACCGAGCGAGATAGTTATTATTTATTTCTAGTTTCGAGTCACTCGGAAAACTTATTTGAGTCAAACTCGGACGTTGAGAAAAGTGGACTTCAAATATCCGGAATCATCTCTAGATAAGTGGAGAATTTCAGAATTTATTTTCAAAATCTCTTTCTCTCTCTCGCTCGCTGTGATCGGACATCCAGCCGTTGGAAGTCAAACCGCTCGAAATTGAACCGTTGAGAAGAGAACCGTCACACCGGTCCGAGGTGACTAATGAAAGAGCTGAGTCGAACGGATAAATAACGTTGAGTTGAAGGACGTTTATTTTTCTATAAATAGCGCCTATTCACCTTCGTCTCGTTACTTTACATTTCATTTACTCTCTCTCTCTCAAGCAAAACTTCTCGCGGAAGCTTTCTTCATCTACAGTGATCTCTGGACATTTTCAAGCGACGTGAAGCACATCTCAAGTAAGCTCGACTGCTCTCAACTCTTTCTTCTACTCCTTTTCAAAATTTCTATAAAAAGTGTTTGATTTTATCAAAAATCTTCCACCACCCTATTCACCCCCTCTAGGGTGATTCAGTCTCTCCCCGAGCAAACCTTCAATAAATATGAATATAAATCCCCATATATGACAAGCAACCTCCTATGAAATCTAATGCAAATATGGCACTTATCAATGTCCCCCATGCTTAAACCTTGCTTGTCCCCATGCAAAATACAAGACTCAAACAAAAACAAAATCAAAAAGAAAATTAAAGGACTCAAGATAAAAAAGAAAAATCTATTTGCACACCCTCCTCAACTAAGTTTAACCAATAATAGCCCAAAAGTGATGAAAACCATTAAGCACAAGTAACATGGAAGTTTTGAAAAGATTTCTATGAGTCACACAATCAAGATCAAATCAATCACCCTTAATCTCCAATGATAGCAAGTTGACACATGTATAAGCATAAAACTAGAAAGATTGAGAGCAAACCTCACTTTAGGGAAGTGAAAACACTCCTCTCATGTGTTTAAAAATATATAACAATGAAAGTTCTCTCAATACTCTCACCAAAGAAACAATCTACCATATGCTTGATAAGAATCTCAACTTTCCACCGCGAGATACAAATGCAAATGACAATCAAGAGGTATTTTCAAGGGTTATAACGGGGCTAGGCGTTAAGGGTAGGAGTGGAATTATTTGAGTAATGAGGAGGTAAAAGCCAAACTTGGAGCTAACTCATCATATATGTCATATATACAATATTATCCATTCATAAACATTCATAAACATTCAAAACAAACCCGGAAAAACCCATTGGAAACCATCTTAAATCTACACAAGCTAATGCCAAAACACTTTATTCTTTTTCTGTTTTTTTTTTAAATTCTCTATTTCATTTTTCTTTTTTTTTCTTTGTGAATGGAAAAACAAACAAATTTATTATACTAGGAAAGTTTCCAATTTTCAACCCAAATTGAATTTCACAACTATTCCCATCAACCAAACCACAAAATTTACCAAAATCAACCCATATCACATTCAAAACACTCCAAAAAATGGCTTAAGGGTAGGAGAAATGTATTTGGCCGAGGCTTGTTAATGTAGGTTCAATCAAAAAGAGTGGTCAAAGGCTAGAAAAGCGCTAAAAGTGGCAATTCATACAAGAAAGGGTAGTTTTTAGCTTATGTAACTTACAAAATCAACAATTGAATGCCTCTATTATATTATCAATGCAAATACAAATTACGGTTTGAAAGAGATTCAAAGCAAGTTCTAGAGATTGCAACCAAGATAGAGGCACACATGGAAAACATGAGACTAATAAAAATGATTAGTCTTTTAAGGCTTAGTGGTCTCACGGGTTAAGGCTCAACAATCAATCCTAATTCAAGATGTTCCACATGCCAATCTCACATCATAAGATCAAGAAGCGTAATCAATCATCTCTATCAAAGTGCAATTCTAAACTAAGATTCTCTTACAAACTTTTTCTCTAAAACTTTTATTCACAAACGAGATATACAAGATTAAACAAAGTCAAAAGAAAAACTACCTAGGCTAAGAATCATCACCGAAGGATTTATTCACTAACCTAAAGTCTAACCTAATTTTTTTCTTCTTTTTCACATTATTTAATTTTTTGTCGATTTTCTAATGAAAGCCATAAAAACTACCCCTACATGCAACCTAAATACAAGTGCAAAACCTAGAAATTACTAAAAGAAACTAAAAACAAAAGACAAATAAAAGAAAACTAAGAATACTAAACTAAAGTAAATACAACTATATGCAACTATATGGATGCAAATGCGACTATATACATCATTCTTCATGCACCACATGAATGCAAAACCTTCCCCCATGCTAGGACAAAGCATTATCCTCAATGCAATTAAGAATCAATGTGATGGAAGGAGAAAGAACAATCACTCTTCAAGTACATATAATGGTAACTTTTATGAAAAATGCAAACTACCTAAAAATTAAAAAAACGAAAGAAATCACCTTGGGTTGCCTCCCAAGTAGCACTTCTTTAAGGTCATTAGCTAGACCCATCTCCAATCATCCATCAAAGGCAAGAAGATAACCCGGAAAGAAAGGAGACTTCTCAAGAAATGTTCCTCCTTTGTCACGGACTTCAAAATCAAACTCTTCTAAAAGAAGGTACCTCCAAATAGCCTTATCAAGAATTATTCTCTGTCATGGGCGGTCACCATAAGACGGGCCACTATCACATTTTACCTTCCAGTTGAGGTCCAAATTCTCTAATGCATGGAGCATCAACCAAAGCAAGCTTCAACCTATTACACTCATTGAAACAAACTTCATTAAACACATAGGACATGCCCTTGTCAAACGTTTGCGGAGGAAATTTGTCAAGTTTTACCACATTAGCATTAACAAGTTCATGTCTTTCTTGCAAAGGTTTATCACATGCTAATTCATTAGTCATTTCAACACTACAACATTCAGCAGAAATGGGGAAACATCATGTTTCTTAAAAATTCAAATTCAGCGTGATGCTCCCTAGATCAAAGGTCAATTTACTCTCTTTCACATCAATCTTACACCCAGCAGTAGCCAAGAAAGGCCTCCCAAGAATGATTTGGGTGCTAGTATCCTCAGCCATATCACAAACTTTGACGGGAATGTCCTCTAAAATACCCAAAGGATATGTCATACAACTATCCGCTAATTGAAGAGAAATGGTGGTGGACCTTAACTTACCCGAGTCCAAATTCTTATATAAAGAATAGGGCATCAAGCTCACACTTGACCCCAAATCACATAAAGCATGATCTATGGATACATTCCCAATCAGGCATGGGATGAAAAAACTACCTGGGTCCTTAAGCTTTTCAGGAAGCTTATTTTGGACTAGCGCACTACACTCATCATTCAATGCAAAGGTTTCATGCGCATTCAATGTCCTCTTTTTGGAGAGGATCTCTTTTAAAAATTTAGCATACAAGGGCATTTGAGTCAAACTGTTAATGAAAGGGATGTTCATATTTCTCCAAAAACTTCTCAAATTGCATATCAAGCTTAGCCTTAGCTATTCTTTGTGGGAATGGTAAAGGTGGAGTGTAAATTCTTTAGGGAGTTTTTGTTTGCTTATTAGAAGTCTCCTTCTCATTGTGCACACTAACATCAACTAAGGACTCTTTGGAGGGTGTAGACACCTCCTCATTCACAACATCATTCATATTTTTCATATTAATGACCACATGTTCACTCCTATCACCCTTAGGCCCCGCCAATTGTGTCCCACTCCTCAAAGTTATGGCATTGCATTGTTCCCTAGGGTTAATCTCGGGTTGGCTAGGAAGCTTACCCGGAAGACTAGAGGAAGAGCTAGCTTGGCTAGCAATTTGAGTTTCAAGCATTTTATTATCGGTGGCTAAATTTTAACTTTTGTAGCCAATTGCTTGATAATCTCATCTTGCTTTTGTTGAGCCAAAAGCATGTTTTCCGTCATGACCTCCAAGTTAGACTTTTCGGGCATTGGTGGTTGGGTAAGTCTTTGGAATCCAGGGGTAGGTGGACCCATAGGATTGTTGTTCCGGTAGGAAAAATTATGGTGATACCTCAATCTTGGGTTATAGAAATTTGAGAAGGGGTTAAAGTTTGGCCTAGGGTTCGGGTTGCCAATAAAATTGTTTTGGTCGGTTGGTCCATTGCTGGCCATACCCACAGGACAAAACAAACTCTCATGCTCATAAGAATTGCAAGAAGCACATGGAAGGGGAGGGGTAACATTCACATGTAGACGGTCCATTTTTTGGGTTATAGCATCTATCTTAGCAGAAAGGCATAAACTACATCAACATCAAGCTTACGTTCCATTCTCTTGGAGTGGGGCTTGGACCATTGAAAGCTGTTTAGCACCATCTTCTCAATCAAGGTGTAGAGCTCATCTATGGACTTGCTCATGATGTTTCCTCTCACCGCTACAAGAATGGTAGCTCCCAAGTGATCATCTATCCCATTGTAGAAAACTTGAATGGGGATCCATGGCTCAAATCCATGTTGTGGGCATTAGCGAAGGAGATCCTTGAACCTCTCCAAAGCTTCATATAACGTCTCATCCGGCTCTTGGACGAAGGTGGAAATCTGGTTCCTCAAACTGGTCAACTTGCTTGATGGGAAGTATTTTTCCAAGAAAGCACTTACAAGTTGATCAAATGTACTGATGGAGTTCACTGGAAGAGAATCTAGCCACTCTCATGCCCTTCCTTCAAGCGAGAACGAAAACAATCGCAGCTTGATTGCATCCGGTGAAGCCCCGTTCGCCTTGAAAGTGTCACATGCTTGAGGAAAAACACGAAGATGCCGGTTGGGGTCTTCATTGGGGAGGCCATGGAAAGGAGTGGCCTTCACCAAGTTGAGGAGCGAGTTTTTCAACTCAAAGTCATTCGCCGCTACACTCGGGACATGGATGGCCTTCGGTGGATTAGTGACATTGGGTGTCACACATTGCCCAAAAGTTCTTCTTTCTTCACCGGTCATCTTGGGCTTTTACTTGGAGTTTTCTTCTTGCTTCTTCCTAGCTTTCTCTAGCCTTTGCTTCTTCCGTCTAGAGCAGAAGGTTCACTCGATTTCTGGATCAAATTCGAACAACTAAGTTTTTGCATGCAAGGAGAAAAAACCTAGCAAAAACAAAAACAAAACTACCAACGCAATCAAAACAGAAAAAGAAAATAAACACTTAGTCAATTTGAGAGTATTCGTCTAATGGCTACTAAAAATAGAGTCCTTGGCAATGGCGCCAAAAACTTGATAGGCCGTAAGCGCACGGTATATAAGTTGTAGCTAGTCAAGGTCGATCCTACAAGGACTCGATCTAGCAACACATTAAACTAGTCCTCTACTCAATTGCTAAGCTTGTAGGGTTTTTAGAGTTTGTTTTTCTAAACTAGTTCTAAATATTAAAATCAAGGAAGGCACTCTAAAAGCACTGGTTACAGTTCAAGCCTAGAACAAAAGGAAATAGGAAAAATCAACAAAGAATCAAGTCAGCAAGGTAGGATTTCGGGTTCACCTTTACCTTTTGACTTCTTCTTATGATGTAGTTGGAGAGGAACCAGCAACTACACTATAGATTGAAACATAAATGAACTTTACCTGGGATTTCTTTACCAAAGGAAATTAATCTAGACTTAAATCAATGGATAAAAACATCTAGGGATTTGCTTTCCTAATGCAATGAGTTTGGTTATTTAAATATAATTTGTGCAATCATTCTTTCAAGTAAATCAAGGATCAATAATCACAAAATTCTACCGCTCTTTCGATGCTTAATAGAATTTCTCTAATTAACCTATCAAACAAATTTCGTATGCTTTTAAGTTAATCAAAGTTAAAGATTTCAAATTATCAAAGTGATCCCCTAATTTACTATTCTTTTCTCAAATTTCATAAACTAGGTAGAAAGGTTGGTTGTCGGATTATTCTATTTCACTTTTCAAGTACATGATAGATTAATCTCTAACACAAGTATTCTAGGCCTTCAAAACACTCATGGACATGATAAACACAACCTTCTATTGATCAAAATAAGAATTCAAGCACAAATCATGGAAAACTAATCAAACTTCATTGTTTCGGATTACAAATCCCTAAAATAGTTAAACTACTCATGTATTGTTATTGAAAGCTTAAATAAAATCCAATACATGGAAATCAACCCTCAAATATCAAGAAACGAACAAGTAGATGATAGACTTGAAGAACTCCGCTTGAATCTCTCGACTTCAAATGGAATCCCGCAACGGCTTCAGTCTCCTTCTTCGATCTTCAAAATTCGATTTGATGTGAATGAATGGAAGAAGAAAAAATGGTGATGGATGAATATGGAGGATGAATGGTGGATTCTGGACTGGATAGCCTCAAGATCAGATGAAAATTGGCTTAAATAAGCCATTAAGAGGCAATCAAGAGCCGAAACCGTCAAAACCGAATCGTTTCGGCAGAATTTACCTCCAACACGGGTCGTGTCCTCCGACACGGGCTGCCCGTGTTGATTACCGGCACATCAACATAGGAAAAAATGTTGAAAACGGGCCGTGTCAACCGACACGGGCTGCCCGTGTTTGATGTAAAGGCTCCTAGGCAAGCTCACCTCCAACACGGGCCGTGTCCACCGACACGAGCGGCCCGTGTTAGTTGCTTTGGAAAGCATGCGTCAAATTGATTCGATCATAACTTCCTTGTCCGATGTCCAAATGATGCGATTCTTGATTTGCCGGAAAGATCATTGAGTCTAGTTTCTATGTCTTTTATCATTATACTTGCTTCATAAGTGTGGGAAAAAACATGATTCAGAGAGTAAAGAATTTTTAGTTACCACCCTTCTTACTTTCCGCTTCATATCTTTTTTGTTCCTCAACAAAATTGAGCTTATAATATGTCATTGGAAAGCTCTTTGGATAAGGAAGTTAGAAACATAGACTCAAAATAGCTTTGGACTAAAAATATGACTAAAAATCAGGTCTAAATCACTAAGAAGCTGCAGAAACAGGACCAAAAAATGGAAAACTCAAGTGGAAAGCATAAATGGGGCATAAAGTATATAAATATGAATATAAATCCCCATAAATGGCAAGCAACCTCCTATGAAATCTAATGCAAATATGGCACTTATCAATAGTAGGTGTCATTCAAGTGGATTAGCTATATTATGGGACAAGAGGATAAGGATATCTCTACTCTCGTCATCTTTACACCACATCGATTTAGAGGTTCGTTGATTGATAGGGACTATCTCTGGTGTTTCATGGGTTGGTATGGCTGGTCAAAACCCCAAAATAAACTAAAAACTTGTGATCTGTTAAGAGATCAAGTGGGTGACTCTCAACTCCCTTAGCTAGTTGGCGGCGATTATAATGAGATATTTTTCAATTTTGAGAATACGGGAAATACAGATCAAAAATCACATGGTGTTGGACTCGTTTAGGAAGACTTAGGATGATTGTGAGCTTTTCGACCTAAACTTTATGGGGTATGAGTTTACTTGGTAGAATTGACGAGAAGAACGGGGTTACGTGGAGTACCGCCTAGACAAATTTTGTGCTATGGCTGAATGGTCGGCAATTTTCCTTAATGCTAGAATTATTCACCTGGATGAAAAACTCTTAGACCACCTATCTTTACTTGCTTAAATTGGAGGAATCACTTGTCAAGAGTGACAGCCGTAGACGTAGGAGACATTCGAACATATGTAGGCGACCGACGAGGGTTGTGGCAAGGTGAT
The DNA here is from genome assembly GCA_021018815.1 of Talinum fruticosum. NCBI lineage: Eukaryota > Viridiplantae > Streptophyta > Magnoliopsida > Caryophyllales > Talinaceae > Talinum > Talinum fruticosum. Next base: position 5,259,318 of record JAITYX010000010.1, on the reverse strand, counting down.
AAAAAGGGCTTGGACTAATGGAGCTGGTGTGACACCGGCGGCGAAGTGTGTCCTTAATATTACAAATTGTTTGAATGCCCTTCTTGAGTGGAATCAGAATGAATTTGGGCAAGTCTATAAAGAAATTACTATTTGGAATCAACTTAAATCTGCTTGGGACATTCATACACAGGCATAAGCTCTTGGGAAAGTTGAGTTTATGGAGGTGACATGAAGGAGTACTCGGTAGCAACCCTCCCGCACGACTTTTATAAAATGTGGGGATAAGAACACATAAGGGTTTCATGAAAAGGCAAATGCTAGGAGAAAGGTAAATTTTATTGAGGGGTTGTGGGACTCCAATGGCGAGATGTATGCGGAGAGGAATGATATCGAAATTATTGTCACCCATTATTTCACAAACGTCTTTTGTCCTCTAATCCCTCTAATGTGGATGACATGATCTCGATGGTGCCAACGGTAGTTTCCGATGATATGAATGACAAGTTGTGTCAAGGCTATACCACAAAGGAGGTAGAACATGCTATATAAATGATGCATCCGTCCAAAGCTCCTATCCTATTGGTATGAATCCTTTTTCTATCAAAATTGTTGGGATGTTATGGGTCTTGTTGTTACTTCGCTATTTTTCGGAATTCTTAGGGGTTATCCAATGCCGGAGGGTTTTAATCATACCCATGTTGTGCTTATCCCTAAGAAAAATAAACCCGATCATATTGAGGATTTCAAACCTATAAGTTTATGCAATGTGATTTATAAGTTGGTCACAAAATTGATTTCTAATAGGCCAAAAGTCGTGTTGCCTAGTATTATCTCGGTGTCCTAAAGTGCGTTCACCCCGAGCAGATTTATTTCGGATAATATTTTGGTTGCCTTTGAGATTTTTCATTCCATGCATTGCTCCCCTAAAGCGTAGGGGGTTATGGCTATTAAGTTTGACATTTCCAAGACTTACTATGGGGTTGGACGAGTTATGCTCCAATTGGGTTTTCGCCCTACCTAGATTGAGTTGGTTATGCCTCAGTGTGGAGACAACGTTGTTGTCTTTTGTCATTAATGGAGAGCCTAGAAGTTTTATTTGTCCATCTAGATGTCTTCAGCAGGGAGATCCGATATCCCCGTATCTCTTTCGTTTGTTGCGTAAGGGTTGTCTTATCTATTTTCGGATGCCATTAGTTCCGGTAGACTGAGAGGTTATAGTATTTGTGATGGCACCCTAGTTGTTTCTCATCTCCTTTTTGCGGACAATACTATGATTTTTTGTGCTGTAAATTCTGACCAAGCGGTAGTTGTGGTTGATATTTTGACTAAATATGAGCTTCCTTCGAGCCGAAAATCAACCGACAAATCTAGTGTGTCTTTCAATAAGGGGCTTATAACTCCAAAAAGATTCACTTGGGTGCCCGGAAAAGATTGTGTGAAGTTAAAGCGAAAGGGTGTTGGGGTTCGGAGACATTGAGGACTTTACCCTTGCCCTTCCCACTAGACAAGTTTGGAGGCGACTTCAAAACAGAGAGTCTTTGGCATTCCAAATTTTAAAGGCTCTATACTTCCCCATGACACACTTACTTGAGACTCTTCTCGATACACGACCTAGTTATCAATGGTGCAACATTAGGCGGGTGTTGTAGGTAGTGCAGCAAGGCTTGAGATGGAGAGTAGGCAATGAGTTTTTGCTTAATATTTTGGAATCGTCTTAGCTTCCAAGACCCCATTCATTCAAAGATCCGAGATTCACGTTGCTTCGAGTTAGAGACTTCATTGACAAGGATAATGTGCTTTAGAGAGATGGCATCTCAGTCAAGTCTTTCTACCTATTGATATTGATTGTATCAAGTTGTAGGAACCACAGCCTAGGGCGGGCCCCGGACCGAGCGGCCCTATGAATGCATGGCTAAGGGTTTTAGAAAATGAAAGAATGATTTTAGAGTTTTGAAGATGCATTTTAGAAAGTGGGGATGAACCTTCTATTAAGATTTCCGAGTTTTATTAAATTAAGTTAAAATATATTAAATCAGATTTGATTGGCGTTTTATTAATTATTTAAATTTTATAAATTATTTTCATAATTCCCGTGGTTTTATTTCCTAATTAAAGCACAAATAAAATTTAGAAACTAGGGTTTTCGCCGTGAGGCTTCGAGTGCGGACCGGTGTGAAAACACCAATCTGGACCCAAGCCTCGAGCCGCCGATCACGCCGCCTGCACTTGGCGAGTCATCGGCGCCGGCCATAGGCCCGGACTCGACACAGTCAGCCTCAACCTCCGGCCTTGCAAGCGGATCCAGGTTCCTTTTTACCCCGCAACCGAGAAAATAACCGAGAGGCAAATTTGATAAAATTAAAGCATAAAAAGAAGGAGTCGCCGATCGGCTTTTAGGATGAAAACTAACAAAAATAAAAAAACTTGCTCTTCCAATCTTAGTATGGAAAAACTAAGACTAAAAGATTAAAATTGACTCCATCGGTCTTTAATATGAGAATTAGATTCGGGGCGAGGGTACAAAATGTAGGGAAAACCCTTCCATTCCACCTATCCGAAGACGACCATTACTAGTTTTAGTATATTAAAATAACGTGTTATACACAAACATACAACATGGTAAAAAGATAAAGAAAGCAACCAAACGAGAATCAAAGGAAAACCAATAAAGAAATCGGTAAAGAAAGCGGTAAAGAAAGTGATAAAGAAAAGAAAAGCGGAAACCGAAAGATTACATCGGCTGGGGAGGAATTAAAAGAACGATTACATCTCTTTAATCCACAATATAAAAAGCGAGTAAATGAAGCATAAAAATGATAAACCATTTGAAGGCAGACACGATTGCCCTCAGGTAGTCCCACCTTGCTAATTTGGATCTCTACGCTGGATCTCTTGATGCGATGACGACAAATGAAAGAAAAAGGGCATGTTTTTGTGAACTATGTATATAGGGAATAATAAAGATCAGTTGAATGAGTGCCTAGAGATCAGAATAACCGAATATTCTTTAACTCTTTGCACTCGATTCAACAACGATATGTAGAGAAGAGATGAATGATTGATAGTAATTTTGGCAGAATAATGTTTAGGTATGAGTGCGCTGGTTAGCTTTCTACGATATTACACATAGGAGAAAGTTGTATAGGAATGAGAGTCAATGCTCTCTATTTATAGGGAGAGACCTAGCTCATAAATGACCTAGGGTTTACCCTCGGCCAGCCATCCAAGCAACTATAAACAAATCGGGCCAGAATCTCACAAGATTGAACTGGATAAAGCAAAGATAGAACCTGGATATAACACGATTCATGGCACCGGCCACCCGGGCATGCCTAGGGTTTCGTGCCCTACCGTGTTTCCAAGGGATTCTTCAAGCCAAAACGCAGCATTTCACTTAAAATTCTAGGGTTGCAGGCGCCAGCCACGATGATGTTTTGAGGGGAAAAGCTCCTAGTCTCACGTGGACTATCTTGTAGAGCTTAAACACAGCACTTTGATGCTAGTGATCATGAAATGCAATGCTTTAACGCCGTCTTCAGGTCTTCGACTCCTTGTCCGATTGGACAAAGTAAAATACGGTATTCCGAACTTGGAATTTCCCGTACGTAGTAGTTGACTCCGTTGTCTCTTAATGCTTGGCCCGGTATTGGATCGTCCGGAAGAAAAGGGGATTTTTGGATCGACCCATGGCAAAAGGTCATGTTTATTTAGTGCTTGAGGGTTCTTTGTGGTTTACTAGTTTGTGTCGCATCAATCAAATCACAAGTCGAGGTCTAAATCAAGTGGGAATGAGAGTCAAGGCTCTCTATTTATAGGGAGAGACCTAGGGTTTACACACGGCCGGTCGTCCAAGTAGCTGCAAACAAACCGAGCCGAATCTCACAAGACCGAACCGAATAAAGCAAAGATAGAACTCGACGGAACCCGGTTCACGGCATTGGCCACCCGGGCATGCCTAGGGTTTCATGCCCTATTGTGTTTCTAAAGGATTCTCCAAGCCAAAATGTAGCGTTTCACTTAAAATTCCGAGGTTGTAGGCACCGGCCACGACATCCTTTTGAGGGGAAAAGCTCTCGGTCTCCTATGGACTGTCTTGTGGAGCTTAAACGGAGCACTTTGATGCTCGTGATCATGAAATGCAACGCTTTAACACCGTCTTCAGGTCTTCAGCTCCTTGTCCGATTGGACAAAAGTAAAATGTAGTATTCTGAACTTGGAATTTCCCGATACCCAGCAGTGGACTCTGTTGTCTTTAAAGACTTGGCCCGGTATTGGATCGTCCGAAAGAAAATGATATTTTTAGATTGACCCACGACAAAAGGCTATTTATTTAGTGCTGAGGGTTCTTTGTGGTTCACTGGTTTATGTTGCACCAATCGAACCACGAGCCGAGATCTAAATCCTCAAACAGGACTCGGGATTTCATCATCGGGCCAACAGAATAAAATACGTAAATAAAGAGATAAGAGACGATACTTTTTAGGTGTCTACAATTAGCCCCCACTTTGATTGAGTCTAAAATGACGAAGGGTCAAAGTAGAAACTAAATGATACTTACCTCGATTTTTGATATTAGGTATTGTATGATGCTTGGAATTGGCTGTAATCGAACTCGAACTCCAAAATGGGGTCTAGACTTGATCGCGATGTATGCGTTCTAAAGTCCGATAAGAGGATCCTAAGCTTAGCTTGATCAAAGCCTTAAACTTGGTATATTTTTATGCTCAAAACATCGATTGTTCTTTTGATCCGAAGTTTGGCTAAATAATCTGTTGTACTAATATGCTTGTTAGTGTATAATCAAATTGACAAAAGTTTAGTGTTTTACCCGAGTAATTTAGTCAAAAACAGATCGATAAAACTATTCCGGAAAAGCTTATTAGTGGGCCCGGAAACTCCCACCGGCATGCACAAAGGGCCAAAAGATCACATGCCACGGTTTGATAAGACTCCACAAGCTAGGTGGGCAGGCTAAGCTGCAAAGGTTGTCGCCGCTGGGACCTCATGGCTCGTCGTGGTTGGCGCCAGCCTAGCCTTCGGTAGGCGTGGCCCCCAACGTGCTTTGCCGGATTCCCTTGCTCTCCCACTACTTGCTTGATTTTTGTCTTGTATGGTTGGCTGTCTTGACCGAGTTTGCCTATAAAAGGGGATGCTTGGTGAGTTCATTTTGCATACTTACTCCTCTTCTTGCTCTTGCTTTCCTCTTATTCTCTCTTACTTTGCTTCTTCTTGAAAACTAGTTGGTTCTCAAAAATCTCTTCTCCCAAAGTGTCTAGGAGAAAGGCCCATGCTACCGGGAGGTCTAGAGCCGAGAAACTTGTTCAAGACAACTTCTTGAGTGGAACCCCGAGTGACCTCTTGGTTGAGGCTAAGAATTAGGTTTCTTCACTGGCCATTACTCCTTCGGTAAGCTAGTTGGCTTAAACTTCTTCATTTGCTCATTTAGAGTAGTTCTTTAACTAAAATCTTGTTAGATTTTTATCTTGCAGAAAGGCTTGATTCGAGTAGTGGAGCTATCCCTAAATTCATGGAGACATGCAAGAGGATAAACTTTCCTCTAGAAGATGTCATGCGTAGTGCCGGGTTTGGTCTTGTCTACCTTACTTTGCACCACCTTACTGATAAAAGAGAGAAAGATCCCCTTATGGCCATTAGTAAGCGCTTTTGGGACACTACCAACACTCGTTTACCTTCCCTTTGGTTAAATGACTATAACGCCTTTTGATTTTTCCATTTTATCCGATTTGGGTTTCTCAGGAGAGCCTCTAGCCTATGACCAAAACTTGGATAAAAATCATGACTATCTTCATGACCTCTTTGGCCCCTTGATAATTTCTTTAAGTATACGGTTCTTTTTAGGCCTTTGAGGATGTTAGGTTACGGCATCAACATTCTCCTCAAGAACAAATCCGGATCGTGCTTGCTCTTCTCTTGAGTACGATCCTCTTCTTCCACCAAGCTGCTAAGGTTTATGTTCACTATTTAGTGAACTTATTGGAACTTGACAAAATAAAGGAGCTCAACTGGGGTCCTCCTACATGTACTTGCCTCATTAGGGGCCTCCGTGCTAGTGTGCGATATACAAAACCGAGCCGGATTCAACCAATTATTTACCGTTGAATGGCTTGTGGAAAATTATTGAGGTATGCTCAAATTCTCCTTTTCTCCAATAAATATATTGTTTTTTTTATCTTGTATAGATAAAAAACAAATCTTACTTGATTCGCAAAATGCAGCCGTGGTTTTATGAATATTTCCCATATCTTTCTCCTGGTTCAACATATCGTCCCGTATTTCGACCTTCGTATCGTGGGCTAAGGTCTACCTTCAACGGCGTAACTTTCATGGGACAAACTTCTTAAGATTAGCCCTTAATCGCGTGACCTCGGTATGCTTCTTTTTAATCTCAAAATTTGCCTCAAAATATGTTTTAGAGAACTTTTTATCACACTCTTAGCTTGCTACTTGTGCCACTACACTGGGGCCTGCCTGTGGTGGACTCCAGTCTTGAATATTCACTGTTTTTCATCTGTTTTCCTGCTGCCTTTCGTTCTTGCTAGCGATTTCTTTAATAAACCTTGAATGTAGGCCAACTTTCATCCTTGGGCCCAACTCCAACTTCCCCAAAGTGTCATTGTGGCTCGAGAATTGAGTAAAAGGAGGATCTTATTTGAAGGTCCTTTTGGATTTTGTTGGTATCTTGGGGAAAGGGTCACACCTCAAATCCGGCTCAACACGTGGCCTCTATTTGTTCCAGTCGATCCACCTCCAACCATGTTTTACTTTTATTCTCTTCATCCAAATGAGCAGGTGGTCTGCTATCATGGGGTATCCTTTTACCTCATTTCTTAACTTGACTACATCATGACCCTATTGGTGAGTTCATAACTCTTTCCTTATTATAGCTTGAATCTCTTGCGTGTAAATTAATCTTCATATTTCGACAACTCACTCCCTGCAGACATCCATATCCGGAGTCTTGATGTGGATGTTACTCTTCCCGGGAATCTCCTCGTTATGTGATAATTCCCGAAATCCAAGAAGAAGAATGTGTTGGGCATCCTTTCCCTAGGAATTGGCGAGGAGTATGATTTCCATGCTCGTCACTTTTAGTTGTATGCTAAAAGTATTTTTGGCTAACACCATTGTATCAGTTTCTTTTGTTGTATGACCGAGAACAATCCCGGACTATGTCCATCAATCTTCAATCTGCTCTCCGAGGAATCCAGAACTTCCACACTAGCAATCATTTCCTACTTTTTGGGTAAGTCGTTAATTAGTGGAGTGCTAATTTTATTGAGCTTTTAGTGATTGCTATTGCCCAAACATTCTTATCAAGGGCATCTCCTTCCGATAGTCTTCCTGGCGGACCCGGGTACAAACACACTCATTCAACTAACAAGTGCCTCCTAGTAGTACTGCTAGAGAAGGTTTTTCACGACGTTCTTCACGGCGTGCACATCACGAGAGTGCTTCCGAGGTAAGACTTAGCATTTTCGAGCCTAGTCCTTTCGATGCAGGACCTAGCTTTTCCGAGGAGAGCTTGAACATCTTGCGCCTGCAGGCTTTTGATCATCACGGAAATCCTCTTTATTTCCCTTGATCTTTGTACAGTGGGCAAGCCTATGAAGCTTCGTAATCTTGGGACCACGGAGGTAGCTCTTATCAAGGTGATGAAGGGGGTCGGTTTTCCACATCTGTCTTGGAGGATTTTGGGAATTACATCTTTGATGACGACTCGATGGAGATGCTTAGTAGATTCCTTGTTGCTTACATCATTGATGATTAGGGAGTCCCTTGTAGGGTGTTTGTTTATTTAATGTTTTCTTTGTAATGAGGACTCTTATGCAATGGGATGAGATGCAAGACTCAATTCTAAGAAATGTGTTCTTTTATTTAATATGATGCACAAAACTTAGGAAAAATACAAAGACAAATAAAAAAAATTTACACTAGCCCCTATTCCCCCAAAAAGAAAATAATAAAATGAAAAAAGAAAAACTCAAGTGCATGGTCCAAAATAATAGCATGGTTTGTGCAATGGGTTGGGGCAGAAAATAAAATGGTGTAAGGAGTGCTTGGGCCGAAGAAGATCGTGAAACGGGCCAGTCCAAGGCCGTGGCCGGCGCCCGTCACCCGCAAAACCCAGGGTGTTGGCAACCGCTTGGTAATCGAGTTGCGGTAAGGTTCTATTAACTCCAGAAAACCCCTATAAATAGGATCCACTTTGGTGCTAAAAAGATGTCTAACTCACAAAAGCCTTCTGCGAACCAAACTAAGAGCACACCGTATCCTCTTCTTCCTTTCAAGCAAAACATGAACTTCATGACTGAGCTAACACAGCGGATGCATGAGATTTGTAATATGGATAGATCTAGGTTATCTAAATATGGGCTGAATGTCCTTTTAAGCATCCACCAGGTGAAGGTCTATTGGACCTTCTTAAGGGCTGTTGTGGCCTTTTGGGACCCTCACCACCACGTTTGCAGGTTTCGACATAAGGAATTGTGCCATGTACCTAAAGAATTCGATGCCATAATAGGGAGTTATAGGCGAACAAAACCAGCTATACCCAAATCATTAGAAAATCTCCATGACACTTACAAATACTTGCTAAAAATGAGCAATAAGAATCTAGGGTGGATTCTCATTGGGAACGAAGTAAATCCGAACAACCTCGATGAAATACTATTGAAACATGTTTGCTTATGCTGAAGCCATCATCATCCCAAGGCGACGGGCGATTATTACCTGCTTGATAGGTGGATTCCTGCTGGTAGGAGGTTACAGGGACTTGGCACCGGTCGTATTATTGAGTTTAGTTGAACAATTAGAGAATTATTGTTCTCTAACTCCCCTAATAATTACTGGGACAATAACGAGGTTTAGACCGAGTTGAAGCAAATTCTAATGAAGACTTCTTCGGGAGCCCCCGTTATTGAAGGTAAGCACATAACGAAGTTCAAGAGCAAACAGTGTAAACCGATCGTCGGCGCCGGCCACAAGGCGGTTGTCCGTTCTTCGCTGAGGCTTAAACGCCTCTGGTTCACACCGAAAGATTCTAAATTTCGCTCTTGTTCGGTTTCGCTTCTCTTATTTTTATTATTTTGCTCCTCTTAGGCCTAAAAAGATTGGACCTTTACCGTGCATGACACTAATTTTGATTTTGCATCCGTGATGTCCAGATCTCGGTTAATAGAGCACCTAAAGTTGATTCAGGCTCCTCCAAAAGCTGATGCATATTTAGCGACTCACTTACGCCAGCGAAAACAAAAAGGCGGTGGTAGCCGATCACCCGGCTTCTTGGTGGGAGGAATACCTCAAGAATCATAGTAACGAGTGTAGTTTGGTACGTTGTGCACTTGGAAGGTGTCCCAGTTCAAAACACATACCTCGTAGCACCCTTTTATACCCCTGTTGGGCCTAAAAAACAGTACCTACTACTTCTCTAGCCATGTATTGCGGCGAGATGGGAGGAGAGAAAATGATACCCTTATTGGACAACATCCGGCTAGCTACCTTTGAATTGTTCAAAGGGTTTGGTAGCTCTAACCGGACAAAGTTGTGGCCCGACTAGTAGAGGAGCTTACCAAAATTGTTAACACTGTAAGCACACCCAACACTTTTGTTTCTCCCTATTATCTAGAATGGATAATAGAAGTAGATCCCCAACGGCGTAAGGCACCGAGAACGAGAGAGATGGATCCTGAAGAAGCCGTCCATGCTGGTGCCCCTCTCTAAATTCATGAAATAAACCCTTTGATGGTTGAACGCGTCCGTCGAAGAGAAACTAAAGCCAAAGAAGGGGGTTCGCCAAATTGAAGAACTGAAGGAACGCACCGGGATGAAGAAGCTGAGTCTAGTGACCCTGAAGGAAAGAAAGTAAAGATAGACTAGGGCTTAGACTCTTAGGATATAATATAATAAAAGAAAAGGAGGTTTAGTTTTGCCTCTTTAGAACAATGTTATAGTGTTTTACAAGTAGTGTGCTTGCAATGATTTCCCTTTAGTAGCTATGTATTCAGGTAAGTAGTCGGCTTACCTATTATTAAATAAAAGTATTATGTTATAATTTTATATTTTATCGCTCACTTATAGGTAAAAATAAATTGGACTACCCTTAAAATAAATAAAAGACACGAATGGATCGCCTAATTGGATCGTCAGGAAGTAAACAAGGGAATCATCTAATGTGAAGTTGAAAACGAATTACGGAATTAAAAGAAAAACCTAGGCCCAACCAGCCCACCGTTGTCCAGGTGGTGGCCGGCGCTCACCATAGCCTGACCTGGTTGGGCCGGGCTCGACCTATTGCCTAGGGTCATGCTAGACATAATACTTTTTCAGCTGATCTGCGTTTGTGTGCGGGAAAATCTCTTCCCCATCCAAATCAATTAATTTTACTTGCTCCGCCGAGTAAGATCCGACTAAGTATAAATGGGTCTTGCCAATTGGGCTTAATTTCTCTTATGGGTCTTGAATTGGTACTCTTACCTCCTTAAGGACCAAATCTCCAATTCGTAGATTTCGAGGCTTACCTTTCTTATTAAATGCCCTAGATATACGTGCCTAGTATATTTGAACATTGTGCGGGGTGTTGAGGCGATTTTCATACAACGAGTGTTAACTCTTCATAGCGCGCTTTGGCCTATTCTACTTCTAGAATCTGGCTCTCAACAATTATCCTCAATGAGGGGATGGCAATCTCGATAGAAAGGACTACTTCAGTGCCACAAACTAGAGAGTAAGGCGTTGCTCCCTTAAAGGTTCTAATCGAAGTTCCATAAACCCACGGAGCGAAAGGCGGCTTGTCGGGCCAATCCTTATAAGTAACTATCATCTTGTCCACTATTTTATGAATATTTTTATTAGTGGCCTCAATAGCTCCGTTGGTCCGAGGGCGATACGAGGAAGATTTATGAGTTGGATTTTGTACTTATCCAACAAATCTGCTACTTCCTTCTTAAAATGACTACCATGATCATTTATTAGCTCACGGGGCACCGCATAACGACAGATGATATTTCGGGTAATGAATTTGGCTACCTATTTTTATGTCAAAGTTGCATAAGAGGCTGTCTCTACCCATTTTGTAAAGTAGTCGATTGCTACTAACACGAATTCATGACCTCCTGTTCCTTTAGGGGTCATCTTGCCAATGATGTCTATTCCCCAAACTAAGAATGGCCAGGGTGAAGCTAATGTTGTGAGAAATGACGGCAATTGGTGTTGTAAATTTGCATACACCGACATTTATGACACCTTCTAACAAAATCATGAAAGTCTGCCGCCATGGTCGACCGAGTAATAACCGAGCCTCCGAACTTTCTAAACCAACATCTTACTATTCATATGAGGTCCACACTGCCAACCATGAATCTCTTCCATGATGCACTTTGCTTCATGTTGATTGACACAAAGTACGCTGATCCTAGAATTGGTTTTCTTGTATAGTTGCCCTTGATTGATGAAGAATTGGGCAGCATACAGCCTGATGGCTCGTTGGGCTCTAGGTGTGGAGTCCAAGGGATATTCTTGCTTATCCGGATATTGATAAATGTTATGATACCAACTGGTATGGTCAATATTAGACACCTCTAATGTACATATGTGTCCGGGGTGACTCCGTCGCTCAATGTGAATGGGTAATGAATGAATGCCGATAGGAATATTGATCATGGATGCTAACTTAGCTAGTGCATCCACGAATTGGTTATCATCCCTAGGAAGGTAAGTGAAAGAGATGTTCTTAAAGTGCTTGGACAATTCTATCGGATATGCTTGGTAGGTTGCCAAGGCACCACTACGTACCTTCCACCTTTGTGAAATCGATTGATGATCAAACTAGAGTCACCGAAGACTCGATATTCTTGACCCCGATCTTTGTAGTAGCTTCAAGTCCTGTCATGCAAGCTTCGTACTCTGCAGCGTTATTGGTGACTTCAAAGTCTAGTTTGACTGAAATGGGAGTATGTGCTCCCTCCGGTGAGATTAGAAGAATTCCTACTCCAAAGCCCTTCGATTGGAAGCGCCATTGAAGTACATCGTCCAAACATCCACCTTTACTTATAAAATGTCTTCATATGGAAAGTCAAGGTGTTCGAGGTTGCGATTCAGTACAGGTAGATTAGCTAAGAATTCGACATTATCCTTTCTTTGATCGCTTTTTAGGGACAAACTTGAGTTCAAATTCGATAGCATGATGATCCATCTCGCTATCTTGCTACTAATAGTTGGTTTCTCAAGCATGTACTTAATAGGATCCATAAGTGCCACCACATGTACCCGTGGGCTAACATGTAGTGCCTAAGCTTCTTAGTAGCCCGGACTAGTGCCAATGATGTCTTCTCTAATGTTGTGTATCTAGTCTCGTAATCCGGGAACTTCTTACTTAGATAATAGATTGTGCGTTCTTCTTTCGTCTTGTTGAGCTACCATGGCTCCTATAGCCGTTTCCGTCGTGGTGAGATACGGGAGTAAAGGTTTCCCGACTAGGGTAGAACTAACACTGGAGGATTAGCCAGGTATTCCTTAACCTTCTCGAATGCTTGTTGGCACTAGGAATCCCAAATGGGTTCACATCCTTTCTTTAACTTCTTGAAAATAAGTTCACGAGACCATAGTTAGTTTTGATATGAAATGACCGATGTCTTGTAAATGTTTTAGGAAACCCCTATCTCTTTTTTTGTGCTTGGCGGAGGGATTTCCTTAATGGCTTTGATCTTGGATGGATCAACTTTAATTCCTCTAAGATTGACAACATAACCGAGCAGTTTACCGAGGTCACTCCAAAGGCACACTTTTGAGGATTAAGGCGCATGAAGGTTTGCTCGGGGAGAATCCGAGTCACCCTAGAGGGGGTGAATAGGGTGATAGAAAATTCTTCGCGAAAACACGCTCTTTTTGACGAAAAGAGGCAAAGACAGTTTACGAGTCTAAACATAGGGTTAGAAAAGATTGGACTCGAAAGCAATGAATCGGAAGAAACAAGAGCGAGTTAGGGTGCATGCGAGTCTAGATTGAACTCGGAAAGAGAACACGAGAGATTTTACGTGGAAACCCTCCTGGGCGAGAAAACCACGGCCCGTGTCAATCCGGACACGAAGTCAAATCCACTATTTTAAGTCCACAAAATACCGTGAGCCGGTCGAACCCGAGTTGCTCCCTTGGACAACTCTATACAAGTTTTCCTAGACTCGAAGTTACCTTATCCGATCTAGTACTTCCTAGCTAAGATAACCCTTATAGCTAGGGACAACTAAGCTGAGTTAACCCTTACAGCTTAGTCAAGGGACCTTACAAGGAATGTAAGAAGAGTTTGTAATCGAGTACAAGACCTTACAACTCGAGAGTAATGAATTATAGAGTGGGAGTTGTAAGTTGAAGATTGAAAGTAAATACAATAACTTTGAGCAAGTATATGTATAAACAATATGTTCGGCAACCTTCAAGTCTTGTGAAGTGGCTTCTATTTATAGATAACCAAGCAAAGTAGCCGTTATCTTCATCTGCTGACTGAGAGTCTTCTCGTGACCGTTGATAATGGCTTTCCGAGTCACTCAGAAAGTATCCGTTGAAATATGGACGTTGGACAACGGTTTAATTCTCTTGGAAGTCCCAAAACCATCGGTTGTGTCTTAAAAATGAGGTGGAAACCACCGTTAGGCTTAGCGTTCCAGTTTTCCGGATATGGAAGTAGACGACTTCCGACACAATCTTCCGGACTAAAGCAGGGGAGGTGAAAAGCCATATCTCGCTGGTGATTTGACGTTACGAAGCCGGCTACTTTTGTAGTTTGAAAAAATATCCTCGATTGAATAACCTACAAAAGTAAAACACCTTCGGTTCTCAAAGTATAAAATACTTTGGTCCAAGGTTAGACACGAGATAATAAAATAATTATGATAATTACGTAATTGATTATCCGAGTCGGAAAAGAAATGGAATTTTCGAGTCTAATATCCATGATACTCGAATTCCATATGACTTAGTCTTATGCGAGGAATCAAGTTCTATAACGAATATCGAGTGGGAAAAGCTTGATATAGACTAAGCATGCAATAAACTACGAATGCCGACTATGCAAACGATAGAATAGAAAACCATAAGTCAGATTTCTAAGTGAGAAACGGCGGAATACTCGGTATATTCGAAATGCGATTAGTCCGAGTGGGAGTGGACTCGGAATAAAGAACCGGTTTTCGAGTCGCTAACTGAAAAGCGATAAAAGAGATAAGTGAGGGCCGAAACACTTAGAGAAAATACTATTTTACTCAAGTAAGTTTCTAAGACACGGAGAATGCCTTGGAATCAAAACTCTACATGTATAGAATCGTTATACCTGATTCCTTTTGCATGACTCGAAGAATATTGAGCGAGTGTCCGAGTCTTCGGCGCATGTTGTATTGCACTGAGTCTCTGGATGAATTTCCTTTGGCTGGGTAGGTGCCTTGCCCTATCTTTGGACTTTATGATCATGTCATCCACATAAACTTCAGCTTCTTTGTGGATCATATCATGCAATAAGGTTGTTGTTGTCCTCGATACGTGCCCAAATGGCATCACCACATAATAGTAAGTCCCTCATTGAGTGATGAAGGTCATCTTTTCCATATCTTCTTTAGCCATCTTCACTTGATTATACCCAACATAACTGTCCATGAACGAGAGCAAAGAATGACCTGCTGTATTATCCACAAGGAGGTCGATATGAGGCAACGAAAAATCATCTTTGGGACTAGCCTTATTCAAATCTCCGAAGTCGACACACATACAAACCTTGTCGTCTTTCTTCGGAATTGGAACTATGTTTGCTACCCACCGAGGATAGTGAACTGCCTTAATGAACCTAACCTCTAACCGCTTCTAGACCTCTTCCTTAATCTTCAAAGCTTATTTTGGTTTCATCCTCCTCAATTTACGCTTAATCGGCTTAGCATCTTCGTAAGCGGAATTTTATGTTTTGCTATACTCGGATCTATAACCGGCATGTCTTTGTAGGACCATGCAAAGACATCTATGAATTTTGTAGGGAGCGAAGTAAATTGCTTCTGCTCTTTTGGATCCAAGGTTCTCCCGATCTTAACTTCATGGTGTTGATCAACCGACCCTAGATTAATTGTTATTGTTTCCTCTACTATTGGTGAGTGATTTTCATGATCTTCCATATCTTTTATTAATTCCTTAGGGATTTCTTGTTCATCATTAGAGGCAAAATAATTAAAAGGAGTAAACGGAAAGATTCATTTTATTGAATGAAGCAACGAGCACATCGGACTCGAAACCGAAGACACAAAACTAGAAGTGACAGAATTAGGAACATAATTGGAAATAACGAAGGAGGAATACAAGCCCTAGTACTAGACTCGGAAAGAGGATGCGCTCCTAGGCTGACAGCAAACAATTATGGTTTTCCTGAGCCCTCCTCGGCGTCAATCCAAGTGACATGTTTGGATCTTTTAAAATCAATATCGGTGATGAACCTAGACGGATCGAATTGCAGGTGTAACATAGCCCGTGACGATGCACGAGACTGAATTTCCTTCTAGATTACCTTCTTGTCCGAACAGAAGACCAAAAAGATTGTTCGTAGTGAGGTTGGTGAAGACTCATATTCTAACTCTAAGTCATTATGAGTACCACATGAAGATTCAGGTATAAATCTTACCTCCTCTAAGTTTTGATTTCAAGACATAATGAGTGTAAATTCTCATATAAGTTTTCATACATTTCTAATCGACTCATAAATCACATTATTGTATATCTTCTACACTAATGTTTCGACTCACTCGGACGTCACTTAGATCTAGTGTATGATCAAATAATTTATTAACTTTTTTTATTCCGAGTTCGATCTGCATATTTCAACGCAAAGTGAATTACAGTGTTAATTCCTTCTTCTAAGTCAGTTTGTTTGTTTGAGAATTATTTGTCCAGATCAAGTCGTTATACTCGATGATTCTATTCTTTTTAACTTGATCATTCTTAGGATTGACTCGACGGAATTTGAGTATATTGAATACTAGACTCGGAAAATTCCACTCTTCTAGGCCTAAGATAATTATACACTTAATTGTCTTAATTAAATTATTATATATGCCTAATTTTGGACCAAAGTATTTTATACTTTGAGAACCAAAGTGGTTTACTTTTGTAGGTTATTCAAACGAGGTTATCTCATTTTTGAAATACAAAAGTAGCCGGCTTCTAGTTGTCAATCACCGGCAGACAAGCTTTATCTACTTCTAAACGAGATCTCGAGACATCTGTGTCGGGGTTGTCTGTTTCCAAAACTAGAAAACTCCAACGCTAGGCTCAATGGTGGTTTCCATCTTGCTTTTCGGACATCACCGGTTGACTAGAGTACCTTGAGGAGCCAAGAGCTGTTGCACAACGTTCACATCCCAACGGATCTTCTCCGAGTGACTCGGAAGAGCCGTTAAAATGGTCGATAAGGACTTCGTTCAGAATCAAGACTCAATGATCACTCTGATTGGTCATCTATAAATAGAAGCCACTTTACAAAACTTAAATGAATGTTGGAATTATTGCTGAATATTACTTGAGCAAAAATCATTGTTTTCATAATCAATCTTCTACTTACAACTCCCAGACTTATAATTAATATTTTCCGAGTTGTAAAGTCTTGTAATCGATTACATACTTCTCTTACTTTCTAAGTAAGGTCCCTTGACTAAGCTGTAAGGGTTAACTCAGCTCAATTATGCCTAACTATAAAGGGCATCTTAGTTACGAAGTACTAAATCAAATAAGGGAATTTACGAGTGTAAGGAATTATCTAAGGGAGTAATGCTAGTAGAGTCGAGTCCTTTGTATTTTAAGGATTCAAAACAGTGGATTTGACTTGGTGCTTGGATTAGCACTATCCGTGGTTTTCTGCCCCAAAAGGGTTTCCACATATTCCTGAGTGTTTTCTTTTCGAGTCCAATCTAGACTCAAACTCAGCTGTTTATCCTTTTCCGAGTAAAAAGTTACTAAGTTCCCTCAAATTTCCTCATCACCCTATTCACCCCCTCTAGGGTGACTTAGGCTCTCTAGAGCAAACATTCAATTGGTATTAGAGCCTAGCCGTTCAAGAATGATCTAACAATCCAAAGGTCTAAAGATCGGATGGCTCGGAACATTGGAGAGTTCGATGAAGGAAGGTCTTCTACCGGACTACCAAAGTTTAAAGGATCAAACTTTGTGCACTAGAAGAAACTGATGGAGTGCTTTCTATTGGAGAATGATGAAGATGTCCGGAAGAAGAGGATGCCGAAGTCAGCACCAAAAGGAACGTTGCACTGAAGGCCTCGGAAAGTAGAAAGGAAAGTCCGAGTTCCTCGGACTCGGAAAGTAGAGAGGAAAGTCCGAGTTCCTCGGACTCGAGAAGAGGATCCAATAGCACTCATTACCCGAGGCTTCAAAAGAATGATGAAGCATAAGAAGTGGGAAAAGAGGCCAAAGGAAGAGTTCTACAAGAATGATAAGAAGGACAGAAAAAATAAATATTATTCCCTTTCAAAGTTATCTTTAACTAAGAACTCTGGTTGTTTTGAATATGGTAGCAAAGATCACATAGTCAAGGACTGTCGAAAGAGAAAGAAGGACAGGAAGAAGAAGAAGAAGGCTATGATGGCCACATGGATCGATGATGACTCATCGAAGAAGATGATGATTTTGATGACTCAAAGTGTCTAATGGCACCGATAGACTTAGAAGCTGAATCTAAGTTAGATGATGACAACTCGAGACATCGAGGAGACAAGTCATCGGGAGGTAATTAAATACTTTCTCAAGTTCTCCAAAGTTGATTTGGCTAAATATATTTACACTTTGGAAGAAAAGTCCAATTCTGATTTTTCTTAGTTCAAAGAACAACTTAAGTCTCTTACTTCGAGAGCAATTATTTGAAAAATGAATTGGAGAAACTAAGACTAACTCTGAAAGAACTCAAGACTAGTACTCAAAATAATAAGATTGAGTCCGAGTCACTCGAAGAGAAAATGAGCATCTAAAGAGAAAGCTCATTGAGTCTCAAGAGCTTGTTTTACTCAAGGTCGAAAAACCTTGACATGCTTTTAGGCTCTCGGTGTGTCTCCTTCAAGAAAGAAGGACTTGGTTTTAATAAAGAGGAGGAATCTAATTCCTACTCAAATCTTTTCAAAAAGGATTCCAGAACTGTGAAGTTTACAAAGGCTGAGCATGGTCCCATTCATAAGAATGAAAGGAGGACTGTACCCAAACCAATTTATTATATGAGAAAACCTTCTCTACCTGTTTAGAAAAGAAAGGATTTTCAAAAGAAAGAGACACGAGACTCGGGTCTCTAGAAAGAAGACTCGAGAATCAGACCAAACCTAAAGTCATTCAAATATAGGTTCCCGAGAGTGTTCTTCCTCAAAAAAGACCACAGTAAAGGGAGTTACTTGGGTTCATAAGAGGAAGTGAGAAAGGTTAGTGTGTTTCTAACTTGCAGGTAACTCGAGAAAAGGCTGAAAGGTCATTGGTACTTAGACAGTGGATGCTCAAGCCACATGTCAAGAGACTTAAGACTCTTTTCCGAGTTAGAAGATTTTAAAGGAAGCAAAGTCACTTTTGGAGATGACAGTAAGGGCAAGATAGTTGGAATTGGCAAGATTGGGAAATGAGACAACTTGGTCGACCTAGTTTATCTTATCAAGGGACTAAAGTATCATCTCGCTCAGCATCTCTCAATTATGTGACAAAGGTTAAGAGGTAAGATTCACTCAAACCAACTGCTATATTTCTGATGCAACTACTGAAGAGACTAAGCTCTCAAGTAAGAGGTCGGGTAATACCTATACTATTCCTCTTTCTGAACCAAATCAGAATTTATCTTGTTTAAAAGCATCATTGCATGATGATTCTTGGACATGGCATCACGGACTAGGTCATGTTAGCATGGACACTATCAAAAAGCTTGCATCTCATGGTTTAGTTAGGGGTTTACCTAACTGCGCATTTAATAAAGATAAAATCGTGAAGCATGCACAAAAGGGAAACAAGTCGGATCATCCTTCAAACTTCTCAAAACTGTTTCCACATCCAAAGTGCTTGAATTGCTTCATATGGATTTATGTGGTGAAATCCCTGTGAAAAGCCTCGAGAGGTAAATCATATGTACTTGTGATTGTTGATGACTTTTCACGATTTACTCGGGTTTGTTTTCTCAAGAACAAAAATGAAGCTTTCAAAAGTTCAACTCTATACCCGGGTGGCAATTCTATCTTTCCGTTTTCCTTTTCCATTCTAAATTTCTCAAGAACATCTAATGGGTGGCAATTCTATCTTTACCTTTTCCAAGATACGGTCAAGGGCTTTACTGTAGGTAGTATCAATAGGAGTGTAGTTGGTATACCTGTTGAGGGCATTGACATCTGCACCCCTACTAGTATTGCCTGTATTGGAGGTTTTCTTATCTTTGGAATGATAATTACCTCTATACCCGGTCACGAATTTTGTGGTCGTGGTAGACAGCTCTTCTTCTATCAGCAAACCAGCATCTCTAAGGGTTGAAAAGTTCATCATGGGTAGGAATGAGGTGCTGATTGTAATTGGGCTTAAGGTTTTTACGATGATCCTGACTTGGTCTTTCTCGGAGTGTCGATCAACCATGTAGGTTGCCTTTGCTCTCCATCTAGTGAGGAAATCTATTAAGCTCTTCTTCTCACCTCGCTTGATTAATTCCAAGTCTCTTAGTATTAATGGAGGAACTCCTTGCACATATCGATCCGGTTGGCAAACTTGCGTGGGTCGACTACATTGTACCGCTTCATTACATCGGTGTCGAACGTCGAAGGAAAGATAATGTGGTAAATGTCTTTGGGATTGTTCTTAAGATTCATTGCTCCTAAAAAGTTTTGTATGTGATGATGGGGATTCTTATAACATTTGAACTTAATATCGGGCATGGTAACTTAGGAGGTAGTTAACCTTGAGGGGTTGAAGTGAATCTCTTATGATCGAAGTAGTGATTACTGAACATGGATGACTCCCTTAACATCAATTATATTTGATCTATATGGGGATCAGGCTAAGATTTGGATTTGTGTTTGGGACTTGCCTGGAGGAGACAAGATAGGTGGAGGTGGTAGAATCGGTGTCTCTTCTCTTCATAAGCATTCAGCTTCCTCATCTCTCTTACTATCCTCAATAGCCCTTATGATGGTCTTAATATCCCTCAATATAGATGACATCTTCTCCTCTTGATCATTCAATCTAGTTTCCACCATGGCTATATTATCATTAAGTAAAATGAGATTAAGAGACTACTCTAGGTTAAGATCCATTGGAAAGGAACTCTTTTTAGGTATTGTCTTATGACAAGGAATAGATCGAGACGGTGTAGTATGCACCAAAGTTTATCGCACTCGGTGTAGACCGCGAGTAGATAGAAAAGAAAACGTGCCGGACCCCTTGGTGAGGCGTTCTAATCTTTTAGATCTCGGATTCCGACGACACTCGGTTGACGTACATTTCCCTATTCTGCAACCCAAAGGATGAGGTTTAGGACCATGTGAGAGAAGATCATTTTTGGGAGGAAGGGACTTAAGCGCGAGACCCGAAGAAACTAAGGATGTTTTTGTTTGGATGCACGTAAAGAATGTGACGATAATATGATGCATAACTTAGTTGAGATGATAATCTAACTAATGAATGATTGACCCTTAAAGAAAACGTGTTTTTATTCTAGATAAATGATAATGCATTCCTTATTTGAGATGAATTTGTTTTGGGCTAAATGCAAATGCAAAAATGAATTTACCTAATACAAGATGAATGCACATGGATTCACCTAATAGGATATGAATTCTAAATGCAAATGGGCTCGTCTAATATGAGATGATTTTATTTGGCTAATGCAAATAGACTCACCTAATATGAGATGATTTTATTTGGCTAATGCAAATGGACTCACCTAATATGAGATGATTTTTATTTGGCCAATGCAAATGGAATCACCTAATATGAGATTATTGTATTTGGCTAATGCAAATGCAAAATGAGAATGTAAAAGAAAAAAAGACTAAAAAAGAAAAGAATGGGACTTTCCGTAAGACCCTTTTACAAGCGGTAACTACGTAAACTGCCAAAAAGAATTTTAGCATAACACGGAAGTGCAAACAATGGACTAACCCTAGTAGAAAAAGGAATTTTGACTTTTGGCTAAATGTCATCATGGATTGACTCTAGGAAATTTATTAAAGTGTTTTATTTTCACCCATGCAAGGGCTTAATTAACGCTCCTCACCTATCCCAAAAGGCTCACAAGTAGAAGATTAAATCTAAAATGAAGATTCAGGTATAACTCTCTCTCTCTTGGGTTTTGGTTCTAAGTCATTCGAGCTTTCTAGAAACCATTACTTAAGTTTTCATCCTGTTTTGACCCGCTCACAAACTAGTCTTTTAGCATAACATTCTTAATTGTATTTCTCACCCACTTAGACATAACTCAGAATTATCGCATGAGTAAATAATTTCTCCAACACGTTTATTCTAAGCACTAACTTTGTGTTTAAAGTGAAAATGAATTTCTGCGTTAATTCTAATTTCTAAGTCGGTTTATTTATGGAGAATTATTTGCTTGATTAAGTTTATGTACCCTGATATTTTATTCTCTTTAACTTGATCACTTTTAAGGATTGACTCAAGATGGAATTTGAACCTAATGGATATTAGACTCGGAAAATTTCACTCTTTTAGGTTGAAGATAATTAAGTGTTTAGTTACTTTATTATTTGTGCTTAATCTTGGACCAAAGTATTTTTATACTTTGAGTACCACTTTGATTTTCTTTTGTAGGTTTATTAAACAAGTCTAATCTATTTTTGAATTACAAAAGCAACCGGTTTCTATCCGTTAAACACCAGCGAGATAGAGATTAACCATTTACGGACATGGCTCGGACATTATGTCAAGGTTGTTTGTTTCCAAAATTGGAAAATTGAAACTTTGAGTCTAATGGTTGTTTCTACCTCATATTTCAATCACCACAAGATGATTGGACCATCTTTTGAGCCAAGGATCACTACACAACGTTCACATTTCAACGAATCCTTTTACGAGTGACTCAAACTAGTCATTACGACAGCGAATGAAACTCACCAGTCCAGAATAAGTCACAACGGTCATACTGCTCGGGTGCTTATAAATAGAAGCCACTCTACAAGACTTGAAGGCTTGCTGGGACCGAACACATTCTACTATTACTCAATATTTTAGCTTTTACAACTCCAAATCTATAATCTCTTACTTTACGAGTTGTAAAGAAAGTGTTGTAATCACTTCTACTCTTTACTTTCTTTCTAAGTCCTTTGACTCAGCTGTAAGGGCTAACTCAACTCAGTTGTCCTTGACTGTAAGGGTTATCTCGGTCGGGAAGTACTAGATCGAGATAAGGAAACTTCGAGTCTAAGAAAACTTGTAAATGAATTGTCTAAGGGAGCAATTCTGGTTAAAGTCGATCCTTTGTAATTGGGGATTCAACTCGTGAATTTGACTTGGTGCTTGGATTAGCACTTGTCCATGGTTTTCTGCCCCAGGAGGGTTTCCACGTATTCGAGTGTTTAACTTTCCGAGTCCAATCTAGACTCGGAATTCGTTCTGTTTCCATTTTGTGCAAAATTGTTTGATATTTCTCAAAAATATTCCATCACCCTATTCACCCATCTTTAGGGTGACTTAATCTCTCGAAGAGTAAACCTTCATTTGGTATCGGATCCTAGCCTTTGAAGGGGATCTCACAATCTAAAGGTCTAAAGATCAAATGGCTCGAGAACAATAGAGAGTTCTATGAAGGAAGATCATCCACCGGACCATACAAGTTCAAGGGGTCAAATTTTGCACACTAGAAAAAGATGATGGAGTGCTTTCTACTAGATAATAATGAAGAATTATGGAACATCATCAGGAATGGAAACTTTATTCCAAAAGAGATGGCAGGTGCAAGATTTGTGCCTAAAGAAAAGATACGAGTACACTTCGAAGAGAATGAGAAGTTCATAAAGAACTTCAAAGCCATGAACACACCGATGTGTGCTATTAGCTCAAAAGACTACAACGAGTGTCAGCCGTGACACAGCCAAAGTGGTGTGGGATACATGTGTCAACACCTGTGAAGGAACCAGTCAAGTGAAGCATGTGAAGATAAGTCAATATCTTCACAAGTATGATCTGTTTAGAATAGAACCAAAAGAGAACATCTCTCGGATGTATGCTCGGTTCACCGAGATTACCAATAATCTCAAGTCTATGGGTAGAAAGATCTCTCACGACGAAATGATCGGAAAAATTCTAAGAAATCTACCAAAAAGAAGATGGGATCTAAAGGTGACACACATTAAAGAGGCTTAGAATCTCTCTCAATTGAAGCCTAATGAGCTCATTGGGAAACTACTTACTCATGAGATGCACCTGGAAGAAGAGGATGTCGAGGTCAGTACTAAAAAGAACATTGCGGTGAAGGACTCGGAAAGCGGACGACAAAGTCCGAGCTCATTAGACTCGGAAGAGGAACCCATGACACTCATTGCCCGAGGCTTCAAAAAGATGAAGAAGTACAAAAAGTGGTAAAAGAGGCCAAAGGAAGAGTTCTACAAGAAAGACAAAAAGGACGAGAAAGGTAAATACTCATCTCCTTCTAACTTGTCTTTAACTAAGAACTTTGGTTGCTTTGAATGTGGCGAGCAAAGAGAACATAGTCAAGGACTCGTCCAAAGAGAATGAAGGATAGAAGAAGAAAAAGGCTATGAGGGCAACCTGGAGCGATGATGACTCATCTAAAGAAGATAATTCTAACGATTCAAAGTGTCTTATGGCATCGATAGACTTAGAAGCTGGATCCGAGTCGAGACAGTGACAACTTAGATATTGAGGAAACAAGTCCTCGGGAGGTAATTGAATACTTCCTTAAGTTTTCCAAAGTTGATTTAGCTAGATATATCTTTAGTTTGGAAGAAAAGTCCAATTCGACTCTTTTGATTTTAAAGAACAACTTAAGTCTCTTACTTGTTGAGAGTAATGTTTTAAAAAATGAGTTAGAAAACTTAAGACAAAATCCGAAAGTACTTGACAGAGTACTCAAGATAATGAGACCGAGTTTGAATCACTCGGAACGAGAGAATGAGCAATTAAAAGGAAGCTCCATGAGTCTCAAGAGCTGGTTATAAAACTCACTCAAGGTCAGAAAAACCTTGATCTTTTACTAGGCTCTCGGTGTGTCTCGTTTAGAAAAGAAGGTCTTGGTTACAATGCTGAAGAGGAATCTAATTCCTACTCGGATCTTTTCAAAACTAATTCCGGAACTCGTAAAGTTTTGAAGCGCCGAGCATGGTCCCATTCAATTGAATAAAAAAGGACTGAGCACATACCAGTTTACAGGAAAAAGCCTTCTCCACCTGTTTACAAAAGAAAAGATTTTCAAATAAAAGAAACATAGACTCAGTTTTCTAGAAGGAAGACTTAGAATCGGACCAAACCCAAAATTATTCAAATCTGTGTTCACAAAAGTGCTCTTCCTCATAGAAAGGCCACAATAAAGGTAATTACTTGGGTTTGTAAGAGGAAGTGAGAAGGGTTAGTTTGTTTATGACTTCCAGGTGACTCAGAAACAAAATGGTCACTAGTACTTAAACAGTGGTTGCTCACACCATATGTCTAGAGACTCAATACTCTTCTCGGAGTTAGAATATTTGAAGGGAGAAAAAGTCACATTTTAAGACAACAGCAAAGGCAAGATAGTTGGGATTGGCAAGATTGGTCAAGGAAACAACTTAGTCAGCCCAGTCTACCTTATCCAAGGGCTTAAGTACAATCTACTTAGCATTTCTCAGCTATGTGACAAAGGGCAAGAGGTAAGGTTCACTCGGACCAAGCTGCTACATTTTTTATGTAGTCACCAAAGAGACAAAGCTCTCAAGTCCGACAATAGGTAACACTTATACTATCAACAAACTTGTATATTATGGATTGGTTAAGGGTCTACCTAACTGTGCATTTAAGAAAGATAAAATCTGTGAAGCATACACAAAAGGAAATCAAGTCGAGATCTTCTTTCAAACCACTCAAAGCTGTGTCTAAATCCAAACTGCTTGAGTTAGTTCATATGGATTTGTGTGGTGAAGTTCTTGTGAAAAGCTTAAAAGGTAAATCATATGTGCTTGTTATTGTTGATGATATTATCTTTGGAGCTACTAATGAAACTCTATGTCAAGAGTTTTCGAGGTAATAAGACAGGAGTTCCAAATGAGCATGATGGGAGAACTTAATTTCTTTCTTGGTCCGTAAATCAAACAAGAAAAGGATAGGATCTATGTCTATCAATCTAACTACATTAAGGAGTTATTGAAGAAATATAAGCTACAAGATGTGAAGCATGCAGCAACACCTGCGAGTAGCAGTTTGGAACTCGACTTATTAGATGAGAAAGGTAAAGTTGTAGATCGAAACTCTACAGAGGTATGATTGGATCTTTGCTTTATCCGACATCTAGTAGGCCGAGATATCATGTTTAGTGTCTGCCTTTATGCAAGACTTCAAGCTAATCCTAAGGAATTACATCTCACTATGGTGAAGAGAATCTTTAGATATCTTGCATGGACTCGGAATCTTGGTCTATGGTTTTCAAAGAATTCAGAACCGACTCTTACTTGGATACTCGGATGTCGACTATGTTGCATACAAGGTTGATAGAAAGAGCACATTAGGAGCATGCCAATTTTTGGGTTAATCCTTCATCTCCTGTCACTCAAAGAAGCATAACTCAATTGCTCTATCAACTACTAAGGCTGAGTACATTGCGGCTGGAGGTTGCTTGTGCTCGAGATTCTCTAAAGGATCTTGGATTATCATTCACATCGATTCCGATAAAGTGTGACAATCAAAGTGCAAAGAGCATCACTAAGAATCCAGTTCAGCACTCAAAGACAAAGTATATTGAGGCCAAGTATCATTTTCTAAGAGACCATTATAAGAAAAGGTGATATTGAACTTGAGTCTATTCCTACGAAATTTCGAGTTAGGTGATATTTTCACTAAGCCTCTAAGTGAAGATCAGTTTCACTTTATTAGGAATGAGTTTGGCTTGATTAATACATGATTATGTGATTTATTACATGATTTATTCTTTCATGATTGAGTGTTATATGCCTTGAGTAGATAACAAATGGATCGATTGACTCGGAATGAGACTGAGCTATGAGTTATACGTTTTCCGAGTGTTACGAGTCACTCGAACACCTTAGTGAGTCGGACTCAGATTATGAGCAAAATGGACATCAAAATTATAAGGTCATCTCCGGATAAATGGAGCATGTCATAAATGTTTTCGAAAACTCATTCTTCTCTCTCTCTCTCTCTCTCTCTCTCTCTCTCTCTCTCTCTCTCTTTCTCACGTGAACAGATCGGTAGAAACTAGCCGTTGGAAGAAAGCTGTTGGAGAAACTAGCCGTTACTTGCGCTGAGAGACTCAACGATCTCATAACCGTTGCTTGGGTAACTAAGTCGACAGTCGGTTGGAAGCCTTTTCTTGCTATAAATAGAACCGCTTCACTTTCTTTTCTCCACTTTACCCACTTATTGCTTGTTCTCTCGCTCTCCTTGCTCTCAAAATTCTCTCGATCACTCATGCTTACTATCTCTCTCTCATTCTCAATCTTCCCTGCTCTCTACTCTTTCTCTCATTTCTCTCAATCACTCTCTACTCTCTAAACATGCCTAAGAGAGCAGTTGCTCGGGAAGGAGGTTCGACCACTAAGAAGGCTAGAACCAAATCCACTCAATCCGAGGCCGCACCAAGCAAAGGCAAAGAGCCTACCTCGGAAGAACCAAAACACTTTTATCTCCCAACACTTCATTCTGGACAACAAGTTCTTTCCTAAAACCTCCTTCTCGTGGTTGAAATACATCGCCAAAACCTGTGTGTACAACTATCTTTGCTTACGTGAGTACATCTACCCAAACCCCGTGTCTAAGTTTTATACTCACATAACTGCTAGTGATGGCATCATCACCTCTCTTGTTTAAGTTAAGACCGTTCGAATCAATCTTACCTTACTTCACAAACTTTTCAATGTAAAAAGTCTCTTTCTTAACTCCAATCATGTTCCATTCAATGAAATCGTTGATGATTTCTTTGACAAATACGCTAATAGCCTCCTCAATCCAAAAAGAACTTTTACGTGACTCGGATGAAGTTAGAAGCTAGGCTTCGTATTTCATTCCGATGAGGACTTTCTTATCTCACTACCCATCAAAAGATAACCCTAACTCCAAAGTTCTCAAGGTTCTCTATGACATTCTTAAGGGCTACGAAGTAGACCTCTTTCCTTTCATTTTAGAGCGGATGGCAAGCTGTGCCCTCTAACTTTAAAAAGTCATCTTCATATCCCTTTGGAGCTCTTCCGAGTGTTGTTTCCACTTAGTTCTAGGTCCCTCTTCCTTTTGACCCAAACTGTTGCTTAGAACCTGCCATTTGTCTTGGCGAAGTGAACTTATGGGTCTAGGATACTCGGGAAGTCAAACCTGGTGTCCGGGTTCATGCGTCTAAGTTACCACCACCACCTCCTCCACCTCAAAATCAAATAACTCCAGAGGTTTCACTCCTACCTACTGGACCTTCTACTTCTTTGTCTGCTCCTTCTATAGAACTTCTTGAAAAGGTGGCCAACAAATTTGCTTCTCCGGTCCTAGACTTACAAACAACTCTAAGGGCCTTCAAGGCTTAAATCCCAACTCTAACTTTGATGCACAGCCAGGCTCAAGCTTAGCTCAAGGAGTGTCAAAACATGATTTTCTGAGTTCAAGGAGGTGATCAAGGAACAACGTGATCAAATTCAGCACCTCCAAGAGAGAAGATCTAAGGCGGCTAAGGACTCGGAATATTTTGAAAAATGCGAGGAGTCCTCCAGCCCTTCTAAGTTCAAATCGGAAGAAGCTAAAGAAGAAGCACAAGAAGGAGAGGCTGAAGGAGGAGAAGAAGAAAAAGAAAAGAGGAAGAAGCCGGTAAGCTTGAGGACCAGGCAACAAAGAACTTGAGGTGATTTCCTCATATCACACTTGGAGTGCCTCAAAAGAGGCTAGCGAAGCTGGTCGATCCAAAGCCTCCGCCTCGAGAATCACAGCCAGCGATAGTCTTTGAGGAAGAAGAAGAAGAAGAGGATGATATGCCTTTGGTTCATAGAACCAGGATTTCTCCACTTCCGAGATGGACCCATTCGACACCCATCTCGCCCAGCTACTTCAACTCAAGCTTATAGGCGCGGGCGCGCAGCTCGCTCTTCATCCTCGAGACAAACCGCCCTTCCCTCTTGATTTTCAAACTCAGTTTTTATTTCTTTTTTGTCCAACATCTTTTGTAATTACTTGCTCTTTCCTCCTTCTTTTTTTAATTTTTGTTGAAATGCATAGAGGGAGAAAAAAGATAGAAAATTAGATGTTTGGTTTAGGGGAGTTTTTCCCTTTGTTATTTTCTAAGCTTATCTTATTTTATCCTTGTACAAATGTTTCTTGCAATAAATGAAATTTATCTATTTTTGAGCATATTTGTTTCGAGTACATGTTTTATTTCTTCTTGCTCCGATATTATCTCTTTAGTCTTTAACAATCCTACTCTAGTTATCTCAAGAAACATGTTCTGAGTTATATTTTGAACTAGGCTAAGCGATAATCGTTCTTCATCGTATTTTCTGCTTCCGATTAATATTTTATGCTCGATAAAGTCTTTATGAAAACTTAACTCTTTAAACTGACAAGTTTCTATCGTAAGTATGGAATGTCTTTCATCAAAAGGGGAGATTGAAGACTCGGGTATAACTCTCTATCTCTCTTAGGTTTTGATTCTAAGTCATTCCGAGCTTTATAGAAACCATTATCCAAGTTTTCATCTTGTTCCGACCCGCTCAAAAACCAATCTTTCATCATAACCCTCTTAAATGTGTTTCGACCCACTCATACACAACTCGGAATTATCACATGAGTAAATAATTTCTCTAACGCTTTTATTCCGAGCACTCGACTTTGTGTTTTAAGTGACAATGAATTCTGCGTTAATTCTAATTTCTAAGTCGGTTTATTTATGGAGAATTATTTACTTGATCAAGTTTATATACCTTGATATTTTATTCTCTTTAACTTAATCACTTTTAAGGATTGACTCAAGATGTAATATGAACCTAATAGATATTAGAATTAGAAAATTCCACTCTTTTAGGTTGAAGATAATTAAGTATTTAATTAGTCCGATTTAATTATTATCCGAGCCTAATCTTGGACCAAAGTATTTTTATACTTTGAGTACCACTTTGATTTTCTTTTATAGGTTGATTAAAAAGTCTAATCTATTTTTGAATTATAAAAGTAACCAGTTTCTACTCGTTAAACACCAGCACACAGAGATTAACCATTTTTGGATATGGCTCGGACACAGTGTCAAGGTTGTTTGTTTCCAAAATTGGAAAACTGCAACATTGAGTCTAACGGTTGTTTCCACCCTATATTTCAATCACCATCAGATGATTGGACCATCTTTTAAGTCAAGGATCACTACACAATATTCACATTTCAACGGATCCTTTTTGAGTAACTCATACTAGCCATTATAACGGCTAATGAATCTCACCGAGTCTAAAATAAGTCATAACGGTCATTGTGCCTGGATACTTATAAATAGAAGCCACTCTACAAGACTTGAAGGCTTGCTGGAACTGAAAAGATTCTACTATTACTCAATCTTCTAACTTTTATAACTCAAAATCTGTAATTTCTTACTTTACGAGTTGTAAAGAAAGTCTTGTAATCACTTCTACCATTTACATTCTTTCTAAGTCCCTTGACTGAAATATAAGGGCTAATTGAGCTCGGTTGTCCCTAACTATAAGGGTTATCTCGATCGGGAAGTATGAGATCGGATAAGGGAACTTCTAAGTCTAGGAAAACTTGTAAAGGAATTGTCTAAGGGAGCAATTCGGTTAGAGTCGATCCTTTGTAATTGAGGATTCAATTAGTGGATTTGACTTGGTGCTTAGCACTGTCCGTGGTTTTCTGCCCCAAGAGGGTTCCCAAGTATTTACGAGTGTTTAACTTTTTGAGTCCAATCTAGACTTAGAATTTGTTTCTATTTCAATTTTGTGTAAAATTGTTTGATATTTCTCAAAAATCTTCCATCACCCTATTCACCCCTATATGTAAGCATGCAATTGAAGTCAAAGGGACCACCTAATGGTCAAAAAGTTCTATGTTCAAATAGGTTTACAAGGTAGGATACATGGTGACTCATAGTTCGAGAATTTGGTCCTCTATATGGGGCACGACGGAAATCAGCCAGAATTCTCGGTGCCTCTCGGTGAACCAAAAGGTTTGACCCAAGAGTGCGTTATACGAGGGAGGAGGTACCGTTTCCTTAGGCAATCAAGCCTAGTTAGGCCCGCCTAGGAACCAGTGGGACCTTTCTTCGAGAAAGTGTAAATAGGGGGTAGAATAAACTTTTCTTAGGGGTCCAAAACAATATTTAAACTAGTCCAAAGGTTGCTAAATGTGGGATGCCTAATGCAAACACATCATTAAAACACAATACTCAAATTTTCAAATTTCGCCCTCTTAATAGATAATTTATCCTCGGCGGAGTCGCCATCTGTAGGAATCACGGCTTAGGGGGCCCGAGACCGAGCTTCCCCACGAATGCTTGGCGTAAGGGTTTTAGAAAGTGAAAGAATGTTTTAATGGTTTTGAAGATGCATTTTAGAAAGTAGGGATGAACCTTTTATTAAGATTTCCAAGTTTTATTAAATCAAGTTAAAATAAATTAAATTAAATTTGATCGCCGTTTTATTAAGTATTTCAATTTTATAAATTCATTTCAGAATTCTCAGGATATTATTTCCTAATTAAAGGACACATAAAATTTAGAAACTAGGGTTTCAGCCGTGAGGCTTCAGGTGCGAACCGATGTGAAAACACCGGTTTGGACCCAAGCCTTAGCCGCTGACCACCCGGTGTAGACGGCAGCCTATACTCGGTGGTTGCCCGCACCAACCATAGGCCCGGGCTGACACGGTCGAGCATCGGCCTCTGGCCTGGCAAGTAGATCCAGGTTCCTTTTTTACCACTGCAACCACAAAATAACCGAAATGCAAATTTGATAAGAATAAAGTATTAAAAGGGAGTCCCAGGTTAGTTTTTAGGATGAAAACTAACAAAAATAAAAACTTACTCTTCCAATCTTAGTATGGGAAAACTAAGACTAAAAAAGGCTAAAATTGACTCCATCTGTCTTTGAACCAAGAATTAGATTCGGGACGAGGGTACGAAATGTAGGGAAAACCCTTCCATTTTGCCCGTCCGAATAGGGCTATTACTAGTTTGAGTAGTATATTAAAAGAATGCGCTATATATAAATAGATTACATGATAAAACAATAAATAAAAGCGACCAAACATAATCAAAGGAAAAGCAATAAAGAAAGCGGTAAAGAAAGGGATAAAGAAATCAAAAAAGAAAAGAAAAGCGAAAAGCTGAAAGATTACATCGGGAGGGGAGAAATTAAAAGAACAATTACATCTCTTTAATCCATAATACGAAAGCGGTAAATGAAGCATAAAAATGATAAACCCTTTTGAAGGTAGCACGATTGCCCTCGGGTAGTCCCACCTTGCCAATCGGGATCTCTGCGTCTGGATCTTTTGATGCGACGACGACAAATGAAAGAAAAAAGGGCTTGTTTTTGTGAACTATGTATGTAGGGAATAGTAAAGATCGATTGAATGAGTGCCCGAGAGATCAGAATAATCGAATATTCTTTAGCTTTTGGCACGGATTCAATGACGGTAAGTTAAGCGAAAATGAACGATTGATAGTAATTTTGGCAAAGTAACGTTTAGGTATGAGTGCTCCGGTTAGCTTTCCGCGAGCATTACACATAAGAGAAAGTCGTATTGGATAAAAGTAAAATGCGATATTCTGAACTTGGAATTTCCCGGTACACAGCATCTGGACTCCATTGTCTCCGAAGGCTTGGCCCGATATTGGATCGTCCGAAAGAAAAGGAGATTTTTGGATCAACCCAAGGCAAAAGGTTGTTTATTTAGTGCTGAGGGTTCTTTATGGTTCAACTGGTTTATGTCACATCAATCGAATCACAAGCCGAGATCCAAATCCTCAAATAGGAATCGAGATTTCATTATCGGGGCAACGAGAATAAAATATAGAAATAAAGAGATAAGAGACGACATTTTTAGGTGTCTATACAAGTCGATTCCGTTAAGTGCCTCTTTTCCTCTAGATCGTCCATTGTGGCACTTTTCCTCTTTCGGTGAGTTGATTGTTCAAATTGCGTATCATATTATTCGTTCTTGCAAGAATTTGAACGACTCAACGTTGAGTGGTACTCGGGATGCTATGTTCATAGAAGGTATTGTGGGCATACGAATTGCCCAAAATCAAAATGTTTACATGGAGGATGTGTGCCGGGTCATTACCCGACAACGTGCGAATCGCGAAGCGCTCAGCGTCTATGAGTTCGATCTGCGGGGTTTGCAATGCGGCGGAGGAGAACGATTGCCACGCCTGTTTCGCTGCCCCTAAGCCATCGCTATTTGGGAAGGCATCAAATTCCCTCTGGAGCTTTGGGATGTGACTTTCACCTAAAGGTTACGGACTATGTGGAGAATGGTAGAGTTGCTCTTAGTGTGAAAGGTTGGGAGGAGTATTTGGCGATGATTTGGGACGTGTGGAACGCCTACAACAATCAGCTATATGGGGAAAGGGACTACAACTACAATGTTCTTGGTAACAAAGCCACTGAAGTTTGTCAATGAGTTCGAGAGAACTACAAAAGGTAACACAACCATGCCTACACCACGGGTAAATAAATGGCAGCCCCCAAACTCGGGCTTTTGGGAGCTCGGCTTTGACGGGCGAAAATACGAAGCTGGGGTTATGGTTGGGGTGCGGTTTTACATGGCAATATTGGGGTAGTTGTGTTGTGCGCGACTTGCCGGGGACCGGGGTTTCTTGGAGTGTGTAACACCCGAAACTTAATCGTATTTAATTATTTTAAATTTGTATCTTATCATCTCAATACTTGTTTAAGAGTAGCGAGTCGCGCAAAAAAAAAAAAAAAATTCGAAACCAAAATAAAAGGTGCGACCAATTTAATAATTGCAAATAATAATGGATAAATCGTACAAATTTACGTTTGTGCCACGAAATGTATATGTGTTATACATGTTCGAATAATTTCATTCCGAATCCGAATAATTTAAAATGCAAAGCGAAAATAAAATAAAATAATATATATATATATATATATATATAAAGAGAGGGGAAAAGGGGAGACTGGGATTTTCTAGAAGTCACCTGGCCAAAATAAATTACCGAGGAAGCTCATTTTCACGAGGGAAGCACACAAGCCCCAACTCCCTCTCACCTCTCCTCCTCCTCCATTTCCCCTTATTGCCATCACCGCTGCCACCACCAGCCGGCTGTCGCCGGCACCTGCTGCCGCCGATAAATCGCCACCGGCGCCCAGCTACCGCCACCACCACCTCGCTGCAGCCAGTTCTCTCTCTCTTTTCTTTCCCCGTCTCGCGTCGGCAGGCGGAACAGCCCTGCTGCTGCTCCGCCACCGCCTGCCGCCATCCCTAGCAGCCGTCCGGTGCTTGACGCCGCCCACCAACACCCGCTGCCGCTGCCTCGACACTCGAACTCCACCGCCCAATTCCACCTCGAAACCCCCTTTAAGGTATTTCTCCAATCCTGAATTTCTACTTAAATTATATCACAAATTTATGTTGTACTTGGAGTAATTAGACAAGATTGAGTTTTGAATTGATTTTAGTGGAATTGGGAGGACATTAGGAGCAATTGACGTTGAATTTAGAGCTACTCGAACCTTGATATGGAACTTGAAAGTTCATATGAGCATGCTCACACTTGTGAATATATTTACGTGATGTTGTATTGAGCATGATTGAATTACTTTGTTATGTGAAGGTTGATTGAGTTGAAACTGGGTTTTGTGGTTGTAAATATACTTAGGCGTGTGACCGTTGAGTTGTGTACTCCGAGCGTGTGGCTCGTTGAGTTTTATTGTGGATTTTATGCAGGTTTTTAAGGCTTTTAGCCTAATTGTTAAGTCATGTTTCAAACGAAACTCTGCCAAAATTTTTAGAAAATTGGAAAACCAAACCGACCCCTTAAATAGGAAGTTCGCTTGATTATTTGGTCATAGAACTTATCGGAAAGTATTAAGTTGTCGAGGGATCCTTTAATGAATAACGAAGGGGATAAACAGACATGAAAGCCTTTAAGAATGACAAGGAAAATAGTTAACTTATATAACAAAAATTCAAAGAATACAAAGTATATAAGTAATATTAACAATTCATTAAGCAAATATAACTTATAGAAGCCTTACTCTAAACACAAACAGGTCACAAACGTGGTAATCGGGAAGCTTGTGTAAGGAGTGAAAACGCATTGAAAAGGTACGTTATTGCTTGTACATTTTCCCAAGTGTTCATCTTTATTATTGAGTTTATTGTTTTAATAATATAAATAATTTGGACCCACTTCACGATCACAGTTCACGATTAACGATTACAATTCACGATTATAGTTTACGAACACGATTACGATTCATAGTTACCGTTTACGAATACGATTACAGATTCACGATTATAGTTTACGAACACGATTACGATTCACGATTACAGTTTACGATTTACAATTACGATTACTGATTACAATTCACAAGGGCCCTTCCGATCGATCGGGATAAATGAATGAATTGTCTATACGATTACTGATTACATAAACGATTATCTCACAGAATCGCCATGGCATTCATATGTACATAATTGGGTCCTAACGATTTCAAAGATGAACGCATAGTGACCCTACTTCGCTTTACTTCAGCTTTACACACAAATAGCTTTTGGAACCGGTTTCAATTATCTGCGTGCGCTCACCGACTTTTATAATGAATGTTTACGAGTACAAGGGTAGCGTCATCGGGCCTATGGCTCATTCTTGTTTTTATGTTTTCTTAAATGTTTTTAGGGAAGGAAATATTGTTAATGTTGGGCAAGAAGTGACAAGAGCAAAGGAATCGGGAGGTGTTGACTCGGATCGGTGATCGGGCTTTGGTTAATCGGAAGCGTTTTATGATTGGCTTTTGGCAATTGTGTTTTTTTGGGTTAAGACATCCATGTGGATTTAATTGCTTGCGGAGTTATTTACGTCGATGGTGATTTGTTAAATGTCATAATGTATCTTGGGAAGAACGAACTCATGTTTGGTGGTTTAAATTATGTATATTTATATTGGGTTTGATGTATGAGACTTTTATTGTAAGTGTTTGGGGAAATTAAAAGGATCATCATACGTCTTGTTGTAAATTTAGCCTAGTCTCTCGAGGAGGGACGGCGATAACGCCCTAACAAGACATAGCTTCCTGCTCGCTTTGTTATATCATGGTTATTCAATAAGTGTGTTTTATATAGTGATTATATTGGGGCGTTACGAGTGGAAATCGAAGAGGCCAATGCGTGTGTGTTCGAGCTGAAGTTAGCTTTGGAGCATGGATTTTCGTCTCGGTTGGTGGAAGGTAACGATGCCTCTTTAATCTCGAAGATCAACAACCGGACTGGTTTGAGCTCCGATTTAGGTGATTTTATTTCGATATTATTGAACTTTGTAAGAATTTGGAGTTATATTCTTTCTCGCATGTGTGTAGGGGGTCATTCGAGTAACCCACTCAATCACACATTTTCAATCTTATGACAACTTTGGTAAGTCATGGGTAGGAGATAGCCTCGATTTGGTTGTTAAGTTGATTGCTCGCAATATGTCTTTGCTTGAGAATTAATATACCCCTTCATCTTTGATTTTATATATATATATATATATATAAAAGCGTAACTATGTACAAATAGAAAATGAAATATAAGGATTAGTAAAAATGAATATTTGCAATCTGCGTAGGCTTGACAAAGAAATGTCATCCTCTGACTAGAAACGTTAACTTCTAATTATTAAAAAAGTTACAAATGGGCAATGTAAATGAAATAAAGCACCTAAATTGCAAAGTAGAATGGTACACGTGGTTAAATGGCACTTCAGCCCAAACTTCCGAAAGTGCTTAACAAATCGTGAACCATGAAAACTATAAAGAAGCTCCATAACTAACTAGGAAGGAACATATCGATCATTGGGTGCCCCAATAATCAATTCTTTTCTTTCCCGGTCCAATTGTCTACTACTTTTTTTCTTGAAGTGAAGCCCAACCTATAATCCTTGTAAGTTTTTTTAAAAAAAATGGGGGAACGTTTTAGTATAGTTTCTTCAATTTTACTACTGCTTTGCGCTCTCTCTCTCTCTAATCGAGGGATTTTCAATTCCTCGACTCCTTTTGAATCTTGGTGTAGTGAGTTATTTTCGGATTTTTATTTTGATTTTAAATATAGTGTCTATTGAAGTAGCCTTTGGAGCATATTGATTTGTTATTATTGTTATTGGTTGCTTATTGTCCATTGATTTGAGAAATGATTTGAACAGCTACATAAATGATTTTATTCTCTCAGAACTTCACCAATTCAGACACTTCAGACGAGGCACACTTGATGTGACAGGAGGTACCAGACGTGACTTCTCATAGTGGACGCGCATTTTTCTGAGGGCGGCCCATGCCGCCACCTGTTGGAGAAACTAGCGTTAACATGGCTTCTTGTCATTCATCGTGGAAGACTATCATTTTTCTCACCTACACTTATTAACTAAAGAGAGTGAATAAGTTATTGCATGTTAATTAATTAGGAGAGATAATGAGTTGGGGGCGGGGCATGCTTATTTTAATTAAGTAAGAGCTTATTAATTAGGATAGAGAATGAATTTAATTAACATCTTTTTCTATTTTTTTATTTTTACTACATTATTATTGCACGTTAATTAAGAGTTGATTAGCATATTTTTTAAAAAAATTATTTTATTATTTTATCTTTTTATTTAATAAAATTTATAATATTATTGTATCTTTTTTATTTAATAAAATTTATAATATTATTGTTTTATTTGTTTGAAAGAAATTTACAACTTAAAACAATTAATTTAGGTGTTGTATTATTGTAATAACATTGTTATTATTATTGTATCTTTTTTATTTAATAAAATTTTTAATATTCTGTATCATTTATTTAAAAAATTCACAACCTAAAATAATTAATTTTAATTATTTTATATAATATGAAAATAAATAATAATATAAAATAAAATAAAAAAATAATTAAATATGTTGATGATTGGGCTAAATGAAAATTATTTAAATGGAAGCCTTATTGGTGAATGTTACATTCTGGAAGTAAGGATTTATGAGAGAGAAAAAGAGACTTTACCTAATGTGTTAGTGTAGGTCTCAACCAGAGTGAGCCTAAAATAGAGCTCACCCATTACGAGTGCTTCTAATTTAACATGAATCTACACCCAAACATCATGTTTTCATGTGGTTCATCTCACAAAAAAGATCATAAATCATGTTATACTTATTTGTCCTATAGATTGTGTCATGTATAATTAGTTCCCTCAATATTTCATCATCGTTTCTCATTTTTTCATCACGTAAAAAAATTATGAGTTTTCTTTCTTCGTCAAGTTCAAGTCACGTGAAAGAAGTGGAATTTTGTTTATTCTTTCTTTTTGAATGTCTAGAGTGTGGCATCTGCGTCACCTTTTTCTAAATATAATTTTTTTTTCTTTTGCAATGGCATCATATGTTTCTCTTTATGTAAGTCCTACGCATGGCAAATATCCACATTCTTTGGTGCTCATTCTTAGAGCATCAAGATGAGGAGGGTCAAAATGGTAAATCTAATTAGAGATGAAATTGAGTAATGATTGTGATCTTTTGTAAAAATGTTTAGAGGAAAATATCAATTTCATAATTAATGGGAGAGAAAGAGAAATCTAGGTTTGATTATAAGCAGCAGTAGAAGTTATCACCAATTCGACGATATAATGAAGAGGCCATTGAAAGAAAGTAGAGCTAGAGAAACGGAGACGATTGAGAGACATATCCTCTCGTGACAACACCCCTTCTGGGATAGAAGGCTTGATATATTTTTTCAAAATCATTGCTAAGCTTCTTGGCTGGATATATTTTTTAAAATCATTGATAAGCTTCTTGTAAGCTGAAAAACAATAAAGTAATGATCAATTAAATAACTATAAAATCGATTAGTATTTTATATAGCCAAAAATAATATGAACTAACTTCCTCAAATAATTCAGGTTCCACTACTTTAAAAACATCATCCATTTAGTTTAAGATTTATCCATGTATCTGAAAACGAATATTAACATGCCAGTTACGAGAATAAGCCACCAATGAGACCTACATCGCTGTCACCACTTAGTTAGATGATGATGTCCCATCTTTTTACTACACCTTAAATTATATTTAATTTTCATAATAAGCGCTCGTTCATCATAACCTCGCTATCTTCCCATCTCCAAAAATATGCAAGCCTCTTGTGATAAGAAGTCTTTACTGTTCTCATCGACCAAATCCTTCACCCTTACTTTTAGGTTTGATGAAGCTCAGGAGAGATCCTAAAGCGGTTTGATCATTGCACAAATTTCCATTGAATTAACAACTAACAACTTTAACTCAATTAGTATATTATTTTCTCTTTTTGTAGTAGCTATCAGATTTTTAATGAGAAAGTGGTGATGTAATTGATTATGCTTTTCATGGGTTCGTAATTGTCATGTGTTTGTTCCATGGGTTGCTTTGACATTCCCAATTTTTTTGGTCGTAATGGATGTAATAGAAAGAATAATCCGGTTTCTAATCTTAGTTTTGAAATTATTTCCTTTTTGCTTTGTAATTAATCATCTTTTTACAATTTTAGCGAGTTATGAAATATGTTAGGTCATCTTTGTATGGAAAAGAGAAAAAAATGAAAATGTTGATTCAATTCTTGGACATATTAGTGTGTGTGATATCATTGGTCATAAACATTAGTCATTATGCTAAAATGAACATTGACTCTTGTATTTCTTTATAAATTAAAATTTGGAATCAAAAAATATAAAAACATTCATGAGGGTTTTGTTTGAAAAGTAGCACTTAATAATATAAATATAATAATGAATAACCAAAAGACACATTTTAAAATGAAATTTGTATCACTTAATAATAATCCAAATTTTGAAAAAGTTACACAAATAAATAAAATGGTATGATCTGCTTAGAAAAATTAAAATAAATTAAATATTATTAATAATTGATATTGAGACTACAACTGACCAAGGAGTTGCTTGTTCATTATCTACTTATCAACAGGATGTATTGGATTCATAAAGACTTATTTAATTAAAAGATATTGAAAAAAAGTTGGGAGATACAATTAAAGAAACTAGCTTTGATTTGCACGAATTCGTGCAATAGGTAAACCGACAATGATAAATTACTAAATTATAAAATACATATATATATAATTAAATAAAAATATATTAAATTAAATAACATTAACAAATAACATAAAATGTTCCGAGTATATAGATTGCATAAATAAATGAAACAACATGATATATTAATTCAACTTCAAATAAGAAAAGACGGAAATATAAAAGTTTGAAATTGTAGTAATGACCACCAGCAGACATCACGAATGACCTACAAAAAATAATTAAGCATAAATAGTTATAAAACATGTTTAAAATTAAAATAAAATAATTAAGTAATTTATTAGAATAATAATATAATTAATGTAATATAATTAATAATAAATAATTAAGCAGAAATAAGTGAAGCATACTAACGTTTAGTTTGATAAGCACACTCTTCTTCCCAATTAACATCAATGACATATGTGACATTATAGTATTTCCTTGAGCCAATTGAAGTTGGAGGTTGTAAAAGGAATACATACGGTGTTGACATACATGATTGACAATGTTTTTTCAAAAGATGGACTCCATTATCCTGAATATAATAATAAATAAATAAATAAATTAGTTGAAAATATAACTGAATAAAATATAATGTAAAAATGTTTAAACTAAGTAGAAAAATAATATTAAAAAATTATGGCCGAATAGTTTACTCGACTATATAAATCCTTCAAATGTGAAGTAGAACATTGAAAAAGGAAGTCAATTTGTTTGGAAAATATTAATATTTGTAATTTGCCACTCGAATCTTGAATAGTCATCTTCACCGAACACCTTAAAAATGTAATCAATAAATAATTAATTGTATAAAATAATTACGTATAGAAAAAATGCAAAAGAGATTAAAAGTCATTATATTTTAAGTATAAAAAATGTAAACATGGAAACTAAATTAATTAATAAAACAATGGTAAGACATACCCTAATATGATATTTGCGTCCTTTTCACAATGAGCGCATATGTACTTATCCTGATAAGTATAAACTTTACGATTGCAAGTAGAACATGCATCGTACCAATAAAAACTTTCTATATCCACATCAATGATGTTCGCAATCACTCGAATCGAAGATCCGTATGTAAAAAATGATAACAATAATATATGTTAGATATTGAAAGAGAAAAGAAAATTATGAATAAACTTAAATTTGTTATATTTGTATAAAATTTCTAACAGTTTGATAAGGTGTATATAAGAACATGAACCTTAGGCGGAAAACGCAAGCTAGCAATGTGAACTCGTCGTGCATTTGTGATTAACAATGATTGAGGTAATGGCAAATCACATGAACGAATCCAATTAACCTTCTTTTGAGCAAAGTTGTCATTAGTGTACCTATTTAAAAAGTAAGTAATCAAACATACGCAAATTGACAAACCAGTTGTTTATATATAAAGATAGTATAGTATCTTGCATGAAAAAAAGATAGTATAGTATCATCTAGAATAAATTAAGTAGAAAACAAAGTACTAACATACCATTGTAGCAGTCTTGTTGATGCATCATCTTTGTAATTGATATAAAACCTAGTAAATCTTCCAGTTGAAAGAAACGATCGACCTATAATAGTATAACAATATAAGGATGTTATGTGTGTAAGTTGAAATAGATAAATATGAGCATGATCATATTTAAAGGGTGCAATATCAAATGAAAAAAGAGAATACCATTAAACTCGCTTAACATGGAGGCCACATGCAAGCAAAATCATTTTGTTCCCATATTGAAGTAAATGTTGGTCGGTAATTTCGGACGTAAAATGTTCCCAAAGTGTGACTTTCACGATGATGCAACTACAATGGTGTCAGAATGTAGAAAAAAAATATTATTATATATTTAAAAATAAAATTGATATAGAGAAGTAACTTATATTGTCAAGAATTTACCTCCTATCCATGATAAGCATCTCTCGAAAGAGTTTATTCCGATTATTGGATGGCTGGAAAGGAGCCAAAAGGACCACAATTCCCATGACATCTATTGTATATGGAAAAAGAAAGAAAATCAAAAGGGGTATAAAGGAGAAAAAATAGAAAATGTATACTTATGAGGAAAATATAATAATGTACACGATAAGACAGAAAGAGGTACCTATTACCCGAGTCTTGTCATGTAAAAATAATGGAATAGCATGCAAACCCACTGGATTGTAATAGTTAAACGAAAAAGGTCAAGCTCGTTGAAACTTCAATTAGTTCTCGTGTCCATGGTTAATTGTAATTGATATTGATTAGGGATCGCCCTAAGGTGTTCATCTGCTGGGATGACTTGAACTCCTTCAAGACAATAAACTAATCCCTCTTTCAAGCGTCCAACAAAATAATCAGCATCTTTAGGAAAGATGGTGCATTGGATAGGTTCTCCCTAAAACATAATATATATGTTAATTAAAAGATGTAATCTATGTTATAATGACACCGTTACATTACAACTAACTAAAAAAGTATAGTAACAGGGTTAATAATAGATAAAAAAACAGGTTATTAATCAATTATTGTGCGGAACATTCATTTATATTCTTGGTAAATATAAATATCTCAAAGATACATCTAATAAGAGCTTAAAAAATTTTATATAATCAATTGTGGGTTATTTAGTCGGGAAAATGGAGTTAATTTAGAAATGGTAGCAGATGATTTTCACAATAATTTTTAAAATTGAAAAATGTTGTTATTTCATAGAATTTCATAAATTGTTAGGTGATGGTAATTAAGTATATGAGACCATTTATATAAGAATGTCACATAATATATTACATTGTCTTTAATGAGATATTTTGATTTAAAAAATCTGAATTTAATATTATATGTATATATATATATATATATATATATATATATATATATATATATATATATATATATATATATATATATATAATTGAATATGTAATACATTTTTTATTTGGAGTTCATTTTAAAAAATAAGAAAGGAAGAGATCCCTCTCACATAAAAAAAAAGGAAGAGATCATTTAATTGGAGAAAAAAATTTAACAAAAATAGTATGCAACGGGTTAAATACACTTAACTAAAAGATGGATAATTGGAGAGAGAAAGAGCGGTATTGGAGGCCTATATTTAGGTAACTATACAAAGAGGGGAGAGAGAGAGAGGTAATTGTAGAGAGAGAGAGACCGGTATTAAGAAGGAGGTGAGACAGAGAGGTAATTGTTAGATTCTTAGTTTTTAAAAATAATGTTATATTAATAATTTATCTATATCTAAATTAAAATAAGTTTTACTAACCTAACTCCCTCTCCCTCTCCCTTTCACTGAGTAAAGATAATTTTGGAGATACACTCAAATTAAACTAAGTCCGTATAAAAAATGTTCATGGCTCATGAGCCGTGGAGGATAAAAGTGGGCAAGAAATATTACTGTCCACGATATTGTTGTGACACATAATTAAAAATTACAATTTTTCTATATCATACGTATAATTTTATTAGAATAAAATATCAAAATTTAGTAACCATATTTCACAGATTATAATTACATTTATAAAAAATTTTGTTATTATTTTGTATTGAGTATTTCATTAACGTATGAGCATTATTTTTAGTATAAATTTTCCACACATAATTGATAACATATTTTAACATAATCTGATTTTGATGAATGAAAAAAAATATCCAAAAACACTCAAGAGTATATAACATGAATGTAAAAAAAAAAAAAAAGAAAACAATTATTTAAACTTACATTGACATCAACGAAAATCATCTTCCATAATTTTCTTCCTGATTTTGTTTGTTGGACATCGAATAATCTGATTAAACGTGCTTTCACATTCCATTTGTGGGAATTTGGATGTACATACATAAACGGCGCATAAGTCATTCTTATCCTGTAAAAAACGATAAAGAAATTGAGATTATATGTATATATAATGTATCTATATAATATAAATAAAATTTGAATTGAGAGTTTATAATGAAATCACCTATCTATATATATAATTGATAAATATATTAATGTACAAATAAACAAAAAAAAAGTAGATATACTTACTTGTAATCTCTAAAATGTCTAAAATAAAATAGAAGGAACTTGATTGATCAAAAAAAAAAAAAAATCAACTTTGATTGAAAATGACGTGAAGTTAAGAAAGGATGATGTTAAGATGAAATTGTGAAAAAAATGATGTGAAGTTAATAACATGATAATCTATGTTATATGGGAAGTTGGTGACAAATGGGAAACTGCATTTCATTGTAACGTGGGGGTGGGGGTGGGGGTGGGGGTGGGGGTGGGGGTGGTTAACCATGACTAAAAAAATGTTAATGATAAAATTTTTTTTTGTTGAAATATGGACATTGCATGGAGGGTATAATTAGGTAAGGGAGTGATGGGATTTGATTTAAATTAATTTTAATAATTATATCTTAATATTTAATTGGAATAATTTGGGGACATATGATAATGAGTGTATTGTTTTTAGTCCCGCGTGGTGTTACAATAACAAAGCAAAATGCCCACAATTCTATTACAAAATGAAATTATATATTGTTTTCAAGCAATTAATTTAATAAATATATAGCTAGATAAGTTAACAAATTATTATATATTAGTGTTAATTATGCTAATATGTAAAAAAAAAAAAAGGCAAATCAATATATATGCCTCTGCAAATGTATTTAAAAAACTACTAATTAAATGAAACGGGGGAGGGGCAATGATAGGATTAGTTGGGTAGTGGTGGGATTTATTTTATGAAAAATTTTAATCATACTAATT
This sequence comes from Talinum fruticosum, assembly GCA_021018815.1. Lineage (NCBI taxonomy): Eukaryota > Viridiplantae > Streptophyta > Magnoliopsida > Caryophyllales > Talinaceae > Talinum > Talinum fruticosum. Next base: position 5,215,132 of record JAITYX010000010.1, on the reverse strand, counting down.
TAGATTATTTTCCTAACTACCTATCTATATAACATATATTATAATATATATATATATATATATATATATATATAAAATTATCCAAATTTTATGTCTATGTTATATATATTATAAGGGTAATTTATATCAAAAATATTTATTTATTCATCTAAAATTAAAACTTTATAATTTGGACTTTATTGATTTTAATTTCCCTATTATCAACATTTAATTGATATAAAGAATGCGAATTCTGCACATATATTTATAATTATGGTAGATAAAAAATAGTTAAAAACAATGGGAAAGTATTTAATTGAATAATATGTATTGTATTTGTAATTTAGCATATATGTATATTGTCCCTAAACTAATTTCAGTAGGCTGAGAAATTATTTAATTGAATAGGATAATGAAAATATTTAAATAAAATTATTAAAAAAAATTCCTTAATAGTTAATTAACATTGATAAGAAGCAAATGTATTTACAATGATGCGATGTAGAAGGAAAAAATCAAAGAAAAAAACAAAGTAATATTATCCTTAGATCATCGGCAATAAAACTTCTTTGTAAACAACATTTTTCGCAAACACCCCGGACTTTTCTTGAACATCACCGTTAGTAACCAAAGCCCTTGTTGTATTTTGAGATGTGCCCCTAGATAATGCAACATATAATTGACCATGACTAAAAACATGTTGAGGAAGATATACACCAACATGTGGAATTGTCTCGCCTCGTGATTTGTTAATAGTTAATGAAAAACATAATTTCACCGGGAACTGTTTCCTGATCATCTCAAAAGGAAGTCTTACATCTTCAGCGAGTTTTCAATGGAATCCGTGGTATAAACACCGTAGTCCCTTTGCAATGACCGGTTAAGATTTCAGCCTCGATCAAATGATCCCGTAATTGACGACATATTAACCTAGTTCCATTGCATAAGCCATTCATTGTGTCAATATTGCGTAGGAGCATTATTGGACATCCAACTTTTAATCTAAGAGCATGTGGTGGCAATCCTCCAAAGGTTAATGAGTTCAAGAATTCATCTCGGATATAAATGTTGGACATCATCGAGGACATAGTCAACGAGTAGTAAATCTTTTCACTATCGGCGAATTTATCAATGATTTTTTCATTCAAAGTATGGACTTCTTCATTTGTAGGGGTGACTATAGCTCTATCAACTATATAGGTTGTATCACCTGCATGTGAGCTTAAATCGGGGAAGATCGCATCAATTAAATCATCAACGGGATTACCATGATTAGGTAATACGGGTATCGATGGTGGCAACTTGATCATATCTTCGTTGACGGTACATTCACGTCCATCCCCCACTCTTAGTAAGAAAGCTGCAAAATCCTCATCCAACAGAGACCTCATGTTTTGTGTCAAGTGAAGTACCTGAACATGTGTCCACAATGTTGATTTGATGAAACATGCATTGATTGTTCCAGCTTTAGTGCCCTTCGGTATGACCGGTAAGACTTGTCCGAAATCTCCACCAAAGACCATCACTTTGCCTCCAAAAGGAGGTTGACTCCCATAATATCCCTAAAACTTCGATCAACAGCCTCAAATGCATGCCGATGAGTCATAGTGGCTTCATCCCATATAATAACTGCGGCTTGTTTTATCAAATGTGCTTCGACAGATTGTTTACTAAGATAACACATTGAAGACGCATGTAGAGTAACTGGAAGTCCAAAGGTCTTATGTGCTGTTTTGGCCCTATATAAAAGTGTTGCAGCAATTCCAGAACATGCTGCAGCGAGTCCAAAGTGACCTTCAAGTTTAACGAGTAGCAAGAACGAGCACGATATAAGAATGTTTTTCCTGTCCCACCAGGTCCATCTAAGAAAAACATGCCACCTTTTTTTATGTTAATAGCCTCCATAATGGTGTTAAATGCATATCGTTGATCATTGAAGGTTTGCTCGGGAGAGTCCGAGTCACCCTAGAGGGGGTGAATAGGGTGATGGAAAAATCTTTGCGAGAACACACACTTTTCGACGAGAGAAGAGGCAAAGACAAATTCCGAGTCTAAGCACGGGGTCGGAAAATATTGAACTCGGAATGCAATGAATCCGAGTAAGCAAGTACTGCGGAGCTGCTGCGAGTCTAGAATGAACTCGGAAAGAGAACACAGAGATTTTACGTGGAAACCCTCCCGGGGCAGAAAACCACGGCCCGTGTCAATCCAGACACGAAGTCAAATCCACTATTTTGAGTCCACAAAATACCGTGAACTTGACGAGAACCCGAGTTGCTCCCTTAGACAACTCTATACAGATTTTCCTAGACTCGAAGTTACCTTATCCGATCTAGTACTTCCTAGCTGAGATAACCCTTACAGCTAGGGACAACTAAGCTGAGTTAACCTTTACGGCTTAGTCAAGGGACCTTACAAAGAATGTAAGAAGAGTTTGTAACTAAGTACAAGACCTTACAACTCGGAAAGTAATGAATTACGAGTGGGAGTTGTAAGTTGAAGATTGAGAGTAAATACAATAACTTTGATCAAGTAAGTGTATAGACAATATGTTCGGCAACCTTCAAGTCTTGCGAAGTGGCTTCCTTTTATAGAAGACCAGGCAGAGTAGCCGTTATCTTCATCTGCTGACCGAGAGTCCTCTGTGACCAGTTGTGAAAGGCTTTCGAGTCACTCGGAAAGTATCCGTTGAAATATGGACGTTGGACAACGGTTTAACTCTCTTGGAAGTCCCAAAACCATCGGTTGTGTCTTGATAAATGTGATGGAAACCACCGTTAGGCTTGGCGTTCCATTTTTCCGGATATGGAAGCGGACGGCTTCCGACACAATCTTACGGGACTAAAGCGAGGAAGGTGAAAAGCCATATCTGCTGGTGATTTGACGTTACGAAGCCGGCTACTTTTGTAGTTTGAAAAGATATCCTCGATTGAATAACCTACAAAAGTAAAACACCTTCGGTTCTCAAAGTATAAAATACTTTGGTCCAAGGTTAGACACGAGATAACAAAATAATTTTGAAAAATTACGCAATTGATTATCCGAGTCGAAAAGAAATGGAATTTTCCAAGTCTAATATCCATGATACTCGGAATTCCATATGACTTAGTCTTAAGTAAAGAGACACGTTCTATAGCGAATATCGAGTGGGAAAGAACTTGATATAGACTAAGCATGAAATGAACTATGAATGCCGACTATGCAAACAATAGAGTAAATAACCACAAGTCGGATTCGAGTGAGAAACAGCGGAATCTTGGTATATTCAAAATGCGATTAATCGAGTGAGAGTGGACTCGGAATAAATAACCGGTTTTACGAGTCGCTAACCGAAAGCGATAACGAGAGATGAGTGAGGGCCGAATCACTTAGAGAAGATACTATTTTACTCAAGTAAGTTTCTAAGACACGAGAGAATGCCTTGGAATCAAAACTCTATAAGAATGACATCGTTAGACCCGATTCCTTTTGCATGACTCGGAAAGATATAGAGCGAGTGTCCGAGTCTTCAATCTCCCCTTTTTGATGAAAGGCATTCCATACTTAAACAGAAACTTTGTTAGAGGAAAATAGATTGATTCCGAGTAGTTTGATAAAAAGTAAGGCATATTGAATAGATCGGAGCAATATACAATATATCGAGCAAATTAAAGTATGCTTTAACTCATTAACTCGGAAAAGAAAGAACTCAGAAATGAATAAGGAAATGCATCAATTCATTTAAAAAAATTACAAGGGAATAAACTCCCCTAAACAAGACAACCGGTTTCGACTACATTTCTCCCCCTTGCCTTTCAGCAAAAACAAGAAACAAAAAGAAGGGAGAAAAGCACAAGTAAAACATATAAGTTGTCCGGACAAAAAGAAAATTTTGAAGCGAAATTCGGAGACACCGAGGAATTGTGACTCGGTGCATGGCTCCAACTAGGAAGGAGGGGATTTCGAGTGGAGGAGGAGGTGCGCCGGCGCTGATACGATCTTGACGATGTGCTTGAGCGCAGCGAAGGGAGAAGCCGGAATAGTTCTCAAGGGCTCGGCTACGAGGGCCGACCGGAGAGAGCGGATCGAGGGTTCTTCCCTTGGGACCTCGAGGGCTGGAGGGGCTGTTCAGGCGACTCGGCTGGAGGAGCGAGATCTTCGACCCACTCGAGGCTGTCATGCGAGCTGAGTACGACAATTTGAGCTTGGGGAGCGGTCGCCACGACCTCTTCTTTCCTTTGCCGGAAGGGCCCGCTCAGCCGCGGGTTCCTCGAGCATCCTCGGCTGCATCTGCAGCTTCTTCCTCTGCTTCCTCGGCTTCCTCGCTGTCCGAGGAGGTCAAGCTCAGGCTCGAAGACGCCTCGGATGTGTCCGAGTCATCCGGGTCTCGAGCCGCCTTGGACCGTCTTTCTCCGAGGAGCTCGGCTAGCTCCTTCTGCTCCTTAACCAGCTCTCTCATCTCAAGAACGAGAGACTGCTGCTCTCGGATTTGGGACCGACCGGTCTTTTGGTTGATGGTTAGACCACTGAAGAACAGACTTGAAACCCCGAGCATGTCTCCGAATTCGGAAGACACAGAGGTGATCTTGTCCATGAAGACAGGGGACAAGAGGGCGGAGAGAGTTTTGGAAGCACCGGAGGTGGAGGCACCACCAGGTGAAGAGGGAAGAGGAAGAGGGGTTGATTTCGAGTCCGAGGTGGAGAAGGAGGCCTCGGCTACGAGTTGTGAACCCGGACACCGGGGTTAGTTTCCTGGTATCCGTACCCCGGAGTTCCTTCTTGCCGACCACAATGGCCGCCTCGGACACCGCGTTAGGGTCGGAGGGAAGAGGAACTTGGAATTGTTTGAAGACAAGGGTGAGAAGAGCACCGAAAGGAAGGGAGGTGTTCTTCTTGGTTTGGAGTTGAGCTGGCACAGCGGCCATCCGCTCAATGATGGAGGGAAGAGGTCGACTTCGTATCCCTCCGGGATATCGAAGAGGGCTTTGAGGTGCTTGGAGTTGGGGTTCTCCTTGCTAGAATGCTTGTGAGAAGAAGGTTCTCATCGGCAGGAAACACTGAAGCCTGGCTTCGACTTCAAGCGAGTCACGAAAAGTTCTTTCGGACCCGGGAATTCTTTAGCATACTTTTCAAAGAAGTCGTCGGCGACTTCGAGTGAAAGGGATAGGGTTACTTGTTCAAGAAGAGAGAAGAAACTTTGAACAGATGCAGTGAAGAAGGGAGGTGTTGATACTGAACGGTAATGTTACGGACCCGAGAGGTTAGAACATTTTCGAGTGAGAGAGGTGAGTATAAAACTCGAAACGAGTTCGGGATAGATGAACTCGCTGAAACACAAGAAAGGGTATACTCCGGTGGTTTGAATGTTGGACAACCAGGAGAATTTGGTTGTTGGGAAGAACTTGTCGTCCAGCGCAAGATCTTTGGGTGACAAAGGGTTTAGAAGGGGTTGAGCTTTACGGCTTATTGGTGCGAGGCTTTTTAGAGGTTGAAGAAACACTGAAAGTCGGGATGGTTTCCTCTTTTAGGCATGGTGAGAGAAGAAAAGATAAAGCTTTTCGAAAGAGAAAGAGAATAAGGTGTAGAAGAGAAGATAACGAAAAATGGTAGAAGAAAGAGAGATGAGCGATCGAAAACTTACGAGAGAGAGAGAGAGCTTCTTCGATGTCTGCGGACGATCGGGGAACACTATTCACGTAGCAAACTTCCGCGAGAAGAATTTCGTTTGAGAGGGAAGGAGTTTTAGAATATCGAGATGAAGATGGATAGTCGTTATTTATAGTGAGTACGCGCGCCCGTTCACTATCCGTTAAGTAACTCCGTTCGACTCGGCCTGTCCATTGATCATTAATGCCGGTGTGACGGTTCTTCTTCAACGGTTGAGATATCGGCGGTTTAAAATCTGCGGTTATGATCCGATCGCGGCGCTCGAGAAAGAGAGAGAAAAAGGGTTTGAAATTATAATCCGAAACTCTCCACTGTTCTAGAGATAGCTTCGGAAAATTTGATGTCCAAATTTCTCTTACGTCCGAGTTTGACTCGGAAAAGTTTCGAGTGACTCGAAACACGAAATAACTATCAGCCCAGTATCACGTGATCAATCGAACTAATGGTTATTAACAATGAAAGCACATGGCACAAAAATATTCAAGAATCATAACACAAAACTAAGCATTTAACATACCAAGCTCATTCGAATAAAACAAAATTGATCTTCACCAAGAGGCTTAGTAAAGATATCAGCTAATTGAAGATTAGTAGGAATGAACTCAAGTGTAATATCACCCTTTTCCGAGTGATCGCGTAAGAAGTGATACCGACTTCAATATGCTTTGTTTTTAGTGCTTGGACAGGATTCTTAGTGATACTGATTGCGCTTTGATTGTCACACTTGATTGGAACCGAGTTGAGAGATAGTCCAAGATCCTTCAAGTGTTGTTTTATCCGAGAGAATGCGAGCGCAACAAGCTCCAGTGGCAATATATTCAGCTTCTGCAGTTGATAGAGCTACGAGTTTTGCTTCTTTGAGTGCCGAGGATATTAGGGATTGACCCGAAATTGGCAAGCTCCGGATGTGCTCTTTCGATCAACTTTGTATCTCGCATAGTCTGCGTCCGAGTACCCGGTCGAGTCGGTTCGAGTCTCCGGAGTACCATAGTCCTAGATTCCGAGTGCCTGCAAGATATCCGAATATTCTCTTCACCGCAGTGAGATGTGATTCTTTTGGATTAGCTTGAAATCGTGCGCATAAGCAAACACCGAACATTATATCCGAGTCCGCTTGAAGTAAGATATAGCGGTGATCCAATCATACCCCGATAGAGTTTCGATCTCTTGCTTTACTGTCTCATCCGAGTCGAGCTTTATCTCTGCTTGCTCATAGGAGTAGATGCGTGCTTTGCATCTTGAATTTTGTATTTCTTCAGCGAGTTCCTTTGTGTATTTTGATTGATGAACAAAGATTCCATCTTTGTCTTGTTTGATTTGCAGCCCAAGGAAGAAATTGAGTTCTCCCATCATACTCATTTGGAACTCTTGACTCATCAACTCGAGAAAATTCTCGACACGAAATTCATTAGTAGCACCGAAAATAATATCATCAACATATATTTGAACAATGAGAAAATCTTTCCCTTTGGTCTTTATGAATAGGGTCTTGTCGATCCGACCTCTTTTAAAATCATTTTGAACCGGGAAGTCTGCTCGAGTCTTTCATACCAAGCTCTAGGGGCTTGCTTAAGACCATAGAGAGCCTTTTGAAGTTTGAAAACATGATTTGGAAATTCGAGTTTTCAAAACCAGGAGGCTGCTCGACATAGACCTCTTCTTCAATAAAACCATTGAGAAAGGCACACTTAACATCCATTTGATATAATTTAATATGCATGCGGGATGCAAATGCCAACGATATTCTAATGGCTTCAATTCTAGCTACTTGGTGCAAAGGTTTCCCCACAATCAATTCCTTCTTCTTGATTGTAACCTTGAGCTACAAGTCTAGCCTTGTTTCGACTACTATTCCACCCTCATCCAGTTTGTTTTTGAAAACCCATTTGGTTCCTATAACTGGGTGGTCGGAAGGTCGGTTGGTCGAGTCCGAGACTTGGTTTCTTTCGAATTAATTCAGCTCTTCTTGCATGGCCTCTACCCATTCGGGTTCATTAAGGGCTTCTAGTGCATTTTTGGGTTCGATTAGTGAAATGAATGCAGTGAATGCACATAGATTATGAAGAGAAGAACGAGTTCTTACCCCACTTGTTGATGTCGAAATTATGTTTTCTTGGGGATGACTGGAAGTAAATTTGAATGCTTTACCAGTTCTTTGATTCACCGAGGTTTGTGGATGAATAGCTTGATCTTCGAAGCTTGTTACGAGTGATCGGCTCCATTGACTTGCTCGCTCCGAGCGACCTCTTGAGCTATTTCATTCGAACTTCCTCGTTCCGAGTGATCTCCTTCCGAGTCTTTGTAAGCTCATCTTCGTCATCATCCTTTCGAGCTTCGGTTCGAGTATGAAGATTCACTTGGTTTTTCCTGTTCAAGCTCATCAAACACTACGTGGATACTTTCTTCCACTTTGTTAGTTCTCTTGTTGAAGATACGGTAAGCTTTGCTATGAGAAGAGTAACCTAGGAAAATACCTTCGTCCGACCGAGCATCAAACTTGGTCGGATGATCCTTACCATTGTTGTGGACAAAGCACTTACATCCGAAAGATCTCGAAATAGGAGATATTTGGCTTCCTCCCTTTGTAGAGCTCATAAGGTGTTTTCTTGAGAATGGGTCCGATGAGGCATCGATTGAGAGTGTAGTTGGCTGTGTTTATCGCCTCCGCCGAGAAATAGTAGGGCAAGTTGTGTTCAATCATCATTGTCCTTACTATCTCTTCAAGGGTTCTGTTCTTTCTCTCAACTACTCCATTCTACTGAGGAGTTACGGGTGCTTGAGAAGTTGTGAGAAATTCCATTCTTGTCACAAAACTCCGAGAATTCGAGTAATCGAACTCCCTTCCATGGTCGGTTCGAATCTTTTGAATCCGAGTGCGGGACTCCACTTGAATCTTTCTACGAGCTTGCTGAACTCCTTGAAGGCTTCATTCTTATGCTTGAGAAAACACACCCGGGTAAATCTTGAAAAATCATCAATGATAACAAGTATGTGAGATTTACCTCCGAGACTCTTCACGAGAATTTCGCCACATAGGTCCATATGTAGTAATTCAAGAACGTTGGATGTGGAAACTGTCTTCAGAGATTTGAATGAAGATTTGACTTGTTTCCCTCCGGTGCATGCTTCACATATTTTATCCTTCTCAAATGCACGGTTAGGCAATCCTCTAACCGGACCATGAGATGCAAGCTTTTTGATAGTATGCATGCTAATATGACCTAATCTACGATGCCAAGTCCAAGAATCATCTTGAAGAGATGCTTTCAAACAGGATAAATTCGACTTGGGTCGAGAAGAGGGATGATGTAGGTATTACCTGATCTCTTACCTGAAAGTTTTACCTCTTTGGTGATCTCATCCGTGATGTAGCACTTGGATTGAGTGAATTTTACCTCTTGACCTTTGTCACATAATTGGGAGATGCTAAGTAGGTTGTACTTTAGCCCTTTGACAAGGTAGACTGGGCTCACCAGATTGCTTCCATTTCCAATCTTCCCAATGCCCACTATCTTACCTTTGCTTGTCATCTCCAAAAGTCACCTTTCCCCTTTATATGACTCCAGCTCGGAAAAGAGTCCTTGGTCACCGACATATGTCGAGAACATCCGCTGTCCAGTACCGGTGCCCTTTGATCTTTTCGAGAGACTCGCAAAGCAGAGAGAATCTAACCCTTCTCACTTCCTCTAACGAACCCGAGTAACATTCCTTCTCGTGGTCCTTTTACGAGGAAGAAGGTGCTTCGGAACCCGATTTGAATGACTTTGGGTTTAGTCCGATTCCGAGTCTTCTTCTTCTCGAGAAGCCGAGTCCGTGTCTCTTTCCTTTTAAAAACCTTTCCTTTTGCAACAGAGGAAAATGGTTTCCTTTTGTAAATAGGTGCAGGTTTAGTCCTCCTTTCATTTTTGTGAATGGGACCATGCTCGGCCTTTTTGAACTTAACGGTTCGGAATCTTTTTGAACAATTCGAGTAAGAATTAGATTCTTCCTCCTTGTTGAAACCAAGACCTTCTTTTCTAAAAGAGACACATTGTGAGCCTAAGAGCATATCAAGGTTCTTACGTCCTTGAGTAAACTTTAAAACCAGATCTTGAGACTCGGTGAGCTTCTGTTTTAGTTGCTCATTTTCTTTTACGAGTAACTCGGACTCGGTCTCATTAGTTTGAGCACTTGTCTTGAGTTCTCCGAGTGTGAGTCTCGGTTTTCCAATTCGTTTTTTAAAGAAGTGCTCTCGAAGTGATTGACTCAAGTTGTTCCCTAAAATGAGAAGAATCGGAATTGGGCTTTTCTTCCAAAGTAAAGATGTATTTAGCTAAATCAACTTTGGAGAATTTGAGGAAGTAGTTTATTACCTCTTGAGGATCGGTTTCCTCATTATCCGAGTACGTGATGCGAGTCGACTCTTTTCGGCTTCCGAGTCGGTGATCGCCATCGGACACTTTGAGTCATCCGAATCCTTGTCGTCTTCGAGATGATTCCTCATCGCTCCATGTTGCCATCATGGCCTTTTTCTTCTTCTGTCCCGTCTTCGTTTTGGACGAGTCCTTGACTATGTGGTCTTTGCTGCCACATTCAAAACATTCGAATTCTTAGACAGAGATAACTTTGAAGAAGAAGAAAACTTACCTTTTCTATCTCTTTTGTCTTTCTTGTAGAATTCTTCTTTTGGTCTTTTGTCCCATCTTTTGTGCTTCATCATTTTCTTGAAGCCTCTTGCAATGAGTGCCATGGGATCATCTTCGATTCGGAGGAGCTCGGAATTGCTTCTTTGGATTACGAGGCTTTAAGCGCAATGTTCCTTTTGGAAGTACCCTCGGCATCTTCTTCTTCCAAGTGTATCTCATGAGTCGAAGCTTTCCGATGAGCTCGTCCGGCTTCAAAAGTGAGAGGTTACGAGCCTCTTCTATGGCGAGTCACCTTAGGACCCCATCGTCTCTTGGGTAGGCTTACGAGAATTTTTCGACACATTTCTTCATGGGAGATCTTCTTTCCCGAGAGATTTGAGATTGTTGGTGATCTCGGTGAAGCGTATGAACATCCGAGTAATGTTCTCTTCCGGCTCCATTTTGAAAAGCTCATATTTGTGAAGATACTTGGCTGATCTTTGCTTGTCTCACCGACTTGTACCTTCGTAGGTGTTGACCGAGTGTCCCACACCTCTTTAGCGAAGTCACGAGCGGAGACTCGATTATATTCTTCCGAGCTTATGGCGCACATGAGGATGTTCATGGCTTTGAAGTTCTTTACGAACTTCTTTGCTTCGCTAGCGTGAACTCGGCCTTTGTCTTTGGAAGGATTACGAATTCATCTGTCTTTGTTGGAATGTAGTTTCCTTGTTGTATGATTTCCCATACTTCTTCATCGTGATCCATAAGGAAACATTCCATAAGCTTCTTCCAGTGACCGAAATTTGAACCTTTGAATTTTGGTGGCCTGTTGGAAGATCTACCTTCGTCGAACTCTCCGGTGTTACGAGCCATCCGATCTTTAAACCTTTGGACTGTTAGATCCTTTACGAAAGGCTAGGCTCGATACCAATTGAAGGTTTGCTCGGGAGAGTCCGAGTCACCCTAGAGGAGGGGGTGAATAGGGTGATGGAAAAATCTTTGCGAGAACACACACTTTTGACGAGAGAAGAGGCAAAGACAGATTCGAGTCTAAGCACGGGGTCGGAAAATATTGAACTCGGAATGCAATGAATCCGAGTAAGCAAGTACAGCGGGACTGCTGCGAGTCTAGAATGAACTCGGAAAGAGAACACGAGAGATTTTAAGTGGAAACCCTCCTGGGGCGAGAAAACCACGGCCCGTGTCAATCTAGACACGAAGTCAAATCCACTATTTTGAGTCCACAAAATACCGTGAACTTGACGGAACCCGAGTTGCTCCCTTAGACAACTCTATACAGATTTTCCTAGACTCGAAGTTACCTTATCCGATCTAGTACTTCCTAGCTGAGATAACCCTTACAGCTAGGGACAACTAAGCTGAGTTAACCTTTACGGCTTAGTCAAGGGACCTTACAAAGAATGTAAGAAGAGTTTGTAACTAAGTACAAGACCTTACAACTCGAAAGTAATGAATTACGAGTGGGAGTTGTAAGTTGAAGATTGAGAGTAAATACAATAACTTTGATCAAGTAAGTGTATAGACAATATGTTCGGCAACCTTCAAGTCTTGTGAAGTGGCTTCCTTTTATAGAAGACCAGGCGAGTAGCCGTTATCTTCATCTGCTGACCGAGAGTCCTCTGTGACCAGTTGTGAAAGGCTTTCGAGTCACTCGGAAAGTATCCGTTGAAATATGGACGTTGGACAACGGTTTAACTCTCTTGGAAGTCCCAAAACCATCGGTTGTGTCTTGATAAATGTGATGGAAACCACCGTTAGGCTTGGCGTTCCATTTTTCCGGATATGGAAGCGGACGGCTTCGACACAATCTTACGGGACTAAAGCGGGGAAGGTGAAAAGCCATATCTGCCTGGTGATTTGACGTTACGAGCCGGCTACTTTTGTAGTTTGAAAAGATATCCTCGATTGAATAACCTACAAAAGTAAAACACCTTCGGTTCTCAAAGTATAAAATACTTTGGTCCAAGGTTAGACACGAGATAACAAAATAATTTTGAAAAATTACGCAATTGATTATCCGAGTCGAAAAGAAATGGAATTTTCCAAGTCTAATATCCATGATACTCGGAATTCCATATGACTTAGTCTTAAGTAAAGAGACACGTTCTATAGCGAATATTAGAGTGGGAAAGAACTTGATATAGACTAAGCATGAAATGAACTATGAATGCCGACTATGCAAACAATAGAGTAAATAACCACAAGTCGGATTCGAGTGAGAAACAGCGGAATACTTGGTATATTCAAAATGCGATTAATCGAGTGAGAGTGGACTCGGAATAAATAACCGGTTTTCGAGTCGCTAACCGAAGCGATAACGAGATGAGTGAGGGCCGAATCACTTAGAGAAGATACTATTTTACTCAAGTAAGTTTCTAAGACACGAGAGAATGCCTTGGAATCAAAACTCTATAAGAATGACATCATTATACTGATTCCTTTTGCATGACTCGGAAAGATATAGAGCGATGTCCGAGTCTTCAATCATCATTCAAATTTTGGGCACAATGCATATCTTCGGGAGGCACTCGTGCGGACAATTCAAGCATATAAAGCCCTAGACAATTGAGCCCCTTCATCAACTTGTATAGTTAGTTGTGGAAGGTTAAAATCTGTAATTTTATGGCCTAATTGTTTCAACATTCGATCTACTTCAAGTACTTCAAGTAGAATAGAATTGAGTGCAAAATCACGATCCGTCGAAGAAGTCGAAGGATAATCTTCAGCCATGAATGGAAAGAATTCATCCCATAAGTTACGTACTCCAACTGGTTGACGAGTATACCAAAATAGTAACAAATAACCATCGAAATGAGGACGGCATTCTTGTCATGGATGCATCCACTAAACATCCTCGAATACTGGCGTCATTATCCATAAGACCTAATTTTTCTGCAGCTTCTCCGAAGGTTGGATAAGTAATACCATTAATTGTTACGAGATGTGCAAATGATTGCGGGCCTTTAACATGATTGAGCAACAACCGCATATAAAATCTTTCCCCATCGGCAGGATTGACATTATATATTCGGCCATTTGATTACTTTGTCTCCTTCTCCAAGTATGTAATGATTCAATCCATCGATAGTGTTTAGGGAACTCTGCATAAAGATAATTTCTTGCATCCGGATCAACGATGTTCATATTGAAGAATTCACGTAAGCATTGTACGGGAATTCCTTGGTGAAGCAACAATGCATTGAACAGATTGATTTGTTCGATATCTTATTTGCTGCATATTAGGCAAATAGAGTTGCAAACGTTCAACGAGATGGACACATTCGCGTAAAAGGAAATTGATATATTTTCCACATAGCCTCCGGTGCACAAACCCATCGAGCATCCACATATTGCTTGATCTCATTATAATCGAGCTCACTTCGAAGCTCCATCGATACCCGATCGGGACCTTTGTGTATATATTTGTACAAATACTTGACACTCTTGATGCTCGCTGCAAATCTCAACATTGATATGACAATCATACTTGAGTAAGAGCCAAGGATTGTACGGAACAACCCAACTATTGTCAACCATTATTCTCCTATTATCATGTAAAGGAACAGGAGGTCGGTCAGCTCGATGTCGATATATTGGATATGAGTCACTACCTTGGAATGTAGTTGATGAAAATCGCTTAGGGAAGTCACGCTTGCAAACTCCATTCTCCATGCAAATTGCATTTTGATGGTCATGACCGCATGGCCCATGTATCATATGCTTAAGAACGACCTCATATAATGAAGGCTCTTCATCCCTATAAGGAATCTCTGCTTCTAACGAATTGGTCATAATGATCGGGAGATCTTGGTTTGTCATGATCATCCAAGATAAGTAACATATGTACATGGGGTAGACCTCTTTTTGGAATTCAACTACATAAACATAGGCAACAACTTTTCCAAAGACACCCCGGTCGACAATATCCCTTTTTAGCTCTTCAAGTTTGGTGTGGAATATCCTAGCTAATAGATCCGGACGATCATGAGGACTTTGACCTGGCAATAACTCATTTGTAATTTCTTGCCAATTTGGGTTGCAGGTCATGGTAACAAAAAGGTCTGGTTTGCCAGTAATATTTGACCAATGTCATTGCATCTTGATAACGTTGGCTCATGTCTCGAGGACTTCCAACAAATGAAGAGGGCAAAATAATCCGTTGTCCAACATTATCTATTTATGATAATATATGTTATATATAGGAGTGTAAATTAAAACGATATATAAAAAATAAAGTATGATAATATATTGAAAATAAGAATCGTATATAGTAAAGATCTTATTACCGGGATTTGATTCTCCCGCATGCAAAGAATCTTGTAAACCTTGGTACAACTCTGCTTGGATTGTATGTTGATTGTCCTTAATCCATCTTAATATTTGAGCTTGAATTTTTACATAATTGTCAACAACATATTGTTGTAAGAGACGCCCGACCTTAAAAATGCGAGAAAGTGAATTTGGGCGTATCTGCGAATCATAGTAGTAGATATTATTATAGAAACTTATGTAAAGTATAAGTAAATAAAAGTATTAGTTGTGAAGGACATACTTGAAGGATGAATGCATAGAATGCTCTGCAAGGTATAGTCCTCCCATCACTTCTTAGGGTGTTAATTGTCCAACCATATGACCCGAACGGATGTAATAAAGGATACTGCAAAGGATCATAATATCCAAGCTGTGTCCCTAATATTCGGTAATTCACCAGAGGTTGATTGAACCATGATATCCCTTTCATTTAAATTCCCGACCTCTTCACCGCCAACAATTATCCCAGCCACTTGAGAAACAGTAGGTAAACAATATTGAGGTCTATCGGATGGTTGCTCCCGAATGATAAGTCTACGAGTGGTGTATGTCTTCTCGTTGTGCCAAATTTCTAAAGTTTTGAACAAAAGGATTATATCCGTCAAGAATATCCTTGAGTTTTTGAATCATATCAGGTCGTAAGGTATTATTCTCTTAAAGACGATGCTCAAGCTCATGATCCGTATCATATATATACGGTTGAAGAAAGCGAGGTCGACATTGAGGTGTAAGCGGTATGAAACCGGCTATCCTATGATATATAGAACCTTGAGCCCGAAAAGTGTAAACCCCATATTGAGCATTTGCTAAGTCTGTTGTCTATATGTACACCCATAGAAGTAAAAGAAAATACATGGTTATATTTTCTAATATTCTTCCTAAAGTGGATTGCATCGAGTGTCTCCTCTGTGTAAAGCGCAAGCAACTCATCCAGGCTCGGAATTTGTGGTAAATTAATCTTTCCGGATAAACAACACAATTCCGTTGTTTCATGCTCAAATAAGCGAGCTTCACAATGGGGACATGATCTTGGAGAAGGCAATCGTAGGATTGGAACACCACTATGTTCGTGATAGTTAATTGCGTAACGAAAGTGGACTCTCTGTCTTGGAACTACGAGGGTAGAATTCCTTAGCCTATTAGACCGATTGCTTTCACCAACATGCATGGAGCGGTTTAACATGCTACTTTGACCGTCCTAGATAGGCGTATTAGTTGTTCTATTTTCGGACGCTAGTAACACTGTTATCCGAGTACTAAGAATGAAAAAAATAACATTAAGTTTGGATACATTAAAGAGAAAATAACCGTTCAATTGAAATTATTATATGTAATACAAAACGTGTTATAAACCATATTTAACAAAAATAATTGTTAAGAAGTTTGATGATTTCATATATTTTATTGTATAGAAAAAGAAAATACAATATAATGGATGTTATGAATTAATAAGTTGTATTATATGAAACTATATAATAACATGATTGGTCGATTACACTTGCATGATTTGATGCGGTTTGTGAAATTAATAATGTCGATATAGAAAATCCATAATATATATATATATATATATATATATATATATATATATATATATATATATATACATAGTTAGCAATAAAATGGGAATAGAAAGTATATGAACATTACTTGCATAATCCGATTGGGAGTTATGTTGTAACACGTTTGAAATATTGGACAATGGTGGCCTAGAGGAAGCCGAAGTAGATGGCATAATTTGAACGAGGAACTTGTGAACAGGGTGGATTTGCTTCTTCATTATCATTTTGTTGAATAAGCCTCCTCCTCCGTCTGCGTGTGTTATTTGTGGCATTTTCTTGAGCGAGTTGGTCGGATGTCATTCTTTGCCTTCGTAAACGTTGATAAGCGGCGGTACTTGGTCTTTCAAGTGATCCATTATCCATTGGAATTGTGTAACTAAGGGAAAATGCAAATGAAATAAATAGAACAATTGTTTTATTTGTATATGATAATTTTAGTTAAATAAAAGAATATAATAATTTAGTAAGTTTAAAAGAAATAAAAATTATGATAATATCACTATTTTAATATTGTTATGCATCGAGAAGTTATTTTGATAAGTCATATATGGTATTAACAAGTTCATGAGGTTAGTTAATTTTCCAATGTAAAAATAGAAAAATAAATTAAATTAGATTTCTTTGAGTTTGGTCTATTATAATCTTTACTATTTTGAACATTTAACACTTGGTGGTTAAAAAGAAGATTTAGAAATTGGTACGTATAAATCAACAACGAAGATTTAAAACTAAGTGATTAACAAATAAGTTAAATAAAAATAACTAAAGATGTATATATTCGATTTGACCAAAGAAATATTTAAAAATTTTTTTATAAAAAGTATAAACCCAAATGAAATTCATTTTATATATAAATATAGAATTTAAAAAAAAAATCAAATTAACATAACATGGAATTTTAGTAGTGAAACTATGTAAAAATAGTAAAGTTTTTTGAGTTGGAGTGAATTTGACATTATAAAGTAGTTATTATTCTATTTTATCATTAAATATTGTGGTATTATACCATTAAATATTGATATAGTTTGATCATTTAAATTTTTTTGAATTGTAATTATTATTCTATTGTATCATGTCTCATTAGAGGCTTATTTTATATATTAAATTCTAATGCTTTAGAGGCATATTATAAACATATGTACAATGTAAATTATACTAAGGAAATATAATGATATTAGAAAGTAGTTATTGTAAGATAAAAATGAACTATAAATATATGGAAAATAAAATTGCTTACAATAAAAACATAGATAATAATATAGTTTTAATTTTGTATGTATTTATTTTTTAATTCTAATTATAAGTTGTATATTTTATGATGTTCCATTAGAGGCTTATTTTGTATATTCAATTGTAATACATTAGAGACAAATTATAAATATGTACAATGTAAATTTTACTAAGGAAATATAATGAAATTATGTAGTAGTCAGTTGAAACTATAAAATTACGGAAAAAAAAAAAAATTGCTTACCATTAAATATTGATATCATTTTATTTATGCTGTATTTATGTATTTAAATTGTAATTATTATTGTATTTTATGATGTCTAATTAGAGAATTATTTTGTGTATATGTTTATATTTTTAAAATAATAGTATATGTTTATAAAATATATATTAGTAGAAATTAAACTTGTATAAATATATTCATAAAACAAAATAGTTGAATTGACTGAATATAGAAATTTTTTAATGATTATCTATGTATAAATCTATGTATTATGAGAGCTTTTGAAGGGTCTTATTTGTGAAGGTGTACCCTAGTATAGTTAATTATCACTCATTGTAATTTAACTCGGCTTCTCCTCCTCCCCTCTTCTCGCCGCCCACCCCTGTCCCCTCGGCTTCTCCTCTTTCCCCCTCTTATCGCCGCCCACCCTATGTCCCCTCAGCTTATCCTCCTCTGTCCGCCTCTTCTCGGCGACCACCCTCTGTCAATTTCGCCGGCCGACCTCCTTGTGAGCCATCTCTCCGGGTATCTAACCTTGATACTCTTCTACGCGACCTCCATGGTTCGTTATCGCCGTGCTGCCGCTCTCTCGATGACTCGCCTCAATCTCGCCGGCCGACCTACTTGTTATGCAATCTCCGACGGTATCGATCCTTCCCCCTCTTATCGGCGTCCTCCATGGGCCCTTCTCGCCGTCGTCCCCCATCCGTCGATTTACGCCTCCATATCGCCGGCCGACCTCCTCCTTCAGCCATCTCTGTCGGTCCTCCATGGGTCATTCTCGTCGTCCCGCCCTGTCTCGATCTCTCGCCTCCGCCTCGCCGGCCGACCTCCTCCTTCAGCCATCTCTCTCGGTATCCGCCGGAGGGTCCGTATTCCGTGCGTTCTCCGGGTGCGTCCTCCATAGGTCCTCGCTGTGCTGCGCCCTCTCTCGATCTCTGCCTCCATCTCGCCGGCTGACCTCTTCATTGAGCCATCTCTCTCGGTATCTGCCTCCTTCCCCCTTTTAGGCTCTGTCTTGTCCGTGTTTTCCGACTCGGAATGCGACGCCTCTATCTACATTGTTTTTGGGTATGTTGAACTGGATGTGAACGATGCTCCTCCGCCTCTATCTCAATCGTTTTTGGGTATGTTGAATTACATATATGTTTTATGTTTTACAATCTCAAAACTCTCAATCGTTTTATGTTTTTGGGCAGCCCATAACATCTACAATCGCCTCCGCCTTGCTGGGAATTTAATTCTTCCCCTGTCTTCTCTCCTACTTGAATTCTAGATTTTACTTCTAAATTGTGAGTTTGGATGGAGTTAGATATGTGGTGATTTGTGAAGTTGATATGTAAATGGAGGATAGAAGAATATGTCAAATTATTCTTGGATGCTTAAATTTATACATCTTATTTACGAGGTTATAAATAAAAAAAAACAATTGAAACAAAGAAAAAAAAAAAGAAATTCGTGAATAAATTGAAACAAATGTACCGGTGGCTTGATAAGTTGCAGAATATTGATGATCAAATATGAAGCTTCACAGCCATTTGCAAAAGATTTAATGTGGTTTGTGAAGGTATGAGAAATGGAGTTAAATGAAGATGAGAAGGAGAGTTCGAAATTAGTGAACCGACGTGGGGAGGGGGTGGAAGGAAACCGACGTGAGAGAGAGGGGCAGGGAAGAGAGAAACAATGAAATAACCGTAAGTGACAATTGACAATTATAACCCTAAAGTTTAAGCTAAGAAAGGGGTAATTTTGGTAAACACAAATTTATACAGAGACAAAATCCCTCTTCCCTTTATATATAACATAAATAATTAGGACATCCCATAATAAACATCTAAAACTTGTATAAATTTTTTAAAAAAATAAGTTTACTCACTTGACTTAACTTGTCATTACCATTTATTTCATGGATATTATAATTTAGTTTACAATTTTTACTCCTTTATTATTCTTCAAATTTCACAGTTAAAATGAAAAAGGGGCCACAATTCATTGATGTAGAAAGTTTTCTGGAAAAACAAACATGACAAATGGCAAATTACAGTGTGATGCTCCAATGGATGGGGATTGATTATTGTTTTGACAAATGAAATGACAGCTGATGCTCCACATGGCTAGGACCTTATCCAGGAGTTCGATCGTGGCAAAACTCAACTCATACACTTGCCCATTAATCATTGCCTGTTTCTCCAATGCCAAATTGTACTACTATTCCTTCTCCAATGCCTTCAAATAATCATCCTCTTTCTTCAAACCCAAATTCCTCATCCCCTTCTTTTTCCTTCAACTCCTATGGCGTCTGCCACTGTTTCTCCCCTCCCACCTTCTCAGGTACTTGCTTAAAATCATCAACACCCTTTTTTAAAACATAACTATATTTGTACTGATAAAAAGTGCGTTAATTAATTATAACTTGGTTCATTCTAATTTTTACCGATCCTTTTAACCTTCTTTCTTTCCCTATGATATATTGCGTTCGTTACACCACATAATATTAATGCAATATTTAAGTGTTATTAACTTAAGCTTTTGGTTTATAGCGCAAGATATGAAATATAAAGTGTAACATTGTAATTGATTTGTTCGTGCTTGTGTAGCTATGCTGGACCAAGAGTGGAATTTTTGCGCAGCCGGTTGCTCTGGTGAAGCCGAGTAGGGTGAGTGCGGTGATCGGCAAGACGAGAAGAGGAGGGATGAGGGTGATCAGGTGCCAGGCCACGAGCGTCCCCGCCGATGACAGAGTGCCGGACATGGGGAAGAGAAAGTTCATGAACCTCTTACTGTTGGGTGCTGTTTCTCTTCCTTCTGGCTTCATGCTGGTTCCATATCTTGCATTTTTGCTCCTCCTGGGTAAGCTCAAATACACTTCTCAAATATAAGTGATAGTAGGATATTATATGATACTGTCTTACTCTGTACTCACTTCAAAAAAATTTATGAGATCACTTAAAATTTAAAATTACCCTCACAAGAAGTCGCCAAAATTTATGAAATTTTTATATACTATAATTTTTTTCCTTTTCTTATTTAATATGAATTTTTATTAATGGGTCCATGGACCCCACTCCTTCGTAAGTTGTAATGTAAACTTCCGGTCTTACCTAAACTTTATTATGAGGCATGAGGTAAAACGATATGTGGCACATAACATGACTTGTAGGATCTCAGAATTTTTTTTTAAGATCATCTCTTTGTGATAATTAATTAGGGAATAGAACTCTTCTTATAAATTGATCATTTTTCTTGATGTAACTGAAAAGAGAAGGCTATTCCAAGTATTGGATATAAACAAATCCTGCATTAGTCTTTGTGATTGAGAACAAAACCAAGAAGAGTTTACGTACTTCAATACGGACAATCAAATAAAATAACAAATCTTTATGCTGTAACATCAATATTGAAAAGAATAATTACCAGTTTATAACCTCCATTGACATTTATCAATCCACCCTGTTCAGAGTACCTGTATCATTAGCTGAGTATTTTTCAAAACAAAATTGGGAGAGGGGGAGGGGGAGGACATGGTGTCGTAAGTTTGATATAGTACACAAGCATTCTGACAGATGAGTGCTGATTGAGTTCTTCTATGTGGCTGTCTTCGGGTAGTTAAAATGCGTAGATTTATTCTAATTTTGTAAATTAATCTTGGTTATCTTATCCAAAATGATCAACAGTGGAGGAAATGCTTCTGGTGGTACTGTTGCTAAGGATGCCCTGGGAAACGATGTCATTGCATCGGAATGGCTTAAGAAACACAAACCAGGAGACCGGACCCTAACCCAAGGACTCAAGGTATCTTCGACTTGCTCCCTCAAGGTCTACATATCTGTTCTAATCTAAATATAAGTCCAACAATTAGTTAATGTGACAAAGACATTTTACTGTTGATGTCAAATTGAGGGCATTGACAAAATCCGGACATTATGAGAAGGATTTCTATATAGACCAACAACAATAAGGGTCATATGTTATTACCGTACTTTATACTCATCATGTTGTCAGCATTGAGGACAAGGATCAGACTTTTACAGTGAATCTTAGCAGAGGAAATCCGCTGTAAAGCACAAATTTTGGCATGGAAAGGTAATAAAACTATAGGAATTGACACCTTGCTGTTGGAATTTCAGGGTGATCCTACGTACCTTATTGTAGAGAATGACAGAACTCTTGCAACATATGGAATAAATGCTGTGTGCACACATCTCGGGTGTGTGGTTCCTTGGAATGGAGCTGAGAATAAGTTCATTTGCCCTTGTCATGGATCTCAATACAATAACCAAGGAAAAGTTGTCAGAGGACCTGCACCTTTGGTAAGTATACTATGGTTGCTTGCTAAACATTCTTGTTATTTGCTTGGATAAAATCAGTGAACTTTTCCTTGGCTATAGGATTTTATTCTGATAAAAATAGAAGAGAAATTCTTGTGAATTTGAATTCCGGTTATATACATCCTTAACTGGACTGCAATAATTAGTGACTGGTTTGAAATCTAACATGTCAATGAAGCAGATCATTTAAGGTTTACTTCATCTATGATATTTTTCTGTATGTATCTCGATAAACATGTTCATCTTAGGAATATAAGAGACTTTTTCTCGATCTTGTACTTAACAGTTTATTTCTGCTGTGATCTGACAGTCATTGGCATTGGTCCATTGTGACATTGATGATGGGAAGGTGGTGTTTGTTCCATGGACTGAAACTGATTTCAGAACCGGTGAAGATCCATGGTGGGTTTAAGTCATTGTAGGAGTCATCGTCAACCTCAGTTGCTTAGACTTACTGTAGAGGGGATCACTTTGTCCTGCATCACTGGAATTACAATGTCTGTATAGTTAGATCTGTAAAACAAGACGTTTAAAGATGCAGAGACAATGATATTAGGTTCCAAGATAGCAAATACTTTTCTTTGTTGTATATACTTACCTTGCTTGGAATAATACTGAGCTGCTTCATATGATAATCATCCTAACGACTGAGGTAAACTTTCACTATAAATTTCCCTCACCATCTTCTATTGTACTGGTCTTTCCATCTCAAAATTCAATCCCAAAAAAGAAAAAAAGATATTCAGAATGAAAGGTTTAGAAAGTGTGATTGTACTCAGGCTGAATTATGCACTTATACTTTTGATGGCTCGTTGATCTAGAAGCTCTACGGCTAAGTAGGATAGGATATATCTATCCGGTACACATGGAATGCAAACAATTGCATGACTGCATGAGAAAGAATAGTTCCAAATAGCTCGCCTCGAGGATACAAACTGAGTCTTGGCTTAGCATCTTTGTCCAATTACGATAGGATTTTAAAAGGCAGCATACAGTTCAGAGCTAATTGCTTAGATGATGTCGGGACTGATTACAGAAGCTAAGCTTGCAGTTCTTAGTTTAGACCAATGCTTGGCTCCTTAGAGAGTTTTCAGAAGACGATCTCGCAGGTTGGAGGGGTTGCTTTGCTAATCTTTGGTTCTAGGCCCATGATGCCTTGAAGTCTCTTCTACTTAGCTAAGGGCCAGAATAAATGGCTTCTTTGTTGTAAATGGACTTCACAGTTTACTGGGTTAGTCACTTTTCCTTGAAAAAGTGAAGTTTACTGCTAGGCCGAAACCAAGGTCCTTGTGGACCTGCCCATGTCGTGGGTATATCATCCGATTCATTCATGTTTGATCAAAATATGGTATTTAGTTCATTTGCGAGCTCACTCACTATTACTTAGCAATATCATATTGAAAATCCAAGATGAAGTCATTCCTGTAAACTCTCAAAAGACGTTAACTTAATGAAATTTAATTATACCCTTACTATATAAGGGCACTAATTAACTTTATTTTTATAATTAGTTATTTTTATAATTTTATTATTTCTAATTAATTCTTAATAATAAAAACTAATAATAGTTAAAAGAACATAAATGGATATATCTTTCTTTTAACTAATTAGTCTAAAAATAGTTCTTTTAATTTTTTATAACTTATACTAATAATTAATTTTCATATTACTCTTGATTGGACATGTATAAAAGGGTTGTAACTCTTACAATCCAAATATCCCTAATAGGAAGAATAACAATATGGCTCTAGGTTGAGGGGTTCCCCTATTGGATCATAATTCAACGATGAGCTTATATGTGATTAAATATGTATCGTAAGTACTTGTCATGATTATAGCCCAACCTAAAAGTGATCTAATGAGGATACAATTAATGGGGTTGTAATATATCTTGTAAGGTGTGAGCCTTACATGTGTAGAGACCGGTGGCGCATTCTTGTTCTATGATGGGCGGAACAGTAGTGTGTCAAAACCCTAGAAGGGTACAATTATAAATAAAGATTATGGTCCTCGAGTCGCACGTGCGAATTAATTCTCCCGACAACCCATTATCAAAGAGATTGTGAGATTACAAAAAATCTAAAGGTTCTCTTAATAATACGTGTAGATCCGGAAGACCTAACCACGTCATTCAAGGAGAAGCTGATGTCAACCATAGATTCATGTACATTTTATTAAGCTGTTCCTTCGATTCGACATATTGGATTCTGAATTCATAATAATGGACTTTATTATGATTTTTCCTAACAAGTGGTATCGAGTCTTCCTTATGTTGAATCTTTAGGAACAATTCAAATTAATTTTGTGTTAATTCAATTTACGAATTTTGCCCTATTTTCGTTTGCTTCCGCCGCCAATTTGATTACTTTAATTTGAAATTGTTTGGCTTTGCTTGGCGAAATTCGTTAGAGGTTATTTGTTTGGATCATTATAAAGCATGATTCTGTGGTTTTGATTAAAGTTTTATGGATTATATCATGAGTTAATTGTCAAATTATTCTCGCGCAACAACCCTAATTTCGGTTCTTAAAGTCGCACAATCAGAAATATTCGATCCTTTTTGGCTAAATTAAATAGGGGATACGATTATTTGTATCATGTGGCATGATTATGTATATTAAATTGAGGATTTTTGGTTATTATCCTTGGATTAATTGCTATTTTGATTCCGTGGCTTCAAAACCCTAATTTCGTTTGAGATTTGCAAAAATCGGGGCTAATTTCTACTCCTTTGCTGAACTCGATTGAGGGGATTTGATAGACTCATGCTTTTAGTAATATAGATGATTTTTATTGTAATTTATCTCGTCAATAGCATGATTTTCGTAGCTATTGCGAATTGGGCGAGGAAACCTAATATTCGGTACTTAAACCGAGAACCGGGGCTTAATTCGTTTGTGTTAATGCAAATTGAGTTAGGGCTTTTGTTTCTGGAATTTTTAATCATGATTTGGTGCTTTCAATTTCTATTTTCGTTGATTAAAATTTACGGGCAATTTTGGTTGCAAGAACCCTAACTTTCGGACATAAAATTGCAAAATTGGGACTCAATTCGGTTGCATTATGGAAATTAACTTGGGGCTTTTGATTTTGGCATGTTTAATTGTATTTTGGAGTCTTCAATTTTAATTTTCATTGATTTATTTTTCTGGACAAATTCGCAAGCAAGAGCCCTAATATTTCGAGCCATAGATTGTGAAATTGAGGCTGATTTCACTTTCTTTTGGCAAAATTGGTTTAGGAGTTTTGTTTTTCAGATGTTTAATCATGTTTTGGTTGCCTCAATTTTAATTTTCAATGATTAATTTTCTGGGCAAATTTTGCTTTATAAAACCCTAATTTTCGGAACTTATTTACGAAATTGGGATTAAATTCGTTCCAGTTGAGCAAAATTTGTTTAGGGGTTTTATTTGCTATATTTCTGGGCATATTTTGATGTATTCAATTTTGAGTTTTATGAAATATTTTATTTTTGGCAAATTTTCGATTGAATGTTTTGCAATTTTATGTGGTTTTCTTGAAGTATTTAAGAAGTTTGAAGCAAATCATGTTTAATTACATGAAAATTATTATTTAAAGTTTATTTTGGAATACTTTTAAGTTCAAATATTGCGGGTATGGTTGTTTATGTTTTCGATTAATTAATTAAGATAACATGTCACCGAAGTAACCTCTGTTTTTAAGATTAATTATTTGAAAATATAAATGGTATATTCATGCAATTTATGTTAATATTGTTTGGCCCAAAGGAAGTTCAATGTTGATTTAAATTGTATAAATTTTTGGTGATAAACACGTGATAATTATTTGGTTTTGCATGTGATTATTAAATAGGCCCAAAGGAAGATTCTTTTATTGATATGCTTTTATTATCGGTGTTTGATTACTGCGCCAAGATATCACTAAGAAGTTAGTATTTTCATCCAAAGATGGAATATTAATGGAAAATCGGTACCTTGATATGGGATTTCACCTTATTTGAACTTATTATTATTATTTTAACTAAGTTTTAAAGTTTAAGAGCATGTTGTAACTATCTTCTTTTCTTTTGATACATCTGTCTCTAGTTACTGCTAATATCACTTGCCAGACATTAACTTTATTCATATGTTGAATGGCTCTAACTTTAAGTCATGGCAAGAGAACCTTTTAATTGTTCTCGCGAGTCATGGATCTTGACCTTACATTAAGGGTGGACTGTCCCGCTAAACCTATCGCTCATAGTACCTCCGATCAAAAGAGGGAATATGAAAAGTGGGAGAGATCAAATCGTATGTGTCCGATGATTATAAAGAAAGCCATTCCTGAAGCATTCAGGGGCACTATATCCGAAGATAAAAATACGGCTAAGGATTTCCTTGCTGAAATTGAAAATAGGTTTGCCAAGAACGAAAAGGCGAAATCTAGTACGCTCTTGGCAAACCTAACTTTGATGAGGTATAAAGGTAATGGAAACATCGGGAGTACATCATGGAGATGTCTCATCTAGTTTCGAAACTAAAAGCACTCAAACTTGACCTCTCCGGGGCCCTGTTAGTATATTTAGTTTTGATATCTCTTCCAGCAAGTTTTAACCAATTTAAGGTGAGTTACAACTGTCGGAAGGAGACTTGGTCTTTAAATGAGCTCGTCTCACACTTGTGTTCGGGAAGAGGAAAGGTTAAAGTTAGATAAGACTAAAAGTGGTCATCTTGCCTTAACCTCTAAGTCCAAGAGGAAAAGGGTCAAGAGTAAGGAAGTTGCGAGATAAGGCACCTCATAAGAAACAAAAGAAGACAAAACCGGTTGTTGGAGCTGACAAGGGTTGTTTCTTTTGCGGTGGTATAGATCATAAGAAGAAGCAATGCACCAAATTTCACGCTTGGCGTGCTAAGAAAGGTATGCTTCTTGGTTTGGTTTGTTCGGAGGTTAATTTAGCCTCGGTGCCTAGACATACATGGTGGATGGATTCCGTGCAACTACTCACATCAATGTGTCTATGCAGGGTTGCTCGAGCTATCGAAAACCCGGTGATGGTGAAAGATACATCTACGTGGGAGATGGTCGGAAAGTTGCTTGTGGAGGCAATTGGAAAGTTTAGATTATTGCTAAAGATTGGATTTTATTTGGATCTTAATGAAACTTTTGTTGTATCGTCGTTCGGACGGAATTTGATTTCTGTTCCCAATTTGGACAAATCGGTTATCATTGTTCATTTGGAAATGGAATATTCAGTTTGTTTCATGATTCAAAATTGGTTGGATCCGATTCTTTATTGCATGGTGATAGTCTATATTCACCTGAAACAATTGCTTCATATTCCGAATCCTTGCATTTAAGTACGTGAGGCATAAAGAGAAAATTAACCGATGAGAGTTCTGCTGCATTGTGGCACAAAAGGTTGGGTCATATCTCTAAAAGGAGATTAGAAATACTCTTGTCGGACAGAATTCTTGAACCTTTAACTTTCACGGACATGGACGTGTGTGTTGATTGTATAAAGGGCAAACAAACCAATAAAAGGAGATTTGATGCCAATAGATCATCGGACATCTTAGAACTTATTCATATGGACATTTGTGGGCCTTTTCCAAATCCTTCTTGGAATGGTCAACAATATTTTATAACGAATAGATGACTGGCTATACATATCTCATTCATGAAAAATCTCGAGTCACTTGACGTGTTCAAAAATTTTAAGGTTGAAGTTGAAAACCAACTTGGCAAAAGGATAAAAAGTGTCAGATTTGACCGTGGTGGTGAATACTATGGTAGATATGACGGTTCGGGTGAACAACGTCTAGGACCATTTGCAAAATTCATAAAGGAATGTGGTATCGTCCCACAAGTACACCATGCTTGGGTTCACCCACAATTAATGGTGTTTACGAAAGGCGAAACCGAACTCTTAAGGACATGGTGAGGAGTATGATTAGTCACTCTACCTTACCGAGTCACTCGGGGTGATACACTTAAGACTGCAGACTTATATTCTTAACAGAATTCCAACTAAAGAGACTACTAAAACCCCTTATGAACTTTGGACTGGGAAGAAGCCAAGTCTAAATCATCTTCATATTTGGGGATGTCCAGTGAGGCACGACCTAATAGGCCAAACAAGAGAAAGCTGGACTCTAAGACAGTTAGTTACAATTTTGTTGGATACGCTGAAAGGTCAATGGGTTTTAAGTTTTTGATCCCAAATCTAAGTCATTTTTAAGAAGATAATGCTCGATTTCTTGAGAATATCAAGTTTGAGGGGAGCTTCGAGTTAGAGACATTATCTTTAAAGAGGAATATGTTTATATCCCTACTGGTGTCATTAGCATTTGAAGGTTTGCTCTTGGAGAGTCTTGGTCACCCTAGAGGGGGTGAATAGGGTGATGAGGAAATTTTAACAAACTTGGAAGATTTAAGCTTGAAAAGAATAATCAAGACAGATCCGAGTCTAGATTAGACTCGGAAAAGTATGAACTCAGATTTACGTGGAAACCTTCCCGGGGCGAGAAAACCACGGCTAGTGCTAGTCAAGCACCAAGTCAAATCCACTATTTTTAATCCACAAAATACAGCAGATCGGCTCAATTAGAATTGCTCCCTTAAACAATTCCTTACAGAGTTTTCCTAGACTAAGAAATTCCCTTATCCGATCTAGTACTTCCTAAGCGAGGTAACCTTTATAGTTAGGGACAACTGAGCTAAGTTAACCCTTACAGCTCAATCAAGGGATCTTACTTAAAGAGTAAGAAAGAGTATGTAACTGATTACAAGACTTTACAACTCGGAAAGTATGAATTACAAGTCGAGAGTTGTAAGTAGAAGATTGAGTATGAATTCAATGACTTTGCTTAAGTAATGTGTATCGATAATAAATCCAACAATCTTCAAGTCTTGAGAGTTGGCTTCTATTTATAGATGACCAAGCAGATTAGCCTTTATGACTAGTTTCGAATAGAAGTCCTTTGTGACCGTTGTAACGATTCTTCGAGTGACTCGAAAAGATCCGTTGAGATGTTAACATTGTGCAACGGCTCTTGACTCCTAAGGGTGTTCCAATCAATTGGTGCTTGTCCGAAATGTAAGTTGGAAATCACCGTTGAGCTTAGCATTGAAGTTTTCCAATTTTGGAAACAGACAACCACGACACGACGTATGGGCCTTGTTCGAAGTAGAAAAGCCTTGTCTGGCTGGTGATTGACAACTTGAAGCCGGTTGCTTTTGTATTTCAAAAATGAGATAACCTCGTTGAGATAACCTACAAAAGTAAACAATTTTGGTTCTCAAAGTATAAAATACTTTGGTCCATAATTAGGCACATATAATAATTTAATTAAGATAATTAAGTGTATAATTATCCGAGGTCTAGAAGAATGAAATTTTACGAGTCTAATATTCATTATACTCAAATTCAATCGGAGTCGAGTCTTAAGAAAGATCAAGTTATAAAAGTAAGAAAATATCGAGTATAAATACTTGATCTAGACAAATAACTCTCAAACAAACATGCTGACTTAAAAATAGGAATTAACACTTGTAATTCTCTTTGCTTTGAAATATGTAGTCGAACTCAAATATGAAGTGTTCGAGAGATTATTTGAGCATGTGATAAATGCGAGTGGTGTCCGAGTGACTCGAAACATCAACGCAAGTTGATAGAGAAGAATGTGTTTTACGAGTCGATCGGAATCGAATGAAAACATATGCAATAGTTTCTATAGAACTCAGAATGACTTGTAATCAAAATCTAAGAGGAATGAGGTTTGTACCTATCTTTGGTAGTACTCGAGTGGTCTAGTTTCGAGTATGAGTCTTCAATCTCCCCTTTTTGATGAAAGGCATTCCATACTTAGACGAAACTTTGTTAGTGAAATAATTATGAGTTTTCATTACGATCGAGCGAGTATCTCAAAGAATAGAGTAATGAGTGAAGTGTTTTGTACTTAGAAAATTTCGCGGATAGCTCATTTAGCTAGGAATATGAATACTTGCATCGAGCAAGAGAAAGCAAATGGGAACATATGTATATATATATCGAGTAAAAAAAAGTAAATAATAAGAGAAACAAGTCGATATATCAAAGCGAAAACTAGATGAGACTTAAAAAGAGTTATACTCGAAATCAATATGCTCGAAAATAGAAACTTCATTCATATTTATACAAAAATACAAAAACACAGAAAGTACATAGAAGAGAGGGTGAGAAAACTCCCCTAAACAAGACAACAAAAGACAACAAATTTTTAGAATTATTCTCACCCTTGCCTTTCGACAAAAAAAAAAAAAAAACAAACAAAAAAGAAAAATTCGGGAGGAATGTATCAAGTTGATACAAATTTGATGTCCGAACCAAAAAAAAAAAGAGAAAAAAGATTAAGACGGTAAAGTAGGTGCGGTCCGAGTGGAAACGGATGAACGTGCGGTGCGCCTTCGTTGATATGCTTGTGAAGACGTTGAAGATGCGGGCGGTGGCAGCACCGGTATCTTTGGCGAGGGCTTAGCTCTAAGTGGCTGACCCAGAATGAGATCATCCAAAGGTTCATCCTCTTGAAATGCCACGGAGGGTGGTGCTTCCTTTGGCTTGGCTAGCTGTCGATTGTCCGAGCATCCGCGGGATCTTCGACTCACTCGGGCTAGCATGTCCGAGCTTATCGGTCCAGGTTGAGGAACGGGAGCACCTTGTCCCTCAACTTCTTCCTTTTCTTCTCCTTCTTCCTTTTTCTCATCTTCTTCCTTCTCTCTTTCCTCCTTCACCTCGGAAGGAGGCTGCTTTAGCCGCAGCCTCCTCTTCTTCTTCATTGCCTCTCCGAGAGGAGACTTGGTAGGGCTCGAGGACTCTTTAAATGTTTCGAGCTGTCCGTCTCCTGAGTTGCTTTGGAGCGCCTTTCTCGAGGAGCTCGATTATCTCCTGCTTGCTCCTTAACTAAAGCCTTTATTTCGAGGAGCACATCTTATTGCTCTCGAATTTGAGATTGGATTGTTTTTGGTTGATAATCATGGACTGAAGAACAGTCTTAAAGGAGTGAAGAGTGTCCCGGATTTTCGTGGACACAGAGAAAACAGATCTTAAAGGAGAGGGTTGCCTTAGATATGAGCTGTAGACCCGGACACCCGGTTGGGTTTCCTAGTATCCATAGCCAGATAAGCTATTTTCTACCAACAACTATGGCAGACCTTAGACACTTGGTTTGGGTCCGAGGGAGCGGAACCTTAAATTGTTTAAAGACAAGGGTGAGTAAGGCTCACGAAAGGAAAAGGGGTGGATTTCTTAGTCTAAGCTGGCACAGAGGCCATTTGCTCGATTATGGCGGGAAAAGGTCTATGTCGTAACCCTCGAGAATGTCAAACAGAGCTTTGAGAATCTTTAAATTTGGATTCTCTTTGCTTGAATGATGAGAAAAGAAGGTTCTCATCAGCAAGAAACAGAGGAGTCGAGCCTCGGTCTTCATCCGAGTCACGAAAGTTTTTCGTGACTCGGGGACTTCCTGAGCGTACTTTTCAAAGAACTCATCAGTAACTTCATTGAAGGGGATAGGGTTGCTGTTAAGGAAAATAGAAGAAACCTTAAAAAGTCGATGGAGGAGAGAAAGATTGATGCGAACGATGGTGTTGTGAACTCGTGAGGTGATGATCCCCTCAAAGCTAGAAAGGTTCGAATAGAACTCAGCAACGAGTTTCGGGTATACGAATTCGCTGAAACGAGAGGAAATTGTATACCCCTGTGGTTTTGATGTGTTTCAACCATGAAAAGTTTGTGGTTGGAAAGAATTTGTCATCCAACGTAAGATGTTGGGCGACGAGGATTTTAAAGGGATTAGAAGGGCCCTCTTGGCTTTTGGTTCTAGGTTTCTTGGTGGCTGAACCTAGAAAATGCTGGAGCGGAAGCTCTTTTAGGAATGTTTGAGAGGTTTTGAGATGAAAAAGAGTTGACTTGAAGAGAGGAGAGAGAGAGAGAGAGAGAGAGTACGAGAGTTCTTGAGAGCGAGAGAGTGCTTGAGAGCTTGAGAGTGCTTTAGATTGCAAGAGTGTAGGTTAGCAAAGAGTAAAGTAGCGAAATGAAGGAAAATAGATGCTATTTATAGCGAAATGAATGTCCTTCGAGTATGCGTTATGACCCAATTCTCCAACGGTCGCCTCGAGACCGGTGTGTCTCTTCTGCTCTCCAACGAGAAAGAGAAGAGAGAGAAATTTTAAAAGAAATTTCTGAAATGCTCCACTAATCTAGAGATAATTTTAGAAGTTTAAAGTCTAATTTTCTCAAAAAGCGAGTCGACTCGGTAAAGTTTCGAGTGACTCGGAAAACACAAACAAGTAATAACTCCTAGCTCGGTATCACTGGGTTAAGTGAACTAATTGTTATTAAGACAAAGAAAAGAAACATGTAACACATAATCATGCAAGAGAATTTCACATAGAAATATACATAATCATGCATTTATCATGCCAAGTTCCTTCCTAATGAAGCAAAGCTGATCCTCACTAAGTGGCTGAGTAAAGATATCGGCTAATTGAAATTTTGTAGGAATGAATTCAAGTTCAATATCACCTTTCTCGGAATGATCTCTTAGAAAATGATACCGACCTCAATATGCTTTGTCCTTGAGTGCTAATTTGGATTCTTAGTGATGCTGATTGCACTCTAATTGCCATACTTGATTGGAATTGATTTGAATGTAAGTCCAAGGTCTTTCAAATATTGCTTGATCCATAGAATCCGAGCACAACATGCTCCAGCTGCAATGTACTCGGCTTCAGCGGTTGATAGAGCAACCGAGTTACGCTTCTTTGAGTGCCAAGATATAAAGGATTGACCCGAAGCGGCATACTCTCGAGGTGCTCTTTCTATCAACTTTGTATCCAGCATAGTCGGCATCCGAGTATCCGGTGAGGATCGGTTACGAGTCTCTTGAGAACCATAGACCTAGATTCTAAGTCCCTGCAAGATATCTAAAGATTCTCTTCACTGCAATGAGATGTGATTCTTTTGGATTAGCTTGAAATCTTATACATAGACATACACTAAACATTATGTCGGCATACTTGGATATGAGATATAGTAGAGATCCAATCATATCTCGATAGAGTTTCTAATCTACTGCTTTACCTTTTTCGTCCGAGTCCAATTTTATGCTTGCTACTCATTGGTGTTCGCTGCATGTTTTGTGTTTTGAAGCTTGTAATTCTTTAGTAACTCCTTGATATACTTTGATTGATGGACATAGATGTCATCTTTGTCTTGCTTGATTTGTAGACTAAGAAAAAATTGAGCTCTCCCATCATGCTCATTTGGAATTCTGTCTTATTAACTTAGAAAAATCTTGATAGAGATTTTCATTAGTAGCTCCAAAGATTATATCATGAACATAGATTTGAACAATAAGAAAGTCTTTTCCCTTGGTTTTTATGAAAAGATTTTTGTCAATCTGACCTCTTTTGAAATTATTGTCAACCAAGAAACTTCTTAGTCTTTCATACCAAGCTCCGGGAGCTTGTTTAATATCATAGAGAGCCTTTTGCAACTTGAAAACATGATTTGGAAATTCTGAGTTTTCAAATCTAAGGGGTTGCTCAACATAGACTTCCTCTTAAATGAAACCATTCAGAAAGGCACATTTGACATTCATTTGATATAATTTAATTTTCATGCTTGATGCAAATGCCAATAGGATTCTAATTGCTTCAATCCTAGCAACTGGTGCAAAGGTTTCCCCATAATCAATTCCTTCTTCTTGATTGTAACCTTGTGCCACAAGTCTAGCCTTATTTCGACTACCAGCCCATCCTCATCGAGTTTGTTCTTGAAAACCCATTTGGTTCTTATGATTGGGTGGTCGGAAGGTCGTTTGGTCAAAGTCCGGACTTGGTTTCTTTCAAATTGATTAAGTTCCTCTTGCATGGCCTCTACCCATTCAGGTTCATTTAAGGGCTCTAGTGCATTTACGGGTTCGATTAATGATATGAATGCAATGAATGCACATAGATTTTGCAAAGAAGAGTGAGTTCTTACCCCACTTGTTGATGTTAGACAAGATGTTTTCGAGTGGGTGATTTGAAGCATATTTGAATGCTCTACTTGTTCTCCGGTTTACCAGATTTGTGGGTTGAACTGGTTGATCTTCGGTGATACGATCCGATTGAGCTTGCTCATTTGTTTGACCTTCGACATTGCGAGCTGGCTCCGGAGTTGGTTCGATCCGAGTCATGATATTCAGAGCTACCTCGGTCCGAGTTGCTTTTCTTGACTTTGTCCGTGCTCACCTTCAGCAAGATCATCTTCATCTCAACTGAGTTTCAGATCTAAGAATGTTGACTCACTTGGTTTTCCCTGATCAATCTCATCAAAAATAATGTAGATGCTTTCCTCCACTTTGTTAGTTCTTTTACTGAAAATGCGATATGCTTTACTATGAGATTAATAACTAAGAAAAATACCTTCATCTAACCGAGCATCAAACTTAGTCAGGTGATCCTTACCATTATTGTGAACATAGCACTTACATCCGAAGGGTTTGAAGTATGAGATGTTAGGTTTCTTTCCCTTGTAGAGCTCGTATGGAGTTTTCTTCAAAATAGGTCCGATAAGGCATCTATTTAGTGTGTAGTTTGTCTGTGTTGATTGCCTCGGCCAAAAAATAGTAAGGCAGATTGTGTTCAATCATCATCTTCCTATTTCTTCAAGAGTTTTGTTCTTTCTATCCACTACCCCATTATGTTGAGGAGTTCAGGTGCTTGAGAAGTTGCGGAAGATACCATTCTTATTGCGGAACTCTGCAAATTCCGAGTAGTAGAACTCCCTTCCATGGTTAGTTTGAATTTTTCTGATATGAGTCTTAGACTCTACTTGAATTTTACTTGCAGAGCTTGCTTGAACTCTTTGAAGGCTTCATTTTTGTGCTCTTGACCTTTGTCACACGAGTTGAGAGATGCTTGAGTAGATTGTACTTTAATCTCTTGACAAGATAGATTGGGTCGACCAGGTTGTCTCCTTTTCTAATCTTGCCTATTCCAACTATCTTGCCCTTACTGTAATCTCCAAAAGTGACTTTGCCTCCTTTGTAATCTTCCAACTCGGAAAAGAGTCTTGAATCTCCTCACATGTGGCGTGAGCATCCACCATCCAGTACTCAATGACATTTTGTCCTTTTACGAGTTACCTGTAAGTCGAAACACACTAACCCTTCTAACTTCCTCTAACGAACCCAGTAACTCCCTTTATTGTGGTTCTTTTCTGAGGAAGAAGACGCTTGGGAACCCAAATTTGAATTACTTTGGGTTTTGTTTGATTCCGAGTCTTCTTTTTAGAAAATTGAGTCCGTGTCTCTTTCGTTTGAAAATCTTTTCTTTTATAAACCGGTGGAAAAGGTTTTCTCATGTAAGTTGGTCCGGGCTCAGTCCTCCTTTCATTCTTATGTATAGGACCATGCTCAACCTTCCTGTACTTCACGGTTACGGAATCCTTTACGAAAATATCCGAGTAGGAATTTGATTCCTCCTCTTTGTTAAAACCAAGTCCTTCCTTTTTGAAGAAGACACATTGAGTGCCTAAAAGCATGCGAGGTTTTTCTGACCTTGAGTAAATTTCAAAACAAGCTCTTGAGACTCATTGAGCTTTTGTTTTAGATGCTCATTTTCTCTTCGAGTTTCTTAGACTCGGTCTCATTAGCTTGAGTACTAGTCTTGAGTTCTCTTAGAGTAAATCTCGGTTTTCCAATTCATTTTTCGAACCAATGCTCTCGGAAGTAAGAGACTTGAGTTGTTCTTTGTATTATGATGAATCAGAATTGGACTTTTCTTCCAAAGTGTAAATGTATTTAGCTAAATCAACTTTAGAGAACTTAAGAAAGTATTCTATTACCTCCCGAGGATTTGTCTCCTTATTTTACGAGTTGTAGGAGTCCGACTCGATTTAGCTTCGAGTCCGATATTACCATAAGATATTTTGAATCGTCTCGAGTCTTCATCTTCTTCGAGATGAATCTTCATCACTCCATGTGGCCATCATAACCTTCTTCTTTCTATCCCTCTTTCTTCTTGGACAGTCTTTGACTATGTGATCTTTCTTGCCACATTCAAAACAGACTAGAGTTCTTAGTTAAAGATAACTTCGAAGGGGAGGAGTGTTTACTGTTCTATCCTTCTTATCTTTCTTGTAGAACTCTTCTCTTGGCCTTTTCTCCCATTTCTTGTGCTTCATCATTCTTTTGGAGCCTCGAGCAATAAGTGCCATGGGATCTTCTTCGAATCCGAGGAACTCGGATTCAGCGCAATGTTCTTTTTAGTGCTCGACCTCGACATCCTCTTCTTTCGGATGGATTTCATGGGTAAGTAGTTTCCCAATAAGTTCGTCCGGCTTTAGTTGTGAGAGGTTCCGAGCTTCCTCGATATCTGTCACCTTGGGACCCCATCTTCTCTTGGGTAAACTTCTTAGGATTTTTGTGCACATCTCTTCATGGGAAATCTTTCTACCCGGAGATTTCAAATTGTTTGTAATCTCAGTGAAGCGTATAAACATCCGAGTTATGTTTTCTTCTAGCTCCATCTTGAACAGACTCATATTTGTGAAGATATTGACTTATCTTCGCTTGTCTTACTTGGCTTGTTCCTTCATATGTGTTGACAAGAGTGTCCCACATATCTTTAGCTATGTCACGGTCGACACTATGTTGTATTCTTACGAGCTGATGGCGCACATCGGAATATTCATTGCTTTAAAGTTCTTTTTGAACTTTTACGCCTCTTCGGTGGTGTACTCGAACTTTGCTTTAGGCACGGGTCTTGTATCTTCCATCTTCATTGGAATGTAATTACCTTCTTGTATGATGTTCCATACATCTTCATCGTGGTCCAACAGAAAGCATTCCATTAGCTTCTTCCGAGTGCACGAAATTTGATCCTTTGAACTTAAGTGGTCTGCTAGAAGATCTTCCTTCATCGAACTCTCCATTATTACGAGCCATCCGATCTTTAGACCTTTAGATCGTTAGACCCTTTACGAAAGGCTAGGCTCGATGCCAATTGAAGGTTTGCTCTTGGAGAGTCTTTGTCACGCTAAAAGGAGGATGAATAGGGTGATGAGGAAATTTTAACAAACTTGGAAGATTTAAGCTTGAAAAGAATAATCAAGACAGATCCGAGTCTAGATTGAACTCGGAAAAGTATGAACTTAGGTTTACGTGGAAACCATCATGGGGTAGAAAACCACGACCGGTGCTAGTCCAAGCACCAAGTCAAATCCACTTTTTGAATACACAAAATACGAGCAGGTCGACTCAATAAGAATTGCTCCCTTAAACAATTCCTTACGAGTTTTCCTGAACTCATAAATTTCCTTATCCGATCTAGTACTTCCTAGCTGAGGTAACCTTTACAGCTAGGGACAAGCTGAGCTGAGTTAACCCTTACAGCTCAATCAAGGGACCTTACCTAGAGAGTAAGAAAGAGCATGTAACTTATTACAAGACTTTACAACTTAGA
The DNA here is from genome assembly GCA_021018815.1 of Talinum fruticosum. NCBI lineage: Eukaryota > Viridiplantae > Streptophyta > Magnoliopsida > Caryophyllales > Talinaceae > Talinum > Talinum fruticosum. The sequence continues at coordinate 5,177,775 of JAITYX010000010.1, read as the reverse complement.
AAGTATGAATTACAAGATGGGAGTTGTAAGTAGAAGATTGAGTATGAATACAATGACTTTGCTTAAGTAATGTGTATAGACAATAAATCCAGCAATCTTCAAGTCTTGAGAGTTGGCTTCTATTTATAGATGACCAAGCAGATTAGCCGTTGTTACTAGTTTACGAACGAAGTCCTTTGTCACCGTTATAATGGTTCTTCCGAGTGACTAAGAAAAGATCCGCTGAGATGTGAACGTTGTGCAATGGCTCTTGACTCCTAAGGGTGTTCCAATCAACTAGTGTTGTACGAAAAGTAGGGTGGAAACCACCATCGAGCTTAGCGTTGAAGTTTTCTAGTTTTGGAAACAGACAACCACGACACGGCGACTGGGCCTTGTTCGAAGTAGAAAAGCCTTGTCTCGCTGGTGATTGACAACTTGAAGCCGGTTACTTTTGTAGTTCAAAAATGAGATAACCTCGTTTGGATAACCTACAAAAGTAAATAATTTTGGTTCTCAAAGTATAAAATACTTTTGTCCATAATTAGGCACGAGATAATAATTTAATTAAGATAATTAAGTGCATAATTATCCGAGGCCTAGAAGAATGGAATTTTCCGAGTCTAATATTCATTATACTCAAATTCAATCGGAGTCGAGTCTTAAGAAAGATCAAGTTATAAGAGTAAGAAAATATCATAGTATAAGTACTTAATCTAGACAAATAACTCTCAAACAAACATGCCGACTTAAAAATATGAATTAACACTGTAATTCTCTTTACTTTGAAATATGTAGTCGGAACTCGGATATGAAGTGTTCGAGAGATTACTTGAGCATGTGACAAATCCGTGTGGTGTCCGAGTGACTAAGAAACATCAATGTAAGTTGATAGAGAAAAATGTGTTTTTGAGTCAGTCATAATCAAATGAAAACATATGCAATAGTTTCTATAGAACTCAGAATGACTTGTAATCAAAACCTAGGAAGGATGAGGTTTGTACCTATCTTTGGTAGTACTCGGAATGGTCTAGTTTCGAGTCCGAGTCTTCAGCATTGATTAGGGTTCTACACCGACCTTGTTTCTAACACACCATAAGATAATGTTAATGAACCCGAACTTCCTATACATGTAGTTGCTCCTCAAGAACAAACTCTTACTCCTCAAGAACCTATGCCATTAAGGAGATCCACTAGAGTAAGGAGAGATGCGATGCCGGATGATTGTATCGTATTTCTTCATGAACATGAGGTAAACATTGGTTTGATGGAACTCGATTCTCATCAAACTAGTGAAAGTTCTAACTCTCAAGAGTGGATAGATGCCATGAGCAATGAGACTAAGTCCTTAGTGATGGAAGATGATCCGCTTAACTTTCATCGAGGCCATGGAAAGTGAAAATTCTCGAAGTGGCTAAATGCCATGAATGAGGAAATGCAATCCATGAAGGACAATGATGTATGAAACCCATTGGTAATAAATGGATATTTAAAACTAAGAGGGATTCAAATGGCAATGTGGAGAGATTTAAGGCACGCCTTGTTATGCAAGGTTTTACACGAAAAGAAGGCATTGATTATACAGAGACTTTCTCTCTAGTTTCTTCGCAAGACTCTTCAAGGACTATAATGGCATTAGTTGCGTATTTTGATCTTGAGTTACATCGGATGGATGTGAAAACAGCGTTTCTAAATGGTGACATTGATGAAACTATATATATGAGGCAACCGGAAAACTTTGTGTTTGGAGACCCAAAGAATATGGTTTGCAAACTAAAGAAATCCATCTATGGACTCAAACAGGCGTCTCGCCGAGTGGTATGTGAAGTTTCACCAAGTATTTCTATCATTTGGTTTTGAGTTGAATTTACTTAATGAATGCATATATCATAAGTTCGAGTGGGAGCAAATATATTTTTCTGGTTTTGTATGTCGATGACATATTGTTTGCCAGCAACGATATAAGCTTATTGCACGAAACCAAGAGATTTCTATCAAAGAATTTTGAGATGAAAGATCTTGGTGATGCCTCTTTTGTATTAGGTATTAAGATACATCGAGATCACTCTCGAAGTATTCTTGGGTTGTCACAAGAGAGCTATATCGAAAAGGTATTGAAAAGATACGGCATGAAAGGTTGCAAACCAGGAGACACCCTTGTGGCTGAGGGAGACAAGTTTAGTCTCACACGGTGCCCTAAGAATGATTTTGAGAAAAAGGAATGGAAAAGGTTCCCTATGCATCAGCAGTAGGTAGCACTGATGTATGCCCAAGTCTGCACTCGTCCGGACATTACATACATTACAGGAATGCTTGGGGCGATACTTAAGAAATCCAGGGTTAGAGCACTCGGAGAGCAGTCAAAAGGGTATTGCGTTACTTACAGAGGACAAAAGGGTACATGCTCACATATCGGAGATCGAGACCAACTTGAGATCATTGGGTACATTGACTCGGCTTTGCTAGATGCATGGATAGCATGAAGTCTAAATCGGGCTTTATTTATCTACTAGTTGGAGGCGCCATCTCCTGGAAGTGTGCCAAACAATCCATTACGGCTCCTTCCACTATGGCAGCAGAGTTCATTGCTTGTTATAAGGCATCTAGTTATGGGATGTGGCTACGAAATTTTGTCATGGGACTGCGGATAGTGGATACTGTTCATAGACCACTTAAACTATTTTGTGACAATAAATTTGCAATCATGTTTTCCAACAACAACAAGAGTTCAAGAAAGTCAAAGTTTGTGGCTCTCAAATTCTTATTTGTGAAAGAAAGAGTTCAGAGTGGGGAATTGTCAATTGAGCACATTGGTACAAACTCTATGATTACGGATCCGCTTACTAAGGTGATACCACCCAATCGGTTTCATGAGCATGTGGCTCATATGGGTGTTGTGTCTTCTTTTTAGGATATTCGGTTTTAGTGGGAGTTTGTAATTTGGATGTACATTTGACTTATGTAATTTGGTTTTCGATTATGAGGATATTTTCTACAGAAATAAAGTTACATTAAAGTTTTCCTTATACTCTATTTATATTTTGGATATCACTAATGTTTAAAGTGGACCAGTTGGAAATAGACATGTTGAGAACACATCACATGAAATTTTCATGCTACACATCCACATCATAATTCATGTCATTCTTTTGTATTAGCATAAGTGATCATTGATGGGTCGAGTTACGATGATGTAATGAAGACCGCTTTGATCCTATGTAAATATTATTGATGGACGGGATTGGTTTAGATATATTGTTATAATGACAGTAATATTGAGCTCAAAATTTGGTTGATACATATTGTAAGGTTACATATAGCTCAAGTGGGAGATTGTTGGATCATAATCCAACGATGAGCTTATATGTGATTAAATATGTATTGCAAGTACTTGTCATAGTTATAGCCCAACCTAAAAGTGATCTAATGAGGATATAATTGATTGGATTTTAATATATCTAGTAGGGTGTGGGCCTTACATGTGTAGAGACCGGTGCCCACTACTGTTCTATGATGGGCGGAACAGTAGTGTGTTAAAACCCTAGAAGGGTACAACTATAAATAAAGGTTATGATCCCTAGGTCGCACGTACGAATTAATTCTCCCCGACATCCCATTATCGGAGAGATTGTGAGACTACGGAAAATCTAAAGGTTTTCTTAATAGTACATATAGATCTAGAAGACCTAACCACGTCATTCAAGGAGAAGTGATGTCAACCATGGATTCAGGTATGTTTTATTAAGCTGTTCCTTCGATTCGACATATTGGATTCTATATTCATAATAATGGACTTTATTATGATTTTCCCTAACATCCCCTTCAAATCGGAAGCGTCGAGAGGAGGTGAAGATGAGTGGAAGGAAGAAGGGGAAAAATTGCTAGAACTAAGAGGGGAAGAGAGTGCTTCACGTGTGAAGGCAAGATTGCGATTGGAAGGGTCCACTAAAAAAGAGGACAAGGATATGGAGGTACTAATCCCACTAACATAGGGATTGCGGATATGATGGTAGGGGAAAGGATGGTAAAGCGGGAAAAATAAAATTATCGGATGTCAAAGGAGGCAAGCGGGGGAGAGGAAGGTCGGGCTCGTAGAGGAGAAGATGAATGAGGCTGTTGAAAAGGCGGAGGTTGGAGTATCCCAACCCCGCCTTGCATCATGAAAATTTTGTGTCGAAGCTGTAGGGGTTGTGGTAACCCCTAGCGGTTCAAGCACTCCGATTTTAAAGTAAGAAATATATCACTCACATTATCTTTCTCTCCGAAACAATGTCGGTTGCCACCGGAATGGAGAGAGTTGGTGTCAAATTTGGTTTAAAACAGTTGTAGAATTAGTAATAGAAGTTGATCGGGAGGTTTTGTTATTTATTGGAGAGAAGAGGTGTCTTTTAACTTGATCTCCTTTTTAAAAAATTATATTATTGGTGATATTTTGGAAGATAATGTTTTATCTATGTGCTTTATAGGCATCGATGGCTAGCCAGAGATCTAAAACAAATGGAGGACTTAGAAACTTCTTAGAGACAAGGTAGGGGACTATTCAATCCCTATTGTTGTGGGGGAGATTTTAACAAGATTCCACCTTAGAGGAGAAAAATGATGGTGTTGATAGAGATCAAAGATTGATGAATAACTTTCGTGATTCCCTAACCGATTGCCAACTCAAAGATTTGGGGTTCTCGGACCCATGGTATACTTGGCAGCGGGGAAGAATGAACGAAAATGCTCAAGGGAACGTCTATATCGTTATGTAGCAAATGAGGTAATTTCCCTCAAGCCTATGTGGCAAACATGACTAGGTACAAGTCTAATCATTGATCGATTTTTAGAGTCCAAACCAACTACTAGCTCACAATGGAGAGCTAGGCCAAGATTCAAATTTGAAAAACTCCGGATAGATGACGATGAATACAAAAGTGTCGCCAAAACAACTTGGGAAGAAGGCATGTCGATCTTGTTCATAAAATAACAAAATGTGCTTTGGAATTAAACAGGTGGATCAATATAAAATTGGGGACATTAAAAAGTATCTCTAAAGTGGAGCACCAACTTAATGATGTGCACTAACTCAATGATGTGCAACAACAAAAGCGGCATAATTGAACTTTGATACAAGCAATTCCCTAGAATTGAGACTTGATGAGCCACTAGCCCAAAGGAAAAAGATTTGGTACATGCGAGCAAGGGCATCCAAATTAAAAGATAGGGATTGCAATACCACTTATTTCCATCATGAAGCAACCCAAAGAAAGAAAAGAAACTCAATCACAAACTTATGCGGGAGGACTGTGAGTGGGTGCATGACACGGATGGAATTACGAGAATCGTGACCAGGTTTTTCTCTTCACTATTTGATTTAGACAACCCTACAAATTTTAAAGAAGCTTTCTCAGGTGTTTCCGGTGTGGTATTAGACAACATGAATCAATCTCTCGCGTAGTCGTATTCAACACAAGAGATTAAACAAACACTCGTTTCAAATGCACCTGAACAAGACGATATACATGCCCTTCTTTTAAGAAATTTTGGCATATTGTGGGAGATGATATTGTATCCTATCTTCATTCTATTTTGTTTGGGAAATTCATTCTATATTAAGCAAATAGAACCATATTACTTTGATCCTTAAAGTCAAATCTCCCTCTAAAGTTTCACAAGTGGCCTATTAGTCTTGTGTTGCCATTTACAAAATAGCATCCAAGATGCTAGCTAATAGATTGAAAGTCTTCCTCCTAAATATTGTCTCCTAGAACCAAAGTTGTTTCATCACGGGTCTTTTTATTACGGATAATGTGTTAGTTGCTTTAGAACTTTTTCATTCTATGAAAAGGAAGTCTAAAGGAAGAAAGGGAATATGTCGGCCGAATTGGACATGATCAAGGCCTACGTCAAGGTAGAATGGTGCTTTTTGGAAGCATTTTTGGGTAAAATGGGTTTCAAGAAGGATTGGATTCAAATTGTCATGAACTGTATTTCTTCTATATCATACAATTTTATTACCAATGGTGCAGTTTGTAGCAATATTACTCCTACTAGAGGTCTTAGATAAGGTGACCCTATCTGACCTTATTTTTTATCTTAGTAGCGAGAGGCCTCTCAAGTTTGATGAAAAAACCAGTTTCGATGGTTTTATTCATGGTGCTAAGGCGAGTAGTAGAGGACCATCCATATGACACTTATTCTTTTGTAGATGATTGTCCGCTCTTCACAAGAGCCACTTGGATAAGAATGCTTAAAGATAATTGACATACTCAACCAATATGAACAAGCATCGGACTAAAAAATTAATACTCGACAAGTAAGAGGTCTCTTTTAGTAAGAAAGTCATTGCAAATAAACAAGAGGAATTGGCTGGTCTCTTGGGAATGAAGCTGGTGGATAAGTATAGCAAATACTTAGGTGCTCCCAATTTTGTTGGCCGCAGCAAAAAATAGATGTTCAATGCCCTCAAAGAACGTGTGTGGAAGAAGCTCAATGGTTAGAAAGAGAAACTACTATCTAGAGCCGGAAAAGAGATCTTGATTAGATCAATTTTGCAAGACATGCCCATCGATTTAATGTGCTACTTCAACTTCTAGTAACCCTAATTGATAAGTTCCATAAGCTTTGTGCAAGATTTTGGTGGGGCTCAGATGATGGTAAGAGAAAGATGCGTTAGTTAGCTTCAGAGAAATTATGTAAACCAAAATGCTTAGGAGAGTTGGGGTTCCGAAAACTTGACGTATTAAGTGATGCTCTTCTTGCTAAGCGGGGTGGAAGATTATCCAAAATACCAATTCGCTCCTTAGCGATGTTCTTTAGGCCAAATATTTTCCAAATGCTAACATCTTGACACCTTTCTTGGCCACCCTGTAAGCTACTCCTGGAGGAGTATATTGTCCAAAAAGGCTCCGCTTGAGGAATGCTTGATTTGGAGAGTGGGTAACGGTTGTAATGTCAACATTAAGGATGATGCATGGCTGATCAATGGAGAGGGGAAAAAGGAAACAATGCCAAGACTAATCTCAGGGGATATTTACAAGGTACATGACTTAATCCATTCAGATTTAGCTACATGAAAACTAACCTTGTAGAGAGTCTTTTTAATGAGAGGGAAAAAAATTATTCTAGAAAACCCCATTAGTTTCTATTTACCCTCAGAGTATTCTAGCAATATGCCTCTTTACTTAGGTCTTCAGTGAGTTTGGAGGACTTTGATAGACACTGGCCAATAATTTGGAGCTCTAATATCATCCCTAAAAACTTCTTGTGGAACTAGTGCACTAGTATCCTGCCTACAAGGAGTTATTGTGCCACCTATGTAGTAAGCAAGATGACTCGTGCCGTTAATGAAAAAAGACAAACGAAAATGATTGGTATGCTATCTTTGAATGTGATGAAATTAGGGGCATTTGGGATGAAATTAATGACATACTATTACGACTTACGCAAGAAATTTCGAAACCTAGAGATTGTTGATGTCATGGAACAAAAATTTGGATAAAGTCACTTTTCTATTAATTACATCTCGCACTATGCTGGTGATTGTGGATCAATAGAAATGTTTTTATTTTCAACAATAAGGTAATGCCAGTATCTCTAATCCAACAAAGAGTAAAGTAGATAATGATTTTGCGGCATTTATATGAATGTGATGAAATCAGGGGCACTTGAGATGAAATTAATGACATACTATTGTGACTTATGCAAGATATTTTGAAACCTAGAAATTGTTGATGTTGTGGAACAAAAATTTAGATGAAGTCACTTTTCTATTAATTACATCTCGCACTATGCTGGCAATTGTGGATCAGTAGAAATGTTTTTATTTTCAACAATAAGGTAATGCCACTATCTCTAATCCAACAAAGAGCAAAGTAGATAATGATGAAAATCAATAAAGTGGTTGATCGTGATCAGGTTGGTAGGAAACCTATTGAAACTCATCAAAATATTGTGTGGAGGCCACCTTCTGATGGGGTGGTGAATCTAAATGTAGATGCATCTTTACAAGATGGAGGCTGGGTTGGGCTGGGAGTGGTGGCTAGAGACAACATAGGAGAGTTGATCCTAGCAGCAGTAAAATGAATAAGGGCAAATTGGACTTTTGTGGCAGAAGCTAAGATAGCTTACTACGGAGCCTAATTAGCAAAACATTTTAACCTCAGGAAGATCATCATTGAATCAGGTTGTCTCTCTCGTATTTAGAGAATTAACAAGCCTCTCACCTTTCTCAGTTATATTGATTTGGTTCTTGATGATTTATTGTTATTAGTAGTGACTTTACGAATTGTTTTTAGTCTCATATTAGAAGAGATGGTATATGGTGACACACCATGTGGTCAAAGTACTACCATTAGGGGTTGAGCAGGTTTGGTTAGGGGCTTGTCCTAAACAAATTGCGGTACATGTACGAAGAGATTTTCTATCAATAAATTGATTCATACTCTTTTCAAAAAATATTAATAATTTCTTATATTATAAAAATATTAATACTTCTATAGAAAAACTATGTAAATTTTTTTAAAAATATTAAATTATTTTGTAAGGGAAAGTCTTTAAATATAATTAAGTATTAGTGATTAATTTATAAATGTATATACGTTTGAAATTTTCTTTTAGAATGCGTCTAACTTGGACAAAGAACACAGTGGAAGGGGTATTTTAAAATAAACATTAGTGAAACTAAGATAAAAAACAACTGTTATAAAATCAGAATTTTGAATATACGCTTGTAAAATTCTTAATTTATGATTTAACTTTACATAATTAATTTTCTAGAAATACATAATAATTATATCAACCAAAGTTATTAATTTTCTAAAAATAATAATAATAATAATAATAATAATAATAATAATATGCACAAATAATTACCTCTAAATAATAAATGCATCTTTTTAATCCAAAAAAATAAACTCAAGAATTAATTACTTACCTTGTTAAGTGTGGGGAACACAACAATTGCACTCACTTATATATATATATATATGATATTTTTTGTTTGGAGATTATATATATATATATATATATATATATATATATATATAGGGGAGGGTTCATATGAGAACCCCCTAAAAATGAGAACCCTTCTTTTTATGAGAACTTATCATCTGAACCGTCTAAATTTAATCGACGGTTTTGATATAAGGAAGATATTAAAATCATTCATACTTTAATTTAGGCAAAAATTATTAAAATTTTCAATCCTCCTTCCTCTTTCGACCTCGCTCGCTCTCCAGTTTATCCCCTTCCTCTAACCTTTGCCATCTCTCTACCCTCTCTACCTTCAAAAATCGCCGGCCACCACCTCTCTTATATCTGGCTTTATTATGGCCTTCATTATGGCCTTCATTAGCATGTTATTAGCATGTTATAAGTAAATGATTTAAATGTGAGAGTGATATTCTCTTATATCTGGCTTTATTATGGCCTTCATTGAGTTCTTTCCTGACTTCTGATGCAATAATTAAGCATCTTAAATAATAAGCAATTTCCCTTCGACCTCGGGCTATTAACTGGATGTTTGGTCTAGATTTTAAAACTGGTTTTGGATTCTAAAAACTAAAACTAGGTCAAACACTAACTTTTAAAAAATTAAAATTGTTTTTCAAAAGTGATTTTGGAAAAAAATTATCAAAAACGAAACATGACAAATAGTTATTTCTGTTTCTAATTTATGGAAAAACCGCTTAACAACCACCAAAAATCTCACTCTCTCTCTCTCTCTCCTCTATCTTTATCTGTCTCCTCTCTCTCTCTTTTATTTTATTTTATCTTTATCTCTTACTCTAACAAATAAATAAATATTATCTTATACAAGAAATAAATATTAAATAATAGTTATTATGTAAATAAAAAAATTAAATTATACTATAATAAATAGTGTAGACAAAACTAGGCCAAACAGCTTATTATTCAAAAATATTTTCATATAAATTAGGTCAAACATTTCATAACTTCTTCAAAAAAACACTTTTAGAAAAACTATTTTTCATAACACTTTTTATAAATCAGACCAAACAACACCTAAAAATACAAAATAGTGTATTTTTGGGGTCTACACACAATATTTTTGTACATGCTATTTTACACTTTAATAATAATAATAATAACAATATAGCACAAAAAATTAAAGTAAAATCATAACAAAAGATTAGTATAAGACACATAAAATGCGGGAGCCCTAAAAGGCTCCTTTCTCTAGCTGGAGAGCTTCTCTCTCTACTTCATGGCGAAAAGGGGAAGCCTAAGAAGCCTTTGCCGCTTTCTGAGTAAGCAAACAAAATCGTAACAATTTCCATAACCACACCTCACAATGATCAATCAATTTCATCTTCTCCTAATCCTTCGCCTTCTGAGGGAACTATTTCACCGTCAATTGCAATGAAACAGTCCCTCTAGTAACGGTCACACCATCGGCATCTCCAGAAACTACGGCAGAAATGCATCAAGATGAGGCAACTCATTCTTATGCCTCAATTGTAGGGGTTACGGTTGGTGAGGATACGTCCCTACACTTCTACCCTAACCTAGAGGTTAATAGGTGTAAGATAGCTAAAATTGGAGCATTGGATGTACAAGACGAGCTTGAACTTTGGAGTCATGATTTGATTTGGGATGTGCTTGGGGCAAATATGCCATTTTCTGTAATGTGTGGATTCCTTAAACAAATTAGAAATGGTTTTAATATTGAGAGTAGGGTTGGCCAATGGGCAGGGTTCCCATTGGGCCAGTAGGATCAGACAAAAATGGAAAAGTAAAAGGCTGGGACTGACCTGATGTGCAATGGCAAGGAACTCTTCAGTTGCTTCCTTCATGTGACCTCTGGAAGGTTGCTAACAAACTTGAAAATATTCTGTCTGCCAACTCATTTTGTCGATGCACGTAAAATGTTTGCATTAAATGCAAATTTGCAATTGAACATAGCCAAAGTCAATTGATTTTGTGAATTGTGTGAAAATTTTTCTTGTTATCAATAATATTATGCAATTTTTCTTGTTGTAATTTGGCTTTCTAAATATATTCACTTTGCAGCAAATATATGTGATGTGAATCATCAGTTGAGAATTAAAAGAGTATGTTGTTTTGGACTATCCAGTAATTATGCTGTTGTATGTAGGCTTCCATGGATAGCTTCCCTGTGTTTGACTTTCATAGGAGGGATTTAGCTTGTCACACTCTTCTGTGGATAGGCTTGCAAGAAGGTCTAAAGTCAATTGAGGAAACTATGGAAAAGATTCGAAAGTTGGTGAAATTGATTACTAGATCTTCTCTTAGAGGTAAAGATTTTTATGAAAGTGCACAAAGGATCTTTCATTTGGATGTAAAAAGAAAATTGAATTTGGACATGCAAATTCGTTGGAATTCCACTTACAAGTTGCTTGATAATGTTTTGTATTATAAGAATGTGTTTCTCTACTTGGTATCAACTAATTCTCCATTGAAAACCTATGTGCCTTTAGAGGAGGAGTGGGAGAAACTTAGTATGATTCATAAGTTTCTCAAGTTATTTTATGAGGTAACCTCCATGTTTAGTGCTACGAAAACCCCAACATCTAACTTGTATTTCAAGGGTGCGTGGATGGTTCATAGGCGTTTGCTTGAGACAACTCGGGGTCCTTATAGTTATCTAGCTAATATGGCAAATGAGATGCTTGGAAAATTTGACAAGTATTAGTCGGATTATAATTTGTACTTGTCATGTGTCTGTCATTTTGGATCCTCGATGTAAAGTTAAATTTGTTGAGTATCTGCTTTAGTAAGTTGTTTGGATCCGATGAAGCTACGAAATGTGTTATTAATATGTTAAGAACTTTGCGTTCCTTATACAACGAGTACAAGCTACACTCGATATCAACTTTACCTATCATTAATCCTTCTCTTGCTTGGTAGTGCTATCGGGGATGACTTGCTTTGATGATTATAGTAGTTTTAGTGGTACAAGCTCTATGCCCCAAACGGGGAGGTCCCATTTGGATTTATACTTGGAGGAGCCAGGTCTTGATTTAAATTTGGAGTTAGATGTTTTGGATTTTTGGCACAAGAGTTCGGTGAGATACTCGAAGCTTTGTTGACGATCCCGGTTAACAACTGTAGCGCGAGATTTGTTGATGATGGCATGAGATTTGTTGACGATCCCGGTTAATAATGTAGCATCGAAGTCTGCCTTTAGTCTTGGTGGAAAAACCATCTCCCCTACTCGTAGTGCTTTGAAGCCTATGACCGTACAAGCACTCGTAAGTCTTCAAGATTGGCGACGTGTAGAGTATGATACGAATCTAACAATTGACAATGCTTCTAATTTAGATGAACATGGAGGGGCTGAGGATGAGGACACGAGTATCTTCTTTTAGGTAATTAATTCTTTTAATTGTAGTTTTTTATGTTTATTATTGTTTTAGTTTTTGCTAGCATTATACTATTGCTGAGATGTGTACTTTTGCCAGATGAGGATGGAAGGTCTCTCACCAAACAAGACTGGGCGTATATGTGTAATTCTGGAAGTAAGCTTCTGGAGTCTATTTGGATTCTTGGTGCACTTTTTTTCCTTCTTTTTTAACTTGACCAAGTTTGAATTTTCAGGTCTATGAACTTGCTTCTGCAAGTTTTCTCGGTATGTCCAGTTCATTGCTGATCACAAGATAAGGTCATGGAGAAATTGGTCTTTAATGTCATCAATATTCGTCCTGATCCATCAACAGATTTCTGAAGTATTGGAGCCCTTAATTTTTACCAAGCAAATCAACAAATTTTCATGTTATTTACTCAACTCAAACACAGATGGGTGCATTCCCTTGTATTCCTTTGTACTAAAAATTTTGGCTGACTTTACTATACTGTTGATTATTCAAACTTACAAGAAATGTGAAAACTTACAAGAAATGTCAAGCAGGAACTTCTTGGCATGGTGTTTTATGTTCTACGTGAAAATAAATCTTGCATTATCTAATAATGAATTCTTCTTTTTTTTTTTTTGACAAGAGCATCATGACCCACAAGGCGGGTCATGGGCGAGTGGGCCATGAGCCGGCCTGACCCATTTATTTTTCCTTGACCCGTTGCCCAGCCCTATGTACCATTTATGAGGTAAAATTTGGACAGTCTGGAAGCCTAACATTTTTCAACTTCAGATTATTAAAGCCACGAGTCAACTTGTCCATTATGATGTGCTACACCTATGGCTGTGCAAAAGAACAGAAACTCAAAATTGAACCGTTTATTCGGTTAAGCGAACCGGTTAAAATTTTCAATTAACCGAACCGATGAACCGATATCATATCCGGTTCAGGATTTTAAAATCGGAATCGAACCGATAAGTTTTTTTTAAAAATTAAAAATTATAATAGGATAAATTACTAAAAATTTGAAGATTTTGTTCCATGCCTTGACTGCCCTTCGGACAATACTACATCTAATATTTTTTGGTTGGGATGGGATGGAACAAAAAGAAATATTTATAGGATATTTTTTTCCTGCGCGTGGAACAAAAAAGTTTTAAAATTTCAATTATTTATTTTTGGTTGGGATGGGTTATTATCTATTTTTGGTTGCCTGCACACATCTAATAGCTGAGCCGATTGGTATGGGCTTCAAATTTGGAGCCCATTGGGACAGTAGACAGTTGTGTAGCATATTGTTGCTCCTACTATTGGGCTCAGTAGTGGCAGTGGGCCAAAGTCAGCTGTCCGGCCCAGTAAAATTCCCAAAATCACTTCGTAATTTTTTTACTGTCGGTTTCGGTTAACCGACAACTCGAACCGAATAATCTGGTTAGCTGATAATGGTTAACCGGTTTATCCGACTACGGTTATGGTTCACATTTTCATGAACCGTTAAATTCGGTTAATCGGTTAAAAAAATCGATCCAAATCGAACCGAACCATAAACACCCCTAACTACACCTGGTTTCATGTAATGGACTCTATACTACTTTTGTGTATAGTCTAAATATATTTGATCGGATGAAGGACTTATTGGAGAATTTCTATGAGATATCTAAAGAAATTGCCTCAGCTATGTGTTTAGCTGGAGACTTCAATATTGTTCTTAATGTGGAAGATATAATTGAGGGAATACCCATTGTTGAACATGATTTCGCTGATTTTAGAAGTGTTGTGGAGAGATGTGTCCTAGAGGACATTCACTCTAATGGTTGCTTGAAGACTCACTTGTAGATACCTAAAAGCGTCATCCCTTATCTCATTTAATTTTGTATTTTATTACGTGGGTTCGATGATGAAATCTTGAGTCCTGTTTGAGGATTTGGATCACGGATCTGCGTTTGATTGGTGCGACGGAGACCAGTAAACCACAAAGAAGCCCCCGAGCACCAAATAAAGTCTTTTGCCTTTGGTCGATCCAAAAATCCCTTTTCTTTCAGTACGATCCAAGACTGGACAAATCCTCCGAGAGATAACAAAGTCCGAGTGCTATGTACGGGAAATTCCGGGCTCGGAATCCCGCATTTCACTTTTGGCCAATCGGACAAGGAGGTGAAGACCTCCAAGACGACATTAGACGCTGCATTTCATGTTCAATAGAAACAAAATGCTGTATTTAAGCTCCAAGACAGTCCTCTCGAAGACTAGGAGCTTCCCCCTCAAAACAACGTCACATGGCCGGCGCCCCTATGTGGACTTTTAAGTGGAATGCTGTGTTCTAGCTTGGAGATTCCCTTGGTAGCACGCTAGGGCATGAAACCCTAGGCATACCCGGGTGGCCAGCGCCCCGATCGGTATTCTATCCGATTTTCTCCTCTCTTATCCAGTTCAATCTTGAGATTTTTGGCCCGATTTTTTCTTAGCAGCCTTGGACGGTTGGCGGAGAGCAACCCTAGGTCATTTGTAACCTAGGTATCTCCCTATAAATAGAGAGCCTTGGCTCTCATTTCCATACGACTTTCTCCTATGTGTAATGCTTGCATAAAGCTAATCGAGCATTCATACCTTAACGTTACTCGCCAAAAGCATCCTCAACTACTCCTCTTTTCTACACATCGTCGCCATCAAGAGATCCAGTGTGAAGATCCGGATCGGCGAGTGAGGCAACTCGAGGGAAAAGATTCGGACTTCGAACAGTTTACTTGTTTATTTTATGTTTTATTTATCGTTTTCCGTATTGTGAATCAAACTTGTATTGCATTTTAATTCCTTCCCACCTGATTTAATCCTTTTACTTTCTCGCTTTTTTTTTTTTGCTTTTTTTTTTGTACCGCTTTCTTTATCGCTTTCTTTTATTATGTTTGGTTGTTTTAATTTCTCTTAGCATGTTGTTGTATACTTGTGTCACTACTACACGAACCACTTTTAACCACAATTAAAAATGACATTTAACTACGGTTAACCTAGGTATCGTGTATGTGATCGTTGTTATATGTAAAATCTTTTACTACGGTTCAAAACCGTAGTCATAGGTCAATATATGACGACGGTTCAGATGGAAAAACCCTAGTCATTGGTCAATCTATAACGACGATTTCTTCATCTCGAACCGTAGTCATAGGCCTTCCTCTCGTAGTTGAAAAAAATTAATATAGAGCACCTATGATGACGGTTTAGATAAAGAAACCATCATCATATATTGACCTATGACTACATTTCAAGTGAAGAACCGTAGTCATAGGCCTCCAACCGAACCTTTTACTACGGTTCTACTTAAGAACCATAGTAATTGGTCTGATTTTTTTTAATAATTTTTCTCGTGTTTGTTTGCCCTCTATACAGGTATAAATCATATACAATGTTACACATTCAGAATACAAACCACAATCAAATACACTCTTCAACGGAATATATATAAAATAGTATACTCATCACATTTTATATATGGTATAAGACAATGTAAAAATATATATACCTATGTATATATATATCTATAACTGTATGACTATTAAAATCGCAAACTTGACCAATCAAATAATGAAGAATAACTGTAAATATATACCTATTTATTTATACGGTTATATACAAACTCTCCACAACCTTATTTTAACTTGTTGAGCACTTCATTTGTATAGGGAGTGAGTGGCTTCTTTCCCGCGAAATATGGTAAACAACGTTGTAAAAGACATATTAATTAGGTCAAGTGCAAGGGCTAATCAAGAGGAAAAAAGAATATAATCAATTACCAGTGTAAGTGGAAGTATACCTCTTTGGGACTAGAATTTAAATCGAGTTCGGTCACAATCTCCTTCATGTACTTGGAGAATGTAGAAGTCGTACTCCACGTTCCCTGGTTGTATATGGCACTACAACTATAAAGTAGATTCCCAACACATAGAAAATTAATTAGTACTTTATGTAACTAGCAAGTAATATGAAATGAAAAACAATTAAAGTAGACTCTAATAACCAAGAGAACCTCACCTTGACGGGGACAATTAGTGGCTTTGATTTCACTCGTTTGTCTTTGACGCCTCCACCATAATAATAATGAATTAGAGCACTATTTTTCAATCGGAAAAATAAAATTCAAGTTAGGCATACCATTAAATGATTACTAATTAACAAAATAGCATAAAATGATTAAAAGTATGAACTCACGACTCGACGATGTCCTTGATATCTTCCCTCACGTCATGACCTAGAGGATCAAGCCAATAAGTGATATTAGCCCTTGGATACATGGCAGTAAGCATCCAATGGTGGCTACATAACAAAAAATAACACATTTTTATATAAGTATGTATAACACCATATAAAAATTTCAGTTATTAGTTCATTATTTGTACACTTACCTCTCATTGAATGGCGCCAAGTCCCATGTGTTATCGTGCGCATTATGTTTCATGACGTCGAAGATATAGGTGACTCGTTCTTCACAATTCTACCCAACTCCTTGAATGGAATTAGGGTTGAGAAAATGAATGAAGTCCTTTCCAATCTCGTATAGCCGCCTTACATATTAATTCCATGTAGTTAGAAATTGAAATTAATAGTAAAAAAGAACTTATTATGAATATATAATAACTCACATAATACCAAGCATAATAGCGGATACGCCAATATCCTCCATGTGCAAAAATTACATTATGTCGTCCAGGAAAACATAGATGGGCATATCCCCTTCATGTTGCCCAAACACGTGAACTGTTCATTTGTTGACGAGTCTTCACATTACTTTCCATAGTAGCACACCAATCCATGTGAGACTCCTCAATGGATACTAGAGGAGACTTCTTCGGACAACGAACGGGTGCCACCGAACGTTTGCTTGTGCCATTGGCGCCCTTAATCCCACTCTTGGATCTATCCCCGATATCCTAGTAAATAATCAATACAAAAATGAGAAATATATATATGTGAAATTAACAACAGACTAAATCTAATATTTTAAATAAAAATGAATTACCATATAGAGGATGACCAAAATCTTAGGCCAATGAAGAAAATCGTTAAGCTGCGTTGTCAACGGTGCGGAGGTCCGGTCCCCGGATTGGCAACTCACACTGGCCTTTCCCGTGCATGACCTCTTTCGCACTCACCCTCACCTCATCAGCTGCAAGGGGGTCCCGTGAACGAAAATATCTGACCTCCATGGGAAAACAACACCCAATGCCACAACATGCTCTAGAGGAGGGTGATGAGAAGCTAGCTTGCACTTTGCCAGCTGCATAAGAATAAGTATGACAATTACAATCATGGGATAACCTTTGACATAGAAGTTAAAAAACCTAAAAATCCCGAAAATAAACAAACAGAGTTTCCCTTAAAAGTAAACATTTTCCCGGGATAATGACCCACATGCGAAACAACAAAAAGATACTAAATAAGTAATTACTCAACGACCGGATGCCGAAGTTACGCAACAACCACAAAATAGACACCATTCATTCAACAAGATTATATACCAATTAGTCAAAAATATAAACATGCACATAAATAATGACATTCATCCGAAACAACAAAAAGCATACGCTATAAGTAATTATTAAACAAGATTATACATTAATTAGTCAAAATATACACATGCATGTAAATATAATTTGGTTGCAAAATCTGAATTATCTCCACCAAAACTTCAAATTGGTCGATAGATGAGCTTACGTTCATGCTTGGGCGGTGTGTGGGGTGATGATGGACGTACATAATCAAAGTGGCTAGGTAATGGCATACCCATGTATGAAATCATCGGAGGCCTCCATCTTTGCCAACTCTGCAGCCATTTGGGTCATTTGGGTATGTTGGAACTCCATTATGGACTGTTGGGACCATATTTGGGTCATTTTTTACCTTCATACACACTTGGCTGGAAGTGATGGGGCGCCTCTTCCCGGCCCCAAAGTGCTCAACTATCCCCACCCGCCCAACGACGGCTCGAACATAACCGGGATGCTCATCTCTTTGTAGGGCCAAGGCTAACTTGTCCATCCCCGGTGGTGTCGGCGACTTCGAAGTCAATGTCTATGACAAAGACTCCTGTAAGAAGAAAAAAATATTATTATTTGACAATTCATAAATTTTAAAACCGATAAGTTCTAAAAATAAATAAAGGAAATAGTAAAAAAAAAAAACTCATGAGTCATTGCGCAACAACTTCTACATCGGCCTTAGTGAAGGTTCCATCTTTCTTCTTTCTTTATTCGACCCAAAGCTCGTCCCTATCGATAACGAGTCGTGAAGTATCTATGTTGGAACCTCCACTGGATGTGGTTTGAAGTTGTTCAAGATTTTTCTTGTACAACCTCTCGTCCAACTTCGCATATCCCCACGGGACATCACATGAGGGTACACATTGCTCTTAATCCTCTTTCCGTTGGCTTCACCTATCGCTCGCGCAAGTAATTAAGACAACGAAAATATCGAGTGCATAAGACTTAAATCAAAAATAGTTGTATATATCACTGAAAATTTATTCCTTTTTGTATCAACTCGATAACGAAAATATCAGTGAACAAGAGAGCTCCCCTCTCATTGTCCTCTAGATATGCCATTCTCAAGTAGATCTCACCACTTACATTTATAGAAAAACAACATCACAATATTTTTATATGAGATTGTCTAATAAATATTGAATGAAGTTGCATACTATTCAAACCCTCCATTTTTTCCTTAGAGCTACCCACGAATTTTTTATACAATCATTTGATGATGTAGTATTAAAAAAGGTATCAAAGTAATGAAATTACCATGTATTCGGAGAGGTGACATGTGATTCAAACGATCTCCAGTCCTCCTCGGTGATACAATTGTAGACCTCCTAGGGTATACCTTCTTATTTTATCTACCTTGTTTTCTAGACCCATATAGTTGCAATGTGATATTTGAAATCTCTAAATTTTTCACGTCGTCGACATGAGGGTCTTGTGTTTCACGAAGGGGATCTCAAATTCATTAACGTTCAAGTTGAGCGTTCTCCGAAACACAAGAACGTTATTCATTAATACATATATATGCATTAGTACATATATATTAACCATTTACAATATAAGTTGCAACACTAAGTTGAGATGTAGTGCATTTACATGAATATCGTTCTACGAGTTGCCCTTAATGGAATCGGGGACGTCGACCCATTTTACGTAATTAATGTTTATGTATGATCGTTTTTCCGCACCAATATAGCTCATAAAGGGAGCTTTATGCTCATCTACAACATTTA
Source organism: Talinum fruticosum (assembly GCA_021018815.1). Lineage (NCBI taxonomy): Eukaryota > Viridiplantae > Streptophyta > Magnoliopsida > Caryophyllales > Talinaceae > Talinum > Talinum fruticosum. The sequence continues at coordinate 5,158,215 of JAITYX010000010.1, read as the reverse complement.
CGTGCCTATCAAAATCGACCCGTTTAAGGATGGTTGGATCGTCTCTATTCCGAACCAACTTCTCCTTGTTAATCATAGCTCTCCCTCTCAATTTTTTGTAATTTTGGAAGAATATATTTTATACTGCAAGCAATTATACAAATCCCGATAAATAAACATGTACAACAATTTTCATATTCTATCCATTCACATTCCTCAATTAAAAGATTAATCTACAAATTTTCTCTAAAACACCACGAAATCTAAGACTCCTAAATTACACTTTTGAGTTTAGATCCGAAATTAGAAAACACTATCTGCACTTTTGAGTTTCATGAAAATGCCGAAAATGACAAGGTAAACAACAACAGAATAAAAAACTCGCAATGGAATTTAGGGCAAAATGCTAAAGATGAAGAGAAAGAGACAAACCTGGTGGTGCCCGAGAAAGATAAGTGGTCAAGAGAGGTGCAGCCATGCAGAGAGAGTGAGGTCAACAAGAGTAAGTCGGCGAGAGAGGTGCAGCCACGCGGAGAGAGTAGTGTAGCCACAACCGGAAACGTAGAGAGAGTGAGTGGGGAGAGTGCAACCACAACCGAAAGCTGCAGAGAGAATGAGTGGGAAGCCAACGGAAACCACCGAAACCGCGAAGAGAAGATCAACCGAAGAGAGAGAGCATGGGACTAAAAGAGTGAAAAAGTGAGACCGAGGGTTTTTTGTGCAGAAATTTAGACTACGGTTCACTACCAAGAACTATCGTCTAAAGTTCTTAGACTATGATTCTTTTCTTGAATCATAGTCTAAGGTTCAATAGAAACTTTAGACAACGATTCCGATGCTAAATTGTAGTCATATATACATTAAAAACCGCATTTTTTTATGAAAATGCCACCGGTCCATTTTTATGACAGTTTGTCCTTTTAACGGTCGTTAAAGACCTGTCGTTAAAAGTGATTCCTATAGAAGTGTGTTTTTCACATTATTTAGATTCACTACTCGAACTAGTAACGGCCGTCTTCAAACGGGCGGAATGAAAGGGTTTATCCCTATGTTTTGTACCCTCGCCCGAATCCGATTCTCGGTTCAAAGACCGATGGAGTCAATTTTTAGTCTTTTTCGGTCTTAGTTTTCCCATACTAAGATTGAGAGAGCAATTGTTTTTTACTTTTTGTTAGTTTTTTTTCCTAAAAACTTACCGGCGACTCCTCTTTTTGCTTTATTTCTATTTAAATTGTATCTTGTCTTTTTCCGATTGCAGGATAAAAAAAAAAGAGATCTAGATCTGCCAACCAAGATAGAGGTCGAGGCTGACTATCTTAGCCAAGACCCCTAGCCGGCGCCCCGACCACCGAGTGCATGCTGCTGCCTGCACCTGGTGGTTAGTGGCCAAGGCTCGAGTCCGCACCGGTGTCTTCACACTAGTTTGGCCATAAGCCTCACGACAGTAACCCTAATCCCTAATTTTTTTATTCTTCAATTAAGGAAACAATATCCCGAGACTTCTAAAAGTAACTTATAAAATAAAATAATTAATAAAACTGCAATTCAAATATGATTCAATTAATTTCAACTCAATTTAATAAAATTCGAAAATCTTAATAAAAGATTCATCCCCACTTTCTAAGTTTCATATTTCAAAACCTTAAAATCATCTTTTCTCTTCGAAAATAAAAAAAGCTTTCAAAAACCCTAACGCCGAGCAATTCGTGGGGAAGCTCGGTTTGGTCCGGTTCCGGCCGTGGTATGAATCTATCTTTCTTAATAGTGTCGAATTCATGTCATTCACATACTTTACAAAGTCTATCTTTAAGTTTTCATCTCTGTCTCGACCCACTCGTAAGGTTATACTTGAGTGACCACTTAATTTTAGGTTTCTAACCCACTCAGATTCAACTTAGATAGATATCTTGTCCAAATAATTTCATATGTTCAACTTATTATTTCAACTAGCTCATTTCAAAAGTTAAATCAAAATTACTACGTTAATGCTAAGATAAGCCGATTTTTATCTTAACTAAACTTATGTTGTGTCAAATGATGACTTGTGTCTATATCATTCCGTAACTTTTTATCATCTAAAGATCGAGACAGATAGCATTAAAACATATTGTAGATTAGACTTTAAAAATTTCATTTAATTAGTTTAAGGATATTCAAGTGTTTAATTATTTGAATTAAATTTATATCCTTGACTAATCTAGGAACAAAGTGTTTTTTACTTTGAGTACCACTTTGATTTGTTTTTGCAGGTTGATTAAAGTTTTTAATCTCAATTTGAAAAGCAAAAACAACCTAGCTTCTTGCCTTTAAATGCCAGCAGACAGTAAAACCCACATTTTAAAGATGGCTCGGATACTATGTTACGGTTGCTTGTTTCCATTTCTAGTAAACTTCAACTTTGAGTCTAACGGTTGTTTCCACCCCGGTTTCAGGCACAATAAGTGGGTTGAATTACTTTTTGAGCTAAGAACCGATGCATAACGTCTATCTTCACAACGGTTCTATTTCGAGGGACTCGGACTATCCGATTACAACGACTAGTGAAGCTTCCCGATCAAGATTGAGACACAATGGCTATCTATTTTGCTGATTATAAATAGGAGTCACTTCACAAGACTTAGAAGATTTCGGAACTCAACTCTCAACTCATATACTCAATCTTTCTAGCTTTCAACTCTGTAGTTAAGTTTTTCTCAACTTTTGAGTTGAAACAAGAAATCTTGTAATCAATCAAATTCTTACCTATTCAATTCTTTTGTAATTTTTCCTTGACTCGAGCTATAAGGGGTAACTCAACTCTATTTTACCTAAATGTAGAGGGTAACTCGGTTAAGAAGTACTAGGACGAGATAAGGAATCTTACGTGCCTATGAAAAACTTGTATTGAATTGTTTAATGGAACAATTTTGAGAGTCGATCCTTTCAATTTTGTGGATTCAAAATAATCGATTTGATTTGGTGTCCGGATTGACAATATACCGGCAAAGCCGACTCGAATCGAATGGGTCAAACCGAATGACCCAAACGCAAACCGAACCGACTTCGAAATAGTTGAACCGATTATGACCCAAAACCCGTAAGTGAACTAACCCAAAACCGAACCGAACCAAAATCTAATGAACCTCGATTCAGACCTAAATCAAAATGACTCGACCCGAAACCGAACCGACCTGAAATATAATTAATCCCATCAAGAAGCGAACCGAAAATAAACCGAACCGAATCGGATCCGAATCGATTCAACCCGAATAAAAATGACATGCACCCCGAACCAACATTGACCAAGGGATGGTGGTGGACCCAAAATAAAATTTTGATAAACCCAAAATCCTATTCAAGTGGATCCATACCAAGGGATGGGGCGGACTCGATAGTATTTCTATATGGTTCTCTAAAACATACCCAAAACCATCCCTAAAACCTACCCGAACCGATAGTGACCCAATCCGAACCGAAAATGACCTAAATTAACTTCACCCGAAGTTAACCCGATTCGAAATTAACCTGAACCAAACCCAAACCGACCTGAAAGAGATTAACCCAAAGTTGAACCGAACCGAACTCGACCCGAATTAAAACCAAACTTGACCCAAAGTTGACTCGAACCGAATATAACCCGAACCGAACCCGAACCGAATGACCCAATTGCTAGGTTTAATTGACACTCGTCCGTGGTTTTCTCGCCCCATGAGGGTTTCCATGTAAAAACTCTTGTCCTTATTCTTTCGAGTCCAATCTAGACCGAGCTCCTCATTTCTAAGTTTTGACTTGAGCAGCAAATTTCTTAATTCTATAAAATTTTCTTTATACCCTATTCACCCCCTATAGGGTGATTTAGACTCTCAAAGAGCAAACCTTCAATTCGTATTAGAGCCTACCCTTTCAAAAGGATCTAACAATCCAAGGTCTAAAGATCGGATGGCTCTTAACTATGGAGAGTTCGTTGAAAGAAAGATCATTCACCACGCCACCAAAGTTCAAAACATCAAATGTTGCTCACTCGGAAGAAGATCATGGAGTGTTTTATCCATATGACGAAGAAGTATGGGAAATCATTTGCAATGGCAATTATACTCTTACTAAGATGGATGAAACTCGATCAATAGCCAAGGTGAAGTCGAATTCACTCCTGAAGAGAATGACAGGCACATAAAGAACTTCCAGTGCCATGAACATTCCGATGTGCGTCCAACACCTTTATTAGTAACACCAGGTGCGCCGCCCATGGTCAAAGCATAATCCTCCTCCAAATATGGCCAACAAACCAAAGCAAACTCCCATTATGACCTTGTTCAAGGAGTCTCGTTGCGAAAAGAGAAGCTAAGATTGAGGCCAAGGATAAGAAGATTAAGTCAATGGCGTAAACCCTTGACCTCATACTCAAGAACTGGAGAAGAAATCAAAAGAAGAAGAACCCCAACCCGAACCTTAACCTAAGCCTCGATCCGATCCCTAAGTATATTGAATAGAGAAGTTGTTGCGTGAGTCTTCTATGTTCAATGACTACTACTTGGCCTAGGGATTCACTTCAATCCCTAAAGGCAAATTGCCCCCAAAATTCACTATGTCCGACATCAAGTTCCGTGAGATTGAAAACCCTCACCACCACGTGAGGAACTTTATAGGGCAAGTGACCCTAAAGAATGTACCGTAGGACATCTACCATGTCATCTTCCCATGTACGTTTAACAAAGACGCCATGAAGTGGTATAATGTTGTTGACCCACTTAAGGTCACAAACGCGCAGGATCTTTTCCAGGAGTTCTTACATCAATACTCCTACATTACCGATCTACCAGTCACTTTTCGGGACCTAGACTCGATCAACCAAGGAGAGAATGAGAGATTCACCGATTTCCTCACTCGTTGGAGGGAAAAATCCGCCCACATGGCTTTAAAAAGGATCAGAGTTAGATTAATCATCAAAAACCCGAAACATGCCTATTAGTAGAAATTGATGTTCTTGCCTCTTATGGACTTCAAAACACTTCGAGATGTCATCATGCTTATATAAGATGAGTAGGCATCCACAAAAGCTTCAACTAGCTAGAAGATCATCTAATGATCCTATCACTCATCCAGGTTGCTACTAAGTATGCACTTCCCTTTTCGGATCCATCCTAGATCTATTTCCTTTTTTTTTTTAAAAAAAAAATCAATACCCTTCCTTTTTGAACTATAAAGGCCAAATTTCTATTATAGCGGATACATAGGAAGCCCATGAGATCCGACCCCAATTCTAATGTTTTCCTATTTCCAAAATTGAAGCCACCCTTTGCCTACCCAAAGAAGTAGAAATCAATTAAAAAGAATGCCATTCTGATTCGGAACCAAACCTGTCGGGGCTATCCTTCATCGTTAACCAAGAATACATCGCAACTCAAGCAGACCTACTTTTCTTTAGGCTTTACTTAGGGAGTTGGGGTTAAAATGCAATTATGTATTTGTCTTTTTAAAACTTTTTGCATCATCTTAATAAAAGAATGCATTTGTTCTTAGAATAGAGTCTTGCATTCATCTCCTTTACATGAGTCAAAATCCTAAAATACCAATATTAATAACAAAGAACCATACAAGGAATTATTCAATCAAGAATCATTCATCATGTCGACATCGGGAAGGTGACCAAGCATCGCTATCTTCAAAAGGGGATCTTACATCGAAGCTCACCAACTCTTTAACATTCGAGAAGACCTAGACACAAGCACCCAAGGAGAACGTGGGGGCTCATGATCAAAAGGGTCATACAATAACTCGAAGAATACTCCGGAGGAGACACAAATCGTCTAGCGCGCAAACAAAAGAGCTATTAGCGCACAAACAAAAAGCTCAATGTTCGAATGGGGCACATAACCTCATTAAAATTAAAATCATTAAGCAAGACAAATATTCATCTCTATTTCGGCAAAAGTGGATAGATGTCGAGCTTTAGGCCCAACAACGGTTAAGGTTCGGACACTCATATCAAGCTTCGGGCCCAACAACGAGTCAAGGTTTAAACAACCAGTCGAGCTTCGAGCGTAATAGCGGTCAAGGTTAAGACATCCTCATCCAACTTCAGGCCCAACAATGATTAAGGTTCGGACAACCGATCGAGCTTCGAGCGTAACGAGTGGTTAAGTTTCGGACATCCCGAATTTAAGGCCCTCATTCGAGCTTTAGGACCTTGATTGAGCCAAGCTCGGGATACCCATCCGAACTTCGGATCCAAGAAGTGGTAAAGTTTAGGAACCCCGATGGACTTCAAACTTTACCACCCGAGTCAAGTTCAAGCTGTCCGCCAAGTTTCGGAATAAGTACGTGGTCAAGTTCTAGCACACCAATCCGAGCCGCAGAACTTTAATTAGCCAAGTTTAGGAATCAGCCACCCCGGACTTCGGACCTCGTTAGTCAAGTCCATGCTCCCCTATTAGAGTTCCAATCAAGAGATAACTAACGCTAGTCACCTTGATTCAATCTGCATCCAAGTAAGCACCCTTTAGTGTCTACTTTGACCTTCGTCTTTCGGATTCTGTCAAAGTGAGGGCTATCTGTAGACACCTAAAAAGTGTCATCCTTTTCTTTGTTATTTATTTTTGTTGGCCCGATGATGAAATCCTAGTTTTGTTTACGAACTCGGACCACGGTCGAAGTCCGATCGGCATGACGGAAGCTAGTAAACCATAAAGAACCCATTAGCACCACAAAAAGCAGCTTTTAGCTTGGGTTGGCCCATAAGCCCATTTTCTTTCAGCCAAACCAAGCCCGGGTCGGGCTCCCAACCGGAAAACCCTAACCAAGCACCAAAAATAAAACCTACCAAAAATAAAAACCTACCAAAAATGAAAACTTTCCCAAAAACTTCCAAGGCCAGTGCCAACCTTCTCCATACTCTGCAAAAATGCAATGTTTCACCTCATCCCTCGGCGTCCCAAAGCATAACACGGAGCACAAAGTGACCGTACGATGTCGACCTAGTTCGGTTGTTTCGAGTACTCGCTCGCTTGCCTTTTAGGTCATTTTGTGACCTAGACCCGAGCTTATAAATAAAGGAGTTTATTCCTCATTTTAGGCTACTGAAAACTATTGAGTGAAGCTACATTTTAACCTCTAAGGCTACTCCATTCTCATTTAATTGATCCCTTTTGCTAAACCGTAGCTACACTTCGCTGAATTTAGGTTAAGAGCTACTGAATGCTATTCGGCATTCCGATCTCTCGACTTATTTTCGGTTAACCATTATTCCACCAAGCATCTCATCATTCTCCCGCACTACCGTAGCTCCAAAACTCCTACAAATAGCCTACTTCGGTCTTGTTCATCCACCATCATGCTTCCAGATCCGGTTCGCGATTCCAGATTAGTAAGTGAGACAATGTGAAGGGGCTCATTTCATTTTCAATCTCGATTAGGTTTATTTAAATTTATGCTATTTATCACTTTCTGTATTGTGGATCATAATGTAATCATTTTTAATTCCTTCCCGCCCACTATAAATTTATTTTTATTGCTTTTCTTTTCACTTTCTTTTACTACTTTCTTTACTAATTTCTTAATTTCTTTTATCGCTTTCTTTGCATGTTTGGTTGATTTAATTTCTTATTGGTATGTTGTATGCTTGATTGAAACATATTCTTTAAACTCACAATTCGAATTAGTAGAGGTCGTCTATGGATGGGCGGAATGGAAGGATTTATCCCTAGATTTCGTACCTTCGTCCCCGAACACTAGATTCTTGGTTCCAGACTCGATTTAGTCATTTTTTAACCTATTTGAGGCTTAGTTTTCCCATGCTAAGTTTGGAAGAGTATTTCTTCTATTTTTGTTAGTTTTTGTTTCTAAAGCCGATTGGCTATTCTCTCCCTCTTTTATGTTTTATTTCTCCTCAAAGTGCACCTTGACATTTCTAATTTAAAATGGCAAAAGCAGCTTTAATTTCTGATAATGTAGGCCATAGACCGAGATTGATGCTTCAGTCATGGCCTATGGCCGGTGTCGGTGATCGGATGGTGCTGGCGCTTGCCGGCACCGACCAGTCACTCGGTAAGGCTCTTGGTCCGAACCGATGTTTTCACACCTTTTGGCCCAAAAGCCTTGTGGGAGAATTTAGATTATGTTTTTTTCTATTTTTCTAAATTATGAAATAATATCTCGAGGCTTCTAAAATTAATTTCTAAAATACAAGATTAATAAAATCGCCAATCACTATTCTGTTTAAACTATTTTAAATTAAATTACAAAAATCGTAAATCTCACATAAGAGACACCCCCATTTCCTAAAATCAACTTACAAAAAGAATCTTAAAAATCAAAGAGAGCCGACATTCCTAGGGAAACTTGGTCCCATTGGGTCCCTCTATGAGGAGATGAGTTGTGGTTCCTACAGGACCAAACTATTTTTATACTTTGAGTACCACTTTCATTTGTTTTTACAGGTTGATTAAAGTTGTTTAATCTCAATTTGAAAAGTAAAAACAACCAACTTCTTATCGTTAAACGCTAGCAAACAAAAAAGCCACATTTTCGGGACGACTCATACACTTGTTTTAGGGTTGTTTGTTTCCATTTCGGTAACCTTCAACTTTGATTCTAATGAATTTTTTCCAGCCTAGTTTTCAGTCACAACAAGTGGGTTGAATTATTTTTTCAGCCAAGAATCGATGCACGACTTCTATCTTGACAACAGTTCTATTTCGATGGACTTAGACTATTTGTTACAACGGCTATTGAAGCTTCCCAATCAAGATTGAGACACAACGGCTATCTCCTTTACCGATTATAAATAGAAGCCACTCCACAAGATGTAGAAGATTTTTAGAACTCAACTTATATACTCAATCTTTCTAGCTTTCAACTTTGTACTTAAGTTTTTCTCAACTTCGAGTTGAAATAAGAAGTCTTGTAATCAGTCAAATTCTTACTTACTCAATTCTTCTATAATTTTTCATTGACTGAGCTTTAAGGGGTAACACAACTCAGTTGTACCTAGTTGTAAAAGGTAACTTAGTTAGGAAGTACTAGTACGGATAAGGGATCTTACGTGTGTAGGAAAAACTTGTATTGAATTGTCTAAGAGAACAATTCGAGAGTTAGTTCTTTGTATTTTGTCGATTCAAAATAGTGGATTTGACTTAGTGTCTAGATTGACACTATCCGTGGTTTTCTCGCCCTGGGAGGGTTTCCACATAAAAACTCTTGTTCTTATTCTTTCTGAGTCCAATCTATACTTAGCTCCTCATTTTTTAGTTTTGACTTCGATAGCAAATTTCTTAATTCCGTAAAATTTCCTTCACACCCTATTTATCCCCCTCCTCTAGGGTGATTCGGATCTCAAAGAGCAAAGTTTTAGTTGTACTTATACATGGTCCAATAAACAAAAACATAGAAACATGATTTATTCTAGAATTGATAGAATTTTACCATAATTGGATTTTACAATACGAAGATGCAAGGGTAGATGTTCCTACGTACCTAAAGGAATTTCATACCATACTCCAATTACCTTTCAATTTCTGATTAATATGGGATAGAAGCATTCATCCTTTAAGTTTTGTGATATGAGGTTCAAACATCCTAGTTTCAATCAAATCATACAAGAGTGCTGGCAACAACATATTTAGGAAAGTGTTATGTACAACTTGTTACTAAGTCGAAGTGCTTGAAAAAGCCACTCAATCATCTTCACAAGAAAAATTTTGGAAATGTTCATACCAAGGTTGACTTGGTATAATCGTGGGCCTTAATTAAAAACATCAAACTCAATTGTTTTCCTTGTAGATTATTGTTCAATGAGCATGTTATGAAAGAACTCCACCATATACTTAGCCACTTCTTCCTTACCTTTAATGCAAGTTCTTTGACTATCTTAAATTTCCTAAATGAAACTCTATGTATCCTTTGCTTTAGATTGAGAAAGAAATATTTAATGCATTGGTCATCCATTTAAATCCAATCAAACTTGCTTTGTTGCTTTAAGAAGTCGGACAGATTGAAGGAACCACGGTTGGCCGGGCCCGCCGAGCTTCCCTACTTGTGTGGGGTCTCTTTTTAAAATTGATTTTGAAAATGGTTTTAGAAAGTGGATTTTGCAATGTGCGGATGAACCTTTTATTAAGATTTCCAAATTTTATTAAATCCGATTTAAAGTAAATTAGGCAAAGTTTGATTGACGATTTTTATTAATCATTTCGAAATTATTTTAAGAAGTCCTGGGATATTATTTCTTAACCGAAAAATAAAAATTAGGGTTACACTTTCTATCGTGAGGCTCTAGTACCAAATCGGTGTGAAAACACCAATCCGGGCCGAAGCCCGCCTACTAACATCTCGACTATTTTTTGATCGTAGGATCGAAAACATGATCTGGATCTGCCACCCAAGGCAAAGGTCGAGGCTAATCTCCTCAGCCGTGGCCTCGGCCGCTCCGACCACCATTGGGTGCGGCGGCAACCTGCACCCAATGGTGGTCGGAGCCGGCCAGAGGCCATAGCTGAGGAGATCAGCCTCAGCCTTTGCCCGGGTTGGCAGATCCGCATCATGTTTTCTTATCATGCAGTCAAAAATAGCCGAGATGCAAATTCGAAGAAATAAAGCAAAAGAAGAGTCGTCGATCGGCTTTTAGGAAAGAAAAACTAATAAAAACAAAAATAAAGATTTGCTCTCTCGATCTTAGTATGGGAAAACTAAGATCGAAAAAGGATAAAAATGACTCCATCGGTCTTTGAACCGAGAATCGGATTCAGGGGCGAGGGTACGAAACCTAGGGATAAACCCTTTCGTTCCACCCGTTCGAAGACGACCATTACTAGTTCGAGTAGTGAATTAAAATAATGTAAAACAAGCAAGCAAGCAACAACATGCGATAAAGAATTAAAGCAACCAAAACATAATAAAGGAAAGCAATAAAGGCGGAAAGTAAAGAAAGCGGAAAAGGAAAAGAAAGCGAGAAATCTAAAAGATTACATCGGGCGGGAGGAAATAAAAGCGATACATCATTTGCTCCACAATACGGAAAGCAATAAAGAAAGCATAAAATAAAATAAACCGTTGTGAAAACTGGATCTATGCCCTCGAGGTTGTCCCACCTACCGATCCGGATCTCGGATCTAGACCTCTTGATGCGATAGTGGTGAATAAGAGGGGCTTTTTGTGAGTTTTTGGTGGAGGTAGATAGGCGGATGTGTGATTGATGGAGTTTAGGGATCGGATGTATCGAGTATGATGGAAGTAGAGAAGGAATAGGCTGAAAAGGGACCAATAGATCGGATACAAAGATGAGTATTCGGTAGCTCTTAGGCGAATTTCAGTAGCGTGGTATTAAGGCAGGAAGTCTGTGTGGGAATGAGAGTCAAGGCTCTCTATTTATAGGGAGATTTTAGGTCAAGAAAATAACCTAGGGTTAGCTCGGCTAGCTGTCCAAAGTTAGTAGCAAAAACCGGGCCAAGATTAAAGTGATAAGACGGATAAAACAAAGGATAGAACCTGGATAGGATCTGGTTCACAACGCCGGCCACCAAGGGTGTTGCCTAAGGTTTCGTGCCCTAACGTGCTTCCAAGGGAGTCTCCGCGGCAAAACATAGCGTTTCACTTAAGGTTTTGGGATGCTCCTAGTCTTGGGTGGACTGTCTTGGAGCCAAAACGTAGCATCTAACGTCGTCTTGAGGTCTTTAGCTCATTGTCTGGTTGGACTGAAGTGAAATGCAGTATTCCTAGCCTAGAATTTCCCGATACGCAACGACTGGACTCTCGTTGTCTATAAACGCTTGGCCCGGTTCTTGGATCGTTCGAAAGAAAGGCGGATTTTCGGATTGACCTAAGGCAAAAGGCTATTTTTGTGGTTCTGGGGGTTCTTTATGGTTTATTGGCTTTCATCGTACTAATTAGACACGATCCGAGATCCAAATCCTCAAACAGAGACTTGGGATTTCATCATCGAGCCAATAAATAAATAACATAGAAAAGGGGCGACACTTTTAGGTGTCTACGAGTTAGCCCCCATTTTGACCAAGTGTGAAAGAGGAAGGTTAAAGTAGACACTAAAGGGTACTTACACGGTACCGACATTGCTTTGGAATCTAATTGGATTGAAGAGTCCGAAATTAAGTAGTCTGTTTATGGGTTTGGACTTAACCGATGGAGTCCGAAGTCCGGGTTGTTGATTCTTAAACTTGGTCGCTTAGAGACCCGAAGTTCGGATTGGTGTGCTCAAACTTGACCATGTTCTTACTCCGAAGCTTGGCGAGGAGCTTGAACTTGACTAGGGTAGTCAAGTCCGAAGTTTAGCTAGGGTGCCTAAACTTGACTCGCTTCTTGGATCTAAAGTTCGTACTGGGTGTCCCGAGCTTGGATCGACATCGCTCTGAAGCTCGGATGAGGTGCCTAAACTTAATCGTGTACTTGGTTTGAACTTGGCTGAAACTTTTCTACATTGACAATTTTGTTAGCTAATAATCGAATGTAAATAGTTTCAAGTGTTACATGAAGATTATTTGCAAGATCATGTTTCGGATGTGTTTGTTTGACTTGGCCATGAGGAGGTCCCGAAGTCTTGACGTTGTGTTCGAACCTTGACCGCCGTTAGGCCCGAAGCTCGACGGGGTTATCCGAACCTTGACTTCGCTAGATCCGAGACTCGACTGGGTGTCCGAACCTTGACCATTGTAGGGTCTAAAGCTTGACCGAGTTGTGTCTAAACCTTGACCACCGTTGGGCCCGAAGCTCAACCGAGGTATGTCCGAACCTTGACCGCCACTTGGTCCCGAGACTCGACCGGGTGTGTCCGAACCTTGACCATTGTTAGGCCTAAAGCTTGACTTCTATCCACTTTCGTCGGAATAGGGACAACTCGCTTATCTTTATGTAGAAATTCTTGCCTAGACTTGGTCATTGGATGACCTTAAGTCTCGCTTGCTTGAAAATATGATGTTCCATGAGGTGATGTGCTTCATTCGAAATTTGAGCTTTTAGTTTGTGTGCTAATAGCTCCTTTATAAGGTCGACGATTTGTGTCTTCCCCGAGTATTCTTGGAGTTATTGTGGTTGTATAACCATTTCGATCTTGAGCCCCCACGTTCTTCCCGGGTGCTTGTGTCTATCTCTTCTTGAATGTTGGAGACTAGCTTTGATTATTTGATGGCATGGAAGATCCTCTTTAAAGGTGACGGTGCTGGTGACCTCCCGATGCTGATCCGATGCTTGATGCTTCTTGTTTGAATAATTCCTTGTCGGGTGCTTTGTTATTTAATTTTTGTGATTTTAGTAGTTTGACTCATGCAAAGGAGATGAATGCAAGACTTTAACAAAAATGCATTCTTTTTATTAAGATGATGCAAAAAAGTTTAAAAGGACAAAAAGAAAACCGCACTTAACCCCCACTCTCTAAAGTAAAGCCTAGAAAGTAGGTCGTTTAGACTATGATACATTGTCTGCTAATGGACCGTGAACCCGACGGTTTGGTGCTGAATCAAAGTGGCATGCTTCTTGATTGATTTATGCTCCTTTGGATAGGGCAAAGTGGCTTTGGATTGGGGAATTGGAAATTGGGATCAAAATTAGCTTTTGGGTCGAACCTCATGGGCTTCTTACGTATCCATTATAGCGGAAATCGGGCCTTTATAATTCAAAAATGAAGGTAATTTGGGTTTGGCTTTTTTATTGGAAAGCAGTGAAAGGGAAATAAACAAGGAAAAGGGGAAAAAGCAAGCATTATTGGCATCCTTGATGAGTGGTGGGCTTATTGGATGATCTTCTAGTTGGATGAAGCTTGTTCTTCTTCTATGAGCATGCCAAAGCATCTCCGAGTGTCTTGAAGTCCATGATAGGCAAGAACTTCGAGTGCCGATGATAGGCGGGTTTGAGGTTCTTGATGATGATTCCGACCTTATCCTTCTCATATGGCCGATCGAGTCATGTTGGCGCTTGTCACCCTCCAGCGAGTAAGGAAGTCGGTGAAGTCTTTATCATCTCCTTGCTTGATCAATTCTACATCCCGAAGTGTGATTGGTAGATTAGTATTATAGGAGTATTGATATAGGAACTCCTTGCAAAGATCTTATCAGCTTGTGACCTTACGAGGGTCAACAAGCATTATACCATTTCATGACATCTCGTGTCAAATGTCCATGGGAACATGACATGGTACGTGTCCTCCGATACATTCTTCAAAGTCATTGCCCCCATAAAGTTTCTCACGTGATGGTGAGGGTTCTCGATTCCATGAAACTTGATGTTAGGCATGGTAAACTTAGGGGTAGCTTGCCTTCGGGGATTGAAGTGAATCCCTGGCCTAGATAGTGGTGGTTAAACATCAAGAACTCTCGTAACATCTTCACTATCCGATCTATTCTTGGATCGGATTGAGGCCCGGGTTGAGGTTCGGGGTGGAATCATTCTCCTTCTTTTTCTTTCCCTTTGAACTTTGATTTCCTCTCTAGTTCTTTGCGTAAGAAACTAAGGGATTCGGATATAGACTTGATCTGTTTATCCTAGGCATCAAGGTTAGCCTCTAGTTTTGCAATATATGCCTTGAATAGGGTCATGATGGGAGTTTGCTTTGGCTGGTTGGCCATTTTTAGAGGACGATTGTGTTTTGACCTTAGATGACGCACAGTGTTACTAGTAAAGATAGGGAACATACTTGTGTGGTACGTGCTAATGTGGGACGTATAAGTGTTGACCGTGTCGGTGTTGAAGTAGATTTCTTACTTTGTAGACGCTTCGTGCCATGGTTCCCGACTTGCATAGGATTTCCTATCCCGTATCCCAAAAGAGTACGTTCAGGATTGGCTCGTGGAAGAATTTTTAGGAGAGATGGGGCTTAAGTGCTTGATCCGAGGAAGACTAATCCTAGGAAAAAAGAAAATGATATGCTCTTTTATTTGGATGCACATAAAGGGATGCAAAACAAATGGAAAGAAATGTATGCATTGATGCTATACCTTAATGCAGGATGATTCTATGATTTGGCTAGTGTAGAGCTCAAATGCATAGATGATTATTCCTAATGGAAGATAAATTTGTTTTAGCTAAATGAGAAATGAAAATGAAAAGTAGACTCACCTAATTTGAGATGAATTTTTGTTTGGCTAATGCAAATGAAAAACTCTCCTAATTAGAGATGAATTTTATATTGGGCTAAATGCAAACAAAATACTCACCTATTTGAGATGAATTTTAATTTGGCTAATGCAAAATGAGATGAGTTGACTTACCTTACTTTGGATGAATTTTTATTTTGGCTAACGCAAAAAGGAAATGCAAATATGAACTCATTTTAATTGAGATGAAGTTTATTTGGGCTAATGCAAATGAAATGCAAGACTGGACTCACCTACTTTGAGATGATTTTGACTTTGACTAAATGCGTAAAGGAAATGCAAATATAGACTCACCTATTTTGAGATGATTTTTACTTTGGCTAAATGCAAAAAGGAAATGCAAATATGGACTCACTTATTTTGAGACGATTTTTACTTTGGCTAAATGCAAAAAGGAAATACGGATATGGACTCACCACTACTACAAAAACCACTTTTAACTACGGTTAAAAATGACATTAAACGACATTTAACGATGGTTAACAGGCATCGTCTACTTAGGCGTCATTGTATGTACTACCTTTGACTACGGTTGAAAACCGTAGTCATAGGTCAATATATGACGACGATTCATATGGAAAAACCATAGTCATAGATCAGTCTATGAGGACGGTTTCTTCATCTTAACCGTCGTCATAGCCCTTCCTCTTCAGTTGGAAAAACTTATTACAGAACACCTATGATGACGATTCCGTCGTCATAGATTTAAGAACCGTCGTCATAAGTCTGATTTTTTTTAAAAAAGTTTTTCTCGTATTTGCTTACCACTCGGACAGTACAAATAAAAAACATATACAAACTACAATCCAATACAATCTTCACCGAATATATACAAAACAACATACTCATCACATTTTGTATATAGGCCTTCCTCTTCACCAAAATATATAAACAAAACAACAAACACATATACAAACAACAATCCTATGTATACCTATAACTGTGTATGACTACTTAAATCCCAAACTTTACCTATCAAATAATGAAGAATAATTGTAATATATATACCTATTCCTTTATACCGTTGTACACAAACTCGGCTAACCTTATTTTAACTCGTTGAGCACTTCATCCGTATAGGGAGTGGGTGGCTTCTTTCCTGGAAAATATTGTAACCAATGCTGTAAAAGACATATTAATTAGGTCAATGCAAGTGTTAATCAAGTTAAAAAAGAATATACAATAATCAATTACAAGTGCAACTATACCTCTTTGGGACTAGTATTCTTTTCGAGTTTGGTCACAATCTCTTTCATGTACTCGGAGAATGTAAAAGTCGCACTCCACGTTCCTCGGTTGTTTATGCCACTACAATAATAAAATAGATTCCCAACACATAGAATTAATTAGTACTTATGTATCTAGCAAGTAATATGAAATGAAAAACATCTAAAGTAGACTCAAATAACCAAGAGAATCTCACCTTCACGGGGACAATTAGTGGTTGTGCCTTCTTCACTTGTTTGATGCCTTCGCCAAAATGATAATGGACTATAGCACTATTTTGCAATCACAAAAATAAAATTCAAGTTAGACATATCATTGAACGATTACTCAACAAAACAGCGATAAAATGATTAAAAGTATGAACTCATGCCTCGACGACATCCCCGATATCTTCCCTCACATCATGACCTAGAGGATCAAGGAAGTAGGCCAAATTAGCCCTTGGATATATGGCAGCAAGCATCCAATGGTGGCTACAAATAACACATTTTTATATAAGTATGTATAACATCATATAAAAACTTCATCGGTTAATTAGTTAATTATTTGTCCACTTACCTCTCATTGAACGCCGCCGAAACAATGTTTTAACATCCGCAACATCTTTCATGGCATCAAAGATATAGGAGACTCGTTTATCACGATTCAGCCCAACTCCTTGAATAATGAAAGTAGAGTTCATAAACCGACCAAAGTCCTTCCCAATCTTGTGCAGCTACCTTACATATTAATATGTAATTAGAAATTAAAATTAATTAGTAAAAAAACTAATTATAAATATATTAATTCAGATCATGTTAAGCGTAATAGCGGATACACCGATTTCCTCGATGCGCAAAAATTACCGTATATCGTCCGACAAGACAAAAATCGACATATCCGCTTCATGTAGCCTAAACACGCGACCCGGCGTGCTACAAATGATCCGGTCCTCTATTGATAGAGTCCGCACATAACTTTCCAAAGTAGCACAACATTCCTTGCGAGACTCCTCAATGGATTTGAGAGGAGCCTTCTTCGGATAACGAACGGGCGCCACTCGTTAAGTCGTATTTTATACGTATTTTTAGTAGTTATTTAGTTTATATTATATAGTTTATTTGTATCTAAATTATCCTATTTTGTTTATTTTTAAGTAATTGACGGAAGAGAAGAAAAGTCGTTAAAAGTGGATTTTTACCTACGGACAAGCATCCAAGAAAATATATGAAGTCGGTCCATAAATATAATATGTCATAAAATATTTATTTTATGATATTATATTTTAGGAAATCCTAATTGGAATAGAAAAGAAAACTTAGAAGAGAAGAAAGAGAAATAAACCCTAACTCCTTCACCCTATATATACTACTTATTATCATCATGGAGAGGGAATACCAAGGAAGTGACCCACTACACAATCACCACCTCTTTCCTTTGTTGTCCACGGCACCCACACATCCCAGCCACACACCCGCCTGCACCACCTACTGCTACTGCTCCTGGCTGCTGCCGCTGCTCTCTCTCGCCTGCACCGTACTGCTGCTACTGCTCCTTGCTGGCTGCTGCTGTCCGCTGCCCAGCCAGCCACCATCCATCATCATCTTCTTCATCTTTCCGGGTCAAAGAAACTAATATCGGTAGTATAATTTAGTTTTGTAATTTTTACTAGAAAAGATTGAATTTTTATTGTTAGATTAATATTGAAGATGCTAGTTTTATTTAGTTTACATGTTTTAAATTACATTATGTGTGAGTAGTTTTCTTATACTTAGTATAATTTACTTGAAGCCATGTTAAATTATTTATTTTGAAACAAAGTTTCGATTTTTATTGTCTTATTGATTCGATCCATGATTCTATGATAATTTGTGTTTAATGTTTATGAGTTTATGTCTAATTAATTAGAGTGCACGCTATTTAGTTTTATATAAATTCATATGATAGTTTAAAAGGTTTAAGTACGTAATTGCTTGATCTTTTAGACATAAGTATCACCCTAGTTAATCATGGATGGCTCATACCCATCTCTTTTAATTAGGAAATTATCATAAATCCTTCTTAAATCAATTTGCTAGTAGATTGGTTATTAGGTGCTAGATGATGTTTTTCTAATACTTCATGCTCTAATTTGATTAAATTCTAGTGCTAGTGCTAGGGTTATGAATATTAGTAGGGTTTATATTAGGGATAGGCCTAAGTAAACTAATATCTAAGGAAAAACGGGAAGATCCGCTAGTGGTTGTCTTCTACAGTTTAGCTCATGGGTAGATCAATTTGTGTGTTAATGATAAATAATAATTTGCATGATGGATATAGATTATACTAAGTGTTTTTATAAATTTGCTATCTTTGATAATTATTTATTTGCTTTTAGTTATTTTCTTGAGTTTATTAATTTTTATTTATAAAGTTATAGTCTTTTATTATCAATTTCATTAAACCCCCTAAATATCAGTATTTTAGGATAGTTTTAGAAATTTTATTTTAATTTAAATTTGAGTCTTTATATATTTTAATTTTCAGAATTAATTTTCTGTTAGCTTTTATTATTTTTGAGTCAGTTTGTTAGAAATTAGTTTAAAAATAGTTTATTTTGTTATTTTTCGTGTTTTATTTTCTTTTAGGGTTTAGATAGAGTCCTAATTTGCTGTGGTTAAGTTTTAGAATTTTTGGAATTAATTTGATATTTTTTCAGATTTAATTCTTGAATTTAATTACTGCAGATTTTTAATAAAATAAATTCGTAAATTCGATTTTAAATTTTATTTTTTATATTTTTAGGGTCTGGTTAGGTTTAGAAAATTAGTATTATTATTCTAGGTAATTTTAGTATTTATTTTCGTAATTATTTTAGTGCAGAATTTTACTTATTTAATTTTCTGTTTTAGAATTTATTTATTTTCTGCTTTAGTTTTCTGTTTTAATTATTTTGAAAAAATTATAAAAAAATATTCCTGGGTTATTATAAACTTTATATTCTGTCTGGGATATTTATTTATATTATTAGATAATTTTCTGTTATTTTTAGTTATTTAATTCTGAATTATTCTATGTTTTAATTTTCTATTTAAGTTTTTATTTGGTTTTCTGTTTTGATTTTTCCAGAATTAATTAGGATAGTTTTGTTAAATTTAGATTATTAGAATAATAGTGCATAATCTCAGAAGTTTTTCTTAGAATTAAATTTAGAAATTTAGTAGTTAATTTGATTTGTTTGAATTTTACAAGGAAAATAACTAGAATAGTTAGTTTAATTAGAGTGAAAGTTTGATTTTTTACGAGTATCTTTCCTCGTGGATTCGATCCCTACTTGCCCTTGCTATATTGTTTATTATAAGCCAAAGTAGTGGTTTAATTTGTTGCTGTACGACAAGCTAACAAATTTTGGCGCCGTTGCTGGGGAAAGAAATAAAAAAAATCTTAGTTTTATTTCAATCTAATTTAATTAACTATTTATATATTTTTGAACTTATGCACTTTAATTGATTACAGTTAGTTCATGCAATTGCGAAGTGGTCGTATGATCGAGAGAATTGGAAGAGCACTCGACGGAAAAAGTTGAGAACGACATCGAATCTCTACAATCCGAAACTTCGAAAGCGAAACCGAGGTTGATTCTATAAACTTTGAAATGGCTACTTTATGTGAGCTTGCTGCACCTAATTTAGAAACACAACCTTTGTCTATATCATATCCTACTTTGGACCGACCTTTTAAATTGAATTCGGATTTCCGAACTTACTACCTAAGTTTCATGGATTACCTAGTGAGGACCCATATCGTCATATTAATGAATTTATTATTACTTATTCTACCATGCAACCTGAAGGAATCACACAATACCAAATTAAGTTAAGAGCTTTTCCCTTTTCACTTCGAGGATAAGGCTAAAGATTGGTTGTATTACATACCCCTGCAACATTTACTACATGGACCCAAGTTCATAAAGCATTCTTAGAAAAATTCTTTCCTACATCTAGGATTGGATCCATTAGAAAAGAAATTTGTGGCATTAAACAAATGACTGGAGAAACTTTTTATGAATATTGGGAACGTTTTAATAAATTATGTGCTAGCTGTCCCCAACATCAAATTTCCGAACAATTACCGATTCAATACTTTTATGAAGGGCTATTGTCAATTGATAGAAATATGGTAGATGCTTGCTAGTGGGGGCTTTGGTTAATAAGACTCCAGCTCAAGCTAGAGAATTATTTAATAACATGGCCCAAAATACTCAACAGTTTGGAACTAGGGATGTCCAATTTAGGAAGGTTAATGAGCTAAATTCAAGTACATCATTAGAAAACCAATTGACTCAAATCACTCGCTATGTTGAACAAACTCGTCACTGGAGGAGTTCAAAAGGCGATAGTGTGTGGAATTTGCTGTTTAGAAGGGCATCCTACTGATTCATGTCCTACATTACAAGGGGGGAGAAGTAAATGTTGTTTTCCCTAACCAAGGTCAAAGAAAGTATGATCCATTTTCAAACACCTACAATGAAGGACTGGAGAGATCATCCTAACCTTAGATATGGACCTAGAAACAACCCCCTGGTTTTTACTAAGCCCAGCGTCAACCATCTACTCAAGATAAAACGAATTTCCTTTTAGAGCAAATGATTAAGAAAATGGATGACCAAAAGAAGGAATCGACCTTAGGTTCCAAAGTTTAGAAATGAGTATTAAGCGAGTTCAAGAGAGACAAACCGCAACGGATACCATGTTTAGTAACCCTGCAAGCCCAATTGCAAAATAGATTACCATCTCAACCCTTCCAAAATCCCAAAGAAAATGTGAGTGCCATAAGACTAAGGAGTGGAAAGGAACTTAATGAACCTAAGAACAATAGAGAGGTAGAGCCTCGAACTAGAGGTCAAGAAATCGAACTCGACTTAAAGAAGGATAACACCTTTAATACTCGAAGTGATAAGTGAAAACAAGAAAAATCCTTATGAACCTATTCCACCTTTTCCTAGTAGACTAAGAAGCAATACTCCTAAAATAGATGAGGCAAACCAAGAAATTTTAGAAACATTTAGGAAGGTAGAGATCAACATTATTCCTCTCCTAGACGCCATTAAACAAGTTCCTCGTTATGCTAAATTTCTTAAAGAGCTTTTTACCTCTAAAAGAAAATTAAAAGGAAATGAGAAAATAAGTGTGGGCGAGAATGCATCTCGCTGTTTTTCAAAAGAAGCTCCCTCCTAAATGTAAAGACCCAAGTGTGTTCTCTGTTCCTTGTAAGATTGGAAATCTATACTTTGATAGAGCCATGCTTGATCTAGGTGCTTCCATTAATGTGATGCCTCGATCTGTTTATAATAAGCTGAATTTGGGAGAGTTGAAGAAAACTGGGCAAGTAATTCGGTTGGCCGATAGAAGTAGTACTTATCCGGATGGAGTCTTAGAGGATGTCTTAGTCCAAGTCAATGAGTTTATTTTTCCTACTGATTTTATGTATTGGACATGGGTAATGCATGCCACGACATTCCTATTTTGCTTGGTAGGCCATTTCTTAAAACATCTAGGACAAAAATAGATGTGCATGGGGAACATTGACTATGGAATTTGATGGTGATGTTATTAAGTTCAATATTTTTGATGCCATGAGATTTCCTACAAATGTGAATTATGTTTGTGCACTTGACACAATTGATGAAATGTCCCAAGATGTTTATGATTTGTCTCAAGAAGATGAATTGTTAACTATGATTACCAAAGGGTTGGATCATTCTTTATTTCATGCTATACCCTATCATGTTAACTCAGGACTAGTAGATAGCATTGAGTCTTTGTTACGATTGCAAGTAATGGAAAAACCTAGTATGATAAAGTTGCTCGTAAATCATGAAAAGTTGCTACCATCTCTTGTTTCATCCGTAAATTAGATTTGAAACCATTGCCTAAAAATTTGAAATATGCTTATTTAGGAGATAATGAGACCTTACCTGTTATAATTTCTAATGCACTAACACTTGAACAAGAAGATAAGCTTATCAAGGTGCTTAGAGAACATAGTAAAGCATTAGGGTGGACTTTAGTAGACTCGAAAGGGCTCAGCCCAACATTGTGCTCACATAAAATCACTTTAGAGTTAGAGGTTAAGCCTAAGAGAGACCCTCAACGGAGATTAAACCCACCTATGATGGAGGTATGCAAAAAGAAATCCTTAAGTGGATCGATGCCGGAGTGATCTACCCCATAGCTGATTCCGAATAGGTTAGTCCAATTCATGTAGTTCTTAAAAAGGGGGTACAACAAGTAGTACAAAACAAGGAAGGTGAACTAGTCTCTACCAGAGTCCGAGTGGCTGGAGAGTGTGCATTGACTATAGAAAACTGAACAAAGCCACAAAGAAAGATCATTTTCCTTTGCCTTTTATGGACCAAATGTTAGAAAGATTAGCTGGAAAGACACATTATTGTTTTCTAGATGGGTATTCAGGGTATATTCAAGTCCCTATAGCTCCTGAAGATCAGGAAAAGACCACTTTTACATGTCCCTTTGGCACTTATGCTTTTAGGAGAATGCGTTTTGGTTTATGTAATGCTCCGGCTACATTTCAAAGATGTATGATGAGTATCTTTTCCGAGTTTATCACCAAAATTATGGAAGTTTTCATGGATGATTTTACTCGTGCATGGTGATTCATTCGATGAGTGTTTACATCATCTTACTTTAGTATTCAGGCGTTGCATTGAAACTAATTTGGTACTTAATTTTGAAAAGTGTCATTTCATGGTTGAACAAGGGGTCGTATTAGGGCATGTTGTGTCATCTAAGGGTTTAGAGGTTGACAAGGCAAAAGTAGACATTATTCAATCTTTACCCTACCCCAAATGTGTGAAGGATGTAAGATCATTTTTAGGTCATGTCGGATTTTATAGGAGATTTATTAAAGACTTCTCAAAGATTGCCTCTCCTTTATGTGCTTTACTTGCAAAAGATGCTAAATTTGATTTTCATGAGGAATGTGAGAGGGCGTTTGATGAATTGAAGTTAAAATTGACCACTACTCCTATTGTACAACTTCCTAACTCGGGCCTTACCTTTTGAGTTGATGTGTGATGCTAGTAATAAGGTCTGTAGGGGCTGTCTTACGTCAAAAGTAGGGAGGGTACCACATGTAATTCATTATGCTTCTAGAACTCTTGACCAAGCACAATGTAACTATACCACAACAGAAAAGGAAATGTATGCTATTGTTTTTGCTCTCGAAAAGTTTCGTCCTTATCTCGCTAGGTGTGAAAGTTACTCGTTTATACTGATCATGCCGCTATTAAATATCTCGTTGAAAAAGAACGACTCTAAACCCAGGTTGATTAGATGGGTCTTATTACTACAAGAATTTGAAATAGTTTTTAAAGACAATCGAGGAGCTGAAAACTTAGTTGCAGACCATCCGAGTAGGCTAGAAAATAGGGAAAGTAGTGACCCTTTCGGTGATTGTTTTCCTGATGAGACTTTATATGTTGTCATTGATAGATTACCTTGGTATGCTGACATAGTAAATTACATAATTGCCAAAACGTTTCCAAGAGACATGTCTAGAGCCCAAAAAGAAAAGATAAGATCTCAGAGCTAAATATTATGTTTGGGATGACCCATACTTGTGGAAATTTTGTGGAGATCAAATTATAAGGCGTTGTGTTGATGACACCGAGTTTCATTCAATTTTAACTTTCTGTCACTCCTCCGAAAGTGGAGGGCATTTTGGCCCAAAAAGAATAGCACACAAAGTCTTAGAATGTGGATTTTATTAGCCTACTATTTTTCGTGATGCTTATGATTTTTGTAAAAAATGTGAAGCATGCCAAAAGACAGGAAATTTGTCGGGGAGGAATCAAATGCCCCTATATAATGTGTATGTGTGTCAAATATTTGATGTGTGGGGAGTGGATTTCATGGGACCGTTTCCCTTTTCCTTTGGTTTTACTTTGTAACGCCCCGAGTTACCATTACTTAATAATTCCCTAATTCGGGAATATTAGGTAAGGTCGCAGCGGAAGTTAACGATCGAAGGCGTCACCGCCGCCCTAATAATAGGCCAAGTCTAGAAATAAAACACCATAGCACCTGTGTTTATCGGTTATGCTTAAGTCTTTGAAAGCACTAAATTTTATGTTGCACGGAGCCAAGCCCGACAATATAAATAAACCAATTCCAAATTAGAGTCTTGCTAAACCTTTATACATTAAACAAGCCAATACAACGAGCCTACGATAGGAAATACGCAATATTTAAATACATTTCAAAGTCAAACCCGGAATTTAACGAGGATGAGAATCACTGTGAGCATCTAATCCCATCATAGTACAATGATAACGACATACCCAGCTAGGTCTTGCTCCTGTCAGGCTCCTTAGGCAAAGGACTGTTCACATATGCTTTTCCTAAAAACAAAAACATTAAAATAATTCGAAGAATGAGTCGAAACTCGATACGAACATTCGTGCACGGTTGAATAATTTTGAAACACATTGATTGAGCGCGCGCATTTCAATTCATTTTAGTTTGAAATCGGGGAAGAGAATATAATTAAAACTTGCTTGCCGGTTATTATCTCGAAAGTGGAACCCCTTGATAATTGATACGATCTTAGTAAGGCGCACACCTCCCGGGCCGATCGAGAACCCGAGTTGAAGCCGCGCAGGTTGGGCATAAGCCCCGATAATTGATAATTGATGGGCATAGGCCCCGATAATTGATAATTGGGCGGGGACCACTTGATTAGGTGGCAAAACTTGATTTGCAAATGATTCATTATTAGTTATATATATGAGAAATGTTGACATTTAATGAAACATGTGAGTTTTCGAAAGGTACAAGCAATGAACGTACTTGAACCGAGAACATTTGTTTCTCCCTTTTATAGAAATTTGAGTCACAAGCTATTCGGCAACGGAAGTAGCCTCAATTCTACTTCGATAGATTTTTGTCGTTAATAATATTTCTCTTGAGTTTTAATAATTGAATTTGTATCATCGTTGGCAACTTATTTCATTTTCTATATTTATTACGTAATCAGTTAGACTACGTTTTCTTGCTTAACTTTACTGCGTTAATTCCATTTTGAACATTGATTGCAACGCATATTAGTTAAAGAAATCACATAGCCAATGATATCTATGTAATTCAGTTCATTAGTTGACTTGGATCGAAAATGGTATATATATAATCAAACACTTATTCCTAGTTTATTTGTTACTTCTCCCTTCATTGCATTCGAAACCCATAATTAAGTAATTAATTAACTAATCAAATGCCTTCCCGTAGGAAGGTTCCATAATCTACCAAATTGCTCAAACTCACGCATACCCCATTTTAAGGTCATAAGCATTATTCTCCCAATAACTTCACATTCACAACCATAATTAGGTATGCTTAATGTTCAATTGTTTTCCATGCCTGTACACTTGCACATTACCGAATTTCAACTTCTACGCACGCATTCCCTTCGTTTGCCCAATACATCCATTTTCAAAATGTAATGAAATCCGTCAACTTACTAAATTCTATAACTAAACATCCCTAATTTAATTCACTAAATCATAATTTCCCAAAATAAATCACATTCATCCACATTTCATACACAATCTCTACACCAAAATATCAAACCTTAATCATCCACATCAATTCGAATTTTCCCAAATCAATATTTAAATTCACTTCCCACACATATTTCTAAATCGGATAATTCAATTTACAATTATAATTGCTTAAATAAATAATGAACTTGGTAATTTAGGGTTTAGCGTTTTACCTTCAAATTCGGAGAGGAAGTCGGGGAGGAAAAGTAGAGGTGGTGGTGCGTGGCGGCTGCACCGGCGGTCACTCGGGCCGAGGACGGCGACTAGCTCCAGCGGCCGTTGTGGCTGGTGGTTGCCGATAGGTGGGTCGCGGCAGGGGACAACCAGCGCCCGCGGAAGAAAGAGGAGAGCGAGAGCACGAGTGATGGAGAGAGCGAGACGAGAGAGGAAGGACGAATGGCTGGCGCCAGCTTTCCGGCCGGCGTCGGTCGTGCGAGATGGCCGGAAGAGCGAACAGCAGCGAGGAGGAGAGGCGGGGAGGACAGGAGAGGCAGAGGAGTGGTAGCTCGGGCAGGGAAATGCGATGAGGAAATGGAACTAAAAAGCCCGACCGATTTTTTTATCTTAACCGCCTCTCTTCTCTTTTTTTTTTTTTTCGGATGAATCCATTTCTGGATTTTTCCTCAAAAAAATCTGATTTATTTATCTTCTTATTATTAT
This sequence comes from Talinum fruticosum, assembly GCA_021018815.1. Classification (NCBI taxonomy): domain Eukaryota; kingdom Viridiplantae; phylum Streptophyta; class Magnoliopsida; order Caryophyllales; family Talinaceae; genus Talinum; species Talinum fruticosum. The sequence goes on along the minus strand of JAITYX010000010.1, from coordinate 5,131,698 downwards.
TATTATTATTTTTGGTTGCTTGTTACTTTTAAATTTTATTTTAATAATGATATTTACAAATTATAATTGTAACGACTTGTTTGAAATATAGTATTAACGACCTCAGCTACATGTAAATTTTTGAATTTTCTCTTTTAAACATATACGCAAATTATAATCATTATGATGAAATTTTTATTAGGGCCACTTCGTCGCCTTAGCTGCATAACACATATGTAAAAATAATTTAAATATAAAATATCGAATTGAAGTGCACGCGCTCAATTATATAAATCTTGTAATTAATAAGATAAATATTGTGATTTAGGGTTGGGTTGTTACATACTTACATACTCCTCGTTTGTTGATTACGTGTCTAAATGGGTTAAAGCGATAGCTACTAAAGCCGATGATGCTAAGACTGTGGTGAAGCATGTTAAATCTCGTATTTTACATAGATATGGAGTACCTAGAGCAATCATTAGTGATAGAGGGACACATTTTTGTAATAAAACTTTAGGTACCTTGCTAGCTAAATGCCATGTAATTCATAAGGTATCTACAAGTTATCATCCCCAAACAAATGGCCAAGCTGAAATCTCTAATAGAGAAATCAAAGGAATTCTAGAAAAGGTTGTTAGACCAGATAAGAAGGATTGGAGTCTTAGGTTAGATGAAGCTCTCGGGCTTACAGAACCGCATACAAGACCCCTATAGGTATGTCACCTTACGGACTAGTCTTCGGAAAAGCATGTCATCTTCCTGTAGAGTTAGAGCATAAATCATATTGGGTTGTAAAGAAGTGTAATTTAGATTATGACTTAGCGGGAAAGGAGTGTAAGCTGCAACCTGCAAGAATTAGAAGAGATTCGTATGGAAGACTATGACAATTCAGTAATTTATAAAGGTAAAGCCAAAGCATTTCATGATGCTAAGCTTGTCGGAAGGAATTTCAAAAGGGGAGAAAGTGTTATTGTTCAATTCACAACTGAGGCTTTTTCCTGGAAAGTTAAACTCTAGATGGCTAGGACCTTTTGAGGTAGTAAAGACTTATCCACATGGGGTTGTTGAGATTAAAAGTTATGCTACTAACAAAATTTTTAAGGTGAATGGTCACAGGTTAAAGAGTTTTTATGAAGGAAGCCAAATTTGCTTAGTAGAGGAGATGCATTTAGAAGATCCATGAGCTACAATGATGTCTAGCCAAAGACGGTAAACAAAGGCGCTGGTTGGGAGGCAACCCAACATTTTCGTGGAAGTTCCTATAATTTTTACTTTAATTTTACTTTTATTTAGCATGCATTAGGGACAATGCATGAATTAAGTGTGGGGAGTGCATCCTGCATTTTAATTTTATGCATTTATCTTTATCTTATTTTATTTTATTTTTTAAAAACCAAAAAAATTAAATTAGTGTCTTTCTTGTAAAGAAATGCATGAACATGAATATATGCTAGGTTAACTTGCTTAAAATTTTTCTATTCATAATTTTTCTTTCCTTTTGTAAGTAAGAAATTTGAACATGTTAATTGTCATTCAGAGTTGTTTGAGTTGATCCTCATGTATTTCTCCAATTAGTGACGATCATAATTTTTTCCATCAATTTGATCATGTTATATAATCGTGATAGAGGCAATAAATTGACTTAAACCTTTCACCTAAACTACTGAACTTAGCAGATTGACTCATTGAAAATTTGATTTTTCTTGTTTTGCCTTTCAAAAAAAAAACAAAAACAAAATGTTAGTCTACCAACATGGGTCGGAGTTGGTGGCTCGGCACCATTTCCCTTAAGTTTAGGTCTCAAGTTGAGCCTTATGAATGGAGTAACCCATGCTCGGGAGAGTCATGCCCCGTTTGGGCCGATCAATGACTCGAACCACACTAACGAGAAAAAGAAAAAAAATTAAGTATTAAACTCCAGCACCTCTGTTTGGGTGAGTGGGAGACAGGGATCGTTATATTTCTAAGACCCTATATGGGTCTCGAATATGTGCTTGAATGGAGTTATATATATATATATATATATATATATATATATATATATATATATATATATATATATATATATATATATATATATATATATATATATATATATATATATATATATATATATATATATATATATATATATATATTTGAAAAAAAAAGAGAAAAAGTTTGCAAAACAAGTTTATTATCGATTTTTAGTGAGTTATCTCGCTGATTCAGTGTCTCTATAACCATACTCGCACCTTAATTTTTCCCATCCTAAAACATTTTAGACCTCTTGATCGGAATTTACATGTTTGAAAAAGATGGATAACTTTTTGATTGTTGCTTAATTGAAATTGATGACAATGATAGAATTTTTGGAATTAATTTGATATTTTTTCAGATTTAATTCTTGAATTTAATTATCTGCAGATTTTTAATAAAATAAACTCGTAAATTCGATTTTAAATTTTATTTTTTATATTTTTAGGGTCTGGTTAGGTTTAGAAAATTAGTATTATTATTCTAGGTAATTTTAGTATTTATTTTCGTAATTATTTTAGTGCATAATTTTACTTATTTAATTTTCTGTTTTAGAATTTATTTATTTTCTACTTTAGTTTTCTATTTTAATTATTTTGAAAAAATTATAAAAAAATATTCCTGGGTTATTATAAACTTTATATTCTGTCTGGGATATTTATTTATATTATTAGATAATTTTCTGTTATTTTTAGTTATTTAATTCTGAATTATTCTATGTTTTAATTTTCTATTTAAGTTTTTATTTGGTTTTCTGTTTTGATTTTTCCAGAATTAATTAGGATAGGTTTGTTAAATTTAGATTATTAGAATAATAGTACATAATCTCAGAAGTTTTTCTTAGAATTAAATTTAGAAATTTAGTAGTTAATTTGATTTGTTTGAATTTTACAAGGAAAATAATTAGAATAGTTAGTTTAATTAGATTGAAAGTTTGATTTTTTACAGTATCTTTCCTCGTGGATTCGATCCCTACTTGCCCTTGCTATATTGTTTATTATAGGCCTAAGTAGTGGTTTAATTTGTTGCTGTACGACAAGCTAACAGCCACCGAATGTTTGCTTGTGCCACGGGCGTCCTTCATCCCATTCTCATATTTGTCCCCGATATCATAGTCAATAATCAATACAAAATTAAGAAATATATATACGTGATATTAACGACAGCTAAATCTACTATTTTTAATAAAAATGAATTATCGTAGTGAGGATGACTAAACTCTTGGGCCATCGAAGAAAAGCGTTGATCGCATCGCCAACAAGGTGTGGAGGTCCGGTCCTCGGATCCGCAACTCACACTCACCTTTTCCATGCATGACCTCTTTGACACTCACCCTCACCTCATCGGTTATAAGGGGTGTCCCTTAAACGACAAGATTTGCCCTCCACGGGAATACAACACCCAATGCCACAACATGCTCTATGGGAGGGTGATGAGAAGCTAGCTTGCAATTCACTCGCTACATGAGAATAAGTATAATTACAATCATGGGATAACCTTTGACATAGAAGTTAAATAACCTAAAAACCTTGAAAATAAACGAACCGAGTTTCCCTTTAAAAGTAAACAATTTTCTGGGATAACGGCCCTCATTCGAATCAACAAAAATATAGTAATAAATAAGTAATTACTCAACAGACCACATGCCGTAGTTACGCAACAACCATACAATATACACCATTCATTGACCAATATTATACACCAATTAGTCAAAAATATAAACATGTATGTAAATAATGGCACTCATCCGAAACAACAAAAACATGCATGTAAATATAATTATTAGGTTGCAAAATCTGAATTATATACCTCCGCCGAACTTTGAATTGGTCGATGGGTGATCTCGTGTTCACGATGGCCGGTGTGTGGGATGATAATGGCATGCCCATGTTGGGGATGAAGTACGAACTCATCATCCAGGCCACCATCTCTGCTACCTTTGTAGCCATTTGGCACATTTGGGTCTATTGGAGCTCAATTATGGATTGTTGAGACTCCATTTTGGACCTCATTTGGGCCATTTTGGCCTTCATAAACGCTTGGGTGTAAGTGATGGGGCACCTCTTCCTAACCCCAAAGTGCTCAACTATCTCCACCCGCCCAACTACGGCTTGAACACGACCGGATGATCATCTCTTTGTAGGCCAATGCTAACTTGTCCCGCCTCTCGATGGTGTCGGCAAATTCTGAAGTCGATGCATGTGACAAAGACTCCTATAAGAAGAAACATATATTATCATTTGACAATTTCATAAATATTCAAACTGATAATTAGTTCTCAAAATAAATAAAGGAAATAGTAAAAAAACTCACGAGTCGGTGAGAAACAGACTTCTACATCGGGCGTAGTGAAGGTTCCATCTTTCTTCTTTCTTCCTTCAACCCACAGCTCGTCCCTATCGACAACGAGGTGCGAAGTATCTATGTTGGAACCTTGACCAGATGTTGTTTGAAGTTGTTCGAGCTTTTGTTATACAACCTCTCCTCTAACTTTGTGTATCCTCCCACGAGACAGCACATGAGGGTACGGTTGCTCTTAATCCTCTTCCGATTGGCTTCACCTATTGCCTGCGCAAATAATTAAGATAATGAAAATATCAATGCATAACACTTAAATCGAAAATATTTGTATATATCATCGACAATTTCTTCCATTTTATATCAATTCAATAATGAAAATATTAGTGCATAAGACAATTCCCCTCTCATTGTCCTCTACATCTTCCTTTCTCAAGTATATCTCACCACTTACATTTATAGAAAACCAACATCACACTATTTTTATATGACAATTGAAATATTGAATAAAGTTGCATACTATTTAAACCCTCTATTTTCTCCTTAGAGCTAGCCATTAACTTTTTATACAATCATTGATGATGTAGTATCAAAAAAATGTATCAAAATAATGAAATTACCTTGTATTCGGAGATGTGACATGTGCTTCAAACAATCTTCGGTCTTCCTCCGTGATACTATTGTAGACCTCCCGGGGTTTACCTTCTTATTTTATCTACCTTGTTTTGTACACCCATAGAGCGGATATGCGATATTTGAAGTCTCTAAACTTTTCGCCGCCTACATGAGTGTCTTGTGTTTCACGGAGGGGATCTCATATTCATTAACGTTCAAGTTGAACGTTCTCCGAAACACAAAAATGATATGCATTAGTACATATATATATTAACCATTTACAATATAAGTTACAATACTAAGTTGAGATGTATTCATTTACTCGAATATCGTTCCATAGGTTGTCCTTAATGGAATCGGGGACGTCGGCCCATTTTCCGAAATTGATGTTCACGTGGGAGCGAGTTCGTTGCACCAATGTATCTCATAAAGGTAGCTTTATTCTCACCTACAGCATTTCCGTGGCTATCAAAATTGACCGAGTGTGAGGAGAGTTCGATCGTCTCTAGTCCGGACCAACTTCTCCTTCGTCATAATTCACCCCCTCGATTTTTTTGTAATTTTCAAAGAATCCGTTTTATATTGCAAGTAATTATACAACAACTCTTCTCTTATTTTCATATTCTAATCCATTTACAATTTATAAGAATAATCTACAAAATTTTATCTAAAACACTCGCGAAATATAAGACTCCTAAATTACACTTTCGAGTTTAGTTCTAAAATTTCTCTAAAACTCGCAATGGAATGGGCAAAATGCTAAAGATGAAGCGAAAGAGACTAACCTGGTTCCGCCGGAAAAGAGAAGTCGGTGAGAGAGGTGCAACCACGCGGAGAGAAATGGGATCGGAAAGAGAAGTCGACGAGAGAGTGGTGCAGCCACAACCAAAAACGCGGAGAGAGTGAGTGGGGTGGAGTGTAAGAACGACCGGAAACCGTAGAGAAAATGAGTGGGAAGCCAATGGAAACCACCGGAAACCACCATAGAGAGAAGAGCAACCGAAGAAAGAGTGTGAGACCGAGAGTGACAATAGTGAGACTCGGCGTTGGCCGAGGGTTTTGTCAAAACTTTAGACTACGGTTCACTACCAAGAATCGTCGTCTAAAGTTCTTAGACTACGGTTCTTTAACCGAACCGTCGTCATAGATACATATATGACGACGGTTAAAGTAAAAAAATCGTAGTCTAAGTTCTACAGAAACTTTAGACGACGGTTGTTGATGTTGAACCGTCGTCATATATACTTTAAAACCGCATGTTTTTACGAAAAATGCCACCGGTTCATTTTTCATGATGGTTTGTCATTTAACCGTCATTAAAGAACTGTCGTTAAAAGTGATTCCTGTAGTAGTACAACTATTTTGAGATAACTTTGACTCAGAGCTAAATGAAAATATAGACTCACCTTAATTGAGATGATTTTTGATTTAGCTAATGCAAATATGAAATGAATAGACCGACCTAAAAGGGAATGTAATTTTGGATTTTTCGCCCAAATTCACATAATTAGACTAACTCAAAATTTTTTTTTATTTTTTTTATTTTTACACCCATGCAAGAATTATTTAGTGCTCCTCACATATCCCTAAAGGGTCACTATTAGAAGATTAAATCTAAACCACACATACTCATTCAAGCATGCAAATGACATCAAGGGTCCACCTAATAGTCCAAAAGTTCTATGGCCAAAGATTTCAAGAGTTTGGATACATGGTGACATGTAGTCCGAGAATTTAGTCCCCATGGCTTGCACGTATGAGGATACCAACCAGAATTTTCAGTGTCTCTCGGTGAACCAAAAGGTTTAGCCCAAGAGTGCATGATATGAGGGAAGAGGTACCATTTCTTCGGGCAATCAAGCCTAGTTGGGCCCGCTTAAAGGAACCAAAAGGAGCCTCTCTCTAGAAAGGGTAAACAGGGGGTATAATAAAGTTTTCCTAGGGGTGCAAAAATAGTATTTAAACTAGTTCAAAGGTTGCTAAATGCAGGATGCCTAATGCAAGCACATCGTTAAAACTCATTACTCAAATTTTCAAGTTTCGCGCTCTTAATAAAAAGTTTATCCCCAGTAGAGTTGCCACTTGTAGGAACCATGGTTGTTCGGGGCCCGCCGAGTTTTCCCACTTGTGTCGGGTCTCTTTTTTAAAGATTGATTTTGAAGATAGTTTTAGAAAGTGAATTTTGGAATGTAGGGATGAGTCTTTTATTAAAATTTCTAAATTTTATTAAACATGATTTAAAGCGAATTAGGCAAAGTTTGATTGAGGATTTTTATTAATCATTTTAGAAATTATTTTAAGAAGTCTCGAGATATTATTTCATAACCGAAAAATAAAAATTAGGGTTTTTGTTTCTGCCGTGAGGCTCTATGGCCAAATCGGTGTGAAAACACCAATCGAACCGAAGTCCCACCTATCGACCACTCGGTGCAGGTGGCAACCTGCACCCAATGGTGGCCGACGCCGGCCGAGGCCACGACCGAGGAGATCAACCTCTGCCTCTGCCCTAAGTTGGCAGATCCGGATCATAATTTCTTATCCTGTAGTCAAAAAAGCCGAGATGCAAATTTAGAAGAAATAAAGCAAAAGAGGAGTTGCAAGTCGGTTTTTAGGAAAGAAAAACTAACAAAAACAAAAATAAGATTTGCTCTCTCAATCTTGGTATGGAAAAACTAAGACCGAAAAAGGCTAAAAATGACTCCATCGGTCTTTGAACCGAGAAGCTGGATTCGGGGGTGAGGGTACGAAACATAAGGATAAACCCTTCCATTCCGCCCGTTCAAAGATGGCAATTACTAGTTCGAGTAGTGAATTAAAATAATATGAAAGAAGCAAGTGTAGACACCAAAAAGTGTCGTCCTTTTCTCTATTTTTTATTTGTTGGCCCGATGATGAAATCCCAAGTCCTGTTTGAGGATTCGGATCTCGGACTGTATTCGATTGGTGCGACGGAAGCCATAAACAACAAAAAATCCCCAAGCACCACATAAATAGCCTTTTACCTCGAGTTGATCCCAAAGTCCCCCTTTTTCGGATGATCCAAGAATCGGGCCAAGACTTCGGAGACAACAGAGTCCAAGGTCCGCATATTGGGAAATTCCAAGCTCGGAACATTGTGTTTCACTTCATTCCAACCGGACAAGGAGGTGAAGACCTAAAGACGATGTTAGAACCTACATTTTATGATCATGAGCATCAAAGTGTTGCGTTTTGCCTCCAAGATAATCCACCCGATACTAGGAGCACACATCCCTCATAAAAAATGAAACCTGCCAAAAATGGAAACCTGTTAAAAATGGAAACTTTTCATTTTTAAAAAGTTGATGTGGCCGAAGCCTGCCACCCCCAAAATAGTAAGTGGAACGCTGCGTTTTGCCCAGAGACTCCCTTGGAAGCACGCTAGGGCATGAAACCCTAGGCATCCCTTGATGGCCGGCGCCTGCCTTCCTGGTTCTATATAGTTTTATCTCTTCTTATCCGGCTCAATCTTGTGATATCTTGGCCCGATTTATTTTCAGCTGCTTCGGACGACTAGCTGCTTGCAAACCCTAGGTCATTTCTTAACCTAACATCTCCCTATAAATAGAGAGCCTTGGGGATCATTCTCCCAATGGCTCAACCCTAAATGTTACTCTGTTGAAATTCGCCTAAGAGCTATAAAATACTCCATTCTATATTCGATCTCTTAGTCCCTTTTCAACCTATTCCTTCTCTACTTCCATCATACTCCCTACATTCGATCCATAAACTCCATCAGTCACACATTTGGCTACCTATCTCCACAAAAACTCATAAAAAGCCCATTTCAATTCACCACCGTCACATCAAGTGATCCGGATATGAGATCCGGATCGGTAGATGGGCAACCTAAGCGCACTGCATTCAATATTCAACGGTTTATTTTATTTTATTCTTTCTTTATTGCTTTCTATATTGTGGACAAACGATGCATCGCTTTTAATTCCTCCCTTGCCGATGTAATCTTTTAGATTTCTTGCTTTCTTTTCCTTTTTCGCTTTTCTTTCGCTTTAGCTTTTCATTTCTGCCTTTACCGCTTTCCTTTACTTTCTCTTTTATCGCTTTCCTTAATTATTGTTCTGGTTGCTTTAATTTCGCTTCGCATGTTGTTGCTTCTTGCTTGTTTTACATTATTTTAATTCACTACTCGAACTAGTAATGGCTATCTTCGGACGGACGGAATAACGGGGTTTATCCCTACGTTTCATACCCTCACCCCCAAAATCCGATTCTCGGTTCAAAGACCGATGGAGTCATTTTTAGTCTCTTTTAGTCTTTTTTTTTCCCATACTAAGATTGGAAGAGAAAATTTTATTTTTGTTTTTGTTAGTTTTTCTTTCCTAAAAACTAACTAGCGACTCCCTCTTTTATTGGAATGTGAATCTTTTACCTTGGATTGTGTTTATTTAAATAAGGGATGGAGGTTCTTCAATGATTGAGTGGAAAATTCCATTATAAGAATTTTCAAATGTTTCAAAATCGAAGTCAAAAGTTGTGTTTGAATTTTACGTGCTAGGATGTACTTTATACGTATACGGGTGATGAGTTGTTCGGTTTGACTTAAAAGTAGATGAGTTGTACGTCGTTTGTGAAAGTGAATGAAGTATTTTTATAAATATTACCCTTACGAGGGTTCTGCGACCCTTTATACATATGTTAGCCTCCCAGAAGATGAGTTCCGAAAGTGTGGGCTGAATCCTAGTATTTATATACTTAGGGTCAGACACTTTCAACAAGGTCACATACTTAGTATTATTCCGTCGAAGATTATAAAAGAAAATGTTTATTATAAGCTACCTTTACTATTGTGTTTTCATGATTTGTGTAATGCAAGAACCTTCTTGTATGTCATGTTTGGTTCAAAACTTATTTAAATTATTTGGGAAGTGTATTATATTATATGATATAGAATTACATGCTTGAACCCTACGTCTTGTTTTAAGAGTATAAGACTACTCACTGAGATGATTGGTGCTAACTTCCACATATTTATTCTCCAAATGCAGGTACTCCTTAAGGTGGTTTGTCTCGTACCTTTAGCATACTCTGGATACATTTGCATTGATGCTATTTCGAATGGAAGAAGCAGGGTGAAATGTGTATTTTATATGTTTTATTTGTTCACACATGTAAATAAGTTCATATAGTTTGTGTAAGTTGTATCGTAAGTTTATTATATTGTTTTTAAGTTTTAAATGCATATTGGTTGGACTCCGGCGTGTGCCTGTCAAGTTAGTTATTGATCTCCGACCGTATGACTCGTCGAGTTCCGGTATTCTTATTGTCAATTTTATGGAGATGTAGTCTTTAAGCCTAGGGGAAATAGCCGAGTTACAAACATAATCGTGCCAAAATTTACCGTAAATTTTCAAAAAATAAGAAAAACACCTCTATCACTTTTAAATGGAAGTTAGTAAACCAAACTCGACACTTTGATTAGCCTTAAAAGTTCCTTTCGAGGAATCCTTGTGATATAATACTCCACTTGCGCGAGAGAATGTTATAGTATTCTTTGTACATTATTTTTGGGATTGCTATTGAATGAATACCATGCCTTTGTTCAAAAAAAACACATAAAAAGGAAAAAACAATAGTAGGCGATAAAAAATAGTGTGAAAATGTGAAATAGAAAATAACAAAAACATAGAAACTAAAAATGAATAAAGGAAAGTTAAAAAAAGTCTAAGTAATAAAAATTAGAGTACCAAATAATTTAATAATGAAAATGAAAAATACAAATACAAAGTCAAGAACTAAAATTATAAAAATATATGATCAGATAAAACTATCGTTTATGAAAAACAAATGTCAGAAAATTGCGAAATGCAAATGCTAATTATCAATGAAAATAAATACAAATAAACAAGTGAAATAAGGTGTTTGTTGTATACGAGAGAAAATTGACTTTATAAATCCCGATTTACAGTATTCTTATACCTTTTTTACAGTCATATACCTTCTTTCAAATAATTAGAATTTATTTTATTGACCTTAATTTATTTAAATTAATCTTTACCTTATTTCAACTTTGGTAAATATCATAAAAGGCTATTAAAAATGACAGTTAAGACTCCAAAAAAAACCGTAATGCCCTCAATTTTACAATTCCATTTTTTCCATTTTAATTATACCCATAGCCTTCTCTCCTCTTCTTCTTCTTCTTATTGTCCGAGTTGCACATTCATTTTCAAATAGTGAGGCCAACCAAGAATTCAACCATCCAGATTATAAAAATAAGGGGTCAGCTCCAAATTGAGCAATGATCAAGATTTTACATGTCTTTCTGAGATCAATTTCGATGTTAAAGCTGTATAATCAAACATCATAACGGAGTTGTCTAGTTCACGAATCATTCTATCTTCATCCTGGGGTGATCTTCCCAAATGTGATTTAAATCCTACGTGATTCAAGGTTCAAAGGCTCCCATTTTCTAATTTAAAGGCTCCAATTTTTTTAACATGATGGATCCTTGACGAGAAGAAGAAGAAAAAGAAGAAGAGAGATGGATCCTTGATGCGTTAATTTAAGGGCTCCAAAAAACGGAAAAGAGGAGGAGGAGAAGAAGAAGAAGAAGAAGAAGAAGAAGAAGAAGAAGAAGAAGAAGAAGAAGAAGAGAAGGTTATGGGTATAATTTAAATGGAAAAAAATGGAATTGTAAAATTAAGGATATTAGGGTCTTTTCAGAGTTCCAACTGTCACTTTTAATCAGAATTAGTAGCTTTTTATGATATTTACCAAAGGTGAAGTAAGATAAAAAATTAATTGAATAGATCAAGGTCAATAAAATACTCTCTCCGTTTCATAAAAGTTGTCAAAAATTTCTATTTTGTATGTCCCAAAAATATTGTCAAAAATTTTATATATAGTAAAAAAGTGACCCTTTATTTGAAATTTGTGAGTGATAAATGATGTTTCCTAAACTTTTATATTTCCAAAGTTTGACAACTTTGTAGGGATGGAGGGAGTAAATTCTAATTAGTTGAAGGAATGTATATGTAATACTTTATTCTTTTATTCTTACTCATGGACTTTTTGGTACACTTGTACGCCTATTTGTTGCTTGTGGCTTTGTATGACGAGCTTGTCCATTTGCATTCTTTTCAATATGAAATGTGGGTTGTATGAAATTGAACCTAAATGGTGAACTACCTATTTATTTAGTTAATTTTTTTGGTAGTCAGGAGAAATGACGAGTACAAATGCTCTATTATAACAAATTTACAATAAAAAAATTTAAAAAATGTTTGAAAAATTAACAAAAAAATTATAGAAAGGTAAATTTTTTAAAAAATCGTCAACAACTTTTGAACCTAACATGTAAAAAACCAATGTCAAGCTCTTAACTAATGCTTTAAATCAACCATTCTACATATACTAACAAAATAGATTCATAATTTTTACTAACACATACATAATTACATGAAAAATATATTTTTTATTAGTAAGAATAAAGTTTTTTATTTTTAAATAAATTTCGTAAAATATAATGTGTTGGTGTGTGTGATATAACATATCGGTGGAAACACACACATACACTATTTTATATATATTTTGTTGGTGTGTGTGATATAATATAATATGTTGGTGTGTGTGATATAATGTCGTCCCCGAGCTCTAGTCCGGTCCTGTCCCCATCTCGGTATTAGAGCCAAGTCTCGTCTATTTTATTGTTGCACCATAAGGCCTAGCGTTAGTCAGCCGTTGGTCAGCCCCATGTTATCCGTTGGTCAGCCGTGTGAGGTGGTCCCGGTAGAGGGTGGTCCCGGTGGTCCCGGTAGTGTGTGTGCGTAATTATCGACGGAATAGTCAAGCTTAAGCTATGATGGCCTCTTGGTTACGAGATCATCTAGGTTTAGGAAGTAGCAAGAGTAATAATGTGGTCAATAGTAGAGAAGTTAGCTGCCAAGTTGATTTCTCAAATTGGTCTATTCCAAAACAAAAGATAGAAACCATATATCAAATAGGCAAGTTTGATTTCAATACGCTTTTTCAATTAAAGATCATGAAGAAACCTTCAGTTTAGATGAAGAGTTTCAAACTATTAAATTATTATCCAATAATTCTATTAACAAATATAAAGAAAAATATAGATATATTCATTTTGGTATGATTCAAATAGCACTCAAGCCATTAATAAGACTAGGATTAAATTGTCCTATATTCATGGCATTAAGAGACAATAGATTAATTAGATATCAAGATTCTTTATTAGCTATGATTCAAACCAATACATGTAATGGTCCAATTTATTTCAATGGTTGTCCAAATTTCTCAGTAGATCTAAATGATCCCTGGATCATGGACACATTAATTTTAGATATTCATATGCAAAATGACTCAAAAGTATTATTTAGAGAATTATCAAGAAATTTTGCTATTATTTATAGAGTTTATTTCAAATTATTATCTTCTCAATTAAATCCAAAATGCTTATTAAAGCCATCTTTAGATGAAACAATATTATTAAAAATTGAATCAGAAAATACTTCAAGTTTTACTCCTAAATTATTAAAGTGGAATGAAATTACTATTCCTCAAGAATTTATTATTCAAAATATTAAGCCTCCTAGGAATATTGCTCAAAAGAATATTCAACAAGTTATTGAAGAGCCCGATGGCGAGTATTAATAAGATTTAATTCTATTAATGAAAGATCTGTTTCTTCAAGACTTTTAGAGAAAAGAGATCTTCCCGGATCTTCTTTCTCCATGCCTTCAAGAACTACTAATTATGATTATTTAAGAGATAATCAAGCTGAAGAATCCCCTTCTTCCTCAAAGATTTATTATAAATCTCCTATAGCAGAACCGATTGATGAAACTAGTTCATCAATAGGTTCCCCTACTCATTCAGTTATGCAACATCCTTCTTATTCCTCTATTAATGTTATTTCAAGACCCTTCGAAATCAATAAAGATTATTTAAGAAAAGATTTCGATTCAATAGAAAGCAGAGATAAAAAATAATGGTTTTTATCTCATTTCGATCTCAAATCTCAAGCATTCATTAGGCAAGAATGGTATTCATTAATGGAAAGATTAGGATGTAATATTCTATTCTTTACATGGTGGACCATCTTTGCTCAAGAAAATAAACTTCCAGATCCGCATGGTATTAAAGATATTAATACTAATATAGATCTTAGCAAAAAATGGACTTTAAAAAATGGAGAAATTGTTGTATCAATAACTCCTCCTTTACAAGAGATTTTGATCCCTACGGATCAAGGTCATATACCAGCTTCCCCATTCAAAGTAGGAAGAAAAGATTTAGATAACTCTCAAGTAGAGTTAAATGATATTAAAAAATTTATCATCAAAATAATTATACTAATGAAGTTTTACACACAGTCTCTCAACAGGTCAATATGGTTCCTGCTCAAATTAAGGACCCTTCGTTAAAAAAGAACAAATCAAAAGAAACAATTTAATAATAATAAAACAAATATTTTTATTATTACTCCTAAGAAAAATATTTTAAAGAAAACTACTAATAAATCCACTTGCTTCAAGTGTAGAAAACTAGGTCATTATGCAAAGAATTGCAAGAAAAAGAAAAATTAAATAAGATATGTGAAGATTATCAAGAGATTAAAGAAAAAATTATTTCTTTATTTGAACTCAAAGATACTCCAGTAAATTCAGATAATTCTTCCTCGATTCTGAAGATAATAATCTTTATGAATTAGAAAGTGATTCAAGTAATTATTCATCAGGTAATGAGTCATCAAGAATATGTTATAAATGTATTAATATGATTAGTACCACTAAAAATGAAAAAGAATTTTTATTAGACTTAATTGAACAAATTCAAGATCCTGAATTAAGGAAATATTATTTAGAAAAACTCAAAGGCATTTTAATTAAAGAAGATTTATTAAAGACTACTCCTCCAGGTTTAAGTATCAATAAAATATTTGAAAAATATGATACTCCAAATATTTTAAAGGTAGTTAATATTCAAGACTTAAAAATGGAAATTAATAATCTTAAAGAACAAATTAAAGAAATTAATCAAAATTTGTGTTCACTCCAAACTAAAGATTTAGAGTTAGAAACAAGAATATCATTAATAGAAAATATGTCAAGTAGTCCAGTTATTAATGAAGATACTCCAAGCTCTTCTAACCAACAATTTATTTCAACAATTAACCATATAAATGATAAAAAATGGTATATTCATATTACTTTAAAAATTAATGATGACTTTGAATTCAATACTATTGCTTTACTTGATAGTGGAGTAGATCAAAATTGTATTAAAGAAGGTCTAATTCCATCAATTTATTATGAAAAAACTAAAGAACGCCTCCATAGTGCTAATGGAATGGCGTTACGAATTCAATACAAATTATCAAATGTTTATGTCTCGTAACCAAGAATATTATTTCAAGAATACCTTTGTCCTAGTCGGATATAGGTCAAGAAGTCATATTAGGTACCCCATTCATTACCCAGATTTATCCCTTTCAAGTTGATCAACTTGGTATTCATACACAAATTCATGAAAAATGTATTTCATTCAAATTTATATCTTCCATGCTTTCAAAAGATTTATCTTTTAAAAAGCATTCTTTTATTAATATGCTTCTTAACAAAAATTCTTTCTTTTCAGTTATCAATATGAGTCAAGACAAAGAAAGAAATATTCAAACTCCTCACCATTATGCGATCAAGCCCATTACTCCTTCTCAAATTTCGATTCCAACAACCAATACATTTCAAGTCCTATAAGGACAAGATTTTCCTCCTCTCTCTTATGCACAAGCTTCTTCAAAATTTCAAAAACCATCAATTTTAAATCCTTCTTTTGATTCAAAATATTTTACAAAACCCAACAAAGAACATATTGCCTACACTAAATTTAGGCAACCACAAAACCTTTCTACACTCAATGAATTTGTCAAAAGCACATTCATGCCTGAATGTTTCTTTATTAATGATAACCCACTCAAAACTAGAACTTTTTACGAATTTATTTTGGTTGATTCAAAATCTGCTCTCATTGAACATGTTCCGGATAAAACCAATAGAAACCAAATAGCTTATTCCAAGTTACGTATTCTCAAGATCCTCACTATTAAAGAATTCGGTGACAGATATACAATCAAATCCTTTTCTCAACCATTCAACCCACCAGGTTATAATTATGTTGATTACGAAAGAGCCTCGGTATTACACATTTTTCTACGGACCATTCAATCATTCCTGGTTTATCTGTTTCGATACAAGAACCGACTTTCAATTCCCCATCTGGTTCTATGAATGGTGGATAACCATGGGGTCTCTTCAAGACATCCGGCCTCGAAGAAGTTAAAAACACTTCGTCGGTTATTCAAATACCTCAAATAGCAGTCCAAACCTCAAGGAAATCCTATTCCATAAGAAATATGGATTCCCATGGATCCTTTGTTGGTCTTTCTCAATCACTCAATATTATAAGCTACCTGCATCCTACTCATTAGTAAGAGAATTCAAGATTAAATGGTGGGAAAGATTCAATTTCAAAGTCGTTTTAGGAATAAAGACAACTCCACCAACTCAACCAAGCACCTCCTACTCCACAAAAGAAAGAAGCAAGCTCAAAAGGTAAAGAAAAGGTTCAAGAAGAAGAGATCCAACTACTCAAGAAAGAGATTATGTTACTCAAGAAACAACATCAACAATTGCTTCTCAAGGAACCAAGTGTTGAATCGATGAAGACACTCAATCTGATTATGATCCATTCGACGGGCCATGCGCCCGGGATCCATATGATATTTAGCCCATAATGGGTATTAAAAAAAAACATATATTTTCTAACGTTTTCATGTAGGTTTTCAAGATTTTGCTTCGGTGAAAATTTTGGTTTCACCTCCCAAAATGCCCCGGAAGGAAGTGGACATTACTGTTCACTTACTATTCGAGGTAGGGGTGAGCGGTTCCGGGTACCCTGTACCAAAATTAGGAACCTTACCCTTACCCTCGTTTGACCGGTTCCTGAATTTTAGGAACCTTACCCTTACCCTCGGGTTCCGGTTCCTGAATTTTAGGAACCTTACCCTTATCCTCGTGTTCCGGCTCCGGTCCTGTGGTACCCTATTTACAACAAGATATTAAGAAATTACCTATTTTGTAATGAGAGCACCGATGAGGACGAAGCCACAAGGGAGAGTTGGGACTGGGAGTGGGAGGAAGGAAGGAGGCGACACCAACGCCGACGAGGACTGGGAGGAGGTCAACGAGCAACAGCAGAGAAAGGGCAGAGCAACGCGAAATGAAGGAGCAAAACAGAGCAACACGAAATGAAGGAGCAGAGCGAGAGCAGAGCAACGCGAAATGAAGTTCGATTCGTCGCGAGAGCAGCATAACGCGAGTCAACGAGCAGCAAGCAGAGAAAGAGAGAGCAGAACAATGCGAGTCAACGAGCACCAGCGAGAGAGAGAGCAGAGCAGAGCAACGCGAGGGGAGAGAGAGCAGAGCAATGCGAGAGAGGCGAAATAAAGGAACGTGAAATGGAACAACGCGAAATGACGAGGAGGAAGGAGATTAGGGTTTCTAATAAGTTGGGCCACACATTAGAAATTCAAAAGTAAAAATTTCATGGGCCTCAAAACCGAAAAATTTTGAAAATTTTAGTAACGTATTCTGGTGCCCACGTGCTCTAGAACCCGTCTAAACAGGTTCCAGTTCCGGTTCCAGTGGTTTCATTTTAGGAACCTTACCCTTACCCATTTGACAGGTTCCTAAATTTTAGGAACCTTACCCTTACCCGTTTGACCGGTTCCGGTTCCTGAACCTTACCCGTTTGACCGGTTCCGGTCCGGTTCCGAGGTACCCGTCGATCGTGCTCACCCCTAATTCAGGGTTACTATTCAATAAAAGTTGAACAAGGTCATCAAGATGGTTATTATATTCATCCGTGAAGTATGCAAATAATTCAAGAATGAAAGGACATCACCACTTCAATAACCATGAGCTTAAGTGGAAAGTTGTGGCAATTACTTTCCACGAAAAGTTTGTCTGGATGACTATTTCAAAGTTACTTGTTCAAGCTTTCCATTTGTCAATTACTTGTTTAAGATATGATGATTCGTCAATCACTATTCATACTTTTGGTCTAGTCAAGATCTGTTCCAATAATTCAATATTGTCGGAAGATATTTTGAAGATCAAGATTCCATTACAATCAAGACTCTCAGCCGTCCAAGTGTTCGGCATTTAATCATTATTGTAATCTATTAATAAGCATTCAATTGTTTAGGAGAGGGCATCGCCAAAAAGAGAGCCAAAAACAATTGTATTCACCTACTTGCCTTTTGCTCCCAAAAATCCCTTGTACTTTTCTTCAATCTCTCTCCGATAGCTTTATCCAATCCTTGTATCAAGATTTTATATTAATCAAAGTAAGTTTTGATTCATTATCCTCTTCTCTATTTCAATTACTTTCATTTAATTGTTTTCAATCGCCTGTTTTCATCTTTTGTTTTGAAAAATCAATTTGTTAAATTAATTTGTCACCCCGCTTCCCCTGCTACTCAACCACAAACAGTACCCGAGCTTCGTCCCTAAGCTCTAGTCCGGTCGGAAGATATTTTGAAGATAAAGATTCCATTACAATCAAGACTCTCAGCCGTCCAAGTGTTCGGCATTTAATCATTATTGTAATCTATAAATAAGCATTCAATTGTTTAGGAGAGGGCATCGCCAAAAGAGAGCCAAAAACAATTGTATTCACCTACTTGCCTTTTGCTCCCAAAAATCCCTTGTACTTTTCTTCAATCTCTCTCCGAGAGCTTTATCCAATCCTTGTATCAAGATTTTATATTAATCAAAGTAAGTTTTGATTCATTATCCTCTTCTCTATTTTAATTACTTTCATTTAATTGTTTTCAATCGCATGTTTTCATCTTTTATTTTGAAAAATCAATTTGTTAAATTAATTTGTCACCTCGTTATATATATATATATATATATATATATATATATATATATATATATATATATATATATATATATATATACACGGAGCGAGGCTTTAAAAGATGGTGACAAGAATACTCAATTTTTCCATACTACCACTATAATTAGGAGAAGAAGAAATCGTATTAAAGCTCTCCCGAATGGGAATGATAATTGGATAACGGAACTCGATGAAGTCAAGAAGCTAGTTACTACCTATTTTACATCCTTATTTTCGAACCGACTCCTAATGTAACTAATCAACAACTCCTGCCGGGTAGATTTCCTCGACTAGAGGATGAGACACGATCCAAACTTGATAGACCGTTTAATTCGGATGAAATATATGAAGCGCTTATGAGCATGGGGCCGCTTAAGGCACTGGGTCCGAGATGGATTCCAAGCCCTTTTCTTCCAAAAATTTTGGTCTCCGGTGGGTGGAAACGTCTGCAGACTTCGTGCTAGGAGTGTTACATGGCCAAAATATCCCGGAGGGGATGAATGATAGCTTCATATCACTTATTCCCAAAGTTAATACTCCTCAACCGGTTACTCGGTTCCGACCCATTGGTCTATGCAACGTCACTTACAAGCTCATCACAATGTGTATGGTCAACCGCCTCAAATTGGCTTTACTCGAATTAATTTCGCCCCTATAAGCTAGCTTCGTTCCTCAACGTCAAATCGGTGATAATATTATCATCCTTCGGAGGCGTTGCATTTGATGAGGAAAAAAAGGTATAACGGGTTGGATGGCAATAAAGATCGACCTGGAAAAAGCATATGATAGACATAGATGGTCCTTCATCGGAGAAACTTTGATGGATATGTGTATCCCCAACCGATGGTTGATGTGATAATGCTCAGTATATCGATGTGCTCACTAAACGTCCTCTCGGAATGGTGAACCTACTCAATGGTTCCGGCCTAGTCGTGGAATAAGGTCGGGTGACCCATTATCTCTGTATATTTTTGTGGCCTGTATCGAGAGACTTTATCACTTAATAGAAGATGCGGTCAATCAAGGAAGTCGGCGTCCCTTTCCTACTAGTCAGCATGGACCTCGAATTTTGAGTCTCTTCTTCGCCGACGACGTGATCCTCTTTGCGAAGCTAGCCGAGAATAAGCCGAGGTTGTTAAGAATTGCTTAAACAGATTTTGTGAGGCATCCGGACAAAAAGTGAGCTTTCACAAGTCTAATGTATACTTCTCACCTAATGTGGAGGCTAGCCTTGTAAACCAAGTTAGTGAGGTTCGGAAATTCCAACTATCGATAATATGGGCAAATACCTTGGAGTTCCAACAATTAATGGTAGAGTAACAAGGGCGACTTTTCACGATACTATCAATAGAGTAGATACAAGACTCTCGGGTTGGAAGACGAAATGTCTTTCCTTAGCGGGACGAGCCACTTTGATACAATCTACTCTTGGTGCGGTTCCGACTTATCCTATGCAAACACTAGCTTTGCCAAGATCGGTCTATGATGATATTGATAAAAAAACAAGAAGATTCCTATGGGGAGGAACCGCTTCGAGAGAAAAATCCATCCGGTGTCATGGGCTAGGATCACCGGACCAAAGAAAGACGGGGATTGGGCCTAAGTTCAATGAGAGCCCTCAATTCGAGCATACCTAATGAAATTGGGCTGGCGGTTTTCGCAAGACCCCACCTCCTTCCGGGCTCGTATATTGCGCTTCAAGTACTGTAACATGAATTCCGGTGGAACCCTAAAAGCCAGAAATGACTCCTCCAACACTTGGAAAGGTTTGGTAGCTAACTTTGACAAACTCAAGAAGGGGATGGGCCTTGCTTTGGGCGATGGTACCTCCACTCGTTTTTGGGTGGATCGATGGGCGGTTGACCAGGCCGCTAAGTGAGTTCGCAATGAGTCAAGTTACTAATGAGGAATTGTCGATCAATGTTTGTGAACTATGGGATCGGAACCTGGGTTGGAAGTGGGAGTTTTCGCTGATTGTCTATCGAACCAAGTTCTCCAACGGATAGCCGCATTTGAAGTTGCCGAATGAAGACTCGGACATTGCTCTATATCTTTACGAGTCATGCAAAAGGAATCGGGTATAACGATGTCATTCATATAGAGTTTTGATTCCAAGGCATTCTCTGTGTCTTAGAAACTTACTTGAGTTAAATAAGTATCTTCTCTATGCGATTCGGCCTTCACATATCTCTTTAATCGCTTTTCGGTTAGCGCCTCGAAAGCTGGTTCTTTATTCCGAGTCCACTCTCACTCGGATTAATCGCATTTTGAATATACCGGTATTCCATTGTTTCTCACTCAGAATCGACTTGTGGTTATTTACTCTATTGTTTGCAAAGTCGGCATTCATAGTTCATTTCATGCTTAGTCAAGTTCTTTCTCACTCGATATTTGCTATAGAACGTGTTTCTTTACTTAAGACTAAGTCATATGGAATTACGAGTATCATGGATATTAGACTTAGAAAATTCCATTTCTTTTCGACTCGAGATAATCAATTGCGTAATTTTTCAAAATTATTTTGTTATACGTGTCTAACCTTGGACCAAAGTATTTTATACTTTGAGAACCGAAAGGTGTTTTACTTTTGTAGGTTATTCAATCGAGGATATCTTTTCAAACTACAAAAGTAGCCGAAGCTTCGAACGTCAAATCACCAGCGAGATATGGCTTTTCACCTTCCGTGCTTTAATCCCGAGAAGATTGTGTCGAAGGCATGCGCTTCCATATCCGGAAAAATGGAACGCCAAGCCTAACGGTGGTTTCCACCATATTTATCAAGACACAACCGATGGTTTTGGGACTTCCAAGAGAGTTAAACCGTTGTCCAACGTCCATATTTCAACGGATACTTTCTGAGTGACTCGAAAGCTTTTCACAACGGTCACGAGAGGACTCTCGGTCGGCGAGATGAAAATAACGGCTACTCTGCCTGGTCTTCTATAAAAAGAAGCCACTTCACAAGACTTGAAGGTTGCCGAACATATTGTCTATACACTTACTTGATCAAAGTTATTGTATTTACTCTCAATCTTCAACTTACAACTCCCACTCTGTAATTCATTACTTTACGAGTTGTAAGGTCTTGTACTTCGTTACAAACACTTCTTACATTCTTTGTAAGGTCCCTTGACTAAGTCTGTAAAGGTTAACTCGGCTTAGTTGTCCCTAAGCTGTAAGGGTTATCTCGGCTAGGAAGTACTAGATCGAGATAAGGTAACTTCGAGTCTAGGAAAATCTGTATAGAGTTGTCTAAGGGAGCAACTTGGGTTACTGTCAAGTTCACGGTATTTTGTGGACTCAAAATAGTGGATTTGACTTCGTGTCTGGATTGACACGGGCCGTGGTTTTCTGCCCGAGGAGGGTTTCCACGTAAAATCTCCGTGTTCTTTTACGAGTTCATTCTAGACTCGAGACGGCCTTAGTGCTCTTGCTTCTTCGATTCATTGCTTTACGAG
Organism: Talinum fruticosum; assembly: GCA_021018815.1. Classification (NCBI taxonomy): domain Eukaryota; kingdom Viridiplantae; phylum Streptophyta; class Magnoliopsida; order Caryophyllales; family Talinaceae; genus Talinum; species Talinum fruticosum. The sequence continues at coordinate 5,109,370 of JAITYX010000010.1, read as the reverse complement.
TCCAATCTTTTCGACTCTGTTATTAGACTCGGATTCTGTCTTTGCCTCTTTTCGCGCAAAAGTGTGTACTTTCGAAAAGATTTTTCTATCACCCTATTCACCCCCTCTAGGGTGACTCGAGACTCTCCTTGAGCAAACCTTCAATTGGTATCGAGCCTAGCCTTTCGGAAAGGATCTAACGGTCCAAAGGTTTAAAGATCGGATGGCTCGAACACCGGAGAGTTCGACGAAGGTAGATCTTCCAACAGGCCACCAAAATTCAAAGGTTCAAATTTCGGTCACTTGGAAGAAGCTTATAGAATGTTTCCTTATGGATCACGATGAAGAAGTATGGGAAATCATACAACAAGGAAACTACATTCCAACAAAGACAGATGAATTCAGAATCCTTCCAAAGACAAAGGCTGAGTTCACGCCGCGAGGCGAGAAGTTCGAAAGAACTTCAAAGCCATGAACATCCTCACGTGCGCCATAAGCTCGGAAGAATATAATCAAGTCTCTGCTCGTGACTCTGCTAAAGAGGTGTGGGACACTCTGGTCAACACCTATGAAGGTACAAGTCGGGTGAGACAAGCAAAGATCAGCCAGGTACCTTCACAAATATGAGCTTTTCAAAATGGAGCCGAAGAGAACATTACTCGGATGTTCATACGCTTCACTTGAGATCACCAACAATCTCAAATCTCCGGGAAAGAAGATCTCCCATGAAGAAATGTGTCGAAAAATTCTCGAAGCCTACCCAAGAGACGATGGGGTCCTAAGGTGACTTGCCATAGAAGAGGCTCGGAACCTCTCACTCTTGAAACCGAGACGAGCTCATCGGAAAGCTTCGACTCATGAGATACACCTGGAAGAAGAAGATGCTGAGGGTACTTCCAAAAGGAACATTGCGCTTAAAGCCTCGGAATCCAAAGAAGCAATTCCGAGCTCCTCCGAATCGAGAGGATGATCCCATGGCACTCATTGCAAGAGGCTTCAAGAAAATGATAAAGCACAAAAGATGGGACAAAAGATCAAAAGAAGAATTCTACAAGAAAGACAAAAGAGATAGAAAAGGTAAGTTTTCATCTTCTTCAAAGTTATCTCTGTCTAAGAATTCCGGATGTTTTGAATGTGGCAGCAAAGACCACATAGTCAAGGACTGTCCAAAACGAAGACGGGACGAGGAAGAAGAAAAAGGCCATGATGGCAACATGGAGCGATGAGGATTCATCCGAAGACGACGAGGATTCGAGATGACTCAAAGTGTCCGATGGCGATCCACGACTCGAAAGCTGAAAAAGAGTCGGACTCGAACACGAGACTCGAGATAATGAGGAAGCTGATCCTCAAGAGGTAATAAACTACTTCCTCAAATTCTCCAAAGTTGATTTAGCTAAATACATCTTTACTTTGGAAGAAAAGTCCAATTCGATTCTTCTCATTTCAAGGAACAACTTGAGTCAATCACTTCGAGAGAACTTCTTTAAAAAATGAATTGGAAAAATTGGGACTCACACTCGAGAGAACTCAAGACAAGTGCTCAAACTAATGAGGCCGAGTCCGAGTTACTCGAAAAGAAAATGAGCAAGCTGAAACGAAGCTCACTGAGTCTCAAGACCTGGTTTTAAAATTTACTCAAGGACAAGAAGAACCTTGATATGCTCTTAGGTTCACAATGTGTCTCTTTTAGAAAAGAAGGTCTTGGTTTCAACAAGGAGGAAGAATCTAATTCTTACTCGGATTTGTTCAAAAGGATTCCAGAAGCTGTTAAGTTCAAAAAGGCTGAGCATGGTCCCATTCACAAAAATGAAAGGAGGACTAAACCCGGACCTATTTACAAAAGGAAACCATTTTCCTCTGTTGCAAAAGGAAAGGTTTTTAAGAGGAAAGAAACACAGACTCGGTTCCACGAGAAGAAGAAGACTCAGAATCGGACTAAACCCAAAGTCATTCAAATGCGGGTTCCGAAGCACCTTCTTCCTCGAAAAGGACCACGATAAGGAATGTTCTTGGGTTCGTTAGAGGAAGTGAGAAGGGCTAGATTCTCTCTGTTTTGCGGAGTCTCTCAGAAAAGATCAAAAGGGCACTGGTACCTGGACGGCGGATGTTCTCGACATATGTCGGGTGACCAAGGACTCTTTTACGAGCTGGAGTCATATAAAGGAGGAAAGGTGACCTTTGGTGATGACAGCAAAGGCAAGATAGTGGGCATTGGAAAGATTGGAAATGAAAACAATCTGGTGAGCCCGAGTCTACCTTGTCAAAGGACTAAAGTACAACTTACTTAGCATCTCCCAGCTTTGTGACAAAGGACAAGAGGTAAAATTCACTCAATCCAAGTGCTACATCACGGATGAGATCACCAAAGAGGTAAAACTTTCGGGTAAGAGATCGGGTAATACCTACATCATCCCTCTTTCGACCCAAGTCAGAATTTATCTGTTTGAAAGCATCTCTTCAAGATGATTCTTGGACTTGGCATCATAGATTAAGTCATATTAGCATGCATACTATCAAAAAGCTTGCATCTCATCATCTAGTTAGAGGATTACCTAACTGTGAGTTTGAGAAGGATAAAGTATGTGAAGCATGCACCGAGAGGAAACAAGTCGAGATCTTCATTCAAATCTCTGAAGACAGTTTCCACATCCAACGTGCTTGGAATTACTGCATATGGACCTATGTGGCGAAATTCTGTAAAGAGTCTCGGAGGTAAATCTTACATACTTGTTATCATTGATGATTTTTCAAGATTTACCTGGGTGTGTTTTCTCAAGCATAAGAATGAAGCCTTCAAGGAATTCAGTAAGCTACGTAGAAAGATTCAAGTGGAGTCCCGGACTCAGATTCAAAAGATTCGAGCGGACCATGGAAGGGAGTTCGATTACTCGGAATTCTCGAGTTTTGTGACAAGAATGGAATTTCTCACAACTTCTCAGCACCCAGAACTCCTCAACGAGAATGGAGTAGTTGAGAGAAAGAACAGAACCCTTGAAGAAATAGCAAGGACGATGATGATTGAACACAACTTGCCTTACTATTTACAGGCGAGAGGCGATAAACACGGCCAACTACACTCTCAATCGATGCCTCATCGGACCCATTACGAAGAAAACACCTTATGAGCTCTACAAAGGGAGGAAGCCAAACATTTCCTATTTCGGACCTTTCGGATGTAAGTGCTTTGTCCACAACAATGGTAAGGATCATCGACCAAGTTTGATGCTCGGTCGAGACGAAGGAATTTTTCTAGGTTACTCTTCTCATAGCAAAGCTTACCGTATCTTCAACAAGAGAACTAACAAAGTGGAAGAAAGTATCCACGTAGTGTTTGATGAGCTTGAGCAGGAAAAACCAAGTGAATCTTCATACTCGGAGCTGAAGCTCGAAAGGATGATGACGAAGATGAGCTTACTAAGACTCGGAAGGAGATCACTCGGAACGAGGAAGTTCAGAATGAAATAGCTCAAGAAGTCGCTCGGAGCGAGCAAGTCAATGGAGCCGATCACTCGGAACAAGCTTACGAAGATCAAGCTATTCAGCCCACAAACTCGGTGAATCAAAGAAGCGGTAAAGCATTCAAATTTACTTCCGAGTCATCCCCAGAAAACATAATTTCGATATCAACGGTGGGGTAAGAACTCGTTCTTCTCTTCATAATCTATGTGCATTCACTGCATTCATTTCACTAACTGAACCCAAAAATGCACTAGAAGCCCTTAATGAACCCGAATGGGTAGAGGCCATGCAAGAAGAGTTGAATCAATTCGAAAGAAACCAAGTGCGGACTCGACCAACCGACCTTCGACCACCCAGTTATAGGAACCAAATGGGTTTTCAAAAACAAAGCTGGATGAGGGTGGAATTGTAGTCGAAACAAAGCTAGACTTGTAGCTCAAGGTTACAATCAAGAAGAAGGAATTGATTGTGGGGAAACCTTTGCACCAGTAGCTAGAATTGAAGCCATTAGAATACTTGTTGGCATTTGCATCCTGCATGCATATTAAATTATATCAAATGGATGTTAAGTGTGCCTTTCTCAATGGTTTTATTGAAGAAGAGGTCTATGTCGAGCAGACCTCCTGGTTTTGAAAACTCAGAATTTCCAAATCATGTTTTAAAACTTCAAAAGGCTCTCTATGGTCTTAAGCAAGCCCCTAGAGCTTGGTATGAAAGAGCTGAGCGACTTCCTGGTTCAAAATGATTTTAAAAGAGGTCGGATCGACAAGACTTTATTCATAAAGACCAAAGGGAAAGATTTTCTCATTGTTCAAATATATGTTGATGATATTATTTTCGATGCTACTAATGAATTTACGTGCGAGAATTTTACGAGTTGATGAGTCACGAGTTCCAAATGAGTATGATGGGAGAACTCAACTTCTTCCTTGGGTTGCAAATCAAACAAGACAAAGATGGAATCTTTGTTCATCAATCAAAATACACCAAGGAACTGCTGAAGAAATATAAACTTCAAGATGCAAAGCACGCATCTACTCCTATGAGCGACGAGTATAAAGCTCGACTCGGATGAGACAGGTAAAGCGAGTAGATCGAAACTCTATCGGGGTATGATTGGATCACCTGCTATATCTTACTTCAAGCGGACCAGATATAATGTTCGGTGTTTGCCTATGTGCACGATTTCAAGCTAATCCAAAAGAATCACATCTCACTTGCGGTGAAGAAAATATTCGAGATATCTTGCGAGGCACTCGAGAATCTAGGACTATGGTACTCAGAGCCTCATAGCCGACTCGATCTGGGTACTCGAGACGCGAGACTATGCGAGGATACAAAGTTGATCGAAAGAGCACATCCGGAGCTTGCCAATTTACAGGTCAATCCCTAATATCCTGGCACTCAAAGAAGCAAAACTCGGTAGCTCTATCAACTACGAAAGTTGAATATATTGCCGCTGGAGCTTGTTGCGCTCAGATTCTCTGGATACAACAACACTTGAAGGATCTTGGACTATCTCTCAACTCGGTTCCAATCAAGTGTGACAATCAAAGCGCAATCGGTATCACTAAGAATCCTGTCCGGCACTCAAAAACAAAGCATATTGAAGTCGGGTATCACTTCTTACGCGATCACTCGGAAAAGGGTGATATTACACTTGAGTTCATTCCTACTAATCTTCAATTAGCTGATATCTTTACTAAGCCACTTGGTGAAGATCAATTACATTTTATTCGGAATGAGCTTGGTATGTTAAATGCTTAGTGTTGTGTTATGATTCTTGAATATTTACGTGCCATGTGCTTTCATTGTTAATAACCATTAGTTCGATTGATCACGTGATACTTGGGCTAATAGTTATTTCTGTGTTTCGAGTCACTCAGAAATTTTTACGAGTCAAACTCGGACGTAAGAGAAATTTGGACATCAAATTTTACTGAAGCTATCTCTAGAACAGTGGAGAGTTTCGGACTATAATTTCAAACCCTTTTTCTCTCTCTTTCTCGAGCGCTGCGATCGGATCATAACCGCAGATTTTAAACCACTGATATCTCAACCGTTGAAGAAGAACCGTCACACGGGCATTAATGATCGATGGACGGGCTGAGTCGAACGGAGTTACTTAACGGATAGTGAACGGGCGCGCGTACTCACTATAAATAACGACTATCCATCTTCATCTCGATATTCTAAAACTCCTTCCCTCTCAAACGAAATTCTTCTCGCGGAAGTTTGCTACGTGAATAGTGTTCCACGATCGTCGCGAGACGTCGAAGAAGCTCTCTCTCTCTCTCTCTCGTAAGTTTTCATTTGCTCATCTCTCTTTCTTCTACCATTTTTTTCCGTTATCTTCTCTTCTACACCTCATTCTCTTTCTCTTTCGAAAAGCTTCATCTTTTCTTCTCTCACCATGCCTAAAGAGGAAACCATCCCGACTTTCGGGTTTCTTCATCCTCTAAAAGCCTCGCACCAACAAGCCAGAAAGCTCAACCCCTTCTAAACCCGTTGTCACCCGGCATCTTGCAGCTGGACGACAAGTTCTTCCCAACAACCAAATTCTCCTGGTTGTCCAATATCCAAACCACCGGAGTCTACCCTTTCTTGTGCTTCGACGAGTTCATCTATCTGAACTCGTTTCGAGTTTTATACTCATCTCACCCACTCCGAAAATGTTCTAACCTCTCGGGTTCAGAACATTACTTGTTCGATATCAACACCTCTCTTCTTCACGGATCTGTTCAAAGTTTCTTCTCTCTTCTTGAACAGTAACCCTATCCCTTTCACTTGAAGTCGCAGACGACTTCTTTAAAAAGTATGCTAAAGAATTCCCTGGGTCCGGAAAGAACTTTTACGTGACTCGGTTGAAGTCGAAGCCAGGCTTCGTGTTTCCTGCTGATGAGAACCTTCTTCTCACGGCATTCTAGCAAGGAGAACCCCAACTCCAAGCACCTCAAAGCCCTCTTCGATATCCTGGAGGGATACGAAGTCGACCTCTTCCCCTCCATCATTGAGCGGATGGCCGCTGTGCCGGCTCAACTCCAGAGCAAGAAGAACACCTCACTTCCTTTCGGTGCTCTTCTCACCCTTGTCTTCAAACAATTCCAAGTTCCTCTTCCCTCCGATCCTAACGCGGTGTGCGAGGCGGCCATTGTGGTCGGCAAGAAGGAACTCCAGGGGTATGGATACCAGGAAACTAACCACGGTGTGCGGGTTCACAACTTCAGAGCTGAGGCCTCCTTCTCCACCTCGGACTCGAGAAATCAACCCCTCGTCCTCTTCCCTCTTCACCTGGTGTTGCCTCCACCTCCGGTGCTTCCAAAACCCTCTCTCGCCCTCTTGTCCCTGTCTTCATGGACAAGATCACCTCTGTGTCTTCGAATTCGGAGACATGCTCGGGGTTTCAAGTACTGTTCTTCGAGGTCGACCATCAACCAAAAGGCTGGTCGAGTCCCAAATCCGAGAGCAGCGAGCTCTCGTTCTTGAGATGAGAGAGCTGGTTAAGGAGCGAAGGAGGCTGGCTGAGCTCCTCGGAGAGAGACGGTCCAAGGCGGCTCGGGACCCGGATGACTCGGACACATCGAGGCGTCTTCGAGCCCGAGGCTGACCTCCTCGGACAGCGAGGAAGCCGAGGAAGCGAGAGGAAGAAGCTACGGATGCGGCGGAGGACGCCGAGGAACCTGCGGCTGAAGCGAGGCCCTTTCGGGCAAAGGGAAGAAGAGGCCGTGGCAAGCTGCTCCCCAAGCTCAAATTGCTTGTACTCGGCTCGGACGAGCGATGCGAGTGGGTCGAAGATCTCGCTCCTCCGGCGAGTCGGCCGAGCAGCCCCCTCCGGCCCTGAGGTCCCAAGGGAAGAACCCTCGATCCACTCTCTCCGGGTCGGCCCCTCGGAGGTGAGCCCTTGAGAACTATTCCGGTTCTCCCTTCGCCGCGCTCAAGCACATCGTCAAGATCGTATCGGCGCGGCGCACCTCCGCCCCACTCAGAAATCCCCTCCTTCCTAGTTGGAGCCATGCACTCGAGTCACAATTCCTCGGTGTCTCCGAGTGTACTGCTTCAAAATTTTCTTTTTGTCCAAACAACTTATGTGTTTTACTTGTACTTTTCTCCTTTCTTTTTGTTTCTTGTTTTTCTTTGAAAGGCAAGGGGAGAAAATGTAGTCGAAACTGGTTGTCTTGTCTAGGGGAGCTCTTTCAGCCCTTGTAATTTCTTTTAATGAATTGATGCATTTCCTTATTCATTTCGAGTTCTTTCTTTTACGAGTTAATGAGTTAAAGCACACTTTAATTTGCTTTGATATAGTGTATATTGCTACGATCTATTCAATATGCCTCACTTTCTATCAAACTACTCGGAATCAATCTGTTTTCCTCTAACAAAGTTTACTGTTTAAGTATGGAATGCCTTTCATCAAAAAGGGGAGATTGAAGACTCGGACATTGCTCTATATCTTTACGAGTCATGCAAAAGGAATCGGGTATAACGATGTCATTCATATAGAGTTTTGATTCCAAGGCATTCTCCGTGTCTTAGAAACTTACTTGAGTTAAATAAGTATCTTCTCTATGCGATTCGGCCTTCACATATCTCTTTAATCGCTTTTCGGTTAGCGCCTCGAAAAGCTGGTTCTTTATTCGAGTCCACTCTCACTCGGATTAATCGCATTTTGAATATACCGGTATTCCATTGTTTCTCACTCGAGAATCGACTTGTGGTTATTTACTCTATTGTTTGCAAAGTCGGCATTCATAGTTCATTTCATGCTTAGTCAAGTTCTTTCTCACTCGATATTTGCTATAGAACGTGTTTCTTTACTTAAGACTAAGTCATATGGAATTACGAGTATCATGGATATTAGACTCGGAAAATTCCATTTCTTTTCTAACTCGGATAATCAATTGCGTAATTTTTCAAAATTATTTTGTTATCTGTGTCTAACCTTGGACCAAAGTATTTTATACTTTGAGAACCGAAAGGTGTTTTACTTTTGTAGGTTATTCAATCGAGGATATCTTTTCAAACTACAAAAGTAGCCGAAGCTCGAACGTCAAATCACCAGCGAGATATGGCTTTTCACCTTCCCTGCTTTAGTCCCGAGAAGATTGTGTCGAAGGCATGCGCTTCCATATATGGAAAAATGGAACGCCAAGCCTAACGGTGGTTTCCACCATATTTATCAAGACACAACCGATGGTTTTGGGACTTCCAAGAGAGTTAAACCGTTGTCCAACGTCCATATTTCAACGGATACTTTCGAGTGACTCGAAAGCTTTTCACAACGGTCACGAGAGGACTCTCGGTCAGCGAGATGAAAATAACGGCTACTCTGCCTGGTCTTCTATAAAAAGAAGCCACTTCACAAGACTTGAAGGTTGCCGAACATATTGTCTATACACTTACTTGATCAAAGTTATTGTATTTACTCTCAATCTTCAACTTACAACTCCCACTCTGTAATTCATTACTTTACGAGTTGTAAGGTCTTGTACTTCGTTACAAACACTTCTTACATTCTTTGTAAGGTCCCTTGACTAAGCTGTAAAGGTTAACTCGGCTTAGTTGTCCCTAGCTGTAAGGGTTATCTCAGCTAGGAAGTACTAGATCGAGATAAGGTAACTTCGAGTCTAGGAAAATCTGTATAGAGTTGTCTAAGGGAGCAACTTGGGTTACTGTCAAGTTCACGGTATTTTGTGGACTCAAAATAGTGGATTTGACTTCGTGTCTGGATTGACACGGGCCGTGGTTTTCCGCCCAGGAGGGTTTCCACGTAAAATCTCCGTGTTCTTTTTCGAGTTCATTCTAGACTCGAGACGGCCTTAGTGCTCTTGCTTCTTCGATTCATTGCTTTCGAGTCCAATCTTTTCGACTCTGTTATTAGACTCGGATTCTGTCTTTGCCTCTTTTACGCGCAAAAGTGTGTACTTTCAAAAGATTTTTCTATCACCCTATTCACCCCCTCTAGGGTGACTCGGACTCTCCTTGAGCAAACCTTCACCGAAGAAGGAATTGCTGACAATTTTTACTGGCTAGCGGAACCGAGTGGGGATTCTCACTCAAATCCGCTCTCACTATAATCCGGAATGACCATGCCATCCCACTAAGGGCAGATTGGCGCTGGGTTTGGAGAATGAAGGTACCACAGCGAATTTGTGCCTTCCTCTCGGCTAGTTTTACAGGATCGAATTATGACCAATTTCAACAGATTTAAAAGAGGCCTAACAGACAAACTCGGGTTGCCGATTATGTGGAGCTGAAATTGAAGATTTAAATCATATTTTTCGTGAGTGTTCTTCTGTCCATTGCATATGGCATTATTTTGTTAATAGCGGAATTGATATCCATTCGCAAACTAATCCCTTTGGTGAATGGATTGCTAAAAATGTTAGATCGGAATGCCTGGATCCCTAGGTGAAACACTAAGTTTTTGATTGTTCTCTTGTATATATGGAAGTGGCGATGTGCTATGAGTTTTGACAATGGAAGTCCTATACCGGAGAATAAGGTGGGTTTCCTCCTTGCAAGGAGTGGTGAGATACTCGATGCCTGGAAAAATGATATACTCAACACTAATAATCCCAATGTGAGCAGAACGGAAGTTTTAGTTGGTCGGGAACCACCCCCAGCAGTCGGGTCTCGCTGAATACCGACGGTGCTTCTAAAGGAAACCCTGGTTTAGCGGCCGAGGGTGGGGAGCTGCGGGGAGACAAGGGGAATGGTTACTTGGTTTCACGAGAAAATTTGGATTTTGCTCTTTTGTTATGGCCGAAATAAAGGCAATGCGGAGAGGCTTACGGTTAGTTCGAATTTGGGATTTCGTAAAGTTTGGCTAAAATCCGATTCCATCATCGTTGTGGGAATGTTGAGGGGGAATCAAGTCAAGAACAGTCAATTCACGCCCCGATACGCCGGTGCAAGGACATTATGGATCGCTGCAATTGGGAAGTTAAAATAAACCACTGCTTATCGGGAAGCAAATCGAGTCGTCGATAAATTGGCAAACATCGGCATTGAAAAGGAATGAGGACTTTATTCCTTTGATTTTCCCCCTAATACTATTAAGGATTTGTTATATGCAGATTTTGTAAGTGCCTCCGACCCAAATTTATAAATAATTAATCTATTTCTTTTAGGGCATTGCCCCTCTTACGCATCAATATATATATATATATATATATATATATATATATATATATATATATATATATATATATATATATATATATATATATATATAAACCATGCATGTGCTAGTGTAGACACTATATGTACGTCTAACATCCAATAATAAATAATACAAGTCAACACCAAAGAAATTATAATTATGTATCTGTTTGGATTGGGTACATCAATTAAAGCTATCATATTACTGATTGATACATAATTTTTTTAAATAATGGATGAATTTCATTAATTAAAAATTATACGACATTTATAATAAAGATCAAACTCAAACAAATTTATACCTAAAATAACAAAATAAATCTTTTGATTGAAAAAACTAATTGAAACTCTTCTAAACGCTCCTCTTCCGCTCATTCATCTTACAATATTTAATGAGGAGATCCACAAATCTTGTGTAGTCTTCCTGTCGAAATAGATCTATTTATTATAGTAGTCCAAATTTGAAGAATTAATACTCGTTGCATACCGATCCGGCAATCAATCAATAATTCACCCACATACAACTATAATACCATGAAAAGAAACACATAGAATCGTTTCAAAAGCGAGAGATAATACCACTCATTTAAAAGGGTATGGACGAGACTCTCACAAATGGAGAGAGAATAACTATTTTTAGATAAAATATTAGATAAAACATAAAATAAAAATATATTGGGTTACCATTAACAAAAACACCAATTACTGATTGATACATAATTAGTTTATTCCTTTTATTTAAAAAAAAACTAATTTTAAATTCAAGAACCGATAGAGAGAACTGCTTGGCCCTGGTACGTATATAATTCAAATTCACTGGAAAAAAAATAAGCCTACAAAATGTGAGAATATCCTTCAAGCATATGAGAATTATTGAAATTCAATTAGATGTCACTTGTTGACTTTATTAAGTACTGTGATATAGATCCAACTTTGTAATCAGTCATATTTGATACAACGTTATGATTCCTAACTCATTATTAAAGTCAAAAACTTTTCAAAAAGTATTTTTCTTAGGCATCATTTTTTTGGGGGCACTTTTTCCTCCATAATTTGATGTTTATAAATGGATGAGTTGGGCGTTTGCCAGTGATTTTTGGGTCCAAGTTTCTCTCTTTGTTCATTTGTTACCCTTTTTGGAGAAATTCTATTTTTGGATAAAGAGTTTCTATTTTTGCTTGATTGAGTCTTGGGAGAAGTTTCTTTCAAAGTCAAGAAAGGATCAATTGTGTCATTAGAATGTAGACCTCTATTTGTGGTGTTTCAGAAGTTGTATCTCTGCATGTTACAATAAGCATTTTTAACTTCCCAAACCAGGTTAGTGTCAGGATCTTCACTCAATTCTTCTGGGTTTGTTTTTTACTTATTTAGAAAATTGAGCATTTAATTTTGGTTTCAATAAGAATTTAATCGGCCTCTGTGACTTTTTGGATGCTTGTTAAGTATTTATTGAATGTCTAGACTGATAAATTGGTTATGCCATGCACCACATCTAAATATTCTCCTCATTCCATGTACCCTAGTCGCAATCAGTTACTAGTCCAACATAAAAATCTTTGGTAAGGGAAAGATAATATTTTTCATATAATGAAACTGGGACAAAAACCAACAGTAACAAACTGCTATCAAAATTGATTGGACAAACTTTGATAGATCCAGTTTGGCTGAAATCTATTTGAATTCGAGGAAAGAAAAAATTAGGTGGCCTTTTTTAGGCTTTGTTCAGGTTTGGATTTGCGTCGCTTGGCTGTAGTAGTAATCAGACACAGTATGGGAAGGCGCACATTTTTAGAAATACCGAAGCTTCATAGTCTATTATGTTTGGTGGTTAGGCATAGTTTCTAAATATGCCTCAAAGATGCTTAAAATGAACCTACGTGAAGTGCAATGTCGTTTCCCAGTATTCAATGTCAGATGATGCCATGAGTCTTTTGGTGCCTGGGTCTGCTTTCTTAAAAATGATGAAAGCTTCATCTTCATTTGGAATTAGACATATGTTAATAGTTTAAAGTCCACTTCCATGTAATATACTTTCTTGTAATGTTGTGCAATGTTTCGCTCTCAGGCCTGATTCTTCTATAATCTGATTTATGTTGTTTGGCCTAACGCAATTTTTATTTTGCACCTCTTTCATTTTCTCTGTATTTCCCATTTCCCATTGAAGTTGAATAGTTTTACTAATTTTGAATTACTTTTAGTTGATTTTCCTCCACAACTTGCAAACTTCAGATCTCAAATTCCAACAGAAGCTAGGCACATTCTATAGAAAGCATATCAAGATCGCATGACCAGAACAATTTGATTGCTATCATCTCAGTTTTTGTTTGTCGAGAGAATAACTTGATATTGTTGTATGGTCGAGATGAATGGAAATGGAACTTCGTCAAGAATTGAGGTTTAGCACATAATTTTCTTTCTTAACTTGAATTCTGAGTTGAACCTATAAGAAATCATCTGACTGATTAACATGCTTTTAATGATTAATGCCACAAGCAGGGGAAATATGCTGCCATGGTGGTTTGTTGGCTCCTTGGCAATGGATGCCTCTTTTCATGGAATAGCATGCTGACAATTGTTGACTATTATGCATACTTATTCCCGGTAAGCTTATGATAATATGTACATTTTAATCCACATGTTTCAATTTGACGCTGGAGTTTCAACAAAAGCTTCTATCTAGAGAATGGAGCTCAGCCCAAATCCATATCTCGAGAGTTTTTCTTAGCAGTGTGCATGTACATTGGGCTGTAGGGGGCAGATATAGCAGCCTTATCCACAAACTATAAAGATGTCGGTGCGAGTGGAGAGTGGACCCTAAATTAAGAACCACTTGTTGTCTAGTAAATATAAAGAAAGAAGTAGACAATTTTGACAGATATTATATTTAGTTCTGGTAGATTTAACGTCTCCAATCATATCATAATCTGTTGAAGAGCCAAAGAAAAATATAGAGGAGTATTTGCAAAGCTAATATAAATGGCCAATATTAGGTAATTCCTGTAGTCAGATTCAGATGCTCCATACTTGTATATTTGTTGAATCATGTGTTTGTTGTGCAGAGATATCACCCAGCAAGAGTACTTAGTCTGGTTTATCAGCCTACTGCACTTATAACACTAACAATATTTGCATACAAAGAAGCCAAAATCAACACAAGGTTCCGGAACCTTTTTGGATATCTCCTCTTCTTTCTAAGCTCCCTTGCTGTTTTAGTGGTATGTCTCATTACTTTTTGGGCATTTGTATACCTCGTTTCTTTTGCCATTTCTGAGAGTTGTCTAGGTGGGTTTATTTCCTGGTCCAGGCAAGTAAACTTGGTTAATTTAATATCTACAGTTGGATCTTGCTACTAAAGGCAGAGGGGAGTTGGTACCTATGTCGGGATATGCATCGTAAGTGCGATCTTTGGAGTGGCAGATGCACATGTTCAGGGGGATGGTAGGAGATCTCTCCTACATGCCACCAGCACTCATCCAAGTAGGATTTATTTCATTATCAATTTCTCTTAATGAGTGCTTAAACTTGTCTTTGCAAGTCTCTTAATTATTTATTAGTTTGCGTTTTACAGTCATTTCTTGCTGGTTTAGCAGCGTCAGGGGCTCTGACCTCTGCCTTGAGAATGATCACTAAAGCTGTTTTTGCAAATTCAAAGAATGGTCTTCGGAGAGGAGCAAGTGAGTCCAATCATTCCTTTTCCCTCTTCAAATGCCCACCTCCAACGCCCTGCCCCCCGCCCCGCAAAAAAAAAAAAAGAAAAGGAAAACAATGGCCAAGAAGAAGAAGAATCAGATCTGAGTTCAATTTACATTTAAAGTGCTTATATGATTTTACTCTCCCAAGTCTTTTGTTATCTGATTTGATGTTCTTTACTCAAGCTTAATAGAACTCTCAAAAGAATGATCTTGAAATGATTAGTAGATTATGACTTCATATTGAAAACTGGATAGGAAAATCAATTGTAGGAAACAGAGAGAAAGGATCTTGTTTGTTTGTTTAAAGTTTAGAACACCAATGAAGGAGCTTCTGATTCTGTCCATATGTTTACATTCAACCGATATTTGCGGACATATTTGAAAACAAACTCTACTGTCTGGAAACCAAAACCAATAAACTTGTATTTTGTAAGCTACTTGAAATTATCACTAATAGATGTTGAACTCATTTAGTAATTTAGATCCACAATATGCATTATTCTAGTGAATGTACTTTATTTTTTCCTTTATCCCAATCATGGCGTCTGCTTTTATTTTAAATGATTGCATAGATTCTGATGTTGATTTCTAGCAATTAGTCTAAGTCCCTAGCCTAATCTTTATTTCTGCCTCTGCAGTTTTGTTCTTCAGTTTATCTGCATTTTTGAGCTTCTTTGTGTACTTCTCTACGCTTTTGTGTTCCCAAAACTTCCAATTGTCAAGCACTATCGCGCTAAGGCTGCCTTTGAGGGTGCCAAAACAGTTGCTGCCGACCTTGCAGCCGGTGGCATCCAAAAACCAACTGAAGTACTTTTTCACCCCTACAATATGATTTAATTACAAATTGTAGTTTCTATATTAAAATGCACCTAAATTAAAATTTCATTTACGTTTTATTTGTAGGGTGCTACAGAGGCCAAGCAGATAGGTCGTCTGAGCAACGAGCAATTGCTATATCAGAATTGTGACTATGCCCTTGACATGTTTTTAATATACTGGCTGACTTTGTCAATCTTTCCGGGTTTTTTGGCTGAAGATACTGGATCACACAGCTTAGGTTCATGGTATTTGCCTTGACTACTTTCCCATGAAACATTCTTAAAAGTTCAGCTTACTTAAGAAGTGTAATGTTTTTGTGTTGTGTGGGGTGTGTTTGAGAGAAGGGGTGCGGACGTTTTTAAGCACAAAAATAAACTTGTTATTCTTCAATATTTGGCAAAATAAGTGATACGAATATTTGCAATTGACCCTATAATTGAAAACTAAATAAGTGACTGTTGTTGCTATAATAAATGTATGGGTTGGGGTTCTTAGGGATATTGGTATTCAAGAATATCTTTTTCCAATTTTATGATATTATTAACTTATTTTTCAGAAGAAAATATTTTCCTATTAAATTCTTTTTGACCATTTGTAATATTATGTTCAACATTGGAAGATTTATATATATAATGAGGTCATTTCCCCCAGTATTTTCATTTATACCTTTTCCACAAAATCAATTTGTTTCCTGTCAGTACTCCCTTCTAATGCCACCGATCTGATCATCTTAGACTTATGCAAACAGGTGAAATGTAATATGAAACTCGGTTGCATACAGTTATATATTCTTGTTAGCCTAATTTGGATCGTTAATAAATGGAGTTATCTAATTAAACAAGGACATTGATATACTCTACAGGTACCCACTGGTTCTAATAGCAATGTACAACGTTTGTGATCTCATTGGGAGATATCTTCCATTGGTGAAATTCATGAAGCTCGAGTCGCGAAAAGGACTCAGCATAGCAGTTCTCTCTCGTTTCTTGCTCATTCCATGCTTCTACTTCACTGCTAAATATGGTGACCAGGGTTGGATGATAATGCTTGCCTCTGTGTTGGGTGTAACTAACGGTTATCTCACTGTTTGTGTCCTAACGTCAGCGCCCAAAGGTTACAAGGTTAGCTACTCAGAACTAGTTGTGTGCTTGCCATTCGTGATAACTTATTTTAGAGACGTGAATGACAAATCAGTCGATAACTTGAATGACCTCTAATTAAATGTCATATCATCAACTCTCACAATAATTTATTTTGATACAGTATCATCCAAAAAATTGTAATTATAAATTTACTTTACATGTTTACATCTTTGAATTGGTTGTTTATTTTTTAGGGACCGGAGCAAAATGCACTTGGGAACATTTTAGTATTATTTCTACTAGGTGGTATATTTGCAGGGGTAACATCAGATTGGTTATGGCTTATTGGCAAAGGCTGGTAATTTTTAGGATAGATTCAGATATTTTAAATTTTTTTGGATAATTTAGATTTTGTATTATTCCCAAAAAGGACACAAAAATTCAATGGAGAAATTAAAAGAAAAAATTCAATGCTCAGTGTTTTTTTTTTTTTTTTGGCAAAGGAGATGATCACAGAGACAAAGAGCTAGGTGTGCACTCTTCTCTTAGCCTTTTGGGCTAGAGAGTGCGCCACACGAACAGAGTGTCTTCCTACCTTCATAATACAAACATACCTAAAGTTACATACTAGAGACAGAATACTAAGCCTTAGTCCATGATTTTCCTTATTAGTGCTACTGCTATTAAGAAGTTGAAGGATTGCTTGAATCAAATCAGTTGCCACTGAAATGCATGTGACTCCTAGCATTAGAAGATCCTTTAGTCCCAGCTCAATTGCAATGAGTTCAACCGGACATGCCGATTCCGCAAACCCTTCCCACACGCTGCTGCTGACATTACTATGAACGTCCTGTGAAGCCCATGCTGCACCCGCGGATAGAGTACCATGATCCCATGCTCCATCAGTCTCTACATGAACGATCCTTGTATGTGGCACATCTCATTTCTCCCCAAACTCAAAAACGGGGACCTGTCTGCAAACTTCAGAAATTCGTCGTGCAACAATTTTATTGTTGGAGCTTGTCAACCTCCACTCCATGCCGTGCTTGTTGATGTTGGTCAGCAACACCGTCGGATTCATTTCCTTGTTGGTGAACAAAATCGCATTGCGTTCCTTCCATAGCTCCCATAATGTCACACAGAACCATGTCAACTTGAATAACTTACCCTGCGTTTTGTCATCGAGGAAAAAATGAAGCCATTCCCTTACCCATCTTTGCAGTTCCATGCCTTTGTAGATCTCTGTCCTCACCCAAATCCCCACATGCCTAAATTCTCTGAGAAATTAGACAATTTTCTCTAAAAATATGATTTAAAGTCTCTTGCTCGCACCGACAGAAAACACATGTTTGCTGCTGAATTCCAATTCTACATAAATTAGGTCCCAAAGGGAGACCATTCCAAAGTATCTTCCATATAAACATCTTTAACTTTGCTTCGAAGTTGATGCTCCGGAATCCTTTCCAGAACTTAACCATGTGAGCATCAATGCTTATTAGTGCCTGGGCTTTAGATAGAAATGCATAGCCTGATTTTGTTGTAAACTCACCTTGCTTAGAGGGGTTCCATAATATGTGATCTTCTGCTTGAGACGTTCTGAGTGGAATGGCCAAGATTCTTTTCACACTATCCCAATTAAAGACAGATCTAACCTTGCTAGCGTCCCAATTGATTTCATTTGGTAAGGTCATAACTGAAACCTTCTAGTCTTGAAATTGAAGTCTAGCTTCATCATTCCTAAACTGGAGCTCCATCCCCCTGTCCAACTTTGTCTCCCTATCTGGATGTTATGACCGTTGCCCATCCTCCACGATAAGCCCGTCTTAAAGGTCTGCGTTGCTCTTGGGAGCCCGTTCCAAACCCATGAAATTGATGCATTCTTCGGAGGGGATTTAAGGAACATGACCGGGGAAGGCTCTCCATATTTAGCCTTATAGGCTTTTGCCAGTAAAAGGTCTTGATTCCTATATAATCTCCATGCTTGCTTCATTAGAAGTGTAGTGTTCAGCCTCTTGACATCTCTTAGTCCGACTCCTCCCGTACCTTTAGGAAGACTGATGACCCTCTTATTAACCCAATGAATTCTCCTTCTGCCTTGCTCTTCTCCGCAGAAGAAATTGACTAGAATCGAATTTAATAGGTTGAGAATTTTCTGTGGGATTGCATAAATTGAGAAGATATGTTGGTTAAGAGAAGTCAACACTACATTGATGAGTACTAATCTCCCCGCCGGTGACAATAAGTGCGCTTTCCACCCTTGTAGCCTCTTAGTAACCCTGTCAACCAAAAAATGAAAATGGGATGTCTTGATTTTAGGAATAATGGGGGTCGTTCCCAAGTATTTTTCAAAGCTATGAACCACATTAAAACCCAGCACAAGCTTGATCCCATCGAAATCCTCCACAGAAAGGTTCTTGGAGAGTAATATGGCCGATTTCGAACAATTAATCAACTGTCCTGAAGCCTGGCAGAAGAGATTAATAGAGTTCTTCAGATGAAGTACAGAGTTGAGAGGCCTCAGTGAAGAACAGTGCATCATCAGCAAAGAAGAGATGTGAAATCTCTGGCGCCCTCCTTGCTACTTTAATGCCAGTAATTTGTGCTTATTCTTGCCCCTTAACTAGCATTGACGAGAGCACCTCCCTGCATAGAATAAATAAATAAGGTGAGAGGAGGTCCCCTTGTCTCAATCCTGCAAAGGAGAGAATGAGCTTAGAAGGTTCACCATTGATAATAACTCTGTACTTGACTGAAGTAACACAATGCATAACACAATGGACCCATCTTTGAGGAAGCCCAATCTTGACCAGCACCTTCTGAAGAAAAGACCAGCTAACGCGATCATATGCCTTACTCATATCAACAAGCAACTATCGGATATGTTCCTCCCAGGCACAAAAGCGTTCTGATAAGGCCTAATTAAGCTCTTCATAATCCCTCTCAAGCGGTTCACCAGGCATTTGGAGATTACTTTGTAGATGACGTTGCATAAGCTGATCGGCCTAAAATTCTGCAACAATTCAGGGCTCTCTTTCTTCAAGATAAGTACTATATCTGTCAAATTAATGTCCAGTGTTCATTTGGCATTTCGTTTGTTTTTCAACGTAGAATATTAATTTAGAGGAAGTACTTTCGCCACTCAGAATTTTTCTTTTCCAAATTAAGATATATTTATATATTTATTGGCAACTGTTAAATGGTGCCCTTAGGGCACCAAATAAGCAGCATTTATTAACAATAATTATACATAATATTTATTAAAATTAAAAAAATTTACTTTTCCTCTTCAAATTTACTTTTTCCAAATCAACTCACACTCACCCCTTCATCTTCTTTCTCCTCTTCACACTTCTCCATGTTCTCTCTCCTCTCCATGTTCTCTCTCCTCTTCACACTTCTTTCTACTCCATGGCTGCACACTTCTTTCTCTCACTGCTCTGCTTTGGCATCCTTTCTCCCTCTCCCTTGACCTCCTTCACTGGTAATTTCTAGTAAAATGTCACCTTCATTGAAAATTCTGAGAATTTACCTCCTCATTTAAAAGAATCGTTTCCCTCTGCCAAAAAGACATGGTCACAACCTTAGTTTCACGCCATGTCGGTTCACACCACCGCTGTCAATGAGTAGATCGCCGAAATACTAGTAAAAGGGTAGCGACTATGCGTCCAACGCCCATTAGTTGAGCGGCGAGTGAGCCACACACACCACCCCTTTTGCGGTGGTTTCACTGTTTTAGCACATGCCGGAAATTTAAAGTCCTTTCCCGAAAGGGTTAATATGACCCATTATTTAGGATTTGTTTTATTTACTACGGCGGCTTCGCCATCGATAATGTTTGTCGAGTCAGAGCAATCAGAAAATCCAACGACAACCGCAATGGTGGAGAAATGGTGGTCAGCTAGCCGGAAAATTGTACCAATTACGTTGGTGGAGGAATGGTGGTCCCGTTGGTTCCATGGTGGATGGGTACATTTAAGATGAAAAAGGATTAATTTTATTAAAAATAAGGCCGTTTGGTTGAAGATAGCTGGAATGGAATTTACTGATTTTAAGTTCACTCAAAATAAGGGAATTTGAATCTCCAAATAGGAGGAAATCAATTTTCAATCCCTCATGGATCAGTTTTATAATTATTAAAAAAAAAAAAGTTAGTCTATTTGCTATATGATTATTATTATTATTATTATTATTATTATTATTATTATTATTATTATTATTGTTGTTATTATTATTTTTGTTATTAGGTTGGGGTATTTTTTTGTTATTGTTTTTTATTATTTATTTATTATATATAAATTTTTTTCATATTGTTTGATAGAACATTACAATTTGAAAATAGGTTTACTAAAAATTATAAATAAAATTTGTTAATTATTGAAAAAATTACAAGATAGTTAATTAAAAAAATTAAATAAATATAAAACTCAGTATCAACAAATATGCTAACGAGCTTCAACTTTTATTGAATCAAATAATAATAACAATAATAATATAATAATAATAATAATAATAATAATAATAATAATTTACAATGATATAAAATAATTAAAAAAAACAATTTAAAAAATAAAACAATTTTAATTTTATCTCATGATTAACAACCAAACAACAAGAAGTGAAACTTGATTTCATTCCTGTTCTTTACCAAACACTTGAAGAGAATATTCAAGTTTCATATCTAACCCCTCGGGTATCATTCTTTGATTTCATTCCATTCCAATTTTGCATACCAAACGGGGCCTAAAGGAGAGGAATGGAGAAAGGGCGCTCGGTGGAGGAATCTAACCAATTGAATAGATCTACAAAGAAAATGAAACGAGTGAAAGGAGGATTACGAGCAAGACTTGATGATTGAAGACAATGACGAAGCGAAGGAATGGATTTGGGCTCCCCGAGTGAAAGAAACACCTATTACGAGATGCAGATCCACAATATGAAAAGGCAGTTTCATACAAAGACACTATTCAGCGAAACAATCCAAACTTGAATATGGAAATGAGGGATAACCCTATCTGGAGCCTAAATGAAAATGATTACTTTTCGGATGATGATGAACTACCCGAAAATGATGATCCAAACCGCCCTACCATAGCGTTGATAGCAGCGAGAGAAAAGGATACTAAGAGAGCCATCGAAAAATGCGTTAATTCTCAAAATGTTTGATCGGGGATTGGCTACATGCAATTAAAGAAAGGACTTACAAAAAAGGGCTCTTAGAGGTGATTTCTCGCTCATTGACATAGGTAATGACTACTATGTGACTAGATTCACCGAGTATGGATGACTACGATCATGTGATGACGGGAGGGACTTGGATGATTGGAGATAACTATCCGGTAATCCGTGAATGGATCCCGAATTTCTTATCGGAGGATGATAAAATCACAAAACTCATGGCCTGGGTTAGAATTCCAAAATTGGGTGTGGAATATTTCTACAAGAACTTCCTCTTCCACAAGATTGGTAACAAAATAGGGAAGGTATTTCAGGTAGACAATACTACGGCTAATGTGGAAAGAGAGCAATACACTAGACTCGGTGTTGAGCTTGACCTAACCAAACCCCTGTTATCCAAATTCGGACTATATGGTCGTATTTGGCGTATCCAATATGAAGGACTCCGAATGATATGCTTCCATTGTGGCAAACAAGGACACAAGAGGAGGCCCGCCTAACAACATGAGATGAAACCACTCCTAAAGATGCCCAAAAGAGCAATAACGGCACCAATGAAATCCAAGAACGCAGGCTCGAGGAGATGGAAAGCTATGGCAGCTGGATGTTGGTTAAGAAACCGACAAGAAGGAAAACCTCAAAGCAATCTACAGCAGGTAGTGCACGGATGGGAGAAAAAATTGGACCGATCCGAAGCACCGGTATGAAAGGACGTAAGTACCGGACCGGTATCCCGGTCCAAGGAGAAGAAGAAGTACTGGTAGTAAACACGTCACCACAAAGAAGGGAAGATACCATAAGAAATCAAGAGGATCTTCGGGAACCAAATCTTTGATCGAGATTTCGAACGTTAACTAATACGGTTATGGAGGATATCGGTACAGAGGAGATAGAGCCAAATAAGGATTATTCGCCGACAATAACCGAGGAACAATTCAACAGCGAGCGCTAATAAAGGAAGAAGCAGCCAAAGTTTGCTTGTGGCCAATCAAGAAGAAAATTTCGTGATAGGAAACCCTAGAGTCCAAGACAGGGCGGTAGCCCATAAGTCCCCTAGAAGCCCAACAAAAGTCGTGATTCCATTTACTCGGAAAGAACCCATCGGACGGGGCCCAATACCCACCGTTTTGCTTCGCATCCGGAAGCCCAACTCTATTCTTCTCACCCCCTCGCTCATACTCGCTTTCCCTCCGTGACTCCCTCTCGTCCTCTCTCCCGAAGCCTACTTCTAGAATTGGGCCAAAAGGAGCTAGAGAGTATCCGAGCTAATGAGATGGATTGCAATGTCCTTGCTCCTAGCATCCCACCTGACCTGGGTTGTTCTAATGGGTATGGCCTAGCCATGAACGAAGTAACTCCTATGTGGAGAAGTCGGATGTTATAAGCTGCGCCTAGGGGTGTACTTGAGTCGAGCCGGCTCGCGAGCCCTCGCGAGCGAGCCGGCTCGTATAAAGCTTGTCGAGCCAAGCCTGGATAGTTATCCGAGCCGAGCTCGAGCTTGCAATGTTGGAGCTCGTAAGCTCGCCGAGCCTACACGAGCCCATTACAAACGAGCCGAACGAACGAACGAGTAAACAAGCCTACCAAACGAGCCTAAACAAGCTCGGCTCGTCGAGCTTACACAAGCTAATTACAAATGAACCTAAACAAATTGAAACAAATGAGCTAAAATTTGTGGAGATTAGTATGTGAAGAACTTTTGTTTTTATCACTGATCTAGCAATTAATTTAAATTTTTTAATTTAGCATAATTATTTTGATTTATATTTATTAAGTAAAGCATTTGGTTATACCTAATCTATTAAAACTTTTGTTTACCAATTACTAATATTTATATACATGAAAACCCAGAATCAAGATAGATAAAATGTTGATAATGAATATATGATTCACATTAATCTAATTTACTTTTCGTATAAATAAAAAAATATAAAATAAATATAATTGATGTAAATTTAAGAATTATGAATTTTAATAGTTAATAAATTTAGATTTTTTATATAAAATTTTCGATTGGTTATGCTTGATAATAGGAGCAATTGAACATAAACATGTAATACTTTATTTTTGAATGACTTAATTTGATTTGAAAATTAATGACAATTTATTTATGAATGATTTTAACAGAAATCATGCTAGAATAAATTATTAGCCACTGTTATGGTAGCTAAAGGACATCATAAACATGTATATTTTCTAATATTTGTTGAACAATATGGTCTATTAAAAATAATTATATGTAAAATATAGCGAAAGTGTTTTCAAGTGATCCACAAGGTTTTAGGTGAATTTTAGTCACTTTTACTTTTGATTTGGATACTTAGCACAAAATGAAACTATTGTTGCCACCACCCCTAGTTTCAATTACGCCTTTTGTCTTTCATTGTTTGGTAATTTTAAGTTTGGACCCAAATGGTCTATATTACTCATATAGCATATAATGTAAAATTTTACCAATAAGGTCTAAATCTAGTGATCAATATTGAGGTCCTGGGTACATTAGGTCCCATGTTCGATTTTTTCTTCCTCCATTATATTGCATTCCCTTTATGACTTATCTGGATTAAAAAAATATATCATGGAGATCTTAGAGATTTCTTAATAAGAATAGACTTGTTTTTCTTAGACGTAAAAACAAGATATAATAAGCTAGAACAAGTTGGAATAAATTTTATAATTGTATAATTTGATAGTTTTAATTTTAAAGTATAGTTGTAATGTTTCTATTTTGTTAATGTTGATAAATGACTATCTATGTACATAAAAAAAAAAATGTTATGTACGTAAGAATTTTTTTAATTTCATATTTGCTTTTGAATCAAAATTTAAATATTTTATTATCCTAATATAAATTATGTGAATAATAAATTATTAGCGATCATTAGAAACAATTGATCATCGATATGACCAACATTGGTGAACAAATGATACATGTTTTGAA
Organism: Talinum fruticosum; assembly: GCA_021018815.1. NCBI lineage: Eukaryota > Viridiplantae > Streptophyta > Magnoliopsida > Caryophyllales > Talinaceae > Talinum > Talinum fruticosum. The sequence continues at coordinate 5,085,059 of JAITYX010000010.1, read as the reverse complement.
TATTAAATTGGTTCATTTTGAATCATTTTATTTAGTCATAATACACATATATATATATATATATATATATATATATATATATATATATATATATAATGTTATTATTTTTTGATATGATTGCCTAAAAATCAGCATGTAAATCTTTTAAAATCAGTAAATACATAATTTTATTATCTTTTATATGTATATATTATCTAAAAATCAATATATATATCTTCTAAAAAAATATAGCAAGTACTTTCCTTCCCCTTCTTCTCTTTCACATTGCCTCACTCTCTCTCTCCCCTTACCGCCGCCCAGCAGTCTTCGGCGTCCTGCCGCCAGCAGTCTCCGGCGCTCCGCCGCTGCCGCCGCCGCCGCCCACCGCCCACCGCCAAACTCCTCTTGCCTCTCTTCTTTATTTTTGGTGAGTTGCTCTTGTATAATTAGGATTTTTTTCTAAATTTTAAAATAATTATTGTAAAATAATTTCAATCTTTTCTTGCTGCACTTTAGCAACTCTTAACTCTTTTTATGATTACATTTTCATATCTTGATTAGTGAAGATAGAAGTATCACTTTTTTATTAATTCTCTTTCTTTGGAGGTAAAAACCTAAAAGCTCATACTTTTTATTATGTTTCTTGTTCTTGGTTAACTTAATGAACTTTTAAAGGGTGAAAATTATCATTATGACTTATTTATGAAAGATTTTCGTGGGTTTTATGATTGAAAGATGTTGATTTATGCATAAGTTATAAATTCTAGGAGAACCAGAAAATTAACCTGAAATTCTCTAACTTTAAAATTTTTCCATAATTTATATAATTGTCTAAAAATTTTAAAAAAATTATGATAGATATATTTATACTTTTTACATATTTCAGTTTTTGAATTGATTAATTTGGACTTAAATCGAGAGAGTTATTAATTTTCTCCCGTGACTGCGCAATTTACGACTGAAGCTGACCCATGTGATAAACTTGAGTTTTTATGGTATTTATAATTTTTGGCTGCTGTTTATCATAAAGTAAAAGTTGTAGGCAATACTTATACCTTTCTATATTGTGCTCATTAATCGAAATCCAGTATCAGAATTAAAAGTTATGCCATTTGGAAGTTCAAGTTAAATTCTGTCCAAAAAATAAAAAGTGAAAAATATGTGGCTTGGTGTTAAATTATTCTTTATAATCAGGAAATAATTATTAAAAATTATTTCGGTTCTTCAAAGGGTGAAAATTATTATTAGGACTTATTTATGAAAGATTTTCGTGGGTTTTATGATTGAAAGAGGTTGATTTATGCATAAGTTATAAATTCTAGGAGAACCAGAAAATTAACTCGAAATTATCTAACTTTAATGATTTAGTTGTAACTTTTATTTGTCTCCCCCTTCTCAGGTATCAAAAGAAGACGATCAACCTAAAGAGTTCATATTGCCAATTTTTAATGAAGGATCGACGTGCCCACTTTGATGACATTTTGCTATATTGGAAATGTGGAATAAAGAGCCTTTTTTTTAGTGAATGATAGATGTTATTGTTACAAGGATTTTAAAGTAAAATTTAGGTTTTTAGTAATTTGTATTTCATTATCAAAGCGTCAAATGTTTTATTTATATTTTATATTATTTTTTTAAGTGGTATATTGTGATTGTTGAGAAAAAGAGTCTCAATTAAATTTAAATTTATATTTTTATAATAAGTATATATAAAGGGTGACTTTGAACCTAAAAATAGGAGTTTAATAGAAACTTTTGACAAGCCAATGACGAGCCGAGCTTGGGCTCGAGCTTTTGGAGAGCCGAACTTGGGCTCGAGCTTTGGGCGAGCCGAGCTCGAGCTTAATTGTGCCGAGCTCGGCGAGCCACGAGCCGAGCTCAAGCTACAAATGATACTCACGAGCCGAGCTTCTAGCACAGCGGGTTCGGGCTCGGCTCGGCTCGAATACACCCCTACGGTGCGAGTGCCCCACCAAGAAACTAGCATTCGTTTTAAGATGCTCCTCCACCTTTCTTTTATTTAATGGATCAAAATCTCACCATTAATGGAAGAATTTCTCATGGATATGACAATTTTAACAATGTTAAGTTTCTAGTTTGGAATGTCCGAGGGTCTGGAAGTGTCAATTTCCGTAATGTGCTAAAAGAACTCATTCGAATCCACCAACCATAAATCCTCGTTCTTCTTGAAATGCGTGTTAGTGGAGATAAAGCCGATTAAGTCTACAACCAAATCAATTTTGGTAAATTTATTCAAGTGGAAGCTATTGCCTTCCAAGGGGAATATGGATGTTACGGAATCCAAATGAAGTATGTGTCAATGTTTTGCGTTTTCATGAACAATTCGTCACAATTGAGATCAATACTCAAGATTCTCCTAAATGGTTCTTCACGACATTATACGCAAATCCTCATGTTCATCTTAGAGAAGCTCTTTGGGAAGAAATTTCGTCTTCGCCAACTCCATGACCTTACCCTGGATGATTGCAAGAGATTTTAATGAGACTATTAGTCTAGAGGAACGGGATCATGGTAATGCTTGATATGGCCCAACGCTGTGCAAAATTCAGAAATTGGGTGGAAAATAATGACTTTATTGATTTAGGTTTCTCTCGGACCTAAATTCACTTGGTGTCGTGGTAATCAACGGGAAACTAGAAAGTGTGCACGACTTGATAGAGCTCTATGTAAGTTACAATGGAGAACTCGTTTTCGGGATGGAGGGGTCCGACATTTGTCGCAGAACCATTCAGACCACTCCCCCATCTTAATAAGCATCAAAGGATTTACTCAACAACCAACTTCACCTAAACCGTTCGGATTCCAAGTTGCTTGGACCTCTCATGAGCAATTTGAGAGTTTCGTGCACAATAATTGGGGATCCAATACCCTACGGCATCAGCTCTTAATGCCCGGCATCTGAACTAAGCCGAGTGGAATAAAGATGTCTTTGGCAACTTGTTCAAAAGAAAAAGAACTTTATGGGCTAGATTAGGAGGCATTCGAACAGGTTGCGGATTTAGTCTCAACAACATCTCCTAAATTTGGAAGTTCAAGCGAGGAAAGAATAAAATGAAGTGCTTTAGCAAATTGAAATGCTCTGGTTCCAAAAAGCCCCAACAGAGGCTATTCGTGATAGAGACTTAAATACCAGGTACTTCCACACTAGCACTATTATCCGAAGAAGGTTTAATAGAGTTGAAGCTTTGCAAGATGAGAATAATTTGTGGATTTCGGAGCCTATGGAGATAAAAAGAATGATGGCTGATTATTTGTCTCAACTTTTCCGTGACCCGTACCCTTCACAAGGCAATTACTCACTACCAACAAACCTCTTCCCGAGGATTGATGAGAGGAATATGATCAGTTTGAACAAACCATTTGATACAACCAAAGTTTATAATGCATTGAAGAGCATGTCACCCCCTCAAAGCTCCGGGATCGAGATGGTTTCCAAGCCTTCTTCTACAAAAATATTGGACATTAATAGGTGAAGATGTTTGTCATACGGTTCTAGGAATTTTAAGGGGTGAGAAAATCCCTTATGGCATAAATGATACCTTCCACACCCTTATTCCTAAGGTTAGCAATCCACAATTTGTGACCCAATTCAGGCCTATTGGACTTTGCAATGTGAATTACAAAATGGTCACCAAGCGCATAGTTAATCGATTGAAGACGGTTCTTCCTCGCTAATATCCCCGTTCCAAGCCTGCTTTGTTCCAAAGCGTCAAATTAACGATGATATCATTATCATGCGGGAAACGCTACACTCCATGAGGAAAAAAGCTGGCTCTAAAGGTTGGATGGCTATTAAGTTTGGATTTAGAGAAAGCATATGATAGGCTTCGTTGGTAATTTATAAGGGAGACTTCCCTATAAACGTATCTTCCCCAGCTCATGATTGAAGTTATTATGTCTTGTATTTCTTCCTGCTCCATAAGTATTTTATGGAATGGGGAACCTATTGACAAATTCCGTCCATCGAGGGAATACGACAAGAGATCCTCTTTCACCGTATCTATTTGTGGCTTGTATAGAGAGGTTGTATCATTTGATATCGGAAGAAGTGAATCATGGAAATTGGAAACTTTTCCCTACTTGTAGAGGTGGACCAAAAATTTTAAGTCTTTTCTTTGCTAACGATGTAGTTTTGTTTTCGGAGGCTAGTTTGGAGCAAGCTACCATAATTAATAATTGTCTATCAAGATTTTGTGCAACTTTGGGACAGAAAGTGAGTGTGACTAAATCCAGGCATCTATTTTTCGCCTAAGCGTGACTCGAATTTGGCGAAGGATATTTGTGACTATCTACAAATACCTCAAACAGATGATGCAGGGAAGTACACAGGCGTTCCCACCATAAATGGTAGAGTTACAAAAGTTATGTTTCAAGACATTGTTGATAGAATTGATAAAAGGCTCTCGGGATGGAAAGCTAAATGCCTCTCCTTAGTGGGGAGAGCCACCTTATTCAATCTACTGTGTGGCCATCCCTGCATATGCAATGCAAACAGCCGGACTCCCTCGGACGATTTGTGGCGACATTGACAAGAAGACCAGGCGGTTTCTTTGGGAAGGATCCGCCTCGGAAAACTTAGTGGCTTGGATCACCGTAATTAAGCCTAAAGAAAAGGGAGGATTGGGCTTAAGAGCAATGAGACAATTAAACGAGTGCACATTTAATGAAATTGGGCTGGAAATTTATCAATGAGCTCGAATCCGTTTGGGCCAAAATCCTCCGTAATAAATACTCTCCGGGACAGCCTTCCTGTAACCTACCTTTCAGCGATGTCCCCTCGAATGCATCAAACATCCGGAGAGGCATGGTTGAGCATTCTCCTATGCTCAAACTTGGAATGCAATCCTCCATTGGAGATGGCCGCCGAACACGGTTTTGGTTGGATAGTTAGGCGAGACAAAAGGCGACTAGTGGAAAGCCCCACTTCACCAATTCCTACCGAAGATTTGGACGCCATGGTGTCTGAATTATGGAGTAGCGATTCTCAATGGAAGTGGGAAAATTTTGTCGATCTACTCCCCTCAAGTATGCTCCTCAAGATAGCGTCATTTGAAGTGGCTGAAGAAGGAGTTGGCAACAATTTCTTACGGAATGGAACCTCATCGGGTAAATTCACCGTTGGCTTTGCCCTTAATTCAATTCAGAATAATCGGAATCTTACGGAGAATGGAGACTGGAAATGGGTTTGGAAGATCCGTGCCCCATAAAGGATCCAGATGTTCCTCTAGCTTCTCCTCCATGACCGATTAATGACAAATTTGCATAGACGAGAGGAGAGGCTTAACAAATGACTCTAGTTGTAAGATCTATGGGGCTTCCACTGAGGATATTGAACATATTATTCGACTATGTCCCAATGCCACGGTTATTTGGAATTTTCTCCTCTCTAAAGGTTATGACATTGGCTCGAATATTTTACCGTTTAAAGACTGGATCTTGCTTCACCTCGGCAATGGTGCTTTGTTGACCTAAATTGGGAGACAAAATTTCTTCGACTATTTGGTACCTCTGGAAATGGAGGAATTTTCATTGTTTTGATGGGGAAACTGATATACCTAGAAAGAAAGGAGAATTCCTCTTAAACGAGTTTGAAGAAGCTGTGAAAGCTTTGATAAAGGACAATGTCTATCTATCACGTGCGGCACCGTACAAAGTAGAGGAACTAATAAGATGGGAAATCCCCCATCGAGGTTGGGTTATTTTGAATACGAGATAGAGCTTCTAAAGGTAATCCGGGCCTTGCTGCTTGAAGGAGGAGTTATCGAGAGGGGATAAAAGGGAATGGAAGGGTGGATTTGTGGAAAACTTTGGTTGGTGCACCTCGGTAATGGCATAATTAAAAGCAGCTTGGAGGGACTGAAGATAGCGCGTAATTTGGGGATAAACTAGGTCCGGCTACAATTAGATTCAATTTTAGTAACTAAGATGTTGAGTGGACATAAAGGCGGGGATCACAGTTTACCCCCATTTTAAAACAATGCAAACTACGATGACGAGAACCAGATTGGGAAGTCAAGATCACTTACTCCTACGAGAGAGGCTAATCAAGTTGCAAATAAGTTGGCCAATCTATGATTAAGTATGAATTTAGGTTATCGTTTCTTTCAAACTCCAATTAGGGAGGTTAGGGAGATACTTTTTGTAGATAATGTAGGAGCCGCTTGGCCCAAATTCGTCAAGTTTTAATAATAATCATTTAGGGATCTTGCCCCTCTTACTGCACCAAAAAAAAAAAAAAAAGATGAAAAAAGACTGTAATTAATGCAATTATAATAATATTAAATTATTTTTAATTTTTATTTACTTGTCATATTATTAAAAAATATAAATTATAAATAATTCTTTGTTATCTAGTGCCCTTAGGCACCATATATCAGCTTCCATATTTATTTAATTATTTCCATTAACGAAGATAGTACTATATCCTTGTTTCTCTTCTTTAATTTAATGTCAACCATTATTGAGGCTCTTACCCATATAAAGAAAATGTAAAGCATCCATCGATTCCTCGCTATCCATGAGAAAAAGAAAGTGAATCTTATCGTAATTTTGTATCTTCATTTTTATTTGCATAGTAAGTGATGAAAAAATTAAAATTGTCGATAATAAAATGTGTGGAAGTTATATTATTCGTTTTCTTGGTATTTTATTGGGATTTGGGGAAAACTAAAGAAGATAAATGCATGAAGAAGAAACAAAATACTTTTTGAAAAACATAAACAAGAGTTCCTCCCTCAATTGAAATGTACAAGGAATGCATAACTCAACATACTAGTATAAGAGAATATGCAATTATAAAATAAAAAGTATTCAAGTCAATTTCAAGAATCATAACAAGCCCCTTGCATGAATGCACATTAAAAGGAAACATAGATTCCCTTAATCTTAAGAGATAAATTAATATAGAAATTATTGATATTCAAACTTGAGGTCTCCTTCCTAAAACCTAAAATAACCCTTTAAAAAATTCTTAAATTTGAAAAATCAAAATAATCATTATTACGAGAAATAAACTAAAATAATAATTATTATATATCAAGACTACCTACACACGAGTTTGTGGAGGTTTTTATATATACCCCTAAACCTATATTTCGCTAATTTATTTAACTCTTACCTTTTCGCATTAATTTTTATCCCCCATGAATTTTGTTAGTTATAATATTGACATATCAATTCCACTGAGAACTTTGTGTAGTAATAAATTTTTGCTGAAGTACCCCTTGATTGATTTAGAAATTCGAATGAATGATATTTTATTTGACTAAAACTAAAGGTCATACATTTGCTTCATTTATGAAGGAGGCAAGTATTTTCTCTCTCTCGTTTCTCACCTGTGATCTTCCATATCTTCAAAAAAATTTTCTCACCATTGAAGGACAAAGGTAAGCTTTAGAATGTTTTTAACCAACTATTTTGTTTAATTTATCATTGTTTGTGATGTATTTGCTCAAGGAATTGATTAAAATAGAATCAGGGGTGAAACTAGAAAATTTTCCGAGGGGTCGAGATAGTAAGGTAAAAAAATTATTTATCAGGGGTGAAGCTATTATTTGGTCTGCAATGCCAAAATAAATTGTTAAAGTGTATGAGTAAAATTCATTCAAAAAATCCACGAAAGTGTTAAAGAGGATGTTCATAAAAATAATTAATACTTATAAATTTAATGATACTAAAAAAGGGTACCGTTGAATAAAATTTCTAGTTTTGCCATTACTATTTATATAAGTTATAAAATAAGTTATTATCATATATCAAATATTAGCTATAAGAATATTATGAAGAAAATTTGTATAATAAATAGATAAGAAATCATACCTCACAACTAATAACATAAAAATTATCCCTTGAACAATAATCACTTACAAAATCTAATACAGTTTGAGAAATAAATTAGATTAACTAATACGATAATATATAATTTAATAATAATCAACTCACTAAGAAATATAATATTAATACAAAATATATCTGTTGTTTGAATTAGGAGTTTTGGAAAGCAAAAAAAAAAAATTATTTTTTTGAAAATTGCTAATTGAAAATGAAATTTACATTACTTTACATTAAAAGGTAGGGAGAAAAGGTAGTATTATAACTTACAAGATAACATATTAATATGTTGGAAAGAGGGAGGAAGGATGACAGAGAGATAACAAGAGAGAGATTAAAAAATAAATAAATTGAAACGGCTATATTTATTATCAATTTTCTGTAACCTATACCCTAACTTTCTCTATCCTAATTTATTAAACTATTATAAGTGATGTGCAAAATATTATATGAAAAATAATACATTTTATATAATAAATATATAATTTTACCTTGCATAAAAAATGATTATGAAAATTTATTTGACTTGAATAATTAAAAGAATATGAAAATAATTTTCCTAAATAATTATTTTTTTCTTATTTTATTTTTTAGGATAAATTTTAAAAAAAAATTTAAAGAATCATGGGGGACCATGGCCCCCGCCGCCCCTGATTCCCCGTTGAATAGAATGAAATGAATCATATAAAACTAATATCACTTTTATATAAGCTCAAAATATCGATAAAAATAGAAGAAAATAGTTATATAAAAAGAATTTCATGTACCATATTAATTTAAATATAATTTCCTTAAGAAATAGTACCTTTAATATATATGCTTGTTGATTCAAATCAACTTAAACCCAGAATACGTAAGGAAGATTTACAATGTCCAATTACTTTGCCCCACTAAACAAACTCTTAGTTATTTTTTTAAAAATATTTTTCATCAAACTCTTAGCATTGGGTTGGTGGAAATATTAAATGCATGGACAAAATGGTCATTTACATTACAACTCAAGTCGGATATTTTCCGTTTATTAAGTTACGAAAAGTTCAAGAGCGGTAAAAATTAGCGCAAAAAGGTAAGAATTAAATAAATAATGCAGCATAGTTCAAGGGAGTAAAAATTAACATAAAAACGTAAATGTTAAATAAATTAATGTAAAATAGTTCAAGGAGGATATATGTAAAAAGACCTCGATTCTTTGGCTCTCTCCAGTTTCTTTAATAGTTAATTTTGGAAAACTAATCAAAGAAGGTTTAGTGTTTAACTGTTGAATATTGTGGATTTTATAGGAAAACTAAACTTATAAGTTCTAGTATTTTATAAACAGTTTTGCTGACTGTCGCCCTAACGGTTAAGAGCTAATTTTATCAATTTAAAATAGAATCTTATCTTAATGTAATTAATAAAATATTTTCTTTTTAAACAAAATCTTTTTATGATTCTATCAAATCATATTATCTAATTCTTTCGAAATTATTTACTTCTTTTTTAATACAAATTTACCTAACTAAAAACTGTACCATTCTTTTATCAAAACTATCTTGTTATTTTTTTCTCCGATCAATCTTTACGAATTGTAAAATCACGTCGTTCTGCATAATTTTTGTAAAATAGATGGACTTCTTCTACGTTGCCAAAGGTTTGACCGATGAAAGGCTCATCTTTATTCGGAATTTCATTCAAATCAATGTTCATCATGTCTGTTAATTGATAATTATGTGTATAAGATGAGATTAGATGATGAAGTGGGCCTAATTATCTATGTATTTAAAAAAATTTAGGTCAAGCTTTGAAAAATAAAGCTCCAATTACTAGGTCAATAAAATAGGTCACGTTGGTTTTGGAGGGAGTGAAAATATTTTTGCCGCCAAATTACTAGCTCCAATTACAATAGATCACGTTGGTTTTAATTAGATAGAATTTTGTGATAATTTAGCTAATTTGATGATAAATTAGTTAGGCAGAAAAAATGGTGAGAGAGGTTAGATAGAATTTTGTGATAATTTAGCTAATTTAATGATAAATTAGTTTGGTAGAAAAAAAGGTGAGAGAGGTGAGCCACAGTGCACGCAAGAATTAAATGATAAAAAATAATTTTGTGATAAAAAAATGATGAAATTTTTAATTATGAGTTGAGATGAATTTTGATAAAAAAAATGGTAGAGTTTTTAGTTGGAAAATTTGTATTAAAAAAGAAATAAATAATTTAAAAAGAATTAGATAATAAGATTTGATAGAATTATAAAAAGATTTTATTTAAAAAATATATTTTATTAATTATATTAAGATAAGATTCTATTTTAAATTGATAAAATTAGCTCTTAACTGTCGTCCTTAGAGCGACGGTTAGCAAAACTGTTTTATAAAACAGAAAGATAAGAAAGAAGTTTGAAATACAAGCTAAGGGCGACGGTTAGCAAAACCGTTTTATAAAAAAGAAAGATAAATTATGTATGAATTAGAAACTAAGAAAGAAGTTTGAAATACAAGCTAAATATATCAAGAATATATCAATCTCTCCATCCATTACATCCGGAAAATATCATGGAATGACATGAAAGTGAAAAAAAGAACAAAAAAAGATACTAATTACAAAGTTGCCTAATAATCTGGATAAATATCTATTGCCTTTAAAAATCGGTTATGCTAAATGTTGTTCTAAGGGCAACAAATAAGAGTTATTTGTATTCTTTTATGAAAAAGAATGACTGAACCGGAGAGAGGAAGATCGGTAGAGGAATCCGACCAGCTCAATCGTTCTACAAAAAAAAAAAGAAACGGACTAGTGACGGACTCGGGACAATCGAGTGGAGGAGGAAGAAGACGAATTTGATGATATGGATTTGGGTTCACCAAAAGTGCAAGATACACCCCCTATGAATGGGAACCATGGAAAAGAAGGCTGGAAAATCATACAGAGACACTTTGTAACAAAACAATCCGAATTTGAATCTAGAAACGAGAGACAACTCAATCTGGGTATCGGATGATCCAGTTTACATGTCCGAAGATGATGAGCCACCGGAGGATGACGACCCTAATTGCCCAACCATCCTCTTAAGCGTAGCAGAGAAACGGATTATGATAGAGCTGTGGCAAAACGCCCTCATAATCAAAATGTTTGACAAAGGAATTGGTTATATGCAATTAAGGAAAAACCTTACAAAAAAATGGACACTTAGAGGAGATTTTTCTCTTATTGATATTGGGCACGATTATTATGTCACTAGGTTCACAAATATGAATGATTACGATTATGTCGGGACAGGAGGGCCATGGATGATTGGGGATAACTACTTGGTGATAAGGGAATGGGTGCCAAACTTCATGCCGGAGGACGAAAAAATTACTAAACATGTGGCATGGGTACGGATTCCCAAGCTAAGTGTAGAATATTTAAACAAGAATTTTCTACTTCACAAGATCGGCGAGCAAGATAGGCAAACTCATTCGGGTGGACAATACAACAGCAAATGTAGAACAGGGACAATACACAAGACTGAGTATTGAAGTTGATTTAACTAAACTATCGTTGTCTAAATTTCGACTCAATGGCCGAATTTGGAGAATTCGAGTACGAGGGTCTCCATATGATTTGCTTCCATTGTGGAAGACAAGGACACAAAGAAGAAGCATGCCCCCTCAATCAATGTACAACCGAAATAGAGAATCAATCGAACGGCTAGAAGCACTGTATCTAATGGAGGAGTGGTAGATAAACCGGAAGAAAGGGAAGCCTATGGTAGCTGGATGATGGTGAAAAAACCTGCCGAAGGAAGAACCAAAAGCACTCAAACAATAGAGTACAAAAGGTGGGGGACCGAACCGGCCAACAACGAGTTAATGCCACAATTTTACCGAAACAACCGTAATTGACTCGGTTCGACCAGGTGCTTCAATCGCGGAAAGCTGTTCGGAATATCGGGGACCGAAGGAACAAACAAAGAAAAATCGGGATATTGAGGAGAATAATTAGGGATCAAGATTTTGGGCATTGGCGAGATATGGATCTTAATGACCTTGTGGAGGATGAAGTGATAGCAAACAGGGAACCTCTGCAAGCGGATTCGGTGGAGCAACAAGAAAATATTGTCGTGGGACGAGAAGTGAATCAACATCTAACAGCCAACGAGGACTCGCTCTTGCGAGGCACTAGACAAGGAAAACTTAAGAGGAGGAAATGTTCAAGTAAACCCTAGTGTTCAAACGCATGGGTCAGCCCATAAGCTACAACAAAGCCCACTTTGAATTGAAGACAAGTACAATACCCCACAATCATCAATAGGCGGAGCTATTTTGGCCCACCGACCTAGGCGGACTAGCACACACCACACACGCTCCCCTCCACTTTGCTGGGCCATAAAATAGGCTACGGCCCATCGCCTCATCCCATTTCCGGACCTCCGATGTTAGCAATGGCCCGTGAGGGAATTCCAACGCCCAACAAACTCTTGATTCTAGATGGGCATGGCCTAAGACATGGCATTTCGAATCAAGCCAACAAGAATAGCTCACCCGACCTTGAGCAACATAATATTCCACTTGGATGCAAATGGGATTATGACTACTACGATTATTGAGGGGACAAACCTCAATAATTCCCCGGATACTAGTTCTATGCGAAGAATTTTGTCTCGTCTCCTATCAATTTTTTATATGGATCAAAATATATTGCAAAACGGGAACATCACACGAATCCATGATAGTGCCAATGTGGTGACTCTCCTGGTTTGGAATGTTAGAGGTGCCGGGGCGCTAATTTCGAAATGTGATTAAAGAACTCATTCGAATTCATTGTCCCAATATCCTAGTCCTTACGAAACTCATATTAGTGGTAGAAGAGGCGACGAGTTTGCAATCAGATTAATTTTGGAGAAGTAGTCGAGTTGAAGCCCGAGGGTTTCAAGGGGGCATTTGAATGTTTTGGAAACCCAATGAAATCCGTATGAAGATTTTACGAAACATGAGCAATTTATCACAACGAAATTAAAGCAACTAGATCTTCTAAATGGCTCTTTACGGCTGTTTATGCCAGTTCTCATTGAAGACTCGAGACATCTGCTCAATATCTTTCCGAGTCATGCAAAAGGAATCGGGTATAACGATGTTATTCATATAGAGTTTTGATTCCAAGGCATTCTCTGTGTCTTAGAAACTTACTTGAGTAAAATAATATTTTCTCTAAGTGATTCGGCCCTCACTTATGTCTTTTATCGCTTTTCGGTTAGCGACTCGAAAAGCTGGTTCTTTATTCCGAGTTCACTCTCACTCGGATTAATCGCATTTCGAATATACCGAGTATTCCGCCGTTTCTCACTCGAGAATCTGACTTATGGGTATCTATTCTATTGTTTGCATAGTCGGCATTCGTAGTTCCTCTCTGCTTAGTCTATATCAAGTTTTTACCACTCGATATTCGTTATAGAACTTGATTCTTTGCTTAAGACTAAGTCATATGGAATTCCGAGTATCATGGATTTTAGACTCGAGAAAATTCCATTTCTTTTCCGACTCGGATAATCAATTGCTTAATTATCATAATTATTTTATTATCCGTGTCTAACCTTGGACCAAAGTATTTTATACTTTGAGAACCAAAGGTGTTTTACTTTTGTAGGTTATTCAATCGAGGATATCTTTTCAAACTACAAAAGTAGCCAGGCTCAAAACGTCAAATCACCAGCGAGATATGGCTTTTCACCTTCCCTGCTTTAGTCCCGAGAAGATTGTGTCGGAAGGCGTCTGCCTTCCATATCCGGAAAACTAGAACGCCAAGCCTAACGGTGGTTTCCACCTAATTTTTCAAGACACAACCGATGGTTTTGGGACTTCCAAGAGAGTTAAACCGTTGTCCAACGTCCATATTTCAACGGATACTTTCGAGTGACTCGAAAGCTTCTATCAACGGTCACGAGAGGACTCTCGGTCAGCGAGATGAAAATAACGGCTACTCGCCTGGTTATCTATAAATAGAAGCCACTTCACAAGACTTGAAGGTTGCCGAACATATTGCTTATACATATACTTTCTCAAAGTCATTGTATTTACTTTCAATCTTCAACTTACAACTCCAACTCCGTAATTCATTACTCTACGAGTTGTAAGGTCTTGTACTCGATTACAAACTCTTCTTACATTCTTTGTAAGGTCCCTTGACTAAGTCTGTAAGGGTTAACTCGGCTTAGTTGTCCCTAGCTGTAAGGGTTATCTCAGCTAGGAAGTACTAGATCGAGATAAGGTAACTTCGAGTCTAGGAAAACTTGTATAGAGTTGTCCAAGGGAGCAACTCGGGTTCGATCGAGTTCACGGTATTTTGTGGACTCAAAATAGTGGATTTGACTTCGTGTGCGAATTGACACGGGCCGTGGTTTCTGCCCGAGGAGGGTTTCCACGTAAAATCTCTGTGTTCTCTTTACGAGTTCATTCTAGACTCGGACGACCTTACTCGTGCTTGTTTATTCCGATTCATTGCTTTACGAGTCTAATCTTTTCGACCCTGTGTCTAGACTCGAAGCTGTCTTTGCCTCTTTTACGTCAAAAAGAGTGTGTTTTCGCGAAGAATTTTCTATCACCCTATTCACCCCCACTTTAGGGTGACTCGAGACTCTCCCGAGCAAACCTTCGATTGGTATCGAGCCTAGCCTTTCGGAAAGGATCTAACAATCCAAAGGTTTAAAGATCGGATGGCTCGGAACACCGGAGAGTTCGACGAAGGAAGATCTTCTAACAGGCCACCGAAATTCAAAGGTTCAAACTTTGGTCACTTGGAAGAAGCTTATGGAATGTTTCCTCATGGATCATGATGAAGAAGTATGGGAAATCATACAACAAGGAAATTACATTCCAACGAAGACGGATGAATTCGGAATCCCTCCCAAGACAAAGGCTGAGTTCACGCCGGCGAGGCGAGAAGTTCGAAAGAACTTCAAAGCCATGAACATCCTCATGTGCGCCATAAGCTCGGAAGAATATAATCGAGTCTCTGCTGTGACTCTGCTAAAGAGGTGTGGGACACTCTGGTCAACACCTACGAAGGTACAAGTCGGGTGAGACAAGCGAAGATCGGTCGAGTATCTTCACAAATATGAGCTTTTCAAAATGGAGCCAGAAGAGAACATTACTCGGATGTTCATTCGCTTCACTGAGATCACCAACAATCTCAAATCTCCGGGAAAGAAAATCTCCCATGAAGAAATGTGCCGGAAAATTCTCGAAGCCTACCCAAGAGAAGATGGGGTCCTAAGGTGACTTGCCATAGAAGAGGCTCGGAACCTCTCACTCTTGAAGCCGGACGAGCTCATCGGAAAGCTTCGACTCATGAGATACATCCGGAAGAACAAGATGCTTGAGAGTGCTTGTCAAAAGGAACATTGCGCTTAAAGCCTCATAATCCAAAGAAGCTAGTCAGAGCTCCTCCGATTTTGAAGATGATCCCATGGCACTCATTGCAAGAGGCTTCAAGAGAATGATGAAGCATAAAAGATGGGACAAAAGACCAAAAGAAGAATTCTACAAAAAGGACAAGAGAGACGAGAAAAGGTAAGTTTTCTTCACCTTCAAAGTTATCTTTGTCTAAGAATTCTGGATGTTTTGAATGTGGCGAGCAAAGACCACATAGTCAAGGACTGTCCAAAACGAAGAAGGGACGAGGAAGAAGAAAAAGGCCATGATGGCAACATGGAGCGATGAGGATTCATCCGAAGACGACGAGGACTCGAGATGACTCGAAGTGTCGATGGCAATTTCGACTCGGAAGGTGAAAGAGAGTCGGACTCAAACTCGGACAACGAGGAAGCCGATCCTCAAGAGGTAATAAACTACTTCCTCAAATTCTACAAAGTTGATTTAGCTAAATATATCTTTACTTTGGAAGAAAAGTCCAATTCGATTCTTCTCATTTCAAGGAACAA
Organism: Talinum fruticosum; assembly: GCA_021018815.1. Lineage (NCBI taxonomy): Eukaryota > Viridiplantae > Streptophyta > Magnoliopsida > Caryophyllales > Talinaceae > Talinum > Talinum fruticosum. Next base: position 5,069,328 of record JAITYX010000010.1, on the reverse strand, counting down.
CTTGAGTCAATCACTTCGAGAGCACTTCTTTAAAGAACGAATTAGAAAAGCTGAGACTCACACTCGAGAGAACTCAAGACAAGTGCTCAAACTAATGAGACTGAGTCCGAGATACTCAAGAAAGAAAATGAGCAACTAAAACGAAGCTCACTGAGTCTCGAGATCTGGTTTTAAAGTTTACTCAAGGTCGGAAGAACCTTGACATGCTCTTGGGATCACAATGTGTCTCGTTTCGAAAAGAGGGTCTTGGTTTCAACAAAGAGGAAGAATCTAATTCTTACTCAGAATTGTTCAAAAGGATTCCGAATTGTAAAGTTCAAAAGGGCTGAGCATGGTCCCATTCACGAAATGAAAGGAGAAATAAACCCGGACCTATTTACAAAAAGAAACCATTTTCTCCTGTTTCAAAAGGAAAGGTTTTTAAAAGGAAAGAGACACAAACTCGGTTTTACGAGAGGAAGACTCGAGAATCGAGACAAAACCCAAAGTCATTCAAATGCGGGTTCCGAAGCACATTCTTCCTCGAGAAAAGAACCACGGTAAAGAATGTTCTTGGGTTCGTTAGAGGAAGTGAGAAGGGTTAGATTCTCTCTATTTTGCGGGTCACTCAGAAAAGATCAAAAGTGACATTGGTACCTAGACAGCGGATGCTCTCGACACATGTCGGGTGACCAAGGACTCTTTTACGAGCTGGAGTCATATAAAGGAGGAAAGGTAACTTTTGGTGATGACGACAAAGGTAAAATAGTGGGCATTGGAAAGATTGGAAAGGGAAGCAATCTGGTGAGCCCGGTCTACCTTGTCAAAGGGCTAAAGTACAATCTACTTAGCATATCCCAGCTATGTGACAAAGGTCAAGAGGTAAGATTCACTCAATCCAAGTGCTACATCACGAGATGAGACCACCAAAGAGGTAAAGCTCTCGGGTAAGAGATCGGGTAATACCTACATCATTCCTCTCTCGACCCAAGTCGGAACTTATCTGTTTAAAAGCATCTCTTCAAGATGATTCTTGGACTTGGCATTGTAGATTAGGTCATATTAGCTTACATACTATCAAAAAGCTTGCATCTCATAGTGCGGTTAGAGGATTACCTAGCGTGCGTTTGAGAAGGACAAAGTATGTGAAGCATGCACCGAGAGGAAACAAGTCGAGATCTTCATTCAAATCTCTGAAGACGGTTTCCACATCCAACGTGCTTGAATTACTGCATATGGACTTATGTGGCGAAATCCCGGTGAAGAGTCTCGGAGGTAAATCTTACATACTTGTTATTATTGATGATTTTTCAAGATTTACCTGGGTGTGTTTTCTTAAGCATAAAAATGAAGCCTTCAAGGAGTTCAGCAAGCTCTGCAGAAAGATTCAAGTCGAGTCTCGGACTCGAGATTCAAAAGATTCGAACCGACCATGGAAAGGAGTTCGATTACTCAAAATTCTCGAGTTTTGTGACAAGAATGGTATCTCTCACAACTTCTCGGCACCAGAACTCCTCAACGAGAATGGAGTAGTGGAGAGAAAGAACAGAACCCTTGAAGAAATAGCAAGGACAATGATGATTGAACACAACTTGCCTTACTTATTTACAGGCGAGAAGCGATAAACACGACAAACTACATTCTCAATCGATGCCTCATTAGACCCATTACGAAGAAAACACCTTATGAGCTCTACAAAGGGAAGAAGCCAAATATTTCCTATTTCGGACCTTTCGGATGTAAGTGCTTTGTCCATAACAATGGTAAGGATCATCGACCAAGTTTGATGCTCGGTCGAGACGAAGGTATTCTTCTAGGTTACTCCTCTCATAGCAAAGCTTATCGTATCTTCAACAAGCGAACTAACAAAGTGGAAGAGAGTATCCACGTAGTGTTTGATGAGCTTGAGCAGGAGAAACCAAGTGAGTCTTCATACTCGGAGCTGAAGCTCGAAAGGATGATGACGAAGATGAGCCTACTAAGACTCGGATTGAGACCACTCGGAACGAGGAAGCTCATAATGAGACAGCTTAAGAGGTCGCTCGAGCGAACAAGTCAATGAAGAGGATCACTCGGAACAAGTCTCCGAAGATCAAGCAATTCAGCCCACAAACCTGGTGAATCAAAGAAGCTGGTAAAGCATTCAAATTTACTCCCAGTCATCCCCAAGAAAACATCATTTCGATATCAACGGTGGGGTAAGAACTCGTTCTTCTTTACACAATTTATGTGCATTCATTGCATTCATTTCATTAAGCTGAACCCAAAAATGCACTAGAGGCCCTTAATGAACCTGAATGGGTAGAGGCCATGCAAGAAGAACTAAATCAATTTGAAAGAAACCAAGTCCGGACTCGACCAACCGACCTTCGACCACCCGGTTATAGGAACCAAATGGGTTTTCAAGAACAAAGCTGGATGAGGGTGGAGTGGTAGTCGAAACAAGGCTAGACTTGTAGCTCAAGGTTACAATCAAGAAGAAGGAATTGATTGTGGGAAACCTTTGCACCAGTAGCTAGAATTGAAGCCATTAGAATACTTGTTGGCATTTGCATCCTGCATGCATATTAAATATCAAATGGATGTTAAGTGTGCCTTTCTCAATGGTTTTATTGAAGAAGAAGTTTATGTCGAGCGACCTCCTGGTTTTGAAAACTCAGAATTTCCAAATCATGTTTTCAAACTTCAAAAGGCTCTCTATGGTCTTAAGCAAGCCCCTCGCGCTTGGTATGAAAGAGCTGAGCAGACTTCTTGGTTTAAAATGATTTCAAAAGAGGTCGGATCGACAAGACTCTATTCATAAAGACCAAAGGGAAAGATTTCCTTATTATTCAAATATATGTTGATGATATTATTTTCGGTGCTACTAATGAATTTACGTGTCTGAGAATTTTACGAGTTGATGAGTCAAGAGTTCCAAATGAGTATGATGGGAGAACTCAATTTCTTCCTTGGGTTGTAAATCAAACAAGACAAAGATGGAATCTTTGTTCATCAATCAAAATACACCAAGGAACTGCTGAAGAAATATAAGCTTCAAGATGCAAAGCACGCATCTACCCCCATGAGCAGCGAGCATAAAGCTTGACTCGGATGAGAAAGGTGTAACGCCCCGGTTACCATCACTTAATAATTCTCTAATTCGAGAATATTAGGTAAGGTCACAACGGAAGTTAATGACTGAAGGCGTTACCGCCGCCCTAACAAGAGGATAAGGCTGAAATAAAGTACTATAATAACCTGTGTCTATTAGTTACGCCTCCGTGAGTCAAGGGAAATATTAAATGCTACGTCACAAGGTGATATGACAACAACTTAAATAAACCAATCCCAAAGTACAGTCCTGCTACATACTTACAGATATTAACGGCAAAAACAATACGCAATATTTAATTACGGTCCGAGGTCACCCTAAACTTAACGAGGAAGAGAATCACTGTGAGCATCTAACCCGTCATAGAGCAATGATAGTGAGGTATTCAGCTAAGTCTTGCTCCCGTCAGGCTTCTTAGGCAAGAGGCTGTTGACACATGCTTTTCCTAAAAGCCAAAAACATTAAAATAATTCGAAGAATGAGTCGAAACTCGATACGAACATTCCTGCACGATTAAATAATTTTGAAACACTTTGATTGAGCGCGCGCATTTCAATTCATTTTAGTTCGAAATCGAGAGGAGAGAATATAAGTAAAACTTGCTTGCTGGTTATTATCTCGAAAGTGGAACCCCTTGATAATTGATACGATCTTAGTAAGGTACACACCTCCCGGGCCGACCAGAGAACCCGAGTTGAAGCCGCGCGGGTTGGGCATAAGCCACGATTATTGATAATTGATGGGCATAAGCCCCGATAATTGATAATTGGGCGGGGACCACTTGATTAGGTGGCAAAACTTGATTTGCAAATGATTCATTATTAGTTGTATATATGAGAAATGTTGAGATTTGATGAAACATGTGGGTTTTCGCAAGGTACGGGCAATGAACGTACTCGAATTGAGAATATTTGTTTCTCCCCTTTTATGAAAATCCAAGTTACCAGCTAGTCGGCAACGGAAGTGGCCCGAGTTACTGCTTCAAATAGGTTTTTATTGTTAATAATATGCCTCTTGAGTTTTAATATTTGAATTTGTATAAGCATTGACAATTATTTCATTTTCTATATTTATTACGTAATCAATTAAGCTACGTTTTCTTATATAAATTTACTGCATTAATTCCATTTTGAACATTGATTACAATGCATATTAAAGAAGTTAATTAGGCTAATCAGATGGCCAGTGACATTCATGTAATTCAATTCATTAGTTAACTTGGATTGAAAATGATATATATATACTTATTTACATAATCAAACACTTATCCCTAGTTTATTCCTTCCCTCTCCCTTCATTACATTCAAAACCTATAGTTAGGTAATTAGTTAACCCATCAAATGCCTTCCCCTAGGAAGGTTCCATAATCTACCGAATTGCTCAAACTCATGCATACACCATTTTAAGGTCATAAGCATTGTTTCCCGACAACTTCACATTCACAACCACAATTAGGTACGCTTAATACTCAATTATTTTCCATGCCCGTATACTTGCACATTACCGAATTTCAACTTCTACGCACGCATTCCTCTTCGTTTGCTCAATATAATCATTTCCAAAATGTAACAGTTCCACCAAATTGTTCCATTCGATAATATCACTTCCTCAATCTCATTCGTTAATTCATAATTTCCCAAAAGGAATCACTTTTATTCACATTCGTACAATCACTTCACCAAAACACCAAACCTAAATCCTCCACACCAATTTGAATTTTCCCAAATTAATCTTTAAATTCACTCCACAAACATATTTATAAATCAGATAATTCAATTTCACAACTACAATTGCTCGGATAAATAATGAACTTGATAATTTAGGGTTTAGGGTTTTACCTTCGAATTCACAGAGGAGGAGTCAAGGAGAGGAAGGAGAGGATGTCGGTAGTGCAAGGTTGCTCCGGCGATCGCGGGCAGCACCGGCGTCGAGCTCCGACGGCCGAGCTGCGGATGGTGGTTGGCGGCAGAGTGGGTCGCGGCAGTGGTGAGGCAGGGCATCCGCCGCGCGCGAGAGAGAGCGATGGCGAGAGAGAGACGCTAGGCGTCTCCCCGACGACGCCGGCGTCGGCTTCGGCCGGCGTTGGTGGCGCTTGGTGGCCGACGAGAAGGCAACGGCGGTGGCTGCGAAGGGAAACCGGGAAACAGGGAGCGAGCTCAGCGAAGCGAGAACCAGCACAAGATGCGACGGATAGAGAGAGGGAGGGAAGAAGAAGGCCGGCGCCGGTCCTCTGCGGCCGGAGTAGCGGTGCTCACGGGGAGGAAGAAGCAGGGGGAACGGAGGAGGAGCGAGAGGAGGCAGAGGAAGCGAGATGAACGGGGGAAAAGAGTCGGTGACCGAGGTTCCTCACTTCATTAACCTCAAAATTTTTATTTTTTTTATTTTTTTATACAATTTCCAAATAATTCAAGTTACGGATTTTTCCTATAAAAAATCTGGTTAATTTCATTGTTATTATCTTTGCTTTATTTTTATGTTTGTTTTTATGTATCTATTTATTCATTTGTTATTTTTGTTACTCTTTAATTTTATTTTATCTTACTCGATGATGTTTGTAACTTATAAATATAATCGTTCGCTTGAAATATAATATTAGCCACCTTGTAATTATACACCAACTCATGTAAATTTTTGAAATTTACATACGCGTAATTTATAATCGTTACTATGAGATTTTTTTATTAGGGCCACTTCGTCGCCTTAGCTGCATAACACATGTATAAGGATAATGTAAATACAAAATATCGAATTGAAGTGCACGCGCTCGATTATATTGTAATTAGCAAAATAAATAATGTGATTTAGGGTCGGGTTGTTACAAAAGGTAAAGCGAGTTGATCGGAAAATCTATCGAGGTATGATTGGATCATCTGTTATATCTTACTTCAAGCGAGGCGGATATAATGTTTAGTGTTTGCTTATGCGCACGATTTCAAGCTAATCCAAAAGAATCACATCTCACTGCGGTGAAGAGAATATTCGAGATATCTTGCGAGGCACTCGGAATCTAGGACTCGTGGTATTCTAGAAACTCGGAACCGACTCGACTGGATACTCGGACACGGACTACGTAGGATACAAGGTTAATCGAAAGAGCACATCCGGAGCTTGCCAATTTCAGGGTCAATCCTTGATACCCCGGCACTCGAAGAAACAAAACTCGGTAGCTCTATCAACTGCGGAAGCTGAATACATTGCCGCTGGAGCTTGTTGCGCTCAGATTCTCTGGATAAAACAACACTTGAAGGATCTTGGACTATTTCTCAACTCGGTTCCAATCAAGTGTGACAATCAAAGCGCAATCGGTATCACTAAGAATCCTGTCCGAGCACTCAAAAACAAAGCATATTGAGGTCGGGTATCACTTCTTACGCGATCACTCGAAAAGGGTGATATTGCACTTGAGTTCATTCCTACTAATCTTCAATTAGCTGATATCTTTACTAAGCCTCTTGGTGAAGATCAATTTTGCTTTATTCGGAATGAGCTTGGTATGTTAAATGCTTAGTTACGTGTTACGTTTATTGCATATTTATGTGCTATGTGTTTTCTGTGTTAATAATCATCGGTTCGGTTGATTCCATGATACTTGGGCTGATAGTTATTTCGTGTTTCGAGTCACTCGAAACTTTTACGAGTCACTCGAAACTTTTCGAGTCAAACTTCAAGTAGAGAAATTTGGACATCAAATTTTCTGAAGCTATCTCTAGAACAGTGGAGAGTTTCCGATTATTTTTTAAAAATCTTCTTCTCTCTCTTTCTCGAGCGCTGCGATCGGATCATAACCATAGATTTCAAACCGCTGATATCTCAACCGTTAAAGAAGAACCGTCACACCGGGCATTAATGACCGATGGATAGGCTGAGTCGAACGGAGTTACTTAACGGATAGTGAACGGGCGCGCTTATTCTCTATAAATAACGACTATCCATCTTCATCTCGATATCCTAAAACTCCTTCCCTCTCAAACGAAAATCTTCTCGCGAAAGTTTTCTACGTGAACAGTGTTCCCCGATCGTCCGCAAGCGTTGAAGAAGCTCTCTCTCTCTCTCGTAAGTCTCGATTGCTCTATTCTCTTTTCTTCTACCATTTTCGTTTTCTTCTCTTCTACACCTTCTTTTCCCTCTCTCACTCGAAAAGCCTCATCTTTTCTCTCTAATTCTCACAATGCCTAAAAGAGGAAACCATCCCGACTTTCGGGTTTCTTCATCTTCCCAAAACCCCGCACCAACAAGCCGGAAAGCTCAACCCCTTCTAAACCCGTTGTCACCCGAGCACCTTGCGCTAGACGACAAATTCTTCCCAACAACCAAATTCTCCTGGTTGTCCAACATCCAAACCACCGGAGTATACCCTTTCTTGTGTTTCAGCGAGTTCATCTATCCCGAACTCGTCTCCGAGTTTTATACTCATCTCTCCCACTCGAAAATGTTCTAACCTCTCGGGTTCGGAACATTACTGTTCAGTATCAACACCTCCCTCCTTCACCGTCTCGTTCAAAGTTTCTTCTCTCTTCTTGAACAGCAACCCTATTCCCTTCACTGAAGTCGCCGACGACTTCTTTGAAAAATACGCTAAAGAATTCCCTAGGTCCAGAAAGAACTTTTCGTGACTCGATTGAAGTCGAAGCCAGGCTTCGTGTTTTCTGCTGATGAGAACCTTCTTCTCACAAAGCATTCCAGCGAAGGAGAACCCCAACTCCAAGCATCTCAAAGCCCTCTTCGATATCCCGGAGGGATACGAAGTCGACCTCTTCCCCTCCATCATTGAGCGGATGGCCGCTGTGCCAGCTCAACTCCAAACCAAAAAGAACACCTCCCTTCCTTTCGGTGCTCTTCTCACCCTTGTCTTCAAACAATTTCAAGTTCCTCTTCCTTCGACCCTAACGCGAGTGTCCGAGGTGGCCATTGTGGTCGGCAAGAAGGAACTCCAGGGGTACGGATACCGGGAAACTAACCCCGGTGTCCGGGTTCATAACTCGGAGCCGAGGCCTCCTTCTCCACCTCGGACTCGTAAATCAACCCCTCTCCCTCTTCCCTCTTCACCTGGTAGTGCCTCCACCTTAGGTGCTTCCAAAACTCTCTATGCCCTCTTGTCCCTGTTTTCATGGACAAGATCGGCTCTGTGTCTTCGAACTCGGAGACATGCTCGGGGCTTTCAAGTCCGTTCTTCGAGGTCCGACCATCAACCAAAAGACCGGTCGAGTCCCAAATCCGAGAGCGATAGTCTCTCGTTCTTGAGATGAGAGAGCTGGTTAAGGAGCGAAGGAGCTGGCTGAGCTCCTTAGAGAGAGACGGTCCAAGGCGGCTCAGGACCCGGATGACTCGGACGCTTCGAAGCGTCTTCGAGCCCCGGCCCGACCTCCTCGGACAGCGAGGAAGCCGAGGAAGAAGAGGAAGAAGCTGCAGATGCAGCAGAGGATGCTTGAGGAACCTGCGGGCGAGGCGAGCCCTTCCGGGCAAAGGGAAGAAGAGGCTGTGGCAACTGCTGAGGGTTAGCCTCGCTATCAATTTTTATATGGATCAAAATATATTGCAAAACGGGAACATCACACGAATCCATGATAGTGCCAATGCAGTGACTCTCCTGGTTTGGAATGTTAGAGGTGCCTGGGCGCTAATTTCGAAATGTGATTAAAGAACTCATTCGAATTCATTATCCCAATATCCTAGTCCTTACGAAACTCATATTAGTGGTAGAAGAGTTGACGAGTCTGCAATCAGATTAATTTTGGAGAAGTAGTCGAGTTGAAGCCCGAGGGTTTCAAGGGGGCATTTGAATGTTTTGGAAACCCAATGAAATCCGTATGAAGATTTTACGAAACATGAGCGAGTTTATCACAACGAAATTAAAGCAACTAGATCTTCTAAATGGCTCTTTACGGTACTGTTTATGCCAGTTCTCATTGAAGACTCGGACACTCGCTCAATATCTTTCGAGTCATGCAAAAGGAATCGGGTATAACGATGTTATTCATATAGAGTTTTGATTCCAAGGCATTCTCTGTGTCTTAGAAACTTACTTGAGTAAAATAATATTTTCTTTAAGTGATTCGGCCCTCACTTATGTCTTTTATCGCTTTTCGATTAGCGACTCGAAAACCGGTTCTTTATTCCGAGTTCACTCTCACTCGGATTAATCGCATTTCGAATATACCGGTATTCCGCCGTTTCTCACTCGAGAATCCGACTTATGGGTATCTATTCTATTGTTTGCATAGTCGGCATTCGTAGTTCCTCTCTGCTTAGTCTATATCAAGTTTTTACCACTCGATATTCGTTATAGAACTTGATTCTTTGCTTAAGACTAAGTCATATGGAATTCCGAGTATCATGGATTTTAGACTCGGAAAATTCCATTTCTTTTCCGACTCGGATAATCAATTGCTTAATTATCATAATTATTTTATTATCTCGTGTCTAACCTTGGACCAAAGTATTTTATACTTTGAGAACCAAAGGTGTTTTACTTTTGTAGGTTATTCAATCGAGGATATCTTTTCAAACTACAAAAGTAGCCAGGCTTCAAACGTCAAATCACCAGCGAGATATGGCTTTTCACCTTCCTCGCTTTAGTCCCGGAAGATTATGTCGGAAGTCGTCTACTTCCATATCCGAAAACTGGAACGCTAAGCCTAACGGTGGTTTCCACCTCATTTTTCAAGACACAACCGATGGTTTTGGGACTTCCAAGAGAGTTAAACCGTTGTCCAACGTCCATATTTCAACGGATACTTTCCGAGTGACTCAAAAGCTTCTATCAACGGTCACGAGAGGACTCTCGGTCAGCGAGATGAAAATAACGGCTATTACTGCCTGGTTATCTATAAATAGAAGCCACTTCACAAGACTTGAAGGTTGCCGAACATATTGCTTATACATATACTTTCTCAAAGTCATTGTATTTACTTTCAATCTTCAACTTACAACTCCAACTCTGTAATTCATTACTCTACGAGTTGTAAGGTCTTGTACTCGATTACAAACTCTTCTTACATTCTTTGTAAGGTCCCTTGACTAAGCTATAAGGGTTAACTCGGCTTAGTTGTCCCTAGCTGTAAGGGTTATCTCAGCTAGGAAGTACTAGATCGAGATAAGGTAACTTCGAGTCTAGGAAAACTTGTATAGAGTTGTCCGAGGGAGCAACTCGGGTTCGATCGGTTCACGGTATTTTGTGGACTCAAAATAGTGGATTTGACTTCGTGTCCGAATTGACACGGGCCATGGTTTCCTGCCCCGGGAGGGTTTCCACGTAAAATCTCTGTGTTCTCTTTACGAGTTCATTCTAGACTCGAACTGACCTTACTTGTGCTTGTTTATTCCGATTCATTGCTTTACGAGTCTAATCTTTTCGACCACTGTGTCTAGACTCGAAAGCTGTCTTTGCCTCTTTTACGTCGAAAAGAGTGTGTTTTCGCGAAGAATTTTCTATCACCCTATTCACCCCCTCTAGGGTGACTCGGACTCTCCCGAGCAAACCTTCACTCATATTCATACCGAGAAATTTTACGGAGGGAGCTAGCAGATTTTACGGGTTCAATCAATATGCCTTGGTCGCTTGCAGGAGATTTTAATGAGACCATCAATCTACGAGAACGTGACCATGAAAATTTGGACTTAGCCAGACGTTGTGAAAAATTCAAGAACTGGGTGGAAAACAATGGCTTGATTGACTTGGGTTTTTCTGGAACAAAATTTACTTGGTGCGGGGAATTCATCCGAAAACTAGGAAGCGTGCACGCATGGATAGAGCACTCTGCAACCTTTATTGGCGCAATCGATTTCAAGAAGGAGGGGTAAGACATTTAACTCATAGTCACTCGGATCACTCCCCTCTTTTGATCAACTCCAAAGGTTTTACCCCTCTATCGGGCATTTCTAGGCCTTTTCGGTTCCAAATTGCACTGGACTACGGATGCTCATTTTGAGCCTTTTTACGAGACAAATGGGATCCTAATGCTCCTCCGATTCCCAAATTGCTTCATCCGCTACTGAACTCAATCTTTAGAATAAGGAGGTGTTCGAAAACTTATTTAGAAGGAAATGATGTCTTTAGGCTAGACTTTGAGGGATCCAAGTGAAACTATCGGACCGATGCCTCCCTCATCTTCTAACACTTGGAAACTCGACTAAAGACGGAAGCTGAATGAGGAGCTCAAACAAATAGATCTTCTTTGGCTCTAGAAGTCTCGGGTGGATGCAATTAGAGATGGTGATCTTAATACTAGATACTTCTATACTAGTACAATCATCGGAAGGTGATTTAATAGAATTGAAACACTTCAAGTTGGTGAAAATCGAGTGGACTTTGGATCCTCTAGATATCAAACAAATAGTAATGGACTATTTCGCTAACTGCTTTCATGAGCCGAGAAATTCACAGAACTGAAGAGTACTCCACACATGATGTTTCCCTTGCATAGATGCATTATCCACAGCCAAATTAAATGAACGTTTCAAAGCTATAGAGGTTTTTGAAGCACTCAAAAGTATGGCGCCACTCAAAGCCCCGGGACCGGATGGGTTTCAAGCTGTATTTTTCGAAGTATTGGTCAATTGTGGGGATTGATGTCTATAACACTATGTTGGAAATTCTACAAGGTAAACAAGCTGCCGAGATGAAATTAATAAGACCTTTATAGCCCTTATACCAAAAGTGAGCAACCCCCAATTGGTGACTCAATACCCATTGGGGCGTGTAATGTGACGTAAAAACTAGGCACGAAGTGCATCGTTAATCGCTTGAAAATAGTTCTCCCTGACATAATCTCTCCTTTTCAAGCTAGCTTTGTGCCCAAATGTCAAATAAGTGATAATGTTATCATCATGCAAGAAGCTCTACGTACTATGAGGAAGGAGAAAGGCTCTAAGAGGTGGATGGCCATTAAACTTGACCTTGAAAAAGCTTATGATCGATTAAGCTGGTCCTTTATCCGAGAAACCCTCATGGAGATGTGACTGCCCCAGCTAGTGGTGGAGATCATCACGTCATGTATCACGAACTGCTCTATGAATGTTCTTTGGAATGGACAACCCACAACTAAATTTAGACCCACCCATGGGATAAGGCAAGGAGACCCTCTCTCACCATATATTTTCGTGGCTTGTATCGAAAGGCTTTATCACTTGATTGAAAGGAAGGTTAGAGATGAAAGCTGGAATTGTTCTTAATCGGCAGAGGAGGTCTAAAAATCTCTTGTCTCCTTTTTGCTGATGATGTTGTTCTCTTCTCGGAAGCGAACTTGGAACAAGCTTCTTTGATAAAAAAATTGTCTCTCTTGGTTTTGTGAAGCTTCCGGTCGGAAGGTCGGTGCCGCAAAATCAAACATCTATTTTTCTCCTAACACTAATCCAGCTACAGACCTCTAATATCTACAATACTTTAGAGATGAAATAAATGAGCTGATTTGGGAAAATATTTGGGTGTCCCCGCAATTAATGGCAAAGTAACAAGGCCACCTTCCAAGAGGTTGTGAATAGAGTAGACAAAAGACTTGCTGGATGGAAATCAAAATGTCTGTCTCTAGCAAGTAGGGTTACCTTAATTCAGTCTACAGTTTGTCCCATTCCTGCATACACTATGCAAGCTGCCAAATTACTGCGTTCAATTTGTGATGAACTTGATAGAAAATATCAGGAGATTTCTATGGGGTGGAACAACCACCGAACAAAAAATTCACTTGGTCTTGTGGGATGTTGTAACAAGAAATAAAGCTAACGGAGGCTTGGGCCTTAGGTCCATGCGACACCTAAATAATGCACACTTGATAAAGCTGGATCGGCGCCTTCAAACAGAGCCCAATAGGTCTGTGGGCTCATATTCTAAGCATAAATACCTAATTGGGGGAGATATCCAAACCCTATTCACCAATCGGCCTGCCTCCAACGCCCGGAGAGGAATAGCCGCGAATTTACCTATGCTCAAACAAGGCATCAACTCCGCCATTGGAGATGTAAGGCAAATGGGATTTTGGCTAGACTCATGGGTTGATAAAAAAACCATCGATTTATAACACAATTTCATAAATTTCCCTGAAGATATCAACGTCATGGTGCATGAAATGTGGAATACCGACAATCATTGGGCTTGGGATAGGTTTGCCAATCTACTCCCTCCCGAGCTCCTTCGAAAATTGCGGTGGTGGAAGTGGCGGAGGAAGGCATCGGCGACAACTTTTACTGGCAAGCTTCTTCCTCGGGTAAATTCACTATTAGCTCAACCATCTCTCTCCTTAAAAATGAGTCCTTGGTGAGAGAAAATGAAGACTTGAATTGGAATTTGATCCGGCAAACCCAAGCTCCACAAAGAGTTCGAATGTTCCTTTGGCCTTTACTCGGGATAGGCTAATGACAAACATCAACAAATTTAAAAGAGGATTGACTAATGACCCTAGTCGTAGAGTGTGTGGAAACCAATTTGAAGACTCCGAGCATATCATTTGGCAATGCCCCCAAGCAGATTATAGTATGGAATTTCTTGGCAGCCAAAGGGTGGTTCATGGGGTCCAACAATAGTCCCTTTAATGACTGGCTATCGACAAATCTGATTCATGGGACATTTGACTCGCTCTCGGGAACCAAATTCTTGATGACTATCTGGTACCTCTAGAAATGGAGGAACTCCCATTGTTTTGCGTCCGATGAAATTGTACCAAGAAACAAAGGAAAGTTCCTTCGTTGAAATTTGAAGAAACCATCAACACTTTAGGTGAGGAAATAAATCTTAATTTGGGAAAAACTCAACAATGCAGAGTAGAGCTAGTTAAATGGGAACCTCCCCCTCCGGGATGGGTTATTTTAAATACGGACGGCGCCTCCAAAGGTAATTGCGGGTTAGCAACAGGAGGAAGAGTCATTAGGGGTGACAAAGGTGAATGGCGAGGCTTTACCGAGAATTTTGGGTGGCGCACATCGGTTTTTCTTAACTCAAAGCTGCTTGGAGAGGACTAAGAGTAGCCAAAAATTTGGGGTTGAAACACATTTGGCTACAACTTGATTCAATCCTGGTGGTTGGTATGCTCAAAGGAACTAGGGACTCGGGGTCACAGTTCACTCCATTATTGAAGCAATGCAAATGTCTAATAGAGAACCAAACTTGGAAAGTTAAAGTCACCCATTTTTACAGAGAAGCGAACCAAGTAGCGAGACAAATTGGCAAATTTAAGTTTAAACATGAATTTAGGTTATCATTTCTTTCAATCTCCAACTAGGGATATTAGGGATTTACTTTTTGCGAGACAATGTAAGTGCCGCATGGTCAAGAGTTATTAATAATTAATCTCTTTCAGGGGCCTAGCCCCTCTTACGCACAAAAAAAAGAGTTATTTATATTTATTTAAATAAAATTTTATCGTAACATAATTATTAATATATTCTCTTTTTAAATAAAATATTTTTTATCATCCTATTAGATCTCATTATCTAATTCTTTCCAAATTATTTATTTCTATTTTAATAAAAATTTAGCTAATTAAAAATTTTATATTTTAACAATTTCTTGAAATTAATATACACTTACACTTTCTTGAGATCAAGCGCCACTTTCTTATCCTCCCTTTTTTTCCTTTTTTAAATTGGGCACCACTTTCTTTGGTTTTTTTGAGATTAATATGCGTTCTACCCAATTACACCATGACTCCTGCTTCCATTTGAATAATTGGGCACCACTTGCTTTTCCTCATTTTTTTCTTTTTAAAAATTTTTATGTGGTTGCCTAATCTCAAGAAAGGACAAACACATATTAATCTCGAGAAATCATTAAAATAATAAAATTTTTAATTAGATAAATTTTTATATAAATAAAAATAAATAATTTAGAAAGAATTAAATAATAAAATTTATTAGATGATAAAAAATATTTTATTTAAAAAACATATTAATAAGATAAGATTACATTTAAATAGATACTAGTTTGGACCCGTGCATAGTAATCTAATAAATTTTAAAATATTTATAAAAAATACTTACGGTAATGAAAATAGCAACGTCGTAAATACATGTGTTTGTAAAAATACTATCTTAAAATGTTTAAAATAGTAGGGAGTAAATATTAAGAGAGACATCAAATTAAATGACACGAGTGATAAATTCACCGATGGTGCAAGATCACGAAGATTTCTCTTCCTCTTCTTACTCTACTTGTACCTATAGGGAACCATGATAAAGTTATATTTTATTGCAAACAATGTTAGAATATGAATATTATGTGTGCATATTGTGTACCTTCCGTATGTAAAACTGGTATTTTGTAAGTGATAAACTTCTTCCTCCTAATCAACAGATGTAATAAGAGCGATGGGTTCTTCTAATTCTTGATTGCGTGGAGGCTCAATAAGAAATACCCATGGTTTATTTAGGTAATCATCTATAATAGCGTACAATGAAAACTCCCCATACGGCTGCAGGAAAACATAATGTGGAAATATTATTAATATGTACAATAAATGCTATGGAATACAATGGGTAGTACAATACCTGTGATGCATATGTATCTAAGTCTACCATGCTTGCATGGAGAAGAATTCGAACATCATCATGGAGAAGAATTCGAACATCATCGTGGAGAACAATAAATGTTCTATAATATGTATGATGTTTTAAAAGAATTCTCAAGAAGTGCCTATAATTTGAATAAGATAGTGAATAATAATGTTATCATTGAGTAGAAAATGTATAATAAGAAGTATATATCAATAACAAAAATTTGAGTATAACAAACCTTTTTTGAGTGATATCCGTTGGAGTTCGACATGTATAATAAGATAGATTCAATGCCCATACATAAGTATGGACACTTTTTGCAACTAATGCAAGCGTCATAAAACATGGGGTAAATGTCACTCACATATGCAAAAATCCTGAAATATTTCACCTATGTATGTAGAAAACTTATAATATCACAATATAAAATTTAGAAGCAGGAAATTTATATGAGATTGAGAACTGTGCTTTACATTTGGCCTAGATCCGTACTCGCCCAACGTAATTCTCGTAGCAGCGAACAACTTCTCCATATGCACAATCCGTAAAGTTCTCTTACGAATGAAATCAAAGTGATTTACCATACCTTCAGTACCGAATACCTAATACATGCAATAAAATTATTAGGTGTGTTCAAATATATGTAACTTGTATTAAGTATAAAAATTGAATATAATGCTATAAGTACCATCCTTCCAATACGTGTGTCTGCTTCAGCTTTAGGATTAATCACCAATCTACTAATTGGTAAAGTGGACACTCATATCCCTAAAATCAAAATATGTAGAAAATACACATTATAAATGTATACCATCATCATAGCCAAAATTGAATAATTTTACAAATGAAATATACTTTATTTGGATAGTAAAAGTACCATTATAATCTCTAACATGTATTCTAGAAGCAAGAAGTACAATTCATTGTACAAAGAATGGTGAAGATGAGTGCCCTCCATTTTCGCAAAATCTTCCCACAAAGTTAACCTCAAAGAATGCATCCTATACATATAGATTATATGTATGAATGTTAGGTAACAAAGATGCATTGATAAGTAAGCGTAAAAGTGTTAAGAGTCATGATAATACATATATCACAAAGTAGTACTTCGCGCTTCGCAATTCCATTATTTCTTACATTTCTAGAGGGGATACATAAACCATCATGCCGATGATATTTGTACGAAAAAAGTAAATATATTAAGCGTACTTGAAAGAATATAAATGTATAAATATAGTAAGAAATTTGAATTTATAAACTATATTTAACTATGACATTAGCTTGCGATCGCGGACATGGTGGGACATTGATGAATGGAACCAAATGTGGTAGGTGCTGGTAAGGAATTTCATCACAATCATTAATGATGCCAATAAATGTCGTTCTAGGCGTGAAAATCAACTTCAATATATTGGTGACCACTTTTTCTCTCCATCCGATGCAGCTATGAATCGACAACCCGGAGATGCAATGAACCTTGCCGGTTATCGAACATTCATCCATCTACTAATATTATCATCACCTTCTATGATACCAAATATCTCATCACACTACAAAATAAAGTATTACATAGTTATTTAATATACATGTACATATTGGTGAAATTGTGACAATTGTGATAACGATAATACCCGATAATCCATGAATATCACTTTCCAAGTAGTTCGTGCCGCATATTTTCGACACACATGCATCACATCAAGCGGACGGTTAAAGTCACGAGACTTGTTGAAGGATTGATTGCACATATCGGCATATAACTACACACTAAATCTGCCATCTCTATAATTAAAAATAAATGAAAGTTAGTATGTAAGGGTATAATATATTCAACACATTGTAATTGGTTGGTAAAATTAAAAGTATTTATAAACTTACAACACATTACAATAATAAGAACATAATAATATAATAATATTTAAATGTATATTCATATCCATATTTAGCAAGAAAAGGACTTATCAAACATTAGGACTGTCATTAAAGATTTCTCTATATACAATATTCTTTGTCATATTATTCGGCACATCCCTTTTATTGCAAATCGAAACTTTATTCCCGAAGGAGGAGTCACCTAAGAGATTGCAACATATAGTTGTCCATAAGAGAAAACAGGTTGAGGAAGATAAATGCCCACATATTGCAATGTTTGACGTTGACTTTTATTGATTGTCATTGCAAAGGCAAGCTTTAGAGGGAATTGCCTCCTCTTCAATGCGAATGGCAAGTCCTTAGCGAAGGACTAAGGTCAACTTGTGAGATAGTAACTCGAATGTCCAATGTTTCGACCAGTCAAGATTTTTGCTTATATCACCCTACTTCCCAACTTTTGAATAATTAAGCGGGTGCCATTACATAATCCAATTGATGGGTCAAGATTTCTCAATAGAACCACAGGAGCACCAACTTTCAATTCAATTTCATGATTCGAAAATCCTGAAAAGTTCATCCCATGTAACAACTCTAGTGGATTAATGTCATCAATCATGTTATCATTATGACTCGGTAGAAATGTATCGGAACTCAAATATGTACGGGTTTCACCAAGAAGTTATGCCAGAATTTTGGAATTAATTTCATCGACATCAATGTTCAAGGGTGCCAATATACAACGGTCCTGAAAGTAGGAATCATCTTTGTATCTATCAACCAAATTTGGGTATACGAATTTTGTCAAATTCGTAAGGCCATTATTGTCATTATTGATGAGAAATTCTACCGGAATCTCTATCCAATCTAACTCACTACCCCCTAAAAACGAATATCCTTGAATAGAACCTTTCCCAACATTTAAAGTCCATTCCGCAAAATTTCGCAATTTCTCGTGATCATCGTGACTCGATTTTCATGCATGAGTCGCATGTTGATCTTTAGAAGTTGGATATTACAAAGAGACCAAAATGTAGCTCTTGCTATCGAAGATGCAACAATATCTGCTCTATTCCCCTTGGTCACAATCGGAAGAACTTGCTTAAAGTCACCTCCAAAATCACCAATTTCCCCACAAATGCTTGGTTCGGACTACAAATATCTCGTAAGGAGCCTTCAAATGCTTCTAATGTATAGCGATGAGTCATTGAAGCCTCATCCCATATAATAAGGGACGCTTCCCTAATGAGTTTTGCTAATGCAGATTGCTTAGAAATTGAGCAGGTGGACGTCTCATTTGTATCAATTGGGATCTTAAACATTGAATAAGTCTGTTTTCCCAAAAGGTAACAACAGTGCGGCTATTCCGAGATGATGCCACCGACAACACTATCAAACCTTTTGACTTAAAATAAGTAAGGATAGCCTTCTAAAGATATGTTTTCCCGGTCCCTCCACTTGCCATAAATAAAAAAAAACAGCCTTCGTTGCCATCTTCATCCGAATGAATTATCGACTTGAATACCTGCAATCGATCCGAATTTAATGTCGGAAGTAACATGCGAAAGTTTTCTCCTTCCTGTTCTTGATCATAATCTAATTGCTCTCTTATGAGTCTATTCCCAAGTTGTTGTACCATATCAGGTGAAGGTAAAGGCATAGGAGGGTAATCCTTTAGCGATCGACCATTCTTATTCAAAACTAACTCAATTTCATAAAGTCCCATATTTTTCTATTGTTCTACGGATATCTCTAAAGAAGAGTGTCTATTTTCTCTTTGTAATATTCTATGTAAATCATAAATAATATCTTCCCAGTGTTGTTCCTACAAGCGAAGAGCATTTGTCACCTCCGAAAACATAAGCATTGAACAAAACATACTCCTTAGTTCTGCACTCGTTGCCCATGTTGATGCTTCGTTAGTGCTTCGTGCCATTCATTAGTGTCATCTAACAACCCTCGTGCTAAGCAAGCTTCCTTAAAAGTTGAATATACGACTCCATCAACAGTTCTTAAATCCCCATATGAAGTGGCTCCTTTAACAATATGCAACAACATTTGCAGATAATATCTCTCTCCCATATTTGGATGAGCACATGGCAATCACCCAATACATACCCTTTGCTTTCTCTTAGTCCATTTCTTATGGGATTTATTCCGGACATAGTAAGACGGGAATGTTGCAAAGGTATAATGTCTTGCTTCAACATCTTCAATGTTCGCAGTGAAACCACGAAGTCAACATATTAACTCTCTCACTTGTCTGTATCAACTCTAGGATGTGAATCCTTATCATTGAATACAACATACTGTTGTCCAGGCAAATGGTATTGTAATAACTCAACGGAAGGATAACGTTGTGTTATGTCAAATTCAAATATTCTCTAAATAGCATCCACAGGTGAAAGATAACGACAATCTAAATACTATTTAATCTCATCAACCAATTCATAATGTTGAGGACCTGTACCATATTCTACACTTTGTCCATTATCTTCAATAACTATGGTCACTCGATCAAGTCCCTTGTGCATATACTTGTGAAGGTATTTAATCACTTTCCTTAGTGCACAACGTTTGACATTAATATGTGCATCATATTTCACACAGAGATCACGATTATACGGTACTACCCATCTATTGTCGACATCATTACCCCGGATAGTTACACTTCTACCATCATCCCTATGTTTATATTTGACAAAACCATTTTCTTCAATAATGGTATTATCACAAAACAATTTAGGATAATGCTTTGAGCAAGTGCCACCATACATACGAGGGAGCATAAAAGGTGTTAATGCCACATGGACCATGTATCATATGTTTGATGACAGTTTCAAATGCAAGGGGTCATTATCCATATCGAGAAGCTCTACACATATAATATGGTCTATATCTTTAGCACATGTTGGCTTATCCTCATTTGCAACGGTTAATAGGATATGGGCATGTGGTAATCCCCGCCTTTTGAATTCAATAACATGTATATCTCGCAATAACTATGTCAAATATATTCCTCTCCTTGAAGTCTCGTTTTAGCTCTTTTAACCTTAAACGAAAAACTCTAGCAACAATGTCTAGTCTATTATTTGCATGTTGGCCTGGTTGTTGTGACAAAGCCTCTCGAATTTCAGGCCAATTTGGATTACACGTGAACGTCACAAAGAAATCGGGGTAACCCATTTGATTACATATGTCCATTGCATCCAAAAAGTGTTGTCTCATATAACGTGGCCCCCAGTAAATGTTGCAGGTAAGATTAACCTCTTTCCAACTGCAAAAGCATCATTTTCTCCAGCAGATAACAGCATCTTACAAGCCGTTGTATAATTCTCGCCCTGAGTGTACTTTGGTGCTCCTTACTATATCTTAACCTCCAAGCCTCAATTACACTATAACAATCTACAATAAATTGTAGAAACAATATATAACACCGAAGTAGAATGTGTCCCTCCATTTGCTCTATATTGTATAATAAATGCAAAAACTCTCTCATTGTCGTCATTGCACGACTACTACTTGATCCTTCGACACATGGAATATTGAACGTCCAACAATCTGTTCCATATGGAAATAGTAGTGGATATTGAAGAGGCATATACAACGGAGAAGTTTCATATATTCGCTGTAAATTTCCGTCTACTTTACGGACAATGAGGTCTTGATGTCTGTTCGCTTCATGGTCATCGCCGACTATGAGAGCTGCTACTTCATTTACTGTGGGCATTGTGTATTATCGTTCGGGGTGTGCTCCGATTATCCGAATGCTTAAATTAACAACGTTGTCTACTTGTAAGACATCTCGTGCATTTCGGAAAATCTTCACGTAAGGATTCACAGCATCAAGCATACGTTGTAAGGACTCTAAAGTAGTATGATCAAGTCCACGTATAGTTTGTTCGCCATTCAAAGCCCTACACCGATTTTGGACTTCATTATTAGTGTCATAGATGTATAGTTGTGCAAATTTGGGCCTTTGTCCTTGTCCAGGAAGTAATGAACCAATATGACGGTAATTTTGCCCACTTATTCGAAAGAGTAAGGACCTCGCCCATCCATTACGGATCGATCAATAGATCCACCCAGTGATGTGAATGATAACATGGAGTTATACATCCTTATATTATCAAGAAAATTTTGTTGATTCAACAATGTGTTTAGTAGAGGAGGAGGTGGGGGTAATGCTGCCAACCTAACATGCCCACCTTGACAGACATAGCATGAATCGAGGTTCCGAGACGCTACTTTTGGCGACTCTTTCCTCTAGCCACATGGTTGCTTTACAGGTGATTGAAAGAAATCAAAGTTCCAGTGAAACGCCAACGATGCGAGAACCTTCCGACAGGTGGATTTGTACGTGTAATTGATAACCGAGTTGCTCTAGATTGTGCTTGATGGCGTTCGCGTTCGCAACAAAGTGTGGTTCCGCTCGATTAGGATGTCGCCAGTTAAATCGCCTCATTATTGTATTATGTCGAGCAAGTCTTGTTCGAAGACTATTCCTAATGTTATCCACACTTTCGGATGGAGCTTCCATAACTACGTTTGAAAAAAAGATATATTTCCACAATAATTTAGACTATAATTTTCATAGTTCGATCAAGTATAATTACTATTATTTTAAATGTTTAAAATATACTATATTTCATATTGTTTTAATTTTATGAAGGAGATATGAGGTTCAATTTTAATTGTATTATATTCCATATTATTTTAGTTTTAGGAAGGAAATATGTGGTTCAATTTTAATTGTACTATATTAAGTTTAATTTTTTATAGTATGTAACAATATGATACTCGTGCTTAACAACATATTATTATATGCATCGTTTATGCATTAATGTTTCGTATTTTTTAATTTGAAAATGATATATGTGGTTCAAAATTAAATGCATATATTATTTTTAATTTTTTATAGTATGTAAAAATATGAATGAGCTTAAGCACATATTATTTTTTAAAAAGTTACACATTGCTATGTACGAGACAAATAATTTTTAAAAAGCACATATGCTATAATATTTTATTTTTTTTATAGTCCTAGTAAGGATATATGCAGTTAAAAATTGAAGATGCACATTAATTTTAAATTAGTTATAGAGGCTTAAAAGCAATACGATACGGATGTTAAGTAATTTTTTTATTAATTAATGTCCTAATCTATAGTAATAATGTAGTAATCTAATTAAACATACAAAATGAGTTAAACAACTATAGTGCCTTTTAGTTCTATTGAAGTAAAGGCTAGTTCAAAAGAAAATTAAGCATATATTATTGTTCTTATCTATACTCGAAGTAATGTTCTTTGGGCAAATTCGTAAGGGATTTTGGAATTATCCATTGGAGTAATGAAGGAAACAATATGGGTTAAATCTCCCGTCTTCCTCCATGAAGTTATGACTATTATTATTGATGGTCCACTTGTGTCGTTGTTTTTGGATGTGCTCTTGATAATTTGTCTTATATTTGTACATTCAATACTATTATCCTATTTTGATTTGTAAAAATTTATATGTTGAGTTAATTTCCTATTGGAGTGGAATTTAATATTTTTAATCAAATAAAAAATAAATAATAAAAATAAAATAATAAAAAATTAATATAATTATAAAATGATAAGGCGTGGTCATATTCAATGTAAATTACATATTAGGCAAGTGCATAACAACATAAGTTAATATATCAAATAAATTTATTAAAAAACTAAAAATTTTCAAATATTTCAAATAAAGAAACTGAAAAATTAATACATGTATACATATAACATATAAATGATAAACTTAAGATAAAAAAAGAAAATGTGAATTTGAAATGTACCTTTAATAATACCCGAGTGTCAAAGAAGAAACTTGTGAAATCAAAATAAAACTTTAGAAGAAACTTGAATTCGAGTACCTCCAATAATGCCCGAGAATGATAGAACAAACCTAATCAAAATTTTAAAAATAAATTCATACTTAAGTCAAAAATTTCTGTTTAAATTATAGAATTAGAAAAATAATACTATTCGGATTAATAATACTACCAACCCTTTTATAGTTCTTAATTCATAAATAACTTTAAACCGCTAGACAACTATTCCAAATAATAACTTTAAGTTGAAGCTCATTTATTACTATACATTGTACAAATTACTATTATAGATTTGAGTTAAATATAGTAACTCGAATATTACATCAAGGAGCAAGGTAGTATTCTTAATTCATAAAAAAGTGTAATTTGTAACTTTACGTTTTATACTACAATGTTTAAGTTAATTTCATCTCTTTATCCGTTAGATCCCGAAACCATTTCCTCTTTCTTGTTCTTGGTTGGAACATTGAAGTGGATTAGACCCATCCCAAATTTAATTGGGATCTTTCCCTTGTTGCATAGCCTAATACAGGAAGAAATATAATATTAGTAGTAGTTAATCACCAAAATCCACCCAAAATCAAACAATATTACAAATTGGATAGGCGTATTTCGTAGCACATGAACTACAACAACTACAATAATTGTGGATGGATTAAACACCAAAATTGCTTTAAGAATACTATATTAATTGCTTTAAGAAGAGGGTAGGCAGCAAACCCCCCCCAAAAAAATCCCCAACAAAAGGGAAATCTACAATGTCATGAGTCACTAATGAAACAAGTATTTTCTATTTCTTAATTTAAATAGCAACAATAAAGCAAGGAAAAATATAAGGAAAGAAAATTAAAAAAAACAGTTATATTTTGGACAAGTTTACACATACTATCAAAAATCATGAACTTCTAAGGCATACAGCAAGGAAGGATAAATTGACAAATGTACCATGCAAATGGCATATAAACCATACATAAACCCTAATGTAACCCACAACTTCAGGATGAGCTGATCCATAGACAATCTTACACTCACACATAATTTTAGTATACACCAACCTCGTTTTGTTGGGCATCTTTTAGGACCCGATCATTTTTCACTTCACACAAATTTTTAAGTGAGACCATCTCAACCAACAAAAGGGGGTTTATTAGTTCAAGAGATGGGTCAACATCCGCTTTCTCAAGCTGGATGAAAATGTGGGCAATCGGAGATTCAACTCTACAGGTAACTATAGGTTTTGGGTTAGGTCCGAAACTTTAAACCTTTCAACAACCATCCACTTAACTTTCATATCAATGTGTCAAAATCCAAAATGCGGAGAAGTTCTCCAAACGGAACAACGGGGCATCATTCAAACAGAAACAAATGACTCTCCAACCCAAAATCTTTTCCGACAAGCATAGGCAAATCCAAACTTTGCATTTGAGCAAAATCAAAAATTCATCAAAAACCCATGCCAAATATGGTAATTTACAACCACTAGTAATTGAAGCAATCAACCTTTCTAGTTTCAACGATCATCCAATTAACTTTCACATCACTGTATCAAATCGGAACAATAGGGCATCATTCAAACAAAAAGAAATGATTCTTTCTAAACCAAAATCTCATCTTTTCTAACATGCATAGGTAAATCCAAACTTTGCATTGAAACAAAATCAAGAATTCATGAAAACCCATTTCTAATTTAGTAATTTATAACCTCTATTACCATAATTAATCCAAACCCATAATCTAAACCCCCTCCCGACACCCAATAAACGTACAAAAGTTTAAAACCCATAATCTAAAATCCCTCAAAACTAAAAGAAAAGTATGCTCAGTAAATTATGCATCTAACCGCACGGATCCAACCAACACAACAGAAATTCAAAGCAATTCAAGTACAATAAACGAAATCTTGACCTAAAAAGTGAGTTGTATAACAAAAAATTGAAGAAACTTCGAGATTATGGGCAAAAACTGCAGAATCTCTGGGAGATCAAACGAAATGAAGAAAGCAAAGCATAAATCAAAATGAGAAAAGGCGAAAAGAAGGAAGGAGAGAGAAAATTTACCGGTCGACGGAGCGAGGAATGGTAGCGGCGTTGGAGTACCGAGCTACTAGATAGACGAATCGGAGGGAGGAGCTGGGGGTGGAAGAACGAGAGAATAACGGGGAATTTATTTAAAGATCTAAAAAGGAGTAGACGAAACTTAGAATACGCGCTGATTTTCAAATTACATCAATTTACAGAAAGTGAGAGAGAGACAGAGACGAGAGGACGTCGGAACTCGAAGAGGAGGGAGACGATGGCGGCCTTGGTGACTGTGGACGGCGACGGTGGGTGTAGGGCTAGTTAATTCCGGCTTCGAGAGGAGGACGACGATGACAGATGCGAGGCTGGTTGATTTCGGGAGAGATAGAGGACGTCGGAACCTGAAGAGGAAGGAGACGACGGCGGCCTCGGCGACTCGTGGACAACAATAGTGGGTGTAGGGCTGGTTGATTCCGACTTTAGAGCAGGACGACGATGGCGGTGTGAGGCTGGTTGATTCGACTTCGGATGTGAGAAGTGGTGGAAGAGAGAGAGAGAGAGGGGGTTAAGATAGAGGTAGAAGAAGTGGTGAATATACGGGCATTTGGTGGAAGAGAGAGAAGGTAGAGTTATAGATAGACGCAAAAGGATAGAGACATGACAAGACCTGAAGAAGTGGGTCACATAGCGAAAGGATAGAGACGTCAACGGCGGGAGTTTAGGAAGTGTATATTTGATTTAATTTTTCTTACTGATAAATTAATTTACATCAACGGCTGGAGTTTATCTACGCAATTTTAATGGTTGAGATGATCTTAAATTCGAAAATTACTCCGGTTGCGGTATTTTGAAATTTGAAAGATTGGCATTATATAGTGTATAGGTAAGCAACTCTTCTCCATTGCACTTAGGACGACAAGTGAGTAAAACCGTTTAAAAATTGGAAACTGAAATTGATATTATATGTCTATTGATTAGAACAAATCAAATCTCATAATTCTTTTCATTAGTTAAATTTTAAAAAAATTAGGTAAATTTCGGAGGTTAGGCCCCAGTTCTTTTCTGGTAGAAGCTTGGGTATAGTAACACCGTGCACACCATGGCATAAAAGCCTAAATAAGTTATGTAGAACCCTACGACTCAGAAAATAAATTGGCTCAGTGAAATTGAGTTAATTACGTAATAAATATAGTTGTTTGCAAAGTCTTATTGGCTAATTTGGAGTTGTTGTTGGTTAAAAATTGAATTTTTGTTTCCAAAAGTCCAGCTTCAAGCTTGCCAATGACACTCAATCAAATTTTTTCGATAAAAAAATACCTTTCTATAATTTTTCCTTTTTTCAACATTTGCTTAGTTTTCTTTTTAAATTTTTTTTATTAGTCTAAATTTGATTTTTAATTAAATTTTGTCTACTAAAAATTGTTCATTAAACAATGACATTTCATCAAAAATTAACTTTATTATTCACTTAATAGCATTGTATTGTACACTAAATATTATTGCACCATACACTAAACCTTATTTTATTATACACTAAATAATATTATATTTTGAATTGAGCAAAAATAACTATAGAGGTATACCTTTCATAAACTTCGATAAAATAAAATCCACAATTCAAAACCATGAACCTCACAACGTCTAACTCCATGAAAACTATTCCAATTTGGTTCACAATAATATGTTGTTCACTAAAAATTAGCCTATTGTTCACTAAAAATTAAATTAGTTTCACTAAACAATGATATATTGTTTACCAAAAATCGACTTTATTCACTTAACAACAATCTATTCTACACTAAATATTATTCTATCGTACACTAAATATTATTTTATTATACACTAAATAATATTATTCTATAAATTATATAAAATGTATGTGGACGTATACGTTTGATAAACTTAGATCATAAAAACCCATAATTTAAAATTTTAAACCATCAAACTGCTCCATGAAAGTCATTCCAATTTCATTCAAAATAACCTATTATTAACTATAAATTAACCTACTGTTAACTGAAAATTGAGTTATTGTTCATTGAAGAAAACAACCTATTATTAACTAAAAGGTAGTCTATTTTACTCCAAAAATATTCTATTGTACACTATAACATATTGGCATTGTTTTGATACTGCTTGGTGATGACGAACTTCTACCTTTGCCATAATTGCTACCATAGCCGAATCTTAGCTTCTCCCCTCTACCATTACCTCCTCTACTCATCGGCAATGCTGGAGAAGAACTCATTGGTGTAAGAACAAGAGGAGTAAAAATGATGAGTTTCAACGAGGAGAGAACTAGAGTCAAAATAGTGGCAGAGTGGAGAACAAAAGGCGTGCTTTAAGTCCCGGCAGATCACCATCAAACCACTATTAAAATTGTTTGATCTCCAACAATCAAACTACTTCATAATATATGTAGCTTCCTCAATTAAAGATTTAGATTGTTCCATAAATTGAGAAATACAGTAAGCTGCTAGGGTTTGATTTCATTGGAAAGACAAATTTTGAAAATAGCATTAGCATCTCTAGACACTTAAAAAGTGTCGTCATTATCTCTTTTATTTATTTTTGTTAGTCCGGTGATGAAATCCAGTTTTGTTTGCATGCTCGGGCTAAGATCGGACTAAAGCGGAGTGACGGAAGCCAGTAGCCCGCAAAAATCCAACTGGCACCAAAAATAAAAAATTTCCAAAAATAGAAACCTTTCAAAAATAGAAAGTTTTGAAAAACGGAAAGTTTCTTGCCTAGCGCCAGTACCTTTTTTCCCTTCCGGCCGGTCCAAATCAGGTTCGGACTCCTATACCAGGATTCAAAGCGGTCTCGGTCCAAAAGTCTGCTTAAACGTTGCGTTTTACTTTTCTTCGAGTGGCCAAACGCAGCACGCGTACCCGAACGTCCGTACAACGACGTTTTGACCGGCGCCAATTTCCAAGACTCTTCGAACCACATCCTTTTGACCAAGAAAATATCCGGCTCATTCCTTAATCCTTTTTCAAAAATTTCGAATCCGATTTTGTCTTTAATCGACGACTAACCTCAATTTAGGGTTTTTCAACTCTAAGGGGGCACCCCTCCCCCTCTATTTGGCGGCACCTTCAGCAGGAAAACGCTCCTTAAGCTGAAAATTTATTTTCCTCACTCTCTCCTACACTCTCTTCTCTCTATCTCTCATTTACTCCACTTTAGTACCCATTCTAAACCACTTACAAAAAGGCTTGCTTTTTCTTGCCATCGCCCACAATCACTCTGCCAAAGTTAGATCATGATTCAAGCCTAACAGTTGGGTTTACCCGAGGGAGCCATTCCACCATCCAAAGTTTGTTTTTCACTTTATTTAATTTCAATTCTTTTATTGCTTTCTATATTGTGGATTCACGATATAATCGCTTTACTTTCCTTCCCACCCGATGTAATTTTGATGTATTTTTCGCTTTCTTTTATTGGTTTATTTATTTCTTTTATGTATCTTTTTCAAAGCATGTTTGAGTGCTTCAATTCGGTAATTCGCTTTTTGTTTGCCTGTTTGATTTAACGCGATTTAAACTCACTTTTTCAATTAGTAGAGGTCGTCTTTTTACGAGTAGAATAAAAAACATCCCTCTTTATTTCGGACTTTCACCCCCAAACATCGGATCATTAGTTTAATTGATGGAGTCCTTTTTAAAAACCTTTTCTGGTTTTGAGTTTTTGTACCAAATTTAGAAAAGTGCTTATTTTATTCTTGTTAGTTTTTTTTCTAAAATTTACTAGCGACTCCTTTGTTTTACCTTTTTATTCTTTAAATTGGTTCTCGGCATTTCAGGTGAAAAAACTACAAAAAATGGTCAATTTGGCAGCTTCGACTATTTGATCAAGACCGATTCCTCGGTCTCGACTACATAGCCAGCACCGATTACCAATCGAGTAGGCGACAGCCGGCTCCGGTTGGTAATCGAACTTAGCTCCCGGCCCGGGCGAGTGTTTACTACTTGGCCTAATAGCTTTGCTGTAGATCGACTCCCTTATTTTTTAATTATTTTTCTTAAGAAATAACATCCCCGACTTCGAAACCACTTTCAAAAATAAATTGATTTCCTAAAAATCGTCAATCAATCCCTTCTTAAAAATCTCTTTCAAAACCTTTATCGTTCGCTTGATAATCACACCTCACGTGAAGCTGATATTTGTGGGGAAGCTCAATTTGGTTCTCTACAGGGACGGGTCGTGGCTTCTACAATGGCCACTCCACTCGGAGACAATTATTAAAAGGGTGAGATTCGAAAGTTGAATTTGTGAATCTTTATCGCGTTTGCATTAGGCATTTTTGCATTTAGGCGACCTTGAACATAATTGCTCTTTTTGGACCTATAGGCTTCAGCACTTAAAGAACCTTTAAGGTTGAATCATTATCTTGGTGATTCCATTTGACTTAACACCGAGGTGTACTCCGGGGTTGTTAGAATCAGGATCATAAGTAGGATCGAGCGGGGTAGTTAGAATCGAAATCGTAGAATCGGATCGAGAATCGTAAGATTCTAATATTTGTTTGTAATAGTGAAATTTTTTTATAAGATGAAATTCTTAGCAAACATTTATAAAGATTTAGAAATCTAATTCAACTATAATTTGTGAAAGATTTTGTTTCAAAAACATATTATTATGATGAATTCTCAAATAAAATTATGTGTCAAAAATTTATAAAATTTATTTAGAATTGTGGATCGGATCGTAGGATCGTAGAATCGTATTACTATCCTACCATATATTTTCTGAACTAAATTAGGATCATAATATTCTAATATATTTAAGATTCTAATGCGAGTTGGATCTATGAAAGGTTTTTGGATCGTAGAATCGTAGGATTGTAAGATCCAGATCGGGAGTTTAGTAATCATGGTGTACTCTACTCATATCAAGCTCTTGATCCTTGATTGAGAGGTATTGATAATTTAGGTCTCACTATGCATTCCATAGGGGATAAAATTTTCATACTATGAGCCACCATGTTTATCCTACCTATAATTTCCTTATGGACATAAAACTTTGGGAGTCTAGGTTATACCGCTTATCATTTGCATGCTTGAATGAATGTGGATGTTTTAGTATTTAACCTTCTTTTGTGAGCCTTTAGCTTAGTAAGTTAGGCAGTTTGTGGTTCACTAAAGAATCCTTACATGTGTGCAAAAATAAAATAAAATAAAGAACCTTCTTGAGTCGGTTTATTTAGGTGCATTTTAGCCAAAGTCAATTTTTCTTCCCCCTTAAGGTCGAGTCAATTAATTACATTTTCCAAGTCAATCCAATTCCTTGTAATCTCGATCCAAAAGAAATCTAGAATGGGCCGTAGCCCTTGGGCTGAACCGGCACTGACTGCTCGTTTGTCACTCAGGCCGGGTCTTTCCGTTGACCCATTCTCGTGCTTTAATACGTTGTAATTCGGGTCTCCTTTTCCGCATCTCCTCAGCATAATTGAATCTTTTCATTTTTGCATTAGCCAAAATTAAATTTGTCTCAATTAGGAGAGTCCATTTTTACATTAGAAAAAATTTAATCAATCTCAATTAGGTAAGTCCATTTTTTGAATTAGCTAAAATTTAATTCATCTCAATTAGGTGAGTCCATTTTTTACATTTGCCAAAAGTTCATTCATCTCAATTAGGTGAGTCCATTTTTTTTTTTTAACATTAGCCAAATTTAATTCATCTCAATTATGTCAGTCCATTTTTTAATTGAGTTTATTTTTTACATTAACTAAAATTAAATTTATCTTAATTAGGTAAGTTCATGTTTTTGCATTAGTCAAATTAAATTAATCCCAATTTAGTTGAGTTCATTAGTCAAACAAAAATAATTGGTGCATCATTTCCTCTTAGATTAATTTTTGTATTCATCATTGATGATCATCCTTTTGCATTTTTAGTCAGTCTGCATATTTATGTGCATTCCAAAATGTAATTAATTTTTTAATACCGTGGCGTATGTGTAATTAATTTTTAGGGTCTCACATTTTTTACCTAATATTAGATTACCCTCACCGTTTGAACTTGTATAAAATATGGCCTTAACTTCGATAAGTAAGTAATTAGACAATTATACTCTTCGTAATTTTTTTATTTTGCCCGCAACTCCCCCTCCCCCTTCTCTCTCATTCCCCCTCTCATGCGCCATTCCTTTGCCCAATCTCTAGCACAGACCTTCACCCCTCTCCCTCTCTCCCCTTTTTCTCAACGCCATAACCAAACCTCCACAAACCTTTCAAAAATCAAAGATTTAGCTGCCTCGTTGTATCTTCTTCTTCTTCTTCTTCAACTCCTTTGTCTTCTTTTCTAGTCTAATAATTGTTCTAAATCATTTGAAAAATTTGACGTCCTTCAAATATTTAGCTTTCTCCCAAAATTCGAATTCGAGTGATTTAAGAGATGTCGGGAATCCAAAACGTCCCTCCCCAACAAGAACAACAACAAGAATTAGAAAAACAAACACCACATAATCAGAATTAGGATCAACAAGGCCACAAGAGAATTAGACCTTAAAGAATCAAAATCAATCATTGAAAGAAATAGAAGAAGTAGAGGAAAAACAAGACCTACAAGAGAATCAAAATAAAAAAATTCAAAGAAGAAGAAGTAGAAGCAATAGAGGAACAAGAAGAAGGGCGGAACAAGGAGGAGAGAGAAGAAAAGCAAGTGGAAGAAAAGGAACACCAAGGGGAACAAAATATGGAAATCAAAGATTTGGCCCCTCATCTTCTCCTTCTTCTTCAACTCCTTTGTGTTCCTCATTTTATCTCTCCTCCTTTTGTTCCGATTTGGCTGCCTTCTTCTTCTTCTTTTTCTTCTTCTTCTCCTTCTTCTCCTCTCCTCTTTGCTCTTCCTCCTCTCCCTTTTCGTCTTGCCCTTGTTCCTCTGCTAAATCATTTTTCTTCATAGTTTGCTTGAACGCGGAGAGAGAGAGAAGAGAGAGAGGGGAAGAGACAGAAAGAGTTCCACGACTTGGTTGAAAGAGGGAGAGAGAGAGAGAGTTGCAAGCAAGACAAACATTTATGAAGGGTATAATTGTCTTATCACTCATTTATCTCGATGGTGAAGCCCTATTTTATACAAGTTCAACTGATGAGGGTACCCTAAAATTAGGTAAAAAAGGTGAGACCCTAAAAATTTAATTACACATACATCGAGTACTAAAAAATTAATTACACGTATTCCAAAATAAAAAGCATACCATCCATTTCTTTTTTAAGGATTGGTGTAACTTTTAGAAGGAGGATCTATTTGAAATTGTTTGGGATGATGATCCTCGGTGTGAAGTTGTCATTCGGAATGTTTGGAAGACCAAGTGTGGATGCTCGATGTGCTCGAACACCTAAAAAGTGTCTTGTCTTTTCTTATTCCCTTATTTGTTTGTTTATTAGCTTTTTGATAAAGTCTTAGCTTTACCTGTATGATCGAGGTTAGATTGGATCAAGGCAACTTTCATTTCCCTTCTTCCAGCCCAAAATGGAAGCCAAGAGAAGCCCATCGGCCAAAAAATTTAGTTTCCCAAACCAAAAATTTTTAAAAATAGAATCTTTCCAAAAATAAAAAGTTTCTAAATGTGGGCACCCTCCAAAATCGGCGTGGGTCAAATCCTTTGCCTTGAGTTTCATGCCCTCTTCCTTTTTGAGCCTACACTTCACAAAAATAGCCCAAAATTCAACCCGAGTGACCCATGTTAGCCACAAGCCTCATTTTTGGATGCACATATCCCCATACCATCAAATGACCCATTCTGATCACTTGCTTGCCAAATTGCATCACTTTGACCCCGACTATAGTGACCCACGTCGGTCATCCCTTCTGCATTATGTATCGTTTTGACTCGTTCAATTCTACAATATTCTCATCTTATCCTCTGCTGGTTTTGAGGAGCTCGAATATGCTGATTCCAACTACTATGAGGCTCAAATGTGGAAACCCTACCTCTACTTCATTACTATAAATTGGGTGCCTTACCCCTTCATTTCCACATACCATTCAACTACATTAGAGCCCCACATAATGTTGAATCCTAACTCTTATTTTTCTATCCTCTCACTTCACTTATATCTTTATTTACCCTCTCAAAAAGCCTTCAACAAGAGGAAGAATTACTTCCTCCTTAACTCACATTTTCCTATCTTTATGCTATTGAGATCCGGACGAGCCCCAGTAGATTGATAGGTGGGTCAACTTGAGGGCACAAGATGTAGATCTCCAATTTTATGTTTGTACTCTATTGTTTTGTTTCATTTGTGTTATTCAAATTTCCATATTATAGTTTTGGAAGACGTAATTTGATTAACTTTCCTCCCCACCCGTTGTAATAGTTTAGATATATCGCATTCTTTATCGCTTGTTTTTATTTGCTTTATTTATCATTTTTTCAGTATGATTTGATTGTTTCAATTCCACACTAGCATAATGCTTGCCTATTTAACATAATTTTACATTCCCATTTTAATTAGTAATGGTCGTTCTTTTAATAGGTAAAATAAGGAGTAAGCCTTCTCATCTTGTACCTTCGTCCCTAAACATATGATTATTGGTTTAGGCCAATGGAGTCCTTTTTTAATAACATTTCTTAATTTGAGCTTTTTGTCTCCTTTGATTATCCTTTCGGTTTAAGATCAAATTAGAAAACTATTTATTTTGTTTGTTTTTAATCAAAACCGATCGATAGCTCCTATTTCTTTAATCTCTTTTTCTAAATAATGCATATCGGTTTTCTTTAGAAAATTGAACAATTTTGAATAGACTTTGCAACCTTTACTTTCTGGCTAGGACTCCTCAAGCCGCGGACGTCGAAAGGCCAAAGTCGATCGCTAATCGCATGTGATCCATGCCGGTTACTCATGGCAAGTCCTAGGCCCAACTCCTTGCCCAAGCAGTCCTACTTATTGGCTTAGTGAGTTTCATCTGTAATATGTCCGGAATGGTTTAACTTTTGCTCCCTATCATAAGAATTCTAAAATTCATTTCGAAAATAAAATGGTTTTTAAGATCGCCAACCAACCTAAACAATACTAAAACCTTATTTCTTAATAAGCACACCTCTCTACCATTCAACATTCGTCGGAAACGCAATTCGCTCTTTGGTGTCGGCTATGGCTTTTATGGATGTGGTTGCAAATTTTGTGTCTAAGGTGTAAAGTATATATGCTCTCTTATACAATGCAACACAAATGTGTTTAGGGACATCTCCGCCCTCTCGTAATAGTTTAGATTTTTCTCTTTCTTTAGCGCCAACTTTATATTCCTTATTTAGCACTTTTTGTTAGTGTGCATTGATAGTTTCAATTCCGTACTACCATGATGTTTGCTTGTTTTCTGTAACATAATTTTACATTCCCATTTTAATTAACAAAGACCGCTTTTTAACGTGCAAATTGAGGAGTAACCCTTGTCATCTTGTACCTTAGCCCTCGAACACTAGATCATTGGTATAGGCCAATGGAGTCCTTTTCAAAAACATTTCTTAATTTGAACTTTTTTTGTTTTCGGTCGTCCTATAGGTTTAAGCTCAAATTATGAAACTATTTATTCTGGTTGTTTTTAATCAAAATTGACTAGTGAATCTTATTTCCTTAATCTCTTTATTTTTCCGAAAATTCATCTCGGTTTTTTCCGGAAAATTGAACCATTTTGAACAAATTTTGCAACCTAGAATTTCTATCCTAGACTAAGCCCACACTCGGTCACCAGCCATAGGTGACCTAAGTCGGTTACTTATGGCAAGTCTTGGGCTTAAATCCTTGCCCAAGCAATCTCGCCGATTGGCTCAAGGAGTCTCTTCGCAATATGTCCATAATGTTTAACTTTTTGTTGCCAATCCTAAGAATTCTAAAATATATTACGAAAATAAAGTGGTTCTTAAAACTGCCTTCCAAGTTTTAAAAAATCAAAATCATTATTTCTTAATAAGTACACCTCTCTATCAATCGACATTCGTAGGAAACACGCTCCGCCCTTCGGCATGGGCCCCGACTCTTACAAATGCGGCTACAAATTGTGTGCCTAAGGTGGAAAAGTGTATGTCTTCTCTTATGACTTGGAATATGGATGAGTTTGGGAACATCCTTGCCCCCTATAATAGTTTAGATTTATCGCTTTCTTTAGCGCTTTTTTATTTGCTTTATTTATCGTTTTTAGTATGCTTTGATTGTTTTAATTCCTAAGTAGCATTATGTTTGCCTGTTTTCTTGAACACAATTTTACATTTCTGTTTTAATTAGTAAAGGTCGTTTTTCTAACGAAAAAATGAGGAATAACCCTTCTCATCTTATACCTTCACCCCGAATATTGAATCATTGGTTTAGACAAATGGAGTTTTTTTCGAAAATCTTTCTTAATTTGAGCTTATTGTCCCTTTGGTTTAAGCTCAAGTTATGAAAGTACTTATTTTGTTAGTTTTTAATAAAAACCGACTGGCGATTCCTATTTCTTTGATCTCTTTTTTAAAATAATGCATCTAAGTTTTTTTCTAGAAAATTAAACCATTTTGAACAGCTTTGGTAACCTGGACTTTCCGGCCGGGACTCGCGTGACCGAGAAACCCATGTCGATCGCCGGTTGCGGTTGACTTAAGCCAATTACTTATGGTAAGTCCTAGGCCTCACTCCTGGCCTAAACAACCCTACTCGATTAGCTTAATGAGACTCGCTGCAATCTATCCAAAATGTTTAACTCTCTGTAGCCTATCCCGAGAAATCTATAATGCATTTCAAAAATAAAATGGTTCTTAAAGCTGTCGACCAACTTCAAAAAATCAAAAGCCAGCACACCTCTTTACCAATCAATGTTCGTGGGAATGCAATCCGCGCTTCTATGCCTACCGTGACTTTTGTAGATTCGGTTACAAATTGTGTCTCTAAGGTGGAAAGGTGTATGTCTTCTCTTATGCCTTTGAACATGGATGAGTTCGGGAATATCCTCGCCTCGTGTAATAGTTTAGATTTATTGCTTTCTTCTTGCTTTCTTTATTTACTTTATTTATTGCTTTTTTTTTAGTATGCTTTGATTGTTTCGATTCTACATTAGCATTATGTTTACTCGTTTTCTTTAACACAATTTTACATTCCAATTTTAATTAGTAAAGGTCATTTTTCAATGAAAAAATGAGTAACCCTTCTCATCTTGTACCTTCGCTCCGAACATCGGATCATTGATTTAGGCTAATGGAGTCTTTTTTGAAAACCTTTCTTAATTGAGCTTGGTATCCCTTCGATTTAAGCTCAAATTAGGAAAGTATTTATTTTGTTAGTTTTTAATCAAAACCGACCTGGAGACTTTTATTTCCCTAATCTCTTTTTCTAAATAATGCCTCTTGGTGTTTTCCGAGAAAATTAAACCATTTTGAACAAATTTTGCAACCTGAACTTTCTGCCCGGGAATGCATATACGAGCCTAGGCCGGAAAGCTCATGTCGTTCGTCAGCTACAAGTGACCCATGTCGGATACTTATGGCAGGTCATGGGCTCGACTCCTAGCCAAAACAGTTCCACTTATTGGCTCAGTGAGTTTCACTCGCAATTTGTCTAGCATGTTGTAACTTTCTGTTGTCTATCCCGAGAATTTTAAAATGCATCTCAAAAGTAAAATGGTTCTTAAAACCGCCGGACAACTTGAAAACAAAATCAAAAGCCTTATTTGTTAATAAGCACACCTTTCCGCCAATTGATATTCGTGGCGAACACTATCGACCCTTCGGTGCAAGTCGTGGCTATTATAGATGTATTTATAAATTATGTGTCTAAGATGGAAAGATGTATGTCTCGTCTTATGCGTTGAAAAACGGATGAGTTTGCGAAAATCCATAAACAAATTAATTTACGACAAGAGCAATTCAAGGTTGTGCATGACGTTGAGGGTTATTGTGTTTAGCTTGTCGAGCTTCGGGATTGGCACATGAAAGAGGAAGTGTTATGATGGCAGCGATCGCATGTCGATTTTCTGAAATTTGGAAACAAAATTTCTTCTTGGTTGCCTCTAGAGCTAATGGGCGTTGTTATGTGAATTTAATCTCGGAATTCATGGGTGAGAACAGTTAGATGTATTCGAGAGATAGATGATCTTGAGAAAATTAGAGTGGATTTTTATGGCGAGTTGTTCTAGACCTTTGACCTTCTTATATAGGTTTGGTGATTGATCACATCCCTCACAAAGTGTTCACGGAGATGAACACTTAGTTTTCACATCCCTATTCAATGGAGGAAGTCTTCATAATGCTTAACGAATACATCCGGGTAAAGCTCCAAGCCCCGATGGTGTGAATATATTCTTCTATCAAAATTTTGGCTGGTGGTCGGTGAGGACGTTACAAATGCAGTCATAGCAATATTGAATGGAGCGCCTATACCGCCTTGTTATGATTTCGAAGAAGCATAAACATACTCTTGTCAATGACATATAATCTATTAGCCTATGCAATGTCATTTATAAGCTAGTTACTAATGTTGTTCAAAATCGATTAATTTCTAAACTCATTTCGGAAACTCAAAGTTCTTTAATCTCGGGGTGGTTAATTACTCATAATGCTCCCCTTTTGAGGCCTTCCATTTAGTGCATTGCCATTCATGAGTCACTGGTAGCATGACAATCGAATTCGACATGGTAAAGGCATATGATCGAATAAAGTGTAGCTTTTTGCAACAAGCATCGTTAAAATTGGGTTTCGTGGTGTGGCGGTGTAGAGCTAGTAATGGAGTGTATCACTTCAAATTCTTTTTTTGTCATTATCAACTTCTTTGTTATGCTATCGTAAGGATTGTGTTTAAGTGACCCAATATCTTCTTACCTTTATTTTGTGCCAAAGGTTTGTTTTAACTTGTCATAGGCCCCGTAAGTGATGGGCGATTGTTGGGCCATATAAATTATCCCACGACTCCTATTTCTCATTTATTATTCGTAGACAATACTGTTATTTTTTACAAGGTATATCGTTAGCAAGCTGAATTGAGTAAGAAGATTTTGGAATTATGAACAAACCTCGGGTCAAAGAGTTAATTATATAAAAACAAATGTGGAATTCAGGCCCGCACACCATAGTAGGTTTGAGATAGTTTTCTAATTACATTTGACTATTTTGGAGGTCTTTTCTCATGAGAAATACCTCGGATAAAGTAGGAAAATCAAGAGCCATTCTTGTTTATTAAGAATTGGTTCACCAAATGGTTGCATGGTTAGAACTTAGATGAGTAAACAACCCTCTTGGGCTAGTAGGAAAGTGCTTGTTAAAACTGTCACTTAAGAAATCCGCGCATATACCATGAGTATGTTCAAGCTTCCAAAAGAGTTTTGAGGTGTTATCTAATCTATTATCAACTAAGTTTTGATGGAGCCAATCGTTGTTGGAGTCGTATAAAATCCACTAACCTGGTAAGGCTCGTCTTGAGGTAAGCTTGATGGGGACATTTAGTTTAAAGATTTTGGACGTCTTTAACAAAACTCTACTAGTACGTCAATTTGTCCTTATTATGAATAGTGACGGCTCATTGGTATGACAACATTTCAAAGCTGTCTACTTTTTGAATTGTAGCATGTTGGATGCTCCGTTAGGCCATCAACCTAGCTTCACACGGTGTAGTCCTGGAATGTTAAGTAGGTTGTCATGGAAGGTACACGCTAGAAGGTTGGAGATGGCTTTTCAATTAACATATGAGATGACTCGGGGGTTGCCCAACTTTCCTCTTTTAAGATAATTACATCGCCTGATCTTGGGTTCTACCTCTTGAAGGTTGGTAATCTAATTGATAGAGATATGGATGAACGAAATATCAATATGCTCCATAAATTATCTCTTTTTGTTGACGTTGATGTTATTAAATTGATTGCCCTGAGTTAAAGATGGTCGACGAATAGACATATTTATCATGAGTCATCCATTAGAGGATTCACGAGTCAAAATATCTTACCACTTTATATATCCTCGGTTGCGAGACGAGCATAAAAAGTGACTTGAGGGTTCATTGGGCTCTTAGAGTTGCCCTTGGAATTGAACTTTTCACTTGGTATAGTTGTGTCAATGCATTAAATTAAATTCAAAAATTGGGGTCTCTTAATTCCCAACTTTCCAATAAGGTACGGAATGTGTGTAGGGTTTGAAGAAACGTACATTCATACGCTGGTTGAATACCCTTTAGCTCAAACTATTTGGCGTGCAGCCACTTCCGCGATTGGGTGTTAATGAAGAAATTTGCTTCTAACATTTATGGCTCAAGATCACTTCGAAGTTGATGTTTGGGATGAATTTTTTGCGAGTCATGTGCGAAGTATGGAATGCTGGGAATCGTTGCCTGTTTAAAAAGCTCGAGGATGATGTATCAAGATTGAGTGAGAAGATTGTGAATTTTTAAGGCATATAGAGAATATGGCATTCGCTTGGAAAAGAGTAGCCATGGAGTTGCATAACTCGTGGTCCCGGCCCCCTTCTAGGGTGATAAAACTTTGCTTCGAGCTGGGTTGTTCAGCGATTAGGGGCATGGCTGGGGCAATGTTCAGATATAGTGATGGGGTTATTTTTGGTGTAGCGGTAGATCAAGACGCCGGGCACCGAGCTTGGAATGGGAGGAAGCTTGTGCTTGTATTTTTGCTATAAAGGAATCACAAACTTGAAAAAAGGGAGGTCTTGACTTCATAACTTGGGCTTTTTAAGTGATATTTTATCGCTTTTGCTCGTTTTCCGACCTTTTCTCCTTTTCATTTGTTAGGAGGGAGGGTAGTAAAATAGCTTATCATTTAACTCACCTTCAATGCTATGATCGAGTACCCTAAATTTGGTCGGAGGATAGTTTAAATTCTTTCTTTGATCCGCACTCGGAATACTTTTGTGCTGGTTCCAAATTTGAGAATTATAACCTACCGCATTCTTGGTCCAAATAAAACATTATCAATTTAACATTTAAGTATTAAGAGAAATATATATTTCTATATTGTATCTCACTATCACAATATCAGTTCAACACTTACTTTTTGATAGAAAAGGGATGTTCATCAATGAAACGTTATATGCCATTTATAATGAAAATCATTTAACAAAAATAAATCTAAAATGTCAAAATAAATACCCATATTCAAAAAGTTAATGGTAAATATACTATCGAACGACTTTAATCTTGCAGCATCTTTCCGGCCACTAACCGTGTTCTTCAATGTCATTGCGTTATTCCCAAACATCGTGAGTTATAGTGTAACTCTCTTAAGCAGGTTTATATTTGATATGATAGACTACACTTGTAAGGAATATCGCCATGATATATCTTTATGAAATTCCATCATGTGATTCATGCTCAAATTAAACTAAGCAGATTTCATATGATAAAATCCAATCATCCTACATAATTTGCCACTTTTAAATCTATGAAAACTTGCATGGGGAGCAAGAGATAAAGCTCACACTTAGTCACACAATTAATCTGACCAGTCAAACGTGCATATTCAACTATTCTATCTAACCCTCATTTTGTTATATTGAATTTTGATCTCAAGGTAAATATTCAATAGCGAGAAATATGCTAGTAATATCTCTAATTTTATTCTACGAGATTAAAGATTATCCGATTTGTTTTCTAAATTATGTTTCCTTATCTAGTACAAATCTAAGTCAATCTATTAAGGAAATATTCCAGCAGATATTCATCCCGAAAATCATGGAATATCGCAAAACTTTAGCATGATTTTATTGCATGAAATCTTAATCTTTCCAGATATTTTATTGACCCTATTTTAGGAAAGAAATCAGTCGGATCATTCATTTATGGGTTGCAAGAAATAGAAGTAGCAACCATGATTCTCAAGCACTTAATGAAGGGGGTGTTAAGCAAGCTGAGCATTTATGATACATAAACATTTCGAGAATAAGCTAAACTTAGAAAGTATCATTATTATGGCTAGCAATCAGATCGTACACGGATTTAGTTACCAAGTCGGATAAAGAAGATCAAATCTACAACAATAACTTCAGTCAATCTCAACAGTTTGAAAAGGAAGAGAAAGATATAAAGGACAAAGTCAAAACCTAGAAGCAACTAAGCAAGAAAGCACACTTCATATCTTATCTTAGGCCCCTGTTTAGTTGGGCAAAGCGGAATGAAACTTGATTCCTCTCGGTTTCAAGTTCCTTTTCAGTTGTTTGGTTGGTTATTTTGAAAGTGGAACTTGAAATTTACAAGTTTCAAATTCCCCTCAAAACAAAGGAATTTGAATCCCCCAAATAGGAGGGGAATCAATTTTCAATCTCTCGAGGATCGGTTTATAATTATTAAAAAAAAATTTAGCCTATTTGCTATATTATTATTATTATTATTATTATTATTATTATTATTATTATTATTATTATTATTATTATTATTATTATTATTATTATTTTTGTTGTTGTTGTTGTGTTGTTGTTGTTATTATTTTGGTTATTATTATTATTTTTGTTATTAGGTTGGGGTATTTTTTTGTTATTGTTTTTATTATTACTTATTTTTTTTATTATATATAATTTTTTTCATATTGTTTGATAGAACATTACAGTTTGAAAATAGGTTTACTAAAAATTATAAATAAAATTTGTTAATTATTGAAAAAATTACAAGATAGTTAATTAAAAAATTAAATAAATATAGGACTCAATATCATCAAATATGCTAACGAGCTTCAACTTTTATTGAATCAAATGATGATGATGATGATGATGATGATAATAATAATAATAATAATAATAATAATAATAATAATAATAATAATATTTAATAATAATAATAATAATAATAATTAATAATAATATTTAATAATAATAATAATAATTTACAATGATATAAAATAATTTTAAAAAAACAATTTTAATTTTATCCCATGATTAACAACCAAACAACAAGAACTGGAAGAGAATATTCAAGTTCCATACCTAACCCCTTAGGTATCATTCCTTGATTTCATTCCATTCCAATTTTGCATACCAAACGGGGCCTTAATCATGTCTTGTAATCTCAATTTCTTATTCAACCTTTCTTGTAGCAAAGTGTCTTAGGTTAGATACTTTTGTGAGTTGTAGTCAAGAGTCTTGGGAAGACTACTTTGTGAGTTGTAATACTTGAGACAAGTGTGAGTGGTGGGCTTCTAGAGTAAGTGTACTCAAAAGGTTAGTAAGTGAGTTAAGTAAAGAACTCATCCGACAGTTAGAGCAACAAGAGAAGAAGAAGATAAACCTAAGGTAGGAAATCTTAGGCGGTCACTAACACAAATATTTGATTCTGGGCCAAGATCATGAACAAACAAACTTGCATTGTCTACTTTATATTTCCGTTTGTTTGTTTGTCGTATATCCGACTACTCAACAAAGACAAACGTCTTAAAATTTTAAAATACCCTATTCACCCCCTCTAGGGTATATCTAACCCTTTGGGAAATTATAATTGGCATCGGAGCGAGTTTCACACTCTATAAGAATTAACATTCTTGTGGATCAACAATCATGTTAGAGGTAAGAGCTTACAACAAACCGCCATTCTTCAATGCATCAAACTTTTCCCATTGTAAAAGACTTATAGAGTTCTTTCTACAAGACCATGATTATGAAATATGGGAAATCTTTCAAGGAGGAAAATACATTCTCGAGAGGACGTTGAAGGAATTGGCAAGGACAAGCCTAAAGAAGAATTTACAACCGTTGAGAAACTTAATTACTCAAAAAATTTTGAGCACTTAACATAATGCTATGCAGCCTGGACCCCAATGAATTCAATCGAATCTCTACTTGTGAAACTGCTAAGAAAATATGGGACACACTAGTGAAAACCTACGAAGGCACTAATTAGGTCACATAGTTAAAAATCAGTCGAGTATGTTCATAAGTATAAGTCATTCAAGATGTTGCTCGAAGAAGGAATTAAGACATGTATATCGATTCTCTCGAGATCTTAAACAATCTAAAGTCATTAGTCAAGCATTACTTAGATGAGGAGGTAGTCAAAAAGATCCTCGGATGTCTCCCAAACAGAAATAGGGACCAAAAGTTACGACAATTGAGGAAGCCAAACATTTGAGTAAACTGAAGCTGGATGATCCGATCGGCAAGCCGCTTACTCATGAAATCCATCTTCAAGACGAGTTAGATGAGCCAAATCAAAAGAAAGGCATTTCCCTAAAAAGCATTAACGAGGAAGGCTCCTGTCCGACTTATCCATGGACGATGAAGATGTGATAGCTCTCATTGCCACTGGATTTAGGAAAATGTTCCGCAACAACAAGCTCAAAAAGAGATTCAACCGTGAATCATCCTCTAGAAAAAAATGACAAATATCGAAAGGTAAGAAAATTTTCTTTAGGAATGAATGGTAATTGTTTTAGTTGTGGATCCTTAGATCACATGGTAAAAGACTGCCCTAATCGAAGAAGAAGAAAGAAAAGAAGAAGCATTTCTCAAAAGAAAAGAAAGCTATGATACCAACCTCGGAGTGACTCGACTCAGGTGAAAGTGAATCCGAGAATGTCAACCTCCGTCCGATGGCTAAAGATGATCTCGCACCATCCGACTCGAAATCAAAGTCGGACGAAGAACTAACCGAGGAACAAACTAAAGAGTTATGCTTAAAGGCCAAATCTGATTGTTGGTACCTAGATAGTGGATGCTCAAGACACATGTCCGGCGATCCATCTATATTCTCCGAATTTCATCATAAAAATTCTAGAAAAGTTATGTTTGGTGATGAGAGTCAAGTTCAAATTGTTGGCCACGGAAAAGTTGGAAACAAATGCCATTGAAAAAGTACACTTGATGGATGGACTAGAAGACAATTTGTTAAGTATTTCTCAACTTTGTGATAAAGGTAATGAAATACTATCTAGTTCCATTAATTGTGTTGTGAAAAATGCTCGGACAAAGAAAGTAGTACTCTCTAGACCCAGATTTAAGAATACTTATGTTATTCCTCTCACTAATATTCCTCCTCGAATCTGACTTGTCTTAAAGTGTCAAACAATGAATCATGGTTATAGCATAAAAGATTGAGACACATTAGCATGAACACCATAAACAAACTCTCAAAGCGTGAACTGGTACGAGGGCTTCCCAAATGCAAATACATCAAAGACCATGGTTGTGATGCATGCTTTAAAGGTAAACAAGTCGAGCCTTATTCAAGACTATCAAATCGGTTTCCACCTCGAAACCTCTTGATCTCTTGGATGTTGATCTTTGTGGTCCAAAGCCCGTCAAAAGCATCAAAGGTAGTGAGTATGTATTCGTTATTGTAAATGACTATTCTAGATTTACTTAGGTATATTTTTTGAGGAAAAATATGATGCCTTTAAAGAGTTTGTTAAGCTAATCAGTCAGGTTCAAGTTAAACAAATGCACTCCCATTGTGAGAGTCGAAGCGACCATGAAAGAGGATTCAAAGATGAGTTTAGAAAACTTTGTGACAATTTGGGAATATTACATAACTTCTCGGCACCTAAGACTCCACAACAAAATGGAGTATTTGAAAGGAAAAAGCACACTTTGGAGGAAATTTTAAGGACTATGAT
Source organism: Talinum fruticosum (assembly GCA_021018815.1). Classification (NCBI taxonomy): domain Eukaryota; kingdom Viridiplantae; phylum Streptophyta; class Magnoliopsida; order Caryophyllales; family Talinaceae; genus Talinum; species Talinum fruticosum. The sequence goes on along the minus strand of JAITYX010000010.1, from coordinate 5,024,524 downwards.
GATTCGCAATGATCTTCCCTACTATTTTTGGGCATAAAGCGATCAATATTGCAAACTATGTTCTAAATCGCTGCCTTATCGGACTATTCCTAAAGAAGACTCTATATGAATTGTACAAAGTTAAAAAACCTAACATTTCAAACTTCACGACCTTTGGATGCAAGTGCTTTATACACGTCAACGGTAAGAAAAATCCGACCAAATTTGAACCTTGGTCGACGAAGCTATATTTCTTGGATACTCTTTAGTTAGTAAAACCTATTGAATATTTAATAAATGTACTAAAACTGTTGAAGAAATTATTCATGTGGTTTTTGATGAGAACAATAATGGTCAGATCTGTTCCTTTACTTTTAGTGATCTAAAGCTAGCAGGGATGACGGAGATGAAGAAATCCCTCAAATTCCTATAGGTCTAAACATACCGAATCCAGATCAAACACATGGACAAACACAAGGTCGGATACAAGACACTCGCAATTCAAATGAACTCATATCATAGCTTGACCCAAGAACAACTTGTATATGAGCCACCCAATGTGGACTTCAACTTAAATCCAAATCCCGACATCCATCAAGAAACCGGAAAAGGACTCAAATTCAAACCTTATCACCCAAGAGATAACTCCGTTGTTTGACATAAACTCAAGTATACAAACAAGGTCAGCTCTTAGAAACTTTTGTGCATTCTTTTGTTTCATATCTCATGTAAAACCTAAGAACCATAACGATGCATTAGATGACCCAAACTAGATTAATTCTATTCAAGAAGAACTAGCCCAATTTGAGAGAAACCAAGTATAGACTCGACAAGTCATACCCAAAAGACATCTTGTCATAGGAACAAAATGGATTTTTAGAAACAAGTTAGATGAGTCTGGGAACGTGGTTAAAAACAAGGCTCAACCAGTGGCCAAAGGCTATAACTAGGAGGAAGGCATAGATTTTGAAGAGACCTTTGCACCCGTAGCCGATTAGAAGCTATTCACATACTACTTGCATTTGCGTCTTACATGGGCACGAAATTGTATCAAATGGATGTTAAGTGTGCACTCTTAAATAGGTATCTCAATGAAGAAGTGTATGTTGTAACCTCTAGGTTTTGAAAACCCCAATTTTCCGAACCATGAGTTCAAACTTCAAAAAGCACTTTATGGTATCAAACAAGTCCCTAAAGCTTGGTATGAGAGACTAAGCAAGTTTTTAATTAAAAATGATTTTAAAAAGGTACTAATTGACAAAACACTCTTTACCAAATCCAAAGGTAATAATTTCAGTATACTTCAAATATATTTATGATATCCTATTTGGTGCTACTAACGAAAAATTGTACAAAGAGTTCTCTAACCCGATGACCAAAGAATTTGAGATGAGCATGATCGAGTTAAACTTGTTCCTTGATCTACAAATCAAGCAATGCAAAGATGGCATCTTTGTTAACCAAGAAAAGTATGTTAAAGAACTCCTCAAGAAGTATAAGCTCAATAATGTGTAACACCCCGAGATCTTAGCTAATAATAATTGAATTGCGTATGAATATTTGACTTACATATGTCATTTAATCGATCGTATAATATTTTGTTGGCCTTAATACTTTTGAGAACAATTAGAATTGTAGTCATCAGAATAATTTTTATGCATTAAAATTGTCAACATTATGTTTAATAAGTTACCTAGTCACATAAAATTGGTCAAGCCAAAGTCAAAGTCAAGTGAAGTCAAGCCAAGTCAAGTCAAGTCAAGTCAAGTCAAATGTAAACTTAGTAATCAAGAAAAATAAAAATAAAATAAAATAAATATAAGCCAATTGTTTTAACTTGCACATAGATTTTTCAAACCATGGTTTTTTTAACCCATAGTTTTTTGTTTATAGAAACAAAATGTACGTGATTTTAGCTCATAATTTTTAAAAATAATTTGACAAGTATCATAATTTTATTGGTTTGAAGTTCCTATAAATATTTGTTGATTTTCCTCCTAGAAGTACAACCAAAACAAAAATGAAACACAACAAAAATAGAGAGAAGAAAAAGAAGAGTTTGGAAGCTTCTTGGTAGATTAAGGGTGTGTTTGGTTGCGGGGAAAAATTTTCCAAGGAAATTATTTTTCATGGAAAAATGAATTTTCAAGGAAAACCATTTTCCACCCACATTTTCCTTTGTTTGGTAGAAGAAAAATAATTTTCTAAAATAACTACTTAAATGCAAAAATCAACCATAAAAACCCCATAAATATGAATAGATATATGTTGAGCACCCAAATTTGATAAGTTTGTACATATGATCAAACTTTTCCATGTTTGAAATAATAGAAATTAAAAAAAAAGAAACAAATACTGTAAAAATACTTTTCATCTATGAACTTTACAATAAAAAAGGAAAAAGACAAGGACAAAACTTGGAAAAAGAAACTGAAGGTGGCACAACAAGAGAAGCCTAGAACTTGAACTCCCATGGATAAAATTTATTTTCCCTTGATTGAGATAGAGGAAAATTAACTTCCTTCCTCATAAAAGGAAATTTATTTTCCCTTGATTTAGGGAAATTATTTTCCCCGGAAAATATTTATCCACCACTTATGCTATCAAACGCTAGAAAATAGAATGATAATTTTCTGAGAAAATATTTTCCACTGAAACAAACACACCCTAAGTAAAGGAAGAGTTTGGAGGCTTTTACTTGGTAGATTAAGAAAGTAAAAAAGATCAAAGAGATCCATTTGGCTAAATTAAAGTGAGTAATTCTTATATTTTCTTTTAACTAAAAAAGGTTAGGGAAAGATAATTAAAAAGAAATAACGCATGGATATAATAATCTAGACTTAATTAAAGAATTAGAAACTTAATTTCACTAAATTAAGAACTCACCTTAATTTTATGTTATAATTTGTTTTATTATTTGGATGCTTGTATATTATTGATTAGAATAAGATATATTTTAATCTTGTTAAAGAGAATAATGATTATTAAATATAGAAGCTAATTTCGGATTATAACATATTTTTCTGCATTGTTTAAATTTCTACGAATTATTGGATAAATAAAAAAATATAAAAATTTTACTGTACCTTCTACATATTATAAGGCAATTTACTTTAAACTTTTATGAATTTTTGATAAGTACATTCCGAGTTATTAATTTCTAAGTAAAATTACTTGATTATGCTAAATATGGACTTATTATATGTTTCTGATTTGTTAGCTCATTTGATGATTACTATGGATTATGAAATCAGTAAAATAGACTCTAAATGGACTATATGCACTTATCTAAATTATTTTGAAAGTGTTAAATGAATTTTTATACGTGTTTGTGACTATATACATCATGACTAGCTTATTAATGCATGATATAAATACATGTTTTCTTGAAAGAAATATGATAATATGAAATTAAGATATGCTAAGATTATGTTTAAAAAATGGAATGAAGTTTATGTCTGCATAGGACTTATGTTCTAGAGATATAGCCATAGAAGTAGTCTGTCTCTTTGTGTTTCAGGTTGCCTGGTTAGAGACGTTTTTACTAATTCACTAGGATGTGATTTTCGACCTGTGTGTTATGTGATCTGTGTGGGTCCTTGATTGAACCTTGTGATGGCTTCGGTCGGTTCACCAGGTGTAAATTATGTCTCGACAATTTGTGACTTTAGGCAGCTATGTTTTCTAGAGTGATGCGTCCCTAGAAGGTATCTTGTGATGGCTTCGAGTCAATCGACCGGGATGTGTTTATGACCCTTGTGTTTCGTGATAGTTCCTTATGTTGGTTATGAGTGGATTTCCCTGATATCAAAAAACTCAACAATATAATTAAAATTTTGATCCATGTGTTGAACTATGACTAACCATGATATGATGTTGTAAGATTATAAATGTTCGTTATATCCATTATAACGGGAAAACATATGTGAAAGTGTGTCTCTGTGCATATAAGATGTGGTTATAATCAGGTTATTAGTCTAACTTGGTGGACCTTTCTTTCCTTTGGACTCGAGTGAGGACTAAGAGCTAAAAGACATGGTTGATATGGAACAATTATGGTTAGCTTAGTGGATAAACTAACGAGTGGTGTTTGTTTAGGGACTTTAGTGAAAACAAGAGTCTTTAAATCGTACTTGATATGGGACAAGTATAACTGAATTAGTCTAATCATCTGTTTTATAATATAAGTGTTTACTTTGTGAAATATTGAGCGCATGATAAATATGAATGTACGATTCTACCTACGAAGTGTGACCATGTATATATACCACCTTCTACGTGTTGTATGTTATGATTTAAGTTATTCGTATTACTTGTTTATGTGCTTGTGTGTAAACCAGATAATGTGCAAAGTGTAACACCGGAAAATATAAGTGTTATTCACTGGGCTCGGGAAGCTCATGTCCTCACCATTTTTTCAGGTTTTATAAATTAAAGGGATCAAGGATGCCTCTAAGAAGATTCACGGTTAGCGATAATTTGGTGACCCAAGATAGAAAGACAGTCCATGTTTTTACTTTAGACTATGTTAGTAGATAAAAGGTAGATGTATTTTTGTATAGCATTTGTAAGATTGTTATGGATATAATTAAGTAATAATTTAAGTCACATGTTTAGAAGTACCCGTCTAATTTTGTGTGACAATTTTGGAAAAATTTCCGCTACAATTCAATTGAGAGTTTAAATAAGGTTAAGAAGTTAAGATAGCCTGGTGGGTGTCCGAGTGGGATGTCCATGGTGTTGACGCACTGACTACTCCAGGTCGGGGAGTTACATAATGTCAAGCATGCGGCCACTCCAATGGCCACCAGTACCAAATTAGACTCGGATCCCGAAGGTAAGTGAGTATCAAAAGATTATATGTAACAACCCGACCACTGAACCACATTATTTATTTTACCAATTACAAAATTTATATAATCGAGCGAGCGCACTTCCATTCAATATTTTATATTTAAATTATTTTTATGTGTGTGTTATGCAGCTAAGGCGACGAAGTGGCCTCAAATAAATTTTCACATTAATTATTATAAATTTACAAATATGTATAAAAAGAAAATTTTTAAATTCATATAAATTCATAACGAGTATAGATGTGAAGATATATGGTTATAAAGTTATTAAAGGTTATATTTTAAACGAAGCGTTACATTTAAGACATATCGTATAATTTATTTACAACATTATTAGAATAAAATAATAATAATAATAGTAATAATATAAATTGGATACATGAAATAAGATAAGTAAAATAAAATATAATAAAAATAAAAATAATGAAATAATGAAATAATAATAATAATAAAAATAGGAATCAAAATCGGAGATTTTTATCGGGAAGGATCCAGATTAAACTCACCAGGCTATTTTCATTTTCCCCTCACCATTCTTTCTCCATCTCTAGCTAGTTCCTCTGCTTTCATCTCCCCGCCTCTCAACCCCTTCCCCTCGGTCGCGTCGTTTCCGGCGACCGGACGTCGCTAACGCCGGCCAAAGGCCACCGTCGTTCCTCTCTCTCTCGCGTTCGCGCTCCCTCTCTCCCCGTGGTGCGCCTGCCCTTGGCCCCTGCCTGCGGTGCCACTCTGCCTAACCACCTTCCCATGCCCTTCACTGCTGGAATTATCACCGGTGCCACCAGGAGGTCGCCGGAGTTCCAGCCGCGAGCCACCAGTCGCTCCTCTCTCTTGGTATCCATCCCTTAGTTTTTGAAGGTAAAACCCCTAAAACCTAAATTATCACACGTCATTATTTACTTAGTGATTGTAGTTGTTAATTAAATTATATAGTTTTATAATGACGTTTATGATATGAATTTAAAGATTGAATTGGGAAAAAAATTGGAATTAGTGTGAATGATTGTGATTTGGTGATTTGGTCGAGTGATTGTGTATGAAGGTGAATGAATGTGATTCCTCATGTGCAATTGTGATTTAGTGAATTAAATTGGGAATGTATTGATGTGAATCTTGAGTAATTTGATGGTTTGTTGCATTTTAGAATTGGCTACAATTGGGCAAAAGGAAGAGAAATGTGTAGGGAGATTGAATTTGGATAATAAGTTGTGTTGAAGGTATGTAAAAATTTGAGAAATTTAGTATATCTAACTGTGTATGTGAATGTGAACTTTGTTGAGGTTACGATGCGTACATCCTTAAATTAAAGTAGTGTATTGTGGCATATGTGTAATTTGAGCAAATTAAATTAATTTGTGGGAGGTAATGAGGTGAAAAGTGAGTTAGTGGCAAGGATTCGAAGTGATGTTAAGCTTGGCAAAGCTAATCGAATTGGGGGTAATTAATAATAATAATAATAATAATAATAATAATAATAATAATAATAATAGTAATTATAGCATATATTTTGTACACTAAACAAATTATAATAGCTAAGGCATAATTAGAAGTCCAAAATAAAAGTCTTTCAATCTAAGCGGAGTAACAGATTAAATTGTATAAAACATCAATAATTAGCTTAAACAAATCTCTTGCGCAAATTATGTGTTGTGGACAATATTTTAGATGGAGGTAACACGACAGAGTTGAGTAATAAAAATCTTAATTTTATCAATTACGTAATAAATAAAGAAAATGAATAAATTGCAAACACTTGTACGAATTCAGTCATTGAAACTCAAGAGAAACGTTATTAACAACAGAAATTTATTTAAAACAGAATTGAGGCCACTTCCGTTGCCGACTAGCTGATAACTTCAATTTCTATAAGGGGGAGAAACAAAGATTTTCAACCCGAGTACGTTCATTACTGTACTTTTCGAAAATTCACATGTTTCGAGCAAATATCAATCTTTCTTATATATATAATTAATAATGAATCATTTGCAAATCAAGTTTTGTCACCTAATTAAGTGGTCCCCGATCAATTATCAATTATCAAGGCTTACGCCCTTCAATTTCACCGCGCGGCTTCAACTCGGGTTCTCGGTCGGCCCGGGAGGTGTGCACCTTATTCAAAGATCGCATCAATTATACAAGGGGTTCCACTTTCAGATAATAACCGGTAAGAAAGTTTGACTCATATTCTCTCCCCTCGATTTCGAACTAAAATAAATTGAAATGCACGCGCTCAATTAAAATGTTTTCAAAGATATTTGACCTAGCAGGAATGTTCGTAATGAGTTTCGACTCATTCTTTGAATTATTTTACTATTTTGTTTTTAGAAAAAGGTTTTGCCAACAGCACATTGCCTAAGAAGCCTGGCGGAAGCAAGACCTAGCTGGATGTGTCGTTTCCATAAGATCTATGATGGGTCTAGACGCTCATAGTGATTATCTCCTTATCCGGTTTTGGGTTTGACCCTGCAATGTATTACATGTTGCTTGTTCCTTACCGTGAGACGGTTATATGGGTTTGTATAGTATAAATGTATCATAATTGTATTTTGGGGTTGCTTTAATTATGTTGTATAGTTTAGCCATTGGGACATGATATTAGTGTTATCGGGACTTACTAAAGCATAACCGATGGACACGAGGTTTTTATTGTATTTTATTTCAGCCTGGTCCTATTATTAGGGCGGCGGTAACATCTTTAGTCGTCAACTTCCACTGCGACCATACCTAATATTCTCTAATTAGGGGATTATTAAGTAATGGTGATTGGAGGCGTTACGGTTATGGTATCGGAGCCAGGTTTAGAAATCACTTGTGAGTAATAGGGTTCTAAGGTGTCATGATTTCAACTTTAGAAAAATTACGCGGCTATTATTTCCTTAAGTTGTCGTTTTGGGACTTGTATATATAGTGTAGTGAATGTTGGGTTGATATATATACTTTTGGGTATGCTAGTATAAACGATGTACGTAATGACTTAAGTTGCTGACATGCATTCCATATGCTTTTAAATATTGTAGTGTGTAATTAAGTTCATATAGTTTGTTTCAAATGTATTATGAACCATTTAGGTCGTTTTAAGCCTTAATGTATATTGGTTGAACTCCGGCGTGTGGCCGTTGAGTTGTGTACTCCGAGCGAGTGGCTTGTTGAGTGATATTGTGGTCTTTATGCAGGGTGGTTTTAAGGCTTCAAGCCTAGGGGATATACCATATTACAAACATAACTCTGCCGAAATTTTTAGAAATACCAAACTCTTTTTGGAAATTCCCTTTATTACCTTTAAGTTGGAATTAGAAAGCAAAACCGACACTCGAACGAGCCTTGGGACTTTCTCTAATTGAGGATTTCTCAACCGATGAAAATTTTCAGAGTTGAATGATAATCTAACATACAATTTGGTATTGCTTATTATATAAACACAATGAAAGTATGAGTTAACTAAGTATGTTTTATATTAGAAGTTGTTGACAGTTTGTTTCGTAGGAGAGGGAAAACAAAATTAATTAGGAAAATTTATATTTATATGATGTAGCATGTCTCAGCTAGAACTAATAACGTAATTTCGAATGTAACTGTAGAGTTGGGTAATGATTGAGGACTTGCCGAATAGGCGTTCAAAAACTCCTCCCAACTCGCAACAAATCCTTAGTGAACCCCAATTTATACCCTTAGAGATTTTCACTGATACCATGGACCCAAACTATTGGAGGAATTTGGTGCAGAGTTAATGAAAAGGATTCCTCCTACACTTACTCGAATCCACTTCTACCCCTAACAAGTTAGCCGACAAAGTGACTCATCGTACTCCTAAGACTTACGATGGAAAGATTGATACAGATTAAACTAGAAGAATGTATTAGGAGAAAGAAAAAGATAATTGAGGTTGTTGAGGTATCTAAACAAAAAAAAAAAGTGAACATAGGGATATATGATCTAACTGGTGAAGCAGCAATGAAAAACAAATTTCGAGGTTGTGAGTTCACTTTGAGAAATTTTTTAAGAGCTTACGAGTTAAATTTTACTCAACTACAGTTCAACAACTAAAAGAAAAAAGTTTTTAGAGTTGGAAATGGATAACAACATGACGGTAATGCAACTAGATTTGTCGGACTTTGTCGCTATTGATAGGATGAAAATGATAAGGTTTGAGGAGGGCTTGACTTATTACATTCGACATCAATCCCTTGGCTAATCTATCAAAAATTATCAAGAATTATATGAGAGAGCAGTAAAGGTTGAGCGAGTGAAGAGTGAACTAAGGGCTTTAAATCCCAGAGACTCAAAAGGAAGTGAAACAATACAAGTGAGAGTGTAGTTCAAAAGAAACATATTACTATCCCAACAAGGGTCACTCATTGATTATTTCTGAACCATATGGGAAATGTTGCCAAACAAATCACACCGCACTAGATTGTCGAATGGGTAGTAATAAATGTATGTGGTGTGGTAGCTTTGAACATTTAGTAAACACTTTCCCAAGAGGACAGAAAGCTGTAGAGAAGGGAGTTGCCAAGCCTCTAATGACACCATGTGAAGGACCCGCGCCATCTTCCAAACCTGTGATCGTAGGACAAGTGTAAGCGATGAACAAGAAAGAAACCTCAACTTTAGGAACGACGATTGTCACTGGTGTTAAGCTCAAGGTCTTTTTATGTTTTATTTGATTCAGGTGCCACCCATTTATTTATATTTACTCAAGTTGCCTCTCAATTAAACTCAAATGATCATAAACCCCTAATAGAGTGTCAAATCGGGTTGCCGATGAAGAAGTTTTAAAATGCCCAATTCTTTATCAGCATGTGCTCGTTGTCATATGTGTTTCCATAGATTTAATCCTATTTGATCTGTTACAATCTGAAGTTATTTAGGAACGGATTGGTTGGCGACCCATGAAGTGAACAAAGATTATAAAAGGTTATAAGATTATTTTAAAGGGTCGAAAAGGGACAAAAGTATGTTTTTGGGGTGAAAAAGATACAAAGGAGTATTCCATAATTTCAGTCATGAAGGCTAGCAAATTATTAAGACGAGGATTGCATGGGATAATTATGTTATATTACTGAGGATTGAAAAGCAGAGACAGATATAAATTTTATACCGGTAGTATGTGAATTTTCATACGTATTTCTCGAAAATTTACTTGGACTACCTCCTAAAGGGAGATTGACTTTGAAATTGAACTAATTTCTTGTGCATAACCTATTTCTAAAAAGTCATATAGGATGGCCCAAGGGAACTCATAGTGTTAAAAGCTCAACTTGAGGAAGTACTACAAAAAGGATTTATTAGGCCAAGTGTGTCACCTTGGGGAGTTTCAGTCTTGTTTATAAAGAAGAACGATTGCACTCTGAGACTTTGTGCAAATTATAGCAAGCTAAACGAGATAATTGTCAAGAATAAGTATCCTCTACCTCGAATTGATGATTTGTTTGATAAAATGCAAGGAGTTAGTATGTTTTACCAACTTGGAATTAAATAGGAAGATATTCCTAAAGCTGCCTTTAAAACTAAATATGGATTCTACGAATTTACGGTGATGCCCGGAGGATTTACCAATGTATCTGTTTCATTCATGGACCTCATGAATAGAATTTTGGAAGACTTATCTAGATAAATTTGTGGTGGTGGTTCTTGATGATATTCTTATATACTCTAAGGATAAGAGAGAATATGATGAGCATATGTGCATAGTGCTACAAACTTTGAGAGAACATCAATGGTATGCTAAATGGCAAAAATGTGAGTTTTGGCTAGAAGAAGTGACATTTTTAGGGCACATTGTTTCTAAAGAAGGAATTAAGGTCGATCCTCTCAAGGTAAAGGCGGTAACTCGAATGGCCCGGACCAACCAATGTTACGAAGTGAGAAGCTTTCTTGGGTTGGCAGGTTACTATAGGAGGTTTGAACAAGATTTTTCAAAAATAGCTTCGCCATTGACCAATTTGTTGAAGAAAACAACAAAATTTCTGTGGTCGGATAAATGTGAGGAGGCCTTTCAGGAGTTAAAGAAAAGGGTAACCACAACCCTATTCTTACCTTACCTGTCGAAGGTAAAGAGTATACTGTCTATAGTGATGCCACTAAAAATGGGTTAGGATGCATGTTAATGCGAGGATGAAAAAGTCATAGCTTATGCATCCCGACAACTCAAACCATATCAAAAGAATTATCCTACCCATGACTTGGACTTGTCTGTTGTTGTACTTGCTCTAAAAATTTGGAGGCATTACCTATATGGCACGACATGCAAGATTCATACTGACCATCGAGTTTGAAGTACATTTTTTACCCAAAAAGAAATCAATTTAAGGCAACACCGCTGGTTAGAGTTACTTAAGGATTATGATTTACAAATACAATATCATCCGGGAAGCGAATCTTGTGGCTTATGCATTGAGTAGGAAGACACAACATAGTCCGGACGCAACGACAATAACTCAACCCACTGTTTTACAGGACCTTCGGAGTATAGGTGTTGAGTTAGTCTCAAATGGACAAATAGATAGATTTCGACGGCCATAGAGGTACAACCTACTATAATGAAGGAGATCCAAGTAGGCCAAAATGATGATGTTGAGTTAGAGAAAGTATTAAGCTAAATATTAAAAAGGGAAAAATCTCCTGGTTTGTAGTACATGAGGATGGAACTTTGAGGTTTCAAAATCGGTTATGCGTACCAAATTAAGAGGAATTAAAAAAAGGAATTATTGAGGAAGCTCACAATACACAATACTCGATACGCCCAACAAAAAAATGTATTGAGACTTGAAGCAATATTTTTGGTAGAATAATATGAAAAGGATATTACAAAACATGTAGATAAGTGCTTCATTTGTGAAATGGTTAATACCGAACATTGGAGGGTATAATAGGAAAAGAGATGTCAATTTCCTGTTGGTCAATTGAGAACTTTGGAGATTCCTACCTGGAGATGAGATTCAATGAACTTTGCCATAAGATTTCCTATTATAGCTTCAACGAAAAAATGTTTGAGTGATTGTTGACCGACTTATTAAATCTACAGATTTTGTAGGAACACATGACACATAGAATGTAGAGTTACTTGACACAATTATACATTGAAAAAAAAAAAGTTGCTAGGTTACATGGAACACCTAAGGACATCATATATGATAGTGACAAGAGGTTTCAAATGCGTTTACGGGAAGCTTTATAGCGACCCTTTGCGACTAAACCGAGTGTTAGTAGTTCATATCATCCAGGAAAGTGGGGCACACTTGAAAGAGTTAATCAAATATGAGAAGATATACTGAGAGCGTTTATATTTGAGTTTTAAAAAAATGGGAAGATGATTTATCTTTGGTGGAATTCTCCTATAATACGGTTATCAAGTCACCGTTAAGATAATCCCATTTGAAGCATTGTATTGAAGGAAATGCAGAATCTCATTGTGTTGGAGTGAGTTGAATGAAGCATTGACCATAGGCTTGAGTTGACCTAAGAACAAGCTAGAAAATATGTTCCGCAATGGCCAATTCCCTCCGACGCCTAGACACCAAGTAACAACAAAAATCCTTTCAGCGACACCTTAGCTATATTCTCTTAACCCATTCCAGGTCAGTAGGACCCATCTTTCTTCATTCAAGACATCAATGAATCCAAAAACTTCCTAACTTGCCTCCCTTAGACCCGAAGTCCATGGATTGTGGGTAAGTGATGAGGAAGATGTGTATAAAACCAAAGATAATAGTGACAGGGGTGACAACTTCTAGGGAATACCACCCTTGGAAGAAGAAGACTTTTGAGGTGAACCAAAGAGTCCAGAAATTTAATTCCTTACTAAATTTGGAATGCATAATACACCTATGGGTCCAAAAGCAGACTCAAGAAGCCCCAAAAGAACCTAAAGCTGGTAAGGAAGAAGACCCAATCCTGAAGTAGCTTCAAAAGCTAAAAGATGACATCCTAATCTGGTAAACCATATCTACTTCCCAAAAACATAGGCAGGCCTTAGTTGACGCCCTTAACAAGATCGAGGTCTCTCCTAAAACAACACTCGAGGAAGTAGTAGGATTGGTCAATAGTGGGGACAGAACCATTACCTTCGATGAAAAAGATCTCCCTAAAGAAGGCATTACACACAACAATGTCCTTCATTCAACTGTAACTTACATTAACAACTTCTTTCCCCAAACTTTGGTCTATAACGGATTCTGTTGTAAATGTTTGCCCTTGGAGAACCGCCAAAAGGTTAGGTATTAGAGACCAATAACTCTCTAAACAGATTGTTCATCTCCGAACCTATGATAGTTCTAAAAGGATAGTCTTGGGAACGGTGACCTTACTAATTAATGTAGGGCTAGTAGTGAAGAACGTTGACTTCCAAGTCCTAAACATTCCAGCTACATTTAACGTGCTTCTAAGACGCCCTTGGTTACATGACCATTAAGCGAGTGCCCTCTACATTGCACCAGAAAGTTAAGATTATCATCAAAGGTCAAGTTGTAACCGTTAATGAGGACAATCTCTATGCTACTATCACTTCTAAAGAATCGGTAGTCAAAATTGAGAACGATGCCGATGACGAAGAGCTTTACGAGGTTTGAGACTCATCACTTGCCTTAAACAAGGATGAAACACCTCTTAGCTTATGGCAAGCCTAGTGTCCACTTGATGCTTAGGAAGAAGGAACAACTAAAAAGGTTAGCAAGATTTAAGACCACATCAAGGAAACTTAAAGTCGACAAAAGAGTTATATAGATAAAAGTGTTTTTGAAAGTGTCCCCACTAAAAGGGGGTCAAAGATTCAAAGTTGAGGGAAAATCAAGTCCTAGGTATAATAAGCCATATGAGATTATAAAGAAGTTCAATCCAGTATCCTATATGTAGCTATGTCATCTGAACTCGATCATGAGAATCACGTCTTTCATATTTAGCAGCTCAAGAGGTATATACCCATTCGAAGCCATAATATTGTGACAGAGCTACTACAAATCACTGAAAATTTAATATATGAAGAGTTTTCGGTTCAAATATTTGATTATAGGATTAAGAAAGTCGGTAGTAAAAGCATTCATTTGGTTAAAGTCTGTTGGCGAACCATACAACATCGAAACCGATTGAGGAAGACATGAGGAAAAAAATATATACTAGCTTTTTTAAGGTCAATTTAAATTTCTTTCCGAACTTGCAAGTTTCAAGGACGAAACTTATTTTAAGGGGAGAAGACTGTAACAACCCGACCACTGAACCACATTATTTATTTTATTTACATAATCGAGCGCACGCACTTCAATTTAATATTTTATATTTAAATTATTTTTATATGTGTGTTATGCAGCTAAGGTGACGAAGTGCCCTCCAATAAAATTTCATATTAATTATTATAAATTTACAAACTTGTATAAAAAGAAAATTTATAAATTCGTATAAATATATAATGAGTATAGATGTGAAGATACATGGTTATAAAGTTATTAAAGTTTATATTTTAAACGAAGCGTTACATTTAAAACAGATCGTATAATTTATTTACAACATTATTAGAATAAAATAATAATACTGATAATAGTAATAATATAAATTGGATACATGAAATAAGATAAGTAAAATAAAATATCAAAAAATATAAATAATTAAATAATTAAATAATAATAATAATAATAAAAATAGGAATAAAAATAAGAGACTTTTATCGGGAAGGATCTAGATTAAACTCACCAAGCTATTTTCATTTTCCCCTCACCATTCTTTCTCCATCTCCAGTTCGTTCCTCTATTTTCATCTCCCCTGCCTCTCCACCCCCTTGGTCGCGTCGTTTCGGCGACCAGACGCCGCCACCGCCGGCCGGAAGCCGACGCTAGCACCGATCGAAGGCCACCGTCGTTCCTCTCTCTCTCGCATTCGCGTTCCCTCTCTCCCCGTGGTGCGCCTGCCCTCAGCCCCGGCTGCGGTGCCACTCTACCTAGCCACCTTCCCATGCCCTTCACTACTGGAAATTATCACCGGTGCCACCAGGAGGTCACCGGAGTTCCGGTCGCTCCTCTCTCTTGGTATCCATCCCTTAGTTTTTGAAGGTAAAACCCCTAAAACCTAAATTATCACACGTCATTATTTACTTAGTGATTGTAGTTGTTAATTAAATTATATAGTTTTATAATGACGTTTATGATATGAATTTAAAGATTGAATTGGGAAAAAAATTAGTGTGAATGATTGTGATTTGGTGATTTGGTGGAGTGATTGTGTATGAAGGTGACTGAATGTGATTCCTCCTGTGCAATTATGATTTAGTGAATTAAATTGGGAATGTAGTGATGTGAATCTTGAGTAATTTGATGGTTACAATTGGGCAAAAGGAAGAGAAATGTGTAGGGAGATTGAATTTGGATAGTGGGCGTGTTCGGTAAAATTAGTTGTTTTAGTAGTGGTTAGATGTTTTAGTAGTCTGTTAGTTGTTTTATTAGCGATTAGCTGTTATTGACTAGTTGTTAGTGGTTAGATGTTCAACTAGTGATTTGAGATAAGTGTGTTCGGTAATAGTAGCTGTTTAAGTAACAGATTTGTATAAAATGACTTAAAAAGACATAATTGATAAAAGATTTTAGAAAATAAAAAGGAGAATTTTGGAAATTATGTGCAAACACTAGGTAGTGTTTTTGAAAACGTTACTTTGAGTAACTTTTCAAAAACACTACCTAAAATTCTATTCACTATGTCAAACACTACCTCGCCGAACACTTACATTTTTAGATAAGTAGTGCTTTACATCCTCCAAAACAGTAATCACTAACTCAAACGCTACTGCCGAACACACCCAATAAGTTGTGTTGGAGGTATGTAAAAATTTGAGAAATTTAGTATATCTAATTGTGTATGTGAACGTGAACTTTGTTGAGGTAACGATGCGTATATCCTTAAATTAAAGTAGTGTATTGTGGCTTATGTGTAATTTGAGCAAATTAAATTAATTTATGGGAGGTAATGAGGTGAAAAGTGAGTTAGTGGCAAGGATTCGAAGTGATGTTAGGCTTGGCAAAGCTAATCGAATTGGGAGTAGTTAATAATAATAATAATAATAATAATAATAATAATAATAATAATAATAATAATAATAATAATAATAATAATAATAATAATAATATTAATAATAATAATAATAATAATAATAATAATAAATAATAATAATAATAATAATTAGAGCATATATTTTATATGCTAAACAAATTACAATAGCTAAGGCATAATTAGAAGTCCAAAATAAAAGTCTTTCAATCTAAGCGGAGTAACAGATTAATTGTATAAAACATCAATAATTAGTTTAAACAAATCTCTTGCGCAAATTATGTGTTGTGGACAATATTTTAGATGGAGGTAACACGACGAGTTGAGTAATAAAAATCTTAATTTTATCGATTACGTAATAAATAAAGAAAATGAATAAATTGCAAACACTTGTACGAATTCGAGTCATTGAAACTCAAGAGAAACGTTATTAACAACAGAAATTTATTTAAAATAGAATTGAGGCCACTTCCGTTGCCGACTAGCTGGTAACTTCAATTTCTATAAGGGGGAGAAACAAAGATTTTCAACCCGAGTACGTTCATTACCTGTACTTTTCGAAAATTCACATGTTTCAACAAATCTCAATCTTTCTTATATATATAATTAATAATGAATCATTTGCAAATCAAGCTTTGTCACCTAATTAAGTGGTCCCCGATCAATTATCAATTATCAATTATCGGGGCTTACGCCCTTCAATTTTACCGCGCGGCTTTAACTCGGGTTCTTGGTCGGCTCGGGAGGTGTGCACCTTATTCAAAGATCGCATCAATTATACAAGGGGTTCCACTTTCAGATAATAACCTGTAAGCAAGTTTGACTCATATTCTCTCCCCTCTAATTTTGAACTAAAATAAATCGAAATGCACGCGCTCAATTAAAATGTTTTCAAAGATATTTGACTGTACAGGAATGTTCGTGCTGAGTTTCGACTCATTCTTTGAATTATTTTACTATTTTTGTTTTTGGAAAAAGGTTTTATCAACAGCCCATTGTCTAAGAAGCCTGACGGAAGCAAGATCCAGCTGGATGTGTTGTTTCCATAAGATCTATGATAGGTCTAGACGCTCACAGTGATTATCTCCTTATCTGGTTTTGGTTTTGAACCCGCAATGTATTATATGTTGCTTGTTTCTTACCGTAGATGGTTATATGGGTTTGTATAGTATAAATGTATCATAACTCTATTTTGGGGTTGGTTTAATTATGTTGTATGGTTTAGCCAATGAGACATGATATTTAGTGCTATCACGACTTACTAAAGCATAACCGATGGACACAGGTTTTTATTGTATTTTATTTTAGCCTGGTCCTATTATTAGGGCGGCGGTAACGCCTTCAGTCTTCAACTTCCGCTGTGACCATACCTAATATTATCTAATTAGGGGATTATTAAGTAATGGTGATTGGGGCGTTACATTATAAGGTATGATTGGTTCCCTTCTCTATCGACCGTCGGCGGACTCGACATAATGTTTAGTGTTTACTTGTATACTCGATTGCAATCATGTCCTAAAGAGTCTCATCCGACTGCTGGGAAAAAGGATTTCTACTTAGCGGTACTCGACTCTCGGCTTATGGTACCCCATGGAGTCGGACTTTGATCTAACCAGATATATAGATGTCGATTATGCTGGTTACGGGGTAGATAGAATGAGCACCTCTGGTGCATGTTAACTCCTTAGCCAATCTCTCATATCTTGGCACTCAAAGAAACAAACTTTGGTTGCATTATCCACGGTTGAGGCAGAATACATTGCCCCGGTGCATGTTGTGCTAAACATTTATGGATCATGCAACAAATAAGAGACTTTAGTATAGATTACACAAAGGTACCAATCAAATGTCACAACTAGAGTGCCATAAGCATTACTAAAAATCCGGTGCAACATTCTAAGACAAAACACATTGCGGTCGAGATGCCACTTAGTCGGATATCATGCCGAAAAAGGTGACATTGTTCTTGAGTTTATCCCTACCCAATACTAATTAGCTGATATCTTCACAAAACCCCTGAGTGAAAATCAATTTTGTTTTATAAGGAGATAACTTGGTATGTTTGATTCCCATAATTGAGGAGGAGACACTCTCTAAGGTACTAATGGTTTATTCCGAGTATTGCAGCCATAATTATGCTAAATATTACCACGGTACCAAGCGTGGAATGCAGATTACAAAGAAAAGAAGAATTCTGACTTCACGAGTAAGCCAGTCGACCCCAAATGCATATCTAGAATCTAAATATTCCGTGATACAAAAATTGTAATAAAATTGAAAGGCCAAATTTTGTAAAGTAATTTTCCAACTAATGGAAGTTTATTATCTCCTAAGGAATTTTTGAAAAGATTTCAAAATTCTCAAAATTCAAAATCTTTTGAAAAATCTTTTCTTAATTCAATTTTTTTCCAAAAGTTTTCTTAATCCCTCTCCTCTCTCTAACCATTAGTATGTAATTAATTTGGTAACTACCTCTCTCTCTCTCTTCTCTCTCTGCCACCTTCCATAATTATTACCCTTCCACTATCGCAAAAGCTATCCTACAACCCAGTATATATTGCAATATACACCCTCCCCCTCCCCCATGTGCCTTTTCACTCACTCACACTCTCTCTTCTCAACCCCACCCCAATCCCATTCCCTACTTTTAGAGAGAAAACACAGAAACCTAGGTTGCTTGAGACAATGGAGGGCAACAAGCAACCGTTGCCGTCGCAGCCACCGACTCCGGCGGCCCCCGTCGTCGATGACCACCCGGTACCCTCCGCAGCTACCGTACCACCACCTCCTTCAACAACATCAATAATAGATCCAGATGTTTCGGTCGTAGCAACGTCAAGAGATCAAACAATTAACAATTTCAAGACCCACCAGCTGCCATTGGCCAGATCAAGAAGATCATGAAAGCCGATGAAGATGTCTCGTATGATCTCCACCGAAGCCCCAATTCTCTTCGCCAAGGCTTGCGAGCTCTTCATTCTGGAACTCATGATCCGATCATGGCTTCACACTGAGGAAAACAAGCGTAGAACTCTCCGGAAGAATGACTTCACCGTTGTGATTACTCATACGGCTATTTTCGATTCTACGGTGAATCTTTTTAATGTTTCAATGAACTTTTTTTTATTGTGCAGTGAACCTTTTTAATTTTTACATTTTGTGAACCTTAAATATCTTTTTACAAAGGATATATCTATCACTATATGATCGGTTGTATTATTTTAGATATCAATTTGTTAGGAAGATATTAATTTTCAAGTGAAATTATTTGATCTAAGTTAGTAAATTTTATATTTCTAATGCGAATTTATATATTTACAAAATAAACCTTTATATATATTTAGTGAACTATTATGTATATTTGATTAACCTTTTTTTTTTTAAATGATGAATCTTTTTCAGATGGTGTATCTAGCACCACACACCTGGGCATATAATAGACATATTGCTCCACTATTTCTCTCTCTCAGTCCCATCATCGTCAGTTACCCTTCTCGCTCCCTCTTGCATCCTCCTCTTCACTCTTTCTCCTAATGTTTTTCAAAATCTTTTTCTCAAATCTTCATCTTTCTTTCTCAAAAACACCAAAATAGCTAGCGATTTTTGGAGATTGTTCGACATTATGGGAAAAGCTCTACCATCATGCACTAAGAGACCAAGAGCAAAGGAGTCAATGCCAACACCTCGGAAATGCACTAGAAGCGTTGCCAAAGCAATCATTGTGAAATCATCTTCTTCACCCACCACCATCTCTACGAATTCTGACACGGATGAGAGCTCAAACCCTCTTCCCTTGGCCCTCGTCGCCGAGTCAGGTATCATCCATTTCTCCTCCTCATCTCTGCCCATTAAATGGTTAAATGGGATTGGATTCAAACGAGTTTCCTCAGTCTTTGACCGAGACATTCTTCTCTGCCAACCCATAACTCTGCCCTTTTTCAAAACCTCTGGCTTCTCTTGGATTGAAAATCTTGAAGAAATGGATGCCTTAAACTACTTCCCCATCTCTAACCCTACCTACCCTCGGTTACTTAGGATGTTTTTGCTAATCTGACCTCCCTTAGGTCAAATCGCTCCACTCTGGTCAAATCCACAGTAAAAGGGAAGACTATTGCTCTCAATTCCACCCTACTCAACTGGTTGCTTGATTGTTCATGTCTATTCTTAAACCTTAGTGACACTCATTTTGATGATGTGTCCAAAGATTTCTTCTCCAAATACTTTCGCATCCATCTGTAGGTCAAACATAACTTCTCTTACACAAATCTGCTTTGTTTCATTCTCTTCAGGAACGTCTTCCCCTACAAGACTGCCAACAAAAATCCCAACACCACCTTTCTCAAAGTCATTTATGATATTCTTAAAGGATTTGATGGAGATCTTTCCCCTCTCATTCTGAACCACATGATTAAAGTCTCATCTGACCCACCTCATCAAGTTCTTCCTTTTAGGAACCTTGTGACCAAGATCTTTCAATACTTCCAAGTCCCCCTTGAGGACGAGGAATCTACCACTAAACCACCTAAAATGATAAATCAATCATTGATAGAGGGTCTAGGATTTTGTCTTATTAAGTGAAGGAAATGGGTTCATACCCACAAACTTCCACCACCTCCTCCGCCACCATCCACTGACCCCAAATCATCTGACCCTTCTCCCAAATTTTTAGCGAATGAGATCACACTCCTCAAGATCATGATTAAGTCTTTGAAACTGGAGCCAATCTCATGCATGCAGCCATGGACAGTCTGAGTTGAGAGGTTGCTACTCTGACGGAATCTAATGAGATGCTGAATTATCAAGTTGGGCACTTAGGCAGGATATGTGATCTAATTTTGACCAAATTTCTCGTCTTTAAGAATAAAGAGCAACAAATCAAGGAGTCAAATTTTCTTGATCTGACTACGGCTATCCGAGAGGACCTCAAGGTCAACTTCATGCCTCACATGCGCTTAGGCAGGATATGTGATCTACTTTTGACCAAATTTCTCGTCTTTGAGAATGAAGAGCAACAAATCAAGGAGTCAAATTGTCTTGATCTAACTACGGCTATTCGAGAAGACCTCAAGGCCAACTTCATGCCTCATATATGTACTCCTATTATAGGTCCCTTCAACTCTGCCTCAGCAGCACCCGGCACAACAGATCCTGCTCCAGCAAGCTTATTTGATCGTCCCAGAGTCGCTCCCACTGATATGGCCCCTGCCGCTCCATCTGACCCTTCACCTTTAGTTCCATCTTATTCTTCCCCTTATCCTAATTCAGAACTATATTTATCTATTATGGGTTTTTCTCACAAGAAATTTTAGTTTTTCAAATGGCCTACATTTTGTGAGCTTGTATTTTTGCTGAAAGGCATGGGGGAGAAATGGTTGGTTGGTTATTTAGCTCTTTGATGAACAATTTTACTACTGTTGATGGTTTGTCTAATTGTTGGCTTAAACTATTTGGTTATGAATTGCATATGATTCTATAAACTATGTTTCAATGTTCTAACCATACAGGCACTACTACAGGAACCACTTTTAATTATGGTTAAAAATGACCTTTAACTACAGTTAACATGAGACGTGCATGTGGCCGTTGTTACATGTGCATCTTTTAACTATGGTTCAACGGCCGTAGTAAAAGATGACCTATGATGACGGTTTTCCAAGAAGAACTGTCGTCATATAATAACTTATGACGACGAACCGTCGTCATAGGTCCTGCAGAGAAATGCCAAAAATATTTTAGGCAGGGGCATATGGCGACGATTCTAATGTAAGAACCGTCGTCATAGGTCTGTATTTTTTATATATAATTTTTTATATTTTTCCGTTCGCCCTATACAAAATACACTCCAAAATACATCACAACTTACACAATGAACAACCAACAACCTAGGGCTGGCCAATGGGTAGAGTACCCATTGGGCCAGCGAGGCTGAGCCAAAAGAAAGGGTCAAAGCTCAAGTTTAGTAATAAAAGGGTCGAGCTAATTTAGGGTCATGTGAAGATGGGCCATTAAAGGGTCGCCGCAGGCCATTAATGGGTCAAAGTAAAAGAGTCATCTCATAATATTCACAAATTCCATTATTAATTCTAATTTTAAAAATAATTTTTTCAATCTACTTTCTCTTTCCATTCTTTTTTTTTTAAAAAATAATTTTATTACTTTTGATAACTTATTTATTTGTAGATAAATTAAAAATCAATTTACATGTATTTTTAATTTGTATAGTAAATGTTATGAGAAATTAAAGCTCTATATTCATTCATTGATTAGGTTTACTCAAAATCTCAGCACTGCCAACATGGGATTCTTTTTTTTTTATGATGTTCCAAAATATTTTACTTCAAAAAAAAAATAATGAAATTTGATTAAGGATGATTTTTTTCTTTTTAAGATTAATTATTCTACATTTTTTTCCATTGCTAGCAGTGAAAAAGAGAACATAACCTTCTATTTTTGTATTTTTTAATTAACTAAGTGGGAATTTTTTACAGTGAAAAATAGAAAAAATAAAGGGTTTTTTTCTCTCAAAGAAATGACGCTAATTAGGGCCGGGCAACGGGCCGGACCCGGCCGGGCTGGGCTGCCCACTTACTTAACGGGCTGGCAATACTTTTTAATAAATGGGTCGGGTCGAGTCATGGGTCAAATGACCATGACCACCCAAGACCCACCCAATACATCTTGTAGAGAATATGTGACGCTCGAATTAAAGGAAAGTCTAAACAAGAAAGTTCGATTTATATATGCGACTTATTTATTAAATAACTTGAATTGAAGATTGATCATAAATTTTATGTAGTGTTAGTTTGTCCAAAACTTGGTATGAAAAGTATGTATGTTGCATGTGTATTTTAATGGGTTTTATTGAGCTAATATGTTACTTAGAATGTTGAAATGAACCTTTCATAGACATCCCACAAGGACAAGATAGATAGAAGATAAGAAAATAGAGTTTGGGAGCTACTGCCACTCACCACGGGTGTCCCCACAGGCTGTGGGGTAGGCTGTGGTGGCCAGCAGCAATTATTTAACCCAAAATACCCACCGCGGGTGCTCCCACAGGCCGTGGGGTAGGCCATGGTGGCCACCAGAAGTCCTCACTAACCATGGGAAGGCCCTTGATGACCTCTAGAGCCAACCATTGACCTCCACGAGCTGTGGGAAGGTCTGTGGAGCTCCAAAGCAATTTTGGACCCGCACAACCTGTGGGCTTTGTCCCGTGATACTTGTAAATCTTGTATGTTGTGTCGAGAAACGAGTCTAAGAGCTTAAAGTATGGATTTGGGTCCCGTGAAAAGTTTTTTACTGAAAAACAAGAGTTTAATATCATATAAAGTTGTAAATTACGACATATGCTTTTTCCAGGCGATTACCAATTTGTATTAGCTATGTCTTTAATGGAATTTGCCATGGGTTGAAAACTAGGAACTCGTTGTCTTACAAGTTGTTTCAAGTACGAGATGTTCTGCTACTTGTTTTATGCTACCAAATCAAGCACTAATGTCAATTCATGTTTAGCTCTGGCCCATGGGCCGGTCATGGGTGGGTCAGGGTCAGCTGGCCCATGACCCGGCCCAGCCCACTTATTTTTCACTGGCCCGGCCCGACCCGTTATAGTAATGGGCCGGCCCTGACCCGCCCTGACCCCGCCCCATTACCCAACCCTACAACAACCTCAATTTTCCAACACATACAAAAATTTCCATTTTACTACAACCACAACAAAAGTTCTATATTGAACAAGTTCGCAACACAATTCCATATTCACAATAAGTTCCAGCAAAGAATATATTACAATGATGTGAAATATAATATAAAGAGTACTCTTCTTTCAGTATTTAGTGTGAAAAAGTTCATCTCTCATTTTGAAACTTTGTGGTATAAATTGAGTTCAATGTTTTTGCCCCAAGGAAAATCTCTATTTTCCTAAAGTCATGCTTTTGTAGTAGATTTAGTTATGTGATTGTCTTTATGACGATATTTCTTGTTTGGAGTTGTTACAGAGGTAGCCTGGACGACATATATACATCATATTTACAGTCCACGCTACCTCTGCACGAACTCCAAACAATCAATATAGTCATAAAGACAAGCACATAACTCAATATACTAAAAAGCATCCTTTTGGAAAATAAAGATGAACCTTTTGGCATAAATATTGAAATTATTTTTGACATAAGTATTGAAAAAGGAATACACAAAGAGGTGGACAACAAAAAAACTCAATGATCTCGCTTATGAACCTATCAAGAGTGAGTTCACATAACTAAATCTATTACAAAAGGATCACTTTAGGAAAATAGATTCAAGAGAACAGCAGAAGTGTAGAAAGTAATACAGTTTTTGGTCCTCACGAGCAATCTCTATTTCCTTTGTCATTGTCCCAAAGTGATACTCCTCTTATGTATTGCTTGCTTGGAGTTCGTGTAGCGATAGAGGTGGACAACCTCACTTCTTCTTAGGGAGGTTCATCTTCTTTTCCTTAGGGAGGTTCCTCCCCTTCTCCTTCGGTAAGTTCCTTCGGGCCGAAGAAGAACGAGAGAAAGGGCCCTCCACCGATTCACTACTCTCCATGGGGGCCCAGACGATGAACCCATGCTTGAAGTGGCGCCTCCGCCTGCCAGGTCACTTGCTGTTGAGTGCGAAGGAAGTGCTTTGTAACTCATTTTCTCTATGATTGAAGGAGAGAGTTAAGTCAAAGAATTATTCTTACCAACTCCAACAATAAAAAACCTCTACCCCTTTTCCCATTCAAAGAATATTTTGGCTTCTAATTGTTTACGTATATATTATATTATTATTATTATTATTATTATTATTATTATTATTATTATTATTATTATTATTATTATATAGTTTCCTTTTTGCTTCCAATTTTGATGTATTATACATTATCATAGACTAGACATGATTTATTTGAAATTTTACATAATGCATACGACAAATTAATACGAATAAAATGTTGAGTTCATCCCTTTAATTCGCTTTAACAACCCAAGACATAATTAGAACCGTAGTTCCCATAACCCTTGTTGTATTTAACAATGAGATAGACTTCACAAGGCAAGACATAGAGTCTATGTGCACTGTGGGTCGGTCCACGAAGAAAGGGAAAAGGGATAAAGGTTTTATCAGAGAAAAGCTGGTAAACAATCATAAAACTAGTAATAATTCCCTATTGTTTACCACCTTTTCTCTGATAAAACCTTTATCCCTTTTCCCTGTCTTCGTGAACTGACCCATGCTACACATATACTCTATGTCATGCCTAGTGAATCCGACCTCATTACTAAAGTCAATAAGGGTTATGAGAATTCCAATTCTAGTTATGTCTTGGGTTGTTAAATCAAACTAAATGGATGGCCTGAATATTTCATTGATATTCATTATTCTCTTATGCATTACGTAAATTTCAAAAAAGATCATGTACTCTAGTTTACGATCATGTATAATACAACAAACTTACACCCAAAAAGGAAACCAAAAATTTAGGTACTTGGATAAATTAGTCCACTCCAACTTCAACTCATAAAAATAAATAAATTAGATAAAAAATTTATCTTTATGACAAGTATTTGTGGAGATTGTTATACCCAAATACCTTTCCAATATTTTTACATTTTCACATTTATATTTTCGCCCTTTTCATCCTTAAATCCATATAAGTACATACATACATACATATATATATATATATATATATATATATATATATATATATATATATATATATATATATATATATATATATATAATTTCTTTTTGCTTCCAATTTTGATGTATTATACATTTATCATAAACTAGACATGATTTTTTTGAAGTTTACGTAATTCATAAGACAATAATGAAATTATGAATGAAATGTTGAGGCCACCACTTTAATTTCCTTTAACGACGCAAGACATAACAGGAATCGGAATTCTCTTGTTGTGATTAACAATGAGGTCGGTTTTACAAGACAAAAGTGGAGTGTACATGCAACATAGGCCGATCTACAAATAAGGGTAGAAGGATCGAAGAGTCAAACTGAAACAAAAGGTTATAAATAATAGTCATTCATGTTTATCACTTTTTGTTTCCATTTGACTCGTCGACCTTCTACCCTCCTTTATATATCGGCCTATGCTGCATGTACACTTTATGTTTTGTCTTGTAAAACCTACCTTATTGTTAATCACAACAAGAGAATTCCGGTTCCTCTTATGTCTTCGGTCGTTAAAGCAAACTAAATGGATGTCCTCAACATTTCATTCATATTTCATTATTATCTTATGAATTACATAAAATGCAAAAAATCATGGCCTCTAGTTTACGATCATGTATAATAAAATAAACTTGCAACCAAAAAGGAAACGGAAATTTAGATAATTGGATAAATTAGTCCACCCCCAACTTCAACTCATCAAAATAAATAAATTTGATAACAAATTTATCTTTATGACAAGTATTTGGGGAGATTCCTATATCCAAATACCTTTCCAATTTTTTATATTTTCACATTTATATTTTCTCCCTATTGATCCTTAAATATACAATCACAAATTTTTCTATTTCCTCAAACACTAAACCATAAATATTTTTATTTCTCTAAATTCTAACCATATTTCGATAATTGGATAATGAGTTCACCCCAACATCACCTCATCAAAATAAACAAATTTGGATACAAATTTATCTTCATGAGAAGGTTTTTGGGGATGACCCTATATCTAAATTATCTTTCTATTTCTTTAAAACCCTAAACAAATTTGGATGCACTCTTTTGATCTACCATCCTTACCTATCATATTTCACTATAATTACCACAAATCCTAAACTTCTAAACCCATTTCTCAAAAATCTCAAACATTTCACGAATTTTCAACTTAATAAACTAAACAAATGTTACCCACATTCTCAATATTCAACATTTCAACAAAGATTCAACATTTCAACAATCTCAAACATTACCCACATTCTCAACATTCACATAATTACCGCAAATACGTTCAACATTTAACTATAAAACATTTTCTAAATAACTTAAAGTGAAAAATAAGAGTGGATAGAGATTCATACCTAAGAACCGAGAACGGTGAGGGTGAGGAGAGGCTTGACAACGAGAATTTGAGGTAGAGACAAGAGGAAACTATAAATAAATGAAAGATTAAGAGGAGATCTAGACAGCGAGAGTGAGGAGAGGTTTACCAATTCAAGTCGACCGGCGGTAAGGAACGAATTCCAGATCTGATGAGCATGTTCGTGGAGGAGCGAAAACTATAGAAAGCGATAAGACCGAGAGTCATAAGTGGGCGTGGAAATAGCATATCGCGTTTTTGATGCTGACCTGAAAGACATAGAACCGTCATCATGTGTGACATTTAATGACGGTTATGTTACCAGAACCGTAGTTAAATGTTTTAGCAACATATATGACGCCAATTCTTACATTAGAACTATCGTCATATATGTTAAACAATGGCTTTTATTTATAAAAATGCCACCGGTCCAATTTTCATGACGGTTTGTCTTTTTAACCGTCATTAAAGACTCGTTAAAAATGATTTCTGTAGTACTAAGGACTATTACTCTTTAAAAGAGTCACATTATATATCTAACCTACTTATTTTGATGAGTTTGTTCAAATTATGTGTACTTTTCCTTATTATACTTTATTCCTATAGAAACTAACTCTATTAATACTTATCTGATCTTATGGCATGCTCAAACTTATAAGTCTCTCCAATCAGATTAAGCACATAAGATTTTCTGACATTATGGATCTCTCTCTATGATTAAGTTGATTACTAGTATCATTTTTAGGGGAGTTAGACTTATGAGTCAAATCAATATCTGACCAAAATAAACAATGCAAAAGGTGAAACATAAATTCCCTTAATCATTTTTTATTTACTGGTATCATATTAAGGGGAGATCAATATTATGTTTAGGGGAGTTATCTCAGAAATCTAGAAACAATACTAAAATTATGTCTTTTGTCAAAAAGGGGAGATTGTTAGTCAAATAATAAATATGACCGGTCAACATGCATATTCAACTATTTTATCTGATCCCTATTTTGTTATAATGAATTTTGATTTCAAGGTAAATATTCAGTAACGAGAAATATGTCATTAATATCTCTGATTTTATTCTCCAAGATTAAAGATTATCTGATTTGTTTTCTAGATTATGTTTCCTTATCTGGAAAAAAATCTAAATCAATGTATCAAGGAAATATTCCAGCAGATATTCATCCCAAAAATCATGGAATATTGCAAGCAAATTTTAGCATGATTTTATTGCATGAAATCTTAATCTTTCCACAGATTTTATTGACTCTATTTTTGGAAAGAAATCAGTCGAATCATTCATTTATGGGTTGCAAGAAATAGAAGTAGCAACCACGATTCTCAAGCACTAAATAAAGGGTGTTAAGGCAGGATGAGGATTTATGATACATAAACATTTCGAGAATAAGCTAAATTTGGAAAGTATGATCATTATGAAAAACAGTCAAATCTTACAAAGATTTAATTACCAAGTCAAATAGAGAAGATCAAATCTACAACGGTAACTTGAATCAATCTAAATGGCCTGGAAAATGAAAAGAAAGCTATAAATGACAAAGTCAAGATCGAGAAGCAACTAAGCAAGAGAACACACTTCATATCTTATCTTAATCATCTCCTGTAATCTCAATTTCTTATTCAATGTTTCTTGTAGCAAAGTGTCTTAGGTTAGATACTTTGTAAGTTGTAGCAAAGAGTCTTGGGAAGACTGCTTTGTGAGTTGTAACACTTGAGAGAAATGTAAGTGATAAGTCTCTAGAGTAAGTGTAAGTGAAGAAATTATTTGACAGTTAGAGAAATAAGAGAACTAGAAGATAATCCTAAGGTAGGAAACCTTAGGCAATCAATAACCCAAATATTTAGATTTGGGCCAAGATCGTGAACAAACAAA
This sequence comes from Talinum fruticosum, assembly GCA_021018815.1. Lineage (NCBI taxonomy): Eukaryota > Viridiplantae > Streptophyta > Magnoliopsida > Caryophyllales > Talinaceae > Talinum > Talinum fruticosum. The sequence continues at coordinate 4,995,728 of JAITYX010000010.1, read as the reverse complement.
CTTGCATTGTCTACTTTATATATCCGTTTGTTTTATCGTATATCTGACTCTACTAAACAAAGTTAGACGTCTCAAAATTTTAAAATACCTTATTCACTCCCCTCTAGAGTATATCTGACCCTCTGGAAAATTACAGATGAGAAGTCAAAACCCTCACTAACAGAGGGAAAACTAACTTTCATGATCGAAAAGGAGAGAACTTATTGAAAAAAATATATAAAACTAATAGTAAACCTAACTTTATTTAAAATAGGGCGTTGAAAAACAAAAATATTGAAACTTACCACCAGCAATTATGGCTCATAACAGCCCTTAATTAAAGAAGATAGAGGCGGTTAGGGACTTTTCCTATGAGAGAAGATAAGAAACAGGAGAGAAAAGACTGGTTCACTATTAGACAACATCAGTTCCGTTCAAAACTCATTACACTTAATAATTGATCTCAGCTAAGACATTTGAATAGATAATACTTGGTTATCGATTAATTTACTTGCTTTTTCCCGAAATGTTGGCTAGACCTACGATCTTAGTGATTGGTATATCTACAAATCTTTCTTGCGTGTTTGACCCTACTTTAATATTATGTATCCGGAGTCTTGAACTATAAACTTGAAAATTTTTCAAGGTAATTTTACTTTGGGAATTACTCATCATAAAGTATTACATTCGTTTTTTATGGCTTTATAATTGCCAAATATGAGTTTCAAAGTGAAGTTATTATTTAAAAAAATGATCAAATAATAGAAAATTACGACATTAAAATATGTTTAAGATGTATTGAATTATTATGGGTTAAAATTGAGTTTTCGACTTAGTCGGAATTGGTTTCAGTCATTTTGAATTTGGTTCATCTATATAAAAGTCTGAATCAATGTGGGTCTATGTCGATCCTAGTTTGAAGCAATTTGAGTCCTAGTTTGTTCGGGTATGAAGCGGGTCATATGTTTGATTCAGTTCTTGTCTAGCTATTTTTGGATTTCTAGTCATTGTTGGTTTACTTGTTTGAGTTATTTATTAGGGTCATTCGGATCTTTGTTCGAGTCATTCAGTTCAATTGTTGAGTCAATTTCACCAAATATGTATTCCATGAACTAAAAGAAGGCAAATAATATATTAAACTTAAGGCCTGTTCGAACTTACCTAAAAACCATCATTATCTATTTTTGCTTTCGTTCTTTTATGATCGTTTATGTTCGTTTATATTCTTATCTATTTTAGGTCATTATTATTATTATTATTATTATTATTATTATTATTATTATTATTATTATTATTATTATTATTATTATTATAAAACAAGCCACTAAAATAATCATATATGAAGTGTTAAGATTGTGGATATTATAAACGTACACATAATTTACTAATATAATATTAAAAGCTACAAATGTACAAATTATTGGGGAACATCCCCAAGTATACCACTAATCATATAAGCTATTTCATCTCTAACGGCATTTATTGTTTGTCTGTTACGAGAATCGTGCAACGCTTCTATCGATGTTCCTTCATACGCGATATTAGGCATAGGGAAATTAATATCCCAGTTTTATGTATCCAGATAAATTTGGTGTCATATTTGAGAGAGAGAAGCGTTGAGCAGAGAGAGAGAGAAGGAGAGTGGAGCAGAAGGAAACAACATATATCAGCTGAAAGTAGTAAATATATGAGAAGGGAAAGTAGAATTGGGATTTTTTTATTTTTGTGGATAATATTTTTTATTAATTTTAATTAAAAAGGAGAAAAAGGGAAAGTATTATTGAAGTTTTTTAATTTTTTATTTGGGTTTTATAATATTTTAATTCTATATTTTTTTCTTTTTCTTAAATTAGATAAAATTATTTTTCTTATATTTGAGAAACATTATAATAAAATTTTTGATATTTGAGAAATATTATAATAAGAATTATTTTTCTTACAAAAATAAAATACAATATTTCAAAATATTTTTAATTTTTTAAATATTAATTATTCACGAAATAGTCGATATTGTCAAATAATATATTTAACAACTCGGTTCTATTCGTTTTGTTCGTTTATGTATGTTTCTATTCTTTTCTGTTTGCTTATATTCGTTTATGTTCATTTCTATTTCTATTTCTTTTTATATGTATTCTGTAAGTAAGTTCGGAACATATCCTTAGTTGACATTTTTAATTTTATTATACAGTAGTTAAAAAAATTTTAAGCAGGCAATAAAAAAAAAAAAAAAAAAACAGGGTGGGCAGGTCCCACGTTAGTAGCAGATTCATGAACTTTAAATAAGAATGTCTATCTGTTAATTAATACTCAAGGCATTGCACCCACAAAAAAGTTTCATACTTAGACACAAAATACATGAAGTAATCTACTAGGTTCACTATCAATTCCCTCTATGTGATTTTATATTTAGACACAAAATTATGTATTTGACACAATTACTAATGATTATCATGTATCGGCTTCAAAATATAAAATCACATAGTGGTCAACTACATATTGCTTCATGTATACCACAAAAAAGCCGATACATGATAATCATTAGTAATTGTGTCAAATACATATTGCTCAATCTAATAAATTAAACAATTACTCAAATACAAATCACATATTCAATTGTGAGTACTAGGTTAACTATCAATTCCCTCTTCTCTTTCACAATTAGGACCAACTTCACTACCACTTGCATTATTTGTTTTCTTTTTAAGTAGAAAAATTGGATGAAAATAAACCAATCTTTAGGACAATTGAATGAAAATAAGTAATTCTTTTTTCTTAGATGTGAACAATATGACACATTTAGAGGACATTTTTTTCAATTTACCTTCGAGTTTGACCACTTTTGACTCATCAAAAGGCCAATGAATGTTGGCTCATGACATTTGTTTAACTTTTTTTAAAATTTGCTTAATTTGTCACATTAAGCACTTATGTTTCCTTCCACTTGCAAAAGTTAAATCCCCAAAACCGAATAGAATCCATCTTTCAACCAAATTAAAATAAGAAACCACCAAATCTCGTAGATCTGCCATTAAAGTGTTCAAAAACACAATCCACATCTGCTTCTTGGTGAGTAAAAAATGATGAGACATATGATAGTTTGATTGAAAAAATATCTCTAAAGGTTGTACTCTTCACATCCAAGAAATAAGAATGACTTATTTTCGTCCAATTAATCTAAAGATTGGTTTATTTTCATCCAATTTTCCTTTCAAGTATCATAAACTGAAATTGGATCAATTCATATTAAACTAAAAAAATCAGACAAAACCCCCTAAAACACATTTCACTGGTTGAGTGCTTCATCGCTTACTTTGCGAAGTCCACAATTTAGCATACAGGTCACGTATTCAATTCAACTAAGCGAAGTCCACAATTTAGCGCTCAAAATGACTGACAAATCACATATTCAATTCAGCTAACACCATAAGTCTTAGAGTCAGAGACCAAATGACTAAAACGCAATCTAAAAAGCATATCTACGGGATACCTTAGTTCAGGACGAATAAAAAATGTCACTCGGCCATTGTCAAACTGTCTGCAATCGTTTTCTATCTATAAGGATTCCACAAGAGCATCTTCTACTTCAAATAGGTCATGAACTAGGTCAGAATGATTCTCATTGACTCCATAAGAAGCGATCCCATAGCCCTCACATGTTGCAGGTCAAGCAGGTCCAGTCTGACCAATGGTTGTCTCTACCTTCAATTGAAATTTTCCCCAGAAAATGCTACTTTTTCAGCTGTCCGAAAACATAACACAAAAACTGTTTCGCAGAGCTAGTTACTTCATCATGCCTTGCCTTCACCTCATAATCACCTAAATGAAAGACATCAGTAGCTACATTCATAAAGCAATAACTGCAGAAACAAGCCCCAAAATGGAGTACAAAGCTGAAAAATTACAACATGCATATCAGCAGAATAATACATTTCGATATCCGTAATCAAATGTCTAAGATGCGAGTCAATACAACTGGTACCATGTCATTCCTGAAGGTGAATGCTGATGCATGAAACCAACATCATCAGAGGAAACACAATATCGATTCACCAGCCTTTTCCTATCAGCCACAGCCAATCAAGCATTAAGCCTGCGAAGATTCCTCCTTGAAGGAACATAACAAGGATGTTTCCTAGAGCATTTTGCTCTGGTCCCTGGAAGCAAAGCAGTTTCATTCTATCAATTCCCAAATGAGACACATCCCACTCCCAAGGGAGCTTCTAAGATTAAATTTGATTTACAGCATTAAACCAGTAATTTAAAACTTTTTATTAAATTAATTTCTTGACATGGTCTTAGAGCCTTAACTAGAGTTCTCATGACAAAATCCTAACCGACATCCACACCACAGTTCGAGCTCAAACCTTGAAGGATATTGACTAAGGAAGCATACTAGATAAACATAACATAATATATTCCTGAGCATCCAACATCGATATAACTTTGGATTGGCTTGCTTCTCGACGCTATCGTAGAAGTTTTGGCAGGTTTTGGATGAGACTGTATAATTTAAGGTTGGATGTCCCATATAATTGAGAGGAGGCGGGGAGGGTTGGGATGTGGGTACAGCCTAGGTAGCTTACTTAGACGATCTCATCGGGAAGTCCATGAGACCCCCTTCACCTTGGTTTTGCAATTAAAATACATAACCCTCTAACCTGGTAGCCTCTGGGGGCAGATGTCATGACACAGACAGTAAGGTGGCCATTAGTCAACCCTAGTATACATGTTAGCATCATCATCCATTCCTGCTCGCCATATTTGGCAGTGAAGTAGAATGCAGGGACCAGTAAGAAACGAAGAAGAATGGAAACCATAATTGCCTTGTGAAACTCAAGTGTCAAGAAATTCAGGAGAGGAGTATAACGGCCAATAAAGTCCCACATATTAAACATTGCTATGAGAACCAGAGCGTACCTGAAATTACAGAACAAAATATGGCTAGTATGAGAGAGATTTTGGGAATCCATTGGACTAAGCCATCTCTACAATAGGGCAATTCACCAATCAATGAAAACACCAGACACAAAAATGACTGTACACTTGACAATCGAAAATTATCAAACGTATAGGAAATTATGCATGGAGGAGCTTGTTTTATAATCTGTTTATCTAGCCTTATAAAGTTGCAGGATATATATAAAAGTTTTCCCGCCGTTAATAAGAACCTGATAAAAATTACTGTAATAAAACGTGATACAATTGCATTTAATAATTATTCAATTTGAATCAGCTGATTTTGGATATTTTTGGGTTAATCATTCATGATTTTGTCCAGCTATGCATGCCACTAGTAAAAGTTTTAACTGATAATAATGTACTGTCCCCAAACACCATGATAAACTGAACTACATCCTCAGCAGGCTAGTTCTATGTAATTGCAAAGATATTGTTTGTCAAGTACAATGAAGTTTTGCAGATGATCCCTTACCATGAACCCAAGCTGTGTGATCCGGAATCTTCAACCAAGAATCCTGGAAATATTGACAATGTAGTTGCATATACAAGGAAGAGTCCAATGGCATAGTCTATGTTTTCGGATATCAATTCCTCATTGATTAGGCGTTGCTTGCCTTTCTGATCTTCATCAACCTGCATGGGATATATAGATGTCAAACATCTCTAATGTCAGACCCTTTATAAAGAGTAAAAGAAAATTATTCATACTTCAAGTAATTGTTCATAGATTCCAGCAGCAGCAAGGTCTCCTGAAACTGTTTTTGAACCTTCCAAGGCTGCCTTTGAACGGTAATGTTTAATAATAGGTAGATACGGGAAGATGAATGCATATAAAAGAAGACAAACTAGCTCAAAAAATGCGGATATTTTGAAGAACAACATTGCAGTAAGAATTTAAAATCAGTGATTAACAATAAATATCACAAAATGAAGCAAATACTTTTGAAAAATAAAACATCATACTGCCAGTTTACATTCTTCATACCAAAAAAAAAAAAAAAAATTCAGTTTCAATCACATGTCATAAAAATATATCTTGATGCAGATCATGAATTTTTCAATACTCAATTATCCCTTGCAAGGCTCACAAAACTAATGGCTCAAATATTTGAAATAAAAATGACAGAATATACCCAAATAACCAAATCATTTTAGTTAGAAGTTCCTCAGTGTCTAATCCTAAGATTGAAATATGAGGAAAGAAGCAAGACAATAATTTGCTCGACTGATAAAGTATATGGGAGTTGTGGACAGAGATCTACATTAAAATACTAAGCACAACCCATCTCCACACCCAAAAGGAGGAAAATGAGGCAATGTCATCATAGTAGAAATATATTAAAGAAACAAAAAAAATTATCAGATTAAAACTTGACCATGCTGCATGTTCTAATGCTTTGGATGGCTGGAAACACATTAGACTTTATAGTGAGTGATTTGGGACTTACTGGCCCCTTTGCGAAGACCATCTTTAGAATTCTCAAATGCTGCTCTCGTTATTAGCCTTAATGCAGAGGTTAGGACTCTGGAAGCAGCCAAACCAGCTAGGAACGACTGAAAATTTCAGAGCCAAAAGGTATGAAGCTTATATTGAACAGTGTCTTAAGTTTCTTTGAATAGACATGAAAATGGGTTTGCAAAATAAAGCTTGACATACTTGTAGAAGTTCAGGCTGCATGAAGGACAAATCTCCAACCATCCCGCCATCAACATGAGCAGAACCAACTCAAAATGCGCCACTTACAGCACATAATCCAAGATAAACTCTGAGGTCTCCTTTGTTAGATGTTACCAAATTCAACTACAGAACATGAAGAAAACAAACTGAGAAATAACACTAAATTATTTAAGAATGTTATTAATCTTTACTACACTCTAATGAAAGCAAAGGACGGTGGTAAGAAATTCGGGAATATGATTCTGTTCCCTTACAGGCACAAAGGAGTTCTTTGTGCTTCTTTCAAATTCATTTCATGCCCATTATAATTAATACGAGTTGGTTCTCCACCTTATACATTCTATGCATGCTACTTGGGAACAGAAAGAAAAGAACAATTGTAGTTGAGTCGCCAAGGTGTGAAAGTTTAAAGAGATACGTTGGCAATTAGCATTGATGAGTATGGCTTAAATATCAACTGAGCAATCCCTATAATAGCCATGCTATTTCAGCAAAGTAGAGGAGGAGCCAATGAAGTGACAATCAAAAGTAGCTGGAAATACAGTGAGCTTGACGGTATTATGACACAAGTGAAATTGATACTTTGAATATGAAAGCCAAACTTTGACTCTATAAAGGGCCAAAAATGTTAAACTTCATACATGGAGGCACATTGACAAGGATTGAACTCACCTAGTCATAGATAACTCGAAACTTTGAAGTCCCAGTTAACAATCAGACTATAGGGATGTGAGGTTAGTAATCATTCACAATGCAATATTATTGTGTCGCAATTGGAGATTTTTAACCCAAGAGTTATAAACTAACATGGTTACTCGAATGGGTGTGAAAGAGTGCCAGCCTCACATCCCTCTCATCTGATTGTTCGTTACGACTTCCAAGTTGTGCCAGTTATGACTAACTAGTCAAGTTCAATCCTTGTTATGCACCTCTAGGCAGAAAGTTAACGTTTTTGTTCTTTTACATCATGAAACTTCAGCTTTCACATATTCACAACATCAATTTCACTTGTCCCATGATACCATCAAAGTTAAATTTTGGATGAAAAACTATATAGTTGCAAATACACCCTTCGTTCTATTCATATTTCCCAATGATCTTCCCACTTATCACATTATACTACTAAAGTAAAATTTTCAGTGACTATTAGCATTATATTGGTCAAAGAATCCTTTTCAAGCATACACTATCAATCAAGCAATACAATTTGATTGACAAAAGGTTGCTCTCTCATGGGAGATAATTTGCAGTGTTCATAAGGAAGATGAGAGTTGTATCACACCCAACCACATTAACCCAACCAGTGGCGGTCTTTGGAGGAACTTGAAAAAGGTTGCATGGATGGAATCAAAAGCATAGCAACCTTTTATCAGTGATTTGTCAGTAGAGGTTAGTCTGGAGAATAGGGTAAACTGTGTTATGACCCTTGGTTGTTGAAATCCCTTTAAGAAGACCATTTTGTTTAGTTTCTTTGGTAGAAAAAGGCATACAACATCCAAATGAGATGGCAGAAGGTTCACATTCGCAGAACTGGAAATATTCTCTGCACTCAGCGACATAAACTCTTAAGGCTTCAGGAACTGGAACTGATGGCATGCTATGCTCAAAGCACAGGCCCTGACAAGATTGAATAGTAAAGTACTACTCAGGTGGATACACCACAAGTCCATTGGCTATGGAAGTTTTGAGGAAGAGAAATGAGTCTTACCCTGTCGACCTAGTAGCAGCAGGATGGAGCACCTACCCCAGCCCCCACCCACCCACCCCCAAAAAAAATAAAGAGACCACAGTAGGGAAAGAAGTAAAGGTCAGGTGTAGTTGACTATACCAAGGATAGATAGTGTATTGCTCCGCCCTGTTTTCCTGTTCTCTTTGTTCTATTCTCACCAGACCAGCAAGTTATGAACCTAGTTGGTGAGTTTTGTATTCTTCTTCGTCGTCATCATGAGAGGAAAAAATAATAGAAAGCAAGATAATTGGTTTCTTTTCTGCCCTGATTTAACATTTAGCAATATATATGGGACAGGACAATTAATTAACATAAGCTCAGTCAATAGGAGAAGAAGGATACTTACAAATAAGACAATAAGTGAACTTAAAAAGAAGATAGAATAGCCTATCAAATTCCGCCGCCTGGTATTGACTGTAGCCTCATGATAAACAAGGTATAATGACATTCTAAGCTGAAATGGCTGGTTCATGAGGGTAAGAACTCGGGAGGGATGATAATGCTGCACAAGGGATGGCAATATTTGTTAATCAGCCAAAAAAACCTTTGAAAGTAATAGACATGTCATCAGTGGACTTTGGATAGCATGATACAAGGAGTAGAAAATGAAGAACTTGTGTCCCCTTTCCAACAGCTAAAATAACTTGTGGGCATTTTTTTCATCTTGGATTGCATTGGACTACTGCAACATGGCTAGTGAATCTGTCATCTACACTACTGTAGTGCAGTACTTAGTCAAAAAATGTTTTAGGCTATGGTCTAACAGAAAGACCAGCTATAATTAAAGGGGTCTCTATATATATATATATATGATCCCTCCCTCCTTGCATTTTATATCAAAGTATCTCGAAGGCACCTGTTCATGTGAACGAATACAAGAATTACTAGTTAAATTACCGGAAATAAGTAACTGTAGTAATCTTCAATTGTGAGCATACTATTCCATGAAAGAAGGCACCCAGTCCAAAGAAGCCAAGACAAAAAGATTGCAGCATATTTTCCCTGAAACTCAAATACCGTTGTTAACATATTTTTCTAAAAGTTGAAGCAACTAACCTTCAAGCAAGAATCACAGGGTTCAATACATAAACCTTGGGCTTAACTGAAGCTGTAACTACATCAGACATACTTCTTTTCTTGTCAATCTGCATTCACAGTAACCAAGCTTAAGAGTAATACAAAAGAACAAGGTTTTAGTCAACAAGGGACAATGCTTTAATTCCTTAATAGTACTATTCTGACTTCCTCTGGTACCGGATGTAGAAGAATGTACTTGTATTTCTTAGCTATATAATTAACGTCTAACTTCTCACGCAGTTTTCTGAGGTAAATTTAATTAGTTATGGCTGTTTCTGAGGTAAATTCAATTAGTTATGGCCACTAACCAGGTAATTTAAACATCAACAAGATAGTTGAGCTTCAACATAGTGAGCACGATAAACAACTTGCTCCAAAGAGTAGCTCCGAGAACATCCTTGCAAAGGAGACATTTATCTTCGCATTTTAGTGCAAACATCAATATGAAAAACACAAGGGCACTGCCATGAACAGGAGACATAAGAGCCAATCCTTAAAATTTTGCCATCCAGAAAAAAAAAAAAAAAAAGAGAACGAGTTGGCTAGGTACAGAACGCACAAGTGAACAACGAATGAAACAAATAGTACAGTTTGCCCTCAATGGGACTAGCTTTCGATCAAAGCATAAACCAGGCGCAATTACTTTATGTAGACAGAAAGAGATGAATTTTGTTTGTACACATTTCAAACAAGTTTAAACTTCTAATCATGGGTAATTGGAATACATATCAACACAAAAAAAAAAAGGCCAAGCCAATGGGGCACCAGAATAAAAATTAAAAAAAACAAAAAGGTTTCAGAATCAGTAAGATTTCCTCAATTCCTCAAGCATCACCTTTTGCTAGCTATAAAGAAAGTTTTGCATAAACTGTGTATTGGAAAGAAATTATCACAGAATATTTATTTTACTAATTTTTAAAAGGGGAAGAAGTGTAACAGAGAGATCATCAGAGGAGGTGGAAGGCGTCCAGTCGACATAATAAAGATATACAAGCGAAATTATACCTTGTTCAATAATCAAAGTTTGAAAATGGATGATTTCTCGTTTCCGAAAAGGGTTTTCAAGATGTTCAGGATGTGAAGTATGGATAACGTCCACCACGATCTTCGTATCTGAGACTAGAGCGCCACTGCAGATTCAGACAGCGTGGCATTTCCCTGCTTCCACCATCTCTTCTTTTTTTTTTTTTCTCTTTCATTTTACTTTTTGCAAATATGTTTTTCCCTCTTTCCTTTGTTTCTCAGTTCTCATTTCATACTATAGACATGTTCGTTTCAACGGTTAAAACTAACTATTATACCGTTTATACCGATTATGAATCTGCTATGAGTTGTTATGAGTTGTTATACACGTTATAAGCTACTACAGCGGTTATGAGCGGTTATGAATACGTTATAATGGTAATAATAATATTAATAATTTTTTAATAATAATCTATACACTATATAATGCCAATCTTTTCAAATTTTGAAATATCGCAACCAGAGTGAATTAAGAAGTTTCGTTTAATAAAAAAATAAATAATTTATCATTTAAAAAATAAATTTCCACTCATCTATGGACTCTAATAATAATAATAATAATAATAATAATAATAATAATAATAATAATAATAATCATAATGATAATAATAATAATAATGATAATAATAATAATAATAATCATAATAATCATAATGATAATAATACTAATACTAATAATAATAATAATAATAATAATAATAATAATAATAATAATAATAACAATAATAACAATAACAGATAATAATAACTATAATAGTAATAATAATAATAATAATAATAATAATAATAATAATAATAATAACAATAATAACAATAATAGTAATAATAACTATAATAATAATAATAATAATAATAATAATCATAATCATAATCATAATAATAATAATAATAATAATAACAATAATAATAATAACAATAATAATAATAATAATAATGATCATAATGATAATAATACTAATACTAATAATAATAATAATAATAATAATAATAATAATAATAATAATAATAATAATAATAATAATAATGACAATAATAACAATAACAATAATAATAACTATAATAGTAATAATAATAATAATAATAATAATAATAATAATAATAATAATCATCATAATCATAATGATAATAATAATAATAACAATAATAATAATAATAATAATAATAATAATAACAATAATGATAATAATAATAATAATAATCATAATAATAATAATAATAATAATAATAATAATAATAACAACAACAACAACAACAACAACAACAACAACAACAACAACAACAACAACAACAACAACAACAACAATAATAATAATAATAATCATAATAATAATAATAATAATAATAATAATAATAATAATAATAATAATAATAATAATCTATGCAATAATAATAACTATAATAGTAATAATAATAATAATAATAATAATAATAATAATAATAACAATAATAATAATAACAATAATAATAGTAATCATAATCATAATAATAATAATAATAATAATAATAATAATAATAATCTATGCAATATATAATAGTAATATTTTTAAATTTGTCAAATATTGTAATGGGAGTGAATGTCAGAAATTAGGGTAATCTTAACCATAAAAATTATTTGTCCATTGAATATGAGTCGTTGATGTAAATAATTAAATAAATAAATAAATAATATAATTTATCCAAATAAAAAAATCCTTTTATAAGTGAACTATCCTCCTCCTTTTTTTGTATGTGTGATAATACAGTCTCATTAGTATTTTTTTCTAATAAATCTATACAATATACAATAGTAATCTTTTTAAATAGACTAAATACTACAACAAGAGTGATTGTAGGAGCTTGGTGTAGTCTCAACCATAAAAATTATTTGTTCATTAAAAATAAGTCAGTGATGTAAATAATTAAATAAATGATAAAATTCATTGAAAGGAAAAAAATGTTTTTCTTTAAAAGTAGACTGTATCAAGGTAATATTGGACCCCTTGCTAAAAAATAAATAAATAATATTATAAAATTATTTAATCTAAATCTAAAAATTAAATAGTAAATAATTAGCCTTATTAATTTTAAAAAATATAAAACATAAAATAAAACCAAATTGAGCAGAAAATTAATAAATAAAAATTACAAAAAATTATATAATGAACTAAATTAAAAATCTGGACAGAATTAAAAACATAAAAAAAATTTAAATTTTTCAGAAAAATTAAACACAATTAAAACAGAAAAACAAAAACATAATCTAAAATAGAAAGTTAAACAAATAATCAATTACACTACAATACATATGAAAATAAATAACTAAATAACTAGAATATTAAAACTATTTTTTGGACCGAAACATACACTAAAAACCTAAAATTAAAATACAAAAATTTAATTTATAAATTTATTAAATTAAAAACTTACTTTAACCTAAATTAGAAAATAAATCAAAACAATAATTAAATTAATCATAAAAACTAAGAAAATTAATACTAAAATATTAATACTCTAACTAAACCCTATAATAATATAAAAAATAAAATTAACTAAAGGAAACTAATTTAATCCAACTTCTAACAATTTGATTAAAAATAACAAAAATAAATAGAAAAATATTCTGAAAATTAAAATATATTTAAACTCAAAATAAAATTAGTATAAAATTACTGAGGTATCTATCCTATTATCAATCAATGTAATTAATTCTCAGGTTAATCATTAGTAAAAACCCGTGAAAAATTGAAAAAATTATATTGATGACAAAAAGTATATTGAATGATTTTAAAGAAGGGATGTAATTCAAAGTAATTTTATTTAAGATAAATTATAGAATAATATTTTAGAAAATAATTAAAGGATATTCTATTATTTTTAATGGTGTTAAGGTTAATTCACCAATATTTTTAACCTAAAAAGTATAATCTATATTATTTCAAATTTTGGTTTGATTTGATTTACATTTGAGAATCACAAGTTATGTTTTTTTCCTTTGTGACTTCAAATTATGACTCTAACTGAAATCTAATGAGATAAATATCAAAGTGAACAATATATATTTAATTATATATTTTTGGGTGGATGAATAAGACATTTCATTAGATGAGAAAATTTATTCTTCCTTTCTACTAAAAAATAAAATATGTATTGTAAATATGTAATAATAGCTTCTGTCATTGTTTGGTTTATTAATTTGTTAGGAAGATGTGGTTGAGGTGACTAAAGAACATGGTATCGGTTTCAAACTAATTTTTAATTAGTGGCTTTAACTTGTGAAATGTGATTGAATCGGTAAGGGTCGGTCAATTGGAGGAGGTCTGTTATGATTAAGGTATGAGTTTAACTACTTATTTATGTAATTTTTGTCTAATTTGATTTGTTTGGATCATGAGTTTCTCTATCTTTCCACTTACTTTTTAATTTTGTGTCTATTATATCATTTTCAAAATACGACATGCATCCACGCTTTTACCATACTTATGTTAAGTGTGGAAATTGTATGAGTGGACAAATATTCCACACACTAAATAAGTCGGATGAGAGTCGTCTTTAACCACACACTTATATCCAAAGAAAACACCATCACTCGCCATACTTATATCTATGGACATATTACCCCTTAAGCGAGTCTTTTTTTCCTATTACCATTTTGCGCTTGAAGCAACTTCTACCACCGATGTAGACACTTAGGTTGTCACCAGTTAAGTTACAAAATTCTTTTTGAAATTAACTAGGTTTAATTAAAATATATTTTTTTTTTACTTTTTATGCCATGTTTTTTCTCTTGAAAGGATGGGGTTGGGTGACCGCGGTTGCCCTAACGTAGATCCGCCTCTGGATTAAAAATACTTAGTTGTTCTTCAAATTAGGGTTGTGTTCATTAAGGTGAATTTTTTTAGTTTTATTTTATTTTACTTTTCTTTAAACAACATTAAGAAAAAAAGATATAAAGCAGGCACATGTGAAATTTACTGATTAAGCAGAAAATAAGAGAGAAAACGAGATTAGAGTTTGAGATTTGAGGTTTATTTCTTATTTTGATTTTCTCAATATACTCGGGCATTGTGCTATAAAAGAGAGAAATCGAAAATTTGCATAAAAATATTTCCTTTATGTGTTTAATTTTTATAAAAATTCTTTTCAATTATTTTTTAAAAAAATTTTCTTTTTGATTGTAAATTTAGTATTTGACTTATATGATTATCATAAATTGTCCAATGCGAAAAAATTCTTTTTATGTATTTCAATTATCTCAAAATAAGCTGTCACGCTTATTATCCATGCTAAGTAATCATTTTTTCAGTAGATGTAAATCACCACTCTTAATATACATGGATATACCTTAATAGGTTAGTACCACTCTTACAAGAGTGGTTATATTTTTCCACATTATTATGTGTGAAAATGATTTCGAGCAACTCATTTTTGCTTATTTTTCCGCCACACTCAATCATTTGTAATTAGATAAGGGTGGAAGCATACCATATGGTGATTGTATTATTTTCGATTATTAATCTCATTTATTAAATGTAGCTATTAAATATTTATTTTTTAAGTTCATAACTTATTAAGGAGTATTACATTACTCCATGTATAGCACGGGTCCAAACTAGTGATAATAATAATAATGATAATAATAACAATATCAATAATAATAATAACAATAATAATAAATAAAAACATGCTTTAACCTAAATTAGTAAATAAGTCTGAAAAATTATCAAATTAATTATATATTATTTAATCTTAATATAAAAATTAAATAATAATTAATTATTCTAATTAATTCATAAAAATATAAAACAGAAAACAAAACTAAGTAGAAAATTAATAAATAACAAATATACAAAATTATTTAATAAATTAAATAAAAAATCTGAAAAAATATAAAAAGTAACCTAAAACCCAAAAATATTTTTTTTTATAGTTTTCCAGAAAAATTAAACAGAATTAAAAATAATAAAATAAAAATATAATCTTAAACATAAAGTGAAACAAATAATAAACTGCACTAAATAAATGAGAAAATAAATAATTAAATTACCAGAATATTAATATTAGTTTTTGGACCTGAATATATCCTAAAACACCTAAAATCAAAATGAAGAAACTAAATTTATAAATTTATTAAATTAAAGACCTGCTTTAACCTAAATTAGAAAAAAATCTAAAAAATTATCAAATCAGTTATAAAAACTAAGAAAATTAATACTAACAGATTAAAAAGATTCTAACTAAACCCTATAATAATATAAAAATAAAATTAACCGAAGAAGACTAATTTTATTCTAACTTCTAATAAACTCGACTAAAAAATAACAAAAACAAAAAGAAAAGTAATCTGAGAATTAAAATATATTAAGATATAAAATATAATTAATATATATAATTATGTATTTATTTATTTAGGGTTTGGATTGTGTATTAGCTCTCATTTATTTTTATGTATATTGATATGCAATATTATTTTGGGCCTGAAATATAATAATTTTGTCTAACATTATTAATTTTTCATTGTTGATGGTGTTTTTTTTTTTTGACTTAGTGTCATAAAATTGTATTAGTTCAAAATATATTTATTATGAGAACTTTTAAAATTAAAATAACCAGCAACATGTTATAAAAATAATATTTAAATATTTAACTATCCGAGGAAGCAATTTGGTTATTACATTCATCCTATGTACGGAATGATTTAATAAATCATAAATTAATATAATAAAAATATAACAACTACATATATACTTGATATTAATAATTAAAAATACCTACAAGATAGAAAATTATTATTCAATTATATTGTGGAATAAAACGTAATGAATAAAAAGTTAGGAATTATATTGCTTCAGTTCGTAATTTGTGTACTTTAAGTTCGTAACTTGTGTTATGTTTAAAGGATTACAAACTTAATATGTCAACTTCTATTAAACCCATAGGATTTTGAATAAATTCATTTGTCTCAAAATTTTTGCATAACATACGAGATCATTTTTTTTTTGTTACAAATACGGTTTATTTTAGCTTCTTCCTAACATGTCTATCTCGTGACTTATTATTGACAAACATATTTAAATCATATCTTTTACTATTGTAAGTTTTCTAAATTATTAAAAGATGAGTATTTGCCATCAAACCTTCCCGCCATCTTGAAATAGAATTTCATGTTACTCTTATTATGTTAATTACTTGAGAGGAAGAATTGTGTCTCGAGGGAAGCAATTGGTTGTTAATCGAGTAAAATATGTATTTATAAAATCTCAATTGTATCAATATTTTTGCCCAATTGATTCACTACTAAAATCGCGATCAATTTTCAATATAAGTACAAAACACAAATGATTTTATTACCCTACGCCGCAAATTGACCTATCATGCCCTTTATTATGATGCAAATTACCTATTATTGTTAAATATATTTGGATCACTTCTATCATTATAATATTTTTCACTATTAATCTCAATATAAATAGTTATGATATGTTTAATTATCTTTGTGTGCAGAGGTATGTAAGAATGGATAAATCATTATATTTTCCTTATAATTTTTAAAAAATGAGATCCCATTATGGGTATATGTATACTTTTTAAGAGTTCGTGTAATATTTAAGTCAATGATGTTTTAGTAGGTTGGTTGCATATAAATATTTATCTAGGCGACTATTAAGTTAAATTAGTATTGACTTTGTCTGTAAAGAGTTATGAGTTATAAGTTTGATATTCTTTTATTGATCCGATGTACTTTGTATTGTAATATTAATTTGTGACATAATGATATTTATTATCATCTATAGCTCAATATCTACCAATCATATATTATTTATTTTCCTACTAATATTTACCTTTTGATACTCAAACATATTGTCACACTATTTCGATAACTATATGAGTTATGATTATTTAAATTGTTTGATTCTTAAAGGGCCTGACTTCTTAATATTCCAAATCAAGTGTGTAATCTTAAAACCTTGATGATATTTTTTAACATTCTTTTTTATTTATTATTTTAGATTATTTATTTATTCTTTTGAAATTTAGAATGATTGGAATATGAATGTGTGCTTGGGCTCTAATGATTTTTATGTGTTGGGTTCGATAACTTTGATGAGTCACGGAAGCGTTTTCATTATGAGGGGATAACATGTATAAGAATGTTGTTGAATCAAATGATCGAGAAAAAGAAACTCACAAGTATAACATCGCTGCGTAATTCAATAATTTCTTAAGTTATGCATTGTACAACATTGCTCCGTACATAGCACGAGTCCGGACTAGTACTATATAATAGCAATCTTTTCAAAAGTATGACATGGCGACTCGAGAGTGAATTTAGGAGTTTCGTCCAATAAAAAATGATAATTTATTCTTGAAAAAAAAACAGATTTTCACTTATATATGGACTCTCTTTTACTCCTTATCAAAATAATAATAATAATAATAATAATAATAATAATAATAATAATAATAATAATAATAATAATAAAAGTAATAATAAAATAATAATAATAATAACATAATAATAATAATAATAATAATAATAATAATAATAATAATAATAATAATAACAAAATAATAATAATAATAATAATAATTAATAATAATAATAATAATAATAATAATAATAATAATAATAATAATAATAATAATAATAATAATAATAATAATCTATACAATATATAATAGTAGTATTTTTAAACCGGTCAAATATTACGAAGTAGGTGATTGTAGCAGTTTAGGGCAATGTTAACCATAAAAATTATTTGTCCATTAAATATGAGTCGTTGATGTAAATAATCTATATCTATATACTATACTATATAATAGTAATCTTTTCAAAAGTATGACATGGCGGCCTGAGAGTAAATTTAGGAGTTTCAGTCCAATACAAACGATGATAATTTATTCTTTAAAAAAATATTTTCACTTATGTATGGACTCTCTTTTACTCCTTGCCAAAATAAAATAATAATAATAATAATAATAATAATAATAATAATAATAATAATAATAATAATAAAATAATAATAATAAAATAATAATAATAATAATAATAATAATAATAATAAAATAATTAAAAAAAAAAATAATAATAATAATAATAATCTATATGTAATACCCGAAATTTTAAAGAAGAGCAGACTTAAAGCATAGAATTATTATTGAGTATTATTCGGGCATCTAGGGGGTGAGTGATCGATTTTGATTACGGCCGGACGTATTACTCCAATATTCCTTCGAGAGTCTGTTATCAAATAAGTCGAATCAAGGAAATGCCCTCCCTTCTTATTTGAGTTGAAACTCGGTGCGGCTAGGCAATATCCTAATTGATGAATCAAAATAAATTAAGAGACAAAACGTAAGAGGACGAGAGGAAGGAAGAGGCATGGATTGTTTTATAAGGGAGGAGGTTACTTGGGCCATAAAGGATAAAAGAGACAAATTGGGGGTCCAATAGAAGGGGAGGTTATTTTTGTTTCGCGGTGGTGAGAGCAACGCCAAAAATAAAAGAAGGAAAGAACCGTAGGGAGGGGGACACGGGAAGAACAAAGAAAGAAGAAGCAGAGCGAGCGAACAGGGAGGGGGAGAGGACCACCAAATGGGAGAGAGAGAGAGAGAGAGAAAAGGGGCGAGCGCGCGGTGAAGGAGACCGAAGGGGAGGAGCGGCGACCACCGCAGGACCGAGCGGCGGCCGGCGACGCGAGTGGGCGCGAGCGAAGGAAGAGAGCGAAGGACTAAGGCCGAGCGAGGGAATCGAGCGAGAGACCGAGAGGGCGAGCGAGAGCGAAGACGAGGAAGAGAGGCCGGAGGCCGGCGGGCTCCACGACGAACGGGGTGAAGCGGCCGGCGAGCACAGGAGAACGGCCGAGCCCCGAGGAAGGCGAAACCGAGGCCAAGATAAAGGAAGCGAACGCGAGGGCTGAGGAGGCAGCCGGTGAGCGCGGGACCGCGACCGGTGACGGTGTCGAGCGCAGAGGAGGGCGGCAGAAACCGCAGCGAGGGAAAAGGAACGAAAGAAGGAACCGAACCGGGGAGCTCGAACCTCAAGCAAACCACAAACCTCCAATCCCCGAATCGAGGTGGGTAGTCTTATACTCTAAACTATTAGTAAATTCGAAATCCAAATGAGTTCATTGTGATTGTTGAATGTGATTGTGAATATTGAATATGTATGCTAGTGAATGAGTTAGTAGTTGCTGGAAGTTGAATTAGGAGTTGTGAGGGAAAATGGTAGTTGTTAAGGCCTGAAATTGAAACCAGGAAATTCGAGACGGAGTTGAGTTGCTTGGGTATAATGAGTAGTATCGGGAGTCGGGTCGGTTGGGGATAAGTATGTATGGTTTGGGCATAAGTTATGAATTGATATTCAGATTGAGTCTTAGAGATTTACTGAAATTGCGGCGTTAAGAAACGATTACTAACATCGGGAAATAACGAGGGAGGTGTAAAGAGGAATATGAAAGTGTATTGAGTAGTGCACAATTGAGACATGGGTGTGAGAAGTGGGTGAGTATTGGGATAATTGAGTTCAAAAGATAATTAAATCCTTGAGGTTGAACTAAGTGCGAAGATAAGCGGAGCTAGCGAAAGTGGAGCGATGAAAAGGAGATTAACAAGTGTATGATTGAGTTGATCAAGAAAGACAATTATTGGGATAGAAACCTAAGATGAGGGCAAATTACACTTGGTAATGAAGGGA
Organism: Talinum fruticosum; assembly: GCA_021018815.1. NCBI lineage: Eukaryota > Viridiplantae > Streptophyta > Magnoliopsida > Caryophyllales > Talinaceae > Talinum > Talinum fruticosum. The sequence goes on along the minus strand of JAITYX010000010.1, from coordinate 4,975,607 downwards.
ATTAGAGGAATTTTAATAGCGAAGTAAGAATGAGAACTACCTAACTAAGCGTGATTAAGAAGAGATTGATGAGTAATGTGAAAGTGTAATTGAAAGGTATTGAAACAAAGATGGTAATTGGGAAGAGTTAAGTTATAAAGTAAAGGCATAAAAGAGGAATTGAGGTAAAGTCAATGAATTGTGAAAAGTGAGAACGTTGAATTAAATAATATCTACTTGTGATTATTGTGGCTCGAGAAAATGGAAATTAATCGTACTAGAGTGGTGAATTGAGAGAGGCATAGTTGGAAAAGATTTGAGAATGATTGCTTGCATTGAATGGTGATTATTCATACTATGTGATTGCTTTACGTGATGCTCAAAAGTAGTTTCGAAAGGAGTTTTGTATTTTACGTGAAATGATTCTTGAATGCAACTTCTTGTGAACTGCGTTTCGAACGTGAATGTGTTTTGACGAAGCAAAACTTATTTGAGAAAGTGAATTTATAAGGGTGACACGTCGTGTCATGCCTTCCTTGATATTAAATTGATTGAGAAAGCTGTAAAGTGAACGTGATGAATGAATATGTGCAAGTTGTTTTGAATCAACTGGCTACGGATCATTTAGCATACCGAAGGGTTCGAACTAGGGAATGCCCAGCTAGAGACTTCGAGGGAAGGGTTCTAACAGGGGTCCTGCAGAGGCGGGATGCCCGCTCCGAGACTTCCTAGAAGATAGGTCCCGGGAGCCGTTTTGTCGGGTCGCGCCCGAATTAAAGAAGTGCTAGTTCGAGTCCTCGGAAGGCCTAGAATGTTGATTCAACCCCAAAAGAATTGTTCATGAATGTGAAATTGTGTTTTAAGTGATTGAAGAGTCATGATCTTTCATTCCAAGAGATTTCATTGAAAAGTATATAGATTTGTATTATATTATTACGTTTTCATCGTTTCCATTACTATGAGTATTAAGTGTAAAGAATTTCTATTTTAAGGGTGTAAGACTCCGGTGAGCCCCGTGGATTATCGCTCACCCCCACAAATTTCCCCCTTTCCCTCCCAAGTGTTGCAGGTACACTTTTAGAGGCTTAATCGACGCTTAACATACTTCGGACTCTAGCTGACTATCGATGGTTGACTCAAGTGACTCAAGTGGCTGGCTTGCATTCTTATGTGTTTAAATGTTGTATTTGTAATTTAGTTCATATAGTTATACCTGATGTATCGTAAACCATTTAGATTGTTTTAAGTTTTATAGCATGATTGGTTGGACTCCGACGTGTGGCCGTTGAGTTGTATACTCCGAGCGTGTGGCTCGTTGAGTTATATTATGCTTTTATGCAGGGTTTTAAGACTTTAAGCCTATGGGTTGGTCCACATTACAAACAGAGCTTTGCTGAAATTTTTAGGAAATCTTAGATCCTTTTGGAAAACCATCTTTATTAACCTTTGATTGAGTCTAGACAGCCAAAGCGACATCGAAAAGAGCCTTGGGAGTTCCTTTAAGGAACTCAGCGATGTAATACTCCTAAGGGGTGTTTTGGGGTGTTACACTATATATATGTATATACTACATAATAGCAATCTTTTCAAAAGTATGACATGACGGCTTGAGAGGGAATTTAGGAGTTTTGTCAAAAAAAAGATGATAATTTATTCTTAAAAAAAATATTTTCACTTATATATGGACTCTCTTTTACTCCTTGCCAAAATAAAATAATAATAATAATAATAATAATAATAATAATAAAATAATAATAATAATAATAATAATCCATATTACTATATAATAGAAATCTTTTCAAAAGTATGACATAGCGGTGTGAGAGTGAGTTTAGGAATTTCGTCCAATAAAAAATGATGAAGACTCGTGTATGATCGACTAACCCCTTCAATGTGTTTTGATTTTATGCATTCATCTAAATTTAGGATAAAGCAAGAAGCATCCTAAAAGAAATTCATTTAACTAAGTCATATGCTTTACAATTCATCATTTCAATATGACTTATTCTTGACTCGAACTCGGACTCGGATCCGACCCACTCGAACTCGGATTCCGACCCACTTAGTCGACTCGTACATTTAGTTTGCCTACGCTATTATTTGTTTAATTATGCGTAATTGTAAAATGTCTATATAACTCTTGTGCCCATTAAGATTGAATGATTTATTTATGAGTTTTAGCATATCTGGAATCTGAGTATATTGAATATTAGACTTGAAATATTCCAGATTAATAGATTAAAGTAATTAGTCATTAAATGCTTTATTTAGACTAATCCTTATCTAATTATGGACCAAAGTATATTTATACTTTGAGAACCATTGTGCTTAATGTTTTTGCAGGTTTTTCTAATGTCAATTATCTGAAGAAAAAGCAAAAGCAAAAGGCTTCGACCATTAAAGCACCGCCGGACAAAAAGTCGGAATTTTTAGAAAAGCTCGTAACTTACCGACAGACCTTGTCTCATATCGTTTTGGGTAATATTTTATTTCGTGTCTAACGGTCTTTTGTTTTGCTTTTCCAGTTTACAAAAGGTGGAAAAAGAGTTGTTGGAAGCTAGGACCAAGGCACAACGGTTATTTCAAGGTGGTCCAGAAATCTGAGTGACTCGGACTATCCGTTACAACAGCTAGTTGACTCGGACAGCCTTCAACAGAAAGACGTTGGAGGCACAATGGCTATCTCTTCAAGGCAGTACTATTTATAGAAGCCTTAGCACAAGATTTCAACCGACGAATGGAAGAAAAAGAGAGACCATATTGAACATCTTCTCTAGCATACAACTCCCAAACTCGTAATTCTAATATTCTCGAGTTGTATTTTTCTCGAGTCGCTTGTATTGCAATTCTTACTACTCTTCTACTCTTTCTCTCTCGACCGAGTTGTAAAGGTTATCTCAACTCAGTTGTCCCAAACTGTAAAGGTTACCTCAGTTTGGAAGTACCAGGTTAGATAAGGGAACTTCTAACCCTGGGAAAAATTGGAGGATCCCAAGTTGATAAGGTAACTTCAACTTGGAAGTACTAGGTCAGCCGATAAGGTAAATTCGAGCCTGGGAAAATTGTAATAGATTTGTTTGGGAACAAATCTGGGTAGTCATATTCATTGTAATTGAGGATTCAATTAGTGGATTTGACTTGGTGTCCGGATTGACACTCGCCCGTGGTTTTCTCGCCCCGTGAGGGTTTCCACGTATATCCGAGTTTACACTTTTCCGAGTCCAATCTAGACTCGAATCTGTTTCTGTCTCTATTCTCGTGCAAAAGAGTTTGATTTTCTCAAAAATCTTCCATCACCCTATTCACCCCCTCTAGGGTGACTTAACTTCTCCCGAGCAAACCTTCAATTGGTATCGAGCCTAGCCTTTTAGAAAGGATCTAACCATCCAAAGGTTTAAAGATCAAATGGCTCGTAACAACGGAGAATTCGAAGAAGGAAGATCTCTTTTGAGGCCACCCAAGTTCAAAGGCTCAAACTTTGCACTTTGGAAGAAGTCGATGCAATGCTTCATCCAAGATCTTGATGAACAAGTATGGAAGGTCATCACCGAAGGAAACTATATTCCCACAAAGCAAGAAGGTGACCAAACAAGTGGCAAAACTAAAGTCGAATACACCATTGAAGAGAAGGAAAGGTACAGGAAGAACTTCAGAGCTATGAACATCCTTTTATGTGCCATAGATGCTTCGGAGTACAATAGAGTCTCGGCTTGTGACACAGCTAAGGAGGTGTGGGACACCTTGGTGACAACATATGAAGGAACAAGCCAAGTGAGACAAACTAAGATCAGCCAATACCTCCACAGGTATGAGCTATTCAAAATGGAAGAAGCCGAGAGCATCACCGAGATGTATATCCGATTCACGAGAGATTGTTAATAATCTCAAATCTCTCGGTAAGAAGATGCCCAATGAAGAAGTTGTTAGAAAACTTCTAAGGAGCCTACCAAAGAAGAAATGGGGTCCAAAGGTGACTGCAATAGAAGAAGCACAGACCTCAACAAACCGAAGTTAGATGAGCTCATTGGAAAACTTCTGACCCATGAGCTACATCTCCAAGAGGAGGATTCCGAGGATAGCCCAAGAAGGAACATTGCACTAAAAGCCTCGTAAGAAGCTGAACTAAGTTCAAGTAGTTCCGATTCAAAAGAGGACCCAATAGAGCAAATTGCAAAAGGCTTCAAGAACATGATGAAGCATCAGATATTGAAAAAGAAGCCTAAATCCGAGGTCCTCAGACGGGAAAGAAAAGGTAAACTCTCTCATCCTCTCAATTCTTTTTCTACTAATTATTCCTGGTGTTTTAAGTGTGGTAGCAAGGAACACACCATCAAATATTGCCTTGAAAAGAAGAGAGATTACAAGAAGAAGAAGACCATTACTTATAGTAAGGATGAGTCGAAGAAGGAGACTCATCCGACTCAGACATAGAGGATGAGTCCAAGTGTCTAATAGCAATGACTCGACTCGCATACGTAAACCGAATCGTAACAATACTCATCCGATGTCGAGGAAAATGATCCTCAAGAGGTAATCAATTACTATCTTACATTTTCTAAGATAGATCTTGCAAAGTACATCTTTTCTTTAGAGGAAAAGTCTAACTCGATTCTTCCCTCTTTCAAGAAAAACTTGAGTCTCTTAAAACCGAGAACAATTTTCTCGAAAATGATCTAGAAAACCGAGACTCAGCTTGAAGGTACTTGAGACTAGCTCACATGATAATGAGACTCGAGTCCGAGTGCCTTAGATCTCGAGAATGAGCTTTTAAAGAAAAAGCTAGATGAGTCTCGAAGTTGATTCTAGAACTCACTCAAGGTCGAAAAACCTTGATCTCCTTCTTGGTTCTCAGTGTGTTTCTTTTCGAAAAGAAGGTTTGGGTTTTAATTCTGAAAAGAGGATAACTCCTATAAAGTTCCTCTCAAGAAGAATTCTCGAAAAATCTTTTTCAAAAATTCCGAGTCCAGCTCAACTCACACAAGTGAGAAAGAGAACTGAGCTCGTAAAGGTTTATCAAGAGAAGTCTCGCTCGGACTTTTTACAAAAGAAAAGATTTTAACAAACCCGAAACTCAGTTTTCAAAAAGGAAGACTCGTAATCGAACCCTTCCAAAAATTATTCAAATTTGGGTTCCAAAAGTGCCCTTCCTCCAAAACTAACCTCGCAAGAATAGTTACCGGGACTTGTTAGAGGAAGCAAGAAGGGTTAGTTTGTTTTCTTTTGCAGTACACTACAAAGCAAAGGAAGACTCAGTGTCCGACCCTCGGAGAGTGCTAAGAATTTTAACTTGGTAAGTCGAGATTTGGAAAAGCACTCGTGTAAAAGTCTAGTCATCTTCTTGATATTATCATTCTAGACATCAACTAAGGTATGATTGACCTTACTTATCATTACATTCAATTGATATTTCTTCTGTTCAAAATCTCGTTCTCTCCTTGTTTATTTTTGATGAAATGCATTAGGGGGAGAGAATAATGAACTTTGTGGATTCATCTGCTTAGGGGAGTTCAATGGTTTAGGGGAGCGAATTTTGAAAAGTTTCACAAATTTAAAATGCTCCTTATGTCATTTTAATTATGCTCGATAATTATGATGAATTTCTTTGAGTCATTATTTAGTTGAATGCCTTTCATCAAAAAGGGGAGATTGAAGACTCAGGTATGACCGACTAACCCCTTGAATGTGTTTTGATTTCATGCATTCATCTAAATTTAGGATAAAGCAAGAAGCATCCTAAAAGAAATTCATTTAACTAAGTCATATGCTTTACAATTCATCATTTCAATATGACTTATTCTTGACTCGAACTCAGACTCAGATCTAACCCACTCGTAACTCGATTCCGATCCACTTAGTCAGACTCGGACATTTAGTTTGCCTACGCTATTATTTGTTTAATTATGCGTAATTGTAAAATGTCTATATAACTCTTGTGCCCATTAAGATTGAATGATTTATTTATGAGTTTTAGCATATCTCGGAATCTGAGTATACTGAATATTAGACTTGAAATATTCCAGATTAATAGATTAAGGTAATTAGTCATTAAATGCTTTATTTAGACTAATCCTTATCTAATTATGGACCAAAGTATATTTATACTTTGAGAACCATTGTGCTTAATGTTTTTGCAGGTTTTTCTAATGTCAATTATCTCGAAGAAAAAGCAAAAGCAAAAGGCTTCTGACCATTAAAGCACCGCCGTACAAAAAGGTGGAATTTCTAGAAAAGCTCGTAACTTACCGACAGACTTGTCATTCATCGTTTTGGGTAATATTTTATTTCGTGTCTAACGGTCTTTTCGTTTTGCTTTTCCAGTTTACAAAAGGTGGAAAAAGAGTTGTTGGAAGCTAGGACCAAGGCACAACGGTTATTTCAAGGTGGTCCAGAAATCTGAGTGACTCGCACTATCCGTTACAACGGCTAGTTGACTCGCACAGCTTCAACAGAAAGACGTTGGAGGCACAACGGCTATCTCTTCAAGGCAGTACTATTTATAGAAGCCTTAGCACAAGATTTCAACCGACGAATGGAAGAAAAAGAGAGACCATATTGAACATCTTCTCTAGCATACAACTCCTAAACCGTAATTCTAATATTCTCGAGTTGTATTTTTCCGAGTCAGCTTGTATTGCAATTCTTACTACTCTTCTACTCTTTCTCTCTCGACCGAGTTGTAAAGGTTATCTCAACTCAGCTTGTCCCAAACTCGTAAAGGTTACCTCAGTTTGGAAGTATCAGGTTAGATAAGGGAACTTCTAACCCCGGGAAAAATTGGAGGATCCCAAGTTGATAAGGTAACTTCAACTTGGAAGTACTAGGTCGACTGATGAGGTAAATTTTGAGCCTCGGAAAATTGTAATAGATTTGTTTGGGAACAAATTTGGGTAGTCATATTCATTGTAATTGAGGATTCAATTAGTGGATTTAACTTGGTGTCCGGATTGACACTGTCCGTGGTTTTCTCGCCCCAGGAGGGTTTCCACGTATATCCGAAGTTTACACTTTTCCGAGTCCAATCTTGACTCGTAACTGCTTTTTGTCTCTATTCTCAGTGCAAAAGAGTTTGATTTTCTCAAAAATCTTCCATCACCCTATTCACCCCCTCTAGGGTGACTTAACTTCTTCCCGAGCAAACCTTCAAATGATAATTTATTCTTGAAAAAAAGATTTTCACTTATATATGGACTCTCTTTTATTCCTTGCCAAAATAAAAATAAAAATAAAATAATAATAATAATAATAATAATAATAATAATAATAATAAAAAATAATAATAATAATAATAATAATAATAATAATAATAATAATAATAATAATAATAATAATAATAATAATAATAATAATAATAATAATAATAATAATAATAATCTATACAATATATAATAGTATTATTTTTAAACCGGTCAAATATTACGAAGGGGGTGATTGTAGAAGTTTAAGGCAATGTTAACCATAAAAATGATTTGTCCATTAAATATGAGTCGTTGATGTAAATAATCTATACCTATATACTATACTATATAATAGCAATCTTTTTAAAAATATGACATGACGGCCTGAGAGTGAATTTAGGAGTTTCGTCCAATAAAAAAGATGACAATTTATTCTTTAAAAAAATATTTTCACTTATGTATGGACTCTCTTTTACTCCTTGCCAAAATAAAATAATAATAATAATAATAATAATAATAATAATAATAATAATAATAATAATAATAATAATCTATATATATATATATACTATATAATAGTAATCTTTTCAAAAGTATGACATGACGACTTGAGAGTGAATTTAGGAGTTTCATTCAATAAAAAAGATAGATAATTTATTCTTGAAAAAGAAAAGATTTTCACTTATATATGGACTCTCTTTTACTCCTTGCCAAAATAATAATAATAATAATAATAATAATAATAATAATAATAATAATAATAATAATAATAATAATAATAATAATAATAAAATAATAATAACAATAACATAATAATAATAATAATAATAATAATAATAATAATAATAATAATAATAATAATAAAATAATAATAACAATAACATAATAATAATAATAATAATAATAATAATAATAAAATAATAATAATAATAATAATAATAATAATAATAATAATAAAATAATAATAATAATAATAATAATAATAATAATAATAATAATAATAATAATAATAATAATAATAATAATAATAATAATAATAATAATAATAATAATAATAATAATAATAATAATAATAATAATAATAATAATAATAATAATAATAATAATAATAATAATAATAATAATAATAATAATAATAATCTATACAATATATAACAGTAGTATTTTTAAACCAGTCAAAAATTACGAGAAGGATGATTGTAGAAGTTTAGGGCAATGTTAACTATAAAAATTATTTGTCTATTAAATATGAGTCGTTGATGTAAATAATCTATATACTATATAATAGCAATTTTTTCAAAAGTATGACATGGTGGCTCGAGAGTAAATTTAGGAGTTTCGTCCAATAAAAAATGATAATTTATTCTTAAAAAATATTTTCTCTTATATATGGACTCTCTTTTACTCCTTGCCAAAAAAAAAATAAAAAATAAAAAAATAATAATCTATACAATATATAATAGTAGTATTTTTAAACCGATCAAATATTACGAAGGGGGTGATTGTAGAAGTTTAGAGCAATGTTAACTATAAAAATTATATGTCCATTAAATATGAGTCGTTGATGTAAATAATTAGATAAATAAAAAATATAATTACCGAAATAAAAAAATTCCTTTTATAAGTGGACTCTCCTCTCCTTTTTTTTTTGTGTGTGATAGTATAGTCTTATTAGTATTTTTTTCTCCTTCACATGTTGAAATAAATGTTAAATAATGGTAATTAGCTTACGTGGAGTTAATATTTCACCTTTAATGTTTCTTTTTTACAGTTTCAAAATCTCAATTTAGTTTACTTTAGTTTTAATTATTTGCGATATAAACATAATAGAGTCGTCGTTTAGGATCAACAAAATTTAGGAACAAAAAAATGACATATTTATTATGATGAAAAGAGAAAGGGGTTTTAGAAATACTCGGAAAACAGATCGAAGGTATGTGGTTTTGAGTTATAGATGTCCGATTCTAGCAAACTTGGTTTCTTTGGTAGTTTAGCTTTGGTATTTAAGCATCTCTTGATTTGCCCCTTAATCGAATAACAAGTGTATACTTTAAATTGAGGAAGAGGAGTTTGAGATGATGTCTCGATTGATTAACAATAAATCCTTTGAGTTAATTTTATCTACATTTTCTTCACAAATATAGGGTTAAAGAATAGAGATTCAGGTTGTCATATAATGTTTAAAATAAATTGAAGGCATTTCAATAGCTTACCTCAAATATATGAGATATCTTCATTATATGATTTTTTGCGTAACTTGCTAAATTGCACCAGCCGCCAAAAAATTGTCTTAAGTTACCCGTATCTAAGATTTGCATATATTCTCTCTTAGAAATCATTTTCTTAGTTCACTACCTACTCGATCATTAATATGATTTACTGAAGCCCAATTTGGTAATTATTAATTTGAATTTTATATGCTTCACTAGCTAATTTATGCACATGTGAAGTTGTCATTCTTTCTCACTACATTTTTACCTTAAATGATTTTAATGTCTATCTAATTTTTTGATAAGTTTGCAAAATGAATTTTCTTTTACCATACTTTTATCATTTTGTGTGAATGTTTACAATAAGTAAATTTATTTTGTAATAAATTTTCTCATTCCCTTTTAGATGACTAGGATATTATAAATTTTTAGAGAGAAAATATAGTTGCAAATTAAGTTTCAAAAGTGCCGTAAATTAAGCTAAAATATGTGAATCTATTTTACAAGTTTCAAAAGTCGGAGGGAGGGCATGCTCCTATTCTTCGGAGTTTGGCCGACGTTCATGTCATACTCCGATCGTGATGCATGCTAGGGCATTGACGAAGTTGAACAATAGCTTGGACAATGTACACGGGCAGTAGGTGAGGGGGACAAATGTTGGTGTTGTTCTTAACTACAATGCAATAGAGATAGACATGCACCTAATGTTTACGCTTATGAAGCGATCGATGCCTTGATGGAAGGCATTCAAGATTGGACGCAGGAGGATTCCATTCACAGTGATGGATGTGATTTTGCTTACTAGGCTATTGGGGATGGGGCAAAAGTTTGACTTGAATGTTCCTCCCGTGTCCTCGGACGTGGGGACATTGCTCATGTCACGCATAGGCGAGTGGGAACTGAAATGGATCCAATGTATGAAGATCAAGGGGTGAAGAAGAAGAGGTTCTTCCGCAAGTACGTTAATTGTATGGTGAGCATCGCGAATGATCACACAACGGAAGAACATATTGGTTTATTGCTGCAGCTTATATTGCCGGGTTGTGCTTAGTGGAGTTTTGTTCCCTAGGTTACCTAACGAGTAAATTGGAATACGCTCCGGTACACGGACGATCCACAAGGTTTGAGTGGCTATGATTGGGTGGAGGCAGTGTGGAGAGACGTAGTTCAAAACATTGAGGACACACAAAGGAAGTTTCGTGAAGCTGGGCTATCCTAAATTTAGATGAATGGCTTCGCGTCCTGCTACAGGTATGTGATATTTTACGACAAAAATCTTCATTGACCATTTCACTTTCTTATTTTCCAAGTTAGTTAGATAGTTGTAGCATCCTATAAATAAAGTGATTAGTTTTGCTATTCAGGCGAGATAACTTAAACGTGTACTTGGTGATTACGATTTTATGCTATGCTCGCATTATATCATACTTAAATATATATTCATGAAACCAGTGAATATGAACCCCTTATGGATTTGATATGATCTACTTCCTTGTTCATGATCTAAGTGCATGTCATTTATTTATTTATTTATTAAAGTCTACTTTGAAGTTGGATTGTTGGAGAGTTTGTTTTAAGGCCTACTAATATCAATTGGTAAGACCAAAATGATTTAGTCAATCATGCAGTTTGTTCATTATTTACTTATGTTCGTTAGTACATATTTATCGATGATTTCTAATATTGGTGTCGTGCACAAATTTGAGTGGTGGATGAACCTTGTTTTCAGTGTTGAGATATGATGATTCCTGAATTATCCCTTGTGAAGATTTGCTCGGGAAGAGACTCGAATCACCCTAGAGGGGGTGAATAGGGTGGTGGAAGATTTTTGATAAAATCAAACACTTTTGAACAAAGCACGAGCAGACGCAGATTCCGAGTTTGAAATGGGATCGGTAAAGTATGTACTCGAATTGCAATAAAGAGTAAAGAAGTAGATAAAGCCGACACTATGAATCATGTCCGAGTCTAGAATGTACTCGAAAGTGAAAACACAAAAGTACGTGGAAACCCTCCTGGGGTAGAAAACCACGGACCGTGCTAATCTAAGCACGAAGTCAAATCCACTATTTTGAGTCCACAAAATACCGTAGACCGATCGAACCCGAGGTGCTCCCTTAGACAACTCTTTACAAGTTTTCCTAGACTCGAAGTTCCCTTATATGATCTAATACTTCCTAGTTGAGATAACCCTTACAGCTAGGGACAACTAAGCTGAGTTAACCTTTACAGACTCAGTCAAGGCACCTTACTTAGAAAGTAAGAAGAGAGTGTTTGTAACTAAGTACAAGGCCTTACAACTCAAAATATAATGAATTACAGAGTGGGAGTTGTGAGTAGAAGATTGAAAGTGAATACAATGACTTTCGCTCAAGTATGTATTAACAATAGGTTCGGCAATCTTCAAGTCTTGAGAGTTGGCTTCCTTTTATAGATGACCAGGCAGAGTAGCCGTTATCTCCATCTTCCGACTGGAAGTCCCTTTATAACCGTTGTGTAGGATTTTCTGAGTCACTCGGAAAATATCCGTTGATATATGAACGTTATACAACGGCTCTTGACTTCCTTGAATGTGTCTAAAACCACCGGCGGTGTCTTCAAAAGTAAGGTGAAAACCACCGTTTAGCTTGAAATTTCAGTTTCCCACTTTTGGAAATAGGCAGCCTTGACACAATCTTCTTAGGGCTAGGTCGGATATGGAAAAAACCTTTTCTACTGGTGATTTGACGTTTTGAAGCCAGGTTACTTTTGTATTTCAAAAAGTGTATCCTCGTTTGAAAAACCTACAAAAGTAAATCAAATTGGTTCTCAAAGTATAAAATACTTTGGTCCAAGATTAGACACGAGATAATAATATAATTAAAATAATTAAGTGACTAATTATCCGAGTCGAAAAGGAATGGAATTTTTGAGTCTAATATCCATGAAACTCAAAATTCCATCCGAGTTAGTCTAAGCGAGAATCAAGTTATACAACGAATATCGAGTGAAACAAACTTGATCTAGACTAAGCATGGTTCGGACTAGAAGCGCCGACTATAACGGAATAAGACTTATAGCATGAAGTCGGACTGAGTGCGGTTAAGCGAAATAGTAGTCATTTCAACATGCGATAATTCTACGTGATGAGGGACTCGGAACCGAGTGAGACAACGTGAGTGCATATTTGTTTTCCGAGTCACTCGGAGACATACAAAAATACATGAAGTAAATGCCATATCACTTAGAGAAAATACTATATCACTCAGAAAAGTTTCTAAGGTACGAGAGAATGTCTTGGAATCAAAACTCTATAAGTGAGAAATTCTTATACCTAATTCCTTTGATAGAACTCGGAATTCTGCTGAGTAAAGTCTACGTCTTCAATCTCCCCTTTTTGATGAAAGGCATTCCATACTTAGACAGAAACTTTTGTTAGTGATAAAGATCTCGCTTTTGAATACTTGCGCAGGAAATCGGATAAGTAAGATATTCTTAAAGTAACAGATTAAATGAGTTTAAACTCGAAAGGCTTGCATTAAACAATGAACTCGAGAGAATTGAGATGAAATGCATTAGTTCATTGAAGTTAGAGAGTATACACAGAGAAAGATAGAGTGAGAAACTCCCCTAAACAAGACAACAAATTTTTCTATCTATATTCTCCCCCTTGCCTTTCAGCAAAAACACACAAAAAAATGGGAAGAATACAACAAGTAGTACATATTTGATGTCCGGACAAAAAAAAATAAGTAAAAGAGAAAGAAATTTTCGGGAAGAAGAAGAATCGCGAGATCGTGGAATTGTGACACGGTGCATGGTGCCTACGAGGGAAAGGGGTTATCCGAGTAGAAGAGGAGGGATGAGAGTGCACGCGGCGCTGGTAGGATCTTGATGATGTGCTTGAGTGCGGCGGAGGAAGGACCGAGATTGCCGTCAAGGGCTCGGCTCGAGTGGTTGACCCGAACGAGAGGATCTAGAGATTCCTCCCTGTGGACCTCGGTAGCTGGAGGGGTCCGCTTAGTCTTACCTGCTGCTGTTTTGCCTGGAGCGACAAGGTCTTCGACCCACTCGGATCGCTGTCTCGAGCTAAGTACTTCCATTTGAGCTTGAGGAGCATTTTTATCCTCGGCTATCCTTCCTTCTTCTTCTTGTTGTGCCTCCCTTGCCCGGAAGGAGCTGCCTCGACCGCGAGCTCCTCGGCGTTCGTCGCTTCTTTGTCTCGCTTCTTCTTCCTCCCCGCTTTCGAGGAGGTCATGGCCGGGCTCGAGGACGCTTCGAAGTGTCCGAGTCACCACAATCTCGAGCTGCCTTAGACCTTCTTTCCTGGAGGAGCTCGATCGGCTCCTTTTGCTCCTTCACCAAGCCCTTCATCTCAAGAACCAGTTCTTGCTTGCTCTCGAATTTGAGACTCGGGCTGTTTTTGGTTGATGGTCATAGATCGATACACAGTCTTGAATGATCGGAGCATGTCCTTGAAATCGAGGACACGGAATTAATTTTGTCCAGAAAGCGGAGGACAAAATGGCGGAGAAAGAGAGGGGTTTCTTCTCGATTTTGAGGTGGAGAAGGAGGCCTCGGCTCCGAGTTGTGTACCTAGATACCGAGGTTTAGTCTCCTAGTACCGTACCCTCGAAGTTCCTTTTTGCCGACAACAACGGCAGCCTCGAAACAACGTTTGGATCCGAAGGGAGAGGAACTTTGAATTGTTTGAAGACTAGGGTGAGAAGAGCACCGAAGGGAAGAGGGGTGTTCTTCTTATTTTGAAGTTGAGCGAGCACAGCTGCCATCCGCTCAATGATAGAGGGAAAGAGGTCTACTTCGTATCCCTCAAGAATGTCAAAAGAGCTTTTAAATGCTTGGAGTTGGGGTTCTCCTTGTCTGGAATGCTTGAGAGAAAAATGTTCTCATCAGCAGGAAGCACGGAAGACGTGCTTCGACTTGAGCTGAGTCATCGAAAAATTTTTCCGTGACTCGGGGAACTCTTTGGCATATTTTTCAAAGAAGTCATCAGCGACTTCAGTGAAAGGAATGGGGTTGCTGTTCAAGAAAAGAGAGGAGACCTTGAACAAGCGGTGGAGAAGAAAGGTGTTGATACTGAACGGTAACGTTCGAACCCCGGAGGTTAGGACACCTTCGAGCTAGTGAGGTGAGTGTAGAACTTAGAAACGAGTTCGAGGATAAATGAACTCACTGAAACAAAGAAAATTATAAACACAGGTGGTTTGGATGTGAGGCAACCACGAGAATTTTGTGGTTGGAAAGAACTTGTCGTCCAGCGTAAGATCTTTGGGTGACAACCAGGTTTAGAAGATGAAGAGCCTTCTTGGCTTTTTGTGTGTGGCTTCTTAGAAGAAGAGCCAAGAAAGTCAAGGTGAGAACCTCTCGTAGGCATTTTGTGAAGAAGAGTAGAGAGAAGTGAAACTTTGAGAAAGAGAGTAGAAGAGAGTAGGTCACGCAAGAGTGAAAGAAAGAGTTGAGAAGCAGATCGAGCTTACTTGAGATGAGCTTTACGTCGCTTGAAAATGTCCAGAGATCACTGTAGACGAAGAAAGCTTCGCGAGAAGTTTTGCTTTCGAGAGAGAGAGTAAATGAAGTGTAAAGTAACGAGATGAAGATGAATAGGCGCTATTTATAAAATAAACGTCCTTCAACTCAACGTTATTTATCCGTTCGACTCGGCTCTTTCATCGGTCACCTCGGACCGGTGTGACGGTTCTCTTCTCAACGGTTCAATTTCGAATGGTTTGACTTCCAACGGTTGGATGTCCGATCACAGTGAGCGAGAGAGAGAAAGAGATTTTGAAAATAAATTACGAAATTCTCCACTTATCTAGAGATGATTCCGGAGATTTGAAGTCCACTTTTCTCAACGTCCGAGTTTGACTCGGATAAGTTTTCCGAGTGACTCGAAACTAGAAATAAATAATAACTATTCGCTCGGTATCACGAAATCAAGCTGAACAAATGGCTATTAAAGATTTGAACGCATATAACACATAATCATGCAATGAAAATTGTCACATAAGAAAGCACATAATTATGCATTTAGCATTCCAAGCTCATTCCTAATAAAGCAAAGCTGATCTTCACCAAGAGGCTTAGTAAAGATATCAGCTAATTGAAGATTAGTAGGAATGAATTCAAGTTCGATATCACCTTTCTCGAGAATGGTCTCTTAAGAAATGATACTGACCTCAATGTGTTTTGTTTTTGAGTGCTTGAACCGGATTTTTGGTGATGCTGATTGCACTTTGATTATCACACTTGATTGGAACTGATTTGAAAGAAAGTCCCGGATCTCTCAAGTGTTGCTTGATCCATAAAATCTGAGCACGGCATGCTCCAGCTGCAATATACTCGGCTTCGGCGGTTGATAGAGCTACTGAGTTTTGCTTCTTTGAGTGCCAGGATATTAGGGATTGACCCGAAATTGGCATGCTCTGAAGTGCTCTTTCTATCAACTTTGTATCCTGCGTAATCCGCATCCGAGTATCCGGTGAGAGTCGGTTACGAGTCTCTTGAGTACCAAAGACCTAAGTTACGAGTCCTTGCAAGATATCCGAATATTCTCTTCACCGCGAGTGAGATGTGATTCTTTTGGATTAGCTTGGAATCTTGCGCATAAACATACACTAAACATTATATTTGGCCGGCTGGAAGTAAGATATAGCAAAGATCCAATCATACCTTGATAGAGTTTCGATCTATTACTTTACCTTTCTCGTCCGAGTCAAGTTTTATCTGCTTGCTCATGGGTGTAGATGCGTGCTTTGCATCTTGGAGTTTGTATTTCTTCAGCAGCTCCTTGGTATACTTTGATTGATGGACATAGATTCCATCTTTGTCTTGTTTGATTTGTAGACCAAGGAAGAAATTAAGTTCTCCCATTATACTCATTTGGAATTCTCGACTCATTAACTCGGAAAATTCTCGGCACGGAATTTCATTAGTTGCTCTAAAAATTATATCATCAACATAGATTTGAACAATAAGGAAACATTTTCCCTTGGTTTTTATAAAGAGAGTCTTGTCGATCTGACCTCTTCTAAAATCATTTTGAACTAAGAAATTGCTCGAGTCTTTCATACCAAGCTCGGGAGCTTGTTTAAGACCATAAAGAACTTTTGAAGTTTGAAAACATAATCTGGAAATTCTGAGTTTTCAAAACCGGGAGGTTGCTCGACATAGACTTCCTCTTCAATAAAACCATTGAGAAATGCACACTTAACATCCATTTGATATAATTTGATACTCATGCTGGATGCAAATGCCAACAAGATTCTAATAGCTTCAATTCTAGCAACAGGTGCAAAGGTTTCCCCACAATCAATCCCTTCTTCTTGATTGTAACCTTGAGCCACAAGTCTAGCCTTGTTTCGACTACCAACCCACCTTCATCCAGTTTGTTCTTGAAAACCCATTTGGTTCCTATGGCTGGGTGGTCGGAAGGTCGTTTGGTCGAGTCCGGACTTGGTTTCTTTTGAATTGATTGAGTTCCTCTTGCATGGCCTCTACCCATTCAGGTTCATTTAGGGCCTTCTAGTGCATTTTGGGTTCGATTAATGAAATGAATACGGTGAATGCACATAGATTTTGAAGAGAGGAACGAGTTCTTACCCCACTTGTTGATATCGAGATAATATGTTTTCTAGTGGGTGACTAGAAGTGAACTTGAAAGCTCTACTGTTCTCCGATTCACAAGATTTGTAGGCTGAACTATTTGATCTTCCGTAGCTTGTTCCGAGTGACTTCATTCTGACTTGGTTGAGTTTGAGTCTTGGCGGATTCATGTTCATCACTATCATCCTTTCTGCTGAGCTTCGGATCCGAGTATGAAGACTCACTTGGTTTTTCCTGTTCAATCTCATCAAACACAACATGGATGCTTTCTTCCACTTTGTTAGTTCTCTTATTAAAAATGCGATAAGCTTTACTATGAGAAGAATAACCCAGAAAAATACCTTCATCGACCAGAGCACCAAACTTGGTCGGGTGATCCTTACCATTGTTGTGAACAAAACACTTACATCTAAATGGTTTGAAATAGGAAATATTTGGTTTCTTCCCTTTGTAGAGCTCATAAGGTGTTTTCTTCAGAATGGATCCGATGAGGCCTCAGCTTAGAAATAGTAAGGTAAGTTGTGCTCAATCATCATTGTCCTTGCTATTTCTTCAAGAGTTTTGTTCTTTCTCTCCACTATCCATTTTGTTGAGGAGTTCGGGTGCTGAGAAGTTGTGAGAGATTCCATTCGTGTCGCAAAACTCCGAGAATTCGAGTAGTCAAACTCTCTTCCATGGTCGAGTTCCGATTCTCCGAATCCGAGTCCGAGACTCAACTTGGATTTTTCTGCAAAGCTTGCTTGAACTCCTTGAATGCTTCATTTTTGTGCTTAAGAAAACACACCCAGGTAAATCGTGAATAATCATCAATAATAACAAGTATATATGATTTACCTCCGAGGCTCTTAACAGGGATTTCACCACATAAGTCCATATGCGGTAGCTCAAGCACTTTGGATGTGGAAGCTGTCTTCAGAGATTTGAATGATGATCGACTTGTTTCCCTCTTGTGCATGCTTCACAAACTTTATCTTTCTCAAAAGCACGGTTAGGTAAACCCCTAACCGAGACCATGAGATGCCAATTTCTTGATAGTATGCATGCTAATATGGCCTAATCTACGATGCCATGTCCATGAGTCATCATGAAGGGATGCTTTTAAGCAAGATAAATTCGACTCGGGTCGAAAAGAGGAATAATATAAGTGTTACCTGATCTTTTACCTGAAAGTTTGATCTCCTTCGTGGTAACATCGAAATGTAATAGTTGGTCCGAGTGAATCTTACCTCTTGACCTTTATCGCACAATTGAGAGATGCTAAGCGGATTGTACTTTAATCCTTTGACTAGGTAAACCGGGCTGACCAGATTGCTTCCCTTTCCAATCTTGCCTATCTCAACTATCTTGCCTTTGCTATCATCCCCAAAAGTGACTTTTCCTCCTTTATGTTTTTCTAATTCGGAAAAGAGTCCTAAGTCTCCGACATGTGACGTGAACATCCACTGTCAAGGTACCAATGTCCTTTTGATCTCTTCTGAGTGACCTGCAAAACAGAGACAATATAACCCTTCTCACTCCCTCTAACGAACCCAGGTAACACTCTTTACTGCGGTCCTTTTACGAGAAAGAAGGTTTTTGGAACCCAGATTTGAATGACTTTGGGTTCAGTCCGATTCCGAGTCTTTTCTTTAGAGAACTCGAGTCTGTGTCTCTTTCTTTTTGAAAACTTTTCCTTTGGTAACTTGAGAAGATGGTTTCTTCTTATAAACTGCTCCGGGCTTAGTCCTCCCTTCATTTTTATAAATGGAACCATGCTCAGCTTTCCTAAACTTTACGGTTCCGGAATCCTTTTTGAAAAGCTACGAGTAGGAATTGGATTCCTCCTCTTTGTTGAAACCAAGACCTTCTTTTCGAAGGAGACACATTGAGATCCTAAGAGCATGTCAAGGTTTCTCCGACCTTGAGTAAATTTTAAGACCGAGATCTTGAGACTCAATGAGCTTTTGCTTTAGCCGCTCATTTTTTTTTTTTGAGTAACTCGGACTCGGTCTCATTGGATTGAGCACTAGTCTTGAGTTCTCCGAGTGTAAGTCTCGGCTTTTCCAATTCATTTTTCAAAGACATGCTCTCGAGAGGTAATTGACTCAAGTTGTTCTCCGAAACGAGAAGAGTCGAATTGGACTTTTCTTCCAAAGTAAAAATATACTTAGCCAAATCAACTTTGGAGAATTTGAGAAAATACTCAATTACCTCTTGAGGATTAGATTCCTCATTGTTTGATTCTAAGTCGACTGCGTTCCGGCTTCTGAGTCGGAGATTGTCATCGAACACTTTGAGTCATCTAAGTCCTCGTCATCTTCGATGAGTCCTCGTCACTCCATGTGGCCATCATAGCCTTTTTCTTCTTTCTGTCATGTTTCCTCTTTGGACGAGTTTTTGACTATGTGATCCTTGCTTCCACATTCAAAACAGACCGAGTTCTTAGTCAAAGAAAACTTTGAAGGAGATGAGTATTTACCTTTCCTATCCTTTTTGTCTTTCTGTAGAACTCTTCTTTTGACTTCTTATCCCATCTTTTGTGCTTCATCATTCTCTTGAAGCCTTTCGCAATAATTGCCATGGGATCCTCTTCCGAGTCGGAGGAACTCGGATTTGCTTCTCTCGGTTTACGAGGCTTTCGGCGCTATGTTCTTTTTGGTGCTGCCCTCAACATCCTCCTCTTCCAGGTGGATTTCATGAGTGAGAAGCTTTCCAATGAGCTCGTCCGGCTTTAGAAATGATAGGTTCCGAGCCTCTATGGCGAGTCACTTTGGGACCCCATCTTCTCTTGGGTAGACTTCGAGTATCTTTCTGCACATTTCCTCGTGGGAAATCTTCTTACCCAGAGATTTGAGATTGTTGGTAATCTCGATGAAATCGAATGAACATCCGAGTGATGTTCTCTTCCGGCTCCATCTTAAATAGCTCATATTTATGAAGATATTGGCTGATCTTCGCTTGTCGACCTGGCTTGTGCCTTCATAAGTGTTGACCAGTGTGTCCCACACTTCTTTGGCTGAATCACGAGCGAGATACTCGATTGTATTCTTCTAAGATGATGGCGCACATCAGAATGTTCATTGCCTTGAAGTTCTTTCGAACTTCTCTGCTTCACACGGAGTAAACTCGGCCTTTGTCTTGGGAATAAGTCTAAATTCTTACTGTCTTCATGGGAATGTATTTTCCTTGTTGTATGATGTCCCAAACATCTTCATCATGATCCAGGAGGAAACATTCTATGAGTTTCTTCCACTGCACGAAGTTGGATCATTTGAATTTTGGCGGTCTGCTAGAAGATCTTCCTTCATCGAACTCTCCATTGTTCCGAGCCATTTGATCTTTATACCTTTGGATGGTCAGATCCTTTACGAAAGGCTAGGCTCGATACCAATTGAAGATTTGCTCGTGGAGAGACTGAATCACCCTAGAGGGGGTGAATAGGGTGGTGGAAGATTTTTGATAAAATCAAACACTTTTGAACAAAGCATATACGAAGAAAATTCCGAGTTTGAAATGGGGTCGATAAAGTATGTACTCAGAATTGTAGTAAAGAGTAAAGAAGCAGATAAAGCTGACACTATGAATCTGTCCGAGTCTAGAATGTACTCGAAAGTGAAAACACAAAAAGTACGTGGAAACCCTCCTGGGGCAGAAAACCACGGACCGTGCTATCCAAGCACGAAGTCAAATCCACTATTTTGAGTCCACAAAATACCGTAGATCGATCGAACCCGAGTTGCTCCCTTAGACAACTCTTAACATGTTTTTCCTAGACTTAGAAGTTCCCTTATCTGATTTAGTACTTCCTAGTCGAGATAACCCTTACAGCTAGGGACAACTAAGATGAGTTAACCTTTACAGCTCGGTCAAGGGACCTTACTTAGAAAGTAAGAAGAGAGTGTTTATAACTAAGTACAAGACCTTACAACTTAGAATATAATGCATTACAGAGTGGGAGTTATAAGTAGAAGATTGAGAGTGAATACAATGACTTTCGCTCAAGTATGTATTAACAATAGGTTCGGCAATCTTCAAGTCTTGAGAGTTGGCTTTCCTTTTATAGATGATCGAGCGAGTAGCCGTTATCTCCATCTTCCGACTGGAAGTCCCTTTATAACCGTTGTGTAGGATTTTCCGAGTCACTCGAAAAATATCCGTTGATATATGAACGTTATACAATGGCTCTTGACTTCCTTGAATGTGTCTAAAACCACTCGGCGGTGTCTTCAAAAGTAAGGTGAAAACCACCGTTTAGCTTGGCGTTTCGGTTTCCCACTTTTGGAAACAAACAGCCTTGACACAATCTTCTTGGGGCTAGGTCGAGAGATGGAAAAAGCCTTTTCTGCTGGTGATTTGACGTTTTGAAGCCGGTTACTTTTGTATTTCAAAAAGTGTATCCTCGTTTGAAAAACCTACAAAAGTAAATCAAATTGGTTCTCAAAGTATAAAATACTTTGGTCCAAGATTAGACACGAGATAATAATATAATTAAGATAATTAAGTGACTAATTATCCGAGTCGAGAAAAGGAATGGAATTTTCGAGTCTAATATCCATGAAACTCAAAATTCCATCCGAGTTAGTCTAAGCGAGAATCAAGTTATACAACGAATATCGAGTGAAACAAACTTGATCTAGACTAAGCATGGTTCGGACTAGAAGCGCCGACTATAACAGAATAAGACTTATAGCATGAAGTCGGACCTGAGTGCGGTTAAGCGAAATAGTAGTCATTTCAACATGCGATAATTCTACGTGATGAGGGACTCGGAGCCGAGTGAGACAGCGTGAGTGCATATCTGTTTTTGAGTCACTTAGAGACAAACAAAAATACATGAAGTAAATGCCATATCACTTAGAGAAAATACTATATCACTCATAAAAGTTTCTAAGGTACGAGAGAATGCCTTAGAATCAAAACTCTATAAGTAAGAAATTCTTATAAGCGATTCCTTTGATAGAACTCGGAATTGTGCTTGAGTAAAGTCCGAGTCTTCACCTTGCATTAATGAAGTCACGGGAAGCCATCCGTTGAGATTTGTCTTTTCTAGTGCAACACTTGATGCAAGTTAATTATGCTTAATTGTAGTAGAGAAATTGACACCGACCTGCAATTTCGGTTAAAAAAGTAGTAGAGAAATGTGGATCATTCATAGATGGCATTACCACTAACAATAAAATTCTATTAGCCATCATATTATACCCAAAATTAGAGAGTGAAACATCTTAAATTAACAATATCACGTTTCGATAAATGTTGCATATACGTATTTGCAGGTATGGTTTTATGAACATACCATTCACTTTGCCAAGTAAGATGGAAGCAGTTTCATAGGTTGTAGAGTTGGGGTAGAGTTCAACACGAACCCCAATACAATGCGGATCGTTTTCGGAGTCTATAATAGAAGACGAGGTAAGTATAGTGAATGTTGATTTATCGTTATCTTCACAATGGTTCACAAATAGAAATTGTTATGGCAGGTTATTCCTGGTCTTCTTCCTTGTGAGGATGAGGCTACCTATTTGGTGGTCTCTGAATATATGGACACCGAAGAATTTCGTTGTATGAGGAGGATTCCGAGGTATGTTTATGTTGAATTTCATATTCATATGCTTTTGCTAGTGACGTACGATGTATCTTACTCGACAATGTACGTAACGGAATGATTCAATTGTTTATGTTGTTTTTTTGTGTGCAGGGAGTCCTAAGTACGGAGGAGCGGCTCCGTCGTGCACGTGAGCGAGTAAATGATGGAGAAACAAGCTCGCGACACAATAAGAACCGAACTTCTCGGTTTGAGGCAAAGGGTAGTGTAACTTGAAGGTTGTAAAATTATGAGGATGCCACTACCACTCATGTCGATGCTCGGAAGGAGGACACAAGTGACGAGGCTAGAAGTACAATAGTAGAAACTGCGATCGCACATGATTTGGTAAGCGGTGAAGAGGGTGGAAACACTAGTAATGGAAGCAGAGGCTGCCATGGGGGATGGAGGTAATGTTGGTACACAGGAGGTTGGTGATAGGGATGCCGCAACTCCCGTCGTGGAAGAGAGGGTTGTGAAGACTCGGAATTTACTCCGCACCTTTCGAGTTCTATCTAGGGAATCGGGTATAAGACTTTCTCACTTATAAAGTTTTGATTCCAAGCCATTCCTTGTGTCTTAGAAACTTTTCTAAGTGATATGGTACTTTCACTGAGTGTTATAGAAATTTTCTCATGCATTTATGCATGACTCGTGTGACTCAAAAATCATCTCTGCATGTTTCACTCGGTTACGAGTCACTTAACACTCGGACATATCGCATAATTTAAACACTATCTTTTACGCACTCGACTACGGTATTTCGGTTTGAATTGTGTTTAGTCTAGATTAAGTCTGTCTACCCCGATATTTCATATTTGACTTGATTTACTTTTAGACCGACTCGGACGGAATTTTGAGTATCATGAATATTAGACTCGAGATAATTCCATTCCTTTTCCGACCCGGATAATTAGCCATTTAATTATCTTAATCATATTATTATCTCGTGTCTAATCTTGGACCAAAGTATTTTATACTTTGAGAACCAAATTGATTTACTTTTGTAGGTGATTCAAACAAGGCTATCCTATATTTGAAATACAAAAGTAACGGCTTCAAAACGTCAAATCACCGACGAGACAAGGCTTTTTCCACCTCGACCTAGCCTCGGACATTGTATCGGGGTTGTTTGTTTCCAGAAATGGAAATCACGTAACACTAAGGTCAACGGTGGTTTCCACCTTACTTCTAAAGACACCGCCAGTGATTTTAGGCACTATCAAGGAGTCAAGAGCCATTATCTAACGTTCACATATCAACGGATATTTTCCGAGTGACTCGGAAAATCCTACACAACGGTCATAAAGGAACTTCCAGTCGGAAGATGGACACAACGGCTAAGGCTGCTTGGTCACCTATAAAAGGAAGCCAACTCTCAAGACTTGAAGATTGCCGAACCTATTGTTAATACACATAATTGATTAGAAGTCTTTGTATTCATTCTCAATCTTCTACTTACAACTCCCACTCTATAATTCATTATATTACGAGTTGTAAGGTCTTATACTCGATTACAAACACTTTCTTTCTTACTCTCTAAGTAAGGTCCCTTGAGCGAGCTGTAAGGATTAACTCGGCTCAGTTGTCCCTAGCTGTAAGGGTTATCTCGGCTAGGAAGTACTAGATCAAATAAGGGAATTTCTGAGTTTAGGAAAAACTTATAAAGAGTTGTTTAAGGGAGCAACTCGGGGTTCGATCGATCTACTGTATTTTGTGGACTCAAAGTAGTGGATTTGACTTCGTGCTTGGATTAACACGGTCCGTGGTTTTCCGCCCGAGGAGGGTTTCCACGTACTTTACGTGTCTTCACTTTCGAGTATATTCTAGACTTAGACAGACTCAAAGTTTCGGTTTAATGCGCTTGTTTACTCTTCACTGTATTACGAGTTCATACTTTTCGACCCCAATATAGACTCGGAATGCGCTACTGTTCGTATCTGTGTTCAAAAGAGTTTGATTTTCGAAAAAATCTTCCACCACCCTATTCACCCCCTTTAGGGTGACTTAGTCTTTCCCCGAGAAAACCTTCGATTGGTATCGAGCCTAGCCTTTTAGAAAAGGATCTAACCATCCAAAGGTCTAAAGATCAAATGGGTCAGAACAACGGAGAGTTTGATGAAGGAAGATCTTCCAGCGAGACCACCAAAGTTCAAAGGATCCAACTTCGTGCACTTGGAAGAAACTCATGGAATGTTTCCTCCTGGATCATGATGAAGATATCCGGAACATCATACAACAAGGAAACTACACTCCCATGAAGACTGTAGAAACAAGACTCGTGCCCAAGATCAAGGCGAGTTCACGAGTGATGAAGCTGAAAAGTTCAGAAAGAACTTCGAGGCTATGAACATTCTTATGTGCGCCATCGGCTCGAGAAGAATACAACCGAGTGTCCGCTAGTGACACGGCCAAAGAAGTGTGAGACACACTGGTCAACACTTATGAATGTACAAGCCGAGTCGGACAAGCGAAGATAAGTCAATATCTTCACAAATATGAGCTATTCAAGATGGAGCCGGAAGAAAACATCACTAAGATGTTTATCCGATTCTACGAGATTACCAATAATCTCAAATCTTTGGGTAAAAAGATCTCCCATGAGGAAATGTGCGGAAAGATACTCGAAGCCTACCCAAGAAAAGATGGGGTCCCAAGGTGACAGCTATCGAAGAGGCTCAGAACTTATCTCTACTAAAACCGAGACGAACTCATTGGGAAACTTCTCACCTATGAGATTCACCTGGAAGAGGAGGATGCAGAGGTCGGCACCAAAAAGAACATTGCACTGAAAGCCTCGAAACCAGAGAAGAAAATCGAGTTCCTCGACTCGAAGAGGATCCCATGGCACTAATTGCTAGAGGCTTCAAGAGAATGATGAAGCATAAGAGATGGGACAAGAAGCCAAAAGAAGAGTTCTATAAGAAAGACAAGAAGGATAGAAAAGGTAAATACTCTTCTCCCTCAAAGTTATCTCTGACTAAGAACTCTGGATGCTTTGAATGTGGCAGCAAGGAACACATAGTCAAAGACTGTCCAAAGAGAAAACGGGACAGAAAGAAGAAAAAGGCTATGATGGCCACATGGAGTGATGAGGACTCATCTGAAGATGACGAGGACTCGAGATGACTCAAAGTGTTTGATGGCACTTTCGACTCGAAGCGAAGCAAAGTCGGACTCGGATCAATCGGACAATGAGGAATCTAATCCTCAAGAGGTAATTGAGTACTTTCTTAAATTCTCCAAAGTTGATTTGGCTAAGTATATTTTCACTTTGGAAGAAAAGTCCAATTCGATTCCTCTCATTTTAAAGAACAACTTGAGTCAATTTCCTCCGAGAGCATTTCTTTAAAAAATGAGTTGGAAAAGCTAAGACTCACACTCGAGAGAATTCAAGACTAGTGCTCAAATTAATGAGGCCGAGTCCGAGTTACTCGAAGAGAAAATGAGCAGCTAAAGCAAAAGCTCAATGAGTCTCAAGATCTTGTTTTAAAATTTACTCAAGGTCAGAAAAACCTTGACATGCTCTTAGGATCTCAATGTGTCTCCTTCGAAAAGAAGGTCTTGGTTTCAACAAAGAGGAGGAATCCAATTCCTACTCGGAGCTTTTCAAAAAGATTCCGAGCTGTAAAGTTTAGGAAAGCTGAGAATGGTCCCATTCATAAAAGTGAAAGGAGGACTAAGCCCGGATCGGTTTACAAGAAGAAACCATCTCTTCCAGTTTCCAAAAGAAAATTTTTTCAAAAGAAAGAGATACAAACTCGGTTCTCTACACGGAAGACTCGAGAATCGGACTAAGCCCAAAGTCATTCAAATCGGGTTCGAAAAACCTTCTTCCTCGAAAAAGACCACGAGTAAAGAGTGTTACTTGGGTTCGTTAGAGGAAGTGAGAAGGGTTAGATTGTCTCGTTTTGCAGGTTACTCGGAAGAGATCAAAGGACACTGGTATCTTGACGGTGGATGCTCACGCCATATGTCGGGAGACTCGAGACTTTTTTCAAGTTAGAAGAAAATAAAGGAGGAAAAGTCACTTTTGGAGATGAAAGCAAAGGCAAGATAATTGGGATAGGTAATATTGGAAAGGGAAGCAATCTGATCAGCCCAGTTTACCTTGTCAAAGGATCGAAGTACAACACTGCTTAGCATTTCTCAATTATGCGATAAAGTTTAAGAGGTAAGATTCACTCAAAACAAATGTTACATTTCGATGACACCACCAAGGAGATCAAACTCTCGGGTAAAAGATCGGGTAACACTTACATTATTCCTCTCTCGACCCTAGTCAGAACTTATCTTGTTTAAAAGCATCACTTCATGATGATTCATGGAAATGGCATCGTAGATTAGGCCATGTTAACATGCATACTATTGAGAAATTTGCATCTCATGGTTTAGTTAGAGGTTTGCCTAACTATGCTTTCAAGAAAGACAGAGTTTGTGAAGCTTGCACAAGAGGGAAACAAGTCGAGATCATCATTCAAATCACTGAAGACAGTTTCCACATCCAAAGTGCTTGAACTACTGCATATGGATTTATGTGGTGAAATCCCTGTTAAGAGCCTCGGAGGTAAATCATATGTATTTGTTATTATTGATGATTATTCACGATTTACCAGGTGTGTTTTCTTAAGCACAAAAATGAAGCATTCAAAGAGTTCAACAAGCTCTGCAGAAAAATCCAAGTTGAGTCTCGGACTCGGATCCGAGAGAATTCGAACCGACCATGGAAGGGAGTTCGACTACTCGGAATTCTCGAGTTTTGGGACAAGAATGGAATCTCTCACAACTTCTTAGCACCAAGAACTCCTCGACAGAATGGAGTAGTGGAGAGAAAGAGCGAGAACTCTTGAAGAAATAGCTAGGACAATGATGATTGAGCACAATCTACCTTACTATTTCTAGGTCGAGGCACTCAACACAGACCAACTACACTTTGAACAGATGCCTCATCGGAACCATACTGAAGAAAACACCATATGAGCTCTACAAAGGGAGGAAACCCAACATTTCCTATTTCAAACATTTTGGATGTAAATGCTTTGTTCATAATAATGGTAAGGATCACCGACCAAGTTTGATGCTCGGTCGAGATGAAGGTATTTTTACGGGTTATTCATCTCGTAGTAAAGCTTATCGAATTTTCAATAAAAGAACTAACAAAGTGGAAGAAAGTATCCACGTTGTGTTTGATGAGATTGAATAGGAAAAACCTAGCTAGTCATCGTTCTCGAGATCCGAAACTCAGCGAGAGAAGATGATGATAAGACTGAGTCTACAAAGACTCAAGCCCAAGCCAGCTCGAGAATGAAGTGACTCAAAACGAAGTGACTTAGAATGAGACAACTCAAGGATCCCCTCGGAATGTTGAAGAGCAAACTAATCACTCGGAACAAGCTTACGAAGAGCAAGCAATTCAGCTTACAAATCTTGTAAATCGAGAGAACATGTAGAGCTTTCAAGTACGCTTCTAGTCACCCACTAGAAAACATATTATCCGATATCAATAGTGGGGTAAGAACTCGTTCCTCTCTTAAGAATCTATGTGCATTAACTGCATTGATTTCATTAACTGAACCCAAAAATGCACTAGAGGCCCTAAATGAACCTGAATGGGTAGAGGCCATGCAAGAGGAACTCAATCAATTTCGAAAGAAACCAAGTCCGGACTCTAACCGAATGACCTTCGACCACCCGAGTCATAGGAACCAAATGGGTTTTCAAGAACAAACTAGATGAAGGTGGGTTGGTAGTCAGAAATAAGGCTAGACTTGTAGCTCAAGGTTACAATCAAGAAGAAGGGATTGATTGTGGGGAAACCTTTGCACTGTTGCGGAATTGAAGCCATTAGAATCCTATTGGCATTCGCATCGAGCATGAATATTAAGTTATATCAAATGGATGTTAAGTGTGCGTTTCTCAATGGTTTTATTGAAGAGGAAGTCTATGTTGAGCAACCTCCTGGTTTTGAAAACTCAGAATTTCCAAATTATGTTTTCAAACTTCAAAAAGCTCTTTATGGTCTTAAACAAGCTCCCGGAGCTTGGTACGAAAGACTGAGCAATTTCTTAGTTCAAAATAATTTTAGAAGAGGTCAGATCGACAAGACTCTCTTTATAAAAACCAAGGGAAAAGATTTCCTTATTGCTCGGATTTATGTTGATGATATAATTTTTGGAGCTACTAATGAAATTACGTGTCGAGACTTTTCCGAGTTAATGAGACAGGAATTTCAAATGAGTATGATGGGAGAACTCAATTTCTTCCTTGGTCTACAAATCAAGCAAGACAAAGATGGAATCTATGTTCATCAATCAAAGTACACCAAGGAGCTACTGAAAAAATATAATCTCCAAGATGCAAAGCACGCAGCTACACCTATGAGCAACGACATAAAACTTGACTCGGACAAGAAAGGTAAAGCAATAGATCGAAACTCTATCGAGGTATGATTGGATCTTTGCTATATCTTACTTCAAGTAGACTAGACATAATGATCGAGTGTCTGTCTTTGTGCAAGATTTCAAGCTAATCCAAAAGAATCACATCTCACTGCGGTGAAGAGAATATTTACATATCTTGCGGGGACTCGGAATCTAGATCCGTGGTACTCAAGAGACTCGGAACCGACTCTCACTTGGATACTCGGATGCTGATTACACTTGGATACAAGGTTGATAGAAAGAGCACTTCAGGAGCATGCCAATTTACGGGTCAATCCCTAATATCTTGGCACTCAAAGAAGCAAAACTCAGTAGCTCTATCAACTGCCGAGGCTGAGTATATTGCGGTTGGAGCATGCTGCACTCGAGATTTTATGGATAAAGCAACACTTGAGAGATCTTGGACTTACCTTCAAATCGGTTCCAATCACGTGCGACAATCGAGTGCAATTAGCATCACCAAAAATCCAGTTCAGCACTCAAAGACAAAACATAGTGAGGTTAGGTATCATTTCTTAAGAGACCATTACGAGAAAGGTGATATTGAACTTGAATTCATTCCTACTAATCTTCAATTAGCTGATATCTTTACTAAGCCTCTTGGTGAGGATCAGTTTTGTTTTATTAGAAATGAGCTTGGTATGTTAAATGCATAATTATGTGCTTTCTTTGTGAAAATTTCTTTGCATGATTATGTGATTATGTGTTTAGAATTCTTTAGTAACCATCGGTTCGGTTGATTTAGTGATACTGAGCCGATAGTTATTATTTGCTTCCAGTTTCGAGTCACTCGAAACTAAGCTGAAGTCGGACTCGAGACGTTGAGAAATATGGACATCAATTTTCCGAAATCATCTCTAGATAAGTGGAGAATTTCAGAATTTATTTTCAAAATCTTTTTTCTCTCTCGCACGCTATCATCGGACAACTAGCCGTTGGAAGGCAAACCGCTGGAATTCTAACCGTTGAAGGAGAGAACCGTCACACCGGTCCGAGGTGACTGATGAAAGAGCTGAGTCGGAATAGATATTGAAGGATGATTATTTTCCCTATAAACAACGACTATTCTCCTTCATTTTGTTACTTTACTTTTCATTTACTCTCTCTCTCGAAATCAAAACTTCGAGCACAAAGCTCTCTGCGTCTACAATGATTTCCGGTTACTTCAAGCTTCGTTAAGATCATCTCAAGGAAGCTCAGCTTGCTCTCATCTCCTTCTTCTACTCTTTTTACTTTTACTCTCTTCGAGTTCTTCTCTTCTACCCTCTCTCAAAGTTTCACTACTCTCTTTTCTCATCCAAAATGCCGAAAAGAGGTTCTCATCCTCGACTTTCTTGGCTCGCCACAAAGAAACCCCGAACCAAAAGCCAAGAAGGCCCCTCCAATTCTAAGCCTATTGTCACCCAGACATCTTGTGTTGGATGATAAGTTCTTCCTAACCACTAAATTTTCGTGGTTGTCTCACATACAAACAACTCGGGGTTTACAACTTTCTTTGTTTCAGCGAGTTCATCTATCCTGAACTCATGTCCGAGTTTTACACTCATCTCACCAGCTACGAAGGTGTCCTAAGCTCCGGAGTTCGAGAACATCACAGTTCGTATAAACACTTCCCTTCTACATCGTTTGTTTAAAGTTTCCTCCCTCTTCTTAAACAGGAATCCCATTCCCTTCACTAAAGTCGTCGACGACTTCTTTGAAAAGTATGCAAAAGAATTCCCCGGGTCACGCAAAAATTTCTCCGTGACTCGGTTGAAGTCGAAGCTCGTCTTCTATATTTCTTGCTGATGAGAACTTTCTTCTCTCAGCATTCTAGCAAGGAGAACCCTAATTCCAAGCACCTCAAAGCTCTTTTTGACATTCTATAGGGCTACGACGTAGACCTCTTTCCTTCCATAATCGAGCAAATGGCAGCCGTGCCAGCTCAACTCCAAAGCAAGAAGAACACCTCCCTTCCTTTCGTACTCTTCTTACCCTTATATTTAAACAATTCAAAGTTCCTCTTCCCTCGGATCCGACCGCAGTTTATGAGGCTGCCATAGTTGTAGGCAAAAAGGAACTTCGAGGGTACGGATACCGAAAACCGAACTCGGTGTCTAGGTTTACAACTCGGAGCCGAGGCCACCTTCTCCACCTCGGACTCGGAAAGAAGCCCCCTTTCTCTTCCTGCCCCACCTGGTGGTGCTTCCACCTCAGGTGCTTCTAGGTTTCTCTCCTCTATTTTGTCCTCTCGTCTTCATGGACAAAATCAGCTCGTGTCCTTGGAATTCAAGGACATACTCCGGTCACTTAAGACTGTTTATCGATCTATGACCATAAACCAAAAACAGCTCGATCTCAAATCCGAGAGCAACAGAACATGCTCATTGAGATGAAGGCCCCGGTCAAGGAGCAGAGGGAGCTAATAGAGCTTCTTCAAGAAAGATGGTCCAAGGCCGCTCGGAACCCACACGACTCGGACACATCGAAGAGTCTTCGAGCCCGGCCAAGGTCTCCTTAGATAGAGAAGAGGAGGAAGAAGAAGATCAAGAAGAAGCGTAAGAGCCTACGGCCGATGCAACTCTTTTCGAGCCTAGCGAGCTCGAAGGCCGGGAAACCAAGAAGGACAAGGAGGCACAGCTGAGGGTCCAAGTGCTCCTAAAGCTCAACTCGAATCGATCGGCTTAGACAGCAGCCTCGAGTGGGTCGAAGACCTTGCCGATCTAGGACAATCGGCAGCGGGTCAACCTCGAGCACACCCTTCCATCTCCTCCGCTCCAAGAGGACGAACCTCTGGATCCCCTCATTCTGGGTCAACCACTCGAACCGAGTCGTTGCCGGAGATTCCGGTACTTCCTCCGTCGCGCTCAAGCACATCATCCGAGATCCTATCGGCGCCGGCGCACCGGTCGTCCCTCCTCCTCAACTCGGACAAATCCATCTCCTCCTTCTTAATTTCTTAGTCTTTTTTTCTATTTTTTTTTTTTTGTTTCGTCCGGATATCAAATATGTACCACTTGTTGTATTCTTCCCATCTTTTTGTTTTTTCTTTGAAAGGCAAGGGGGAGAATATAGATAGAAAAATTTGTTGTCTTGTCTAGGGGAGACTCTCTCTCTCACTCTTTGTACATATTATCTTTTTCTTCAATGAAGTAATGCATTTCCTTCCAATTTTCTTTAATGTTTAATGCAAGCATTTCGAGTTTCCATCAAATATGTTCTCTTGCTTAGCATCTTCGTCAAAATAAATGCATTTCATTAATAATTGATGAGTATCTATTTTTTACTATGCTTTAAAATATGCAAAAACAGATCTATATCACTAACAAAGTTTCGTCTAAGTATGGAATGCCTTTCATCAAAAAGGGGAGATTGAAGACTCGGACTTTACACCGCACCTTTCTGAGTTCTATCTAGGGAATCAAGTATAAGACTTTCTCACTTATAAAGTTTTGATTCCAAGCCATTCCTTATGTCTTAGAAACTTTTCCGAGTGATATGGTACTTTCTCTGAGTACTATAGAAATTTTCTCATGCATTTATGCATGACTCGTGTGACTCAAAAATCATCTCTCGTATGTTTCACTCGGTTCCGAGTCACTTAACACTCGGACATATCGCATAATTTAAACACTATCTTTTCGCACTCGACTCGGTATTTTAGTTTGAATTGTGTTTAGACTAGATCAAGCCCCGATATTTCATATTTGACTTGATTTACTTTTAGATCGACTCGGATGGAATTTTGAGTATCATGAATATTAGACTCGAAAATTTCATTCCTTTCTCGACCCAGATAATTAGCCACTTAATTATCTTAATCATATTATTATCTCGTGTCTAATCTTAGACCAAAGTATTTTATACTTTGAGAACCAAATTGATTTACTTTTGCAGGTGATTCAAACAAGGCTATCCTATATTTGAAATACAAAAGTAACCTGGCTTCAAAACGTCAAATCACCAAGCAGACAAGGCTTTTTCCACCTCCGACCTAGCCTCGGACATTGTGTCGTGGTTGTTTGTTTCAGAAATGGAAATCTATAACACTAAGCTCAAAGGTGGTTTCCACCTTACTTCTAAAGACACCGCCAGTGATTTTAGGCACTATCAAGGGAGTCAAGAGCCATTATCTAACGTTCACATATCAATGGATATTTTCTAAGTGACTCAGAAAATCCTACACAACGAGTCATAAAGGAACTTCCAAGTCGGAAGATGGACACAACGGCTAAGCTGCTTGGTCACCTATAAAAGGAAGCCAACTCTCAAGACTTGAAGATTGCCGAACCTATTGTTAATACACATAATTGATTAGAAGTCTTTGTATTCATTCTCAATCTTCTACTTACAACTCCCACTCTATAATTCATTATATTCTGAGTTGTAAGGTCTTATACTCGCTACAAACACTTTCTTTCTTACTCTCTAAGTAAGGTCCCTTGACCGAGCCGTAAGGATTAACTCAGCTCAATTGTCCCTAGCTGTAAGGGTTATCTCAGCTAGGAAGTACTAGATCAAATAAGGGAATTTCGAGTCTAGGAAAAACTTATAAAGAGTTGTTTAAGGGAGCAACTCGGGGTTCGGTCAGCTCATCGTATTTTGTGGACTCAAAGTAGTGGATTTGACTTCGTGCTTGGATTAGCACGGTCCGTGGTTTTCTACCCCAGGAGGGTTTCCACGTACTTTCCGTGTCTTCACTTTCCGAGTATATTCTAGACTTATATAGACTCAAAGTTTCGGCTTAATCCGCTTGTTTACTCTTCACTCGTATTCCGAGTTTGAAGGTTTGCTCGAGGAGAGTCCGAGTCACCCTAGAGGGGGTGAATAGGGTGATAGAAAATTCTTCGCGAAAACACACTCTTTTTGACAGAAAAGAGGCAAAGACAGCTTTCGAGTCTAAACACAGGGTCGAAAAGATTGGACTCGAAAGCAATGAATCGAAGAAACAAGAGCAGTTAGGTCAGTTCGAGTCTAGAGTGAACTCGAAAGAGAACACGGAGATTTTACGTGGAAACCCTCCTGGGGCAGAAAACCACGGCCCGTGTCAATCCGCACACGAAGTCAAATCCATTATTTTGAGTCCACAAAATACCGTGAACTGATCGAACCCGAGTTGCTCCCTTGAACAACTCTATACAAGTTTTCCTAGACTTAGAAGTTACCTTATCTAATCTAGTACTTCCTAGCTGAGATAAACCTTACAGCTTAGGGACAACTAAGCTGAGTTAACCTTTACAGCTTAGTCAAGGGACCTTACAAAGAATGTAAGAAGAGTTTGTAACTAAGTACAAGACCTTACAACTCGTAGAGTAATGAATTACGTAATGGGAGTTGTAAGTTGAAGATTGAAAGTAAATACAATAACTTTGAGCAAGTATGTGTATAAACAATATGTTCGGCAACCTTCAAATCTTGTGAAGTGGCTTCTATTTATAGATAACCAAGCAGAGTAGCCGTTATCTTTATCTCGCTGACCGAGAGTCCTCTCGTGACCGTTGATAATGGCTTTCCGAGTCACTCCGAAAGTATCCGTTGAAATATGGATGTTGGACAACGGTTTAACTCTCTTGGAAGTCCCAAAACCATCGGTTGTGTCTTGAAAAATGAGGTGGAAACCACCGTTAGGCTTAGCGTTCCAGCTTTTCCGGATATGGAAGCAGACGACTTCTAACACAATCTTCTCGGGACTAAAGCAGGCAGGTGAAAAGCCATATCTCGCTGGTGATTTGACGTTCAAGCTCGGCTACTTTTGTAGTTTGAAAAGATATCCTCGATTGAATAACCTACAAAAGTAAAACACCTTCGGTTCTCAAAGTATAAAATACTTTGGTCCAAGGTTAGACACAGATAATAAAATAATTATGACAATTACGCAATTGATTATCCGAGTCGAAAAGAAATGGAATTTTCCGAGTCTAATATCCATGATACTCGGAATTCCATATGACTTAGTCTTATGCGAGGAATCAAGTTCTATAACGAATATCGAGTAGGAAAAGCTTGATATAGACTAAGCATAAAATAAACTACGAATGCCGACTATGCAAATGATAGAATAGATAACCATAAGTCAGATTCTCGAGTGAGAAACGGCGGAATACCGGTATATTCGAAATGCGATTAGTCCGAGTGAGAGTGGACTCGGAATAAAGAACCAGCTTTCGAGTTGCTAACCGAAAAGCGATAAAAGAGATAAGTGAGGGCCGAATCACTTAGAGAAAATACTATTTTACTCAAGTAAGTTTCTAAGACACAGAGAATGCCTTGGAATCAAAACTCTACATGTATAGAATCGTTATACCTGATTCCTTTTGCATGACTCGGAAGAATATTGAGCAAGTGTCCGAGTCTTCAATCTCCCCTTTTGATGAAAGGCATTCCATACTTAAACAGTAAACTTTGTTAGAGGAAAATAGATTGATTCCGAGTGATTTGCTCATGAGTAATGCATATTGAATAAATCGGAGCAAGTATATAATATATCGAGCAAAATAAAATAAAGTATGCTTTAACAATAACTCGGAAAAATAGAGAACTCGAAATTAATAATGAAATGCATCACTTCATGTTAAGCTTGTCGTACATGTAACGCCCTGGTTACCATTACTTAATAATTCTCTAATTCGAGAATGTTAGGTAAGGTCACAGCGGAAGTTAACGATCGAAGGCGTCACCGCCGTCCTAAAGATAGGACAAGGCTATATAATTAGAATAAAAGGACTTACAATTTATGCTTGACCCCGATAGAAGTAATTACCTATTACCCAAATTTCCAAGTCATCTCACAATACAGCTTTACTTGTTTAGTAACACCATATTCATACAACCTAGACTTTTGTCCGTTCCACAAACTAATATACGACGTACAATAATTCCCAAGGTCATACCTAACCCTGGTTGAAGGTAAAGTCACTGTGAGCGTCTATGTACCTTCGATTTGCGAATGCTACGTGGCTGGCTAGGGTTTGCCTTCGTCGGACTTAATAAATGGTTGATTGCTCGCCAATGCTTCTTCCTAAAACAAAAACAAGAAAATATTTTGAAGAGTGAGTCGAAACTCGATACGAACATTCCTGCACTCGTAAAATAACTTTGAAGACTATATTGATTGAGCGCGCGCATTTCAATTCATTTTAGTTTGAAAACAGGGGAGAGATTATAATTAAAACTTGCTTGCCGGTTATTATCTCGAAAGTGGAACCCCTTGGTAATTGATACGATCGTTGAACAGTGTCACCCCCGGCCGATCGGTAACCCGAGTTGACGCCGCGCTGGTATAATTGGCGGGCCTAAGCCCTTGGTAATTGATAATTGGGCGGGGACCACTTAATTAGGTGGCAAAACTTGCCTTGTAAATGATTCATTATTAGTTATATATATGAGAAATGTTGAGATTTGATGAAACATGTGAGTTTTGAAAGGTGCAGGCAATGAACGTACCTGAACCGAGAATATTTGTTTCTCCCCTTTTTGCGAAATTTGAGTCACCGGCTATTCGGCAACGGAAGTGGCCTCTGTTCGTTTAAGATGGATTTCTAGGGTTAATAATGTTTTCCGGAGTTTTAATGCTTGAGTTTGTATAAGCTTTAACAATTTATTTCACTTCATATATTCGTATGAAAATCGCTTAAACTAATGTTTGTATTACTCAACTTTACTGCGTTGATTCCGTTTTAATTATTGAATACGATTTATATTAATTAAAGAGGTTGATTAGGTTGACTAAATACTCGATTGTTTTGACGGAATTCAATCCGTTAGCTGACTTGGATTGACAACGGTGTCTATATATATGGACATACCTAACAAACACTTATTCCTAATTTATTCCTCACTTTTCGAATTTAACCCATAGCTAAGCGATTATTCAATCTACCGATGCCTTTCCATAGGTAAGCCTTATAATTACCCAAATTGCTCAAAATTTCATTCATATACCAACTTAAGGTCATGAGCCTTATTCTCACAATAACATTCACATTCACAATCGCGATTAGGCAAACCTAATGCTCAATTATTTTCCATGCCCGTACACTTGTACATTATCGAATTTTAACTTCTACGCACACATTCCCCTTCGTTTGCTCAATATAATCATTTCCAAAATGTAATAGTTCCACCAAATTGTTCCATTCGCTAATAAAATCTCAATCTCATTCACTAGTTCACAATTTCTCAAAGTAGTCCCATTCATTCACATGCGCACAATCGGTTCATCAAAATACCAAACCTATCCTCCATCCAATTCGAATTTTCCCCAAATTAATCTTTAAATTCACTCCACAAATATATTTCTAGTCATACTTCAATTTACAGTTACAATTGCCCAAATAGATAATGAAATTGATAATTTAGGGTTTAGAGTTTTACCTTCAAGTACACATTGAGGAAGCCGAGGAGGAGCGGCAGAGATGGTGGTGTGTAGTAGCTGCCCGGCGACCACCGGGCGAGGGACGGCGGCTGGCTCCGACGGCCGCCGCTGTTTGTGGGTGGTCGACGGGTGGCTCGCGCCGAGGTGAGGCGAGCGTGCACTCGTGCGCGCGCGAGGGCGAGAGGGAGGGAGAGTGCGGTGGCGAGGAGGCGGCGAGCATCTCCCGACGACGCCGGCGTTGGCTTCGGCCGGCGTTGGTGGCGCTCGATGGCCGGGCAGGCCGCAGGTGGAGGCAGGGGAAGGAGCAGAGGCGCGCGATAAGAGAGGGAGAAGGAGGTAGCGGGCGCGAGATAGGGAGAAAGCGAGACGAGAGAGCCGAGAGGCGGCCGACGCCGGTCTCCGGCCAGCGTCATCGGCGCCGGTGGCCGGAGAAGGTAGCAGCGAGCGAGGGAAGGAAGAGCGAGAGGAAGGAGGAAGCAGGGGAGGAAGGGAGGAACGGGAATAGCAGAGCAAGTGAGGGGGTTTTAAATTGCATTGTCGATTAATTGATCTTAACCGCCTCTTCTTTTTTTTTTTTTTTTTTTCGGTTCCAGAAAAATCCGTCTCGGATTTTTCTTTCAAAAAATCTGAAAATTTTATTTTTATTTATTTATTTTATTTATTTTGTTTTCTTTTATTGTTACTTTTAATTTTGTTTTTAATAACGATGTTCACAAATTAAATTCTTATTATGAGATTTTTATTAGGGCCACTTCGTCGCCTTAGCTGCATAACACATATATAAAAATAATGTAAATATAGAAATATCGAATTGAAGTGCACGCGCTCGATTATATAAATAGTGTAATTAATAAAATAAATAATGTGATTTAGGATCGGGTTGTTACAGATACAGCAACAAATTAAACCACTACTTAAACTTATAATAAACAATATAGCAAGGGCAAGTAGGGATCGAATCCACGAGGAAAGATATAATAACATGCAAGTTTTAATCTAATTAAATTTACTACTCTTAAAAACAAAACAGAAAATATAAATTAAAATCAATAACTAAAATTCATAGAAAATTATCTAACAACTAAATAAATAATTTATACAGAATAATAAAACTACAATAACCCAGAAATATTTTTGTATATTTTTTAGAATAATTAAAACAGAAAACTAAAGCAGAAAATAAACAAATTCTAAAACAGAAAATTAAATAAGTAAAATTCTGCACTAAAATAATTACGAAAATAAATATTAAAATTACCCAGAATAATAATACTAATTTTCTAAACCTAACCAGACCCTAAAAATATAAAAACAAAATTTAAAATCTAATTTACGAAATTATTTAACTAAAAACCTGCACTAATTAAATTCAAGAATTAAATCTGAAAAATTATCAAATTAATTCCAAAAATTCTAAAATTTAATCACAGCAAACTAGGACTCTATCTAAACCCTAAAAGAAAATAAAACACAAAAAATAACAAAAGAAACTATTTTTAAACTAATTTCTAACAAACTGACTCAAAAATAATAAAAACTGACAGAAAATTAATTCTGAAAATTAAATTATGTAAAGACTCAAAATTAAATTAAAATAAAATTACTAAAACTAACCTAAAATACTGATCTTTAGGGGGTTTAATGAAATTGATAATAAAAGACTATAACTTTATAAGTAAAAATCAATAACTCAAGAGAATAACTAAAAGCAAACAAATAATTATCAAAGATAACAAATTTATAAAAACACTTAGTATAATCTATATCCACCATGCAAATTATTATTTATCATTAACACACAAATTGATCTACCCATGAGCTAAACTGTAGAAGACAACCACTAGCGGATCTTCCCCATTTTTCCTTAGTTATTAGTTTACTTAGGCCTAGCCCTAATATAAACCCTACTAATATTGATAACCCTAACACTAGCACTAGAATTTAATCAAATTAGAGCATTAAGTATTAGAAAAACATCATCTAGCACCTCATAACCAATCTACTAGCAAATTGATTTAAGAAGGATCTATGATAATTTCCTAATTAAAAGAGATGGGTATGAGCCATCCATGATTAACTAGGGTGATACTTATGTCTAAAAGATCAAGCAATTACGTACTTAAACCCTCTAAACTATCACATGAATTTATATAAAACTAAATAGCGTGCACTCTAATTAATTAGACATAAATTCATAAACATTAAACACAAATTATCATAGAATCATGGATCAAATCAATAAGACAATAAAAATCAAAACTTTGTTTCAAAATAAATAATTTAACATGGCTTCAATGAGATTATACTAAGTATAAGAAAAACTACTCACACATAATGTAATTTAAAACATGTAAACTAAATAAAACTAGCATCTTTAGTATTAATCTATCAATAAAAACTCAATCTTTTCTAATAAAAATTACAAAACTAAATTATACTACCGATATTAGTTTCTTTGACCCGGGAAGATGAAGAAGATGGTGATGGATGGTGGTTGGCTGGGCAGCGGACAGCAGCAGCCAGCAAGGAGCAGCAGCAGCAGTGCGGTGCAGCCAGGAGCAGCGGCGGACAGCAAGCAGCGGAGTGCAACAAGGAGCAGCGAAGCAGGTGCAGCAAGAGAACGTGAGGTGGTGCAGGTAGCTAGGTGGCTGGCTGCTTGTGTGGGCAGTGGACGTGAGCAAGCAGCAGGTGCAGGCGGCTGGGATGTATGTGGCTGGCTTCCCGGGTCTCTCTCCATGATGATAATAAGTAGTATATATAGGGTGAAAGAGTTAGGGTTTATTTCTCTTTCTTCTCTTATAAGTTTCCCTTTTCTATTCCACTTAGGATTTCCTAAAATATAATATCCTAAAATAAATATTTTATTACATATTATATTTAACCGACTTCATATATTTTCTTGGATGCTTGTCGGTAGCTAAAAATCCACTTTTAACGACTTTTCTTCTCTTCCCCACTTTATTCGATAATTACCTATAAATAGACAAAATAGAATAAATTAGATAAAATAAACTATATAATATAAACTCAATAACTACTAAAAATACGTATAAAATACGACTTAACACTTCATTAAAAAGAAATTACAAGGGAGGAAAAACTCCCCTAAACAAGACAACCAGTTTCGACTACATCTCTCCCCTTGCCTTTCAAGCAAAAACAAAGTAACAAAAAGAAGGGAGAAAAGTACAAGTAATACACATTAGTTGTCCGGACAAAAGAAAATTTGAAAGAAGAAAAGAGAATAGAGCAAGTCGGGACTTACGAGAGAGAGAGAGCTTCTTCAACACTTGCAGACGATCAAGGGTCACTTGTTCACATAGAAAACTTCCGCGAGAAGATTTTCGTTTGAGAGGGAAGGAGTTTTAGAATACCGAGATGAAGATGGATAGACGTTATTTATAGAAAATAACCGCGCCCGTCCATTATCCGTTAATTAACTCCGTTCGACTCGGCTTGTCCATCGAGTCACCAAAGACCGGTGTGACGGTTCTTCTTCAACGGTTGAGAAACAAGCGGTTTGAAATCTACGGTTATGATCCGATCGCGGCGCTCGAGAAAGAGAGAGAAAAGATTTTGCAATTATAATCCGAAACTCTCCACTTGTTCTAGAGATAGTTTCAGAAAATTTGATGTCCAAATTTCTCTACGTGCGAGTTTGACTCGAAAGATTTCTAAGTGACTCGAAACACGAAATAACTATCGGCCCAGGTATCACGGAATCAAGCTGAACTAATGGTTATTAACAACGAGAGCACATAGCACGAAATATGTAATAATCATAACATAAAACTAAGCATTTAACATACCAAGCTCATTCAGAATAAAGCAAAATTGATCTTCACCAAGAGGCTTAGTAAAGATATCGGCTAATTGAATATTAGTAGGAATGAACTCAAGTGCAATATCACCCTTTTACGAGTGATTGCGTAAGAAGTGATACCTAACCTCAATATGCTTTGTTTTTAGTCTTTGGACAGGATTCTTAGTGATACTGATTGCACTTTGATTGTCACACTTGATTGGAACCGAGTTGAGAAATAGTCTAAGATCCTTCAAGTGTTGTTTTATCCGGAGGATACGAGCGCAACAAGCTCCGGCGGCAATGTATTCGGCTTACGCGGTTGATAGAGCTGCGAGTTTTGTTTCTTTGAGTGCCGGGATATTAAGGATTGACCCAGAAATTGGCAAGCTCCGGATGTGCTCTTTCGATCAACTTTGTATCCTGCGTAGTCTGCGTCGAGTACCCGGTCGAGTCGGTTACGAGTTTACGGAATACCACGAGTCCTAGATTCCGAGTGCTCGCAAGATATCCGAATATTCTCTTCACCGCAGTGAGATGTGATTCTTTCGGATTAGCTTGAAATCGTGCGCATAAGCAAACACTAAACACTATATCTGGCCTGCTTGAAGTAAGATATAACGGTGATCCAATCATACCTCGATAGAGTTTTTGATCTATTGCTTTACCTTTCTCATCCGAGTCGAGCTTTATCTTCGCTTGCTCATGGGGGTAGATGCGTGCTTTGCATCTTGAAGTTTATATTTCTTCAGCGGTTCCTTGGTGTATTTTGATTGATGAACAAAGATTCCATCTTTGTCTTGTTTGATTTGCAACCCAAGGAAGAAATTGAGTTCTCCCATCATACTCATTTGGAACTCTTGACTCATCAACTCGAGAAAATTCTCGACACGAAATTCATTAGTAGCACCGAAAATAATATCATCAACATATATTTGAACAATAAGAAAATCTTTCCCTTTGGTCTTTATGAATAGAGTCTTGTCGATCTGACCTCTTTTGAAATCACTTTGAACCAAGAAGTCTGCTCGAGTCTTTCATACCAAGCACGAGGGGCTTGCTTAAGACCATAGAGAGCCTTTTGAAGTTTGAAAACATGATTTGGAAATTACGAGCTTTCAAAACCAGGAGGTCTGCTCGACATAAACTTCTTCTTCAATAAAACCATTGAGAAAGGCACACTTAACATCCATCTGATATAATTTAATATGCATGCGGGATGCAAATGCCAACGAGTATTCTAATGGCTTCAATTCTAGCTACTTGGTGCAAGGTTTCCCCACAATCAATTCCTTCTTCTTGATTGTAACCTTGAGCTACAAGTCTAGCCTTGTTTCGACTACCACTCCACCCTCATCCAGTTTGTTCTTGAAAACCCATTTGGTTCCTCTAGCTGGGTGGTCGGAAGGTCGGTTGGTCGAAGTCCGAGACTTGGTTTCTTTCAAATTGATTTAGTTCTTCTTGCATGGCCTCTACCCATTCAGGTTCATTAAGGGCCTCTAGTGCATTTTGGGTTCGAGTTAATGAGATGAATGCGGTGAATGCACATAAATTGTGTAAAGAAGAACGAGTTCTTACCCCATTGTTGATATCGAAATGATGTTTTCTTGGGGATGACTGGGAGTAAATTTGAATGCTTTACCAGTTCTTTGATTCACCGGGTTTGTGGGCTGAATTGCTTGATCTTCGAAGCTTGTTACGAGTGATCCTCTTCATTGACTTGTTCGTTTTGAGCGACCTCTTGAGTTGTCTCATTACGAGCTTCCTCGTTTGAGTGGTCTCAATCTGAGTCTTAGTAGGCTCATCTTCGTCATCATCCTTTACGAGCTTCGGTTCGAGTATGAAGACTCACTTGGTTTCTCCTGTTCAAGCTCATCAAACACTACGTGGATACTCTCTTCCACTTTGTTAGTTCGCTTGTTGAAGATACGATAAGCTTTGCTATGAGAGGAGTAACCTAGAAAAATACCTTCGTCGACCAGAGCATCAAACTTGGTCGGATGATCCTTACTATTGTTGTGGACAAAGCACTTACATCCGAAAGGTCCGAAATAGCAAATATTTGGCTTCTTCCCTTTGTAGAGCTCATAAGGTGTTTTCTTGAGAATGGGTCCGATGAGGCATCGATTGAGAGTGTAGTTGGTCTGTGTTTCTTGCCTCTGCCCGAAGTAGTAAGGCAAGTTGTGTTCAATCATCATTGTCCTTGCTATCTCTTCAAGGGTTCTGTTCTTTCTCTCAACTACTCCATTCTGCTGAGGAGTTACGGGTGCTGAGAAGTTGTGAGAGATTCCATTCTTGTCACAAAACTCGAGAATTCGAGTAATCGAACTCCCTTCTATGGTCGGTTCGAATCTTTTGAATCTGAGTCCGAGACTCAACTTGAATCTTTCTACGAGCTTGCTGAACTCCTTGAAGGCTTCATTCTTATGCTTGAGAAAACACACCCAGGTAAATCTTGAAAAATCATCGATAATAACAAGTATGTAAGATTTACCTCCGAGACTCTTCACGAAATTTCACCACATAGGTCCATATGCGGTAATTCAAGCACGTTGGATGTGGAAACTTTCTTCGAGAGATTTGAATGAAGATCGACTTGTTTCCCTACGGTCCATGCTTCACATACTTTGTCCTTCTCAAACGCACGGTTAGGTAAACCTCTAACCGGACTATGAGATGCAAGCTTTTTGATAGTATGCATGCTAATATGACCTAATCTACGACGCCAAGTCCAAGAATCATCTTGAAGCGATGCTTTTAAACGAGGATAAGTTCGACTTGGGTCGGCAAGAGGGATGATGTAGGTATTACCCGATCTCTTACCCGAGAGTTTTATCTCTTTGGTGGTCTCATCCGTGATGTAGCACTTGGATTGGGTGAATCTTACTTCTTGACCTTTGTCACATAGCTGGGAGATGCTAAGTAGATTGTACTTTAGCCCTTTGACAAGGTACACTTGGGCTCACCAGATTGCTTCCTTTTCCAATCTTTCCAATGCCCACTATTTTACCTTCTTTGTCATCACCAAAAGTCACCTTTCCTCCTTCATATGACTCCAGCTCAGAAAAGAGTCCTTGGTCACCTGACATGTGTCGAGAACATCCGCTATCCAGGTACCGGTGTCCTTTTGATCTTTTCGAGTGACCTGCAAAACAGAGAAAATCTAACCCTTCTCACTTCCTCTAACGAACCCAGTAACATTCCTTACTATGGTCCTTTTACGAGGAAGAAGGTGCTTCGGAACCCGGATTTGAATGACTTTGGGTTTTGTCGATTACGAGTCTTCCTCTCGAGAA
The DNA here is from genome assembly GCA_021018815.1 of Talinum fruticosum. NCBI lineage: Eukaryota > Viridiplantae > Streptophyta > Magnoliopsida > Caryophyllales > Talinaceae > Talinum > Talinum fruticosum. Next base: position 4,931,187 of record JAITYX010000010.1, on the reverse strand, counting down.
GCGAGTCCGTGTCTCTTTCCTTTTAAAAACCTTTCCTTTTGAAACGAGGAGAAAATGGTTTCTTTTTGTAAATAGGTCCGGGTTTAGTCCTCCTTTCATTTACGTGAATGGGACCATGCTCGGCCTTTTTGAACTTTACGGTTACGGAATCCGTTTTGAACAATTCCGAGTAAGAATTAGATTCTTCCTCTTTGTTGAAACCAAGACCTTCTTTTCGAAACGAGACACATTGTGATCCCAAGAGCGTGTCAAGGTTCTTCGACCTTGAGTAAACTTTAAAACCAGATCTTGAGACTCAATGAGCTTCTATTTTAGTCGCTCATTTTCTTTCTTGAGTAACTCGGACTCGGTCTCATTAGCTTGAGCACTTGTCTTGAGTTCTCCGAGTGTGAGTCTCGGTTTTTCTAACTCGTTTTTTAAAGAAGTGCTCTCGAAGTGATTGACTCAAGTTGTTCCTTGAAATGAGAAGAATCGGAATTGGACTTTTCTTCCAAAGTAAAGATATATTTAGCTAAATCAACTTTGGAGAATTTGAGGAAGTAGTTTATTACCTCTTGAGGATCGGTTTCCTCCTTGTCCGAGTCCGAGTCGACTCTCTTTCAGCTTCCGAGTCGGAAATTGTCATCGGACACTTTGAGTCATCCGAGTCTTCGTCGTCTTCGAGATGAATCCTCATCGCTCCATGTTGCCATCATGGCCTTTTTCTTCTTCCTGTCCCTTCGTTTTGGACAGTCATGTATGTGGTCTTTGCTGCCACATTCAAAACATCCAGAATTCTTAGACAAAGATAACTTTGAGGGTGAAGAAAACTTACCTTTTACTGTCTCTCTTGTCCTTTTTGTAGAATTTTTCTTTTGGTCTTTTGTCCCATCTTTTATGCTTCATCATTCTCTTGAAGCCTCTTGCAATGAGTGCCATGGGATCATCTTCGAGTCGGAGGAGCTTGGACTAGCTTCTTTGGATTCCGAGGCTTTAAGCGCAATGTTCCTTTTGACAGTACCCTCAGCATCTTCTTCTTCCGGATGTATCTCATGAGTCGAGATGCTTTCCGATGAGCTCGTCGGCTTCAAGAGTGAGAGGTTACGAGCCTCTTCTATGGCAGTCACCTTAGGACCCCATCGTCTCTTGGGTAGGCTTCGAGAATTTTCCGGCACATTTCTTCATGGGAGATTTTCTTTCCCGGAGATTTGAGATTGTTGGTGATCTCGGTGAAGCGAATGAACATCCGAGTAATGTTCTCTTCGGCTCCATTTTGAAAAGCTCATATTTGTGAAGATACTGGCCGATCTTCGCTTGTCTCACCTGACTTGTACCTTCGTAGGTGTTGACCGGAGTGTCCCACACCTCTTTAGCAGAGTCACCGGCGGAGACTCGATTATATTCTTCCGAGCTTATGGCGCACATGAGGATGTTCATGGCTTTGAAGTTCTTTCGAACTTCTCTGCCTGCTGGCGTGAACTCGGCCTTTGTCTTGGGAAGGATTCCGAATTCATCTATCTTCGTTGGAATGTAGTTTCCTTGTTGTATGATTTCCCATACTTCTTCATCATGATCCATGAGGAAACATTCCATAAGCTTCTTCCAAGTGACCAAAGTTTGAACCTTTGAATTTTGGTGGCCTGTTGGAAGATCTTCCTTCGTCGAACTCTCCGGTGTAACGAGCCATCCGATCTTTAAACCTTTGGATTGTTAGATCCTTTACGAAAGGCTAGGCTCGATACCAATTGAAGGTTTGCTCGGGGAGAGTCCGAGTCACCCTAAAGGGGGTGAATAGGGTGATAGAAAATTCTTCGCGAAAACACACTCTTTTGACAGAAAAGAGGCAAAGACAGTTTACGAGTCTAAACACAGGGTCGGAAAAGATTGGACTTAGAAAGCAATGAATCGGAAGAAACAAGAGCGGTTAGGGCATGTCGAGTCTAGAGTGAACTTAGAAAGAGAACACGAGAGATTTTACGTGGAAACCCTCCTGGGGCAGAAAACCACGGCCCATGTCAATCCGGACACGAAGTCAAATCCACTATTTTGAGTCCACAAAATACCGTGAACCGATCGAACCCGAGTTGCTCCCTTGGACAACTCTATACAAGTTTTCCTAGACTTAGAAGTTACCTTATCCGATCTAGTACTTCCTAGCTGAGATAACCCTTACAGACTAGGGACAACACAGGCTTAGTTAACCTTTACAGCTTAGTCAAGGGACCTTACAAAGAATGTAAGAAGAATTTGTAACTAAGTACAAGACCTTACAACTCGGAGAGTAATGAATTACGAGAATGGGAGTTGTAAGTTGAAGATTGAAAGTAAATACAATAACTTTGAGCAAGTATGTGTATAAACAATATGTTCGGCAACCTTCAAATCTTGTGAAGTGGCTTCTATTTATAGATAACTAAGCGAGTAGCCGTTATCTTTATCTCGCTGACCGAGAGTCCTCTCGTGACCGTTGATAATGGCTTTACGAGTCACTCGGAAAGTATCCGTTGAAATATGGACGTTGGACAACGGTTTAACTCTCTTGGAAGTCCCAAAACCATCGGTTGTGTCTTGAAAAATGAGGTGGAAACCACCGTTAGGCTTAGCGTTCCGGTTTCCGGATATGGAAGCGACGACTTCTAACACAATCTTCCGGGACTAAAGCGGGGAGGTAAAAAGCCATATCTCGCTGGTGATTTGACGTTACGAAGCCGGCTACTTTTGTAGTTTGAAAAGATATCCTCGATTGAATAACCTACAAAAGTAAAACACCTTCGGTTCTCAAAGTATAAAATACTTTGGTCCAAGGTTAGACACGAGATAATAAAATAATTATGATAATTACGCAATTGATTATACGAGTCGAAAAGAAATGGAATTTTACGAGTCTAATATCCATGATACTCGGAATTCCATATGACTTAGTCTTATGCGAGGAGTCAAGTTCTATAACGAATATCGAGTAGGAAAAGCTTGATATAGACTAAGCATGAAATAAACTACGAATGCGACTATGCAAACGATAGAATAGATAACCATAAGTCGGATTACGAGTGAGAAACGGCGGAATACTTGGTATATTCGAAATGCGATTAGTCCGAGTGAGAGTGGACTCGGAATAAAGAACCGGTTTTACGAGTCGCTAAGCGAAAGCGATAAAAGAGATAAGTGAGGGCCGAATCACTTAGAGAAAATACTATTTTACTCAAGTAAGTTTCTAAGACACGGAGAATGCCTTGGAATCAAAACTCTACATGTATAGAAACGTTATACCCGATTCCTTTTGCATGACTCGGAAGAATATTGAGCGAGTGTCCGAGTCTTCGAGTTCATACTTTTCGACCCCAATATAGACTCGGAATCCGCTACATTTACGCTGTGTTCAAAAGAGTTTGATTTTCGAAAAAATCTTCCACCACCCTATTCACCCCCTTTAGGGTGACTTAGTCTCTCCTCGAGGAAACTATCAATTGGTATCGAGCCTAGCCTTTTAGAAAAGGATTTAACCATCCAAAGGTCTAAAGATCAAATGGCTCGGAACAACGGAGAGTTTGATGAAGGAAGATCTTCCAGCGGACCACCAAAGTTCAAAGGATCCAACTTCGTGCACTTTGGAAGAAACTCATGGAATGTTTCCTCCTGGATCATGATGAAGATATCCGGAACATCATACAACAAGGAAACTACACTCCCATGAAGATCGTAGAAACAAGACTCGTGCCCAAGATCAAGGCGAGTTTACAGGTGATGAAGCTGAAAAGTTCAAAAAGAACTTCAAGGCTATGAACATTCTTATGTGCGCCATCGGCTCGAGAAGAATACAACCGAGTGTCCGCTGTGACACGGCCAAAGAAGTGTGAGACACACTGGTCAACACTTATGAATGTACAAGCCGAGTCGGACAAGCGAAGATAAGTCATTATCTTCACAAATATGAGCTATTCAAGATGGAGCCGAAGAAAACATCACTAAGATGTTTATCCGATTTATCGAGATTACCAATAATCTCAAATCTTTGGGTAAAAAGATCTCCCATGAGGAAATGTGCGGAAAGATACTCGAAGCCTACCCAAGAAAAGATGGGGTCCCAAGGTGACGAGCTATCGAAGAGGCTCGGAACTTATCTCTACTAAAACCGAGACGAACTCATTGGGAAACTTCTCACCTATGAGATTCACTGGAAGAGGAGGATGCGAGAGGTCGGCACCAAAAAGAACATTGCACTCGAAAGCCTCGAAACCGAGAGAAGAAGATCCGAGTTCCTCCGACTCGGAAGAGGATCCCATGGCACTAATTGCTAGAGGCTTCAAGAGAATGATGAAGCACAAGAGATGGGACAAGAAGCCAAAAGAAGAGTTCTATAAGAAAGACAAGAAGGATAGAAAAGGTAAATACTCTTCTCCCTCAAAGTTATCTCCGACTAAGAACTCTGGATGCTTTGAATGTGGCGACAAGGAACACATAGTCAAAGACTCGTCCAAAGAGAAAACGGGACAGAAAGAAGAAAAAGGCTATGATGGCCACATGGAGTGATGAGGACTCATCCGAAGATGACGAGGACTCGGATGACTCAAAGTGTTTGATGGCACTTTCGACTCGAAGCGAAGCAAAGTCGGACTCGGATCAATCGGACAATGAGGAATCTAATCCTCAAGAGGTAATTGAGTACTTTTTAAATTCTCCAAAGTTGATTTGGCTAAGTATATTTTCACTTTGGAAGAAAAGTCCAATTCGATTCCTCTCATTTTAAAGAACAACTTGAGTCATTTCCCAATGTTAGCGAGTTATCTCCCCCTCCCCATCGTAAACTCAAGTAATCTCTAAGCAATTCGCACCCGGATCGGATTGCAGCTTCTTTGTCTTTAATCGCTAATTGAAACTTCAACAATATTCCTACGATACAATCATTCCGTATTCCCAAGCAAACATCCAATATTCACAATAAAACAGGACATTCGATATTCACAAGAAATTCATTTGGGTTTCGAATCTAATAATAGTTTAAAGTATAAGACTACCCACCTCGATTCAGGGATTGAAGGTTTGTTGGTTTGCTTGAGACTCGAGCTCCCTGGTTCGGTTCCTCCTTTCGTTTCTCTTTCCCTGCTGCTAGCCTCGATTTTCGCCGCCCTCCTCGGCACTTGACGGCGTCGCCGGTCACGGTCCCGCGCTTACCGGCTGCTTCCTCGGCCCTCGCGTCCGCTTCTCTTTCCCTAGCCTCGATTTCGCCCTCTCCTTCGGCCACGGCCGTCCCTCGCGTTCGCCGATCGTCTCACCTTCGTTCGCCGTTCGAGCGCCGGCCTCCGGCCGCTCCTCGCTCGCGCACCCACTCTCTTTCTCTTTCTTGTTCTCTCGGTTCCCGAATCGGCCTCGTAGTCCCTTCCTCTCTCTTGCTCTCGTCCTCCCTCTCGGCGCTTGGCTGCCGCGGCGCTCTCGCCGTTCGAGCGGCCACGGCCACGGCCTTTGGGCTCTCGCGCACTCTCCCTCTCTCGCTTTGTCTCCCTCGCTCGGCCTCTCTCTCTCTCGCTGCTCTGCATTCGGTCCCCGCCCCCTTCTTTCTTTCCTTTTCGGTGGTTTCCACCAGTGCTTGTAGCACTCTGCTTCCCCATACTAATCCCCTTCTCCATTTTCTTTTTTTTCATCCTCAATATAATTAAACCCACTGCGTAACATATGCGGTCTCCGATTAATACGTAGCTGGTCCGGGCGAACACTCGAAAACCGAATTAATACGCTTCACCAATAAGAGTTACGCGAACTAATAATAACTCGCTCAAATTAATTTACGAGTATCTAACCGCGTATAACTTGGTCTCTCGACCTTCTCCATTTAATCAAGGCTAGATAATTAGCTCTATCTCGTAAGACCACCTAACCCCAAAATTACGGGTCTTACATATATAGAGAAATAATTCTATAGTCAAACGGATCATGTGAGTTCAATCCGGTCCAACCAAGAAACCGAGATCAACCGGTCTAACCGATCTAAACGGTCCGGCCGATTGACCCGTTGACCACTCTCCCAATATAGCCGATGACCGAGTCGTATCTCTTAACATAGCTTTAAGGGAGGCTCATGGTATTTCTATGTTATTGTGATTGTAAGGTAATTTTGATATATTGTACTATTTTAATTACATTAACTCTAAGTCCCTCAAACCAAACCAGCCTCACAATCCTTTTTCAACGGCAATAAAATCCAGTTTTTAGTCTGAAATGTCAAAATGATAAAAATATATTTCCAGCAAGGAAAAATGTCACTGCAGTAAGACACCTGTTTGATGAAAATCAGTATGCTTCCAATACATAACAAATTTCTCAAGGAACAGTAGCTGTCCAATACAAGACGTACAAGGTATCAATCAGAAAGCATAAGTCCAACTTGAAAAAATAAAACAGAAAAGGTAATGTTCTACAACCCTACGAAGAGGGACCAAAAACCCTTGACCAAAACAAGAAGGAAAAAAGGGAGGGTCAAGGGCAAAAGATACAACAAATGAAATCTGAAAAGGCCATGACAAATATCACTAATGACGCAGAAATAATCTTCACATCCTCCCTAACTATGCAAGTTAATAAACTTTAGTGTCTCTGTCCTTACACAAGGTATGCCATTCCTGGAGAACAGCAGATTGAAGAGCACGGTGTTCAACTTCCTCTGCGGTTAACTTGGACAAAGTAGAATCCTTGTTTTCCTCCTCTTCTTTCTTCTTTTCTTTCTTTCCCTTCCTCTTTTTCCTCCTCTTCTCTCTCTCCTCATTATCTAAATCTTCACCACTACTCCCTTCTTCCTCTTCACTTTCAGACTCATCAGTTTTGGGCCGGGGTTTGGCTGCCTTCAATAATGCTATCCGCTCCATGGATATTCTAAGTCTCTCGGCAGCTGCTGTTTTAACCTCGTCTTCAGGCATGTATTCACAGCCCCCATCTGTAATGTCATCCAGCCACCCCTGCATATCCGATTCAATTTCTTTTGTGATCGAGGCATCCGATGCTCGGACTACAAATTTGCACATCATGGTGGTCGTTTCATCACCCAAATCTACATTTCTACTCACTTCACTGGCACCAAATATCATCATCCATAAGAAACCCCCATGCCAGGTTTTTGCAGCATAACAAAGCTGTTCCACAAGACACAGAAGTCAAGCACTGACTGCTGAGGATGCCCAAATACAACCAAAAAAGCAACATACAGAAAGCAGAAGTTCAAGGGTCTAAAAGAACTACACGTTGCTGACTTAATGAATGAGATGGAGTTCTACTAGAGGAATTCCAACCCCTCCCCACCTCCCCCAAACAAACAAAAAACCAAAAATCCTCACATCAGGCAGAAAAAATGTCTTCATTGCTATATATAACATTTGACCTCTAATAAGAGACCCATTGGTTTTGTAAATCAACAGAAAATAATAATCCTCTATTCTTAATACCACAACCAGTGATAAGTTTGGCATTGAAGCATGTCAAGGAGCTCTTCCCAGTCACCAAGGTACAACAAAGTGCAAGTAGATAACAGCCCCAGATAATGTTTTTGGGTTGCCCCCAGGGCCGCCGGGGGTGGGGGAATGTCCTTTACTTATGGAACCAATATATGAATGGGCTCCGGTACTGCAACCCAGTTGGGGGGCTGTAGACGGTCTTCATTGAACAAAGTACACAAGGATGTCCTTTACTTAAGGAACCAATATACGAATGGGCTCCGGTACTGCAACCCTGTGGGGGCGCTGTAGACAGTCTTCATTGAACAAAGTACACAAGGAGACTGCTACTTAGAAATGACAATGTCAACTATTAATGGGACCTGGAGAAACAAAAGATGGTGGATAATGATAAGAAGATACATTGTTTTCACAGCATCATCCTCAGCTCAAGAAGACTAGGGATCAGAAACAACCAAACTAAATAAAAAGGAAACACAACCCATGAAACAAGATAAGAAACAGTTGCAGCCAATTAACCAACTTGGTAATTAGGTGCATAAAATACAACATTCATGCATACAAGCAGTGAAGGAGGTAAAGGTCTGGCATACCTGGAATCCAGCTACTGTGTGAATGATGTGTGAGCAAACTTTATGGAAAGGCTTGGAATCCAGAGACTTCAATCCTCTTAAGAAAGGGGAAGCATCATACTGCTGAGCGGCAGTTGCCATAAAGCCACTTCCCTCATAAGTGTATGTACCAGTGTACTCCACTATGGCAGGTAAACTAGGCCATAACCGAAAATACTCAACAGGGGAGATTTTATGCCGCAGAAGTAGCTCAGTCAATGGAATCTTGTAAGGTTGGCACCTCAAGATCACCGGTTCTCCTAGTTCTGGCTTCGAACTCCTTTTTGTTGTATAATTTGGGGATCCTCTTCTGCATAATCACCGTCACAATCTATACTCCCAGTTCCATAGAATGGATAATACAACACTTGAACCCAAAGGGCACATCTTTCAAAATGGGAAGCTCCCACAGTAATGCTGCAAGGAACTGGGTCCTACACAAATATAAAGCAGAAGTATATAATAACACTTAAAATTCTATAAAGACAGAAAACAAAAGTAAAATTTCGTTCACAAGGCTCATGCATCAGATTGTTTTTATCTGGAAAGGGAATAGCTTCACCTTGGTTGACTTATTTTGCCTTGCTTGGAGGCATTGTGCGTCTAACAACACTGATGGGTGCAAAGGAGGGTCAGGAAAAGACTAGAATGTCTATCAATTAGGTTGCCTTTATAAATCAGCCCAGTTATATTTCTATTCTAATTTATGATCCAAAAATGTTTGAGAATCCAAGTGAACCCATTTTGTGCATGTCTAGATGTTATTATTAATTTGAAGGATAAGTCACTTTTAATAAAGGAGTGGAGGAATAACTAACTCCTTGTCACAAGTTATATGAATAACAAAAAATTCTTACTCCCACAACCCTACTTATATTAGCCCCCAAAAGAACCAGAAAAAGTGATAACCCAAGATGAATCAAAATGATTTTCACATGTGAAAACATTTCTTATACAAGACAATTGAAAACAACAAATTTTCTTTCTTTTAAAGAAAAAAATTGGTTGCAAAGAAACCACAAAAGGCTGATGTAAATGGGTTAGATCCAAGCCCTTAGAGATTTTAGCAGGACAGCAGACACCCACTGAAACAAGAAAGGCATCCTTAAAAATACCCAAAATGGGAAACAAAGACAACGGGCAACAAGTAAAAGTGCCAATGTTAAGCAAAGTAATGAAATAAGACCTGAGAGACAAGGTTGCGTAACTGCCGCACAGCTTGAGGAGAACCATCCATAAAATACAGTGCTCCAGTCAGCCCAACTCGAATATCAACTCGATTAAGTTCAATTTCAGTTAAATTTATAACCTGCAAAGATCACTTCGTTAGCTAGTTGACAAGCCAACTTTAACAGGTCTTAGGACTCATAGAACAAAAAGCCAACCTTCAGGTGCAAACTGATTCTCCCATCACTTGGATCTGCTAAATGATACGCTTCGACGAAGCATGGATCACTACTTCCAGACAAAGTTATTGCTCTTGGTGCAATCTTAAGTAGAGTGGAGTCAGTTTTCTTCGAAAGCAAGAGGGTCAATTCATTAGGATCAGGCCTCCAGAGCTCCAAAATTGCCTTATGCACTAGCCCTTCCAACTTCCTATCCTGAGCCGCAGATACTTCATAAAATTGAACAGTAAGTTTGTGGTGGCTAAAAGGATAGTCTCCCTGGCTTCACTTACCCCAGCCCATCTGGAAAGGCCAAATCTCGGATAAGTATGTTGAACATATATCATCGAGTGTTCTAAATGCTGGCATGAAATATGAATAATTTAGCTCTTTCAACAAATATTTAGTCTCTGCTGTAGTTACGCTACCACAATGAGGTGCATCTGAAAACAACATTCTAGAGGTGTGCAGTTACTAAATCATCTGCACTATAGTTGAGTTACAACAGGAAATTTCAGACAGATGTGACATAACTCGGAAAATTTCATGTATCTCTACAGAGGCCACCATCAATGATAAGCCTAGCCAAATTCAGGCAGCTTTCCAGAAACATACAATTGTTTCCTCGTGTCTGTTGAAGCCGTTAATTGTTGCCTTCATAGAGAGTGTAATTAAGTGTACCAAAAAGGTGCGAAAGGAAGGAGGGGCAAATGCCTCGTACACTGATAAAGAGTTTCACCTGTAGTCAGTATGCTCTGTAGCATATTTGATTCTTTGCAGTATTAAACGGCATTGATGCTTATTGACAGTATCTGCCAAGCTATTACTTCTGAATTCCTCAAGCTCTTTAGTCAATAATTGACCAGCCCTAGCATTACGCGATCCTAACCGCTGAGCACTGAGAAGAACTGCCTGGACATCTTGCAGCCTGTTTGTTGTCATTGCGGATGAATCCATGTTAAACAAAACCTTGTGCATATTTGATATGATAATGTTCAGTGGATCTTCAGGATCATCGGCAAGAAGAGGATCTAAACCTTCAAGATCAATGTGCTCGGCCAAAGCCCAAATGAGACGGGCAGATACTCGGGGTGTATTCACCTGAAGCATAAAAAATAAAGGAATCGATTTAATTATACATCTGAGCTTTAAGAAGCAAGTTATGTATCTAGGCTCAAAGTCGTAGAATAACCAAGTTTAGCCTTGAATATTAGACGAGTCTGGGACAACTTGAGCCTAGGCCCAAGCCTTAGGCCAGCCAGGCTCGAGCTTGCCTTTAAAGAGCCTTGGTGAGCCACATACTAAGCTCAAGCTTGAGTGCAAGCCTTAGATTGAAAAAGCTCGAGGCACACAAAACCGCCAAGAGTCATGGGGCCTGGGGACGCTTTTTGGACTAAGGTGCACTTGTAGTAAGAAATGCTTGAAAATAGTTTCCAAACCATATCTTTGACAAATAAGTTTGGTTTTGACCTCAAATTAAATGAACAGACAATTAGACACCATAATAACTACAAAAACACCGAAAATAGACTCAAGACATGAAACTTTTTTGAGAGAGATATATGATAATATAATATCATTTGTATCTCAGGAAACACACTTAAATAGCACAAGTCTAAAAAGGACGAGCAAACAAAGTCATAGAAGGATTTGCCTTGTATAAAAGGTTTCTCAAACCCCCTTGTATGCTTATTTAGTCTGTTCAATTGCCTATTTAGCAAATGACGATAATTAAATAATGCCCCTTTCTTTTGGTCCGATAATAATAATGCTTTCCTAGATATCTCGCTAATTACCTTAATAAAACCTCAAATTTTTTGGTCATGCTAACCTTTATAGAATGTCATATGAGGAAATAAGAAACTCCCTATTAAATAGGGATGGAAACGGAGTGGGTCGGGGACAGGGGTGCCCTCCTCGTCCCCATCCCATTGCCGCAACCCCATCCCGCCCCCGTGCCGCTTCTACCCATCCTTGTCCCCAACAAATCCCCAACCCCTTTAAGAAATGGGAAAACAAATTCGAATTCAATCAATTCGGACTCTAAAAAAAAAACCAAAAATCTCATCAAATTTAGGCTTTTCACATTCAATTTAAGTGCAAAAATAGACAAGAAAATTTGGTGCACACAATTTGGGAAAGTAAATTAATGAAAAAGAACAAATGTTCGGTACACTCTGTCATAGGGGGCATATCGTCCATGGTGTTGTGATAGGGGGTAGATCGCCCATGGTGCAAGAAGCATCAAGTTGTGGCCCTCCGGTTCTAGTGATTTTAAGGGTGATTGATGGTGATTTGGGTAGTGGTTTCATGGTGGATGACTTAGCTTGGCAGGTTGAGATGCTTAGAAGGTTAGGAGCACGGAGAAGATTGAACAGGTTATGGTGGATTTTCTTCTTCTATGCACTTTTAGAGAGGAGAGAGAAGAGAAAAGAGAGAAGAGAGAGAGAGAGAGAGAGAGGACAAAGAAGAGAGGAGAGAGAGAGTGGAGAAGAGAAGGTTGAGGCCTATGGGGAGGTAATGGATAAGTTTTATATTTAGGGTTTAGGGGATGTGAAATTATGAAAATAACCTTTACTCTTAAAAAAGTGGGGACCAAGCGGGAATAGGGAGGGAAATTTCCCCTGTCCGCTAGGGAATGAAACTTTGCCTCCGTCCCCGCCCTCAATCCTGTTTGGGGCTGGGATTTCTTCCCATTACAGGGCGGGGGCCAACCGGGGCATCCCTACTATTAAATGCACCTGCACCAATATTGTAAATTGCCTTAAATGAAATATTATCTTCCCCTCCCCTTTTTAAGTTTTTGCCATATCCTAAAACCCAAAAGAACAAATAGTTCCAATTGGAGAGACAAAGACCGCACAAACTAGACTGCCCCTCTACGTAAAAGGAAATAAAGGTCCAAAACAAGTGTTGCACATTGTGAGAACTTCAACATCACCCATCGACGACCACTTTCCGAGTGCTTGGTGAACCCACTCACCATCCATGTTTGACCAAAAGCCTTCAAACCCAACACTAAGCGGTATCAATTTATCCTCCAATTTAAGACCCGGGGTTTTTGAACAAAACCCTAGATTTAAAAATTAGAGCAATTGATTTTGTTTTCTTATTTCTACACAAATCTAGGGTCAAGTGAAAAGTATTCAGCCAAACAAAAGAGGAGTTGAGGCCCTTGTCTATGTTTTTCTCTTTTTTTCTTTTATTCCTCAAACACTCAAGTTAAGATCCGAAGGCGATTGCCTGCACCCGGAAGCCCAAAAAGTGTGCCTGACTGAGCTTTATGAAAAGGCTTTGCTTGAGACGTGTGTGCCCCTTGCCATCTAGCGAGCACGCTTTTTAAACTAACGTGCAAACTCCCGAGCCAAGCTTCGAGCTTAGCAATCCTACTGATGAAATTTTAAAAAAGTAGAAAAAGATAAACGACAAAGTGAAAGATGACTACCAAAAATACCTGTGCATGGCATTCTCCAACAAAAAAACAATGAACGTCTAGTATTAAACATCAAAAATAAGTTCAAGAAATTATAGTGCAAACTTTCACATCTGTGAGGCTCAAGAGTCAATTGTAATTTCTAAGGCCCTTCGACAGAACTCATTTAACTTGGTCATTCAAATCATGACCTGTAATGCAAACAAAATCAAGAAAACTCATCACCAAAGTCTACCAGCATGCCAAAGCAGTCATTATGAGGCAGATGTAGAGAATGTTATTTCTGATGCCAACTATAAGTCACAATACATATTGATCCCAGCTGAAACATAATGTTTCATGCCACAAGAATTACAAATGAGACCAAAAACGAATTCAAGAAATGCATGCTAACCTCACGTAGATCCTTCACAAGCTCACGTTGAAGGTTCTGCAACCTTGTTTCATTCAGAATCTGATCCTGCGAAGCTCCATCCTTTACTCTTTTAACTCCCCTCTCGTATCATATATATGGCACAGCCTGACAAGTAACTTCAGATAGCAATCAACTGCATAGGTTCTACCCTCACAGTCCCACTTCACACATGGCCTACAAACTTCAACAACTTCCAAAGCAGGTTCTGTCCAGTTCAAGGCCCCATACCCAGTTCCATAAGCAAGTGTACCAATGACTCTGCTCTCCATGCCTGAACTTTTTGCTCAGGCAGAGGTAAGGACAACTGGAAGCAGCTTTCCACAAGGGAGGCAACTAATTCTTCCCTGAACAAACTCTTGCTTGTTACACTATGAAGATCTTCTTTAATCCTTCCGTCTTCAAACAAAGAAGCAATGTCAGTTCCAGGAAAAGGCTTCTGGCCTCTCCTGACGCTTTCCTTGGCAAAGAGATCAACACAAAGAGCTGTTCGGCAAATGCATGCCAAAGCATGCATACGATCTGATTCTGCCCTCAAGTTCCTTACCATAAGAAGCAACCTCTTAAACAATGACACCTGCAGCAGAACATACATCAGATACTTCTTGTCATTCTATCAAAGAAAGGCATGAAAAGGATCGCTTCATAACAATAACCAAAACCAAAAGCTAAAAGGGAGAGTAACTAGTAACCAACTAATATCACCATCACCAATGAAACAAACCAAATCAGAAACCTAGAGAGCTAGCATCTATATTGTAAGGAGGGGAGATCTATGCCCATCCGCAAACATTGAATTGCAGATAGGCTACACATCCCTTTTGGACATATATTTTATGTGCTATCTCACCAAAAAGTTGAGACATTTTGCTTTTTCCGATTAAAATTTGAAGTCAAAAACCATACTTATCACTCCTTCAACAAAAAGCAGGATATTGCTAAAAGAAACTATAACAAGGGTTCAAGCAAATGCTTATCTATGTTGGTAACGGATACCCTGCCTGTAGTAAATTGTTCTTTATGCAGATATTATCAACTAAGCAGCCTTAAATGACACAAGCTCTACAATTTGATAACATGATTCCGCAGACTGATACTGAAGTCTTTCCAAGTAAATGACAACAACAAAGATGATAGCAAATGCTTAGGGAATATAAGTCAATGTAAACCGAACCTGCATATTGAGATCAAGAAGATGAAGATTGGTAACTACGGCTCTAACAATACTTTCCCTAGCAGATGAAAACTCCTGCCTATCCCAGAGTGTGAGAATTGCAATAATAGAGGCTGATGCCCACTCAGGCTTTCCTCCAGGCACATCAGCCAAATACAACATATTGATCGCCACCTCAAAGATAACTGCTGGGTCCAAAGACTCCAGGAATGGCAACAAATGCATTACCACATCGGAGACTCCCACAAACTTCTCCGCATTTCCCAACACCAATGCTGCCCCATCAGCGTTACTGGCCTTTGACGAGAGCTTTCGGATGGCCTCAATTGATCCCGATGCAACAGCCTTAACTGCATAAACTAAAGGGAAAACAGTCGCCCTAAAACTCTCAACAGGAAGCACTAAAGCCCTAGACATTAGCGAATTCCTCCTCTTCCAGACGAGATCCAACATGGAAGAAACCCAATTTGACCGAATCGCCACCGAATTCTCACTATCCACAAGCTTATCCCCCGCCAAACGACTCATCTTCTTGGATTCAAACTCCTTAAACAACCTCCCGACCGACTCGAACGCCACCTTGGACACCGCATCGGCTGGATCAAGCATGTTGGCACCGATCCTCCGCCACCAAGCGGAAACCCTATCGAGCAAATTGACATTGTTCTCGCAAAGCGTAACGAGATCGTCCCTGGCGAGAATGCACCCTAGGGTTTCGGTGATGGAGAAGCGGAGATTATCTGAGGGGAGTCGAAGCAGGAAGTGATCTGCTTGTGGGCGAGAGAGATAAGGGAGGAGAGGAGGTGGGAGGGGATGGCCGAGAGGAAGGAGACGGCGGCGGCTGCGACGTCGGGGTCGGGGAAGTCGAGATCGGATTTGATGCCAGAGGAGACGGAGTCCCAGAGGTCAGGAGTGAGGCGAGGCGAGGACCTGATGAGGTCGAAGGCGAGCTTCTTGCAGACGGCGGAGGCGGGGGAGGCGACAATCTCCTCCACGGCGGTGCGGGCGATCACGGCGGTGTCGCGGCCGGCGGCGGATTGCTGGAGGGCTTGCAGAAGGGCGCCGGATTGCCGAAGAGCGTCGTTTGAGCGGAGGTCCGCCTGGATCTGGGCGAACAGGATGTCCATTCGAAGATGTGAGAGAGAGAGAGAGCGAGGAAAGGCGGAGGAGTTTGATTACGGAGGTATCATTACAGAGGGGATGGTGGAGAGGCAGCAAGAGTTGCAAGAGCATTTGTTGGTGGTGAGCCCGTTAGTGGAGCCTCCGCTCACATATCAGTTAACGGTTACGTGTTTTTTCTCATCAACAAACTGACCCATTTAAATTTTATATTTGAAAATCCTACCACTTCAAGTATGATAGTTAATAAATTTGGACCGTTTGTTAAAAAGATAAATTTAAACAGTTTATATATTTTAATCATAATTAATTGTTATTGTCTCTCTCATAAAAAAAACTGTTTCTACTCTCTATCTCTCTCTATGAGCCGGATGCATCGTTCTCTTGTCTTCTTCTTGCGCTCACGTGCTCCTCTGTCTAGGCATGACGCTCCCTCTCGTTCTCCCTCATCCATGTCCAAAACAACCTCCCTCTCGCTCTCTCTCGTTGTCGCGTCCCTTTCTCTCATCCTCCCTTATTCGTGGGGTGCCCTTGGCTCACCTTCCTTTCTCTCATCCTCCCTCTCGCTAAAGGGAGTGTAATTGGTGTGTTCGGTTGTGGACTAGGAGTCGTTGAAGTGCCGGATCGAGATCGAATATGGTTGGAGTAATAATCACTCTCTCTCTCTCATCGCCTTTCGGAATTCATTGAAGCGGCAGATTGAGATGGAGATGGAAAACCGATCCGGAATTGAATAGTTTTGATAATCTTTTAAAACTTTAAGTTTTGACAAATGACAAAGGAAACTTTATAGGAGTAATTTCACCGATGTTGAAATCAATCTTGGTAAAGATATTAAAAAGCCTTCTTAGTCTTTGTGTTATTCTAGTCATAGAACACGAGTTGGTTCCATGATAGGAATGAATTTATTCTCCTGAATGCCCGGCTATATTGGTTAAGAGATGACAGGTTTGGGCATTTGTGGTGAGAGAGGAAGTAAAACCAAATATGTAGTCGGGATTGACAAACCGAACTTGAAACTAATCAACATTGCTTGTTGCATCGTGAATTTCCTTACTTATAAAAGAATGGATATATTTGAAATTGTTGAATCCTCCTAGTTCTAGGGTAGTTGAATCCCCACCCACCCCCTCTCCATTTCGAGTGAATTGATGAACACGAGTGTGCTTTCGAGTCGATCAAAATCGGATGAAAACATTCTGTAGCACTCAAAAAAATTTCTATAACACTCGGAATAGTTTCTATAATACGTAGAATGACTTGTAATCAAAACTTAGAAGGGATGAAGTTGGTACTTGATTCCTTGATAGTACTCAAAATAATATACATGTAGAATCCGAGTCTTCAGTGACTATTCGTGTTAAGTGATTGCATTAAGAGTTTTGAAAAGATGTTCAAAAGTAGTTTTGAAAAGATGTTCAAAAGTAGTTTTGAAAAGAGTTTTGTATTTTACGCGAAATGATCCTTGAATGCAATTTTTGGAGAACTGTCTTTCAAACATGAATATGTTTTAAAGAAGCGAAACTTATTTGAGAAAGTGAACCGGATTTGAGAAAGTGAATTTATAAGGGTGACACGTGATGTCATGCCTTCCTTGGTATTAAACCAACTTGAGAAAGTCTGTTTGAAGCGGATGTGATGAATGATTATGTGCAAATTGTTTTGAATTGACTGGCTACGGATCGTTTAACATATCGAAGGGTTCGAACTCGGGTCCTCATTTGTGAGGATGCCTGGCTAGAAACTTCGAGGGAAGGGTTCTAACAAGGGTCCCGCAGTATCGGGATGCCCGATCTAAGACTTCCTAGAAGATAGGTCCAGGGAGCCTTTTGTTTAGGGTCGCGCCCGGAAATTATGAAGTGCTAGTTCGAGTCCCTAGAAGGCCCGTAAAGTTGATTCAGTTTGAAAAAGAATTGTGATGAGTGTGAAATCGCATTTTAAATGATTAAAGTGTTGAGATCCTTGTGTGACAATTGATTTCAAAGGATTTCATTGAACAAGTATATAGATTTGTGTTACGTTACTATGCTTTCGTCGATGTCATTATTATGAGTAATATGTGTAAAGAATTTTCATTTTAAGAGTGTGAGACTTCCGATGAGCTCGTGGTTTATTACTCACCCCCACAAATTTCCCCTTTTCTCCTCCTAGTGTTACAGGTACACTCTCGGGAGATGTGTGTAGTATTTAGCTTATTCTCGACTCGCCGATTGTTGTTTCGTCGCTTGTCGCTTACTCGAGTGATTCGAGTTATGGATGTGCATTTCTTATATTTCTAAGTATTGTACCTTGTAATTTAGTTCATATAGTTTGTACCCGATATACCATGAACCATTTAGATTGTTTTAAGTTTATCGCATGATTGACTCCGGCGTGTGGCCGTTGAGTTGTATAGTTTGAGCGTGTGGCTCGTCGAGTTTTATTATGATTTTTATGCAAGTTTTTAAGGCCTTAAGCCTAGGCGATAGTCCGTATTGCAAACGGAACTCTAATGAAATTTTTAGGAAATTTCAAATTCTTTTGGAAAACTACCTTTCTTACCTCTAAGTTGGAATTAGAAAGCCGAACCGATACCGATAGAGCCTTGGGAGTTCTTGTAAGGAACTCGGTGATGCAATACTCCTAGGGGTGTTTTGGGGTGTTACATGCAGTCACCAAAGAGACAAAGCTCTTAGGTTTGAGGTCAAGTAATACCTACACTATTCCTCTTTCGCTTCTAGTCAAGATTTATCATGTTTAAAAGCTTCTTTGAATGATGATTCATGGACGCGAAATCATAGAACTACGCCATATCGGCATGCATACTATCAAGAAACTTATATCTCATGGATTAGTTAGAGGTTTACCTAACTGTTCATTTAAGAAAGATAAAATATGTGTTACATGCACAAAAGGGAAACAAGTCGGATTATCCTTTAAGCCACTCAAAACAGTATTTATATCCAAAGTGCTTGAATTAATACATATGGATTTGTGTGGTGAAATTCATGTCAAAAGCTTAGGAGGTAAATCATATATGCTAGTTATTGTTAATGATTACTCATGATTTACTTGGGTGTGTTTTCCGAAGAACAAAAATGAAACTTTCTAAGAGTTCACTAAGATCTGCAGGAAAAATACAAGTGGAGTCCGAGATTCGGATAAGGAGAATTCGAACTCGACCATGGAAGGGAGTTCGATTACTCGAATTTGCGAGACTTCGTGACAAGAATGACATCTCCCACAACTTCCTCAGCACCAAGAACTCCTTAACGAATGGAGTAATGGAGGGAAAGAACAAAACGCTTGAAGAAATAGGAAGGACAATGATGATTGAAAATGATCTACCTTACTATTTACGGGCCGAGGCGATCAACATAGAAAACTAAACTCTCAACGGACGCCTCGTTCAACCCATTCTGAAGAAGACACCCTACGAGCTGTACAAAGGAAAGAGCCTAACATTTCCTACTTCAAACCATTCGGATGTAAATGATTTATGCATAACAATGGTAAGGAACATCCGACCAAATTTTATGTTAGGTCAAATGAAGGTATTTTCCTTGGTTATTCTTCACATAACAAAGCTTATAGAATCTTTAACAAGAGCACTAACAAAGTGGAAGAAAGTATCCACGTTATCTTTGATGAAGTTGATCATGGCATGATAAGTAATCCACTCTCTCGGATGTCAAGCTCAATCGAGATGAAGATGACATAGTAGAGGCTGAGCTCGGAATGAACAAAAACATAGGAACCGAGCCAACTCGGAATGAGCCGGTTCAAGAACCAGCTCGGACTATTGAAGATCAAGCTAATGATGAAAATTAACAAGCTAAACCAATCGAAGATCAGAGCATTCAACCAAAAACCCGGTAAATCGGACTGACGAGTAAAGCTTTCAAATATACATGTAGTCACCTACTTGAGAACATCATTTCGACATCAACAGTGGGGTAAGAACTCGTCCTTCTTTGCAAACTTATGTGCATTTTCAGCATTCGTTTCATTAATTGAACCTAAAAATGTGCTAGAAGCCCTACTTGAACCTGAATAGGTAAAGTCCATGCAAGAAGAATTAACTCAATTTGAAAGAAACCAAGTCCGGACTCTCACCAAACGACCTTCGACAACCCGATTATAGGAACCAAATGGGGTTTTAAGAACAAACTGGATGAAGGAGGGTTGGTAGTCAAAACAAAGCCGGATTAGTTGCTCAAGGTTATAACCAAGAAGAGGGAATCGATTGTGGGGAAACCTTTGCTCCTGTTATTAGGATTGAGGCAATAAGAATTCTCTTAGCATTTGCATCTAGCATGGACATTAAGCTATATCAAATGGATGTTAAGTGTGCATTGCTCAATGGTTTTATTCAAGGAGAAGTTTATGTTGAGCAACCCCTAGATTTGAAAACTCTCAATTTCCAAATCATGTTTTCAAATTGCAAAAAGCTTTGTATGGTCCGGAACAAGCTCCCGGAGCTTGGTATGAAAGACTACGTAGTTTCTTGGTTGAAAATGACTTCAAAAGAGGTCTTATTGACAAAACTCTTTTGATGAAAACCAAGGGGAATGACTTTCTCATTATTCGATTTATGTTGATGACATTAATTTTGGAGCTACTAATGAAACTCTATGCCAAGAGTTTTTATGAGTTGAAGAGAAAGGACATCCAAATGAGCATGATGGGATAACTTAATTTCTTTCTTGGATTGCAAATAAAACAGGAAAAGGATGGCATCTATGTTCATCAATCAAAATACACCAAGAAGTTATCGAAGAAGTACAAGCTACAAGATGTAAAACATGCAAGCAACACCAATGCGTAGCAGTACTAACCTGGACTCGGATGAGAAAGGTAAAGCTGCAGATCGGATCCACAGAGGTATGATTGGATTTCTACTTTATCTTACATCTAGTAGACCGGATATCATGTTTTGTTGTAGACACCTAAAAAGTGTCGTCCTTTCTCTGTTTTTTATTTATTGGCCCGATGATGATAATCTCGAGTCCTGTTTAAGGATTTGGATCTTAGATCGTGTTTGATTGGTGTGACGGAAGCCGATAAACCACAAAGAACCCCCAACACCACATAAATAGCCTTTTTCCTTGGATCGATCCACAAATCCCCTTTTCTTTCGAACGATCCAATACCGGGCCAAGCCTTTAAAGACAACGGAATCCGATGCCGTGCACCGGAAATTCCGAGCTCGGAATACTACGTTTCACTTCAGTCCAACCAGATAAGGAGTCGAAGACCTTAGGACGACGTTAGACGATGCAATTCATGATCACGAGAATTAAAGTGCTGCATTTAAGCTCCAAGATAGTCCACCCGAAACTAGTAGCCCACAATCTCTTTGAAAGCCCAATATGGCCGACTCCTTCTACCCTACGTTTTGCCTCAAAACACTCGTGTTCTAGCTTGTAGACTCCGGGGTAGCACGCTAGGGCATGAAACCCTAGGCAACACCAGCTGGCCGGGGCCTACCTCCCCTTATTTACCGGGTTCTATCCGATTTTTATCTTTTTCTTTATCCGGTCCTATCACTTTGATCTTGGCCCGGTTTTTTATTGCTAGCTTTGGACGGCTGGCCAAGCTAACCCTAGGTCATTCCTTGACCTAACATCTCCCTATAAATAGAGAGCCTTGACTCTCATTTTCCCAATAGCTCATCCCTTACTATTATGCCGATGAAACCAGATTAAGAGCTACCGAATACTCCCATTGGTATTATGATCTCTTGGTCTCTTTTAGCCTACTTCCACCATACTCCATACATCCGATCCCTAAACTCCATCATTCATATTTCTACCGACTCACCTTCATAAAATACTCACAAAAAAAGCCCCTTCAAATCACTATCGTTGCATCACCGGATCCGGATCCAGGAGCAGATTAGTAGGTGAGACAACCCGAGGGCACATATCCATTTTTCAAAATAGTTTATTTTATTTATATGTTTTATTTATCCCTTTCCAGTATTGTGGATTCGAGATGTATCGCTTTTAATTCGTCCCCGCTCGATGTAATCTCTTTAATTTCTCACTATTCTTTTCTTTCCGCTTTTACTTTCTTTACCATTTTCTTTATCGCTTTCCTTAGTTATGTTTGGTTGCTTTAATTCCACTTCGCATGTTATTGTATGCTTTTGTTTTACATCATTTTAAATTCACTACTCGAACTAGTAATGACCGTCTTCGGATGGGCGGAATGTGAAGGTTTGCTCTTGGAGAGTCTTAGTCACCCTAAGGGGGTGAATAGGGTGATAAGGCAATTTTCACAAACTTAGAAACTTTGAGCTTTAAAAGAATAAACAAGATAATTTGAGTCTAGATTGAACTCGAAAAGTATAAAATCAAAATACGTGGAAAACCTCCTGGGGCAAAAACCACGATACAGTGCTAGTCTAAGCACCAAATCAAATCCACTATTTTGAACCCACAAAATACAACGGATCGACTCAATCGGAATTGCTCCCTTAGACAATTCCGTACGAGTTTTCCTAGACTAAGAAATTCCCTTATCCGATCTAGTACTTCCTAACCGAGGTAACCTTTACAGACTAGGGACAATTGAGTTGAGTTAAGCCTTACAGCTCGGTGAAGGGACCTTATTTAGAAAGTAAAAAGAGTATGTGACTGATTACAAGACTTTACAACTTAGAAAGTATGAATTACAAGATGGGAGTTATAAGTAGAAGATTGAATATGAAAACAATGATTTCTGGTTCGATAATGTGCTTCAACAATAGTTCCAACAATCTTCAAGTCTTGTGAAGTGGCTTCTATTTATAGATGGCCAGCAGATTAGCCGTTGTGATTGATTTCGAACATAAGTCCTTCGTGACCGTTGTAACGGTTTTCCGAGTCGCTCGAAAAGATCCGTTGAGATGTGAACGTTATGCAATGGCTCTTGGCCCCTAAAGGTGCTCCAGTCAGCTGGTGATGTCTCGAAAAGTAAGGTGGAAACCACCGTTAAGCTTAGCATTGAAATTTTCCAGCTTTGGAAATAGACAACCCCGACTCGGCGTCCGAGCCTTGTTCGAAGTAGATAAGCCTTATCTCGCTAATGATTGACAGCTTGAAGCCGGTTACTTTTGTAATTCAAAAATGAGATAACCTCGTTTAGATAACCTACGAAAGTAAACCACTTTGGTTCTCAAAGTATAAAATACTTTGATCCAAGATTAGGCACGAGATAATAATTTAATTAAGACAATTAAGTGCATAATTATCTTAGGCCTAGAGGAGTAGAATTTTTGAGTCTAATATTCATTATACTCAAATTCCATTAGAGTCGAGTTCTAAGAAAGATCAAGTTATAGGTGTGAAAACATCAAAGTATAAGGACTGGATCTGGACAAATAATTCTTAAACATATAAACCGACTTAGAAAGATGAATTAACATTGTAATTCACTTTACTTTGAAATACACGGTTAGAACTTAGATAAAAAGTGTTAGAGAGATTATTTGACGTGCGATAAATCTTAGTGATGTCCGAGTGACTCGAAACATCAATGTGAAAAGATAAAACCATTCAAAAAGACACATTTGACATCCATTTGATACAACTTAATATTCATGCTTGATGCAAATGCCAAGAGGATTCTAATTGCTTCTATCCTAGCAACTAGGCCAAAGGTTTCCCCACAATCAATCCCTTCTTCTTGATTGTAACCTTGAGCCACAAGTCTAACCTTATTTCGACTACTAACACATCCTCATCCAATTTGTTCTTGAAAACCCATTTGGTTCTTATAACTGGGTGGTCAGAAGGTCGTTTGGTTAGAGTCTAGACTTGGTTTCTCTCAAATTGATTAAGTTCCTCTTGCATGGCCTCTACCCATTCAGGTTCATTTAGGGCCTCTAGTGTATTTCGGGTTCGAGTTAATGATTTGAATGCAGTGAATGCACATAGATTTTGCAAAGAAGAACAAGTTCTTACCCCACTTGTTGATGTTAGACAAAATATTCTCAAGTGGGTGGCTCAAAGCATATTTGAATGCTCTACCTATTCTCTAGTTTACCGATTTGTTGGTTGTACTGGCTGATCTTAAATGGTCCGATCCGGCTGAGTTTTTGCTTGATCTTCGACATTCCGAGCCGGCTCCCGAGCTGATTCAATTTGAGTCATGATGTTTTGAGCTGCCTCATTATGAGTTGCTTTCTTTTGTCGAGCTCGGCTTCAACAAGATCATCTACATCTCGATTGAGTCTAAAATCTAAGAAGGTTAACTCACTTACTTTTTCTTGATCAATCTCATCAAACACAATGTGGATGCTTTCTTTCACTTTGTTAGTTCGTTTATTGAAAACACGATATGCTTTACTATGAAATGAATAACTCAAAAGATACCTTCATCCGATCGAGCATCAAACTTGATCGAGTGATCCTTATCATTATTGTGAACATAACACTTACATCCAAAGGGTTTGCAGTATGAGATGTTAGGTTTCTTTCCCTTGTAGAGCTTGTATGGAGTTTTCTTCAAGATGGGTCCGATGAGGCATCCGTTCGGAGTTTAGTTTGTCTGTGTTGACTCGCCTCGGCCCGGAAATAGTAAGGTAGATCATGTTCAATCATCATTGTCCTTCGTATTTCTTAAAGAGTTCAATTCTTTCTTTCCACTACTCCATTCCGTTGAGGAGTTCGGGTGCTGAGAAATTGTGAGAGATACCATTCTTATCGCGAGAACTCTGCAAATTCCGTGTAATCGAACTCCTTTCTATGGTCGGTTTGAATTCTTCGATCCGTGTCCGAGACTCAACTTGAATTATCTTACGGAGCTTGCTTGAACTCTTTGATAGCTTCATTTTTGTGCTTAAGAAAACAAACCCAGTGTCAATCGTGAGTAGTCATCAACAATCACAAGTACATATGATTTACCTCCGAGACTCTTTATAGGGATTTCACCACATAAATCCATATGCAACATTTCAAGCACCTTGGATGTGGAAACAGTTTTGAGAGATTTGAAGGATGATCTCGACATGTTTCCCTTTTGTGCATACTTCATAGATTTTATCTTTCTTAAATGCACAGTTAGGTAAACCTCTAACTAAACCATCAGATGCAAGCTTTTTGATAGTATACATGCTAACATGACCTAGTCTACTATGTCATGTCCAAGAATCATCATGCAATGATGCTTTTAAATAAGACAAATTCTGACTTGGATCGAAAGAGGAATAATGTAGGTATTACTTGATCCGTTACTTGAGAGCTTAGTCTCTTTGGTGGTTGCATTAGAGATATAGCAATTGGTCCGAGTTAATCTTACCTCTTAATCCTTGTCACACAATTGAGAGATGCTCGAGTAGATTGTACTTTAATCCCTTGACAAGATAGACTATGCTCGACCGGGTTATTTCCTTTCCCAATCTTGCCTATTCTAACTATCTTGCCCTTACTCGTCATCTCCAAAAGTGACTTTGCCTCCTTTGTAATCTTCCAACTCGTAAAAGAGTCTTGAATCTCTTGACATGTGGCGTGAGCATCCACCGTCTAAGTACCACTGACCTTTTGTCCTTTTCTCGAGTTACTTGCAAGTTAGAAACACACTAACCCTTCTCACTTCATCTAACAAACCCAGTAACTCCCTTTCCCGTGGTCCTTTTCGAGGAAGAAGACTCTTGGGAACCCAGATTTGAATGACCTTGGATTTGGTCCGATTCTCGAGTCTTCTTTTAGAAAACCGAGTTCGTGTCTCTTTTTTTGAAAATCTTTTCTTTTATAAACAGGTGGGGAAGGTTTTCTCCTGTGAATTGATCCGGGCTCAATCCTCCTTTCATTTTTATACATAGGACCATGCTTGAGCCTTCCCGAACTTCACAGCTTCGGAATCCTTTTTAAAAGATATGAGTAGGAATTATATTCCTCCTCTTCGTTAAAACCAAGTCCTTCTTTCCTAAAAGAGACACACCGAGAGCCTAAAAGCATGTCAAGGTTTTTTGACCTTGAGTAAATTTCAAAACAAGCTCTTGAGACTCATTGAGCTTTCTTTTCAAATGCTCATTTTCTCTTATGAGTGACTCGGACTCGGTCTCATTAGCTTGAGTACTAGTCTTGAGCTCTTTTAGAGCAAGTCTTAGTTTTTCCAATTCATTTTTCAAATCATTGCTCTAAGAGGTGAGAGACTCAAGTGGTTCTTTGAATTGAGAATAATTAGAATTGGACTTTTCTTCCAAAGTATAAATATATTTAGCTAAATCAACTTTGGAGAACTTGAGAAAATATTCAATTACCTCCTAAGGACTTGTGTCCTCCATGTTTGAATTGTGAGAATCGACTCGGATTCAGCTTCCGAGTCTGTTAGTGCCATCAAACACTTTGAGGCATCGGAATCTTCATCTTCTTCGGATGTGTCTTCATCACTCCATGTGACCATCATAACCTTCTTCTTCTTTCTGTCCCTCTTTCTCCTTGGACGAGTCTTTGACTATGTGATCTTTGCTGCCACATTTAAAGCAACTAGAGTTCTTAGTTAAAGATAACTTTAAATGGGAGGAGTATTTACCTTTTCTGTCCTTCTTATCTTTCTTGTAGAACTCTTCCTTTGGGCTCTTTTCCCATTTCTTGTGCTTCATCATCCTTTTGAAACCTTGGGCAATGAGTGCCATAGGATCTTCTTTTGAGTCGGAGGAACTCGGACTTTCTCCTCTCGCTTTCCGAGGCATTCAGCGCAATGTTCTTTTTAGTGCTGACCTCAACATCCTCTTCTTCTAGATGGATTTCATGGGTAAGTAGCTTCCCAATCGGTTCGTCCGGCTTTAGTTGAGAGGGATTCCGAGCTTCCTCAATGGCTATCACCTTGGGACCCCATCTTCTCTTTGGTAGACTCCTTAGAATTTTTTGCACATTTCTTCATGGGAGATCTTTCTACCTAGAGATTTGAGATTGTTTGTAATCTCGGTGAATCGTATAAACATCCGAGTGATGTTTTCTTCCAGCTCCATCTTGAACAACTCATATTTGTGAAGATATTGACTTATCTTCGCCTGTTCTACCTGACTTGTTCCTTCATATGTGTTGACAAGGGTGTCCCACACATATTTATTCATGTCACCGACACTTCGTTGTACTCTTCCGAGCCGATAGCACATATCATAATGTTCATCGCTTTGAAGTTCTTTCTAAACTTTTCCGACTCCTTATTGGTGTATTTGAACTTCTCTTTAGGCATAGGACTTGTGTCTTCCATCTTCATTAGAATGTAATTTCCTTCTTGGATGATGTTCCAAACATCTTCATCGTTGTTCAAGTAGAAAGCATTCCATTAGCTTTTTTCAATGTATGAAGTTTGATCCTTTGAACTTTGGTGGTCCGGTGGAAGATCTTCCTTCATCGAACTCTCCGATGTTCCGAGCTATCCGATATTTAGACCTTTGGATTGTTAGATCCTTTTTGAAAGGCTTGACTTTGAATACAATTAAAGGTTTGCTCTTAGAGAGTCTTAGTCACCCTAGAGGGGGCTGAATAGGGTGATAAGGCAATTTTCACAAACTTAGAAACTTTGAGCTTTAAAAGAATAAACAAGATAATCCGAGTCTAGATTGAACTCGGAAAAGTGTAAACTCAAAGATACGTGGAAACCCTCCCGGGGCGGAAAACCACGGACAGTGCTAGTCCAAGCACCAAATCAAATCCACTATTTTGAATCCACAAAATACAACGGATCGACTCAATCGAATTACTCCCTTAGACAATTCCGTACAGAGTTTTCCTAGACTAAGAAATTCCCTTATCCGATCTAGTACTTCATAACCGAGGTAACCTTTACAGCTAGGGACAACCGAGCTGAGTTAACCCTTACAGCTCGGTCAAGGGACCTTACTCGAAAGTAAGAAGAGTATGTGACTGATTACAAGACTTTACAACTCGTAAAGTATGAATTACAAGTCGGGAGTTGTAAGTAGAAGATTAAATATGAAAACAATGACTTCGCTTAAGTAATGTGCTTCAACAATAGTTCCAACAATCTTCGATCTTGTGAAGTGGCTTCTATTTATAGATGGCCAAGCGGATTAGCCGTTGTGATTGATTTCGAACATAAGTCCTTCCCGACCGTTGTAACGGTTCTTCCGAGTCGCTTAGAAAAGATCCGTTGAGATGTGAATATTATGCAACGGCTCTTGGCTCCTAAAGGTGCTCCAGTCAGCTGGTGATGTTCGAAAAGTAAGGTGGAAACCACCGTTGAGCTTAGCGTTAAAATTTTTCAGTTTTGGAAATAGACAAGCTCGACTCGGCGTCCGAGCCTTGTTCGAAGTAGATAAGCCTTATCTCGCGATGATTGATAGCTTGAAGCCGGTTACTTTTGTAATTCAAAAATGAGATAACCTCGTTTAGATAACCTACGAAAGTAAACCACTTTGGTTCTCAAAGTATAAAATACTTTGGTCTAAGATTAGGCGCAGATAATAATTTAATTAAGATAATTAAGTGTATAATTATCTTAAGCCTAGAGGAGTGAAATTTTTTGAGTCTAATATTCATTATACTCAAATTCCATTAGAGTTGGTTCTAAGAAAGATCAAGTTATAGGTGTGAAAACATCGAGTATAAGGACTTGATCTAGATAAATAATTCTCAAACATATAAACCGACTTAGAATGATGAATTAACACCGTAATTCACTTTGCTTTGAAATACATAGTCGGAATGGAAGGGTTTATCCTTACGTTTCTTATCCTTGCCCCTAAATCCCATTCTCGGTTCAAAGACCGATGGAGTCATTTTTAGCCTCTTTCGGTGTTAGTTTACCCATGCTAAGTTTGAGAGAGTATTTATTTTGTTTTTGTTAGTTTTTCTTTCCTAAAAGCTGACCGACGACTCCTCTTTTACTTTAATTCCATTCAATTGCATCTCGACATTCTTTTTGATCGTAGGACAAAAATTTTAGGGCTCCCGATCTACAAATTGTGGCAGAGGCCAAGGCTGATTTCTCTGCCATGGCCTCTGGCCGGCGCTAGCCTCCCCGGTGTAGGCCATTGCTCGCACCGTGGGATCGGTCGTGGTGGCTTCGGTCTAGATTGGTGTTTTCACAAGCAATCGGCCCTAAAGCCTCACGGCAGATCTAGAACCCTAATTTAATTTATCTTTCAATTAGGAGATAATATCCTGGGACTTCTTAAAATGATTTCTAAAATAAAAGGTTAATAAAACCGCCATTCAACTTTGCTTAATTCACTTTAAATCGATTTAATAAAACTCGAAATCTTAGTAAAATGTTCATCCACACATTCTAAAATTGACTTTCTAAAACCATCTTCAAAATCAATCTTTAAAAAGGAGACCCGTTACAAGTAGGAAAGCTCGGCGGACCCCGATCGGCCGTGGTTTCTACAAGTGGCAACTCCACCGGGGATAAACTTTTTATTAAGAGGGCAATACTTGAAAATTTGAGTAGTGAGTTTTAATGATGTGCTTGCATTACGCATCTTGCATTTAGCAACCTTTGAACTAGTTTAAATACTGTTTTGGACCACTAGGAAAACTTTATTGTACCCCCTGTGTACTCTTTCTAGAGAGAGGCTCCCAATGGTTCCTTTAGGCGAGCCCAACTAGGCTTGATCGCCCGAGGAAACGGTACCTTCTCCCTCGTAGCACACCATCTTGGACTAAACCTTTTTGGTTCACTAAGAGGCACTAGAATTCTGGTTGGTATCCTTATCCATGCAACCCATGGGGGACCAAATTTCGGACTACGTGTCACCATGTATCCAACCTTTTGAACTCTTTTGCAATAAAATTTTTAGACCTTTTAGGTAGTCCCCCTCCTCATTTGCATGCTTGGATGAGTGTCTATTTTTTAAATTTAATCCTCTGTTTGTGAGCCTTTAAGGATAGGTGAAGAGTGCTGAATAATCCTTGCATAGGTACAAAAATAAAAATCAAAATAAAACTTTGAGTCTGTCCAATTATATGCATTTTAGCAAAAAGTCCAAAATTACATTCCCTTTTAGGTCAGTCCATTGATTTCTTATTTGCATTAGCTTAATCAAAATTCATCCCTTTTATGGTGAGTCCACATTCCATTTTTGCATTAGCCAAAATAAATTTTATCTCAATCAAGGCAAGTTCGCATTTCATTTTTGCATTAGCCAAAATAAATTTCATCTCAATTAAGGTGAGTCCATATTCGCATTTTCTTTTTGCATTTAGCCAAAGTCAAAATCATCTCAAAATAAGTGAGTCCATATTTGCATTGCTTTTTGCATTAGCCAAATTAAAATCATCTCAATTTAGGTGAGTCCGTTCATTTTTGCATTAACCAAAATTAAATTCTTCTCTAATTAGGAGAGTCTTTCATTTGCATTAGCCAAACAAAAATTCATCTCGGATTAGGTTAGTCCGATTTGCATTGTCATATCTTATTTTCATCTTCCATTAGGAGTAATCATATATGCATTTCACTTCGCACTAGCCAAATCATAGAGTCATCCTAGATTAAGTCATTCGCATCATTGCATACATTCCATTCCATTTGTTTATGTGCATCCAAATAAAAGAGTGTATCATTTTCTTAGGATCGGTCATTCCTCGAGCCAAGCACTTAAGCCCCCATCTCCCTTAGAAGTTCTTCCACGAGCTAATCCCGAGTGTACTCTTTTGGGATACAGGATAAGGAAATCCTATGCAAGTCGGGAATCTTGGCACGAAGCGTCTAAGAAGTAAGAGATCCGCTTCAACACCGACACGTTCAACATCGATACGTCCCACATTAGCACGTACCACACTAGTATGTCCCTCTTTACTTGTGACACCGGTGCGTCGTCCAAGGTCTAAACGCAATCCTCCTTAAAAATGGCCAACTAGCTAGAGCAAACTCCTCTCATGACCTTGTTCAAGGAGTCTATTGCTAAGCTAGAAGCTAGGCTTGATACCCGGGATAAGATGATTGAGTTTATATCCGAATCCATTAGTTTCATTCGCGAAGAACTAGATAGGAAATCAAAGTTCAAAGGGAAAGAAAAAGAAAGAGAAGGATCCTGCCTTGAATCTCAACCCAGGCCTCAATCTGTTCTAAGAATAGATCGGATAGAGAAGGCTGCTGCGCGAGTCCTCAATGTTCAACAACCGCTATCTAGCCTAGGGATTCACATCAATCCCTAAAGGCAAGCTATCCTCTAAGTTTACCATGCCTAGTATTAAATTCATGGAACCGAGATCCCTCACCATCACGTGAGAAACTTTGTGTAGGTGATGACTTTGAAGAATGTACCGGAGGACACATACCATGTCATCTTCCGATGGACGTTTGACACGGATGTTATGAAGTGGTACAATAATGTTGACCCACGCAAGGTCACCAACCGGCAGGATCTTTGCAGGGAGTTCCTACAATAATACTCCCACAGTATTGATCTACTAATCACTCTTCGGGATTTAGAACCGATCAAGCAAGGAGACGAGGAGAACTTCATTGACTTTCTTACTCGTTGGAGGGCGACAACCGCCCATATGACTCGATCGACCATCCGAGAAGGATCGAGTCGGAATCATCATCAAGAACCTCCAACCTGTCTACCATCAGCACCTAAGTTCTTGCCAATCATGGACTTCAAACTCGGAGATGCTGGCATGCTCATAGAAGAGGAATAGACATCCACAACCATCTAGAAGACCATCCAATGAGCCCAATACTCATGAAGGATGCAAATAAAGCCTGCATTTTCCTTTTTCATATCTATTCTATTTGCTTTGTCCCTTTTCCTTGTCCATTGTATTTCCCTTTCCTTCTTTCCAAAAATTAAAAAAACCAAACCCAATTACTTCCATTTTGAATTACGAAGGCCCGATTTTCGCTATAGTGGATATGTAGGAAGCGCACGAGGTCCGGCCTTAAGCCTTATTTTGATCCCAATTTCCACTTCTAATTTCCCAAATCCAAAATAAAAACCACTTTGCCCTACCCAAAGGAGCATAAACCCATCGGGAAAATGCATCGAATCATCAAGAAGTGTGCCTAGGTCAAATTCAGCATCATACTGTCGGGATCACGGTTCATCGTCGGCAATAGTACATCGCAGTTCGAACGTCTTACCCTTCTTTAGGCTTTACTTTAGGGAGTACGCGCTAAAGTGCATTTTTTTCTCTCGTGTCTTTTTGAACTTTTTGCATCATCTTAATAAAAGAATGCATTTGTTCTTAGAATTGAGTCTTGCATTCATCTCCTTCGCATGTGTTAAACTACTAAAATACAAAAATCAAATAACAAAGCATCCTACAAGGAATTATTCAATCAAGCAGCATCGAGCATCAAGCCACATCAAGAAGCATCGAGCATTAGATCAACATCAAGGAGGTCATCGACACCGTCACCTTCAAAGAGGATTTTCCGCGCCATTAGCTAATCAAAGTTCACCAACACTCCAACATTCAAGAAGAGTTAGATACAAGCACCCAAGAAGAACGTGGGGGCTCAAGATCGAAAGGGTTATACAACTACAACAACACCAAGAATACTCGGGAGGAGACACAAATCGTCTCACTTACAAAGGAGCTATTAGCACACAAACTAAAAGCTCAAATTTCGAATGAGGCATATCACCTCATCGAACATCATATTTTCAAGCAAGGAGACTTCGGGTCATCCAATGACCAAGTCTAGGTAAGAATTTCTATATAAAGATAAGCATCCGTTCCTATTCCGACGAAAATGGATAGAAGTTGAATCTCGAGCCCAACAACGGTCAAGGTTCAAACACAAATCGGTCGAGCTTCGAGCCCAATAGCGGTCAAGATTCGGACACAACTCGGTCGAGCTTCGGGCCCAACAACGGTCAAGGTTCGGACATAACTCGGTCGAGCTTCGGGCTTAGTAGCGGTCAAGGTTCAAACATAACTCGGTCGAGCTTCGGGCCCAACAACGATCAAGGTTCGGACACCTTAGTCGAGCTTCGGGCCCATCGGTGGTCAAGGTTCGGACAACTTAGTCGAGCTTTAGGCCCGATAGCGATTGAGGTTCGGACACACCTCGGTCGAGCTTCGGGCCCAGTAGCGATCAAGGTTCGGACACACCTCGGTTGAGCTTCGAGGCCCAAACAGTAGTCAAGGTTCGGACACAACTCGGTCAAGCTTCGGGCTCTAAAGAACTAATAAAAGTTATAGAAGATCATGAAAATTGCTTACCAATAATAGAGGAAACAATAACAACATTAACTTAAGGTATGTAGATCACCCTCAAGAAGTTAAAATTGAGAAAAAGCTGAATCTCGAAGAGTTGAAGCAATTTACTTCGCTCCTTACGTAAGATGTCTTTGCATGGTCCTACAAATACATGTCGAGGATAGATCACAACATAGCCGAAAATAAAATTCAAATCTACGAAGATGTTGAGCAAGTTAAGCAAAAGCTTAGAAGGATGAAACCTAAGTGGGCACTAAAGATCAAAGAAGAATTTCAAAAGTAACTAGAAGTCTGGATTTATTAAGGTGGTTCACTACCCTTAGTGGGTAGCAAATATAGTCCTAGTTTGGAAGAAAGATGGCGGGTTTAGGACGTGCGTCGACCTCGAGAGATTTAAATAAGGAAAGCCCCAAGGATGACTTTCCATTACCCATATAGACATTTTAGTTGACAACACGGCTGGTCATGCCTTACCCCGATTCATGGATGGTTATGCCGAATATAACCAAGTCAAGATGGCTAAAGAAGACAATGAAAAAAATGACCTTCATCACTCAAAGGGGGACGTATTGTTATGTTGTGATGATTTTTGGACTAAAAAATGATGGAGCCACATATTAAAGAACAACCACGACGTTGCTACATGACATTATACATAAAGAAGTCGAAGTTTACACCGACAACATGATCATCAAGTCTAAGGATAGCGCAGGGCACCTACCTAGCCTTAGGAAATTCTTAAAAAGACTACGAAAATATAACATACGCCTTAACCCATAGAAGTGTGCCTTTGGGGGTAACCTTAGGTAGATTGTTAGGCAATATGGTTATTCTTAGAGGAATTGAAGTTGATCCATCAAAGATCAAAGCCATCATGGAGATACCACCGCCGAAGACGAGAGAAGGAAATACGAGGCTTTCGAGGCGTTTGCGGTATATTATTCGTTCAATATCAAAATTGATTATGGTATGTGAACCCATCTTCAAGAAGCTTAAAAAGGGAGCTAAGCCTATTTGGGATGAAGAGCGCCAAACAACATTCGAGAAGGTTAAGGAATATTTGACCAATGTACCAGTTCTAATTCTGCTCCAACGTAAAAAACCATTGCTCTTATACCTCGCCACAACGAGACTCGCAATGGGAGCCATGTTAGCTTAACGGGAAGAAAAAGAGGAGCACACGATGTATTATCTATGCAATAAATTCTTAAATTATAAGATTCGATATACCCCTTCCGAGAAGACATCGTTGGCTTTAGTTTGGGCCACCAAGAAGCTTAGACACTACATGCTGGCCCACACGGTACAAGTAGTAGCGCCAATGGACCTCATCAAGTACATTTTGGAACAACCAACTATCAGTAGCAAAATAGCTAGATGGATGGTCGTGTTATCGGAGTTTGAACTCATGTACATCCAATAAAAGGAAATTAAGGGGAGAATAGTATCAAAATTCCTAGCTGATTTACCAATGACTAAAGCACAACTAGATCTGTCCATATGAGGGCATCTTACAAGTAGAAGTTGATGTATGCTTAATGTACTTTGATGGCGCTTCCAATCGAAGGGCTTTGGAGTAGGGATCCTTTTAGTCTTGCCGGAGGGAACACATAATCCCATCTCGGTTAAATTGGATTTTGATGTCACCAACAATGCTTTGCGGAATATGAGGCATATATTACCCGACTCCAAGCGACCATAGAAATAGGAGCCAAGAACGTGCTGGGTCTGCAGCAACTCAAGTTTGATCATCAATTAGATTTCACATAAATGGCAGGTATGTAGTGAAGCCTTAGAACCCTACCAAGCACATTTGATGGAGTTGGCAAAACATTTCGACAACATATCTTACACTTACCTTCCAAGGGATGACAATCAATTCGCGGATGCCCTAGCCAAATTACATCCATGATCAATATCTATAGGGCATTAATTCAATGCCCATTCATATAGAATGGAAAAGTCAATCTACGTACATATACGCATTAGAAGTATCTAGTATCGAACAAACTAGTTAGTACCATGACATCTACCGATACTTACAAAGCCAAGAATAACCATTGGACTCCACATCTAGAGCCCAACGAGCTATCCTAATGTTAGTTGCATAGTTTTCATAAATTAAGAACAATTGTACAAGAAGACCGAGCATAGGAATTAGCTTAGTTTGTGTCAATCAACACAAAGCGGAGCGCTTAATGACTCGACATTGATGGTTGGGAATGTGGATCTCATATGAATAGAAGAATGTTGGTTTAGAAAATTCAGAGATTAGGGTATTATTGGTTAACCATTGCTGTAGATTATCATGAGTTTGTTAAAAGATGTCACAAGTGTCAAGTGTATGCAAACCTGCAGCACCAACCACCTCCCTTTTTAACAACACTTGTATTGCCCTGGCTATTCTCGGTTTGGGGCATAGACATCATCGATAAAGTGACCTCTAAAGGAATGGGCATCATGAATTTGTGTTAGTAGCAATTGATTACTTCACCAAGTGGGTAGAAGTAGCATCCTATGTGAAGACAACATCCAAACATGTTGTAAAATTCATCACTCATAACATCATCTCGTTGATATGGAATACCACATGAACCGATTAGTGACATTGGTAGTCACTTCAAGAAAGCGGTAGAAGGTATAGTAGACAAGTACAAGATCAATCATCATAAGTCTTCTCGCTATCGCCCTCAAACCAATAGAGCGATCGAGGTTGCTAACAAAAACATTAGAAAGATAGTGGAGAAAATGGTCGTTAGTTACAAGAAGCGGCCCGATAAATTGCCCTTTACTTTATGGAGCTATCGAACCTCGATTAGAACCGCAACAGGAGCAACCCCTTACTACCTAGCGTACGACATTGAAACAGTCCTTCCACTAGAAATTGTCATCCGTTTTTACGAATCATGGCAGAAAGTAACATTCCTGAAGCATAATGGGCCAAAGCCTTGTTATGAGGAGTTAGTCTTACTAAATGAAAGACGCTTGCTTGCTTTATATAATGTTCAAATATACTAGGTGCGTATATCAAGGGAATTCAACAAAAAGTCAAGCCTAGCCCAATCGGAGATTTGGTCCTCAAGGAAATTAGAGCGCAATTTAGGACCCTAGAGGAAAATTTAGGGCTAATTGGCGGGACCCATTCATACTCGGTCAAATATCGCCGGGAGGAGCAATCAAACTTACGGATTTAGATGGAGAAGAAGTGCTTCGAGTACACTAACTTGGATCAATTGAAAAATATTACATTTAGCATAATACTAAACGGTTTTAGCCTTTTTCCAAGCCTAGCCCAATTAGGCCACGGCCTTGGCCGAGTCAATATACCCCTTCGGCTGATGTTTTATTTTTAGCGTTTAATTATTTTTAGGGCTATCCATTTTTAGACTGTCCAATTATTAATTAATTTCTTTAAGTAAGCAATAAAATAAAATTAATGAAGCATAAAAGTGAGCATAAAACTTACTTTTTACTTTATTAATAATAAAGGGTAAACCTACTACTTACCCCAATACATAGCTAAAAGGGAAATAACAAGCATATTACTTGAAAAATAAAATGTTATAAAGAGGCAAAATAAAAAGTTTCCTAAATTATTCCTTCCCAATCTAAGCCCTAGTCAATATTTATTTTTCCCTTTTGAGTCGCTAGACTCAACTGCATCTCCATGGGTTCGCCTTTTAGTTCCTCAATCCTACGAGCCCTTTTGTCTTCTTCCTTCTTAGCTTCTACCTCTCTTTGACGAGCCCGTTCATCAATCTGCAGGACCACCTCACGAATTTGAAGGGGTGCAACTGTAGGAACACCTCCTCTTTAATCGAGTACTCGAGTCTTAAGTGCTTTGCGTCTTTCAGGATCGGTCTCCCTTATCCATTCCGGATAAAATCCAAAGATAGTAGTAGATTGTTTGTCTATAAGTTTCAGTAACCAAGGCAGAGTTAATCCAATATTCAGCCCACGTAGGTACCCTCCTCGCGTTATCGAAATTATGAAAGGAAGGAGAAGCGATATAATCCAGGTAGGGGATATCCTGGACTCGTCTTATTTTTCGCATTGCATGGTTTGGGAAAAATATATACTGGTTTCAAATCCAAACAAACGTACAAAAGGACGTCTCTCGGTATGTGTCCTAAATTAGGATACCCTTTAGTGCTCAATTTACCATATGATAGGACGTCCAGCCCTAAACCAAGTCTCACACGAGGATACTTCCCTCTCACTAAGCAAAGTAAGCCGCTGTTGCTGACAAAATTGGGTAGCAAGGTACTCATCTCGGTTTTTCGGGTTCCCGCACCATCTCAAAGTACTCCACAAGTTAGATCCGTGTAACACGGATAAAAACAAAATTATTAGTGTCTTGTATGGCCAGATTTATCCTAATTTGTGGCCCAATATGAGCAAATTCAAAATAATAAAAAGAGAGAAAATGGGAAAAGCTAAGAGCTTTTTGAGCTCGTCGATGCCTGGACGACCTTCCCTTGGCCGGCGCCGCCCTTCCGGCCCTAATGGCTTGTTCCCGAACATTTTATTATTGCTTACCTACAACAATAGGGGGCTGCATGTGAAGTCCTCGTTTGGATATGCTTCCATTCGGTCTAGCCCCAGGATAGTTTCTACAATTATCGAAGTAGTTAGGGAACCGTAATCCCCAATTGTTCAATGATGTTCGAGCAACAAAGCGAGCGCGAAAACCTTATGGCCTCCCACCAACAGGAAGCCACCTATTACACATGTGATAATGGCCCGACGCGTTTGAATAAGCATCGGTCCCGAGGCATATATAGAACGGAAGTGAGACATCGGAGTTAGTGAGACTAACTTTGTCCCCGACTAGAAACCACCTCGGATTCTTGTTATTTAGACTTAGTAAATGTTTATAGGTTCCTGCCATGTTGGTTGATGGGGAAGGAACTACAGTGTCTGGTTCGATGTTGATAAATGCTTAGAATAAGATAGAACTCTTCAAGAAGGGGAGACAATTCATTATCCCCGAACTTGAATACGTGATATTCATGATCACTGAAGGCCATTGCACCCCTCAATAAAGTCCGAGTGGATCCTTACCGCCTAATGCTTAACAAATTATTTAGCTCTGTAATTTGACAACCCTAGCCTTGTCTACATCGTTCATCTCATGCATCTAGCAGAGTTAATTCGAGTAATGAAATTCATTTTTGGGAATTAAAGAAACGAGGAAACTGCAAAATTTTTAGGGACTATTTTCAAAGAGTTGTAAATGAATTCTAAAGGTGTAATTCCCGGAAACCTGCCACCGGTCCTATTTATAATGGATTTTTTAGGACCATAGTCCTCCTCACTTACGTCGCTGCTGCCTACCAAAGCCCAAACCGCACGTTGGCTGGCACCGGCCGGACCGGCGGTTCCTTGCTTTTCTCTTGATCCGAGCACTTTCTACAAGCGAGTCGGTTTCTACTCAAGGCTCATTTTTTTAAGCCCAATTATTTATGGCCATACAACTTACCATTTCCAATTTCCTTTCTTTTATTTTCTTTTGGGGAGAACGAGGGCTAGTGCAATGTTTTTCGAATACGTCTTTGAATTTTTTTACATGATATAACTAAAGAAAGCATTTTTAGAATTGAGGCTTTGCACTTATCTCATTGCATAAAGTCAAATAGCACAAAATACATTAATATTAACGGTATTAAGTGCCCTACAAGTGGTTATTTAATCTTTATCATTGACGGCATCGTCGAAGGCATAATTGTTGATATATTCTAAGATCGAGGTTAAAACTCGCCGCTCTCCTGCAGCTTGTGAAGAACCGGCCTCGCAGTCCCAAGTCGGTTGGGATGCCTCATAATAAGGCCCACTATATGACATCCAATGAAAATCACATGGGTTGCTATAAGGATCGAGCGCCTGTAAAGGTATAACATCCATGCCGGTCTTTGAAGAACTAGCCTCAACATCATATGAACCAGGCCCGGTGCAGAAGTACTTGGCCCCGCTTCATAAGCACTGCGACCATGGGAGCGTCGGGGTGAACGTCATGAAGAACCGACTCTAATGGTACTACCGGACAAGATTTGTTGGCTAGTGGCACGAGCTTAAGTCTCGTAGCTGCCAAGGAAATCTCGACGATCCTACAAAAGTGAAAGAGTGATTAGCACATATACTAAGAGCTCATGAGCTAGCACATTAACTAACTAGGTTCACCCAAAACGATCGGAACACCCGATCGGTAAATAAATCTTTGAATGCCTTAAGGGTAGACTAGAATTCGATAGCCATTTTTCGAGATTGCTCCTAATCGTAGTATAAATTCATCATGTTAGTAAGACACTTTTAGCATTAAACTAAAAGTAAAAGTGCATAATACTCTTACCCCTTTTGAGTTCTTCGGGAGCGGATGCCATACACATTCAAACTCAAGAAGCTCCAGAATCCTAATAATACATGGGGACCCCGTAAGTTGAGACATGTCGACCTTAAGAGTCGGAATATAGACACCCAGGAGAAGCTATAGAGATAAAGTTCATTTCCATACCAGAAATATAATTGCATAAAAGAGAAAATTGAGACTTACCGATCGAGTCATGATTCGTCCCAAGTATTGAGCATAGGATGACCCCGCATCCAAGAACCGTGTACAAAGGTACCAATTGGTTGTTTCTTCTTACTCCTCTTGGGTTATTGAGGGAAAGTAAAACATGATCTATGGTGGATCTTGGGGAACGAAAGATGGCCAAGTATTATAGCAGATTTGTTGTATAACCCGCTCACCAAAGTAACAATAGAAATTGAATTGACCCTCAAATGAAATTCGTCTCTCACTTAACTCTCTTGCAACTTTAAGGTTCGAAGGAAGCTGAATTTGGGTCCAAGGATGAAAGTTGGCCTATACACGCAGGAATCATGAAGCTACAAGCCAAAACTAGCAAAATTGGGTAGCAAAGCACGGTCGATGCGCTGTATTGGCCACACAACGGCCACAACCGAGAGGCTCACCACGGGCGGTGAGTCAGGGCGAAAATTTTGGCTGAAAAGTAAAAAATTCTGGACCATATTAACTCAAACTTTAAAGTATAAAAGTGACATACCGTGGCCACGTTGTTGAGAGACGACCTGAAGGAGGTGATTCCAAGTACTTTAGCCCATGCCACCGAAGCTCGAAAAGAAGGGTGATTTCTTAAACCCGATGAAAATTTGGGAAAGTATTCATACAACCGTGGCTGCAAGTTTACAACACAAGTAAGATTCTTATCTACACAAGATAAATATTTTAGAGACTAAAAGAGGGACGAGCATACCTCGATGACCATCCACAAACCGTACAAAGGCATGTAATTTTGCAAGTCCTTCTTGGTCATTGTGTGCCTAGCCTCAAAACGCAAGCCTCTTATGAGAAAATTGTATGTGGGCACGCCCTAATTGTGGTCTTTAATTTTATCTAAGTTCACCAAGTTCACCAAATAGTGGACATGTACTTTAGAACCTTGGTATGAAAAAATGGACATGTTTAATATGAGAGCAAGCACTATTCGGACTTATTGTTGTGGACTGTGTTGAGCCCACAACTCAACATTCTCAAAAGTCTTGAAAAGAATGGAATATTTGAAGTAGTTGGCCCAAGGAAATCAGCTTGCTATGGAACAAAAGAGGTGACGTAAATAGTCACGGTTCTTATATAAGTCCCAATTGTAAACTAGGGGTTCCCATAAAAACAATGAAATCGAGAGGTGTAATGGTCATTTCCCTAAATGGGAGATGAAAAATATTAATAGTATCCCAGAACCGTTCGCTAATGCCTCGGGTAGAGTCATGTTCTTTTTGGTCGCAAATCGACTTAAAGCAAGGAAAAGAGGGCCAAACCCGACACTAGTCATGATTTGCTCCAAAGGGTAGTTCCTCTCCTTGAAGGTCTCGATAAAATTGGTAATGGCACCGCTACTCCGAACGATACCCTTCTAAAAAATGAAATACAATAAAATCTTAGTTGAAGATGCTATCGTGGATAAGGCCCTCGTCTCTTGTCCTCCTAATAGGGCGGGCACGCCTTTGAGACATTTTGAAGAAATTTTCCAAGAAAACCAAGCTAGTTTTCTCAAGAAAAAATGTGAGCAAGCTAGAACAAGGTTAGAGCAAGCAAGAAGAAGAAAAGAGAGGAGCAAGTGAGGTACAAAATGGACACACCAAGCTCCCTTTTATAGGCAAAATTTGGCCACCTTGACAAGAGCATGAGACAAAGTTCAAAACGCAAAAGGAGACCAACAATGGGGACAAGGTGCATGCGTCAAGATAAATCTTAGCCGGCACCAGCCACAAGGCTTGATCGAGCCGGCTCGATGGCGGCCTTGCAAGTGTAGGTCGGGGCTAGTGGATGGAGTCCCATCGGGCGTGGCTGGTTGTCTTTTGGAGCATTATGCATGCAAGTGGATCTTCGAAGCCCACTACTTTAACTTTATCAAATTCAATCTTTAGTTTGTTTTCGATCGAATTATTAAGGTAAAAATACTAAACTTTCGTGAATATGATTATCCATTAATGAATATCCTAGTACGACATAATTACTAAGTTAAGCTTTAGATCAAAAGATGATCAAGCTTCAGCAAAAATTACCGAGCTTCAAGACTTTGATCAAGCCAAGCTCAGGATTGTTTTATTGAACTTTAGAACACACAAATCACGATCAAGTCGAGGCCCTTGTTTTAGAGTTCGGGTTCAATAATGTAACCGATTCTAGACACTTAAAATCTCTAAAGCAATGCCCTAAGATCGAGATAAGTATCCTTTAGTGTCTATATTGACCATTTGTCTTTCGGACTCAGTCAAAGTAAGGGCTAACCGTAGACACGAAAAACGTGTCACTCTTATCTCCTTTATTTCTACTATTTTTATTTTGTCTACTCGATGATGAAATCCTCGTCCCGTTTGTGAGCTAGGATCGTCTGTCGGAGTCTCGATTGGCATGACAAAAGCTAGTAAACCATAAAAACCTATTAGCACCACAAAAATAAACCTTTTTGTTTAGGTCGGCCTAAAAACCCATTTTCTTTCAGATGAAACCAATCCCGAGTCAACGCTCCTAGTCAAGGAATGGCCAGCGTGCGCTTCAAGTTCCACTGCTCATTAAACGTAGCGTTTTACCCTTAGTGTCCCAACATTACATGAAACTCAAAATGTTTGTTCCAAGCGCCCAACCGAGCCACGAAAGTTAAGTTCACCAAATGACGCCATTTGAGGCCGGCGCCGCACTTCATGGCTCTTCACACCAAAGCGCCGCATTTGCTCCGGAGACCGGCTGAGACACGAAGGACAGCTTTATAAGCGACGTCATTTGGAGGTCGCCACCACGCTTCTCCGCACCCTTCATGGGTTACACGACTTTTCCGGATTATGGCGAGGTTAGTTTTAGTTGTTTTTAACGGCTGTATATTTACTTTTAGGTCATTTTATGACCTTGCCTCGAGCTTAT
Organism: Talinum fruticosum; assembly: GCA_021018815.1. Classification (NCBI taxonomy): domain Eukaryota; kingdom Viridiplantae; phylum Streptophyta; class Magnoliopsida; order Caryophyllales; family Talinaceae; genus Talinum; species Talinum fruticosum. The sequence goes on along the minus strand of JAITYX010000010.1, from coordinate 4,889,085 downwards.
AAATAAAGGAGTTTATTCCTCATTTTTTCTGCTGAATGAAGCTTCATTTTGACCTTTAAGGCTGCTCCACTCTCGGCTAATAAACCCCTTTTGCTAAATCTTGGCTACATACTGCTTGAACATAGTCTAAGAGCTACTAAATGCTAATCGGTGTTTTGATCTTTGGGCTCATTTTCAGCTAACCATTACTCGCCAAGTACTCTCATTATTCTCTTACACTACTTACCTCCACAAATTCCACAAATAGCCTACTTCGGTCTTGTTATCCACCGTCACACTTCCGGATCTGGTTCGTGATTCAAGATCGGCAGGTAGGACAACCCGAGGGTGCTCAATTCACTTTCAATTCTGATTAAGGTTTATTTAATTTATGCCTTTTTACCGTTTTCCGTATGGTGGATCAAAATGTAATCACTTTTAGTTCCTCCCCGCCCATTGTAATTTTATTTTTATCTCTTTCTTTTTTCGCTTACTTTATTGCTTTCTTAACTACTTTATTGCTTTCTTCGCATGCTTTAGTTGATTTAATTTTCGTATTCATATGATGTGTGCTTGATTGAAAATGTCTTATTTAAATTCATAATTTGAATTAGTAGAGGTCGTCTGTTGACGGGCAAAATGGAAGGGCTTATCCCTACATTTCGTACCTTCTCCCTAAACTTTAGATTCTTGGTTCTATATTGATAGAGTCATTTTTAAACCTCTTTTAAGCTTAATTTTCCCATACAAAGATTGGAAGAGTAATTCTTTTATTTTTGTTAGTTTTTATTTCTAAAACTAACCTAGGTGACTCTCCCTTTTTCATTTTTATTTCTCCTAAAGTGCATCTTGGTATTTATAATTTAAACGGCAAAAAACAAATTTATTTTCTAACAGCCAAGGCCATGGAAAGAGACTGACCCTTCGGTCATGGCCCATGGCCGGTGCCGGTGAACGGACGGTGTTAGCTCTTGCCGGCGTCTACTGGTCACCAAGTAAGACTCTCGGTCAAACCGGTGTTATCACACCTTTTTGACCCGAAAGCGTTGCGGCAGAATTTAATTTATGTGTTTTTACAATTTTCCTAAATTATGCAATAATATCCCAAGGCTTCTAAAATTCATTTCTAAAATAAAAGATTAATAAAACTATCAATCACTATTTTTTGCTCAAACCGCTTTAATTGAATTACTAAAAATTAGAAATCTCAATAAGAGGCACATCCCCGTTTTAAATAAACTTTCAAATGAATCTTCAAAAATAAAAATCCCGACATTCTTGGGGAAACTTGTTCGATCCCTCTACGGGGGTGGGCCGTGGTTCATCCATCCGGAAAATTCTGTAAGTACCATGGTGCACGAGTGAAGACTCAGGAATAACTTTCTATCTCTCTATAGTTTTGGTTCTAAGTCATTCTAAGCGTTTAAGAAACTCATATCTAAGTTTTCATTAATTTCGACCCACTCGAAACCATTCGTCAAGCATAAGCTGTGTTTCGACCCACTCGGACACAACTCGGAACAATGGCAAGAGTAAATAATTTCTCAAACACTTTTATTCCGAGCACCGACTTGATGTTTTAAGTGAAAATGAATTATCGCATTAATTCCACTTTCGAGGTCGGTTTATTGAGAATTATTTACTTGATCAAGTTTATGCACTATGATGTTTTATTCTTTCTAACTTGATCATTTTAAGGATTGACTAAAGATGGAATTTAAACCTAATGTATATTAGACTTATAAAATTCCATTCTTTTAGGTCGAAGATAATTAAGTGCTTAATTACTTTGAATTAATTATTATCTTTAACTAATCTTGGACCAAAGTATTTTTATACTTTGAGTACCACTTTGATTTGCTTTTGTAGGTTGATTAAACAAGCCTAGTATATTTTTAAAAAGCAAAAGCTGCCGGTTTTTAGCCGTTAAACACCAGCAGACGTAAATCGACCATTTCTAGACATGACATAGACACCGTGTCGAGTTATTTGTTTCCAAATTCGGTAAACTTCACTTTTTGTCCAACGATTATTTACACCCTAGATTTCAATCACAACTAGAGGGTTGGACCACCTTTTGAGCCAGTGACCACCACACAATGTTCATATCTCAACAGATCCTTTTCGAGTGACTCGGACTAGCCGTTACAATGGCTATTGAAGCTCACCAGTCTAGAAGAAGTCTCAATAGCTAATCCGCCCTACCATGTATAAATAGAAGCCATTCCACAAGCCTTGAAGAATGCTGAACTCATTTCTTAACACTTACTTAGTGCATTCTTACCCAATCTTCGAGTTATAACTCCAAATCTGTATTTTCTTACTTTCTTAGTTGTAAAGAAAGTCTTGTAATCAGTTCTACTCTTTTTACTTTCTTCTAAGTCCCTTGACCGAGCTGTAAGGGTTAACTTAGCTCAGTTGTCCCTAATTGTAAAGATTATCTTAGTTAGAAAGTACCGGATCGGATAAGGGAACTTCGAGTCTAGGAAAACTTGTAAGGGAATTGTCTAAGGGAGCAATTATGTAAAGAATCAGTCCTTGTAATTGTGGATTCAATTAGTTGATTTGACTTGGTGTTTGAACTAGCACTGTTCGTGGTTTTCTTCCTCAGGAGGGTTTCCATGTACTTCTTTATATCTGTCACTTTCTTAGTCCAGTCTAGACTCGAATATGTTTCTAAGTCGGCTTTATGCAAAACAGTTTATAATTTAAGAAAAATCTTCCATCACCCTATTCACCCCCTTTTAAGGTGATTTAATCTCTCCAAGAGGAAACCTTCAATGGGTATCGAGCTTAGCCTTTTAAGAGAATCTCACAATCCAAAGCTCTAAAGATTTGATGGCTTAGAACAATGGAGAGTTCGATGAAGGAAGATCATCCACCGGACCACCCAAGTTCAAGGGATCAAACTTTGCACACTTGGAAGAAGATGATGGAATGCTTCCTCCAGATCGTGATGAGGATGTCCGAAACATCATCAAGCATCGAAACTATATTCTTACAAAGATAGAAGGAGCAAGAGTTGTGCCGAAAGAGAAGTCGAGTACACTATTAAAGTGAATGAAAAGTTCAGGAAGAACTTCAAAGCCATGAACACTCGATGTGCGCTATCAACTCGTAAAAATACAATAGAGTGTCAGCTGAGACACAACCAAAGAGGTGTGGGATACATTGGTCAACACCTATGAAGGAACTAGCCAAGTGAAGCAGGCAAAGATAAGCCAATACCTTAACAAGTATAAGCTCGTTCGGAATAGAGCTCGAGGAGAACATCACTCGGATGTATGTCCGGTTCACCGAGATTACTAACAATCTCAAATCTCTGGGTAGAAAGATCTCTCATGAAGAAATTTTCAGAAAAATTATGAGAAGTCTACCAAAGAACGAATGGGGTCCCAAGGTGACAGCAATCGAAGAAGCTCAAAATCTCTCTTAATTGAAGCTAGATGAGCTCATTAGGAAGCGACTCACTCATGAGCTGAACCTAGAAGAAGAGGATGCCGAGGTCAACACCAAAAAGAACATTGCACTCAAGGCCTTAGAAAACAGACGACAAAGTATGAGCTCCTTAAATTCGAAGAGGATCCCATGGCACTCATTGCTCGAGGCTTGAAAAAGATGATGAAGTACAAAAGGTGGCAAAAGAGGCCAAAGGAGGAGTTCTACAAGAGAGATAATAAAGGTACATACTCATCCCTTTGTAAATTGTCTTTAACTAAGAACTCGATCTGTTTTGAGTGTAGCAACAAGGAGCACATAGTTAAGGATGTCCAAAGAGAAAGGACAGAAAGAAGAAAAAGGTTATGGTGGCTACTTAGAGCAATGATGACTCCTCCGAAGATGATGATTCCGATGACTCAAAGTGTCTAATGGCACCGACGGACTTAGAACCCGGATCCGAGTCACATAGTGATGGTTCGGATGCTCGATAAGACAGATCCTTAGGAGGTAATTAACTACTTCCTTAAGTTTTCTAAACTTGATCTTACTAGATATATCTTTACTTTGGAAGTTAAGTCCAATTCGACTGTTACGATTTCAAAGAACAACTTGAGTCTCTTGCTACCGAAAGTACTTGTTTTGAAAAAGGAGTTAGAAAACTTGAGACAAAATCTAAAAGTACTCGAGACTAGTGCTCAAGACAATGAGACCGAGTTTGAGTGCCTCAAAATAGAGAATCAGCAGAATGAAACAAAAGCTCAATGAGTCTCAAGAGTTGGTTTTAAAACTCACTCAAGGTCGAAAAACCTTGATCTTTTACTTGGCTCTCGGTGTGTGTCATTTAGAAAAGAAGGTCTTGGCTACAATGTCTGAAGGAAAGGATAACTCTTATAATAATCTTTTCAAAACTGATTCTAGAACTCGTTAAATTCAAGAAGGCTGAGCATGGTCCCATTCACTCACATGGAAAAGGGACTAAGCATAGACCAGTTTAGAAGAAAAAGCCTTCTCAATCGTTTACAAAAAGAAAGATTTTTAAAGAAAAGAGACACGGACTCAGTTTTCTAAAAGGAGGACTCAAAATCAGACCAAACCCAAAATTATTCAAATCTGGGTTCCTAAAAGTGCTCTTCCTCGGAGAAAGACCGCGAGTAAAGACGATTCTTGGGTTTGTGAGAGGAAGTGAGAAGGGTTAGTTTGTTTCGTGTGGCAGGTGGCTGAGAAACGAAAGGGTCACTGGTACTTAAATAGTGGGTGCTCACGCCATATGTCTAGAAACTCAAGACTCTTGTGTGAGCTAGAACATATGAAGGGAGGAAAGTCACATTTGGCGACAATAGCAAAGGCAAGATAATTGTGATTGGCAAGATTGGTTAAGGAGACAACTCAGTCAACCCAGTTTACCTTGTCAAAGGGCTTAAGTACAACCTTCCGAGCATATCTCAATTATATGACAAAAGGCAAGACATAAGATTCATTCGAGATCAACTGCTTCATTTATGATGTAGTTACCAAAGAGACAAAGCACTTAGGTATGAGGTCGGGTAACACCTATACCATTCCTTTCTCAGAATCTAGTAAAAATTTATCATGTTAAAAGCATCTTTGAATGACAATTCATGGACATGGCATCGTAGACTAGGTCATATTTGCATGAATACCATCAAGAAACTTGCATCTCATGGATTAGTTAGGGGTTTACCTAGTTGTGTATTTAAGAAAGATAAAATCTATGAAGCATGCACAAAAGGAAAGCAAGTCATATTTACTAGTTATTGTTGATGATTATTCACGATTTACCTGGGTATGTTTTATGAAGAACAAGAATGAAGCCTTTAAAAGAGTTCACTAAGATCTGTAGGAAAATACAAGTGGAGTATGAGATTCAGATAAGAAGAATTCAAATTGACCATGGAAGGGAGTTCGATTACTCGGAATTTGTAGACTTTTGTGACAAGAATGACATCTCCCACAACTTCTCAGCACCAAGAACCCCTCAACAGAATGGAGTAATGGAGAAAAAGAACATAACTCTTGAAGAAATAGGAAGGACAATGATGATTAAAAATACACTCAATAGATGCCTCATCGGACCCATTCTCAAGAAGACACCCTATGAGCTGTACAAGGGAAAGAAGGCCAACATCTCCTACTTCAAACCATTCGGATGTAAATGCTATGTGTATAACAATGGTAAAGAACATCCGACTAGGTTTGGTGCAAGGTCAGATGAAGGTATATTTATGGGTTACTCATCTCATTGTAAAGCTTATAGAGTTTTTAACAAAAGAACTAACAAAGTGGAAGAAAGCATCCACGTTGTCTTTGATGAGATTGACCTTGACAGGATAAGTGAATCCACCTTCTCCGATCTCAAGCTTAACAGAGATGAAGATGATATTGCTAAAGTTGAGCTCAGAATGAGTCAAAACAAAAGAACTAAGGTAACTCGGAATGAAGTGACTCGGAATGAGGAAGTTTAAGAACAAGCTCAAAAGAACAAGCCAATGCGAAGTTCGAGCAAGAGGAACCAATCGAAGATTGGCCCATTCAACAACAGACTTGGTAAACCAGAGAACAGGTATAGCTATCAAATATGCAACCAGTCACCCACCCGAGAACATACTTTTTGGCATCAACAGTGGGGTAAGAACTCATTCTTCTTTGCAAAATCTGTGTGTATTTTCAGCATTCATATCATTAACTCGAACCAAAAATGCACTAGAAGCCTTACTTGAACCTAAATAGGTAGAGATCGTGCAAGAAAAACCCAGTAATAGGCACCAAATGGGTTTTCAAGAACAAACTGGATGAGGGAGATCTGGTAGTAAGAAATAAGGCCAGATTAGTTGCTCGGGGTATAATCCGAAGAGGGAATTGATTGTGGGGAAACCTTTGCACCTATTTGCTAGGATTGAGGCAATTAGAATTCTCTTAGCATTTGTATCTAGCATGAACATTAAGTTTTATCAAATGGATTTTAAGTGTGCATTTCTTAATGGTTATATTCAAGAAGAAGTTTACGTTGAGCAACCCCCTGGATTTAAAAACTCTTATTTTCCAAATCATGTTTTCAAGTTACAAAAGGCTTTATATGGTCTGAAACAAGCTCCTTATCATTTAGATCAATTTGAAAGACTAAACATTTTCTAGGTTGAAAATGATTTCAAAAGAGGTCAAATTGACAAAACTGTTTTCACAAAAACTAAGGGGAATGATTTTCTTATCATTTAGATCTATGTTGATGATATTATATTTGGAGTTACTAATGAAACTCTATGCCAAGAGTTTTTCGAGTTAATGAGACATGAGTTCCAAATGAGCATGATGGGAGAACTCAATTTCTTCCTTAGATTGCAAATCAAGCAAGAAAAGGATGGCATCTATGTCCATCAATCAAAGTACACCAAGGAGTTATTAAAGAAGTATAAGTTACAACATGTGAAGCATGTAGCAACACCTATGAGTAGAAGGACAAAACTAGACTCGGATGAGAAAGGTAAAGATCTAGATCAGAAACTCCACAGAGGTATTATTGGATCTCTAATTTATCTCACATCTAGCGAGTCCTTTGTGTAAGATTTCAATCTAATCCTAAGTAATCACATCTCACTACGGTGAAGAGAATTTTTAGATATCTTGCAAGGACTCAAAGGCTTGGTCTCCGGTATTCAAAGGACTTAGATCCGACCCTCACTAGATACTCGGATGCTGACTATGATGGATACAAAGTTAATAGAAAGAGCACATCAGGAGCATGCCAATTTCTCCTATCATTCAAAGAAGAAAAACTCAGCTGCTCTATCAACTACTAAGACTAAGTATATTGCATCCGGAGCTTGCTATGCTCAGATTCTTTAGATCAAGCAACCCTTGAAGGATCTTGGACTGTCATTCACATCAATCCCAATCATGTGTGACAACCAAAGTGCAATCAGCATTACCAAGAATCCAAGTACAACACTCAAAGACAAAACACATTGAGGTCGGCTATCATTTTCTAAGAGACCATTCTGAGAAAGGTGATATTGAACTTGAGTTTATTTTTAAAAATTTTAATTAGCTGATATTTTGACTAAGCCTCCGAGTGACGATCGGTTTTGCTTTATTATGAATGAGCTTGGCATGTTAAATGGATGATTATTTGAGTTATTGCATGAGTTATTCTACTATGGTTGATTGTTATATGCTTGTTTGTGAGTAACTAATGGATGAGTTGACATAGAATGAGACTGAGCTATGAGTTATGAATTTTTGAGTCACTTAGACACTTTACTAAGTCGGACTCGGATTATTAGCAAAATGGACATAAAAATTCTGGGATCATCTCTAGATAAATGGAGAATCTCAGAAATATTTTTGAAAATCCTTTCTTCTCTCTCTCTCTCTCTCTCTCTCTTTCGTCATGCGATTAGTCAAAAGAACAAGCCGTTTCGGTCGGTTTGAGGTCGACATTCCTTCTAACCCAAACAAGTGCTTAGAACCTGCCATTTGTTTTGGCGGAGATGAAATCATTAACCTTGGATATCGGGACTTCCAACCTGGTGTCCGGGTTCGGTTCTCCGAGTTATCACCTCCTCTTCCTCCACCTTAGACTTAGATCGGTCCTAAGGTTCCACTTCTCACTAGTGGACCATCCACTTCTCTGCCTGCTCCTTCTATTGAAGTTCTTCAGAAGGTGGCCAATCAACTTGTCGCTCCGGCTAAAGAGTTGCAAACAACTCTAGGAGCCTTCCAGGCTTTTGTACCAATTCGACCGAGATACAAAGTCGGGCTCGGACTTAGATACGGCAGAGTCGGACCTTGATTACTGAACCGAAGGAGGTGATCAAGCATCAAAATGATCGGATCCGCCACCTCCAAGAGAGAAGGTCCAAGGTAGTAAAGGACTCGGAATCTAAAGAAGCACAATCCTCAAAGTCCTCCGGTTCTTCCGAGTGTGAGTCGAAGAAGTTACGAAGAAGGACAAAGTGAGGCTCAAGGAGAAGGCTGAAGGAGAAGGACAAAAGGAGGAAGAAGCGAGTTCCACCCGAGGACAAGGGCAACAAAGAACCCGAGCTAATCTCTTATGATCACACTCGGAGTGCCTCGGAAGAGGCTGGTGATGTAGGTCGGTCTAAGGCCCCTGCCTCGGAATCTCGACCCACAACAGCTTTGCTAAGGAAGAGGAAGAAGCCGAGGAAAATCTACCAATGACTCGCAGAAGGGTCATCCCATTGCTAAATCTACCACTATTGTTGCCACCTCGCCTAACTGTTTCTACTCGAAGGATACGGGCGTAGGCGCAATCCTCGCTCTTTCAAATCTCCCGGACTATTCCTCCCTCTTGATTTGAAAAGTTTTTTTTTACATTTTTCCAACATCTGTTGTACTTAGTTGTTCTTTCCTCCTTTTTTTTATTTATGCTTTGAAATGCATAGGGGAGAGAAAAGATAGAAAAATATATACATTTGGTTTAGGGGAGTTTCTTTTTTCCCTTAGTTATTTCGTGTTTGTTCATTTCTTAGTCCGTTAAAGTTTCTATACAAATTGCTTCTACTAAGTAATGAAACTTACTTATTTCGAGCATATCTCGTTTCGAGTAGACTTCATACTTACTCGATATATTTTTTCACAAGTATACTCTGATTATTTCAAGAAGCATGTTTTGAGTTATATATGATCCGAGTCATGTCTGTTAAATATTTATCGGTATTTGTCATGCTCTAATCAACTCCTAATGAAAACTTAACTTTTTGAACTAATTAGTTTCTATCTTAAGTATGGAATGTCTTTAATCAAAAAGGGGAGATTGAAGACTCAAGTATAACTTTCTATCTCTCTATAGTTTTGATTCTAAGTCATTCTAAGAGTTTAAGAAACTCATATCTAAGTTTTCATTATTTTCCGACCCACTCGAAACCATTCGTCAAGCATAACAATTGTGTTTCGACCCACTCGAGACACAACTCGGAACAATGACACGAGTAAATAATTTCTCAAACACTTTTATTCCGAGCACTCGACTTGATGTTTTAAGTGAAAATGAATTACTGCATTAATTTCACTTTCTAAGTCGGTTCATTGAGAATTATTTACTTGATCAAGTTCATGCACTCTAATGTTTTATTCTTTCTAACTTGATCATTTTAAGGATTGACTCAAGATGGAATTTAAACCTAATGTATATTAGACTTAGAAAATTCTATTCTTTTAGGTCGAAGATAATTAAGTGCTTAATTACTTTAAATTAATTATTATCTTTGACTAATCTTAGACCAAAGTATTTTTATACTTTGAGTATCACTTTGATTTGCTTTTGTAGGCTGATTAAACAAGCCTAGTCTATTTTTAAAAAGCAAAAGTCTGCTAGTTTTTAGCCGTTAAACACCAGCGAGACGAAATCAGCCATTTCTAGACATGACTTAGACACCGTGTCGGGGTTATTTGTTTCCAAATCCGGTAAACTTCACTTTGTGTCCAACGATTGTTTCCACCCTAGATTTCAATCACAACCAGAGGGATGGACCACTTTTGAGCTAGTGACCACCACACAACATTCATATCTCAACGAGATCTTTTTCGAGTGACTCGGACTAGCCGTTACAATGACTATTGAAGCTCACCGAGTCTAGAAGAAGTCTCACCAACTAATCTGCCCTGCTACGTATAAATAGAAGCCATTCCATAAGACTTGAAGATTGCTGAACTCATTTCTTAACACTTCGAGCATTCTTTCTCAATCTTCGACTTACAACTCCAAATTTGTATTTTCTTACTTTCCGAGTTGTAAATAAAGTCTTGTAATCACTTCTACTCTTTCTATTTTATTCTAAGTCCCTGGACCGAGCTGTAAGGGTTAACTCAGCTCATTTATCCCTAATTGTAAAGGTTATCTCGAGTTAGGAAGTACTAGATCGGATAAGGGAACTTCGAGTCTAGGAAAACTTGTAAGGGAATTGTCTAAGGGAGCAATTATGTAAAGAATCAGTCCTTGTAATTGTGGATTCAATTAGTTGATTTGACTTGGTGTTTGAACTAGCACTGTCCATGGTTTTTTTTTCCTCAGGAGGGTTTCCATGTACTTGTTTATGTTTGTCACTTTCTTAGTCCGGTCTAGACTCGGAATATGTTTCTAAGTCGGCTTTGTGGAAAACAGTTTGTAATTTCGAAAAATCTTCCATCACCTTATTCACTCCCCTTTAGGGTGATTTAATCTCTCCAAGAGCGAACCTTCAACGAGGACACGATACGGAACAATGTTGGACCTTCAAGAATAAATTAAAGAGCATGTTCTGCAATAGTCAACTTCCTCTCCCTAAGGCCACTCAAAAACCCAACAACAGCAAGAACCCATTTAGAGGGACCTTAGCCATCTTTCTAGAACCCATTCCAAGTCATTGGGATCCCTCTGTCTTCAATCAAGAAATCAACGAATTTAAACCACTTATTAGCTTACCTTTTTGGATCAAGAAGTCCATGGATTGTGGTTAAGCGAGGCGAGAGGATGTCTACGAGAATAAGAATGACAATGATGACAACTTTTGGGCACGCCCCTCTAGAAGATGATGACTTTTGAGGAGAACCAAAAGTTTTGAGATCTAGTTCCTTACGAGATCCGGACGACATAATGCGCCAACGGGTCCACAATAGACTTAGGAAGCCTGAAAAGAAAAATAAGTTGCCAAAAGAAGAAGACGCAATCCTTAAATAGTTTCAAAAACTCAAAGGTGACATTTCCATCTGGAAACTCAAATCCGCCTCACGAAATCATAAACAAGCCTTAATCAATGCGGTTAGTAAGTTCAAGGTGTCTCCCAAAATTACACTTAAGAAGATGGTAAGATTGGTCAATAATGGGGATGAAACCATTACATTTGACAAGAAGGACCTATCTGAAGAAGGCATTGCACACAACAATACCCTTTATCTAAGTGTAACTTGCATCCGAAGTTTGTCCTTCTAACCTTAGTGGACAATGGATCTAGAAACAGTGACTCTTTCGATCAATGTCGGGCTAGTGGTGAAGAACATTGACTTCCAAGTCCTAGACATTCCAACTACTTTTAATCTCCTTCTAGGATGCCCTTGGTTACATGATCACAAGGTAGTTTCTTCCACACTGCACTAGAAGGTCAAAATTATTATTAAAGGTCGGGAAGTAACCATTAAGGGAGATAACCTCTGCGGCACTAACACTTCTAAGGAGTTTGTTGTCAAAATTGATCATGATGCCAATGATGAAGAGCTTTATGGATTAGAGACTATAGCTACCATAGAAAAGGATGAAACACCTCTTAACTTCAATCCTTATGTTAACCCTAGTGTCCATTCGATGCTAAAGAAGAATGGGTATTTTCTTAGCTTAGCTTAGGCGGGAGGGCATACCATCGAATCTTTCACTCCTTGAACCCATAAATAATTACAAGTTCGGATTAGGCTATCGTCCAACTGCTAAGGAAATAGCCCAATCTAAGTGGGAAACACATACTAGGAGGACTACACCACTAATAATCCACTCTACTAAGCCTTACCCTACCACTTTTAGTGGGCAATTTCTAAAAGAAGGGTATGACTTCCCTTACTATGGTTTTCCTAAGCCTTATTATCTAAAGGAGAAGGGAATCCTAGTCCTTGGTTTTGAAATCTTCAGTGATTGTCATGTACTAGAAAAGGAGGTGAAGAAAGGAGTACACCAGACTTAGAAATGAAAATTACAGAATGGGAAGATGGACTAACGAGAATCGAGAAAAAGAAAGAACAACACTAGACCTAGACTCATAGCGATCGCTCTCCTAAAATCATGGTGAACTCTTGGTCCTCTACAGCATCGGTCTAAGCAATGTGCTTGGACTCTTCTTCATCGATGTTGGTGATGAACTTAGATAGGTCAAATTTTGGGTGCAACATGACTTGGGATAGTACCGAAACTGAATTACCCATACCTTACCTTCATAAGAAAGAACAGTCCACCTAAGACCGTACGAATCTCGTTAAGAGCAATATCTTTAGTCCGTTATTTGGACAAGAGAAATGCCTTGCCTAGATGGGAATTCGGTTTCGGTACTATCCCAAGTCACGTTGCACCCAAAGACCTATCCAAGTTCATCACCAACATCGATGAAGAAGGGTCCAAGCAGATTACTTGGATCGATCGTCGTAGAGGGCCAAGAGTTCACCATCATTTTAGGAGAGCGATCGCTTATGAGTCTAGGTCTAGTGTTTTCTTTCTTTTCTGATTCTATTAGTCCATCTTCCCATTCTGCAATTTCTATTTCTAAGTCCCAAGGATAACTTTCTGTTACCCCATATAGACATTCTACTTGATAACACGGCTAGTCATGCCTTACTCTCATTCAAGGATGGTTATGCCGAAGATGACCGAAGAAGACATGGAAAAAATGACCTTCATCACCCAATGGGGGACATATTATTATGTTTTGATGCCTTTTGGACTTAAGACATGATACTCAAAGAAGCCGAATTTTACATTTACGACATGATCATCAAGTCCAAGGATAAGGCAGGGCACCTACCTACCCTTAGGAAATTTTTTGAAAGTCTATGGAAATATAACATGCGCCTTAACCTATAGAAGTGTGCCTTCGGGGTAACCTCAGGAAAACTATTAGGCTATGTGGTCTATCTTAGAGGAACTAAAGTTGATCCATCAAAGATCAAAGCCATCTAGGAAATACCACCACCAACGACGAAAAGGAAATACGGGGTTTTCTAAGGCACCTACGAGTATATTAGTCGTTTCATATCAAAACTAACCATGGTTTGTGAACCCATCTTCAAGAAGCTCAAAAAGGGAGCTAGGCCTATTTGAGATGATGAGTGTCAAGCAACATTAGAGAAGGTTAAATAATATATAGCCACAGTTCTCATTCTACCACAACCTGGAAAATTATTGCTCTTATACCTCACCACAAATAAAAAGAAGTCCATAAAATCATCAAATGAATTAATGAAGAATTAAGTCCTTTTTCTTTCCTAAAAAAGAAAATCATTTGTATACTCCTAACTCAAGTTAAATAAGTTTGAAATAGTTTCAAAGAAAATCCTTTGGCATTTGGGAGCTATGTTAGCTCAACGGGATGAGAAAAAGAGCAAGCGGTGTATTATCTAAGTAAGAAATTCCTATATTACGAGACTCGATATACTTCTTTAGAGAAAACAATTATTGGCTTTAGTCTAGGCCACCAAGAAGCTTAGATACTACATGCTAGCCCATATGGTACAAGTAATAGCGCCAATGGACCCCATCAAGTATGTTCGGAACAACCAACTATCAGCAATAAGATAGCTAGATGGGCAATCATGTTATCATAGTTTGAACTCAAGTATGTCCCACAAAAGGCAATTAGGGGAGAGTAGTATCGGAATTCCTAGCCGATCTACCAACAACCGAAGCACAACCGATCATTTCAATTTTCTAGATTAGGGCATCTTACAAGTAGAAGTCGATGTATAGACAATATACTTTGCTGACGCTTCCAAGAAGAAGGGCTTTGGAGTAGGGATTCTTTTAGTTTTGCCAAAGAGAGCACATACTCTCATTTTAGTCAAATTGGATTTCAAAATAACCAACAATGCTAGGGTATATGAGGCGTGTATTATCAAACTACAAGTCTGCTATTAAGATAGGAGCCAAGAAGATCAAGGTCTACGGCAACTCAAGTTTGATCATCAATCAGATTTCACAAAAATGGAAGGTACGTAATGAGGCCTTGGCACCCTACCAAGCGCATTTAATGGAGTTAGAAAAACATTTTGAGAGCATATCATAAACCTACCTTTCTAGGGATGACAATCGGTTCGCGGATGCCCTAGCAAAATTAGCATCCATTACCAATGCCCCGTTCATATAGAACATAGGAGTCAACCTACGCACATATATGCATTATAAGTGTTTAGTACCTAGCAAACTAGTTGGTACCATGACATCTACCGATACTTAGAAAGCCGAGAACACCCACCGACTCCACACCTAGAGCACTACAAGCTATCTGCATGTTAGCTGCACGGTTTTTCATTAATCACGGACAATTATACAAGGAAACCAACTTGGGAATTAGCTTACTTTGTGTCAATCAACATAATGCGAACGTATAATGGTTGACATACATGGTGGGGAATATGGACCTCGTATGAACGGAAGAATGTTGGTTTAGAAAATTCAGCGATAGGGGTATTATTAGTCAACCATGGCAGCACCTTATTATGAGTTTGTTAAAATATGTCACAAATGTCAAGTGTACACAAGCTTGCCCATCTACTACCATCCTTTTAACAGCACTCTCATCGAACCGACCACTCTTAGTTTGGGGCATATATATCATCGATAAAGTGACCCCTAAAGGAATGGGTGGTCATAATTTGTATTGGTAGCTATTGACTACTTTACCAAGTGGGTGGAAGCAACATCCTATTGCAACGATAACATCAAAACATGTGGCCCAAATTCATAACCCATAACATCATTTGTCGATATGGGGTACCAAATGAACTAATTAGTGACCATGGTAGTCACTTCAAGAAAGAGATAGCGGATTTACTATACAAGTACAAGATCAAGAATCATAAGTTTTCTCCTTATTTCCCTAAGACCAATGGAGTAGTAGAGGCTGCTAACAAGAACATCGGAAAGATAGTGGAGAAAATGGCTATCACTTATAAGGACTTGCCCAATAAATTGCCATTAGTCTGTATGGGGCTATCGAACATCAATTAGATCCTCGACAGGAGCAACCCCTTACAACCTGGTGTACGACTTAGTAGCAGTCTTTCAATAGAAATTGTCATCCCCTCTTTGTGAATCATAGGAGAAAGTAAGATTCTTGTAGCAGAACGGGCCAAAGTGCATTACGAGGAGTTAGTCTTACAACATGAAAGGCGCTTACATGCTTTACATAATGTCCAAATATACCATCCTTGTATATCAAGGGCATTTAACAAAAATGTCAAGCATCATCATTTACAAGTTGGAGATTTGGTTCTTAAAGAAATCGGAGCATCAATTCAGGACCTTAGAGGGAAATTCGAGGCCCAATTGGCGGGGCCATTACATACTCAGTCAAATACTGCCAGGCGAGTAGTCAAATTGACGGAGTTGGATGGAGAAAAATGTTTCGAGTACACTAACTTGGATTAGTTGAAGAAATATTACGTTTAGCATGACACTAGACGATTTCGGTTAATTGCTAGGCCCGACCCAATCAGGCCACAACCTTAGCAGGTGCTGGCCATTGCAGGGTCAACGGCGGGATGGCCATGTCAAAATCTTTCCGGTTGATATTTATTATTTGGTGTTTAATTATTTAGAGTGGTCCATTTAGACGGTCAAATTATTAATTTATTCCTTTGAGTGAGCAATAAAATAAAATGTACAAAGCATAAAAGTGAGCCTAAAATTTACTTTTTGCATTATTAATAAAGGGTAAGCCTAATACTTACCCTAATACATAATTAAAAAGGAAAAAACAAGCATAATACTTAGAAAATAAAGTGTTCTAAAGAGGCAAGACAAAAAGTTTCATAAATTTTATTTTTCCTAATTCTAAGCCCTAGTCAATTTTCATGTTTTTCCTTTTGAGTCGTTACACTCAGTTGCATCTCCCCGAGTTCGCTTTTTAGTTCCTCACTCCGGTGAGCCCTTCTTTCTTTTTCCTGCTTAGCTTTTGCCTCTCTTCGATGGGCCCATTTGTTAATCTGCGGGATCACTTTGTGAATATGAAGGGAGTGCAGTTGTAGGAACACCTCCTCTTGCTTCGCGTTCTCAAGCCCTCGGTGCTTTGTGTCTTCTAGAATCGGTCTCCTTTATCCATTCCGGATAAAATTCGAAGACAATAGTAGATCGTTTATCTACGGGTTTCAATAGCCAAGGTAGGTTCATCTTATATTCAGCTCACGTAGGCACCTGCCTCGCACCGCCAAAAACATCAAAGGAGGCGGACTTGATATAATCCAGGTAAAGGATGTCCTGGACTCGTCCCATTTACCACATTACATGGTATGGGAAATAATACGTCTTGGTTCCAAGTCCTAGAAAATGTGTAAAAGGATGCCTTTCGGTGTGTGCCCTAAATTGGCATACCATCCGAGTGCTTGATGTACCGGTTGATAGGACGTCCTGTCCTAAAACAAGTCTCCCACCAAGATGCTACCCTCCCAATCGGCAAAGCAAGTCTGTTTTCGCTAATATAATTGAGTAGTGAGGTATTGGTTCGGTTTTTAGGTGCCCGCTCCATCTCAAAGTGCTCTACAAGCCGGATCTATATAACACGGATACAAAAAACAAAATTAGTAGTGTCCTACACGACCAGATTCATCTTAATTTGCGGCCCAATAGGAGCAAAATGAAAATACAAAAAGGCAAAAGAGTCGAGAGTTTTTAGGCTCGCCAGTAGCTGCTTTCTAGGCCCAATGGCCTGTTCCCGACCGTTTTAATACTACTTATCTGCAGCAACAGGGGTTGCCTGCAAAATCCTTGTTTGGATTTACTTCCACTCGGTCTCAGCCCTAGGATGGTTCTGAAAAAATCAGAAGGGTTAGGGAGTGGTAATCCACCAATTGTTTGGTAATGTTAAACAACGTAATAGGCGCGACATCCTTGTGGCCGCCCACTAACGAGAAACCACCTATTAGGCATGTAAAAATGGCTCGACACCTTTAGATGAGTGCCTATCTCGAGAGGCTACTAAAAGCTGCTACATCTCAACCTTAAAGGCTACTAATCAATACCCTAGTACACATTGCTAAATTTAGGCTAAGAGCTATCGAATGCTACATCGGCATGCTTGATCTCTTGGCTTATTTTCAGCTAATCATTACTGTACCAAGCACCTTTTTCATTTTCCTAAACTACTCTAGCTACCTCCACAAACTTTACAACAAGCTTCTTTTGATCTCGCTTGCCTATTTTCACCCTTCTAAATCTAGTTTGTGATTCAAGGTCACGAGGTGGGATAACTCTGAGGGTGCTAAATTCACTTTCAATCCCAATTATGGTTTACTTAATTTATGCCTTTTACCGCTTTCCGTATTGTGGACTAAGATGTAATTGTTTTTCATTCCTCTCCACTCGCTATAATTTTATTTTTATCACTTTCCTTTTCGCTTTCTTTTATTGCTTTCTTAATTGCTTTTATTGCTTTCTTCGCATGACTTGCTTGATCTAATTTTTGTATTCTTATGTTGTATGCTTGATTGAAAACACACTACTTTAACTCACAATTCGAATAAGTAGAGCTAGCCTGTTGACGGGCGGAATGGATCCCTACGTTTCGTACCTTCACCCTCGAACCCTGGATTATAGGTTCTAGACCGATAGAGTCATTTTTAAATCTCTCTTAAGCTTAGTTTTCCCATAATAAGATTATAAGAGCATTTCTTTTATTTTTGTTAGTTTATATTCTTAAAGCCGATTGACGACTCTCCCGTTTCTACTTTATTTCTCTCAAATTGCATCTCGGTATTTCTAATAGAAATGGACTAAATTAACTCACTTTTTGGCAACCAGGGCCATGAACCGATACTGATTCTTCAATCTCGGCCTATGGCAGGTGCCGATGACGGGACAATGTTGGCTTTCGCCGGCGCCGGCTACCTACCGGGCTTGGCTCTTGGTCCAACTTGATGTTATCATACCTTTTTGGCCCAAAATCCTTGCGATAGGGTGTGAAAAATGTTCTATCTATTTTGTTGAATAATGAAATATTATCCTGAGACTTTCTAAAGTTAATTTCTAAAATAAAAGATTAATAAAATCGCCAATCACTACTTAAAGTGTTTCAAATTAAAATTACAAAAATCAGAAATCTCAGTAAGAGGCGCACCCCACTTTTAAAAAATATTTTCAAAATCCTAAAAACCAAAAGAGAGCCACAACCACTTTGTGGGGAACCTTTGGTCCAGCCACTGTCCGTACGGGGAGGCGGTGGCCACCGGTTCCTAAACAATACAATTATCACTCCCCTATGCATTTCATTAAAAAATGACTAGTGGAGGAAGGAGAAATCGAATGTTGGACAAAACAGATAAATATAAGAAATGAAATTAAGAAGCTATTCTATTGGAGGAGGAAGACTGGGATGCGCTATGCTCGTGCCGATATCTTTGTGATGAAGCAGCTGGTTGCCCGGTTTGTGGCGAGTGGAAGAGGAGGCATTGTTGAAGTCACGATCTGTTCGATCCGAGCTGACTAGACTTATTTGTGAATAAGGGGTTGTTCTTCTTCATCTTCCTCTTCCAAGCCCTCACCTTGATCAGCTGAGTGGGGCTGTGAAGATGGCTGGGCTTGGGATTAATCAACATCCTCAACTTCCTCGAAGCCGATTATGTATGCTTAGAAGAACTAAATTCAGCTTCTTTTTCTCCTTGGCCTTCTCCTTGGCGTTCTTCGTTCTTCTACTCCACCTTCTTGTTCTTGTTCTTTGTCTAAGTTAGAAGAGGACGATGATTCCGAGGAGGAGTCCGAATCTAATTCGAGTCCTCAGCAGCCTTTGATATGCACTTTTGGAAGAAACAGATCTGCTCCTCCTACCTTCGAGATGACCTCTTTGAGCTCATTGATTAGAGTCTCACTTGATCGATCCGCTTCGAGAAGTGCTCGAAGCTAGGTTAGAATAGGCATGAAGGCCTGGATGGAACTAAGAGTTGACTTTAACTCTTTGGCTAGAGTTGCAAATTGAGAAGCCACCTGTTGAAGAAGATTAGTAAAAGGCGTTGGTTGATGAGAAGGACCAGCAATCGAAGAAGAGGATCTTGTGTTCTCTTCATCGATCGAGATTGAGGAAAAGGTATCTCGGAAGAATGAATGTAGACACCGGATTTAGTTTCCTGGTACCTAAGATTCAGAATTTCAGTTCTCCCAATGGAAATGGCTAGCTCCAAATATTTATGGGGATCATTGGGAAAGAGAACCTCAAAATGAGCAAAGATTTTAGAGAGAAGGGCTCCAAAAGGTAAAGGAGGTTTCTTCGATCCAAAGTAATAGAAGAAATTTGTTTAATGATGAAAAGGAAGATGTCAACCTCAAACCCTTCAAGAATATTGAATTACACTTTGAGAATCTACCTTGCTATTCTGGTCTCTTTAAATGGATAAAATGAGAACACAATTCTCATCGAAAGAAATAAAAAAGTTTTTACGAGATTTGGGAGGGGCTCGGCATACTTTTTAAAGAATTTGTCTGCTAGTTCAGCAAAAGGAATAGGATTGGAGTTGAAAAATAAACACTGAACATTAAAGAGTTTATGAAGAAGTGGAAGATTGATAGTTAAGCTCTTGTCCTCGACAGTCGAATAGATGAGATTGTGCTTAGAGGACATGTTCATATAGAATTTTGAGACTAACTCTAGATAGGTGTAGTCACATAAGCAAATATAGTTGAAAATACCTGTCTTAGTTAGTGGTTTTACCCACGACAACTTGGAAGAAAGGAAGAACTTGTTTTTAGAAAGTAATGTTGAGCGACGATTGAGTGTTTTGGATCATTGAAGGATAGCGATTTTCCCTTTGAGGTATCCTTTTGAGGATTCTCATATTAAATGACGCGGGTTCTTGCCTTATTGGTTGCAGAACCTCCTTCAACAACATTCTCTCTTTTGACATGTGAGAAGATGAAAGATGAAGACAGAATTAGATTTGAATGAGTAGGAAAGAGTGAGAGAATAAAAGAGTACGAGTCCGAGTCTCGGAGTGTCCGAGAGAGAGAGAAATATGAGTTAGAGATTTGAGAGTGAGACAATAAGGATAACAAAGTGAAAGAATGAGGGATGAACAAGAGCTATTTATCGACAAAGGCTCTCATCGAATCGAAACCTCAACCGACCTAGTTTATAGAGTAACGACTAGTTGAACTGTTTGGCATTCCCGTGTCTTTCCAATGGTTACCTCATAAATTTGCCTTTTCCAACGGCTAGTTTCTTGACCGTTCACGTGCCGAGAGAGAAAAACAAAATTTTGAATATATTTCTAAGATTCTCTATTGAATTAAAGATGATCTCGGAAGTTTGTCTGTCTATTTTCTCTTAACGAGTCCGACTCGGTAGGGTGTCCGTTGCGCATAACACACCGATAAACTAATAACTATAGCTAAGTCTCATGAAATTCAACTGAACCACTATTTATTCGGACAAAGCATGTATAAAACAATAAAATCATATAATATTTCATGCAATAATTCAAGTAATCACGCATTTCGCATATCAAGTTTATTCCTAATAAAATAGAATTGTTCTTCACTTATTGGTTTAGTGAAGATTACTAATAAGAATTTAGTAGGAATATATCACCTTTTTCAGAATGGTCTCTTAGAAAGTGATTGTTAAGTTGTATTTTATACGTATTTTTAGTAGTTATTTAGTTTATATTATATAGATTATTTTATCTAATTTATCCTATTTTGTCCATTTATAGGTAATAATCGAATAAAGTGGGGAAGAAAAGAAAAGATGTTAAAAGCGGATTTTTAGCTACCGACAAACATTCAAGAAAAGATATAAAGTCGGTCCATAAAAATAATATGTCATAAAATATTTATTTTATAATATTTTATTTTATAAAATCTTCATTTGAAGAGAAAAGTAAACTTGGAAAAGAAGAAAGAGGAATAACCTAAACTCCTTCGCTTCCTTGCTTTACCACATATGTATCACTTATCATCAACATCTCTTGGCTGCCCCCTCTTGGCTGGCCGCTGCCCACACACGCCGCCTTCGATAGCTATCCTCGCTGCCGCTTGCTATCACCAGCCGCCCACAACATCCTTCGCTGCCCATCCACCTCACACTAATCTCAATCAATTTCCACTTTCTTTCCCCCTTGCCACCTCCTGCTTACTCCACCATCATCATAATCCCTTTTACCACCTCAAGCCAACCTTAATCTTCATCATCATCAACGTAATTCAAGCCAGGCCCTAATCATCGCTAATCATCATCAACGCCATCGTTCCGTGGCCGAAGAAATTTATATTGGTAGTATTATTTAATATTGTAATTTTTTTACTGGTAAAAATTGAATTTTTATTGTTTGATTAAAATTAAAGATGCTCTTTTTATTTAGTTTAAGTGTTTTAAATTACATTATGTTTTAGTAGTTTTTTTATAGTTAGTGTAATCTACTTGAAACCATGTTAAATTATTTATTTTGAAACAAAGTTTTGATCTTTTCGATCTTTATTATCTTATTGATTCGATCCATGATTATATGATAATTTGATTTTATTGTTTATGATTTTATGTCTAATTAATTAGAGTGCACACTAATTAGTTTTATATAAATTCATATGATAGTTTAAAAGGTTTAAATACGTAATCGCTTGATCTTTTAAACATAAGTATCACCCTAGTTAATCATGGATAGCTCATACCCATCTTTTTTAATTAGGAAATTATCATACATCCTTCTTAAATCAATTTGCTAGTAGATTGGTTATTAGGTGTTAGATGATATTTTTCTAATACTTAATACTCTAATTTGATTAAATTCTAGTGCTCGTGCTAAGGTTATCAATATTAGTAGGGTTTATATTAGGGTTAGGCCTAAGTAAACTAATAATTAAGGAAAAACGGGGAAGATCCGTTATTGGTTGTCTTCTACACTTTAGCTCATGGGTAGATCAATTTGTGTGTTAATGATAAATAATAATCTGCATTGTGGATAGATTATACTAAGTGTTTTTATAAATTTGATATCTTTGATAATTATTTGTTTGCTTTTTAGTTATTTTCTTTAGTTTGTCAATTTTTATTTATAAATTTATAGTCTTTTATTATAAATTTCATTATCCCCCTAAAGATCAGTATTTTAGGTTAATTTTAGTAATTTTATTTTAATTTAATTTATATATTTTAATTTTCAGATTATTTTTCTATCGGTTTTTATTATTTTTGAGTCAGTTTGTTAGAAATTAGTTTAAAAATAGTTTCTTTTATTATTTTTTGTGTTTTCTCTTCTTTTAGGGTTTAGATAGAATCCTAGTTTGTTGTGATTAAATTTTAGAATTTTTGGAATTAATTTGATAATTTTTCAGATTTAATTTTTGAATTTAATTACTGTAGGTTTTTAGTTAAGTAAATTCATAAATTCAGTTTTAAATTTTAGTTTTATATTTTTAGGGTCTGGTTAGGTCTAGAAAATTAGTGTTAATAGTCTAGGTAATTTTAGTGTTTATTTTCGTAATTAATTTAGTGCAGAATTTTACTTATTTAATTTTTTGTTTTAGAATTTGTTTATTTTCTGCTTTAGTTTTTTATTTTAATTATTCTAAAAATATATAAAAATATTTCTGGGATATTGTAGTTTTATTATTATGTATAAATTATTTATTTAGTTGTTAGATAATTTTGTATAATTTTTAGTTATTGAATTTTTTAATTTATATTTTGTATTTTGTTTTTAAGAGTAGTAAATTTAATGAGATTAAAGCTTGCATGTTATTATATCTTTCCTCGTGGATTCGATCCCTACTTCCCTATGCTATGTTGTTTATTATAAGCCTAAGTAGTGGTTTAATTTGTAACCGAACGACAAGTTAACGAGTGATCTCCGACCTCAATGTGCTTCATTTTTGTATGTCGAACTCGATTCTTTGTAATGCTTATGGCGCTTTGATTATCACACTTGATAGGTGTGGTTGTGATGATAGTCTCAAATCCTTCAAGTGTTGCTTGATCCATAGTATCCGAGCACATCAAGCTCCTCGCTGCTATTTACTCAACCTCACGGTTGATAAAGCAACCGAATTTTGCTTCTTTGAGTGCCAGGAGATGAGTGATTGACCTCGAAATTAACATGCTCCTGAAGTGCTCTTCCTATCAACTTTGTATCCAACATAGTCAACATCTAAGTATCCATTGAGGGTCAAACTTAAGTCTTTCGAATACCAAAGACCAAGTGTCCGAATTCTCGTAAGATATCTCGAATATTCTCTTCACCGTAGTGAGATGTGATTCCTTTGGTTTAACTTAAAATCTTACACATAAATAGAGACTAAACATGATATCTGGTCTACTAGATGTAAGATAAAGTAATGATCCAATCATACCTCTGTAGAGTTTCGATCTACTACTTTACCTTTCTCATTTGAGTCTAGCTTAGTACTACTCCCCATTGGAGTTGTCTGCATGTTTGAAATCATGTAGCTTGTACTTCTTGAGTAACTTCTTTGTGTATTTGGACTGATAAACAAAGATTTCATCCATTTGTTGCTTGATTTGCAATCCAAGAAAGTAGTTGAGTTCTCCCATCATACTCATTTAAAATTCCTCGTCTCATCACCTCAAGAAACTCTTGACATAAAATTTTATTAGTAGCTCTAAAAATTATGCCATCCACATAGATCTCAATAATGAGAAAATCATTCCCCTTGGTTTTTGTAAAAAGAGTTTTGTCAATAAGACCTCTTTTGAAACCATTTTAAACCAAAAAGCTACTTAATCTTTCATACCAAGCTATTGGAGCTTGTTTCAAACCATACAAATCTTTTTGAAATTTGAAAACATGATTGGGGAAATTGAGATTTTTCAAATCCAGGGGTTGCTCAACATATACTTCTTCTTGAATGAAACCATTAAGAAGTATACGGTTAACATCCATTTGATATAATCTAATGTTCATGCTTGGATACAAGTGCTAAGAGAATTCCGATTGTCGTAATCCTAGCAACAGGTGCAAAGGTTTGCCCACAATCAATTCCTTCTTCTTAATTGTATCCTTGAGCAACAAGTCTAGCCTTATTTCGACTATCAAACCTTCCAGTTTGTTCTTAAATACCCATTTGGTTCCTATAACTGGGTGGTCAAAAGGTCGTTTGGTCAAGGTCTAAACTTGGTTTCTTTCAAATTGTGAAAGTTCTTCTTGCATGGCCTCTACCCATTCAGGTTCAAGTAGGACTTCTAACAATTTTTTATGTTCAATTAATGAAATAAATGCAGAGATTGCACATAAATTACGAAATGAAGAATGATTTCTTACCCTAGAGTTGATGTCTAAGATGATGTTCTCAGGTGGATGACTTGAAGCATATTTGAAAGCTTAACCTATTCTCTAGTTTACCAGATTTGATGGTTGAATGCTTAGTTCATAATCAGGTTCAATTGGTTGTATCTCTTTTTGTCCTTGTGCTCTAGTAGTCTGAAGTTGGTTTTTGAGTTGACTCAATTTTCTTGTAATTAATGATTCTGAACTCAGCTTCCGCTAAGTTATCATCATTTTGGTTGAGTTTCAATCATGAGAAAGTAGACTCACTTATCCTTCCATTATCATCTTCATTAATGATAACGTGGATACTTGTCTTGTACTTTGTTAGTTCTTTTATTGAAAATGTGATAAGCTTTTATATGTGAAGAATAACCAAGAAATATACCTTCATTTGACCTTGCATCAAACTTGGTCAAATGATCCTTACCATTGTTATACACAAACAATTTACACCCGAAAGGTTTGAATTAAGAAATGTTAGGTTTATTTCCCTTGTTAAGCTTGTAGGGTGTTTTCTTCAAGATGGATTGAATAAGGCATCTATTGAGTGTGTAGTTTGTTGTGTTCATTGCCTCAACCTAGAAATAGTAGGGAAGATCATTTTCAATCCTTATAGTCCTTTATATTTCTTCAAGAGTTATGTTCTTTCTCTTCACTACTCCATTTTGTTGAGGAGTTCTTGGTGCTGAGAAGATGTGGAAGATGTCGTTCT
Organism: Talinum fruticosum; assembly: GCA_021018815.1. NCBI lineage: Eukaryota > Viridiplantae > Streptophyta > Magnoliopsida > Caryophyllales > Talinaceae > Talinum > Talinum fruticosum. The sequence continues at coordinate 4,863,983 of JAITYX010000010.1, read as the reverse complement.
TGTCAAAGAAGTCTCGCAATCTCTAAGTAATCGAACTCCCTTCCGTGGTCATTTCATATTCTTCCGATTTGAGTTTGAGAGTCCACTTGAACTTTCCTGCAGATCTTAGTGAACTCTTTTAAGGTTTCATTCTTGTTCTTTAGAAAATAAACTCGGGTAAATCATGAGTAATCATTAACAATGACTAGTACATATGATTTACCTCCTAAGCTTTTAATATGGATTTCACCACACAAATCTAGTGGGTGTTTGGCCTAGATTTTAAAACTTTTTTGGATTTTAAAAACTAAAACTAAGCCAAACACTAACTTTTAAAAAATTAAAACTGTTTTTAAAAGTGATTTTGGAAAAAACACTCCTCAAAAACGAAACAGACAAATAGCTATTTCTATTTCTAATTTATGGAGAAACCGCTTAACAACCACCAAGAATCCCCCTCTCTTTTTTCACGTTATTTGCCTATTCTTTTCCTCTCTCGCTCTCTCCTCTCTCTCTTTTATTTTGTTTTATCTTTATCTCTTACTCTAACAAATAAATAAATATTATCTTATACAAAAAATAAATATTAAATAATAATTATTATGTAAAAAAATCAAATTATACTATAATAAATATTGTAGACAAAACTAGGCCAAACAACTTATTATTCAAAAATATTTTCATATAAATTAGGTCAAACATTTCATAACTTCTTCAAAAAACACTTTTAGAAAAACTGTTTTTCATAAATAAAAACACTTTTTATAAACCAGGCCAAACAACACCCTAGTACTTTTGATGTTAAAACAATTTTGAGTGGCTGAAATAATGATCCGACTTGTTTTCCTTTCATACAAGCATCACAAATCTTATCTTTGTTAAAAGTGCAGTTAGGTAGTCCTCCGACTAACCCTTAAGATGGATGTTTCTTAATAGTATGCATGCTAATATGACCTACTCTATGATGCCATGTCCATGAATCATCATTAAGTGAAGCTTTTAAACATGACAGATTTTGAGTAGAATTAGAACGAGGAATGGTGTAGGTGTTACTCGACCTCGGACCGGAGAGATTTCTCGCATTTATGGCTGTATTAGACATAAGCAATTGGTCCGAGTAAATCTTACCTCTTGACCTTTGTCACACAGGTTGAGAGATACTCCGAAGATTATATTTGAGTCCCTTGACAAGATAGACTGGACTCACCGAGTTGTCACCAATACCAACTTTACCAATACCTAAGATCTTGCCTTTGTTGTTATCTCCAAATGTGACCTTTCCTCCTTTCATATGTTCTAGTTTTGAGAAAAGTCTTGAGTCTCAAGACATGTGACGAGAACAACCATTGTCTAAGTACCATTCATCTCTCCTTTTCTGAGTTGCCTGCAAGACGGAAACAAACTAACCCTTCTCACTTCCTCTTACAAACCTAGTAACTCGTTTTTAATATGGCCATTCTTTGAGGAAGAGCACTTTTGGGAACCCAGATTTGAATAATTTTGGGCTTGATTATGAGTCTTCTTCTTAGGAAGTGGAGTCCGTATCTCCTTCGTTTGAAATCCTTTCTTTTCGTAAATAGGTTTAGAACAGTTTTTCTTCAAAGTCGATATAGGATCAGTCCCTCTTCTTTGAGTGAATAGGACCATGTTCATCCTTTCCGAACTTGATTGTTACTGAATCAGCTTTGAAAAGACTTTTGTAAGAATTATCTTCTTACTCGAATTATAGCCAAGATCTTCTTCTCTAAAAGAGACACACCGAGAACCAAGAAGTCAAGGTTTTTTTCTAACCTTGAGTAAGTTTCAAAACCAGCTCCTGAGACTCGGTAAGATTCTATTTATGTTGCTCATTCCGTGTTATGAGGTACACTGACTCGATCTCATTGTCTTGAGAACTAGTCTCTAGTACTATGTCTCGGTTTTTCTAAATCATTTTACAAAGATTTGTTCTTAGAATTAAGAGACTTTAATTTCTCTTTAAATGCGGAAGAATTAGAATTGGACTTTTCCCCCAAAGTAAAAATGTTTGGTGCTTCACTTTCTAACTCGGATCCAGTTTCTAAGTCCGTCGAGTTTTGAGACACTTACATTCATTATTTGTGTCATCATCTTCTTCGACTCATTATCGATCCATGTGGCTACCATTGGCCTTTTCTTCTTTCTGTCCTTTCTTCTCTTTAGATAATCCTTGACAATGTGCTCCTTGCTTCCATATTTAAAACAGACGAGTTTTTATTGAAAGTCAAATTTAAAGGAGATGAGAATTCACATTTTCTTTCCTTCTTAAGGAATTCCCACTTAGGCTTCTTCCGCCACTTTTTGTATTTTATCATCTTTTTGAATCCTTGGGCCAGTAGTGCCATGGGGTTTTCTTCAGAATCCGAGGAGCTCAAACTTGGACCAAATTCCTCCGAGGCTTTGAGAGCAATGTTTCGATTGGTGCTTGCCTTAGATTCTTCTTCCTCTAGATGTAACTCATGGGTGAGTAGTTTCTCGATGAGCTCATTTGGTTTCAATTGATTGAGGTCCTAAGCTTCTTCAATAGTTGTCACCTTTGGACCCTATTTCTTCTTGGGTAGAGTCCTTAAAAATCTTTATGACAATCTCCTCGTGTGACACCTTCCTTCCAAGGGACTTGAGCTTATTGACAATCTTAGTGAAGCGAACGTATGTCTAAGTTATGTTCTCATCAGCCTCCATCTTGAACATCTCATATTTATGGAGGTACTGAATTATCATTGCCTGCCTCACTTAGCGTGTACCCTCATAAGTGGTGACAAGGGTGTCCCAAACTTCTTTTGAGTATCACATGCAGATACTCTATTATACTTGCTGCGTACTGCTGCATCAATGGCACACATCAAAATGTTCATGGCCTTCAAATTCTTTCTATCAAGGGTGTCCCAAACTTCTTTGGGAGTATCACGAGCGGATACTCTATTGTACTCGCTGCATCGGTGGCACACATCAAAATGTTCACGGCCTTGAAATTCTTTGTGTGCCTCTCATTTTCTTTTAAGAGTGAATTCTAACTTCACTTTGGCTACTAATCGAGTGCTATCCATCTAGGTGGGAACATAGTTACCGATACATATGATTTCTTAGACGTCTTCATCTTAGTCTTGGATGAAATGCTCCATCATTTTTTCGAGTGCACAAAGTTTGACCTTTTGAACTTTGGGGGTGAAAGATCTTCCTTTATCAAACTCTCTATAGTTAAGAGCCATATGATCTTTAGACCTTGGATTATTAGATCCTTTTGAAAGGCTAGGCTATTATACTAATTGAAGTTTGCTCTTTGAGAGTCTAAGTCACCTTAGAATCAATGTTCCGAGTCTAGAATGAACTTAGAAAAATTAGAGCAAAAAATTTATATGGATACCCTCCCGGGCGAGAAAACCACGGACAATATTAGTCTAAACCGAAGGTTTGCTCGTGTAGAGTCTAAGTCACTCTAGAGGGTGGGGTGAATAGGGTGATGAAGAAAATTAAACAACTTTATCAATAATTCAGCTCCACAACAAATACCGAGTCCAGATTGGACTCAAAAAGTGATAACACGATTTACATGGAAACCCTATTGGGGCGGAAAACCACGAAAAGTGCTAATCCAAGAATTGCTCCCTTAAGCAATTCCTTACAATGTTTTCCTAGACTCAGAGGTTCCCTTATTTGATCTAGTACTTCTTGATTGAGGTAACATTTACAATCGGGGACAACCGAGCTAAGTTAAGCCTTATAGCTCAGCCAAGGGACCTCACTTAGAAAGTAAGAAGAATGTAACTAATTACATGGCTTTCTTTACAACTCAAAAATATTAAATACAAACTGGGAGTTGTAAATAGAAGATTGAGTAAGAATGAGAACAATAATTAGTTCTACAATAAATTCAGTTTAAGCAATGTGTTCAATAATCTTCTAGTGTTGTGAGGTGGCTTCTATTTATATTCAACCGAGCAGAGTGACTATTGATTCTTGGTTCCGGACGAAGCCTTCACTAGCCGTTATAACGGCTCTTTTGAGTCATTTCGAAAAGATCCGTTGGGATATGAACATTGTGCAACGGCTCTTGGGTCCAAAAGATGGTCTAATCACTTGGTGATGACTTAAAGTTGTGGTGGAAACAATTGTTAAGTCTAGAGTTGGAGTTTTCCATTTTGGAAACAAACATGACACGAGTGTCCGAGCCATGTCAAGAAGCGGCTAAAACTTGTCTGTTGGTGATTAACGGCTAGAAGCCAATTACTTTTGTATTTAAAAAATAAGTTAGCCTCATTTGAATAACTTACAAAAGCAAACCACATTGGTTCTCAAAGTATAAAATACTTTGGTCGAAGATTAGGCATAGATAATAATTAAATTAGAATAATTTAATGCTTAATTATCATTGGCCCAAAAGAGTTGAATTTTCTAAGTCTAATATACAATATACTGAAATTCCATCTCGAGTCAATCCTAAGGATGATCAAGTAGAGAAAGCAAAATATTAGAGTAGAATAACTTGATCAGGTCACATAATTCTTAACGAAATAAACAGACTTAGAATAAAGAATTAGCACTGTAATTCTCTTTGCATTGAAATAGACAGTCGGTGCTCGGAATAAGAGTGATAGAGAAATTATTTGAGCATGCAATAGTTCTGAGTGATGTCTAATTGACTCGAAACAACGAGTGTAGGAGATATACAATAAGGCACTTTCCGAGTCGATCGTAACGGAATGAAAATTTAGACAAGAGTTTCACTTGGTGCTTAGAATGACTTGAAATCAAAACTTAAGAGAGGTAAGATTTATACCGAGTCTTCATGTAATACTCGGAATGACTTAGAGTTAAAACCCGAGTCTTCAATCTCCCCTTTTTATTAAAGGCATTCTACACTTAAGATAGAAACTTGTTAGTGCGAAACATGAGTATTCATTTTCAATGATCGAACGTATCGAGCAAAGAGTGATGGATGAGAGGCATTCTACACTTATAAAATGGATTTCGGATCATATCATTACTCATAACAGCTTATGCGGATAATAAATCAAAGCAAAGAAATGAACAGATTGTATCGGAGCGAGAAAAGTAGATAGAAACATATAGCTCGAAACACATAACTCGAAACAAGTCCGTTCGAATAAAATAAAAATTCATTCATTGCTCAAAAGAGGGCGAGCTCCCCTAAACACAACATCAAGTTTTCTATATTCTCTCCCCTAGCATTTCATTAAAAAGGAGGGAAGAAAATAGCAAATGAGTACAATTGATGTTAGACAAAAAAAAATAAAATGAACTAAGAAGAGGGGGTCATTGTCGAGAGGAGGAGGGGTGGGCAGTGCGCCAGCGCGATAAGCTTGAGAGGAGGTGGATGATCACGGCGGCGGCAGCACAGGGATGTCCGGAATTTGCTCCATCCTGGTTCTTTGAGCCGGGGTATATCTTCCTCGAGCTCATCCTCCCGAAAGATAGTAGAGGGTGGCGTTCGACCCGGCGGCTTTGGATCGACCAACGTCCCCGGCTTCTTCCGACCCACTCGGATCGTGATCTAAGGAGATCCGTTGCAGTTCGGGATATATCGCATCTTGGCCCTCGAGGTTGAGCGAGCCTCTTCTTTTTCTTTCTCCTCTTCCTTCTTTTCTTCAGCTGAGCTGCTCCTTCTTCGCCTACAACTTCATCTTCTTCTTCTACCTCAACAGAGGTAGACTTGGATAGGCTAGAGGATTCCTCGAAGTATCCGAAGTTTCGAATCTCGAGCAGACCTTGGACTTGCGTTCTTGAAGAAGTTAGAGCTACTCGCATTGCTCGGTGATGATGCCCTTAAGCTCGATCAACGGATCCTGGTTCTCCCGGATCCGAGATTGCCCGGTCTTCTAGTTGATAGCCAGGCCTTGAAGGACATTTTTGAGAGCGCGGAGAGTGTCTTGAAGTTCTTCGAACACGTAAGCAATTTTGTCTACCAACATGGTAAACATAGAAGTAGAGGCTGAAGGAGGTGGTAGAGAAGTAGAGGGACCAGCGAGAGGGAGGTGGAAGTGATAGAGGAGTCTAAGTTTGAGTGGGAAGGGGTAAGGGAGGTTTCAACTCGGACGCATGAACCTAGACATCAGGCTGGACTTCCTGTCACCCGTACCGAGAAGCCCTTTTTGCCAACCACAATGGCAGCCTCGGAGACAACATTTGGATCCGAGGGGAGGGAACTTTGAACTGTTTGAAAATAACAGTCAAAAGGGCTCCAAAAGGGAATGGAGTAGATTTATTTGATTGAGGTGGCACGAAGCCATCCGCTCAATGATAGAAGGAAAGAGGTCTACGTCATAGCCCTCTAGGATATCAAATAAAGCTTTGAGAATCTTTGAGTTAGGATTATCTTTGCTTGAATGATGAGAGAAGAAGGTTCTCATCAAAATGAAACGAGTAATCTTGCCTCGGTCTTCATCCGAGTCACCGAGAAATTCTTCCGTGACTCGAGAACTTCCTTGGCATACTTCTCGAAGAATTCATTAGCAATCTCCATAAATGGTATGGAATTGTAGTTAAGAAAAAGAGAAGAGACTTTGAAAAGTCTACGAAAAAGAGAGAGGTTGACACGAACAACCTTCTCTTGAACCCTTGAGGTAATGATTCCCTCGAGTAAGAAATGTTTGAATATAACTCAACGAACGAGTTCCGGGAAATGAATTCATCGAAGCACAAAAATTGTACACCCTAGTGCTTTTGATGTTTTGTAACCATGAGAAAGAAGTGGTTGGGAAGAATTTATCATCCAATGTGAGATGTTGGGCGACAAAAATTTTTGAGAGGTTGGAGGTACCCTCTTAAGGATTTTGGTGCGGGGCTTTTGGTAGCGAGACCCCAATAACTCAGTGCTGAACCTCGCTTAGGCATGGTGTGATTTGAGAAACAAAGATGACACGAGAGAACAAAGAGAAAATAAGAGCTTTGAATTCAGGTGAGTGAATATGATTTCGAGAGAGGAGAGCAAAGTAATAAAAAGAAGGCAAAGGGATGCTATTTCTAGCAAAACGAAATGACTCTTGGCCTTTGGTTTGACTTGAAGTTCAAACGGCAGTATCGGACGGGTGTGACGTTCAAGCACTCCAACGGCTAGTATTCCAGCAGCTTTCTTCCGACGGCTAGAATTCATTGATGGAAACACGTGTTCGAGAGAGAGAAGAGAGACTTTTTAAAAATATTTGTGAAATTCTCCATTCATCTAGAGATAATTCCAAAAGTTTAATGTCCATATTGCTCAAAACCGAGTCCGACTCGGTAAGTTTTCCGAGTGCCTCGGAACATTCGGAGGACTAATAACTCATAGCTCGGTCTCACTCGTTAACCGATCCATTTGTTATTAAAACAAAAGAAAACATATAACACATAATATGCAAGGATAATTCACTTAGAAATCACATAATCATGCATTGATCATACCAATGTCATTCCTAATAAAGAAAAACCGATCTTCACTAAGTGGCTTAGTGGAAATATCGACTAACTGAAATTTTGTTGGAATGAATTCAAGTTCAATATCACCTTTCTCAGAGTGATCTCTTAGAAAATGATACCCGACCTCAATATGTTTCGTCTTTGAATGCTGAATGAATTCTTTGTAATGCTGATAGCACTCGATTGTCACACTTGATTAGGATAGATTTGAATGATAGCCCTAGATCCTTTAAATGCTGCTTGATCTACATAATTTGAGCACAACAAGGTCCAATTGCAATGTTCTTAGCCTCGGCATTTGATAGGGCAACCGAGTTTTGTTTCTTTGAGTGCCAAGAGATGAGGGATTGACCTAGAAATTGGCATGCTTCGGATGTGCTCTTTCTATCAACTTTGTGTCCAGCATAATTAGCATTTGAGTTTCCAAGTGAGAGTCGGTTATGAGTCTTTTGAAAACCATATACCAAGATTTTGAGTCCCTGCAAGATATCTTAAAATTCTCTTCACCGCAGTGAGACGTGATTCTTTTGGATTAGCTTAAAATCTTGCACAAAGGAAGACATTAAACATGATATCTGGCCTACTAGATATGAGATAGAGTAAAGATCCAATCATACCTTTGTAGAGTTTCTGTTCTACAGACTTTACCTTTTTCATGTGATCAAACCGCTACTCATAGGTGTTGTTGCATGCTTCACATCTTGTAGTTTGTACTTCTTTAAAAGTTCCTTGGTATACATGGATAGATGGACATAAATGTCATCCTTGTCTTGTTTGATTTGTAGACTAAGAAAGAAGTTATGTTCTCCCATCATACTCATTTGGAACTCCTGTCTCATCAACTCGGAAAACTCTTGACATAGAGTTTCAGTAGTAGCTCCAAAAATGTTATCATCAACATAGATCCGAGCGATAAGAAAATCTTTCCCCTTGGTTTTTATGAAAAGATTTTTGTAAATCTGACCTCGTTTGAAATCATTTTCAACCAAGAAACTGCTTAGTCTTTCATACCAAGCTCTAGGAGCTTATTTAAGACCATATAAAGCCTTTTGCAATTTGAAAACATGATTTGGAAATTTCGAGTTTTCAAATCTAAGGGGTTGCTCAACATAGACTTCTTCTTGAATGAAACTATTCAAAAAGCACATTTCACATCAATTTGATAAAGCTTGATATTCATGCTAGATGTAAATGCCAACAAGATTCCGATTGCCTCAATACTAACAACAGGTGCAAAGGTTTCCCCACAATAAATTCATTCATCTTGATTGTAACCCATTTTGAGTCTAACCTTATTTCGACTACCAACCCTTTCTTATCCAGTTTGTTCTTGAAAACCCATTTGGTTCCTATGATTGGGTGATTAGATGGTCGTTTGGTCGAGTCCGGACTTGATTTCTTTCAAATTGATTGAGCTCTACTTGCATGGCCTCTACCCATTCAGGCTCATTTGGGGCTTCTAGTGCATTTTTGGGTTCGGTTAACGATATGAATGTAGAAAATGCACACAGATTATGCAAAAAGATCGAGTTCTTACCCCACTGTTGATGTCGAAAGCATGTTTTCAGGTGGGTGGCTGGATGCATATTTGAAGGCTTTACCTGTCCTTTAGTTTACCAAATTTGTTGGTTGAATAGGCTGATCTTCGGTTGGTTGATCTTGCTAAGTCTCATTGACTTGTTCTTCAGACATTCGGAGCTGGCTCTTGAATTTGTTAAGTCCGACTCATAACATTTTGAGTTGCTCCATTCCGATTTGTCTCAGTAATTCTGTTTTGACTTTTTTAAGCTCAGCTTCAGCAAGGTCGTCTTCATCTCTCGTTAAGTCCGAGATATGAGAATGTGGACTCACTTATCCCGCTAAGATCAATCTCACTAAAAACAACGTGGATACTTTCTTCCACTTTGTTAGTTCTTTTGTTAAAAACATGATAAGCTTTGCTATGAGATGAATAACCTCGAAATGTACCTTCTTTTGACCTAGCATCAAACTTAGTCAGATGCTCCTTACCATTGTTGTGAACAAAGCACTTACATCTAAATGGTTTGAAGTAGGAGATGTTGGGTTTCTTTCTTTTGCATAGCTCATAGGGTGTTTTCTTCAAGATGGGTCCGATGAGGCATCCGTTGAGTGTGTAATTTGCTCGTGTTGATCGCCTCGGCTAAGAAGTAGTAAGGTAGATCATTTTCAATCATCATAGTCCTTCCTATTTCTTCGCGAGTTCTATTCTTTCTCTGCACTACTCCATTCTGTTGAGAAGTTCTTGGTGCAGAGAAGTTGTGAGAGATGTCATTCTTGTCACGTAAGTCCGCAAATTCCGAGTAGGTGAACTCCCTTCCATGGTCGGTTCGAATCCTTCGATCCGAGTTTGAGACTCCACTTGAATTTTTGTGCTGAGCTTAGTGAACTCTTTGAAGGCTTCATTCTTGTTCTTAAGAAAACACACCCAAGTAAATCGTGAGAAATCATCAACAACAATAAGTACATACGATATACCTCCAAGAATTTTCACAGGAATTTAGCCACACAAATCCATATGAAGCAATTATAGCACTTTGGATATAGATATCTGTTTTGACTGGTTTGAAAGATGATCTAACTTACTTACCTTTTGCGCATGCCTCACGGATTTTATCTTTCTTAAAAGCACGATTAGGTAAACCTCTAACCAATCCATGAGATGTAAGTTTCTTGATTGCATGCATGCTGATATGACATCGTCTACGATGCTAGGTCCATGAATCATCATTCACGGATTCTTTCAAACAAGATAAATTTTGACTTGAATCGAAAGAGGAAAAGTGTAATTATTACTTGACCTCGGACTCGATAGCTTAATCTCTTTGGTGACTGCATCGGAGATATAGCATTTGGTCCGAGTGAACATTATCTCTTGACCTTTGTCACATAACCGAGAAATGCTAATCGATTGTACTTGAGTCCTTCGACAAGGTAGATCGGGCTGACTATGTTGTTTCCTCCACCAATTTTGCCAATCCCTATTATCTTGCCTTTGTTGTTATCTCCAAAAGTGACTTTTCCTCCTTTCATATCTCGCTAGCTCGGAGAAGAGTCTTGAATCTCCTAACATGTGGCATGAGCAACCACCGTCTAAGTAGCAATGACCTTTCTTCTTCTTCCGAGTTATCTACAAGACAAAAACAAACTAACCCTTCTCACTTCCTCTTACGAACCCAAGTAACTTCCTTTACTCGTGGTTTTTTCATAAGTAAGAGAAATTTTGGGAACCCAGATTTGAATAATTTTGGGTCTGGTCCGATTTCGAGTCTTCCTTCTAGAAAACCGAGTCCGTGTCTCTTTCTTTTGAAAATCTTTTCTTTTGTAAATAGGAGGAGAAGGCTTTTTCCTGTAAACTAGTATGGGCTTATTCCTCTATTCATTTGTATGAATAGGACCATGCTTAGCCTTCCTAAACTTTACAGTTATGGAATTCTTTTTGAAAAGATTAGAATAGGATTTTGATTCCTCTTCTTCGTTGAAACCAAGTCCTTCTTTCTTAAAGGAGACACACTGAGAGCCTAATAGCATATCAAGGTTTTTCTAACCTTGAGTGAATTTCAAAATAAGCTCTTGAGACTCATTAAGCTTTCTTTTCAGTTGCTTATTGTCCGTTTCCGAGTGATGTAGACATAGTCTCATTTGCTTGAGTACTGGTCTTAAGTTCTTTCAGGTTTTGTCTCAGCTTTTCCGATTCATTTTTCAAAGCATTGCTCTCATCGGTAAGAGACTCAAGTTGTTCTTTGAATTGGAACAAGTCAGAATTGAACTTTTCTTCCAAAGTGAAAATATATTGTGCTAGATCAACTTTTGAAAATTTGAGGAAGTATTCAACTACCTCATCAATATTTGAGTTCTCGTTGTCGACTCGGATTCAGCTTACGAGTCCGTAAGTGCCATAAGACACTTTGAGTTGTCCGAATCATCTTCTTCGCATGAGTCATCATCACTCTAGGTAGCCATCATAACCTTTTTGTATCTGTCCTTCTTTCTCTTGGGACAGTCTCGACTATGTGCTCCTTGCTGCCACATTCATAGCAACCGGAGTTCTTAGATAAAGATAACTTTGAAGGAGAAGAATATTTACCTATTCCGTCCTTCTTATCTTTCTTGTAGAACTCATCCTTTGGCCTCTTTTCCCACTTCTTGTATTTCATCATTCTCTTGAAGCCGCGGGCTATGAGTGCCATAGGATCCTTTTCTAATTCCGAGGAGCTCGGACTTTCACGTTTGCTTTCCGAGGCTTTCGGTACAATATTCTTTTTGGTGCTGACCTCGACATCCTCTTCCTCCGGATGAATTTCGTGAATGAGTAGCTTGCCAATAAGCTCGTCCGGCCTTAGTTGAGAGAAGTTCTAAGATTCTTCAATGGCTGTCACCTTAGGACCCCATATCTTCTCTATTAGACTTCTCGGAATCTTTCCGGACATTTCTTTGTGGGAAATCTTTCTACTTAGAGATTTGAGATTATTGGTAATCGCGATGAACCGAAAATACATCCGAGTGATGTTTTCTTCTAGCTCCATCTTGAACAACTTATACTTATGAAGATATTGACTTATCTTCGCCTGCTTCACTTCGCTTGTTCCTTCATAGGTGTTGACAAGAGTGTCCCACATCTTTGGCTATATCAAAGGTCTGGGACTCTGTTGTATTCTTCTATACTAATGGTACACATCAGTTTGTTCATAGTTTTGAAGTTCATTCTAACCTTATCGGTCTCTTCGAGTGGTGAACTCGGATTTGGCTTTTGGCATAGTAGTTCTATTCTCCGTCTTCATTGGAATGAAGTTGCCTGCTTGGATGATGTTCTAAACATATTCATCATTGTCCATCAGAAAACACACCATCATCTTCTTCCAATGGACAAAGTTTGACCCTTTGAACTTCGGTGGTCCGGTGGATGATCTTCCTTCATCGAACTCTCCATTGTTCCGAACTATCTGATCTTTATACCTTTGGATAGTGAGATCCTCTTAAAATGCAAGGCTCGATACCAATTGAAGGTTTGCTCATGGAGAGTCTAAGTCACCCTAGAGGTGGGGTGAATAGGATGATGAAGAAAATCACGGACAATGCTAATCCAAGAACCAAGTTAAATCCACTATTTTGAATCCACAAAATATAGAGGATCGACTCAACTAGAATTGCTCCCTTAAACAATTCCTTACAATGTTTTCCTAGACTCAGAAGTTCCCTTGTCTCGATCTAGTACTTCATGACTAAGGTGACCTTTACAATCATGGACAACTGAGCTGATTAAAGCCTTACGGCTCGATCAAGGGACCTTACTTAGAAAATAAGAAAAGAATGTAACCGATTACAAGACTTTCTTTACAACTCAAAAATATAAAATACGGACTACGAGTTGTAAGTAGAAGATTGAGTAAGAATGAGAACAATAAGTAGTTCAACAATAAATTCAGTTTAAGTAATGTTTTCAACAATCTTCTAGTTTTGTGAGGTGGCTTCTATTTATATCCAATCGAGCACGAGTGACCATTGATTCTTGATTCCGGATAGAAGTCTTCACTAGCCATTGTAATGGCTCTTTTGAGTCACTCACAAAATATCTATTGGGATGTGAACGCTGTGTAGTGGCTCTTAGCTCCAAAAGATGGTCGAATTACTTGGTTGTGACTAGACTCGGGCAACGGGCCGGGTCGGGCCGGGTTGGGCTCGCCCATTGACTTAACGGGCTGGGCTGGACAGTAACTTTTTAAATGGGCCGGGCCAGGTCATGGGTCAAATGGCCCCGACCACCCAAGGCCCATCCAATTTGAGCCATTGCCACCCAGCGATTTACTTAACTCAAAACACCCACCGCAGGTGCCCCCACAGGCTGTGGGGCAGGCCGTGGTGGCTAGTAGGGATTTACTTAACCTAAAATACCCACCACGGGTGCCCCTACAGGCTGTGGGGCAGGCCGTGGTGGCCAGCAGATGGTCCAGAAGTTCTTCTCTTTTCATTCTCTTCGTCAAAGTCCGTGTCTTCTTCTGATTCCGAGTCCGAATCCTTGCTAGAAACCCAATCTTGATCACTATCATCACTATTATCATCCTATGACATGAAATAGCAACCTTGTCAAGCTTTAGTCAGCTGCAAGGTGCAAAGCTTTTATACTTTATGAAAGGCTTACCTCGTCATTGTCAGCAATCTCTGCTAGTCGCTTAAAGTTATGCCAATTAATGTCATATTCATATTCACAAAGGAAGACATCGTCCCCTTCATTATTGGCCTTGGCAAACTCCTTTGGACTCATAACATAGCAGTGCCTAATGATAGATTCCATCTCGTCACGGTAAAAACAGAACCATTGACCTTCGATGAGGAATAACAACAAAAAACAACAAAAACCAACACAAAGATTTCTATATGTATGTGTTCTTGCTACAGAAGCTCATGCTCTTAAACAAATCCAATCCATGATAACAAGAAGAAAGACAACTCTAGAACATTTGTGTGATAACTATCACGTCAAAGACTTGGTTACACATCATGTTGTTTCAGCGCAGCTTTTAAGGATTCACGGGCTGTAATATCTTGTATACATCAAATGTCAAGAAGAAAATGATGGGTTCCCATCCTAAGTGCCATAAAAGGCACGATTGGTGCTCAAATGGGCAACAACAATATCTATTTTTTACCAGCTGAATAGGCTTGATAATTTTCATATCATGGATTCTTGAAACACTTCCGGATAATGGCAGATTATGCAATCGGATTCACTGAAGGGTTTCAGTGCTTCCTATCTTAGCATTCAGATTTCTCGTACAGTCGAAGGCGTAACACCCTAAAAAGTTTTATAAACCAAACATTGACAAAATGAGCACAAAACAGTTTAAAATTTAACAGTCCTCTTCCATAGGTGTCCTTACCCCAAATGTAAGATTTGAACTCCTACACCAAACTCCTAGTGATCTATACCCCCTTCACTAGTTTCCCAGCAGTATTGAACAAAGAAATGAACCTATACATACAATGTCCATCAAATAAATATGATACATAGAAACCGTATTCTATCTCATAATACCTTAACATCAGCAAAATCATTAGTGCGATACAACTCTCGTTTCAAATTATGTGGTTGTCTTCCTGATTCTCCTCAGGGATCATGTACCAATGTGCTCGAAACCAGAAGGTTCCATCCACTTCTTTCCGTATGCTGCACAATAGTACCAATGTACTCAATTTGCAGACTAAAACCATTTGACATTTCAAAATCTGCTACATTACTCGCCTTAATGGCAAAATTGAACATCCATTTGATCCAATTTAACAAACTAAAAATTTAGATGAGGGTATCGGAAAGTAAAGCTAGTGAACCTCTCAATCCGGGCAGCCCACAAATCACTTGAAAGTAGCCTCTCCCTTAAAGTCCTAACCCACTTCTTCTCCTTCGGTGGCTCGGGAAGCTTAACCTTCTTCCCAAGTTTCTTTGCCTCACAAAACCCACAAACCCAATCTCCTTTAGGAACCTCATTCAGTGGCGGCTTCAAGCACTTCAAATGAAACCCACCAAGGCAATCATCGCACTCAATCATCACAAGCATTGCCAGCTCTAAAACACATCCCACACTCCTCTACCTCGGGATCTTCCTCGTCTGAGCTCACATCCTCTCTCCTCTTCACATAGACATCATCACCAACAGCAAATTCACCTCCATCATACACCACTTTCTTGTAATACACCGGCTTCCGGATTCGGTTCACCGGCGAGATGACGGAAGATGATGGCGAGAGAGAGAGAGAGAGAGCGAGGGAGGAGGGGACGGTGAGCAGCAAAAGATGATGGATAGCGAGAGAGACAGAGTGTGCGAGAGGTAGGAGGAGAGACAGCGTGTGAGAGTGTGAGAGTTGGGGAGCAGCAAAACCACGGTGGCCCGATACCCGCTCAGTCCAGGCCCGAAAAGTCACTTAATGGGTGGCCCATTTCATGCCCAGTCCATTTAAATTATCAAATGGGCTGTGACCTTATTTTTTAGCCCACCTAATTAAGCCCATTGGACACCCTGTCCAATACCCAGTGTCTAGTTGTGACTCGAAAGTTGTGCTGGAAACAACTGTTTAGTATAGAGTTGAAGTTTTCAAGTTTTGGAAGCAAACAACCCCGACACGGTGTCCGAGCCATGTCCGAAGTAGCTAAAACTTGTCTCGCTGGTGATTAACAGCTAGAAGCCGATTGCTTTTGTATTTTAAAAATAAGTTTAGCCCCATTTGAATAAGTTACAAAAGCAAACCACATTGGTTCTCAAAGTATAAAATACTTTGGTCTAAGATTAGGCATAGATAATAATTAAATTAGAATAATTTATTACTTAATTATCTTTGCCCAAAAGAGTTGAATTTTCCGAGTCTAATATATAATATACTGAAATTCAATCTGAGTCAATCCTAAGGATGATCAAGTAGAGAAAGTAAAATATCAAAGTATAACAAATTGATCATGTCAAATAATTCTCAACAAAAGAAATCGACTTAGATTAAAGAATTAATGTTGTAATTCTCTTTGCATTGAAATACACAATCAAGTACTCGGAATAAGATTGATAAAAAAATTATTTGAGCATGAGATAGTTCAGAGTGATGTCCGAGTGACTCGAAACATAAGTGTAGGATTTATATGGTGCATTCCGAGTCGATCGAATAGAATGAAAACTTAAACAAGAGTTTCTATGGTGCTCGTAACGACTTGAAATCAAAACTTAAAAGAGATAGGATTTATACATGAGTCTTCATGTAATACTCAAAATGACTTAGAGTTAAAACCCGAGTCTTTAAGACATCCAATCAAATCCACTATTTTGAATCCACGAAAAACAAAGGGTTGACTCTCAAAATTACTCCCTTAGACAATTCAATACAAGTTTTCTTAAGCATAGAAGATCCCATATATGTCCTAGTACTTCCTAATGCAGATAACCATTACAATTAGGCACAACTGAGTTAAATTTCCCCTTACAGCTCAAGTAAAGCAAAATTACGTAAGAATTGAGTAAGTAAGAGTTTGACTGATTACAAGACTTCTTTGTTTCAACTCGAAGTTAAGAAAACTAAGTACAGGGTTGAAAGTTAGAAAAGATTGAGCGTATAAGATGAGAGTTGAGTTCCAGCTATCTTCTAAGTCTTTTAGAGTGGCTTTTATTTATAATCAGCAAATTAGATACCCGTTGTGTCTCGGCCTTGACTGGAAAGCTTCATTAGCCGTTGTAACGGATAGTCTTAGTCCCTTAGAAATAGAACCATTGTGAAGATGAACGTTGTGCATCGGTCTTTAGCTTAAAATGTAATCCATCTCACTTGTTGTGACTGAAATCTTAGGCGGAAACAATAATTAGATTCAAAGTTGAAGTTTTCTAGAAATGAAAACAAACAACCCCGATGCGGTGTCTCGAGCCATTATGAATATGTGGCTTTTCTATTTGCTGGCGTTTAATGGTAAGAAGCATGTTGTTTTTGCTTTTCAAATTGAGATTAAACAACTTTAATCATCCTGTAAAAACAAATCAAAGTGGTACTCAAAGTATAAAAATACTTTGGTCTAAGATTAGTCAAGGATATTAATTAATTTAAATATTTAAACGCTTGATTATCCTTAAACTAATTAAATGGAATTCTTTAAGTCTAATATTCAATATGTTTCGATTCCATTTGTGTCTATCATTAGATGAATAAAGAGTACGAGAAATATATAGATACAATACATAAAATTCCAATATATAATTTCAATTATAAAATCAATCCGCTTAAGTTAGAATTAACGTAATAATTCTTATTGAACTTTTGCAATGAGCCAATTGTAGACACCAAAAAAGTGTCGTCCTTTTTCTATTTTATTTATTTGTTGGCCCGATGATAAAATCTTGAGTCCTGTTTGAGGATTTGGATCATGGACTGTGTTTGATTGGTGCGACGAAGCCGATAAACCACAAATAACCCCCATCACCACATAAATAGCCCTTTGCCTTGGATCGATCCAAAAATACCCTTTTCTTTCTGGACAATCCAAGGTTGGGCCAAGCCTCCAGAGACAACAGAGTCCAGTGGTCGTGTACCAGGGAATTCCGGCCTCAAAACACTGCGTTTTACTTTGTCCAATTAGACAAGGAGTTGAAGACCTCAAGACGACGTTAGATGCTGCATTTCATGATCGAAGCATCAAAGTGCTGCCTTTAGGCTCTAAGACAGTCCACCTAAAACTAGGAGCATGCATCGCACATAAAAATGAAACCCGCCAAAAATGAAAACTTTCCATTTTGGAAATGTGCTATGGCCAGCGCCTGCCATCCCAAAACCTTAAGTGGAACGTTACGTTTTGCCCCGAATACTCCCTTGGAAGCATGCTAGGGCACAAAACCCTAGGCAACACCCCCTTAGTGGCCGACGTCATGAACCGGATCCTATCCAGTTATATCCTTTGCCTTATCCGGTCTTATCACTTTGATGTTGGCCTAGTTTTTGCTGCCGCTTTTGGATAGTTGGCCGAGCTAACCCTAGGTCACTTCCTTGACCTAACCTCTCCCTATAAATAAAGAGCCTTGGCTCTCATTCCCATACTGGCTTCCTGCCTTAGCATCACGCTATCGAAACTCGCCTAAGAGCTACCGAATACTCTCTTTTAGACTTGTGAATTCAGGCGGGCGAGTTAAATATAGGTCGGGTGTTTATGGGTTCGGGTAAAATATGGGTCGGTGTTTTTCGGGTTCCGGTAAAATACGAGCCGTCGTATATCAGAGTTATACGGGTTTCGAGTCGACCCAACCGGTTGAGACCACCTTTCTTATAAGTTATTTTTTAATTATAAAATTTAGTATATTGTTTTTGCTTAAAATTGCCCATATTTCGTCGAAAAATATAGTATTTGTGTTTTTTAAGAAAAATATTCAAAAATATTCAAAACTTTCATTATGATATTTGTTTGAAAACCCCATTGAGTAGAGCAGATTGACCGCTTGACCCGTTCAAATAAGACCAATGGAAGGTTGAGTCAATAGTGGGTTGAATAATGACTACTTGTTATGTTAAAATTGGTTTAAGGTTCCGATGTTTATTTTACCTTTTCTATTATACTAAGGAGTTTTATATGCACATTTACTGCATTTTAAAACATATTGAAAAAGAGTTTACTTTGGTAGGCGTAACCGACCCATTTTATTCACTATCAAAAATTTGACTTTGTTTTAACTCGCCCCATCACCTATCCTAGATGTTATGTTTCAAGCACAACTAGAATAGTTTCAAATAAATAAGAATTAGAGATTTATAATAAAATAACATTATTATTTTTAAGTATAACATTAAATTTTACATTATTATAATAATATTATTTCTATAAGATCAAAGTATATTATTTAAGATGTCACTCGATATATGCATTTCACCAAAAATACAAAAGTATAACTTGTGCACTTTTAATATTTTTAATATATCATATTATTCGAATCCAAACATATTTTTATTGAAATTAACTATGTGTAATTTTTGTACATAGTGCTTTTTCATGAGAAAGAAGTTTGAGAAATGAAATAGTATTAATTTTCGTTTGTAAATGATTGCGATAAATATGTAATGTATCTCCAAATGATGTGATATGATAAATAACTCGTTATTAAAAGAGTGATAAAGTGAAAGAAAAATCATATAATGTGCATAAAACATTCAATCAATAAGTAACAAAGCTTAAATTGTTGTTTTTATTGCCTTGACCCAACGGGTCGAACGGATTCGGGTCGGGTTTGACCTGCTAATTTACGGGTTTTTGGGTTTGATTTTATTCAAGGATGATTTGAGAAAATTGTGTGCAAAACCCAAAATTTTCGAGCGGGTTCGGGTCGGATTTTTGAGTCGGGTCAATTTTTGCCAGTGTCTACTCTATTTGGTATCCTAGTCTCTTAGTCCCTTTCCAGCCTATGCCTTCTCTACATCCATCATACTCCCTACATCCGATCCCTAAAATCCATCAGCCATACATCCGCCTACCTATCTCTACAAAAACTCACAAAAACCCCTTTCAATTGACCACCATTGAGTAAAGAGATCTAGATATGAGATCCGGATCAACAGTGGGACAACCCGAGGGCACAGATTCGATCTTTAATAGTTTATTTTATTTATATGTTTTCTTTATTGCTTTTCGTATTGTGGACAAACGATGTATCGCTTTTAATTCCTCCCCGCCCGATGTAATCTTTTAGTTTTCTACTTTTTTTCTTTTCGCTCGCCTTTTCTTTTCGTTTTCGCTTTGCTTTTCTTTCTTTACTCGCTTTCTTTATTTCTTCCTTTATCGCTTTCATAATTATGTTTTGGTTGCTTTAATTCTTTATCCCATGTTGTTGATTGCTTGCTTTTGTACATTATTTTAATTCATTACTCGAACTAGTAATGGCCATCTACAGACGGGAGGAACAGAAGGGTTTATCCCTATGTTTTGTATCCTCGCTACCGAATCCGATTCTCCGGTGAAAGACCGATGGAGTCATTTTTAGCCTCTTTCAGTCTTAGTTTCCCATACTAAGATTGGAAGAGCAAATTTTTTATTTTGTTTTTGTTAGTTTTTCTTTCCTAAAAATTAACCGACGACTCCCTCTTTTCGATTTACTTTTATTAATCTGCTTCCCTACTATTTCCGATCGAATAGTAAGAAAATAGGTTCTTGTATCTACCATCCAGGGTAGAGGCAGAGGCTGATCTCCTAAGCCTTAGGTTCCGGATGGCGTCGGCCACCACCGGGTGCAGGCCGCCGCTTGCACCGAGTGGCCAGTAGGCGGGGCTTTGGTCCGCATTGCCGTTTTCACACCGATCCGGCCCTAAAGCCTTACGGAAGATTCAAAACCCTAATTTTATTTATCGTTCGGTTAAGAAATAATATTCTTGTACTTCGAAAATAATTACTAATATAAAATAATGAATAAAACCGTCGATCAAACTTTGCCTAATTCGCTTTAAATCAAATTTAATAAAATTCAGAAATCTTAATAAAAGGTTCATCCCCACATTCCAAAATCAACTTTGTAAAAACCATCTTCAAAATCATATCTTTAGAAAAGAGACTCGACACAAGTAGGGAAGGCCCCGACCGACGGTGGTTCCCATAGTGACGACTCCACCGGGGATAGTCATTTATTAAGAGGGCGAAACTTGAAAATTTGAGTAGTGTGTTTCTAATGATGTGCTTGCATTAGACATCCCACATTTAGCAACCTTTGAACTAGTTTAAATATTGTTTGGGACCACTAGGAAAACTTTATTGTACCCCCGCTAGCCCTTTCCGGAGAGAGGCTCCCACCTGGTTCCTTTAGGAAGACTCAACTAGGCCTCATTGCTTGAGGAAATGGTACCTCCTCCCTTGTAGCACACACTCTTGGGCTAAACCCTTTGGTTCACCGAGAGGCACCGAGAATTCTGGTTGGTATCCTTATCCGTGCAACCCATGGGAGACAAATTCTTGGACTACGTGTCACCATGTATCCAAACTCTTAAACTCTTTGACCATAGAACTATTGAATATTTGGTGGTCTCCCTCTTCATTTGCATGCTTGAATGAGTGTCTGTGTTTTAGATTTAATCTTCTGCTTGTGAGCCTTTAGGGATAGGTAAGGAGTGCTGAATAATCATTATATGGGTGCCAAAAAAAAAAAAAAATTGAGTCGGTCCAATATGTGCATTTGTAGCCAAAGCCAAAATCACCTTTCCCTTTTAAGTCCATTCATTCCATATTTGCATTCATTTTTTAATTTAGCCAAATTAAAATCATCTCAAAATAGGTGAGTCCATATTTGCATTTCCTTTTTGCATTTAGCTAAAGTCAAATCATCTCAAATAGGTGAGTCCATTTTGCATTAGCCAAAATAAATTTCATTTCAAATAGGTGAGTCCATTTTGCATTTAGCGAAAAATCCAAACATTTTTCTCTCCTTTTAAGGTCAGTCCATTTTGCATTTCCATTTGCATTTAGCCAAAAGTCCAAATATTTTTCTATCCTTTTAAGATTGGTCCATTTTTTATTTTCATTTGCATTTAATCAAAAGTCCAAATCATCTCAATTAAGGTTAGTCCATTCATTTCATTTTTGCATTAGCCAAAATAAATTTCATCCCAATTAGGGTGAATCCATCATTTTGCATTAACCCAATTCAAATTTCAACTCAGAATAGGTGAGTCCAATCTTACATTTCATTTTGCATTAGCCAATTTAAATTTCATCCCAATTAGGGCGAGTCCATTCATTTTGCATAAGCCAATTCAAATTTATCTCAATTAGGGTGAGTCCATTTATTTTCGCATTAGCCAAATTAAAAATCACCTCAATTAGGGTAAGTCCATTCATTTCATTTTTGCATTAGCTAAAATCAAATTCATCTTCCATTAGGATTAATCATCTATGTATTTTAGTTCTCGCACTAACCAAATCATAGAATCATCCCAAATTAAGGCATAACATAATGCATACGTTCCTTTCCATTTGTTTTGCATCCCTTTGTGTGCATCTAAATAATAGAGCATATTATTTTCTTTTCTCCTAGGACCAGTCTTTCCTCGCGTGAAGCACTTAAGTCCCATCTACCTAGAAGATCATCCAATGAGCCCATCACTCATCAAGGATACCAACAATGCTTGCTTTTTCCCCTTTTCCTTATCCATTGTATGTTTATTTCTCTTTCCTGCTTTCCAAAAAAAAAAAAAACCAAACCCAAATTACTTTTCTTTTTTGAACTACGAAGGCCTCGATTTCCGTTATAGTGGATACGTAGGAAGCCCATGAGGTCCGCCCCCAAACCTAATCTTATTTCCAACTTCCATTTCCTATTCTCAAAATCAAAGCCGCTTTGCCCTATCCATAGGAGTAGAAACTAATCGGGAAAAGCATAAATCAATCAAAAAGCATGCCAATCTGATCCAACATCAAACCGTTAGGAGCACGGTCCATCGAGCATCATTACATCGCAGTTCAAGTGACCTACCCTTCTTTAGGCTTTACTTTAGGGAGTGGGGGCTAAATTGTAATTTTGTCTTCGTCTTTTTAAACTTTTTTGCATCATCTTAATAAAAGAATGCATTTGTTTTAGGAATAAAGTCTTGCATCCATCTCTTTTGCATGAGTCAAACTCCTAAAAATATAAAAATTAAATAACAAAGCACCCTATAAGGAATTATTCAATCAAGCAGCATTAAGCATCAAGCATCAAGTAGCTTTAAGCATGAAGCAACATAAAGCACCACATCAGCATCGGGGAGGTCACCAACATCGTTACTTTAAAAGAGGATCTTCCATGCCATTGAAGACTCGGACTCGGAAACTATACCATTTTGAGTACTACCAAAGATTGGTACAAACCTCTTCCCTCGTTTGCTTTGATTACAAGTTATTCCGAGTATTATTGCATATGTTTTCATTCGATTTTGACTGACTCGGAAAACTCATTTTCATCTATCATCTCACACTCGATGTTTCGAGTCACTCGGACACTACTCAAATCTACCGCATGTTCAAATAATCTCTCTAACACTTCATATCCGAGTTCGACTGCATATCTTGAAGTAAAGTGAATTACAACGTTAATTCGACTTTCTAAGTCAGCACATTTGTTTAACAATTATTTTTCTAGATCAAGTACTTATACTTTGATGTTTTCACTCTTACAACTTAATCTTTCCTAAGACTTACTCGATGGAATTTGAGTATAATGAATATTAGACTCAAAAATTCCACTCTTCTAGGCCTGAGATAATTATGCACTTAATTATCCTAATTAAATTATTATCTATGCCTAATCTTAGACCAAAGTATTTTATACTTTGAGAACCAAAATTATTTACTTTTGTAGGTCATCAAAACGAGGTTATCTCTTTTTTATTTATAAAAGTAATCGGCTTCAAGTCGTCAATCACCAACAAACAAGGCTTTTCTACTTCGAATAAGGCCTAGAGGTTGTGTCAAGATTGTCTACTTCCAAAACTGGAAACCTTCAACGCTAAGCTCAACGGTGGTTTCCACCTTACTATTTAGACACCACCAGCTGATTGGAGTATCCTTAGGAGTCACAAACCGTTGTAAAACATTAACATCTCAACGGATCTTTTCTAAGCGACTAAGAAGAACCATTACAACGGTCACAAAGGACTTTTGTTCGGAAATTAGTCATAACGGCTAATTTGCTTGGTCATCTATAAATAGAAGCCAGCTCTCAAGACTTAAAGATTGCTTGGACATATTGTCAATACACATTACTTAAGCAAAAGTAATTGTATTCATACTTAATCTTCTATTTACAACTCTTAGCTTGTAATTCATGCTTTCCGAGTTGTAAAGTCTCGTAATCGATTACATACTCTTACTTACTTTCTAAGTAAGGTCCCTTGACTGAGTTGTAAGGATTAACTCAGCTAAGTTGTCCGTAGCTGTAAAGGTTATCTCAGTTAGGAAGTGCTAGATTATATAAAGGAATTTCGAGTCTAGGAAAACTCGTTAAAGAATTGTTTAAGGGAGCAATTCTCATTGAGTCGATCTGCTGTATTTTGTGGATTCGAAATAGTGGATTTGACTTGGTGCTTGGACTAGC
Organism: Talinum fruticosum; assembly: GCA_021018815.1. Classification (NCBI taxonomy): domain Eukaryota; kingdom Viridiplantae; phylum Streptophyta; class Magnoliopsida; order Caryophyllales; family Talinaceae; genus Talinum; species Talinum fruticosum. The sequence continues at coordinate 4,839,996 of JAITYX010000010.1, read as the reverse complement.
ACTGGCTGTGGTTTTCTACCCCAAGAGGGTTTCTACGTATATATGAGTTCGGACTTTTCGAGTCCAATCTAGACTCAAACTGTCTTGATTGTTCTTTTGAAGCGAAAATCTTCCGAGTTTGTTAAAATTTCCTCATCACCCATTCACCCCCTCTCTAGGGTGATTAAGACTCTCTAAGAGAAAACCTTCAATTGGTATCATAGCCTAGCCTTTCAGAAAGGGTCTAACAACCTAAAGGTCTAAAGATCAAATGGCTCGGAACAATGGAGAGTTCGATGAAGGAAGATCTTCCAGCGAGACCACCTAAGTTCAAAGGATCAAATTTCGTGCACTCTGGAAGAAGCTAATGGAATGCTTTCTGCTAGACCATGATGAAGATGTATGGAACATCATACAAGAAGGCAATTACAATCCAATGAAGATGGAAGATACAAGACCTGTGCCTAAAGCAAAGTTCGAGTACACCACTCGAAGAGGCGGAAAAGTTCGAAAGAACTTTAAAGCAATGAACATTCCGATGTGCGCCATCAACTTAGAAGAATATAATAGTGTCGACTGTGACATAGGTAAGTATGCGTGGGACACTCTTGTCAACACATATGAAGGAACAAGCCAAGTAAGACAAGTGAAGATAAGTCAATATCTTCACAAATATGAGTTGTTCAAGATGGAATCGAAGAAAACATCACTCGGATGTTTATACGCTTCACCGAGATTACCAACAATCTCGGATCTCTCGGTAGAAAGATTTCCCATGAAGAAATGTGCGGAAAAATTCTAAGAAGTCTACCCAAGAGAAGATGGGGTCCCAAGGTGACAACCATCGAGGAAGCTCAGAATCTCTCTCAACTAAAGCCAAACGAACCGATTGGGAAGCTTCTTACCCATGAAATCCATCCGGAAGAAGAGGATGCTGAGGTCGGCACCAAAAAGACCACTGCAGCTGAAAGCCTCGGAAAGTAGAGGAGAAAATCTGAGTTCCTTAGATTAAGAAGAAGATCCCATGGAACTCATTGCTCGAGGCTTCAAAAGAATGATGAAGCACAAGAAATGGGAGAAAAGGCTAAGAGAAGAGTTCTACAAGAAAGATAAAAAGGACGAGAAAAGGTAAACACTCATCCCCTTCAAAGTTATCTTTAACTAAGAACTCGGTCTGTTTTGAATGTGGCAGCAAAGATCATATCGTGAAAGACTCGTCTAAGAAGAAAAAGGGATAGAAAGAAGAAGAAGGCTATGATGGCCACATGGAAAGATGAAGATTCATCTCAAGAAGATGAAGACTCGGACGACTCAAAGTGTCCGATGGAACTATAAGACTCGGAAGTCGAATCGAGTCGGACTCGACAACTTAGACATTGAGGAGACAAATCCTCGGGAGGTAATCGAATACTTTCTTAAGTTCTCCAAAGTTGATTTAGCTAAATATATTTTCACTTTGGAAGAAAAGTCCAATTCTGATTCTTCTCAATTCAATCAACAACTTGAGTCTCCGGCCTCTCGAGAGCATTAGTTTGGAAAATGAATTGGAAAAGCCGAGGCTTACTCTAAGACAACTCAAGACTAGTACTCAAACTAATGAGATTGAGTCCGAGACACTCGAAGAGAAAATGAGTATCCGAAATAAAAGCTCAATGAATCTCAAGAGCTTGTTTTGAAATTTACTCAAGGTCGGAAAAACTTGACATGCTTCTAGGCTCTTAATGTGTCTCCTTCGTAAAGGAAGGACTTGGTTTTAACAAAGAGGAGGAATCAAATTCCTACTCATATATTTTAAAAAATGGTTCCAGAATTGTGAAGTTCGGGAAGGCTGAGAATGGTCCTATTCATAAAAATGAAAGGATGATTGAGCCTGAACAGTTTATAAGAGAAGACCTTCTCCACCCGTTTATGAAAGAAATGATTTTCAAAAGAAAGAGACACGAGACTTAGTTTTCTAAAAGAAGACTCAGAATCGGACCAAACCCAAAGTTATTCAAATCTCGATTCCCAAGAGTCTTCTTCCTTAGAAAAGGACCACGAGTAAAGGGACTTGCTTGGGTTCATTAGAGGAAGTGAGAAGGGTTAGTGTGTTTTTGACTTGCAGGTAACTCGAAAAAGACAAAGGGTCTTTGGTACCTAGACAGTGGATGCTCACGCAACATGTCGGGACATTCAAGACTCTTTTCCGAGTTAGAAGGTTACAAAGGAGGCAAAGTCACTTTTAAGGGCAAGATAGTTGGAATAAGAAAGATTGGAAAAGGAGATAACCTGGTTAACCCAGTCTATGTTGTCAAGGGATTAAAGTACAATCTACTCAAGCATCTCTCAACTTGTGCTATAAAGGTCAAGAGGTAAGGTTCACTCGGACAAATTGCTATATTTATGATGCAATCACCAAAGAGACTAAGCTCTCGGGTAAGAGATCGGGTAATACCTACACTATTCCTCTTTCGATCCAAGTCATAATTTATCCTGTTTAAATCACTACATGATGATTCTTGGACATGGCATCGTAGACTAGGTCATGTTAGTATGCATACTGTTAAAAACCTTGTATCTCATAGTTTAGTCGGAGGTTTACCTAATCGTGCCTTTAAGAAAGATAAAATCTATGAAGCATGCACAAAAGGGAAACAGGTCGGATCATCTTTCAAATCTCTTAAACCTGTCTCCACATCCAAAGTGCTTGAAATGTTGAATATGGATTTATGTGTTGAAATCCTTGTAAAGAGTCTCAAAGGTAAATCTTATGCACTTGTGGTTGTTGATGACTACTTACGAATTACCCGGGTGTGTTTTCTTAAGCACAAAAATGAAGCCTTCAAAGAGTTCGAGCAAGCTCTGCAGAAAAATTCAAGTAGAGTCCCGCACTCGGATCGGAAGAATTCTAACTAACCATGGAAGGGAGTTCGATTACTCGGAATTTGCAGAGTTCTACAACAAGAATGACATCTCCCACAACTTCTCAGCACTAAGAACTCCTCAACAGAATGGGGTAGTAGATAGAAAGAACATAACTCTTTAAGAAATAGGAAGGAAAATGATGATTGAACACGATCCGCCTTACTATTTCCGGGTTGAGGCGATCAACACAAGCAAACTACACACTAAACAGATGCCTCATCGGACCCATTTTGAAGAAAACTCCATCCGAACTCTACAAGGGAAAGAAACGAAACATCTCATACTTCAAACCCTTCGATGTAAGTGCTATGTTCACAATAATGGTAAGGATCACTCGACCAAGTTTGATTCTCATTCAGATGAAGGTATCTTTCTTCGTTATTCATCTCATAGTAAAGCATATCGCATTTTCAATAAAAGAACTAACAAAGTGGAAGAAAGCATCCACATTGTGTTTGATGAGTTTGATCAATGAAAACCAAGTAAGTCAACGTTCTCGGATTTGAAACTTAGTCGAGATGAAGATGATCTTAGTGAAGCTGAGCTCGGACAGAGTCAAAAGAAAGCATCGCAGAATGAGGCAGCTCGAATATCATGATTCGGATCGAACTAGCTCAAGAGCCAGCTCGGAATATCGAAGGTCAATTAGATGAGCAAGCGCAATCGGATCGAGATCATCGAAGATCAACCAGTTCAACCCTCAAATCCGGTGAACCGGAGAACAGGTAAACCATTCAAATATGCTTCGAGCCACCCACTCGAGAACATCTTGTCCGACATCAACAGTGGGGTAAGAACTCGCTCTTCTTTGTAAAATCTATGTGCATTCACTACATTCATATCATTAACTGAAGCCAAAAATGTACTCGAGGCCCTAAATGAACCTAAATGGATCGAGGCCATGCAAGAGGAACTTAATCAATTTAAAAGAAACCAAGTCCGGAATTTGACCAAACGACCTTCCGACCACCCATTCATAGGAACTAAATGGGTTTTCAAGAACAAATTGGATGAGGATGGGTTGGTAGTCGAAATAAGGCTAGACTTGTGGCTCAAGGTTACAATCAAAAATAAGGAATTGATTGTGGGGAAACCTTTGCACCAGTTGCTAGAATTGAAGTAATTAGAATCCTATTAGCATTTGCATCTAGCATGAATATTAAATTATATCAAATGGATGTCAAATGTGCTTTTCTGAATGGTTTCATTCAAGAGGAAGTCTATGTTGAGCAACCCCTAGATTTGAAAACACAGAATTTCCAAATCATGTTTTCAAGTTGCAAAAGGCTTTTTATGGTTTTAAACAAGCTCCCGGAGCTTGGTATGAAAGACTCGAGCAGTTTCTTGGTTGAAAATGATTTTAAAAGAGGTCAGATTGACAAAAATCTTTTCATAAAAACCCGGGGAAAGACTTTCTTATTGTTCGATTTATGTTAATGATATAATTTTTGGAGCTAATAATGAAAATCTCTTTCGTGATTTTTCCGAGTTAATGAGACAAGAATTCCAAATGAGCATGATGGGAGAGCTCAATTTCTTTCTTGGTCTACAAATCAAAAAAATAAAGATGGCATCTATGTCCATCAATCTAAGTATACCAAGGAGTTGCTAAAGAAGTACAAGCTTCAAGATCCAAAACAAGCAGCAACACCAGTGAGTAGCGAGCATGAAATTGGACTCGGATGAAAAAGGTAAGGCGGTAGATCGAAACTCTATCGAGGTATGATTGGATCTCTGCTATATCTTACATCTAGTAGGCCGGACATTATGTTTAGTGTATGTTTGTATGCAAGATTCCAAGCTAATCCAAAAGAATCACATCTCACAGCGGTGAAGAGAATTTTTAGATATCTTGTAGGGACTCGGAATCTAGGTCTATGGTTTTCAAGAGACTCGGAACCGACCCTCACTGGATACTCGAGATGCTGACTATGCTTGGATATAAGGTTGATAGAAAGAGCACCTCAAGAGCATGCCGGTTTCAGGTCAATCCCTTATATCTTGGAACTCAAAGAAGTAGAACTCAGTTGCTCTATCAACTATTGAAGCTAAGTACATTGCAGCTGGAGCATGTTGTGCTCAGATTCTATAGATCAAGAACCACTTGAAAGACCTTGGACTTTCATTCAAATCAATTCCAATCAAGTGTGACAATCGAGTGCAATCATCATTACTAAGTATCCAGTTCAAGCACTCAAAGACAAAGCATATTGAGGTCAGGTATCATTTTTTGAGAGACCATTATGAGAAAGGTGATATTGAACTTGAATTCATTCCTACAAAATTTCGATTAGCTAATATCTTTACTAAGCCACTTAGTGAGGATCCGTTTTGTTTCATTAGGAATGAACTTGGCATGATAAATGCATGATTATGTGTTATTCTAAGTGAAATTATCTTGCATGATTATGTGTTACATGTTCTTCTCTTTGTCCTAATAACAATTAGTTCAGTTGACCCAGTGATACTCGTGCTAGGAGTTATTGTCTGTTTGCGCTTTTCGAGTCACTCGGAAACTTTACTGAGTTAGACTCGGCTTTTGAGAAAGTTGGACTTCAAACTTCCGAAATCATCTCTACATTAGTGGAGAATTTCAGAAATTTCTTTTAAAATTTCTCCTTTTCTCTCTCTCTATCACACGCATTGATCGGTAAGCCACCCGTTAGGAGACGGACACTAGAATTCTAACCGTTGGAGAGCTACACACCGGTCTCGAGGTGACCGTTGGAGATTTGGATCGAACGGATATCGAAGGACATTCTTTCGCTATAAATAATATCCCTTTTCCTTCATTTCGCTACTTTAGTCTCTCGCTAACCTAAACTCTCGCATACTCGCTCTTGCAATCTAAGCTCTCAAGCACTCTCAATGCTCTCTCTCTTTCTCTCGTTTCTTCGAGTTAGCTCATCTTCTTCTCACAACTTCTCAACCATGCCTAAAAAGGTTCCGCTCCGGATTTCCTAAGTTTTACAACTAAGAAGCCCATAACCAAAAGCTAAGAGGGTCTTTCTAATCCCTCTAAAATCCTTGTCACCCAACACCTTACGTTGGATGACAAATTCTTTCACTCTTACAATCTAAGCTCTCAAGCACTCTCGGTGCTCTCTCTCTCTCTCTCTCTCTCTCTCTCTCTCTCGTTTCTTCGAGTTAGCTCATCTTCTTCTCATAACTTCTTAACCATCCCTAAAAAGGTTCTCGTTCTAGATTTCCTAGGTTCCGCAACTAAGAAGCCTAGAACCAAAAGCTAATAGGGTCTTCTAACCCCTCTAAAATCCTTGTCACCCAACACCTTACATTGGATGACAAATTCTTTCTAACCACAACCTTTTCGTGGTTGAAACACATCAAAACTACCGGAGTATACAATTTTCTTTGCTTTAGTGAGTTCATATACCCCGAACTCGTTGCTGAATTTTATTCGAACCTTTCTTGCTCGAGGGGATCATCACCTCTAAAGTTCGCAACATAGTGGTATGTATTAATCTCTCTCTCCTCTATCGACTTTTTAACGTTTCATCTATCTTCCTCAACAAAAACCCCATCCCCTTTAATGAGGTTGTTGATGAGTTCTTTCAAAAATATGCCAAGGAAGTCCCCGAGTCACGCAAGAACTTTTCTATGACTCGGATGAAGACTGAGGCTAGACTTCTCTGTTTCTTGCTGATCGAACTTTATTTTCTCACCACTCCAAAGAAAGAAAATCCTAACTCTAAAATTCCCAAAGCTCTATTCGATATTCTTGAGGGCTACGACGTAGACCTCTTCCCCAGCATTATCGAGCGGATGGCCACCGTGCCTACTCGGACTAAGAAATCCATCCCTCTTCATTTCGGAGCCCCGCTTACCCTTATCTTTAAGCAATTCAAGGTTCCGCTCCCTCGGACCCAAACGAAGTGTCCGAGGCCGCCATAGTCGTTGGCGTAAAAGAGCTTCTTTAATACGTGTACCAGGAAACCCAACCTGGTGTCCGGGTCTATAGCTTAGAACTAAGGTAATCTTCCCCTCCACCTCGGACTCGGACTCCTTTCTCACTCCCTCCTCCACCCGGCAAGTGCTTCCACCTCAAGTCCTCCTCGCGAAGCCACTATCGCTTTGTCTACCGCACCGATAGACAAACTCTTCTAGAGATACCAGTGCTACCACCCCCGGATCTCCAACATCTTCACAAGCATATCAGCGCGAGCGCACTAGACGCTCATCCGCCTCAACTTAGGCTGCCCCAACTCCACCATCTTAATTTCTTTTTCTCTTCTTTATTTATTTTTTTGTCCGGACATCAAATTGTATCCACTTGATACATTCTTCCCCATTTTTTGTTTTTGCTGAAAGGTAAGGGGAGAATACACTAGAAAATTTATTGTCTTGTTTAGGGGAGTTTTCTCGCCCTCTCTCTTATATGTGTTTTTTTTTGTGTGTTTTATGTATATATATAAATGAAGCTTCTAATTTCGAGCATATTGATTTCTGAGTATAACTCTTTATGAGTTTAAATTTCTCATTTAGTTTGCTCCGATATATCAGCTTGTTTCTCTATCTCACTCGATATAATTACTCACCACTCTTCACCATATGAGTTATCTCCGTAAATATTCTAAGTTCGAAACACTTCACTCTTTACTCGTATTTTCTACGATATTTCACTAAGTCGAATGAAAACTCATGATTCTATTACTAACAAAGTTTCTATCTAAGTATGGAATGCCTTTCATCAAAAAGGGGAGATTGAAGACTCAAACTCGAAAACTATACCATTCTCGAGTACTACCAAAGATGGGTACAAACCTCTTCCCTCGTATGTTTTGATTACAAGTCATTCCGAGTATTATAGAAACTATTGCATATGTTTTCATTCGGTTTTGACTAACTCAGAAAATTCATTTTCATCTATCATCTCACACTCGATGTTTCGAGTCACTTAGACACTACTTAGATTTATCGCATGTTCAAATAATCTCTCCAACACTTCATACCTAAGTTCTGATCGCATATCTTGAAGTAAAGTGAATTACTCGCGTTAATTCGACTCTCTAAGTCGAGCATATTTGTTTGACAATTATTTGTTTAGATCAAGTACTTATACTCGACGTTTTCACTCTTTGAAGTTGATCTTTCCTAAGACTCGACTCGATGGAATTTGAGTATAATGAATATTAGAATCAGAAAATTCCACTCTTCTAGGCCTCGAGATAATGATGCACTTAATTATCCTAATTAAATTATTATCTATGCCTATTCTTGGACCAAAGTATTTTATACTTTGAGAACCAAAATTATTTACTTTTGTAGGTTATCCAAACGAGGTTATCTCATTTTTGAATTACAAAAGTAATCGGCTTCAAGTCGTCAATCACCAGTAGACCAGGCTTTTCTACTTCTAAACAAGGCCCGAAGTCGTGTCGGGATTGTTTGTTTCCAAAACTGGAAAACTTCAATGCTAAGCTCAACAGTGGTTTCAACCTTACTTTTCGGACACCACCAGCTGATTGGAGCAGCTTTAGGAGTCAAGAGCCGTTGCACAACGTTCACATCTCAATGGATCTTTTCTAAGCGACTCAAAAGAATCTGCTACAACGGTCACAAAGGACTTCTGTTCGAAATTAGTCACAACGGCTAATCTGCTTGGTGATCTATAACTAGAAGCCAACTCTCAAGACTTGAAGATTGTTGGACATATTGTCAATACACATTACTTAAGCAAAAGTCATTGTATTCATACTTAATCATCTATTTACAACTCCCAACTTGTAATTCATACTTTCCGAGTTGTAAAGTCTTGTAATCGTTACATACTCTTTCTTACTTTCTGAGTAAGGTCCCTTGACTGAGCTATAAAGGTTAACTCAGCTCAGTTGTCCCTAGCTGTAAAGGTTATCTCGGTTAGGAAGTACTAGATCGGATAAGGGAATTTTTGAGTCTAGGAAAACTCCGTAAAGAATTGTTTAAGGGAGCAATTCTGGTTTAGTCAGTCTGCTGTATTTGACTTGGTGCTTGGACTTTTCTCGCCCAGGAGGGTTTCCATGTATATCCGAGTTCACACTTTTTGAGTCCAATCTAGACTCGGATCTGTCTTGATTATTCTTTTCAAGCGAAAATCTTCCGAGTTTTTAAAATTTCCTCATCATCCTATTCACCCACCATCTAGGGTGACTAAGACTCCCAAGAGCAAACCTTCAACCATCAACTAATCAAAGTTCACCAACTCTTCAACATTCTAGAAGAGCTAGATACAAGCACCCAAGAAGAATGTGGGGGCTCAAGATCGAAAGGGTTATACAACCACAACAACTCCAAGAATACTCGGGGAAGACACCAATCGTCTACCTTACAAAGGAGCTATTAGCAGAAAACTAAAAGCTCAAATTTCGAATGAGGCACATCACCTTATGGAACATCATATTTTCAAACAAGCAGACTTTAGATCATCCAACGACCAAGTCTAGGCAAGAATTTTTAGTCGATCTTTAGGCCCGTAACGATCAAGGTTCATACATAACTTAGTAAAGCTTCAAACCCATCAGCAGTTAGAGTTCGGACGGAACTTAGTCGAGCTTCAAGCCCAATAACGGTGAAGGTTCAAACAACCCTCGTCGGGCTTGAGGCCCAACCGTGGTCAAGGTTCGGACACCCCACCTATACTTCAGGACCATTCCATGGCCAAGTCAAGGAATCTCATTTGAAACTTAATCAGTTATAGACATCTTCGGGTAACACGTGAAACTATTTATGTTAGACTATTAGCTAACAAATTTGTTAGTGCAGAAAATTTTTTAGCCAAGCTTTAGACCAAGAAAAGTCAAGCTTAGGCACACCTAGTCGAACTTCAAATTCAAGAAGCGGTCAAGTTTAGGCACCCCAGCTGGACTTCGGACTTGACTACCTAAGTCATGTTCAATCTCCCTACCAAGCTTCGGACTAAACTCATGGTCAAGTTTCAGCACACCCATCCAAACCTCCGGTCTCTAAGCAGCCATGTTCGAAATAACCAACCCGGATTTTAGACTCCATCAGTCATGTCCAGGGCCCTATTAGAGTTCAAGTCACAAGGTTCCAAATTTCAAATGCAATCGGATTCTAATGTAATGCCGGTACCAGTGCAAGCACCCTTTAGTGTCTACTTTCACCTTCGTCTTTCAAACTCGGTCAAAGTAGGGGCTAATCGTAGATACCAAAAAGTGTCATCCTTTTTCTATTTTATTTATTTGTGGCCCGATGATGAAATCCCGAGTCCTGTTTGGGGATTTGGATCACGTATTGTGTTTGATTGGTGCGTAGAAAGCCAATAAACCACAAAGAACCCCCAACACTACATAAATAGCCTTTTGCCTTGGATCATTCAAAAATCCCCTTTGTTTTCGGATGACCCAAGGTCGGGCCAAGCCTCCAGAGACAACAGAGTCCGAGTGTTGTGTAATGAGGAATTCGGGCTCAAAACACTACGTTTTACTTTTTCTAATTAGACAAGGAGTCGAAGACCTCAAGACGACGTTAGACGCTGCATTTCATGACCATAAGCATCAAAGTGTTGCATTTTGGCTCCAAGACAGTCCACCCGAGACTAGGAGCACGCGTCTCGCATAAAAATTGAAAGCTATCAAAAATAGAAACTTGCCAAAAATGGAAACCTGTAAAAATGGAAACTTTCATTTTTGGAAAGGTGCTTGGCCGGTGTTTTCCATCCCAAAACCTTAAGTGGAACGCTGAATTTTGCCCCGGAGACTCCCTTGGAAGCACGCTAAGGCATGAAACTCTAGGCAACACGCTTGGTGGCCGGTGCCATGAATTAGATCCTATACGGTTCTATCCTTTGCTTTATCCGGTCTTATCACTTTGAACTTGGCCCGGTTTTTGCTGCTGCTTTTGGATGGTCTGGCTGAGCTAGCCCTAGGTCACTTCCTTGACCTAACCTCTCCCTATACTTGGCTCTCATTCCCATACTCGCTTCCTACCTTAGCATCACACTATTGAAACTCACCTAAGAGCTACCGAATACTCTCTTTGGTATTCCGATCTTTTGGTCCCTTTTCAGCCTATTACTTCTCTAGATCCATCATACTCCCTACATCCGATCCCTAAAATCCATTAGTCACACATCGGCCCACCTATCTCCAAAAAACTCAAAAACCCTTTTAAATCACCACCATCGCATCAAGAGATCCAGGTCCGAGATCCGAGATCGGCGAGTTGGACAACCTAAAGGCACAAATTCGATCTTCAATGGTTTATTTCATTTATCTGTTTTCTTTATTGCTTTTTGTATTGTGGACAAACGATGTATCACTTTCAATTCCTAATTCGCTTTAAATCAAATTTAGTAAACTTCGGAAATCTTAATAAAAGGTTCATCTCCACATTCGAAAATCAACGTTGTAAAAACCATCTTCAAAATCATATCTTTAAAAAAGAGACCCAACACAAGTAGGGAAGCTTGGCAAGCCCCGACCGGCCGTGGTTCCTACACCGCTTGACATAACAACTTGAGCAAATGAAATTATTTAGGCAAGATGTCCGTCTCGAGTTCTATCCGAGTGGGTCATAAACCTAGAGATAAGTGTTCACTCAAGAGTAGCTTTCGAGTGGGTCGACAAAGATGAAACTTAAAAGATAGGTTTTCCGAAATGTGTGAATGACTTGAGTTCAAAACGATAAAGAGAGATAGAGTCATACTTGAGTCTTCAAAATCCTATCCTGGAGGAGCAATCAAATTGATGATTTAGATGCGGAAGAGTGATTTCAGTACATCAACCTAGATCGGTTAAAGAAATATTACATTTAGCACTTAACTAAACAAGTCTAGGTGATAGCCGAGCCTAACCCAAACTAGGCGAGAGGCCTTAGCCAGTGCGACCACCGCCTCGTCAATGGTGGGATGGTCGAACCAAGCTCGCAAGTCGTTACTTTCTTTGCCATATTTAGTCATTTTTCGGGCTGTCCATTTTAGACGATCCATTACAATTATTTCACTTTAGGTAAGCAATTTAAAAAATAAAGCATAGAAGTGAGCATAAAACTTACTTTTTGCTTTATTAATAATAGGGTAAGCATATTACATACCAAAATACATAGCTATTTAAAAGGGAAATAACAAGCATAAAACTTGTGAAATTAAATAAGTCCTAAAGAGGCAAAATAAATCTCCTATAAATATTTCATCCTAATCCTAAGCCCTAGTCTATTTTTACTTTATTTCCCTTTTAGTTACTAGACTCAACTGCGCCCCCTTGGGTTCGCTTCTTCGCTTGTTCAATCCTACGAACCTTTCTTTCCTCTTCTTCCTTAGCCTTTGCTTCTTTTGGTGTGCCCGTTCATTAGCTTGTGGGCCACTTCGTGGATCTATAGGGGTGTAGCAATAGGAGCATTCCTCTTCTGGTCACATTCTTGAGCCCTCATAACCTTGCGTCTCTCGAGGTCGGACTCCCTTATCCATTCCAAATAGAATGCATAGACAGTTACATGTTGCTCATCTGCAGGCATTAGCAACCAAGGCGATGAGGTTCATCCAACGATTCGCTCCAAGATCGTGCTCGCCTACTGCTACTCGGAAGATCAAAAGATGCAGGCGAGATGTAATCAAGATAACGTAGGTCTTGTATTTAACCGATTTACCGCATGACACAGTATGGAAAGTAGTATGTACGGATTCGATTTCTATAGATACAGCTGCATGAGGTGCTCTTATGGCTAAGGCCGAAGGTGAATCCAAGGACCTCATTGAGAACATGGCGGCCAACGGTTATCATTGGTGCAATGAGATTCTTGAGAAACAAAAATCCTAAATAGCCCAATAAGTGAGTCATCTTTCTAGACCTCAAGGGCATTTTTCGGGCTAGCTAGAGATCAACCCTAGGGCTCATGTCAACATTGTTCAAACCTCGTAGTGCAGAGGTAGTAGAAAGTCCTGTTATGGTTTTGTACGAAGATAAGCATAATACTACTCAAGTTAGGTAGCAAAGTCCACTTTAGAGTTAAGAGGAGCATGCCCCCAAAGTACCTCCCTGTATGCCCATATTGGCCACCTATACCATATCCTCGAGAGGATGTTCGAGCCTAGATTTATGAAATTTATTAATATGTTGAAGACGATCTACATCAACATGCCATTCTCAAAGGTCGTCAAGGAAACACCCTCCTAATTTAAGTTTTTAAGATAGATACTTTCTAAGAAGACTAAGTTGGAGGGTGTTTCAGTATTAAGCATGGGGAGGTATGCAGTGTAGTCATACAAAGCAAGTCACCTTCTAAGCTATAAGATCCTCGGGAGTTTTTCCATTCTTTGGTCAATCAAGGGAGTGTAGATTGATAGAGCCCTTTGTGATCTCGAAGCAAGTGTGAGCGTAATGCCACTTCCACTCTATAGAGAGCTTTAGCTAGGCGATATGCAACCCACCAATATCTCTATTTACCTTGCGGATCGGTCGTTCCCTATGATTTCATGGTGATAGATATGGATGAGAGTATCCGAGTCCTTATTATTTTAGGGAGACCATTTCTAACAACAAGTAGGAGCTGTGATTGATGTATTTACAGGGAAGATATCCTTTCATATATGTGGTGAAAAGTGCTGATTTCTTCCTCCCACCATCACTTGTACCCTTGGCTATTGTTCCAAGTCCTGCAGCTTGATATGATATCCACACATAAGATGAGCTACGCACCCCCACCTGTTTCACCAAACATGTCCACCAAAGTTGATATTCGATTTGCTTAGAGTGTTGATTATGAAGAGGAGGTAATGGATGCCATGTCATAATTCCACTCTTTAGTTTATCCTCCTCCCCAACCCTTACTTTCTACCATTTGAGGTAAGGGTCAAGCTTAGCGACCTTAAATAAGTGTTTCTTGGGAGGCAACCCAAGCCGGTTTATTTGCTTTTGAAAAAAAAGACACAATAATTGGAAAAATTAAAAAAAATAAGGGGAATGAAAAGAGTGTGTGAAAATTATTTTGAAAAAAAGGCAAGGAAAGATATAAAAATAGTTGGTTATGCAATTTCGCACAACCGTGCATCTACCGTGTTGCGGGTCAAAGAATAGCCCGGATGTCGCACGGCTGGCTATGCAGAAATTGCATAGCCGTGTGAGTCAGCCAGAGTTAGGCCATTTGGCACGGCTAACCGTACGAAGATTCGCATAACCGTGCTAGTACACTAACAAAGTTTAGCATTTTGCACGGGTGCCAGTGCGGGACTTACATGACCATGCGAATCGGCCAAAATCGTGGTTGTTTTGCACCGTAGACTCGTGCATAAACCACACAACCGTGCATGTTCAGCAAGCGTAAAAGAACATTTGCACAAGTAGGCCGTGCAACATTCAAAATTTAGCAATTTGGAACCCGACTTTCAGCCTTTCTCCCTCACTCTCTCGGTCCCCTCTTCGAAAGAAACCCTCAATTTGCCGTCTCCACTCCCCAAATCCCCTCTACCCTACCGCCGACAACCTAGTGGCTGCCATCGACTTCCGTCGCCGACCTCCGTCTACCAAACCACCACTGAATTCTTCCTTTTATCTCGCTCCCTCTCTTCGCTAATTTCTCTCTCTCCACTCCCCAAATTCAACCCACCCTCCACTCGAAACCACCACCATCGGCCACCCCATTGCCACCACCACCCACCACACTCCCACCCCGCCCCTACAAGTGGGCCTTCGATCGCCATCACTACTACTCGTTACTCTCTTCTCACCGCAACCGTGCACCACTCCAAACCCGCTCGCACAACGGTGTAAATGACTCCCAGACCCTCTTAAGAGCAAAATTTACTCGTCTTTTCGCTCTTTGCCCACTACATTCAACCGGATTTTGGTGATTCAAGTTAATTTTGAGGTTTGGTGTTTAGATTTTGGAGATTGGGTTCTTGATTTTAGGGTTTGAACTTGAGCTCAAGATTTCGATGTTACTTGCTGAACTTGGGTACTTGGAATTTGCTCTCGGTTGAAATTAGCTACGTGGAAGACCTTAATTGCTGCTCATCATGCCACCTAAGAAGAAACCGTGCACCACTAACCCCACAGGTGTTTCCTCTTCTTGTCGAGCCCTTGTGGCTCGAGGTAAAAGCTCTTAGTCCTCTCATACTCAAAATGTTTATGGTATTGAATTTGGTAATGCTGCCCAAAAGACTAAGTATGATTAGATCATTTCAAGAGAGGTTAATGCCCCCAAATTTTTGGATGCTGATTGGATTCAAAATTTGGGTTCGTGGGATGACCTTTGTACATTGTTGAAAATTTTGGGTCCGCTCGAGTTGGTCACCCATCATTTTGGTGTTTATGCTAGGCTTGTTTAGGAGTTTTATAGTTTATTTCGACTAGATACCAACCCACTTGTAGGAACCACTGGTCGACCGGGGTCCGCATCAAGCTTCCACATGAAACCTTGGCGTTTCCTTTTAGAAGTTCTCTTTTTTAAAGGGCTTTAAAAATGAATTTTAGAAAGTGGGGATTAATCTCTTATTAAGATTTCGAGTTTTATTAGGTTGAATTAAAGATGAATTAAATTAAATTGATTGGCATTTTATTAATTATTTTATTTTAGAAATTATTTTCAAAATTCTCGGGATATTATTTCTTAACCGAGCAAGATAGAAAAAGTTATGGATTCACGTCTGTCGTGAGGCTATAGGGCCGATTAGTGCAAAAACACCAATCTAGACCAAAACCACGGCTATTGATTACTCGGTGTTCACCGAAGCCAACACATGGCGGTCAGTGGCGCCGCCTACAGGTCATGGCTGAAGGAATCAGCCGTGGCCTTTGGCCTGGCAACCAAATCTGGAAGCCTTAAATTTTTTACCTACCGTCGGAAAAATCGAGATGCAATTTCGGATATAAATAAAACAAAAGAAGGAGTCACTAGTTAGTTTTTAGGAGAGAAAAACTAACAAAAACAAAAGTAAAAGAAATTGCTCTTCCGATCTTAGTATGGGAAAACTAAGACCGAAAAAGGCTAAGATGAGTCGATCGGTCTTAGAACCGAGAATCGGATTCAAGGGTGAGGGAACGAAATGTAAGGAAATCCCTTCCATTCCGCCTATCCGAAGACGACCATTACTAATTTGAGTAGCCAATTTTAATGACATACTAAACACAAGCACACAACATGCTAACCAAAATTAAAAGCAACCAAACATGAAGGAAAAGCAATAAAAGCAAATAAAGGAAAGCGGTAAAGCAAAAATAAAATGAAAAGAAAAGAAAAGCGAGAAAGGAAAGAAAGCAAAAACTAAAAGGATTACATCGGGCGGGGAGGAATTAAAGTGTGATACAACTTTGATCGACAATACAAAAAGCGATAAATAAAACATAAAATAAAGAAGCAGTTCAAAGGCCGTGATGCCCTTAGGTTGTCCCACCTGCTGATGTGGATCTCTTGAAATAACAACGACGAATAAAAGAAAGGGGCTTCTTTTTATGAGTTTTGTGAAGGTGAATTTGTAAGGAATAGGAAAGATCAACTGAATGAATGCCCGAGAGATCATAATAACTGAATATTCTTTAGCTCTTTGCAAAGATTCAATGGCGATGTGTAGAAAAGAGGAGTATTTGAGGAGGTTTACTCAGCAAAGTAACATTTAATTGAAGGTCATGTTGATTAGCTTTCTACAAGCATAACGCATAGGAGAAAGCCGTGTCTGAGATGAGAGCCAAGGCTCTCTATTTATAAAGAGAGACCTAGGTTACAAATAACCTAAGGTTGCTCTCGGCCAGCCGTCCAAAGCCGAGCGAAAAAAATCGGGCCATTAAATCGGATGATTAAACCAGATAGAAGTGGATAAAACCGGATAGAATCCAGTTGAAAGCACCAACCACCTTGGTATGCCTAGGGTTTCATGCCATAGCGTGTTGAAGAGGGAGTCTCCAAGCAAAAATGCAGCGTTCTAGTTAAAATATCAAGGGTAAGAGGCATCGGTCACGACCTAGTTTTGAGGGGAAAAGCTCCTAGTCTTGAATGGACTACATTGGAGCTTAAACGCAACACATTGATGCTCATGATCATGAATGTAACGTTTTAATGTCGTCTTATGGTCTGCAGCTCCGTGTCTCGATTGGACAAAAGTAAAATGCGGAATTCTAAGCCTGGAATTTCCCGTACTCAACATTGGACTCCGTTGTCTCCAAAGGCTTGGCCCAAACTTGGACTGTCCAAAAAAAAAAAAAGGATTCTTGGATAGATCCATGGCAAAAGGCTATTTATTTAGTGGTGGTGGATTCTTTGTGGTGTACTACCTTCCATCAACCCCAATTCAACTCAGTCCAAGATCCAAATCTTCATACAAGACTTGAGATTTCATCATCGGGCCAACAATATAAAATACTGAATTAAAGGAGATAAGGGAGAACACGTTTTAGGTGTTTATAGTTAGCTGCCACTTTGACCAAGTCTAAGAGATGAAGGGTCAAAGTAGACACTAAAGGATATTTACCACGATCCTGTGCAGGTGATTTTAATATTAATTGTTGTGTGGTCTATATATTTGGTTGTCTGTTGCACCTAAACTCCAAGATATGGGGCCTGGACTTTGAATAAGTTGTCTATGTGCATGATTATTTTCCATTAATTCAACCGTTAACTCATCACTTGAGGAGGTTGAATGCGAGGTTTTATCCCAAGCATTGTTAGTTGACAATCTTACTTAGGGACTAGAAAGAGCTAAGCATATAGGAGTTGTTAAACCCAAGTATCTATCGGTTTTTTAGGCATTATTTAACCCATTTCCATGGTGATTTAGATGATATTTGTTCGGTTTTGGGTTAGATTATGCTCACTTTCTCGTTATCGCTACCAAAGCTCCTAAATCTCTTAATTAAAGGTTTTTAGGCATAATTGAGGGAGATTCAAGGAAAATTTGATGAAAAACGATAAGGAGGAAAGTTCGAGCCAAAGAAGAGGCAAGAAACGAGCCTATAACTCATCTAGTGGAGTTGGACAGCCAGCTGTGCAAAGCTGCACAGCTGTGCACATCATTAGGCCAAGGGCTACAAGTCAAGGAAGGCCGCACGACCTCCCATACACTTCCTAGACGGCCGTGAGTGATGTTATACAAAGTTGAAGTCGTGCACGACGTCGTTTTGAGGGAAGAGCTCATAGTCTCGAGTGGACTATGTTGGAGCTTAAATGCAAGCACTTTGAGGATCGTGATCGTGAAATGCAATGTTTTAACACCGTCTTATGGTCTTCAACTCCGTGTTTGATTAGAATAAAGTAAAATGCAGAATTCTAAGCCTGGAATTTCCCGGTACACAACCCCGGACTCTGTTGTCTCCGAAGGCTTAGCCCGGACTTGGATGGTTCGAAAGAAAAATGATTCTTCGATCGATCCATGGCAAAAGGCTATTTATTTGGTGTTGGGGGTTCTTTTTGGTTTACTTGCTTACGTCACACCCATTGAATTCAGTTCATGATCCAAATCTTCAAATAGCACTTGAGATTTCATTATCGGGCACATAATATTAAATGCTAAATTAAAGGAGATAAGGGAGGACACTTTTTAGGTGTCTATAGTTAGCTGCCACTTTGACCAAGTCAAAGAGACGAAGGGTCAAAGTAGACATTATTGGATACTTACCTCGATCCTTTGTAGTGATTTTAATATTAATTGTTGTATGGTCTATAGATTTGGTTACTCGTCGAACCTAAACTCGAAGTTAGGGGGCCTAGATCGAAGACTCAAACACTGCTCAATACTTTTCTAAGTTATATAAAAGGAATCAGGTATAACAATTTCATACATATAGAGTTTTGATTCCAAGGCATTCTCTCGTGTCTCAAAAACTTATTTGAGTGAAATAGTATCTTCTCTAAGTAACACAACCCTTACTTATTATATTTATTGCTTATCTCGTGAGCGACTCGAAAACCGGCTCTTTGTTCCGAGTCCAGTTTCACTCGGATTAATCGCGGATTGAATATACCAAGTATTTCGTCTTTTCTCACTCGGAATCGACTTGTGGTTATAAGTCCTATCTTGTTATAGTCGGTATTCTTAGCTCATTTCATGCTTAGTCTATATCAAGTTAATCCTCTCGATATTCTTTATTGAACTTGATTCTTCGTTTAGACTAAGTCGATGGAATTCCGAGTATCATAGATATTGGACTCGAAAATTCCATTTCATTTCGAATCAGATAATCAGCTGGTTTATTTATCAAAATTATTTTATTATCTCGTGTCTAATCTTGGGCCAAAGTATTTTATACTTTGAGAACCGAAATTGATTTACTTCGTAGGTTATTCAATCGAGGATACACTTTTCAAACTACAAAAGTAACCGGCTTCGTAACGTCAAATCACCAGCAGACATGGCTCTTCACCTTCTCTCGCTCCAGCCCCAAGAGATTGTGTCGTGGCTGTTTGTTTCCAAATCTGGAAAACTAGAACGCCAAGCTTAACGGTGGTTTCTACCTTATCTTTCAAGACACCGCTAATGGTTTTGGGACTTCCAAGAGAGCTAAATCGTTGTCCAACGTTCATATTACAACGGATACTTTCCGAGCGACTCGAAAGCCTCTATCAATGGTCACAGAGGACTCTCGGTCAGCAGATGAAGATAATGGCTACTCTGCCCGATCATCTATAAATAGAAGCCATCTCACAAGACTTGAAGGTTGCCGAACATATTGTTCATACACATACTTGCTCAAAGTTATTGTATTTACTTTCAATCTTCAACCTACAACTCCCACTCTGTAATTCATTACTTTCTAAGTTGTAAGGTCTTGTACTCGATTACAAACTCTTTCTTACATTCTTTGTAAGGTCCCTTGACTAAGCCGTGAGGGTTAACTCGGCTTAGTTGTCCCTAGCTGTAAGGGTTATCTCAGCTAGGAAGTACTAGATCGGATAAGGGAATTTCGAGTCTAGGAAAACTTGTATAGAGTTGTCTAAGGGAGCAACTCGGGTTCAGTCGATTCACGGTATTTTATGGACTCAAAATAGTGAATTTGACTTCGTGTCCGGATTGACACGGTCCGTGGTTTTCTGCCCCGGGAGGGTTTCCACGTAAAATCTAAGTGTTATCCTTCCGAGTTCATTCTAGCCTCGGACGGCTTTACTCGCTCTTGTTCTTTCCGATTGATTGCCTTCGAGTCCAATCTTTTCGACCCTGTTGATAGACTCGGAATCTGTCTTCGTCTCTATTCTCGTGCAAAAGTGTGTGATTCCGGAAAGAATTTTCTATCACCCTATTCACCCCCTCTAGGGTGACTCGGACTCTCCCCGAGCAAACCTTCATAGACTTTGAAGAGGTTATCTATGTGCATGGTTATTTTCCATTGATTGAACTATTAATTCATCACTTGAGGAAGTTGAATACGAGGTTTAAACCCGGGATTGTTAATTGACAGTCTTGCTTAGGGGCAACCAAGAGTTTAGCATAAAGGAGTTGTTAAACCTTGTATTTATCGGTTTTTAAGGCATTATTTAACCCATTTTCGTGGTGATTTTGATGATATTTGTTTGGTTTTCGGTTAGATTATGCTCACTTTCTCGTTATCACCACAAAAGCTCCTAAATCTCTTAATTAAAGGTTTTTGGGCTTAATTGAGGGAAATTTGAGGAAAATTTGATAAAAAGCGATAAAGACGAAAGTTCGAGCCAAATAACAGACAAGAAACAAGCCTATAACTCATCAAGTGGAGTTGGACAGCCAGCGGTGCAAAGCTGCACAACTATATAGATCAATAGGCCAAGGCCTAGAAGTCAAGAAAGGCCGCCCATGGACTTGCTAGACGGTCGTGAGTGAAGTTACGCAAAGTTGAAGTCGAACAGGACTTCCTTTTGAGGGAGAAGCTCCTAGTCTCGAGTGGACTGTGGTTGGAGCTTAAGCGCAACACTATGATGCTCATGATCGTGAAATGTAACGTTTTAATGCCGTCTTAAGGTTTTTAGCTGCGTGTCCGATTGGACAACAGTAGAAATGCGGAATTGTAAGCCCGGAATTTCCCACTACACAAAACTGGACTCCGTTGTCTCCGAAGGCTTGGCCCAGCACTTGGACTCGTCCAAAAGAAGAAAGGATTCTTGGATCCATCCATGGCAAAAGGCTATTTATTTGGTGCTGGGGGTTTTTTGTGGTTTATTGGCTTCCGTTACACCAATTGAACTCAGTCCAAGATCTAAATCTTCAAACAGGACTCGAGGTTTCATCATCGGACCAACAATATAAAATACTCGAATTAAAGGAGATAATGGACGACACTTTTTAGGTGTCTATAGTTAGCTGCCAGTTTGACCAACTCAAATAGACGAAGGGTCAAAGTAGACACTAAAGGATACTTACCTCGATCCTCTATAGTGATGTTAATATTAATTGTTGTGTGGTCTATAGATTTGGTTGTCGTCGAACCTAAACTCCAACATAGGGGTCCGGGCTTCGAATAGGTTGTCTATGTGCATGGTTATTTTCCATTGATTGAATTGTTAACTCATCACTTGAGGAGGTCGAATGCGAGGTTTAACCCAAGGATTGTTAGTTGACAGTCATGGTTAGGCACAAGCAAGAGCTAAGCATAGAGGAGTTGTTAAACCTTGTATTTATCGATTTTTAAGGCTTTATTTAACCCATTTCCGTGGTGATTTAGATGATATTTGTTTGGTTTTGGGTTAGATTATGCTCACTTTCTCATCATCACCACCAAAGCTCCTAAATCTCATAATTAAAGGTTTTTGGGTATAATTGAGGGAGATCCGAGGAAAATTTGGTGAAAAGCGGTAAAGAGGAAAGTTCGAGCCAAAGAAGGGGCAAGAAACGAGCTTAGAACTCATCAAGTTGAGTTGGACAACCATCTCTTCACAGTCTCACATGCACTTCCTGGACAGCCATAAGTCAAGTTATGCAAAGTTGAAGTCGCGCACGACGTCGTATTGGGAGGATAAGCTCCTAGTCTCGAGTGGACTATGTTGGAGCGTAAAAGCAGCACTTTGATGCTCGTGATCATAAAATGTAACATTTCAACGCCGTCTTAAGGTCTTCCACTCCGTGTCTAATTGGACAAAAGCAAAATACACAATTCTAAGCCTGGAATTTCCCGAGACACAACAATGGACTCCGTTGTCTCTGAAGGCTTGGCCCGGACTTGGACCTGTTCGAAAGAAAAAGGATTGTTTGATCGATCCATGGAAAAAGGCTATTTATGTAGTGGTGGGGAGATTTTGTGGTTTACTAGCTTCTGTCACACTAATTGAACTCGGTTAAAGATCCAAATCTTCAAACGGGACTCGAGATTAAATCATCGGGCCAACAATATAAACTACTCGAATTAAAGGAGATAAGGGAGGACACTTTTTAGGTGTCTATAGTTAGCTGCCACTTTGACCAAGTCTAAGAGACGAAGGGTCAAAGTAGACACTAAAGGATACTTACCTCGATTTTGTTTAGTGATGTTAATATTAATTGTTGTGTGGTGTATAGATTTGGTTGCTCGCCGAACCTAAACTCCAAGATAGGGGCCAGGACTTTGAATAGGTTGTCTATATGTATGGTTATTTTCCATGGATTAAACCATTAAATCATCACTTGAGGAGGTTGAAGGGGATGCTTAACCCCAGGATTATTGTTAATTGACAGCTTTGCTTAGGGACAAGAAAGAGCTAAGCATAGAGGAGTTGTAAAACCTTGTATTTTCCGATTTTTAAGGCATTATTGATCCCATTTCCGTGGTGATTTAGATAATATTTGTTTGGTTTTGGGTTAGATTATGCTCACTTTCTCGTCATCGCCACCAAAGCTCCTAAATCTCTTAGTTAAACGTTTTAACGATTAATTTGAGGAGATTCAAGGAAAATTTAATGAAAAGCGGTAAAGAGGAAAGTTCGAGCCAAAGAAGGGTCAAGAAACAAGCCTAGAACTTATCAAATGGAGTTGGCCGGCCGGCTGTGCAAAGCTGCTCACTTGTGCAGATCATTAGGCCAAGGGCTAGAAGTCAAAGAAGGCAGCACGACCTCCCATGCACTTCCTTGATGGTCGGGAGTAAAGTTATGCAAAGTTAAAGTCGTGTCCGACACCGTTTTGAGGGGATAAGCTCATAGTCTCGAGTGGACTGTGTTAGAGCATAAACGCAACACTTTGATGCTCGTGATCGTGAAATGCAAAGTTTTAATGCCACCTTACGGTCTTCAGCTCCGTGTCTCGATTGGACAAAAGTAAAATGTTAAATTCTTAATTTGGAATTTCCCGATACATATCACTAGACTCCGTTTGCTCTAAAGGCTTGGCCAAGACATGGACTCGTCCGAAAGAAAAATGATTCTTGGATCGATCCATGGCAAAAGGCTATTTATTTGGTGCTAAAGGTTATTTGTGGTTTACTCGGCTTTCGTCACACCAATTGAACTTAGTCCATGATCTAAATCTTCAAACAAGACTCGAGATTTCATCGTCGAGCCAACAATATAAAATACTCGAATTAAATGAGATAAGGGATGACACTTTTTAGGTGTCTATAGTTAGCTGCCGCTTTGACTAAGTTTAAGAGACGAAGGGTCAATGTAGACACTAAAGGATACTTACCTCGATCCTATTTAGTGATTTTAATATTAATTGTTGTGTGGTTTATAGATTTGGTTGCTATGGAACCTAAACTCCAAGATAGGGGCCTGGACTTTGAATAGGTTGTCTATGTGCATGGTTATTTTCTATTTATTAAACTGTTAAATCATCACTTGAGGAGGTTGAATGTGAGGCTTAACCATGGGATTGTTAATTGACAGTCTTGCTTAGGGACAAGCAAGAGCAAAGCATAGAGGAGTTGTAAAACTTGTATTTTTTGATTTTTAAGGCATTATTTAACCCATTTCCATGGTCGTTTAGATGAGATTTGTTTGATTTTGGGTTAGATTATGGTCACTTTCTCATTATAGCCACAGACACTCCTAAATCTCTTAATTAAAGGTTTTTGGGCTTAATTGAGGGACATTCGAGGAAAATTTGACGAAAAGCGCTAAAAAGGAAAGTTCGAGACAAAGAAGAGACAAGAAACGAGCCTAGAACTCATCAAGTGGTGTTGCACAGCAAAGCTGTGCAAAGCTGCATAGCTGTGCAGATTATTAGGCCAAGGGCTAGAAGTCAAGGAAGGCCGCACGTCCTCCCATGCACTTCCTTGATGGTCGTGAGAGAACTTATGCAAAGTTAAAGTCGTGTCCGACGTCGTTTTGAGGAGAACCTCAAAGTCTCAAGTGGACTATGTCGGAGCATAAATGCAACACTTTGATGCTCATGATCATGAAATGCAATGTTTTAATGCCGTGTTAAGGTCTTCGACTCCGTGTTTGATTCGACAAAAGTAAAATGGAGAATTTTAAGCCTGAAATTTCCGGTACACAACACTCGGACTCCGTTGTCTCTCGAAGGCTTGGCCCGGACTTGGATTGTCCGAAAGAAAAAATGGTTCTTGGATCAATCCATGGCAAAAGGCTATTTATTTGGTTCTAGGGAGGGGGTTCTTTGTGGTTTATCGGCTTCCGTTACACCAATTGAACTTAGTCCATGATCCAAATCTTTAAACAGGACTTGAGATTTCATCAACGGGCCAACAATATAAACTGCGGAATTAAAGGAGATAAGGGAGGACACTTTTTAGGTGTCTATAGTTAGCTGCCACTTTGACCTAGTCCGAGAGACGAAAGGTCAAAGTAGACACTAAAGGATACTTACCTCGATTCTATGTAGTGATGTTAATATTAATTGTTGTGTGGTGTATAGATTTGGTTGTCTGTCGAACCTAAACTCCAAGATAGGGGCCTGGACTTTGAATAGGTTGTGTATGTGCATGGTTATTTTCCATTGAGTGAAGTGTTAACTCATCACTTGAGGAGGTTGAATGCGAGGCTTAACCTCGGGATTGTTAATTGACAGTCTTGCTTACTCGACAAGCAAGAGCTAAGCATAGAAGAGTTGTAAAACCGTTTATTCATCGGTTTTTAAGGCATTAATTAACCCATTTCCATGGTGATTCGGATGATATTTATTTGTTCTTGGGTTAGATTATCCTCACTTTCTCGTTATCGCCACCAAAGCTTCTAAATCTCTTAATAAAAGGTTTTTGGCCTTAATTGAGGGATATTCGAGGAAAATTTGATTACAAGCGATAAAGAGGAAAGTTCGAGCCAAAGAAGAGGGAAGAAATGAGCCTAGAACTCATCAAGTGGAGTTGGACAGCCAGACTCTTCACAGCTTTACGAGATCATTAGGCCAAGGTGTAGAAATTAAGGAAGGCTGTACAGCCTCCCATGCATTTCCTGAATGGTCGTAAGTGAAGTTATGCAAAGTTGAAGTCACACACGACGTCATTTTGGGAGGGGAGAGAAGCTCCTAGTTTCGAGTGGACTATTTTCGAGTGTAAACGCAACACTTTGATGCTCATGATCGTACAATGCAACATTTTAACGCCATCCTAAGGTCTTTAGCTCCGTGTCTTATTGGACAAAAGTAAAATGCAGAATTCTAAGCCCGGAATTTCCCGATACACAACAATGGACTCCGTTGTCTCTAAAGGCTTGGCCCGGACTTGGACTGTCCGAAAGAAAAAGGATTATTTGATCGATCCATGGCAAAAGGCTATTTATTTAGTGGTGGGGGTTCTTTGTGGTTTACTAGCTTCCGTCACACTACTTGAACTCAGTCCAAGATCCAAATCTTCAAACAGGACTTGAGATTTGATCATCGGGCCAATGATATAAAATATTGAATTAAAGGAGATAAGGGAGGACGCTTTTTAGATGTCTATAGATAGCTGCCAGTTTGACCAAGTCTAAGAGACGAAGGGTCAAAGTAGACACTAAAGGATACTTACCTCGATTTTGTTTGGTGATGTTAATATTAATTGTTGTGTGGTGTATAGATTTGGTTGTTGTTGAACCTAAACTCCAAGATACGTGTCTTGGACTTTGAATAGGTCGTCTATGTGCATGGTTATTGAAGGTTTGCTCGAGGAGAGACTAAGTCACCCTAGAGGGAGGGTGAATAGGGTGATGATGAAATTTGCTTGAAATTTGAGATAGATATGAATCTAAGGAGAGTGAGAGTCAAAGATGAAGTCGGAAAATGAGCTAACTCGAATTCGGAGATGATTGAAGAAACAGATTAAACGAATTCAAAGCTGTCCGAGTCTAGAATGCACTCGGAAAAGTAATAACTCGAAAGTACGTGGAAACTCTCCTGGGCGAGAAAATCACGGACCGTGCTAATCCAAGTACGAAGTCAAATCCACTATTTTGAGTCCACAAAATACAGTAGACCGACTCAACCCCGAGTTGCTCCCTTAGACAACTCCTTACAAGTTTTCCTAGACTCGAAATTCCCTTATCCGATCTAGTACTTCCTAACCGAGATAACCCTTACAGGTAGGGACAATTGAGCTGAGTTAACCCTTACAGCTCGATCAAGGGACCTTACTTAGAGAGTAAGAAAGAGAGTGTTTGTAATCGAGTATAAGACCTTACAACTCAGATTATAATTAAATACGAATTGGAGTTGTAAGTAGAAAATTGAGAATGAATACAATGACTTTTGATCAAGTACGTGTATTAACAATAGATTCGGCAATATTCAAGTCTTGAGAGTTGGCTTCTATTTATAGATGACCAAGCCGCTTAGCCGTTGTGTCTATCTTCCGACTAGAAGTTCCTTTATGACCGTTGTGAAGGATTTTCCGAGTCACTCGTAAAATATCCGTTGAAATATGAGCGTTATACAACGGCTCTTCACTCCCTTGGAAGTGCCTAAAACCACCGGCGGTGTCTTCAAAAGTAAGGTGGAAACCACCGTTGAGCTTAGTGTTGCGATTTCCATTTCTGGAAACAGACAACCCCGACACGATGTCCGAGGCTAGGTGAGAGGTGGAAAAGCCTTGTCTACTCGGTGATTTGACGTTTTGAAGCCGGTTACTTTTGTATTTCAAATATAGGATAGCCTCGTTTGAATCACCTACGAAAGTAAATTAATTTGGTTCTCAAACTATAAAATACTTTGGTCCAAGATTAGACACGAGATAATAATATGATTAAGATAATTAAGTGACTAATTGTCCAGGTCGGAAAAGGAATGGAATTTTCTCGAGTCTAATATTCATGATACTCAAAATTCCATCCGAGTCAGTCTAAAAGAAAATCAAGTTAACTAAAGAATATCGGAGGAAATAATCTTGATCTAGACAAAGCATGAATTCAAACTAAAATACTAGGGTTAGAGCGCGAAAAGATAGTGTTTGAATCATGCGATATTTCTAAGTGTTGAGTGACTCGGAACCGAGTGAAACATGGTAAGTGCAGATATGCTTTCGAGTCATACAGAGTCATGTATAAATGCACGAGATAATTTCTATAACAATTTAGAGAAAATTCCATATCACTCGTAAAAGTTTCTAAGACACAGGGAATGACTCGGAATCAAAACTTTATAAGTGAGAAAGTCTTATACCTGATTCCCTTAATAAAACTTAGAAAGGTGAGATGTAAAGTTTGAGTCATCGGTTATTTTTAGTTTATTAAATCGTTAAATCATCACTTGAGCAGGTTTAATGCGGGGCTTAACTCCGAGATTGTTAATTGACAGTCTTGCTTAGGGACAAGCAAGAGCTAAGCATAGAGGAGTTGTAAAACCTTGTATTGTTGAGTTTTTAAGGCATTATTTAACCTATTTCCGTGGTGATTTAGATAATATTTGTTTGGTTTTGAGTTAGATAATGCTCACTTTCTCATTATCGCCACCAATGCTCCTAAATCTCTTAATTAAATGTTTTTGGGCTTAACTAAGGGAGATTCGAGGAAAATTTGATGAAAAGCAATAAAGAGGAAAGTTCTAGCCAAAGAAAGGGCAAGAAACAAGCCTATAACTCATCAAGTGGAGTTGGACGACCAGCATGTGCAAAGCTGCACATCCGTGCAAATCATTAGGCCAAGGGCTAGAAGTCAAAGAAGGCCGCACGACCTCCCATGCACTTCCATGACCGTCGTGAGTGAAGTTATGCAAAGTTAAAGTCGTGTCCGACGTCGTTTTGAGGGGAGAAGCTCATAGTCTCGAGTAGACTATGTTAGAGCGCAACCGCAGCACTTTGATGCTCGTGATCATGAAATGCAACGTTTTAAGACCGTCTTAAGGTCTTTAGCTCTGTTTCGATTGGACAAAAGTAAAATGCGGAATCGAAGCTTGAAATTTCCTAGTACACAACACTCGGACCTCGTTGTCTCCGAAGGCTTGGCCCGGACTTGGATTGTCCGATAGAAAAAATGATTTTTGGATCGATCCATGGCAAAAGGTTTTTATTTGGTGATGGGGGTTCTTTGTGGTTTCATCGGCTTCCATCACACCAATTAAACTTAGTCCATGATCCAAATCTTTAAACAGGACTTGAGATTTCATGAACAGGCTCACAATATAAAATATTAAATTAAAGTCGATAAGGGAGGACACTTTTTTGGTGTCTATAGTTGGCTACCACTTTAACCAAGTCTAAGAGACGAAGGGTCAAAGTAGACACTAAACGATACTTACCTCGATCCTGTGTAGTGATTTTAACATTTATTATTGTGTGGTCTATAGATTTGATTACTTGTCGAACCTAAACTTCAAGATAGAAGGCCTGGACTTTTGATAGGTTGTCTAAGTGTATAGTTATTTTCCATTGATTGAACTATTAACTCATCACTTGAGGAGGTTGAATGTAGAATCGAAGCCTGGAATTTCACGGTACATAACACTCGGACTCTGTTGTCTCTAAAGGCTTGACCCATACTTGGACTGTCCTCAAGAAAAAAGGATTCTTGGATCGATCCATGACAAAAAGCTATTTATTTGGCGCTGGGGGTTTCTTTGTAGTTTACTAGCTTTCATTTCACCAATTGAACTCAGTCCATAATCCAAATCTTGAAACAGGACGCGAGATTTCATCATTGGGCTAACAATTTAAAATACTAAATTAAAGGAGATTAGGGAGGACACTTTTTAGGTGTCTACGGTTAGATGCTACTTCGACCAAGTCTAACGGACGAAGATTCAAAGTAGACATTAAAGGATACTTACATTGATCTTGTGTAGTTATTTTAATATTTATTGTTGTGTGGTTTATAGATTTTGTTGCTATCGAACCTAAACACCAAGATAGAGGGCCTGGACTTTGAATAGGTTGTCTATGTGCATGGTTATTTTCCATTGATTGAACTATTAACTCATTTTTGAGGAGGTTGTGAAGGTTTGCTCAGGGAGAGGCTAAGTCACCCTAGAGGGGGTGAATAGGGTGATGAAAGCTTTTTCGAAAAAAACAAACTCTTTTGATCGAAGGACGAGACGAAGCGGGTTCCGAGTCTACAATAGGGTCGGAAAAGTATGAACTCGGAATAAAGATGTAGATAGAGCTGAAGCTTTAAGACAGCTTTGAGTCTAGAATGAACTCGGAAAGTGAAGACACCGAAAATACGTGGAAACCCTCCTGGGGTAGAAAACCACGGACCGTGCTAATCCAAGCACAAAGTCAAATCCACTATTTTGAGTCCACAAAATACAGTAGATCGATCGAACCCGAGTTGCTCCCTTAGACAACTCTTTATAAGTTTTTCCTAGACTCGAAATTTCCTTATCCGATCTAGTACTTCCTAGCTGAGATAACCCTTACAGATAGGGACAACCGAGCTGAGTTAACCCTTACAGCTCAGTCAAGGGACCTTACTCGAGAGTAAGAAAGAGAGTGTTTGTAACTAAGTACAAGACCTTGCAACTCGGAATATAATGAATTACGAGTGGGAGTTGTAAGTAGAAGATTGAGAATGAATACAATGACTTTTTCTCAAGTATGTGTATTAACAATAGGTTCGACATTCTTCAAGTCTTGAGAGTTGGCTTCTATATATAGATGACCAAGCGGAATAGCCGTTGAGTCCATCTTCCGACTAGAAGTTCTTTGTGACCGATGTTAAGAATCTTCCGAGTCACTCGAAAGTATCCGTTGAGATATGAACGTTGGATAACGGTTCTTGACTCTTTTGGAAGTCCCGAAACCACCTGGCAGTGTCTTGAAAGATAAGGTGGAAACCATCGTTTAGCTTGGTGTTGCAGATTTCCAGCTTTGGAAACGAGACGGTCCCGACACGGTCTTCCGGGGTTACGTCATAGATGGAAAAAGCCTTGTCTCGCTGGTGATTTGACGTTTTGAAGCTAGGTTACTTTTGTAATTCAAAAAGTGTATCCTCGTTTGAATAACCTACAAAAGTAAATCAAATTGGTTCTCAAAGTATGAAATATTTTGGTCCAAGATTAGACACGAGATAATAATATGATTAAGATAATTAAGTGACTAATTATCCGAGTCGAAAAGGAATGGAATTTTCTCGAGTCTAATATCCATGAAACTCAAATTCCATCCGAGTTAGTCTAGGCGAGAATCAAGTTACATAAAGAACATCGAGTGAAATAAACTTGATCTAGACTAAGCATGGTTCGGACTAGAAGCGCCGACTATAACGAAATAACACCCGTAATATAAAGTCGGACTTGAGTGCGGTTATGCAAGTACTAGTCATTTGAACATGCGATACTTCTAAGTGATGAGAGACTCAGCAATGGGTGTATAATAGTAAGTTCGGATATGCTTTCCGAGTCTCACGGAGACAAGTAAGAATACATGAGATAAATGCTATATCACTTAGAGAAAATACTATATCACTCGGAAAAGTTTCTAAGGTATAGAGAATGACTTGGAATGAAAACTCTATAAGTGAGAAAGTCTTACACCCGATTCCCTTGTTAGAACTCGAAATGTGCGGAGTAAAGTCTAAGTCTTCAATCTCCCCTTTTTGATGAAAGGCATTCCATACTTAGACGAAACTTTGTTAGTGATATAGATCTATTTTTGTATACTTGCTCAGAAAATAGTGCTAAGTAAAGCATACTTAAAGTATCGGATCATAAAGAATAGATGCTTAGCAATTGTCAATTAAATAATGCTAACTCGGAAATGTTTGCAATAAACAATAAGCTCGAGAGAATTGAAAAGAAATGCATTAATTCATTGAAGTTAAAGAAAGTATATACGAGAGATAGAGAGTGAGAAACTCCCCTAAACAAAACAACAAATTTTTCTATCTATATTCTCCCTCTTGCCTTTTAGCAAAAACAAAAAATGGGAAGAATACAACAAGTAGTACATATTTGATGTCCGGACAAAAAGATAAGTAAAAGAAAATGGAATTCCAGGAAGAAGAAGAATCTAGTAGACTTTGGAATTGTGACACGAGTGCATGGTGTCCGCCTAAGAGGGAGAGGGGTTGTCTAAGTAGAAGAGGAAGAACGAGTGGTCCGCCGGCGCCGATATGATCTCGACGATGTGCTTGATCGCGGTGGAGGGAGGACAGGGATCGCCTTCAAGGGCTCAGCTCCGAGTGGGTTACCTAGAACGAGAGGATCCAGAGGTTCCTCCATGTGGAGCTCGGTAGGCTGGAGGGGTCCGCTTAGTTTGACCCGCTGCAGTTTGTCCTTGTGCAGCTAAGTCTTCGACCCACTCGGACTCGCTGTCCGAGCTGAGTACTTCTAGTTGAGCTTTAGGAGCACTTTGACCCTCGGTTGTCCCTCCTTCTTCTTCTTTTTGTTGCCCCCTTGCCCGAAGGAGCTGCCTCAGCCGCAGGCTCCTCGGCTCTCGCTTCTTCCCGGTCTTCTTCTCCGTCCTCCCCGCTATCCGAGGAGGAGGGCTTGGCCGGGCTCGAGGATGTTTCGGATGTGTCCGAGTCACCATGGTCCTAAGCCGCCTTGGACCTTCTCTCCTGGAGGAGCTCGATCGGCTCCTTTTGGTCCTTTACCAGCCCCTTCATCTCGATAAGCGAGTCCTGCTCGCTCTCCGATTTGAGACTAGGCGGTCTTTTGGTTGATGGCCATAGACCGATAGACAGTCTTGAAAGACCGGAGCATGTCCTTGAATTCCAAGGACACAGAGTTGATTTTGTCCATGAAAGCCGAGGACAAAATGGAGGAGAGAGACTTAAAAGCACCTGAGGTGGAAGCACCACCAGGTGGGGCGAGGAGAGAAAGGGGTTTTCTTTCCGAGTCCGAGGCGGAGAAGGTGGCCTCGGCTCCGAGTTATGTACCCGGACACCAGATTGAGTTTCCTGGTATCCGTACCCGTGAAGTTCCTTTTTGCCGACAACAACGGCAGCCTCGAAACAACGTTTGGGTCCGAGGGGAGAGGAACTTTGAATTGTTTGAATACAAGGGTGAGAAGAGCACCGAAAGGAAGAGGGGTGTTCTTCTTGGATTGGAGTTGAGCTGGCACACTCGCCATTTGCTTGATTATTAAAGGAAAGAGGTCTACTTCGTAGCCCTCAAGAATATCAAAAAGAGCTTTTAAGTGCTTGGAGTTGGGGTTCTCCTTGCTAGAATGCTGAGAGAAGAAAGTTCTCATCGGCGAAAGCACGTAAGACGTGCTTTAACTTCAGCTGAGTCACGAAAAGTTTTTGCGTGACTCGGGGAACTCTTTGCGTATTTTTTAAAGAAGTCGTCGACGACTTCAGTGAAAGGAATAGGGTTTCTATTCAAGAAAAGAGAGGAGACCTTGAACAAGCGATGGAGAAGGGAAGTGTTGATACGAACGGTCACGTTCGGAACCCCGGAGATTAGAACACTTTCGAGCTTGTGAGGTGAGTGTAAAACTCGGACACGATAAGGAAATCTTTCCCCTTGGTTCTTATAAAGAGAGTCTTGCCCCTTCTAAAATCATTTTGAACCAAGAAATTACTCAATCTTTCATACCAAGCTCCGGGAGCTTGTTTAAGACCATAAAGAGCTTTTTGAAGTTTGAAAACATGGTTTGGAAAATCCAAATTTTCAAATCCAGGGGCTGCTCAACATAGACTTCCTCTTTAATAAAACCATTGAGAATTGCACACTTAACATCCATTTGATATTCATGCTAGATGCAAAAGCCAATAGGATTCTAATGGCTTCAATTCAGCAACAGTGCAAAGGTTTCCCCACAATCAATCCCTTCTTCTTGATTGTAACCTTGAGCCACAAGTCAAGCCTTATTTTGACTACCAACCTACTTTCATCTAGTTTGTTCTTAAAAACCCATTTGGTTCCTATGACTGGGTGGTCGGAAGGTCGTTTGGTCGGAGTCCGGACTTGGTTTCTTTCGAATTGATTGAGTTCCTCTTGCATGGCCTCTACCCATTCAGGTTCATTTAGGGCCTCTAGTGCATTTTTGGGTTCGAGTTAATGAGATGAATGCAGTGAATGCACATAGATTTTGAAGAGAGGAACGAGTTCTTACCCCACTTGTTGATATCGGATAATATGTTTTCTAGTGGGTGACTAGAAGCGTACTTGAAAGCTCTACCTGTTCTCCGATTCACCAGATTTGTAGGCTGAACTCGCTTGATCTTCGGAGGCTTGATCCGAGTGATCGGTTTGCTCTTCGAGCATTCCGAGTGGATTCTTGAGTTGTCTCGTTACGAGTCACATCATTCTAAGTGACTTCATTACGAGTCTGTTTGAGTTTGAATCTTGACGGATTCATGTTCATCACTATCATCGTCTCTGCTAAGCTTCGGATCTTAGTATGAAGACTCACTTGGCTTTTCCTATTCAAGTTCATCAAACACAACGTGGATGCTTTCTTCCACTTTGTTAGTTCTCTTATTAAAAATGCGATAAGCTTTAGTATGTGATGAATAAGCCAGAAAAATACCTTCATCTAACCGAGCATCAAACTTGGTCGAGTGATCCTTACCATTGTTATGAACGAAACATTTACATCCAAAAGGCTTGAAATAGGAAATATTGGGTTTCTTCCCTTTGTAGAGCTCATAAGGTGTTTTCTTTAGTATGGGTCCGATGAGACATGTGTTCAAAGTGTAGTTGGGCTGTGTTGACTACCTCAGCCCAGAAATAGTAAGGTAGATTGTGCTCAATCATCATTGTTCTTGCTATTTCTTCAAGAGTTCTATTCTTTCTCTCCACTACTCCATTTTGTTGAGGAGTTCTTGGTGTTGAGAAGTTGTGAGAGATACCATTTTTGTCACAAAACTCCGAGAATTCCGAGTAGTCGAACTCCCTTCCATGGTTAGTTTGAATTCTCTGGATTTGATTCCGAGACTCAACTTGGATTTTTCTCGCAGAGCTTGCTTGAACTCTTTGAATGCTTCATTCTTGTGCTTAAGAAAACATACCCAGGTAAATCGTGAATAATCATCAATAATAACAAGTATATATGATTTACCTCCGAGGCTCTTAACAGGGATTTCACCACATAAATCCATATGCAGCAGCTCAAGCACTTTGGATGTGGAAACTGTCTTTAGAGATTTGAATGAAGAACTCGACTTGTTTCCCTCTTGTGCATGCTTCACAAACTTTATCTTTCTCAAAAGAACAGATTAGGTAAACCTCTAACCAAACCATGAGATGCCAATTTCTTGATAGTATGCATGCTAATATGGCCTACTCTACGATGCCATGTCCATGAGTCATCATGAAGGGATGCTTTCAAACAAGATAAATTTTGATTCGGGTCGAAAGAGGAATAATGTAAGTGTTACCCGATCTCTTACCCGAGAGTTTGATCTCCTTGGTGGTATCATCAGAAATGTAACAGTTACTCCGAGTGAATCTTACCTCTTGACCTTTATCGCACAGTTGAGAGATGCTAAGCGGATTGTACTTCAGTCCTTTGACAAGGTATACTTGGGCGACCAGATTGCTTCCCTTTCCAATCTTGCCTATCCCAACTATCTTGCCTTTGCTGTCATCTCCAAAAGTGACTTTTCCTCCTTTATGCTCTTCTAACTCGGAAAAGAGTCCTCGGTGTCCCGACATGTGGCGTGAGCATCCACTGTCAAGATACCGAGTGTCCTTTTGATCTCTTCGAGTAACCTGCAAAACAGAGACAATCTAACCCTTCTAACTTCCTCTAACGAACCCGAGTAACATTCTTTACTGTGGTCCTTTTTGAGGAAGAAGGTTTTTCGGAACCCAGATTTGAATAACTTTGGGCTTAGTCCGATTCCGAGTCTTCCGTGTAGAGAACCGAGTCTGTATCTCTTTATTTTGAAAAACTTTTCTTTTGAAAGCCGGAGGAGATGGTTTCTTCTTGTAAACTGTTCTAGGCTTAGTCCTCCTTTCATTTTTATGAATGGGACCATGCTCAGCTTTCCTGAACTTTACAGTTTTGGAATCATTTTTGAAAAGCTACGAGTAGGAATTGGATTCCTCCTCTTTGTTGAAACCAAGACCTTCCTTTCCGAAGGAGACACATTGGGATCCTAAGAGCATGTCAAGGTTTTTCTGACCTTGAGTGAACTTTAAAACAAGATCTTGAGACTCATTGAGCTTTAACTTTAGTTGCTCATTTTCTCTTCGAGTAACTCGAGGCTCGGTCTCATTGGATTGAGCACTAGTCTTGAGTTCTCCGAGTGTAAGTCTCAGCTTTTCCAATTCATTTTTTAAAGAAATGCTCTCGGAGGAAATTGACTCAAGTTGTTCTTTAAAACGAGAGGAATCGAGTTGGACTTTTCTTCCAAAGTAAAAATATACTTAGCCAAATCAACTTTGGAGAATTTGAGAAAGTATTCAATTACCTCTTAAGGATTTGTTTCCTCATTGTCCGATTCCGAGTCGACCCTATTTCGGTTTCGAGTCGAAAGTGCCATCGGACACTTTGAGTCATCCGAGTCCTCGTTGTCTTCCGATGAGTCCTCATCACTCCATGTGGCCATCATAGCCTTTTTCTTCTTCCTGTCTCTTTTTCTCTTTGGACAATCTTTGACTATGTGATCCTTGCTGCCACATTCAAAACAGCCAGAGTTCTTAGTCAAAGATAACTTTGAAGGAGATGAATATTTACCTTTCCTGTCCTTCTTGTCTTTCTTGTAGAACTCTTCTCTTGGCCTTTTATCCCATCTTTTGTGCTTCATCATTCTCTTAAATCCTCTTGCAATAAGTGCCATAGGATCCCCTTCGAGTCGGAGGAACTCAAATCCGCTTCTCCGGTTTCGAGGCTTTCGGTGCTATGTTCTTTTTGGTGCTACCCTCGGCATCCTCCTCTTCCAGGTGGATTTCATGAGTGAGAAGCTTCCCAATGAGCTCGTCCGGCTTTAGAAGTGATAGGTTCTAAGCCTCTTCTATGGCAGTCACCTTGGGACCCCATCTTTTCTTGGGTAGGCTTCGAGTATCTTTCTGCACATTTCCTCGTGGGAAATCTTCTTACCCAGAGATTTGAGATTGTTGGTAATCTCAGTAAATCGAATGAACATCCGAGTGATGTTTTCTTCGGCTCCATCTTAAATAGCTCATATTTGTGAAGATATTGGCTGATCTTCGCTTGTCCGACCCGGCTTATACCTTCATAAGTGTTGACCGAGTGTGTCCCACACTTCTTTGGCTATGTCACGAGGCGGACACTCGGTTTTACTCTTCCGAGCTGATGGCGCACATAAGAATGTTCATTGCCTTGAAGTTCTTTATGAACTTCTTTGCTTCGCTCGGAGTAAACTCGGCCTTTGTCTTGGGAACGTGTTTAAATTCTTCTGTCTTCATGGGAATGTAGTTTCCTTTTTGTATGATGTCCCAAACATCTTCATCATGATCCAGGAGGAAACATTCCATGAGTTTCTTCTAGTGCACGAAGTTGGATCCTTTGAATTTTGGTGGTCTCGCTGGAAGATCTTCCTTCATCGAACTCTCCATTGTTCTAAGCCATTTGATCTTTATACCATTGGATGGTTAGATCCTTTACGAAAGGGTAGGCTCGATACCAATTGAAGGTTTGCTAAGGGAGAGGCTAAGTCACCCTAGAGGGGGTGAATAGGGTGATGAAAGATTTTTCGAAAAAAAAACTCTTTTGATCGAAGGACGGACGAAGCAAGTTCCGAGTCTACAATAGGGTCGAAAAGTATGAACTCGGAATAAAGATGCGAGATAGAGCCGAAGCTTTAAGACGAGTCCGAGTCTAATATGAACTCGAAAGTGAAGACACCGAAAATACGTGGAAACCTTCCTGGGGTAGAAAACCACGAACCGTGCTAATCCAAGCACGAAGTCAAATCTACTATTTTGAGTCCACAAAATACGATAGATCGACTGAACCCGAGTTGCTCCCTTAGACAACTCTTTACAAGTTTTTCCTATACTCGAAATTCCCTTATTTGATCTAGTACTTGCTAGCTCGAGATAACCCTTACAGACTAGGGACAACGCGAGCTGAGTTAACCCTTACAGCTAAGTCAAGGGACCTTACTAAGAGAGTAAGAAAGAGAGTGTTTGTAACTAAGTACAAGACCTTACAACTCAGAATATAATGAATTACAGAGTGGGAGTTGTAAGTAGAAGATTGAGAATGAATGCAATGACTTTTTCTCAAGTATGTGTATTAACAATAGGTTCAAGCAATCTTCAAGTCTTAAGAGTTGGCTTCTATATATAGATGACCAAGCATAATAACCATTGAGTCCCTCTTCCGTACTGGAAGTTTTTGTGACCGTTGTTAAGAATCTTCCGAGTCACTCGGAAAGTATCCGTTGAGATATGAACGTTGGACAATGGTTCTTGACTCTTTTGGAAGTCCCAAAACCACCGGCGGTGTCTTGAAAGATAACATGGAAACCACCGTTTAGCTTGGTGTTGCAAATTTCCAGCTT
This sequence comes from Talinum fruticosum, assembly GCA_021018815.1. Taxonomy (NCBI): domain Eukaryota; kingdom Viridiplantae; phylum Streptophyta; class Magnoliopsida; order Caryophyllales; family Talinaceae; genus Talinum; species Talinum fruticosum. The sequence goes on along the minus strand of JAITYX010000010.1, from coordinate 4,802,511 downwards.
TGGAAACGAGACAATCCCGACACGGTCTTCTGGGGCTAGATCATAGATGGAAAAAGCCTTGTCTGCTGGTGATTTGACGTTTTGAAGCCGGTTGTTGTCGAACCTAAACTCCAAGATAGGAGGCCTAGACTTTGAATAGGTTGTCTATGTTTATGGTTATTTTCCATTGATTGAACTGTTAACTCATCACTTGAGGAGGATGAATGTGAGGCTTAACCCGGGATTAGTAATTGACAATTTTGCTTAGGGACAAGCAAGAGCTAAGCATAGAGGAGTTGTTAAACCTTGTATTTACCGGTTTTTAATGCATTATTTAACCTATTTCCGTGGTCATTTAGATGATATTTGTTTGGTTTTGGGTTAGATTATGCTCACTTTCTCATTATCGCCACCAAAGCTCGTAAATCTCTTAATTAAAGGTTTTTGGGCTTAATTGAGGGGATTCGAGGAAAATTTTATGAAAAGCGATAAAAAGGAAAGTTATACAAAGTTCCCGGTACACAACACTCGGACTTTGTTATCTCTCGAAGGCTTGGCCCGGACTGGACTGTCCAAAAGAAAAATGATTGTTGGATAGATCCATGGCAAAAGGCTATTTATTTGGTGCTAGGGGGTTCTTTGTGGTTTACTTGCTTTCGTCACACCAATTGAACTTAGTCCATGATCCAAATCTTTAAACAGGACTTGAGATTTCATCAAAGGACCAACAATATAAAATACTTGAATTAAAGGAGATAAGGGAGGACACTTTTTAGGTGTCTATAGTTTGCTACCACTTTGACCAAGTCTAAGAGATGAAGGGTCTATAGATTTGGTTGCTTGTCAAATCTAAAATCCAAGATAGGGGGCCTGGACTTTGAATAGGTTGTCCATGTGTATGGTTATTTTCCATTGATTAAACTGTTAACTCATCATTTAAGGAGGTTGAATGCAAGGTTTAAACCCTAGATTGTTAATTGACAGTCTTGCTTAGGGACAAGCAAGAGCTAAGCATAGAGGAGTTGTTAACCTTGTCTTTTTCGGTTTTTAAGGCATTATTTAACCCATTTTCGTGGTGATTTTGATGATATTTGTTTGGTTTTAGGTTAGATTATGCTCGCTTTCTCGTGATCACCACCTAAGCTCGTAATCTCTTAATTAAAGGTTTTTGGGCTTAATTGAGGGAGATCCGAGGAAAATTTGATGACAAGCGATAAAGAGGAAAGTTCAAGCCAAAGAAGACACAAGAAACGAGCCTAGAACTCATCAAGTGGAGTTGGACAGCCGAGTTACGCTAAGTTGCACAGTATGTGCGAGATCATTAGGCCAAAGGCTAAAAGTCAAGGAAGGTCGCACGACCTCCCGTGTGCTTTCGGACAGTCGTGAGTGAAGTTATGCAAAGTTAAAGTCGTGCACGGCCTACCGTGTATAAGCTCCACAACCAAGTGCAAAAGAACCAGAAACTTCGGGCATTCTACACTGCTAATCGTGTAGAATCTGCATGACCGTGCCAAATTGTAGCCAGAGGTTTGCACGGCCTACCGTGCGAAATCTGAACAACCGTGCGAAAATAAATTTTCTAGATATTTTAATTTCCAATTCATATTTTCAGATATTTTTTATTATTCTATGTTCGAGCTAGGGTTTTTCTATTAGAGAGCTTTGAGAGAATACTCAAGAACTTGTAAGATTCATTGTCTATTTGAAGATTATTTACTATTAAATCGCTTCAAGTTTTCATTCAACAATCGGAATGTCTTCTCTTTGTCTTTTCTTCACTATTGCTCATCATCTCTTCGTGGCTATTTTCTTTAAATCTTGTGAGTTGTTTAGTATCATGTTTAGCGACTAAATTTCCTACTTAGGTTAGGATTGATCCCCATTATGTCTTGATAATCATGAATTAAGTTCTAATTGGATTGTTCAAAGCTTGTTATGTTAGAATTCACTTCGCTCATCACTTTTTAGATGAATGCCTCGAAAGAGGAATCATCCACTTTTATTTGGGTTTTGTTAACATTGAAAGATGGAAACTTAGCTAGAATGATGTTGTGAACGATTGAAACTTCGATATGATAATAATTAAGGTTTTCGATCGAGGGTTCTAAGATGTAATTTTTGTGATTTTGTTCCTTGTTAATCCCATGAAAATAGATGATTAGATTGAGCAAAATTAGTTTTGGACCTACAAAAGTAGGCAAAGATAGGTTTAAATGGCGTATCCCCTTCTAAACCGCAAGCATAGACAACTCTCGAACGGAATTTGGTTTTGATTTCAGGCATAATAATGTGATTAATCCCAATCTAAGGCTTTCTATCTATTGATTTCTTGTATTTATTTCGTTATTATTTGAACCTCGTTACCAAAAAATCCCTATCGAGCTGAGTTTTTCCTAGATTAGAGTTTTAGGCGAATTTTAGTACTTGAGAGCAAGTTCCTCAAGGACACGACCCATAGTCGCTGGTTCCTAACTACAGACTACACCGTGTGCTTATGGTATTTTCTCAACACACTCTGCCTATGAGAACACCGGGATGAATGCCATGAAGTGCCATTTTTAGCAGTGCTTACTCGACAACATCTAAGGTTGGCTTGTTGTATAAGAACGAGTCTAGAAGCGCCAAGGAAACCTTCCCAAGGAGGAGACCTAGAACGGTGGTCCTATAAAAGTAAACGAGTGATTAGAACATCAACTAAGAACTCATAAGTTATCATTTAACTAACTAGGACTTACCCGAAACAATCAAAATACACGACCGGTAAATAGATCTTTGAATACACAAAGGGTAGATTGGAATCAAATATATATTGTCCTAGACTGCTCCGAGTCATACTACAATGTCATCATGTTAGAAAGACACTATTAGCATATTACTAAAAGCAAAAGTGGATAATACTCTTACCCCTCTCAAATTTATAGGAAATGGATGCCCCACACATTCTAACTCGGGAGTTCCGAATTCGACGATGTGTGGGGGCCTATCGAACCATAATCAAACTAAGGAGCAACTGAAGCTTACCATTCGGGTTGTAATCCATCCCATGTAATGAGGATAGGATAAACTGGCATCCAAGAATTGTGAGTAAGGGTATCCGGTGGTCATTTCTTCTTCCACTTCGGAGTAATTGAGTGGAAGTAAAACATAGTTTTTGATGGGTCTTGAGGAACAACAGGCAGCCATGAACTATGATGAATCTAAGGGGTAACTCGCTCGCCAAGGTACTACAAAAACCGCACGGGCCCTCAAATAAAACTTATCTTCCACTCAACTTTCTCGCGACCGGAACCTTCAAGAAACCCGACTCTAGCACCAAGAATGGAAGTTAGCCTGCTCCACCACATGACCCATGAAACAATAAAGTGAGACAAACGAGAGCGAGTGGTCAAGCGAGTGCCCATAGCCGACATCGGATTCACCACGGCCCGGGCCATGGTTCGCACCAAATCGTGGCCTAGGGTAGAACTCAATATTAAAAGCGAGTGAAAATTTCGTACCATTTTATTCTGAAATTATGGTTGTAAAATGACATGTCGTAGACACATTGTTGACAGCTGGCCGCAAAATGCAATTCCAAGCGCTTTTTGTCGCATGAGGTAAATCTTTATCCAAGTTGTGGCTGATAAGGTTTGAATCCTAATGATAGTTGTTTTAGAACCTAATGATCATGTTATTGAATCGTCCTATTAATTGTTTCAAATATGGTTGAGTAGAAGTAGAATAAATCTGAATTTTGCATTAATATTTTGCTTTTACAATATATGTAGGAATTGATAGATAATATTAATAAGGAGGTGGATGAACATAACGAATCTGAAAATTTCAAGAGCCCGACGAGAGTATTAAAAGAGTGGGTGCCGACATGTGAGGAAACATTGATTCCAAAAGAAGGTATGATATTCGACAACTTGGAACATTGTGAGAAGTTTTACAAAACTTATGCTCATGAAGTTGGATTTAGTGTTCGTAAGTCATCTTGTAAAAAGAAACAAGGAATTGAACTATTCAAGTACTTTGTTTGCTCAAAACAAGGTTTTATAGAAAGTTCCACAAGTGCTAAAACCAAAGGGAAAGAGAAGGTTCGCAAGAGAAAGTTGACAAGGGAGGGATGTAATGCAATGGTTGGGTTTAAAAGGACTCGAAGATGGTAAATATGTTTTGTACAAATTTTATGAACGTCATACGCATTTGCTTCCCACTCCTAGAAAACGTCACATGTTAATATCAAACTCTAGGGTGAAAAGTGTGCATAGGACCTTGTTTAAATCATTTACCCGTGCTAATATTGGTCCTAAAGCCCACCGTCTCATGAAAGAACAAACAGGTGGTTTTGAACATGTTGGATGGTCAAAAGAAGCACTTAAAAATTTTCGAGAGAAACATAAAAGCTTATTTAAAGGATTCCGATGCAAACATGTTTGTTGAAAACCTCAAAAGGAAAAAGGAGCTTAATCAATCATTCTATTTTGCATATGTGTTGGATGATGATCAACGGTTGAAGCATGTGTTTTGGGCCGATGGGATATCTAGGAGAAATTATGCATTATATGGAGATGTTGTTTCATTTGACACAACATTTGACACAAACAAATACAAGATGATATTTGCTCCTTTCACTGGTCTTGATAACCATAGGCTTTGTGTGACATTTGGGGTCGCATTCTTAGGGGATGAAAAAGCTGAGTCATTGAAATGGTTATTTGAAAAGTTCTTAGATGCAATGTGTAATCAAAAACCAGTGTGTATTATAACCGATCAAGATCCTGTAATGAAACTAGCAATACAACAGGTTTTTGATACATCTACTTATAGATTTTGTATATGGCATATCATGAGGAAGCTTTCGAAAAGGTTGGATGCATATTGAATAGTAATGTTGATTTCAATACTCGGTTTAAGTCATGTGTTTACAATTCAGAGACACCAGTTGAATTTGAAACCACTTGGCAATCTATAATTATGGATTTTGGGTTACCAAATAATGAATGGTTGTCTCAAATGTTTCAAATTCGTGAGATGTGGATTCCGGCTTATTTTAGGGATTTGTTTTTAGGAGCGAGTGTTGAGGACAACTTCTAGATCCGAAAGTGAAAATAATTTTTTAGCAACTTTACAAATCCACATCTAAGTTTGGTGGAGTTTTGGATGCGTTGGGAAAGTGCTATTGATTTGCAAAGACATAGTCAATAACAAGCAGATAATAACACATGTAATTCATTACCCGAATTGAGGACAAATAGGGATTTGGAGAGTCATGCAGCTAAAATCTATACTTACTCAAATTTTTATAGATTTCAAGATGAGTTATGGGTAGCTTGCATGGATTGTGAGATTGAGGATAAAAAGGAGATTGAGGAAGGTTTCTTGATAATTGTTTCGAGATAGTAGCAAAAAGGTTGCAAGAATAGATAAATTATTTATAACCCGGTAGATCATGTGGCACATTGTTCATGTAAAATGTTTGAATGTGAAGGTATTCCTTGTCATCATATATTATGTATTTTGAAGGCAAAAGTGCATGAGCTTCCCACTTACTACATCTTGAGCGAGATGGACAAAGATGGCAAGAACCAAACCTATTTTCGATGTGGATGGTAATGTTTTGGAGGGTTGTTCTTAGATGAATGTTGAAGATAAGTTGATTTCTGATATTTGGATGGAGTCCACGAGTTGTGTGGAAGTTGCAGCTAGGAACCCCGAATTGCTTACTTTGGCTTTGAAGGGAATTTCAAATGTCACTAAACAATTGATGGAGTTAAAAGGCAGCGAAGCGAAAGTAAGACACAAGAGTTAGAGTCTTTTATTGGCTCAAGTGCTCCACAACAAGTTGAGATCCTTCCTCCAAAGCAATCAAACACTAAGGGTGGTGGTAAGTGAATCAAAGGTGGAAAAGAACAAGCATTAGAGGCGCAAAAGAGAAGGAGACTTTGTAAAACTTGTGGACAACAAGCGAATCACGATAGCCGAAATTCTCCTTTAAAAGGGTCGACTTAGCTATGGTATTTTTTAATTCTTATATCGTATATTTATAACTTCTTTCAACTGAAATCACTAACTGAACATTCGTAATTATTTATTTTCTTGAAGTTGCAGCACCTAGTTTAGGAAGACACATGTTTGTGGCGGCGAGCGGCGTTTTGGGAGCAACGTGATTGTGGCGGCAACTAGTTTTAGATGTAGGGATTAGAAGCTATTATAGGCTTATGTCAAGTTGGAGAATTGTTTTAAGAATCTACTTTATTAGAACTTTGTATTAGTGTTATTTTTACTTTGAGACAAAAATTGGATTATGTAAGCAAATTTTTGTTGGTATTAGATAATAGTCAACCTTACTACTAAAATTCAATTGCAGGGAGATTGTTAGTATTAGCACCCTTTTTGTTGTTTTTTTGAAAGAGGTTTATATTAGGACCTTATGATTTAGCATGTTACTCACCTACTACTCATTGAGAGAAGTAGAAAACAATCTAGTCGGATATTTGCTTTAGTCCATGTCCTTTTTGTTATGGACAAGTATGATTCAATATAGTAACCAATAATCATGCAACATCCAGTTCTTATGTCGGGATCAATCTTTTAAGTATGCTTTGGTTTTTCGAAGTTCATTCAGTATTCACGTTGGTCATTGGCATAACTATATCTGATTCTATTGGACTTTAAACCCTTGGCGGTAGAGTCTATTTGGTTATCTCGTTCACTTGCAAGTTATATGACTTAGGTATTTGTGTTAGCTTTTGTAGATACCAGCTGTGCGTTGTGCTTGATCAAAGATGGGCCATATCAAACTCCAATCTGGTGTAAAGGCAATCACAGAGGAACTTGAGGAATCTAAAGTTCCCTTATCTAACAAAGTCTGCTCTGTCATGTATGATTAACTTGGAAATTTCGCCTTGCTAGCAATCATGAGGAATGTTGGATGGGATGATCCATATATATCGGGGATGACCAGTCGGGGCATTCTCTCATACAGCCATTGAGGGCATTGCGGAAGCAAGTCTTTACATGGCAGCAACCATGGCATAATATTAACCCTGTTCTGTATCTCCAGCCATTTTTGGATGTGATCCGATCTCGATAAAACAAGTGCACCCGTTACTATTGTTGCTTTGTCATCTGTGTATAAGATCTTAACTCTTGACATGCTAGTGTTATTAGTTTTTTGGGGCTGCCGGGGTGGGGGTAGAGGGGTTGCTCGGTGTTCACACTTTTGACATGCTACAAGTTGTATGATTTTGCTGAAAATCTAGATAAGAGCCGTGTTTTTGGGTGCTCCATTCACTGGTCCAATAGCCATAGACTCCAACAGAATGCTAATGACATTCGTAGTCAAATATCGGTTGTTAAATTGTTAACGTATATATTGCAAGAATTCTTCTCATCTGACAAAATTGGCTTTGCAAAGTTCTAATGCATTTCACATCTAAAAACTAGATTTTGACTCATTCTATGTAGTCCATGTGGGATTTGAACCCACATATTTTGTGTTAGAACACAAATGCTTTACCGATTGAGCTAATGGACTATCAAGTTACACAAATTTGACACAATCCTACGGTCGTATCAAGTTACACCAAGACAATACCAACAACACATTACCATAGATCCTGTTCAAGACCGAATGGAGAGCAGAGCTGCAGTCCAACAAGCAATAACAATTTAGAGTAGTTTAGCACTCGTAAATCTCACTATGGTATGAGGACATATAAGATGCTAATTCTACATTTATAGGAGGTAATACATAATCAGCTGAATCCAAGAATAATATCAAATAGAACAGATATGCATAAAATAGAAATCCAAGAATAATATCATGTTCAACAATTGCTTTTGTTTTGGGGAGATTGTAATTCAAGAGTCTCGCAAATCCAACAATCTCAAAAATCCAACAATCTCGGAAATTCAAACAACCCTCTCGTAACAACCCCAAATTGAGATTCTAATTCGAAACAGAAATTTCAATTGAAATTAACCAGAAATTATATATAGACAAGATAACAAACCGAGGCAACGACTTGCAGGCGACCGAGATTGAATTTGGGTGTCTGCTGGTGGTCGGCGCGGTGGTTTCGAGGTATTGGCTGGTAACTTGAAGGTGACCGAGAGAAAGGGAGAGAGAGGGGCAGCAAGCGAATTGCAGGTGGTGCTCGGCGATGGGGTTCCGGTCTTGTGGGAGGTGGCCGGTGAGAGATAGAGGCTGGCGAATTGCAGCGAGCGAGAGGGGGCAGCAAGTGAGAGCATTTGGGATGCAGCGAGCGAGAGGGTTAGGGAGGCGAGTGAGCGAGCGAGCGAGAGGCAGGTGGTGGCCGGCGATGGGAGTCCGGTGTCTGCGGTGGTTGGCGAGGTGACCAGCGAGGTTGGCAAGTTGGTGGCCGGTGAGTTCATAAGGGAGAGAGGGTACAGAGATGGCGAGAGAAGGAGAGCGGGATTAGAGGGAGAAGAAATGGAGAACTGATTTTGTTTTTGCTCGAATTAAAGCGTTGTGAATAGCTAAGGCCTCCCCAAATCGGACCGTTGGATTTAATTTGAACGATTGAGATTAAAAGTTCTCAAATTAGGAGTAGTTCTCATTTTAAGAGAGGTTCTCATATGAACCCTCCCCTATATATATATATATATATATATATATATATATATATATATATATATATATATACACACACATACATACATACATACATACATACACTAATGCATATCGTTCTTGTGTTTCGAAAACGTTCAACTTGAACGTTAATGAATCCGAGATCCCATTCATGAAACATAAGACCCTCATGTCAGCGGCAAAAAGTTTAGAGACTTTAAATCTCGCATTGCCGCTATATGAGTCTACAAAACAAAACAGATAAAACAAGAAGGTAGACCCTTGGAGGTCTACAATTGTATTACTAAGGAGGACTGGAGATCGTTTAAATCACATGTCACTTCTCCGGAGTACATGGTAATTTATCATCCTCATTTGTTTTTTTTTTTTTTTGATTTAAGTCTTATGCACTTATATTTTCGTTATCTTAATTACTTGAGCAAGCGATAGGTGAAGCCAACCGGAAGAGGATTAAGAGTAATGCGTACCTTCATATAATGTCTTATGGGGAATACGCGAAGTTAGAGGAGAGGTTGTACACGCAAAAGCTTGAACAACTTCAAACCACATCTAGTGAAGGTTCCACCACAGATACTTTGCAGCTCGTTATCAATAGGGACGAGCTATGGGTTGAAGGAAGAAAGAAGAAAGATGGAACCTTCACTACGGCCGATGTAGAATCTATTGTGCAGCGACTCGTGAGTTTTTTTTTACTATATTTCCTTTATTTATTTTGAGAACTTATTGGTTTTAATATTTATGAATTGGCAAATGATATATATTTTTTCTTCTTATAGGATTCTTTGTCACGGACATTCACTACAAAAGTCACCGACACCACCGAGAGGAGGGACAAGCTAGCCTTGGCCCTACCAAGAGATGAGTATCCTAGTCGTGTTCGAGATGTCGTTGGAAGGGTAGGGATAGTTAAGCACTTTGGGGCTATAAAGAAACACCCCATCTCTTCCAGCCAAGCACATATCAAGGCCCAAATGACCGAAATGCGAGTCCCAAATGTCCCAAATGGTGGCTGTATAGATGGCTGCACAAATGGAAGAGAGAAGGGTGCAAATATGGGCGGAGATGTAGGTCCAAATGAGGGCATACATCACCCATATGGGTATCCCGGTATTAAGCAACATCGATGATTTACATCATTCTCACCCCACACACCGGTGAGCGTCAACGCGAGCTCACCCGTCCACCAATTTGAAGTTCCGATGGAGGTAATTTAGATTTCGCAATCTCTAATTATATTTACATGTATGTTTATATTTTGACTAATTGGTGTATAATCTTCGGACAAGTCTGAATAGAAGGGCGAAATTCCTAGATTAAGAGATTAGATACACGCCATTAGAGAAGACATCATTGGAACTAGTCTTGGCTACTAAGAAGCTCGGGCATTACATGTTAACCCACACGGTACATGTGGTGGCACCTATGGATCAAATTAAGTACATACTTGAACAACGAACTATTTATAGCAAGATAACAAGATGAGACAGTCATGCTTGTCGAATTTGAACTCAAGTTTGTCCCTCAAAAAATGATCAAAGAAAGGATAATGTAAGAATTCTTAGCTGATTTACCCGTACCTGAATCGCAACCCAAACACCTTAACTTTCCAGATGAAGATATTTTACAAGTAGAGGTGGACGTTTGGACAATGTACTTTGATGGCGCTTCCAATCGAAGGGCTTTGGAGTAGGGATTCTTCTAGTCTTACTAGAGGGAGCACATACTCCCATTTAAGTCAAACTAGGCTTCGAAGTCACTAGTAATGCCACAGAATACGAAGCTTGCGTCACAGGATTTGAAGCTACTATAGAGATCGGGGTCAAGAATATCGGGGTTTTCGACGACTCAAGTTTAATCATCAATCGGGTTTCACAGAGGTGGAAGGTATGTAGTGAAGCCTTGGTACCCTACCAAGAATATCTAATAGAATTATCTAAATGTTTTGAGAACATCTCTTTCACTTACCTTCCTAGGGATGATAACCAATTTGAAGATGCACTAGCAAAGTTGGCATCCATGAATAATATCCCTACTAGCATTCATTCAATGCCACTTCACATTGAGTGAAGGAGTCACCTCGCACAAGTTTGCACATTAGAAGTGTCTAATACGCACCATACTAGTTGGTATCATGACATTTATCAATATCCGGATAAACAAGAGTATCCCTTGGATTCTACACCTAGAGCCCAACGAGCCATTATGATGTTAGCTGCCCAATTCTTCATCGGTTGAGGGCAACGGTACAAGAAAACCAATTATAGGATTAACTTACTTTGTGTCAACCAACATGAAGCAAAGCGAATCATGGAAGAGATGCATAGTGGGGAGTGTGGACCTCATATGAATGGTAAGATGCTGATCCAGAAGGTTTAAAGACTTGGCTATTACTGGTCGACTATGGCGGCAAGCTGCCATGATTTTATTAGAAGGTGCCATAAATGTCGGTGTATGTAAATTTACAACACCAACCACCGTCATTTCTCACAGCCTTAGCTTCCCTTGGCCATTCTTGGTTTTGGTAATAGACATTATTGGCAAGGTCACCCCTAATGGAACAGGTGGTCACAAATTTGTGCTAGTAGCAATTGACTACTTCACAAAATGGGTAGAGGCGGCCTCTGTGCAACCTTGAAGTAAAAACAGGTAGCCAAATTCATTACCTAAAATATCATATGTCCTTATGGAGGTAGCAGATTTCCTGGACAGGTACAGGATCCAACAACATAAATCTTCCCCTATCATCCTCGGACAATGGAGCGAGTTGAAGCCGCTAATAAAAATATTCGTAAAATAGTGGAGAAGATGGCATTTACTTATAAGGATTGGCCTGACAAGCTGCCTTTCACTTTGTGGGGTTATCGAACTTCTATTATAGCCTCTATAAGAGCAATGCCTTATTCCCTAGTTTATAGGATGGAAGCAGTCCTTCCAATTGAGATTGCCATTCCCTTATTAAGGATAATTGCTAGAAAGCCAAATTCTAGAAGCAAAATAGGCTAAAGCGCACTATAAAGAGTTAGTGAAATTAACTTATTTAGATGGGGAAGAGATTTTCCAAGTACACAAACTAAGATTAGCTGAAGAAGTATTATGTCTAGCACAACCCTAGACAGCGAGGCGAGCGCGGCCCAACCGAGGCCAGAGTTATGGCGGGTGCTAGCTACCACTCGGACAACGAGTAGGCTAGCCGGGTCGAGTTCTTTCTTTTGACTCGTAAGTTTCTTTTAACTGTCCGTTTAGATGGCTCCTTTATTTACTTCTTAGATGGTCCAATTAGACGGTCCGTTCGTGTCTTTTATTTATTTTAAGGGCGGTCCAATTAGGCAGTCCAATTTATTTATTTTTTACCTCTAAGTGAGCGATAAAATATAAAAGTATAGCATAATACATACTTTTATTTAATAATAGGTAAGCCTACTACTTACCTGAATACATAGCTAATAAGGGGAAATCATTGCAAGCATAGTACTTGTAAAATACTAATAACTTGGTTCTAAAGAGGCAAAACTAAACCTCTTTTACTTTATTCTATCCTAAGTTCTATTCTAAAAGAATCTAAGTCCTAGTCCATCTTTACTTTCTTTCCTTTAGGGTCACTAGACTCAGCTTCTTCATCCCGGATGTGTTCCTTTAGTTCTTCGATTCTGCGGGCACTACTTTCTTTAGCTTCTTTGGCTTCGGTTTGTCTTCGACGAACGTGTTCGAGCACCCGAGGGTTTATTTCGCGATTTTGGAGAAGGGGAGGAGTAGGGATAGCTTCCTCAGGATCCATCTCTCTGGTTCTTAGTGCCTTACGTCGTTGGGGATGTACTTCTATTATCCACTATAGATAATAGTGAGAAACGAAGTGTTGGGTGTGCTTGGAGGTGTCAACAACTTCGGCCGGATCATCTAGTAATCGGGCCACGACTTTGTCCAGTTAGAGCTACCAAACCCTTTGAACAATTCAAAGGTAGCAAGTACTCGTCCAACGAAGGAATCATTTGTTGTCTTCCCATCCGCCGCAACACATGGTCAAGGATGTAGTAGGTACTCGTTCTCTAGGCCCAACAGACATATAAAAGGGTGTTGCGAGGTATGTATTTTCAACTGGGACACCTTCCAATACACAATGTAATAAACTACATCATTACTATGATTCTTAAGGTATTCCTCCCACCAAGAAGCCGGGTGATCAGCTACCACTGCTTTTCGTTTTGCTGGGAGAAGTGAATCGCTAAGTACACATCATCTTTTGGAGGACCCCGATCGGCTTTAGATGCTCCATTAACCGAGATCCGCACATCATAGATGAAAAATTAAAATTAGTGTCTTGCATGGTCAAGGTCTAATCTTTTAGTCCCAACAGAGCAAAATAAAATAACAAAAAAACAAGGGGAAGTGAAAATTGAAAAAGAGCAAAATTTAGAGTCTTTCGGTATGGCCGGTGCCACCGATCGGTCTACGCTATTTGGTATCGTCTGTCGTCATATGCTTACATGCAACAATAGGGGGCTCCTGGAGAAGTCTTTCTCATAATTTGCTTCAACCAAGTCTAAGCCTATGATTATCTCAAGCAACTATTAGGGGTGTTAGAGAATAATAATTCTCTAATTGTTCAACTAAACATAATAGCGCCATTGGTGCCAAGTTCGCGTGACCTCCTACCTCAGTCAGGAAGAACTAGATCGGATTAGTTAACTTTTAGGTCTAGGAAAACACTATAAGGAATTTTTAAGGGAGAAATTCTAGCAGAGTAAGTCTTTGTATTTTGTGGATTCAAGATAATGGATTTGACTTGGTGCTTGGATTAGCACTGTCTCGTAGTTTTCTCGCCCTAGGACGGTTTCCATGTAAATCTAAGTTATCACTTTTCCGAGTTCAATCTAGACTAGAATTTTTCGGTTTAGATGATCTCGTTGTAAAAATCATTTAATTTTCTTCATCCCCCTATTCATCCTCTTCTAGGATGACTTAGACTGTCCTCGAGCAAACCTTCATCTCGTGACAAGAATGGCATCTCCCACAACTTCTCGGCACCAAGAACTCCTCAACAAAATTAAGTAGTGGAGAGAAAGAATAGAACTCTTAAAGAAATTGGAAGGACTCCGATGATTGAAACTTATCTACCTTACTATTTCTTGGCTGAGGCGATCAACACAGACAAATTACACACTCAACGAGATGCCTCATCGGACCTATCTTGAAGAAGACTCCCTACAAGCTATACAAGGGAAGGAAACCCAACATCTCCTATTTTAGACCATTTGGGTGTAAGTGCTTCGTTCACAACAATGGTAAAGAGCATCCGACTAAGTTTGATGCTAGGTCAAATGAAGGTATAGTTATGGGTTATTCATCTCACAACAGGGCCTATCGTGTATTTAACAAAACAACAAACAAAGTGGAAGAAAGTATCCATGTTATCTTTGGTGAGATTGATCTTGGCAGGATAAGTGAATCCACATACTCAAATCTCATGCTTAATAGGGATGAAGATGACCTTGCTTGAAGCTGAGCTTAGACAGAGTCAAAATAGAAGAACTAAGGAAACTCGGAATGCTCGTGACTCATACTCGAACAAGTACACAAGATAGTTTAGAATGCTGAAGAAGAAGTCAAGACAGAGACTCAGTAAGATCAACCAACCGAAGATCAACATATTCAACCAATAAACTTAGTGAATCGGAGGACGAGTACAACTTTCAAATATGCATCCATTTACCGACTCGAGAACATACTTTTTAACATCAATAGTGGGGTAAGAACTATATCTTCTTTGCATAATCTGTGTGAATTTTCTGCATTCATATCCTTAACAGTAATCCAAAAATACACTAGAGGTCCTAAATGAACCTGAATGGGTAGAGGCCATGCAAGAAGAGATTAATCAATTTGAAAGAAACCAAGTCTAGACTATGACCAAACGACCTTCCGACCACCTAGTCATATGAACCAAATAGGTTTTCAAGAACAAACTGGATGAGGAAGGGTTGGTAGTAAGAAATAAGGCTAGACTTGTTACTCAGGGTTACAATCAAGAGGAAGGAATTAATTGTAGGGAAACCTTTGCACCTGTAGTTAGGACTGAGGCAATCATAATCCTAATGGCATTTACATCTAGCATGAACATCAAGCTTTGTCAAATGGATGTAAAATCTTCTTTTCTGAATGGTTTCATTGAAGAAGAGGTTTATGTTGAGCAACCCCTTGATTTGAAAACTCGAAGAGGCTCCCAGAGCTTGGTATGAGAGACTCGAGTAGTTCCTTGGTTGAAAATGATTTTAGAAGGGGTCAGATTGACAAAACTCTTTTCATAAAAACCAAGGGGAAAGATTTTCTTATTATTGAGATATATGTCAATGATATCATTTTTGGAGCTACTAATGAAACTCTATGTCAAGAGTTTTTTCAGTTGATGAGGTAGGAGCTCCAAATGAGTATGATGGGAGAACTCAATTTCTTTCTTGGTCTACTAACTAAACAAGAGAAGGATGGCATCTACATTGATCAATCTATGTACACCAAGGAGTTATTGAAAAAGTACAAGCTACAAGATGTGAAGCATGCAGCAACACCTATGAGTAGTAGTTTGAAACTAGACTCGGACGAAAAAGGTAAAGCTGTAGATAAAAAAATCTATAGAGGTATGATTGGATCTCTACTCTATCTCACATCTAGTAGGCCAGATATCATGTTTAGTGTCTATCTTTGTGCAAGATTTAAAAAAATCACATCTTACTGCGGTGAAGAGAATTTTCACATATCTTATAGGGACTCGGAATCTTAGTCTATGGTTTTCAAAAAGACTCAAAACTGACTTTCATTAGATGCTCGGATGTTGATTATGCTGGATACAAAGTTGATAGAAAGAGCATGTCACGAGCATGCCAATTTCTAGGTCAATCCCTTAACTCCCGGCATTCAAAGAAACATAACTTAGTTACTCTATCAACGATCGAGGCTGCATACATTGCAGCTGGAGCTTGCTCGAGCTCAGATTATGTGGATCAAGCAGCACTTGAAGGATCTTGGACTATCATTCACATCTATCCCAATCAAGTGTAATAATCAAAGTGCAATCAGTATCACTAAGAATCCAGTCCAAGCACTCAAAGACAAAGCATATTGAGGTCATATATCATTTTTGAGAGACCATTATGAAAAAGGTGATATTAAACTTGAATTCATTCCTATGAAATTTCAGTTAGCTGATATTTTCACTAAGCCTCTTAGTGAGGATCGGTTTTACTTTATTAGAAATGAGCTTGGCATAATTAATGCTTTATTATGTGATTTATTACATGCTTTATCTTTGCGTGATTATGTGTTATATGTTCTAATAGCAAATGGATCGATTGACTCGAGAATGAGACCGAGCTATGAATTATTAGCTTTCGAGTGTTCTTAGGCACTTAGAAATGATATTGAGTCGGACTCGGTTTATGAGCGGAATGGACATCAAACTTCTAATATCATCTCTAGATAAATCGAGAATTTCATAAATGTTTTCAAAAAATCTTTCTTCTCTCTCTCGTACCACTCGTTTCAATCGGAAGAAACTAATCGTTGGAAGAAAGCTCGTTAGAATACTAGCCGTTGGAGCATAGAACGTCACAACGATATGAGAATGTTGCTTGGTATTCAAGTCGAACGAAGGTTGAAGGTCATTCTTTTCGCTATAAATAGCACCCCTTTACCTTCTTTTCTTCACTTTGCCCACTGCTTACTTGCTCTCTCTGCTCTCGACTCTTCTACTCACTCATGTTTTATTTCTCTCTCTATATATATTCTCAACTCTCTTTGCTCTTATCTCACTACTTTCATTCTATCTCTCTCTCTCGTTTTTCACCATGCTGAAGAGAGGAACCGGTCAATAGATGGGTTCAGCCACTAAAAAGGTTCGCACCAAAAACACTCGTAAAGGTACATCAAATCCTCCTCGAGCATTTTGTTAGCCAACATCCGACGTTGGACGACAAATTCTTCCCCACCATTTCATTCTCATGGTTGCACAACATCAAAGATACCGAGGTGTACAACTATCTATGCTTCTGCAAATATATCTATCTAGAACTCGTTGTCGAGTTTTATGCCAATATGACTATATCCGAAGGTATCATAACCACAAAAGTTTAGGGTACGGTTGTACAACATCAATCTCACTCGTTCTTCACACACTCTTCAAAGTCTCATCTCTCTTTCTCAATTCCAACCGAGTACCTTTCATGGAAATGACAGGTTGATTTCTTTGAAAAGTATGCAAAAGAGGTGCCCGAGTCACGAAAGAACTTCTCCATGACTCGGATGAAGTCGAAGCAAGGCTGCTCTACTTCATCCCGATGAGAACCTTTTTCTCTTATCATTCCAGCAAATAGAATCCAAACTCTAAGATTCTCAAAGCTTTGTTCGATATTCTAGAGTGCTACGAAGTAGACCTCTTCCCAGCTATTCTTGAGCGAGATGGCTTCTTTGGTTATTCACTCAAAGAAATCTGCTCCTTATCCCTTCGAAGGTCGTCTGACTATTATCTCTAAGTAGTTTAAAGTTCCCCTTCCCACAGACCCTAACGATGTCTCGAAAGCTACCATTTGTATAGGCTGAAAGAGCGCTTGGGTTACGGTACCAAGAAGTAAAACTTGGCGTCCGGGTTCACGAGTCCGAGTTACCACCTCCTCTTCCTTCACCCACTCGGACTCAAACCGCATCAGCTCCTCCATCCCCGACTGCTGGTCCTTCTACTTCTCAACCTCCTCTCTCTGCTACTTTGTTTGTCGAAATGGTAAACAAATTTGAATCCTTATCTCGAAGCATTTCGGACCACTCTTTCTCCGAGCATACCTATTTCGAGTTACATATTTATCTTGCTTTGATACTCGACTCGTTAACATATTTGCTTTAGATCCAATTTTTTCTTTTCTCTAATGAATTATCCGCAAACTCGTTCCGAGTTACGATATGATCCGAGTTGCACTTTCTACGTATCTTATGTCTTACTTAAAGAGTATTATCTCTTACTCGATCAATCTGCAATGAAAACTCATTTTGGAACTACCAAGTTTCTATCGTAAGTATGGAATGCCTTTCATCAAAAAGGGAGATTGAAGACTTAGGTAAAATATCTATCTCTCTTAGGTTTTGATTCTAAGTCATTATAGGCTTCATAGAAATTTTTATCTAAGTTTTCATTATGTTCGACTGACTTAGAAAGCATTGCACCGCATATCTTTTACTTTTGTTTCTAACTCACTCAGATATCATTCGGAACCATCGCTTGCTCAAATAATTTCTCGCACGTATTTATTTTGAGCACCGACTCAGTATTTCAAACTAAAATGAATTACGGTGTTAATTCTTTATTCTAAGTCAATTTATTTCTTGGAAGATTATTTTATTGAATCAAGTTCATGCTTATTGTTATTTTACTATTTAACTTGATTACTTTTAGGATTGACTCAAGATGAAATCTGATCCTAATGGATTTTAGACTCGAAATTTCCACTCTTTTAGGCCAAAGATAATTTAGCACTTAATTACTTTAATTTAATTATTATCTATGCCTAATCTTGGACCAAAGTATTTTATACTTTCAGAACCAATGTGGTTTGCTTTTGTAGATTATTCAAACAAGGGTAATCTATTTTTTGCATTACAAAAGCAATCGGCTTCTAGTCGTTAAACACCAGCGAGACAAGTTATAGCTACTTACGGACATGGCTCATACATCGTCTTAGGGTTGTTTGTTTCCAAAACTACTCCAACTCTAGGCCTAATGATTGTTTCCACCTTAGTTTTCAATCACCACCAGTTGGTTGGACCATCTTTTGGAACAAGAGCCATTGCACAACGTTCACATCCCAACGGATCTTTTCGAGTGACTTAGAATAGCCATTACAATAGCTAGTGAAGATTTCAGTCTAGAAATAAGACTCAATAATCATTCTCGCTTGGTTGCCTATGAATAAAACCCACTCCACAAGACTTGAAGGTTGTCAAAATTATTGTTGAATTAATTGTTGTTCTCATTCTCACACAATCTTCTACTTACAATTCCAACTTTGTATTTCATTTCGAGTTTTAAAGAAAGTCTTGTAATTAGTTATATTCTTTTCTTACTTTCTGTGTAAGTCCCTTGATTGAGTCTGTAAGGGTTAACTCAACTCAATTGTCCCCGATTCTAAAGGTTACCTCGGTTAGGAAGTACTAGATCGGATAAGGGAACTTCGAGTCTAGGAAAACTTTATAAGGAATTGTTTAAGGAGCAATTCTGGTTGAGTCGATCCTTTGTATTTTGTGGATTCAAAATAGTGGATTTGACTTATGCTTAGATTAGCACTGTCCGTGGTTTTATGCCCCAGGAGGGTTTCCACGTGTATCCGTGTATTTGCCTTTCGATTTCATTCTAGACTCGGAATCGCTTTATGTAAGTGTTTGTGCAAAAAGTGTTTAATTTTCTTCATCACCCTATTCACCCCTCTTTAGGGTGACTTAGACTCTCCAAGATCAAACTTTCCGTTTCCGTAAGACCTTTAACTACGGTTATCCGGCGTCGTATATGTGGCCGTAATTGTAGATAGGAATCTTTTACTACGGTTCAAACCTGTATTAAAAGTCAACCTATTACTACGATTTGTTTGGAGAACCGTAGTTATAGAGCACCTATTACAACGGTTATAAATTAACAATCGGAGTAATAGAATATTACTATTGTTCTTCACTAAGAACTATAGCAATAGGTCTTGCCCCAAATCCCCCTCTTCGGCCAAAATTTGAGGCTCATGCCTATTACTATGGTTCCTAAATAACAACCGTAGTAATAGGTTATATTCGGACCTGTTACTACGATTGTTCCTTAAGAACCATAGTAATAGGTATGAATTTTTTTAGAATTATTTTTTTGTTTTCTTACCTCCTGTACAATACAAATAACATATACAACCATTTACACAAACTTTTTCAGAATATATACAAATCATAATCCAATAGTAAAAATTTGGGGCCAGACCTATTACTACGGTTCTTAACTAACAACCATAGTAATAGGTTACATTCGGACCTATTACTACAATTGTTCGTTAAGAACCATAGTAATAGGTATGAATTTTTTTAGAATTAGTTTTTTCGTTTTCTTACCCCCTGTACAATACAAATAACATATTCAATCATTTACAACCATTTACACACTCTTTCAAAATATTTACAAACTAGAATCCAAAAGTCTTTAGCAGAATATATACAAACAAGATTCATCACAAAGTAGTATGGTACATAATTAAATAATGAAGAAACTGTAAATAAATACCTCGATAACTCGTATACTTTGTAAATATATACTTATGTAACTATATACCTATGTAAACCATAAACTTGAGAAATCAAATAATGAAGAATACGTGTCAATATATACCTATGTAACTCGTCTTTATACAATTTTATACAAACTGTGGCCAACCTTGTCTTAACTCGTCGAGCACATCATCTCGTATAGGGAGTGGGGGATTCTTTCCCATGAAATATTGTGACCAATGTCTGTAAAAGATATTATTCATTACGTCAAGTGCAAGTATTAATTAAGTTAAAAAGAACATTAAAAAATTTAAAATTTTCATAATAAAATACAAGTGCAAGTGCAAGTACCTTTCGGGATTAGATGTGTGATCCTTGAAATCGATTTAGCTCACAATCTTGTACTTGAGAATGTAGAACGACACTCCACGTTCCCCTTTTGTTTGTGGCACCAAAATTATTAAATTCCCAACGCATGAACAATTCATTAGTACTTTATTTAGCTAGCAAGTAACATGAAATAAAAAATTAAAGTAGACTCTAAGCAAGAGAACCTCACCTTTTACGGGACAATATATGGGTTTGATTTCACACGTACGCCTCTCGCGCCTCTTACACAATAATACATTATGAAAGCATTATTTTTCTATCAGAAAAATGAAATTAAAATTAACATACAATTGAAAAGAATACTTAAGAAAAAAGCATAAAATGATTAATATTTGAATTCATGAGTCGAGAATGGTCTTGATATTTTGTCTCATGCATGTTATGACCCAAACAATCGAGCCAATACGCGACATTGCTCCTTGGAAATATGACAAGTAAGCATCGAATGTTGGCTACACCAAAACAAATAACATGTTTATAAATATGTAACACCATTAAAACTTCATTTAATTTTATTTGTACACTTACCCCTCAATGAACGACGCCAAGTAACATTTTTCCTACACATTTTTTTCATGACACTCAAGATATGCTCGGATCGAGTCCTTAGTTCCCCGCCCTATTGCTTGAATGGCATGAGGGTTGACAAACTGAACTAACTTGTTTCCTATCTCGTGGAGCCACCTATTACACATTGATTGTATATAGTTAGAAATGGAAATGAACAAGTATGAACTTATAAATATAGTAAGTCACATAATGCCAAGCATAATAGTACATATGTGATCTCTTGCATATGCGAAAATTGCATTATGTCATCCGAAAAGACATGTATGGTAATGTCCTCATCGTCCCAATCAAATACTCCAAACACGTGATGTGGCGCTTTGATTTTCAACGTTGTTTCTTCTAACAAAGTCTTCACAAAACTTTGCAAAGTAGAACACCAATCCATGTATAACTCGTAAATGGGTAGAAAAGGGACTGCTTTTGATGATGATCAAGAATCGTTGAATACTTGCTTGTGCTAATTGTGGGAGTTGGAGTGCCCTTTGTCCCACTCTCGATTTGTCCCCGATATACTAGTTCGACTATATACATGTAAGACCCGTAATTTTGGGGTTAGGTGGTCTTACGAGCTAGAGCTAATTATTTAACCTTGGTTAAATGGAGTAGGTCGAGAGACCAAGTTATACGCGGTTAGATACTCGTAAATTAATTTGAGCGAGTTATTATTAGTTCGCGTAACTCTTATTGGTGAAGCGTATTAATTCGATTTTCCGAGTGTTTGCCCGGACCAGCTACGTATTAATCGGAGACCGCATATGTTACACACATGGGTTTAATTATATTGAGGATGAGAAAAAAAAAAAAGAAAAAGGGGGAAAGGGATTAATGTTGATTAAGTAGGTGTTGGCTGCACCTAATGAGAGCCACCGAAAAAGGGGAAAGAGAGGAGCGAGAGGAAAAAGGAAAGAAGGGAGGGGGAGACCGAACGGACCGGGAAACGGGAGAGAGAGAGACCGAGTGAGGGAGATAGAGCGAGACCGAGAGGGCGAGCGAGAGCGAAGGTGAGGAAGAGAGGCCGGAGACCGGCGCGCTGAACGGCGAGCGGCGGTGAAGCGGCCAGCGAGCGCGAGGAAACGACCAGGCCGAAGGAGGGCGGAACCGAGGCCGGGAAAGAGAAGCGAACGCGAGGGCCGAGGAGGCAGCCGGTGAGCGCGGGACAGCGACCGGCGACGATGTCCGGCGCGAGAGGAGGGTGGCGGAATCCGAGGCTAGCAGCAGGGAAAGGGAACGAAAGGAGGAAAGGAAGCGGGGAGCTCGAATCTCAAGCAAACCACAAACCTTCAATCCCCGAATCGAGGTGGGTAGTCTTATACTCTAAACTATTATTAGATTCGAAACCCAAATGAATTTCTTGTGAATATCGAATGTCTGTTTTATTGTGATATTGGATGTTTGTCTGGGAATACGGAATGATTGTACCGTAGGAATATTGTTGAAGTTTCAATTAGCGATTAAAGACAAAGAAGCCGTGATCCGATCCGGGTGCGAATTGCTTAGAGATTACTTGAGTTTACGATGTGGGGGGAGATAACTGCTAACATTGGGAAATTACGAGTTGACATAAAAGGAGAATATGAGTTTATATTGATTGGTACACAATTGAGGAACAAGAGTATAAAGTAGTGGTTAGGTTAAATTGAATTGAGTCCGTGAGATTGAACTAGACTTGAAGGTAAGCGAAGCTAACCAGAATTGAGTGATGAGAAGTGATTAAGACTTATACAACTAAGGATGGATGAATAAGAGTCGGTTAATAAGGAAAGAAACATACAATGGGAGTTTGAGGCAGGGAAACGACGAGCGGGGAATTGTAAGGTTAAGTTGAGTTTAGAATATATCTAAGTCTTTGAGATGAAATTAAGTTGGAAGATGAACCTAACAAGAGGAATTTAAGTGATAAAGTGAGAATAGGAGTCATATGGCTGAGTATGAGCAGAGGAAGTTAATTTATGAAATAAAGACCTAAAATGAGGGGTTGGAGTAAAGACTGGGAGTTATGAGAAGTCGAGACGTGAGCAAAAGAAGTGGATTCATAAAGTAGAAACATAGAATGAGGAATTGAAGTAAAGATAGAGAATTGTGAGAAGTTGAACGTTCAATTAGGTGGTATTCGCTTGCGGTTATTGTGGCTCGGAAAATGGAAACTAATCGTGCTAGAGTGGTGGATTGAGAAAAGTATAGTTGGAAAGAGTTGAGAATGATTGCTTGCATTGAATGATGGCTATTCGTGTTAAGTGAGTTCTTTACGTGATGTTCAAAGTAGTTTTGAAAGGCGTTTTGTATTTTACGTGAAATGATCCTTGAATGCAACTTCTTGTGAACCGCCTTTCAAACGTGAATGTGTTTTAAAGAAGCGAAACTTGTTTAAGAAAGTGAATCTTGTTTGAGAAAGTGAATTTAGAAGGGTGACATGTGTGTCATGCCTTCTACGATGATAAATTGATTGAGATCTTGGTTAGAAACCAAGTTTGATAAGTGATTGTGATCACTTCGATTGAAATGAATTATGGGCTAGATTGTTTAGACCGGAGGAAGGAGGTGGTCGTGCGTATCGGGCCACGGGGTCCTGATATGCGTATCGGGATGCCCATCAACCGGAGAGGTTGATTCTTTCCCGACGAGGAAAGCGGAGCCTTCCGAGTCTTTGACTAGAGATAGGTCCCGGGAACTCGAGTCGGGGTAGCGTCCCCGAGAACCGCCTGGTGCTAGTTCAATTGCCGAAAGCCCCGAAAGAATTTTCGTAAAGTATTTGAAAGAAAGTGTAGATGATTCCACCTTGTCTAATGTGATTCCATACCTAAAATGATTGCAAATTGTGCTTCCAAATGATTTAAGTGTTATGAGCTTAATGTTGCGAATGATTTCAAGAGATTTTATTGAAAAGGATATAGATTTGTATTATATTATTATGCTTTCGCTGATTTGATTATTATGAGTATTATGTGTAAAGAATTTCCATTTTAAGGGTGTAGGACTCCGGTGAGCCCGTTGATTATTGCTCACCCCCACAAATTTCCCCCTCCCGGTGTTGCGGTACATTCTCGAGTGTGCCACTTAGCTTATTTCTGGACCTCATTGATTGTCGTTTGTTGGTTGTCTGCGCGATTTGAATCGCGGATGTGCATTTCTTATATTTCTAAGTATTGTACTTGTAATTTAGTTCATGTTGTTTGTACCGTATGTATAGTAAACCCTTTTAGATTGTTGTAAGTTTTATCGCATGATTGGTTGGACTCCGGCGTGTGGCCGTTGAGTTGTATACTCCGAGCGGGTGGCTCGTTGAGTTATGTTATGCTTTTTATGCAGGATTTTAAGGCTTTAAGCCTATGGGATAGTTCATACTACAAACGAACTCTGCCGAAATTTTTAGGGATCTCATATTCTTTTGGGAAACAACCTTTATCATTTTTAAGTTGAGTTTAGATAGCCAAACCTAGCACTGGAAGGAGCCATGGGAGTTCCTTTAAGGAACTCGGCGATGTAATACTCCTGGGGGTGTTTTGGGGTGTTACAATACATGAATTAGAAATATGTATATATATGTGATATTAACAATAGTTAAATCTAATATTTTTAAAATGAATTACCGTAGAGAGAATGACCAAACTCTTGGGCCAAGCAACAAAAGTGTTGACCACTTCGTCGACATTTTGGAGGTCCAGTGACCAGATTGGCAACTCATAGCTACCTTTCCCTTACACGACTTCTCTCACACTCACCTTCACCCGATCAGCTGAAAGTGGTGCCCTGCGAACGACAAGCACTCTAGCTTCTATGGGGAGGGTAATGAGAAGCTAGCCGATCATCGCGCCGGCTGCATAAGAATTAACATAAGAATTAGAATCACGAGATAACCCTTGATAGAGAAGTTAAACTATCTAAGAATCCCGGAAAACAAAGGACAGAGTTTCCCTTAAACATAGATATTTTTCCAAGATAACGGCCCTCATCCGAAACAACAAAAACATATTATAACTAATTACTCAACGACCACACGTCGAGTTCCACAACAAGCACAAAATATATACCATTCATTCAACAAATATACACCAATAATTCGTCAAAATATAAACACGCATGTAAATCGAATTAGGTAGAAAAATGTTAATTGCCTCCACCATAAGTTCGAATTGGTCAACGAGTGAGCTCGTGTTCATGCTCGCCGAAGTCCGGTGTGAGAATGGATGTAAATAATCTACGTCGGGTGTCGGGATACCCATGTTATCGAAGTACGCCGCGATGCAGCCCTTCATCCGGGCGTTCATCTCTCGCCCTCATCAATCGGGGTCTACGATGACTCCTATCTAATCATCAATGAGACCTCATAGGAATGGAAGGTACGTAGGAAGCCTTAGCCCCTACCAAGCGCACCTAGTGCAATTAGCAAAACATTTTAACAACATCTCATACACCTACCTTCCTAGGGATGATAATCTATTCGGGGTGCCTTCGGAAAATTAGCTTCCATGATTAACATACCTAGTGCATTCATTCAATCCCCCATCAGTATAGAACGAAGGAATCTTTCCATGCATGTGTACGCGATAGAAGTGTTCGAGTACCGACCAAACCAGTTGGCACCATGACATTTACCGTTATTTCAATAACCAAGAATACCCACCGGACTTCACACCTAGAGACTAGCGAGCGATTTGCATGTTAGCTGCACAATTCTTCATTAATCAATGACAGCTTGTACAAGAAAACCGGCATGGGCATTAGCATACTTTGAGTTAATAACATGAAGTAGGGGGTTATACCGACGAAGTTCATGGTGGGGAATGTGGACCTCATATGAATGGAAGAATGTTGTTTTAGAAAAT
Organism: Talinum fruticosum; assembly: GCA_021018815.1. Taxonomy (NCBI): domain Eukaryota; kingdom Viridiplantae; phylum Streptophyta; class Magnoliopsida; order Caryophyllales; family Talinaceae; genus Talinum; species Talinum fruticosum. The sequence goes on along the minus strand of JAITYX010000010.1, from coordinate 4,776,879 downwards.
TCAACGTTTAGGGTATTACTAGTTAAGCATGGCACCGGATTGTCATGAGTTCATTAAAAGATGTCAAAAGTTTCACATATATGCAAATCTACATCACCAACCACCTTCCTTTCTAATGACACTTACATCACCCTTGCCATTCTCGGTTCGGGAATAGACATCATCGGTAAAGTGACCCTTAAAGGAATATAAGGTCATGAATTCATACTAGTAGCAATTGACTCGCTTCACCAAATGGGTTGAAGTTGTATCGTACACGACGATAACATCATGACATGTGGTCAAGTTTATAACCCACAACATCATCTACCGATATGGGGGTACCACATGAGTTGATCAGTGACCATGGTAGTTGCTTCAAGAAAGAGGTAGTAGATCTATGAGACAAGTATAAGACCAGGCATCATAAGTCATGTCCCTATCGCTCTCGGACCAATGGAGTAGTCGAGGCAACTAACAAGAACATCCGCAAGATAGTGTAGAAAATGGCTATTAGCTATAAAGACTAGCATGACAAATTGCCTTTTGATTAATAGGGCTATCGGACATCGATTAGAACCTCGACAGGAGCAACACTTCACTCCCTAGTGTACGGTGTGACAGATAGTCCTTCAATAAGAGATTGCCATCCCATAATTAAGGATGATAGCTGAAAGAAAAATGTCGAAAAAGATTGGGCCAGAGCCTATTATGAAGAGCTAATCCTATTAGACGAACGATGTTTGCGCGATATACATAATGTCCAAATATACCAGGCATGTATATCGGGACCTTTAACAAAAAGGTCGGACCTTGTCCCTTAAAAGGTGGTGACTTGGTTCTTAAGGAAATCGGAGCAACTATTTAGGACCTAAGAGGGAAATTCAAGCCCAATTAGCACGGACCATACATCCTCAGTCAAATCCTACCGGGAGGAGCAGTCAAATTGATAGACATAGATGGGGAAGAGTTATTTTAGTACACCACCCTATATTAGTTGAAGAAATATTACGTTTAGCATTAAACTAAATGGTTTAGGCAATAGCCAAGCCTAGCCTAAACCAGACAAAGCATCCCTAGCAAACACCGCTCATCGTCTTGTCAACAGTAGGACGGCCGAGTCAAGCTCACTCAGCCGATACTTTCTTTCCTATATTTAATTATTTTTTGGGCAGCCCATTTTACACGATCCATTATAATTATTCCACTTTAGATGAGCGATTTAAAAAAATAAAGGATAAAAGTGAGCAAAAACAAACATTTTAATTTATAATAATAGGGGTAAGCTTAGTACTTACTCAAATACAAAGTTAAAAGCGAAATAATAAGCATAAAACTTGCAAATAAAATAAGTTCTAAAGAGGCAAAAGAAATCTCTTAAAAATATTTCTTCCTAATCCTAAGCCTTAGTCCAGTTTTACTTTCTTCCCCTTTGAGTTACTAGAATTAGCTGCGTGCCCTTAGGTTCACTTCTTTAGTTCTTTAATCCTGCGGAGCCTTCTTTCCTCCTCTTCCTTATCCTCCCCTTCTCTTTGGTCGGCCCGTTTATTAGCTTGTGGGGTGACTTTGTGGATCTACAGGGGTGTAGTAATAGGACCATTCCTCCTCTCGGTCACGTTCTCGAGCCCTCGTAACCATGCGTCTCTCGGGGTCAAACTCTATTATCCATTCCAAATCAATTGCAGAGACAGATTATAGGTTGCTCATCTACGAGCTTCAATAACTCGTAGACATCTAAAACATGTCATTTTTATCTCTTTTCTTTCCATATTTTATTTTCGTTAGCCCGGTGATAAAATCCCAATCATATTTGCGGATTTAGATTACGGTCGGAGTCCGATTGATGCGATGGAAGCCGATGAAACCATAAAAAACCTTTTAGCACCAAAAATAAACCTTATTTACTTTGGGTCTGTCCACAAACCCATTTCTTTACTCGGTCCAACCCCAGGTCAACGCTCAACAACAACCTTTGGCCAGCCGCGTTTCATGGCAAAAATTGTCAAAATGTTGCGTTTTACTCCAAGCGTCCAAATAATGTCGTATTTGACTGGCGCCACATTCCAGGGAGTCTTCGCCCAAACAACCGATGTCGTATTTGATCGGCGCCAATTTAACCGGCCAGTTTGTCGGTTTTCCTCGATTCAACGCCTCGTAGGTAGTAAAGACTCGGACTTTACTCCACACATTTCTGAGTTCTATCAAGGGAATCAGGTATAAGACCTTCTCACTCATAGAGTTTTGATTCCAAGTCATTCTCTCGTACCTTAGAAACTTTTCTCGAGTGATATAGTATTTCCTCTAAGTGATATAGCAATTATTTCATGTATTTGTGCTTGTCCCTGTGAGACTCGTAAAGCATATATGTACTTACTATTGTACACCCAGCTTCGAGTCTCTCATCGCTTAGAATTATCGCATGTTCAAATGACTAGTATTCACATAACCGCACTCAGGTCTAACTTCATATTACAGGTGTTATTTTGTTATAGTCGGCGCTTCTAGTTTGAACCATGCTTAGTCTAGATCAAGTTTATTCACTTTGTTATTCCTTATTCAACTTGATTCTCGCCTAGACTAACTCGGATGGAATTTTGAGTTTCATGGATATTAGACTTAGAAAATTCCATTCCTTTTCGACTCGGATGATTAGTCATTTAATTATCTTAATCATATTATTATTTGTGTCTAATCTTGGACCAAAGTATTTCATACTTTGAGAACCAAATTGATTTACTTTTGTAGGTGATTCAAACGAGGTTATCCTATATTTGAAATACAAAAGTAACCGGCTTCAAAACGTTAAATCACCAAGCAGACAAGGCTTTTTCTACCTCCGACCTAGCCCTAGAAGACTGTGTCAGGCTGTCTATTTCCAAAACTGGAAATCCGCAAGATCAAGCTAAACGGTTCCACCATATCTTTCAAGACACCGCCAATAGTTTTGGGACTTCCAAAAGAGTCAAGGACTGTTGCCCAACGTTCATATCTCAACGGACATTTTCCGAGTGACTCGGAAAATCCTACACAACGGTCACAAAGGACTTCCGATCAGACGATGGAGATAACGGCTATTCTCGCCTGGTCATCTATATATAGAAGCCAACTCTCAAGACTTGAAGATTGCCAAACATATTGTCAATACACTTACTTAAGCAATAGTCATTGTGTTCATTCTCAATCTTCTACTTACAACTCCCACTCTGTAATTCATTATATTCTAAGTTGTAAAGTCTTGTACTTAGTTATAAACACTTTCTTTCTTACTCTCTAAGTAAGATCCCTTGACCGAGCTGTAAGGGTTAACTCAGCTCAGCTTGTCCCTAGCTGTAAGGGTTATCTCAGCTAGGAAGTACTAGATCGGATAAGGAAATTTCGAGTCTAGGAAAAACTTGTAAAGAGTTGTCTAAGGGAGCAACATGGGTTCGATCAGCCTATCGTATTTTGTGGACTCAAAATAGTGGATTTGACTTTGTGCTTGGACTAGCACGGTCCGTGGTTTTCTGCCCCAGGAGGGTTTCCACGTAATTACTCGTGTCTTCACTTTCCGAGTTCATTATAGACTCGCACTTCCTTAAAGCTTCAATTCAATCTGCATCTTCATTATGAGTTCATACTTTTCTAACCCTATTGTAGACTCGGAATCGATTTATGTCTCGCTCTTTGTTCAAAAGAGTTTGATCGTTCGGAAAAATCTTCCACCACCCTATTCACCTCCCCCTCTAGGGTGACTTAATCTCTTCTCAAGCAAACCTTCAATAGGTATCGAGCCTAGCCTTTCGGAAAGGATCTAACCATCCAAAGGTCTAAAGATCATATGGTTCGTAACAACGAAGAGTTCGATGAAGGAAGATTTTCTAGTAGACCACAAAAATTCAAAGGATCCAACTTCGTGCACTCGGAAGAAACTCATGGAATGTTTCCTCCTGGATCATGATGAAGATGTTTGGGACATCATACAACAAGGAAACTACATTCCCATGAAGACGGAAGAATTTAGACTCGTTCCCAAGACAAAGGCTGAGTTTACTCCAAGCGAAGCGAGAAGTTCGTAAAGAACTTCAAGGCAATGAACATTCTTATGTGCGCCATCAGCTCGAAGAATACAATCGAGTGTCCGCTCGTGACACAGCCTAAAGAAATATGGGACACACTCGGGCAACACTTATGAAGGTACAAGCCAAGTCGGACAAGCCAATATCTTCATAAATATGAGCTATTTAAGATGGAGCTGTAAGAAAACATCACTCGGATGTTCATTCGATTTACTCGAGATTACCAACAATCTCAAATCTGTAGGTAAGAAGATTTCCCACGAGGAAATGTGCAGAAAGATACTCGAAGCCTACCCAAGAAAAGATGGGGTCCCAAGGTGACTGCCATAGAGGAGGCTCAGAACTTATCACTTCTAAAGCCGGACGAGCTCATTGGGAAGCTTCTCACTCATGAAATCCACCTAGAAGAGGAGGATGCCGAGGGTGGCACCAAAAAGAACATAGCGCCGAAAGCCTCGGACACCGGAGAAGCGGATCCGAGTTCCTCTAACTCGGAAGAGGATCCCATGGCACTTATTGCAAGAGGCTTCAAGAGAATGATGAAGCACAAAAGATGGGATAAAAGGCCAAAAGAAGAGTTCTACAAGAAAGACAAGAAGGACAGGAAAGGTAAATATTCATCTCCTTCAAAGTTATCTTTGACTAAGAACTCGGCTGTTTTGAATGTGGTAGCAAGGATCACATAGTCAAAGACTATCCAAAGAGAAAAAGGGACAGGAAGAAGAAAAAGGCTATGATGGCCACATGGAGTGATGACGACTCATCGAAGATGGCGAGGACTCGGATGACTCAAAGTGTCTAATGGCACTTTCGACTCGAAAGCTCGAAACAAGGTCGACTCGGAATTAGACAATGAGGAAACAAATCCTCAAGAGGTAATTGAATACTTTCTCAAATTCTCCAAAGCTGATTTAGCCAAGTATATTTTCACTTTGGAAGAAAAGTCCAATTCGATTCCTCTCGTTTCAAAGAACAACTTGAGTCAATTTCCTCCGAGAGCATTTCTTTGAAAAATGAATTGGAAAACTCGAGACTTACACTCGGAGAACTCAAGACTAGTGCTCAATCCAATGAGACCGAATCTGAGTTACTCGTAAGAGAAAATGAGCAACTAAAGCAAAAGCTCAATAAGTCTCGAAGATCTTGCTTTAAAGTTCACTCAAGGTCGAAAAACCTTGATATGCTCTTAGGATCCCAATGTGTCGCCTTCGAAAGGAAGGTCTTGGTTTCAACAAAGAGGAGGAATCCAATTCCTACTCGGAGCTTTTCAAAAGGATTCCGTAACTCGTAAAGTTCAGAAAGCTAAGAATGGTCCCATTCATAAAAATGAAAGGAGGACTAAGCCCGGATCAGTTTAAAAGAAGAAACCATCTCCTCCAGACTTTCAAAAGAAAAGTTTTTCAAAAGAAAGAGATACGGACTCAGCTTCTCTACACGGAAGACTCGGAATCAAACTAAGCCCAAAGTCATTCAAATCGGGTTCCGAAAAACCTTCTTTCTCGTAAAAGGACCAAAGTAAAGAGTGTTACTGGGTTCGTTAGAGGAAGTGAGAAGGGTTAGCTTGTCTCTATTTTGCAGGGCACTCGAAGAGATCAAAAGGACATTGGTACCTGGACAGTGGATGCTCACACCACATGTCGGGAGATTCCGGACTCTTTTTGAGTTAGAAGAGTACAAAGGAGGAAAAGTCACTTTTGGAGATGATAGCAAAGGCAAGATAGTTGGGATAGGCAAGATTGGAAAGGAAAGCAATCTGGTCGGCCCAGCTTTACCTTGTTAAAGGACTAAAGTACAATCCGCTTAGCATCTCTTAACCGTGCGATAAAGGTCAAGAGGTAAGATTCACTCGTAACAATTGTTACATATCTTATGATACCACCAAGGAGATCAAACTCTCAGGTAAAAGATCAGGTAACACTTATACTATTCCTCTTTCGACCCGAGTCGAACTTATCCTGTTTAAAAGCATCTTTTCTTGATGACTCATGGACATGGCATCGTAGATTAGGCCATATTAGCATGCATACTATCAAGAAATTAGCATCTCATGGTTTAGTTAGAGGTTTACCTAACTATGCTTTTGATAAAGATAAAGTTTGTGAAGCATGCACAAGAGGGAAACAAGTCAGATCTTCATTCAAATCTCTGAAGACAGTTTCCACATCCAAAGTGCTTGAGCTGCTGCATATGGATTTATGTGGTGAAATCCCCGTTAAGAGCCTCGGAGGTAAATCATATATACTTGTTATTATTGATGATTGTTTACAATTTACCTGGGTGTGTTTTCTTAAGCACAAAAATGAAGCATTCAAAGAGTTCAGCAAGCTCTGCAGAAAAATCCAAGTTGAGTCTCGGACTTAGATCCAGAGAATTCGAACCGACCATGGAAGGGAGTTCAACTACTCGGAATTCTCGAGTTTTGTGACAAAAATGGTATCTCTCACAACTTCTCAGCACCAAGAACTCCTCAACAAAATGGAGTAGTGGAGAGAAAGAACAGAACTCTTGAAGAAATAGCAAGGACAATGATGATTGAGCACAATCTACCTTACTATTTCTGGGCTGAGGCGATCAACACAGACCAACTACACTTTGAACAGTATGTCTCATCGGACCCATACTGAAGAAAACACCTTATGAGCTCTACAAAGGGAAGAAACCCAATATTTCCTACTTCAAACCCTTTGGATGCAAATGCTTTGTTCATAATAATGGTAAGGATCACCCGACCAACTTTGATGCTCTGTCGGATAAAGGTCTTTTTCGGGTTATTCATCTCATAGTAAAGCTTATCGCATTTTTAATAAGAGAACTAACAAAGTGGAAGAAAGCATCCACATTGTCTTTGATGAGCTTGAACAGGAAAAGCCAAGTGAGTCTTCATACTCGGATCCGAAGCTCAGTAGAGACGATGATAGTGATGAACATGAATCCGCCAAGATTCAAACTCAACCAGCTCATAATGAAGCAACTCGGAATAATGTGACTCGTAACGAGACAACTCAAGAGTCCGCTCGGAATGAACAAGCTAATGAAAAGGATCACTCGAACAAGACTCGAAGATCAAACAGTTCAGCCTACAAATCTTGTGAATCGGAGAACAGTAGAGCTTTCAAGTATGCTTCTAGTCACCCACTAGAAAACATATTATCCGATATCAACAGTGGGGTAGGAACTCGTTCCTCTCTTTAAAATCTGTGTGCATTCACCGTATTCATTTCATTAACTCGAACCCAAAAATGCACTAGAGGCCCTAAATGAACCAGAATGGGTCGAGGCCATGCAAGAGGAACTCAATCAATTCGAAACAAACCACGTCCGGACTCCGACTAAACGACCTTCCGACCACCCAGCCATAGGAACCAAATGGGTTTTTAAGAACAAACTGGATGAAGGTGGGTTGGTAGTCGGAAATAAGGCTAGACTTGTGGCTGAAGGTTACAATCAAGAATAAGGGATTGATTGTAGGGAAACCTTTGCACCTGTTGCTGAACTGAAGCCATTAGAATCCTGTTGGCATTTGCATCTAGCATGAATATCAAGTTGTATCAAATGGATGTGAAGTGTGCATTTCTTAATGGTTTTATTGAAGAGGAAGTCTATGTTGAGCAGCCCCTGGATTTGAAAACTCGGATTTTCCAAATCATGTTTTCAAGCTTCAAAAAGCTCTTTATGGTCTTAAACAAGCTCCCGGAGCTTGGTATGAAAGACTGAGCAATTTCTTGGTTCAAAATGATTTTAGAAGAGGGTAGATCGACAAGACTCTCTTCATAAAAACCAGAGGGAAAGATTTCCTTATTGCTAAAATATATGTCGATGATATAATTTTTGGAGCTACTAATGAAAATCTGTGCCGAGACTTTTCCGAGTTAATGAGACAAGAGTTTCAAATGAGTATGATGGGAGAACTCAATTTCTTCCTTGGTCTACAAATCAAACAAGACAAAGATGGAATCTATGTCCATCAATCAAAATATACCAAGGAGCTACTAAAGAAATACAAACTCCAAGATGCAAAGCACGCAACTACACCCATGAGTAGCAGTATAAAACTTGACTCGGACGAGAAAGGTAAAGCAATAGATCGAAACTCTATCGAGGTATGATTGGATCTTTGCTATATCTTACTTCCAAGCAGGCCAGATATAATGTTTAGTGTATGTTTATGCGTAAGATTCCAAGCTAATCCAAAAGAATCACATCTCACTCGTGGTGAAGAGAATATTCGGATATCTTGCAGGGACTCGGAACTTAGGTCTATGGTACTCAAGAGACTCGGAACCGACTCTCACTGGATACTCATACGCTGATTACGCTGGATACAAAGTTGATAGAAAGAGCACTTCAGGAGCTTGCCAATTTCTGGGTCAATCCTTAATATCTTGGCACTCAAAGAAGCAAAACTCAGTAGCTCTATCAGCTGCCGAAGCTCAGTATATTACAGCCGGTGCATGTTGTGCTCAGATTTTATGGATAAAGCAACACTTGAGAGATCTTGGACTTTCTTTCAAATCGGTTCCAATCAAGTGTGATAATCAAAGTGCAATCAGCATCACCAAAAATCCGGCTCAAGCACTCAAAAACAAAACACATTGAGGTCAGGTATCATTTTTTGAGAGACCATTCTGAGAAAGGTGATATCCAACTTGAATTCATTCCTACTAATCTTCAATTAGCTGATATTTTTACTAAGCCTCTTAGTGAAGATCAGTTTTGTTTCATTAGGAATGAGCTTGGAATGTTAAATGCATAATTATGTGCTTTCTTATGTGAAAATTTCTTTGCATGATTATGTGTTGAGTGTTTAGAATTTTTTAATAACCATTTGTTCGGTTGATTTAGTGATACTCGAGCCGATAGTTATTATTTGTGTGTAGTTTCGAGTCACTCGAAACTAAGCTGAGTCAAACTTAGATTGTTGATCAAAGTGAACATCAAATCTCTGAAATCATCTCTAGATAAGTGGAGAATTTCAGAATTTATTTTCAAAATCTTTTTCTCTCTCTCTCGTGTCGTGATCGGACAACTAGCCGTTGGAAGACAAACCGCTAGAATTCTAACCGTTGAGAAGAGAACCGCCACACCGGTCCGAGGTGACTGATGAAAGATCTAAGTCGAACGGATATTGAAGGATGATTATTTTTCTATAAATAGCACCTATTCTCCTTCATCTCGCTACTTTACATTTCATTTACTCTCTCTCTCTCTCGGTCAAAACTTCGAGCACAAGCTCTCTACAGTGACTTCCGGACATTTTCAAGCTTCGTGAAGCTCATCTCAAGTAAGCTCGATCGCTATCATCTCTTTCTTCTACTCTTTTTCTTTCACTCTCGTCGACCTACTCTCTTCTACTCTCTCTCAAAGTTTCACTTTTCTTTTCTCTCATCCAAAATGCCTAAAAGAGGTTCTCACCCCGACTTTCTTGGCTCTTCCTCAAAGAAGCCCCGCACAAAAGCCAAGAAAGCTCTTTCAACTCAAAACCTCTCCTCACCCAGGCATCTTGTGCTGGATGATAAGTTCTTCCCAACCACCAAATTCTCGTGGTTGCCCCACATCCAAACAACTGGGGCTTATAACTTTCTTTGTTTCAGCGAGTTCATCTACCCCGAACTCGTATCCGAGTTTTACACTCATCTTACAAGCTCCGAAGATGTTCTAACCTCCGGGGTTCCGAACGTAACCGTTCGTATAAACACTTCCCTTGTCCATCGCTTGTTCAAGGTCTCCTCTCTTTTCTTGAACAGTAACCCCATTCCTTTCCCTGAAGTCGCCGACGACTTCTTTGAAAAATACGCAAAAGAGTTCCCTGAGTCATGCAAAAACTTTTATGTGACTCAGCTCGAGGTCGAAGCACGTATTCTGTGCTTTCTGCTCATGAGAACTTTCTTCTCTCAGCATTCTAGCAAGGAGAACCCCAACTCCAAGCATTTAAAAGCTCTTTTTGACATTCTTGAGGGCTACGAAGTAGACCTCTTTCCTTCAATAATCGAGCAAATGGCGACTGTGCCAGCTCAACTCCAATCCAAGAAGAATACCCCTCTTTCTTTTGGTGCTCTTCTCACCCTTGTATTCAAACAATTTAAAGTTCCTCTCCCCTCGGACCCAAATGTCTGTTTCGAGGCTGCCATTGTTGTCGGCAAAAGGAACTTCGAGGGTACGGATACTAGGAAACTCAACCCGGTGTCCGGGTACATAACTCGAGCCGAGGCCACCTTCTCCGCCTCGGACTCGGAAAGAAGCCCTCCTTTCTCTCCCTGCCCCACCTGGTGGTGCTTCCACCTCGGGGACCTCTAAGTCTCTCTCCTCCATTTTGTCCTCCGCTTTCATGGACAAAATCAACTCTGTGTCCTTGGAATTCAAGGACATGCTCCGGTCATTCAAGATCGTTTATCGAGTCTATGGCCATCAACCAAAAACAGCCCAGTCTCAAATCTGAGAGCAACAAGACCTGCTTCTTGAGATGAAGGCCTTAGTGAAGGAGCAGAAGGAGCCGATCGAGCTCCTCCAAGAGAGACGGTCCAAGCCAGCTCAGGACCATGGCGACTCGGACACATCCGAAGCGTCCTCGAGCCCGGCCAAGACCTCCTCGGATAGCAGGGAGGACGGAGATAAAGACCAAGAAGAAGCAGACGCCGAGGAGCCTGCGGGCTGAGGCAGCTCCTTCCGGGCAAGGAGAGGAACAAAAGAAGAAGAAGGAGGGACAGCTGAGGGTCAAAGTGCTCCTCAAGCTCAACTGGAAGTACTTAGCTCAAACAAGCAGTCTAAGTGGGTCGAAGACCTAGCCGCACAAGGCTAACTCGCAGCAGGTCGGACCGAGCGACACCCCAGCCTATCGAGCCCCACATGGAGGAACCTCTGGATCCTCTCGTTCTAGGTCAGCCACTTACAGCTGAGCCCTTGACGGCGATCCTCGTCCTCCCTCCGTCGCGCTCAAGCACATCGTCAAGATCATATCGGCGCCGGCGGACCACTCGTCCTTCCTCTTCTACTCGGACAACCCCTTTCCCTCTTAGGCGGACACCATGCACTCGTGTCACAATTCCAAAGTCTCGCGATTCTTCTTCTTCCCGGAATTCTATTTTCTTTTACTTATCCTTTTGTCCGGACATCAAATATGTACTACTTGTTGTATTCTTCCCATTTTTTTGTTTTTGCTGAAAGGCAAGGGGGAGAATATAGATAGAAAAATTTGTTGTCTTGTTTAGGGGAGTTTCTCACTCTCTATATCTCGTATGTACTTTCTTTAACTTCAATGAATTAATGCATTCTCTTCAAATTCTCTCGAGCTTATTATTTATTGCAAACATTTCGATTTAGCATCATGTCATTGATAATTGCTAAGTATCTATTCTTTATGATCTAATACTTTAAGCTTGCTTTACTTGTCTTATTTTCCGCACAAGTATACAAAATCGGATCTATATCACTAACAAAGTTTCGTCTAAGTATGGAATGCATTTCATCAAAAAGGGGAGATTGAAGACTCAAACTTTATTCCGCACATTTCTGAGTTCTATCAAGGGAATCAGGTACAAGACCTTCTCACTCATAGAGTTTTGATTCCAAGTCATTCTCTCGTACCTTAGAAACTTTTCTCGAGTGATATAGTATTTCCGCTAAGTGATATAGCAATGATTTCATATATTTGTGCTTGTCTCGTGAGACTCGGAAAGCATATCTCGTACTTACTATTGTACACCCAGTTCCGAGTCTCTCATCACTTAGAATTATCGCATGTTCAAATGACTAGTATTCGCATAACCGCACTCAGTGTCCGACTTCATATTACAGGTGTTATTTTGTTATAGTTAGCACTTCTAGTCCGAACCATGCTTAGTCTAGATCAAGTTTATTCACTCTGTTATTCCTTATTCAACTTGATTCTCGCCTAGACTAACTCGGATGGAATTTTGAGTTTCATGGATATTAGACTCGTAAAATTCCATTCCTTTTCTAACTCGGATAATTAGTCACTTAATTATCTTAATCATATTATTATCTCGTGTCTAATCTTGGACCAAAGTATTTTATACTTTGAGAACCAAATTGATTTACTTTCGTAGGTCATTCAAACGAGGTTATCCTATATTTGAAATACAAAAGTAATCGGCTTCAAAACGTCAAATCACCAAAGACACAAGGCTTTTTCTACCTCCGACCTAGCCGAGAAGACTATGTCAAGGTCAGTTCGTTTCCAAAACCGGAAATCCACAAGACCAAGCTAAACGGTGGTTTCCACCTTATCTTTCCGGACACCGCTAGTAGTTTTGGGACTTCCAAAAGAGTCAAGGACCGTTGCCCAACGTTCATATCTCAACGGACATTTTCTCGAGTGACTCGGAAAATCCTACACAATGGTCACAAAGGACTTCCAGTCGGACGATGGAGATAACGGCTATTCCGCTCGATCATCTATATATAGAAGCCAACTCTCAAGACTTGAAGATTGCCGAACATATTGTTAATACACTTACTTAAGCAATAGTCATTGTATTCATTCTCAATCTTCTACTTACAACTCTCATTCCGTAATTCATTATATTCCGAGTTGTAAGGTCTTGTACTTAGTTTCAAACACTTTCTTTCTTACTCTCTAAGTAAGATCCCTTGACTGAGCTGTAAGGGTTAACTTAGCTCAGCTTGTCCCTAGCTGTAAGGGTTATCTCAGCTAGGAAGTACTAGATCGGATAAGGAAATTTCTGAGTCTAGGAAAAACTTGTAAAGAGTTGTCTAAGGGAGCAACTTGGGTTCGATCGATCAACCGTATTTTGTGGACTCAAAATAGTGGATTTGACTTCGTGCTTAGACTAGCACGGTCCGTGGTTTTCTGCCCCAGGAGGGTTTCCACATAATTACTCGTGTCTTCACTTTCCGAGTTCATTCTAGACTCACACTTCCTTAAAGCTTCGATTCAATCTACATCTTCATTCCGGGTTCATACTTTTCCGACCCTATTATAGACTCGGAATCTATTTCTGTCTGCTCTTTGTTCAAAAGAGTTTGATTGTTCAGAAAAATTTTCCACCCCCTATTCACCCCCTCTAGGGTGACTTAATCTCTCCTTGAGCAAACCTTCGGACAGGTCGATTCTTGTTCCTGGCCCATTTTTTCGCGGTTTATAGCCCAGTCACTTGGGGCCATGCTCATTGAACTTATCATTTCCTGTTTTCCTTTCTATTATTTTCTTTTGGGGGAACGAGGTTATCCACAGCTTTTTCGAATTTGTCTTTGCAATTTTTCGCATCACATAAATAAATTAAGAATTTTTGATCGAGTTTTTCTACATTCATTCCATTGCATAGAATCTAATAATAGTACCAAATACATTAAAATTAACTGTGAAGGACCCTACAAGTGGTTATTCATAATCTTCATCATCATCAACGTCGCCGCAGATATAATTGCAAATGTCCTCCACGGTTAACGTCGATGCTCGCCTACCCTCCGCCTCACATGAAGAACTAGATCCACAGTCCATGTTGGTTGTGAGGCCTCATAATGAAGCCCACTATAGGACATCTAGTGGAAATCATACGGCCTACCATAAGGGTCAAGAGCTTGCAAAGGGATAATGTCAATACCGGCCACGGATGAGCTAGACCCGGTTCGGAAGAACCGGGCCGAGGTATAGATGAACTCGACCCAAATTCGGAGGCACTCCGCCCATGAGAACTCTAGGATGAATGCTGTGAAGTGCCAGCTCTAACCATGCTACTCGGACGACATCTTATGTTGGCTTGTAGTATGTGCACGAGTCTCACAACTACCAAGGAAACCTACCAAAGAGACCTAATGACAATCCTATAAAAGTAAAAGAGTGATTAGCACATCAACTAAGAATTCATAAGTTAGTATTTAACTAACTAGGACTTACCCGAAATGATCGAAATGCATGAATGGTAAATAAATACTTAAATGCATGAAAGGTAGACTACAATCGAATATATATTGTCCGAGACTTCTCCCGATCATACTCGGAGTTCTAGGAAATGGATGCACCGGACATTCCGACATGGGGAGTTCCGAAATTCTAATGATGCATTGGGCCTTTCCAGGCTCAAACACGTCAACCTCGAGACTAGGGCTGTGGATATCACCCGAAGTGTTCGTACTAACACAAAGTGAATTTCCATATCAGAAACGTGATCAAAAAAATGAGCAATTGTTGCTTACCATTCGAGTCGTAATCTATCCCAAGTAATGAGGATAGGATGAACTAGCATCCAAGAATTGTCGAGTAAGGGCACCCGGTGGTCATTTCCTCTTACTCTTCTAGAGTAATTGAGCGGATGTAAAACATAGTTTGTGATGGGTCTTAAGTAACAACAGGCGCCCATGTGTTGCAACAAATCGAAGTGTAACTTGTTCGCCAAGGTACCAACAAAAACCGAACAGGCCCTCAAATAAAACCCTTCTTTCACTAAATTCTCTCTTGATCCGAAAACTCAAAGAAAGATGAGTTCGGGACCAAGGATCAAATTTATCCTACTGCACCATATGACCCATGAAACTACAAAGTCGGACAAACAGAGCAGAGTGGTAAAGCACGACCCGGAGCTTGTGTCGGCTTCCCCATGGTCCAGTGCCACGGTCCACATCGGACCATAGGTTAGAGCATAACTCAATATTAAAAAGCAAGTGAAATTTTAGACTATTTTAGTTTGAAATTTGGGTTGTAAAATGACATACCATGGACATATTCTTGAGGGTAGACCTCAAAAATGCAATTCCAAACGCTTTTCGTCGGATGAGATAAATATTTTCCCACGCCACTATAGTCGTGAAAGATAGAGGATTCCTTGAACTGCGTGAAAAATAGGGAAAATACTTGTATAACCATACTTGCAAATTTACCACACAAGAAAATTCTATATCCATTCCGGATAGATATTCAAAGGCTAAGAGGAATAAAAGCATACCTCGATGACCCTCCATAGGCCGCATAAGGACATGTAATTATCTGAATCTTTATCGGAAGTAGTATGCCTAACTACGGCATGTAAGCCCCTTATCAAGCACGTATATGTAGGAACCCCTAGTTAAGGTCCTTAATCTTATCTAAGTCCACCAAATTGACTAATAATGGCCGTGTACTTTAGACCCTTGGTAGGAAAAAATGGACGTGCATAGTATAAGAGCAATCACTATGCGGGTTTGCTCTTGCGAGCTATGTTGAGCCCACAACTCGACATTTTCAAAAGCCTCAAAAAGGATGGAATACTTAAAGTAATTAGCTAGGGAAATCAAGTAGCTATGGGACCAAAATGATGATATAAATAGTTTTGATTTTTATACAACTCCCCATCATAAGCTAGAGGTTCTCCCGAGAAGTCTAAACCGGTCGAGACGACAAAATCTAAAGGAGTAATGGTCATTTCCTCAAATGGGAGATGAAAAGTGTTTGTGGTATCCCGTAACCGCTCATTAATGGCTCGGGTAATACCCTGTTCTATACGGTCACACCACTACTAAAAAGAGGTATATTATCGACGTATAATCCTCCTTGTTTCGTTGCATTTGAGTGTCGAGAAAAAATGATCGAATCTATTAAAAACATCGAGAAAAGCCGTGTTGAGATATCTTAACGCTTTTTGTGTCGCCATATGTCGACGCTTGTTTGTGAGGAGATATGTCGACGCTCTGAGGTGTCGAGATTGTCCATCTGTCGACACTTTTGGTTGTCAACGTGAGGTTTGGAGGGAAACTTCATTTATTCACATTCAACACAATAAAGCAAGATTTGTCTTCTCAATGAAGACATTATCATATCCAGTAGACCCTGTTTTAGTACGGTTAAGTATATATATATGACAATATAAATTTATAGAAAGCGTAGTAGACTTTAACAACAACAACAATATATATATATATATATATATATATATATATATATATATATATATATATATATATATATATGTATGTATCATCTCATCCCCTATAGAATTGAGGCGATGAGCGAATTATAAAATGAAAGAGAAAATTTTCAGTACATCAATCTATTGTCATATAATCAAATGATTTATTGTATGATCAATAATTACATTAATCTAATTATCTAACTAGCTAATTAATTTGAGAGTTAGAAGAGGAATGCCCACTTTTTTTCGATTCATTGCCAACACCATTGCCACTTGATTCATCTAAAACTTGAAAAAAAAGAGATCAAAATACATGTATTAATAATAAGGAATGAATTATTCTTTGATTATCCATTACACGGTATCTCTATGAAGACTTTAACAACACCGTTGCCATTTGTTTAGAAAGTGAAATTATTAGATTTGTTTGAGCAAAGTGTGTAAGACTGTCCCCTTCCCCTTCCCTATGCCAAAAGGGAAAAAAGCCACTATTGAGAATGAAAGCATATACTTCAACTTTTGCGTATGAAGGGGCACATGAAATAATTCCTCCAAATCTTGGGCAAAGGCTATCCTTTTAAAAGCAATAAAAATAAAACCTGGCTAGATTATGTTTCTTAAAACTTAAAACATATTAATATGAGAAGTGACTGAACAAGTCTCCATGCAATAGCTTGAGATCAACTTGGATAAAGTTGTCTTAGGAATTATGTCACATAATAATAATTTGCTTAATTTGTCTCTGAATGAATAGTATACACTACTCAAAAGCCAAAGCTTCCTTGGTTCAAATTGGATGATTATGAAAATAGAAAAGACATAGAAAACCATGATCTTATGCTAACACAAGAATAGAAGAGATAAATCCCACATCACCTATCACTTATGCTATAGTCATTACATGTTCTGAGAAGGTGTCAAATGGTAGACCTAAGCAAGAATTCAGCACAGCTGAACTCAGACGGTGTCATAGAAAGGATTTACTCTGGTATTATTAGTAGGGCGTGGTAATAGATAGTAACGCATGAATTTCTTTTTCCTGTTCAAGTCAATGTCTCAGCTGCATCTAAAAATTCATCAGTAACTTGTCCATTAGGTACAGCCTTCAGTAGAAGTGAGGATTCTTGTGACATTAGCCCAACTGTGGTTTTGACGTATTTGAGTTCCACATTGTCGCTATTATAGGGAAGCTATAACCCCTTTTCCGAAGTACACCATTTACACCAAAGACAGCATTTTGGTCCACACCAAAGCCATAACCCAGTGGACATTTAGGATGTCCTTCCTCATACATAAGCTCATCAAATACTTCATTTTCAATTTCAGTTTGAGCCTTTGAAAGAGAAGAGTTGAGACATTGCTCTTGAACCTTCAAGGTTGCCTCTTCCTATAATTAAGAGGAAACAAAGATAATTACAACAAGTAGAATATATACCAGAAACGTTTAGTAGATGTGCCAGCCATAAAGCCTCCACCCTCTTTATAATGTGTATCCTTAATGAATTCAAGGTGCGTAGGCTCTATTCCATAAGCATCCTCCTATAATTACAAATTCCATGAACATATGCCAATCTATAGTTAGAAATTAAGCTATCTTTCATGAACTTGCTTATATCCTAAATATAATTTAGTTTGCTTGTGGGACAAGAGGGGAGGGGGAGGGGGAGGGGACATACAAAATCAGCGCGCTTATTAGCATAGCTTATAGAGCCAGTAGTATGACAATGACTTTGAGAAGCTCGTGCTTCTCTACCAATTTCTGCCAAAGTCTGGACATTTAAGAGAAAATTAACTTGAATATATAAAGCCATTATAAATTGTTGGCGGAAGGAAAAAAAAGGCTTGAGATAAACAATAACTGAAATTACAACTATACCTTATTCTTAGGATCACACCACTGGTAAACCAGTCTAATCCAACCATCACGATGGTGAGCATCAGGAACTAGACCATAAATGTACTCTTTTGTTTTCTCTTCATGTTTGAAGTCATGTTTAACGACTCCTTTGTCGAAAATATCATTATTTGGATATACAAATTTGCTCTGCATTTCATTCATATAATTTCCAATATCCCAAAACCTCCAAAATTAAAAAATTAGGAAGGGGGAGACAAAGCAAGAGAGACATTCACCAAGTAAGCATTTTAACCGAAAATGGAAATAAAAATACTTACTCGAACAAGTTCAACTATATAAGCTTTTATATGAGTTGTTCACTTTATACCAAGTAACTGTACCAAGAGGAAAAAAACCTCTCTTGCCTTGCAATGTATCCAAGAAATCTGACAAAAATAGAACCTCCCTTTCTAATTGGTTGGTTGAAACGGTTTAATGCGATACAAAATCTTACCCCTTGCTTGTAATTCATAACATCCTGAGGTTGGATTGCTCAATGTATCACCTCCTTCTTTTCTTCATCATCTGTTTATAACACACAAATAAAAAAGCAATTAAATCAAAAAGAGTAAGAAAACATAGTTAAATTGCAACAATTGATATCGTTAAGAACAAAAAAATTATATATCATACCACTGGTTAGAAATTTATCTTTTTCGTCCAAGTCTATGTTCTCTCTCCAATTTGGAATTTGAGGAGATGATTTGGATGAGTTAGTACTCTTGGATCTAGATGGCCTCTTTTTGTTCCCTTGAGGATTCCTACTTCTTTCATCTGTAGGTTCACTATTAAAGTTGTGCGCTAAGTTCTCATTACCATCATTTGAGAGTGATTCTGTGCTTGCATGGCTAGATGGGCCTTTTTCATTTTGAATTGTTGCTTGTCATGCTAAAGGAGGTAAATTGGAGTGAGTTCCTGATGGTGATATAGTTAATGATTGCACTTGTGAAGTACCAATAGCAGAGGAGAAGTGAAACAATGGTTGCGATGCAATAGTAAAAGAAAATGATTGTAAACCTTGTTTCTCTTTAGATCATACAGTGGACTACGGGGGTTGAAAAGGTCCAAAAATTACGGTAGATGGGTGAAGAGGGTGCTCCTTCAATGTTTCTGTCCAATCAGTATTAGATAAAGTAGGTTGAACAATTTTCAATGTTGGAGGTGGCTGCAAAGGATGTGGTTGTACTCGTTCTTGAGATGCTGAAACAAATACATGTACATAGTTTAGAATTCAGTGGTATAAACATATTTTAAAAATAGATTACTTAAATAACAAATCTATTGTCATTTCCAATGCTAAAATACCTTAAATCACTTTCATTGATGATGGAGCAGTAGATATGGAGGAGTGAACAATGGGACGATCATGTTGCTCCTGACCTTAGATAACAAATTGGTGAATGCATGGTATGCATATGGGGCATAGGAAATTCATCCATATCAGCAAAAGGCAAACAAATAGTGAGAGAAAATGGAAGTACCTGAAATGAAGAATAGGGACTTAGGGGATTTCAGCGTCCAAGAACAATTCTGAGTAGTTACCCACTCCATAGAAAGAGGAAGAGGGAAGGGAGACGTCTAAGACTTACTGGTGATGGGAATCGAGCGAGGAATTGACCACAAGTAGCGAATTTGTGTGACGACTTCCACAATTTTGTATATGACTGCAACCAACGAATTCTGCCACAATCGCTAGGAATTGTGTGACGTCTTCCACAATCACCAAATATTGAGCGAGGGACCACAAATAGCGATATTGAGCGAGAATGGTGAGGAGTGGTTGCCCAAAACTTCCAGATTGATCACCAAGAATTCATGAGAGACAGAGTTTCATGAGTGATCGAGCGAGAGTTAGGTTTTGACAGCAACAACAGTTTTTGCTTCCAATTTTGTAATTTTTTATAATAAAATTCTAATAATCCCGCTCTCTTCAACTTGGGTCGGTCAGTGTTTAGAACAATTGGGCTGGACCTCGATGCTTTTAGTTGACGATATATCACTATACGACAAAAAACGACGGGATAAGGCTTACTTTGGGCTTTCGTGAATTTTTATTATTGACACTAAGCAAAAGCAACGAGGCCCAAGCCATGAATCCAGGCCCGTTTTCTAGTAGTGCACATATGATTAAGAGTAACGTAAAGGGAACCAAACCCAACATCAGTCAAAACTTGCTCCAACGGGTAGTTTCGCCCTCTGAAGGTATCAAAGAATTTCTTGATGGCACCACTACTATGAATGGTGTCCCTCTAAAAAATGTCTTAGTTGAAAATGCCACACTAGCATATGAAAAAAGAGATTCCAGCTTAAGATACTTACGTAAGTGGATATCACCAATGAAGAAACATGGCTCTCATCCTCCACCAAGGGTCACTGGGGTTCCATTTATGATGAGGACTCCATTCTCGCTCTAAGAAGAGTTTTGTGTTAGACTTTTCGCTCTAGTTATTCTCATAGGATGGGCATGCCTTCGGGACATATTTGCGATAATTTCTAAAAAAATCACTCTAGGTTTCTCAAAGCAAAAAAAGGAGCAAGCTAGAGTAAGCAAGAAGGCGCAAAGAGAGGAGCAAGTGAAGTGTACAAAATAAACACACAAGGCTCTCTTTTATTGGAAAATTCAGCCTAAACATTTCAAAATTCAAATTTAAAAATAAGATTTAAGTGGTCGGATGCATGCGCTCGTGAAAACCACCTGTCCAAAGCGCGACTGCCGTCGATTTCCAAGGCCCGGTCCGAGTTAGCTAGGGAGCAGACTTTGTAAGAGTAGGCCTAGGCCTAGCCGGTGCTAGGTGTCATCAAGCATGGCCGACCAATTTTGCAGCTCGTGTATGCAAATGGGTTCATAAGGCCCACTATTTTAGCTTTTCCAAGTTTGTTTCTTGGTTTGTTTTGACTAAATTATTCATGTTAAAATAATGAACTTTCGTGTATCCGATTATTTACTCACAGTATGGTAGTACAGCGAGAATTCTTAAGCCATGCTTCGGATCAAGAAACTATCAATCTTCAAAGAAATTGCCCAGACTTTAGGACTTTGATCAAGACAAGCTCATGACTCTTTAGCCGATTTCGTAACGCACAAATCACGATCAAGTCCAAGCCCCCGTCTTGGAGTTCGAGTTTAATAGCGGCTAGCTTTGGATACCTTGAATTCATTCGACATCCAAAGCAACACTAGAAAAACGAGATAAGTACCCTTTATTCTCTACTTTGACCATTCGTCTTTCAAACCCTGGCCAAATTCGGGACTAATTTTAGACAATAAAAACGTGTCGCCCTTATCTCTTTTAATTCCGTTGGCCATGCGATAAAATTCCGAGTCCTGTTTGAGAACTCGGATCATGGTCGAGTCTAATATGTGCGAAGAAATACAAAATCACAAAAACCCCTTACCACCACAAAATAAGCTTTTTCCTTGAGTTGGCTCACAAACCCATTTTATTTCGGCCAAACCAAGCTCGATTTGGGCTCCTAACCAGGAAACCCAAATCGACATTGTGCTTTACTCACGTCTACACATTAAATGTAGCATTTTATTCTCGGCTGTCAAGCATGACACGTAACTTAAACGTCCGTACGACATCATCAAGAGAGGCGTCGTGTTTTCATACCGAAATTGCCAAGACATTGCATTTTGTCCCTAGCGGCCAACCAGGGCATGAAACCCAAGACGTCCGTACGACGTTGTATAAGACCGACATCGTGTTTCTCGGCATCCTTTATGGGATTCTCCGATTTAGTAGGATTTTTCTGGTTCAACCTTTTATCCTCGCCGACAAATTCGGGCCTGGTTCAACTAATTTCTGGGGCTTATACAATTTTAGGTTATTATTTGAGACCTAAGTTTTTTTCTATAAATAAAGGGCTTACCCTCAATTTTTGTTGCTACATTTTCAGCTAGCTAAACCTTCCTAA
This sequence comes from Talinum fruticosum, assembly GCA_021018815.1. Taxonomy (NCBI): domain Eukaryota; kingdom Viridiplantae; phylum Streptophyta; class Magnoliopsida; order Caryophyllales; family Talinaceae; genus Talinum; species Talinum fruticosum. The sequence goes on along the minus strand of JAITYX010000010.1, from coordinate 4,755,169 downwards.
GCGTATTGATACACATGTTTTGCTAGCATGTCTTGTTTATTTATCACTTTCCTATTTGCTTATTTGTCGCTTTCCTAGCATGTCTTGTTTGCTTTAAATTCAGTATATCGCATGTTGTATGCTTGATTGATAAACACATTTTCTTAACTCATAACTTAAACTAGTGAAGTTCGTCCGTTGACTGGCAGAATGGAGAACTTATATCTTTATTTCGTACCTTCACCCCCGAACATTGGATTCTCGGTTTAAGACCGATGGAATCTCTTTGAAAACATCTATCAAGCTTAGTTTTTCCATACTAAGATTGGAAGAGTATTTCGTTATTTTTGTTAGTTTTTTTTCCTAAAACTGATCGGCGACTCTCTCATTTTCACTTTTATTTTTGCTATTTACTTCTTGGCATTTTTGGCTAAAAATGGATAAAATTTGAGTTGCTTTTTGACAACCTGAGCCGTAGGATCGAGACCGATGCATTTCATTAAAGATTAAAGAACAAAGAGAGAAAGAAAATGTTGGACCAAAAAATATTGAAAGAAAATCAAGAAGCGGGTGGTTGAGAAGAAGAGGCTCTATGTGATTGTTGAATGAAGACTCATGTATGATTACTTGACCTTTTACTTGTTTTGAATTAAAGACATTCATCTAAGTTTAAGATTAACCAGGAAACATCTTAAAGAAATTCACAAGATAACAATCATAAATTTGACATGAATTATATATGACTAACCTAAGACTTAGATCTTATAAAAGAATATTTACAAAATTCTTAAAACTCAGCTTCTACTTTAGAAAGTAGAAACTTACTCATCCATATTAACCGACCCTAACTAAACTACTCAATTCCCAAAAATTGACCCACTTAGTATGACTTATACATCAATTTTGAAAAAGTAATTTCACATTTAATGTGTCACTTTGACAATGGCATTCTTCATGAAATAAACTAGAATTAATTGTCTTAATTGTACTTAAGCCAAATTCATTATGTTGCAATTGCTTAATTTGGCAAAACTAAAAACGTCTAAATAACTCATGCACCCATTAAGGTTGAACTTATTATTTGACTTTAGATATATCTATAACTTATATATATTGGATATTAGACTTGAAAAATTAAAGATTTATAGATTAAGGATAATTGGTTTTTAAATGCTTTATTTATTAATTCTAATCTAATTATGGACAAAAGTATTTTTATACTTTGCGAACTATTTCTTATTTTGTTTTTTCAGGTTTTTTAAACTGAATTATCTCAAAGAAAAGCACAAACAGAGGATTAATAACTATTGAAGATCTACGAGATAGAAAAGCTGGAAAGTCTACAACAGACTAAAATGACAGGATTGTTTGTTGCCGGTTTGGGTAATTTTTTTGTTATGAGTCTAACGAGTTTTCCTACCTGATTTTTAGGCTCTTGGAGTTGGTAGAATAGCTTTTGGAAGCTAGGACTTAGGCTCAACGACTAATTCAAATATGGTCCACAAAGTGAATCCTCATTCTATCCGTTGTAGTGGCTAGCTAACCCAATTCTTCCAAACTGAAGACTCAATGACTTTCTCAAAGTATACTATAAATAGAAGCCTTGATACAAGATTCTCACAGTACAAACGTTGAGCTGAAATTACCATACATACTTCTAACTTACAACTCTAATTGTAATCTCTTATTTTCCGAGGTGCAAGCTCCTTTGAGAAAAGTCTTATAATCTCTTTCTATTCTTCAAACACTTTTCTAGTCATCCCTTGATTGATTTTATAACATAACTTAAACTTATTTGTCCTGAGTTGATAAGAGAATTTCAATATTGGAAGTACTAGATACGGGACTTTTTAAGCCTTGGAAAAAACTTGTTATAGATTTGTCTATGGGATTAGATTTGGGTAATCTTAATCTTTGTATATGAGGATTCAAATAGTAGATTTTGACTTGATGCTTGGATTAACATTGTCCGAGGTTTTTTGCCCCTCGTAAAAACTACTTGGCTTCACCTCTTCTCATTTCCGATTCACTCTAGACTTAGTTTATCTTTATAAGTAGTCCTTTCAATTTTGAACTTTAAATTTCCGCTAAATTCCTTGAACACCCTATTCATCCCACCCTCTAGGGTGATTATCCTCTCCGATTGAACTTTCAAAGTTCGGCTTTTGGAGCGATGAGCTAATTTATGTTGTAGCTCTTCTTTTTCTTCCTCGTAATCTTCACCTTCAATTGAGTTCGTAGGTTCTTCTTCTTCAATAGCCTTTGAAGGATTTAGTTAGGCTTTCATTCTCTATTCCCTTTGAGGCTCAAAGGTGCCAATTTCTTCGAAGATTCATCTTCCGAACCTTCTTCTTCTTCTTCTTCTTCTTCATCTTCTTCATCTTCTTCTTCTTCTTCTTCTTGTGGTTGTTGATTTCTATTTAAGGATGACTTGAGCACCCTGAAACATTTCCATTAGCTTTGTCATGATCATTTTCGAATCAATGGATGAGAGATTCTAATAAAACTCAATGATAAAAGACAGATAGACATAATCGCAATAAGTAAGTAGACTTAGAAATTTTGTGGAATTTAGGTTGCGAAGCCATAGAAATTTTGTGGCGAGAAACAATTTGTTGATCAAACAATAGTATGGAGCGACATATGGTTCTTTGGATTCCCTAATTTTAGAGAGGATCCAGGTTTTGTTCCGAGGTCTCACCTTTTGAGGTCTCGAGCTTGGAGATTTGAAGAGTGGCTCTAGATGAAGTTATGAGCTTCTTCTTGGTAGCAAAAGTAGCCTCAACTTAATGATTTATCTTTGTCATTTTGACTAAGACAACATAAGAATGAATTGAAAGGAGTAGAAGTTTGAGTAGAAGACAAAGAGTAAAATTGAGAACGAAAAACTAAATAAGAGACAAAATAATTCTATGTGAGTAAGAGAGGGAGTTTGAATGTGTGCGTGTGTGTGTGTGTGTGTTGGAGAGAGAGAGAGAGAGAGAGAGAGAGATAGTAATTGAGAGTGAGAATGCGAAGTGGGAAATGAATGAGATTGTAAGTATTTATAGAAAAAGACTCTCAAATGGCTAGGAAAAAATCTGAGTGCTACCCTAATGGCTAAAATTGTGATAGCTAATTTCCAGCGTATTGGTAAGACAAGCGAGTCCCAACGGGTAGTTTTCAATCAGACACGTGCGATAAAGTAGAATGGTTTACAAAAATAAAATCTAAGATTCTCTATTAATTAAAGATGATCTCAGAAGATCTAAATGTCTATCTTAATTAAAATGAATCTGATTGAATCAATCATATAAGTGCTTGGATAAGATTGAAAACTAATGATTGAGGCTCAGCTTAATGAATTATCAATTGAACTACTAGTCTATCATATTTCTCACATTGAAAACATCTTCATTCAAATAAACACATAATCAATCAACCAAATAATCACATAATCATGCATTCATTATACAAAGCACATTTCTAATAAACTTTTACTTCTTAGAGGGCCATGCGATCAAGAAGTGTCCAGGGAAATAGCATGCTCGTAATGTACTCTTCCTAGAGCTGCCAAGGAAACCTCCCAATAGAGGAGACTTAGATCCATGATCCTACAAAAAGTAAAAGAGCGATTAGCAAATATACTAAGAGCTCATGAGTTAGCACTTAAACTAACTAAGCTCACCCGAAACATTCGAAACGTTCGACCAGGTGAACAAATCTTTAAAAGCTTTAATGATCGATTGGAACCCAATAGACATTTTAGGAGATTGGTCTCGATCATACTACAAATTCATCGTGTTAGTAAGACACTTTTAGCATATAACTAAAAGTAAGAGAGCATAATACTCTTAACCCTTTCCAGTTCTTTAGGAGCAGATTCCCCATACATTCGTACTCACGGAATTTCCGGAATCCTAACATAACATGAGGACTCCCGAGTTGAGACATATCAACCTCAAGACTTGAAATGTAAATGTCGCCTAGAAGAAGCTATAATGATAAGGTTAATTTCCATTCCAAAAATATAATTGCATACAAAAGGGAAAATAAAGATGTACCAATCACATTATAATTTACCCCAAATATTGAGCATATGACGAATCTGCATAAAAGAACCGAGTATAGAGATACCCAATAGTTATTTCTTCTTGCTTTTCGTGATTTATGGAGCTGAAGTAGAACATCGTATGTGGTGGATCTTGGGGAACAAAAGGTGGCCACATGTTATACAAGATTTGTGGTGTAATCCACTCACCAAGGTACCAACAAAAGTCAAACGGACTCTCGAATAAAATTCGTCATTCACTCAACCCACACTCTACACCAAGACTTGGAAGAAGTTGAGTTTGGGTCCAGGGGTGAAAATTGGCCAGCACACATAGGATCTACGAGAACAAACCGGGCAGCAAAGCCCGGCCATTTGGCTAAGGCCGGCCACACCACGGCCGCATTTACATGGCACCACAGGTCGTGGGCTGAGGCAAAAACTTGGGTTGAAAGCGGAAAACTTTTTGTGCTATTCTAGCTCAAAATTTAAAGTAGAAAAATGACATACCGTGGTCACGTTGTTGAGGAAGGACCTTAAGGAGGCAATTTCATGCGCTTTTTGTTATTAGAGGTGGACTTTTGCCCATGCCACCAAAGTTGGAAAAGAAGGATGGTTTCTTAAACTGGGTGATAATTGGGGAAAGGACTCATACAACCATGACTCGCAGGTTTACAAAAGCGAGTAAGATCTTTATCCACACAAGATAAGATATTTTAGAGACTAAAAGAAGGATGAGCATACCTTGATTCCACAAACCACATAAGGGCATGTAATTCATCAGGTTCTTTTCAGCCGTTGTGTGCCTAGCCCTAGAAGGTAAACTCGTTATGAGACAAGTATAGGTAGGCACACCCCAATGGAGGTCTTTAGTGTTGTCCAAGTCCACCAAATTTACAAAATAATGGACGTGTACTTTGGAAGCTTGGTGCGAAAAGATGGATGTGCTTACATTAAGGGTCAGCACAATCCGAACTTGTTGTTGAGGATTGTGTTCAGCTCACAACTCAACGTTTTAAAAGGCCTTGAAAATAAAGGAGTATTTAGAGTAGTTGGCCCGAGGAAACCGACTAGCTATGGGATCGAAGAGGTGACACAAATAGGCGGAATTTTTGTATAAATCTTGATTATAAACTAGGGGTTCCCCTGAGAAGTCGAAGCCCGAAAGAACGCCAAAGTCAAGAGGTGTGATGGTCATTTAGTATTTAGTGGTGTCCCAAAACTGGTCACTAGTAGGTCGGATAGGGTCATGCCTTTTCCGATCACACAAATGGCTTAAAGTAAGAAAGAGAGGCCCAAACCCAACACTATTTATGATTTGCTCCAAGGGGTAGTTCCTTGAAGGTCTCGATGAACTTGCCAATGGCACGAGAACTCCGAATGGTGCCCTTCTACAAAACAAAAATCAAACATGGTTTTAGTTGAAAATACCATATCAATACATAAAGGAAAGAAATCAAGCAAATAAGCTTACCATGGTAGAGATGGCAAGAGATCAAATGTGGCTCTCGGCCTCTAGGAAGAGGTTGTTAGGGTTCCACTCATGATGAGGATGCCACTCTCACTCCAGAAATTTATCATGGATAAGGTCTGTCGACTCTGGTTCTCCTAATGGGGTGGGCACGCCTTCTAGACATTTTTGAAGAAGTTTTCTAAGAAAACCAAGCTAGTTTTCTAAAGAAAAGTGTGAGTAAGCTCGAATAAGGTTAGAGCAAACAAGGAGAAGATTAAGTGAAATGTGCAAAATGAAAACACCGAGTCCCATTTTTATAGGCAATATTCGGTCAACTTGACAAGAGCATGAGACAAATGTAAAAACAAGAGACCACGCATGGAAGCATGAAGCATGCACCGAGACAAGGCCTACCCAAAGGTTGGTCGGCGCCGACCACAAGGCTTGACTAGCGTTAACTCAGCGGCAACCTTATAGGGGATAGGTTAGTGAAGTCCCATCAAGTGTGGTAAGTGGTATTTTCGAGCATTGTGCATGCAAGTGGATCATGGGACCCATAGCTTTAGCTTTCTCCAGCTCATTCTTCGATCTGTCTTTGGCTGAATTATTCAAGTAAAATACTGAACTTTCATGAATACGGTTATCCAATAGCGAGTATGCTAGTTGTTAAGTCGTATTTTATACGTATTTTTAGTAGTTATTGAGTTTATATTATATAGTTTATTTTATCTAATTTATTCTATTTTGTCTATTTATAGGTAATTATCGAATAAAGTGGGGAAGAGAAGAAAAGTCGTTAAAAGTGGATTTGTAGCTACCGACAAGCATCCAAGAAAATATATGAAGTCGGTTAAATATAATATGTAATAAAATATTTATTTTAGGATATTATATTTTAGGAAATCCTAAGTGGAATAGAAAAGGGAAACTTAGAAGAGAAGAAAGAGAAATAAACCCTAACTCTTTCACCCTATATATACTACTTATTATCATCATGGAGAGAGACCCGGGAAGCCAGCCACATACATCCCAGCCGGCCTGCACCTGCTGCTTGCTCACGTCCACTGCCCACACAAGCAGCCAGCCACCTAGCTACCCGGACCACCTCACGTTCTCTTGCTGCACCTGCTTCCGCTGCTCCTTGTTGCACCTGCCGCTTGCTGTCTACCGCTGCTCCTGGCTGCACCGTATCTGTTGCTGCTGCTCCTTGCTGGCTGCTGCTGTCCGCTGCCCAGCCAGCCACCATCCATCACCATCTTCTTCATCTTCCCGGTCAAAGAAACTAATATCGGTAGTATAATTTAGTTTTGTAATTTTTATTAGAAAAGATTGAGTTTTTATTGATAGATTAATACTAAAGATGCTAGTTTTATTTAGTTTACATGTTTTAAATTACATTATGTGTGAGTAGTTTTTCTTATACTTAGTATAATCTCATTGAAGCCATGTTAAATTATTTATTTTGAAACAAAGTTTTGATTTTTATTGTCTTATTGATTTGATCCATGATTCTATGATAATTTGTGTTTAATGTTTATGAATTTATGTCTAATTAATTAGAGTGCACGCTATTTAGTTTTATATAAATTCATGTGATAGTTTAGAGGGTTTAAGTACGTAATTGCTTGATCTTTTAGACATAAGTATCACCCTAGTTAATCATGGATGGCTCATACCCATCTCTTTTAATTAGGAAATTATCATAGATCCTTCTTAAATCAATTTGCTAGTAGATTGGTTATTAGGTGCTAGATGATGTTTTTCTAATACTTAATGCTCTAATTTGATTAAATTCTAGTGCTAGTGCTAGGGTTATCAATATTAGTAGGGTTTATATGAGGGCTAGGCCTAAGTAAACTAATAACTAAGGAAAAATGGGGAAGATCCGCTAGTGGTTGTCTTCTACAGTTTAGCTCATGGGTAGATCAATTTGTGTGTTAATGATAAATAATAATTTGCATGGTGGATATAGATTATACTAAGTGTTTTTATAAATTTGTTATCTTTGATAATTATTTGTTTGCTTTTAGTTATTCTCTTGAGTTATTGATTTTTACTTATAAAGTTATAGTCTTTTATTATCAATTTCATTAAACCCCCTAAAGATCAGTATTTTAGGTTAGTTTTAGTAATTTTATTTTAATTTAATTTTGAGTCTTTACATAATTTAATTTTCAGAATTAATTTTCTGTCAGTTTTTATTATTTTTGAGTCAGTTTGTTAGAAATTAGTTTAAAAATAGTTTCTTTTGTTATTTTTTGTGTTTTATTTTCTTTTAGGGTTTAGATAGAGTCCTAGTTTGCTGTGACTAAATTTTAGAATTTTTGGAATTAATTTGATAATTTTTCAGATTTAATTCTTGAATTTAATTAGTGCAGGTTTTTAGTTAAATAATTTCGTAAATTAGATTTTAAATTTTGTTTTTATATTTTTAGGGTCTGGTTAGGTTTAGAAAATTAGTATTATTATTCTGGGTAATTTTAATATTTATTTTCGTAATTATTTTAGTGCAGAATTTTACTTATTTAATTTTCTGTTTTAGAATTTGTTTATTTTCTGCTTTAGTTTTCTGTTTTAATTATTCTAAAAAATATACAAAAATATTTCTGGGTTATTGTAGTTTTATTATTCTGTATAAATTATTTATTTAGTTGTTAGATAATTTTCTATGAATTTTAGTTATTGATTTTAATTTATATTTTCTGTTTTGTTTTTAAGAGTAGTAAATTTAATTAGATTAAAACTTGCATGTTATTATATCTTTCCTCGTGGATTCGATCCCTACTTGCCCTTGCTATATTGTTTATTATAAGTTTAAGTAGTGGTTTAATTTGTTGCTGTATCGACAAGCTTAACAAATTTTGGCGCCGTTGCCGGGAAAGAAAATAATAGTTGTTAGTTTTATTTATTTTAGATTTACTACTTTTATTACTTCTTTGTAACTTTAATAGTTTGTTTTCATAGTTTTGTTTTTTTAGTGCTTTTTTTATTTTGAAAAGGAGTATCCATTTGACGAAGTTGAAAGCCAAGTAAGTGTTTCGATTCTGTTTCGTAAGTTCTAAAATTATTGAGATGACTACCTTACGTGAACTTGCTGCACCTAACTTGGATACACAACTTTTACCTATCTCATATCCTGCATTGGACCGACCTCTAAAACCGAACTCCGGATTTTTAAATATGTTACCTAAATTTCATGGACTGCCTGGTGAGGACCCATATCGTCATATCAATGAGTTTATTATTACATGTTACACTATGCAATTTGAGGGAATCACCCAAGACCAAATTAAGTTGAGAGCCTTTCCCTTTTCACTTCAGGATAAGGCTAAAGATTGGTTTTATTACTTACCACCTGCAACATTCACTACATGGACCCAAGTTCATACAACATTTTTAGAGAAATTTTTTCCTACATCTAGGATAGGGTCCATTAGAAAGGAAATTTGTGGTATTAAACAGATGATTGGGGAGAGTTTTTCTGAATATTGGGAGCGTTTTAATAAATTACTGTGCTAGTTGTCCCCAACATCAAATTCCCGAGCATTTATTGATTCAATATTTTTATGAAGGTTTATTGCTAATAGGTAGAAATATGGTAGATGTTGCTAGTGGAGGGGCCTTGTTTAATAAGACTCCAGCTCGGGCTAGAGAATTGTTAAATATTATGGCCCAAAATACTCAATAATTTGGAATGGGAGATACCCAATTTAGGAATGTTAATGAGTTCAATTTAGGTCCATCTCGTAGAGACCCAATTGTCCCAAATTACTGTTATGTTGAATAAATTGGTCCACAGAGAAGAAGTAGTAGTTTGTAGTATTTGCTATTTAGAGGGTCATGTTGCTAATTCATGCCCTACACAACAAAGAGGGCATGTGAATGCTATTTTTCCAACCAAGGTCGAATGAATTATAACATATTCTCGAACACTTATGAAGAATGGAGTGATTACTCTAACCTTAGGTATGGATTTGAAGAAAACCCCTAGAATTTGATGAATCCATTGCTCAGAACAAAACTAATTATCTTTTAGAGCAAATCATTAAGAAAATGGATGACCGAAAAAGGAGACTCGACCTTAGGTTCCAAAGCTTAGAGATGACCATTAAGCAGGTACAAGAGAAACAGATTGCCAATGATACCATGCTTAGTAACCTGCAAGCCCAAATGCAATCTCAACCTTTCCAAGATCCAAAAGAAAATGTGAGTGTCTTAACACTTAATAGGGGGAAAGAGTTAGAGGAACCTACGAAAAACATAGAGGTAGAGCCAAAATTAGAAGTCATGGAATCCGAACTTGACCAAAATAAAGATAAGGCCTCTAATGTTGAGGAAATAGGTGAAAATAAGAAAGATATTTACAAGCCTATCCCACCTTTTCCTAGTATATTGATAAGCACAACTCCTGCGATAGACGAGGCAATTGAAGATATTATAGAAGTATCTAGGAAGGTAGAAACAAACATTCCTCTTCTAGATACCATGAAACGGGAACCTCGTTATGCTAAGTTCCTTAAAGATCTATTCACGAACAAATTAAAATTGAAAAGGAACAAAAGGTAAGTTTGGGGAGAATACATCTGTTCTTTTCCAAAAGAAATCTCCCACTAATTGCAAGTATGCAGGAGACCAGATCAATTTAGTGTGGGAAATGCAACTGAATGATCCTTGAGCTACAAAGGTGTCGAGCCAAAGACGGTAAACAAAGGCGCTGGTTGGGAGGCAACCCAACATTTTCAGGGAAGTTTCTATAATTTTTACTTTAATTTAATTTTTATTTTTATTTAGCATGCATTAGGGACAATGCATGAATTAAGTGTGGGGAGTGCATCCCGCATTTTAATTTTATGCATTTATCTTTATTACATTTTAATTTTATGCATATATCTTTATCTTATTTTTTGAAAAAAAAATATTCTTGTAAAGAAATGCATGAACATGAATATATGCTAGGTTAACTTGCTTAAATTTTTCTGTTTCTAATTTTTCTTTCCCTTTGAAAGTGAGAAATTTGAACATGTTAATTGTCATTCAGAGTTGTTTGAGTTGATCCTCATATATTTCTTCAATTAGTGACAATCATAATTTTTCTGTCGATTTGATCATGTTATATGATCGTTATAGAGGCAAATTGACTTAAACCGTTCACCTAGACTACTAAACTTAGCAGATTGACTCATTAAAATTTTGATTTTTCTTGTTTTGCCTACAAATAAAAAAAATTTAAAAAAAATTGTTAGTTTACCAACATGGGTCGGAGTTGGTGGCTCGGCGCCATTTCCCTTAAGTTTAGGTCTCAAGTTGAGCCTTATGAATGGAGTAACCCATGCTGGGAGAGTCATGCCCCTTTAGGCCGATCAATGGCTCGAACCATACTAACGAAAAAAAAAGAAAAAAAAGAGTATTAACTCCAAGCACCTCTGTTTGGGTGAGTGGGAGACAGGGAGTGTTATATTTCTAAGACCCTATATGGGCCTCGAATATGTGCTTGAATGGAGTTATATATATATATATATAATTGAAAAAAAAAAAAAGGTTTGCAAAACAAGTTTATTATCGATTTTAAGTGAGTTATCTCGCTGATTCAGTGTCTCTATAACCATACCGCACCTTAATTTTTCCCATCCTAAAAAGTTTTAGACCTCTTGACCGGAATGTACATGTTTGAAAAATATGGATAAATTTTTGATTGTTGCTTAATTAAAAGAGATATTGTGAGGCTGATGAATAAACTCTCTCGATGGCAATGAAAATGTTTAGTTCTTCACTTGCCTGGGAAAGACAAAAATTTCATCAAAGTATTTTTGAAAGCAAGGCAAACTTAGTATATATTTTATGTTTTATGTATATCTTTATAAAAAGCGTATTATTAGATCGAGTCTTAGATTTCTTTGCACGAGGACGTCCAAAGTCTAAGTGTGGGGGATTCAAAATTTGTTAAGCTTGTCGTACAGCAACAAATTAAACCACTACTTAAACTTATAATAAACAATATAGCAAGGGCAAGTAGGGATCGAATCCACGAGGAAAGATATAATAACATGCAAGTTTTAATCTAATTAAATTTACTACTCTTAAAAACAAAACAGAAAATATAAATTAAAATCAATAACTAAAATTCATAGAAAATTATCTAACAACTAAATAAATAATTTATACAGAATAATAAAACTACAATAACCCAGAAATATTTTTGTATATTTTTTTAGAATAATTAAAACAGAAAACTAAAGCAGAAAATAAACAAATTCTAAAACAGAAAATTAAATAAGTAAAATTCTGCACTAAAATAATTACGAAAATAAATATTAAAATTACCCAGAATAATAATACTAATTTTCTAAACCTAACCAGACCCTAAAAATATAAAAACAAAATTTAAAATCTAATTTACGAAATTATTTAACTAAAAACCTGCACTAATTAAATTCAAGAATTAAATCTGAAAAATTATCAAATTAATTCCAAAAATTCTAAAATTTAATCACAGCAAACTAGGACTCTATCTAAACCCTAAAAGAAAATAAAACACAAAAAATAACAAAAGAAACTATTTTTAAACTAATTTCTAACAAACTGACTCAAAAATAATAAAAACTGACAGAAAATTAATTCTGAAAATTAAATTATGTAAAGACTCAAAATTAAATTAAAATAAAATTACTAAAACTAACCTAAAATACTGATCTTTAGGGGGTTTAATGAAATTGATAATAAAAGACTATAACTTTATAAGTAAAAATCAATAACTCAAGAGAATAACTAAAAGCAAACAAATAATTATCAAAGATAACAAATTTATAAAAACACTTAGTATAATCTATATCCACCATGCAAATTATTATTTATCATTAACACACAAATTGATCTACCCATGAGCTAAACTGTAGAAGACAACCACTAGCGGATCTTCCCCATTTTTCCTTAGTTATTAGTTTACTTAGGCCTAGCCCTAATATAAACCCTACTAATATTGATAACCCTAGCACTAGCACTAGAATTTAATCAAATTAGAGCATTAAGTATTAGAAAAACATCATCTAGCACCTAATAACCAATCTACTAGCAAATTGATTTAAGAAGGATCTATGATAATTTCCTAATTAAAAGAGATGGGTATGAGCCATCCATGATTAACTAGGGTGATACTTATGTCTAAAAGATCAAGCAATTACGTACTTAAACCCTCTAAACTATCACATGAATTTATATAAAACTAAATAGCGTGCACTCTAATTAATTAGACATAAATTCATAAACATTAAACACAAATTATCATAGAATCATGGATCAAATCAATAAGACAATAAAAATCAAAACTTTGTTTCAAAATAAATAATTTAACATGGCTTCAATGAGATTATACTAAGTATAAGAAAAACTACTCACACATAATGTAATTTAAAACATGTAAACTAAATAAAACTAGCATCTTTAGTATTAATCTATCAATAAAAACTCAATCTTTTCTAATAAAAATTACAAAACTAAATTATACTACCGATATTAGTTTCTTTGACCCGGAAGATGAAGAAGATGGTGATGGATGGTGGTCGGTCAGGCAGCGGATAGCAGCGAGCCAGCAAGGAGCGAGCAGACAGCAGTACGGTGCACTAGTATAACAGAATTATTAAGTCAAGCTTTAGATTAAGGGACAATCAAAGCTTGAGTAGAAATTACCAAGCTTTAGAACTTTGATCATGCCAAGCTCAAGACCATTTTACCGGACTTCGAACACACGGATCGCGATCAAATCCAGACCTCATTTTGGAGTTCAGGTCCTATCAAAACCAATTCTAGACAATACAAACCAATCAACATTCCAAGCAATGCCTAAAAGTTAGATAAGTATCCTTTAATGTCTACTTTGACCCTTCGTCTTTCGGACTTGATCAAAGTGGGGGCTAACCGTAGACACCGAAAATGTGTCACTCAACAAATCGAAAAATGCACGAGCCCCCATTCCCCCAAAAGAAAATAATAAAATAGAAAATTATAAAAGTTGCATGGTCTATATATAACTAGGTTTTAACTGAAATGGGTCATAAGAAGCAAAAAGACTGGCCCAAAGTACAAGAATTGCTTTGACCAAAAAAAAGAACAGCAGTCGGTGTGGCTCGCACCGACCAAGCGCGACCTAGGTCCGGGCTGGCAGCAGTGGCGTGATGGATAAGGACTATGGTCTTGAGAAATCCACTATAAAAAGGACCGTGGAAGGTCTCCAAGAACCACACCTTCAATACTCATTTGCAACTCTTCAAAAACAATCCCTAGGAAATTTGCGAGTGCCTTTGTCCCTTCAATTCTCAAAGATGAATTTCGTTACTTAACTAACCCACTCGACTGCATGAGATGAGCGATGTTGACAAAGTAGGGTTACCCCATTATGGGATGAATACTCTTTTCAGTATTCGAAAGGTAAGGATCTACTAGACACTCGTTAAGGGCTGCCTTTCCTGAAGAATTCGATGCCATTCCGGGCATTCATCACAGTCGGACCAAGCCTGTTGTTTCGACACCAGTGACTAATATCTTCAAGACTTATAAACGCCTCCTAAAGCTAAATAATAGGAATCTGAGTTGGATTCGATAAGAGATGACGTACACCTGATGAATCCGATGTTGCACTTCGATCCGATGTATTCTTAAGGATCGCTGCATATTCAAAGGCGTTCAACCATTATCACCCGCCTAATAGGTGGTTTCCAACTAGTGGGAGGCCACAGGGATATGGCACCTGTTGTGCTGTTGGACTTTACTAAACAGTTGGAGGATCACCGTTCCTTTACTCATCCGATTATCACAAAAACTATCCTGGGGCTAGACCGAGTGGAATAAACCCGAATGAAGACTTTGCTTGGTAGTCCCCTATTATTGAAGGTAACTAGTACTAAAATATACGAGAGTCAGCCGATAAGACTGGGAAGGTGGTGTCGGCTAAGGGATGGTAATCCAAGCACCGGTGAGCCTAAAAGCCCTCGGCTTTCCCCAATTCTCGCTTCTTCTTTTTTAAAAATTTTGATTTTGCTCCTATGGTTATGCAAATTAGGATGAATCCGGCTATGCAGGACACTATTAATTTTATTTCTATCCGTGTTATGCGGATCTGGTTGGTGGAGCACTTTAAATTGGTCCGATAAGCTAAAAAAGCATACCAGTACCTAGATACGCAATTCGTCGGCGGTGAGGGTTGGATCTGGCTGGTTGATCGGGCAACTTCTTGGTGGGAGACCTAGTTTAGAGTTGGGCGTCCAATTGAAGGGTACATCGAGCATTGAAGGGTGTCCTAATTCGGGACACACACCGAGAGTCATTCGTTTGTACGTTTGCTCGGGTCTTGAAACCGTTATGTACTATTTCCCGACTGTGTAATGCGACAAATGGGGCGAATTTAGGATATCCCTTACCTAGATTGCATCATTCCCGACTCTTTTGAGGTTTTTGGTGGCTTTGGTTACACGAGGCGGGTACCTACGTGGGTTGAGTACTTGATGAACCCGCCAAGATTACCGACACCTAGTTGAGTATAAAATAGAGACATAAAATGAGGAATTGAGGTAAAGATAATGAATTGTGAAAAGTTGAAACATTGAATTCGGTGGTATCTACTTGTGGTTATTGTGGCTCGGAAAAGTATTAGTTCCTAAACTCATTCAGTTTGAAAGTGAATTAAGTTAAGGGGAATGGACTTTGGAACATAGAGGAGGAACGAGAAATTAGAACATCAAGGGAATATGCATCCACGTAGATTGATTTGTGGCACTCGAAAACAACATACAACGAGAACTACTTATATGAGAATTGTAGACTCCTACTCTAGTGGAACATGGAAGAATACGAAAGGGTGCAAGATACTTGCGCGAATACTTAAATAAATGTGCTAGCTTGGAATGTTAAGTCTCTGCATAGAAATGCGTAACACGTGAAATGATCCGATTCTAAATAATGCTTGAAAGTTAGTTTTGAAAAGAGTTCAAATGTTTACGAAAAATGATACTTGTGTATAATACTTGTGTATGATTCTTGAAATGCTTTCAAACGTGATTATGTCTTCAAGAAGTGAAACTTGTTTGAGAAAGTGAACCGAATTTGAGAAAGTGAATCGGATTTGAGAAGGTGAATTTACAAGGGTGACACGTGTGTCATGCCTTCTACGATGATAAACCGATTGAGATCTTGGTTGGAAACCAAGTTTGATAAGTGATTGTGATCACTTCGGTTTAAATGAATTTTGGGCTAAGATTGTTTAGACTAGAAAAAGGATGTGGTCGTGCGTATCGGGCCACGGGGTCCTTGCGTATCAAGATGCCCATCAACTGGAAAGGTTGATGCTTTCCCGACGAGGAAAGCGGAGCCTTCCGGGTATTTGACTAGAGATAAGTCCCGGAACTCGAGTCGGGGTTTGCGCCCCGAGAACCGCCTAGTGCTAGTTCAATTGTCTAAAGCCCCGAAAGAATTTTCAGCCTATGGGTGAAAGTATTTGAAAGAAAGTGCAAAATGGGTCCACCTTGTTTAAAGTGATTGCATTCTTAAAATGATTGCAAATCGTGCCTTCAAATGATTGAAGTATAATGAGCTTTATGTTACGAATGATTTCAAGATATTTCATTAAAAAGTATATAGATTTGTAATATGTTATTATATTTTTGCCGATTTCATTATTATGAGTATTATGTGTAAAGAATTTCCATTTTAAGAGTGCGGGACTCCGGTGAGCCCGTGGTTTATTACTCACCCCCACAAATTCCCCCTTTTCCCCCAAGTGTTGCAGGTGCATTCTCGGGAGATGTGTGCGGTACATAGCTTATTCTGGATTCCACTAATTGCCATTTAATGGTTGCTTAGCAATTCGAGTCACGAATGTGCATTTCTTATATTTCTAAGTATTGTACTTGTAATTTAGTTCATATAGTCAGTACCATATGCATAACAAACCATTTAGATTGTTTTAAGTTTTATCACATGATTGGTTGGACTCCGGCATGTGGTCGTTGAGTTGTATACTCCGAGCATGTGGCTGATTGAGTTATATTGTGGTTTTCATGCAGGGTTTTAAGGCTTTAAGCCTATATGATAGTCCACATTATAAACAGAACTCTGCCGAAATTTTTAGGAAATCTCGATTCTTTTGGAAAACCACCTTTATTACCTCTAAGTTGAGTCTAGAGGGCCGAGCCGACACTCGATAGAGCCTTGGGAGTTTTCGTAATATGGTGATGTAATACTCCTAGGGCGTGTTTTGGGGTGTTACATTTTATAGTATCGTAGCATAGATTTTGGTGACCTTATGTTTGCATTGCATATAGCCGTTTAGGATCCCTGTTATGTGATTATGTGCTTTGTTTGTGGCCGACATATGTGTGCCCTTAAGTTCAACCTCGACTTATATGTGATTACCTAGTTGACTTAATTGGATTGGTTGATCGTAAATCGCCCCTTTAGGATGAGATGTGAGTGATTTATGCGTACTAAGTATGTGATTGATTTAGTGTGGCTGAATTTTTATTTCTTTTTCGTTACTCATTGATTCCATGGTGTAACTTCTGAATCATTAGTTGACTTAGGAATTCTACCTTTAAAAAGCGTACGAGTATTCAATTATGTATTGGTTGATGTATTTATTTCCAAGGAGTTTAGAGAATCCGTGATTGATCTTAGATGGGAAAAGAAAAGACGTACGGTACACTAGCGTAAGTGAAACATTTATTGGAGATTCCTGATCCCGTTTGTTGATTTAGGTATAGAGGCTGCTTTTGGGAGCCGTCACTGAGGAATAAATTAAAATGTCACATTTACACCCCGAGTGTTGAGGGATACTTGCCTGTAATTACGAAAATACTCATAGGTGAGTGTTTTTGGAAGTTATAAATGAGAATTAGAGGCTATGAAGAGGAAAATTAATGGGAAACACAATGCAAAAGGTTCGTTGTATTATTGGTGGAATTGATTTTCTTGATAATTATATTTTAGTCCATAATCGGGAATGTCAAATTGGTTATTTTTCTTGAAGTGAAGGTTGTTCGGATGTGTCGGAAGGTATCCTTTGGAGTACATTTGGGAGCTATGTTGGAGAAGCCGTGATCTAGGGATTTCTCTATTTCCATCCAAGTTTTTGGGTTGACCAAACATAGGATGCAATGGTTATGGAGATCCATCTATGAGTTCCAAATTGAGAAACTTATGAGAAAGGTCTAGAATAAGCTCGAGCATGAGGCTAGAAGAGGGCTAAGCAAATCACATTGAAGGTTGTGCTTTCCGCTATTTTGAATTTATTTGACTTAACTGTCCCATCAAGAGGAGTTGATTGGTGAATATTAGAACCATGCCCTCCACCACTTTGAGTTTATATGTAGCGATTGTTTGTGAGTAATTTAAGCGTCATAAATCGCTAGGAAGTAGTTTCCTTGGGTTCTTTATAAACCTCGGAGCATAGGTAACCTTCTTGTGGATTGAGTGCCTCATTTCCAAAGGGAGTTTAGAAGTTGTTTCATCACTCCCATACTTCATTTGGAGTTCATTGTGTTATTGGCACTCATTGGAGTGACTATAAGTACTTGGGAACGAAACACCTTAAGTTCTACATAAGGATCGTAGGTTTGATCTTAACTCCCATAGAGGTGAAAGAATAACATGAGGACTCCCTAATACCTATTGTAGTTACCATGATTTGTTTAAGGATCTTATCGTTCTAGATTTGATCGCACATAGTTGGGTTGCCTCTAATTTCGACTTGGTTTCGATTCCAACATTTTGATTATACTTTCGACCTACGTCTACTTCCTTTTCGTGATGTTACTTGCCTAGTATGAGTGTCATTATTACAGTGACGCACCACGGATAATTCGTTGAACCAGCCCATAGAAGCGAGAGCAAGCGGGAGCGAGATGAACGCCGAAACCGACAACCGGTGGACCTGTCGTGCCCGAGGACAGAGTGACGGACAAAGGAAAAAGAAAAGAGGGAGCGAAAGAAAGAAGGAGCAGAACCGGAATAGGGGAAAATGAGAGAAGGGAGGTCGGGCGAGGGCGAAACACAGCAAGAAGGCGAGAGAGGGAGAGGCCCGAGCACGCAGCAAAAGAAGAAAGAGAGAGAGCGAGAACCCGGAGGCCGGTCGCCGCCCGAACGGCGAGAACGCCGCGGCCAACATGCATAGAGAAGGGGAACGAGGGGGTGAGACAGACCGAGAAGCCGGGTGGAAACCGGCCAAGAGGCGGAGACCACGAAGAGGGAGGGGAATGACAACCTCGGGCACGGAAACCGTGGCCGTGAGCCGGCGGGCGAGGGTGACGAAGGAGCGAGAAAAACTAGACCGAGACAGAGACGAGCTGGGACGGAACGGGATGAAGGGGGACGCAGGGGACCTGGAACCGACTTCATTCAATCAACACTCAATCCATTTCGAAACCGTAAAGTTCGAGGTGGGTAGTCTTATACCCTAAACTATTAGTAATTTCGAAATCCAAATGAGTTTATTGTGATTGTTGAATATGATTGTGAATATTGAACATGTATGTTATTGAACGAGTTTAGTAGTTGCTTGAAAGTGGAATTAAGAGTCCCGAGGGGAGTTGGTATTTCAGGATGAAAATTGGGAATTCGGATGGAGTTAAGCCGGCTGGGTGTAGTGAGTCACATCGAGAGTATGAGCACGTTATGGTTTGGGCATATGTTATGGATTAATATTTCAGGTTGAGCCTTTGGAACAGAAAAGTATTAGTTCCTAAACTCATTCAGTTTGAAAGTGAATTAAGTTAAGGGGAATGGACTTTGGAACATAGAGGAGGAACAGGAAATTAGAATATCAAGAGAATATGCATCCACGTAGATTGATTTGTGGCAATAAAAACAACATACAACGAGAACTACTTATATGAGAATAGGAGACCCCTGCTTGAGTGGAACATGGAAGAATACGAATGGATGCGAGATACTTGCGCGAATACTTAAATAAATGTGCTAGCTTGGAATGTTAAGTCTCAAGCATAGAAATGCTTGACACGTGAAATGATTTGATTCTAAATAATGCTTGAAAGTTAGTTTTGAAAAGAGTTCAAATGTTTATGAAAAATGATACTTGTGTATGATTCTTGAGAAATACTTTCGGACGTGATTATGTCTTAAAGAAGTGAAACTTGTTTTAGAAAGTGAATCGGATTTGAGAAGGTGAATTTAGAAGGGTGACACGTGTGTCATGCCTTCTACGATGATAAATTGATTGAGATCTTAGTTGGAAACCAAGTTTGATAAGTGATTGTGATCACTTCGGTTTAAATGAATTTTGGGCTAAGATTGTTTAGACTAGAAAAAGGATGTGGTCGTGCGTATCGGGCCACGGTGGTCCTTGCGTATTAGGATGCCCATCAACCGGAAATGTTGATTCTTTCCCGACGAGGAAAGCGGAGCCTTCCGTGTATTTGACTAGAGATAAGTCCCGGGAACCCGAGTCGGTGTCGCGCCCCGAGAATCGTTTGGTGCTAGTTCAATTGTCTAAAGCACCGCCAGGTGGAGGAGGTAGAGAGAGAGGAGTCCGAGGCGGAGGTGAAGGTTGCCTCGGTTCGAGCTGTGGACCCGGACACCCGGTTGGGTCTCATGCTATCCATAGCCAAGAAGCTCTTTTCGCCAACTACTATGGCAGCCTCGAAACCGCGTTAGGATCCGAGGGAACAGGGACTTTGAATTGCTTGAAAATGAAGGTGAGAAGAGCCCCAAAAGGAAGAGGGGTGGATTTCTTTGTCTTAGCCGGCACAGAGGCCATCCGCTCTATGATTGTGTAAGACCCGTAATTTTGGGTTAGGTAGTTTTACGAGCTAAAGCTAATTATTTAATTTTAATTAAATAGAGTAGGTCGAATGACCAAGTTATTTACATGGTTAAATATTCATAAATTTATTTGAGCGAATTATTATTTGTTCGCATAACTAAATTTAGCAGCGAATATTAATTCCTCCCCGCGAATTGTCCGCTTGCATTAGCTAAATAAAGACCCAAAACCGCTTATGCCGGTTATTTAGGTTTAATTTAGATAAGGTTGAACAAAAAAAAAAAGAGAAAAAGGAGATAAGAAGAAAAGATGAAGGGGGTAAGAGTAAGGAGGGAGTTGGGGTCAAATAGGGGTTAAGGCCCAAGAATTAGGCTCGTGGAGAGAACGTGAGAAGCAAAGAGGATGACGGCTTGAAGGCCGAGCGAGAGGAAAAGAAAGGGGAACGCGGGAGGCGGAACAACACATAGAGAGAGAGAGAGAGGAGAGCAAGCGAGAGCAAGAGGAATGCCGGAACCGACAACCGGCGGACTCGTAGTGTCCGAGGACAGAGCGACGGACGAAGGAAAAAGGAAAGAGGGAGCGAAAGAAAGAATGAGCAAAATCAGAACAAGGGAAAACGAGAGAATGGAGGTCGGGTGAGGGCGAAACACAGCAAGAAGGCGAGACAGGGAGAGGCCCGCGCATGCGTGAAGAAAGAAGAGAGAGAGCAAGAACCCGGAGGCTAGTGGCCGCCTGGGCGGTGAGAATGCCACGGCCAACACGTACGGAGAAGGGGAACGATGGGCCGAGACAGACCGAGAGGCCGGGCGGAAACCGGCCGAGAGGCGGAGACCATGAAGAGGGAGGGGAATGACAACCGGCGGGCACGTAAACCGCGGCCGGTGGCCGGCGAGCGAGGGTGACCGAACGAGCAAGAAAAACTAGACCGCGACAAAGAGAAGCTGGGATAGAACGAGATGAAGGGGAGGAAGCGGACCGGGAACTAACTTCATTCAATCAACACTCAATCCATTTCTCAAACCGTAAAATTCGAGGTGGGTAGTCTTATACCCTAACTATTAGTAATTTCGAAATCCAAATGAGTTTATTGTGATTGTTGAATATGATTGTGAATATTGAACATGTATGTTATTGAACGAGTTTAGTAGTTGCTGAAAGTGGAATTAAGAGTCCTTAGGGGAGTTGGTATTTGCTTACGCCTTAATTGAAAATCGGGAATTCGGATGCAATTAGGTCGCTTGGGTGTAGTGAGTCACATCGACAATATGAGCACGTTATAGTTTGAGCATAAGTTATGGATTAATATTTCAAGTTGAGCCTTAGAGATTTATTGAGTCTACGACATTAAGAGATGATTGCTAATATCGGGAAATAATGGGTGAAGTATGAAGAAGGAATATGAATTCATGGTGATGGATGCACAATTGAAACCCGGGAGTGAGAAATGTGTGTTCTTGTAGATAATTTAGTTCTAAGCATATTTAAATCCTCGAGATTGAACTAAACGTGAAGGTAAACAAAGCTAACGGGAATCGAGTGATGAAAAGTGATTAAGAGTTATACAACTAAGGATGGGCGAATAAGAGTCGATTAATAAGAAAGAAACATACAATGGGAGTTAAGGTGGGAAATGACAAGTCGAGAATGGTAACGTTAAGTTGAGTCTAGAATGTGTCTAAGCCTTGAGATTAAATCAAGTTGAAGATAAGCATAGCGAGAGGAACTTCAGTGACAAAGTGAGATCAAGAGTTATATAATTGAATATGGGTAAAAGAAGTTGAGTATATAATAGAGACATAAAATGAGGAATTGAGGTAAAGATAATGAATATTGAAAAGTTGAAACATTGAATTCGGTGGTATCTACTTGTGGTTATTGTGGCTTAGAAAAGTATTAGTTCCTAAACTCATTCAGTTTGAAAGTGAATTAAGTTAAGGGAATGGACTTTGGAACATAGAGGAGGAACGAGAAATTAGAACATCAAGGGAATATGCATCCACGTAGATTGATTTGTGGCATTGAAAACTACATACAACGAGAACTACTTATATGAGAATAGGAAACTCCTGCTTGAGTGGAACATGGAAGAATGCGGATGGAAGCGAGATAGTTGCGCGAATACTTAAATAAATGTGCTAGCTTGGAATGTTAAGTCTCTGCATAGAAATGCTTGACACGTGAAATGATTTGATTCTAAGTAATGCTTGAATGTTAGTTTTGAAAAGAGTCCAAATGTTTATGAAAAATGATACTTGTGTATGATTCTTGAGAAATGCTTTCAAACGTGATTATATCATAAAGAAATGAAACTTGTTCGAGAATGTGAATCGGATTTGAGAAAGTGAATCGGATTTGAGAAGGTCAATTTAGAAGGGTGACACGTGTGTCATGCCTTCTACGATGATAAATTGATTGAGATCTTGGTTGGAAACCAAGTTTGATAAGTGATTGTGATCACTTCGGTTTAAATGAATTTTGGGCTAAGATTGTTTAGATGAGAGGAAGGAGGTGGTCGTGCGTATCAAGCCACGGGGTCCTTGCGTATCGGGATGGCCATCAACCGGAGAAGTTGATTCTTTCCCGACAAGGAAAGCGGAGCCTTCCTCGCTACTTGACTAGAGATAGGTCCCGGGAACCTAAGTCAAGGTTGCGTCCCCGAGAACCGCCTCGGTGCTAGTTCAATTGTCTAAAGCTCCGAAAGAATTTTCAGCCTATGGGTGAAAGTATTTGAAAGAAACTGCAGATGGTTCCACCTTGTTTAAAGTGATTGCATTCCTAAAATGATTGCAAATCGTGCCTTCAAATGATTGAAGTATAATGAGCTTTATGTTGCGAATGATTTCAAGATATTTCATTAAAAAGTATATAGATTTGTATTATGTTATTATGTTTTCATCGATTTCATTATTATGAGTATTATGCATAAAGAATTTCCATTTTAAGAGTGCGAGACTTCGGTGAGCTCGTGTTTTATTACTCACCCCCATAAATTCCCCCTTCCCCCGCCCCAAGTGTTGCGAGTGTATTCTCGGGAGATGTGTGCAGTACATAGCTTATTCCGAATTCCGCCGATTGCCATTTGCTAGTTGCTCGAGCGATTCAAATCACGAATTTGCATTTCTTATATTTCTAAGTATTGTACTTATAATTTAGTTCATATAGTTGTACCGGATGTGTAACGAACCATTTAGATTGTTTTAAGTTTTATCGCATGATTGGTTGGACTCCGCCGTGTGGCCGTTGAGTTGTATACTCCGAGCATGTGGCTCATTGAGTTATATTGTGGTTTTTATGTCTGGGTTTTAAGGCTTTAAGCCTATGGGATAGTCCACATTATAAATAGAACTTTGCTCGAAATTTTTAGGAAATCTCGATTCTTTTGGAAAACCACCTTTATTACCTCTAAGTTGAGTCTAGAGGGCTGAACCGACACCCGATAGAGCATTGGGAGTTTTTGTAATCAGGCGATGTAATACTCCTAGGGGGTGTTTTGGGGTGTTATAGATTGTTGGGAAGAGGTCTACTTCGTAGCCCTCTAGAATGTCAAAAAGAGCCTTGAGAATCTTGGAGTTTATATTCTCTTTGCTTGGAATGTTGAGAGAAGAAGGTTCTCATCAAGTAGGAAATAAAGAAGACGAGCTTCGACTTCATCCGAGTCATGGAGAAGTTTTTACATAACTCGGGGATTTCTTTGGCTTACTTCTCGAAGAATTCATCAAGCAACCTCGTTGAAAGGTATAGGGTTGTTGTTGAGGAAAAGATATGATACTTTGAATAAGCGGTGGAGGAGAGAGACGTTGATTCGAACAATGACATCTTAAACTCCGGAGGTGAGGATCCCCTCGGAGCTAGAAAGATTTGAATAGAACTCGAGACGAGTTTTGGATAGATAAACTCGCTGAAACAGAGGATATTGTAAACCCCTATGGTTTTGATGTGGTTCAACCATGAAAATTTTGTGGTTGGGAAAATTTATCATCCAACGTCAAGTGTTGGGTGACAAGGATTTTGGAGGGGTTGGAAGGACCATCTTGGCTTTTGGTTCGAGGCTTCTTGGTTGCGTAACCAAGAAAGTCTCGGTGAGAACCTCTTTTCGGTGTAGTTGTCAAGTTTCGAGAAGAGAGGAGATGAACTTTTAGAGAGAGAGAAGATATCTCAACGAGAGGGAGAGTAAAAAATAAAAAAAGAGAGTAGACAGAGTTGAGAGCTTTCAGTGCTTACTTGAGATGTTTCTTGCTTGCTTGAGAGTGAAGGTGTGCTTCTTCGAAAACACCGAACTTGCTTGTGAGGTAGTATGTGAGAGTGTGAGCAAGTAAAGAGTAAAGTAGTGAAATGAAGGAAAAGGATGCTATTTATAGAGAAAGAATTGTCCTTCGATATTCGTTCGACCCAACTCTCCAACGGTGTGACTGTTCCGCTCTCCAATGGTTAGAATTCCACTCGTTTGTCTTCTAATGGCTAGTTCTCCGATCAATACGCACGAGAGAGAGAAAGAGAGAAAAAGATAAATTTTAAAAGAGATTTCTGAAATTCTCCACTAATCTAGAGATGATTTCGAAGTTTGATGTCCATTTTACTCAAAAATTGAGTCCGACTCGAGTAAAGTTTTGAGTCACTCGAAACCGCAACACAAGTAATAACTCATAGCTCAAGTATCACCGGGTCAACCGAACTAATTGTTATTAAAGCACGTAAAAGAAACATTTAACACATAATCATGCAAAGTAGTTTCTCTTAGAAAAGCACATAATCATGCATTAATCATGCCAAGTTAATTCCTAATAAAGCAAAACCGATCCTCACTAAGTCGCTTATTAAAGATATCAGCTACTTAAAGTATGGTAGGAATGAAATCAAGTTTAATATCACCTTTCTCAGAATAGTCTCTTAGGAAATGATACCTGACCTCAATATGCTTTTTCTTTGAGTGCTAAACTTGATTCTTAGTGATGCTGATTGCACTTTGATTGTCACACTTGATTGGAATTAATTTCAATGAAAGTCCAAGATCTCTCAAGTGTTACTTGATCCATAGAATCCGAGCACAACATGCTCCAGCCGCAATGTACTCAGCCTCGGCAGTTGATAAAGCTACTCGGTTCCGCTTCTTTGAGTGCTATGATATAAGGGGATTGACCCAAAATTGGCGAGCTCCCGAGGTACTCTTTTATCAACCTTGTATCTAGCATAGTCAGCACTCGAGTATCCAAGTGAGAGTCATTTCCGAGTCTCTTGAGTACCATAGACTTAGATTCCGTGTCCATGCAAGATATCTAAAGATTATCTTCACCGCAGATGAGATGTGATTCTTTTGGATTAGCTTGAAATCTTTTACACGGACATACACTAAACATTATGTCCGGTCTACTGGAAGTAAGATACAGTAGAGATCCAATCATACCTCGATAGAGTTTCGATCTACTACTTTACCTTTTCGTCTAAGTCCAGCTTTTATACTCGCTTGCTCATTGGTGTTCGCTGCATGTTTTGCATCTTGAAGTTTGTATTTCTTCAAGCAACTCCTTGGTATACTTTGATTGATGGACATAGATGTCATCTTTGTCTTACTTGATTTGTAGACCAAGGAAGAAATTGAGTTCTCCCATCATACTCATTTGGAATTCCTGTCTCATCAACTCGAAAAATCTTGACAGAGAATTTCATTAGTAGCTCCAAATATTATATCATCAACATAGATATGAGCAATAAGAAAGTCTTTCCCCTTGGTTTTTATGAAAAGAGTCTTGTTAATCTGAGCTCTTCTAAAATCATTTTCAACCAAGAAATTGCTCAGTCTTTCATTCCAAGCTCTGGGAGCTTGTTTAAGACCATAAAGAGCTTTTTGTAATTTAAAAACATGATTTAGAAATTCTGAGTTTTCAAATCCAGGGGTTGCTTAGCATAGACTTCCTCTTGAATGAAACCATTAAGAAAAGCACATTTGACAGCCATTTGATACAATTTGATATTCATGCCCGATGCAAATGCCCATAGGATTCTAATAGCTTTAATCCTAGCCACTTGTGCAAAGGTTTCCCAACAATCAATTCCTTCTTCTTGATTGTAACCTTGAGCCACAAGTCCAGCCTTATTTCTGACTACCAACCCACCTTCATCCAGTTTGTTCTTGAAAACCCATTTGGTTCCTATGGCTAGGTTGTCATAAGGTCATTTGCTCGTAGTCTAGACTTGGTTTCATTCGAATTGATTGAGTTCCTCTTACATGGCCTCTACCCATTCAGGTTCATTTAGGGCCTCTAGTGCATTTCGGGTTCGAGTTAATGATGTGAATGTTGTGAATACACATAGATTTTGCAAACAAGAACAAGTTCTTACCCCACTGTTGATGTCGGACAAGATATTTTCGAATGGGTGGCTCAAAGCATATTTGAATTCTCTACCTGTTCTCTCGGTTCACCAGATTTGTAGGTTGAATTGGTTGATCTTCGATGGTCCGATCTGATTGAGCTTGCTCATCTTGTTGACCTTCAACATTCTGAGCTGGCTCTTGAGTCGATTCATTCTAAGTCGTGGTGTTCTGAGTTACTCATTCCGAGTGACTTTTCCTTGACTCTATATGGGCTCATCTTGAGCAAGATCATCATCTCGACTGAGCTTTAGATCTAAGAATGTTGACTCACTTGGTTTTCACTAATCAACATCATCAAAAACAACATGGATACTTTCTTTCACTTTGTTAGTTCTTTTATTAAAAATGCGATATGCTTTACTCGTGAGATGAATAACCAAGAAAGATACCTTCATCTAACCGAGCATCAAACTTAGTTAGGTGATCCTTACCGTTGTTGTGAACATAACACTTACATCTAAAGGGTTAGAAGTATGAAATGTTGGGTTTCTTCCCTTTGTAGAGCTCGTATGGAGTTTTGTTCAGGATGGGTCCGATGAGGCATCTATTCGTAGTGTAGTTTGTCTGTATTGATCGCCTCAGCCTGTAAATAGTAAGGTAGATCATGTTCAATCATCATTGTCCTTCCTATCTCTTCAAGAGTTCGGTTCTTTCTCTCCACTACTCCATTCCGTTAAGGAGTTCTTGGTGCTGAGAAGTTGTGGGAGATACCATTCTTTTCACAAAACTCTGCAAATTCCGAGTAATCGAACTCCCTTCCATGGTCGGCTGGAATTCTTTTGATATGAGTCCGAGACTCAACTTGGATTTTCCTCCAGAGCTTGCTGAACTCTTTGAAGGCTTCATTTTTATGCTTAAGAAAACACACCCAGGTAAATCGTGAGTAGTCATCAACAATCACAAGTACATATGATTTACCTCCGAGACTCTTGACAAGGATTCACCACATAAGTCCATATGCAACATTTCAAGCACTTTGGATGTGGAAACAATTTTAAGAGATTTGAAAGATGATCTAACCTGTTTCCCTTTTGTCCATGCTTCACAAATTTTATCTTTCTTAAATGCACAGTTAGGCAAGCCTCGACTAAACTATATTAGCTTCTTAATGGTGTGCATGCTAACATGACTAGTCTACGATGCCATGTCCAAGAATCATCATGTAGAGATGCTTTTAAATAAGATAAATTCTGACTTGGGTCGAGAGAGGAATAGTGTAAGTATTACCCGATCTCTTACCCGAGAGCTTAGTCTCCTTGATAGTTTCCTCATAAATATATAGCAATTGGTCCGAGTGAATCTTACCTCTTGACCTTTGTCACACAATTGAGAGATGCTCGAGTAGATTGTATTTAATCCCTTGATAAGGTAGACTGGGTTGACCGGATTGTTTCATTTTCTAATCTTGCCTATCCCAATTATCTTAACCTTGCTATCATCTCCAAAAGTGACTTTGCCTCCCTTGTAATCTTCTAACTTAGAAAAGAGTCTTAAATCTCATGACATGTGGCGTGAACATCCACTCTCTAGGTACCAATTCCCTTTTGTTCTTTTCTGAGCTACCTGCAAGTCGAAGCAAACTAAGCCTTTGCATGTCCTCTAACGAACCCAAGTAACTCCCTTTACTCGTGGTCCTTTCTCGAGAAAGAAGACTCTTGGGAACCCCGATTTGAATAACCGTGGGTCCGGTCCGATTTTGAGTCTTCCTTTTTAAAACTAAGCCTCGTGTCTCTTTTTTTCGAAAATCTTTCCTTTTATAAACCAGTGGAGACGGTTTTCTCCTAAAAGCTAGTCCGGGCTCAGTACTCTTTTCATTCTTATGAATAGGACCGTGCTCGGCTTTCCCGAACTTCACGGTTCGGAATCCTTTTGAAAAGATCCGAGTAGGAATTAGATTCCTCCTCTTTGTTAAAACCAAGTCCTTCTTTTCCGAAGGAGACACATTGAGAGCCTAAGAGCATGTCAAGGTTTTTCTAACCTTGAGTAAACTTTAAAACAAGTTCTTGAGACTCATTGAGCTTTTCTTTCGGATGCTTATTTTCTCTTCCGAGTGTCTCGGACTCGGTCTCATTAGCTTGAGTACTAGTCTTGAGCTCTCTTAGAGTAAGTCTCAGCTTTTCTAATTAAATTTTCAAAGAGATGCTCTTAGAAGTGATAGACTCAAGTTGTTCTTTAAATTCGGAGGAGTCGAATTGGACTTTTCTTCCAAAGTATAAATATATTTAGCTAAATGAACTTTGGAAAACTTGAGGAAATATTCAATTACCTCTTGAGGATTCGTTTCCTCATTGTCCGAGTGGTCGAGTCCGACTTAGATTTAGCTTCGAGTCCGATAGAGCCATCGGACACTTTGAGTCGTCTAAGTCCTCATCTTCTTTAGATGAGTCTTCATCACTCCATGTGGCCATCATAGCCTTCTTCTTCTTTCTGTTGCTCTTTCTGCTTGGATAGTCTTTGACTATGTGATCTTTGCTGCCACATTCAAAATAGCAAGAGTTCTTAGTAAAGATAACTTCGAAGGGGAAGAGTGTTTACCTTTTCTATCCTTCTTATCTTTCTTATATAACTCTCATCTTTTGTGCTTCATCATTCTTTTGAAGCCTCGAGCGATAAGTGCCATGGGATCTTTTTTTGAGTTTGACGAACTCGCATTTTCTTCTCTACTTTCTAGGGCCTTCGACGCATTATTCTTTTTAGTGCTGACCTCTCGCATCCTCTTCTTTCGAGATGGATCTCATGGGTGAGTAGCTTCCCAATGAGTTCGTTTGGCTTTAATAGAGAGAGGTTCCGGGCTTCCTCGATGGCTGTCACCTTGGGACCCCATCTTCTCTTGGGTAGACTTTTTAGAATCTTTCGCACATTTCTTCATGGGAAATCTGTCTACCCCGAGATTTGAGATTGTTAGTAATCTCAGTGAAGCGGATGAACATCTCGAGTGATGTTTTCTTCCGGCTCCATCTTAAATAGCTCATATTTGTGAAGATATTGACTTATCTTCGCTTATCTTATTTGGCTTGTTCCCACACTTCCTCTCGTCTGTCACAAGTCGACACTCTATTGTATTCTTCCGAGCCGATGGCGCACATCGAATGTTCATTGCTTTAAAGTTCTTTCCGAACTTTTCCGCCTCTTCAGTGTTGTACTCAAGCTTTGCTTTAGGCACGATTCTTGTTTTCTCCATCCTCATTGGAATGTATGAAGGTTTGCTCGGGGAGAGTCTCGAGTCACCCTAGAGGGGGTGAATAGGGAGATAGAGGTTTTTCGTGGAAACGTTCACTCTTTTGTTAACAAAGAGACAGAGACAGGTTCCGAGTCAAACAAGTAGGGTCGGAAAAGCTTGGACTTAGAAATGCTATCACGAACAAACACGCAAGTCAAGCAGGAGTAAAATGACCGTCCGAGTCTAGAATGAACTCGGAAAGATAACACTTAGAAATTACGTGGAAACCCTCCCGGGGCATAAAACCACGGACCGTGTCAATCTAGACACGAAGTCAAATCCACTATTTTGAGTCCACAAAATACCGTGAACCGACCGAACCCGAGTTGCTCCCTTAGACAACTTTATACAAGTTTTCCTAGACTCGAAATTCCCTTATCCGATCTAGTACTTCCTAGTTGAGATAACCCTTACAGCTAGGGACAACTAAGCTGAGTTAACCCTTACAGACTTAGTCAAGGGACCTTACAAAGAATGTAAGAAAGAATTTGTAATCGAGTACAAGACCTTACAACTCGAAAGTAATGAATTACGAGTGGGAGTTGAAAGTAGAAGATTGAAAGTAAATACAATGACTTTGAGCAAGTATGTGTATTAACAATATGTTCGGCAATCTTCAAGTCTTGTGAAGTGGCTTCTATTTATAGATGACCAGGCAGAGTAGCCGTTATCTTCATCTACCGACCGAGAGTCCTCTCGTGACCGTTGATTGATGCTTTCGAGTCACTCGAAAGTATCCGTTGTAATGTGAACGTTGGACAACAGCTTAACTCTCTTGGAAGTCCCGAAACCATTGGCGGTGTCTTGAGAGATAAGGTGGAAACCACCGTTAAGCTTGGCGTTCCAGTTTTCTAGATTTGGAAACAGACAGCCTCGACACAATCTTCCGGGACTAGAGCAGAGAAGGTGAAAAGCCATGTCTGCTGGTGATTTGACGTTCGAAGCCTAGGTTACTTTTGTAGTTTGAAAAGTGTATCCTCGATTGAATAACCTACAAAAGTAAATCAATTTTGGTTCTCAAAGTATAACATACTTTGGTCCAAGGTTAGACACAGATAATAAAATAATTATGATAATTAAACAACTAATTATCCGAGTCGAAGAGGAATGGAATTTTCCGAGTCCAATATCAATGATACTCGGAATTCCATCCGATTTAGTCTAAGTGAAGGATCAAGTTCCGTAAAGAATATCGAGTGAAAAAAACTTAATATAGACTAAGTAATAATCATACTAAAAGTACCGACTATAACATAATAGAGCTTATAACCGTAAGTCGATTCTCGAGTGAGAAAAGACGAAATACGAGTCTATTCAATCTGCGATAAATCTGAGTAATGAGGGACTCGTAACGGAGAACCAGCTTTCGAGTCACTTACGGATAAGCAAGAAATATAAGAAGTAAAAGCTGTATCACTTAGAGAAGATACCATTTTACTCAAAGAAGTTTATGAGATACGAGAATGCCTTGGAATCAAAACTCTATAAGTATGAGATGGTTATACTCGATTCATTTAATGCAACTCGAAATGCGTTGAGAGGTGTCCGAGTCTTCAATGTAGTTGCCTTCTCGTATGATGTTCCATACATCTTCATCGTGATCCAAGTAGAAAGCATTCCATGAGCTTCTTCCAAGTGTATGAAATTAGATCCTTTAAACATTGGTGGTCTGCTGGAAGATCTTCCTTCATCGAACTCTCTATTGTTTTGAGCCATTTGATTAGATCCTTTCTAAAAGGCTAGGCTCTTGGAGTGTCTTAGTCACCCTAAAGGGAGGTGAATAGGGTGATCAGGAAATTTAACCAATAAATGGAGGGTTAAAGTTTAAATTGAATAATAAAGACTGTCCGAGTCTAGATTGGATTCGAAAAGTATGAACTCGAATTATATGGAAACCCTCCCGGGCATAAAACCACAAGCACCAAGTCAAATCCACTATTTTGAATCCACAAAATACAGTAGACTAACTCAACCAGAATTGCTCCCTTAGACAATTCCTTACAAAGTTTTCCTAGACTCATAAGTTCCCTTATTTGATCTAGTACTTCCTAACCGAGGTCACCTTTACAGCTAGGGACAACCGAGCTGAGTTAACCCTTACGACTCAGTCATGGGACCTTACTTAGACAGTAAGAAAGAGTTTGTGACTGATTACAAGACTTTATAACTCATAAAAGTATTAATTACAGACTAAGAGTTGAAGATTTGAAGATTGCTAATTAGAGGATAGTCACAACGGCTAATCCGCTCGATCACCTATAAATAGAAGCCGTTCATAAGACTTAAAGATTGCTGAACCCATTGCTGAAATTACATTTTTTGTATAATACTCATTCAATCTTCATTTGAGTAAGGTCCCTTGACTGAGCTATAAGGGTTAACTCAGCTCAGTTGTCCCTAGCTGTAAAGGTTACCTCGGTTAGGAAGTACTAGATCGGATAAGGGAATTTCGAGTCTAGGAAAACTGTGTATGGAATTGTCTAAGGGAGCCATTCTGGTTAAGTCTGTCTACTGTACTTTGTGGATTCAAAATAGTGGATTTGACTTGGTGCTTGGATTAGCACTGGCCTTGATTTTTTGTCTCGGGAGGGTTTCTACGTAAATTCTTAGTTCATACTTTTCCGAGTCCAATATAGACTCGAGCAGATCTTAAAGTTTGTTTTAGACTTTAATCTTCCATTTATTGTTCAAATTTCCTCATCACCCTATTCACCCCCTCTAGGGTGACTAAGTCTCTCCAAGAGCAAACCTTCACTTAGTTTGAAAGAGTTAGAGTGAATGTTTGAACATGCGATACATCCGAGTGACTCGGAACTATCGAGTTAATTGATGAACAAGAGAGTGCTTTATGAGTCAATCGAATTGAACGAAAACATATACAGTAGTTTCGTAATACTCGGAATAGTTTTTATAACACTGAGAATGACTTGAAATCAAAACCTAGAAGGGATGAGATTTGTACTCGATTCCTTGTTAGTACTCGGAATAATATAAATGCGAGTCCGAGTCTTCACTAATTAAATTATTATCTCGTGACTAATCTTAGACCAAAGTATTTTATACTTTGAGAACCAAAATTATTTACTTTTGTAGGTTATCCAAACGAGGTTATCTTATTTTTGAATTACAAAAAGTAACCAGCTTCAAGTCGTCAATCACCAGCAGACAATGCTTTTCTACTTCTAAACAAGGCTCGGACGCCGTGTCGAGATTGTCTGTTTCCAAAACTGGAAAACTTCAACACTAAGCTCAACGGTGGTTTCCACCTTACTTTTCACACACCACTAGCTGATTGGAGCATCCTTAAGAGTCAAGAGCCGTTGCACAACGTTCACATCTCAATGGATCTTAGTGTTACCAAGATCCTCCAAGATCGAGGTTGAAACTCGCCTATCTCCCGCAGCTTGTGAAGAACCGGCCCCATGGTCCCAAGACAGTTGGGAGGCCTCATGATAAGGCCCGCTATACTACATCCGATGAAAATCGTATGGGTTGTTGTAAGGATCAAGCACTTGCAAGGGCATGACATCCATGCGGATCTCGAAAGCTAGGCTCAACAGCAGAAGAACCGAGCCCAGTGCGAGATGCACTTGGCACCGCCTCGAAGCACTCGTGACTGTGAGAGCACCAAGATGAATGTTGTGAAAAACTGGCTCCAGCGAGTACTACTCGATGGCATTTGTTGCCCGTGGTACGAGTTTAAGCCTCGGAACTTCCAAGGAAACCTCCGATGGATGAGACTTGGAACGGTAATCCTACAAAAGTGAAGGAACAATTATCACATATACTAAGAGCTAATGAGTTAGCACTTTAACTAATTAAACTCACCTGAAACGTTCGGAATGCTTGACTGGTGAACAAATCCTTGAAAGCTTTAATGGCATACTAGAATACAATGGACATTTTTCGAGATTGCTCCCAATCGTACTACAAATTCATTATGTTAGCAAGACAATTTTAGCATTAAACTAAAAGTTCAAGAGCATACTACTCTTACCCTTTTCCAGTTCTTCGATAGCGGATGCCCAATACATTAAAACTTAGGAAGTTCCGGAATCCTAACAATGCATGGGGACTCCCAGATTGAGATACGTCGACCTCAAGACTTGAAATATGGATGTCACCTAGGAGAAGCTATAAAGATAAGGTTAATTTCGATACCGAGAAAATATGATCGCACAAAAGAGTAGATGGAGACTTACCAATCACATCATAATCCATCCTAAATATTGAGCATAGGATGAATCCACATCCAAGAACCGAGTGTAGAGATACCCATTGGTTATTTCTTCCTACTCCTCTTGGGTTATGGAGCGAAAGTAAAAATCATCCGCGGTGGATCTTGGGGAACAAAAGGTGGCCATGTATTGTAACGGATTTATGGCATAACCCGCTCACCGAGGTACAAACAAAAACCAAATGGATCCTCAAATAAAATTAGCCTTTCACTCAACTCCCATGCTACACCAAGGCTTTGGAAGGAGTTGAATCCGGGTCTAGAGGTGAAAGTTGGCTTGCACACACAAGACCTATGAAACAAAAAGCTAGAACCAACAAAACTAGGCAACAAAGCCCCGCCATTTGACCAGCGCCGGCTACACCCATAGGCCCACCACAGGCCGTGGGTTGGGGCGAGAATGTTTGGGTTGAAATGCAAAAATGCTAGGCCATTTTTAGCTCAATATTCAAGGTATAAAAATGACATACTGTGCCCACATTGTTGAGAGCAAACATCAAAGAGGTAATCTCATGCACTTTCCATTGATGAAGATGGGCTCTAGCTATAAAAACTACAACCCGCCCCCAACCGGGATCAACCGAGCTTCCCACGAATTGGCGTGTTTTAAAATTTTCTTTTCAAAGATGGAAATGATTTAGCTTTTCGAAGATTGATTTTAGAATTTCCGAATTTTGTAAGTTGAATTAAAATGAATTAAATAGAATTGAATGGCGGTTTTATTAATTGTTTTATTTTAGAAATTATTTTCGAAATCCGGGATATTATTTCTTAGCCAAAAATAAAGAAAACTAGGATTTACTAATTCTACCGTGAGGCTTTAAGGCCAAACTGGTGTGAAAACACCGGTTTGGAACCAAGCCTCACCCACCGGCCACTCGGCACCGGTGATGGCCGAGTGCCTTGTAGTCGACTGGCGCTGGCCGGGGCCGTGGCCGTGGGGCTCGACCTCGGCCTCGGCTTAGCCGGCAGATCCGTAAACATCCTTTTTTATTTTCAAACAGAAATAACCGAGAGGCGATTTAGGAGAAATAAAATTAGAAAAGAGAATCGTCGGTCGCTTTTTAGGAATAAAAACAAACAAAAATAAAAGAAATACTCGTCCAATCTTAGTATGGGAAAACTAAGATAGGAAGAGGTTAAAAACTAATTCCATCGGTCTAGAACCCATAATCGAATTCGGGGACGAGGGTACGAAATGTAGGGATATGCCCTTCCGTTCCACCCGTCAAACGACGACCCTTACTAGTTTGAGTAGCATATTTACAAAACATGATAATGAAAGCGGTAAAGGCAGATCCGAAAAGCGATAAAGAAAGAAATAATGAAAAGAAATGAAAAGCAAACTAAAACGAAAGCGAGAAACTAAAAAAGTTACATCACGCAAGGAGGAATTAAAAGCAATACAAATTTTTCTCCATAATACGGAAAGTAGTAGACATAAAATAAATAATCATCATGAAGGCCGAATTAAAGCCCTCAGGTTGTCCTACATTCTAATCTGGATCAATCTAGATATGTTGATGCAATGGTGGTGAATCGAGAAGGGCTTTTTGTGAGTTTTTTATGGAGTCGAATAGAAAAGATGTAACTAGTGGAATATCAAGGATCGGATATGGGGAGTATGATGAAAAGTAGGCTGAAAAGGAACCAAGAGATCATAATACTAGCAAGGTATTCAATAGCTCTTAGTTCAACTTCAAGCAAGCATAACATTAAGGAATGAGTCATTCGAGGTTAATATCTAGCAGTTGTAGACACCTAAAAAGTGTCATACCTTTTTTATTTTATTTATTTGTTGACCCAGTGATGAAATCGCTAGTCCTGTTTGAGGAATTGGATCATGGACTGAATTTGATTATTGCGACGGAAGCCGAGAAACCACAAAGAACCCCAACACCACATAAATAACCTTTTGCCTTGGATCAGTCCAAAATCCCTTTTCCTTTCGGACGGTCCAAGCCCCGGCCAAGCCTCTAGAGGCAATGGAGTTTATTGCAGTATACCAAGATATTCCTAGCTCGGAATTCTACATTCCACTTTTGTCCAATCAAACACGGAGCTGAAGACCCGAAGACAAGTGTTAAACATTGCATTTCATGATCACGAGCATCAAATGTCCCCTACCACTTATTTCACCTCAAAATGTCTGTGTTTTGGCTTAAAGACTCTTAGGGTAGCACGGAAGGGCATGAAACCCTAGAAAACCCCCATGGTCGATGTCCCATACCACTTATTTCGCCTCAAAAAGTTGTGTTTTGGCCTCGAAGACTCCCTGGGTAGCACGGAAGGGCACGAAATCCTAAAAACCTCTTATGGCCCCTGGTTCTATCCGGTTCAATCTTCACATTATCCTCGCTCCGGTTTTGTACCTTGCTTTAGACGGCTACCCGACATCGAAACCTAGGCCATTCCTTGACCTAACATGTCCCTATAAATAAAGAGGTTGGGGCTCTCATTTCATAATGGCTCATCCCTCAACATCACGCTACTCGAATACTCCCTTTAATATTATGATCTCTTAGTCTCTTTTTAGCCTATTCATATTTTACTCCCTACTCCTATCGCATCTATACCCGAAAGCTCCATCATTAATCTTTCTACCTACTCACCTCCACAAAATACTTATAAAAAGCCCTTTCAATTCACCACTGTCACATCACCGGATCCGGATCCGAGATCCGGATCGTAGGTGGGACAACCTCGAGGGTACTAATTCGATCTTTACAAAGGTTTACTTACATTTTTATGCATTTATCACTTTCCGTATTGTGGAGAAGAAAGTGTATTGCTTTTGATTCCTCCTCGCCCGATCTAATCCATTTAATTTTCTGTTTTTTCTTCATTTTTCGCTTTTACTTTCTTTATCGCTTTTCATTTCTTTCTTTACCGCTTTTGTTATTATGTTATGGTTGCTTTAATTATGTTTAGCATGTTGTGTACTTGTGTTTGATATATTGTTTCAATTCACTACTTGAACTAGTAATGGCCATCTTTGGACGGGCGTACCGGAAGGGCATATCCCTACGTTTCATACCCTCGCCCCCAAATCCGATTCTCGGTTCTAGATCAATGGAGTCACTTTTTAGCCTTTTTCGGTCTTAGTTTTCTCGTACTAAGATTGGAAGAGAAAACTTTATTTTGTTTTTGTTAGTTTTTCTTTCCTAAAACTTGACTGGCGACTCCCTTTTGATTTATTTCTTCTAGATATGCTTCTCGGCTATTGTCCGATCGAATAATAGAAAAACAGGTTCGGATCTGCTAAGCCGAGCCGGAGGCCAAGGCCGACTGTCTCAGCCTTGGTCCCTGGACGACATCGGCCACCCATGGGTACAGCCGCCTCTTGCACCGAGCGGTCACTAGGTGAGGCTATATTTCAAAACCATTTTCAAAACCCTAAATCATTCTTTCAAATTTCTAAAACGCCAAGCATTTGTGGGGAAGCTCGATCCCGCGAGGGTCCCGCTATCGTGGTTCCTATAGTGGCGACTCCACTAGGGACAAACCACTTATTAAGAGGGCGAAACTTGAAAATTTAAGTAGTGAGTTTTAATAATGTATTTGCATTAGGCATCTTACATTTAGCAACCTTTGAACTAGTTTATTATTATTGTTGGACCATAAAGACAATTTATTTTACCCCTTGTTAACAATTCTAGTAAGAGGCTCCTACTCGCGTCTTAGGCGGGCCCAAGTAGGGTTGATTGCCAACGGAGGTGGTACCTCTTCCGTCATAGCATGTGCTCTTAGGTTACCGAGAGGCACCAAAGATTCTGGCATTTGTCGTGCCCCGCATGGAAGGCTAAATCCTCGGACTATAAGTCACCATGTATCCTACCTAGTCTAAACCTCTTTTGAACATAGATCTTTTTGACTATTAGGTGGCACCTTATCTTCATTTGCATGCTTGGATGAATGTGATTTTTTTAGATTTAATCTTCTACTTATGAGGCTTTAGGGATAGGTGAGGAGTGCTAAATAATCCTCGCATGGGTGCAAATATAAAAATCAAAATAAACCTTTTTGAGTGAGTCCAATTTGTGCATTCTAGCCAAAAGTCCAAAATTACTTTCCCATTCATTCAATAATAGCGTTTTTCATGTAGCCAAATTCAAATTTCATCCCAAATAGGTGAGTTCACTCTTTCATTAGCCAAAAATAAATTTCATCTCAAAATAGGCGAGTTTATTTTTGCATTTCTTTTTCATTTAACTGAATTAAATTTCATTTGAAATAGATGAGTTCATTTTTATATTAGCCAAAAGCAAATTTCATCTCAAATAGGTGAGTTCATTTTTGCATTAGCCAAATTTTAAAATCATCTCAGTATAGGTGAGTCCATTCATTTCATTCTTTCATTAACCAAAAATAAATCCATCCTAATTAAGGTGTCCATTCATTTTATTCTTGCATTAGCCAAAATTAAATTCATCTCAATTAGGTGAACCCTTTTGTGTATTAGCCAAATTAAAATTCATCTCAAGTTAGGTGAGTCTATGTTTGCATTCATCTCTAGTTAAGAGAGTTTTTGCTTGTACTTAGCCAAATCAAATTCATCTCAACTTAAGAAACTCCATTTGCATCATTGCATTTCACTTTGGTCAATTTCATTCTTTATGTGCATCCAAATAAAAGAACATATCATTTTCTTTTCTCTTAAGATCGGTCGTTCCTCATGTCAAGCACTTAAGCCTCATCTCCCTAAATATTTTTCCACGAGCCAATCCTAAGCATACTCTTTTGGGATGCAGAATAGGTAATCCAATTTAAATTCAGAACCCTGGTTCAAAGGGATTAAGAAGTAGGAAGTCTACTCGCAACACCGGTACGGTCGACACCAACACGTCCCCAAACTACCACGTACAACACTAGTACGTCCGACATCTTTCCTACTAACACCAGTGTGCTGCCCCGGTCTAAGCGGAACCTTCCTAAAAAATAGCAAACCAGCTAGAGCAAACTCCCATCATGACCTTGATCAAAGAGTCTCGCTTCTAAAATAGAAGCCAAGATTGAGGCTCAAATAAGAAGAATGAGTTAATTGTAGAAACCCTCAAACTCATACAGAAAGGACTAGGGAAGAAATCAAAAGAAGAAGATTGAGTTAATAGTAGAAACCCCAACCTCGGCTCGATCCACGAATAGATCGGATAGAGAAAATGTTACGGAGTCTTCAATGTTCAGTAACTACTATCTAGCCTAGGGATTCACTTCAATCCCTAAAGGGAAGTTACCCCCAAAATTTACTATACTTAACATCAAATTTCACGGGACTGAAAACCCTCACCACCATGCGAGGAACTTTGTAGGGGCAATGATTCTAAAGAATGTACTTGGAGGACACATACCATTTCATTTTCCCATGGACGTATGACGAAGGAGTCATGAAATGGTAGAACGTTGTTGACCCACACAAGGTCACAAACTAGAAGGATCTATGTCGAAGTTCCTACATCAATACTCCGACAATATCGATAAACCAGTCACTCTTTGTGACTTAGAGTTGATCACACAAGGAGACAAAGAGAGCTTCACCGACTTCCTCACCCGTTGGAGAGCAAAAGCAGCTCACATGGCTGATCGACCATCCGAAAAGATCGAGGTTAGAATCATCATCAAGAACCTGCAACCTTCCTATCATCAACACCTGAAGTTCTTGCCTATCATGGAGTTCAAAACACTCGGAGACGTTGGCATGCTCATAGAAGAAGAACAAGCTTCAACCAGCTAGAAGATCATCCAATGAACCCACCACTCATCAAGGATGCTAAGAAAGCTTGCTCTCCCCTTTTCCATATCCATGGTATGTTTATTTCCTTTTCCTGTCTTCCAAAAATAAAATAAAATAAATCCTCAATCATACTTTCTTTATGAACTACAAAGGCTTGATTTCCGCTATAGTGGATACATAGGAAGCCCATTAGGTTCGGCCCCAAACCTAATCTTGAACCCAATTTCTAATTCCCAAAATGAAAACCACTTTGCCCTACCTAGAGGAGCGGAGCTCAATCAAGAGGCGTGCCATTCTAACCTAGCTCCAAACGTCGGGATCACGGTTCACCGCCGGCAGTAGTACATCACGGTTCAAGCGACCTACTTTTCTTGAGGCTTGACTTTGGGGAATGGAGGCTAAAAGTGCAGTTTTAGTCTTTGTCTTTTTGAACTTTTTGCATCATCTTAATGAAGAATGCATTTGTTCTTAGAATAGAGTCTTGCATACATCTCCTTTCCATGAGTCAAACTCTTAAAAATACAAAAATTAAATAACAAAGCATCCTACAAGGAATTATTCAAACAAGCTGCATGAAGCATCAAGTCGGCATCAAGAAGGCCATCGCCGTTGCCACCTTCAAAGGATTTAACCAAGAATATCGAAGCTCACCAATTCTCCAACATTTGAAAGGAACTAGACACAAGCACCCAAGAATAGTGTGGGGGCTCAAGATCAAAAGGGTCATACAACCACAACTCTAAGAATACTCGGGAG
This sequence comes from Talinum fruticosum, assembly GCA_021018815.1. NCBI lineage: Eukaryota > Viridiplantae > Streptophyta > Magnoliopsida > Caryophyllales > Talinaceae > Talinum > Talinum fruticosum. Next base: position 4,714,629 of record JAITYX010000010.1, on the reverse strand, counting down.
AAGACACAAATCTTCTAACATACAAACAAAGGAGCTATTAGCACACAAACTTAAAGCTCAAATTTAGAATGAGGCACATAACCTCATAGAACATCATATTTCAAGCACGCATTCCCTAGACTTTAGGTCATCCAATGACCAAGTCTAGATAATCATTTCTACATAAAGATAAACATCCGAAGTCGAACTTCGGACCCTACAGCGAGTCAAGGCTCGAGACAACCCCATCGATCTTCGGGCCCAACAGCGGTCAAGGTTCAAACACACCTCGGTCGAGTCTTAAACCCAACAACGGTCAAGGTTCGGATACCCTGTCGAGCTTTAGGACCAATAGCGTTCAAGGTCCGGACATCCCTAGTCAAGTCCCGGACCCTAGAGCGAGTCAAGGTTCAAACACGTCCTAGTCAAGCTTCAAACCTAGTAGCCGTCAAGGTTCATACAACCCCGTCGAGCTTCACGCCTAATTATGGTGAAGGTTCAAACGTCCCTCAATTAAACTTTAGGCCCAACAGCGGTCAAGGTTTACACATAATGCCAAGACTTCGGGACCACTCCATGGGCAAGTCAAGGAACCGCATTTAGAACGCGATCCGGTTACTAATCATCTTCGAGATAACACTTAAAACTATTTACATTCGATTATTAGATAACAAAACTATTAGTGTAGAATGTTTTAGCCAAGCTTCGGACCAATAATGCTTAAGTTTAGGTCCCTCATCCGAGCTTCGGGATGTTGATCGAGCCAAGCTCATGATACCTAGTTGAACATGAGATCCAAGAAGCGGCCAAGTTGAGGCACCCAGCTGGATTTCGGACTTTACTACCCGAGTCAAGTTCAAGCTCCCTCACCAAGCTTCGGACTAACTACATGGTCATGTTTAGGCACCTAATATGAGCTTCAAGTTTTTAAGTAGCCAAGTTCGGGAATCAGCAATGCAAACTTTAGACTTAGCTAGCCAAGTCTAGGCCCCCTGTCGAGTTCAAGTCAAAAGATACCTAATTTCATATTCATCAATTTAATCAAAATTCGAGGCAACTCCAGCTAAACGGTAAGTACCCTTTAGTGTCTACTTTGACCATCGTCTTTCGGGCTCGGTTAAAGTGAGGGCAAACTATAGACACCTAAAAAGTGTCATGCATTTTCTATTTTATTTATTTGTTAGACCAATGATGAAATCACGAGTCCTGTTTGAGGATTTCTATCACGGATTGAATTTGATTGGTGTGACGAATGCCGCTAAACCATAAAGAACCCCTAGCACCACATAAATAGCCTTATGCTTTGGATCGTTCCAAAATCCTTTTTCCTTCAAATGTGAAGACACGAAGACGATGTTAAATGTTCATTTCATGATCAAAAGCATCAAATTGTTGCATTAAAGCTCCAAGACAGTCCACCCTAGACTAGGAGCATGCAATTCCTCAAAATGACATAACATGGTCTGCTCCCCCTACCACTTATTTCTCCTCAAAACGCTGTGTTTTGGCTTGAACACTCCTGGGTAGCACTGAAGGGCATGAAACCCTAGAAAACCCCCATGGCTGCCTCCCCTACCACTTATTTCTCCTCAAAAAGCTATGGTTTGGCTCGAAGACTCCTTGGGTAGTACGAAAGGGCATGAAACCCTAGAAAACCTCTTGTGGCCGACACCTCCTACCCGATTTTATCCGGTTCAATCTTCACATTATCTTGGCCAGGTTTTGTACCTTGCTTTGGACGGGTTGGGGCTCTCATTATGATCTGTTTCTTTTCAGCCTATTCATATTCTACTCCATACTCCTACTGCATCCGAACCCGAAAGCTCTATCATTCATCTTTCTACCTACTCGCCTCTACAAAATACTTACAAAAAGCCCCTTCAATTTACCACCATCACATCATTAGATCCGGATCGATAGGTGGGACAACCCGAGGGCACCGATTCGACTGTCAAAATGGTTTATTTAAATTTTTATCCATTTATTACTTTACGTATTGTGGAGAAGAAATTGTAATGCTTTTAATTCCTCCACACCTAATGTAATCCTTTTAATTTCCGCTTTTTGTTTCCTTTTTCGCTTTTACTTTCTTTACCGCTTTTTGTTTCTTTCTTTACCGCTTTTATTATTATGTTATGGTTCCTTTAATTATGTTTAGCATGTTTTGTGCTTGTGTTTGATATTTTTTTAATTCACTACTCGAACTAGTAATGGTAGTCGTTGGATGGCCGAACGGAAGGGCTTATCCCTATATTTCGTACCCTCGCCCGCGAATCCGATTCTCGGTTCTAGACCAGATGGAGTCACTTTTTAGCCTTTTTAGTCTTAGTTTTCCAAGTACTAAGATTCGAAGAACAAACTTTATTTTGTTTTTGTTAGTTTTTCTTTCCTAAAAACTTACTAGCAACTCCCTTTTGATTTATTTCTTTTAGATCCGCTTCCGGCTATTTTCCGACTAAACAATAGAAAAACAGAGTTCGGATCCGCTAAGCTAGGCCGGAGGCCGAGGCTGACCGTCGAGACTTGGTCCCTAATCGGCATCGACGACCCCCGAGTGCAGGCCGCCACCGGCACCGAACGGTCGGTAGGCATGGCTCGAGTCCAAACCGATCTTTTCACACAAGTTTGGCCCTAGAGCCTCATGGTAGAAACAAAACCCTAGCTTTCTTTATCGTTCGGTTAGGAAATAATATCCGGGACTTCTTAAAATAATTTCTAAAATAAAATAATTATAAAGCTGCCATTCAAACTTTACTTAATTCGTTTTAAATCGGATTTAATAAAATTTGAAAATCTTAATAAAAGGTTCATCCAAACATTTAAAAACATCTTCAAAACCCTAAAAATCATTCTTTAAAATTTCGAAACAGTAGTGGTTCCTACAGATAGCGTAACGCCTAGGAAAACCGTTCTAGCTGAGTATTCGGTAGTGTGACAGGTGTTTTGAGCCTATAATCTCCTCGTACGCGGTGTCGGACTTCGTTGACTCGAAGGTTTGACCCGGGCTTGGACCGATCCAAAAGAAAAGGATTTTTGGACCGACCCAAGGCAAAAAGGCTATTTATTTGGTGCTAAAGGTTCTTTGTGGTTTATCGGCTTCCGTCGCACCAATCAAATGTCGTCCGTGATCCAAATCCTCCAAAAGGACTCGGGATTTCATCATTGAGCCAACAAAATAAATTACAAAAATAAAAGAGATAAATATGACACATTTTAGGTGTCTACGGTTAGCCTCCACTTTGACCAAGTCCGAAAGACGAAGGGTCAAAGTAGACACTATACGATACTTATCTCGTTTTCGTGCATTTTCTCGAATGTTGGTTGTTGCATAGCATCCAGAATTGGTTGCTGTCGAACCTCAACTCTAAGACAGAGCCCGGAGTTGATCGTGATGCATGCGTTACGAAGTTCGGTAAGAGGATCCTAAGCTTGACTTGATCGGAGCCCAAAGCTTTGTGAATTTTTATGCTAAAACTTTTATCGTTCTTTGATCCGAAGCTTGGCCCGATAATATGTTGTACATGCTTGCTAGTAGATAAACATATTGACAAAACTTCGAGTATTTTACTTGAATAATTCAACTAAAAACAGATCGAAAATCTGATCGCAAAAGTTGACATGGTTGGTCCAAGAGCTCTACTTACATGCATATGGTGCCAATCATCCACTTGCCACGCCCGATAGGACTCCTCAAGCTAGGGCTGCAAAGCTCTCGCCGATGGGACGTCACTACACCTCGTGGTTGGCACCGGCCAACCCTTGGCGAGTCTAGCCCTAATGTGCTCGCTCGATTCCTTCTTTGGTCTCCTCTTTCTTTTTTGACTTTTGTCTTGTATGTTTGGCATGCTTTCTTGCTTTCTCTAGCTTTGCTCTTGTTGTGATCTTGCTTTGTTCTTTGAGAGAACTAGTTGGTTTTCAAAACTCAATTCTCCAAACATGTCTAGAAGAAAGGCTCATCTAACTCGGAAGAACACGGGCTGAGAAGTTGTTCCATGAAAACTTCTTAGAGCGAGAGTGGCACCCTCATGACAAATGGAGCCCAAATGATCTCTTAGTAGAGGCAAACAATAATGTATCTTCGCTCACCATTACTCCATCGGTAAGCTTGTCGGCTTAAACTCTTAGATTTGCTTATTTAGAGTAGTACTTCTACTAAAAAATCTTGTTAGATCTTCATCTTGCGGAAAGGCTCTATTCGAAGTAGCATTGCTATATCAAAGCTCATGGAAACATGTAGAGAAAGGAACTAGCCTTTAGAAGATGTCATGAATAATGTCGAGTTTGGTTTCCTTTTTACCACTTTGAGTCATTTGTGTGATAAGAAAGAGCGAGATCCCATTAGGGCTATTAGTGAGCGCTTTTGGGATACCATTAACACCTTCCATCTTCCTTTTGGGGAGATGATCATTACATCTTTTGATTTTTTCCATTTTATCGGGTTTAGACTTCTCGGGGAGCCTCTAGTCTACAACCGGACCTTGTACAAAAATGTGACTATCTACGTCACTTTTTCGATCCAATGGCTAGTAAGTTTCCTTGGGAGAATTTTTTGAAATATACTCTTCTTTTTAGGCTTTTGAAGATGTTGGGTTCCGGACTCGACATACCTCTCAACAACAAATCTGAGTTGTACTTGCTCTCTTGTTAAGCATAGTAATTTCCCGACCAAGCTTCAAAGATCATGTTCACCATTTGGTGAACTTAACGGACCTAGATAGGATTAAAGAGCTTAACTGGGGCTCACCTGCATATACTGGCCTCATAAGGGGTCTACGTGCCGGTGTGAGGCATACCAAGCTCGAGAAAGACTTGACAAACTATCTTCCCCTATGTGGCTTATGGAAGATCATTAAGGTATGCTCCATTTCTTCACTTATTTCCAACATATTCTTATCTTGTCCGGATAAAAATCTCACTTGTTTTGTAAAATTGTAGCCATGGTTGTATGAATATTTCCTACGCCTTTTGCCCGACTCAATGAATCATCCTACATTCCTAGCCTCAGTAACATGGACCAAGATCTATCTTCGACAATCCAAAGTCCATGACATAAGCTTTTTGCGGTCCGCTCTCAATCGTGTGGCTTTGGTATGTCATTTTCAAGCTTTAAATTTTCCTTAAAATATACCCCAGAAAAATTTGCTTCATTATCTATTACATTGCCCTGACCTACGGTCTGTAGGAACCACGGCCGAGCCGGGATTCCCCACATACCTTAGTGTAAGGGTTTCTTTTGAAATGGGTTTGAAAATGATTTACTTGTTTTGAAAGATGAATTTTAAAAAGTGGGGATTGATCTCTTATAAAGATTCTCGAGTTTTATTAAGTCAAATTAAAGAGTTAAATCAAATTGAATTAATCGGCTTTTTATTAATTATTTTATTTTAGCAATTATTTTCAAAAAGGTCCCAGTGCTATTATCTCTTAACTGAAAAATAAAAATTAGGATTTATTGAATTTGCCATGCAGTAGGGCCAAACCGGTGTGAAAACACCGGTTTGGACCGAAGCTCTACTCGCCGACCACTTGGTGCAGGCGACGACCTGCACCTAGCGGTGGCCGACACCAGCCAGAGGCCACGGTCGAGGAGATCGGCCTTGGCCTTTGCCCCGGCTGGCAGATCTATAATTCCTGTTTTTCGTCTTGCAATCAAAAAATAGCCGCGGGCGAGATCTAGGAGGAATAAATGAAAAGAGTTGCTAGTCAGCTTTTAAGAAAGAAAAACCAACAAAAACAAAAGATAAAGATTTGCTCTTCCGATCTTAGTATGGGAAAACTAAGACCAAAAAAGGCTAAAAGTAACTCCATCGATCTTAGAACTAAGAATCGAATTCGGGGCAAGGGTGTGAAACGTAAGGAAAACCCTTCTGTTTCCACCCGTCCGAAGACGCTCATTACTAATTTAAGTAGTATACTAAAAACATGTGCCAAACTCAAGCACATAACTCTGCTAAACGAAAAATCAAAGCAACCAAACATAATTAAGAAAAATGATAAAGAAAGCGAGTAAAGAAAGCAATAAAGAAAGCGGAAAAGAAAAGCGGAAAACTAAAAGATTACATCGGGTGGAAAGGAATTAAAATGCGATTACATCTCTTAGATGCACAATCCGGAAAGTGATAAAAAAAGCATAAATTAAATAACCGAGTGAAGACCGAATGGTTGCCCTCGGGATGTCCCACCTGCTAATCTAGATTTCTACACTCGGATCTCTTGATGCAACACCGATGAATCCAAGGAAAGGGCTCGTTTTTGTGAATCTTGGAAAAGGTGAATTTGTAATGAGTAGGAAAGATCAATTGAATAAATGCCCATAGATCGGAATAATTGAATATTCTTTAGCTCTTTGCACAAATTCAACAACAATAAGTAAAAAGAGAAGTGTTTGAGATTATTTTTCGGTAGAGTAACGTTAATGGATGTATGTTACGATTAACTTTCTACGAGCATTATGCATAGGCGAAAGCCGTATGGGAATGAGAGCGAAGACTCTCTATTTATAGGGAGAGACCTAGGTTACAAATGACCTAGGGTTGCTTTAGGCCGCCCGTCCAAGGAGCCGAGAAAAATCGGGTCGGATATCTTGAGATTGAACAGGACAAAGAAGAGATAAAACCGGATAGAAATAGGTTAACGACATCGGCCACCTAGGTACGCCTAGGGTTTCGTGCCTTAGCATGTTTCCAAGGGAGTCTCCAAGTCAAAATGCAGCGTTTCGAGTAAAATCGTGGGGTGATCGGGGTCGGCCATGATGTCGTTTTGAGGGGGAAAAGCTCCTAGTGTCATGTGGAATATCATGGAGCTAAACGCAACACTTTCATGCTCGTGATCATGAAATGTAATGATTTAACGTCATCTTCGGTCTTCGGCTCCTTATCCGATTGGACAAAAGCAAAATGTGGTATTCCGAACTTGGAATTTCCCAAGTACACGGCATTGGACTCCGTTGTCCGTAAAGGCTTGGCCCGAACTTGGACCATCAAAAAGAAAAAGGGATTTTTGGATCAATCCAAGGAAAAAGGCTATTTATTTGGTGCTGGGGGTTCTTTGTGGTTTATCGGCTTCGTCGCACCAATCAAACACATTCCGAGATCTAAATCCTCAAACAGGACTCGGAATTTCATCATCGGGCTAACAAAATAAAATACGGAATTAAAGAGATAAGGGATGACACTTTTTAGGTGTCTACATTTAGCCCCACTTTGACCGAGTCTAAAAAGATGAAGGGTCAAAGTAGACACTAAAGGGTACTTACCTCGATTACGTGCGATAATTTTTATATTAGTTGTTGCGTAATATCCGGAATTGGTTTCTGCTGAACTCGAACTCCGAAAGAGACCTACACTTGATCACGATACATGCATTTTGAAGTCCGATAAGAGGGTCATAAGCTTGGGATGATCAATGCCTAAAGCTCGATGCATTTTGATGTCTGAAACTTCGATCTTTTTTGATCTAAGGATTGGCTAAATAATCTGGTATACTAACATACTTGTTAGTCGATAATTGAATTGACAAAAGTTCAGTGTTTACTCGAATAATTTTGTCAAAAACAAACTGAAATATCTTATCCGAAAAAGCTTATTGGTACGTCCAAGAGCTCCTACTTGCATGCATAAGGTGCCAAGAAGTCACATGCCACGGCTGATGGGACTCTACAAGCTAGGCCACCAGCTAGGGCAGCAAAGTTGTCGTCGATAGGACAACACTCGTGCCTTATGGTCGGCGCCGGCCAGCCTTTGGCGAGCGTGGCCCTCGGTGTACTCTGCCGGATTCCGTTGGTCTCCCACTACTTTTTTACTCTTGTCTTGTATACTTGGCTACATTGACTGAATGGGCCTATAAAAGGGGTGCTTGATGTGTTCATTTTGCGAGACTTACTCTTTCTCTTTCATTTTTTGCCTTGCTCTTATGCTCTCTTACTTTGTTCTCTTTAAAAAATTGTTGGTTTCAAGAAATGTTCTCTTCACAATGTCTAAGAGAAGAGCTCATTTTATCGGGAGGTCAAAACCCGAAAAACTTATCCAAGACAACTTCCTCGAACGGGAATGACGTCCACGGAATGAGTGCAACCTAAATGACCTCTTGGTGGAGGTTGAGAATCACGCTTCTTCTCTTGCTATCACTCCTTCGGTAAGCTAGTTGGCTTAAGCTTCTTCCTTTGCTCATTTAAAGTAGCTCTTCAACTAAAAATCTTGTTGGATTTTTGTCTTGTAGAAGGGCACAATTGGGAGTAGTGGAGTTATTCCCGAGTTTATAGATACGTACCGAAAAATGAACTATCCTCTCAAAAATGTCATACAAACTGCTGGGTTTGGTTCTCTTTTCCTTGCTTTGAATCACTTTTGTGATATGAGAGTTGCGAGATCCTATTAGGGCCATTAGTTATCGCTTTTGGGATACTACTAACACTTTCCACCTCCCCTCGGGAAATGACCATAACTCCTTTTGATTTTGCTGTTTTGTATAGTTTGGGCTTACGGGGAGCCTCTAGATTATGACCGGAATTTTGTACAAGGACCATGACCATCTTCGTCACCTGTTCGGTCCCATAGCTAATAGGTTTCCTCTAGACAATTTCTTTAAATACACAATTCTTTTGGCTGCTTTTGAGGATGCTCGGGTTTGGGTTCGTCATTCTCCTCAACAATAAGTTCGGATTGTGCTTGGCTCTTTTATTGAGTATGGTGCTCTTTTTCGACCGAGCTTCCAAGGTTCACGTTCACTATTTGGTGAACTTAGTGGACCTTGATAAAATGAAGGAGCTTAAGCTGGGGTGCTCCTGCATATGCTTGCCTCATTAGGGGTCTCCATGCCGGTGTGCGGCATATGAAGCTCGAGATAGATTTAACGAATTATCTTCCATTGTGCGATTTGTGGAAGATTATTTAGGTATGCTCAAATTCTTTACTTCATCCCACGTATTTTTCATCTTGTACGGATAAAAAAATCTTACTTGATTTATGGTAATGTAGCCATGGACTATTTCCCGCAACTTTCTCCCGATTCAACAAATCGTCCCGTGTTTTTTACCTCTATTTATGTCATGGGGTAGGATCTACCTTCAATGGTCCACAATCCATAGTATTGGTTTCTTGAGATCAGCCCTTAATCGCGTGACCTTGGTATGTCTCTTTAAGCTCAAAATTAACCTCGAAATATGCCTAGAAAAACTTTTGCTTCACTTATTAGTTGGCCGCCACTGCCCACTGCTCGTGATGGACCCTATGGGACTGCCTATGGTGAACCCCAGCCTTGGTTATGCATGATTTTTATTTACTCATTTTCTTGTTGTCTTTTAATCTTCTTTGCTTGTTTCTTGATAAATCCCGTATGTTAAGGCCAATTTTCATCCTTGGGCCTAACTCCAACTCCCTCCAAACGTTACCATAGCACGAGAGTGAAGTGAAAGAAGGATCTTGTTTGAAGGTCCTTTTAGGTTTTGTTGGTATCTCGATGAGAGGATCACACCTCAAATTCGAGTTAACACATGGCCTCCACACGTTCGATTGATCCACCCCGAACCATGTTTTACGTTTGCTCTCTTCCTCTAGAAGAGCAAGTCTGCTCCGATTATCGGGTATCCTTATACCCAATTTTTGAATTTGTACATATCTTATGCACAACATGCAAGTCGGATGATGACTCAACTAGTGAGTTCTCACTTCTTTCCTTTCTTCCATATAGTTGAATTTCTTGTATGGAAATTAACTTCATCTTTTGATAGCTTACACCGAAGGATATCCACGTTCTTAGTCTCAATGTGGATGTTATACGACCCGGGAATCTCCACGTTATGTGAGGATTCCCGAAATTCCTAAGAAAGAATGTGTTGGGCATCCTTTCCCTCGAAGCCGGCGTAGGGTAAGAGTTTCATGCTCTTTGCTTTTAGTGGTATGTTAAAAGTATTTTGCTAATGCCATTGAATGAATTGTGTAGTATGATTAGAAGCCATCCTGAATCATGTCCATTGGGCTTCATTCAACTCTTTAGGGTATCCAAAATTTCATCACCGGGAGATCTTTCCCCACCTTCCGGGTAAGTCTCTAGTTAGTGGAGTGGTAACATTATCAAGCTTTTAGTAGGTGTGCTAATAGCTCTTTCCTTCTTGTAGAGACGGCAATCTAGAGCATCTTCATCGGGAGGCTTCCTTGGTGGATCGGGAGTAAACTCTAAAAAATCTAACCATTAAGCACCTTCCGGTGGTCCATCCGAGGTAGGTATTTCTCGACGTTCATCACGGCGTGCCCATCGTCGGACTACGTCCGAAGTGGGGCCTAACACTTCCGGGCTTAGTTCGTCCGGTACATGACCTAGTTTTGCTAAACAGAGTCTAAACATCCTCGCTAGTTCAAGCTTTTGCGATCATGGAAACCCACTTTATTTCCCTCGGGCTTCTTACAGCAGACCATCCCATGAAGCTTCTCAATCTTGGGACTACGGAGGTAGCTCTTCTCAAGGTGGTGAAGGTGGTCGATTCTCCAAATTCGTCTTGGAGGACTTCGGGAACTATATCTTCGATTATGCTTCGATGGCGATGAGTAGTAGATCCCTTGCTACTTTTGATGTTGACGATTGGAAAGTCCCTTATAGGGTGCTATTATTTGTTTAATATTTACTTTGTAATGTTGTGACTCTTATGCAATGAGATAAAATGTAAGATAACTCGATTTCTAAAAATGCATTCTTTTATTATATATGACGCAAAAAGTCTTAAGGAAAAATTACAAAGACAAATCGAAAAAAATTGCAATAGCCCCCATTGCTCCCAAAAGAAAATATTAAAAAATAAAAATGGGAAAATTCAAGTGCATGGTCCAAAATAACTATATGGCACATATGAAATGCACTCTATGACGAAAAGATAAAATACGGCCTAAGGAGTACTTGGGATGAAAAATAAAAACACACAAATAGAGCCGACGAAGGTGGTGGCTAGCACCGGCCACTCGGGAAGACTGGGGTTACGAGCAAGTTGTAGTAGGACTTTCAAGCTCTGAAAAACTCCTATAAAAAGGATTCACGCCGAGTGCTTAAAATTATGCCTTACAAAAATATTTTGTGAATCAAATAAAAATCCAATGCCTTCTATTCTCTTCTAAGAAAAATGAACTTTATGAGCGACTTGTCCTGGTGGATGCATGAGATGAACAACATCGAAAGATTAGGTTTGTCGAATTATGGTCCAAACACATTATTTAGTATTCGCTAGGTAAAAGTCTATTGGACTTTCTTAAGGGCTATTGTGGCCTTTTGGGATCCTCACCACCATGTCTTCGGGTTTGGGGATAAGGAACCGTGCCCCCGCCTAAAGAATTTGATGTTATATCTGGGCATCCAAAGGTAGTCAAAACCTATCTTGCCTAAGCCTTCCGGAAATCTGCGAGAAACTTACAAGTACCTGCTGAAACCGAGCAATAAGAAATTAGAGTGGATTCTTATTGGAAATCGGGTAAATATGATGAACCCGATGAAACACTATCATCAAATGTACGTCTATTCACGAGCGATCATTATCAAAAAGGCGAAAAGCGATTATCACTTTCCTAATTGGGAATGGGAGTATGTGCTCCCTCCGATGAGACTAGAAGAATCCCTACTCCAAATCCCTTCTAATTGGAAGCGCCATTGAAGTACATTGTCCAAATGTCCACCTCTACTTATAAAGCTGCCATTTTTATCCGGAAAGTCAAAGTGTTCGATTATAGGCAAATCGGTTAAGAATTCCGACACTACCCTTCCTTTTATCACTTTTTAGGGATGTACTTGAGTTCGAATTCGACAACATGACAGCCCATCTTGCTATCTTGTTGCTGATGGTTGGTTGCTCATGTATATATTTAATGGGATCTATAGATGCTACCACATGTACTATATGGGCTAATATGTAGTGCCTAAGCTTCTTAGTAGCCTACACTAATTCCAATGATGTCTTCTCTAATGGCATGTATCTAGTCTCATAATCTAGGAACTTCTTACTTAGGTAATAAATTACGGGCTCCTCTTTCCCGTCTCGTTGAGCTAGCATGACACCCATAGTCTGTCTTTATCGTGGTGATGTATAAAAGTAAAAGGTTTCCCAGGTTGAGGCGAAACTAGCACTTGGAGGGTTAGCTAGGTATTCCTTAACCTTCTCGAATGCTTGTTAGCACTCGGTATCCCAAACGGGCTCGGATCCTTTCTTTAGCTTCTTGAATATAGGTTCACGAGACCATAATGAGTTTTGATATGAAACGACTAATGTATTGTAAACTTCCTAAGAAACCTCGTATTTCTTTCTCTCGTATTCGGCAACGGGATCTCCTGAATAGCTTTGACCTTAGATGGATCAACTTCAATTCCTCTAAGACCGACAACGTAGCCTAACAGCTTTTCTCGAAGTTCCCCGAAGGCACACTATTGAGGATTAAAGCACATGTTGTACTTTCCGAGTCTTTGGAAGAATTTTCTTAGGATTTGATGATCATGTCATCCATATAAACTTCAGCTTCTTTGTGGATCATGTCATGCAATTAAGTTGTAGCCGTCCTTTGGTATATTGCACCGGCGTTTTGTAGCCCAAATGGCATTATCACGTAACAATACGTCCCCATTAAGTGATGAAGGTTGTCTTTTCCATGTCTTCTTTAGCCATCTTCACCTAATTATCCCCAAGCATAGCCGTCCATAAATGAGAGCAAAGCATGACCCCTGCGTTATCTACAAGAATGTCGATATGAGGCAGCAGGAAATCATCGTTAGGGCTCACCTTATTCGGATCCCCGAAGTCAACGCAAATGCGGACCCTGCCGTCTTTCTTTAGAATATGTACCATATTTGCTACCCATTGAGGATAGTGAACTACCTTGATGAACCTAGTCTCTAACCTGTTTTGGACTTCTTCCTTAATCTTAAAAGCTCTGTTTAGGTTTCTTCCTTCTCGGCTTACGCTAACGAGCTTAGCATCTTTATAAAGTGGAATTTTATGTTCCGCTACACATAGATCTATCCCCAGCATGTCTTTGTACGACCATGCAAAGACATCCATGAACTCTGTAAGGAGCGAAGTGAATTGCTTCTATTCTTGTGGATCCAGCGTTTTCCCGATCTTAACCTCCCGAGGTTGATCCACTTATCCTAAATTAATTATTATTGTTTCCTCTATTATTGGTGAGCGATTTTCATGATCATCCATGGTTTTCATTAATTCTTTAGGGATTTCTTGTTCATCATTAGAGGCAAAACAATTGAAAGTAAGAGGACAGAAAGAGTAAGTGGAAAGATTCACTTTATTGAATGAAGCATTGAGTACATCAAACTCGAAATTGAAGATATAGAATCGGGAATAACATACTTAGAAATAGTACTATATATGACAAAACAAGAAGCCTTAGTACTAGACTCGGGAAAGGAATGCGCACCTAAGCCGATGGCGAATTCCTATCCCTCTTCGGCATCACTCCAAGTGATGTGCTTGGAGCCTTCATTATCAACGTCGATGATGAACTTGGACGAGATCAAATTGCTAGTGCTACATGGCTTGTGACAGATACCAAGACCGAATTCCCCTTTAAGTTCTTTTCTTGCTTGAACGGAAGACCAAAAAGATTATTCTCGAGCCGAGTTGGTCCAATCTGGTGTGGATTGTCCCTCTTTGAGGAGGTAGGGTGCCTCTTTCTCTAGTATATAGCAGTCACTAAATATCTGCAAACCAAGTATTAGGATGTCATTTTCCTTGATATAATGGGGTTTAAGAAAACCATAATAAGGAAAATCATCTCCTTCTATTACGAACTCGCCCATTCGGAGTGTAGGGAAAGGGCTTGACAAAGCGAAATGTGTGAGGTACAGTCCTCTTAGTCCGAATTTCCCACTTGGCTTGAGCTATTTTCTTAGTAGTAGGTTGATAGCCTAGCCCAAAGTTGTAGTTGTTAGTGGGTTCAACGGGTGGAAAGATAGGGTGGTATTCCCTTCGACTGCAGACAAGACCTGGAAAGTGCCCCTTCTTCCTAAGCATTGAATGGATGCTAGGGTTACCATAAGGATTGAAGTTAAGAGGTGCTTCATCCTTGTCTAAACCAGACAAAAGTCTCGAATTCATATAGTTCCTTATCATTAGCATCGTGCTCGATCCGAACCACGGACTCTTTGGAAGTGATAGTAGTACGAGTTTATCCCGTTGACAATTACAAATTGACCTTTGATGATCATTTTAACTTTCTAATGTAATGTAAAGGGCACTTCTTGATGATCATGCAACAAGGGCGTCCTAGGAGTAAATTGAAGGTAGCTGGGATATCTAGGATTTGGAATTCGATGTTCCTTTCTAGTGGCCCTATATTAATTGGCAAGCTCACTATTCCCAAAACTGTTCTCTTAGAATTATCATAAGCTCGAAGATGGACAATTTGTTTAGAGAGTTGTTGCTCTCTAATTCCTATCCTTCGGCGAGTTCTCTAGGGACAAACACTCACTACTCGATCCGTTGTCTACCAAGGTTAAGGGAACAAACTTGTTAATGCAAGTTATAGTTATATAGAGGGAATTGTTGTGTGCAACGCCTACTTCTAGGAGATCCTTTTGATCAAAGGTAATAGTTATGTCCCCACTATTAACCAATCCTACTACTTCCTCCGGGGTGGTTTCGGGAGAGACCTCGATCTTACTAAGTGCGTCAATCAAAGCCGATCTATGTTTTTGGGAAGCAGATATTAGTTGCCAGATTGAGATATCAACCTTTAATTTCTTAAGTTGCTTAAGGATTGGATCTTCTTCTTTAGCCGCTTCGAGCTCTTTTGGGGCTTCCCGAGTCTATTATGGACCTAGGGGTGCATTATGCCGTCCAAATCTAGTAAGGAATTGGATTGATAGACCTTTAGGTTTTCCCCAATATTCTTCTTCTTCTAAAGGTGGTGTGCCCTGAAGTCATCGTCGTTGTCATTACCGTTGTTTCTCGTTACATTGACATCTTCTTCGTCACTTACCCACAGCCCATGGACTTCCGGATCTAAAGGAGGCAAGTTAAGAAGTGGTTTGGACTCGTCAACATGTTGGATGAAGGCGGACCGGTCCCACTCGACCTGGAGTGGGTTTAGTGAAAATAGCCAAGGTACCATTAAAAGGATTTTTGTTGTTACTTGGTTTTGGGCGACCTTGGGTAAAGGGAGTTGGCCATTTCGAAAAATGCTTTATAGTTTGTTCTTGAATGTCCAACACTGTTCGGTGTCATGTCCTTGTGCACAATGGTACTTCTAAAATTTTCCGCGTCCCAGCTTTTGGACTGTTTCACGGTTTCGATTCTCGCTCTAATGGGTGGCAATTCTATTTTTCCTTTAGCCAAGAGACAATCAAGGGCTTCAATATAGGTAGTATCAATATGAGTGTAGTTAGTATGTCTGTTGAGAGCATTGACATCTGCACCCTTGCTAGTGTTACTTATATTAGAGGTTTTCTTATATTTGGAGTGATAATTACCTCTATACCCCGTCGCAAATTTTGTGGTCGTGGTCGTGGAGTTTTTTCACGATGATCTTGACTTGGTCCTTCTCGAAGGGTCGGTCTACCATGTGGGCAGCCTTTGCTCTAAATCTGGTAAAGAAGTCTATAAAGCTCTCTTTCTCACCTTGTTTGATTAATTCCAAGTCTCTAAGAGTGACTGGAAAATCAGTGTTATAGGAGTATTGATGTAGGAACTCCTTACACGGATCGATCCAGCTTGGTAACCTTGCGTGGGTGAACCGCATGATACCATTTCATTACATCGATATCGAAAGTCCATGGGAAGATGATGTGGTAAGTGTCTTTATGAATGTTCTTAAGAGTCACTACTCCTAAGAAGTTGCGAACGTGATGATGGGGATTCTCGGAACCTTTAAACTTGGTATCCGGCATGGTAAGCCGAATGACATGGTAAACGTGTTTTTGAGTCGATCGGAATCAAATGAAAACATATGCAATAGTTTCTATAATACTCGGAATGACTTGTAATCAAAACATAGGAGGGATGAGGTTTGTACCTTGAGTCTTTATGTAGTACTCGGAATGATCTAGATTCGAGTTTGAGTCTTCAATCTCCCCTTTTTATGAAAGGCATTTATACTTAGATAGAAACTTTGTTAGTAAAATAATCATGAGTTTTCATTCTTACTCAGTGGAATATCTCACAATATAGAGTAATGAGTGAAGTGATTCGTAGATAGAATATTTCTGCAGAGCACTCATATAGCTAAGATTCGTGAGTAATTATATCGGAGCAAAATAGAGAAAAAAACAAGCCGATATATCGGAGCAAAACTAAATAATAAGGAATTTAAACTTAGAAAGAGTGAACTCGAAGTCAATATGCTTGAAAATAACACTTCATTCATATATATACGTAAAACAAGGAAAATACACAAAAAGAGGGTGAAAAAACTCCTCCTAAACAAGACAACAATTTTTCTAATATTCTCCCCTTGCCTTTCAACAAAAACAAAAATAGGGAAGAATGTATCAAGCTGATACAATTGATGTCTCGACAAAATAAATAAATAAAACAAGAGAAATAGAAAAAGACGGTGGATTTGGGGCGATCCGAGTTGAGGCCGATGAACGTGCAATGCGTCCGTGTTATTATGCTTGTGATGATGTTGAAGATCTAGGTGGCGGGAGCACTCGGTATCTCGAGTAGTGGCTCAGCTCCGAGTGGCCGACCCGCATTAGGTCATCTAGAGGCTCATCCTCTTAGAACGTTGCGAGACGGGGTGCTTCTTCGGCTTGACTGCTGCGGACTGTCCAAGATCTCGCATGGTCTTCGACTCACTCGGACTCACTGTCCGAGCTTATCAATTCCAGTTGAGGAAGAGCAGCACCTTGTCCCTCGGCTTCTTCCTTCTTCTCTCCTTCTTCCTCCTTCTCTTCTTCCTTCTCTTCCTTCTTTTCTTCCTCCTTCTCCGCAGAAAGACCTACTTTATTTGCAGCTTCCTCTTCTTCTTTTACTCGCCTTTCCGAAGGAAACTTGGCGGTGGCTCGAGGAGTCTTCGGACATGTCCGAGTTGTCTAGGTCCCGAGTGGCCTTCGATCGCTGCTTCTCGGAGGAGCTCAATCATCTCCTATTGCTCTTTAACCAGATTCTTCATTTCGAGGAGCACATCTTGTTGCTCTCGAATTTGAGATTAGGTCATTTTCTGATTGATGGTCATGTTCGAAGAACAAGTTTGAAGTAGCGGAGAGTGTCCTGGAATTCCGTGGACACGAAAGTGAGCTTGGCTAGTAGTGTGGCGGACAAAGCAGCGAGCTGCTTCGAGAGGGCGACTCGAGGTGGAGGGGAGGAGGGAGTGAGAGGTGAGTTTGAGTGTGAGGCGGAGGGGAAGGTTGTCTCGGTTCTCGACTGTGGAGCCGGACACCAGGTTGGGTTTCCTCGTATCCGTATCAAATAAGCTCTTTTCGTCAACAATGGCGGCCTCGGACACTTCGTTTGGGTCCGAGGGAGTGGAACCTTGAATTGTTTAAAAACAAGGGTAAGAAGGGTTCCGAAAGGAAGAAAGGTGGATTTCTTTGACCGAGCCGGCACGGTGGCCATCCGCTCGATTATAGCAAGAAAGAGGTCTACATCATAGCCCTCGAGAATGTCGAACAAAGCTTTGAGAATCTTTGAGTTGGGATTCTCTTTGTTGGAGTGATGAAAGAAAAATTTCTCATTAGCAAGAAACACGAAGTCTAGCCTCGGTCTTCATCCGAGTCACATAAAAGTTCTTGCGTGACTCAAGGACTTCCTTGGCATATTTTTCGAAGAACTCATCAGCAACTTCATTAAAGGGGATGGGGTTGTTGTTGAGAAAGATAGAAGAGACTTTGAAAAGTCGATGGAGGAGAAGGAGATTTATACGAACCATAGAGTTACGAACTCTTGAGGTGATGATCCCCTCGAGCAAGAAAGGTTTGAGTAGAACTCGAGAATAAGTTCTGGGTATATGAACTCACCGAAACATTAAAAGTTATATACACCAGTGGTTTTTAAGTGTTTCAACCACGAAAAGGTTGTGGTTGGAAAGAACTTTTTATCCAAAGTAAGATGTTGGGTGACTAGGATTTTGGAGGGGTTAGAAGGACCCTCTTGGTTCTTGGTTCTAGGCTTCTTCGTAGCGGATCCTCGAAAGTTTGGAGTGGAACCTCTCTTAGGCATGGTTGAGATGTTTTAGAAGAAGGAGACCGAACTCGAAGAAACGAGAGAGAGAGAGAGAGAGAGAGAGAGAGAGAGAGTACTGAGAGTGTTGAGAATGCTTGAGAGCTTAGATTGCAAGAATGAGTATGCGAGAGTTTAGGCTAGCAAAGAGTAAAGTAGCAAAGGGAAGGAAAAGGGATGCTATTTATAGCGAAGTGAATGCCCTTCGCATTCGTTCGACCCAAACCTCCAACGGTCGCCTCGAGCTCGGTGTGTCCGTCCCGCTCTTCAACGGTTAGAATTCCAATGGCTCGTCTCGCAACGGCTAGTTCACCGATCAATGTGCACGGTAGAGAGAGAGAGAGAGAGAAAAAGAGAAATTTTAAAAGAAATTTCTGAAATTCTCCACTAATCTAGAGATGATTTCGAAGTTTGAAGTCCAATTTTCTCAACAACCGAGTTTGACTCAATAAAGTTTCCGAGTGACTCGTAAAACACAAACAGATAATAACTCCTAGCTCAAGTATCACTTGGTCAAATGAACTAATTGTTATTAAGACAAAAGAAAGAACATGTAACACATAATCATGCATTTATCATGCCAAGTTCATTCCTAATAAAACAAAACCGATCCTCACTAAATGTCTTAGTGAAGATATCGACTAGTTGAAATTTTGTAGGAATGAATTGAAGTTCAATATCACGTTTCTCATAATGGTCTCTCTAAAAATAATAATTGATCTTAATATGCTTTGTCTTCGAGAGCTGGACTGGATTCTTAGTGATGCTGATTGCACTCGATTGTTACACTTGATTAGAATTGATTTGAATGAAAGTCCAAGGTCTTTCAAGTGTTGCTCGATCCATAGAATCCGAGACAAAGCATGCTCCACTGTAATGTACTCAGCTTCAGCAGTTGATAGAGCAACCGAGTTTTGCTTCTTTGAGTGCCAAGTTATAAGGGATTGACCACGAAACTAGCATGCTCCTAAGGTGCTCTTTCTATCAACCTTGTATCCAAGCATAGTTAGCATCTCGAGTATCCAAGCGAGGGTCGGCTTCCGAGTCTCTTGAGAACCATAGACCTAGACTCCGAGTCCCTGCAAGATATCTAAAAATTCTCTTCACCGCAATCAGATGTGATTCTTTTGGATTAGCTTGGAATCTTGGACACGGACATACACTAAACATAATGTCCGGCCTACTAGATGTGAGATATAGCAGAGATCTAATCATACCTCGATAGAGTTTTTGATCTACCGCTTTACCTTTTTGTCTAAGTTAAGTTTCATGCTCGCTAGTCATTGGTGTTGCTGCATGTTTTGCATCTTGAAGTTTCTACTTCTTCAGTAATTCCTTGGTATACTTAGATTGATGGACATAAATGCCATCTTTTTCTTGTTTCATTTGTAGACCAAGAAAGAAATTGAGCTCTCCCATCATGCTCATTTGGAATTCCTGTCTCATTAACTCGAAAAATCTCGACAGAGATTTTCATTAGTGGCTCCAAAAATTATATCATCAACATAAATCGAACAATAAGAAAGTCTTTCCCCTTGGTTTTTATGAAAAGGGTTTTGTCAATCTGACCTCTTTTAAAATCATTTTCAACCAAGAAATTGCTCGCTCTTTCATACCAAGCTCTGGGAGCAGACCATAAAGAGCCTTTTGCAACTTGGAAACATGATTTGGAAATTCTGAGTTTTCAAATCCAAGGGCTTGCTCAACATAGACTTCTTCTTGAATGAAACTATTCGTAAAAGCACATTTGACATCCATTTGATACAATTTAATATTCATGCTTGATGCAAATGCCAAAAGGATTCTAATTGCTTCAATCCTAGCAACCGGTGAAAAGGTTTCCCCATGATTGTAACCTTGAGCCACAAGTCTAGCCTTATTTCCGACGACCAACCCATCCTCATCCAGTTTCTTCTTGAAAACCCATTTGGTTCCTATGACTGGGTGGTCGAAGATCGTTTGGTCAAAGTCCGGACTTGGTTTCTCTCAAATTAATTAAGTTCCTTTTGCATGGCCTCTACCCATTCAGGTTCATTTAGGGCCTCTAGTACATTTCTGGGTTTAGTTAATAAGATGAATGCAGTGAATGCACATAGATTTTGCAGAGAAGAGCGAGTTCTTACCCCATTGTTGATGTTAGACAAAATGTTCTCGAATGGGTGACTCGAAACTTATTTGAATGCTCTACCTATTCTCCGGTTCACCGGATTTATGGATTGAACTAGCTGATCTTTAGTGATCTGATTTATTTGAGCTTGCTCATGTGCTTGGTCTTCGGGATTCCGAGCCGGCTCCGGAGCCGGTTCGGCCCGAATCATGATATTCCGAGCCGCTTTCCTTTGACTCGTCTCGAGCTCGACTTCATCAAGATCATCTTCATCTCAACCGAGTTTCGGATCTGAAAATGTTGACTCACTTGGTTTTCCCCGATCAATCTCATCAAAAACAATGTGGATACTTTCTTCCACTTTCTTAGTTCTTTTATTGAAAATGTGATAAGCTTTACTATGAGATGAATAACCAAGAAAGATACCTTCATCTCGACCAAGCATCAAATTTGGTCAGTGATCCTTACCATTATTGTGAACATAGCACTTACATCCAAAGGGTTTGAAGTATGAGATGTTTGGTTTCTTTCCCTTGTAGAGTTCGTATGGAGTTTTCTTTAAAATGGGTCCGATGAGGCATTTGTTTAGCGTGTAGTTTGCTATGTTGATTGCCTCAACCCGTAAATAGTAAGGCGATTGTGTTCAATCATCATTGTCCTTCCTATTTCTTCAAGAGTTTTGTTCTTTCTCTCCACTACCCCATTCTATTGGGAAGTTCTGGGTGCTGAGAAGTTATGGGAGATACCATTCTTATCGCAAAACTCCGCAAATTCCGAGTAATCGAACTCCCTTCTATGGTCGGTTCGAATTCTTCTTATCCGAGTCCGAGACTCTACTTGAATTTTCCTCGCAGAGCTTGTTGAACTCTTTGAAGGCTTCATTTTTGTGCTTAAGATAACAAACCTGGGTAAATCGTGAGTAGTCATCAACAACCACAAGTACATAAGATTTACATCCGAGACTTTTTATAGGGATTTGGAAACGAGCTTGAGAGATTTGAAAGATGATTTAACCTATTTCCCTTTTGTGCATGCTTCACAAATTTTATCTTTCTTAAAAGCACAGCTTAGGTAAACCTCTGACTAAACCATGAGATGCAAGCTTTTTGATAGTATGCATACTAACATGACCTAGTCTACGATGCCATGTCGAAGAATCACAATGCGGAGATGCTTTTAAACAAGATAAATTTTGACTTGGATCGAAAGAGGAATAGTGTAGGTATTACCTAATCTGTTACTCCGAGAGCTTAGTCTCTTTGGTGGTTGCATCAGAAATATAGCAATTTGTCCGAGTGAACCTTACCTCTTGACCTTTGTCACATCGTTGAGAGATGCTCGAGTAGATTGTACATTAAACCCTTGACAAGATAGACTAGGCCGACCAGTGTTGTCTCCTTTTCCTATCTTGCCTATTCCAACTATCTTACCTTTACCGTCATCTCCAAAAGTGACTTTACCTGCTTTGTAATCTTATAACTCGGAAAAGAGTCTTGAGTCTCATGACATGTGGCGTGTACATCCACTATCTAGGTACCAATGACCCTTTGTCCTCTTTTTGAGTTACCTGCAAGTCGAAACACACTAACCCTTCTCACTTCCTCTAATGAACCTAGTAACTCCCTTTACTCGTGATCCTTTTCGAGGAAGAAGACTCTTGGGAACCCGGATTTGAATTACTTTGGGTTTGGTCCGATTCCGAGTCTTCCTTTTAGAAAACTAAGTCTCGTGTCTCTTTCTTTTGAAAATCTTTTCTTTTATAAACGGGTGGAGAAGGTTTTCTCCTATAAACCGATCCGGGCTCCGTCCTCCTTTCATTTTTATAAATAGGACCATACTCAGCCTTCCTGAACTTTGCAGTTCCGGAATCCTTTTGAAAAGATCCGAGTAGGAATTAGATTCCTCCTCTTCGTTAAACCTAAGTCTTTCCTTTCCGAAGGAGACACATTGAGAACCTAAAAGCATGTCAAGGTTTTTCCGACCTTGAGTTAACTTCAAAACAAGCTCTTGAGACTCATTGAGCTTTTATTTTAGATGCTCATTTTCTCTTCCAAGCGACTCGGACTCGGCCTTATTAGCTTGCGTACTAGTCTTGAGTTCTCTTAGAGTAAGTCTCAGCTTTTCCAATTCATTTTTCAAAACAATGCTCTCGAAGTGAGAGACTCAAGTTGTTCTTTCAATTGAGAAGAATCGAATTGGACTTTTCTTCCAAAGTGTAAATATATTTAGCTAAATCGAAGACTCAAACTTTTACTTACTCGTTTCGAGTTCCATCAAGGAATCGGGTATAAGACTTCATCTCTTATAGGGTTTTGACTTCAAGACATTCCATGCATCTTAGAAACTTTTCCGAGTGATAACATTTCTTCTTAGTGTTATAGAATCTAGTATGGGGTTTTCGCCGACTCGATTGACTCGAAAGCATAATTCTATATGCTACTTCTCACTCGGTTCCGAGTCACCCAACACTCGGATATATCGCATGATTCAAACACTATCTTTTCCGCGCTCAAACTCGAGTCCGACTTCATGATTCAGGAATTACATTGTTCCAAGTTAGCATATTTAGTTTGAATTTTGTTTAGTCTAGATCAACTTTGTTTACTCCGATATTCTTTATCTAACTTGATTGCCTTCTAGACCGACTAAGATGGAATTTGAGTTTCATGGATATTAGACTTAGAAAATTCCTTTTCTTTTCTCGACTCGGGTAATTAGTCACTTAATTATTTTAATTATAATATTATCTCGTGTCTAATCTTGGACCAAAGTATTTTATACTTTGAGAACCAAATTGATTTGCTTTTGTAGGTTATTCAAACGAGGCTATCCTAAATTTGAATTACAAAAGTAACCGACTTCAAAACGTCAAATCACCAAGCAGACAAGGCTTTTTCCACCTCCGACCTAGCCCCGCACACTATGTCGGGGTTGTCCGTTTCCAAAACTGGAAATCTGCAACACCAAGCTCAACGGTGGTTTCCACCTTATTTTTCAAGACACCACCAGGTGGTTTTGGGACTTCAAAGGAGTCAAGAACCGTTGCTCAATGTTCATATCTCAACGGATATTTTCTAAGTGACTCGAAAATCCTTTACAACGGTCACAAAGGACTTCAAGTCGGAAGATGGACACAACGGCTAAGCCGCTTGGTCATCTGTAAATAGAAGCCAACTTTCAAGACTTGAAGATTGCCGAATCTATTGTTAATATACATACTTGATCAAAAGTCATTGTATTCATTCTCAATCTTCTACTTACAACTCCAATTCCGTATTTCATAATATTCTGAGTTGTAAAGTCTTGTACTCAGCTACAAACACTTTCTTTCTTACTCTCCAAGTAAGGTCCCTTGACTCGAGCTGTAAGGGTTAACTCAGCTCGCTTGTCCCTAACTCGTAAGGGTGATCTCGGTTAGGAAGTACTAGATCGGATAAGGAAATTTATGAGTCTAGGAAAAACTTGTAAAGAGTTGTCTAAGGGAGCAACTCAGGTTAAGTCGAGTCTAATGTATTTTGTGGACTCAAAATAGTGGATTTGACTTCGTGCTTGGATTAGCACGGTCGGTGGTTTTCTGCCCCAGGAGGGTTTCGACGTACTTTCCGAGTTATTAATTTTCCGAGTGCATTCTAGACTCAGACAGGTTTAAAGTTTCGTTTAATCTGTTTCTTCACTCTTCACCGATTTCGAGTTAGTGCTTTTCGAGCTCATCTCCGACTCTAGCTCACACCGTATTCATATCTATTTTAAATTTGAAGCAAATTTCATCATCACCCTATTCACCTCCCCTAGGGTGACTTAGCCTCTCCCTAAGCAAACCTTCAAAGTCAACTTTGGAGAACTTGAGGATGTATTCAATTACCTCCCGAGGATTTATCTCTTCGGTGTCCGAATTGTCAAAGTCCGACTTAGATCCAACTTCCGAGTCCGTTAGTGCCATCAAACACTTTGAGTCATCGAATTTCATCTTTTCGGACGAGTCTTCATCACTCCATGTCGCCATCATAGCCTTCTTCTTCTTTCCGTCCCTCTTTCTCCTTGGACAGTCTTTGACTATGTGATCTTTGCTACCACATTCAAAACAGATCGAGTTCTTAGTTAAAGATAACTTTGAAGGAGAGGAATGTTTACCTTTTCTCGTCCTTCTTATCTTTCTTGTAGAACTCTTCCCTTGGTCTCTTCTCCCATTTCTTATGCTTCATCATTCTTTTGAAGCCTCGAGCAACAAGTGTCATGGGATCTTCTTCAAAATTTGAGGAACTCGGATTTTCTCCTCTCGCTTTCGAGGCTTTCGGTGCAATGTTCTTTTTGGTGCTAACCTCAGCATCCTCTTCTTCCAAATGGATTTCATAGATAAGTAGCTTCCCAATCGGTTCGTCTCGGTTTTAGTTGAGAGAGGTTCCGAGCTTCCTCAATGGCTGTCACCTTGGGCCCCATCTTCTCTTGGGTAGACTTCTTAAAAATTTTGTGCACATTTCTTCATGGGAAATCTTTTTACCCAGAGATTTGAGATTGTTTGTAATCTCGGTGAAGCGTATAAACATCTAAGTGATGTTTTCTTCTAGCTCCACCTTGAACAGTCTCATAATTGTGAAGATATTTACTTATCTTCGCTTGTCTCACTTCGCTTGTTCCTCCATATGTGTTGACAAGAGTGTCCCACACATCTTTAGTTGTGTCACAAGTCGACACTCTGTTATATTCTTCCGAGCTGATGGCACACATCAGAATGTTCATTGCCTTAAAGTTCTTTCCGAACTTTTCTAACTCTTCGATGGTGTACTCGAATTTTGCTTTAGGCATAGGACTTGTATCTTCCATCTTCATTGGAATGTAATTGCCTTCTTGTATGATGTTCCGGACATCTTCATCATTTTCCAGCAGAAAGCATTCCATTAACTTCTTCCAGAGTGCACAAAATTTGATCCTTTGAACTTAGGTGGTCTGCTGAAAGATCTTCCTTCATCGAACTCTCTGTTATTCTAAGCCATTTGATCTTTAGACCTTTAGGTTTTTAGACCCTTTCGAAAGGTTAGACTCGATACCAATTGAAGGTTTGCTCTTAGAGATGAAGACTCGGACTTTCACATACTCGTTTCGAGTTCCATCAAGGAATCGGTATAAGACTTCATCTCTTATAAGGTTTTGACTTCAAGACATTCCATGCATCTTAGAAACTTTTCTGAGTGATAAAACAATTATTTTGAGTGTTATAGTATCTATTATGTCTGTTCTCACCTGACTACGATTGACTCGAAAGCATAATTCTATATGCTACTTCTCACTCGGTTCTAAGTCACCCAACACTCGGATATATCGCATGATTCAAACACTATCTTTTTCACGAGAATAAACTCAGGTCTAACCTCGTGATTCGAAATTACTTTGTTCCAAGTCGGCATATTTTAGTTTGAATTTCGTTTAGTCTAGATCAAGTCTGTTTACTCGATATTCTTTATCTAACTCGATTGCCTTCTAGACTCGACTAAGACGGAATTTGAGTTTCATGGATATTAGACTCGGAAAATTCCTTTTCTTTTCTCGACTCGGATAATTAGTCACTTAATAATTTTAATTATAATATTATCCGTGTCTAATCTTGGACCAAAGTATTTTATACTTTGAGAACCAAATTGATTTGCTTTTGTAGGTTATTCAAATGAGGCTATCCTAAATTTGAATTACAAAAGTAACCTAGCTTCAAAACGTCAAATCACCAAGCAGACAAGGCTTTTTCCACCTCTAACCTAGCCCCGGACACTATGTTAGGGTTGTGCTGTTTCCAAACCGGAAATCCGCAACACCAAGCTCAACGGTGGTTTCCACCTAATTTTTCAAGACACCACCAGGTGGTTTTAGGACTTCCAAAGGAGTCAAGAACCGTTACTCAACGTTCATATCTCAACGGATATTTTCCGAGTGACTCGGAAAATCCTTTACAACGGTAACAAAGGACTTCCAGTCGGAAGATGGACACAACGGCTAAGCTGCTTGGTCATCTATAAATAGAAGCCAACTTTCAAGACATAAAGATTGCCGAATCTATTGTTAATATACGTACTTGATTAAAAGTCATTGTATTCATTCTCAATCTTCTACTTACAACTCCAACTCGTATTTCATAACTTTTTGAGTTGCAAGGTCTTGTACTCGATTACAAACAATTTTTTCTTATTCTCTAAGTAAGGTCCCTTGACCGAGGTGTAAGGGTTAACCGAGCTCACTTGTCCCCGATCTGTAAGGGTCATCTCGGTCAAGAAGTACTAGATCGGATAAGGGAATTTCGAGTCTAGCAAAACTTGTAAGAGGTTGTCTAAGGGAGCAACTCGAGGTCAAGTCAATCTACTATATTTTGTGGACTCGAAATAGTAGATTTGACTTCGTGCTTGGACTAGCACGGTCTATAGTTTTCTGCCCCGGGAGGGTTTCCACGTACTTTCGTGTTATTAATTTTCCGAGTGTACTCTAGACTCGAGACAGATATCTGTTTAATCTGTTTCTTCACTCTTCACTGAATTCCGAGTTAGTGTTTTTCCGAGCTCATCCCGACTCTTGCTCACCTCAAATTCACATCTATATTAAATTTCATGCAAATTTCATCATCACCCTATTCACCCTCCCTAGGGTGACTTAGCCTCTCCCCGAGCAAACCTTCAGGAGAGTCTTAGTCAACCTAGAGGAGGTGAATAGGGTGATAGAAAAATTTTCACAAACTTGGAAGATTTCAGCTTAAAAAGAATAATCCGGATAATCTAAGTCTAGATTGGACTCGGAAGAGTGTAAACTCAAATATATGTGGAAACCCTCCTTGGGCGGAAAACCACGGACAATGCTAGTCCAAGCATCAAGTCAAATCTACTATTTTGACTCCATAAAATACGATAGACTAACTCAACTAGAATGACTCCCTTAAATAATTTCTTACAGAGTTTTCCTATACTTTGTTAAGCTTGTCGTATGCCTACAAATTAAACCACTACTTAGGCTTATAATAAACAATATATGATTAGGAAGTAGGGATCGAATCCACGAGGAAAGATATAATAATATGCAAGCTTAAATCTAATTAAATTTACTACTCTTTAAAACAATCACTACTAGAAAACTGGTAATTTGGGACGGAAATAGGGACGGAATATTGGCCAATAGCGACGGAATTATTCCATCGCTAAAAAGCGAGTCGCTAAATTTCAGCGACGGATATTTTCAAATCCGTCGCTAATTAGTGACGGATCGCGACGGAAAAAGCTTCCGTAGCTGATTGAATTCAGCGACGGAATGATTCTTCGTCGCCGATCCGTCGCTAGCTAGCGACGAATCGGCTTCCATAGCTGATGACATTCAGCGACGGAACGACTTTCCGTCGGCCGATTCAGCGACTGAAATGGGGGTATTTACGTCAGCTGAGTTCCGTCGCCGATTTGAATTGTTCCGTCATCTGTTCAGTCAAAAATTCTAAATAGTATTTTCTAATTATTCGTTACCCTAGTACAAAAAATTGTGAATGGATATACAAATCCAACATTCACATATGTGATACTTACATTTGGCATTTACATATGCCGGCCACAAATAACTCATCAAAGTTGGATATACAAATCCAACTTACATGTTCAACATCATGAACAACCATAACATATTTAAAACAAATTCACAAGTTCAACACAACAAGCAAACAAAAGCTCACAAGAAACCTTAAACACATCTAAACAGATTCGCAAAGTGATGATCACCAATATATACAAAAGTTGACATATGAATTCATGGTCCTCACTCATCCTCATCCTCTTCCTCTTCCTCTTCCTCTTCCTCTTGTGGTTGTACTCGATCGACGGTGAGATCCGGATGCTTGCTGAGACTGCAGAAATTCATTCATACGTGCTATTGGCTCAGTGAAACCGTCGACCTTTTCTTGCAGCTGCCTATTTTGCAACTCAAGCACCGGAGCATGCTCAATCCATTGCTGTAGCTCGAATTTAAATTATGCACTATTGATCTCAATTCGAGTCATCTGCAGTAAAAGGTTACGGTGATTTGAAGGGCATGGTTGGTTTGAAGTTTCTAGCTTCGGATCCAAGTCCATAAATACGACCTTTCTTGTTCGCATTAGCTTTGACCCACAACTCATGTTGTGAAGGGGTGGAGACATGATCCTCGGAAGAGTTGGGGTCATCACTCGGAAGTTTGAGTGGGTTGAGTGTTTTGCAACTCTTCCCATTCTTTTTGAAACTTGTCCTGAATATAATATAAATATTTGAGGCATGTAAATATCACAGGTTGTTAACGAAAAAATAGATAGAAAAATATGCAAAATGCATATATAAGGTTACTCACGTAAATGGCCTTGGATTTTTGTCGACCCATTCGTCCTGTTTTGTTTTGTGCGTACGTGAAAATAGTTGGGTCGGTAGAGGCTGAACTCCTTTAAGCTCCTTCATCTAAATAAAAAACAAGTTAGTAGAGAATCAATTTACTAATATGAACATGTTAATAGTTGCATGCGTAATCATTAAGAAAGAGGTATGTACCAATCGCCGCTTATGCTCCGTCATAGGGATTGAGCTACAATTATGGAGCGATGAACCAAGTCCCCCTTGATCAGCATGGCGGTTTTTCGAGCTTGCTCACATAACTTCTTGTAGTCAGCAATTTCCCAATATTCGAGCAACTCGCGCCAGTAGTTGTCACCCAACCATTTCGGCTTCTTCTTATTTTTGCTCGCCTTCAGACATGAAGTCCTTTAATCGATCACTTCCTTTCTTTTCAAAATTTCTTCTTATTTGGACTTCATTGGTTGGAGACCAAGTGAAAAATTTCTATATAAATGAAAAAGTTATTTATAAGTTATGATATTATAAAATAATGTTCGAACATGCACAATAAGTCATTATGTTATCTAAAATTCAGAAAACTAAAGATTTGTCATTACCTTAAACTCGGAAAACCACTAATCACGTTGTGATCGAGGGACTTTACCCCATGTAGGCCAAGCTCCGCCGTACTTGCTTTGGAAGATGTGGGAAATCGTACCCACAACTTTGTCAATGGGGAAGAACCTAATCAACAAACATATAAAATAGTTAGTTCTACTAATAACTAATATGCTTAATTTATTTTATTACTTATTACCATGCTTACCCTTCACCATCCGGCTCAATTCGAATCTTTTCTCAGCTGCTAGCACTGCTTGATTCAAGACTAGGATGCTCGTTCCCCGCATCAGTTGGTCCATCATTTGTAGGCCTTTGTGGTGGCCTTTGTTCGGCACCAACGTGGATGCGTGGTACATTATTTGTACCATATTGGTAATATGCATATGTATTAGACGGGTTTGAGTACATATGAGGTTGCTGAGGATATGGAGGGTTTAGGAAGAAAGACCCACCTATTGGGGTTTGCATGTGTAGGAAGTTTGGGGGTTGGAAAAAGGAGGGTTGGGAATAAATGACCCCCAATGGAGTTTGGTTGTGAGGGGAGTGTGGAGATAGTGCTCCACCTACAGGAGATTGAAGGTTATGAGGGTTTTGAGAGGGGGTAGAAGTGCTCACATCATTACCTTCCCTATCGGTAGTGGTGTTTCTAGCCCTTCCCGAGTACCCGATCTTTTGGACCTAGCTCTACCTCTCTCCGTTTTTCTGAACATAAACAAGTAATTCACACTATTAGTAAACATCCAACGGTTCAAGTGATTTCATATAAAACAACATATAAACAATAGTAAACATATAAACATGTAAGCGTTAGATATAAATATTCTTCTATGAATAAATTACGCTTCAATTGTTTCACCTTCATTACATTAATAAGAATTCCTTTGATTACAACATAAATGAAAGTTATACAATATAAAACAAACCCAAAAAAAAACATTATCAACGATATTTGTTTCTACATCGCCGTAGTTCATATGATTAGCGCCACTATCGTTGAATATGTTAGAAGTCATAGTTTGATCCTCATGTAAATGATGATCTATTTCTCCATGACTACTCCAATACCAATAGTTTGGAAGAAAACCATATTGATAAAGGTGCAACGTAACTTCATCGGGATCCTTATACTTCCGATTTACGCATTTGCGACATGGACACCTATATTGTTGATTATGTACAAATTCTGATTGGCTTCTAGCATGTGCATCAAACTCCTCAACCCCGTCTAAAAACTCTTATCTATACCCAACTCTACCAGGTAATAACCTCCGATACATCCATCTACGATGCATAGGCCGGTCCATATATATTCCGATTGACATTTAACAATTTATTAAATTATTAGTTAATATTATCAAGACATGGAGATGTTATATGATTACATATCTTCTATAATGAACATAATCTATATATAACCATTATGCATTTAAGATATATTTTTTTATTATACATAAATTTCTTTAATTTCTGTATTTTACTCGTAAGTAATTATATCATAATTAAACTAATCATACCTAATTAGCATAAATAAACTCACACAAATATAATTAAACTAATCATACCTAATCATACTTAATTAGCATGAACAACCTCACACAAATAAACCACAAACAATTGCACATATATAAATCACAAAAACATTTACTTCAACTTCAACAATAATGTCCAAAAAATCTAACACCACATACTTTAAACAACACAAATTTATATATATAACACAATTGCACATTTTTTCTTTTAAAATTCATTCACAAACAACATTAATTTCCAACAAATTACATATATTCATCAATTTCAAGTTACATTTTTAAAAACCCTAAATCTAACTTCAATAACATTTACTCCATAACTAACACAATTGCACATTTTTGTTTTCAAATTCATTCACAAACAAGAATAATTTCCAACAAATTACATATATTCATCAATTTCAAATTACATTTTTATAAACCATAAATCTTACTTCAATAACATTTACTCCATAACTAACACAATTGCACATTTTTCTTTTCAAATTCATTCACAAACAACATTAATTTCCAACAAATTACATATATTCATCAATTTCAATTTCAATTTTATAAAACCATAAATCTAATAAAACTCAACAAAACCATACCTTCTAAGTATGGGCGGCAGCAGCAGCGGCACAGGCGGCGATGGCGGGAGGGCAGGCGGTGGGCGGCAGTAGCGACGGGAGACGGGTCCGAAGCAACCAAGGTGAACGGTGAAGTCTTTGGCCTTCGTGTTCCTCAAGCGGCGGAGGAGAGGCGGCGAACCGCCGGACCGCCGGCGGTCAACGCGGGGCGACCGGGTGGCGGGAGTGGTGGGTTGGGGGTGGCGAATCGGCGGCAGCGACGACGCTCGGCACCTCGACTTCTCTCTCTCTTTGCTCGCGAAGTTCAGTGTGGCCGAAGGCCGATCTCGGATATATTCGTAATTAGCGACGGAACAGTCCGTCGCTGTTCCGTCGTTAATAAAAAATTTCAAATAGCGACGGATAATTCCGTCGCTGATTACTAATTTAATTTGTTTCTTTTTTTTGGGGTTTTTTTCCATCTCGCTTTCCCTAGCAATGGAATTTAATTCCGTCGCTAAACTTTTCAGCTCCAAATTAGCGACGGATGCCTTTTCCGTCGCTAAGTCTCGTCACGTTCTACCACATGTGTCAGCTTTTGTCGAGTCGGTCGCTGATTCTGTCGCTATGGGGCGACGGAATTTTGTCCGTCGTTATTTAGCAGCTTATGTAGTAGTGAATACGGAAAATATAAACTAGTAAATTAATAGTTATAAATCACATAAAATTATGCACTAATAAATAAATAATTTATACAGAATATAAAAAGTATAATAACCCAAAAATATTTTTTGTATATTTTTAGAATAATTAAAACAGAAAACTAAAGCAGAAAATAAACAAATTCTAAAATAGAAAATTAAATAAGTAAAATTTTGCACTAAATTAATTACTAAAATAAATACTAAAATTACCTAGAATATTAACACTAATTTTCTAGACCTAACTAGACCCTAAAAATATAAAAATAAAATTTAAAACTGAATTAACGAATTTATTTAACTAAAAACCTGCAGTAATTAAATTCAAGAATTAAATCTGAAAAATTATCAAATTAATTCCAAAAACTCTAAACTTTAATCACATCAAACTATGACTCTATCTAAATCCTAAAAGAAGATAAAACACGAAAAATAATAAAAGAAACTATTTTTAAACTAATTTCTAACA
This sequence comes from Talinum fruticosum, assembly GCA_021018815.1. Taxonomy (NCBI): domain Eukaryota; kingdom Viridiplantae; phylum Streptophyta; class Magnoliopsida; order Caryophyllales; family Talinaceae; genus Talinum; species Talinum fruticosum. Next base: position 4,682,221 of record JAITYX010000010.1, on the reverse strand, counting down.
AACTCGACTCAAAAATAATAAAAACCGACAGAACAATAATCTGAAAATTAAAATATATAAAGACTCAAAATTAAATTAAAATAAAATTACTAAAACTAACCTAAAATACTGATCTTTAGAGGGGAACAATGAAATTGATAATAAAAGACTATAAATTTATAAATGAAAATTGACAAACTAAAGAAAATAACTAAAAAGCAAACAAATAATTATCAAAGATACCAAATTTATAAAAACACTTAGTATAATCTATATCCATTATGTAAATTATTATTTATCATTAATACACAAATTGATCTACCCAAGAGCTAAACTGTAGAAGACAACCACTAGCGGATCTTCCCCGTTTTTCCTTAAATATTAGTTTATTTAGGCCTAGCCCTAATATAAACCCTACTAATATTGATAACCCTAACACTAGCGCCAGAATTTAATCAAATTAGAGCATTAAGTATTAGAAAAACATCATCTAGCACCTAATAACCAATCTACTAGCAAATTGATTTAAGAAGGATCTATGATAATTTCCTAATTAAAAGAGATGAGTTTAAGCCATCCATGATTAACTAGGGTGATACTTATGTCTAAAAGATCAAGCGACGTACTTAAACCCTTTAAACTATCATATGAATTTATATAAAACTAATTAGTGTGCACTCTAATAAATTAGACATAAAATCATAAACATTAAAATCAAATTATCATAGAATCATGGATCTAATCAATAAAACAATAAAGATCGAAAATTTATTTCAAAATAAATAATTTAACTTGGTTTCAAGTAGATTATACTAAGTATAAAAAAACTACTCAAACATAATGTAATTTGGAACACACAAACTAAATAAAAATATCATCTTTAATATTAAACTAACAATAAAAATAAAGTCTCTAAAATAAAAGTTACAATAGTAAATACTAACATAATATTCCTTGCCATGGTGATGATCAAGAAGGTGATGATGGAGAGTTGATGATGATTACGATAAAGAGGAGAGATGATGATGGGGTAGAGAGGTAAGCAAGAGGTGGCAAAGAGGACTTGAAAGTGCGCAGCAAGGTGTGTGGGTGGCTGCTTGTGTGGGTAGCGAAGGAATGGCCAGCGTGAGCAAAGAATGAGCAGCCAAGAGGGGGAACGTGATGGGCGGCCAGCAAGAGGGGATAACTGAGAGGGGGCAGCAAGGGCTGCGTTGATGGGCAGCCAAGAGCTGATGGGCGGCCAGCACAAGCGGTCTTCCGTAAGGCTTTTTAGCTATTAAATAGCTAGTGAAGTCATAGGTTTTGTTCCTCTTTCTTCTCATCTAACTCTAAGGAAGAGTCCTAGTAGGTTTAGAAGTATGCTTATCTTCTCTCTCCTCTTCAAATTAAGAATAAAATAAATATATTGTCATAAAATAAATATTTTATGACATTATTTTTATGGACCGACTTCATGTCTTTTTTGAACACTTGTCGGTGGCTAAAAACCGCTTTTAACATCATTTCTTTTCTTCCGCACTTATTTGATAATTACCTATAAATAGACAAAATAGGATAAATTAGATAAATTAAACTATATTATATAAACTAAATAACTACTAAAATTATGTACAAAATACAACTTAACATATACTCGAAATTCCCTTATCCGATCTAGTACTTCCTAATTGAGGTAACTTTTACAGTTAGGGACAACTAAGTCTGAGTTAACATTTACAGCTCAGTCAAGGGGCCTTACTCAGAAATTAAGAAGAGTATGTAACTGATTACAAGACTTTATAACTCAGAAAGTATGATTTACAAGCTGGAAGTTGTAAGTAGAAGATTGAGTATGAATACAATGACTTTTTCTTAAGTAATGTGTTTAAACAATAATTCCAAGCAATCTTCAAGTCTTGAGAGGTGGCTTCTATTTATAAATTACCAAGTAGATTAGTCGTTGTGACTAATTTCCGAACGAAGTCCTTCTTGACCGTTGTAACGGTTCTTTTGAGTCGCTCGAAAAGATCCGTTGAGATGTGAACGTTATGCAACGGCTCTTGTCTCCTAAAGGTGCTTCAATCAACTGGTGTTGTCTAAAAAGTAGGGTGGAAAACACCGTTGAGCTTAACATTGAGGTTTTCTAGTTTTGGAAAGAGACAACCCCGACACAGCGTCCGAGCCTTGTTCGAAGTAGAAAAGCTTTGTCTATTGGTGATTGACGAGCTTGAAGCCTAGTTACTTTGGTAATTCAAAAATAAGATAACCTTGTTTGGATAACCTACAAAAGTAAACAGTTTTGGTTCTCAAAGTATAAAATACTTTAGTCTAAGATTAGGCACGAGATAATGATTTAATTAGGATAATTAAGTACATAATTATCTCCGGCCTAGAAAAGTGGAATTTTCCGAGTCTAATATTCATTATACTCAAATTTCATCAAAGTCGAGTCCTAAGAAAGATCAAGTTATAAGAGTGAAAACATCGAGTATATGTACTTGATCCGGACAAATAATTCTCAAACAAATATAATGACTTAGAAAGATGAATTAATGCTATAATTCACTTTACTTAGAATATGCGATCGAACTCGGATAAGAAGTGTTAGAGATATTATTTGAACATGCGATAAATTTGAGTGGTGTCCGAGTGACTCGAAATGTCAAAGTGAGAAGATAGACAAGAACGTGTGTTCTTGGTCGATCAGAATCAAATGAAAACTTAAACAGGAGTTTCTATGGTACTCGGAATGACTTGTAATCAAAACTTAGGAGGAATGAGATTTGTACCGAGTCTTTATGTAGTATTCGGAATGATATAGATTCGAGTCCGAGTCTTCGATTTGGACCCCTAGGAAAAATTTATTTTACCCCCTACTTAACCCTTCCGGAAGAGGCTCCCACATAATCCCGGGAGGGCCCAATTAGACTTGATTGCCAACGAAACGGTACCTCTTGCCTCGTAGCACACGCTGTTGGTTCAAACCGCTTGGTTCATCGAGAAGCACCGAGGATTTTGGACTTTTCTCTTATTGTGCCCCACACTCGAAGACCAAATCCTCAGATTATAAGTCACCATGTATCCTACCATGTCTAAACCTCTTTTGACCATCGATCTTTTGACTATTAGGTCACCTTGTCCTTCATTTGCATGCTTGAATGAGTGTGTTTGTTTTTTTAGATTTAGTCTTTTACTTCCTTTAAGGATAAGTGAAGAGCGTTGGGCAATCCTTGCATGGGTGCAAAAATAAAAATAAAATAATAAACCTTTTTAGTCAATCCAATTTGTGCATTCTAGCCAAAAGTCCAAAAATTACCTTTCCATTCTTAGGTTGGTCCAATAATAGCATTTTTTTCATGTAGCCAAATTCAAATTTCATCTTAAATAGGTGAGTCCATTCTTTTATTCTTTCAGTAGCCAATTAAAGTGTCCATCTATTTTTGCATTAGCCACAAATAAATTTCATCTCAAAGTAGGTGAGTTCAATTTTGCATTTCATTTGCATTAGCCAAATTCAAATTTCGTCTCAAAGAGGTGAGTCCATTCTTTTATTCTTTCATTAGCCAATTAAGGTCTTCATCCATTTTTGCATTAGCCACAAGTAAATTTCATCTGAAATACATCAAAAATAAATTTCATCTCAAAATAGGTGAGTCCATTCATTCCATTCTTTCATTAGCCAAAATCAGAATCATCTCAAAATAAGTGAGTCCAATCTTACATTTCATTTTGCATTAGCCAAAATCAAAATCATCTCAAAATAGTGAGTCCATATTTGCATTCTTCTTGTTCCATTAGCCAAAGTCAAAATCATCTCAAGATAGTGAGTCCATATTTGCATTCCTCGTTTTGCATTTAGCCAAAGTCAAAACCATCTCAAAGTAAGGGAGTCTAATCTTGCATTTCATTTTGCATTAGCCAAAATTCCAAATCATCTCAATTAAGATGAGTCTATTCATCTCATTTTTCGCATTAGCCAAAATAAAATCATCTCAATTAAGGTGAATCCACTCATTTTTGCATTAGCCAAAATCAAAATCCATCCCAAGTAAGGTGAGTCCGTTCATTTCATTTTCGCATTAGCCAAAATTAAATTCATCACTAATTAGAAGAGTCATTTATTTACATTAGCCAAAATAAAAATTCATCCCAAGTAAGGTGAGTTCGTTCATTTCATTTTTGCGTTAGCCAAAATAAAAATTCATCTCAAATCAGGAAAGTCTTTCATTTCTAATTTAGCTAAAACAAATTCATTTTCCATTAGGAATAATCATCTATGCATTTCAGTTATGCATAAGCCAAATCATAGAATCATCCCGGATTAGGTCATGCGCATCGTGGCATACATTCCATTCCATGTGTTTTACATCCCCTTATGTGCATCCAAATAAATGAGCATATCATTTTTCTTTTTCCCAGGATCAATTGTTCCTCGGGTCAAGCACTTAAGCCCTATCTCTCCTAGAAGTTTTTCCACGAGCCAATCCCGAGAATACTCTTTTAGGATACAGGATAGGTAATCCAACATAAATCTAGAATCCTGGCTCAAAGTGGCTAGGGAGTAGGAAGTTTATTTCAACTCGGTACGGTCCACACCAATACGTCCCACAATAGCACGTACCACACCCGTACGTCCCTCTTTACTTGTGACATTGGTGTGCCACCCGCGGTCAAAGCCTAATCCTCCAAAAATGGCCAACCACGCAGACCAAACTCCCATTATGACTCTATTCAAAGAGTCTCATTGCTAAAGTAGAAGCCAAGATTGAGGCTTAGGATATGAAGATTGAGTCAATATCGAAACCCTCATTCTCATTCTCAAGGAACTAGAGAAGAAATCAAAGAATAAAGGGAAAGAAAAGAAGGAGAATCCCGCCCGAACCTCAACCCAGGCCTCAATCTGATCTAAGAATAGATTAGATAGAGAAGATGTTACAGGAGTCCTCAATGTTCAATCACTACTATCCGGCCCAAGGATTCACTTCAATCCCTAAAGGCAAGCTACCCCCTAAGTTTACCATGCTTAACATTAAATTTTATGGAACCGAGAATCCTCACCATCACATGAGAAAGTTTATGGGGGTAATGAATCTAAAGAATGTACCAGAGGACACATACCATGTCATCTTTCCATGGACGTTTAGCACAGACGTCATGAAGTGGTACAACACTTGTCGACCCACATAAGGTCACAAACTGGAAGGATCTTTGCTAGGAGTTCCTATATTAATACTCTCGCAATACTGATCTACCAGTCACTCTTCGAGATATAAAATTGATCAAGAAAGAAGACGATGAAAGCCTTACCGACTTCCTTACTCACTTGGAGGGCAAAGGCCGCTCACACAACTTATCGACCATATGAAAAAGATCGGCTTCGAATCATCATCGAGAACTTGTAGCTCGTCTACCATCGGCACCTAAAGTTCTTGCCTATCATGGACTTCAAAACACTTCGAGATACTAGCATGCTCATAGAAGAAGAACAAGCTTCAATCGACTAGAAGATCATCCAATGAGCCCATCACTTATTAAGGATGCTAATCGCCTATCATCGGCACTCAAGTTCTTGCCTATCATGGACTTCAAAACACTTCGAAATACTAGCATGCTCATAGAAGAAGAACAAGCTTCAACTCGACTAGAAGATCATCTAATGAGCCCATCACTTATTAAGGATGCTAACCGCCTATCATCAGCACTCGAAGTTCTTGCCTATCATGGACTTCAAAACACTTCGAAATACTAGCATGCTCATAGAAGAAGAACAAGCTTCAACAGTACTAGAAGATCATCCAATGAGCCCATCACTTATTAAGGATGCTAATAAACCTTCCTTTTTTTCCTTTTCTTATATCTAGTGTAATCTTTATTTCCTTTTCTTGTCTTCCCAAAAATAAAAATAAAAAAAACAAAAACCAAATCGTACCTCTTTTTTAACTACGAAGACCTGATTTTCGCTATAGCGGATACATGGGTAGCCTATGAGGTTCGGGCCTAATATCCAAAGGAGCAGCAATCAATCAAGAAGCATGCCCTTTTAATCCAGTCCCATATCATCAAGTTTATGGTTCACGATCAGCCAGCGAAGCAATACATCGCAGTTCGAGCAGCCCACCCTTCTTTAAGCTCTAGTTTAGGGAGTGGGGCTAAAGTGCAATTATATCTTTATCTTTTTGAACTTTTCCCATCATCTTAATAAAAGAATGCAATTATTCCTAGAATAAAATCTTGCATTCATCTCCTTTACATAAGTCAAACTCCTAAAAATACAAAATTAAACAACAAAGCACCTTACAAGGAGTTATTCAAACAAGCAAGCATCAAGCGAGTAAGTTAGCATAAGAAGGTTACCAACACCGCTACCTTCAAAGAGATTCCATCAAAGCTCACCAACTCTCTAACATTCGAGAAGACCTAGACACAAGCACCTAAGAAGAACGTGGGGGCTCAAGACCGAAAGGGTCATACAACCACAACAACTCCAAGAATACTCGGGGAGGACACCAATTTTCTACTATACAAACAAAGGAGCTATTAGCACACAAACTAAAAGCTCAAATTTAGAATGTGGGACATAACCTCGGGGAACATCATATTTTTAAGCGAGCGTACTCTAGACTTCAAGTCATCCAACGATCAAGTCTAGGAAAGAATTTCTATATAAAGATAAGCATTTGTCCCTATTCCGACAAAAGTGGATAGAAGTTGAGCTTCGAGCCTAGCAACGATCAAGGTTCGGACACAACTCGGTCGAGCTTTTAGTCCAGCGGCGATCAAGGTTCGGACAACTCGGCCGAGCTTCGGACCTAAGAGTAGTCAAGATTCGGACATAACTCGGCCGAGCTTCAGGCCCTGCAGGTGGTCAAGGTTCGGACACCCCCATTCAGCTTCGAGCCCAAGCAGTGGTTAAGGTTCGGACAATCCCCATCAAGCTTCGAGCCCAGCAGCGGTCAAGGTTCGGACACAACTCAATTGAGTCTCGCACTCCATAAGCGATCAAGGTTCGAGACACATCCTCGTCGAGCTTCGAGCCCAACAAGTGGTCAAGGTTAAGACACCACACCTAGACTTCAAGACTACTCCATGGAAAAGTCAAGGAACCACATTTGAAACGTGATATGGTTACAAATCATCTTCGAGTAACACTTGAAACTATTTACATTCGATTATTAGCTAACAAAACTATTAGTGCAGTAAAGTTTCAGCCATGCTTCGGACCAAGAATGGTCAAGTTTAAGCCCCTCATCCGAGCTTCATGACATTGATCGAGCCAAGCTTAGGACACCCAACCAAACTTCGGATCCAAGAAGCGGTCAAGTTCGGGCACCCTAACTAAACTTCAAACTTACCCGAGTCAAGTTCAAGCTCCTCGCCAAGCTTCGGACTAACTACATGGTCAAGTTTAGGCACGCCAATTTGAGCTTTAGGCCTTCAAGTAGCCAAGTTCGAGAATCAAGCAACTCTGTACTTTAGACTCTACTAGTCAAGTCACGGCCCCTAGTCGAATTCAAGTCAAAAGATACCAAATTTTAAATCCATTAATTCAATCGCATTCTTAAGCAATGCCAATACCAGGTAATTATCCTTTAGTGTCTACTTTAACCTTCGTCTTTCCGACTCGATCAAAGTGGGAGCTAATTGTAGACACTTAAAAAGTGTCATGCCTTTTCTATTTTATTTATTTGTTGGCCCGATGACGAAATCCCCTATCCTGTTTGAGGATTTGGATCTCGGATCGAAGACTCGGACTTTACAAATACATCATTCCGAGTTCCATCAAGGAATCGGTATAAGACTTCATCTCTTATAAGGTTTTGATTACAAGTCGTTCTATGAGAGTTAGAAACTTTTCCGAGTGATATAACATCTTTTCTAAGTGTTATAGAAACTATCGCATATGTTCTCTTTTGATTCCGATCGACTCGTAAAGCATATTCTTGTTTATCATTTCACACACAGCTTCGAGTCACTCGGACAACACTTAGATATATTGCATGTTCAAACACTTGTTCTATCATGCATAAACCGAGGTCCGACTTCATGATCTAAGTTTGATTGAATTACTCGTGTTAATTCATCTTTCTAAGTTAGCATGCTTGGTTTGAACATTAGCAGTCTAGATCAAGTCTTTCCACTATGATATTCTTTATCCGACTTGATTCGATTCTAGACTCGACTAAGATGGAATTTGAGTATCATGGATATTAGACTCGTAAAATTCCATTTCTTTCTCGACTCGGATAATTATGCACTTAGTTATCTTAATTAAAATTATTATCTCGTGTCTAATCATGGACCAAAGTATTTTTATACTTTGAGAACCAAATTGATTTATTTTTGTAGGTTATTCAAACGAGGCTATCATATTTTTGAATTACAAAAGTAACCGGCTTTAAAACGTCAAATCACCAGCAGACAAGGGTTTTTCCACCTTTGACCAAGGCCCGGACACTTTGTTAGGGTTGTCTGTTTCCAAACTGGAAATCCGCAACGCTAAGCTCAACGGTGGTTTCCACCCTACTTGTCGGACAACACCGAGTGGATTAGGACTTCCAAAGGAGTCAAGAGCCGTTGCCCAACGTTCACATCTCAACGGATGTTTTCCGAGTGACTCGGAAAATCCATTGCAATGGTCACAAAGGACTTCTAGCCGGAAGATGGTCACAACGGCTAATATGCTTGGTTATCTATAAATAGAAGCCAACTCTCGAGACTTGGAGATTGCTGAACCAACTATCAATACACGTACTTAAGCAAAAGTCATTTTATTCATACTCAATCTTCTACTTACAACTCCAATTTTGTATTTAACATCTTTCCGAGTTGTAAGGTCTTGTATTCAGCTACAAACACCCCATTCTTACTTTCTAAGTAAGATCCCTTGACTCGAGCTATAAGGGTTAACTCAGCTCGCTTGTCCCTACCTATAAAGGTTACCTCGGTTAGGAAGTACTTGGATCGGATAAGGGAATTTCGAGTCTAGGAAAATCTTGTAAGGAATTGTCTAAGGGAACAATTCCGGTTGAGTCATTCTACTCGTATTTTGTGGATTCAAAATAGTGGATTTGACTTGGTACTTGGACTAGCACTGTCCGTGGTTTTCTGCCCCGAGGAGGGTTTCCACGTAATTTCGAGTTGATACTATTTCCGAGTCCAATCTAGACTCGGACATGACTTAAAGTTTAGTTTAAACTTTAACCCCTTCATTTATCGTATTCCGAGTCGAGTGCTTTTCCGAGTTCATTTTTTACTCACACTTTCCTCGTAGTCCTGTCTAGTCTTCTTTCTTCAATTACTCGAGTGAATTTCCTCATCACCCTATTCACCCCCTCTAGGGTGACTTAGCCTCTCCAAGGGCAAACCTTCATAGAATGTGTTTGATTAGTACGATAGAAGAGAGAAAACCACGAAGAATCCCAAGCACTAAATAAATAGCCTTTTGCCTTGGGTAGATCCAAAAATCCCCTTTCTTTCAAACGATCTAAGAACCGGGGCAAGCCTTCAGAGACAATGAATTTTAGTGTTGTGCACTCGGGAAATTCCAAGTTCAGAATACAGACATTTTACTTTTGTCCAATCATACAAGAAGTTGAAGACCTGCAGATGGCGTTAATTGCATTTTATGAACACGAGCATCAAACTGCGCCGTTTAAGCTCCATAAAATAGTCCACACGAGACTAAGAGCTTTTCCCCTCAAAACAACATTGTGGCCAGTGCCCGTAACCCTAGATTTTTAAGTGAAACGCTATGTTTTGGCTTGGAGATTCCTTTGGAAACACGCTCGGGGCACGAAGCCTTAGGTACACCCGGTGGCCGGCTCCAGCGAACCTAGTTCTATCCGATTTTATCTTTGCTTTATCTCGGTTCAATCTCAAGATATTCTTGGCCCGATTTTGCTACTGATTTTGGACGGTGGACGCGCTAACCCTAACTCATTTCCTTGACCTAATCTCTCCCTATAAATAGAGAGCCTTGGCTCTCATTCCCATACGCCTTCTTGCCTTAACGTCACCCTACCGCATTCCACCTACAATGGCTCATCCCTCAATATTACTCTGCTGAAATTAGCCTAAGAGCTACCGAATATCGAAGACTCGGACTTTACTCCACACATTTCGAGTTCCATCAAGGGAATCAGGTATAAGACTTTCTCACTTATAGAGTTTTGATTCCAAGTCCTTCTCTCGTACCTTAGAAACTTTTCTGAGTGATATAGTATTTCCTCTAAGTGATATAGCAATTATTTCATATATTTTTGCTTGTCTCTTTGTGACTCGTAAAACATATATGCACTCACGTTGTTTCACTCGGTTCCGAGTCTCTCATTACTTAGAATTATCGCATGTTCGGATGACTAGTATTCGCATAACCGCACTCGAGTCCGACTTCATGTTACGAGTTTTATTCTGTTATAATCAGCGCTTCTAGTCCGAACCATGCTTAGTCTAGATCAAGTTTGTTCACTTTGATATTCTTTTATTTAACTTCGATTCTCGCCTAGACTAACTCGGATGGAATTTTGAGTTTCATGGATATTAGACACGGAATATTCCATTCCATTTCTAACTCGGATAATTAGTTAGTTAATTATCTTAATTATGTTATTATCTCGTGTCTAATCTTAGACCAAAGTATTTTATTCTTTGAGAACCAATTTGATTTACTTTTGTAGGTTATTCAAACGAGGATACACTTTTTGAAATACAAAAGTAACCGGCTTCAAAACGTCAAATCACCAGCAGACAAGGCTTTTTCCACCTCTCGACCTAGCCCCGAAGATCGTGTCGTGGCCGTCTGTTTCCAAAACTGGAAATCTGCAAGACCAAGCTAAACGGTGGTTTCCACCTTATCTTTCAAGACACCACCAGTGGTTTTAGGACTTCTAAAAGAGTCAAGAACCGTTGCCCAACGTTCATATCTCAACGGATACTTTCGAGTGACTCGAAGATCCTTGACAACGGTCATAAAGGACTTCTAGTCGAAGATGGAGATAACGGCTATGCTACCTGGTCATCTATATGTAGAAGCCAACTCTCAACACTTGAAGATTGCCGAACATATTGTCAATACACTTAATCAATAGTCATTGTATTCATTCTCAATCTTCTTCTTACAACTCTCACTCTATAATTCATTATATTCTGAGTTGTAAGGTCTTGTACTCGACTATAAACACTTTCTGTCTTACTCTCTAAGTAAGGTCCCTTAACCGAGCCGTAAGGGTTAACCCGACTCGCTTGTCCCTAGCTGTAAGGGCTATCTCAGCTAGGAAGTACTAGATTAGATAAGGGAATTTCGAGTCTAGGAAAAACTTATAAAGAGTTGTCTAAGGGAGCAACTCGGGTTCGACCGCTCACTGTATTTTGTGGACTCAAAATAGTGGATTTGACTTCGTGCATGGACAAGCACGATCCGTTGTTTTCTCGCCCCAGGAGGATTTCCACGTACTTTCTGTGTCTTCACTTTCCGAGTACATTCTAGACTTAGAAAGATTCAAAGTTTCAGTTTAATATGCTTCTTTACTCTTCACTCGAAATTCTAAGTTCATATTCCGACCCTAATATAGACTCGGAATCATCTTCCGTCTGTTCTTTGTTCAAAAGAGTTCGATTTTCCGTAAAAATCTTCCATCACCCTATTCACCCCCGTCTACGGTGACTTAGTCTCTCCCCGAGCAAACCTTCAATTGGTATCGAGCCTAGCCTTTCGGAAAGGATCTAACCATCCAAAGGTCTAAAGATCAAATGGCTCGTAACAACGGAGAGTTCGATGAAGGAAGATCTTCCAACAGACCACCAAAGTTCAAAGGATCCAACTTCGTGCACTAGAAGAAACTCATGGAATGTTTCCTACTAGAGCATGATGAGGATGTATGGAACATCATACAAATGGGAATCTACATTTCTATGAAGACAGAAGAAACAAGACTCGTCCCCAAGACAAAGGTCGAGTTCACTCCTAATGAAGCGTAGAAGTTCGGAAAGAACTTCAAGGCAATGAACATTCCGATGTGCGCCATCAGCTCGAATAATACAATTGAGTATCTCGCCTATGATATAGCCAAAGAAGTGTGGGATACGCTAGTCAACACCTATGAAGGCACAAGCTAGGTTAGACAAGCAAAGATTAGCCAAGTATCTTCATAAGTATGAGCTATCCAAGATGGAGCCAGAAGAAAACATCACTCGGATGTTCATTCGATTCATCGAGATTACCAACAATCTCAAATCTCTGGCTAAGAAGATTTCCCACGAGGAAATGTGCAAAAAATACTCAGAAGCCTACCCAAAAAGAGATGGGGTCCCAAGGTAATCGCTATCGAAGAGGCTCGGAACCTATCACTACTAAAGCCGAGGCGAGCTCATTGGGAAGCTTCTCACTCATGAAATCCACCTGGAAGAGGAGGATGCCGAGGTCAAGCACCAAAAAGAACATAGCACCGAAAGCCTTAGAAACCATAAAAGTAGATCCGAGTTCCTCTCGACTCGGAAGAGGATCCCATGGCACTTATTGCGAGAGGCTTCAAGAGAATAATGAAGCACAAAAGATGGGATAAGAAGCCAAGAGAGGAGTTCTACAAGAAAGACAAGAAGGATAGGAAAGGTAAATACTCATCTCCTTCAAAGTTATCTTTGACTAAGAACTCGGATGTTTTGAATGTGCCAGCAAAGATCACATAGTTAAAGATCGTTGTTAAGTCGTATTTTATACGTATTTTTAGTAGTTATTTAGTTTATATTATATAGTTTATTTTATCTAATTTATTCTATTTTGTCTATTTATAGGTAATTATCGAATAAAGTGGGGAAGAGAAGAAAAGTCGTTAAAAGTGGATTTTTAGCTACCGACAAGCATCCAAGAAAATATATGAAGTCGGTCCATAAATATAATATGTAATAAAATATTTATTTTAGGATATTATATTTTAGGAAATCCTAAGTGGAATAGAAAAGGGAAACTTAGAAGAGAAGAAAGAGAAATAAACCCTAACTCTTTCACCCTATATATACTACTTATTATCATCATGGAGGAGAGAGCTAGGAAGACCCACACATCATCACCACCTCACGCTTGCTGCTCATCTCACGCCTGTTGCTGCTGCTGCCCAGCTCCTTCCCACGCCACCTCCTGCTTCTGTCAATCCCTCACACCAGCCCTTCGCTGCCTTCCCAAGCAGCCACACACACAGCTCACGTTTGCTGCCGCTGCTGCTTGTTCCTGCTGCCGCTGCTGCCCCTTGCTGCTGCTGCTGTCCACTGCCCAGCCAGCCACATTCCATCATCATCTTCTTCATCTTCCCGGGTCAAAGAAACTAATATCGGTAGTATAATTTAGTTTTGTAATTTTTATTAGAAAAGATTGAGTTTTTATTGATAGATTAATACTAAAGATGCTAGTTTTATTTAGTTTACATGTTTTAAATTACATGATGTGTGAGTAGTTTTTCTTATACTTAGTATAATCTCATTGAAGCCATGTTAAATTACTTATTTTGAAACAAAGTTTTGATTTTTATTGTCTTATTGATTTGATCCATGATTCTATGATAATTTGTGTTTAATGTTTATGAATTTATGTCTAATTAATTAGAGTGCACGCTATTTAGTTTTATATAAATTCATGTGATAGTTTAGAGGGTTTAAGTACGTAATTGCTTGATCTTTTAGACATAAGTATCACCCTAGTTAATCATGGATGGCTCATACCCATCTCTTTTAATTAGGAAATTATCATAGATCCTTCTTAAATCAATTTGCTAGTAGATTGGTTATTAGGTGCTAGATGATGTTTTTCTAATACTTAATGCTCTAATTTGATTAAATTCTAGTGCTAGTGCTAGGGTTATCAATATTAGTAGGGTTTATATTAGGGCTAGGCCTAAGTAAACTAATAACTAAGGAAAAACGGGGAAGATCGGCTAGTGGTTGTCTTCTACGGTTTAGCTCATGGGTAGATCAATTTGTGTGTTAATGATAAATAATAATTTGCATGGTGGATATAGATTATACTAAGTGTTTTTATAAATTTGCTATCTTTGATAATTATTTGTTTGCTTTTTAGTTATTTTCATTAGTTTGTCAATTTTTATTTATAAATATATAGTCTTTTATTATTAATTTCGTTACCCCCTAAAGATCAGTATTTTAGGTTAGTTTTAGTAATTTTATTTTAATTTAATTTTGAGTCTTTATATATTTTAATTTTCAGAATTAATTTTCTGTTAGTGTTTATTATTTTTGAGTCAGTTTGTTAGAAATTAGTTTTAAAATAGTTTCTTTTGTTATTTTTCTTGTTTTATTTTCTTTTAGGGTTTAGATAGAGTCCTAGTTTGCTGTGATTAAATTTTAGAATTTTTGGAATTAATTTGATATTTTTTCAGATTTAATTCTTGAATTTAATTACTGCAGGTTTTTAATAAAATAAATTCGTAAATTAGATTTTAAATTTTGTTTTTATATTTTTAGGGTCTGGTTAGGTTTAGAAAATTAGTATTATTATTCTGGGTAATTTTAGTATTTATTTTCGTAATTATTTTAGTGCAGAATATTATTTATTTAATTTTCTGTTTTAGAATTTATTTAATTTCTGCTTTAGTTTTCTTTTCTGAAAATTTATAAAAAAAAAACATTCCTGGGTTATTCCAAGCTTTATATTCTGTCTGGAATATTTATTTTTATTATTAGATAATTTTTTGTTATTTTTAGTTATTTAATTCTGAATTATTCTACGTTTTAATTTTCTGTTTAAGTTTTTATTTGATTTTCTGTTTTGATTTTTCCAGAATTAATTAGGATAGTTTTGTTAAATTTAGATTATTAGAATAATAGTGCATAATCTCAGTAGTTTTTCTTAGAATTAAAATTAGAAATTTAGTAGTTAAGTTGATTTGTTTGAATTTTATAAGGTAAATAACTAGAATAGTTAGTTTAATTAGATTGGAAGTTTGATTTTTTTACAGTATCTTTCCTCGTGGATTCGATCCCTACTTGCCCTTACTATATTGTTTATTATAAGCCTAAGTAGTGGTTTAATTTGTTGCTGTACGATAAGCTTAACAAATTTTGGCGCCGTTGCCAGGGAAAGAAATAAAAAAATCTTAGTTTTCTTTCAATCTAATTTAATTAGCTATTTATATATTTTTGAACTTATGCATTTTAATTGATTACAGTTAGTTCATGCAATTACGAAGTGGTCGTATGATCGGAGAATTGGAAGAGCATTCGACGGAAAAAGTTGAGAACGACATCGAATCTCTACAATCCGAAACTTACGAAAGCGAAATTGAGGTTGATTCTATAAACTTTGAAATGGCTACTTTACGTGAGCTTGCTGCACCTAATTTAGAAACACAACCTTTGTCTATATCATTTCCTACTTTGGACCGACCTCTTAAATTGAATTCGGATTTCCGAACTTACTACCTAAGTTTCATGGACTACCAGGTGAGGACCCATATCGTCATATTAATGAATTTATGATTACTTGTTCTACCATGCAACCTGAGGGAATCACACAAGACCAAATTAAATTAAGAGCCTTTCCCTTTTCACTTCAAGATAAGGCTAAAGACTGGTTATATTACATACCCCTGCAACATTTACTACATGGACCCAAGTTCATAAAGCATTCTTAGAAAAATTCTTTCCAACACCTAGGATTGGATCCATTAGAAAAGAAATTTGTGGCATTAAACAAATGACTGGAGAAACTTTTTATGAATACTGGGAACGTTTTAATAAATTATGTGCTAGCTGTCCCCAACATCAAATTTCCGAACAATTACTGATTCAATATTTTTATGAAGGGCTACTTGTCAATTGATAGAAATATGGTAGATGCTTGCTAGTGGTGGGGCTTTGGTTAATAAGACTCCAGCTCAAGCTAGAGAATTATTTAATAACATGGCCCAAAATACTCAACAGTTTGGGACTAGAGATGTCCAATTTAGGAAGGTTAATGAGCTAAATTCAAGCACATCATTAGAAAACCAATTGACTCAAATCACTGCTATGTTGAACAAACTCGTCATCTGGAGGAGTTCAAAAGGCGATAGTGTGTGGAATTTGCTGTTTAGAAGGGCATCCTACTGATTCATGTCCTACATTACAAGGGGGAGAAGTAAATGCTTGTTTTCCCTAACCAAGGTCAAAGAAAGTACGATCCATTTTCAAACACCTACAATGAAGGATGGAGGGATCATCCTAACCTTAGGTATGGACCTAGAAACAACCCCCTGGTTTTGACCAAACCCAGCGTCAACCATCTGCTCAAGATAAAACGAACTTCCTTTTGGAGCAAATGATTAAGAAAATGGATGACCAAAAGAAGGAATCGACCTTAGGTTCCAAAGTTTAGAAATGAGTATTAAGCGGGTTCAAGAGAGACAAAGCGCAACGAGATACCATGTTTAGTAACCTGCAAGCCCAATTGCAAAATAGATTACCATCTCAACCCTTCCAGAATCCCAAAGAAAATGTGAGTACGATAAGACTAAGGAGTGGAAAGGAACTTAATGAACCTAAAAACAACAGAGAGGTAGAACTCGAACTAGAGGTTAAGGAATCTGAACCTGACTTAAAGAAGGATAACTCCTCTAATGCTAAAGAGATAAGTGACACTAAGAAAAGTCGTTATGAACCTATTCCACCTTTCCCTAGTAGATGAGAAGCATAACTCCTAAAATAGATGAGGCAAACCAAGAAATTTTAGAAACATTCAGGAAGGTAGAGATCAACATTCCTCTCCTAGATGCCATTAAACAAGTTCCTCGTTATGCTAAATTTCTTAAGGAGCTTTGTACTTCTAAAAAGAAAATTAAAAGGAAATGAGAAGATAAGAGTGGGGGAGAATGCATCTGCTTGTTTTTCAAAAGAAGCTCCCTCCTAAATGTAAGGACCCGGTGTGTTCTCTGTCCCTTGTAAGATTGGAAACCTATACTTTGACGAGCCATGCTTGATTTAGGTGCTTCCATTAATGTGATGCCTCGGTCTGTTTATGATAAACTGAATTTGGGAGAGTTGAAGAAAACTGGGCTAGTAATTCGGTTGGCTGATAGAAGTAGTACGTATCCGGATGGAGTCTTAGAGGATGTCTTAGTCCAAGTCAACGAGCTTATTTTTCCTGCTGATTTTTATGTACTTGGACATGGGTAATGCATGCCATGACATTCCTATTTTGCTTGGTAGACCATTTCTTAAAACATCTAGGACAAAAATAGATGTACATGGGGGAACATTGACTATGGAATTTGATGGTGATGTTATTAAGTTCAATATTTTTGATGCCTTGAGATTTCCTGCAGATGTAAATTATGTTTGTGCACTTGATACAATTGATGAAATGTCCCAAAATGTTTATGATTTGTCTCAAGAAGATGAATTGTTAGCTGTGATTACCAAAGGGTTGGATCATTACGTATTTCATGCTATACCCTATCATGTTAACTCGGGACTAGTAGATAGCATAGAGTCTTTGTTACAATTGCAAGTAATGGAAAAACCTAATATGATAAAGTTGCACTGTAAATCATGAAAAGTTGCTACCTTCTCTTGTTTCACCCCTAAATTAGATTTGAAACCCTTGCCTGAAAATTTAAAATACGCTTATTTAGGAGATAATGAGACCTTACCTGTTATAATTTCTAATGCACTAACACTTGAACAGGAAGATAAGCTTATTAAGGTGCTTAGAGAACATAGTGAAGCTTTAGGGTGGACTTTAGCGAGACTTGAAAGGGCTGAACCCAACATTGTGTTCACATAAAATCACTTTAGAGTTAGAGGTTAAGCCTAAGAGAGCCCCTCAACGTAGATTAAACCCACCTATGATGGAGGTAGTGCAAAAAGAAATTCTTAAGTGGATCGATGCTTGGAGTGATCTACCCCATAGCTGATTCTGAATGGGTTAGTCCAATTCATGTAGTTCCTAAAAGGGGGTACAACGAGTAGTACAAAACAAGGAAGGTGAACTAGTCCCTACTAGAGTCCGGAGCGGCTGGAGAGTGTGCATTGACTATAGAAAACTAAACAAAGCCACAAAGAAAGATCATTTTCCCTTGCCTTTTATGGACCAAATGTTAGAAAGATTAGCTGGAAAGACACATTATTGTTTTCTAGATGGATATTCGGGGTATATTCAAGTCCCTATAGCTCCTGAAGATCGGGAAAAGACCACTTTTACATGTCCCTTTGGCACTTATGCTTTTAGGAGAATGCCTTTTGGTTTATGTAATGCTCCTGCTACATTTCAAAGATGTATGATGAGTATCTTTTCTGAGTTTATCACCAAGATTATGGAAGTTTTCATGGATGATTTTACTGTGCATGGTGATTCATTCGATGAGTGTTTACATCACCTTACTTTAGTACTCGGGCGGTGCATCGAAACTAATTTGGTACTTAATTTTGAAAAGTGTCATTTCATGGTTGAACATGGGGTCGTATTAGGGCATGTTGTGTCATCTAAGGGTTTAGAAGTTGACAAGGCAAAAGTAGACATCATTCAATCTTTACCCTACCCCAAATGCGTTAAGGATGTAAGATCATTTTTAGGTCATGTTGGATTTTATAGGAGATTTATTAAAGACTTTTCAAAGATTGCCTCTCCTTTATGTGCTTTACTTGCAAAGGATGTTAAATTTGATTTTCATGAGGAATGTGAGAGGGCGTTTGATGAGCTGAAGCTAAAATTGACCACTACTCCTATTGTACAACCTCCTAACTGGGCCTTACCTTTTGAGTTGATGTGTGATGCTAGTAATAAGGCGGTAGGGGCTGTCTTAGGTCAAAAAGTAGGAAGGGTACCACATGTAATTCATTATGCTTCTAGAACTCTTGACCAAGCACAATGTAACTATACCACGACGAGAAAAGGAAATGTATGCTATTGTTTTTGCTCTCGAAAAGTTTCGTCCTTATCTGCTAGGTGTGAAAGTTACTTGTTTATACTGATCATGCTTGCTATTAAATATCTCTTGAAAAAGAACGACTCTAAACCAAGATTGATTAGATGGGTCTTATTACTACAAGAATTTGAAATAGAATTTAAAGACAAGCGAGGAGCTGAAAACTTAGTCGCGAGACCATCCGAGTAGGCTAGAAAATGGGGAAAGTAGTGATTCTTTCGGTGATTGTTTTCCTGACGAGACTTTATATGTTGTCATTGATAAATTACCTTGGTATGCTGACATAGTAAATTACATAGTTGCCAAAACTTTTCCAAGAGACATGTCTAGAGCCCAAAAAGAAAAGATAAGATCTCGGGTTAAATATTATGTTTGGGATGACCCGTACTTGTGGAAATTTTGTGGAGATCAAATTATAAGGCGTTGTGTAGATGACACTGAGTTTCATTCGATTTTAACTTTCTGTCACTCATCTGAAAGTGGAGGGCATTTTGGCCCAAAAAGAACAGCACACAAAGTTTTAGAATGTGGATTCTATTGGCCTACTATTTTTCGTAATGCTTATGATTTTTGCAAAAAATGTGAAGCATGCCAAAAGACAGGAAATTTATCGGGGAGGAATCAAATGCCCTTATATAATATGTATGTGTGTCAAATATTTGATGTGTGGGGAGTGGATTTCATGGGACCATTTCCCTTTTCCTTTGGTTTTACTTACATACTCCTGTTTGTTGATTATGTGTCTAAATGGGTTGAAGCGATAGCTACTAAAGCTGATGATGCTAAGACTGTGGTGAAGCATGTTAAATCTCGTATTCTACATAGATATGGAGTACCTAGAGCAATCATTAGTGATAGAGGGACGCATTTTTGTAATAAAACATTAGGTACCACTGCTAGCTAAATACCATGTAATTCATAAGGTATCTACAAGTTATCATCCCCAAACAAATGGCTAAGCTGAAATCTCTAATAGAGAAATCAAAGGAATTCTAGAAAAAGTTGTTAGACCAGATAAGAAGGATTGGAGTCTTAGGTTAGATGAAGCTCTCGGGCTTACGGAAGCTGCATACAAGACCCCTATAGGTATGTCACCTTACGAGACTAGTCTTTGGAAAAGCATGTCATCTTCTGTAGAGTTAGAGCATAAATCATATTGGGCTGTAAAGAAGTGTAATTTAGATTATGACTTAGCGGGAAAGGAACGTAAGCTGCAACTTGCAAGAATTAGAAGAGATTCGTATGGAGGCTTATGACAATTCGGTAATTTATAAAGGTAAAGCCAAAGCATTTCATGATGCTAAGCTTGTCGGGAAGGAATTTCAAAAGGGGAGAAAGTGTTATTGTTCAATTCAAAACTAAGGCTTTTTCCTGGAAAGTTAAACTCTAGATGGCTAGGACCATTTGAGGTAGTAAAGACTTATCCACATGGGGTCATTGAGATTAAAAGCTATTCTACTAACAAAATTTTTAAGGTGAATGGTCACGGGTTAAAGAATTTTTATGAAGGAAGCCAAATTTGCTTAGTAGAGGAGATACATTTAGAAGATCCATGAGTGACAACGATGTCGAGCCAAAGACTAGTAAACAAAGGCGCTGGTTGGGAGGCAACCCAACATTTTCGGGGAAGTTTCTATAATTTTTACTTTAATTTAATTTTTATTTTTATTTAGCATGCATTAGGGACAATGCATGAATTAAGTGTGGGGAGTGCATCCTGCATTTTAATTTTATGCATTTATCTTTATTACATTTTAATTTTATGCATTTATCTTTATCTTATTTTTTGAAAAAAAAAAAATAATATTCTTGTAAAGAAATGCATGAACATGAATATATGTTAGGTTAACTTGCTTAAATTTTTCTACTTCTAATTTTTCTTTCCCTTTGAAAGTGAGAAATTTGAACATGTTAATTGTCATTCGAGTTATTTGAGTTGATCTTCATATATTTCTTCAAGTAGTGACAATCATAATTTTTACGTCAATTTGATCATGTTATATGATCGTGATAGAGGCAATAAATTGACTTAAACCGTTCACCTAGACTACTGAACTTAGCAGATTGACTCATTAAAATTTTGATTTTTCTTGTTTTGCCTACTTAAAAAAAATTAAAAAAATAAAAAATAAATAAAAAATTGTTAGTTTACCAACATGGGTCGGAGTTGGTGGCTCGGCGCCATTTCCCCTTAAGTTTAGGTCTCAAGTTGAGCCTTATGAATGGAGTAACCCATGCTGGGAGAGTCATGCCCCTTTTAGGCCGATCAATGGCTCGAACCATACTAACGGAAAAAAAAAAAAAAAAAAAATAGAGCATTAACTCCAGCACCTCTGTTTGGGTGAGTGGGAGACAGGGAGTGTTATATTTCTAAGACCCTATATGGGCCTCGAATATGTGCTTGAATGGAGTTATATATATATATATATATATATATATATATATATATATATATATATATATATATATATATATATATATATATATATAAAAGGTTTGCAAAACAAGTTTATTATCGATTTTTAGTGAGTTATCTGCTGATTCAGTGTCTCTATAACCATACTGCACCTTAATTTTTCCCATCCTAAAAAGTTTTAGACCTCTTGACCGGAATGTACATGTTTGAAAAATATGGATAAATTTTTGATTGTTGCTTAATTAAAAGAGATATTGTGAGGCTGATGAATATACTCTCGATGGCAATGAAAATGTTTAGTTCTTCACTTGCTTGGGAAAGACAAAAATTTCATCAAAGTATTTTTGAAAGCAAGGCAAACTTAGTGTATATTTTATGTTTTATGTATATCTTTATAAGAAAGCGTATTATTAGATTGAGTCTTAGATTTCTTTGCACGAGGACGTCCAAAGTCTAAGTGTGGGGCATTTGTTAAGTCGTATTTTATACGTATTTTTAGTAGTTATTTAGTTTATATTATATAGTTTATTTTATCTAATTTATTCTATTTTGTCTATTTATAGGTAATTATCGAATAAAGTGGGGAAGAGAAGAAAAGTCGTTAAAAGTGGATTTTTAGCTACCGACAAGCATCCAAGAAAATATATGAAGTCGATCCATAAATATAATATGTAATAAAATATTTATTTTAGGATATTATATTTTAGGAAATCCTAAGTGGAATAGAAAAGGGAAACTTAGAAGAGAAGAAAGAGAAATAAACCCTAACTCTTTCACCCTATATATACTACTTATTATCATCATGGAGGAGAGAGCTAGGAAGACCCACACATCATCACCACCTCACGCTTGCTGCTCATCTCACGCCTGTTGCTGCTGCTGCCCAGCTCCTTCCCACGCCACCTCCTGCTTCTGTCAATCCCTCACACCAGCCCTTCGCTGCCTTCCCAAGCAGCCACACACACAGCTCACGTTTGCTGCCGCTGCTGCTTGTTCCTGCTGCCGCTGCTGCCCCTTGCTGCTGCTGCTGTCCACTGCCCAGCCAGCCACCATTCCATCATCATCTTCTTCATCTTCCCGGGTCAAAGAAACTAATATCGGTAGTATAATTTAGTTTTGTAATTTTTATTAGAAAAGATTGAGTTTTTATTGATAGATTAATACTAAAGATGCTAGTTTTATTTAGTTTACATGTTTTAAATTACATGATGTGTGAGTAGTTTTTCTTATACTTAGTATAATCTCATTGAAGCCATGTTAAATTACTTATTTTGAAACAAAGTTTTGATTTTTATTGTCTTATTGATTTGATCCATGATTTTATGATAATTTGTGTTTAATGTTTATGAATTTATGTCTAATTAATTAGAGTGCACGCTATTTAGTTTTATATAAATTCATGTGATAGTTTAGAGGGTTTAAGTACGTAATTGCTTGATCTTTTAGACATAAGTATCACCCTAGTTAATCATGGATGGCTCATACCCATCTCTTTTAATTAGGAAATTATCATAGATCCTTCTTAAATCAATTTGCTAGTAGATTGGTTATTAGGTGCTAGATGATGTTTTTCTAATACTTAATGCTCTAATTTGATTAAATTCTAGTGCTAGTGCTAGGGTTATCAATATTAGTAGGGTTTATATTAGGGCTAGGCCTAAGTAAACTAATAACTAAGGAAAAACGGGGAAGATCCGCTAGTGGTTGTCTTCTACGGTTTAGCTCATGGGTAGATCAATTTGTGTGTTAATGATAAATAATAATTTGCATGGTGGATATAGATTATACTAAGTGTTTTTATAAATTTGCTATCTTTGATAATTATTTGTTTGCTTTTTAGTTATTTTCTTTAGTTTGTCAATTTTTATTTATAAATATATAGTCTTTTATTATTAATTTCATTACCCCCTAAAGATCAGTATTTTAGGTTAGTTTTAGTAATTTTATTTTAATTTAATTTTGAGTCTTTATATATTTTAATTTTCAGAATTAATTTTCTGTTAGTGTTTATTATTTTTGAGTCAGTTTGTTAGAAATTAGTTTTAAAATAGTTTCTTTTGTTATTTTTCTTGTTTTATTTTCTTTTAGGGTTTAGATAGAGTCCTAGTTTGCTGTGATTAAATTTTAGAATTTTTGGAATTAATTTGATATTTTTTCAGATTTAATTCTTGAATTTAATTACTGCAGGTTTTTAATAAAATAAATTCGTAAATTAGATTTTAAATTTTGTTTTTATATTTTTAGGGTCTGGTTAGGTTTAGAAAATTAGTATTATTATTCTGGGTAATTTTAGTATTTATTTTCGTAATTATTTTAGTGCAGAATATTATTTATTTAATTTTCTGTTTTAGAATTTATTTAATTTCTGCTTTAGTTTTCTTTTCTGAAAATTTATAAAAAAAAAACATTCCTGGGTTATTCCAAGCTTTATATTCTGTCTGGAATATTTATTTTTATTATTAGATAATTTTTTTGTTATTTTTAGTTATTTAATTCTGAATTATTCTACGTTTTAATTTTCTGTTTAAGTTTTTATTTGATTTTCTGTTTTGATTTTTCCAGAATTAATTAGGATAGTTTTGTTAAATTTAGATTATTAGAATAATAGTGCATAATCTCAGTAGTTTTTCTTAGAATTAAAATTAGAAATTTAGTAGTTAAGTTGATTTGTTTGAATTTTATAAGGTAAATAACTAGAATAGTTAGTTTAATTAGATTGGAAGTTTGATTTTTTTACAGTATCTTTCCTCGTGGATTCGATCCCTACTTGCCCTTACTATATTGTTTATTATAAGCCTAAGTAGTGGTTTAATTTGTTGCTGTACGATAAGCTTAACAACCTGTCCAAAGAGAAAATGGACGAGAAAGAAGAAAAGGGCTATGATGGCCACATGGAGTGACGAAGACTCATCGGAAGATGACGAGGACTCGAGATGACTCAAAGTGTCCGATGACAATCTCTGACACGAAGCTGAAATAGAGTCGGACTCGGACTCGGACAATCAGTAAACAAATCCTCAAGAGGTAATCGAATACTTTCTAAAATTCTCCAAAGCTGATTTAGCCAAGTATATTTTCACTTTAGAAGAAAAGTCCAATTCTAATTCCTCTCATTTCAAAGAAAAACTTGAGTTAATTTCCTCTGAGAGCATTTCTTTGAAAAATGAATTGGAAAAGCTGAGACTCGCTCTCGGAGAACTCAAGACTAGTGCTCAATCTAATGAGGCCGAGTCCGAGTTACTCGAGAAAAGAAAATGAGCGACTAAAGCAAAACCTCATTGAATCTCGGGATCTTGTTTTAAAATTTACTCAAGGTCAGAAAAATCTTGACATGCTCTTAGGATCTCAATGTGTCTCCTTCGAGAAAAGAAGGTCTTGGTTTTAACAAAGAGGAGGAATCCAACTCCTACTCAAAACTTTTCAAAAGGATTCCGAAGCTGTAAAGTTCGGGAAAGCTGAGCATAGTCCTACTCATAAAAATGAAAGAAGGACTGAGCCCGGACTCAGTTTATAGGAGAGAATCATCTCCTCCAGTTTATAAAAGAAAAGTTTTCAAAAAGAAAGAGACACGAGACTCGGTTCTCTAAACAAAAGACTCGAGAATCAGACTAAACCCAAAGTAATTCAAATATGGGTTCCGAAAAACCTTCTTCCTCGGAAAAGGACCACGGTAAAGAGTGTTACTTGGGTTCGTTAGAGGAAGTGAGAAGGGTTAGCTTGTCTCTGTTTTGCGAGGTACTCGAAAAGATCAAAAGGACATCGGTACTGGACGGTGGATGTTCACGCCACATGTCGGGAGATTCGGGACTCTTTTCTGAGTTAGAAGAGTACAAAGGAGGAAAAGTCACTTTTGGAGATGAAAGCAAAGGCAAGATAGTTGGGATAGGCAAGATTGGAAAGGGAAGCAATCTGGTCAGCCCGGTTTACCTTGTCAAAGGATCGAAGTACAATCGCTTAGCATCTCTCAAGCTGTGCGATAAAGGTCAAGAGGTAAGATTCACTCGGACCAACTATTACATTTCGATGATACTACCAAGAAGATCAAGCTCTCGGGTAAGAGATCGGGTAACACTTATATTATTCCTCTTTCGACCCGAATCGGAATTTATCTTGTTTGAAAGCATCTCTTCATGATGACTCATGGACATGGCATCGTAGATTAGGCCATATTAGCATGCATACTATCAAGAAATTGGCATCTCATGGTTTGGTTAGAGGTTTACCTAACTATGCTTTTGAGAAAGATAAAGTCCGTGAAGCATGCACAAGAGGGAAACAAGTCGGATCTTCATTCAAATCCTTGAAGACAGTTTCAACATCCAAAGTGCTTGAGCTGTTACACATGGACTTATGTGGTGAAATCCTGTTAAGAGCCTCGGAGGTAAATCATATGTACTCGTTATTATAGATTATTATTCACGATTTACCTGGGTGTGTTTTCTTAAGCATAAAAATGAAGCATTCAAAGAGTTCAACAAGCTCTGCAGAAAAATCCTAGTTGAGTCTCGAGTCGGATCCAAAAATTCAAACCGACCATGGAAGGGAGTTCGACTACTCGGAATTCTCGGAGTTTTGTGACAAAAATGGTATCTCTCACAACTTCTCAGCACGAAGAACTCCTCAACAAAATGGAGTAGCGGAGAGAAAGAACAGAAATCTTGAAGAAATAGCTAGGACAATGATGATTGAGCACAATCTATCCTACTATTTGAGCTGAGGCGATCAACACTGACCAACTACACTTTGAATAGGTGCCTCATCGGACCCATACTGAAGAAAACACCATATGAGCTCTACAAAGGGAAGAAACCCAATATTTCCTATTTCAAACCTTTTGGATGCAAATTCTTTGTTTATAACAATGGTAAGGATCACTCGACCAAGTTTGATGCTCGGTCGGATGAAGGTATTTTTCTGGGTTATTCATATCATAGTAAAGCTTATCGCATTTTCAATAAGTGAACTAACAAAGTGGAAGAAAGCATCCACGTTGTGTTTGATGAGATTGAACAGGAAAAACCAAGTGAATCATCATTCTCGGACCTAAAGCTCAGCAGAGAAGAAGATCGTGATGAACCCGAGTGTGTTAAGATTCAAACTCAAACAGCTCGGAATGAAGTCACTCATAATGAAGTGACTTAGAACGAGACAACTCAAGAATCCACTCGGAATGCTAAAGAGCAAACTGATCACTCGGACCAAGCCTCTAAAGATCAAGCAATTCAGCCTACGGATCTTGTCAATCGGAAAATAGGTAGAGCTTTCAATTACGCGTATAGTCATCCACTAGAAACATATCATCCGATATCAACGAGTGGGGTAAGAACTCATTCCTCTCTTCAAAATCTATGTGCATTCACTGCATTCATTTCATTAACTGAACCTAAAAATGCACTAGAGGCCCTAAATGAACCTGAATGGGTAGAGGCCATGCAACAGGAACTCAATCAATTCGAAAGAAACCAAGTCCGGACTCGACCAAACGACCTTCCGACCACCCAGTCATAGGAACCAAATGGGTTTTCAAGAACAAACTGGATGAAAGTGGGTTGGTAGTCAAAATAAGGCTTGACTTGTGGCTCAAGGTTACAATCAAGAAGAAGGGATTGATTGTGGAGAAACCTTGCACCTGTTGCGGAATTGAAGCTATTAGAATCCTATTGGCATTTGCATCTAGCATGAATATCAAATGGATGTTAAGTGTGCATTTCTCAATGGTTTTATTGAAGAGGAAGTCTATGTTGAGCAGCCCCTGGATTTGAAAACTTGGATTTTCCAAACCATGTTTTCAAACTTCAAAAAGCTCTTTATGATCTTAAACAAGCTCCCAGAGCTTGGTATGAAAGACTCGAGCAATTTCTTGGTTCAAAATGATTTTAGAAGGGTCGGATCGACAAGACTCTCTTTATAAGAACCAAGGGAAAGATTTCTTCCTTGGTTTACAAATCAAACAAGACAAAGATGGAATCTATGTCCATCAATCAAAGTATACCAAGGAGCTGCTAAAGAAATACAAACTCCAAGATGTAAAGCACGCAGCTACACCCATGAGCAGACGAGTATAAAACTTGACTCGGACAAGAAAGGTAAAGTAATAGATCGAAACTCTATCGAGGTATGATTGGATCTTTACTATATCTTACTTCCAGCGAGCCGGATATAATGTTCGGTGTATGTTTATGTGCAAGATTCCAAGCTAATCCAAAAGAATCCCATCTCACTGCGGTGAAGAGAATATTGAGATATCTTGCGGGGACTCATAACTTAAGTCTATGGTACTCAAGAGACTCGGAACCGACTCTCATTGGATACTCGGATCCTGATTATGCTAGGTACAAAGTTGATAGAAAGAGCACTTCAGGAGCTTGGCAATTTCTAGGTCAATCCCTAATATCTTGGCACTCAAAGAAGCAAAACTCGGTAGCTCTATCAACTGCCGAAGCTGAGTATATTGCAGCTGGAGCATGCTGTGCTTAGATTTTATGGATAAAGCAACACTTGAGAGATCTTGGACTTTCTTTCAAATAAGTTCCAATCAAGTGTGATAAACAAAGTGCAATCAGCATCACCAAAAATCCGGTTCGAGCACTCAAAAACAAAACACATTGAGGTCAGGTATCATTTCTTGAGAGACCATTCTGAGAAAGGTGATATTCAACTTGAATTCATTCCTACTAATCTTCAATTAGCTGATATTTTGACTAAGCCTCTTAGTGAAGATCAGTTTTGTTTCATTAGGAATGAGCTTGGAATGTTAAATGCATAATTATATGCTTCTTATGTGAGAATCTCATTATATGATTATGTGTTATGTGTTTACATTTCATTAATAACCATTATTTAAGTTGACTTAGTGACACCGAGCCGATAGTTATTATTTGTGTGTAGTTTCGAGTTACTCGAAACTAAGCTGAGTCAAACTCGGATTGTTGATCAAAGTGTACATCAAATCTCCGAAATAATCTCTCGGATAAGTGGAGAATTTCAGAATTTTTTTCAAAATCTTTTCTCTCTCTCTCGCTGCTGTGATCGAGACAACTAGCTATTGGAAGACAAACCGCTAGAATTCTAACCGTTGAGAAGAGAACCGTCACACCAGTCCGAGGTGACTGATGAAAGAGCTGAGTCGGAACGGATATTGAAGGACGATTATTTTCCTATAAATAGCGCCTATTCTCCTTCATCTCACTACTTTACATTTCATTTACTCTCTCTCTCTTCTCGAGATTAAAAATTCGCGCACAAGCTCTCTACGTCTACAGTGACTTCGGACATTTTCAAGCTTTGTGAAGCTCATCTCAAGTAAGCTCGACTACTCTCAACTCTTTCTTCTACTCTTTTACTTTCACTCTCGTCGACCTATTCTCTTCTACTCTCTCTCAAGGTTTCACTTTTCTCTCTTTTCTCATCCAAAATGCTGAAAAGAGGTTCTCATCCTGACTTTTTGGCTCTTCCTCAAAGAAGCCTCGCACAAAAAGCCAAGAAGGCTCCTCCAACTCAAAACCTCTCGTCACCCGAGCATCTTGTGCTGGATGATAAGTTCTTCCTAACCACCAAATTCTCGTGGTTGCCCCACATCCAAACAACTAGGGCTTATAACTTTCTTTGTTTCAGCGAGTTCATCTACCCCGAACTCGTATCCGAGTTTTACACTCATCTTACAAGCTACGAAGGTGTTCTAACCTCCAAGGTTCGAACATAACTGTTCGTATAAACACTTCCCTTCTCCATCGCTTGTTTAAGGTCTCCTCTGTTTTCTTGAATAGCAACCCTCTTCCTTTCACTCGAAGTCCCCGACGACTTCTTTGAAAAGTACGCAAAGAGTTCCCCGAGTCACGCAAAAACTTTTACGTGACTCGGTCGAGGTCGAAGCACGTCTTACGTAGCTTCCTGCTGATGAGAACTTTCTTCTCTCAGCATTCTAGAAAGGAGAACCCCAACTCCAAGCATCTAAAAGCTCTTTTTGACATTCTTGAGGGCTACGAAGTAGACCTCTTTTCTTCCATTATCGAGCAAATGGCAGCTGTGCCAGCTCAACTCCAAAATAAGAAGAACACCCCTCTTCCTTTTGGTGCTCTACTCACCCTTGTCTTCAAACAATTCAAAGTTCCTCTCCCTCGGACCCAAACGTTGTCTCCGAGGCTGCCGTTGTTGTCGGCAAAAAGGAACTTCAGGGGTATGGATATCGGAAACCCAACCTAGTATCTCGGTACACAACTCGGAGCTGAGGCCACCTTCTCCGCCTCGGACTCGGAAAGACACCCCTTTTTCTCTCCCTGCCCCACCTGGTGGTGTTTTCACCTCAGGTGCCTCTAAGTCTCTCTCCTCCATTTTGTCCTCCACTTTCATGGACAAAATCAACTCTGTGTCCTTGGAATTCAAGGACATGCTCCGATCATTCAAGACTGTCTATCGATCCATGACCATCAACCAAAAACAGCCCGAGTCTCAAATCCGAGAGCAGCGAACACTCGCTTATTGAGATGAAGGCCCCGGTGAAGGAGCAGAAGGAGCCGATCGAGTGCCTCCGAAGAGACGGTCCAAGGCAGCTCAGGACCATTGTGACTCGGACACATCCGAAGCGTCCTCGAGCCCAGCCAAGACCTCCTTAGATAGCGGGGAGGACGGAGAAGAAGACCAAGAAGAAGCAGACGCCGAGGAGCCTACGGCTGAGGCAGCTCCTTCCGGGCAGGGGAGGAACAAAACGAAGAAGAAGAAGGACCAGGTGAGGGTCAAAATGCTCCTCAAGCTCAACTGGAAGTACTCGGCTCGGACAGCGAGTCCGAGTGGGTCGAAGACCTAGTTGCACAAGAAAAAGCTGCAGCGGGTTAGGCCGAGCGGACCCCTCCAGCCTACCGAGCTCCACATGAAGGAACCTCTCGGATCCTCTCGTTCGGGTCGGCCACTCGGAGCTGAGCCCTTAACGGTGATCCTCGTCCTCCCTCCGCCGCGCTCAAGCACATCGTCAAGATCCTACCAGCGGCTGGCGTACCACTCGTCCTTCCTCTTCTACTCGGACAACCCCTTCTCCCTCTTAGGCGCCATGCAGTGTGTCACAATTCCAAAGACTCGCGATTCTTCTTCTTCCTGAAATTTCTTTTCCTTTTACTTATCTCTTTTGTCCGGACATTAAATATGTACTACTTGTTGTATTCTTCCCATTTTTTTTTATTTTTGCTGAAAGGCAAGGGGGAGAATATAGATAGGAAAACCTGTTGTCTTGTTTAGGGGAGTTTCTCACTCTCTATCTCTATATATACTTTCTTTACTTCAATGAATTAATGCATTCCTTTCAAATTCTCTAAGCTTATTATTTAATGCAAACATTTCGAGTTAGCATCATCTTTAAAATAAATGCATTTCATTGATAATTGTTGAGTATCTATTCTTTATGATCCGATACTTTAAGTATGCTTTAAGTATGCTTTACTTATCTTATTTTCTGCGCAAGTATACAAAAACATATCGATATCACTAATAAAGTTTCTGTCTAAGTATGGAATGCCTTTCATCAAAAGGGGAGATTGAAGACTCGGACTTTACTCCGCACATTTACGAGTTCAATAAAGGGAATCGGGTATAAGACTTTCTCACTTATAGAGTTTTGATTCCAAGTCATTCTCTCGTACCTTAGAAACTTTTCTGAGTGATATAGTTTTTCCTCTAAGTGATATAGCAATTATTTCATGTATTTTTGCTTGTCTCGTGTGACTCGGAAAACATATATGCAATCACGTTGTTTCACTCAATTCCGAGTCTCTCATCACTTAGAATTATCGCATGTTTAGATGACTAGTATTCGCATAACCGCACTCAGGTCCGACTTCATGTTATAGGTTTTATTCTCGTTATAACCAAGTGCTTCTAGTCTAAACCATGCTTAGTCTAGATCAAGTTTGTTCACTCGATATTCTTTTGTTTAACTTGATACTCGTCTAGACTAACTCGGATGGAATTTTGAGTTTCATGGATATTAGACTCGGAAAATTCCATTCCTTTTTAACTTAGATAATTAGTTAGTTAATTATCTTAATTATGTTATTATCCGTGTCTAATCTTAGACCAAAGTATTTTATACTTTGAGAACCAATTTGATTTACTTTTGTAGGTTATTCAAACGAGGATACACTTTTTGAAATACAAAAGTAACCGGCTTCAAAACGTCAAATCACCAGCCAGACAAGGCTTTTTCCACCTCCGACCTAGCCCCAAAAGACGTGTCGGGGCTATCTATTTCCAAAGCTGGAAATCTGCAAGACCAAGCTAAACGGTGGTTTCCACCTTATCTTTCAAGACACCACCGAGTGGTTTTGGGACTTCTAAAAGAGTCAAGAACCGTTGCCCAGCGTTCATATCTCAACGGATACTTTCCGAGTGACTCGGAAGATCCTTGACAACGGTCATAAAGGACTTCCAGTCGGAAGATGGGGATAACGGCTATGCTGCCTGGTCATCTATATATAGAAGCCAACTCTCAAGACTTGAAGATTGCCGAACATATTGTCAATACACTTACTTAATCAATAGTCATTGTATTCATTCTCAATCTTCTTCTTACAACTCTCACTCTGTAATTCATTATATTCCGAGTTGTAAGGTCTTGTACTCGATTACAAACACTTTCTTTCTTACTCTCTAAGTAAGGTCCCTTAACCGAGCTGTAAGTAGAGCTGGCAATTTTGACCCGACCGGACTCGACCCGATTTTTTGGGTTTTGGACAAGAAATTTGGACCCGAAACCCGAAATTACCCGAACCCAAAACCCGAAAATTTTCGGGTTGGGTTGGGTTGGGTGCGAGTCGACCCAATGGGTCGAGACAAAAAATCACAGTTTTGTTAGGCTTGGTGAGCGAAACTGGAAAATGGCCCATGAAAATACAAAACCCTTCCTGTCCGTCCCTCGCCTCCCCTCTCTCGTGGCTTCCATCGCAGTTTTCTTCCCCAAGCTCTCGCTGCCATTGCCGGCTGCATCTCGCCTCCCGGTCTGTCTCTTGCCTCCCCTCTGTCTCTCGCTTCTCGCTCGTTCGCCTCCCCTCTCTGTCTCTCGTCCGCCCTCTGTCTCTCACTTTTCGCCTCGTTCGCCTCCCTCTCGTCTCTCACCTTCCCTCTCGTCTCGTCGCTGTTCACTACGTTCCGGGCCTAGCATAGTCGGTTCTATTCGCCTTCCCTCCGTCCGTCGCTGTTCGCTTCTATTCCGGGCCTAGCGCAGCCGGCGTAGTTCGCCTTCCCTCTCGCTCGTCGCTTCTCGCTCGTTCCCTCTGTCTTCCTCTTCCATTGCCGACCCTCATGCCGCCACAATGTCGACCTAGCACAGCCGCCCGTGGAAGAAGAACATCCGGTTCGGGTAGTTCGACGCCTGGTCTACCTCCTCTTGCCCGAAGTAGTGGAACCTCAAGCCCTCCTTGCTCCAATTCTCCGGGTTTACCTCTCGATTTATC
This sequence comes from Talinum fruticosum, assembly GCA_021018815.1. Lineage (NCBI taxonomy): Eukaryota > Viridiplantae > Streptophyta > Magnoliopsida > Caryophyllales > Talinaceae > Talinum > Talinum fruticosum. The sequence continues at coordinate 4,649,501 of JAITYX010000010.1, read as the reverse complement.
TTTGTAATCTTTATTTACCTCTTTGTAATCTTTGTTTGAATGCTTCAATTCATCGAGTTCCGCTTGTTCATTTCTGCTTTTTTTTTTTTGTTTGGGAGGGGGCACTGGGGTGATTGGGTGAATTTCGATATAGTGCTTCACTTGATTTCATTATGAAAACAATGGTCACTGAGATGTAAAAGGATTGTGTAAATTGATTGATAATGGTGACACCTTTGACTATCTGTCATTATTGTTAAGTGAATGCCAACCTACTAGAATTAGGTTTTGGGCCTTGAGAATTACCGAGAATAATGATACTAATTTGTTTAGAATTCTTGGTTGTATTTTTGTTGCAAGGGTGATTTGCAAATGTAGGTTGTTTAGGGTAAGCCGACTACAATTTGGAACTAGTTTTTTGAATCTAGGCAATATATATTTGTGAATCTAGGCTCTAATGGAACTAGTTTCCATGTAATTCAGCAGTTTATGGTAGGGTAAGTCGGCTACAATTTGGACCTATCCACACTCGCCTAAGCGGGACTTTGGGTGTGTAGATTTGGATTCGAATTTTTGGTTGTATGAGGTTCCTACTTGCTTAATGTTTGTAGAGCTCGTTTCACTTGCTAATTTGTTGGATATCTCATGGCCATGGTTTCGGAGCTTAATGAAAACCTATTGTGGAAAATAAACGTATTCTCAATCATTTTCAATTGTTGGTAGTGTCGGGCACCACATGATTGAGATGGAACGAAACCCAAGTATAATTAATTACCCACATGCTATATTGCTTGCTAATTTGAAGCCAATGAGAAATGGACAAAATGAGGAACGTCATACTTAGATTTGCTTGTTTAATTTGGAACATATACCGCACGACCTAATCCATTTTTTTCGGAGACGAAACCCAAGTACTATTTAACTTGGAACAAAACACTCACCATAAAACTCAACATAAAAATAAACAAAGATTTTTATGATTACATTTAATAGACAAAGTGAGGCGAAGCCTAAGTAAAATCATTTAGGTACTTGTGTTTTGTTCACATGCTTTTGCGAAGATTAAGTTTCGATTTTAAGATTCTATTTAACTTGCAATTTACTGAAATTAAGTTTTAGATTTGCTTGTTTAATTTTAGTGGTCAATATTTGTTAATTTAGTAAGAAAGATGCTAATGTGTCAATATTTTTCATTTTATAGGAAGCTCTACCCCATCATCAGCACCGTTTAGTGTTGAATCGGATGGAGATATTTCTTCATCAAGGAAAAGGCGGTGGAGTTCACCTATGTGGGATCACTACAACATTAAGGAAGGCAAGTTCTTCGCTGATGGTAAGGCTCGTGCTTATTGTAAATATTGTAATGGAGGGCCCATAAATGCGGAATCGGACATGGTACCTCTAACTTTAGACGTCATATCGAGAGTTGTAGTGCCCGTGCAAGTAACGATGTGGGTCAATTAATGATGGCTAAAGATGGGAAGTTGGCTAGAAAATTTGAGAAATTTGTCTATAAGGAATTGGTTACTCTAGCTATTATTAGACATAGTTATCCTTACATGTATGCAAAACATGAAGGAAATCGACTAATTCATCGTTATTTAAATGAAGATTGTAATTCAATATCTAGGAACACGGCAAAAAATCATACATTGAAGATCCATAAATGGGAAAAGGAAAGGCTTATAAAGTCATTAAGCCACGTTCCTTCTAGAATTTGTTTGACTAGTGACTTATGGACTTCTAGTGTGGGTCATGGTTTTCTCTCCTTAACTCGCTCATTATATTGATGCCCAATGGAATTTGCATGCTAAGATACTGAGCTTTAGTCACATGCCTCCTCCCCACAATGCACATACCGTGCATGATAGGCTTCATGACCTACTAAAGGAGTGGAAAATTCATAAGAAAGTCTTCACCATTACATTAGATAATGCTCGATACAATGATAATATGCAAGACTTGTTCCGTGATACTCTTAATATGCATGCTAGATTGCCTTGTAGTGGTGAATTTTTCCATGTGCGATGTGGTGCTCATGTATTAAATTTGATTGTGAAAGAAGGATTGAAGTTGATTGATGTGGGGATAACTAAGGTTGAGTTGGTGAAATATGTGACTAGTTCCGAGGGAAGAAAATTAAGATTTGCGGAAATTGTGTCGGGTCTTGGCATTGATTGTTCAAGAAGCTTATGGTTGGATTGCCCAACAAGGTGGAACTCTACCTATAAGATGTTAGTGCGGGCATTACCTTATCGAGGTGCATTTTCAAGTATGAGGTGGATGGAGAGATCTAGTTCTTGTTTTCCTGAACTTCCTACGGATGAAGAATGGTCTAGGATTGAGAAAATTTGTGAGCTTCTTCAACCTTTTGATGAAATAACCACTCGTTATATCTGGTCAAAAATATCCAACAAGCAAACTTGTATTTGAAAAATGTATGGAGGATTGAACTTTTATTGTCTTCACTTGCTGATTGTGATGATCCTTTTATTAAAGCTATGGCGACGAAAATGAAGGGGAAATTCAAGGACTATTGGAATTCTTATAGTACAATCCTTTCTTTTGTTGCCATTTTCGATCCTCGTTACAAATTTCAATTTGTCAAGTATTGTTTTTCACAATTGGATTCTGAAACTGCGGAGTTAAAGTCCAAGCTTGTCAAAGATCAATTATACAAGCTCTTTGGTGAATATGTGAAAGACAATCCCATATCAAATGTGGGTGGGGCAAGGAAAGAAGATGATGCTCTAGCGGTATGTTTTGAAATTTTCTTCTATTTGTTCTTTTATAAATTATAATACATTATGAAGACTCGGACATTTCTCAACGCATTTCGAGTTGCACTAAACCGATCGAGTATAACAACCCCATGCTTTTAGAGTTTTGATTCCAAGGCATTCTCGGTATCACGTAAACTCCTTTGAGAAAAATAAGTATCTTTACGTGTGATACGTCTATCACTTAGTACATTTATCTGTTTATCTGTTTGAGACTCGGAAAAGTTGTTCTTTGTTCCGAGTCCGTCTTCACTCGCATTTATCGCGAGACTAATGCTTCGTTTTTTTTACTCGGAATCTTACTTCGACTACAAGCTCTTTTTCTGTTAGAGTAAATTTCCTTAGTCTGTTTCATGCTTAGTCTATATCAAGTTTTCTCACTCCGATATTCTCTTTAGAACTTGTTCTATCGCTTAGACTAAGTCGGATGGAATTCCGAGTACCATGGATATTGGACTCGGAAAATTCCACTTCATTTCGACTCAAATAATCAATTGCGTAATTATCATAATTACTTTATTATCCGTGTCTAACTTTGGACCAAAGTATTTTATACTTTGAGAACCAAAATTGATTTACTTTTGTAGGTTATTCATTCGAGGATACACCTTTTTCAAACTACAAAAGTAGGCGGCTTGAACGTCAAATCACCAGCGAGATATGGCTTTTCACCTTCCCTGCTCCAGCCCAGGAAGATTGTGTCGAAGCCGTCCGCTTCCATATTCGGAAAAGCTGAACGCCAAGCTTAACGGTGGTTTCCACCTAATTTTTCAAGACACAACCGATGGTTTTAGGACTTCCAAGAGAGTTAAACCGTTGTCCAATGTTCAAATTTCAACGGATACTTTACGAGTGACTCGGAAAGCTCTTATCAACGATCACGAGAAGACTCTTGGTCAGCGAGATGAAGATAACGGCTACTCGCTCGGTTATCTATAAATAGAAGCCACTTCACAAGACTTGAAGATTGCCGAATCTATTTGTTAATACACATACTTGAGAAAAGTCATTGTATTTACTTTCAATCTTCTACTTACAACTCCCATTCTTTAATTCATTACCTTACGAGTTGTAAGGTCTTGTACTTAGTTACAAACTCTTCTTACATTCTTTGTAAGGCCCCTTGACTAAGTCTGTAAAGGTTAACTCAGCTTAGTTGTCCCTAGCTGTAAGGGTTATCTCAGCTAGGAAGTACTAGATCGAGATAAGGGAACTTCGAGTCTAGGAAAACTTGTATAGAGTTATCTAAGGGAGCAACTCGGGTTCGATCGGTTCACGGTATTTTGTGGACTCAAAATAGTGGATTTGACTTCGTGTCCGGATTGACACGGGCCGTGGTTTTCTGCCTCGGGAGGGTTTCCACGTAAAATCTAAGTGTTAACTTTTTGAGTTCATTCTAGACTCGGACAGACCTTACTTGCTCTTGATTTTTTGATTCATTGCTTTACGAGTCCAATCTTTTCGACCTCGTTAATAGACTCGGAATCTATCTTTGTCCCTTTCCTGTGCTAAAGTGTGAGTTTTTCACAAAGAATTTTCTATCACCCTATTCACCCCCTCTAGGGTGACTCGGACTCTCCCAGAGCAAACCTTCAATTGGTATCGAGCCAAGCCTTTCGGAAAGGATCTAACAATCCAAAGGTTTAAAGATGAGATGGCTCGAACACCGGAGAGTTCGACGAAGGAAGATCTTCCAACGAGGCCACCAAAATTTAAAGGCTCTAACTTTGGGCACTTGGAAGAAGCTTATGGAATGTTTCCTCATGGATCATGATGAAGAAGTATGGGAAATCATACAACAAGGAAACTACATTCCAACGAAGACAGATGAATTCAGAATCCTTCCCAAGACAAAGGCTAAGTTCACACCAGCAGAAGCAGAGAAGTTCGGAAAGAATTTCAAAGCCATGAACATTCTTATGTGCGCCATAAGCTCGAGAAGAATACAATCGAGTCTCTGCCTGTGACTCTGCTAAAGAGGTGTGGTATACTTTGGTCAACACCTACAAAGGTACAAGTCGGGTGAGACAAGCGAAGATCGGTCGAGTATCTTCACAAATATGAGCTTTTCAAAATGGAGCCGGAGGAGAACATTAATCGGATGTTCATTCGCTTCACTGAGATCACCAACAATCTCAAGTCTCCGGGAAAGAAAATCTCCCATGAAGAAATGTGCCGAAAAATTCTCGAAGCCTACCCAAGAGACGATGGGGTCCGAAGGTGACTGCCGTAGAAGAGGCTCGGAACCTTTCACTCTTGAAGCCGGACAAGCTCATCGGAAAGCTTCTAACGCATGAGATACATCCGGAAGAAGAAGATGCTGAGGGTACTACCAAAAGGAGCATTGCGCTCAAAGCCTCGAGAATCCAAAGAAGCAAGTCCGAGCTCTTCGACTCGGAAGACGATCCCATGGCACTCATTGCAAGAGGCTTCAAGAGAATGATGAAGCATAAAAGATGGGACAAAAGACCAAAAGAAGAATTCTACAAGAAAGACAAGAGAGATAGAAAAGGTAAGTTTTCTTCTCCTTCAAAGTTATCTTTGTCTAAGAATTACGGATGTTTTGAATGTGGCAGCAAAGACCACATAGTCAAGGACTCGTCCAAAAAGGAAAAGGGACAGGAAGAAGAAAAAGGCCATGATGGCAACATGGAGCGATGAGGACTCATCGGAAGACGACGAGGACTCGGATGACTCAAAGTGTCCGATGGCAATCTCGACTCGAGAATGCGAAAGAGAGTCGGACTCGGAATCGAACAATGAGGAAACTGATCCTCAAGAGGTAATAAACTACTTCCTCAAATTTTCCAAAGTTGATTTAGCTAAATACATTTTTACTTTGGAAGAAAAGTCTAATTCGACTCTTCTCGGTTCAAAGAACAACTTGAGTCACTTACTTCGAGAGCACTTCTTTGAAAAACGAATTAGAAAAGCTGAGACTCACACTCGAGAGAACTCAAGACTAGTGCTCAAGCTAATGAGACTGAGTTTGAGTTACTCGAGAAAGAAAATGAGCGACTAAAACAAAAGCTCACCGAGTCTCAAGATCTGGTTTTAAAGTTTACTCAAGGTCGGAAGAACCTTGACATGCTCTTAGGATCACGAGTGTGTCTCTTTTCGAAAAGAAGGCTTGGTTTCAACAAAGAGGAAGAATCTAATTCTTACTCGGAATTGTTCAAAAGGACTCCGAAGCTGTAAAGTTCAGGAAAGGCTGAGCACGGTCCCATTCACGAAATGAAAGGAGGACCAAGCCCAGGATCTGTTTACAAAAAGAAACCATTTTCTCCTGTTTCAAAAGAAAATGTTTTCGAAAGAAAGAGAAACAGACTCGGTTCTACGAGAGGAAGACTCGAGAATCGAGACAAAACCCAAAGTCATTCAAATCTGGGTTCCAAAACACCTTCTTCCTCGAGAAAAGGACCACGGTAAAAAATGTTACTTGGGTTCGTTAGAGGAAGTGAGAAGGGTTAGATTCTCTTTGTTTTGCGGGTCACTCGGAAGAGATCGAAAGGACACTGGTATCTTGACGGTGGATGCTCACGCCATATGTCGGGAGATGCGGGACTCTTTTACGAGTTGAACAGGACATAAAGGAGGTAGAGTTACATTTGGAGATGATAGCAAGGGCAAGATCGTGGAGATTGGCAAGATTGGGAAAGGAAGCAATCTGGTCGAGTCCGAGTATATCTTGTCAAGGGATTGAAATATAATCTGCTCGGCATCTCTCAACTATGTGACAAAGGTCAAGAGGTAAGATTCACTCGGATTAATTGCATTATCTCTGATGTCTCTACCAAAGAGATCAAGTTGTCGGGTAAGAGATCGGGTAATACATACATCATCCATCTTTCTGACCCAAGTCGGAACCTATCTTGTTTAAAAGCATCTCTCCATGATGATTCTTGGACTTGGCATCGTAGACTACGCCATATCAGCATGCATACTATAAAGAAATTGGCATCTAATGGTTTAGTTAGGGGCTTACCTAAGCTGTGTTTTTGAGAAAGACAAAGTATGTGAAGCATGCACTCGAGGGAAACAAGTCGAGATCTTCATTCAAATCTCTGAAGACAGTCTCCACATCCAACATACTTGAATTACTGCATATGGATTTATGTGGTGAAATCCTTGTGAAGAGTCTCGGAGGTAAATCTTACATACTTGTCATTATTGATGATTTTCACGATTTACCGGGTGTGTTTTCTTAAGCACAAAAATGAAGCCTTCAAGGAGTTCAGCAAGCTCTGCAGAAAGATTCAAGTTGAGTCTCGGACTCGGATTCAAAAGATTCGAACCGACCATAGAAGGGAGTTCGATTACTCGGAATTCTCGAGTTTTGTGACAAAAATGGAATCTCTCACAACTTCTCAGCACCCAGAACTCCTCAACAGAATGGAGTAGTAGAGAGAAAGAATAGAACCCTTGAAGAAATAGCAAGGACGATGATGATTGAGCACAACTTGCCTTACTATTTGCAGGCGAGAGGCGGTGAACACGGCCAACTACACTCTAAACGAGATGCCTCATCGGACCCATTACGAAGAAAACACCCTATGAGCCCTACAAAGGGAAGAAGCCAAATATTTCCTATTTCGGACCATTCGGATGTAAGTGCTTCGTTCACAACAATGGTAAGGATCATCGACCAAGTTCGATGCTCGGTCGGACGAAGGTACTTTTCTAGGTTACTCCTCTCATAGCAAAGCTTATCGCATTTTCAATAATCGTACTAACAAAGTGGAAGAAAGCATCCACGTAGTATTTGATGAGCTTGAACAAGAGAAGCCAAGTGAGTCTTCATACTCGGAAGCTGAAGCTCGGAAAGGATGATGACGAAGTTGAGCCTACAAAGACTCGGACCCAACATGCTCGGAATGAACTCACTCGGAACGAGGAAACTCGGAATGAGACAGTTCAAGAGCTAGCTCGGAACGAACAAGTCAATGAAGAAGATCACTCGGAACAAGCTTCGAAGATCAAGCCACTCAACCCACAAACCTGGTGAATCAAAGAAGCGGTAAAGCCTTCAAATTCACTTCCGAGTCATCCTCAAGAAAACATTATTTCGATATCAACGGTGGGGTAAGAACTCGTTCCTCTCTTCACAATCTATGTGCATTCACTGCATTCATTTCATTAACTGAACCCAAAAATGCACTAGAGGCCCTTAACGAACCTGAATGGGTAGAGGCAATGCAAGAGGAACTTAATCAATTCGAGAGAAACCAAGTACGGACTCGACCAACCGACCTTCTAACCACCTAGTTATAGGAACCAAATGGGTTTTCAAGAACAAATTGGATGAGGGTGGAGTGGTAGTCAGAAACAAGGCTAGACTTGTGGCTCGGGGATATAATCAACAAGAAGGAAATGATTGTGGGGAAACCTTTGCACCTGTAGCGAGAATCGAAGCCATTAGAATATTGTTGGCATTTGCATCCAGCATGCATATTAAATTATATCAAATGGATGTTAAGTGTGCCTTTCTCAATGGTTTTATTGAAGAAGAAGTTTATGTCGAGCAGACCTCCTGGTTTTGAAAACTCGGAATTTCCAAATCACGTTTTCAAACTTCAAAAAGCTCTCTATGGTCTTAAGCAAGCCCCTCGAGCTTGGTATGAAAGACTGAGTAGCTTCTTGGCTCAAAATGATTTCGAAAGAGGTCGGATCGACAAGACTCTATTCATAAAGACCAAAGAGAAAGATTTCCTTATTGTTCAAATATATGTTGATGATATTATTTTTGGTGCTACTAATGAATTTACGTGCGAGAATTTTCCGAGTTGATGAGTCAAGAATTCCAAATGAGTATGATGGGAGAACTCAACTTCTTCCTTGGGTTGCAAATCAAACAAGACAAAGATGGAATCTTTGTGCATCAATCAAAATACACCAAGGAACTGCTGAAGAAATATAAACTTCAAGATGCAAAGCACGCATCTACTCCCATGAGCAGACGGCATAAAACTTGACTCGGACGAAAAAGGTAAAGCGAGTAGATCGAAACTTTATCGAGGTATGATTGGATCTCTGCTATATCTTACTTCAAGCGAGCCGGATATAATGTTCGGTGTTTGTTTATGCGCGAGATTTCAAGCTAACCCAAGAGAATCACATCTCACTGCGGTGAAGAGAATATTTAGATATCTTGCAGGTACTCGGAATCTAGGTCTATGGTACTCCGGAGACTCGGAACCGACTTTGATTGGGTACTCGAGACGCGGACTACGCAGGATACAAGGTTGATCGAAAGAGCACATCCGGAGCTTGCCAATTTCTGGGTCAATCCCTAATATCTTGGCACTCAAAGAAACAAAACTCGGTAGCTCTATCGATTGCGGAAGCTAAATACATTGCCGCTGGAGCTTGTTGCGCTCGATTCTTTGGATAAAACAACACTTGAAGGATCTTGGACTATTCCTCAACTCGAGTCCCAATCAAGTGTGACAACCAAAGCGCAATCAGCATCACTAAGAATCCTGTCCAGCATTCAAAAACAAAGCATATTGAGGTCGGGTATCACTTCTTACGCGATCACTCGAAAAGGGTGATATTGAGCTTGAGTTCATTCCTACTAATCTTCGATTACTGATATCTTTACTAAGCCTCTTGGTGAAGATCGGTTTTGTTTTATTCGGCATGAGCTTGGTATGTTAAATGCTTAATTCTGTACTATCTTTGTTGCATAATTACGTGCCATGTGCTTTCTATGTTAATAACAATTAGTTCGGTTGATTCGGTGATACTTGGGCTGATAGTTATTTCGTGTTTTTGAGTCACTCGAAACCTTTACGAGTCAAACTCGGACGTAGAGAAATTTGGACATCAAATTTTCTAAAGCTATCTCTAGAATAGTGGAGAGTTTCGGATTATATTTTCAAAATCTTTTTCTCTCTCTTTCTCGAGCGCTGCGATCGAGATCTTAACCGTAGATTTCAAACCGCTGGTATCTCAACCGTTGAAGAAGAACCGTCACACCGGTCTTTGGTGACTGATGGACAAGCCGAGTCAGAATAGAGTTACTTAACGGATAGTGGACGGGCGCGCTTATTTTCTATAAATAACGACTATCTATCTTCATCTCGGTATTCTAAAACTCCATCTCTTTCAAAAGAAACTTCTCGTGGAAGATTACTGCGTGAACAGTGTCTCTTGATCGTCCGCAAGCATCGAAGAAGCTCTCTCTCTCTCTCGTAAGTTTCGACTGCTCTCATCTCTCTTTCTTCTACATTTCTATTTTCTTCTCTTCTACACCTCCTTCTCTCTTTCAATCGAAAAGTTTCATCTTTTCTCTCTTTCTCTCACAATGCGTAAACGTGGAAACCATCCCGACTTCCGGGTTTCTCCCTCTTCCAAAAACCTCACACCAACAAGCCGGAAAGCTCAACCCCTTCCAAACCCGTTGTCACCCGAGCACCTTGCGCTGGATGACAAATTCTTCCCAACAACCAAATTTTCTTGGTTGTCCAACATTCAAACCACGGGAGTATACTACTTCATGTGTTTCAGCGAGTTCATCTATCCCGAACTCGTTTCGAGTTCCATGCTCACCTCACTCACTCCGAAAATGTTCTAACCTCTAGGGTTCGAACATTACTGTTCAGTATCAATACCTCCCTCCTCCACCGCCTTGTTCAAAGTTTCTTCTCTTTTCTTGAACAGCAACCCTATCCCTTTCACTTGAAGTCGCCGACGACTTCTTTGAAAAATACGCTAAAGAATTCCCTGGGTCTAGAAAGAACTTTTCTATGACTCGGTTGAAGTCGAAGCTAGGCTTACGTAGCTTTCTGCCGATGAGAACCTTCTTCTCACAGACATTCCGAGCAAGGAGAACCCTAACTCCAAGCACCTAAAAGCTCTCTTCGACATCCTTGAGAGATACGAAGTAGACCTCTTCCCTTCTATCATTGAGCGAGATGGCGGTCGTGCCAGCTCAACTCCAATCCAAGAAGAACACCTCCCTTCCTTTCGGTGCTCTTCTAACCCTCGTTTTCAAACAATTTCAAGTTCCTCTTCCTCTCGACCCAAACGCGGTGTCCGAGGCGGCCATTGTGGTCGGCAAGAAGGAACTACGAGGGTACGGATACCGGAAGCCGACCACGGTGTGCGGGTTCACAACTCGGAGCTGAGGCCCCCTTCTCCTCCTCGGACTTAGAAATCAGCCCCTCTCCCTCTTCCCTCTACACCTGGTGGTGCCTCCACCTCGGGTCCCTCTAAAACTCTCTCTGCCCTCTTATCCCCTGCTTTCATGGACAAGATCGGCTCCGTGTCTTCGAACTCAAAGACACGCTCGGGGCTTTCAAGTCTGTCCTCCAAGGTCGACCATCAACCAAAAGACTGGTTAGTCCCAAATCCGAGAGCAGCGAGTCTCTCATTCTTGAGATGAGGGAGCTGGTGCGGGAGCAGAAGGAGCTGGTCGAGCTCCTTAAAGAGAAACGGTCTAAGGCGGTTCGGGACCGGGATGACTCGGACGGGTCGCAAGCGTCTTTGAGCTGAGGCCGACCTCCTCGGATAGCGAGGAAGGCGAGGAAGAAGAGGAAGAAGGCTGCAGATGCAGCAGAAGATGCTTGTGGAACCTGCGGTCATGTAGCAGGCCCTTCCAGGGAAAGGGAAGAAGAGGCCGTGGCAAGCTGCTGAGGGTCGGCATGCTCCCCAAGCTTAAATAGTTGTACTCGGCTCGGACGGCGATCCGAGTGGGTCGAAAGACCTTGCTCCTCCAGCGAGTCGGACAAAGCAGCCCCCTCCAGCCCCTGAGGTCCCAAGGGAAGAACCCCTCGATCCACTCTCTCCGGGTCGGCCACTCGGAGCCGAGCCCCGAGGACAATTCCGGTTCTCCCTCGCCGCGCTCAAGCACATCGTCAAGATCGTATTAGCGCCGGCGCACCTCCGCATCCACTCGGAAATCCCCCTCCCTCGTAGGAGCTATGCACTCGAGTCACAATTCCTTAGTGTCTCCGTTTTTCTGTTTTAATTTTTTTTTTTTGTCCGGACATCTTAGTTGTATTAGTTATTCTTTTTCTCCCTTTCTTTTCTTGTTGTATTTTTTTTTTCTGAAAGGCAAGGGGAGAAATAGAGTCGAAACTGGTTGTCTTGTTTAGGGGAGTTTTTCCGCCCTTTTTGAAATTTTAATGGAGCAATGCATTTCATTATTATCTTCTAAGTTCGGTTTTGCCTTGCTTTATTTTCCGAGTTAATGTTGAAAGCATACCTTATTTTATTTTGCTCCGATATACTATATATTGCTCCGATTTATTCGAGTATGTCTTACTCACGCAAACCACTCAGAATCATTCTTTTTCTCTAACAAAGTTTCTATTTAAGTATGGAATGCCTTTCATCAAAAAGGGGAGATTGAAGACTCGGACATTTCTCAACGCATTTCGAGTTGCACTAAACCGATCAGGTATAACAACCCCATGCTTTTAGAGTTTTGATTCCAAGGCATTCTCGGTATCACGAAACTCCTTTGAGTAAAATAAGTATCTTTCTGCGTGACGCGTCTATCACTTAGTACATTTATTGCTTATCTGTTTGAGACTCGGAAAAGTAGTTATTTGTTCCGAGTCCGTCTTCACTCGAGTTTATCGCGAGACTAATGCTTCGTTTTTTTACTCGGAATCTTACTTCGACTACAAGCTCTTTTTCGTTAGAGTAAATTTCCTTAGTCTGTTTCATGCTTAGTCTATATCAAGTTTTCTCACTACGATATTCTCTTTAGAACTTGTTTTATCGCTTAGACTAAGTCGGATGGAATTCCGAGTACCATGGATATTGGACTCGGAAAATTCCACTTCATTTCGACTCGGATAATCAATTGCGTAATTATCATAATTACTTTATTATCCGTGTCTAACTTTGGACCAAAGTATTTTATACTTTGAGAACCAAAATTGATTTACTTTTGTAGGTTATTCATTCGAGGATACACCTTTTTCAAACTACAAAAGTAGCCGGCTTCGAACGTCAAATCACCAGCAGATATGGCTTTTCACCTTCCCTGCTCCGAGTCCCGGAAGATTGTGTCGGAAGGCCATGCGCTTCCATATCCGGAAAAGCTGGAACGCCAAGCTTAACGGTGGTTTCCACCTAATTTTTCAAGACACAACCGATGGTTTTGGGACTTCCAAGAGAGTTAAACCGTTGTCCAATGTTCAAATTTCAACGGATACTTTCCGAGTGACTCGAAAGCTCTTATCAACGGTCACAGAAGACTCTTGGTCAGCGAGATGAAGATAACGGCTACTCTGCCTGGTTATCTATAAATAGAAGCCACTTCACAAGACTTGAAGATTGCCGAATCTATTTGTTAATACACATCCTTGAGAAAAGTCATTGTATTTACTTTCAATCTTCTACTTACAACTCCCATTCTGTAATTCATTACCTTCGAGTTGTAAGGTCTTGTACTTAGTTACAAACTCTTCTTACATTCTTTGTAAGGCCCCTTGACTAAGTCTGTAAAGGTTAACTCGGCTTAGTTGTCCCTAGCTGTAAGGGTTATCTCAGCTAGGAAGTACTAGATCGGATAAGGGAACTTCGAGTCTAGGAAAACATGTATAGAGTTGTCTAAGGGAGCAACTCGGGTTCGATCGGTTCACGGTATTTTGTGGACTCAAAATAGTGGATTTGACTTCGTGTCCGGATTGACACGGGCCGTGGTTTTCTGCCCCGGGAGGGTTTCCACGTAAAATCTAAGTGTTAACTTTCCGAGTTCATTCTAGACTCGGACGGCCTTACTCGCTCTTGATTTTTCGATTCATTGCTTTACGAGTCCAATCTTTTACGATCCCGTTAATAGACTCGGAATCTGTCTTTGTCCCTTTCCTTCGCTAAAGTGTGAGTTTTCACAAAGAATTTTCGATCACCCTATTCACCCCCTCTAGGGTGACTCAAACTCTCCCAGAGCAAACCTTCACATTACGTTTCATTTTTATAATAAAATATTTTCATGTCATAGGGATTTGCTAATTTTGACCAAGTTGCGGCATCTACTTCCACAATTTCAGAGTTGGACAAGTATTTGGATGAGTATAGATTAGATCACACTTTGGAATTAGATGTTTTGACTTGGTGGAAACAAAATTCGAATCGATTCCCTTGCTTGAGTGACATGGTGAAAGATGTATTGAGCATTCCTATTACGATCGTGGCTTCCGAGTCATGTTTTAGTATGGGTTCTAGAATCCTAACAAAATGGAGAGCTTCTCTTTTGCCCGATAATGCGGAGGCATTAGTTACCACTCGTAGTTGGGTTTTCGGATTTGAGATGTAAGGGGTAAGTTTCATTGTATTTTTGTAATCTTTATAATCATTTTGTATTTTATAAGAATATTAGTTTAACTTGTGATTGTGAATATTTGATGATATAGATGAAGAGAATCAAGAAATGAATGGATTGGCGGCTCATTTTGCTAGCGTTCGGTTGAATGTTGAAGAAGATGTACAAGAAGAAGATGATGAAGAAGATATGGTGGAGTTAGAATCAAGAGACGGAACAGAAGTCGAAGATTCTACCATTAGTTAGTAGATTAATATTACAAGTTGATGTTGATGGATTTGCACTTTATTAATTTAGTATGTGTTTTGTATGATTGTCTATGGGATTGTGAGTTTATGGTATTGTGAAGACTTTGTGATATCTAATGTGTTTTATTTGCTTTAGAATACTTTGTAATTTGTAATGTAATATTACGATGGACTTTGTGATTCTATCAGTTTAAAACTTAATGTTTGGAGTTTTATTTGCTTTTTAATATTTTGTAATTTGTAATGAGTTTTATTTTAGCTTTAATGATGAATTTAGCAAGCTTGTTTTATACTTTTTCGTCAACAAACGTTTGAGATAAATACTTATGAAATACTCAACATGACTTGTTAATAGATTTACGTAGTTATAAAGTGCTAATTTTTTTATTAATGTTTAATTTATGCATTCAATTTATGTTTAAAATTATAATGGTATTATTGTTACCAAAAAAGTGAAGGATATATATTCATATAAGGTTGATTAATTTGACTCTAAATATCGATTTTATTTTCTCGAAAAAAAGAAAAAATGGTGCTCTTGACCCCGTTGGGTTGACCCGAAACCCGCAAAACCAAAATATACCCGACCAGTATTTTACCCGAACCCCGAAATACACCTGACCCATATTTTACCCGAACCCGAATACACCCGACCCGTATTTAACCCACCCGCCCGAATTGACAGGTCTAGTCGTAAGGGTTAACTCGGCTCAATTGTCCCTAGCTGTAAGGGTTATCTCAGCTAGGAAGTACTAGATCGAGATAAGGGAATTTCGAGTCTAGGAAAAACTTACAAAGAGTTGTCTAAGGGAGCAACTCGGGTTCGATCGATCCTCTGTATTTTGTGGACTCAAAATAGTGGATTTGACTTCGTGCTTGGGCCAGCACGGTCCGTGGTTTTCTGCCCCAGGAGGATTTCCATGTACTTTCGTGTCTTCACTTTACGAGTACATTCTAGACTCGGACTGATTCAAAGTTTCGGTTTAATCCGCTTCTTTACTCTTCACCGAAATTCCGAGTTCATACTTTTCGACCCCAATATAGACTCGGAATCGGCTTTTGTCTGCTTCTTTGTTCAAAAGAGTCCGATTTTCCTGAAAAATCTTCCATCACCCTATTCACCCCCTCTAGGGTGACTTAGTCTCTCCCTAAGCAAACCTTCAAATACTACACTCTATATTCCGATCTCTTGGTCCCTTTTCAACCTCTTCCCATTCTACTACCTATTCAAACAACATCTTAACTCGAAAACTCCATCATTCATACATCCTACCTATACTCAAAACTCACAAAAAGCCCTCTAATCCACCACTGTCGCATCATCGGATCCAGATTCGAGATCCGGATCAGCAGGTGGGACAACCCGAGAACACAAATTCGATCTTCAATAGTTTAATTTTTTTATGCTTTTATCGCTCTCCGTGTTGTGGATTCAAGATGTATTGCTTTTAACTCCTCCTCGCTCGATGTAATCTTTTTAGTTTTCGCTTTTCTTTTTTTTTTTTTGCTTTCTTTATCGCTTTCCTTTACTTTTTCCTTTATTGTTTCCTTTTATTATGTTTGGTTACTTTTAATTCTCATTGCGTCATCGCTTGCTTGCTTTTGTTGCATTATTTTAATTCACTACTCAAATTAGTAATAGATGTTTTCGGACGGACGGAACGGAAGGGTTTATCCCTATGTTTTGTACCCTCCCCCGAATCCGATTCTCGGCTCAAAGACCGATGGAGTTAATTTTTAGCCTTTTTTGGTCTTAGTTTTCCCATACTAAGATCGAGACAACAAATTTTATTTTTATGTTTTTGTTAGTTTTTCTCTCATAAAAATTAAGTAACAACTCCTCTTTTGTTTTATTTCTATTCAAATCTGCTTCCTTGCTATTTTTTGACTAAACAATGAAAAAGGGATACTTGGATTTGCTAAGCTAGGACAGAGGCCAAAGCTGATTGTCTCAGCCTTAGCCCCCGGCCAGCGTTGGTTACCACTAGGTGTAGGTTGTCGCCTGCACCGAGTGGTCAATAGGCGGGCTTTCACACCGGTTTGGCCCTAGAGCCTAACGGCAGAAATAGAAATCCTAATTTTATCGTTCGGTTAAGAAATAATATCCCAGGACTTCTAACAATAATAATTAAAAATAAAATAATTAATAAAGCTGTCATTCAAACTTTGCCTAATTCGCTTTAAATCAAATTTAATAAAATTCGAAAATCTTAATAAAAGGTTCATCCCCACTTTCTAAATCCATCTTCAAAACCCCAAAATCATTCTTTAAAGCTTTATAGAATCCTACGCCAAGCATTTGTGGGAAAGCTCGGTTCGGCCCCTGCCGTCGTGGTTCTTACAAAGCACTCTTCACCTATTCCTAAAGGCTCACAAGTAGAAGATTAAATCTAAATCAAACGCACTCATTCAAGCATGCAAATGAAGGCAAGGGATCACCTAATAGTCAAAAAGATCTATGGTCAAAGGGGTTTAGACACGGTAGGATACATGGTGACTCGTAGTCCGAGGATTTGGTCTTCCGTGTGGGGCACGGCAAGAGAAAAGTCTAGAATCCTCGGTCCCTCTCGGTGAACTAAGAGGTTTAAACCAAGAGTGCATGCTACAAGGAAGAGGTACTATTTTTGTTAGCAATCAAGCCTAATTGGGCCCGCTCGGGATTCGAGTGGGAGCCTCATTCTAAAAGGGTTAAGCGAGGGATAAAATAAGTTTTTCCTAGGGGCCCAAGGACAAAAATAAACTACGTTCAAAGGTTGTTAAATGCAGGATGTGTAATGCAAGCACATTATTAAAACACACTACTTAAGATTTCAAGTTTCGCCCTCTTAATAAAAAATTATATCCCCAGTGGAGTCAGACCTTGTAGGAACCACTGGTCGAAGCTAGGATTCCCCACGTATCTTGGCGTAAGGGTTTCTTTTGAAATGGGTTTGAAAATGATTTACTGTTTTGAAATATGAATTTTAGAAAGTGGGGATTGATCTCTTATTAAGATTTCCGAGTTTTATTAAGGCAAATAAAAGAGTTCAATCAGATTGAATTAATCGGCGTTTTATTAATTATTTTATTTTAGTAATTATTTTCGAAAGGTCCGAGGATATTATCTCTTAACTGAAAAATAAAAATTAGGATTTATTGAATCTGCCACGAGGCTATAGGGCCAAACCGGTGTGAAACGCCGGTTTGGACCGAAGCCCTGCCTATCGACCACTCGGTGCAAACTGCCGACGCCGGCCAAAGGCCATGACCGAGGAGATCCATAATTCCTATTTTCTATCATGCAATTAAAAAATAGCCGAGTGCCGGATCTAGGAGGAATAAATGAAAAGGAGTCGTCAGTCCATTTTTAAGAAAGAAAAACTAACAAAAATAAAAGATAAAGATTTGCTCTTTCGATCTAAGTATGGGAAAACTAAGACCGAAAAGGCTAAAAGTGACTCTATCGATCTTAGAATTAAGAATCGGATTCGGGGGCAAGGGTACGAAATGTAGGGAAAACCCTTCCGTTTCGCCCGTCCGAAGACGACCATTACTAATTTAAGTAGTATACTAAAAACATGTGCAAAACTGAAGCACTCAACATGCTCAACGAAAAATAAAAGAAACCAAACATAATTAAGAAAAACGATAAAGAAAGTAATAAAGAAAGCGAAAAAGAAAAGAAGAAAACTAAAAGATTACATCGGGCAGGGAGGAATTAAAATACGATTACATCTCTTAGATCCACATTACACAAAGCGATAAAAAAAGCATAAATTAAAATCGTGAGAAGGCCGAATGGTTTCCCTTAGGACGTCCTACCGGCTGATCTAGATTTCTACGTTGGATTTCTTGCTCGCGACAGATGACGAATTCAAGGAAAGGGCTTGTTTTTGTGAATCTTGGAAAAGGTAAATTTGTAAGGAGTAGGAAAGATCAGCTGAATAAATGCCCGGAGATCAAAATAATTGAATATTCTTTAACTCTTTGCACAAATTCAATGGCAAATAAGTAGAAAAGAGGAGTGTTTGAGATTATTTTTCGACAGAGCAACATTAATGGATCTGTGTTCTTATTAGCTTTCTACAAGCATTACGCATAGGAGAAAGTTGTATGGGAATAAGAGCCAAGGCTCTCTATTTATAGGGAGAGACCTAGGTCATAGATAACCTAGGGTTGCTCTCATCCAGCTGTCCAAGCAACCGAGAAAAATCGGGCCGGATATCTTGAGACTCGAACCGGATAAGGAAGAGATAAAATTGAATAGAATCGGGTTCACGGGGCCGGCGACCCAAGTATGCCTAGGGTTTCGTGCCCTAACGTGTTTCCAAGGGAGTCTTCAAGCAAAAACGCAGCGTTTCACTTAAAATTTGTGGGCTGACCAGCACCGAGTCATGATGTCTTTTTAGGGGGAAAACTCCTAGTCTCGCGTGGACTGTCTTGGAGCTTAAAGCAGACTTCGATGCTCATGATCATAAAATGCAACGTTTTAACATCGTCTTCGGGTCTTCAACTCCTTGTGTGATTGGACAAAAGTAAAATGCGGTATTATGAACTTTGAATTTCCCGGTACACAGCACTAGACTCTGTTGTCTCCGAAGGCTTGGCCCCGAACTTGGACCATCGGAAAGAAAAAGGGATTTTTGGATCAATCCAAGGCAAAAGGCTATTTATTTGGTGTTGGGGGTTCTTTGTGGTTTACTAGCTTCCATCGCACTAATCAAACACGATCCAAGATCCAAATCCTCAAACATGACTCAGGATTTCATCATCGGGCTAATAGAATAAAGTACGTAATTAAAGAGATAAGGGACGACACTTTTAGGTGTCTACAACTACCCGTGGTGGGCTGATGGGCACGGTCGTGGTGACCAGGCGCCGCCATAGGCCATGCGCTCGGTGTCCAATTTTTGCAGCTTTTGCTTGTCTCCTTATAGGTCCCGTACGTGTAGGCCAATTTCCATCTGTGGATCCAACTTTAACTTACTCCAAGTATAAGCATTGCACAGGAATTGAGCAAGAAGAGGATCTTTTTTAAGGTTGTTTCGGGTTTTACTATGTACCTTGGCAAGCGAGTCACGCGTCAAATCCGCTCTAACACATTGCCTCGGTTCGTTTGTTATGATTCAGCTCATACCATGTTTTATTTCCGCTCCCTTTCTCAACAGGAGCAAGAGGAGGTTATTATCGGACCATGTCTGTCAAATTCTAATATGCACTTAGAGGTATCCGAGATTTATTTTCCAGAAGACTTTCCAAACCTTCCAGTTGAGTCTTAGTTAGTGTAAATGCTAACTTTATTGAGCTTTTAGTAAAAATGCTACTTTCTCTGTTTTTATAAAGATGTCGATCTAGAATGTCTTCATTGGGAGGCTCCTTGGTGGCTCGAGAGCTCGAGCGCATCCATCTAGCCAACAAATACCCTATAGTGGTACGGCTAGAGCGGGTGCTTCCCAACGCTCTTCACGGCGTGCACATCATCGGAGCACTTTTGAAGTGGGGCCTAGTTTCTTCGGGCCTATTTTTTTCGTGCTTGGGCCTAGCTTTTCTAAAGAATGGATGGATATCCCACCTCTTCAAGCACTTGATAGTCATGGGAACCCGATTAACTTCCACCGGATTTCTTATAGTGGGCCTTCTCATGGAACTTCTCAATCATGGGACCATGGGGCCAGCTCTTCATACGGTGCTCGGAGACGGTCGGTTTTCCACATCCATCTTGGAGGACTTCGGCAACTATCTCTTTGATGATGCTTTTGATGACGAAGATTAGTTCATCCCTTGTAAGGTGCTTTTGTTTTGAATGTTCAATGTTTCATAAAATTTTGACTCTATTGAATGAGATGAAATGTTAATGCAAAGACTCAATTCTAAAAATGCTCTCTTTTATTAACATGATGCAAAAATCTAAGGAAAATTACGAAACAAATCGAAAAAACTTGCACTAGCCCCCATCCCTTGTAAGTGCACGGACCAAAATAAAGGGCTTGACCGAAAATGGGCCAGGGGCGAAACAAATACTGGCCCAAGGAGTGCTCGGGGCCAAACGAATCGGACTCGCCGGTCAGCTGGCTCTGGCCGCGCTCGTTATGCAGAAACCGAGGCGCTGGTGGACTGCGATGGTGTGGTGCGAGTAGGACTCTTAAGTGTGAAAACTACTATAAATTGGACCCTCTGTTGAAAGCTAAAAATCAAGCCTTCCAAACCTTCTTCTACAATTTCCTCATAAGGAAGCAGATCCTAGAAAAACACTAGAAATCCGGCGCAGTCGAGGCTAAAAAGCCTCCGGTTTTTCACCTAAAGTCTCGGTTTTTCATCCTTATATATTTTTTTATTTTATTTTTGCTCCTGTTGGGCTATAAATAAGTTTAAATTTGACCGTGCAGGACTCTTATGATTTTCTTTATTTTTTTTATCTCGTTATATGCAGATTTGGTTAATAGAACATCTACAACCGATTCATGCTCCTAAAAGAGTGGACTTGTATCCGGCAACACACTTACGTTAGCGGAAGCGATTGGATATGCTAACTAATCACTCAACTTCCTGGTGGGAGGATTGGCCGAAAAACCATAGTAGTACCATTGAATGGTACATTAAACACTAAAAATGTCCCTATTTAGGACACATACCGGACAACAACTCTTTGTACGCCTGTTGGGTCTAAAAACCAATACCTACTACTTCCCTAACCGTGTATTACGGAAAATGGGATGAGAGCAGGTGATCCCTTATCCGGATTGTGTCCGGCTTGCTACCTTCGAACTCGTTTAAAGGTTTTGGCGATTATGGGCGAGTTAAGTCATGGCTCGAATATTGGATGAACTCGCCGAAGTTGCTGAAACCTATAGACAATCGTACCACTACGGTATATGCATATTATCTAGAGTAGATAACAAAAGTAGACTCCAAACTTCGCAAGGCACTCGAAGGCTCGAGAGCTGGATCCCAAGAAACTATTCCCTCTACTGCACCACTCCAAATTCGCGAAGTAAACCCTCCGATTGATGAACGATCGCACAAAAGGGAATCCGAGGCTAAAGAAGCTCGAAGAGATGAGGGCTCGCAGAATTGAGGAGCTAAAGAAGCGCACCCAAGATGATGAAGCTGAGTCCAAGTGATCCAAAAGGGAAGAAAGTAAAGATAGACTGGCATAATTTTTAGGGAGAACTTTTAGGAGAAATAAAAGAATTTTAGGAAGATTAGTTTTGCCGCTTTAGAACAATTTATCTTTTTCAAGTAGTATGCTTGTTTTGATTTTCTCTTTTTATTCGCTATGTACTTAGGTAAGTGGTAGGCTTACCTTTTATTAATAAAAGTAAAAAGTAAGTTTTTATGCTCACTTTTATGTTTGCTTATTATTTTTATCACTCACCTAGAGGAATAAATAAATTTGGATCATCTAATTGGACCTTCTAATTAATCAAGATAATTAAAGAATTAATTAAACCAATGGACCATCTGGTTGGATTGCCCAAAACGATTAAATAAATAAGCAGCACCTCTGATTGACTATCAAAAATAAATACACAACTAAGACCAAGGGAGATTTCTCGGCCCGGCCAGGCCACCGGTGTCCGGGTGGTGGTCAGCACCTACCATGGCACGGCCTGGTTGGGCCAAGCTTAGCCGGTCATGCAATAGATTTAGTGTCACACTAAACGTAGTATTTCTTAAGCGAGATCCAAGTTTATGTATTGAAAAATATCTTCACCATCCAAATTAGTCAATTTTACAGACTCCTCCCAGAGAATAATTGATTAAGTACAAATGGGCCTTGCCGATTAGGCCCGAATTTTCCTCAAGGATCTTGGATTGGAGCTCTAAGGTCCTCAAGGACCAAATCCCCAACCCGAAGATTACGAGGCTTCACTTTCTTATTAAATGCCTTTGATATACGTGTTTGGTATATTTGGACATTATGTAAGGCGTTGAGGTGCCTTTCATCTAGCAACACTAACTCTTCATAGCATGCCTTAGCCCATTCTCGCTTCCGGAATTTAACTCTCAACAATGATCCATAATGAGGGGATAGCGATTTCTATTGGAAGGACTGCTTCCATGCCATACACTAGGGAGTAAGGTGTTGCTCCCGTTGAGGTCCCGATGGAAGTTCGGTAGCCTCATAAAGCAAAGGCAACTTGTCGGGCCAATCATTATAGTTGAAAGGCATCTTCTCTACTATTTTACGAATTTTTTGTTAACAACCTAGACTGCTCCACCGGTCTAAGGGCGATAGGGAGAAGATTTGTGATGTTTAATCTTGTACTTATCCAATAGATCTGCTACTTCCTTCTTGAAGTGATTACCATGGTTACTAATCGGTTCATGGGGTACCCCATATCAACAAATGATGTTATGGGTAATGAATTTGGCCACATGTTTTAACGTCAAGGTCGCATAAGAGGCTACTTCTACCTACTTGGTGAAGTACTCAATTGCTACTAACATAAATTTGTGACCAACCGTTCCTTTAGGGGTCCCCTTACTAATGATATTGATGCCCTAAATCGAGAATGGCTAGGTTGATGCAAGTGTCGTGAGAAACGATGGTGGTTGGTGTTGAAGATTTGCATACATCCGACACTTGTGACATCTCTTAATGAATTCATGGTAGTCTGCTGCCATGGTCGACCAGATAGTATCCAAGCCTCTAAATTTTCTAAACCAACATCCTTCCATTCATGCGAGATCTACATTCCCCACCATGAACTTCATCCATGATATGCTCTTCTTCGTGTTGGTTGACACAAAGTAAGTTAATTCCTGTGTTGGTTTTCTTGTACAGATTGTCCTTGGTTGATGAAAAACTAGGCTGCTAGCATCCTTATAGCTTGCTGGGCTCTAGGCGTGGAGTCTAACGAATATTATTATTTATCCGGATACTAATAGATGTCATGATACCAACTGGTTTGGTCGAGTACTAGACACTTTTAGTGTGTATATGTGCACTGAGCCGACTTCATCGGTTTATGTGGATGGGCATTGAATAAGTACCACTAGGGATATTGATCATGGATGCTAACTTAGCTAAAGCATCTGTTAATTGGTTGCTATCCTTAGGAAGGTATGTCTATGAAATGCTTTCAAAATGTTTTGATATTTCAACCAAATGTGCCTGGTAGGGTGCCAAGGCGTTGCTACGTACCTTTCATTTTTACGAGATTTGATTACTAATCATACTGGAGTCATAGAAAACCCCGATGCTCTTGGCTCCAACCCGTATAGCAGCTTGAAGTCTCGTGATGCATGATTCATACCCCGCAGATGTTGTTAGTGACCTCGAAATCTAACTTGACTAAAATAGGAGTATGTGCTCCTCTCGGTGAGACTAAAAGGATCCCTACTCGAAAGCCCTTCTTATTGGAAGCACCGTCAAAGTTCATTGTCCATACTTCCACCTCCACTTGTAAGATATTTTCGTCTAGGAAGCCAACGTGTTCGGGTTGTGATTCGAGCTACGGTAGATCGACTAACAATTCCGACACTACCCTTCCTTTGATCGCTTTTGAGGGACATACTTGAGTTAAAATTCTGATAGCATTACGGTCCATTTAGCTATCTTGTTGCTGATGGTTGGTTGCTCAAGAATATACTTAATAGGATCCATCGGTGTTACCGGATGTACCATGTGGGCCAACATGTAGTGCCTCGAGCTTCTTGGTAGCCTAGACTAATGCCAATGATGTCTTCTTTAATGGCGTGTATCTAGTCTCATAATCTAAAAATTTCTTTCTTAGATAATATACCACGTGCTCTTCCTTTCCGTCCTGTTAAGCTAACATGGCTCCCATGGTGGTCTCTGTTGTGGCGAGGTACAAAAGTAAAGGCTTCCCTGGTTGGGATGGAACTAGCAATGGAGGGTTGGCTAGATATTCCTTAATCTTCTCGAATTCTTTTTGGCACTTGTCATCCCAAATAGGCTGAGACCCTTTCTTCAATTTCTTAAAAATGGGTTCACATACCATAATCGGTTTTGATATGAAACGACTAATGTAATGTAAACGTCCTAGGAAACCCCGTATCTCTTTTTCTATTTTTGGTGGCGGAATTTCCTAAATAGCTTTGATCTTGGATGGATCAATTTTTGAAAGTTCGCTCTTGGAGAGGTAAAGTCACCCTAGAGGGGGTGAATAGGGTGATGAAGAATTTCTTAGAAAATTAAGCTATTTGCCTCATAATAGAAGCGTAGTGAATTCCGAGTCCGTTTGGGAGTCGGACAATAGTCACTCGAATACAGACTTAAGAAAGTCTAGGTCTAGAATGAGCTCGGAAAGTGAACACTCGGAGATTTACGTGGAAACCCTCCCGGGGCAGAAAACCACGGACCGTGCTAATCCAAGCACGAAGTTAAATCCACTATTTGAGTCCACAAAATACCGTGACCTTGACGTAACCCGAGCTGCTCCCTTAGACAACTCTTACAAGTTTTTCCTAGACTCGAAGTTCCCTTATCTCGATCTAGTACTTCCTAGCTGTGATACCCTTTACAGCTTAGGGACAACTAAGCTGAGTTAACCCTTACAGCTTAGTCAAGGGACCCTTACTCAAAAAGTAAGATGAGTTTTTATTTGTATCTAAGTATAAGCTCTTATAACTCGGAATATACGAATTACAGAGTAGGAGTTGTAAGTTTGAAGACTAAGAATGGTTACAAGAATGCTTTGCACAAGTT
Source organism: Talinum fruticosum (assembly GCA_021018815.1). Classification (NCBI taxonomy): domain Eukaryota; kingdom Viridiplantae; phylum Streptophyta; class Magnoliopsida; order Caryophyllales; family Talinaceae; genus Talinum; species Talinum fruticosum. Next base: position 4,624,562 of record JAITYX010000010.1, on the reverse strand, counting down.
CGTGTATTGACAATATGTACGGTTTTCTCTCTTATCTTCAAGTCTTGTACGTTGGCTTCTTTTTATAGATATCCAGGCAAAGTAGCCGTTAAGTCCATCTTCTTAGTAGAGGACCCGTAGTGACCGTTTGGAGTGATTTTCCGAGTCTTTTAGAAAATACTCGTTGAGGTATAAACGTTGAAGTAATGGTTTTCGTTCTTCTTGGAAGTCCCAAAACCACCTTTATAATCTGAGAAGTATGGCGCAAGCTGCCGTTGAGTATGGTGCTTTCAGATTTCCAATTATGGTAGCAGCATGACTTCGACGCAGTGTATGGGGCTTTGACTAGAAGTAGGAAAACGGCTCCTATTAGCTAGCGATTAGACATCCGAAGCCGGTTGCTTTTGTAGCTTAAAAATCATGATTGCTTTGAACAAGTAATCTACAAAAGCAAGTCAACTTGTGGTTCTCAAAGTATAAAAATACTTTGGTCCATTGTTAGACGCAGATAATATAATAAATAAAATATTCAAGCAATAATTATCCGGGTCGAAACGAATAGACATATTCTCGAGTCTAATGACTCAAATTTTATCTCTGTTGAACTATCATACGTTCAAGTCGAATAAGAATATCAGAGTGAATGAATCTAGAAATATGATGTATTTCGAGTGATGACTGTGACTCGGAATCTAAATGACGTAATCTGAGTCAATCAAAGATATGCACGAATAATATCGTAAAGCACAGAATAAGTGATCTCTCAACTTAGCAAATATTCTAAGGTGCGAGGAATGACTTGAAATCAAAACTTTAACATAGATAGACTCAATATAAATATGAATCCTAGATGGAATTTAGAAATGACTTTGTATGACCGAGTCTAGGTTCGACTCGTAAAACAATCTTAAAAGCGGTTTGAGTCTTCAATCTCCCCTTTTTGATGAAAGGCATTCCATACTTAGATATGAGCCATTTCATACTTAGAGAAGTAGAGGCGGAGATATTTGTATGCTAGCAAGTACTTAGAATATAATCACTCGGATATCGGTGAAAGCAAGTAAGTAGAGTAAATGATGCATATAGAAGTGAGAAGCATAGAGATTGCATTAATTCAAAGAATAATTACAAAGAGTTAGAGAATAACTCAAAAGCTTAAAATCTCCCCTAAACAGGATATCTATACAACTAATTCTTCTCCCCTTGCCTTTCAAAGAAAAACAAAATGAGAAGGAGAAAAAGTACAAGTTTACACATTCGATGTCCGGACAAACAAGGGAAGTAAAAGTAAGAAAATGAAAGTGAAAAACCCAACGAAGAAGAAGAATCTGCAGACTTTGGAATCGTGACACGAGTGCATGGTGTCTCGCCTAGGAAGGGGAAGGGGTGTGAGTGGAAGAGGAAGGACGAGAAGTATGCCGGCGCCGGTAAGATTGTGGCGATGAACTTGGGCGCGGCGGAGGGAGGGTAGGGATCGCTCTCAAGGGCTCAGCTCTAAGTGGCCGACCCGTAACGAGGGGATCGAGGGGTTCCTCCTCGTGGACCTCGGATGCTGAAGGGCAGCCTCGGTCCGACCCGTCTTAGGCAGAGTCGTCCGACGGACCCGTGCATCGCCGTCCGAGCCGAGTTCGATGATCGGCCGGGCGAGATGGGTCTTCAGCCGACCTTCCCGCTTTTCAATGTGGGTATCCCCTTGCTCGGATGGAGCTGCCTCAGCCACGAGCTCCTCCGCTTCGGCTTCTTCTTGCTACTCAACTCCGTCCTCCTCGCTCTCCGAGGAGGTCTTGGTCGAGCTCGAGGACTCCTTAGTAGTGTCCGAGTTAACAGGGTCCCGAGCGGCCTTGGACCTTCTCTCCTGGAGGAGTCCGAGCAACTCCTTGTGCTCCTCTACCAACCTCTTCATCTCAAGAACTAGAGATTGCTGCTCTCGGATTTGAGATTGGGCTATTTTTTGGTTGAGAGTCATAGGCTCGATAGACAGTCCGGTATGACTGGAGCATGTCCTTGAACTCGGAGGACACGGAGTTGATCTTGTCCAGAAAAGCAGAGGACAAGACGGAGGAGAGAGACTAAGAAACACCTGAGGTGGAAGCACCACCAGGTGACGGAAGAGAGAGAGGGGTTTCTTTTCGAGTCCGAGGGGACTTAGGCCTCGGCTCTAAGTTATGAACCCAAACTCCGGGTTGGACTTCCCGGAACCCATACCCTCGAAGCTCCTTCTTGCCAACCATAATCGCAGCCTTCCGAGACTGCGTTTGGGTCAAAAGGGAGATGGACCTTGAATTGCTCGAAAACAAGGGTCGAAGAGCACCGAAGAGAAGAGAGGTGTTCTTCTTATTTTGGATTTGAGCTGGCACAGCTGCCATCCGCTCAATTATTGCAGGAAAGAGGTCTACTTCATAGCCCTCAAGAATGTCAAAAAGAGCTTTGAGATGCTTGGAGTTAGGGTTCTCCTTGCTAGAGTGCTCGAGAGAAAAAGGTTCTCATCAGCAGAAGCACGTAAGCCCGGCTTCGACTTCAACCGAGTCACGTAAAAGTTCCTTTTGGACCCGGGGAGTTCTTTGGCATACTTTTCAAAGAAGTCATCGGCGACTTCAGTGAAAGGAATGGGATTGCTATTCAAGAAGAGAGACGAAACTTTGAATAGCCGGTGAAGAAGAGAGAGTTTGATGCGAACTGTTATGTTCGTAACACTGGAGGTTAGGACACCTTCAGAGTAGGTGAGGTTGGAGTAAAACTCAGCGACGAGTTCAGGGTAAATGAACTCACCGAAGTAAAGAAAACAAGTAAACTCCGAGTGGTTTGGATGGCGGACATCCAAGAAAATTTTATGGAGGGAAAGAATTTGTCGTCCGTAGTGTAGTGCTCGGGTGACGATCGGTTTGGAAGAAGAGGTTCCTTCCTGGCTTTGAGTGCGTGCCTTCTTGAAGGTAGATGGACGAAAGTCGGGGTGGTTACCTCTTTCGGTCATTTTGGAAAGAGAAAGAAAGAGTAGGAGAGAATGCCGACGAGAGAAAAAGAAAGGAGTAGAAGAAAAGAGTTTGAGAGCAAACAAGCTTACGAGAGAAGAGCTTCGCGATGATGATGAACTCCTTAGGCCACTGTAGACGAATGATGCTTGCGCGAGAAGGTTTTGAAAGTGAGAGACAGAATAAAATATTTGAGGGGTACCGAGAAAAAGAAGAATAGGCGCTAAATATATAGAGAAATAGAACGGTTTCCATTGAAACGCCGTTAGAGTGATCGTTCCGACTTGATGCCTTCAGCGAGTCACTTCAGATTGGTGTGACGGTTTCCTCTTCAACGGTTAAAAATAAAAGGTTTGAAATCAAATGGTTAGCGATTGAACGCGGAACCCGATTAAAAAAGAAAAAAATCCCGAAACTCTCCACTTGTCTAGAGATAATCCCGGGAGTTTGCGTCCAGTGTTACTCGACGCCCGAGTCTAACTCGACTCGCTCCGAGTGACTCCAACTTAGAGAAATAACTACTAGCTCGGTATCACGAGATCAACTGAACTAATGGTTACTCAAACAAACTAACCAAGTAGCACATAAACATGCAAGGCAATTATCACACGTAAAAACACATAATCATGCATTTAACATGCCAAGCTCATTCCTAATGAAACAAAACCGATCTTCACCAAGTGGCTTAGTAAAGATATCAGCTAATTGCAAATTAGTAGGAATGAATTCAAGTTCAATATCACCCTTCTCATAATGATCTTGTAAGAAATGATATCCGACCTCAATGTGCTTTGTTTTGGAGTGCTCGAACTGGATTTTTAGTAATGCTAATTGCACTCCGATTGTCACACTTAATGGGAACTGATTTGAAGTCAAGTCCCGGATCTTTCAAGTGTTGTTTTATCCATAGGATCCGTGCACAGCATGCTCCAAGCAGCAATGTACTCAGCTTCAGCAGTTGATAGAACCACGTAGTTTTGTTTCTTTGAGTGCCAGGAAATGAGGGATTGACCCTGAACCGGCAAGCTCCGGATGTGCTCTTTCTATCAACTTTATATCCTGCATAATCTGCGTCCGAGTATCCAAGTGAGCATCGGTTCCGAGTCTCTTGAGTACCAGAGACCTAAATTCCGAGTGCCTGCGAGATATCTAAATATCCTCTTCACCACGAGTGAGATGTGATTCTTTAGGGGTTAGCTTGAAATCTTGCACATAAACAAACGCTAAACATGATATCCGGCCCGCTTGAAGTGAGATAGAGCAAAGATCCAATCATACCTCGATAAAGTTTTTGATCTATTGCTTTACCTTTCTCATCCGAGTCAAGCTTTATGCTGTCTGCTCATTGGTGTATATGCATGCTTCGCATCTTGGAGTTTGTACTTCTTCAGCAGTTCCTTGGTATACTTAGATTGATGGATATAAATTCCATCTTTATCTTGTTTGATTTGTAATCCAAGGAAGAAGTTGAGTTCTCCCATCATGCTCATTTGGAACTCCTCACTCATTAACTCGAGAGAATTCTTGGCACGGATTTTCATTAGTTGCTCCAAAATAATATCATCAACATAAATTTAAATAATAAGAAAATCTTTTTCTTTGATTTTGATGAAGAGAGTCTTGTCGATCTGACCTCTTTTAAAATCATTTTGAACCAAGAAATTGCTCAGTCTTTCATACCAAGCTCCGGGAGCTTGTTTAAGACCATATAGAGCTTTTTGAAGTCTCGTAAACATGATTTGGAAATTTTGAGTTTTCAAACCCGGGAGGTTGTTCGACATAGACTTCTTCTTCAATAAAACCATTGAGAAATGCACACTTAACGTCCATCTGATATAGCTTGACATTTATGCTAGATGCTAATGCTAACGTAATTCTAATGGCTTCAATTCGGGCAACAGTGCAAAGGTTTCCCCACAATCAATCCCTTCTTCTTGATTGTATCCCCGAGCCATAAGTCTAGCCTTATCCCCGACTACTACCCCACCTTCATCCAGTTTGTTTTTGAAAACCCATTTGGTTCCTATGACTGGGTGGTTAGATGGTCGTTTGGTCGAGTCCGGACTTGGTTTCTTTCGAATTGATTTAGCTCTTCTTGCATGGCCTCTACCCATTCAGGTTCATTTAGGGCCTCTAGTGCATTTTTGGGTTCTGTTAATGAGATGAATGCAGTGAATGCACACAGATTCCGAAGAGAGAAACGAGTTCTTACCCCAGTGTTAATGTTAGAGAGTATGTTCTCTAGTGGATGACTAGAAGAGAACTTGAAACCGTTACTCCGTCCTCCGATTCACCAGATTTGTAGGTTGAATTGGTTGATCTCGTCTGTTCCGAGTTAGCTCCATGCCTCGGTCTCACCTTCGCGTTCGAGTTGACTCTTGAGCTACTTCATTCTGAGTGGCATCATTCTGAGTCAGCTGAGTTTGAGTCTTTCCGAGCTCGAGTTCATCTTCTTCTCTCGCTGAGCTTCGGATCCGAGTATGAAGACTCACCGGGCTTTTCCTGTTCAAGTTCATCAAAAATAACGTGGATGCTCTCTTCCACTTTGTTAGTTCTTTTGTTAAATACACGATAAGCTTTACTATGTGAAGAGTAACCCGTAAAAATACCTTCATCCGACCTAGCATCAAACTTGGTAAGGTGATCCTCACCATTATTGTGAATAAAACACTTGCAACCAAAGGGCTTAAAGTATGAGATGTTTGGCTTCTTCCCTTTGTAAAGCTCGTAGGGTGTTTTCTTCAATATTGGTCTTATGAGGCATCTATTTAGTGTATAGTTCACGGTGTTGATTGCCTCTGCCCGTAAGTAGTAGGGAAGATCATGTTTAATCATCATAGTCCTAGCTATCTCTTCAAGAGTTCTGTTCTTTCTCTCTACAACTCCGTTCCGTTGAGGAGTTCTTGGTGCCGAGAAGTTGTGAGAGATTCCATTCTCGATCGCGTAACTCGAGAATTCCGATTAGTCGAACTCCCTTCCATGGTCGGTTCAAATCCTTTGAATCCGAGTCCGAGACTCAACTTGAATCTTTCTATAGAGTTTGCTCGAACTCCTTGAATGCTTCATTTTTATGTTTGAGAAAACACACCCAGGTAAATCTTGAAAAGTCATCAATAATGACAAGAATGTAGAATTTACCTCCGAGGCTCTTCATTGGAATTTCACCACATAGATCCATATGTAGCAGCTCAAGCACCTTTGATGTGGAAACAGTCTTGAGAGACTTGAATGAAGATTTGACCTGTTTCCCCTTGTACATGCTTCACAAACTTGTCTTTAGTGAAAGCACAACTTGGCAATCCCCGACTAGGCCATGATCTGATAACTTTTTAGTAGTATGCATACTTATATGACCTAATCTACGATGCCATTGCCAAGATTCATCAATGAGAGATGCTTTTACGCATGACAAGTTCCGGCTCGGGTCGAAAGAGGAATGATATAAGTGTTACCTGATCTCTTACCCGAGAGCTTTACCTCTTTGGTGGTCTCATCTCGAGATGTAGCACTTAGATTGAGTGAATCTTACCTCCCGACATTTTTCGCATAGCCGGGAGATGCTAAGCGCATTGTATTTTAGCCCTTTGACAAGGTAGATCGGGCCGACCGCATTGCTTCCATTTTCAATCTTGCCAATACCAACTATCTTGCCTTTGCTATCATCCCCAAAGGTCACTTTTCCTCCTTTGTATGACTCTAGCTCGTAAAAGAGTCCTTGGTCACCCGACATGTGTCGTGAACACCCGCTGTCCAGTACCAATGTCCTTTTGTTCTTTCTCGAGTAACCCGCAAAAAGAGAAAAACTAACCTTTCTCACTTCCTTTAACGAACCCAAGTAACAAATTTTACCGAGGTCCCTTTCGAGGAAGAAGACTCTTTGGAACCCAGATTTGTATTATTTTGGGTTTAGCCGGACTCCGAGACTTTCGTTTCAAGTGCCGAGTCCGTGTTTCCCTTTTCTTAACCGATTTTCATTTTAGAAAAGAGGGAGGGGCTGCCTTCTGAAGGTTTGCCTGGGCACAGTCCTTTGTTTATTAGTATGGATGGGACCGTGCTCAGCCTTTTTGAACTTGACAGCTTCTAGTATCTTTCTTAAAAAGATTGGTGTAGGAATTTGATTCCTCCACTTCATTGAAACGAAGTCCTTCTTTTCGAAGGAAACACATTGGGCTCCTAAAAGCATGTCAAGGTTTTTCTGACCTTGAGTGAATTTTAAAACAAGAGCCCGAGACTCATGGAGCTTCGTTTGAGTTGCTCATTCTCTTTTCTAAGTGACTCGGACTTAGTCTCATTGGACTGAGCATTTGTCTTGAGTTCTCTAAGAGTTAGTCTCAGCTTTTCTAATTTATTTTTCAAATTCATGCTTTCAGTAGAGGCGGACTCAAGTTGCTCCTTGAATCGTGAAGAATCGTAGTTTGACTTTTCTTCCAAAGTAAAAATATACTTAGCTAAATCAACTTTGGAGAATTTAAGAAAGTATTCGATTACCTCCCGAGGATTTGTTTCCTCATTATCCGAGCCCGACTCGCTTCTAAGTCGAGTGAGTGCCATCGGACATCTTGAGTCGTCTCGAGTCCTCGTCTTCGGATGAATCCTCATTACTTCATGTGGCCAACATAGCTTTCTTCTTCTTCCTGTCCACTTTTCTCTTTGGATAGTCTTTGACTATGTGGTCTTTGCTGCCACATTCGAAACAACCAGAATTCTTAGTCAAAGATAGCTTAGAAGGGGAAGAATACTTACCTTTCCTGGTCCTTCTTGTCTCGTTTGTAGTAGTCTTCCTTAGACTTCTTATCCCATCTTTTGTGCTTCAACATTTTCTTGAAACCTCTTGCAATCAGCGCCATGGGATCTTCTTCCGAGTCGGAGGAACTCGGAATTTCATTTTGGGTTTCGAGACCTTCAAAGCGATATTTCTTTTTGTGCTTGCCTCAAGCATCCTCGTCTTCTAGGTGGATTTCATGAGTAAGAAGCTTTCCTATCAGCTCGTCCGGTTTCAGCTGTGCAAGATTCCGAGCCTCCTCTATGGCAGTTACTTTTGGACCCCATCGTCTCTTGGGTAAGCTTCGAGAATTTTCCAGGCACATTTCTTCATGGGAAATTTTCTTTCCTAGAGATTTGAGATTATTAGTAATCTCAGTGAAGCGAATGAACATCCGAGTAATGTTCTCCTCTCGGCTCCATTTTGAAAAGCTCATATTTATGAAGATACTCGATTAATCTTCGCTTGTCTTACCCGACTTGTACCTTCGTAGGTGTTGACTAAAGTATCCCACACCTCTTTGGCAAAGTCACGAGCAGAGACTCGATTATATTCTTCCGAGCTTATGGCGCACATAAGGATGTTCATTACTTTGAAGTTCTTTCGAACTTCTCTCGCTTCTCCCGGTGTGAACTCAGCCTTTGTCTTAGGAACGAGTCCGAACTCTTCCGATTTCATAGGGACGTAGTTTCCATTTTGTATGATATCCCGGACATCTTCATCGTGATCTAGAAGGAAACACTCCATAAGTTTCTTCCAAGTGAACAAAATTTGATCCTTTGAATTTAGGTGGTCCGCTAGAAGATCTTCCTTCATCGAACTCTCCATTGTGTTGAGCCATATGATCTTTAGACCTTTGGATTGTTAAATCCTTTCGGAAAGGCTAGGCTCGATACCAATTGAAAGTTCGCTCTTGGAGAGGTAAAGTCACCCTAGAGGGGGTGAATAGGGTGATGAAGAATTTCTTAGAAAATTAAGCTACTTGGCTCGTAATAGAAGCGTAGTGAATTCCGAGTCCGTTTGGGAGTCGGACAATAGTCACTCGGAATACGACTTAAGAAAGTCCGGGTCTAGAATGAGCTCGGAAAGTGAACACTCGGAGATTTACGTGGAAACCCTCCCGGGGCAGAAAACCACGGACCGTGCTAATCCAAGCACGAAGTCAAATCCACTATTTTGAGTCCACAAAATACCGTGAACTTGACGTAACCCGAGCTGCTCTCTTAGATAACTCTTACAAGTTTTTCCTAGACTCGAAGTTCCCTTATTTGATCTAGTACTTCCTAGCTATGATACCCTTTACAGCTTAGGGACAACTAAGCTGAGTTAACCCTTACAGCCTTAGTCAAGGGACCCTTACTCAAAAAGTAAGATGAGTTTTTGTTTGTATCTAAGTACAAGCTCTTACAACTCATAATATACGTAATTACGAGTAGGAGTTGTAAGTTTGAAGACTAAGAATGGTTACAAGAATGCTTTGCACAAGTTCGTGTATTGACAATATGTACGGTTTTCTCTCTTATCTTCAAGTCTTGTACGTTGGCTTCTTTTTATAGATATCCAGGCAAAGTAGCCGTTAAGTCCATCTTCTTAGTAGAGGACCCGTAGTGACCGTTTTGAGTGATTTTCCGAGTCTTTCGGAAAATACTCGTTGAGGTATGAACGTTGAAGTAACGGTCTTCGTTCTTCTTGGAAGTCCCAAAACCACTTGTGTAATCTGAGAAGTATGGTGCAAGCTGCCGTTGAGTATGGTGCTTTCAGATTTCCAATTATGGTAGCGGATGGCTTCGACGCAGATGTATGGGGCTTTGACTAGAAGTAGGAAAACGGCTCCTATTGGCTAGCGATTAGACATCCGAGCTCGGTTGCTTTTGTAGGTTAAAAATCATGATTGCTTCGAACAAGTAATCTACAAAAGCAAGTCAACATGTGGTTCTCAAAGTATAAAAATACTTTGGTCCATTGTTAGACGCGAGATAATATAATAAATAAAATATTCAAGCAATAATTATCCGGGTCGAAACGAATAGACATATTCCGAGTCTAATGACTCAAATTTTATCTCTGTTGGAACATCATACGTTCAAGTCGGAATAAGAATATCGAGTGAATGAATCTATAAATATGAAGTATTTACGAGTGATGACTGTGACTTAGAATCTAAATGACGTAATCTGAGTCAATCAAAGATATGCACGAATAATATCGAAAGCACAGAATAAGTGATCTCTCAACTTAGCAAATATTCTAAGGTGCGAGGAATGACTTGAAATCAAAACTTTAACATAGATAGACTCAATATAAATCTGAATCCTAGATGGAATTTAGAAATGACTTTGTATGACTCGAGTCTAGGTTCCGACTCGGAAAACAATCTTAAAAGCGGTTTGAGTCTTCAACTTTGATTCCTCAAAGACTAACATCATAGCCGAACAGTTTGCTCGAGGTTACCCCAAAGGCACACTTTTGGGGATTAAGGCGTATGTTCTATTTTCTAAGTCTTTTAAAGAATTTTCTAAGGTCGGGTAGCTACCCCGCTCTGTCCTTGGACTTAATGATCATATCATCCATGTAGACTTTGGCCTCTTTGTGGATCATGTCATGTAATAGTGTTGTAGTTGTCCTTTGATATGTTGCACCGGCATTTTTAGCCCAAATGGCATCACCACATAATAGTATGTCTCCCATTGTGTGATGAAGGTTGTCTTCTCCATGTCTTCTTCGACCATCTTCACCTCATTGTACTCAGTATAGCCATCCATAAATGAGAGTAAGGCATGTCCGGTTGTGTTACTTACAAGGATGTCGATATAGGGCACCTGGGAAATCATCTTTGGGACTTGCCTTGTTTAAATCCCCGAAGTCGACGCACATCCGAACCCCTGTCGTCTTTCTTCGGGACCGAGTACTATGTTTGCTGCCCACTCGCGGGTAGTGAACTACTCGATGAACCCAACCTCTAACTCGCTTCTTGACCTCTTCTCCGATTTTCAGTGCCCATTCAGGTTTTATCCTTCTAAGCTTGTACTTAACCGGCTTGGCATCTTCATAAAGTGGAATTATGTGTTCAGCTATACTTGGATCTATCTCCAACATGTCTTTGTAGGACCATGCAAAGACATCTATGAACTCTGTAAGGAGCGAAGTAAACTTCTTCTACTATTTTGGATCCAGCATTTTCCCAATTTTGACCTCTTGGGGTTGATCAACTGAGCCTAAATTAATTGTTATTGTTTCCTCTATTATTGGCGAGCGATTTTCATGATCTTCCATAGCTTTTATTAATTCTTTAGGGTTTTATTATTCATTATTAGAGGCAAAATAATTAAAAATAGGAGAAGGCAAGGAGTAAGCGGAAATATTCATCTTATTGAATGAGGAAATGAGTACATTAGACTCGGAAACGAAAACAATGGAATTAGAAACAACAAATCTAGAAGATGAACTAGAAGCAACAGGCATAGAAACAAAAGCCCTAGTGCTAGACTCGGGAATGGGATGCTCTCCTAAGCTAACAGCGAATTCTTGGCCCTCTCGAGCATCGATCCAAGTAATATGCTTGGACCCTTCGGCATCAACGTCGGTGACGAATCCGGACGGATCAAACCGTGGGTGCGACATGGCTTGAGACGAGCACCGAGACTAAATTCCCCTCTAAGTACTTCTCATATCCAAATAGTAGACCAAAGATGTTACTCCCAGCCAAGTTGGTCCGAGTCTGGTGTGGTTTATCCCTCTTCAAGGAGGTAGGGTGCTTCCTTTTCCAATATATAGTAGTCACTAAAAATTTCCAAACCGGGTACCGAATACCCTTCTCCTTGAGGTAATAAGGCTCAGGAAAGCCGTAGTAGGGGAAGTCATCCCCTTCTTTCAGGAACCTGCCCATTTAGAGTACGAGGAAAGGGCTTGATGAAAGGGATCGTATATGGTGCAGTCCTCCTAGTTTGAACTTTCTACTTGGCTTGGGCTATTTCCTTAGTAGTAGGTTGATAGCCTAGCCCAAATTTGTAATTGTTGGTGGGTTCAAGGGGTGGAAAAATAAGGCGATATGCCCTCCAGCTGACAACTAGGCTTAGAAAATACCCCTTTTCCTACGCATCGAATGGATGCTAGGGTTGCCATAAAGATTGAAGTGAAGAGGTACTTCATCCTTATCTAAGCGGCAACGAGTCTCAAACCCATAAAGCTCTTCGTCATTAGCATCGTGCTCAATTTCGACCACCGATTCTTTGAAGGTGATGCTAGCACGAGACATTGTCCCCGTTGACGGTTATGACATAACCTTTGATGATCATCTTAACTTTTTGGTGTAGTGTAGAGGGCATTGCTTGATGGTCATGTAACCAAGGGTGTCTTAGAAGTAGATTAAATGTAGCTGGGATGTCTAGGACTTGGAAGTCAATGTTCTTCACTACTGGCCCTACATTAAATGGTAAGGTCACTATTCCCAATACCATCCTTTTAGAATTATCATAGGCTCGAAGATGAACAATTTTCTTAGAGATTTGTTTCTCTCTTATTCCTAACCTTTTAGCAGTCCTCTAGGGATAAACGTTCATAGTAGACCCGTTGTCTACCAAGGTTAGGGGAATGAACTTGTTAATGCAAGTTACGATTAAATAAAGGACATTGTTGTGTGTAAAGCCTTCCTCGGGGAGATCTTTTTGGTCAATGGTAATGATTTTGTCCCCACTATTTACCAATCCTATTACTTCCTCGAGTGTGGTTTCTAATAGAGACCTTGATCTTGCTAAGTGCGTCAATTATGGCTTTCCTATGTTTTTAGGAAGCGAGATATGAGTTGCCGAGATAGAAATGTCGACTTTTAACTTTTGAAGTTATTTTAGGATTAGGTCTTCCTCTTTAGCAACTTCGAGGTTCTTTTAGGGGTTTCTAAGTCCGGCGTGGACCCACAGGTGCATTATGTCATCAAGATCTAGTGAGGAATTGTATTTATGGACTCTTTGATTCTCCCCAAAAGTCTTCCTCTTCTAAAGGTGTTTGGATTCATCGATGTCTTTAATGATGACAGATGGGTCCCACTGACTTGGAAAGGGTTCGAGAGAAGATGGCTAAGGTACCGCTGAAAGGATTTTTGTTATTACTTGGTTTCGGGTGGCCTTAGGAAGAAGGAGTTGACCATTACGGAACATACTCTCTAGTTTGTTCTTGAACGTCCAGACATTGCTCGGTGTCGTGTCCTCGTGCATGATGGTATTTATAGAATTTTCCTGCGTCCTAGTTTTTAGACTGTTTCGCAGTTTCGATTCTACTCTTATGGTTGGCAATTCTATTTTCCCTTTATCCAATAGGTGGTCAAGGGCTTGAGTGTATATGGTATCGATTGGAGTGTTTTCTTATCTTTAGACCGATAATTACCTCTATACCCGATCCACGACTTTTGTGGTCGTGGTAGACAGTTCCTCTTCTATCAGCATGCCAACATCTTTAAGGGTTTAGAAGCTCATGAAAGGTAGGAATTTGAGATGCCGATTGTAGGCAGATTGAAGGTTTTTCAAGATGATCCGTACTTGGTCCTTCTCGAAAGGTCGGTCCACCATGTGGGCACCCTTTGCCCTCTATCCGGTGAGAAATTCTGTAAAGCTTTCTTTCTCACCTCGCTCGATCAACTCCAAGTATCTAAGTGTGATAGGAGTATTGGTGTAGAAACCCCTTACACGGATCAGTCCAATTGGTGACCTTGCATGGGTCAACCGCGTTATATCACTTCATTACGTCGATATCGAAAGTCCATGGGAAGATGTTGTGGTAAGTGTCTTCCGATATATTCTTAAAAGTCATTGCTCCTAAGAAGTTGCAAACATGGTGATGGGGATTCTCGGAACCTCAAAACTTGACATCGGGCATGGTAAACTTAGGGGTAGTTTCCCTTTAGGGATTGAAGTGAATCCCTTATGGTCAAAGTGGTGATTATTAAACATGGATCACTCCCTTAACATTTGTTCTATCTAATTTATACGTGGATCGGGCTTGGATTCATGTTAGGGACTGCCTAAAGGAGACGGACTAGGTGGGGTTGGAGGACTTCCTCCTCTTCTTAATTGTTCTTCTTCCTCATCTCTCTTACGGTCCTTAATAGCTTTTGGGATGGCCTTAAGATCGCCTCGCTATGGACTATATTTTCTTATCATAGGTCTCAATCCTAGCTTCCATTTTGGCTGAGATTTCATTGAGCAATGCAAGGATTGGAGATTGTTCTGATGTTTCGTCCATTGGAGGGGAATTCTTTTTAAGTGTTGTCCTACGACGAAAAATAGATCGAACCGATGTGGTATGCACTCGAAGTATATCACATTGGTGTAGACCGCGTGGCAAAATGTGGTGCGAGTGGGGAGGAGATGTGTCAAACTCCTTTTTGAGGCGTTCTAACCTTTTGGAGCTCGGATTTCGATAACTCAATTGCAGTAGACTTCCCTATTCTGCAGCCCGAAGGATGATGCTTAGGATCATGTGAAAGAATACCATTTTTGGGAGGAATGGGCTTAAGTGCGAGATCCGAAGGGACTAAGAATGCTTTTTATTTGGATGCACATAAGGAATGCAAAACATATAAAATGTATGCAATGATGCTTATAACTTAATTTGGGATGTTTTATGATTTGGCTAATGCATAAATGATTGATCCTAATTGAAGATGGATTTGTTTTGGCTAAATGAAGAATGCAAAATGCAAAACGAACTCACCTATTCTAAGATGAATTTTATTTTGGCTAAATGAAAAATGAAAAATGTGGAATGGACTCACCTAATTTGAGATGAATTTTATTTTGGCTAAATGAAATAATGAAAAATGCGGAATTGACTCACCTAATTTGAAATGAATTTTATTTTGGCTAAATGAAATAATGAAAATGCGAAATGGAAATATAGACAAATAAAAAGGTCAAAATCTAAAGACAGACTAAAGAGATAGAGGAGTCCCTGGTAGGACCCTTTTGGACTGATCAGCGGTGATCGCCTAGACTGCTTGAACTAAAAAGATTTTAGTATGACTCGAAAATGCAATTAATGGACCGACGAAAAGATAATTTTAGACTCTTGGTTAGGATGCACATAGTGGACCGACTCTAGGAAATTATTATGATATTTTGTTTGCACCCATGCAAGGGCTAATCAACACTTCTCACCTATTCCTAAAGGCTCACAAGTAGATGATTAAATTTAAAAGCAACCCCACTCATCCAAGCATGAAAATGATGAGCCAAGATACCACCTAACAGTCAAGGGTCTATGGTCAAAAGAGGGTTAAATCTAGGTAGGATACATGTTGTCTCATATTACGAGGATTTTGTCCTCCGTGGGGTGCACGACAGGAATAAAAATATGAATCCTCCGTGCCTCTCGGTAAGCCAAGAGTGCGTGCTATGAGGGAAGAGGTACCACCTCCGTTAACAATCAAGCCTAGTTGGGCCCGTCTCGGGATGTAGTTGGAACCTCCTCCAAAAATTGTTCTTAAAGGGTAAGGCCTAATGGTCTACCAACAAAAATAAATTATGTTCAAGGTTACTTAAATGCGAGATGCCTAATGCAAATACGTTATTAAAACTTACCACTCAAATTTTCAAGTTTCGCCGTCTTAATAAGTGATTAAGTCCCCAGCTGAGTCGCCACTCGTAGGAACCACGACCCGCCCCCAATCGAGACCAACCGAGCTTACTCACGAATTGGCGAGTTTTAAAATTTTCTTTTTAAAGATAGAAACTATTTATGGTTTTGAAGATCGATTTTAGAAAGTGGGATAAACCTCTTATTAGGATTTCCAAATTTGGGTAAGTTGAATTAAAATGAATTAAATAGAATTGAATAGTGGTTTTATTAATTGTTTAATTTTAGAAATTATTTTCGAAATCCCGAGGATATTATGTGTTAAGTGAAAAATAAAGAAAACTAGGGTTTATTGATTCTGTCGTGAGGTTTTAGGGCCAAACTAGTGTGAAAACACCGGTTTGGACCCAAGCCTCACCCACCGCCACTCGGCACCGGCGAGGGTCATTGCTTGGTGGTCGCCGGCGTCGGCCGGGGTCGTGGATGAGGTGGTTAGCCTCGACCTCCGGTCCGGCTGGCAGATCTAGAAACATCCTTTTTATTTTCAATCGAAATAATCGAGACTCGGATTTAGGAGAAATAAAATTAGAAAAGAGAGTCACCAATTAATTTTTTAGGAATAAAAATTAACAAAAATAAAATAAATACTTTTCCAATCTTAGTATGGGAAAACCAAGCTTGGAAGAGGTTAAAAACTTACTCCAAGTGGTTTAGAACCAAGAATTGATTTGGGGACGAGTGTACTAAACTTAGGTATAAGCCCTTCGGTTCTACCCATCAAACAACGGTCATTACTAGTTTGAGTAGCAAATTTACATAACATATTAAACACAAGCACACAAGCATGCAATACAGAATTAAAAGCAACCAAAACATGATAATGAAAGTGGTAAAGGCAAATATGAAAAGCGATAAAGAAAGCAATAATGAAAAGAAAAGAAAAGCAAAAAGAAACGAAAGCGAGAAACCGAAAAAGTTACATTGAGCGGGGAGGAATTAAAAGCGATACAACTTTTTCTCCACAATACGAAAAGCAGTAAAACATAAAATAAACAACCATCGCGAAGGCTAAATTAATGCCCTCAGGTTGTCCCACCTACTAATCTGGATCTCGGATCTAGATCCGTTGATGCGACGATGGTGAATTGAGAAGGGATTTTTGTGAGTTTTTTGTGAATAGAAAAGATGTAACTGGTGGAGTATTAGGGATCGGATATGGGGAGAATGATAAAAAGTAGGCTAAAAAGGAACCAAGAAATCAGAATACTAGCAAGGCATTCCATAGCTCTTAATTTAGCTTCAGCAACATAACAATAAGGAATGAGTCATTCAAGGTTAATATTTAGCAACATAACGCCTAGGAAAAACATTCTAGCTTAGTATTCGACCACGTGACACTAAGGAATAAGTCGTTCGACTACTTTTTGGTAGTGTAACTCATAGGAGAAGTCGTTATTGAAATAAGACCTAAAGCTCTCTATTTATAGGGACAAGCTAGGTCACGAAATGACCAAGGGTTAGGATTCAATCAGCCGTCCAAAGCAAGGCAAGAATCGGTTGCAAAATGACAAAGAATCGAGCTAGAAAATCAAAGGATAGAACTGGATAAAACCGGATCCCGGGGTTGGTTGCGCCGGCTATAACAGACGTCATTTTGGGTCCTCCCGCTGTTTCCGTGTTAAAGCGAGATTCTTAAGCAAAACACAACATTTTGATGCTCTGGAACCCGGTACGTGGTGTTGTTTTGAGGAAGTAAGCTCTGTGTCTCGGGCGGACTGTCTTGGAGCAAAACGTAGCATTTTGATGCTTCGATCATGAAACGCGACGCCGGATATGACGTCATTTTGATGTCTTCGATCTCCGTGTCTAGGTTGGACACTCGGTGATGAAACGCCTTGTTTTGAGCCCGTAATTTCCCCGTACGTTGCGCTGGACTTCCTTTGACTCTGGAGGTTTTACCCGAGCTTGGATCGTCCGAAAGAAAAGGATTTTTGGATCGACTTAAGGCAAAAAGGCTACTTATTTAGTGCTAAGGGTTCTTTGCGGTTTATCGGCTTCGATCACACCAATCAAATACCATCCATGGTCCAAATTCTCAAACAGGACTCGGGATTTCATCATTAGGCCAACAAAATAAATTACGAAAATAAAAGAGATAAGGATGACATGTTTTAGGTGTCAACACTAGCCCATGCCGCCCAAGCCGGAAAAGAAGGATGGTTTCTTGAACCGGGTGAAAATTGGGGAAAATATTCATACAGACCATGACTACAAAGTTTACAACACAAGTAAGCAAGTCCTTTTCACCTATTGTGTGCCTGGCCTCGGAATGTAAGTCTCTTATGAGACAAGTGTATGTAGGCACATCCCAATTGAGGTCTCTTATTTTGTATATGTCCACCAAGTTCACCAAATTGTGGACATGTACTTTAGAGCTTTGGTCCGAAAAATAGATGTGCTTAGCACAAGGGCAAGCACTATTTGAACTTGTTGTGGATTGTGTTGAGCCCACAACTCAACATTTTCAAAAGCCTCAAAAAGAATGGATTATTTAAAGTAGTTGGCCTGAGGAAACCGGCAAGCTATGGAACAAAAGAGGTGACATAAATAGTCAATATTTTTGTATAAGTCCCGTTCAGTAAATTAGGGGTTCCCCCGTAGGAATCACGACCTTCGCCCGATTAGGCAGTGGCCGAGCTTCCCCACGAAGCTAGTGGGTTCTTAGAAAGCTTTTGATTTCTGAAGATAAAAGATGATTTTAGGGTTTTGAAAGATGAATTTTAAAAAGTGAAGATGAACCTTTTATTAAGATTTCCAAATTTTATAAATTGATTTAAAATAAATTAGGTAAAGTTTTGAATGGCGGTTTTATTAATTATTTTATTTTGACAATTATTTTCAGAATTCTTAGGATATTATTTCTAAATAGAAAGATAAATAAAATTATGGTTTTCGTTTCTGCAGTGGGGCTTTAGGGCCACATCGGTGCGAAAACATCGGTTCGGACTCAAGCCTCACTCGCTGACCACCCGCTGCCCGCACTCGGCGGTCGACAGCACCGGCCAAGGAGCCATGGTTGAGGAAATCAGCCTCGACCCCTGTCTTGGCTAGCAAATTCAGAATCCTTTTTTTAATCCTACGATCGAAAAAGCCGAGAAGCGATATTGAAGAAATAAAGCAAAAATAGGAGTCGTAGTCGGCTTCTAGGACAGAAAAACTAACAAAAGCAAAATAAAGTTTACTTTTCCAATCTTAGTATGGGAGAAACTAAGACTAAAAAGATTAAAAATGACTCTATCAGTCTTAGAACCGAGAATCGAATTCGGGGCGAGGGTATGAAACGTAAGTATAAGCCCTTCCATTCCGCTCTGTCAAATGACGACCATTACTAGTTCGAGTAGTGAATTTAAATAATGCATCTAACACAAGCAAGCAAGCAACATGAAGCGAAATTAAAAGGAACCAAACATGATAGAAGAAAGAAATAAAAAGCAAATAAGAAAAAACGATAAATGTAAGCAAAAGAAAAGAGAAAAGAAACGAAAGCGAAAGCGAAAAACTAAAAATTACATCAAGCGGGGAGGAAATTAATGCGATACAATTCTTTCTCCACTATACGAAAAAAATAAAGCATAATAAATAGGTAAACCGTGATCTAAGGATCAATTTGGTGCCCTCAGGTTATCCCACCTACTAATCTGGATCTCGAATCTAGATTTGGTGATGCAGAGGTTGTGAATTAAAGGGAATTTTTGTGAGTTTTAAGTGTAGGTAGGTAAAAAGATGTACGACTAATGGAGTTTTCGGGTTCATATGTAGTGGGAATAGGGTGTATAATAGGAATGGGCTCAAAAGAGACCAAGAGATCAGAATACAAAGAGGAGTGTTCGAGTAGCACTTAATCGGGTTTCAGCAACGTGACGTTGAGGGATGAGCCATTCACAACTTAGTTCAACAACGTGACGCTAAGGAATAAGTTGTTCTAAAAATGAGAGCTTAAGCTCTCTATTTATAGGGAGAGTTTAAGGTCATAAATGACCTAAGGTTTGCATGCAGTCGATCCTCTAAAGCTGAACAAAATTAGCAATAAAAAATCGAGCCAAAATGAAGTGATAAAACCGGATAAAACCCCGATCAGAGGCACCGACTACCCGGTACCACTTTAGGGTTTCGAGCTTTCCGTGCTGCAAAGGGAGTTTTCGGGCCAAAACGCAGAATTTCAAGGCAACATGAACCAGGTCGGGGCGTCGGCCACGACGTCGTTTTGAGGAAGGGAGCTCCGTGTCTCCGGCGGACCGTTTTGGAGCAAAACGCAACACTTTGATGCTTGTGATCATGAAATGCAGCACCTAACGTCATCTTGATGTCATTAGCTCTATGTCTAGTTGGACAAAAGTGAAACATAGAATTTTAAACCCGAAATCTCCCGCACGCAACGACCGGACTTCCATTGACTCTGAAGGCTTGACCAAGGCTTGGATCGTTCGAAAGAAAAGGGATTTTTGGACCGACCCAAGGCAAGAGGCTATTTATTTAGTAATAGGGGTTCTCTGTGGTGTTATGGTCATTTCCCATATCGGAGATGAAAAGTATTGGTGTTGTCCCATAACCGCTCACTAATGGCTTGGATAGGGTTACGTTCTTTTTGATCACACATATGACTCAAAGCAAGGAAGAGGGGGTCAACCCCGGGGCTCGTCATGATCTGCTCAATGGGTAGTTCCCTCCTTGAAGGTCTCGATAAACTTGTTAGTAGCACTGCTACTCCGAATGGTGCCCTTCTACAAAAAATGAAATCCATCAAGATTTTAGTTGAAGATACCATTTCAACACATGAAGGAAGGAACTCAAGCCAATAAGCTTATCGTAGCGAGAGATGATAAGAGATGAGACGTAGCTCTCGGCCTCCACCAAGAGGCCGTTGGGGTTCCACTCTTGGTGAGGACACCACTCCCGCTCTAGGAAGTTATCATGGATTAAGCTCTCAACCCTTGTCCTCCTAATACGATGGGCAAGTCTTCTAGACATTTTTGAAGAAGTTTTATAAAGAAAACTAAGCTAGTTTTCTCAAGCTAAATATGAGCAAGCTAGAACAAGGTTAGAGCAAGCTAGAATAAGGTTAGAGCAAGCAAGAAGAAGCAAAGAGAGAAGCAAGTGAAGTGTGCAAAATGAACACACCAAGCTCCCCTTTTATAGGAAAATTTTGGCCAACTTGACAAGTGCATAAGACAAAGTTCAAAAAGTAAGAGGAGACCAAGTATAGAGACAAGGTGCATGAGCGAGAGACAAGGCCTCGCTGACATCGGCCACGACGCTTCGATCAGGCGTCAACTCGGTGGTAACCTTGTAGGCATAGGCTGGGGGCTAGTTGGTGAAGTCCCATCAAGTGTGGTTGGTTGTCTTTTGGAGCATTATGCATGCAAGTGGATCTTTGGACCCACAACTTTCACTTTATCGATTCATTCTTCAATCTATCTTTGATCGAATTATTCAAGTAAAAATACTGAACTTTTGTGAATACATTTATCCACTAACAAATATACTAGTACAAGCAGACCTATTAATCCAAGCTTAAGATTAAAAGATGATCAAGCTTCAAGCAAAATTACCGAGCTTCAAGACTTTGATCAAGCCAAGATCATGACCATTTTATTGTACTTCGAACACATGAATCGTGATCAAGTCCATGCCCCGTTTCGGAGTTCCGGTTCAACAACAAACAATTCCAAACACTGCAAATCCATCAGCATCCGAAGCAAATCCGCCGATATCTTTTAGTGTCTACTTTGACCTTTCGTCTTTCGGACTCGGTGAAAGTGGGGGCTAACTGTAGACACCAAACATGTGTCACCCTTATCTCCTTTATTCCTGTTATTTTATTTTGTCAACGTGGTGATGAAATCCCGGTCCTATTTGGGGATTCGGATCACGACAGAAATTTGATCGGCGTGACAAAAGCCAATAAACCACAAAAAACCCTTTAACAACAAAAATCATCTTTATTTGCTTTGGGTCGGCCCACAAACCTATTTTCTTTCGGTCAGTCCAAGCCCGGGTTAACTCTCCAAGTCAAGGTGAGGCCGGTGTCGTGTATAAGGCCTATTGCTCGCTGAACGCAGACATTTCGTCTTCAACATCCCCATGTAACATGGAGCTCCACATGTCCGTATGACGTCGTGTAGGCTGGCGCTGCGCTTCATGGATTTTTACACCAAATCACTGCGTTTTCTCCAAGCGTCCAACCGAGACACAAAAGCCAACTGCACCAAATGACACTCGTACAAGGTTGATGCCACACTTCAAGGCCAATTTTGCCAAAGTGCTGCATACTCTAGCATTCAGCCAAAGCACGGAAGGTCTATTTTCCCGGACAACAATGTTTCGAGGCCGGCACCGCAATCCTCAACCCTTCCCAAGGGATTTTCAGTCCAAGCTGGTTTTATCTAATTTTTTCGATTTTGGCCGGTTTCGTTTTGCAACTTTGGACAGCTATTTGCTCATTTCCTACGTCATTTTATGACCTAATCATTTCTCTATAAATAGAGAGCTTAGCTTATCATTTAGAGGGAGGTCAATAGCCTAGCTCCACGCCGATGAAATTACGCTAAGAGTCACTCGAATGCTTCACGATATTCTAATCTCTTGGCTCAATTTCAGCTAACCCTCATTACT
The DNA here is from genome assembly GCA_021018815.1 of Talinum fruticosum. NCBI lineage: Eukaryota > Viridiplantae > Streptophyta > Magnoliopsida > Caryophyllales > Talinaceae > Talinum > Talinum fruticosum. Next base: position 4,602,614 of record JAITYX010000010.1, on the reverse strand, counting down.
TTCCAGAATAATCCCGCTATTTCATTCCGTTTCTAACCTTTATCTTTTTCATACACTATTGTACCTCCACAAAATTCACAAAGTCTCCTTAGTCTTGTTCATCCACGGTCATGCTTCTAGATCCGGTTCACGGTCAAGATCAACGAGTGCGACAACCCGAGAGCGCTCAACTCATTTGCAATCTCTAATGGTTTATTTAAATTTATGCTTTTTATCATTTTCGGTATTGTGGACAAAGATGTAATCATTTTCAATTTCTCCCGCCTGCTGTAATTTATTTTTATCGCTTTTCTTTTGCTTTCTTGTCTTGCTTTCTTTATCGCTTTCTTAATTGATTTTATCGCTTTCTTCGCATATTTGGTTGATTTAATATTCGTATTCATATGTTGTGTGCTTGTTTAAAACATATTACTTTAACTCACAATTCAAATTAGCAGAGGTCATCTCGTTAACAGGTCGAATGGAAGGTTTATCCCTACATTTTGTACCTTCGCTCGTTAATACCAAAGTCTCGATTCTAGACCGATGGAGTTAATTTTAAACCTCTTTGAAGCTTAATTTTCCCATACTAAGATTGGAAGAGATTTTTTTATTTTTGTTAGTTTTTATTCTTAATGACGACTTTCTTTTTTCCATTTTATTTCTCTAAATGTGCATCTCGACATTTCTAGTTTAAAAATAATGGATCAAACTAATTAGCACTTTGACAGCCAAAGCCATGGATCGACCCTTCGATCACGGCCCATGGCTAGAGCCGATGACCGGACGGTGTTGGCTCTTGCTTGCGCCGGCCAATCACTGAGCAAGGCTCTTGGTCCAAACAAGTGTTTTCACACCTTTTTGGCCCAAAAGCCTTGCGCTAGAATGTAAACCATGTTTTTGTTATTTTCTTAAATTATGAAATATTATCTCCGGACTTCTAAAATTAATTTTTGAAAATAAAAGATCAATAAAAATCGCCAATCATTGTTTTGCTTATATTTTTTAAAGATAAAATTACAAAAATCGGAAATCTCAATAAGAGGTGCATCCCTATTTCTAATAAACTTTCAAAAATCATCTTCAAAAAGAATCTTCAAAGAGACCCGACATTCATGGAAAAACTCGGTCTTTTTGACGCCCCCTTCCCTAGAAGGAGGATGGGTCGGGCCGTGGTTCCTACAAAGTCAAGCATACAATCATGTGAAATGCAGAAATTAAATCAACCAAAGCATGTTAAGAAAGCGATAAATAAGCAAGTAGGAAAGCAAGAAAGGAAAGCGAAAAAAAAAGCGAGAAATAAAAGTTACCGTGGGTGGGGAGGAATTTAAGAGTGAATTACATCTTTGATCTACAATACAAAAAGCGTTAAAAAGCATAAATAAATAAAAACCATAAAAAGAACTGAAAGTTTATCTAGTGCTATCGGATTGTCCCACTTGCTAAGCTTAGATCACTAACCGAATCCAAGTAGTGTAATGGTAGGGTAGTGAGCTCAAAAGGAGGACAAAAAGGCTATTTTGTGGAGTTTGAGAATTGGGAAGTGTGTGTGGCGGTATGATAAAATAGAGAGAGTAAAGAGTGGAAGAGGGTAATGAGAGTACTTTTAGCATAAAGGGGTTCACTAGCTGAAAATGTAGCAACCCTTAGCTAAAAACCTAGCGGCTAAAAATAAGAGATTAAACCCTCTATTTATAGAAGGAAATTATGTCACAAGAAAATAACCTAAAATTGTAACTCAGCCGTCCAAAGAAGCTAAACCGAGATAAAATCCTACAGGACTAGGAATCCCATGAGGGAAAGTGAGATATGCGGCGTCGGTCTCAAACAGCGTCGTACGGACACCTTGCGTTACGTGCTCCCGTTGGCGCCGGGAACAAAACGCTCGCGTCTTGGAAGTTTGAGGCTAGAAACGCAACGCCGGTAAAAAATGGTGTTGTATGGACATCTTGGGTTTTGTGCTTTGGTTGGTCACTAGGAACAAAATGCTACATCTTGGCAATTTAAGCTTGAAAATGCGACACCTGGTCTTGATGACATCGTACGGACGCTTGAGTTTCATGTCATGCTTCAATGCTGGGAGTAAAATGTTGCGTTTGATGCGTAGGTTTGACCGAAATGTGGCTCGGTTCAAGTTTCCTAGTTGGGAGCCCGAGCTGGGCTTGATTCGCCCGAAAGAAAAATGGGTTTGTGGGCCAGCTGAAGCAAAAAGGCTAATTTTGTGGTGTTAATGGGGTTTTTTATTTATTTATTGGCTTCGTTATGACGACCAAACCCCGACCATGATTCGAGTTCCCAAATAGGATTGGGATTTCATCACCGGGCCAATAAAATAAATAACGAAAATAAAAGAGATAAGGGTGATACGTTTTCGGTGTCTACAAACCTTAATGGATACATGAGTTATTTAGACATTTTTCAATTATGCTAAGTTAAACAATTACAACGTAATGAATCGGCTTAAGTAGAATTAAAATAATTAACTCCAGCTCATTTTATGAAGACTTTCATATTTAAAGTGACATATTAAATATGAAAATGCTTTGCCGAACTTAATATCCGAGTTATACTATGTGTGCCGGTTTCGAGAAATGAATAACTTAGTTAATCTCAATTAAGATGACCGAGTTAGTTTCTACTTTCCGAAATTGAAATGAATCTAAGACTTCTACAAGTATTCTTTTAAGATAACTCTTGGGTCGAGTCATGGGTAAGTCATGTAACATTAATGATTTGTTAATAACAAATGACCTTATCTTATGAATTTCTTTTAGTATGTTTTTTGGTTAATACTAAAATTAGATGAATGTCTTGAATTCAAAACATGTAAGAGGATAGTTAGTCATACCCGAGTCTTCAAAATCGAATAAACACAATATTAATTCTTAATTTGCGAGTCACTAATTTGGTTGGTTTAAGTCTCTATTTTCTTCAAATTTAAACCTAGGGGTTTTAAAATTCATGAATCGATTACCAATTAATCCACCTAATTTGTTTAGGTTTGGAGAAAGACTTGAATTACTCTTTGAGTCCTTAGGGTTTGGATAGTTTAGTGTTTGAAGGGGTTGAATTAGGTGTTTTGGTTCCTCTTTCTTCTTCCTCTTCGAATCTCCTTTCCTTCAACGTCCTCTCGCTTCTTCCATCCTTCTTCTTCTTCCGGCCTCTCCCTGTCTCTCGTTCTCATTCCCTCTCTTCCTCTCTTCTTCTTGCTTTTTGTTTTCTCGATCTGTCTATCTCTCGGTCTCTTGCTCCATCTCTCGCTCTCGTTCTCCGGCTCTCTTCTATGGCTTAATCTCGCTCTCTCCCTCTCTATCTAGTTTCCTCGGTTTCTTGCTTTGTTCTTCTTCTCTCTCTCTCTCTCGATGAGCCGATGGTATAATATCATTGGACCCCAAAGTGCAACACACATGACACCTATCAAATTGATATCATAAAGCAAATCTCTCTCTCTCTCTCTCTCTCTAATGAGCTGATGCTATATATCATTGGATCCCAAAGTACAACACACATGACACCCATCAAATTGATATTATGAAGCAAATCTCAAACCCGAGGTTTGGAACCCATGTCAGAATTTTTTGATAGGGGAGTTCCCCTTTTATATAGACGGAAATAGACCTGGCAAAACCGACCCAAACCGAACAAGTCAACCCGAACGACCCAAAACCCAAACCGAACCGACATCGAAACAGTTGAACCGATTTTGACCCGAAACCGAAATGAACCGACCCTAATCGAACCGACCCGAAATGATCCGAACCGAAACCGACCCGAATGCAAAATGACCCGAATGCAAAATGACCCGAACAGAAACCGAATCGAACCTAAAATGACCCGAACCGAATCGGATCCAAATCGATTTAACCCGAATATAAGTGACCCAACCCACATTTTTTTTTGTTGGGTCTCTCGGGATGGACTTTTGTGCCTATAGTGGTACAATTTTGAATCGATTTTGACCCAAAAGTGACCCGATTACGACTAGGTCCGAAATTAACCCGCATCGAACCCGAACGAGATTGACCCAAAATTAAACCAAACCGAAGTTGACCCGAACCAAAACCGAATGAACCCGAACGAGATCGACCCGAAGTTGACCCGAACCCGAAACCAAACCGGACCCGAACAAGATCGACTCGAAGTTAACCCGAACCAAACTAACCCGAACCGAATCCGAACCGAATGACCCGATTACCAAGTATAGACGGAAAGATGTGTAGATGACAAAAAAATGGTAAGGGGGCCGGACTAGAGGAAGCCCTGGATATTTGATCATCGGGCCATTGCTTGAACATTCGAGAAAGACTAGCTTTTAAACCAAAATTAGTAGACCGGACGCGAAGAAGCGGTTGTCACCTCTATGCTTCGCTCTCCTCCAGCCTAATTAGCGCTCATTGCCGATTTCTCCCAAAACGCTCAATCATACCTATCGTAAACACAAATTTCGAGTCTAAAATAAATAAAGACAGGAAATTAGGAAACAAATATAATTTGTATTGATTTTTGGTTAATGGGTACAATCTCCGTATTGAATACGATAAACGTAATCCTCCGATTCAATCTCCTTGGAACTTGAATGATTCGAGGCGTTGTAGCTTGATCTCGAACGTTGATGTTGGGGTAGATGATGAACGCCGAATGGTTCTTGATCCGGATATGATGAGAGTCTTAAATTTGAATCGTTGACTCGATTTCTAAACGATTGCGAGACTTTGATCCTTGGCGCTTGGAAGCTGGATGTCGTTTGCAGCTTGAGCTCTGGATTTTGTAGATGCTTGAATGTGTGTAAAAATGAGGAAATGACCTCTATTTATAGCTTTTTGAAGCTAGGGTTTGGTTTGGGTTTGGGCTAGCCCATAATTTAGTAATTATTTCTTAAAAGAAATATTTATTATTTTCTCGCATCATCACCGACACGTGGCAACTTCTAATTGGCCGAAATTTGATTTCTTTTTATTTTAATTTTAAAGGCTTTTCAAGACCAATTTTACACGTGGCAATTTGCAATAGGTGGAATAAAATAATTAATTTTTCACATGGCGACATATAATTGGCTAACGAATTTTTGCCTCCTACAAATGCCCCTTCGAGAATCATTGCGTGCATGAATTTTGTTGAGTGCTTGGAGCAGTGGAATCTCGAATTTTTAGAAGATGATTAATACGAGTCGATTTTAATCACCTTCTCGATTTATGAATACCTGGAATTACCTAAGTCGCATGTTTGGATTTATTTAAATATAATTCACGGGATTTCTTTATATATATATATATATATATATATATATATATATATATATATATAATTTTTTCCGATCATAATCTCATATAGAACTTCTTGAGATTCCAAAAACTTGTAACAATTAGAAGAGAAAACCCATGGGATTTCACGGGTAAAACAACTAAATAATTGTTTACTTGTAAATTGCAATTTGCCTTTTCCACTTGTGAGTCATCATGCAGCACTGGCTTCTCTCTCTCCTTCAAAGCCTTCAATGGCTTCTTTTTCTCTTTCCCTCACGCTCTCTTTGCTCTTCATCCCGGCAGCGCTAGGCTTCGCCGGAGCAACGCCTGCCGCCGCTGACTTCTTCCGGTCCCGAAGCCAGCGCCTTTCCGGTGGGCAGGTCTCCGTTGGGGCAGCCACTCTCCGATCTTTGCAGCTGTCAAATGCGTCGCCGTCTGCTCCGTCCAGTCCCGAGGGTAGCGGTTTTCCGATGGTAGATCTCCGTCGAGGCAGTCGTCAGTCGCCATACCTCCACCTCTGTCGTGCTTGAAGAAGATGAAACTTTGAGCCCCCTTTTTTTTTTTTTGATATTTGATTGTGGGGAGATGAAGTTCTGTGAATTTTGGTTTTGGGATAAAGAAGGTTCCTCCAGTTTTGCCCTTATCAGACCATCTCTCAGCTTGGATTCATCTGCCAACGGCGGCTTTGCATCCGAGGTGATGATATTCGCCATACTGGCTCGGCATCCTATGCGACGTCGTTGGCTGTTGGCCTTCTGTGTTCGGCATCAGCGCCTCCGCTGTTTAACTTTCCACGGGGTTAAACCTCTTCAGGGCAATGGTGGTCAAAGGAGAAGCAAAGACACACGAATTCTGAAGTGGAAGGCTCACGGAGACTCTGAAACGAATCACAAGCCAAATTCTACTCGGGATTATATCTGACACCTATTTCCAAAGAAAGATGCAAAAGTATTCAAATGGCACTCAAACTCTAATTTTTTCTCTTTTCTATTTATCCAAAAATTATCAAACTTGAAGGGATAAAACTTCAAGTATTTGTGATTGAATGAAACTGTGAAATTGTGATGAATGAATTACTATATAAACAGGAATGGATGTTTATCATTCATCGCATATTTTTGGTGTTCTTCCTCTTTCTTTATTCCTCTCACTGTTCTTCTGAATTTCGGTTTGAATTTTTGTGCCCAATTTTGGGAGTTTGAAAGTTCTCTTCCTTCCTTATTTCTCTGAATCTTCTATTGAATTTATGTCTCCGATTTTCAAAAGTTGAAGGCAAAAGGTTTTCTTCTTTGCTTGTTCTTCAAGTAGACCTTACCTTCAACAACGGGATTCCATCTCTTTATGAATCTTCTTTTTTTATATATATATTTCATTCAGATCTGGAAAAAGATTATGCAAACTGGACATGGCTTGCTTGCCCCCCTTTTTTTTTTTGTAGCTGGTCGTGGCTTGCTCTGCTGAAAGGCTCATCCATATATATGAAATTGCAGAAATCCAAGTCATTTCAGATTAGTGCCTGAACTTGGGGTAGAATAACACCTCAGTGAAATTTACGCAAAAGATGCCATTGAGTGAAGTTTGACCAAAATATTGACCGAAGATTTCATTCTGTGAACTTCGCATTTTTCTTAAGCCCAAGACTGATTTCTTCTTCTTTTTTTTTTTGTTTTTTTATTTTTTTTATTTTTTTTTATTTTTGAAAACTGACTACTATTTTTCTTTTTGTAGATCTTCTTGCACTATTCGAGTTAATCATTCACGTCAATACATGACTCAAAGACATCAAAGCGAGCCATTCAACTCATGCGACTTATTCAACCCGGAGACGTCGTAACGATTTATTCGATTCTCGAGTCTCGGAACAAACCATCCGTCTTATTTGACCCAGGCGATTTAGAGTTTCGTAACGAGCCATTCGACTTATCCGGTTTAGAGACGTTAGAACAATTTATTCGATTCCGAGTCTCAAAACGGGCCATCCGATTTATTCGACCCGAGCGACTTAGGGCTTCAAAACGGCCATCCGACTTATCCGATTTAGAGAAGTCGAACGATTTATTCGATTCCGAGTCTCAAAACGGGTCATCCGATTTATTCGACCCGGGTGACTCGGAGCTTGAACGAGCCATCCGACTTATCCGGTTTAGAGACGTTAGAACAATTCATTTGATTCCGAGTCTCAAAACGGGTCATCCGATTTATTCAACCCGGGCGACTTAGAGCTTTAGAAGGAGCCATCCGACTTATCCGATTTAGAGACGTCGAACGATTTATTCGATTCCGAGTCTCAAAATGGGCCATCCGATTTATTCAACCCGGAGACGTCAAAGCGATTTATTCGACTCGAGTCTCGTAACGAGCCATCCGACCTTTCCGACCCGGAGACGTCGGAGCGATTTATTCGACTCCGAGACATTGGAGCCGCTTATCCGAAAAATTCACTTTTGGTTAATCCCTTGCATGGCTTACTCTTTTTAGAGTGTATGAACGGTTAAACCTCTTTTAATGACTAAAGGATCTATTTGGTGACTTGGGAATCTTAATTTGAATGACTTGAGAGTCGTTCAAACTTGCACTTTGTTTGACTTGATAGTCTTGAGTTTACGTGACTTAAAAGTCTTGAGCTTATGTGACTTGAGAGTCTTTAATTTGAGTGACTTAAGGGTACTTTTAGTGACTTGAGAGTCTCTAATTTGGGTGACTTGAGAGTCTTGAATTTACGTGACTTGAGAGTCTTGAATTTGTGTGACTTGAGAGTCTTCTATTTATGTGACTTGAGAGTCTTGAACTTATATGACTTGAGAGTCTTGCATTTTGCTGACTTAGGAGTCTTGAACTTTGATATTATGTTACGTTGGCATTGGTTTTGAGTATATTAAAGTAAATCCACACTTAAAGGATCAAGCCGGACATAAACAAACCCTAAAGAATCAAGCCGGACATAATTCAAACCGAAAGGAATGAATTATTTTATTGAATTTTTTCACCGTTCACAGTTTATACTCTTGCGGGCCCGGAGTAGTACATTTAATTTCAACTTGCAAAAATGAGCAGTTTAGGCTCTTGCTTAGGAGCTTACATGCAATAATGTTTAAGAATAATAAAACTTCAAGAATTTTCCATTTACGAGATCAACTTATACCCTTTCGAGATCGATCGTCTTGTAGGCACCATTCGTGTAGACTTCTCGCACCACATAGGGATCCTCCCACTTTGAAGTGATCTTGATTCCAATCTTGTGAGACATGGTGATCGCCTTCTTACTCGGAAGTACCCGATCTTCAACTTCGAACGAACGCAGTCGAATTGTTTTTATGCCCGTGATAATATTCTAACTTCGTTAAGCCTAGAATCACCTGGTTGACCCGTATGGACCACAATGCGTCTTTTTACTCTTAGCGAGCCATCTGTCTTTACGTCCGAGTGTTGAGACGCGCTTCATGCGAGAAGGGATAGAACTTTGTACTTCATTTGTATCGCCAAGACGATGGAATACCGAGTCTTTTGCTTGAACCGGCGATGACTTAGACACATCTTTTTCCCTTTTGATTTTGCTGAAAATTGAAGGTCTTGACTGCCCGCTTCCTTTTATTCTATAGAATACTAAGGGTTTGGGATTTTGGCCTCCCCTATTCTCGTGAACACGGAAGGGCGTCTTTCCGAGGTAGACGATCGCAACCTATCGAACACCGAGGACCTTGTGGTAGGTTGGACATCATCATCATCATTGTCCTCCATCTCTTCTTCATCTTCGAGTTCTAAACACGAAGTCATGTTCACCGTGACTTTCTTAAAGAAATTTGTCGGGAAGAACTCCTCTAAGGTGATTGGAACAAGTGGTTCTTGTTCAAATAAGTTAACGAGGTTGGATTTCCTGTTTTTGCTTGTCTTTGACCCTTTCTTGTTTTTCGGATGCTTAGGTTGCTTCCTTCGCTTTGCCTTTTTCTACGATTGACAAATGGTGACTCGAACATGACTTTGTCTTCTTGACCTTCGACGAGTGACAAGGGTCCATCCTTCTTGATCTTCATGTGGAATATCTACGAGTAGGATCGACTTCCATTTGCGGTGCTTGTACCGTTAAGGCAAAATCACTGGTTCTAGATTTCCAAATTGAAGTGTAAACAACTCTATTTTAGGAGACCGAGTTGGAGGGTTCTCTAGTTGGATGGAGGTACAATTGGTCTCAGCTGTGTCATCCACATCTAATATGATCTTTCCATCTTCGACCAACCGCATAATGCACTCTTTGAGTGTGATACACTTCTCAAGAGGGTGACTAATAACCCTATGGTATCGACAATATTTTAAATCGAAGTCTTTTTTGCTTCTTTTGGCCGTTTTGGTTCGGAAGTTCAATCACCTTGTTCTCTAACAAGTCATCTAACATTCCCGACAAGTCCGAGTCCGGGAATGAGTATTTCTTCTCCTGAAGCTCTTTTAGTGTGGGACACTTCTTCGTAGCATCCTTTATGATTTTCTCTTGCTTTGACTTGGGCTTTCCAGAAATTTGCACCAGCTCTCCAGTGGAAATATACATTGCCTCTGTTTTTAAAGACTTAGTACTATTCTTGTACTCGCCTTGGTCCTTCTTCGATTCATATGAGGATGAAGACTTATTGCGACGGCTCGTTATTGTCATCTCGATGTCATGAGCCTTGGTAGCCAATTCCTGAAAAGTTCTTGGCTTGCTCACCTGCAGAATGTAAAGCAAGTCCCATTCCATGCCATGAGTGCACATTTCCACATCGGATGCTTCGGACAATCTATCTTTGCATTCGAGGCTGAGGGCTCTCCAGCGATTGATGTACTCTAGAACTGGTTCCTCTTTTCGCCGCCTTGCATTAGTCGACTCGTCATACTAACAACGAGTTGGGTGCTATAGAACCCGTTAAGGAATTCTTGTTCCATCTCGCTCCCAATTGTTAATGGATTCGGCTCTAAGTCCGTGTACCAGCCAAAAGCAATTCCTTTCGGAGTTCGAACGAACCGCTTCACCAACCTATCTCCTTCCGTGCCAGCATTGCTGCAGGTTTCGATGAAGTGCACGATGTGTTGCTTAGGATTGCCTTTACCATCGAACTGTTGGAATTTTGGTGGTTGATAGCCATGAGGCATTCTTAGGGCATCAATCCTCTTAGTGTAGGGCTTCCTGTATAGGTGAGACTTACGAGACCCTTCTCCTAGCCGATTCTTGATCGCCTTTGCAATTAAGTTCTGGATTTGTTCAACGGACATTGAAGTCGGTGGAGTCTCTTTAGGTTCATCGTCGGATTCTTCATCGTGGTTGGACTCCTTATCGGACCCCTCATTGTCCGAGCCTTGGTTAGAAGCTTCGGATGACTTCTTCTCCAACTTCTTTGTCGGACTAGCAATTTGCTCGCTTTAAAGCTTGATTTGTGCATCCTTTTTACGCTCTCTCTAGCAAGTCTTACTAGTGTTTCCTTCATCTCATTCAGCTTGTTCTTCAATATTCATAACTCCTATCACCATTACTGGCATAATGACAGGTGTCGAGGATTCAACTTCGAATGAGGAAACAACGAGTCTTTGGGAGATGAAGGTTGTAGAATCCCCACTAGCATAGCCGTCGCCTTCTTCATCGGAAAGCATGAAGATTGGGTTGGTGTGAGCTTGGAGTTCGTCCATCCCGCGAGGAATCGTTTGCTTCAAGTTGAAAACAGGAACAACTCTCTCTTTCAAATTGATATGTGACCCAGCTTGATTAACTCCCTTGAGCGAGGTTGGAGTCAAGGCTTCGAATTGAACGTAATCGTAATGGTGTAGCTACACTTGGTTCTTTTGTAGCAACAGCGGCAACATGCTCTTGCCATACTTCTGGTTATCATTCTCGCTAGATATATCGCCAGCGTTGGTGGATCCCCGAGAAGTGGATCCGATGAGTTTTGTTCTTTGAAGATTGAGCGACAACGTTCTTGGGAGCTATGTATTCTTCAAAGGTGAAAAGTGTTGATTTGTTTGGAGAAAGAGATGAGAGGCAGAGAAGTCCCACCGAGCGTGACAAAATTTGTAAACACAAATTTCGAGTCTAAAATAAATAAAGACAGAAATTAGGAAACAAATATAATTTGTATTGATTTTTGGTTAATGAGTACAATCTCCGTATTGAATACGATAAACGTAATTCTCCGATTCAATCTCCTTGGAACTTGAATGATTTCGTGGCGTTGTAACTTGATCTCGAACGTTGATGTTGGGGTAGATGATGAACGCCGAATGGTTATTGATCCGCATGTGATGAGAGTCTTAAATTTGAATCGTTGACTCCGATTTACGAACGGTTGCGGACTTTGATCCTTGGCGCTGGAAGTCTGGATGTCGTTTGCAGCTTGAGCTCGGATTTTGCAGATGCTGAATGTGTGTAAAAATGAGGAAATGACCTCTATTTATAGCTTTTTGAAGCTAGGGTTTGGTTTGGGTTCTAGGCCCATAATTTAGTAATTATTTCTTAAAATAAATATTTATTATTTTCTACATCATCACCGATACGTGGCAACTTCTAATTGGCCGAAATTTGATTTCTTTTTATTTTAATTTTAAAGGCTTTTGAAGACCAATTTTACACGTGACAATTTACAATAGGCGGAATAAAATAATTAATTTTTCACATGGCGACATATAATTGGCTAACGAATTTTTGCCTCTACACCTACCTTTACTTCTCTCATCTCAGTCTCCAGCACCAGCAATGCCGGCTCCTGATATCTTGGGTGAACGCCAATCTGGCCAAGACGTCCGCACTCAGAAGGGTCTCTCTCTCTCTCTCTCTCTGCGTTTATGTTTGTCACTGTGTTTGTTTGTCTCTCACTTTGTCTCTGATGGGCCTGTCGCTTCCGTTTTTGACAGTGGTAGTATGTCAAGCGGTCGCCAACATTGTCAAATCGTCACTTGGCCCCGTTGGTCTTGACAAGGTTTGTTAATGGGTACCTGTTCTCTTATTCATGCGAAACATGTGTAACTAACTGGCGTTATTACTTCAATTTTGAGCCTACGTATTAATAATTAAATGATTGTTGAATCGGTTCAAACGCCCACTTTTTTGGTTGAATGTCTCTTGACATTAGCAGAATTACTGAATGTAGCTGGGTGTTCCTTTTAACTGTATTCTCAGGTTAGAGGTGTTTTTGTCAGTGAGTAACTTTTGATAGGTCCGCCAAAATTGGTTGGCATTTGGCTGTCAAGGCAATTAGCATTTCTGGATATTTTGCAGCAGAATGGAACCGACTAGGGGCCTCTGACAATATTTTGTATCTTCTGAAGTGAGAATGGTATGAATCATTTACTGATGAAACGAGGATAAACATGGGGTATGACATGAGTGTGCTCTTTTGGGGAAGGGGATGCAGAAGAGTTATGTGACAACATTAAAGTAATAAAATAAATCTTAGATGACTAAGCTTCTTATCCACCCGTGGCCATGAGACTTTGATGAAATAGTATTTCCCCTTACTTAACCATGTTCAGCTTGTGAAAATCAGTGGAAGAAAGCAAAATGCCTATAAAAAGCGTCATTTTTTTTTCTATGGAGTAGTTGGTGGTCAATTGTTTTTTATTTGGGTTAACACTGATAGCCTCTCTACAATGATGCGATTCAGGGTAAGGTTGGTACGCTAACCTCCATGTCCGTGCTTGGAATGACACTGTTAGATTTGAATTAGTACTCTTCTCCTTTGTAGTCTATCTTAAGTCGAATAGAACTAATAGCTGGGTTGGTCAATGAGAGGAATGTTTCCATGGACACTTTTGCAGTAGTGTATGACACTAATGTTTCTTGTTGACTTACTAGTATTTTTTGATAAGATAAGAAAAATGAGGAAATATATATGTTAAGATCAAAAGGTTGGATGCAAAGCTAGCATCCTACAATAGGCTATACACATCCAATAGGAAAACTATTTACAAAATCGACAAGATCAAAAGAAGAATAACAAAAGTTCCCCTTTTTGCAAAAATAGAGTAATAATGACATCACCTTTAAAACACTGATGAGTTATCTACACACCCTCAAAGACTATTCTGTTTCTCATTGACTTATTAGTTAAATTATTTCTTTTGTAAACCATGCTGCAGATTTCTTTTATCGCTTCGTAAGATGAAGCTAGGAGTTATTAGTTGCTCTTAACTTTTGAGAATACAAGCTGAGTTAGCTTAACGGTACCATCTGTGAACTGTTTTGAAATTATAGAATGCTCTCTTAATGAAGCATGCAATTTGTAAAATTGCACTTTGTTCCCTTTGTATCACTGTCCCTCTCCCCCTCCCCTTGCCCAAGAGTTGCTTTGTCATAATATAGATTTGTAGCTTTCTTAACTTTTTGTAGATGTTGGTAGATGATATTGGAGACCTGACTATTACTAATGACGGTGCTACCATTCTCAAAATGTTGGAAGTTGAGCATCCAGCTCCAAAGGTACTCACAAACTCCTTCAACATTCTGCTATTTATTTCTTGCTGCATCTCACTTGAGTTTTTGGTCATGCCTTTATCTCCATTCCGCGCCCTTTAGGTACTTGTGGAGTTGGCTGAACTCCAAGACAAAGAAGTTGGAGATGGAACAACATCAGTGGTTATTGTAGCTGCAGAGTTGCTTAAGGTAAGTTACATCCAATTTTGGCTGTAAGTATCTATTGCATTATTCTCAATTTTGGGTCACCATGATGCTTGAATTAGTTTTGCTAACTTCAATAAGGAGATTTTGCTCATGTTTTGGATATGACTATGTATTGCTGCAGAGAGCAAATGATTTGGTTAAGAATAAAATTCATCCAACTTCTATTATAAGTGGATACAGGGTCGGTATCTTCACTATCTTCAGCTTGTGTTTTGACCAATCTTTCTCCTTAATCTATTATCACTCTGCGTGGTCTTATTTCCTGTTTTATGAAAAATATAATATGAAGTTTGTGTTATTTCATTCTTTCTCAGCTTGCCATGAGAGAGGCATGCAATTATGTAGATGAGAAACTTGCTGTGAAGGTATGCTACACTTGTTAACTAATTAGCTGGTATGCATTTTATTTGGGTGCATATAGTATAGATCTAAGGAATTTATTGCCTTTGCCATCAGCTTGTGCTTTTGTAAGTGGACTTCCGTTGTATTTTTCCACAAGCACCCCGAGTACATGTGAGCTTTAGGGAATTTCCTTGGATATCTTGAAGTTTTGTTGTCTCGTGACTTGTAGTTATCTTCTCTAGATCTCCTATCATCACCTTGCTCAACGAATCTTCAGCTAAATGGAAGCGCAAATTAAGGCTCAAGACCAAAAAATAGAAACCATGTTCGAAACTCTCAAACCTTTATTCTAAAGACTTTACGTAAGAATGAGGTGAAAGATAAGACCACAAGCCCTTAATAGGTACTCCTATAAACACCACTTATGCTCAAGCCCTTGATCGCTTACTAGCTCAAGGGAAAGTTGAGTTATCGCATGCAAGAGCGAGAATCGAAACCGCGAAAAAAAGGACGCAGGAAAATTCTGTAAGTACCATCGTGCACGAGGACAAGATACGTAAGAATGTTGGACTTTCAAGAACAAATTAGAGAGCATGTTCCGCAATGGCCAAATTCCTCTCCCTAAGGTCGCTAAAAACCCAACAATAACAAGAATCAATTTAGAGGAATCTTAGCCATCTTTTCTTAACCTATTCCAGGTGAGTGGGATCCTTCTTTTTCATTCAAGACATCGAGGAACCCGAACCACTAATTAGATTACCCTCTTTAGAGCCGAAGTCCATGGATTGTGGGTAAGTAATGAAGAGGATGTCTACGAGACCAAGGTTGATAGTGATGATAACTTCGGGGGACACCACCCTTAAAAGATGATAACTTTTAGGCTGAACCAAAAACTTATAAAATCCAGTTCCTCACTAAATCTGGACAACATAATGTGCGAACGGGTCCACAACAGGACTCGAAAGCCCCAAAAGAAAAAGAAGCTACCAAATAAAAAGATCCAATCCTTAGACAACTTTAAAAACTCAAAGCCGACATTTCCATGGGGATGGAACCATTACATTTAACAAGAAGGACCTACTCGAAGAAGGCATTGCACACAACAATGCCCTTTATTTGATCTGTAAATTGCATAAACTAGTTTATCCCTTTGATCCGAGTGGATAACAGTGTCCGCCGTAAATGTCCGCCGTTGGAGGACTTCTAAAAGGTTAGGCATCGAGAGCAACAACTCTCCATGTAAATAGTTCATATCCGGAGCTTATGACGGTTCCAAAAGAACAGTTTTGGAACAACGACTCTTCCAATCAATGTTAAGCTAGTGGTGAAGAACATTGATTTCTAAGTCCTCGACATCTCTACTACTTTTAATCTCCTTCTAGGATGTCCTTGGTTACATGACCACCAAGTACTCGACCTCCACACTACACGAGAAGGTCAAAATGATTATTAAAAGTCGGATAGTAATTGTTAAGGGGGACTATCTTTGTGCCACAATGTAACACCCCAAAACCCACCCTAGGAGTATTACACCGCCGAGTTCCTCAAAGGAACTCCCAAGGCTCACTCAGGTGTTGACTTAGCTATCTTAATCCAACTTAAGGGTATGAAATGAAATTCTCCCCAAAGGTTAGAAGTTTCCTAAAAATTTCGGCAAAGTTTCGTTTGAACTATGGTCCAACCCATAGGCTAAAAGCCTTAAAACCTGCATAAAGGTCACAATAAAACTCAACGAGCCACACGCTCGGAGTACACGACTCAACGACTACACGCCGGAGTATATTCGTAACCACAAAACTCACATTTCGAACTAGTTTACAACCCAAGTCATGAATTCAAGCAAAAACTAGATTTACAACCACTTGAGATCAAAATTGCCAGGGAAAGAATCTCCGGCTTGTCGAGCTACTAGTTCGGTCTCCATACATACGTCTAATTTACTATACATAACTGTCTATTTACATAAGTAGCCGAATAGATACAATATACCAAACGTGAAACACAAAGACTTGACTGCAGCCATAATTGCCACCAAAGACAAGCATTCCAGACCATTCGCCTCAAGGGGTACTCGCAATCGGGAGGGAAGAGGGGGATTTGTGGGGGTGAGCAATAAACCACGGGGCTCACCGGAGTCTTACACCCTTAAAATGGAAATTCTTTATACATAATACTCATAATAATGAAATATGTGAAAGCATAATAATGTAATACAAATCTATATACTTTCAATGAAATCTCTTGCAGCAGTAAAGATCAAGACTCTTTTAATCATTTAAAACACGGTTTCACATTCATCACAATTCTCTTTCGGAATTGAATCAATATTCTAGGCCTTCGAGGATTCGAACTAGCACTTCTTTTCTCATAATTTCTCTTAGTTTCTCCGATTTCTCTTATTTCGTTGGGGCGCGACCCCAAATAAAAGGCTCGGGGACCTATCTTCTAGGAAGTCTCGGGTCGGGCATCCTCGCCACCGCAGGACCTCCGTTAGAACCCTTCCCTCGAAGTTTCTAGCCGGGTGTCCCCAGCTTGAACCCTTCGGTATGCTAAACGATCCGTAGCCGTTGATTCGAAACAATTTGCACATATTCATTTATCACATTCACTTCACAGACTTTCTCAATCAATTTAGTATCAAGAAAGGCATGACACCACGTGTCACCCTTATAAATTCACTTTCTCAAATCGATTTGCTTCTTTAGAATAGAATCACATTTGAAAGACATTTCACAGGAAATCGCATTCAAGGGTTGAAGACTCGGACACTCGCTCAATATCTTTACGAGTCATGCAAAAGGAATCGGGTATAACGATGTTATTCATATAGAGTTTTGATTCCAAGGCATTCTCTGCGTCCTAGAAACTTACTTGAGTAAAATAATATTTTCTCTAAGTATTTCGGCCCTCAATTATCTCTTTTATCGCTTTTCGGTTAGCGACTCATAAAACTGGTTCTTTATTCCGAGTCCACTCTCACTCGGACTAATCGCTTTTGAATATACCGGTATTCCGCCGTTTCTCACTCGGAATCGACTTATGGTTATCTATTCTATTGTTTGCATAGTCGGCATTCGTAGTTCTTCTCATGCTTAGTCTATATCAAGTTTTTCCCACTCGATATTCGTTATAGAACTTGATTCTTTGCTTAAGACTAAGTCATATGGAATTCCGAGTATCATGGATATTAGACTCGGAAAATTCCATTTCTTCTCCGACTCGGATAATCAATTACGTAATTATCATAATTATTTTATCCGTGTCTAACCTTGGACCAAAGTATTTTTATACTTTGAGAACCAAAGGTGTTTTACTTTTGTAGGTTATTCAATTGAGGATATCTTTTCTAACTACAAAAGTAGCCGGCTTCAGAACGTCAAATCACCAGCGAGATATGGCTTTTCACCTTCTCTCGCTTTAGTCCCGGAAGATTGTGTCGAAGTCGTCTGCTTCCATATCCGGAAAACTGGAACGCCAAGCCTAACGGTGGTTTCCACCTTATTTTTCAAGACACAACCGATGGTTTTGGGACTTCCAAGAGAGTTAAACCATTGTCCAACGTCCATATTTCAACGGATACTTTCGAGTGACTCGTAAAGCCATTATCAACGGTCACGAGAGGACTCTCGGTCGGCAGAAAGAGATAACGGCTACTCTGCTTGGTTATCTATAAATAGAAGCCACTTCACAAGACTTGAGGATTGCCGATTCTATTGTTAATACATATACTTGAGAAAAGTCATTGTATTTACTTCCAATCTTTTACTTACAACTCCCATTCCGTAATTCCGTACTCTACGAGTTGTAAGGTCTTGGTACTAAGTTACAAACTCTTCTTACATTCTTTGTAAGGTCCCTTGACTAAGCTATAAAGGTTAACTCGGCTTAGTTGTCCCTAGCTGTAAGGGTTATCTCGGTTAGGAAGTACTAGATCGAGATAAGGTAACTTCGAGTCTAGGAAAACTTGTATAGAGTTGTCCAAGGGAGCAACTCGGGTTCGATCGATTCACGGTATTTTGTGGACTCAAAATAGTGGATTTGACTTCGTGTCCGGATTGACACGGGCCGTGGTTTTCCGCCCGGGAGGGTTTCCACGTAAAATCTCTATGTTCTCTTTCCGAGTTCATTCTAGACTCGGACATGACCTTACTCGTGCTTGTTTATTCCGATTCATTACTTTCGAGTCCAATCTTTTCGACCCCGTGTTTAGACTCGAAACCGTCTTTGCCTCTTTTCTGTCAAAAAGAGTGTGTTTTCGCAAAGAATTTTCTATCACCCTATTCACCCCCTCTAGGGTGACTCGGACTCTCCCCGAGCAAACCTTCAATTGGTATCGAGCCTAGACTTTCAGAAAGGATCTAACAATCCAAAGGTTTAAAGATCGGATGGCTCGAACACCGGAGAGTTCGACGAAGGAAGATCTTCCAACAGGCCACCAAAATTCAAAGGTTCAAACTTTGGTCACCTGGAAGAAGCTTATGGAATGTTTCCTCATGGATCATGATGAGGAAGTATGGGAAATCATACAACAAGGAAACTACATTCCAACGAAGACAGATGAATTTAGAATCCTTCCCAAGACAAAGGTCGAGTTCACACCAGCAGAAGCGAGAAGTTCGGAAAGAACTTCAAAGCCATGAACATCCTCATGTGCGCCATAAGCTCGGAAGAATATAATCGAGTCTCTGCCTCGTGACTCTGCTAAAGAGGTGTGGGATACTCGGTCAACACCTACGAAGGTACAAGTCGGGTGAGACAAGCAAAGATCGAGTAAGTATCTTCACAAATATGAGCTTTTCAAAATGGAGCCAGAAGAGAACATTACTCGGATGTTCATACGCTTCACTGAGATCACCAACAATCTCAAATCTCTGGGAAAGAAAATCTCCCATGAAGAAATGTGCCGGAAAATTCTCGAAGCCTACCCAAGAGACGATGGGGTCCTAAGGTGACTGCCATAGAAGAGGCTCGGAACCTCTCACTCTTGAAGCCGGACGAACTCATCGGAAAGCTTCGACTCATGAGATACATCCGGAAGAAGAAGATGCCGAGGGTACTACCAAAAGGAACATTGCACTTAAAGCCTCGGAATCCAAAGAAGCAAGTCCGACCTCTTCTAACTCGGAAGATGATCCCATGGCACTCATTGCACGAGGCTTCAAGAGAATGATGAAGCACAAAAGATGGGACAAAAGACCAAAAGAAGAATTCTACAAAAAGGACAAGAGAGACGAGAAAAGGTAAGTTTTCTTCACCCTCAAAGCTATCTTTATCTAAGAATTCTGGATGCTTTGAATGTGGCAGCAAAGACCACATAGTCAAGGACTGTCCAAAACGAAGAAGGGACAGGAAGAAGAAAAAGGCCATGATGGCAGCATGGAGTGATGAGGATTCATCTCGAAGACGACGAGGACTCGAGATGACTCAAAGTGTCCGATGGCAATTTCGACTCGAAACCGAAAGAGAGTCGGACTCGGACTCGGACAACGAGGAAACTGATCCTCAAGAGGTAATAAACTACTTCCTCAAATTCTCCAAAGTTGATTTAGCTAAATACATCTTCACTTTGGAAGAAAAGTCCAATTCTGATTCTTCTCATTTCAAGGAACAACTTGAGTCAATCACTTCTAAGAGCACTTCTTTAAAAAACGAATTAGAAAAACCGAGACTCACACTAAGAGAACTCAAGAAAAGTGCTCAAACTAATGAGACTGAGTCCGAGTTACTCAGGAAAGAAAATGAGCAACCGAAACGAAGCTTACCGAGTCTCAAGATCTGGTTTTAAAGTTTACTCAAGGTCAGAAGAACCTTGACATGCTCTTAGGATCACAATGTGTCTCGTTTCGAAAAGAGGGTCTTGGTTTCAACAAAGAGGAAGAATCCAATTCTTACTCGGAATTGTTCAAAAAGGATTCTAGAACGGTTAAGTTCAAAAAGCCTGAGCATGGTCCCATTCACAGAAATGAAAGGAGGACTAAACCCGGACCTATTTACAAAAAGAAACCATTTTCTCCTGTTTCAAAAGGAAAGGTTTTTAAAAGAGAAGAGACACGGACTCGGTTCTCCGAGAGGAAGACTCGGAATCGGACAAAACCCAAAGTCATTCAAATCCGGGTTCCGAAGCACCTTCTTCCTCGTAAAAGGACCACAGTAAGGAATGTTACTGGGTTCGTTAGAGGAAGTGAGAAGGGTTAGATTCTCTCTGTTTTGCAGGTCACTCAGAAAAGATCAAAAGGACACTGGTACCTGGACAGCGGATGCTCTCGACACATGTCAGGTGACCAAGGACTCTTTTCTGAGCTGGAGTCATATAAAGGAGGAAAGGTAACTTTTGGTGATGACAAAGAAAGGTAAAATAGTGGGCATTGGAAAGATTGGAAAAGGAAGCAATCTGGTGAGCCACACTACCTTGTCAAAGGGCTAAAGTACAATCTACTTAGCATATCCAAGCTATGTGACAAAGGTCAAGAGGTAAGATTCACTCAATCCAAGTGCTACATCACGGATGAGACCACCAAAGGATCCTTACATGCCTAACGCCAAAGAGAATGTCCTGTCCGTAATTCGATAACCCTAGCCCATCAACATTATTCATGTTGTGCATCCATTGAGGTCATTAAGTGAGGAAATTCATTTTCTAGGAATAGAAGGAACAAGAAAACTATAAACGGTTTTTTGGGAACCGCTTTCAAGAAGTTGCAGTTGAATTCTCGAAAGTGTGACTCTCAAAGGCCTACCATGGTCCCTTTTTATAGTAACTTTTCAGGCTCACAATCCTCCTCGCTCATGCCACCAAGGCTTGCCAGGCCCCGACCGCTCCCGGGCGGGCGTCGGCCAAACCGACTGTTCCATCATTTCTTTTCTTTTATCTTGGGTTCGGGCATCTTAAACAGTAGACTAATTTTCATCAAAGCCCATTTTTGTCATCCCAGCTTACTTACGGACCATACAAATTACCATTTCCCATTTTATTTTTTATTATTTTCTTTTGGGGGAATGGGGGCTATGCGCATTTTTTTCAAATTTGTCTTTGAATTTTTCTCATCATATAAATAAAGAAAGCATTGTTTAAAATCGAGTCCTTGCATTCATCTCATTGCATTCTATAAGTGGTTATTCAATCTTCATCAATGACCTCATCATCAACATCGTTGAAGACATAATTGCCGATATCCTCCCGGATCGATGTTGAAACTCACTTGTCCCCAAGTTGTTTGTGAGGCCTCATAATAAGCCCCACTATATGGCATCGGAAATCATATGGGTTGCGATATGGGTCAAGAGCCTATAAGGGAATAACATCCATACTAGCTTCAAAAGAACTAGGCCCAACGATAAGAGGAACTAGGCCCAGTGCGAGAAGAGCTTGGCCTCACTTTGAAGCACTATGACCGTGAGAAAGCCAGGATAAACACCGTGAAGTAGAGGCTCCAACGAGTACTACTAGATGGCATCTCGTTGATCAGCGAAGCATCAGCATGAGTTAACACTTGTAAAACGGCGATCTAGAATGGAGGAGGGCATCCGTAACGACCATCCTAGATGGGTAAAAGAGTAATTAGAAAATATACTAAAAACTCATGAGTTAACACTTTAACTAGATGGATTTACCTAGAACGATCGGAATGCCCCGACCAGTAAATAAATCCTTGAACGCTCGAAAGGCGATTGGAATCCGATAGACATCTTCCGAGACTGCTCTCGATCATACTATAATTTTATTGTGTTAGAAAAGACACTTCTAGCATTATACTAAAGTAAAAGAGCATAATGCTCTTATCCTTTTCTAGTTCCTTGGGAGTGGATGCCTCACACATTTTGACTCAAGAAGATTGGGAATTCTAATAATACATGGGGCTCTCTAGGCTGAGGCATGTCAACCTCAAGACTTGGGATATGGATATCACACGGGAGAAGCTATAGTGACAAGGTTGATTTCCAACCGAAATATAATCACACAAAAGAGCAAGCCGAGACTTACCAATCGGGTCATACTCGTCCATTAGAACCCCGACCCTTGCGTGTCCACCTCCGTTAAGGATGGGGAATCGGATTCGGACCGAGCTACTCTATGAATTGGTAGGGTTTTCCCTTTTTTTGAAAGAGGAGATGATTTTTAAAGATAATTTTTGAAATGGGGATGTATCTCTTATTAAAATTTTCGACTTTTATAATATGATTTTAAAATAAATTAAGCAAAGCTTATTGGCAATTTTATTAATAATTTTATTTTTAGGAATTATTTTTAGAAGGCCTCGAGATGTTATTTCACAACTAAAAATAAAATAGATTAGAATTAACTTAATTTTGCCGTAGAGCTTTTGGGGCAAACTAGTGTGAAAACACCGGCTTGGACCAAAGTCCTACCTGGTGACCGTTCGGTGCCGGCGAGAGCCAGCATCGTACGGTCAACGGCTACCGGCCATAGGCTGTGACTCGAGCTGGTCAATCACGGTCCATGGCCTAGTTGTCGAAAATAAAAATTGTTATTTTGAGTAGAAATACCGAGGGCGCGAATTAGAAGAAAGAAAGCGGGAAAATAGAGTCGCCGATCAGCTTTAGGAATAAAAACTAACAAAAATAAATAATACTCTTCCACTCTAAGTATGGGAAAATGAGGTTTCAAAAGATGATCCATCAATCTAGAACCGAGAATCCAGATTCGGGGCGAAGGTACGAAACGTAGGGATAAGCCCTTCCGTTCCGCCCGTCAACAGACGACCTTGATTGATTTGAATAGTGAGTTTACGTAATGTATTAAAAAGCAAGGGTACAACATATTAAGTGAAAAATTTAAATCAACCAAGGCATGCTAACAAAAGTGATAAAAGCGAGATACGAAAGTAGTAAAAGAAAGCAATAAAGAAAATGAAAAGAAAAGCGAAAGAAAGCAAAAATGAAAATAAAAGATTACATCGAGGCACGGAGGAATTAAAAAGTGATTACATTCTTTCTCCACAATACTGAAAATGATAAATAATGAATATTTAAATAAATCCTAATGGTTGAATGCAAATTTAGCACCCTCGAGGTTGTCCCACTCGCTGATATGGGTCTCGAACCTGATTTGAAAGAATGATAAGAGACTTTTTGTGATTTTTTATGAAGGTAGGTAGAAAGATGTATGTAATTGATGGAGTATTGGGGTTCAAATGTTGGTAGCGTAGGGAGAATTAGGCTGAAAAGAGATAGAGATTAGAATAGGTGAATATTCGGTAGCTCTCAATCAAACTTCAGCGAGTGTAATGCATAGAAAAATCCATCGCCAAAATGAGAGCCTAAGCTCTCTATTTATAGGAGAGGCTTAGGTCATAAATGACCTAGGGTTTTAGCTAAATGCAGCCGTCCAAAATGAGCAGAAAATCGGCTAGCGGAATCACAAAAAATTGAACCAAATCAAGCTTGAATCGAATCTTGGGAATAGTGCTCGAGATGCATAGCACCGGCCAAAAATGACATCGTAGAGTCTCAACTTTCGTGTTGTAGCTAAACTCTAGAGCAAAATGCAGCGTTTGGGGGCGGAATCCTCGAAATGTGCCGCCGGCCAAGAACGACATTGTTTTGTAAAAGTGAGCTCTGTGTCTTAGTTGGACGCCCGGAGCAAAATGCAGCATTTTTGCGATGTATACCATGAAACGTGCCGTCGGCTAATGTGATGTCGTATAAATGAGTTTAGCTTCGTGTCTTGGTTGGACCACGAAGATGAAATGCGACATTTTGAGTATAACAGGGGTCGATAGCGGCGCCGGCCAAGAGTTGATTCTAGAGCGTTGACCCGGGCTTAGACCATCCAAAGAAATGGGTTTTTGGACCGGCTTAAAGCGAAAAGTCTACAGTTGCGGTTCACTAGTTTCCGTCATGCCAATCATACTCCAACTATGATGCGAATTCGCAAACAGGACTAGCATTTCATCATCGGGCCAACAAAATAAAATACATTAATAAAAGAGATAAGGATGATACATTTTAGGTGTCTACAGTTAGCTCCTACCTTGACCGAGTCTAAAAGACGAAGAGTCGAGTAGACATTAAAGGGTACTTATCTTGCTTTTAGGCATTGCTTCGAATGTTGATTGTTTTGTAGTATCCGGAATTGGTCGTTGTCGAACCCGAACTTCGAGATGAGGCTTGGACTTGATCGCGAAGCGTTCATTCCGAAGTTCGGTAAGAGAGTCCCGAGCTTGGCTCCATTAGAGTCCTGAAGCTCGGTGAATTTTTCTGTTGAAACTTAGATCGTTTCTTGATCTAAAGCTTGTCCTAATAACTTCTTGTACTAACATGCTTGTTATTGGATAATTGTATTTACGAAAGTTCAAGTATTTTACCTAAATAAGTCGATCAAAAATAGATCGAAAATCTAATTTGATAAAGTTGACATAGTGGGTCCAAAGTCCCACTTGCATGCACATGGTTTGAAAAACTCACTTGCCATACTCAATTGGACCTCACAAGCCTAGCCACCGGCTTGACCTACAAATCTGCCGTCGAAGGGATGCCGATTAGGCCTCGTAGCTGGCATCGGCCAGCCTCCGGGTATGTGTAACGCCCTAATCACCATTACTTAATAATCCCTTAATTAGATAATATTACGTAAGGTTGCAGCGGAAGATAACAACCGAAGACGTTACCGCCGTCCTAAAAATAGGACAAGGCTAAATAAATGAAATAAAATGAAATACAATTTGTGCATCCAATCTGTTATATTACCATTGATCCTGTTAGGAGTAATAGCTTATTACCAAAGTAGCTAAGTCATCCCAAAATACAGTTTACTTGTTTAGTAACATAATATTTATACAACCTAGATTTTCGTCTATTCCACAAGATAATATGCAACGTGTAATAATTCCCAAGGTCATACCTAAATCATGGTAGAGGGTAAAATCACTTGTGAGCGTCTATACACCTTCGGAATTACAAATGTAACGTGGCTGGCTATGGTTTGCCTTCGTCGGACTTGGTAGGTAATTGATTGTTCACCAATGCTTCCTCCTAAAACAAAAACAGTAAAATATTTCGAAGAATGAGTTGAAACTCGGAACGAACATTCCTACATCGTAAAACGACTTTGAAAAACATTTTAATTGAGCGTGCACATTTCAATTCATTTTAGTTTGAAATCGGGGGAGAGAATATGAGTAAAACTTGCTTGCAGGTTATTATCTGTCCTTGATAATTGATCCGATCTTTGAATAAGGTGCACACCTCCCGGGCCGACCGAGAACCCGAGTTGAAGCCGCGCGGTGGAATTGAAGGGCATAACCCCGATAATTGATAATTGATAATTGAGCGGGGACCACTTAATTAGGTGACAAAACTTGATTTGTAAATGATTCATTATTAGTTATTTATATAAGAAATGTTGAGATTTGCTTGAAATATGTGAATTTTCGAAGGGCACAGTGCAATGCACGTACCTGAACCGAGAATATTTGTTTCTCCCCTTTTATAAAAATTCAAGTTACCAACTAATCGGCAACGGAAGTGGCCCGAGTTCCGTTTCAAATAGATTTTTGTTGTTAATAATGTATCTCTTGAGTTTTAATAATTGAATTTGTATAAGCATTAACGATTCATTTCATTTCCTATACTTATACGAGAATTGATTAAACTAACGTTTGTATTACTCAACTTTATTGCGTTAATTCCGTTTCAAATATTGAATACAATACATACTAACTAAAGAAGTTGATTAGGCTAATTAGATACTCAATGATTATGATGTAATTCAATTTGTTAGTTGACTTGGATTGAAAATGGTGTATATATATATGTATACCTAAACAAACACTTATTCCTAATTTATTCCTTACTTCTCCCTTTCCTGCATTCAAAACCCATAGTTAAGTACTTAATTAATCCGTCAAATGCCTTTCCATAGGAATGTTTTACAATTTGCCGAATTGCCCAAAATTCACACGTACACCATTTTAAGGTGATGAGCATTATTCCTTCAACAAATTCACATTCACAACCACAATTAGGTATACTTAAAGCTCAAATTTTTTCACACTTCTATACTTACACATTATTTAATTTCAATCTCTACATACACATTCCCATTCGTTTGCTCAATATAACCATTTCCAAAATATAACAAATCCATCAATTTACTCAATTCTATAATAAAACATCCCCAATCTCATTCACTAATTTATAATTTCCCAAAAGAAATCACATTCATTCACATTCATACACAATCAATCCATCAAAATACCAACCCTCAATCATCCGCCAATTCAGATTTTCCCGATTCAACCTCTGAATTCACTCCACAAACATATTTCTGAATTCGCAACCATATTTCTAAATCAGATAATTCAATTTGTAGTTACAATTACTAAATAAATAAATAAGTGTGCAAATGTGAGTTTTAGGGTTTTACCTTCAAAACCAAAGAGGAAGAGCAGAGGTGGTTGTGTGTGGCGGCTGCACCGGCGACCACCGGGCAGGGGATGGGGACTAGCTCCGGCGGCCGCTGTGGTTGGTGGGTGGTCGATAGGTGGGCCGCGGCAGAGGTGAGGTAGGCGTGCACCTGCGCGAGAGAGAGCGTGCGGAAGAGAGACGCCGGGCGTCTTCCCGACGACGCCAACGCCGGCTGCCGGCCGGCGTTGGTGGCGCTTGGTGGCCGAGGCCGAGTAGCGAGTGGAGGCAGGGGAGGGGAGTAGAGGCACGCGAGGGAGAGAGAGCGATAGCGTGAGAGAGTGAGAGGGCCGCCTACCGGGCGGTGCCTAGCGTCGGCTTCGGGCCGGCGTTGGTGGAGATCGGTGGCCGGACTGTGAGACGGCAGCAGAGAGGTGAGGCGAGTGGAGGGCTAAGCAGACAGCACAAGAGAGAGGAAAGTGATGGACTGAAATTGGTTTGAGCAAATTGAAGAAGCGTAATCTTTTTTTTTTTTGTTTTTTGTTTTTTTGTGGTGAATTCCGGAAGATTTGCATCTGGAATTTTCTTTAAAAAATTTACATTTTTAAATTTATTTAAATTTATTTTATTTTATGCATCCAATTTATATTATTACTATTATTATTATTATTTTATTCTAATAATGTTGTAAATAGGTTATACGATCTGTTTTAAATGTAACGCTTCGTTTAAATATAACCTTTAGTAACTTTATAACCATGTATCTTCACATTTATATTCGATATATATATTTATACGAATTTCTAAATCTTCTTTTTATACATATTTGTAAATTTATAATTATTAATATGAAATGTTATTGGAGGCCACTTCGTCGCCTTAGCTGCATAACACACGTATAAAAATAATTTAAATATCAAATATCAAATTGAACTGCACACGCTGAATTATGTAAATTTTGTAATCAGTAAAATAATAATGTGATTTAGAGTCGGGTCGATTACGGTAGGTCTTGTCCCGGCATGTTGTTGGATTCTCTTCTTAGTTTCCTCTTGATTTTTTTGAATTTTGTCTTGTGTATTTTTCATGCTTGGCCAAATTTGCCTATAAAAGGAGGGGTTAGTGTGTTCTTTTTGCACACTTCACTTACTCCTCTCTTTACTTCTCCTTCCCTCGCTCTAGCTCTGCTCCAATTTTTTCCTTCTTGTCTTGGAAAAACTAGTGTGGTTTTAAAAATAACACAACTCCTCAAAATGTCTAGGAGAAGAGCTCATCTTGTTAGGAGGATAGAGGTCGAGGGTTTAGTCCACGACAATTTCTTGGAAAGAAAATGGCGCCCTCATGATGAGTGGAGCCCTAGTGACGTCTTGGTGGAAACCGAGACCCATGTCTAATCACTTTCAATTTCTCCTTTGGTAAGCTCGTTGGCTTGAGTTTCTTTCTTTTCTTATTTAGAATAGTATTTCTACTAAAATCTTGTTTGAATTTTCCTTTTGCGGAAGAGCTCTATCCGGAGTAGTGGGGCTATCCGGAAGTTCATGGAGATGTTTAAGAAGAGGAACTACCCTCTTAAGAATATCACGAATAGTGCCAGGTTGGTTCCTTTTATGTTGCTTTAAAGCACTTGTGCGATTGTAAGGAGCGTGACCATTACTCCTTTTGACTTTGCCGTTCTCTCGAGTTTGGGCTTCTCGAGGGAATCTCTAGTCTATGACCGAGATTTATATAAAGCGTGACTATTTGGGTCACCTGTTTGTTCCCGTGGCTAGTAGGTTTCCTCGCGGTAATTTCTTTAAGTATACTCTCTTTTTTAGGCCTTTGAAAATGTTGGGTTTTGGGCTTAACATACTCTGCAACAATAGGTCCGGGTAGTGCTAGCTCTCATGCTAAGCGTATCCATCTTCTCGGACCAAGCTTCCAATGTACATGTTAACTATTTGGTGAACTTAGTAGACTTAGACAAGGTTAAAGACCTTAATTGTGGCGTGCCAGCTTACATTTACCTCATAAGGGGTTTAAGCTTCAAGTTGAGACATACAAAGGTTGAGAGAGATTTGATGAACTATCTACCTTTATGTGGCTTGTGGAAGATTATTGAGGTATGCTCCATCTCTTCTTTTAGTTCTAAAATACTTCATCTTACATGGATAAAGGTTTCACTTGCCTTGTAAAATTGTAGTCGTGGCTACACAAATATTTTCTTCACCTTTCGCTCGGTTCAAGGAATCATCCTTCATTCTCGACCTCGGTATCATGGGCCAAAGTTCACCTTCGACGACCCAAGGAACATGATCTTGGATTATTGAGGTCCGCCCTTAATCGCGTGATTTCGTGTTGAATCCAAAACGATAATATTTTTAATACCTTTTTATATCATATTTTGTTTGTAATAATTATTAAATTAGAAATTTTAATTTAATTTAATTTATTTTTATAGAAAGTGTGAAAAATACGAGAAACAATAAAAAGAGCTAAAATTTGGAAGAAATGGATCGGTCATTCGCACTAGGCCTAATCCGAGCCCAAACTTACCCTTCCCTCAGCCCCCAAGTGGAACGCATGCCCTCCTCCTCCCTCTCATTTCTTCGGTTTCTCCATAAACCTGAAAACCCAAAAGCCCAAGCACTTTTCTGCTTCATTTTCTGCCCCTTCGGGACTTTACTAGCTAGCTAAATCCTTATCCCTCTCCTCATGCTCAAACCCCCTCTCCATCTTCCTTCTCTCGGCCCTCTCGTCCACCGAAACCCTAACCCTAAGCGCTCTCTCTCTCCTCTCATTCATCTGTTGCCGAGAAACCTTACCTCTTATGCCCATCTTTTTCCTCACTCGCTCCCTCTTCTGTTTGCTTAACCTTAGGCCCACGAAACCATAGCTACGTAACTCGAACCCATTTCGAAATCCTTTTGCCTCCCAGTTCTTCTTCACGCTGCTACTCTCTCTACCCTTCTCCTCTCTTTGGTCTCCCTCCATGGGCGGAACCGCATTCGCCTCCACCTCTCGTCAAGACCCGGAAACCCCATCTACCTCAAACTCTCGTTTTCTCCTTTTCCTCTTTGGTCTCAACTCATGCACCGAGACTACATCTAACCCAAGCCTTTCACATCAAACTTCCACCATTATTTGGACTCATCTTCTTCCATCTCTCTCATAGCTGCAACCGAAGTTAAACCGGACTCAAACTCTATCCACAATGGAGACAAGAAGGGAGGACGAGATGTATAAAAGAGAAGGAGCAAGACAGGAAACGAGGAGGCCGGACGGTGGTGGGTAAAGGTGTGACAGACCGAAGCCACGCCAGGTCCAAGTTCACCGCTTTCTTTCTTCATTTTTTAGTCCTTAGTTCTCAAATTTCAATTGTAGTTTCTTTTAGTTTTTCAGTTTTAGATTTTAGTTGAGAGTATTGAATTTTTCTTGAGGTTGAACTCGAAGTGTTGAGTTGATTTTGGTATT
The DNA here is from genome assembly GCA_021018815.1 of Talinum fruticosum. Classification (NCBI taxonomy): domain Eukaryota; kingdom Viridiplantae; phylum Streptophyta; class Magnoliopsida; order Caryophyllales; family Talinaceae; genus Talinum; species Talinum fruticosum. The sequence goes on along the minus strand of JAITYX010000010.1, from coordinate 4,572,605 downwards.
GAATTCGTCGAGGAGTATTCTTTTCGGATCCGAGTATTCGAGTCAATTATTCACGGTTTGAGTTGGTATAAATTCTTAACTTCCGCAATTTCGATTATGTTAATTTGATTCCGATTTAGTTTAGTTTGATACTTTGATTCTTGCACTTGAATTTAGTTAATGCTCTCGTTTAGCTACATATTGTACCTTGAATGTCTTATTTGCTCGTAACCGTTTAATCTTGTTCGTTAAATCTGGTAAATTAGTGATTTGAGTTTTTGAGAAGTTAGTTAAGTTTTTGATCCGTTGGTAATCTTCGATGAATGAATTTCGATTGTTGCTTGAGTAATTAATTTAGGTTAGTTTCACATTTTAAGTCTTTGAGTCGTGTTCTGCAATCCGAATTCGATTTAGTTCTATCCTCGTGGTTGAACAAAATCCTCGTACTTCCTAAAATCACTCCAACAAAATGGCGCCGTTGCTGGGGTGTCGTTAATTGAAATTAGGTTGCAAATTGAGCATGCGAATTTTTGTTCGAGTCTTAGTTTGAATTTTTGTTTCTATTTTAGATTAATATTTCGGCTTAGTGTCTTAGTTTTTTATTTCGTTTGGTTTAATTAGTTATTTAGATAGTTTAGTTTTATTTGGAGTCGGTTTATATTATTTTTGATTTAGTTTTAGTTTTAGTTCGATTTAGTTTTAGCGTTAGTTGTTTTTTATCTTAGTTTAAATTTGTCTTAATTTTTGTTTTTGTTTTAGTTGTTTTATTTCGAAAAAAAAACAAAAAACAACTAGAAAAACAAAAAGACCAAAAATATAATTGTGGGGTTGTTAGTGCATGGGCTATTGAGTTAGAAAACCTAAAGAAAAGAAAATGACTGAATTTGGATCACATGAGAGACCCTTGAGAGATCTCTTTTATCCTATTAGGAGTCCTAAATCTTCATGTTTTAATTTGCTTAAGTTGGGATCTGATGTTACACTTTTGATTGAACCGGACTATATTTAGATGCTTCCAAAATTCTATGGTTACGAAGATGCATATCTGTTTACGATAGAATTTGATGAATTGATTTCTACTTATGCATTTTCCTAATATATCTTATAATGAAATTAGAATGAGATTAATTCCTTTTTCTTTAAAAGGTGCTTGCTAAGAGATGGATGTATAACTTAACTGCTAATTCTATGTCTACTTGGGATGATTTTGTTAAAGCTGTTTTTGAGAAAATATTTCCTTAATAGTAAAGCTGTAAAGTTAAGGAATGAAATCAATCAATTTATTCAGATGGATAAAGAACCACTTTGGAATTACTTTGAAAATTTTAAGAATTTGTTGGCCCAATGTCTCCATCATGGTTTAGAACATTGGCGTTTATGCCAAATTATTTACAAAGGACTTGACCAACGGACCATGATCATGGAGTGTTCATGTGTCGGGGTGGGTTTTCTTTCTAAGAAGCTTGGGAATCTTTCGAGGATTTTGTGGAAAAGACTATGCAATGGCAAACCACTAGAGATGAGAATATGAGTTCTAAGATAAATAATGGAAATGGGGGTATTCATGCTGTTTTTGATGTGAGTTACCTTCGGTCTAAAGTTGTGCTTGAAAATATCCTGAAGGGTTTAACTTCTCAACTCCAATCTTTTCAAACTCCTTTGGCTTCATATTCTCATTCTCAAAGCTTAGATCACCTTTTTAATACTTGTCCTTACTTGGCCACAACCCAAGAACAAATGCAAGTGAATGCTTCATTTTAAAGACCTAAGTTTGACCCTTACTCTCCTACCTTTAATGAAGGGTTGAAACATCATCCTAATGTTTCATGGAGTGGTGGACCTTATGCTGTAGGTCAAAGCATGCCCCAACCCACTTTTTTCATTCTGGATCCCACCGAGAGACCAGTTTATCCAACCGTGCCCAATGCATCTACATCACCACCTCTCATTGCTCATACCCAATCTCCTCCCGGTTACACTAATGCTGATAAAAGTTATAATAACATGAAGAAAATGTTTTAAGACTATGACTGAGCAGATTGACCTAACTTAAAAGAACTTTTCTTAGTCATCTAGAGGTGAACTCTAAGAGTATTGACCCTTCTTTTTCTGGGAGACATTTGTGAATGATAATGTTAGCGACTAAGAATTATATCCTCACAGTTTGGTCCAAAAGTCATCTTCCCACTCTTCTTCGCAAGAAATTGGTTCATCTAGTACTTCTAAGGACACTACTGATGGTGTTCTTTCGGGGACTCTTGATGTTCATTTTTCTGAAATAGAGGAAACTAAGGAGAAAGATACTACCGATACGAGTAGAACCTTTACCTCCTATAGACTCTTCCTCTCCTATTGTTGAACGGGTTCATGAACATGAAATGCATGTTAGTTGTGAGAATGAGCATGATATACTTATTGAATCAAAGATCTCATTAGAAAAGGATGTTTGTTTTGAACACATTAACCATGATAATTTCTCAGTTCATTCCGAGTCCTTTTCTGTTAACCTCATCACGACTAATTGTCAATTTGAACTTTCAGAGTCCATGCTTTATGAGTATAAAGCTTCTAAACCTATTTGTTCACAATTTGACAAGTTGAAAGGAACTCTTAATGGTGTTGCACTGATACTATGGATGTATTCTTTTTGGCACCAACTCTCCAATTTTTGTTACCTTTATTTGGATGAAAGTTATTCTTGTAGATTTGATAAATTGCTACGTGGTTTAATGAGATTTAAATTGAGATAGCAGCTTGAGTTGATATGGAGTGGCTGATGCTCCATGAGTCTCTATTTGAACTAATTTCAAGAGACTTTAGCTTAGGTGTACCCAACACTTAACCTAGTATAATCATTCCCTTCTCTTTTTTTTTTTCTATTTTATTTCCTTTTGTAGATATTTGATACTTTATTCTCTTTTTTTGTAAGTCATTTTTTTAAATTTGTTTTTTGAGTCTTCTTATTTTGTAAGTATTTGTTTTCTTTTTAGTTTTATTTGTCTTTGAGGTTCTTTTCACTTCCAATGAGGACATTGTCAAGTTTAGGTGTGGGGGTGGAGAAATCTTTCTTTTTGGAAAAGAAATCCAAAAAGATTTTCTTTTATTTTGGGAGATATTGTATATTTTCTAATTGATTTTTAAACCATTGTGACTTAGATATTAGGTTGTAAAAATGGAAATATACATGATGACATTCACCTCTTAGTATAACAATTCTAACATCATATTTTTTAACGTTCAAACCATGAGAATTTGTAAAATCTGCAACTACCTTTATAAAAGTCATTTGCTCCTAATCTGAGGCTATTATTGATTGATTCGCCCAGTTGTCTTTTGCACAAAAACAAACTTCATGTTTTATTTTGTATCAAGAAAAAGAAAAAAATATATGAAAAAGAAAAGAAAAACAAAAACAAAAAAAGATCGGGAATGACAAGAACCCCTTGAGGCATGTGGTAATAGGTGCTACCCTTTGAGGCAATAGTTGCTACTGGGCAAGACTTGCTTTCCAAATGAAGTGAAAATAAAGTACTGCGCAAGTGGGATTAAGTCGGTTGTGGTAAGCCTAAAGTAAGGAAGCAGTGGTACACATACACATCACACACTAGGTCGATTCATTGTTCTTAATGGAATAAAGAGGTGGAAATATTGATGTGTGATCTGTCGTTGAAAGAAGGTGAGAGGTTTGATATGTGTAATATACCTAGATACAAGTTGATACCCGAGTTCAAAGGTGATATGATTGATCTTGATATTTATATATGTCTCCCTATTGTAAATAATCTTTTGTAAAAATCTTTTCAGTTTTTCTTTCTCCATCTACATTTCTTTCCTTCCCAGATTTTGTGGGTATATTTGCTATAAACCCTCACGAGACCTTACTCGTCCACTTGGGTTACCAAAGGGTTTAAAGGGCTTGTTGCATACATTAAATGCAATTGTGATTCCTACGAAAGTGAGTTAGGATTTTCTTTTTTCTTTTTTTAATTTTTTATTTTACCCGAGAACGAGCAAAATCTAGGTGTGGGGTACTCGCTGAGTCCAAAAAGATAATATTTTTAATAACTTTTTATATCTTATTTTGTTCGTAATAATTATTAAATTAAGAATTTTAATTTAATTTATTTTATTTTTGTAGGAAGTATGGAAAAATACGAGAAACAATAAAAAGAGTTGAAATTTGGAAGAAATGAATCCGTCATTCGCACTTGGCCCAGTCCCAACCCAAACTCACCCCGCCCTCGGCTCTCACGTGACATGCATGCCCTCCTCCCGAGGTTGAATTCAAAGTGTAGAGTTGATTTTGGTATTGACGAGTATTTAATTTTGGTAATGAGAGTATTGAGAGTAGTCCTTAGTTCTCAAATTTCAGTTGTAGTTTCTTTTAGTTTTTCGGTTTTAGATTTTAGTTTAGAGTAGTGAATTTTTCTTGAGGTTGAATTCGAAGTGTAGAGTTGATTTTGGTATTGAATTCGCTGAGGACTATTCTGTTCGGATCCGAGTATTCAATTCAATTATTCACGGTTCGAGTATGTTGGTATAAATTCTTAACGTCTGCAATTTCGATTATGTTAATTTGATTTCGATTTAGTTTAATTTGATGCTCCGATTCTTACACTTGAATTTAATTGATGCTCTGGTTTAGCTACAATTATTGTACCTTGAATTTATGATTTGCTCATAACCATTTAATCTTGTTTGTTAAATCCGGTAGATTAGTGATTTGACTTTTTGAGATGTTATTTTAGTTTTTGATCTATTGGTAATCTTCGATGAATGAACTTTAGATCATTGTTGAGTAATGTTAGTTTAGGTTAGTTTCACGTTTAAGTCTTTGAGTCGTGTTTTGCAATCTGAATTCAATTTAGTTCCATCCCTATGGTTCAACAAAATCCCCGTACTCCCTAAAATCACTCGTAACACTTCGGTATGTCACTTCTAATCTTTAAATTTGAGCTTAACAACCCAAGAATTTTCCTTCTTCTCTGTCCCGATCTGTTGCTCCAGGCCACGACCTATGGTGAGTCTCGTGGGCATGGCCGTGGTGGCCGATGCCGGCCAAAAGATGGGCGTTTGCTGCCCAATTTTGTTGGTTTTTCTCTTATCTCCTCATGGGTCTTGTGTGTGCAAGCCAACTTCTATCCCTAGGCTCAAGTTCAGCTCCATCCAAACTTAGGTGTAGCGTGGGAATTGAGCGAGAGAAGGATATTGTTTGAAGGTCTATTTGGATTTTGTTGGTATCTTGGCGAGCGAGTTACATCACAAATCCATTACAACACCTGACCTCCATTTGTTCCCCAAGATCCACCACAAACAATGTTTTACTTCCCCTCCATTACTCAAGAGGAGCAGGAAGAGATAACCACCGAGTATCTCTATACCCAGTGTTTAAACATGTATTTGCCTTATGCTCAACATTTGGGGTGAATTATGACTCGACTGGTGAGTTCACCTCTCTTTTGTGTAGTTAAAGTTCTTGTATGGAAATTAACTTAATCTTTTATAGCTTCTCCTGGAAGACATCTACATCCCGAGCCTTGATGTTGATGTGTTGTAACCCAGGGAATCCCTATATTATGTCGGAATTCCCAAAATATCTAAAGATGAATGTGTGGGGCACCCTTTTCGAAGAACTGGAAATGGGTAAGAGTATTATGCTCTTTTACTTTTAGTTGTACGCTAAAAGTGTCTTGCTAACATGATGAATTTTATAATATGACCGGGAGCAATCTCGAATCATGTCTATCAACCTCCAGTCTGCCCTCAAAGGTTTTAAGGTTATGTTTATTGGAAAGACCTTCCATACATTCTAGGTGAGTTCTTGTTACTGAAGGTGCTAACTAATTAAAATTTTAGTAAATGCTAATTACTTTATGTAGAGTCGTCGGTCTAGATCTTCTTCACCGGGAGGCTTCCTTGGTGGCTTGAGGGCTCAAACGCGCTCTTCTAGTCAATAAATGCCACCTAGTAGCGCGGCTAGAGCGGGTACTTCCCATTTCGTTCTTCACGACATTCGCATCATCGTAGTGTTTCCGAAGTAGGGCCTAGTACATCCGCACCTGAGCCTAGTTCTTCCGGTGTTGGGCCTACTTTTCCGAGGACTATATAGACATTATGCCTCTCCAAGCACTTGACCTCATAAAAATCCGTTTGATTTCCATCGGATGTCATATAGTGGGCCTTCTCATGGAGCTTCTCAATCCTCTTGGGACTATGGGGCTAGCTCTTCGCACGCTGGTGGGGATGGACGGGTTTCCACTTCAATCTTAGAGGATTTCGGTAACTATATCTTCAATGACGCCTCCGATGATGAAGATTAATCAACTCCTTGTAGGGTGCTTGTTGCTAATTTTTAATGTTTTGCAATATTTTAACTCTATGCAATGAGATGAATGTAAAGACTCAATTCTAAAATGCTTTCTTTTATTTATGTGCTGCAAAAAAATTCTACGGAAAGCTGCAAAGACAAAAGAAAAAAATTGCACTAGCCCCCATTCCCAAAAAAATAAAATAAAATAAAAAAAAAGAAGGAATGGTAAGTGCATGGTCCAAAATAATGTTAAGGCTTGGCCGAAATGGGCCTGATGTAGTCATCGAAATTGGCCCAAGGAGTGCTTGGCCCAAAAATAGGCAGGCCGACCGGTCCGGCCGGTGCCGGCCAAGCGCTTGGCCGAGGCTCGGCAGATTGTAGTGGCGTGATGGTGATGGACTCCGGTCCTGGATACCGCTATAAAAGGGACCTTTGGCCGGTTACCAAAACTCACACCTTCTAAATCTTCCTTTTGTATCTTTTCGAGTAACAGCTTCCTAAGAAAATTCCTTAGTGCCTTTAACTCCTTTTCCACTCGCAAAGATGAACTTTATGACTAAAATATTCTGTTGGATGCATGAAATAACTCGTTGTTAACAAGGTTGGGTTGTCCCTTTATGGACTGAATACCCTATTTAGCATCTCGCGGTGAAAATCCACTGGACTCTTTTAAGGGTCGGGGTGGCTTTTTGGGAACCCCATTATAACGTCTTTAGGTTTGGGGATAAGGAAATATATCCCCTTCCCGAAGAATTTGATGCCATCCTAGGTATTCAACGTCGAACTAATCTTGTCGTTCCGACTCCGTCTACCAATATGTATGAAATGTACAAGCATCTGCTGAAGCTAACTAATAGGAATCTAAGTTGGATTCTTCTTAGGTATGAGGTGCTTCTAATGAATCTGTTGTCACACTACCGTCCTATGCATTCCTTGGGGCATGCTCACGTTCGGAGACTTAGGGCCATAATCACCTGCCCGATAGGTTGTTTCCTGTTAGTGGGAGGCCACATGGACATGGCTCCTGCTGTATTATAGAACTTTGTTAAGCGGTTGGAGGATTATTGTTCCCTTACTTCGCTAATCGTTGTAGAAACTAATATAGGGCTGGACCAAGTTGAAGTAAATCCGGATGAGGACTTCCCGACAGCCCCTGTTATTACAGGTAAGCAAAACCAATACCAGGGAACTAGGCAGTGAGGCTAGGTAGACGGTGCCGACCGGTACATGGCGGTCCTGGCGTCGACGAGGCTAAAACGCCTCGGCTTTGTCAAAAGTCTCGCCTTTTCACCCCGTTTTTTTGTTTTGATTTTGCTCCTGTTGGGTCACAAATAATGATGAATTTGACCGTGTAGGACTCTAATAATTTTAACATTTATTGTGTGCGGATCCGGTTAGTGGAGTACCTTAAATTAGTGCAAGCACTAGCAGACGTGGACCTGTATCTTGCGACACAGTTCGCCAACGAAGCGGATGAGTGTTTTGGTTGACCATCCTGCTTCTTCGTGGGAGACCTAGATTAAAGCTGGGAATCCCATTGAATTGTACATGGAACACTCGGAAAGTGTCCCATTTTAGGACACACATTAAGCAATACCCTTTGTATACGTTTCCTAGGTCCGAAAACCAGTATGTGCTACTTCCCGACCGTGTAATACGATAAATGGGACGAGTCCAAGAGATCCCTTACTTGGACTATGTCCGGCTTGTTACTTTCGAACTGTTTGTAGGTTTTGGCAGCTCAAGGCGAGTTTCGACATGGTTTGATTACTTGGATGAACCTATCGAAGTTGCTGACACCTGCAGATAAACAAACTACCGTAGTTTCGAATATTATCTAGAGTGGATAAAATAAGTAGACCCCAAACATTGCAAGGCATTAAGGGCGCGAGAACGGGACCTTAGGGGAGTTGTCCCTATTGTAGCACTCGCTCGATTTGGGAAGTGAACCCACGGATAAACGAATGAGCCCACAGGAGGGAAGTCGAAGCTCAAGAAGCTGAAGAGAAAAGTGCTCATAGGATCGAAGAGTTAAAGAAATGCACCCAGGAAGATGCAGCTCAATCTAGTGATCCAAAAGGGAAAAAGTAAAGATTGACTAGGGCTGAAAATAGGAAGAATTTAGGAAGAAATAAGAATTACAACATTTTAGTTTTGCCTCTTTAGAACAATTTATTTTTCAAGTAGTACGCTTGTTTTATTTCCCTTTTATTTAGTCGTGTATTCGGGTAAGTGGTAGGCTTACCTTTTATTAATAAAAGTATGTTTTATGTTTACTTTTATGCTTCATTTATTTTATTGCTTACTTAGAGGAGGAAATGAAAAATTGGACCACCTAATTGGACCGTCCTAATAACAATTGAAGAATTAATTAATTAAATGGACCATTTGATTGGACTTGTCAAAATAAAATAACAATTAATTACCAAATATAGACACAGGGATTGCTCGGCTCGGTCGGATCGCCGTTGTTAGGATGGTGGCCAACGTCTTCTATGGCACAACCTGGTTAGGCAGGGCTTAGTCAATTACAGGGGACTATTTAGTGTCATGCTAAACATAATATTTCTTTAGTTGATCCAAGTTTGTATATTGAAAAATTTCTTCATCTGTCCAAATCGAGTCAATTTAACTCGCTCAACTGGCGGTATTTGACTAAGTATAAAAGGACCTTGCCAATTAGGCCTAAATTTTCCTCGAGGATCCTGAATTGGTGCTTTAGTCTCATTAAGGACGAAATCTGCAACTCGTAGATTACGAGGTTTCACTTTCTTATTAATGTGCTTGGTATATTTGGACATTATATAAAGTATTTAAGTGCCTTTCATTTAGCAACATTAACGCTTTGTAGCGTGCTTTAGCCCATTTAGCTTCAAAACATGACTTTCTACAATGATCCGGAATGAAGGATTAACAATTTCTATCGGAAGGACTGCTTCAGTACAATATACTAGGGACTAGGGTGTTGCCCCACTCGAGGTTCTAATAGAGATCTGTTAGCCCCATAAAGTAAAGGGAAATTTATCAGGCTATTCCTTATAGTTGACAACCATCTTCTCCAAGTATTTTCCCAATATTCTTATTAGCAACCTCGATTGCTCCATTAGTCCGAGGGTGATAGGGAGAAGACTTATGGTGTTTAATCCTATATTTGTCTAGTAGATCTGCTACTTCCTTTTTAAAGTGAGTACCGTGGTCACTAATCAATTCGTGCGGTACACTATACCGACTAATAATGTTCCGGGTGATGAACTTTTCCATGTGCTTCGACGTCAAGATTGCATAGGAGGCTGCTTTAACCCACTTGGTAAAGTCGTCAATTGCTACTAACACAAATTCGTGACCACCCGTTCCCTTAGGGGTCACTTTTCCAATGATATCAATGCCCTACATTGAAAACGGCGAGGGCGATGCAAGTGTTGTTAAAAAGATGGTGGTTGGTGCTACAAGTTTGCATACACCTTACACTTGTGACATCTCTTAATAAATTCGTGCTAGTTCGCTGCCATGATCAACCAAGTAGTATCCCAACCTTTGGATTTTCCGAACCAACATTCTTCCATTAATATGGGGTCCGCATTCCCCACTATGAATATCAGTCATGATGTGCTCAACTTCATGTTGATTGACCCAAAGTAAGCTAATTTCTGTGTTGGTTTTCTTGTACAACTGTCCTTGGTTGATGAAGAATTGAGCTGCCAGACATATGGATGGCTTGTTAGGCTCTAGGTGTAGAATCTAGCGGGAGTTTCTAAATATTGATAGATGTCCTGGTACCAACTAGTTTGGTCGAGTACTAGACACTTAGAGAGTGCATATATGTGCATAGATTGACTTCGTCGTTCTATATGAATGGGCATTGAGCGAATGCCACTAGGGATATTAATCATGGATGCTAATTTAGCCAGGGCATCCGCGAATTGGTTGTCATCCTTAGGAAGGTATTTATATGACATGCTTGTCGAAGTGTTTTTCTAATTCCATCAGATGTGCTTGGTAGAGTGCTAAGGTTTCACTATGTACTTTCCACTTCGTGAAATTTAATTAATTATCAGACTAAAGTCACCGAAAACTCGATGTTTTGGGCTCCGATTTCTATGGCCGTTTGAAGTCCTGTGATGCATGCTTCGTACTCTGCAGTAATGTTGGTGACCTCAAAATCTAACTTGATTGAAATGAGTGTATGTGCTCCTCTAGCGAGACTAAAAGGATCCCTTTTCTAAAGCCCTTCGATTGGAAGTGCCGTCAAAGTACATTGTCCACTTGTTAACATCTACTTGCAGGATGTTTCGTCCGAGAAGTCGAGGTGTTCGGGTTGTGATTCGGTTATAGGGAGATTGGCTAGGAATTCCGGCACTTGCCCTTCCTTTGATTGCCTTTTGAGGGACATACTTGAGTTCAAACATATTTCAATCAAAACATACTTCAATCAAAACATGCCGACTTAGAAAGTTGAATTAACACTATAATTCACTTTAACTTAGAATATAAAGTCGAACTTAGTTTGAAAGAGTTAGAGTGAATGTTTGATCATGCGATAAATTTGAGTGATGTCCGAGTTACTCAGGACTATCAAAGTGAATTGATGAACAAGAGAGTGCTTTACGAGTCGGTTAGAATCGGACGAAAACATATGCAATAGTTTCGTAACATTCGGAAAAGTTTCTATAATACTCAGAATGACTTGAAATCAAAACCTAGAAGGCATGAGATTTGTATCCGATTCCTTGTTAGTACTCGAATAATATAAATGTAGCGTTTGAGTCTTCACGGTTGATGTATTGCGTCTATATATTTTCTCTAACTCTTTAAACATCTAAAGATAGACACAAATGGAATAGAAATATATTAAAGATTAGACTTAGAAAATTCCATTTAATTAGTTTAAGGATATTCAAGTGTTTAATTATTTAAATTAATTTATATCCTTGACTAATCTTCGACCAAAGTATTTTTATACTTTGAGTACCACTTTGATTTGTTTTTGCAGTTTAACTAAAGTTGTTTAATCTCATTTTAAAAACAAAAAATATTTGTCTTATTACTTGTTAAATGCCAACAGATAGAAAAGCCATATTTTCGGGATTGCTTAGACACCATGTCGGGATTGTTTGTTTCCATTTCTAGTAAACTTCAACTTTGAGTATGACGGTTGTTTCCACCCAGGTTTTCAGTCACAACAAGTGGGTTGGATTACTTTTTGAGCCAAGAACTTATGAACAACATCTATCCGGAGCGGTTTCATTTATAAGGGACTCAAATTATTCGTTACAATGGCTAGTGAAGCTTCCTAATCAAGACCGAGACACAACAGACTATCTCGCTTTACGATTATAAATAGAAGCCACTTTACAAGACTTAGAAGATTGCTAGAACTCAACTCTCAACTCATATACTCAATCTTTTCTAACTTTCAACTCTGTACTTAGTTCTCTCATCTTCTAAGTTGCAACAAGAAGTCTTGTAATAAGCAAATTCTTAAGTAATTCCTCTATAACTTCCCTTGACTTAGTTGTAAGGGGTAAGTCAGCTCGGTTGTACCTAGCTGTAATGGTCAACTCAGTTAGGACGTACTAGGACAAATAAGGGATCTTGTGTGCCTAGAAAAACATGTATTGAATTGTCTAAGGGAATAATTATGAGAGTTAGTCCTTTGTATTTTGTGGATTTAAAATAGTGGATATGATTTGGTGTCCGGATTGATACTGTCCATGGCTTTTTGCCTCGGGAGGGTTTCCACGTAAAATATCTTGTTCTAACTCTTCCGAGTTCATTCTAGACTCGAACATCCTTTCGGGTTCTGACTTGGGCATCAAATTTTATAATTCCGCAAAATTTCCTTCACACCCTATTCACCCCCTTTAGGGTGATTCGAGACTCTCAAAGAGCAATCCTTCAATTGGTATCGGATCCTACCCTTTTAAAAGGTTCTAACATTCGAAGGTTTAAAATCAGCTGGCTCTTAACTATGGAGAGTTCGATAAAGGAAGATCATTCACTCGGCCACCAAAGTTCAAAAGATCAAACTTCACGTACTAGAAGAAGATCATAGAGTGTTTTGTCCAAGACTATGATGAAGAAGTCTGGGAAATCATTTGTAATTACAACGATGTTCCCACCAAGCTGGATGACATTCGATCAGTAGGCAAGATGAAGTCAAAATTCACACTTTAAGAGAATGAGAAGCACAAAAAGAACTTCAAGGCGATGAACATACTGATGTGTGCCATTGATGCGGTTGTGTACAATAGAGTATCCGCCTGTGATATTGCAAAAGAAGTTTGGGATACCTTTGTCACCACTTACAAAGGTACAAGTCAAGTGAGGCAGGAAAAGATAAGTCAATACCTCTAGAAATATGAGATGTTCAACATAGAGGGAGAACATAACTCGGATGTATATCCACTTCATTGAGATTATCAATAATCCCAAATCCCTTGGAAGGAAGATGTCCCACGAAGAGATTATAAGAAAGATTCTGAGGAGTATTCCAAAGAAGAGGTAGGGACCAAAGGTAATAAAAATTGAATAAGCTCAAGATCGCACTCAGCTAAAACTAGATAAGCTCATTGGGAAACTACTCACCCATGAGTTACAAATAGAGGAAGAAGAAGCTAAGGCCAACACCAAACTAAACATTGCTCTCAAAGGCTCATAGGAATATGATTCAAGTCTAAGCTCCTTAGATTCCGAATAAGACCACATGGCACTTTTGGCCCGAGGATTCAAAAAGATGATGAAATATAAAAAGTGGCGGAAGAAGCCGAGGCGGGAAGTATTCAAGAATGAAAAAAAGGTAAATTCTCACAAATTTGACATTAAATAAAATCTCCGGTTGTTTTGAATGTGCAAGCAAGGAGCACATTAAGGACTGTCCAAAAAGAAGAAAGGACAGAAAGAAAAAAAGGCGATGGTAGCCACATGGAGTGATGATGAGTCGAAGAAGATGATGACACAAATGATGAATCCAAGTGTCTCATGGCTTTGACAGACTCGGAAGATGGATCCGAATTAGAAAGTCAAGCATCGACACCGAGAAAACCGATCCTCGAAGGTAATCGACTACTTCCTTAAGTTTTCCAAGCATGATTTAGCTAAATCCATTTTTAGAGAAAAACTCCAATTCGATTCTTTTACTTTTAAAGAAAAACTGAAGTCTCTTAATTCTAAGAACAAATCTTTACAAAATGATTTCGAAAAACTAAGACATATCTCGAGGTACTAGAGACTAGTTCTCAAGACAATGAGACTGAGTTAAAGTGCCTCATAATAGAGAATGAGCACTTGAAGAAGAAGCTTACCGAGTCTCGGGCATTGGTTTTGAAATTCACTTAAGGTAAGAAAAACCTTGACTTACTTCTAAGTTCTTAGTTTCTTTCTTTTCGAAAAGAAGGTCTTGGCTATAAGGCTAAACAGGAGGACAACTCCTAAAAGAATCTTTTCAAAGCTAGTTCCGGAACAATCAAGTTTCTTAAGAAAGGGATCGAGCCTGGACCAGGTTTTAAGAAAAGTCTTCACAACTCTGTTTACAAAAAGAAAGCATTTCAAAAGAAGTAGATTTAAACTCGGTTTCTTAAGAAGAAGACTCGGAGTCGGACCAAGCCCAAAATTATTCAAATCTAGGTTCCCAAAACTGCTCTTCCTCAAAGAATGACCACAGTAAGAACAATTACTTGGTTTGTAAGATGAAGTGAGAAGGGTTAGTTTGTTTCTGTTTTAGGCAACTCATAAAAGGAGAGATCACTGGTATTTAGACATTAGATGTTCTCGTCACGTGTTTGAATACTCAAGACTCTTCTCGAAATAGAAGAGATAAAATGAGGAAATGTCATGTTTGGAGATAACGTCAAGGGCAAGATTGTAGGTATTGGTAGAGTTAGTCATGGTGATAACTTACATAGTCCAGTCTATCTTGTTAAGGGACTCAACCATAAGTTACTGAGTATCCGTTAACCGTGTGACAAAGGTTAAGAGGTAAGATTCACTAAGACTAATTGCTTCATTTCTGATGCTACCATAAACGAGACAAAGCTTTGTGGTCTTCGATCGAGTAACACCTACACCATTCCTCTTTCCGATTCTACTCAAAATCTATCATGTTTAAAAGCTTTAGTTAATGATAATTCATGGACATGACATCATAGTTTAGGTCGTATCAACATGCATATTCTTAAGAAACATGCATCTTAAGGCTTAGTTAGAGGACTACCTAACTGCACCTTTAAGAAAGATAAAATATATGATGTTTGCTCAAAAGGAAAACAAGTAAGAACATTATTTAAGCCCCTTAAAATTGTTTCTATCTCAAAAGATCTTGAATTGATTCATATGTATTTGTATGGTGAAATCCCTATTAAAAGCTTAAGACGTAAATCTTATTTACTAGTCATTATTGATGATTTCTCACGATTTACCTGGGTTTGTTTTCTTAAAAACAAGAATGAACCTTTAAAGAGTTCACTATGATCCGTATGAAAATTCAAAGTGGAGTCTTAGACTCGGATAAGAAGAATACGAACTAACCATGGAAGGGAGTTTGATTATTCAGAATTTACACACTTATGTGATAAGAATGACATCTTCCATAACTTCGATCACTAAGGCCTCCTCAATAGAATAGATTAGTGGAGAGAAAGAACAAAACTCCTAAAGAAATAGGAAGGACTTTGATGATTGAAAATGATCTTCCCTAATATTTCTAGGCCGAGGCAGCGAACACAATAAGCTAAACTCAATAGATGCCTCATTCGACCCATCTTGAAGAAAACATCCTACGAGCTCTACAAGGGAAAGAAGCCTAACATTTCTTACTTCAAACCATTCGTGTGTAATGTGCATAACAATGGTAAGGATCATTTGACCAAGTTTGATGCAAGGCTAGATGAAGGTATATTTCTAAGTTACTCTTCACATATCTAAGCTTATCGCAGTTTCAACAAAAGAACTAACAAAGTTGAAGAAAACATCCATATTATCTTTGATGAAATTGATAATGGCAGGATAAGTGAGTCTACTTTATGATATCTCAAGCTCAACGGAAATGATGATGAATTAGTGGAAGTTGAGCTCGGAATTATTAATTACAAGTGAACTAAGTTAACTTAGAATAAGTCGGCTAAAGAACCAACTCGGACCACATAAGCACAATGAGAGGAAGAGATACAACCGGATGAACCAGCTAGAGAACCTACCACTTAACCATCAAATCTAATAAACCAGAGAATAAGTAGAACTTTCAATATGCATCAAGTCACCCACCTAAGAACATCATCTTAGACATCAACTTTGGGGTAAGAACTCGTTCTTCTTTGCTTAACTTGTGTGCATTCTCTATGTTCATCTCATTCATTAAACCTAAAAATATGTTAGAAGCCCTATTTGAAACTTAATGGGTAGAGGCCATGCAAGAAGAACTATCACAATTTGAAAGAAACCAAGTTTGGACCTTAACCAAACGACCTTTTGACCACCCAGTTATAGGAACAAAATGGGGTTTTAAGAAGAAACTGGATGAGGGAGGTTTGGTAGTCACAAATAAGGCCGGACTTGTTGCTCGGAGATATAATCAAGAAGAAGGAATTATTTGTGGGGAAACCTTTGCACCTATTGCTAGGGTTGAGGCAATAAGAATTCTCTTAGCATTTGCATCTAACATGAGCATTAAATTATATAAAATAGATGTTAAGTGTGAATTCCTTAATGGTTTTATTCAAAAGGAAGTCTATCTTAAGCAACCCTCTGGATTTGAAAACTCCCAATATTCCGACCATGTTTTCAAGTACCAAAAAGCTTTGTATGGACTGAAACAAGCTCCAAGAGCTTGGTATGGAAGATTAAGTAGCTTTTTGCTTACAAATGGTTTCAAAAGAGGTCTGATTTGCAAAGTTCTTTTCACAAAAACCAAGGGGAATGACTTTGTCATAATTAAGATTTATGTTGATGAGATAACTTTTGGAGCTACTAATGAAATTTTATGTCAAGAATTTTATGAGCTTATGAGACAAGAATTTCAAATGACTATGATGGGAAGACTCAGCTTCTTTCTTGGATTGTAGATCAAGCAAGAAAATGATGGGATCTTTGTCTATCAATCCAAGTACGTAAAGGAGTTACACAAGAAATACAAGCTACAAGATGTCAAACATGCAACAACTCCAATAGGAAGCAGTACCAAGCTAGACTCGGATGAGAAATGTAAAGTAGTAAATGAGAAACTCTATAGAGGTATTATTGGATCTCTACTCTACCTTACATTTAGCAGACCAAATATCATGTTTAGTGTCTATCTGTGTGTAAGATTTCAAGTTAATCTAAAGGAATCACATCTCATTATGGTGAAGAGAATTTTCGGATATCTTACGTAAACTCGGACACTTGGTCTCTGGTACTCGAAAGACTTAAGTCTAACCCTCGGTTGCTACTCATACAATGACTATGCTTGGATACAAAGTTGATAGGAAGAGTACCTCCGGAGCATGTCAATTTCTAGGTAAATCATTAATCTCCAGGCACTTAAAAAGAAAAATTCATTTGCTCTATCAACAGTTGAAGTTGAGTACATAGCAAGAGCTTGCTACGCTCGGTTATTATGGATCAAACAACACTTGAAGGATTCAGGACTCGAAATTCACAGTCATACCTATCATGTGTGATAATTAAAGTGCTATTAGCATTACAAATAATCCAGTTCAACACTATAAAATGAAGCACATTGAGGTCGGATATCACTTTTTGAGAGACCATTCAGAAAAAGGTGATATTGAACTTGAATTTATTCCTACTAAATTCCAGTTAGCTGATATCTTCACTAAACCACTAAGTGAAGAACAATTATGTTTTATTAGGAATGAACTTGGTATGTTGAATGCCCGACTACTTGAGTTATTGTATGAAAAATTATATGATTATATTGTTTTATACATGCTTTGTCTCTATAACTAGTAGTTCGGTTGATATTTCATGAGAATGAGCTACGGTTATTAGTTTATAAGTGTGTTCTAAGCAACTCGGACAGTATCCGGAGTCGGACTCGGTTAAGAGAAAATGGACTTCAAACTCCCGAGATCATCTCTAAGTCAATAGTGAATCTTGGAAATATCCTCAAAAGTTTCATTTTCTCTCTCTAACACGTGAATGGTCAAGAAACTAGCCATAGGAAAAGCTACTTCAAGAGATAATCGTTGGAAGGATGTTGGAACACCAAACGGTTCAACTAGTCATTACTCTACAAACCAGGTCAATTAAGGATTTACTTCGATTAGAGCCTTTGTCTATAAATAGTTCTTGTTCACCCTCATTCTTTCACTTTGCTACTCTTTCTCTCTCACTCACAAATCTCTACCTCGGAATTCTTTCTCTCTTAAACACTTTCGCACTCGGGATCCTACTCTTTGACTCTAATAATCCTTCCTACTCGTTTAAATTTCTATTTCTCTTCATCTTTTATTTCTCTTAACATGCCAAAAGAGGAAATGTTGCTGAAGGAGGTTCTTTTGACAATTAATCTGATGATCCCCAAAAGGATACCTCAAAAGGCAAACCCCCTATCTTTTGACGATCCCAAACACTCAATCATCGCACAACATTATATCTTGGAAGCCTTTCTACCAAATTATTTTGGGTCAATTCTCTCACAAAGATAGGTATTTTCAATTATATTTGTTTCGTGATTGCATCTACCCTAAGTTAGTCTTAGAATTCTATCTAAACATGTCTTGTAAGGACAATGTCATTTATTCGACTATCCATGATAAGTGAATCACAATTAATCTTCCACTCCTTCACAAACTCTTTGATGCTCGAGTTTATTTTTGAACATCAATCTAATTCCTTTCCTGAAGTGGCAGAGGATTTCTTTTCTAAGTATGCCGAGTCCCTCTTAAGGCTCTCAAAAATTTTTCGATGACCCAACCGAAGTCCGAGGCCGGACTTCGTGTTTCTTTCTCGATGAGAACAAGTGTTCTTATTCTTTCCATCTAAAGAGTCACACACCGATAAATGAGCTTAAAGAGGTCATTAGAAGGCAGCAGGAGCGGATCGGCCGCTACCAAAAGCAATGGTCAAAGGCTGCAAAGGACTCAAGCTCAAACTTAGACTCGTCCTTAGACTCATCCTCCTCTTCTAACTCGGACTCAAAAGATGAAGAAGAAGAAGAAGAAGAAGAAGAAGAAGAAGAAGAAGAAGAAGAAGAAGAAGAAGAAGAAGAAGAAGAATAAGAAAAAGAAGGAGGAGAAGGCCAAGAAAAGAAGAAGCTAAAATCATTTCTTCTCAAGCATAAAAATCAGCTTCCGAGGAAGTTGGGGATGTCAACCAATCTCAAGCCCAGCCATCTTCACAGCCAAATCAGCCTGATCAAGGTGAAGGCTCGATGAGGAAGAAGAGGAAGAATAGCCCCTTGTTCAATGAACAATCCAGCCAGACTTAGACCGATCACACCGGCATTTCAACGTTGCCTCCTCTTCCACTACCGCCAATCGTGCAACCAGCTGCTTCATCTCAACGATATTGGCGCACGCATAGGGAACCTCAGTCATCCTCCTCTCGAAGACTCGGACACTCGCTCGGCACAATTTTGAGTTCTAACAGAGGAATCAGGTATAAGAATTTCTCACTTACGAGTTTTGATTCCAAGGCATTCTTTGTACCTTAGAAACTTTTCTGAGTGATATGGTATCTTTTCTAAGCGATATAGCATCTACTTTATGTATTTCTTGCTTGTCTCTAAGTGACTCGAAAACAGATCCGCATGTCTCACTCGGCTCCGAGTCCCTCATCACTTAGATATATCGCATGCCGAATTGACTAGTATTTCGCTTTACCACACTTAGATCCGACTTCATGTTATAAGTTCTATTTTGTTGGAGTTAGTGCTTCTAGTCCGAATCGTGCTTAGTCCATATCAAGTTATTTCACTCGATATTCTTTATGTAACTTGATTCTTCGCTTAGACTAACTCGGATGGAATTTTGAGTTTCATGAATATTAGACTCGTAATATTCTATTTCTTTTCCGACTCGGATAATTAGTTGCTTAATTATCTTAATTATTTTATTATCTCGTGTCTAATTGTGGACCAAAGTATTTTATACTTTGAGAACCAAAATTGATTTACTTTTGTAGGCTATTCAAACGAGGATACACTTTTTGAAATACAAAAGTAACCGGCTTCAAAACGTTAAATCACCAGACAGACATGGCTTTTCCTCTTCTCTCGTCCCAGTCCCAGAAGATTGTGTCGTGGCTGCTCTGTTTCCAAATCTGGAAAACCGAAACGCTAAGCTTAACGGTGGTTTCCACCTTATCCTTCAAGACACCGCCAGTGGTTTTGGGACTTCCAAAAGAGTTAAGAACCGTTGCCCAACGTTCATATAACAACGGATACTTTCCGAGTGACTCGTAAAGCCCTTATCAACGGTCACAAAGGACTTCCCGTCGAAGTTGGAGATAACGGCTATGCTGCTTGGTCATCTATAAATAGAAGCCAACTTTCAAGACTTGAAGATTGCCGAACCTACTCGTTAATACACGTACTTGAGCAAAGTTATCGTATCCATTCTCAATCTTCCGATTACAACTCCCACCTCGTAATTTCATTACTTTATGAGTTGTAAGGTCTTAGTTACAAACACTTTCTTACTTTCGGGTAAGGTCGCTCGACTAAGTCTGTAAAGGTTAACTCGGCTTAGTTGTTCCTAGCCGTAAGGGTTATCTCGACTAGGAAGTACTAGATCGGATAAGGAAATTTATGAGTCTAGGAAAACTGTAAAGAGTTGTTTAAGGGAGCAACTTGGGTTCGGCCAGCCTACTATATTTTGTGGACTCAAAATAGTGGATTTGACTTCGTGCTTGGATTAGCACGGTCCGTGGTTTTCTGCCCCGGGAGGGTTTCCACGTAACTTCTTTGTCTTTACTTTCGAGTTCATTCTAGACTCGGACAGCCTCAAAGCTTCGACTTTATCTCGACTCTTTACTCTTTATAGCGATTCCGAGTTCATACTTTTCTAACCCCACTTTAGACTCGGAATCTGTTTCGCCTCTACTTTGGTAAAAGAGTTTGATTTTCAAAGAAAATCCTCCATCACCCTATTCACCCCCTCTAGGGTGACTCGGACTCTCCCCGAGCAAACCTTCAATTGGTATCGAGCCTAGCCTTTCGTAAAGGATCTAACCATCCAAAGGTATAAAGATGAAATAGCTCGTAACAACGGAGAGTTCGATGAAGGAAGATCTTCCAGCAGACCACCAATATTCAAAGGATCAAATTTCGTGCACTGGAAGAAGCTCATGGAATATTTCCTTTTAGATCACGATGAAGATGTTTGGGAGATCATACAACAAGGAAATTATATTCCCATGAAGACAGAGGAGTTTAGAATCATTCCCAAAACAAAGGCCGACTTTACTCCGGGCGAAGCGAGAAGTTCATAAAGAACTTCAAGGCAATGAACATTCTGATGTGCACCATCAGCTCGGAGGAATATAATCGAGTATCTCGCCTGTGATTCAGCCAAAGAAGTATGGGATACACTCGGTCAACACTTATGAAGGCACAAGCCAGGTCGACAAGCGAAGATTAGTCAATATCTTCATAAATATGAGCTATTCAAGATGGAGCCGAAGAGAACATTACTCGGATATTCATTTGATTTACCGAGAGTACCAACAATCTCAAGTCTCTGGGTAAGAAGATTACACACGAAGAAATGTGCGTAAACATACTCGAAGTCTACCAAAGAGAAGATGGGTCCCAAGGTGACTCGCCATAGAGGAGGCTCGGAACCTATCACTTCTTAAGCTAAACGAGCTCATCGGGAAGCTTCTCACTCATGAAATCCACCTGGAAGAGGAGGATGCCGAGGGCAAGCACAAAAGAAACATAGCGCCGAAAGCCTCGTAAACCCGAGAAGAAAATCTGAGTTCTTCCGACTCGAAGAGGATCCCATGGCACTTATTGCTAGAGGCTTCAAGAGAATGATGAAGCATAAAAGATGGGACAAAAGGCCAAAAGAAGAATTCTACAAGAAAGATAAGAGAGACAGAAAAGGTAAGTACTCTTCTCCTTCAAAGTTATCCTTATCTAAGAATTCCGGATGTTTTGAGTATGGCAAAGAAAGACCACATAGTCAAAGACTGTCCAAAGAGAAAGAGGGACAGAAAGAAGAAAAAGGCTATGATGGCCACATGGAGTGACGAGGACTCATCGAAGATGATGAGGAGTCGATGACTCAAAATGTCCGATGGCAATCTCGACTCGTAAGCCGAAAGAGAGTCGACTCGGACTCGGACAATGAGGAAACAAATCCTCAAAAGGTAATTGAATACTTCCTCAAATTCTCCAAAGCCGATTTAGCTAAATATATTTTTACTTTGGAAGAAAAGTCCAATTCCGATTCTTCTCACTTCAAAGAACAACTTGAGTCAATTTCATCCGAGAGCATCTCTTTGAAAAATGAATTGGAAAAAATGAGACTCACACTCGGAGAACTCAAGACTAGGGCTCAATCCAATGAGACCGAGTCCGAGTTACTTAGAAAAGAAAATGAGCAACTAAAGCAAAAGCTCATTGAGTCTCAAGATCTCGGTTTTAAAATTTACTCAAGGTCGAAAAACCTTGACATGCTCTTAGGATCTCAATGTGTCTCCTTCAGAAAAGAAGGTCTTGGTTTCAACAAAGAGGAGGAATCTAATTCCTACTCGAACTATTTAAAAGGATTCCGTAACCGTAAAGTTCAGGAAAGCCGAGGATGGTCCCATTCATAGAAATGAAGGGAGGACTAAGCCCAGTAGTCGTTTATAAGAAGAAACCATCCTTTAGTTTCCAAAGGAAATGTTTTCAAAAAGAAAGAGACACAAACTCGGCTCTCTGCAAGGAAGACTCGGAATTAGACTAAACCCAAAGTCGGACAAATCTGGGTTCCAAAAACCTTCTTCCTCGAAAAGGACCATAGTAAAGAATGTTACCGGGTTCGTTAGAGGAAGGGAGAAGGGTTAGATTTTCTTTGTTTTGCAGGTCACTCGAAGAGATCAAAAGGACATTGGTACCTTGACAGTGGATGTTCACGCCACATGTCGGAGACGCAGGACTCTTTTCTCGAGCTAGAAAAACATAAAGGAGGAAAGGTCACTTTTGGAGATGATAGCAAAGGCAAGATAGTTGGGATAGGCAAGATTGGAAAAGGATGCAATCTGGTCAGTCCAGTCTACCTTGTCAAAGGATTAAAGGACAATCCGCTCAAGCATCTCTCAACCGTGCGATAAAGGTCAAGAGGTAAGATTCACTTAGACCGACTGTTACATTTCGATGTTACCACCAAGGAGGTCAAACTTTCAGGTAAAAGATCAGGTAACACTTACATTATTCCTCTTTCGACCCGAGTCAGAATTTATCTTGCTTAAAAGCATCTCTTCATGATGACTCATGGACATGGCATCGTAGATTAGGCCATATTAGCATGCATACTATCAAACAATTAGCATCTCATGGTCTGTTTAGAGGTTTACCTAATCGTGCCTTTGAGAAAGATAAAGTTTGTGAAGCATGCACAAGAGGGAAACAAGTCAGATCATCATTTAAATCTCTCGAAGACAGCTTCCACATCCAAAGTGCTTGAGCTACTGCATATGGACTTATGTGGTGAAATCCCTATTAAGAGCCTCTGAGGTAAATCATATATATTTGTTATTATTGATGATTATTCACGATTTACCCGGGTGTGTTTTCTTAAGCACAAAAATGAAGCATTCAAGGAGTTCAGCAAGCTCGTAGAAAAATCCAAGTTGAGTCTCGGACTCGGATCCAGAGAATTCGAACCGACCATGGAAGGGAGTTCGACTATTCGAATTCTCGGAGTTTTGTGACGAAAATGGCATCTCTCACAACTTCTCAGCACCAAGAACTCCTCAACAAAATGGGAGAGAAAGAACAGAACCCTTGAAGAAATAGCAAGGACAATGATGATTGAGCACAACTTACCATATTATTTCGAGCTGAGGCAGCCAACATAGCCAACTATACTCTAAATAGATGCCTCATCGAGCCATATTGAAGAAAACACCTTATGAGCTCTATAAAGGGAAGAAACCAAATATTTCCTACTTCGGACCTTTTGGATGTAAGTGTTTCGTTCACAACAATGGTAAGGATCACCCGACCAAGTTTGATGCTCGGTCGACGAAGGTGTTTTTCCGGGTTATTCTTCTCATAGCAAAGCTTATCGCATTTTCAATAAGAGAATTAATAAAGTGGAAGAAAGCATCCACGTTGTATTTGATGAGCTTGAACAGGAAAAACCAAGTGAGTCTTCATATTCAGATCTCGAAACTCAACAGAGAAGATGATGAAACCGAGTCTACAAAGACTCAAGCTCAACCGGCTCGTAATGAAGTCACTCGTAATGAAGTGACTCGTAATGAGACAACTCAAGAGCCTCGCTCGTAATGAACAAGTCAATGAAGAAGCTCACCGAGAACAAGCTTCGAAGATCGGGTTGCTCAGCCCACAAATCTTGTGAATCGAGAACAGGTAAAGCATTCAAGTTTACTTCTAGTCATCCACTAGAAAACATACTATCTCGATATCAATAAGTGGGGTAAGAACTCGTTCCTCTCTTCAAAATCTATGTGCATTCACTGCATTCATTTCATTAACTCGAACCCAAAATGCACTAGAGGCCCTAAATGAACCTCGAAGGGGTAGAGGTCATGCAAGAGGAACTCAATCAATTCGAAAGAAACCAAGTCTTCACTCGACCAACCGACCTTCCGACCACCCAGCCATAGGAACCAAATGGGTTTTCAAGAACAAACTGGATGAAGGAGGGGTGGTAGTCGAAATAAGGCTAGACTTGTGGCTCAAGGTTACAATCAAGAAGAAGGAATTGATTGTGGGGAAACTTTTGCACATGTTGCCGTAATCGAAGCTATTAAAATATTGTTGGCATTTGCATCTAGCATGCATATTAAATTATATCAAATGGATGTTAAGTCTGCATTTCTCAATGGTTTTATTGAAGAGGAAGGCTATGTCGAGCAGCCTCCCGGTTTTGAAAACTCGGAATTTCCGGATCATGTTTTCAAACTTCAAAAGGCTCTCTATGGTCTTAAACAAGCTCCCGAGCTTGGTATGAAAGACTCGAGTAGTTTCTTGGTTCAAAATGATTTTAAAAGAGGTCAGATCGACAAGACTCTCTTTATAAAAACCAAGGGGAAAGATTTCCTTATTGTTCAAATCTATGTTGATGATATTATCTTCTGAGCTACTAATGAATATCTCGTGCCGAGAATTTTCTCGAGTTAATGAATCGAGAATTCCAAATGAGTATGATGGGAGAACTCAATTTCTTCCTTGGTTTACAAATCAAACAAGACAAAGATGGGATCTACGTCCATCAATCCAAGTATACCAAGGAGCTTCGAAGAAATACAAACTTCAAGATGCAAAGCACGCATCTACACCCATGAGCAAGCAAGTATAAAGCTTGACTCGTACGAGAAAGGTAAAGCAATAGATCGAAACTCTATCGAGGTATGATTGGATCTTTGCTATATCTTACTTCCAACCAGCCGATATAATGTTCAGTGTTTGTTTATGCGCAAGATTCCAAGCTAATCCAAAAGAATCACATCTCATTGCGGTGAAGAGAATATTCGGATATCTTGCAGGAACTTAGAACTTAGGTCTATGGTACTTAAGAGACTCGTAACTAACCCTCACCGGATACTCGGATGCGGACTACGCTGGATACAAAGTTGATAGAAAGAGCACTTCGGAGCTTGCCAATTTCGGGTCAACCCTTAATATCTTGGCACTCAAAGAAGTAGAACTCGTAGCTCTATCAACCGCCGAAGCCGAGTATATTGCTGCCTGGAGCGTGTTGCGCTCGGATTTTATGGATAAAGCAACACTTGAGAGATCTTGGACTTTCTTTCAAATCGGCTCCAATCAAGTGTGACAATCGTAGTGCAATCAGCATCACGAAGAATCCAGTTCAAGCACTCAAAGACAAAACACATTGAGGTCAGATATCATTTCTTAAGAGACCACTCCGAGAAAGGTGATATTGAACTTGAGTTCATTCCTACTAATCTTCAATTAGCCGATATCTTTACTAAGCCTCTTGGTGAAGATCAGCTTTGCTTTATTCGGAATGAGCTTGGTATGTTAAATGCATAACTATTTTCCATTGCTTGATTATGCGTTATGTGCTTATGCTTTGTTGCTAGCTATTAGTTCAGCTTGATTTCGTGATACCGAGCCAATAGCTGTTAGTTTCGAGTTACTCGAAACCAATCGAAGTCGACTCGGACGTCGAGAAAAATTAGACTTCAAATTTTCTCGGAATTATCTCTAGATGAGTGGAGAATTTCAGAATACATTTTAAAATTTTTTTCTCTCTCCCGCTTCTCGCGATCCGGGATGAAACGCTAGCCGATGAATTTCAAACTGCGCTGAATCCTAACCGTCGAAGAAGAGAACCATCACACCGGTCAAAGATGACTCGATGGACGAGCCGAGTCGAACGGAAAGTTAACGGACGTTTTCTTTCTATATATAGCGCCTATTCATCTTCGTCACGTTACTTCACATTCCATTCTCTATCTCTCTCGTACGTAAAACTTCTCGCGGAAGCTTTCTACGTCTACAGTGCTCTCTGGACTTCTTCAAGCGACGTAAAGACCATTTCAAATAAGTTCGATCGCTCTCAACTCTTTCTTCTACTCTTTTTCTTTCGTTCTCGTGAAACTACTCTCGTCTTTTCTTCCTCTAAAGTTTCATCTTTCTTTCCTCATTCACAAAATGCCTAAGAGAGGTAATCATCCCGACTTTCGTGGCTCTTCCTCTAAAAAGCCTCGCACCAAAAACCAAGAAAGCTCAACCCCTCTAAGCCCATTGTCACCCAACGATCTCACGCTGGGCGACAAGTTCTTCTTAACCACAAAATTTTCGTGGTTGCCCCACATTCAAACCACCGGAGTGTATAATTTTCCGTGTTTCAGCGAGTTCATTTACCCCGAACTCGTTTCGAGTTTTACACTCACCTCACTCACTCGAAGGTGTTCTAACCTCTAGGGTTCGAATGTGATGCTCGCATCAACACCTCTCTCCTCCATCGCTTGTTCAAGGTTTCCTCTCTTTCTTGAACAGCAACCCCATTCCTTTCACTCGAATTCGCCGACGACTTCTTTGAAAAATACGCTAAAGAGTTCCCCGAGTCACGGAAAAATTTTTCGGTGACTCGCTTGAAGTCGAAGCATGCCTTTTGTGCTTCCTGCCGATGAGAACCTTTTTCTCTCAAGCATTCCAAGCAAGGAGATCCCCAACTCCAAGCATTTGAAATCTCTTTTTGACATTCTTGAGGGCTGTGAAGTAGACCTCTTCCCCTCAATAATTGAGCGGATGGCAACTGTGCCAGCTTAACTTTAAAATAAGAAGAACACCCCTCTTCCCTTCGGTGCTCTTCTCACTCTTGTTTTTAAACAATTCAAAGTTCCTCTCCCCTCGGACCCAAATGTCGTGATCCGAGGCCGCCGTTGTTGTCGGCAAGAAGGAACTCCGAGGGTACGGCTACCGGAAACTCAACCTCGGTGTCCGGGTGCTCAACTCGTAGCCGAGGCCTCCTTCTCCGCCTTAGACTCATAAAGAAACCCCTCTCTCTCTCCCGCCCCACTGTTGGTGCTTCCACCTCAGGTGCCTCAAAATCTCTCTCCTCTATTTTGTCCTCTCGCTTTCATGGACAAAATCAGCTCCGTGTCCTCCGAATTCAAGGACATGCTCCGGTCATTTAAGTTTGTTCTTCGACCTATGACAATCAACCAAAAACCGCCAAATCTCAAATCCGAGAGCAAACAGATCTAGTTCTTGAGATGAGGGGTCCGGTAAAGGAGCAAAAGGAGCCGGTCGAGCTCCTCGGAGATAGAAGGTCCAAGGCGGCTCAGGACCACGGCGACTCAAACACATCCGAAGCGTCCTCGAGCCCGGGCCCGACCTCCTCGAAAGCGGGGAGGAAGAAGCTGCAGACAACGAAGAAGTAGACGCCGAGGAGCTCGCGGCCGAGGCAGCTCCATCCGGGCAAGGGGTGGAACACAAAGAAGAAGCAGCAGGAACCGCCGAGGGTCGATCGCTCCTCGAAGCTCAAGTGGCAGTACTCGGCTCGAGCAGTAGTCCGAGTGGGTCGAAGGCCCGGCTATGCTACGACAACATGCAGCGGGTCGATAGAGCAGCCCCTCCAACTACCGAGGTCCACAGGGAAGAACCCCTAGATCCTCTCGTTCCGGGTCGGCCACTCGTAGCCGAGCCCTTAACGGCGATTCCTGTTCTCCCTCCGCCGCGCTCAAGCACATCGTCAAGATCCTACCAGCGCCGGCGTACCTCTCATCCCTCCGCTTCCACTCATACATCCCCTCTCCCTCGTAGGCGCCTTGCACCGTGTCATAATTCCACAGTCCGCTAGATTCTTCTTCTTTCGAGAGACTTCTACTTATTTCTTTTGTCCGGACATCAAATTTGTACTAACTGTTGTTTTCTTCCCATTTCTTTTGTTGTTTTTGCTGAAAGGCAAGGGGGAGAAATATCGATAGAAAACTTGTTGTCTTGTTTAGGGGAGTTTCTTCATCTCGTGTACTCTCTTTAATTTCAATGAACTTATGCTTTCTCCACATTTTGTTTTTCTCTCGTAATTATTGATTATTGCAATCATTTCGAGTTAACATTATTTCATTGCTAAGCATATATTTTTATGATCTCGATACATTAGGCTTGCTTTACTTATCTGATTTCATATGCAAGTATTCAAAAGCGGATCTTTATCACTAACAAAAGGGGAGATTGAAGACTCGAAACCGCTCGACACAATTCCGAGTTCTAATAGAGGAATCGGGTATAAGAATTTCTCACTTACGGAGTTTTGATTCCAAGGCATTCTCTCGTACCTTAGAAACTTTTTTGAGTGATATGGTATCTTCTCTAAGTGATATAGCATCTACTTTATGTATTTCTTGCTTGTCTCTAAGTGACTCATAAAACAGATCCGCATGTCTCACTCGGCTCCGAGTCCCTCATCACTTAGATATATCGCATGTTGAATTGACTAGTATTTCGCTTTACCACACTTAGATTTGACTTCATGTTATAAGTTCTATTTTGTTGGAGTCAGTGCTTCTAGTCCGAATCGTGCTTAGTCTATATCAAGTTATTTCACTCGATATTCTTTATGTAACTTGATTCTTTGCTTAGACTAACTGAAATGGAATTTTGAGTTTCATGAATATTAGACTTAGAATATTCTATTTCTTTTCCGACTCGGATAATTAGTTGCTTAATTATCTTAATTATTTTATTATCTCGTGTCTAATTATGGACCAAAGTATTTTATACTTTGAGAACCAAAATTGATTTACTTTTGTAGGTTATTCAAACAAGGATACACTTTTTGAAATACAAAAGTAACCTAGCTTCAAAACGTCAAATCACTAGCAGAGATGGCTTTTCCTCTTCTCTCGTCCCAGTCCCAGTCCCGTAAGATTGTGTCGTGGTCGTCTGTTTCCAAATCTGGAAAACTGAAACGTCTAGCTTAAAGGTGGTTTCCACCTTATCCTTCAAGACACCGCCAGTGGTTTTGAGACTTCCAAAAGAGTTAAGAACCATTGCCCAACGTTCATATCACAACGGATACATTCTCGAGTGACTCGGAAAGCCCTTATCAACGGTCACAGAGGACTTCCCGTCGGAAGTTGGAGATAACGGTTATGCTGCTTGGTCATTTATAAATAGAAGCCAACTTTCAAGACTTGAAGATTGCCAAACCTATTGTTAATACACGTACTTGAGCAAAGTCATTGTATTCATTCTCAATCTTCTACTTACAATTCCCACCCCGTAATTTCATTACTTTCGAGTTGTAAGGTCTTGTACTTAGTTATAAACACTTTCTTACTTTCGGGTAAGGTCCCTTGACTAAGTCGTAAAGGTTAACTCAGCTTAGTTGTCCCTAGCTGTAAGGGTTATCTCAGCTAGGAAGTACTAGATCGGATAAGGGAATTTTTGAGTCTAGGAAAACTTGTAAAGAGTTGTTTAAGGGAGCAACTTGGGTTCGATCAGTCTACTGTATTTTGTGGACTCAAAATAGTGGATTTGACTTCGTGCGTGGATTAGCACGGTCCGTGGTTTTCTACCCTAGGAGGGTTTCCACGTAACTTCTTTGTCTTTACTTTCCGAGTTCATTCTAGACTCGGACAGTCTCAAAGCTTCAGCTTTATCCGACTCTTTACTCTTTATAGCGATTCCGAGTTCATACTTTTCGACCCCACTCTAGACTCGGAATCCGTTTCGCCTCCACTCGGCAAAGAGTTTGATTTTCAAAGAAAATCCTCCATCACCCTATTCACCCCCTCTAGGGTGACTCGGACTCTCCCCGAGCAAACCTTCATCCTCCATTAGAACTGCTCCAATCCCCTCTTAATTCTATTTCTTATTTTTCTTGTCCAACATTCTATTTCTACCTACCCCACTGGTCATTCTTTGATGAAATGCATAAGGGAAGAGATAGTATTTTGGCTTAGGGGAGTAAAGTTTTTTTTAATTTCTGCTGTTGTATTCTCCTGGTCAATATAATCTAATGCAAAACTCTCGACGTTTCTTTGCTTTAATGATATGTTTCTATATCATTTCTCTAATACTTTATAAAATAACATGATTTAATTTGAGTGTTTGGTTTTTTTCTTTGATTCTCCTATTATGATAATTTTCTTCAACTCGGATACATATGATCATTACAAATATCATGGTATCTCGGATAGCTCAAACAGTTATTACACAACTCGATACTTAACACTACTTGAGCGTTGAAAACTTAACATTTTATTTCTAAGTGCTGAATGGCTTTCATAAAAAGAGGGGACATTAAAGACTCGGGTATGACTCTTTCTCTACTCATAGTTTTGAAATCATGTCATTTACACACATTAGAAAGTCTATTTCATCTCTGTCTAACCCACTCGTAAAGCTATTCTTGAGAGAACACTTATTTTGGGTTTTTGACCTACTCGGATTCAACTCGGACCGATATCTTGCCTAAATAATTCCATATGTTCAACTTATTACTTTTACTCGGCTCATTACAAAAAGTCAAATCATAATTACTATGTTAATTCTAGTTCAAGTCGATTTATTTTAACCGAAATTATTTTACCGCAATTGATATATTGTGTTTATATTTTTCTCTAACTCTTTAAACATCTAAAGATAGACACAAATGGAATAGAAACATATTGAATATTAGACTCAGAAAATTCCATTTAATTAGTTTGAGGATATTCAAGTGTTTAATTATTTTAATTAGTTTATGTTCTAGACTAAACATCGACCAAAGTATTTTTAGACTTTGAGTACCACTTTGATTTGTTTTCGCATGTTGATTAAAATTGTCTAATCTCATTTAAAAAACAAATAACTGGCTTCTTAGCGAGATAGAACAGACCACATTTTCAGGATGGCTCAAACATCGTGTCGTGGTTGTTTCTTTCCATTTCTAGTAAACTTTAACTTTGACTCTAACGGTTATTTTCATCCTAATTTCAGTCACAACAAGTGGGTTTGATTAATTTTTGAGCCAAGAACTAATGCACAACATTTATTTTCAAGGGTTCCATTTCCGAGGGACTCAGCTATCGATTACAACGGCTAGTGAAGCTTCGTGGTCAAGAGTGAGATACAACAGACTATCCGCTTTGCCGATTATAAACAAAAGCCACTTTACAAGAGTTACAAGATTGTTAGAACTCAACTCTAAACTCATATACTTAATCTTTTCTAGCTTTCAAATCCGTACTTAGTTTTGTCAATTTTTGAGTTAAAACAAGAAGTCTCGTCAAATTCTTACTTACTCAATTCTTATGTAACTTTCCTTGACTAAGCTGTAAGGGGCAACTTAGGTCAATTATACCTAGCTGTAAAGGTTAACTTAGTTAGGAAGTACTAGGACAGATCTTCTATGCCTAGGAAATACTTATATTGAATTGTCTAAGAGAACAATTATGAGAGTAAGTCCTTTGTATTTTGTGGATTCAAAATAGTAGATTTTAACTTGGTGTCTAGATTAACACTGTCCGTGGTTTTCTCGCCCCAGGAGGGTTTCCACATAAAATATCTTGTTCTAATTCTTTTGAGTTCATTCTAGAGTTAGAACATCCTTTCGAGTTATTCAATATTTGTCGTCATCATCATCGCCATCAACATTGCCAAAGATGTAATCACCCATGTCCTCCACGATTGATGTTGAAGCTCGCCTATCATCTATCGCATATGAAGAACTAGCTCCACAACCCCAAGATGATTGTGAGGCCTCATGATAAGGCCCATTATTCAACATCCGATGAAAATAATACGCGTTGCCATAAGTGTCAAGAGCTTGCAAAGGGATAACACCAATACCGGTTCTAAACAAACTAGGACAAACTTCGGAGGAACTAGGCTCAAGCCCGGATGAACTCAGCGAAGATGTAGAGGCATTCTGCTCATGAGAATGCCAGGATGAACACCGTGACGTGTTAGTTCCAGCAGTGCTACTATACAAGCATATGGGTTGGCTTGTAATATGAGCACGAGCCCCGGGATTCCCAAGGGAATGGATGTCAATACATTCCGACTCGGGAAGTTCAAGAATTTCTACTATGGAAATTAACCTCATGTTGATATAATTCCCCTAGATGACATCCACATTCCAAGTCTTAAGGTTTACGTCTCTCGGCCTAGGGAGCCCCTCACAACCCGAAACCTTAAAGTGTGCTGGCTTTTTACCAAGGATGGAAGTTGGCCTATTCATACACGTGACCTATGAAATAACGAAGCAAGACAAGCCAAACAAGCATGGTGAGACATGGCCAGGGCCGGCGTTGGCCTCATTACGGTCCAAGCTAGTCCAAAACAGATCGTGGGCTGGGAAAAACATAAAATTAAGGAGCAGAAAAATTTCGAGCCATTTAGCTTGAAATTTAGGTTGTAAAACGGACATACCATGGATGCCTTTTTGACGGCAGATCGTTGAAATGCAATTCCAAGCGCTTTTCCTCGCTTGTGATGGACCTTTGCCCATATCCCCGATGTTGGGAAATATGGATGATTCCTTGAACCGGGTGAAAATTGTGGAAAGTACTCATATAACCACGATTATAAATTTGCCACACAAGTAAATATCTTATTCATTCAAGACAAATATTCAAAGACTAAGAAGAACAAGCACACCTCGATGACCTCCTATAGGGCGCATAAGGGCATGTAGTTATCCGGATCCTTCTTAGAAGTAGTGCACCTAGTCCTCGGCACGTAAGCCCCTTATTAAGGAAGTGTATGCAGCGCCCCGGTTAAGGTCCTTGATTTTATCTATGTCCACCAAATTAACTAGATAGTGGACATGTACTTTGGGCACTTGGTCGGAAAAAACTAGATGTGTATAGCATAAGAGCAATTACTATGCGGATTTGTTGTTGTAGGACTATGTTAAGCCAAAAATTGATATTTTCAAAAGCCTCAAAAAGGACTGAATACTTGAAGTAATTATCTTGGGGCAATTGAGCAGCTGTGGGATCAAAAAGGTGACATAAATAATCTCAGCTTTTATATAAGTTCCAGTCATAAATTAGAGGTTCCCCGAGAAGTCTAAACCATTGAGAATGGTGAAGTCCGAAGGAGTAATGGCCACCTCCCCAAACTCGGAGATGAAAAGTGTTTGTTGTATCCTAAAACCATTCACAAATGGCCCCGAGTAATATCCTCGTTCCGTATGGTCATATATATGACTCAAACCGAGGTAAAGGGAATCAAAACCCGTCACTAGTTAGAACTTGCTCCAACAGGTAATTTCACCCTCTCGAAGGTTTCGAAGAATTTTGTGATGGCGCCACTACTACGAACGATGTCCCTCTATAAAAGTGGATGTCCAAAAAAATTTTAGCCAAAAATGCCATAGTAGCATATAAAAGAAGAAATTTAAACCTAGGAACTTAACATAGCAGTTATCACCAATGAAGAAATGTGGCTCTCGGCCATTACCAAGTGGCCACCGGGGTTCCATTTGTGGTAAGCTATTGGCCCTTGTCCTCCTCGGGGAATGAGCATGCCTTAGGGACATATTTGTGATGACTTATAAGAAAACAACTCTAGTTTTCTCAAAGTAAAGTTAGGGTAAGCTAGAGCAAGAATAAAGCAAGCTAGAACAAGCAAGCGAGACATAAAAGAGTAGCAAGTGAAGTGTGAAAAATGAACACACAAAAGCTCCCTTTTGTAGGCAAGTTTGGACCAACATTTCAAATTCAAAAGAAGGGAGACTAAGCATTGCATGGTCGGACTAAGCATTGAAGGTAGCTTTGCAGCTGTAGACTTAGGCTAAGCGGCGTTGGGTCCCATCAAGCGTGGCTAACCAATTTCGCACCCCATGCATGAAAGTGGATTTATGGGGCCTACCATTTTAACTTTGCTAGATTTATTTCCCAGTCTGTTTTAACTGAATTATTCAGGTAAAATGACAAAACTTTTGTGAACATGATTATTTACTTATAGTATTTTAGTATAGAGAATTATCAAGAAATAGTCAAGCTTCGACAAAATTACCGAGCTTCGGGACTTTGATTAAGCCAAGCTCAAGACTATTTAGCCGGATTCCAAAGCACATGAATCGCGATCAAGTCCAAGCCTCCTGTATCGAGTTCGGGTTCAACACCATCCAATTTCGGACACCATGAATCGATTAGCATCCAAAGTGATGCCGAGAAAATGAGATAAGTACCCTTGAGTGTCTACTTTGACCTTTCCTCTTTCGGAATTGGTCAAAGTGGGGGCTAATTGTAGACACCGAAAATGTGTCCCTATTATATGTTTTATTTTAGTTATTTATTTTGTTGGTTCGGTGATGAAATCCCAGTCCTATTTGCGAACTTGGATCATGGTCGAATATAATCGGTGTAACTGAAACCAACAAACCACAAAAACCCATTAGCAATACAAAAATTAGCATTTTTGCTTGGGCCGACCCAGAAACCCATGTTCTTTTGGCCAAACCAAACTCGATTCGGGGTCTTAATTAGGATACCCGAACCAGCGCAACATTTTAGTCAAACCCGCCCATGAAATGCGGTGTTTTACACCCGAGTTCTAGCGTGCACGACGTAGTCGAGACCGGCGTCGCATTTTTATGCTTAATTTTCCAAGGGTGAATGATTTGTCCCCAGTGACCAACTAAGGC
The DNA here is from genome assembly GCA_021018815.1 of Talinum fruticosum. Classification (NCBI taxonomy): domain Eukaryota; kingdom Viridiplantae; phylum Streptophyta; class Magnoliopsida; order Caryophyllales; family Talinaceae; genus Talinum; species Talinum fruticosum. Next base: position 4,538,084 of record JAITYX010000010.1, on the reverse strand, counting down.
ACGAGACCTAAGATGTCCGTACAACACCATTTTTAACCGCGTTGCATTTTTAGGGTCAAACTACCAAGACACAGCGTTTGGTCCTCGAGCACCTAACCGAGGCACGGAAGCCAAGATGTTCGTAAGATGCCATTTGAGACCAGCACCATGTATCTCACCTTCCCTCATGAGATTTCCGGTCCATCGAGATTTGATTTGGTTCACTCCCGTGATCCCTATCGGCAAGCCGGACCGGGTCCAGCTGCTTTAGACGGTTGAATTGCAACATGAGGTCAATTTTGTGACCTAATTTCCTTCTATAAATAGAGGGCTTAATCTCTAATTTTTGGCTACTACGTTTTAAGCTCTTACTTGCTAGATTTTCAGCTAAGGGTTACTACATTTTGAGCTATTAAAGCTCCCTAATTTGAAAATACTTCGATTACCCTTTTCCACTTTTTTTCTCTCCATATTTGCCATATCGTCGCACACTACCTCACCCCTCAAAATCCACAAAATAGTCTACTTTTGTACTCTTGTTGGAGCTCATTACCTTGTCGTTACCCCGCCGGATTAAGTTTGTGATCCAAGCTCAACAAATGGGACAACCTCGAGGGCACCGGATCAACTTTCAGCTTTGCTTACAATTTTTATTTATTTATGATTTTTAATGCTTTTCAAATTGTAGATCAAAGATGTAATCACCTTTAAATCCCCCTCCCCCTCCCCCTCCCCCTCCCCTCCAGCCCATTGTAACTTTTATTTCTCACTTTCCTTTACTACTTTCCTACCTCCTATTTATTGTTTTCTATCTTGCTTTGGTTGATTTAATTTCCACACTTCACATGTTGTTTTCTTGACTAATAAACACGTTTTTTAATTCACAACTTAAACTAGTAAAGCTCATGTGTTGACGGGCGGAATGGAGAGCTTATCTCTTCATTTCGTACCTTCACCCTTAAACACTAGATTCTTAATTTTAGATCGATGGAGTCACTTTTTTAGATCTCTTTTAAGCTTAGTTTTTCCATACTAAGATTAGAAGAGTATTTTCTTTATTTTTGTTAGCTTTTACTTTGTAAAATTGACGAGCGACTTTCTCTTTTCTACTTTTATTTCTTCTAATTACTTCTCGGCATTTACGGTTGAAAAATGGGAAAATTCAAGTGATTTTCTAATAGACAGGGTTATAGGACTCGAGACTACTTTATCGGTCCCGACCTTATAACTAGCGTCGGTGACGAGTTAGCGTTGGCTCTCGCAGTGGTCTGTTGATAAACGAGGCTTGACTCTCGGTCAACACCGGGTTTATCTTATCTTTTTGGCCGGAAGCCTTGTGATAGAAAATGATTTTTTTAATTTACTTAAGTTATCAATAATTTCCCGAGATTTCATAAAAATTTATTTTTAAAAATAGGTTAATAAAATCGCCAATCATCATTTCACTTAAATTGTTTTAAGAATCATATTAAAAGAAATCAGTAGTCTTAATAAAAGGCGCATCCACTTTCAAAAATCATCTTAAAAAGCAAAGAGCCAAAACTCTAGTCCAGTACCGCCGTCCCTAAGCGCAGGGGAGGTGAGGGCCGTTGGTTCCTAAAAATCTCTCTCTCTCTCGCCCGAACCACGTTCTCTCTCACGGGCCCTCACCGGAGTCCACCCTCAAGCCACTCTTGTACTTGCTCTCGTTCGCTTCTCTCTTTCTCTCTCGTTGGAGCATCTCTTCTCCCACTCGCTGTCCTCCTCCCATTGCCTAAACGCCAAGTTATCCCCCTCGTCTCATCTCATTGGGCCACGACCTTCCCTGGATGTTGCTATCGAGGCCTCACCTTTCTACCTCACGCCCACCTCCAATGCCGAAAGCTACCGTCGTCCCCTCGATTAGTCATGTTCATTTATTCCTTCTTTCCATTCCCTAAAAATCAGGTATAGGATTATTTCTCTTTTTCATACTCGGAACCCATATATGCTATTTGCCCATGAACCCGTACATAAAACCCTCAATTTGATTGATTTTTTTTTTTTTGTTTTGCAGATTAAGTAGAACGCAATTCGATTTTTAACCAAAAAAGTAGATAAACTTTGATTTTTTTCCTATTTGGATTAGATTTATTCGGGAAAATCAAATTGAGTTGGATGTTTCCAAATAAAGCTAGGATGCATAAATCTTACAACTATACCAATGCAATTATGATTTGGAAAATCGAGTGAGGATGTGAAATCGAGTTATTTGTTTTGGGTTGTCTAATAGCCTTAGTTGGGGTATGAATTGAGGAGCATTTTGACATTAACATGAGTTGTGAACGTCCGCATTTGGATAACTGTTGTTATTGAATGCTTGATTAGGATGTCTAAACCAATTGGGCGTAAATCTTCTCACAACTTTCTTGGATTGTCAATTGTGTTATAAATGTCCGCATTTATGTACCGAGTTATGGAATTTCAATTGAGTGGGAGCAGATTTAGATAAAATCAATGTGCAACTTTTAAGCCTATTAGCTCAAAGGTGGAGCAACGTGTTATAGTGAATAGAAATGTGGGTTTGAATCTCACCTAGGCTTTTAACAACGATGCTACGAAATGCTATAAAAGTTGCTTGAAAAAGTACTATTTGAGTTGCATTGCCAAAATATAGGATACGCGCCGGTTATGAATGTAACCACCAGATTGGGACTCCATTACCCAAATCTAGGACATACGCCTAGCCCCGTCCTCTCTCTCTCTATCCTATCATTGGTTGATATCTCAAACTTTAGCATCTTTTAATCTCCAAGAAATCCAGCAAAAAGTTCAAAGCTGGATTTTACTTACGTTGGTATTTCAATTTAAAAGTCCAACTTCTAATTTCATTTGTCTAAATTTGCATATTTTAATTTGCTCATATTTCTTTAGAAGTTCCCCCATCTAGATCGTAAATTTCTCTAAGGCAATTATGAAGTTAAACAAAGAATCACTAACTTGGACAATTTATTCATGCTAGAAAGAATTCACTATTAGCCCAAAAACAAGCATGCTGCCACAAGCTTATTATAGATTAATTAAGGAAAACATGATATAAAAAGATTTTATACCTCTAGAGTCCCAAATTAGTTGTCCCAGTGATGTCTAACACAAAATCTAAGAACAACACATGAGTCAAAGAACATATATAATATTCAATAATATGTGTTCTACGTGGAATTTGAACCCAAATTCTTTATGCCGGAGTACGATTGCTTTACCAATTTAGCTAATAGGCTCTTTAGAAACTAAAAAGGAAGTCTGCTAAAATATACCAACCTCTACCTATGTGGTAAAATATGACCAAGCTTCGGGTAAAATAAATCAAGAAGTCCACAATGCATGTTTCTAAACAACATCAAATTTCATGCTAAAACAAATCATATTTCTAAGTACCCCGGTACCAAATGCAGAAAAGACGGTGTCATACGCCATAGAGTTAGCTTAGAATTATCAAGTTCTCCATACCAATGAAGCTGAATTTGAAATTGGATCCCACGAAGGCACTAACATTGTTGATATCGAAACCGATGTTGCCTTTGTCATGGATGGCACTCATATGCCTTGCCTTATGTTCATGCTTGTGGCAGCCTTGATTTATTGTAGGAAAAATGTTCAAAGGTTTACTGAGAGCTACTTCACTCGTTAATATTCTCAAATAATTCACCCTATTCGATAAGACCTCGTGGAAGGAGCATTCCCGGGAAACTCCAAATGAAGGGGATGGAAGTAGCACCAAGACTGCCATAAAGCCTCCGAAGTCTCTGCAACCATCTCATCGCCCGAGGAAAAAGAGGTCCCAAGCTCAAAACTATGGCCCCGTGAAGCGGGTTGTGCACTCATGACTCGGTGTAATCAAACATGACATTTTAGGATTACTCGTGCAACCCCTATATAAAGAAAATGTCACTCCTTTGTTGTTTTCCTTACAATGTACTTTTAATTAAGTTAGGATTGAGTTGTATACCTTTTTGTTATGCAAACTACTCATATATCCTATATATACAATTAAGTCTTTTTCTTACTCTCGAATGTGGTGATCTCGGCGTGGCAAAATTTCATGGGAGTGAGTCTTCCTATGGTAGTTTGATTTTACATCTTCACATCATTCTTGATGGTGGAAAAAATTAATTACAAATCATGTCTAGATTAAGCCGGATGCATTTTTAATCCGAAAGTCAAGAATTTTTGGGATTTGAAGTAACCAAATATTATGTCCTTTTATACACAACACGAGTACAAGATATCAATCCTAACACAAGTTAAAAAATTTATCATCCAAGGTAAACAATTGTAGACACGAAAAAGTGTCATCTCTTTTCCATTTATTTTATTTGTTAACCCGATGATGAAAACTCATTCTTTTTGCAGATTTAGATCATGGTCGAAGTGTGATTTGCGTGATGGAAACTAGTAAACCCCAAAGAACCCTTTCACACAACAAAAGCAGCTTTCTTTGCTTTAGGCCGACCCACATAACCATTTTCTTTCGTACGGACTAAGCTCGGGTCGGGCTCCCAACTAGGAAACCCAAACTTACACCAAAAATAAAACTTGTCAAAAATAGAAACCTGCCAAAAATCGAAATTTTCTATTTTTAAAAAGCTACTAAGACCGGTGATGGTCACCTTCGTATTGGGAAAAAAGCGGCCTTCGCTATTTCCAAGCGTCCAACCGAGACACGAAAGTCAAACCGACCAAACGACACCATTTATGACCGACACCTGGGTTTTCGGGCTCAACTTGCCGAAACGGTATGTTTTGTTCCGAGAGGTCATCTAAAGCACGTAATCCCGAAATACCCATACGACATCATTAGAGACCGAGTGTCGTGCTTCTCGCCTCCCCATGTGTGATTCCCTGGTTCAACGGGATTTTGTTTAGTTTTTTCCTTGATCTCCGTCGTGGACCGATCCGGTTCAGCTACATTGGACTAGCTGTTTGTCGACCTTTTAGGTCATTTTTCCGATCTAGCTTTCCTCTATAAATAGAGGGCCTAAACCCTGTAATACCAATGGCCATTTCCTATGCCACATGCTGCTGAAACCCGGCTACACACTCGCTGAATTTAGGCTAAGAGTTACTAAATGCTTCACGATATTCTGATCTCTTGGCTCATTTTCAGCTAATCATTACTCCTCCAAGCATCCTCATCATTTCCCTACATTATCTGTACTTCCAAAAATTCCACAAAAAGCCTTCTTCGGTTTGTTTAACCACCGTAATGCTTCCGGATCCATTAGCAATTTAAGATCGGTAAGTGGGACAACCTAATGGCGTGCATTTCATTCTCAATCCCAATTATGGTTTATTTAATTTATATTTTTTATCGCTTTCCGTATTTTAATTCCTCCCCCGCTGTAATCTTTATTTTATCGCTTTTCTTTTTGCTTTCCTTTATCGCTTTCTTTATCACCTTCTTAGTTGCTTTATCGCTGTCTTCGCATGCCTTGGTTGATTTAATTTCTGCACTTTGCATGTTGTATTCTTGACTATTTACACACATTCTCTTTAACTCACAATTTAAATTAGTAGAGTACGTCTCTTGATGGGCGGAATAGAAGGGCTTATCCCTACATTTTGTAGCTTCACCCCGAGTATTAGATTCTCGATTCTAGATCGATGGAATTATTTTAAACCTCTTTCAAGTTTAGTTTTCCTATACTAAAATTGGAAGAGTCTCGTTTTATTTTTGTAAATTTTTATTTCTAAAACTGATCGGTGACTCCCCTTTTCCTATTTTATTTCTCCTAATCGCATCTTGGTATTTCTCATTTAAAAGATGTAGAATTTTTATTTATTTTCTAACAGTCGAGGCTATAGGATCGAGATTGAGTTTTTAGTCTCAGCCTATGGCCGGCATTGGACTCCAGTCTGTATTGGCTCTTGTCGGCGTCGACCAATGGCTAGGCTTAGCTCTTGGTCCAAATCGGTGTTATTCATTTTTTGGCCCAAAAGCCTTGAGGAAGAAAGTAGATCTAAATTTTTATATTTTCCTAAATTATGAAATAATATCCCCGGACTTCCTAAAATTAATTTTAAAAATAAATGATTAATAAAATTGCCAATCACCACTTTTCTTAAACTACTACAAATTAAATTACAAAAATCGGAAATCTCAATAAGACACACTCCACTTTCTAAATCCACTTTTAAAAATCAATCTTCAAAAAGAATCTTCAAAAGTCAAAGAGACCGAACATTCGTGGGGAAGCTTCGGCCCAGATCTAGGTGCCGTCCAATAGAAGGGACGCCGGGGCCGGTGATTGCTACGAGTGGCGACTCCGTTGGGGATGTGTCACTTATTAAAAAGGTGAGACTTGAAAATTTGAGTTGTAAGTTTTCTTAATGTGTTTTGCATTAGGCATGTTGCATTTAGGGAGCCTTGGACATAATTGCTTTCAATTTTGACCATTAAGCTTTAGCCTTAAGAACAACTTTTGGAGGAGGTTCGAACCGCTAACCCGGATGGGTCCAACTAGGCTTTCACTTTCGACCATTAGGTGGTTATTCTTCCTTCATAACACGCTCTTTTGGTTTACCAAGAGGCAACAAGAATTCATACTTTTCCTATCGTGCACCCCATGGAGGACTAAATTCTCATACTATGAGACACCACGTATCCTACCTAGATTTATCCCTTTTTGACAGTAGACCCTTGGTTGTTTAGGCAGTCCCCTTCTCTTCATTTGCATTATTGAATGAAAGTGGTTGTTTTTATTATTTAAGCTTCTTTTTTGATTCCTTAGTAGCTTAGCCAGGTTCACTAAATAATCCTTGCATGGATGCAAAATAAGATAAAATAATGACCTTCCTGAGTCGGTCCAATGTGTGCATTTAGCCAAAAATAAATGTCATCGCAAATTAGGTGAGTCCATTTTTTCATTTAGCCAAAAATAATTTTCATCACAAACTAGGTGAGCCCACTCTTACATTTAACATAATTTCAAATTCATTTCAAACAGATGAGTCAATTTTGTATTAGCCAAATTTTAAATTCATCTCAAATAGGTGAGTCCATTTTGCACTAGCCAAATTTGAAATTCATCTCAAATTAGCCGAGTCCATTTTTGCATTAGCCAAATTTCAAATTTGTCTCAAATTGGTGAGTCTATTTTGCATTAGCCAAATTTTAAATTCATATCAAATATGTGAGTACATTTTTTACATTAGCTAAATTTTAAATTAATCTCAAATAGGTGAGTCCATTTTACATTAGCCAAATTTTAAATTCATCTCAAATAAGAGAGTCAATTTTTGCATTAGCTAAATTTTAAATTCATCTCAAATAGGCGAGTCCATTTTTTCACAAGCCAAATTTTAAATTCATCTCAAATAGGTGAGTCCATTTTACATTAGCCAAATTTTAAATTCATATCAAATAGGTGAATCCATTTTTGCATTAGCTAAATTTAAAATTCATCTCAAATAGATGAGTCGATTTTACATTAGCCAAATTTTAAATTCATCTCAAATAGGTGAATCCATTTTTACTTTAGCCATGGTCAAATTCATCTCTAATTAGGAGAGTCTTTCGTTTGCATTTATCCAAAGTAAAATTCATCTCAAATAGGTGAGTCTTTGTTTATATTGATCTCTAATTAGGGGAGTCTTTGTTTGCACTTAGCCTAATCAAATTCATCCTAATCTAAGGCATTACATTTGCATCATTGCATTTCACTTTGGTCAATTGCATTCTTTATGTACATCCAAAAGTAAAAGAGCATATCATTTTCTTTTGTCTTGGGATAAGTCGTTTCTCGGGTTAAGCGGTTAAGCCCCATCTCCCTAAATTTTTCCATGAGCTAATCCCGAACACTTACTCTTTTAGGACGTACGATAGAGAATCCTACTCAAGTTGTGAATCCTAACATGAAGCGGTTAGGAAATAAGAAGTATACTTCAATATCGAGTACGGTCAACATCGATACGTTCCACACTAGTACATCCAACACCTTTAGTGGTAACACCAGATACGTCCCCATGGACAAAGCGCAACCCTACTCCAAAAATGGCCAACAAGCTAGAGCAAACTCCCATCATGACCTTGTTTAGTCTATCGTGAAAATAGAAGCTAAGATTCAGTCAATAGCAGAAACCCTTCATCTTATACTCCAAACCCTCAACAAGAATGCTAATAAAGCAAGAAAGGATGGTGAGGAAACAAACCCTCAACCTAAATCTCAGCCTTAGCCAAAACCTAATCTTTATCCCAATTCCCATTCCCAAATTCAAAGCTACTATGCCATACTCGGAGGAGCGAAGTCAATCATGAAGCATGACATGCTGATTCGGCTCCTAACCGTTCACTTGTTCACCATAGATTGCAATTCAAGCGAGACATTCTTTAGGCTCTAGTTTGGGGAGTAGGGGCTAAAGTACGATTTTATCTTTGTCTTTTTGAAACTTTTTACATTATCTCAATAAAAGAATGCATTTGTTCTCAGAATAAAGCCTTGCATTCATCTCCTTTGCATGAGTCAAGCTCCTAAATATATAAAAATTAATAACAAAATACCTACAAGTGATTATTTAATCAAGCATCATCCATCAAGTCAGCATCATCCATCAAGTCAGCATCAACAAGGTCACCAACATTTCCACCTTCTAACAAAGCTCACTAACTCTCCAACATTTGAGAAGAGCTAGACACAAGCACCCAAGAAGAACGTGGGGGCTCATGATAAAAAGGTCATACCGCTCCAAGAATACGAACAAAGGAGCTAGTAATACACAAACTAAAAGCTCAAAGTTAGAATGGGGCATATAACCTCATTAAACTTCAAAAGTAAGTCAAGTTCATCCGTCCCTATTCCGACGAAAGTAGATAGAAGTCGAGCTTCAAACCCAACAATGGTTAAGGTTAACACACCCCGGTCGAGTCTCAAACCTAGGAGCGGTCAAGGTTTAGACATACTCAAATCGAGTCTCAAACCTAGCAGCGAGTCAAGGTTCGGACATCTCTGTCGAGCTTCGAGCCCAACCATGGTCAAGACTCGGACGTCCCGCCATCAAACTTCGGGCCCAACAGCGGTCAAAAGTTTCGACACCACGTTAAGACTTCGGAACCTCGCCATGGCCAAGTCAAGGAAGCATATTTCATACGTGATTTGGTTACGGATCATTTTCGAGTAACATTTGAATCTATTTACATTCAATTATTAGCTAACATAACTATTAGTGCAGAAATTTTTAGCCAAGCTTCATACCCGGATATGGTCAAGTTTAGGCCCTTCACTTGAGCTTCAGGACATTGATCGAGCTACGCTCAAGATACTCCTCCGTACTTCGGATCCAAGGAGTGATCAAGTTCGGGCACTTCTATCTATAATAGCAGAATCGGAATCTATGAAACAGTCTAAAGACTAGGACGCAAGAAAATTCTATAAATATCATCTTGCACGAGGACATGACATCGAGCAATATTGGATGTTCAAGAATAAGCTGGAGAACATGTTCCATATTGGTCAACTCCCTCTCCCTAAGGCCGCCTAGAAGCCAAGTAACAATAAGAATCCTTTCAGCTCAACCTTAGCGATATTCTCTCGAACCCATTCCAGTCGAGTGGGACCCATCTATCTTCATTCAAGACATCAACGAGTGAAAACCACTTCCTAGCTTGCCTCCCGTAGACCCAAAAGTCCATGGATTCTAAGTAAGTGATGAATAAGATGTGTGCGGAACTAATGATGATAGTGATGATAACTTTTGGGGCACACCACCCTTGGAAGAAGAAGACTTTTGGGAGAACCAAAGAGTTCGGAAATCAAATTCCTTACTAGATCCGGACGACATAATTCACTCGTGGGTCCACAACGGACTAAGAAAGCCGAAAAAGAACCCGAAGTTGCTAAAGAAGAAGACCCAATCCTAAAATAACTTCAAAAACTTAAAGCTCATATCTCTATCCGACAACTCCTATATGGTTCCCAAAAGCATAGGCATGCCTTAATTGACACACTTAGTCAATTTGAGGTCTCTCCTAAGACCATGCCCGAGGAATTAGTACGATCGGTCAACAATGGGGACGGAACCATTACCTTTAACAAGAAATATCTCCCTAAAGAAGACATTGCATAACAATGCAATTTACTTAACTATAACTTGCATTAACAAGTTCATTCCCCTAACCTTAGTAGATAACAAATCTGCTGTGAATGTCTATCCTTGGAGGACCGCTAAAAGGTTGGGAATTAGAGAGCAACAACTCTCTAAATAGATTGTTCACCTCCAAGCCTATGATAATTCTAAAAGGACAGTCTTGAGAATGATGACTTTTACCAATTAATCTGGAACTAGTAGTGAAGAACATTGACTTCTAAGTTCTAAATATCCCGACCAAATTTAACCTTCTCTTAGGACGTCTTTGGTTATATGACCATCAGTGCAGTTCCCTCCATATTGCATCTAAAAGTCAAGATGATTATCAAATGTCAAGTTGTAACTATCAATGGGGATAATCTTCGTGCCACCATCACCTTGAAAGAGTCTATTGTCGAAATTGAACACGATGCTGATGATGAAGAGCTTTATAGGTCCGAGACTGTCGTCGCTTTAGACAAGGATGAAGCACCTCTCAACTTCAATCCTTATGGTAACCCTAGTGTCCATTTGATGCTAAGGATGAAGGGGTATTTCCTGGCCTAGTTACAGGTAGGAGTGCATATCACCCAATTTTTCTACTCCTTGAACCCGCCAATAATTATAAATTCAAATTAGGCTATCAACCTACTATTAAGGAAATAGCTCAAGACAAAGTGGGAAATTTAATCTAGGAGGACTGAACCTTACACACTCCATTCAATCAAGCCTTTTCCTCATACCCTAAATAGGTAATCCCCGAAAGAAGGCGATGAATCCCCTACTATGCCTTTCCCGAGCCTTACTACCTTAAAGAGAACGACGTTCGGTACCTGGCCTAGAGGTCTTTAGTGACTGCTATATACTTAAAAAGGAGGCACCCTACCTCCTTGAGGAGGGATAGTCCATGCTAGACTGGACCAATTTGGTTAGGAGTAATATTTTCGCTCTGTTGTTCGAACAGGAGAAGAACCTAGAGGGAAATTCAATTTCGATCTGTCGCAGCTCGCAGCTTGATCTGTCCGAGTCATCATCGACATCTACACCAAAGGGTCCAGGCATATTACTTGGATCGATGTTGAGGAGGGCCAAGAATTTGCTATTAGCTTAGGAGAGTATCCCATTCATGAGTCCGGCATTAGGGTTGTTATTTACGTTAGTTCATCTTTTAGTTCTATTGTTTCTAATTCCGCAATTTATGTTTCGAGTCCGATGTACTAATCTCCTCATTCAATAAGATGAACATTTCCGCTTACTCCTTGCATTGTCCTATTTTTAATTGTTTTGCCTTTAATGATGAATAAGAAATCCCTAAAGAATTAGTAAAAGCTATGGAAGATCATGAAAATCGCTCACCAATAATAGAGGAACCAATAATAATTAATCTAGGATCAATCGACTAACCCAAAGAGGTCAAAATTGGGAAAACATTGAATCTAGAAGAGTATAAGAAATTCACTTTTCTCCTTATAGAATTCATAGATGTCTTTACATGGTCCTATAAAGACATGTCGGGATAAATCCAAGTATACCGTAACATAGAATTTCACTTTAAGAAGAAGCCAAGCCGTTAAGTAGAAGCTTAGGAGGATGAAACCTGAATGGGAACTTAAAATTAAGGAAGAGGTTCAAAAATAGCTAGAAGCAGGGTTTATCAAAGTGGTCAACTACCCACAAGTGGGTAGCAAACATAGTACCAGCTCCGAAGAAGGATGGCAGGGTCCGAATATGTGTTAACATCCGGGACTTCAATAAGACAAGTCTTAAAGAGCATTTCCCACTGCCTCATATCAACATTCTTGTGGATAGTGCAACAGGACATGCCTTGCTCTTGTTTATAGACGGCTATGTTGGGTACAATCAGGTAAAAATGGCCGAGGAAGACATGGAGAAGACGACCTTCATCACTCAAATAGGGATGTACTTGTTATGTGGTGATGCCATTTGGGCTCAAGAATGTTGGCGCAACATATCGGAGGATATCCACAACACTATTATACGACATGATCCATAAGGAAGCTGAGGTCTACGTGGACGACATGATCATTAAGTCCAAGGATATGGCAAGGCACTTACCTAACCTTAGAAAGTTATTCGAAAGACCGAGAAAGTACAACATGTGCCTTAATCCCCAAAAGTATGCCTTTGGAGTGACCTTAGGAAAATTGTTAGGCTATGTTGTTAGTTTGAGAGGAATTGAAGTTGATCCATCAAAGATCAAAGCTATTCAAGAAATTCCGCTACTCAAAACAGAAAAAGAGATATGAGGTTTCTTAGGATGTTTACGAGTACATTAGTCATTTCATATCAAAACTAACTATGGTGTGTGAACACATTTTCAAGAAGTTGAAGAAAGGGTCCGAGCCTATTGGGATGATGAGAGCCAAAAAGCATTCGATAAGGTTAAGGAATATCTAGCCAACCCTCTAGTACTAGTCCCGCTCCAACCAGGGAAGCCTTTACTTTTATACCTCACGATGACAAAGACCGTTTTGGGACCCATGCAAGCTCAATGGGATGGAGGAAGAGCATGCGGTGTATTATCGAAGCAAGAAATTATGAGATTATGAGACTATATACATGCCATTAGAGAAGACATCACTGGCATTAGTCTTGGCTACCAAAAACCTCCGGCACTACATGTTGGTCTACACGGTATATGTGGTAGCACCGATAGATCCCAATAAGTACATTCTTAAGCGATTAACCATTAGCGGTAGGATACCAAGATGGACAATCAAGTTGTCGAATTTAAACTCAAGTATGTCCCTCAAAAGGTAGTCAAAGGAAGGGTAGCATTGGAATTCCTAGCCGATCTACCTCTAACCGAATCGTAACTCGAACACCTCGACTTCCCAACCGACAACATCTTACAAGTAGAGCTTGGCACGTAGACCATGTACTTTGACGGTGTTTACAATCAGCTTTGGAGTAAGGATCCTTCTAGTCTTGCCGGAGGGAGTACATACTCCCATTTCGATCAAGTTGGATTTTGAGGTCACCATCAACACCGTAAAATATGAAGCATACATCACGAGAATTTAAGTCGCCATAAAAATCGGAGCCAAGAACATCGGGGTTTTTAGCGATTCTAGTCTTATCATTAATCAAATCTCACGAAGTGGAAGGTACATAGTGAAGCCTTGACACCCTAACGAGCACATTTGATAGAACGATAAAAACACTTTGAAACCATATCGTACACCTACCTTCCTAGGGATGATAACAAATTCGTGGATGCTTTAGCTAAATTAGCATCCATAATTAATATCTCTAATGGAATTCATTCAATGCCCATGCATATAGAACAATGGAGTCAGCTAGCACATATATACATATTCGAAGTGTCTAGTACTCGACCAAACTATTTGGTACCATGACATTTATCGGTATCTAGAAAGATAAGAATACTCTTCGGACTCTACACTGGAGATCCACGAGCCATCCGTATGCTAGCAGCTAAATTCTTCATCAACTAAGGACATCTCGTACAAGAAAACCAACACAGGAATTAGCTTACTTTGTGTGAATCAACACGACGCAGAGCACATCATGACCGATATTCATCGTGGGGAATATGGATCCCATATGAATGGAAGAATGTTGGTTAAGAAAATTTAGAGATTAGGATACTACTAGACGACCATAGTAGTCGATCGCCTCGAATTTGTTGAGAAGTTCCACAAGTGTCGGTGTATGCAAACTTGCAGCACCAGCCATCGTTTTTCTAACGACACTTTCATCGCCCTGGCCATTCTCTCGGCTTAGGGCATTGATATTATTGGCAAAGTGACCCCTAAAGGAACGAGAGGTCACGAATTTGTGTTAGTAGAAATTGACTACTTTATTAAGTGGGTAGAAGCGACTGCTATGCAATCTTGAAGCCAAAACACGTAGCCAACTTCATCACTCGGAATATCATTTGTCGACATGGGGTGCCCCATGAAGTGATTAGTGACCATGGTAGTCACTTCAAGCAGTGGCGGATTTATTAGACAAGTACAAGATTAAACATCACAAATCTTCTCCCTATCACCCTCAAACCAACGAGAGCGATCGAGGTTGCCAACAATAATATTCGTAAAATAGTAGAGAAGATGGTTGTCAGCTATAAGGATTGGCTTAACAAGTTACCCTTCGCTCGATGAGGCTACCGGACCTATATTAGAACATCCACAAGAGCAACACCGTACTCCCTAGTGTATGGAATGGAAGTAGTCCTTCCAATAGAAATCGCCATTCCTTCATTGCGGATCATTGTAAAAAGTCGATTCTCGAGCGAGAATGGGCTAAGGCATGCTATGAAGAGTTAGTATTGTTGGATGAAAGGTACTTGAATGCCTTAGATAATGTCCAAATATACCAAGCACGTATATCAAGAGCATTTAATAAGAAAGTGAAGCCTCATAATCTGAAGGTTAGGAAATTGGTCCTTAAGGAGATTAGAGTACCAATTCGGGATCCTCGAGGAAAATTTATGCCCAACTGGCGAGGTTCATTTATACTTAGTCATATATTGCTAGGAGGTGTAGTTAAATTGACTTATTTGGACGGTGAATAGATTTTTAGTAGACAAACTTGGATCAACTAAAGAAATACTATGTTTAGCATAACACTAAGCAATCTCCGTAATGGGCTACGCCCGGCCCAACTAGGCCATACGTGGGCAGCGCTGGCCACCGTCCGGACATCGACGAACTGGCCGGGCCAAGCAACCCCGCTGGGCATATTCTGTATCAATCATTATTTTCGACGATCCAGTTAGACGGTCCACTTGGTTTAATTAATTCTTTACTTGTTTGTTTCTTTAAGGATGGTCCAATTAGGCGGTCCAAATTTATTTATTCCTCTAGGTGAGCAATAAAATAAATGAAGCATAAAAGTGAGCATAAAAATTATTTTTTAGTTTTATTAATAAAAAGGTAAGCCTACTACTTACGTGAATACATAGCAAATAAAAAGGGAAATAAACATGCGTACTACTTGGAAAATAAACTGTTCTAAAGAGGCAATACTAAAATTCATAAATTTTTATTTCTTCTTAGATTCTCTCTAATATTCAGCCCTAGTCAATCTTTACTTTCTTCCCTTTTGGATCACTAGACTCAGCTGCATCTCTTGGGTGTGTTTCTTTAGCTCTTCGATCCCGAGGGCCCTCCTCTCTTAAGCTTCTTTAGCCTCAGCCTGTCTCCTGCGAGCTCGGTCATCAATTTGGGGGTTTATTTGGTGAATCTTAAGTGGTGTCTGTAGCAGGAACAACTCCTCCGGGATCCCTTTCTCGAATCCTAAGTGCTTTGCGATGCTTGAAGTCTACTTTTCTTATCCACCGCAGATAATATTCAGAAAATGTAGTAGTTTGCTTATCTGCAGGTCTCAACAACTTGGGCAAATTCATCCAAGTAATCAAGCCATGTCGAAACCCGCCTTAAGCGGCTAAAACCTGCAAACACTTCAAAACTAGTAGGCCGGACACAATCCATATAAGGGATCGCATGTTCTCGCCTCATTTTCCGCAATACATGGTTAAGGAAGTAGTATGTACTAGTTTTCAAACCCAACAAACGTACAAAAGGGTGCCCCTCCATGTGTGCCCTAAAATGGGACACTTTCCGAGTGTATGATGTACCATTCAATGGGACAATTCGAACCAGAGCTTTCCACCAAGAAGCGGGGTGATCGATAACAACACTTTTTTTCTTTCACTAACGTAATTACATAGCTACTAAGTTTACATCGGTAGGAGCCTACACCGATTGAAGGTGCTCCATCAACCAAATCTGCATGCAACAAATAGAAAAACCATTAGAGTCCTGCAGGTCCAATTCATCCTTATTTATGGCCCAACGAGAGCAAAGTCAAAAATTAAAAAACCACGAAGACCATAAACCGAGACTTTGGGCAAAACCAAGTGGCTTTTCAGCCTTGTCGGTGCCTGGATTGCCACCCCTTGGCCAGCGCCACCCACCTAGCCTCACTGTTTTGTTTTCGGATGTTGTTTTCTACTTACCCGCAATAACAGTGGGCTGCCGGTGAAATCCTCATCCGGATTGCTTCGACCCAATCCAGCCCTATGATAATCTTAGCAACGATAAGCGGACTTAGGGAGTAGTGATCTTTCGATTGCTCCACGAAGCTCAATAACGCAGCAGGGGCCATGTCCCTGTGGCCTCCTACTAGTAAGAAACCACCTATCGGGCAGGTGATTATGGCCCGACGTCTTTGAAGACAAGCGGGCCCTAAAGAGTGCATTCGACAATAATGCTTCAATTGGTTCATTAAATGCACTTTGTCCCTAATAAGAATCCAACTCATATTCCTATTGGTTAGCTTCGGTAGGCGCTTGTAGGTTTCATGCATATTGGTGGAAGGCTTCGGCATCACAAGTTTAGTACGACGTTGAATGCCCGGAATGGCATCAAACTCTTCGGGTAGGGGACATACTCCTTATCCCCAATCCTAAAAACATGATAATGTGGATCCCAAAGGCCACAAGCAGCCCTTAGGAAAGTCGATAGACTTTCACTGTCAAATATTGAATAGGGTGTTCGATCCATAGTGGGACAATCATACCCTATCAATATCCGTCATCTCGTGCATCCAATGGGACAATTCAATCATATTGTTCATCTTTGAAAAGAAAAAGAAACTTCAAGCACCGAGGCAATTTCTTAGGAATTGTTTTTCGATGAAATTTTATAAGAAGGTGTAATTTTCGGTACCTAGCTGAGAATCCAATTTATGGCGATATTCAGGTTCGAGTCCTACCACACAATGCCACCGAAGACTGTCGGAACCTTGGCCATATGCTTGGCCGGTGCCGCCGGACCAACCTGGTCCGATTTCTTTTTCAACCCTAACACTCCTTCGCCTATTTCCTGTTTCTACTTCGAGCCCATTTCGACAAAGCCCTATTATTTTTGGACTGTGCACTTACAATATCTTATTTTTTCATTTTATTATTTTCTTTTGGAGGGAATGCCAGCTAGTGCGAAATTTGTTCGATTTGTCTTTGTAATTTTCCTTAGCATTTTTTTATCAATTAATAAAAGAAAACATTTTTAGAATGGAGTCAAAATATTACAAAATATAAATATTAAGCAAAAGTACCCTACAAGGAGTTGACTAATCTTCTTCATAGGAGACGTCATCGAAGATGTAATTGCCCAAATCCTCCAAGATGGATTTGAAAAATCGTCTGTCCCCACCAGCTTGTGAAGAGCTAGCCCCATGGTCCCAAAGTGATTGAGAAGCTCCATGAGAAGGCCTGCTATATGACATCTCGGTGGAAGTCAAACGGGTTACTTGTGACGATCAAGTGCTTGGAGAGGCGGGATGTCCATATAGTCCTTGGAAAAGCAAAGGCCATCACCGAAAGAACTAGGCCAAGGTGTCGATGTGCTAGGCCCCGCTTCGGAAGCACTATGATGGTGGGAACAACATGAAAATTATCGGGAAGCTCCCGCTCCGGCCGTACCACCAGGTGGCGTTTGTTGGCTAGATGGGCGCGCTTGAGTCCTCGAGGCACCGAGGAATCCTCCCGACGAAGACGATCCAGATCAATGACTCTACAAAATGATGGAGCAATTAGCATATTTACTAAAAGCTCAATGAAGTTACCACTTGCACTAACTAAGACTCACCCGAAATGTTTGGAGGGATTTTCGAGTGAATAAATCCTTAATACCTCTAAGGGCGATCGAAACTTGATAGACATAGTTCGAGATTGTTCTTTGTCGTACTACAAAATTTATGGTGTTAGTAGGATACATTTAGCATGCAACTAAAAGTAAAGAACATAAAACTCTTACCCCTTGCCAGTTCTTAGGAAGAGGGTGCTCCACACACTCCTCTTCGAGAATTTCTAGAATTCTCACATAATGTGGGGATTCCTTGGGTTGGGACACATCGACATCAAGGCTCGGGATATTGATGTCCTCCGAGATGAGCTACAAAAGATTAAGTTAATTTCCAGATGAGAAATTCAAGTACACATGAAAGGAGAAAGAGATGAAGGCTCACCAATCAAATCATAATCCGCCCTAAGTGATAAGCATAGGATGAATGCATGTTTAGAAACTAGGTATAGGGATACCCAATAGTTCCTTCTTCCTGCTCCTGTTGAGTAAGGGGGTAAAAATAAAACATGGTTTGTTACTGGATCATAAGCAACAAATGGAGGTCATATATTATAGCAGATCCGAGGCATGACCCGTTCGCTAAGATACCAACAAAACCCGAAAGGACCTTAAAACAAGATCTTTCTCTCGTTGAATCCTCACGCAACACCTACGCTTAAGGGGAGTTGAAGTTGGGTCCATGGATGGAAATTGGCCTACACATACAGGACCCATAAAGAGGCAAGCAAAAAGGGCAAACATCGGGTAGTAAATGCTCGGCTTTCTGGTCGGCGCCGACCACCATGGTCGTGCCCACAGGCCGTGGGCTAGGGCAGCAGACTGGGCAGAGAAGAAATATATTTTTTTGGGTTTTAACCTTAAAATTTAAAGCTTGCAAGTAACATATCGAAGCCATGCAGTTGAGGCCCGACCTCAAAAAGCCTAAATCTTGAGCTTTGGGTTGTTAAAGGTGGATCTTGGCAAATGATGCGAGGGCGGGAATGAAGGGTAATTCCTTGAATTGGGAAAAAGACGAGCAAAATACTCATATAGCCACGACTACAACTTTACATGACAAGTGAGATCTTTATCCATATAAGATAAAGTATTTTAGCAATAAAAGAAGAAATGGAGCATATCTCAATGATCTTCCATAAGGCATACAAGGGAAGATAGCTCGTCAAATCTCTCTCGGCCTTCGTATGCCTCACACCGAGCGTAAACCCCTTATGAGGCAAGCATAAGCAGGCACACCCCAATTAAGATCTCTAACTTTATCTACGTCTGCTAGGTTCACAAATATTACATGCACTTTTAAAGCTTGGTCGGAGAAGATCGATGTGCTTAACAAGAGAGGAAGCATAACTCGAACATGTTGAGGGGTACCTTAAGCCTAAAACTCAACATTCTCAAAGGCCTCGAAAAGAAGAGTATACTTAAAGTAATTTTCTCGAGGAAACCTACTAGCCACGAGACTAAAAGGTGATGCAAATAGTCACGGTTTTTGTACAAATTTTGGTCATAGGCTAGAGGCTCCCCGAGAAGGCCAAACCCGAAAGGACAACAAAGTCAAAAAGAGTAATAGTCAACTCCCCAAAAGGAAGATTAAATGTGTTAGTAGTATCCCAAAAGCGCTTACTAATGGCTCGAATGGGATCATACTCTTTCTTATCACACAAATGGTCTAAAGCGATATAAAGGGAACCAAACCTGACGCTGTTAATGATGTCCTCTAGAGGAGGGTAGTTCCTTTCTCTAAATGTCTCCATGAATTTTGGGATATCCTCACTACTCCGAATGGAACCCTTCTACCAAAATGAAAATTGAACAAGATTTAGTAGAAGCATTACTCGGAATGAGCAAAGAAAGAATTTTAAGCCAACAAGCTTACCGAAGGAAAAATCACAAGAGACGAGACATGGTTCTCGGCCTCCACCAAGAGGTCATTGGGGCCCACTCCTAGTGAGGACGCCATTCCCGCTTTAAGAAGTTATCGTAGACTAGGCTTTGAGCTCTTGTTCTCCTGCCGAGATCGGCACGCCTTGTAGACATTTTTTTGAAGAAGTTGTGTAAGAAAACCAAACTAGTTTTCTCAAGACAAGAAGGACCAAAACAAGCAAAGTTAGAGCAAGCAAAAGAGGAGTAAGTGAAGTGTGCAAAATGAACACACTAACCCCTCCTTTTATAGGGAAATTTGGCCATAGCATGCCAAACACACAACACAAAAATTAAAAGAGCAAGAGGAGACCAAGAAGGAATCGACAGCATGCCGGGACACACCACTGCCAAAGGTTGGCCAACGCCGGCCACGAGGCTCGACGGCGTCCAATCAGCGGTAGCTTTGCAACCATAGCTGGTGGCTAGCTTGTGAAGTCCAATCAGGCATGGAAGGTGGGCTCTTGGAACCATGTGCATGCAAATGGATTCTTAGACCCACCACATCAGCTTTTCGAGATAAGTTTTTCGAGTATGTTTTAAACTGAATTATTCTAGTAAATTACCGAACTTTTGTAAATATGATTATCCGCTAACAAGCATGTTAGTGCAACACATTATTAGGCCAAGCTTCGGATCAAGAAACGATCGAAGTTTCAGCATAAAAATTCACCAAGCTTTAGGCTCGATCAAGCCAAGTTCATGATTCCCTTACTTGGACTTCGAACGCACCCATCACAATCAAGTTCGAGCCCTGTCTCGGAGTTCGGGTTTAAGAGCAACCAATTCCAGTCACAATAAGTTCAAATGCTAAAAAGTGAGATAATTGTCCTTTATTGTTTACTTTGCCCCTTCATCTTTCAGACTTGGTTAAAGTGAGGGCTAATTGTAGAGACCTAAAATGTGTCATCCTTATCTCTTATATTTTTGTATTTTATTTTGTAGGCTCAATGATGAAATTCCAGATCCTGTTTATAAATTTGGATTACGGACGATATCTAATTGGCATGGCGAAAGCCGATAAACCACAAAAAGTCCCTTTGGCACCAAAAACAATAACCTTTTTCCTTGGGTTAGTCCAAAAATTCTCTTCTTTCGGACGGTCCAAGCCCCCGTCCGAGTCAATAGTGGTTGGCGCCATGTACAAGGCTTTACTATGCTCAAAACACTATGTTTCATTATCACCATCAAATGAAGACATGGAGCTAAGATCATCCGTACGACGTTATTGAGGTTGATGCCATGTTGCATGGTCGGAATCACCAAAACGCTACATTTTACTGCAAATATCGAACCGAGACACGGAGCTCGCTTTTACAAAATGACGTTACTTATGTCCGGCGCCGCATTTTATGAGATTCTGCCCCCAAACACTACATTTTTCTCAAAGTTCAGCTACAGTACAAAAGGAGCTTAGGGACCGTATGATGCCGTTTGGGTCCGGCGCCATGCACCACGAATCGAATCCCGGGATCCGGTTCAATCTTGGTTTTTGGTCCAATTTTTGTGATTTTCTCAGCTGGTTTCTGCTCATTTTGGATGGCTGCTTAAGCTATAAAACTTGGTCATTTGTGACCTAATCCTCTACCATAAATAGAGAGCTTAGGCCCCTAGTTGCATACGGCTGATTTTTATGCGTTATCTTCGTTGAAGCTAAACTAAGAGCGATCGAATACACCCTCTCATATTCCGATCTCTTGGTTTCTTTTCAACTTACGCTTATCATACTCCCTAGATTTGATCCCTAATACTCCATCAATCATGCACATCTTCCTACTTGCCTTCACAAAAATTCATAAAAAGCCCCTTTCAATTCACCACCTTCACACTTTCATATCGAGTTCAAAAATCCAGATCAGCAAGTGAGACAACCTAAGGGCGCCAAATCGGCCTTCAAACCACGGTTTATTGAACTTTATATATTATTTTTGGTATTGTGGAGAAATATGTAATCGCATTTAAATTCCTCCCGGTCAATGTAATTTTTAATTTTGTTTACATTTTCCATTACTTTTCTTTTTGTTTCTTTATTGCCTTTGTTTAATTGCGTTCGTATTTATTTTTACTACTTTCAATAGCATCTTTGTTTACTTTAAATTTCGTATCTAATTATGTTGTTTGCCTATTTTTTAATGCATTATATAAACTCACTTCTTGAATTAGTCAAGGTAATCTTTTGACGGGCGGAACGAAAGGGCTTATCCCTACGTTTCGTACCCTCGCCCCGAATCTGGATTCTCGGTTCTAGACCGACATGATTCAATTTTAAACCTCTTCCACGCTTAGTTTTCCTGTACTAAGATTGGAAGAGTGTTTCTTTATTTAATTTTTGTTAGTTTTTGTTCTTAAAGCTGACAGGTGACTCTGTTTTCTTATTTACTTCTCCTAATTTACTTCTTGACTTTTCAGTCGAAAATTTAAAAAAGGGTTTTTAGACCTAAGAGTCGGGCGAGGGACCGAGGCCGATCACCTCGATCACCGCCCACGGGCGGGTGCTGCCCACCATAGGGCTATGGCTCTTGTCGGTGCCGGACAATCGGTGGGTAGGGCTTCGGTCCAAGCTGGTGTTTTCACACCGGTTTGGCTCAAAGCACTACTGGCAGAACCAAATAAACCCTAATTTGTTTTTATTTTTTTTTGTGAAATAATATCCCGGGATTCCTAAATATGATTCCTAAGATAAAATTATTAATAAAACTACCATTCAACTTAATTTATTTTAAATCAATTTATGAAACTCGGAGATCTTCAATAAGAGATTGACCCCTAGTTTCAAAAATCAAATCATTTCCATCTTCAAAAGAAAATCCCACCAATTCATGGGGAAACTCGGGGACCGTCTCCGGCCCTGGAGGTCCCGCGGTTCCTACACTTGGCTTAGATGTAGGCGGAAGGGCATACCACCCAATCTTTCCACCCCTTGAACCCAGACAACAACTATAAGTTTGAGCTAGGCTATCATCCAACTACTAAAGAAATAGCCCAAGCTAAGCGGGATGATGGTTTGTTCTTGAGAGTCCGAATCACCCTATAAGGCGGGTGAATATGGTGAGAAGAAAATTTTGCAAAATAAAAAGATTTTCTACAAGGTATGAGCTCGGAAAAATAGTTCTTAGTCTAGAATGAACTTAGAAAGATATAACACGGAAAATAAGTCGAAACCTTCTCGAGGAAAAAACGAACAGTGTCAATCCAAATACCAAGTCCAATCTACTATCACTAAAAAAAAAATGAAAATACCGATGGAATTTCTCCGACGGGGTCTCGTCGGAAATTTTTTTTACCTCCAACGGAATTCCGTTCGTTGGAGGGAATTCGAAGGGTTTTTCGTTTGAATTTGGGAAATTCCATCGGAAAACTCGTCAAAATTCCCGTCGTTATTTTCCTTTTTTGTAGTGTATTTTGAATCCATAAAATATAAGGACGGACTCTTACGGAATTGCTCTCTTAGACAATTCAATACAAATTTTCCTAGACACGAAATTCCCTTATATGTTATAGTACTTCCTAACTAAGATAACCCTTATAGTTGGGGACAACTAAGCTGAGTTAACCCTTACAACTTAGTCAATGGATGATATAAAGAATTGAAGTAAGTAAGCGTAATTATAAGACTTCTTCTTTTCAACTCATAAAGTGAAAAACTTTAGTACGAGTTGAAAGCTAAAGATTGAGAGAGTAAGATGTGAATAAGTGTGCAGCAATAAGTTCGTTAATTTTCAAGTCTTGTAGGACGACTTTTATTTATACGAGAGAAGGGTAGAGTAGCCGTTATGATTGAATTTAGACTGGGAAGCTTCACTAGCCATTGTAACGGATTGTCCGAGTTCCTCGAAAAGGAGTCGTTGTAAATATGAACGTTGTGCTTTGGTCCTTGGCTCAAAAGGTGGTCCGACCCACTTGGTTGTTACTGAAATCTGGGGTGGAAACAAGTGTAAGACTCAAGTTGAAGTTTACCGGATTTGGAAACAAACAACCTTGACACGGTGTGTGAGCTTATATTACTTTTGTGTCTGCTGGTGTTTAATAGTTAGAAGTCGGTTGTTTTTGCTTTTCAAAAATGAGATTAAATACTTTAATCAACTTACAAAAGCAAATCAAAATGGTTGTCAAAGTATAAAAATACTTTGGTCGAAGATTAGGCAAGGATAAAAATTAATTCAAATAATTAAGTCCTTAATTATCCTTAACCTGAATAAATGGAATTTTCATAGTCTAATATTGAATAGGTTCTAATTCCATTTTGTGTCTATGTTTTAGATGAATAAGAGGTTAAAAATTATATAGACACGAGTGCATCATATTTGTCAAATAAATAATTCCGAGTTAATAATTTTGATTTAGAACGATGAATTACTTGCAGTAATTCTTTTCTACTAAATATAATAAGTCAGAACTAAGAAAAAGCTATGCATGTGAAATTATTTAGTCATGACAAGCTGTCACATAGTACTTGACAAGTACATATGAGCTTCTTAAATAGTGAGAATGAATTGAATTCAAAACCATAGAGAGATATAGAGTTATACCCGAGTCTTCAATCTCACATTTTTTGATGAAACGCAATCAACACTTATAAAGAGTTATAAGTTCAGATAGTTAAGTTTTCATGGCTCGGAAATGAATGACTGTTAAAATTATGAGGTTAGAATTCGTTATCGGAGTAGATTAGTGCCAAAAGTCAATATATTCGAGCGAATATATCAAAGCATGTATCGGAGCAAATGGAATAGATAATAGCATTTATTAGAGTAGAGAAAAAAATATAGATAACACGAGATGCTGAGAGTAAGCTTAACTTTCGTTAATTACTCGAGAAAATGATAACCATAGAAACATAGAATAAGTTTTATAAACACTCATTGAACTAACCAATTATCTCTCCTAGAGATCTCTCCACCTATGCATTTCATCAATACCTTAAAAAATAGGGAAGAGAGGAGATAAAAAGATGATGGACAAAAGAAAAAAAATAAAAATCAAGAGGGGAGAGGAGCGAGTGCAAGTGGAGGACGAGGAACGAAGACCCCTTCTTTTGTGTCTATAACCTTGAGATAAAGTTGTTGGTCATGGAATGGACAGCAGGAGGAGAAGAATTTCTTGTTCTTGTTATGCAGACCTTCAAACTAGAGGTTTCGCTTGCTCTATTTCCTCTTCGAGCCTGTATCTTCCTTAGTTTAGATGGGCTGCTTAGAGGATTGAGCCTAGGACTAACCAACATCCTCAACCTCTTCGAGGCTGACTCGGTGTACTCTTAAGAGATAACCTTAGGTTCCTTTTCTCCTTGGCATGCTCCAACTTCTTCTTCTCCTCTAACTCTGAGTTAGAAGAATTTGAAGACTCTAAGGATGATTATGAGTAAGAATATGATTCTTAGTCCTAAGTAGCCTTAGATCTGCGCTCTTGGAGATGGCTAATCTGGTCTTGCTGCTGCTTAACGTCTTCTTTTAGCTTAGTGACCAGAGCTTGACTATGATCTATCCGCTTATAAGCCGTGCTACGAAGGTTAGTAAATATAGGCATGAAAGTCCGAAATGCACTAAGAGTTGATTGTAACTCTTTGGTGAGAGCAGACAAATTATGAAGCCACCTTCGAAGTAAATTAATAGAAGCGACAAATTGAGAAGAACCTATACAAGCTATTAAAAGAAGAGTTTTAGAACTCTTCTAAGTCCGAGAAGGAGGGCATGGAAGCTCAAAAGTGTGAATCTAGACACTAGGTGAAGTTTTCTGGTATCCTTGATCGACTAGTTCGAGCCTGCCTTTGAAGACAACTAGCTCAAGAAATTTTTGTGGATCATCGGGAAGCTTTACTTGGAACTACGCAAAGATAGCAAAAAGTAGAGCTCCGAAAGGTAGAGGTGGTTTCTTTTGATCCGAGGGAACATAAGCAATTTTCTCAATGATGAAAGGGAAGAGGTCAACCTCATATCCCTCTAGAATATCATACAAAACTTTGAGAACCTTACTATTGGGGTTCTCCTTGGATGGATAGAATGAGAACACAGTTCTCATCAAGAAAAAAGCATACGAGTCCGTCTTCGGACTTCATATGAGTCACGGAAAAGTTTTTGTAGACTTGGGGATGACTCTTGCATACTTATCAAAGAACTCATCAGCGATTTCATTGAAAGGAATAGGATTTGAGTTCGGAAAGAGGGTCCGAACCTCAAAGGGTTTATCAAGAAGAGGAAGATTAATGCGAATGTTCTTGCCATGAACCATAGAAAAGACTACATTATCTTTTGTGGTCATGTTAGAGTAGAATTCTTATACCAGCTCGGAATAGATGTAATCACATAAACACATGTACTTAAAAGCCCCTGTATTGAGAAGTGGTTGAACCCAAGAGATTTTAGTAGATAAGAAGAACTTTTCTTCGAGAAAGTAGTGCTAGGCAATGATTGGGTTCTTTGGCTCATCAATGGCAAGAGCCTTGCCTTTATAGGTATTCTTTTATGGATCCTCGGGTTGAGAGGTACGAGTTCTAACCTTTTTGGTAGCTGGCCCTCCTTTAAATGCGCTTCCTCTCTTCAACATGTTAAGAAAAAGAAAAAAATTTGAATTGAGAAGGAAAAAGACTCAAAGAGTAGACGAGAAAGAGAGTAGAAAATCTGAGTCCGAAAATGTGTGTTTGAGTGAGGATTTCAGATTTTGAGAGATAAAAGTGAGAGAATGAAAGATAGTAAAGTGAATGAATGAGGATGAACAGATGTCATTTATAAATCAAGAGATCTTAAAGAACAAAGGCCTTATTGACTTAGTTTGAAGGGTAACAACTAGCTGACCATTTGGTGTTCCGAGTGTCTAACGATTACTTCTTGAAACTATATCCTTTTAACGGCTAGTTTCTTTACCATTCTCTTGACGAGAGAGAGAAAAAGAGATTTTCGAAGATATTTCCAAGATTCTTTGTTGAATTACAGATGATCTCAAAATTTTAATGTCAATTTTTCTCATAACTGAGTTTGACCCAGTGAAGGGTCCGAGGTACTCATAATACAATCAGAAACTTAATAACATGTAGCTCAATTTCATGATATTTCAACCCACTAGCTCTTCTCTCGGAACATGTAATAAACAAAAACACATAAATTCTCATGCAATCACTCAATTAATCATGCATTCATCATTCCAACTTTGTTCCTAATAAAGCAAAATTGATCTTTACTCGGAGGTTTTGTGAAGATATCAGCTAATTAAAATTTGGTAGGAATAATTTCAAGTTATATCACCTCATTATGCTTTGTGTTTGAGTGCTGAACTGGATTTTTTGTGATGCTGATGGCACTTTGATTATCAAACTTGATGACAATCCTAGATCCTTCAATTGTTACTTGACCCATAAAGTCTTAGCATAGTAGGCTCTAGCTACTATATCCTCTGCCTCAGCCGTTGATAGAGCAACTGAATTTTGTTTTTTTGAGTGTTAGGAGATGAGTGATTGACCCAAAAATTTACATGCTCTTGATGTACTCTTTCTATCAACCTTGTATCCAGCATAGTTAGCATCTCAGTATCCACTTAGAGTCACACTTGAATCCTTTAAATATCGGAGACCAAATGTCCGAGTTCCTGCAAGATATCTAAAAATTATCTTCATCGAAGTGAGATGTGATTCATTTGGATTAGCTTGAAAATCTTGCACCTAAACATACACTAAATATAATATATGGCCTACCAGATGTGTAATAAAGTGGAGATCTAATCATACCTCTATAAAGTTTCTGATCTACAACTTTACCTTTTTTCATCCGAGTCTAGTTTTGTATTCGTTGCTCGTTAGTGTTGCTACATGTTTGACATCTTTTAGCTTGTACTTCTTGACTAATTCCTTGGTGTATTTGGAATGATGAACATAAATGCCATTTTTGTCTTGTTTGTTTTGCAGTCCAAGAAGGAAATTGAGTTCTCCCATCATACTTGTTTAGAACTCCTCTCTCATTAACTCGGAAAATCTTGGCATAGAGTTTCAATAGTAGCTTCACATATAATGTCATCAACGAAATCTGAATAATGAGAAAATCATTCCCCTTGATTTTTGTGAAAAGAGTTTTGTCAATAAGACCTCTTTCGAAATCATTTTCAACCAAGAAGTTGCTTAATCTTTCATACCAAGCTGTTGGAGCTTGTTTCAAAGCATTTTGCAATTTGAAAACATAATTAGGAAATTGATATTTTAAATATAGGGGTTTCTCAACATAAACTTCTTGAATATAACCATTAAGAAATGCACACTTAACATCCATTTGATATAATTTGACGTCCATGCTTGGATACAAAAGCTAACAGAATTCTAATTGCCACAATCCTAGCAACACGTGCAAAGGTTTCCGCACAATCAACTCACTCTTCTTGATTATATCCCTGAGCAGACTAATTTGGCTTTGTTTCGACTACTAATCCACCCTCATCTAGTTTCCTTTTGAATAGCCATTTGATTCCTATAACTGGGTGGTCGGAAGATCGTTTGGTTAGAGTCCGGACATGGTTTCTTTCAAATTGTGAATTCTTCTTGAATGGCCTCTACTCATTCAGGTTCAAGTAGGGCTTCTAGTACATTTTTAGTTTTGATTAATAAAATCAATGTTGAAAATGCTCATAAGTTTTGCAATGAAGAACGAGTTCTTATCCCGATATTGATGTCTAAGATGAGGTTCTCAAGTGGGTGACTAGATGAATATTTAAAAGCTTTACCTATCCTCTAGCTTACCATATTTGATGATCGAATGCTTTGTTCTTCGATTGATTCAACTTGTTGATCCCCTCATCAACTTCTTCAGTGATCTAAGCTTGTTCTTGAACTGGCTCATTATGAGTTGGCTTAGTTCTTTTGTTGTTGTTTATTTTGAGCTCAACCTCCACTAGTCATCTTCATCTCAATTGAGCTTGAGATATAAGATAGTAGATTCACTTATCCTACCATTATCAATTTCATCAAAGATAATGTGGATACTTTATGTCCACTTTGTTAGTTCTCTTGTGAAAAATTCGATAAGCTTTACTATAAGTAGAGTAACCAAGAAAAATACCTTCATCTGACCTAACATCAAATTTGGTCAGATGTTCCTTACAATTATTATGCACAAAGCATTTACATCCGAATGGTTTGAAGTATGAAATGTTAGGCTTCTTCCTTTTGTATAGCTCGTAGGGTGTTTTCTTCAGAATGGGTCGAATAAGGCATCTGTTGAAAGTGTAATTTGTTGTGTTCACTACCTCAGCCTAGCAATAGTAAGGTAGATAATTTTCAATCATCATTTTCCTTCCTATTTCTTCAAGAGTCTTGTTCTTTATCTCGATTACTCCATTTTGTTCAGGAGTTTTAGATGCTGAGAAGTTGTGGGAGATAACATTCTTATCATAGAAGTTTACAAATTCTAAGTAGTCGAACTCCCTTCCATGGCAAGTTCGAATTCGCCTTATCTCGAATCTTAGACTCCACTTATATTTTCCTACAAATCTGAGTGAACTCTTTGAAGGCTTCATTTTTATTCTTTAGAAAACAAACCCAGGTAAATTGTGAGTAATCATCAACAATAACTAGCATATATGATTTTTTTTCCTAAGCTTTTAGCAGGAATTTCACCACACAAATCCATATGTATCGGTTCAAGCACTTTGGATGTAGATACTCTCTTGAGTGGTTTAAATGATGATCTAACATGTTTTCCTTTTATGCATGCATCACATATTTTATCTTTCTTAAGTGAACAATTAGACAGTCCTATGACTAATTCATGAGATGCACGTTTCTTGATAGTATGCATGTTGATATGACCTAATGTACGATGCCATGTCCATGAATCATCATGTAATGAAGATTGAAAGCATGATAAATCTTGATTAGAATCAGAAAGAGGAATAGTATAGGTGTTACCTGACCTAAGGCACGAGAGCTTTGTCTCTTTGGTAGCTACATCGAAATGAAGCAATTGGTCCGAGTGAATCTTACATCTTGACCTTTGTCACACAGTTGAGAGACACTGAGAAGGTTGTACTTGAGCCCTTTGACAAGATACACTAGACTAACTGAACTGTCTCCTTGACCAATTTTACTAAACTATCTACCCTTGTTATCATCTCCAAATGTGACTTTTCCTCCTTCCAAAGTCTCAAGTTCTTAGAAGAGTCTTGAATCTCTAGACATGTGGAGTAAGCATCCACTGTCTAAGTACTAGTAGCCTTTTTGTTTCTAAGTTACTTGCAAAACAAAAACAAACTAACCCTTCTCATGTCCTCTTACAAACACAGTAATTGTCTTTATTATGGTCCTTTTTAGGAAGAGCACTTTTGGGAACCCAGATTTGAATAATTTTGGGTTTGGCCTGATTTTGAGTCTTCTTTCTTAAGAATTGACTCTATGTCTCTTTCTTTTGAAATCCTCTCTTTTTATAAACTAGTTAAGAAGAATTTTTCATAAAAGCTGGTCCGGGCTCATTCCTGTTTCTTTTTGGATGCATGGGACCATGCTCAGCCTTTCTGAACTTAATAGTTCTAGAATTAGTTTTGAAAATACTTTTATAGGAATTATCTTCCTCTTCAACATTGTAACCAAGTCCTTCTTTTCAAAAAGTGACACTGAGAACTAAGTAATAAATCAAGGTTTTTCTGACCTTAAGTAAGCTTTAGAACCAACTCCTTCAATTGCTCATTCTCTCGTTACGAAGCACTCGGACTTAGTCTCATTATCTTGAGTACTAGTCTTAAGCAACTTTAGGTTCTATCTTAGTTTTTCTAAATCATTTTTCAAAAAGTTGTTCTCAGCATTTAGAGACTTTAATTTTTCTTTAAATTCGGAAGATTTAGAATTGGACTTCTCCTCCAAAGTAAAAATATATATAGTAAGATCATGTTAGGAGAACTTTAGAAAGTAATTGATTACCTCCCGAGGATCTGTTTCCTCATAATCTGATGCTTTAGTTTCGAATCGGATCCAGCTTACGAGTATGATAGAGCCATGAGACACTCTTATTCATCATCGGTGTCATAATCTTCTTCGACTCATCATCACTCCAGGTGGCTACCATAGCCTTTTTCTTCTTTATGTGATTCTTCCTCTTTGGACGGTCTTTGACTATATCATCTTTACTTGCCACACTCAAAACAATCGAGTTCTTAGTTAAAGATAATTTTGAAGAGGATAAGAATTCACCGTTCCTATCCTTCTTGTAAAACTCTTGCTTAGGCTTCTTGTGCCACTTTTTATATTTTATCATTTTCATTGAATCCTCGGGCTAGAAGTGCCATAGGGTCTTCTTCAGAATAAGAGGAGCTCGAGACTTGGACCTGGTTCCTCCGAGGCCTTGACGAAGTGTTTCTTTTGGTGTTGACCTTAGATTCTTGTTCCTCTATTTGCAACTCTTGGGTGAGTAATTTCCCAATGAGCTCATCTTACTTTAGTTGTGGGGTCCTAAGCTTGTTCTATTGTTGTCACCTTACGACCTTATCTTCTATTTGGTAGACTCCTTAGAATCTTTCTAACGACTTCTTCATAAGACATCTTCTTTCCAAGGGACTTGAGATTGTTGACAATCTTAGTGAAGCGAATGTACATCCGAGTTATGTTCTCATCAGCCTCCATCTTGAACATCTCATACATATGGAGATACTAACTTATCTTGGCTGGCTGGTACCTTCATAAGTAGTAACTAGTGTGTCCCGGACTTCTTTGACAAGTATCACAAGCAAATACTCTGTTGTATTCGATGAGTCAATTGCACACATCGAGTGTGTTCATTGCCTTAAAGTTCTTTCTATATTTCTCGTTTTCTTCTGCAGTGAACTCGGACTTCACCTTGGGAAATAAACGCGTGCCCTCTTTCTGGGTAGGAATGTAGTGGCCATTGTAGATGATGTTCTAGACATCTTCATCATAGTCCTGGAAGAAGCACTCCATGATATTCTTCTAGTGAGCAAAGTTTGATCCCTTGAACTTGGGTCGTCCGGTGAATGATCATCCTTCCTCGAATTCTCCATAGTTAAGAGTCGTCTAATCTTTAAACCTTGGATTGTTAGATCCTTTGAGAAGGCTAGGCTTTGATACCAATTGAAGGTTTGCTCTTGAGAGTCCGAATCACCCTAGAAGAGGGAGTGAATAGGGTGAGAAGGAAATTTTACGGAATAAAAGGTTTTCCGTAAGGTATGGGCTCAAAAAAAGTTCGAGTCAAGAATAAACTCGGAAAGACAGAACAAAGTATTTTCCTAGACATAGAAATTCCCTATCTGTTTTAGTACTTCCTAGTTGAGGTAACCCTTATAACTAGGGACAACTAAGTTGAGTTAACCCTTACCGCTCATTCAAGGTATGCTACAAGAAATTGAAATAAGTAAGAGTAATTACAAGACTTCTTCTTTTCAACTCGGAAAGTGAAAAACTTAAGTACAGAGTTGAAAGCTAAGGATTGAGTAAGATTTGAATAAGTGGTCGGCAATAAGTTCGTCAATCTTCAAGTCTTCTAGGATGGCTTCCATTTATACGCAGTGAGGGCCGAGTAGCTGAATCCGGACTGGGAAGTTTCACTAGTCTGTTGTAACGGATAGTCCGAGTCCCTCGAAAAGGAGTCGTTGTAGATATGAACATTATACTTTGATCCTTTGCTCAAAAGGTGGTCCGACCCACTAGTTGTAACTCGAAATCTAGGGTGGAAACAACCATTAGACATAAAATTGAAGTTACCGGATTTGGAAATGAAAAACCTTGACATAGTGTTTAAGCCTCTCCTAAAACAATACTTTTCTGTCTACTAGTGTTTAACGTTAGAAGCTGGTTGCTTTTGCTTTTCAAAAATGAGATTAAATACTTTAATCAACTCTGCAAAAGCAAATTAAAATGGTACTCAAAGTCTAAAAATACTTTGATCTAAGATTACACAAAGATAAAAATTAATTCAAATAATTAAGTCCTTAATTATCCTAAACCTTAATAAATGGAATTTTCCGAGTCTAATATTCAATAGGTTTTAATTCCATTTTGTGTTTAAGTAGAAGGTCCAACAGTTAACGAGTGGGACTCGTGAAGTTGTCTAAGTCTTAGGTGGAGGAGGAGGGGTGGTAACTTAGACTAGTGAACCCGGACACCGGGCTTGATTTCCTGGTATCCAAGACCCATAAGTTCACTTCTGTCAAGACAAATGGCAGGCTCTAAGCAAATTGAGGGTTAGAAGGAAGAGGGACCCCAAACCGAGTGAAAACAGCGGTGGCAAGAGCTCCGAAAGGATATGGAGTTTTCTTAGAGTCGGCAGGAATATAAGCTATATGTTCCAAGATGAATGGAAAGAGGTCTACTTTGTAGCCCTGTGGGATGTCATAGAGAACCTTTAGAAATTTGGAGTTGGGGTTCTCTTTAGACGGATAATAGCAAAAGAATGTCCACATCGGAATAAAACACGAAGCCCGGCTTCTAAGGTCATCCGAGTCACGGAAAAGTTCTTTCTATACTCGAAGAGGTTCTTTTGCATATTTTGCAAAGAAGTCATCAGAGACTTCAGTAAAAGGAATTGGATTTTAGTTGAGAAAGAGGGTCTTTACATTGAAAAGTTTGTGAAGTAAGCAAGATTGATTCGAATGGTCTTACCTTGAACAAGAGAAGTGATGATGCCATATGTCATGTGAGTGTAGAACTCATACACAAGGTCCGGGTAGATATACTCAAAGAAACAAAGATAGTTGCACACACCGGTTTTACGATGGGTTTCAACCAGGAAAAGGAGGTTTTGGAAAGCACTTGTTGTCCATAATGAAAGAGATTCTGAGCCTCTTCAATTGTCTGTCATATTGGGACCCCATCTTCTCTTTGGTAAACTTCTCATAATTTTTCCGACCATTTCTTCATGAGAGATCTTTCTACCCAGAGACTTGAGATTGTTGGTAATCTCGGTGAACCGAGCATAGATCCGAGAAATGTTCTCCTCGAGCTCCATTCCGAGCAGCTCATACTTGTCAAGATATTGACTTATCTTCACCTGCTTCACTTGACTAGTTCTTTCATAGGTGTTGACAAGTATATCCCACACCTCTTTGGTTGTGTCATAGGCTGATACTATATTGTATTCTTCCGAGTTGATAGCGCACATCAAAGTGTTCATGGCTTTTAAGTTCTTTCTAAACTTCTCATTTTCTTCAACTATGTACTCGGATTTTTCCTTGGGCACGGATCCGACTCCTTCCATCTTCATTGGAATGAAGTTCCCATTCTTGGTGACGTTCCAAACTTCTTCATCATTATCCACTAGAAAGCATTCCATCATCTTCTTTCAGTGTGCAAAATTCAACCGCTTGAACTTTGGTGGTCTAGTGGATGATCTTCCTTCCTCAAACTTTCTATTGTTCTAAGCCATCTTATCTTTACACCTTTGGATTATGAGATCCTCTTGAAAGGCTAGGCTCGATACCAATTGAAGGTTTGATCTTGAAGAGGATAAGTCACCTTAGAGAGGGGGTGAATAGGGTGATGGAAGATTTTCAAGAAAAATCAAACTATATTGCACATAACGGACTAAGAAACAGATTCGAGTCTAGATTAGACTTCGAAAGTTAAGTACACAAGAAATACATGGAAACCCTCCTGGGGCAAAAACCACGAATAGTGCTAATCCAAGCACCAAGTCAAATCCACTAATTGAATTCTCAATTACAAAGGATTGACTCTTATTAGAGTTGCTCCCTTAAACAATTCCTTCACAAGTTTTGCTAGACTCGAATTTCCCTTATCCGATATAATACTTCCTAACCGAGTTAACTGTTATAGTCATGGACAACCGAGCTAAGTTAGCCTTACACCTTAGTCAAGGGACTTACAAAGAAAGTGCTCAACTTTCTTGACAACTCTAAAAGTAAGAAATTACCGATTAGGAGTTATAAGTTGAAGATTGTGTAAGAATGCACTAAGTAAGTGTTAAGCAATGTGTTCAGCAAGCTTCAAGTCTTGTGGAGTGGCTTCTATTTATAAGCACCAAGAAAGAATGACCGTAAAACTTGTTCCGAACTAGTGAGGTTTAATAGTCCTTGTAACGGCTAGTCCGAGTCACTCGAAAAAGATCCATTGAGATATGAATGTTGTGTAGTGATCCTTGGCTCAAAAGATGGTCTATCCCGCTAGTGGTGATTGAAATCAAGAGTGTAAACAACCGTTAGTCTCAAAGATGAAGTTTTCTAGTTTTGGAAACAAATAACCCCGACACGGTGTCCGAGCCATGTCCAGAAATTGGTGATTTACGTCTCGCTGGTGTTTAACGAGTTAGAAACCAGCTGCTTTTGTATTTCAAAAGTAGATTAGGCTTATTTAATCAACCTATAAAAGCAAATCAAAGTGGTACTCAAAGTATAAAAGGACTTTGGTTCAAGATTAGGCAAAGATAATAATTAATTCAAAGAAATTAAGCACTTAATTATCTTCGACCTAAAATAATGGAATTTTTAAGTCTAATATTCATTAGGTTCACATTCCATCTGGAGTCAATCCCTAAAATAATCAAGTTAGAAAGAATAAGATATCATAATACATAAGACTTATCAAGTAAATAATTCTCAAGAAATAAACTAACTTAGAAATTAGAATTAACGTTGTAATTCATTTTCACTTGAAACACAAAGTCAATGCTCGGAATAAAAGTGTTAGAGAAATTATTTACTGATGCAATTGTTCTGATTTGTGTCTCGATTGAGTCGAAACACGAGTTACAAAATGTTATGTTGAATGACTGGTTTCTAAGTGGGTCAAAATAGGATGAAAACTTAGATATGAGTTTCTATAAAGCTCATAATGACTTAGAATCAAAACCTTAGAGAGATAGAGAGTTATGCATGTATCTTCAAAAATTTCACCCATTGTCCAAAGTTTGATGAATGGACGAGAGATTAAAAAATTTGTGGCTTTTCAAAAGTTTTCTATGAGGTTACATGTGAATTTTCTATATCAAAATATCCTACTGCCAATCTCTGCTTTCAAAATGTAGTGAGGGTGAATGTGGTGTTAAAAGAGGAAATGAAAAGTGGAGATTCTTTCATGAAAAGCATGGCAACCCATGTTCTCTAAATTTGAGTGGTATCGGTCCAAATTCGGCACTATTATGGCTATTGCAATAATTTTATATCACCAGTTCAAGTTTACTTATTGAGTGCGCATATAAGGTGTATGGTGATATGTTTAGTGTACAGTTAGGCGTATTAAAGGACAAGTTGTTTGCATTGTTTGATAAGTATGTCTTGATCTCTAACATGCCTTCTTCATCCTTTAAATCAAGCAATAGCACCCAAGTTCAATCTAAAACCGAGGCCTCTAATGGATTCATAGAGGTATTTTCTATTTTCTATTTTCTTATTTATTTTTCTGTTTTGTTTTAATGTTTTATAATATGACTTTATTTCATTTTGTAAACCTTGATGATTTCTCTAGTAAAGTGTTTGCTTCGTTAAAAAATCCGAGTTGGAGTTGTATTTGGAAGAAAAGAAGTTGTCTCGTTTTGACAGACTTTGATGTGCTTACTTATTGGAAAACTAATCAATCTCGGTTTCCTATGCTATCCCAAATGGTGCGAGATGAGTTGACAATTACATTGTCTACCATAGCATCCGAATCATCCTTTAGTGTTGGTGGAAGGGTGGTTGACGCATATCGAGCTCTCTTAAACTAGAAACCATGGAAGTTGTTATTTGTCTAAGGGATTGGGTTTGATAAAGGTAATACTTCTATCCTAGTTTTACATTTATGCCCTTTGATTTTTTCAAGTTTCTGGCTTCTCCATATTTTTCAAGTTTTTGCCTTCTTCATATTTTTCAAGTTTCGCCTTCATTTTCTATTTGCCTTTCTGCCTTCATTTTTCCAAGTTTCTGCCTTCATTTTATGTCTTCCTTCCCCATTTCTTTTTTCCAAGTTTCGCCTTCATTTTCTCTATGCATTCCCATCTCTAGTTTCTAAGTTTTTGCATTTCTTATCAAGTTTCTAATGTTATTTTTTGTTTGATTTGGTTTTTCTTTTAAATTAGCACCTTTGTTGGCGAAGCAAATGTGGATGATTTGTGTGGATATGTTATGAATCTAAATCCCAATGGTGATGATCATGAGAGTGAAGTGACATCCAAATGTTCAAGTGGCGAAAGTGGAATTGGCTATGGTGAATCTATTTAATGTTTATTGGTTGTGATTTGGTACTTTGGTTATGTATTTGTGGACAATTAATTCTCTAAATTGTAATATTTGGTGTGTGTGGACATGGATGTTTAAGAATTTAGGCTTTGGTTTGTGGTTTGGTATTTTGGTTTGTAACTCGTTAAAAACTTATTAGCTTCATGGATAGTGGTTTAATCTTTTGTAACCTCAAGCAACATTTTATGTTTAATAGCAAGTGGTGTATGTTTAATTAGTTAAACTAAAACAGACATGTTAAATGGGTAAATAGGTTAAATCAAGTCAACCTTTTTGTTAAATAGGTCGGGTTTAGGTTCGGTTTTTAACCCATTTATTAAATAGGTCGGGTTTAGGTCGGGAGGGTTTCAACCCGTTTATGTTCGACAAGAACACGAACTCGACCCGACCCAACCTATTTGCTAGCTCTAGATATGGACAACTACCTCTTTATGATGTTGATGATGACGATGATGACGATGAAGATTATTGAATAACCACTTGCGGGGTGCTTTTAGTTAATATTTCGTAATTTGTATTATAATTAGACTTTATGCAAGGA
This sequence comes from Talinum fruticosum, assembly GCA_021018815.1. Taxonomy (NCBI): domain Eukaryota; kingdom Viridiplantae; phylum Streptophyta; class Magnoliopsida; order Caryophyllales; family Talinaceae; genus Talinum; species Talinum fruticosum. The sequence goes on along the minus strand of JAITYX010000010.1, from coordinate 4,500,788 downwards.
GATGATTGCAAAACTCGATCTAAAAATGCAAGGAGATGATTGATTACAATGTCCTTAGTGTCTTCTACGCTCACGAAATTAGAGTCAACTGAAATTTCATCCATCTCATATTCGGAGTAAACCAAATGAAGTTTTTTCGGAATTCCCCGTCATGAAATACACACAACCGACCTTTGTCAACACTCATTTTGCATATACAATATTACCTAAAGTTAAATAAAATCATCACAATTTCATAAATTTTACAAATAAAGCATGAATTGTTCCCTTCCCTATAAAATTCTAATATGCAAAACAAAATTCCATAACCATTGAACCATTTATGAAATGATTCAGAACAATATGATGACCACATATGAACTGTAATCAAGTGAAAATTACTTCTAATCCCTAAGTTTTTCAATTTTCATATGTTTTTTAGAAAAATGTAAAAAATACTTGTTCATGATGATAAACTCCTCCAAATGAGATACTTTCCAAGCTTTCCTGCTGATTCCTTCACTTTGATTCTTTCTTGTCAACAATCTTTTACAATCGACCCCCAATTTTATAGTTCAAATCAAAGAGAGAGAGAGAGAAGGGAAGACATAGTGATGAATTATTTCTGCAAATCGAGGGAAGGAAGAAGTAGGAATGCTCTACATTTTCAAATTTTCTTTTTTACAACTTCAAACTAAAGAAAATTGGGTTTTTACCGACAGAAAAAGAAAAAGCACAAAACCGCCTATAACAAGTTTAAACATAGCTACAGTGACATTTTTGTCCCTTAATAACTACTCTAATTAAGTGGCTTGATCCGAGCACTCGAGAGGACAGAGAAAGAGAGCGCTGGGGAGGGTAGGAAAATGAAGAAGATTTCCAACCCCTTCCCTCTCTCTCACCAAAAACATTTTCAAAACAAAAATCATCCCCTTTTTATTTTAACAATTACATGAATGATCTAAATCTCTTTGAACTCAATTGATGTTTATGAGCTCATCTAAAGGAGAGGTACACTCGAACACTTCTTGATATATATATATATATATATCCCGCTCGAGTTTGTTGTTGTTCATCATCCATCTTCGCACAAATTTCGCACAAAACCAAAGAAATTTGCTGCCAAAATTTACGAATTCTCATGGAAAATCAATCTTCATCTTTCAAATATTGACTAACGATCTATCTACAATGAAGACATACATCAGACAGAGCAAAAAAAGCAGAAAAAATTCTACAAATGAAAGGTAATTTCGAGGTTTAGGTTTCGCAAGTAAATTTTTGACTAATTTTATTGATAATCGATCATTTGACACCTAAAATCAAGTGTATTTTACTGTTATATTCGATTTATGAGTCGTGTACAATGATTATATGTTTTCGAAAAAAATATCACACATTTAGGTTTAGTGGTCTACGGCATAACTTAGACCTTGAACTTTTTCTCGACATGTTCTCTTTATTTTAATGTAAATGCTGATGAGTTCTATATCGGTTATAGTGTTCATTCCTAGATCAGTTGCCTTTCCTGCATCTAACATAATGAAAATCATATATGATGCTCTTGAATAAGTTAGTGTTCCCCAACATAGAATTTAGTGTTCTTAAGAGTAACATTCAAGTGCTTTTAAATGATTGTAGTGTTGATATTGTCCTAGAAAAACACTAGACAATGTTCTAAAAACACTAAAGGATGTCATGTAAAACACGAATAATTTAATGTTTTGCAGCCGTACTTAGTGTTTCTAAATGAACATAATGAAAATCATATGTGCATACTCTTGAATAAGTTAGTGTTCGTCAGCACGACATATAGTGTTCTTTATATTACATTCAATGTTTTTAAATGATTGTAGTGTTGATATTTTCCTAAAAAACAATAAATGATGTCATGTAAAATACTAATAATTTAATGTTTTGTAGCCGTACTTAGTATTTTTAAACAAACATAACAAAAATCATATGTGCATACTATTGAATAAGGTAGTGTTCCTCAGCACAACATTTAGTGTTCTTTAGTATTACATTGAGTGCTTTTGAATGATTGCAGTGTTGATATTGTCCTAAAAAGCACTAAATGATATCTTGTAAAATACTAATAATTTAATGTTTTGTAGCCATATTTAGTGTTTCTAAATAAACATAATAAAAATCATATGTGCATACTCTAAATAAGTTAATGTTCCTCAATACAACATTTAGTGTTCTTAAGAGTAACATTCAGTGCTTCGAATGAATATATTCTTAATATTTTTCTAAAAAATACTAAACAATGCTCAATAAAACACTAAATATTATTCTATAAAACACTAATAATGTTCTATAAAAACACTAACTAGATGCCTATAAATTACTAACCTTGTTTGCTCATTTAACTTTGTAGATCTATGGTTGATGAATCCACTCAAATGATTGAATATGTTTTTGCTAATATCAACATAATAGAAACAAGTCCTAGAAGATGGAAGAAATTTGTTACTCGACAACAAGTGGACTAAAGGTGAAACATGAAGCCTCAAAAGGAAACACAGAGAAGAGTCCTTCAAAAGAAATAAGATAGAAAAAGGTGACATTTGTTGATGAAGGTATTGCTGTAGTGAGTGAAAAACAAAGGTCTCAAAGAGAAGAAGAAGAAAAACAACCACAAAGCAGCAAAAACAACTAAAAAGTAACATTTCAAGCCATCGACGATCTCGAAGACAAATCAATCTAAATGTTCAGGAGGAAAAAATAATGAACAACAAAAGAAGCACAAAAGAAAGAAAAACACAGAAAATAGAAAGGATAAAAACCAATCAAAGCCTCGCTCAAAGAAGAAGAACAGAAAAGAAAATGATGGCTGAAAATGAGCAATCTCATGACAAAACAGAGGATAAGATAAAGAAAAAGTTTATGAAAAGCATTTTCCTACACACATATCCCCGACTAGATTTTTAAAGATGCGTGAGAGTTTTAATGATGCTCAAAGAGAAACCATAAGAGAAATGGGCTTTGGGGGTTTCCTATATTTACAAGTTAACAAAATCTTTTGGAAGTTTGCTACATGGTTTGTGGACATATTTGATCCATATGCAATTTGTTTTAAACTGATCGAAACAAAGGAAATAGAAATAACCGAAAGGGATGTTCACTTGGCATTTGGGTTGCCAATGGTGGGAAAGGAAGTGGTTGAAGTCGGGAAGGAGTGCCCAAATGAATATTTTGGAAAAGCCTTGCAAGACTTAAGAGATGATTGGTCACTGGAGAATGGCATACCAGTTCTAGCCAAGATGCCTCGGTTTATACTATAGCAGCTAGACGGTGATCTTCAATGGTCACCAACAACATTGTTCCTTGAAGACTCGGGTATGACTGACTAACCCCTTGAATGTGTTTTGATTTCATGCATTCATCTAAATTTAGGATAAAGCAAGAAGCATCCTAAAAGAAATTCATTTAGCTAAGTCATATGCTTTACAATTCATCATTTCAATATGACTTATTCTTGATCGAACTCGGACTTAAGCATATTAAGATTATCCGACTAAGTCTAACCCACTTAGTCGGACTCGGACATTTAGTTTGCCTACGCTATTATTTGTTTAATTATGCGTAATTGTAAAATGTCTATATAACTCTTGCCCCCATTAAGATTAAATGATTTATTTATGAGTTTTAGCATATCCGGAATCTGAGTATATTGAATATTAGACTTGAAATATTTCAGATTAATAGATTAAGGTAATTAGTCATTAAATGCTTTATTTAGACTAATCCTTATCTAATTATGGACCAAAGTATATTTATACTTTGAGAACCATTGTGCTTAATGTTTTTGCAGGTTTTTCTAATGTCAATTATCTAAAGAAAAAGCAAAAGCAAAAGGCTTCGACCATTAAAGCACTCGCCGGACAAAAAGTTGGAATTTCTAGAAAAGCTCGGAACTTACTCGACGACCTTGTCTCATTCTTGTTTTGGGTAATATTTTATTTCGTGTCTAACGATCTTTTTGTTTTGCTTTTCCAGTTTACAAAAGCTGGAAAAAGAGTTGTTGGAAGCTAGGACCAAGGCACAACAGTTATTTCAAGGTGGTCCAGAAATCGAGTGACTCGGACTATCCATTACAACGGCTAGTTGACTCGGACAGCTTCAACGGAAAGACGTTGGAGGCACAACGGCTATCTCTTCAAGGCAGACTATTTATAGAAGCCTTAGCACAAGATTTCAACTGACGAATGGAAGAAAAAGAGAGACCATATTGAACATCTTCTCTAGCACACAACTCCCAAACTGTAATTCTAATATTCCGAGTTGTATTTTTCCGAGTCGGTTATATTGCAATTCTTACTACTCTTCTACTCTTTCTCTCCGACCGAGTTGTAAAGGTTACCTCAACTCGGTTGTCCCAAACTGTAAAGATTACCTCAGTTTGGAAGTACCAGGTTAGATAAGGGAACTTCTAACCCCGGGAAAAATTGGAGGATCCCAAGTTGATAAGGTAACTTCAACTTGGAAGTACTAGGTCGATCGGATAAGGTAAATTCGAGCACGGGAAAATTGTAATAGATTTGTTTGGGAACAAATCTGGGTAGTCATATTCATTGTAATTGAGGATTCCATTAGTGGATTTGACTTGGTGTCCGGATTGACACTGTCCGTGGTTTTCCGCCCCAGGAGGGTTTCCACGTATATATGAGTTTACACTTTTACGAGTCCAATCTAGACTCGGAATCATGTTTCTGTCTCTATTCTCGTGCAAAAGAGTTTGATTTTTTCAAAAATCTTCCATCACCCTATTCACCCCCTCTAGGGTGACTTAACTTCTCCCCGAGCAAACCTTCATTCCTCAATGTTAATTTTAGAAAATCTTGGTGATCACAATCGGATCTTATCATACAATTGGTCCAAGTACATGTTGGATTGCTTGATTGATGTAAAAAGAAGACCAATGTGCAGTTTTTGAAGGCTCTGTCACCTTTCTATTAGTAAGTGTATTTGATAGTCTTATTAATTTACGTTAAACAATAAATAGGTACCTATAAACACTAACCAATTAATTTTTTTGTGTTAATTTTAAAATCGGATGTTCTACTTGGATAGAGTAATCTTAAGTAGAAAAACGCCCGATTGTTCCCAATAATAACTGGTTAGACATCATAGAAAGTCATGGAAAAGGTGGCTGTAGAAAGCAAAGTGGGATGTGGCAGGGGTAAGATTGAAGCCCCTATAGAGATCCCAAATGCAAATGACATTGGAGCAAGTCAAACACAGCAAGCATGTGTTGACAAAAATGGAGGTGAGAATACTTGAATTATGTCTAATATGTTTAAAACATTCATTTATGTTTTTGTACAACATAGGAAACACTAACATCATTATATGTTCAAATCTAGGAAACACTAAAATAATAACTAGTAAATACTAGAAGTGATAACTAGCAAACACTAAGATGATAAATAGGAAACACTAAAATGATAACTAGGAAACACTAAAATGATAACCAGCAAAAATTAAAATGATAACTAGGTGTAGACACCTAAAATGCGTCATCCTTATCTCTATTATTTTTGTATTTTATTTTTGTTAGCCTGGTGATGAAATCCCGATCCTATTTGTGGATTTGGACCACGGTCGATATCCGATTGGCGTGACGGAAGCCAGAAAACCATAAAAAAAACCCTTTAGCACCAAAACATAAACCTTTTTGCCTTGGGTCGGTACAAAATTCCATTTCTCCGGATGGTCCAAGCCCAGGTCAACACTCCAAAGTCAACTCCTAGCCGGTGCCGCGCTCGAGCCCTTTAACGCTCAAAACGCCGCGTTTCATCCTCAACGTCCAACCGAGACATGGAGCTAAACTCATTTGTACGACATCACATTGGCCGGCGCCACATTTCATGGTAACCATCACCCAAACGATGTGTTTTGCTCCAAACGTCCAACCAAGACATGGACCTCACTTTCACAAAACGATGTCATGCAAGGTCGGCACCATGTTTCGGGGATTTTGCCCCCAAATGTTGCATTTCATGCAGAGTTCAGCTGCAACACGGAAGGAAGTTGGGGACCATATAACGTCATTTATGGCCGATGCAGCGCACCACAACACTATTCCTAGGATCCGGTTCAAGCTTGATTTGGTTCGGTTTTTGTGATTACGCTAGCCGGTTTTACGCTCATTTCGATCGATTGCTTTAGCTGAAACCCTAGGTCATTTGTGACCTAATCGTTTCCCATAAATAGAGAGCTTAGGCTCTCATATGGGAGATGGCTTATGATGCTGAAGTTTGATTAAGAGCTATTGAATATTCACGTATTCCGATCTCTTGGTCTCCCTTCGACTAATCCTCCCTACACTACAAACATTTGTACCCTAATACTCTATCAGTCACATACATCTTCCTAATTACATTCATAAAAACTCATAAAAAGCCTCATTTAGTCACCGCCATTACGCTTTTAGATCCGGTTCGAGACCCAGATTAGCAGGTGGGACAACCCGAAGACATCAAATCTGCCTTCAATCATTACGGTTTATTTAAATTTTCATTATTTATCATTTTCGGTATTGTGGAGAAAGATGTAATCGCATTTAATTCCTCCCGCCCGATGTAACCTTTTATTTTCGTTTTCGTTTTCTTTTTCTTTTCTTTTCATTTTCATTACCATTTTATTTATTGCTTTCATATTTGCTTTTATCACTTTTGTTAGCATGCCTTCGCTGATTTAAATTTCGTATGCCTTAGTTGATTTAAACTCATGGTCGGTGCCACGCACGGAGCGCTTCAACGCTCAATGCTTCGCATTTCATCATCGGCGTCCAACCGAGACATAGAGCTAAATTCGTTCGTACGATGTCGCATTGGTAGGTGCCATGTTTTATGGTAAACATCACCTAAATGCTGCGTTTTGCTCCAAAACGTCCAACCGAGAGACGAAGCTCACTTTACAAAATGACGTCGTGCATGGTCGGCGCTGCATTTCAAGGGATTTTTCCATGAATGTTGCGTTTCACTTCAAAGTCCAGTTGCAACATGGGAGGAAGCTGGAGACTATACGACACCATTTATGGCTGGCGCCGTACACCACGACACTATTCCCGGGATTCGATCGAAGGTTGATTTGGTTAGGTTTTTTTTTTATTCGCTAGCCGGTTTTCTACTCGTTTTAGTCTGCTTGCTTTAGCTAAAACCTTAGGTCATCTGTTACCTAATCATTTCCTATAAATAGAGAGCTTAGGCTCTCATTTGGTAGATGACTTTTTCCTATGCGTTATCTTGCTGAAGTTTGATTAAGATCTACCGAATATTCGCTTATTCCGATCTCTTAGTCCGCCTTCAACTAATACACTACAAACATTTGAACCCTAATACTCCATCAGTCACATACATATTCCTACTTACCTTCATAAAAACTCACAAAAAAGACTCATCTAGTCACCGTTGTCATGCTTTTAGATCCGGTTCGAGACCCGGATCGAGCACGTGGAACAACCTAAAGGCGTCAAATCCGCCTTCAATCATTACAATTTTTTAAACTTTCGTTATTTATCATTTTCAGTATTGTGGATAAAGATATAATCACATTTATTTCCTCCCCACTTGATGTAACCTTTTATTTTCGTTTTCACTTTCTTTTGCTTTTCTTTTCATTTTTTTATCGCTTTTATTTACTACTTTCATATCTCGCTTTTATCGCTTTCGTTAGCATGCCTTGGTTGATTTAAATTTCGTATCCTAATATGTTGTTTGCTTGCTTTTAACACATTACCTAAACTCACTCTTCGAATAAGTAAAGGTCGTTTTTGACGGGTTGAATGGAAGGGCTTATCCCTAGGTTTCGTACCTTCACCCCTAAATCGGATTATCGGTTCTAGACCGATGGAATAAATTTTAAACCTCTTTCAAGCTTATTTTTCCCATACAAAGATTGGAAGAGTATTTCTTTATTTTACTTTTTTGTTTTTGTTCCTAAAATTAACTGGCGATTCTATTTTCCTATTTATTTCTCCTAATATGCTCGTCGGCATTTCGATCGAAAAATAGCAAAAAGGATTTTTATTTCGATAGTCGGGCCATGGACCGAGATTGACTACCTCAATCATGGTCCATGGTCAACGCCATGAACCGTACGGCACTAGCTCTCGCCGGCGCTATTCGGTCAACGAGTAGAGCTTCGGTCCAAGCCGGTGTTTTCGCACCGGTTGGCCCAAAAGCCCTGCGGCGGAATTCAATTAATTCAAGTTTGTTTTATTTTTAGTTGTGAAATTATATCCCGAGGCTTCTAAAATAATTTCTAAAATAAAATGATCAATAAAAATGCCATTCACTTTTGCTTAATTTATTTTAAATCACATTATAAAAATCGGAAATCCTAATAAGAGATTCATCCCTACTTTCAAAATATCACCTTTAAAAATCAATTCCATCTTCAAAAAGAGGAAACCCCCCTCCCCATTCGTGGGGAAGCGTGGTCCCGATTTGTTGGGTCTGTGGTTCCTACACTAGGAAACACTCGAAATGATAACTAGGAAACACTGAAAGGATAACTAGGAAACACTAAAATGATAACTAGCAAAACACTAAAATGATAGCTAGCAAACACTAAAAATGATAGCTAGCAAACAATAAGATGATAAATAGGAAACACTAAAATGATAATTAGCAAATACTAAAATGTCAACTACAAAACACTAAAATAATAACTAGCAACCATTAAACTTTATTACACAAAACACTAAAAGGGTACTACAAAAATACTAAAAAGGTGCTACAAAAACACTAAAAAGATACGAGACACACTAAATAAAATAGTGTTCAATACAACCTGAACTAACTCTACTAACATCATTTAGGCTTTTTTTTTCCAACTATGTGCAAAAAGATTTTGAGGGTTTGATTACTCGGGCAAAGAACTACATTAGTACATGTTATGATTATTTGAGTTTTATGAAGTACATGACTGGAGAGTATCAAAAGAATAAACAAATCCAAAATATGTGCAATTTATCTATAGAAATGTTTTCTGGATTTTACGATTCTGATACAAATGATTCCAAAACTCCAATTGAACTAGAGAAGAAGGAATCAATGGATGGAAATGAAGAAACTGCTACTTTGAAAGAGGATGATGATGAAGAATTCTGGAGCAAACCTTCGATTGTAGATAACTTGCTTAACATTATGTCAAAATTAGAGAAGACAACACAACTTAATAAGAGAAAAACAAAAGATATAGGCATCCCTTCATTCAAATTGATTCCGGACTCTCAAAGTTCTCACACCTAGTTGTATGGGAAAAAAGAGGTTAGGAGCATGAAAACGGTTGTTGAGAAGATGGTGAGAACACGGAGAAAACAACCAACTCTGCCAGAATGTAGCAAATCTCCTTTTCAAATACGTTCAAGTCCCTTAACTTCTAAGCTTATGATGAAGAAAGGTTAATTAGTGAATATGCCTTTAATGTTTCAGAAAAATTTGACATCGGTATATTCTTGTTTAAATTTAAAGACACTAACACAATTTTTTCAAATATATTTCTATTGATGCATGACCTTATTTTGGTTGCTATTTTTTTTAAATTTTAGTGAACCAATGTTCGATATATGGGCCTTAATAGGCAATCTAAATGATTTTCAATCTCTCATCCCTACAAGTGAAATCAACTCCAACATTATATTAATTTGGTGTGCGATGCTCAACAACAAAGAATATTTTAACAATTTGTTGTCCGATGCACCCATTTCAAGATTTTTCCTTTCAATGGAAGATTTTGTAAGTATTCACTTATATACCTTATATACATGCAATATCATTGGTAATTAAGTTATTGTCTATCCTATTGTAATTAAGTTTTTGAACATCATTTAATGTTACTTAATATATATTCATTGAAAACACTAAACAATGGTCTCAAAACCACTAAAAACATACTATAAAAACACTAAAAAGATTAGTGTTTAAAAATGTAGACAGTATTATGTAAAACACCAAAATTGTTTTATAAACACTAACAATGTTCTCTAAAAACAATAGCAAGATTTTTGGTTTTTTAATAAAGGTATAATGTCTCATGTTGTGCATATATCCTATAAAACACTAACATGTTGTAACTTTTGCAAATCACAAATAGTTCTTTGACCTTCACAACTAGCACAGTTGAGCGAAGATACAAAACATTCCGCAATATCGTAAATAATGAGTTAGAGAGATGCAAATGGATTGACATAAAAAAGGTGGACATCATAAAAGGGATTACTTTTACTTTTATTACTGGAAAACACAACCAAATTTTTTATTTCTTTTTCTACTATGAGTAACTATGGTGTTTTTGCATTGTCTTAATAGGTGGTGGGTCTAATATGGCACAAACAAAACTTTTTATGTATGTTTTTAATCTGAAGGACCAAAAATATGAAATCATTGACAAGATGCCGACAAAATAGAATTATGCCAATGTTTACGGTCCTTCATGTAATAAAATGGTAAATCCTAGTATTTTTTTTACGTTGATGATTTAACTTTAATGCTATTGTTGAAACTAAATTATACCTATAATTGATATCATGTGTAGCAATTGCCGTATACAAATTTTTGAAGAAAAAGGTCACCTAAAGGCGCACAATCTTCAAGATCTTGAAGCAAACCGATTAAAGATTAGTCGAAGAATAACATCAAATGTTATAGATTGTGGTACTTTTTGTATGAGGCATATGGAAATATATTTTGAGGATGAGAAGAATTGGAATTCTAGATTCAAAGGTAAAGATATAAGTATTTCTCACTCGTAAATTGACTTTAGTTATTAAGTTATAACTTTTTCTTTACTTTGCTTTATCAATTTTTGTAGCAATCAAGGCTGAATACTCTACGGATCAGATATTGTCATGACATCCTAATGGCCAAGGATAACAAACAACGGCAAGGCATTCTCTAGAAAGCAATTGAACTCCATGACAAACTACTTGCAAATGCTGCCAATGTCTGGACCATAGTCTGTTGATTGACGGACATGTAATATTTTGGTAGATTGAATGTATGAAATTGTTGGTCGTAAAAAATTAGCTTAGTGTTTTTTGGACACCATTAGTGTTTTTCGTAACAAGCATTTAGTTTTTACTATTGTGTTGCTTGTAAATACCATGAATTGATCGTGCTAATCTTTATTCGAGGAAAGTGTTCATACTAAATGTCACGAATTTTTGTTATATGTTCAAATCTAATAGGTCAAAAAATTCATCTCTAAACACTAAAAATATTTACAAAGAAACACTAAAATGATTACTAGGAAACACTAAATTAATTACTAGGAAGCACTAAAGTTTATTCTTTAAATGCTAAAATGGTACTTTAAAACACTTAACAGAGTAGTGTTTACTTATATGCTGCTTGTAAATAACATGAAATGACTGTTATATGTTCAATATAATAGGTCAAAAAGTCATCTAAAAAACAAACACTAAAATGATTTCTACAAAACACTAACATGATTGCTAGAAAACACTAAAAGTATTACGAGCAAACACGAATCTTTCTTCTACGAAACACCGAAAACGTGTTGTAAAAACCTAAACAAACTAGTCTCTAAACACTAAAATGATTATTATGAAACACTAAAATGGCTACTAGTAAACACTAAAACGATTACTAGGAAACACTAAAACTGTTTCTCAAAAAAGTAAACAGATTAGTGTTTAATACTATGCTTCTTGTAAATAACATGAACTCACCGTAATAATTTTGGTAATGTAAAGTGTTAATACTAAAATGTCTTGATTACTAGTAATATAACATGTCAAAAAAATCATCCGAACTAAAAACACTAAAATGATTGCCAAAAAACACTAAATTGATTACTAATAAACACCGAACTTTGTTCTATATAACACTACAAAGGTAATATAAACAGCTGAACGGATGGATGTTAATCTTGACCAAATCACTAAAGAACGACCTAGAAAACACTAAAAGTATATTGAGCAACAATAGTGTAAACAAACAGAAAACTCAATTCAAATGAACACTCGTATATTTTCTCTCTAATGTGACTAAACAAGTATAACATATTGACAGAAACAAAAGCAAGTGTTAGGTAGTATAAACACTATACAATATTGGTCTAATAACTAATTTCATAAAATTATCGCATATTCAAATCAATAGCATTGATCATTTAGGGCATGCTTAATGCCTTAACTCGTCCTTCTTCAAACAACATGTTCAACAGTCTATGCATTCCACTTAGATTTGCAGCAATTGCATTAATTTGTGAAGCCGAAGTAGATGTTTCATTGTGTTGCACAAAAAAATAACTCAAATTATAGGAGTAGATGCAGGAAAATATTAATGTCTTGATTACTAGCATGTATTAATTCTAAATGTCTCGTACTATTAGTATGTTCAAATATAGCATGTCAAAAAAATCATCCGAACCACAAACACCGAAATGATTTCCAAGAAACACTAAATTGATTACTACTAAAAACCGAACTTTTTCTTAAAAAATACTAAAAAGGTACTATAAAAAACACTAAATTTTGTTCTATTAAAAGAACTTTTTAAAAGATAAAATGAAAAAGCACACCAATTTAGGAACCGAACTAGAATTATTATTCCCGGGCATCTTGGATTTTCTTAACCTAACTCGGTTGACAATTTTCTCAATGGTGCTTTTCCTACTCACATTCCTTTCCCCTTTTTTCCTTTGACTAATAGGGTTTTGAACCACCACATTGTTAGTACTTCTTTGCTCTTCTTTATTAGCAATAACATCCACGATAGAAATAGTCTCGATTGACAATTCTGCTTTGAACTTCTAGAATGCTTTTTTAAAATTATTCCTTGAATTAACATTTCCCTCAGTAGCTAACAACGGATGATCAAATTGTTTCAGTAGTTCACTTCTCCAAATTGATGAAGGTACAATTATATGGCTAGTATTCAAAGTGCAATCTATTGCGATCAGGCTTCCCTTGTCCACCTCATTAATATATACTTATTATTAATTTTCCTAACACACTTCATATTTATGTCCTCAAAGCATGGCGACATAATATACCAACTTTAGTAATTTGTTGCAATCACAAGAGATGGTGTGATCACTAACATCAAAAGTGACAAAAAATGTCCATTGATTATCATCACCATTTTCTGTTACATGATACACCTTAGTAGTGCTTGAAACATTTTCCTCCAATATGCGAAGATCTTGCCAGCAGCCTTCTCCCAATATATACTCATCCTGAAAAACCTTATACATGATTATTATATAAGTTCGATTAGCTTGCTATAAAGTGGTATTGTGATGTAAGTACATTTCACAATATCCTTCCTTGTTGCTTACATTCTCATCCCTCTCCCTTTTCCTCCCGACACCGACAACATCCGAGAAAATGTTGTAAAAATCAAACAATCCAGCTAATTTGTTCAAATTCCTTGATAATGAAAAGTTTATACTCTCACTCCTTTGAGAAGACAAAACTCCTCCTGAAAAATGAATCTTAGAAAATGCAGGACACCATTTTGTGTTGATATTGTACAGCCTTACCATCCAAGGATGATCAACACAATTGAACTCGATAACTATTCTGCATAAGAAAGAACATGCAAAACTTTAGTGTAGAATTGTTTAAGGTGTAGTGTAGTTTATCGATGTGTTTAGTTTTTCTTTACCTTTTTAAACAAAGTTCAAACTCTTCAACTGTGTCACATCTAAATAGAATATGATCAAAATTTCTGCTAAAACCAGCCAACATCCTCAAGTGGTTAATGTGACGACTCGAATTCTCTTGAATATGCCAACAACAAAATTTATGATAAGATATTGGAAAAACTTTGGCTAGTGCATTAGCTATTGAAGCAGCTTGGTCAGTCATGATTGTCTTTGGAGCAATGTCATCCATAGATTGGAGGAATATCTTGAACAAGCGAGATGAAACTCGTAGTTTTTTCATTCAACGAAATCCACATCCAACCAATGTGTTTCTTGCATGGTGGTCCATACAAATAAAGGGCGCACAAATCATATTGTACTTGTTAATGCGGAATGTAGTATCAAACATTAAGAAATCCCCATAAAGATCATAATCATCTTTCATTTGAGAATCTCTCCGAAAAAACTCACCAAATAATTATCGACATCCAACTTAATAGCATAAAAAATCTTTCTTCTTAAGAACTCTTTCAGAGAATGTATCTACCAAATATTTGGCATCTCCATCCTCAAAAGACTTCCTATCCTCCTTTGCCAAATTTTTATTAACATCCCGCTTAGTAAACCCAAGGGCAGGAGATCCTAATGTGTCATTTTTCAAAACACGTAAAACTTGTGTCGGTTTCAACCCACTTTTCCTCATTTTTCTAAAATAACCAACATGATCTTTCTCCATTTTCCTATGAGACCTATGCAAAAACACTTCATCACTTGACATAAATGCATGGTTAGGCTTTATCACATGATTGGTGCATACCCAATTTTCAAACTTATCATGGCGGAAAACAACTCTTGTTGCACAATCACTTCGCGTGTTTCTCTTTGAATATTTTTTACCTTCTTCTTTTGCGGGTCTCTTAACTCCTCATCTAGATCAATACATTTGTCTCTCTCTTACAACATTAATTTTTCCCTTTATACTTAACATTCCCAAGATGAACACCAAAACTAATTTTGAATGCATATTCGAGTGTATGAGTCTTCAGACATCTTCCAATGACTTAAAATTCTTACCAAGCAACTCTGCTTTAGCTACTTCTATAGAGCTACAATTTTTAAGAAAATGTAATATTAGTAATTGATAGAAACACTAAAGATTGTACTTGGAAAATACTGAACAAGTATGCAATAATACATTAAAGACATAACTCATTAAAAACATAATAGGTGTAACACTAAATATTAACCTGAAAAACACTAAACACTATTCCAACGAAACACTAAAAGTGGATCTTATTAAAAAAATGTAACATTAGGAAATGATACAAAGAGTAAGACAAACTAGTATAATATGGAAAACACCAAACATTGTACAAGTAAAAAACACTAAACATTATCTTACAATACACTAAAAACGAGAATAGGTGTAACACTAAATATTATCCCGAGAAACGTTAAACACTATTCTAGTGTACACTAAAATTACATCTCATTGGAAAATAAAATAACGCTAACAACAAAAACAATGAAAAATACAACTCGAATAAAACACTTTCACAAACATGAAAATTTCATCAACTCGAAAAGATATCGACGAAAAAGAGAGAAGAAAATAAAATCGAAGTACCTAAAAAGGCATGTCCATCACCAGAATCAATGGTGGAATTCTCTACCAAGATTCCTAGTTGATCTTCTAGATCATCAACGGCATGAATTGATGAAGACGACATGTTTTGTTCATCAATGGCGGAATTATTTTGCAAGCTTCATAGTTGATCTTGTGGCTCATCACTTGCAGAAATCAATGAAGAAACCATATTATGTTCATTATCGATTAACAATGGCTGATTCATGGAGAAAATCACGCTTCGTTCGATCATATGCGAGGCTCAACAATGGCTCGCGACAATGAGGATGGAGGATGTTGATGATCGTTATGGCAATGGTTGATCAAAGGAAGAAAAGCATGCTTTATTCGATGACATATGAGGATCAACAATGGCTCGCTATAATGAGGATAACGGATGGTGATGATCATTATGGCAGTAGCCCTATTCTCGTTGACGAAAACCGAAAAACGAAAAGGAAACCCAACGGCGTAGCTATAAAACAAAAACAAAAAAGAAACAGCGTGTGTAGTACACCGCACGTGAGAGGATAAGAGTGTACACGAACTGTGTGCCTTAGGGTGTATATAATATTGATTTTGAAGATGGTTTTAGAAAGTCGATCTTTTATTAAGATTTCGAATTTTATTAAATCTGATTTAAAGCAAATTAGGTAAAGTTTGAATGCCAGCTTTATTAATTGTTTTATTTTTAAAATTATCGGGATCTTATTTTCTAATTAAGGAATAAATAAAGCTGGGGATCTGGTCGTGCCGTGAGGCTTTAGGGCCGATTGGTGTGAAAACACCAATCTAGACCGAAGCCTCACCTACCGACCACCCGAGTACGAGCGGCGATCGTGCCAAGCGAAGGCGGCGCCGACCGAGGTAGGGGCTGATGGCGTCGGCTTCAGCCTCTGCCACGATAGGCGAGTCCGGAACCTCGACTTACTATTCCTGCAACCGAAAAACATTGAGATGAAAATTTGAATAGAATAAAGCATAAAAGAAGGGAGTCGCCGATCGGTTTTTAGGAAAGAAAAACTAACAAAAACAAAATAAAATAAAGTTTTCTCTTCTAATCTTAGTATGGGAAAACTAAGACTAAAAGAGGCTAAAAAAATGACTCCATCGATCTTTGGACGGAGAATCGGATTCGGGGCGAGGGTACGAAATGTGGGAAAACCCTTCCATTCCGCCCATCCGAAGACGGCCATTACTAATTCGAGTAGTGTAGTAAAATGATGTAAAACAAACAAGCAAGCGGATTGCGAAGAGAAATTTAAAGCAACCAAACATAATAAAGAAAGCGATAAAGAAAGCGGTAAAGAAAACGATGAAGAAAAGAAAAGCGAGAAATAAAAGAATTACATCGGTCGGGAGGAATTAAAAAGAGCAATTACATCTCTTAAACCACAATACGAAAGCGATAAAAGGCATGAAAATAAATGAACGGTTCGAAGGTTGAATAATTGCCCTCGGGTTGTCCCACCTCGCTAATCTGGATCTCCACACTCGAATCTCTCGATGCAACGGTAACAAGTAAAAGAAAATGGCTTGTTTTTGTGAGATCTCGTGTATAGGGTATGGTAATGATCAGTTGAATAAGTGCCCAAACATTAGAATAATTAAATATTCTTTAACTCTTTACACAGATTCAACGGCTATAAGCAATAATTAGATGAATGCTTAAGATTGATTTCGACGGAGTAACATTTGGATGAGAGTATTCCGGTTAACTTTCGCGAGTGTGATGCTAAGGCAGGAAGTCGTATAGGAATGAGAGCCAAGTCTCTCTATTCATAGGAGAGGACCTAGGTCACAAATGACCTAGGGTTTGCCTCCATTTAGCCGTCCAAACAGCTGAAAATAAATCGGGCCAAATCTTAAGAGATAAAACCAATAAAGCGGATGGCGTGCGCCGACCAATTGGGCGCCCTAGGGTTTTGTGCCCTAGTTGTGTCTCCGAAGGATTCTCCAAGCCAAAACGCAACGTTCCACTTGATGCTTCTAGAAGGCAAGTACCGGCCACGACGTCGTTGTGAGGGGAGAAGCTTTTAGCCTCGTGTGGGCTGTCCGGTGAAGCTTAAATGCAGCACTTTGATGCTTCTAATCATGAAATGCAACGTTATAACGCCGTCTTTAGGTCTTCGACTCCTTATACTCTGGATAAAAGTAGAATACGAGTACTCGAACTTGGAATTTCCCGGTACATAGCATCGAACTCCGGAATCTCTAAAGGCTCGGCCTGGTTCTTGGTGGTCCGAAAGAAAGAGGATTTTTGGACCAACCCAAGGCGAAAGGTTGTTTATGTGGTACTGGGGGTTTTTTGTGGTTTCTTGGTTTATGTTGCACCAATCGATCACAATCCAAGATCCGGATCGTCGAAAAGGACTCGGGATTATCATCATCGGGCCAACAAATAAAAATACATAAATAAAGAGATAAAGAATGACACTTTTTTGGTGTCTACAGCGAGATGGAAGCGTCAAAGGGAAAGATAAGGAAAAACCCCGAGGACTCCATTTGCAAGGATGCATTACTTACCGTTAATACCAAGACTTCAACGTTTGTTTGCTTCAAAACCACTGCCGAGCACATGAGATGGCATTATGAGAATATAAGAAAAGATGGTGTCTTTTGTCATCCTTTAAATGGTGAAGCATGGAAACAATTTGATAAAATTTACCCCAATTTTGCTATCGAGCCTAGAAATATTAGACTTGGTTTGTGCGCGGATGGGTTTGATCCATTCACCCAACCTTCAAGGTCTTATTCATCCGGCCGGTTATTGTTCTACCCTATAATCTACCGCCAGAATTATGCATGACGACGCCTTATATGTTCTTGACATGCATCATACCAGGGCCTACAAATCTGAAAAATAAAATTGATATGTACTTGCAGCCTCTTATTGATGAGTTGAAAACACTATGAGAAAATGGTGTGGAAACATATGATATTTCAAAAGGTGAGAATTTTGTCATGAAGGTCTGCATTGATGTGGACCATTATGATTTCCCAAGCATATGGTATGTTGTCTAGATGGAGTACTCATGGTGCCATGTCATGCCTAGTATGTATGAATCAACAAAAAGCATTGAAGCTTACTAATGCGCGAAAATTTGCATGGTTTGATTTCCATCGACGGTTTTTGCCTCGAAGTCATGCATTTCGAAGGAATACCACGGCTTTTAGAAAAGGAAAATCCATACATTCGGGTCCTCCTCATCGATATACGGGGAAGAAATAAAACGATGGGTTGACAACTTTCGAAAGTAACGTAAGAATAGGAAATCAACATTTTATAATTCAAAAAGGATCATAACTGGACAAGACAAAGCATATTTTAGGAGCTTCCATATTGGAAAATCGGTTGCTTCGCCACAACTTAGATGTGATACGCATTGAAAAGAAATTGTTTGAGAAAATAATCAACACTCGTTATGGATATTCCAAGGAAAACACAGGATGATGTCAAATCAAGAATGGATGTGGTAGAGTTGTATGATCGCGAAGAGTCTAATTTAAAGCATGGACCAAATGGTAAAGTTCTCAAACCGAAGGAAAAATACGTGTTGTCATTGGAGCAAAAGAGGGGTATATGTGAATGGGCAATACGAGTTGAAAATGCCGGATGATTACTTGTTCTAACATCTCATACCTTGTAGACCCAAACTTTACTAAGTTCCATAGCATGAAAAAGTTATGATTGTCATATTTTCATGGAGAGTCTTCTTCCAATAGCATTTAGTGCACTCCGGATGAGGTTTTAGGACCTCTCTTTGAAATTAGTGAATTCTTCAAGAACCTTTGCTCATCGGTTTTACAGGATGAGGAGTTAGAGCAAATGCATCGAAATAATTCCATTACACTTTGTAAATTGGAAACAATATTTCCTCCTGGGTTCTTCAAAATGATGGAACATGAAGGTTTGCTCGTGGAGAGTCTAAGTCACCCAAGATGGAGGGTGAATAGGGTGATGGAGGAAATTAAACGATTTTTTTGCAACGGATCGGCTAAACAAGCAAATTTTGAGTCTAGACTAGACTCGGAATAGTGATAACACGATTTACGTGGAAACCCTCCTAGGGCGAGAAAACCACGGACAGTGCTAATCTAAGCACCAAGTCAAATCCACTATTTTGAATCCACAAAATACAAGGACCGACTCTACCAGAATTGCTCCCTTAAACAATTCCTTACAATGTTTTCCTAGACTCGAAGTTACCTTATCCGATCTAGTACTTCTTGACTGAGGTAACCTTTAGAATCGGGGACAATTGAGCTGAGTTAACCCTTGCTGCTCAATCAAGGGACCTTACTCAAAAAGTAAGCAAAGAATGTGACTGATTACAAGACTTTCTTTACAACTCGGAAAATATGAAATATAGACTTGGAGTTGTAAATAGAAGATTGAATATAAATGAAAACAGTAACTTCTGCTCAAGTAATGTGTTCAAGAATAATGTTCGAAATCTTCTACTCTTATGAGGTGGCTTCTCTTTATAGCCAACCAGGCGGAATGACCGTTGAGCCTTGGTTCCGGACATAAGTATTCACTAGCGGCTATAACGGCTCTTCCGAGTCACTTAGAAAAGATCCGTGGAGATGTGAACGTTGTGTAATGGCTCTTGGCTCCAAAAGATGGTCCACTCACTTGGTGGTGACTGAAAGTTATGGTAGAAACAAGCTGTTAAGCCTAGAGTTAAAGTTTTCCAGCTTTGGAAACAAACAATCCCGACACGGTGTCTTAGCCATGTCCGAAGTAAATAGACACTGTCTGCTGGTGATTGACAGCTTGAAGCCGGTTACTTTTGTATTTCAAAAATGAGTTAGCCTCGTTTGAATAACCTACAAAAGCAAACCACATTGGTTCTCAAAGTATAAAATACTTTGGTCCAAGATTAGGCACATATAATAATTAAATTAGCACAATTAAATGCTTAATTATCTTTGTCCTAGAAGAGTGGAATTTTACGAGTCTAATATTCAATATACTCAAATTCCATCTGAGTCAATCCCAAGGATGATCCAAGTTAAAAGGATAGAACATCGGAGTTTAACAACTTGATCTAGTCAAATAATCCTCAAAGAAATAAACCGACTTAGAATAAGGAATTAACGATGTAATTCTCTTTGCGTTGAAATACACGATCGAGTACTTAGAATAAGAGTGTTAGAGAAATTATTTGAGCATGCGATAGTTCTAAGTGATGTCTCAGCGAGTCGGAACCATCGGTGTAGAAGATATACAATAACGTGTTTTCTAAGTCAATCGGAATAGAATGAAAACTTACACACGAGTTTCTATAGTACTCGGAATGACTTGAAATCAAAACTTAAGAGAGATAGGATTTATAGTTGAGTCTTCATGTAATACTCAGAATGACTTAGAGTTAAAAGCTGAGTCTTCAATCTCCCCTTTTTTATGAAAGGCATTCCACACTTAGATAGAAACTTGTTAGTGCTAAACATGAGTTTTCATTTTCACTATGTAGAACATGTCGGAGCGAGGAGTGACGGATGAGAAGCATTCCATACATAGAAAATGTATTGCATATCATATCGTCACTCAAAACAGCTTATGCAGAAAATAAATTAGAGCACAAAAATGAACATATTATATAAGAGTAGAAAAGTAAGAAAAATATCTAACTCGAAACATATAACTCAAAAATAAGTTTGTTTAGAGAAAAAAATATTCATTCATTGTTCAAAGAAAGATAAGGTGAGCTCCCCTAAACACAACATCAAGTTTTCTATATTCTCTTCCCTTAGCATTTCATTAAAAGAGGGAAGAGAATTGCAATAGATACAACCGATGTTGGACGAAAATAAAGAAAAAAAATAGACTAAGAAGGGGGTGCTTATCTGTCGGAAGGAATAGGGACAGGTAGTGCGCCTGCGCTGATAAACTTGCGAGGAGGTGGATGATTGTGGTGACAGCGAGCATAGGGATATCCGGAAGTTGTTTCGTCTTGGTTGTCCGAGTCGAGGGCATGTCTTCCTTAGGCTCATCCTCCTGAAACATGACAGATGGTGGTGCTTCGACTTAGCGAGTTATGGACTCACCAATGTCCCCATCTTCTTCTAACCCACTCGGATCATTATCTAAGGAGATTAGTTCTCGTTCGAGGGCTGCTGCACCTTGGCCCTCGGGTTGAGTAACCTCCTCTTTCTCTTTCTCCTCTTCCTCCTTCTCCTCTTCCTTCTCCTCCTCAAGCTGAGCTGCTCTTGTTGTAGCTTCTTCTTCTTCGACCTCATCCGAGGTAGACTTGGCTGAGCTGGAGGACTCCTCGAAGTATTTGAAGTTTCGGGTCCTGGGTAGCCTTGGATCTGCGTTCTTGAAGAAGTTGGAGCTGCTCGTGCTGCTCATTGATGATGCCCTTGAGCTCGATTAATAGATCTTAGTCCTCCCGGATTTGAGACTATCTGGTCTTCCGGTTGATAACCAAGCCTTGAAGGACATTTTTAAAAAAGGAGAGGGTGTCTCGAAGTTCTTCGGACATAGAAGAAATTTTTTCTACCAACACGGTAAACATAGCAGCAGAGGCTGTAGGAGGTGGTTAAGAAGTGCGGGGACCAGCAGAGAGAGGAGGAAATGGTAGAAAAGTCCGAGTCCGAGTGGGAGGGGGTGAAGGAGGTTTCAACTTAAACCCATGGACCCGGACACCGGGCTTGACTTCCTGGTATCCGTAATCCAAAAGCTCCTTTCTACCAACCACAATGGCAGCCTCAAAAACTATATTTGGATTTGAGGGGAGGGAACTTTGAGTTGTTTGAAAATAACAGTCAAAAGGGCTCGAAGGGAAATGGAGTAGATTTTTGGGACTCGAGCTGGCATGGAGGCCATCTACTCAATAATAGAGGGGAAGAGGTCTAAGTCATAGCCCTCTAAAATATTAATAAAACTTTGATAATCTTGGAGTTGGGATTCTCTCTGCTACAATGATGAGAGAAGAATGTTCTTATCAAAAGGAAACATAGTCCGGCCTCAGTCTTCATTTGAGTCACCGAGAAATGTTTGCGTGACTCGGGGACTTCCTTGGCATACTTCTCAAAGAATTCATCAGCAATCTCCATAAATGGTATGGGATTGCGGTTAAGAAAAAGAGAAGAGACTTTGAAAAGTCCGTGAAGAAGAGAGAGGTTGACATGAACAACGTTCTCTTAAACTAGTGAGGTAATGATTCCCTCGAGTAAGACATATTAGAGGTACTCTCTTGAGGAGTTTTGGTGCGGGGCCAACAAATTAGGTGTTAAACCTCTTTTAGGCATGGTGAGATTTTTCGAGAAACAAAGAGGACACGAGAGAGAGTAAAGAAAGTAAGAGCACTTAGAATTTTGAGAGAGAGAATACGAGTGAGCAAGAATGCTTTGAAAGTAAGGATGCAGTGACTAAAGTAAAGAAATGAAGGTAAAGAGATGCTATTTTTAGCGAAGAGAAATGACCTTCGGCCTTCGTTCGACCAGATTACCCAACGGTACTCTCGGATCGGTGTGACGTTCTACTCTCCAACGGTTAGAATTCCAGCAGACTTTCTTCCAACGGCTAATTTTTCTGATTGACATGCACAATAGAGAGAAAGAGAGAGAGAAGAAAAACTTTTCGAAAATATTTCGAAATTCTCCATTTATCTAGAGATAATTCCGAAGTTTAATGTCCATTTTGCTCAAAACCGAGTCCGACCCAATATGGTTTCGAGTAAACTAATAACTCATAGCTGAGTTTCACTCGGTCAACCGATCCATTTGTTATTTAACACAAAAGAAAACATATAACACATAATTATGCAAGGAAAGTTAACTTAGAAAACACATAATCATGCATTTATCACGCCAAGCTTATTCCTAATAAAACAAAACTTATCCTCACTAAGTGGCTTTGTGAAAATATCAGCTAACTGAAATTTCGTAGGAATGAATTCAAGTTCAATATCACCTTTCTCATAATGGTCTCTCGGAAAATGATATCCGACTTCAATATGCTCTGTTTTTAGTGTTGAACCAAATTTTTGGTAATGCTAATTGCACTATGATTGTCACACTTGATTGGGATAGATTTGAATGATAGTCTTAGATCCTTCAAGTGCTTGCTTTATCCACGATTTTGAACACACCAAGCTCCATCTGCAATGTACTCGGCTTTGGCAGTAGATAGAGCAACAGAATTTTGTTTCTTTGAGTGCCGGGAAATGAGGGATTGACCCAAAAATTAGCATGCTCCTGATGTGCTCTTTCTATCAACTTTGTATCCAACATAATCAGCATCCGAGTATCTAGTGAAAGTCAGTTCTCAATCTTTTGAAAACCATAGACCAAGATTCCGAGTTCCTACAAGATATCTAAAAATTCTCTTCACCGCAGTGAGATGTGATTCTTTTGGATTAGCTCGAAATCTTGCACATAGGCAAACACTCGAACATGATATCCGGCGTACTAGATGTGAGATAAAGTAGAGATCCAATCATACCTCTGTAGAGTTTATGATCTACGACTTTACCTTTCTCATCCGAGTCCAATTTCAAACTGCTACTCATAGATGTTGTTGCATGCTTCACATCTTGTAGCTTGTACTTCTTCAAAAGCTCCTTGGAATACTTGCATTGATGCACATAAATGCCATCCTTGCCTTGTTTAATTTGTATACCAAGAAATAAGTTGAGTTCTCCCATCATACTCATTTGGAACTCCTGTCTCATCAACTCGGAAAACTCTTAACATAGAGTTTCATTAGTAGCTCCAAAGATGATATCACCCACATAGATCCGAGCAATAAGAAATCTTTCCCCTTAGCTTTTATAAAAAGAGTTTTGTCAATCTGACCTCTTTTGAAATCATTTTCAACCAAGAAACTGCTAAGTCTTTCATACCAAGTCGTGGGAGCTTGTTTAATACCATATAAAGCTTTTTGTAATTTGAAAACATGATTTGGAAATTCTAAGTTTTCAAATCCAGGGGTTGCTCAACATAGACTTCTTCTTGAATGAAACCATTCAGAAAAGCACACCCGACATCCATTTGATAAAGCTTAATATTCATGCTAGATGCAAATGCCAACAAGATTCTAATTGCCTCAATCCTAGCAACAGGTGCAAAGGTTTCCCCACAATCAATTCCTTCTTCTTGATTGTAACCCTAGGCAACAAGTCTAGCCTTATTTCTGACTACCAACCCTTCCTTATCCAGTTTGTTCTTGAAAACTAATTTGGTTCCTATGACTGGGTGGTTAGATGGTCATTTGGTCGAGTCCAAACTTGGTTTCTTTCAAATTGATTCAGCTCTTCTTGCATGACCTCTACCCATTCATGTTCATTTAGGGCTTCTAGTGAAATTTTGGGTTTAGTTAATGATATGAATGTAGAAAATGCACACAAATTATACAAAGAAGATCGAGTCCTTAACCCACTGTTGATATCGGAAAATGTGCTTTCAGGTGGGTGGCTGGATGCATATTTGAAAGCTTTACCTGTCCTTTGATTTACCAAGTTTGTTGGTTGAACAGGCTGATCTTCGGTTGGTTGATCTTGCTGAGTCTCATTGACTTCTTCTTCAACGATTCCGAGCTGGCTCTTGAGTTTGTTCGATCCGAGTCATAGCATTACGAGTTGCTCCATTCCGAGTTGCCTCGGTAATTCTATTTTGACTCTTTACGAGCTCGGCTTCAGCAAGGTCATCTTCATCTCTGTTCAATCCGAGATCTAAGTATGTGGACTCACTTATCCTGCCAAGATCAATTTCATCAAAGACAACGTGGATACTTTCTTCCACTTTGTTATTTCTTTTGTTAAAAACTCGATAAGCTTTGCTATAAGATGAATAACGCAGAAATATACCTTCATCCGACCTCACATCAAACTTGGTCAGATGCTCCTTACCTTTGTTGTGAACAAAGAACTTACATCTAAATGGTTTGAAGTAGGAGATGTTAGGTTTCTTCCCTTTGTAAAGCTCGTAGGGTGTTTTCTTCAAGATGGGTCCGATGAGGCATCTGTTTAGTGTATAATTTCTCTGTGTTGATCTGCCTCGGCCTAGAAATAAGTAACGTAGATCATTTTCAATCATCATAGTCCTTCCTATTTCTTTAAGATTTCTATTCTTTCTCTCCACTACTCCATTCTGTTGAGGAGTTCTTGGTGCAAAGAAGTTATGAGTGATGTCATTCTTGTCACAAAAGTCTGCAAATTCTAAGTAATCGAACTCTCTTCCATGGTCGGTTCAATCCTTCCGATCCGAGTCCGAGACTCCACTTGAATTTTTCTACAGAGCTTAGTGAACTCTTTGAAGGCTTCATTCTTGTTGTTAAGAAAACACACACAAGTAAATCGTGAGAAGTCATCAACAACAACAAGTACATACAATTTACCTCCATGAATTTTCACGAGAATTTCACCACTCGAATCCATATGAAGCAATTCGAGTACTTTGCATGTAGATACGAGTGTTGAGTGGCTTGAAAGATGATCCGACTTGCTTACCTTTTGTGCATGCCTTACAGATTTTATCTTTCTTGAAGGCACAATTAGGAAACAGACTAACCAATCCATGAGATGCAAGTTTCTTGATACTATGCATGCTGATATGACCTAGTATATGATGTCAAGTCCATGAATCAATCATTCACAGATGCTTTCAAACAAGATAAATTATGACTTGAATCGAGCGAGGAATAATGTAGGTGTTACTTGACCTCGATCCCGAGAACTTAGTCTCTTTGGTGACTGCATCGGAGATGTAGCAATTGGTCCGAGTGAAGATTACCTCTTGACCTTTGTCAAATAGCTGAGAAATGCTAAGGAAATTGTATTTAAGTCCTTTGACAAGGTAGACTAGGCTAACTGTGTTGATGCCTTCACCAATTTTGCCAATCCCTACTATATTGCCTTTCTTTGTTATCTCCAAATGTGACTTTTCCTCCTTTCATATCTTCTAGCTCAAATAAGAGTCTTGAATCTCCCGACATGTGGCGTGAACAACCACTGTCTAAGTACCAATGACCTTTCTTCTTCTTCTAAGTTACCCGCAAGACGAAACAAACTAACCCTTCTCACTTCCTCTCACGAACCCAAGTAACTCCCTTTACTATAGTCCTTTTCGAGGAAGAGCAGTTTTGGGAAACCATATTTGAATAATTTTGGAGTCCGGTCCGATTCTGGGTCTTTCTTCCGTAAAACCGAGTTTGTGTCTCTTTCTTTTGAAAATCTTTTATTTTGTAAACCTGGAGGAGAAGGATTTTTCACGTAAGTTGGTCTAGGCTTAGTCCTCTGTTCATTTGAATGAATAGGACCATGCTCAGCCTTCCCGAACTTTACAGTTCTAGAATCCTTTTTAAAAATATTAGAATAGGAATTTGATTCCTTTTCTTCATTAAAACCAAGTCCTTCTTTCCTGAAGAAGACATACCGAGAGCCTAATAGCATATCAAGGTTTTTCGACCTTGAGTGAAATTTTAAAATAAGCCGTTAAGACTCATTGAGCTTTCTTTTCGATTGCTTGAGTACTGATCTTAAGTTCTTTCAGATTTTGTCTCGGTTTTCCAATTCATTTTTCAAAACATTGCTCTCATCGGTAAGAGACTCAATTTGTTCTTTGAACTGGAATGAGTCGAATTAGACTTTTCTTCCAAAGTAAAAATATATCGTGCTAAATCAACTTTTGAAAATTTGAGAAAGTATTCAACTACCTCATCAATATTTGAGTGCTTGTTGTCTAACTCGATTCAACTTCGAGTCATCGGCTGCCATAAGACGCTTAGAGTCATCCGAGTCATCTTCTTCATATGAGTCGTCATCACTCCAGGTAGCCATCATAGCCTTCTTCTTTCTGTCCTTCTTTCTCTTGGGACAATCTTTGACTATGTGCTCCTTGCTGCCACATTCAAAGCAGACGAGTTCTTAGATAAAGATAACTTTAAAGGAGAAGAATATTTACCTTTTCTGTCCTTTATCTTTCTTGTAGAACTCATCCTTTGTCCTCTTTTCCCACTTCTTGTATTTCATCATTTTCTTGAAGCCGCGGGGTATGAGTGCCATAGGGTTCTCTTCTAATTTTGAGGAGCTCAAACTTTCACGTCTCGCTTTCGAGGCCTTCAGTGCAATATTCTTTTTGGTGTTGACCTCTACATCTTCTTCCTTCGGATGAATCTCGTGGGTCGATAGCTTGCCAATAAGTTCGTCCGGCCTTAGTTCGGAAAGGTTCGACCTTCCTCAATGGTTGTCACCTTAGGACCCCATCTCTTCTTTGGTAGACATCTCCAAATCTTTCTAGACATTTCTTCGTGAGAGATCTTTCTATGCAGAGATCTAAGATTATTGGTAATCTCTGTGAACCGAATGTACATGTGAGTGATATTTTCTTCCGGCTCCATCTTGAATAGCTCATATTTATGAAGATATTAACTTATCTTCGCCTGTTTAACTTGGCTTGTTCCTTCATAGGTGTTGACAAGAGTATCACATACCTCATTGGCTGTGTCACAGCTGAGACCCTGTTGTATTCTTCTCGTGCTAATGGCATACATCGGTGTGTTCATAGTTTTGAAATTCTTTCCGAATTTCTCGGTCTCCTCGATGGTGAAGTCAAACTTGGGATTAGGTACAAGAGTTGCATTCTCCGTCTTCATTAGAATGTAGTTACCAGCTTGGATGATTTTCCAAGCTTCTTTATCGTTGTCCATCAGGAAACACTCCATCATCTTATTCCAATGGGCAAAGTTTGACCCTTTGAACTTTGGTGGTCCGGTAGATGATATTCCTTCATCGAACTCTCCATTGTTCCGAGCCATCCGATCTTTATCCCTTTGGATGGTGAGATCCTCTTGAAATGCTAGGCTCGATATCAATTGAAGGTTTGCTCGTGGAGAGTCTAAGTCACCCTAGAGGGAGGGTGAATAGGGTGATGGACGAAATTAAACGATTTTTTGCAACGGATCGGCTAAACGAGCAAAATTCCGAGTCTAGACTAGACTCGGAATAGTGATAACACGTGATTTACGTGGAAACCCTCCTAGGGCGAGAAAACCACGGACAGTGCTAATCTAAGCACCAAGTCAAATCCACTATTTTGAATCCACAAAATACAAGGACCGACTCTACCGAATTGCTCCCTTAAACAATTCCTTACAATGTTTTCCTAGACTCAAAAGTTACCTTATCCGATCTAGTACTTCTTGACCGAGGTAACCTTTAGAATCGGGGATAATTGAGCTGAGTTAACCCTTGCTGCTCAATCAAGGGACCTTACTCAAAAAGTAAGCAAAGAATGTGACTGATTATAAGACTTTCTTTACAACTCGGAAAATATGAAATATAGACTTGGAGTTGTAAATAGAAGATTGAATATAAATGAAAATAGTAACTTCTGCTCAAGTAATGTGTTCAGCAATAATGTTCAGAAATCTTCTACTCTTATGAGGTGGCTTCTCTTTATAGCCAACCAGGCGGAATGACCGTTGAGTCTTGGTTCCGGACATAAGTATTCACTAGCGGCTATAACGGCTCTTCCGAGTCACTTAGAAAAGATCCGTGGAGATGTGAACGTTGTGTAATGGCTCTTGGCTCCAAAAGATGGTCCAATCACTTGGTGGTGACTGAAAGTTATGGTAGAAACAACTGTTAAGCCTAGAGTTAAAGTTTTCTAGTTTTGGAAACGGACAATCCTAACACGGTGTCCGAGCGATGTCCGAAGTAGATAGAACCTATCCGCTCGTGATTGATAGCTTGAAGCCGGTTACTTTTGTATTTCAAAAATGAGTTAGCCTCGTTTGAATAACCTACAAAAGCAAACCACACTGGTTCTCAAAGTATAAAATACTTTGGTCCAAGATTAGGCACGAGATAATAATTAAATTATCACAATTAAATGCTTAATTATCTTTGGCCTAGAAGAGTGGAATTTTCCGAGTCTAATATTCAATATACTCAAATTCCATCTGAGTCAATCCCAAAGATGATCAAGTTAAAAGGATAGAACATCGAGTTTAACAACTTGATCTAGTCAAATAATCCTCAAAGAAATAAACCGACTTAGGATAAGGAATTAACGATGTAATTCTCTTTGCGTTGAAATACACAGTTAGTACTCGGAATAAGAGTGTTAGAGAAATTATTTGAGCATGCGACAGTTCTAAGTGATGTCCGAGCGAGTCGAAACATCGGTGTAGAAGACATACAATAAGATGCTTTCCGAGTCAATCGGAACGGAATGAAAACTTACACACGAGTTTCTATAGTACTCGGAATGACTTGAAATCAAAACTTAAGAGAGATAGGATTTATACCTAAGTCTTCATGTAAAGTTAGAACCGAGTCTTCGAACACTTGCCCGTTCACTTGGCGAAAGAAGCAAAATTGGGTGGTTCGATACAATACCATTGGATGTATCCCTTTCGAGAGGTTCTTCGGGCAATTAAAGAGATGCATAGGAAACAAATCAAAGCCTCGAAGGGAGTATTACTGAAAATATGCACCATTTGAAGAAGCACATTTTTCGTCTTATTATTTCGGCTCTAACGTGCCTTGTATGTGCAATAGAAGTCGACAAAATAAGGGGAGTAAAGTTCCATACCATAATCGGTATTCAAACAAGAAGGTGCTCCTATTGGGAAGTTCACTTTGTGTTTCCTTGATGATAAGGAAAAGACGGTCTGCACATCTCCATGTTTTACTCAATTGTTCAAGTAAAACTTTACCTTGAGTGAGTTTATCTTGTGCTATACAACTCTTGTTACTAAAAATTTATTTAAAATGATGATGTGATATTAATAAACACTTTAACCTTAGTCTCTTCGAACACCAAAAATGAGCAATGTATGCTGATGTTAGTGATGCGACAATTAATGCAATGGTGGAAAATGAGTTTGAAGATTGGTTCGGAGAAGTCTGTGAGTATCATATATTAGAACTTAGTGGTCATTACGAATTTTATTACAACGGGTTCTTCAATTCAATGAACTAATTTATATTATGTTATTGACACAAATTCATTTTTATCGAGTATATCATGATGAAATGCATGTGTACTTAATGCAATTAGCTCAAGGACCTCTAAGTAGAGTGAAAACATGGACGGTATACACAAGTGACCATTTTATACTAAGGCTCGAAATGAAGGGAAGATGACCTTCAATTGTGGTGTTTGTGTGAAAGGAACCAGATGGAGAGTTGAAAATAATTACTACTGCATTTTGCAAAAGGTGGTTGAAGTAGAATATATAGGGGAACCAATGTGTGTTGATTAGATGCGATTGGTTTGACCTTAGTTGTCCTCGGGGTACTCGGTGTCATAAATTTAGTTCATACGTTGAAGTACATCGTACAAGGCGATATCATAAGTACGATCCTTTCATATTTGCTGGTACTGCAACTCAATTGTATGATATGTCATAGCCACAAGGCGCCCTTAGAGAAAAAATGAGTTGGTTTGTCATAGTGCCAGCAAAACCAAGGGCCGAGTTGATCACCAATATACTATTCCTCTTGTATTCCAAGAGAATAGTATGGGCATAGTCGATCCTATTATGGAAACTTTGCTTGGACACTTCGGTAGATAACACAATATCCATCGAAGAATTAGTTGATGATGTGCTTATAAACCAACAAGATGAGATTGAGGATGCTACTCGAAGAAGAGGATGGTGAAGAAGAATGGGATGATGATAAAATCACCGATGAAGAAGAAGAACATCTCATGTTTAACGATGATGAAGAGGATAGTGAAGAAGATGATGATGATGATAATGATGAAGAGAACGATGGCTAATAATATAGATGTTGTCACAAATTATGTCTTCTTTTATGTTGTTTTAGATTGAATCATTTCAATTTATGTTGTAATGAAATTAATGCTTACTAATCTATTGAAATTGAAACAATTTAGATTGAGTAACGTGTACTTTCTTAATAGAAGAATATTTATAACTAACGCTTATATGTTGTTTACTAACATGTACTTTCTTAATGTTTAATTGAAGTTGCAATAATTTTATATAATCTTTCTTCAACTAATGTTTACTAATGTGTACGTGTTGTTTATGTTAGCGAGTTATAGAACGAGGTAGAGGCAGGTTGAAAAGATCAGCAACTCGAGAAAGGGCTAGAAACAACGTCAACATTGATGGTGAAGGTGACAATGTAAACACTTCGGCCCTACTCCAAACCCTCCTTACATTCAATCTCCCGTAGGTGAATCGGTCTCCCCACACTCCTGTTAAAACCAAACTCCGATGGGTGGATTATTCATCCCAAACCCTCTTTATTTTCAATATCCAATGGTATAGATCTAAGCATCCCTCACATGCAAACTCCAATCGGGGAAGTCCATACAATGCATTCCCACATTCTCGGTATGCTCCTTTGTACTCAAACCCGCATACGTACTCATATAACCAATACGGTATGACATTTATGCCACAAATCAACATAGGAACCGAACAAAGGCCACCACAAAGGCCCATAAATGATGGTGCAACTCATGAACGCAATGAGCATGTTAGTAAGCTTGAATCAAGCAATGCTAGTAATAAGGGAAAGACTCACATAAAGCCGGATGGTGAAGGGTAAGTGTGGTAATAACTAATAAAATGAAGGGTTATTGGATGGGAATAATACAAACTTTGGGGGTGTTGGCCAAATTTAATACAAACAATTTCCTTGGCTGCGAATAGAACCAACTTTGGGGCTATTTTTCAATATCGAACGCCACCGAGTTGTATGGGCGGCAACTCGTTGGGAACGTGAAGTGGCAATATTTTTGGACACGTGTACGGCGGAGTCAATTTTTAACTAGATTTATGAGATATAAGTGCCGGGTATGGAAGGAATTTTTTAAAACAAAAAAATTGAAAATCCTTCTATCGCTTGGAATTTGACTCCGCTTATGCTCTCTCTCTCTCTCTTCCCCTACTTTATCCCTCTTATGCTCTCTCTCTCTCTCTCTTATCTCTCTGTAAACAAAATCATCTAAATCCAGAAAACTTCCTCCCTCTCTCTCGCTCATCCTCTTCCTTGCTCTCGCTTTCCCTCAAAATCAAAACCCATCAACTCTCTCTCGTTCTCCTCCCTTTCTCTCGCTAATTAGTTCTCACTTGATACTCCTAAAAGGTCAATCCAACAATGGCATTGAAAAAGCCTCAACCTTTGCATGACCTGCTTGTTGCTTCTTCATCTAAGGAAGAAGAGGAGGAGGAGGAGCAGGTTCCATCAAAACCCTAATCTAAACAAGCATAATCGAAGAGGGAGAAGAATAATCGAAGAGGAGGAGGATGAACGAGAGAAACAGAAGAAAACCCAAAAGCACAATCAAGCTGCTCCACATATCTCCCCCAATCCAAAGAAAAACCCACAACCTAAATTCAACTCCGAATTAGATTCCCATAAATCCCCACGTGCCCGGAAATCCAAAGAAAATCGAGACCTCCGTTTCAAAACCCTCAGCTGAAACGCCAAGCGAAGAATGGGAAGGAGTTGAATTCCAAAAAGACGAAGCCTTCAATTGAAACCACCGCTGAAGAGGAGGAGGGAGGAGGTGGGACGACGACTGCAGCGGAGAAGAGGGCGGCCATTAACAGGTTGTGGAGTGAGGAGGATGAGATTGCGATTCTCAAGGGTTTGATTGAGTTTCGAGCCAATTTTGGAAATGACCCATTTACCCATCAGCAAGAATTTCATGACTTTGTGAAGAAATCGTTCCATGTCAATGCTTCGAAGAGCCAAGTGACAGATAAAGTGAGGAGATTGAGAAACAAATTCAAGGATCACGCAAAGAAATCCATCGATGGTGAGCACCCTGTTTTCTCTAAGCCTCATGAATATAAATCTTTTCAATTGTCTAAGAAAATCTGGGGAAGTTTGAATGGTGTTGACGATGTTGTTATGCAAGAAAAATCCAGTGTTCGTCAAAAGTCCGAAAAGTTATAGGAAAGGTGACAAGATTACTCATGTTGAAGCTAATGCTAATACTAATACTATAATCACTAAAGAGGAAGATTTAGTGAAACGGAAGTCGGAGAAAGTTTGATTGAATCAGGGAAAGGAGGAGGAGGACATTTTCAATTGTCTAAGAAATTCATAATAATAATAATAACTTTGAGAATGATTAATTACATTTAAACATCATTAATTTAAGGGCAAATAAGTCTTTTGATTCAATTTGTTTTTTTTTTTTTAAATTCCTTCCATAGCTGGCTCTTATATCTCATAAATCTAGTCAAAAAATTGACTCCACTGTCCACGTGTCAAAAAAATTGCCACGTCACATTCCCGACGAGTCGCCGCCTATACAACTCGGTGGCGTTCGATATTGAAAAATACCCCCAAAGTTGGTTTTGTTCGCAGCCAAGGAAATTGTTCTTATTAAATTTGGCCAACACCCCCAAAGTTTGTATTATTCCGGTCCAATATTCCTAAAATGAAATGTTATAAAGTTTTGGGATTAACTAATTGTTTTGTATGCTTCTTGATTAGATTCTTTCCCATTGATAAAATGGTTAGCATAATCTCCTACATCTTTCAAAGTAAGTATGATGGATCATGGCCTACATGGGGTAAAGTTCCTCAATTACGAAGAGATCTTTCGTTTTCGAGTTTAAGGTAATGACAAACCTTTGATTTTTTGAGTTTAAGGTAACATTTTGTCATTGTGTATGTTTGCTGACTCTATTATATTTTTATAACTTATACACTACTTTTCCATTACTACAGAAATTTTATACTTAGTCCCAAGCTGATGAAGCCCAAATTAGACGAAATTTAGAAAAGAAAGGAAGTGATCGATTGAAAGACTTCATGTTAAAAGTAAGAAAAAGTAAAAAGAAACTGATATGGTTGGGTGACAACTATTGGAAAGAGTTGCTTGGAATATTAGAAAACTGCTGAGTACAAGAAGTTTTGTGTGCAAGCTCAAAAGAACCGCAATGTAGATCAACGTGGACTTGGTTCATCGCTTCATACTTGTGGCTCAATCCCTGTGATGGATCATAAGCGGCGATTGGTATAATACCCTTTTCATGATTACGCATGCAACTAATAACATGTTCACATTAGCAAATTGTATTTCTAATAGCTTTTTAGTATGTAGATGAAGGAACTTAAAGGAGTTCTTCCTTCCTCACAAGACCAAAAAGGACCAATGGGTTGACCAAAAATCCAAGGCTATTTATGTGAGTTACCTTATATATGCAATTTTCAAGTTTTTCAATAAGGTTTTCTTTCACAACCTCTCGATAATTATATGCCTTCAAAATTTGTATGTTATGCACGAAAAGTTTGAAAAAAAGTGGGAAAAGTTACAAAACACTCACAAGAGGATCATGTGTCCGCCCCTTCATAACATGAGTTGTGGGTAAAAGGCAACGCAAGTAGGAAAGGTCGCATTTACGGACTTGGATCTAAGGCAAAAACTTGAAAAAGACCATGTCCATATCCTTCAAATCAACAAAGCCGCTACTACGGATGACCGAGATTTGAGAACAAAGGTGAATAACTTAACTTCGATTTAAGTCAATGGATTGAGCATGCTCGTGTGCTTGGGTTGGAGCATAAAGAGTTCAAAGAAAAGGTTAAGAATTTGGTTGGGCTAGTAGCATGCATCATCGTATTTATGAAATCTCAACAAGCATCCGGATCTCACCCTAGTGCAGTACAAGGACAAGAGCAAGAGGAAGAGGAATAGGAAGAGTGAGGGGACCCTTAATTCATTATGATCACAACTTGTGTTTATTGGTAAACAATTGAGCACTTCTTTTTCAATTGTTTTGATTGGCATGTGCACATCAACCGAGTTGGATTATGTGTTAGTGTGTTATGGTTGTTTGTGAACATTTTTATGGTTATTTGTAAACTTGTGAAATGGTTGTAAATGTGTTTGGATTGTTTATGATTATTGTGGTGTATGTAAATGTGAAATATCATTGTGACATATGTGAATGTTGGATTTGTATATCCATTCACATTTTTTGTATTAGGTTACCAAAACACTAGGAAAAATATTGCAGATTTTTGGAAAAATAGCGACGTATTGGCGATGGACATCATCATACTCCATCGCCGATTCAGCGACGACAACATACACAATTCCATTGCTTGAACTCACCGACAAAATTTGCTTTTTCGTCGCTGAACAAAGCAGCTACGGAATGTTATTCCGTCGCTCTTACATCACCGACTAATGATGGATTTCAAAATTTTCATCGCTGAATTTTAGCGACGTAGAAAACAGATGACGGAATTTCTTTGTCGCTAACTCGAGAATTTCGTCTCTATTTAACTTTTTTCGTCGTTATTTCCGTCGCTATTTGTCAATTTTCTAGTTGTGATATATAATGACCAAATGTAACACCCCTAACCCTCGGTAGGGACGTTACATTGTCGGGACCCTTCTCGATAATCCTTAAGGCTAATCTATTGGCAAACGTAACATGTTTTTTAAACAATTGGAAGTCGAGCTAGTAACTTTCTTTTTCTCTTCCTTTTATAGAGAAGTTGCAATGAGTCTTGAGTCCACACGAATTCAAAAGTTAGACTATTGGGTTCATGCAACCCTACACCTTAAAATAGATTGTAATGATAACGAAGTCTTAGTGGTCTCTCCTAGTGTCTCTATCTCTCTTGTTATCTTCATTTCTCTCACTTTCACTCTCACTCTCTCTCTCTCTCTCTAGTAGGCTACAATCCTTATCTCTATTTCTCTCGCTATCCTATGTTAAGAGAATCGATCGGATCATCGACACGGTCCGGAGAGCAGGTCAATGGGTCAATCAATTGAATTGTTTGCACTATATTAGACCGATTGATTCGGTCTCATCTGGTTGGATCGGGTTCAACCAGGCGTGACCTAGTTGATCCTAGAATTATCTTTATATGTTTTCAATCATTTTTTCCTTGTTTTTCCTAGCATAAATGTTTTGCAAATTACACATTTACACGAATTGGAAATGCACATAATTGAAAGCAATATATTCGAAATTTGACAAATTGAAAGCAATATTTTTAGAATTTTAACAAATTGAAAACAAAGAGAAGCACATTATATATTCTGGATAAATTACAAAGAGCAAAGAGCAAGGGCAAGGAAATATATTCAAAGCAATATATTCAAATATATTCAAAGCAATAAATTACAAATAAATTACAGAGCAAAAATATTCACAAAGGAGCATTACCATCGAGGGGGAACAATGAGCCGGAGATAAGCATAGAGGAGTAGCGCAAGACCACCACCGAGGCAAGGAGAGTACCACCGACAAAGACAGAGAGACTCGGGACACCGATGACACCACCACCGAGGCAAGGTAAGAAGAAGAAAAGGAAATAGGGACCATCAACTGGGAACCAGAGAGTACCGAGGCAAGGCAAGGAGACCGAGTGAGAGGAAGACCGAGTGAGAGAACAAACACTAGAGACGAGAGAAGACTCGAGACGCCGGCCGATGGAGGCAAGACAAGGAGGAGAGGAGAGCAAATGGCGACGGGGACCAAGCAAGAGAGAGAGAGAGAGGGGAAGACCGAGTGAGTGACGAGAGAGAGAGAGAGAGAGAGAGAGAGAGCACACTTCGTAGTTTAGGGCTTTTTCCGGTAGCTTATATATAAAGCTAGAAATCATGGTCGAATTACAAGTCGATCGGTTTATCCGACTCAAGCACGCTGATCGGTTCGGATCGCTTTTCTCGGTTCAAACGATTTGCACATTAAACTAATCGCCAAAATGACCGGTTCCCGGTCCGACCGGTCAAACCAGCCGATTCGATCTAATTTACATAACATAGCCACTCTCTCACTCTCTCTCCAATAGGCTATGGTGCCAGGGGAAGGGGTTAAGTGGCTAGGAATTTTATTTTTAAGAAGGCAAAAGGCTAAAAATAATAGGATTTAGGTTAAAATTTTAATTGGATATATATATAGAGAGAGCAACCGATTTAATCTTAACTAAATAGTCCAACCTGTCGAACCATGGACCACTTTGCTGATCAGGTCGACTACCGGACTGGGTCTCTAATATAGTCCCTGGTCAGACATTCTTATACCAAAGAATTATACTATCTCTATTCCATTTTTATCTTTCTAAATACAAGAAACTTTTCAAGGATATAAATATTAGCTAATGGAAGATGAGTTCGGTCATAGTGATGCAAACTATTAATCACAATGCATTCAACGATCATCTCAAAAAAGTATTTTGAAACAAAAATAATTGTCAAATAGGAAGATAAAAATGGGTTGGGCGGGTGAATCTATAAGCAGCCAACTGAACTAAAACATTGAATTGAAATCATTTATACCACTTGCCTCTTCAAATGCCTGCAAATACCGGAAGGTTCAAGCCCAAAAGGTTCTAGGCACAAAGGGATGAGCGACGATTACATTTTCAAACTGAGAGGGTGCTGCATTGGTAATAAATAAACATTGAACAACAAATTAAGGAAATTGATTTGCCAGTTCCCCACTAGCAATGATTGTCAAGAAATAATGGGCGTACATCAAGGGTTCCCAATCATTGAGAATCAGAATGATTAATCAACTCCACATCCTCCTGCAAGTGTAATCATATAGAACCTGTACTAGACCAGAAGCTTCCTCTTCAGGTAATTTGAGAAGACGAGCAACTTTAAAAAATCCTGCATGTTGCTTGTCCAAAGATTCTTCTTTCAGTTCCGGTCTTTCCTCAGACCCTGATGGCTTTGGCCTTGATAGTGCCCACTGCATTGCCCATATGGCCAGTGGGCGCATATAGCAAAGTGATCGGTACTGGTCATTGGTGTTCCAGGCTTCCGGAGTTTGAAACGAGTACCTGCACAAAGAGCAGCAAGACAATGTTGGATCACAACTGGAGAACTTTTGTGGAACAGTATTCACCATGAACATGGGAACAGGTCATTCGGGTTAGTTCAAGTTGATTCATAAGACAATTTTTGAAGATGTAAGAGGCTATACAATGGAAAGACAGCATATTTAAGCCACAGATCATTTTCATTGTATACAAGGATTAATGCAATGCATCAATTTGAAGCTGCTTACCATTTTTCTATTAGATTGCAAACTACACTGCAAATAAGGAAAGCATAATATTACGTCGTGATTGTTTTCTAGCTTTGTCCTGCAAATATTGATTAGT
Organism: Talinum fruticosum; assembly: GCA_021018815.1. Lineage (NCBI taxonomy): Eukaryota > Viridiplantae > Streptophyta > Magnoliopsida > Caryophyllales > Talinaceae > Talinum > Talinum fruticosum. The sequence continues at coordinate 4,462,466 of JAITYX010000010.1, read as the reverse complement.
AATTGATTCAATCTATTCATGCTTTATATATTCACATTCAAACAATAGTCAATATTGCTTGTTTATGACTACCGTCTAGCATTGTCCTCCAAATATTTCTTGATACTTTATTCAATCTAGTCATTTTGAATATATTTACATTCTTTCTTTGTGGTTGTTACAATCCACCTCACTTGCAGGGACAAACGTAGTGTCACAATTAGATTATTTGGAACGCAGAATGCTCATATAAGATATGTGATGATGAAGCCATTACAGATGTTGAAGAAGCTTAGATATGCGCACACTGTATTCCAAAGAACTGTTTTATATATATCTTGTTGATCGTTCGAGGGGTAGGTAGAAGAAGTTTGAGCATGGCACCGCTCATCATATAAAGACAGAAGGAGAAACCGAATAGCAGCCCAGCCATTCCCATATAAGGCAAGTTCCTTCCGCATGAGTATTAAACAAGCATTGCTTTGTAATGCGAAATGCTGAACAAAGACAATCATGATCAGAAGATGGGAATGGGATGAGGACATTTCATCAGAAATGGCAATACTAAAATCTATACCCATACCCCAACATCTTCCAAAAATTTGGTGTCTATTGGACCATATATTACAAAATGTTTTAATTGCCAGGCTAATGTTTTAATTGCCAGGCTACTACTTCAAAAGAAAGTAGAGGACAGTTTTGTGATACATCTTCAGCTTAACATGTTATACAAAGCAACTGCCCACATAGCAAGGTTTTCAACTTATCAACATGTTAATGGAAAGAGTAGGGTGGCAAAAATGGAGTGCATCTGGAGTTTTGTGTGATAAAAACATCCCCCACTTAGGTTGAAAGGCAAAGTTTATTGTATGGTGGTCAGGACAGCATTGTCATATGGCTCAGAGTACTGGCCAATCAAGAAGAACCAAGTCCAAAGGTTGATGGTTGCTGAGATGAGGATGTAGTTGAGGTGAATGTGTGGTCATACTAAATTGGATAGGATTAGGAATGAGGTCATTAGAGAAAAGGTAGGAGCTGCACTGATAGAGGGTAAGAAGAGAGTCTAGACTAGATGGTTTTTCCATATAAAGAGGAGCATGAATGCACCGGTGCAGAGCAATGATAAGATTGATCTCTCGGAATATAAAGAGCATTGCAGATGTGCTCTTTTTTTTTTTTTTTTTGCTGATGATTTATTGCTGTTCTGTAGGGGCAGACAGAAAAAGTGTGAGAAGCTTACAAATTGCTTTGCACCATTTTTCAAGATGCTCAAGGTTGGAGGCAAATCAAGGCAAGACTCAGGTTGTAGTAGCAGGGGTTGGGGCAAGACTCATTTTTTCTTAGCAGTTTCAGAAAAATCAATCAAGTATGCAGACAATTCTTACAGGGATCTACCTCTGATGCAAAGAAGAATTCACTAGTTTCTTCGGACACTCTCTGCCTACCTTAAAGGGAGGGGGAAAGGGAATCAAAGATTGCTTTAAGTGGAATGTGGCACTTTTATTCAAACTAGTTTGGAATGTAGTACATAAAGAGGACAGCCTTTGGATAGGATGGGTAGATCACTACTATCTAAAAGGCAGTACAATATAGCAATGCACTTCTCAAGCGAAACATAGATAGCAGGTATTGGAGGAAGTTATTAAAAGATAGGGACACCTTGCAGGCTGGAATGGATCACAAGACCGGCAAATGGCTTAAGAACTCCACTGGGATATACAGGGCCAAAGATGGATATGAGCTAATTAAACATAAAGCTCCCAGGGTATTTTGGTACTCTAATAGTGTAGCATAAACTAAGATGGATATGAGCTAATTAAACATAAACAGCTTAAGGGCTCTTTAAGCCAAGCATGTTTAATTATGGAGTTTCTTAAGAGTAGTCTTTGGTGATATAGATGGTCATTTCAATTATTTAAGCTACTCTGACCATGCATTAGAGTATTCCAGGCTGCACTTGAAGAACACATGCCCTTATGACAAGGCCTTAGAAACTGATGTGCTTAAGCATCGTCATGGCAATCTTAGAATCCTTCATGCTAGGCGATTGTAGTGGCTCTAGTCTTACCTATAACACCATAAATCACCGTGAGTCATTCCAGTTACTTTGTCCACTCTCACATGATGTTCACACTCACATGCTACCTAGGAATATAGACGGCTATATAACACATACCCATTTAGGACCACAAAACCCACCTTGATTAGAACTTGGATGGGTGGTGAAAATGGCGTTCAATTGGGTAGGGAGCAGGTATTAGGAAATAGGAAAATAGGTATATATGCACGTGGGTTTTGCGGGAGGGGGAGGGAGGGGTTGCTACCCACAATCCTAGGTCCAAAACCCAAATAAGTGATATTTACCTTTTGGGGTTTAGTGGCATATTAAGACATACAACATGATGATTCCCTTGTAATATCAACTTGAATGTCTCAAACGATTAATTAAGAGAGACTAACAAGAAAATCAAGTTCCAGGAATCCATGATTTTCCCATTATGTCCTATTACCAACGTCGTTAAAATCAGGACTCTAGTTAGGATCAATTAGGGGCACTTAGGATCGGAATCATAGAATCGAATCGAGGATCATAAGATTCTATAAACAAACAAAAATATCATCTTAACTTTATTTTTCTTTAAAAACAATAAAAGTCAAAAAGGTTAAACAAAGCCCAAAGATCCTTACCGATTTTAATGCGATTCTAGCCATTCTAGTACAATTCTCATCGATTTTAATGCAATAAGGCATGAATTAGGATCGGAACGATCCTAATTCTAGTCCAATTCTAATCAATCCTAGTCCGATCTTGGTACGATTATAACGAGACAACGATCCTAGTATGAGTTGGATCGTTTAGCCATTTTTGACACGGAGACACGTGATTTTAATAACCTGTCACGAGGACACGTGATTTCTGAAAAAGCAAGGATACAAGATGCTTACTATGTTTTTCTTTTCTTTTTTGGGTATCACTACCCATAAGTATTTTGTTGAGATCTCAGTGAAAGGTGCCTTTAAACTTTACACTTCATTCATAAAATGGCACAAACTTATTTCCCTGCCTTTAAATATCATTAAACTTGTTACAGTACAATTAAAATGTCATTTTATAGATTAAATAGTAAAAGAGAATGAAAAAATGGAAAACTTTGACTGGTTTTTGTTGACCTGAAGGGGGAGGGGAGGAAATGAACAACAAGAGAGAGAGAGAGAGAGAGAGAGAGAGAGAGAGACAAATTAAAAATTAATTCCCAAGGCTGCTTTTGCTTTTATGTCCTTACATTTCAAATAAAAATACCAAAAATATCATAACACTGCTAGATACCGGTTAAATGGTCATAATCAGGTGTACTTAAACACATAAATCAAGTTTAATGGAATTTTAAGGTAATGAAATATGTTTATGACATTTTTGAATAAATTGTAAAGTTCAAGGGTACCTTTGTCTAAGATCTCTAGAAAGTTATCCATAGTTAGAACCACAAATCAACCATACTCAACAAGAAACAATTAATAGGACTATTCACCGAGATGAGAACAAAGGAAAACTGGAAAAACATTACAGATAAAAATAAATAATATTTTTTTGTTTCAAATACACTAGCTGTAGAGCACTTGTCATTAGTTGTTTCTGCTTCTGCCATTGGTTGTCGTGTCTATCAACCTCAAAACCCCCAAACTCCCAATCACATTTCCAACCCTCCCCCCATCTAACTCAAAGAATTAGTCGAAAATTTCAACTTCCTTCATCAGCTATTAACAGCTTGAGAAAGAAAATATCCCTCAGAACCCAGTTCAGTACAAACCCACAAACCCGGTGAAAGCACACGGATAAAAGAAACGGAGAGACATTAGAACACCATGGTGAAAACGAAACTAAAAAGGCAAAGGAGTTCGGACTATGCACTGCTGAATGTAGTGCAGGGAGGTCGAACTATGTGGACCCCCAAGACGGATTCGCAGGTCCAAGGAAAGTTGCAGCGTGTCAAAGGATTTATTTTTAACTTCTTTCAGGGATATGTTTTTGGCCCACGTGCGACAGGTATCCTCAACGTGTCCTTGCTGGACACATGTTAGACATGGATACACAAGGCCCATGTCCTTAGACCTCTACTAAAGTAATCCTAGCATCCCTTACGTTCTTTTTAGTAGGCTAGTAGCTACTCTCTGTACTTCAACTTCATACTCCTTTGACAAATCCCAACTTTACACCAGTCTTATTCACAGTAGCAAACACATATGATTCAACTTGTATCCTTGCCTGCGGAGGGACACCCTTCAAATCACCAAACGGAATTCTAATGAAAATTTTCAATGCTATATGCTATTTATAGAGATATACATACTATTAGTTCTGGTTTGTCATTAATAACCATTATAGCAATAAACATTGCAGCAACAGGTGGGTGCTTAAACTTTGTGACCCCTTATCAATTCTGTAAAGAGCCATGATTCATTTTACATCTTACTTAGGAATGTTATCATTTGGCAGTTGAACCTCCAGCCAGTGAAGTTTATGTGATGTAAGAGAATAGAAATCAGCACTCACAAGTTATGCACAATCGAAATCATTAACTCATAAAATGTTCCTTACAGGCAAGTGCCATGCTTCCGTGGAGTAAAACAGTAAATAACATGAACTCAAAGAGCAACAAACTTTTATCAACTTCCGAGTTAAGAGATGGGCTAGAGCCTCGTGAACTCAAAGAAAAAGGAAACTTACCCAAGTCCCTTTTCTGACCAAACAGCCTCACAGACCCCAGACGCAGTCTGAAAACCCATGTCTAACAGTCCTTCTTGAATCATGGTGGCAGCAAGGCCATAAGTGACACCAGACCATATTTCTCTGGACTGCATTGATGACATGTCAACACTGCCATCAGGAAGCATCCCATTGACAGCTCCACGCCGTCCTTCCTTGACTTTCATGACATTGAACTCAAAGACAGTGGCAAGTGCACATTTCGCCTTTGCCTCATCTGTAATCGATGCTAGACCACATGCCCGAGCGTACCTAAAATTAGCAGATCAGTTGATACGTCATTCATTGAACGAGCAACACAAAAACTGACGAGCAATCATGCATGTAATCAGGATATCAAGCACAGAGATTATTTGAATTGCTTTTGATGCCTCAATTTGAAAGCAGGCACCATAAGTCCAAGCATATAATATGTTTTAGTTCAGTAGGCATAGCATCGTAATAGCAATGAAGTTTCACAAAACATAATATGAAGGTAAGGAGCAGCACTAGCAGTAAGTTCTGAATCTAGAGGTTAAACAAAAAGTGTCGCCACCAAACAGTCAACTTGGTATTTGGCTAATCGGGCGCAGGTGAAACGAATCCACTCGATCAACATAATATCTCCCAATTTACCAAGAAAGTTGGATGGTTTATCACAATCTGTAGCCAAACAGCCCATTCAGCATCATTTGGATTTAGGTTATTGGGCAAAGGTCTTTTTCCTAGGTCCAACACAAACACCAACCCCTTCCAGCAGCAACAAACACACAACAAAAATAACAAAACGAATAAAGGAGAAAAAAAAAGGCTGTGATTATTGGCAAAATGCAAAATGCAATTATATTGTTCACCAATGGTATTGAACTTTAATTTTGTGGTAGTAAAGAAGTATCAATTTCAAGGTCACATCATACCATTGCCCTGCCAACTGATCAGCTTGGATAGATGCACTATTACCAGCGCCGCTGCTGTCATAATTGAAGTATGAACCATTCCACAGTTTCTGATAAACTGTCTTCGCTTTTTGAAATTTGAACCAAAAATAATCTTCTGAACCCTTGTCACCAACTTCTCGTGCCAAGGCAGAAGCAGCTTGGAGCGCTGCCACCCACAGGCCCCCGCTATATGCACTCACACCAGAGACAGACCATGTGTCATACGTCTGATCAGGAAATCCTTCGTTTTCAATCATACTATCCTTATCCTTGTCAAACTGATCCATATAGGCCATGGCCACATAAACTGAAGGCCAAACTGCTTGTGCAAATTTCTTGTCACCAGTGGCAACAACATCTCTGTATACCTGGAGAACGAACTTTGGATTTAAATCTTTCCACCTATCTGTGTTGTACAGGTTGTAAGAATTGACTTCAAACCATGGGTCATTAAGCCCAATATCATGTGGAACAGCACCAAGAACTTTTCTAGGGGCCCATTTTCCATCATGTAAAAGCTTCATTCTCCTAGGATCGTGCATCAGAACAGCTGCAGCAAAGTCTCTCTGGATGCTGAGCTCAAGTTTTGGGAATAACATTGCCAAAGCAAATGACGCATAAAAATGGACGTCATATGTGTTCCACATCTGATACTCTATCCCTTCAAAGTAAAGAAATTGACCAATATTTTCTTCTTCTCCATGAAGTAAATTTGGACCAAATGCAGAAGTAGATGCACCAGTAAGGTGAACCTGCTCAAGGATTGAAGTCAATCTCTCAAGAATGTCCACAGCAGTATCATTTTGCTTCGACATGCTATTAGAATTCTCTAAGTCAGATTTTGGCCCATCTAGTGAATTTCTCCTCTCTATAATTGGTATTAAACTATATGCTGGAGGTGAACCATCTGCAATAAAACAGCATGTCAAATCCACCTAAATTACTGATGCTACTAGAGAAAGTGCCCAAAGCCATCAAACCTGTCCAAACAGTTCCACCAGCATTAAGATAATAGAGCTCATTCAAAAGTGTAACGGGATACCTGAAAAGCAAATAAAAAATTTACAAACATATAATAATTGCTCAACCAAGCACACATGCATACTCACCATTCTGGAAGTCGCTTGTCTTCAAGAATAGGCCTCTGCCATGCTTCAATTTGAGACTCCCAGTGCCAATGATCTGCAGTAGCAGTAACAGTAACAGTATGATTTGACGAAGCCAACTAAAAGGCCAAATTGCAAAACATCATAATGGGTTGTGGGCTTGTGGCACAACAACCCATTATAATATGTGGGACTGAATTAGTTACCAATTAAAGCATCACGTGCAATATCTGCTGCTGCTTCCCCAGTAGTACCATAGAACTTTGTATAGCGCCTGATGTGATGACAAATAAGTAAGGTGAAGGTAAAGACTTCACAATGGATATTAATACAGGCCCCCAAGTGCTTCAACACTGACCTATGATAGGTTCTTTCTTTTGAGAATGTCACCTCAGGGCAGTCCCAAGATAGTGAAAATGTAACAGAACGTATAGACCCTGATGGGACTGTACATGAAGCTACCACTGCAGCCCCAATGCATGATCCAGGTTTCGATGGAGCTGATGTTTCTGGACAGTTGAGGCTATTGAAGGATCCATGCTAAACCAAGAAAACTGAAGTCAACACTCTTAAAAGTGATCATACAACAAAAACTCCTATGAGTACTACTCTTGGTGAGGTTCCACATATTCATTGCTTATTCCAGTTCTTTGGTTGCAAAGTTGATCATCTTCATTCTTCTTATCTTCGTCTTCCTCTGGGTGCTTCTTATAAGAACGCAGCGGTTTGGAACCCTGTTGTGGAGAGGTTTGATAAGAGACTAGCGGGATGGAAATCTAAGCTGTTGTCCGGAGAGGGTAGACTAACCTTGCTGAAAAGGGCATTATGGAGCCTGCCTATCTACTTCATGTCTTTATTCACCATCCCAGCTAGTGTTGCTGGACGTTTAGAGAGACTCGTGAGAGATTTCCTTCGGAATAGCACTGATACCGATAATGGTAGTAATGGTTTCCATTGGTCAAGTAGGAGGATCTTTGTTGTCCTAAGCAAGAGGGAGGGCTTGGCATAAGACATCTTCATAAGATGAATGAAGCTTTGAAGGCCAAGTGGCTTTGGAGTTTTGCAAAAGAGGACCATGCTTTGTGGAAAAAAGTGATCAAGGCAAAGATTGGGTAGATGATATGGGGTGCTGGAGCGAGAAGAGTGCATCTGGTGGGTGTTTGGAAATCTATCTTAGAAGGTTTGGTGGTTCAAATAATTAGTGCATTTTAAGGCAAAGAATGGCTCCAATGTGTTGTTTAAAGCATGATGTCCAGTGTGGCCTCTTAAAGCTGAATATTGGGTGCCTTTTTGCATGGGATGCAACAGTAAAGGCAGTGGTTTAATGAATGGAGACATTAACCATTAGAATTTAGACCTTTTTGAGAAGTGCGAACGGTTGGGAAGAGGATATTATTTGCAATTTATTAGCTTTACTTGCCGGCAAGGAGATTCTCCCTCATGGCAATGATGAGATTGTTTGGCCACATAACTCTAGCGGATCCTATTCCATCAAGAGTTTTTGTTCCACTCAATCTGATTCTTTGATTGACTTGGATTTTCCTGCTAAGTCCATTTGGAAGTCTAAGCTCCGACAAAAGTTTGTTTCTTTGCTTGGGCAGTTTGCTTAGGAAAGATTTCTACGGTGGACATGTTTAATAGAAAAGGTTTTCGCAGTCCTAGTAGGTGGTATATGTGTAGAGAGGAGGAAGAAACTGCGAATCATCTTCTTGTGCATTGTCGGTGCATTCCTTCGCTTTCGCATTTATCTCTCTTTGATGGGGGTTTGTTGGTCCAGACATCTTTGTTAAAGATGTTTTAGTGGCTTGGAGGAGAAGGATGAAGAAGAGTTCGGTTCTTGGCGTTTGGAAAATGATTCCTTTGACTATTTGGTGGGCTAATTGGAAAGAGAGAAAATTGGCGGATTTTTGAGGACAAAGCTTTGTCATTTTCAAGATTTCAACTCTACTTTAAGAAAATGTTGTATAGTTGGAGCTTTGTACTTAATGGTGATAGAAATTTGAATTTTGTGGATTTTTACATCATATTACAGAGGAGAGCTTGAAGGCATAATACTTTTGTAATTTCCCCTTTTGTAAATGGGTGACATCCCTTTGGTGTCTTATTTACACATCTTTGATTACTTATGTATGGATCGATCTAGGTGCCATACTTGGCCTTTTCTGAAATTCTGTTACAGAAGGGTGTGCTTTTAGTCTAATTAAGTGTCAAGTACCCATTACCCATTTCAGAATGTTGAGCATAGTGTGATACAGCTATCAAAGGTTGATCTTCGCAATGGACATTCACTTCTATAGTTCTTCTCTTCAAAAGGGCAGAGAACTGTGAGCAAAACGTGGCAACTAGGACACCTTCTAATTGAGACACCACGCAGTGTTCATGATATAAAAAAAAGATCTAAGGAAGCGAGAAGGCTTATATAAATAAGTAGTTATCAGGGAAAAAGGAGGATGTTATTTTCTTAGTGTTTTTGGGTAATAGAAAGATAATGAACCGGCAGAGAGAAGCACATCAGAAGATAGTTTTGGCACTGGAGTATTGACACAATCTTCAAAGAATAGAATCCTGATATGTAATTACATCTCAACTGCAAAATTTACTTATGGATAAAACCTCCATTTGTTTCAAAAAGTCTTGAAAATATGGAGCATTTAATTTTTAGATGTTAACAGGCTGCGTAAAACAGAATGACAATTGCTACGCCAGATTGTGGTCGGAGACTTGATTGCAATGCTTGGTTGTGTGGCAGTAATATCACTAGAGATAACAAGGCTGAAATTTTTCCCTTGACGCAGCAGTAACACAATAATATTTGGCAGGAGAGGGACAGGACAATTTTTAAGAAGATAGAATCTAATCCGCAACAGATTGTTGAGCATATTAGGATTAAGGAAGACTTTCAAGATGCACCTTGTATATAAAAAATAAAAAAAGGTTACTTTTAGAGCACATGTAGATCGACTCTAAAACTCAATTAAGCTTATAGCTGTTTTGGTATGCCTGAAGTACCTGTCTAAATATGAGTTTTTGTCTAATTGTAATGTGTTACATTAACCATAATACGAAATACCTCCATCCATTAAAGAGTTTCCGCCCTCAGCAAATTCTGGAATGAAAAAGTGGTGGTTAATTCACTAACCTCTTTTATTTCTTGCCACATGTCCTTGGCTGTAATGCCTTCTGAATCTCCAGAGATAACAAAACATGGACACTCTGAGACATTAACCCCGTCTTTGTTCTCTGCCACAATGGCAAAAGAAACAGGGGCTGGTCATTTGCTGTCCTGCATCTCAGACAAGAATTTCATAAGTAACATTTTTGACAAAAAGTACAACATCCATAATCATCTTAAGTTGCAGCAATGTCAAGTAAATCAACTCACTCATGATGTAACAGTACTCCACGCATACCATTCTGCATCCTGATACGACATTCAACCTTCTATGTCAGAATACTATATTGACAATGTCAAACAAACACCAGATATAATTCTATGACCAAGTTCAGATGAGAAGCTCGTGTTGTCTTACGTTATCCTTGAGTTGTAGTGATCACCAGTGAGTCCAGAATTCCCACCCACAGAATTCTGAGAATATATCATAGATACAGATTTTAGCATGCCATCTTTTGAGATATTCATGAAAATGACAAAATACCAAGAAGTGTGCAGATAAAAAGAAGATTATAAGACTGCCTAACTCACCGCCCACGTGAAAAGCAACCTCATTTCTGCAGTACTCCCAGAGTTGGTTACCTGAATCAAATGAGAGCCATCAGCTGAGAAAGCTGTCAGGTTAAAAACTCTTTATCTACCGGCAAAATTACCCTTATCTCACCGTGAAAGTAAATACTGTTACAGGAAGGCTGCTCTCCTTATAGTTATGAGGAATAAAAGGAGAAAGTTGACGACAAACAATTCTAAGTGCAGGATCAGGTTCACCTGCATATGGGAAGTAAGAAAATAGGATAGGTGCAATGGAAGTATTAAAATCAATAATTTTGCATCTCGTAGCTAAAATTACCATCATAAACAGTCCAAGCCCTTGGGTACAGGGCATGATAAGTGGTGTTATTGCCTTTCATGTTCCAATCCCAACTTTCAATCCCTGATGCAGTAGTTCCTCTGTTTAAGCCCAAAATGATACAGTGATTTTCAATGCAGCCCCGCAATCAAATTTCACAATCACCCACTTAATATCCAAGGGGAAAAACCACTTCATTATCCAAAACTGTGAGTGAATTAAAATAAATTTCACAGTAAGAAGTGCGTACTTGACCATCTCAGGATTTTGTGGACATAGCACAGAAGAGTATTCTTCTCCAGTTTGACGAGAGACAAAAACCTGCAAAAACAGGTGAAATTGAGCATTGACGTCCACCAACAAGTGAAAGCTAATCTGAAAACAAAGTCAACATCTCTAGCCAACACAACAAGAAAAGTTGCATAAGCATTGTACAACTTAACTCATGCAGGAGCAAGTGATAAGAGAATTATAACAAAGAAAAAATGTCCACCAGATAACTGTATTCGGATGGTTATTTCTTTCAGGCAATAGATTGAAAGACTTAGTTGAGGTTAACAGCATGCTCACTAGGACAATTGAAGATAGTTTAACAAAGTCCATTAACTGTCCTTTTCTAAACACCACCCCCATCGATCCAACTCTCACTAAAATCTTAAAATTATTGGAATCTTACAATCCTAGTGGGTTCAAATAAGAGGATCACAGTATGATTCTACAATCCTACAGACTGATCCACAATTCTAGATGAACATCATAATGTTCTCATACATATAAATAATTATATCCAAAAATGCATTACAAGGATAAAGATTTTGCATCAATAAAAATTTCCCCAAAACCAATAACTCCCCGAGCGCACGCACACACATACCCACATAGGCGTGCACACACATATGCACATGACAGACACTGTTCATCTCCTCTTACATTCCTTTCTGTAGGATTCAATCATGAACAAAGTTCAACCAAATAGCCTTGACTTTGGTGAGTGTGAACTTGAAGGGAGGTCAGGCTTTTTGTCGTGGATTTTTCCCCAACTTTCCTCACGTTTTTGAGAGGAACATTTTATCACTTGTTTTTAGCAATTTTTTCCCCCAAATTTTCCTTGGCATTTTTTCTTTGTAACTTTCTTTAAACCAAACACGCGAAAAAAAAGAATTAGTTTCCTAAATTATCTTCTTTCCACTAAATTTTCCACGGTCCAAACGGACCCTTAGGCCTATTGGAAAGCAAAGTCCCTTTTTCCTGAGGTGGACAGAGGCAAAATGCCAACTCACAGGGATCATCTCTCTTCTCATCCCCACTCTTGACCACAAAAAATGCACGTAACTCACAAGTCTCAAACTTATTATCGCTTAACCTAAAATTGTACTAAAATGACACAAAAATTACCCAAAAAGACTAGGCAAGTAATGTTCTGCATGAGATTGGTGATTTATCCCACCATTTGCAGACAAATAAGCTCTATTTCAACCCTCTAATGTCTCAAAGACTTCACTAGGACAAGATCCCCGAAGCACTGATTGCTTGTAAGGAATCAAATGCAGTTTCCTCTGTGATTGCAGTAATGGATGGGGTCTTGCAAAATCGCCCTACTGTGGCAATCATATAGCAGTTGTCACAGAGTTAAACATGATTTTCTTAACTTAAGAACTTCTCTGATGCAGCCGTTTTGTCACAGAATGGCCTCATTTTTTAATCCATGATTGCTAGTACTCTCACGTTACGAAATCCCAAGCACATGACAGGCAGGTTCCGACCAATAAGAAGGAAGAAGTAAAGTTCCATAATACAAAAGGTACAGAAATAGATAAATTGTGGAAATAGCAACTCCGCTAAATCTCTTTTTGGCTTTAACTAAGCAGGAGGATTGTCATACTTACAGAAAATTGGTTTGCCATGACTGGTTTATCTTCACATATTCGCGGAAAAAGTTGCCAGCGCTGAAACTCGCCTTTGTAACTTCTTCCTATGCTTCCGGCCCTAAAAATACGTTTAAAAAAAAGGTTCCAATAAGGCCAAGTGTATGACTGGCATACGACTCAGGTTATAACTTGGCAGTTCCAATATTCAACACAGAGAATATGAAAAAGATAAATGAAGTAACAGCATATATCCATTAATCGACTGGTTAGAAGTGCTAGAACATCAAACTCTAGAATAAACTGATCAACACTTGGCTTTATACGGGGACAACCGACACCCAAGTATGATGCCACCAAAGCAGGTCTAGGTAAATATGAATGTATGCAACCCAGGGATTCAAATGAGGTCATTCTACAACCAAATGGCCGCATGGAAAAGATTTCAAAGAAACTTTATGCCGCATAGTCGTTGTTCATCATGTTTCACATTGGAAATGGCCACGAGACCGTCCTGGAGAGGAGAACAGCCACAATAACCAACATGATAGCTGGTCCGGCTTTTATATATTCAATTTATTAATGTTTTGTTAACTTATATGATATATTTAATTATTTACATCTATCTGCTGCAAACCTTAGTTCATTGCACTAATAATGAGATAATGCAGTCAATTTTTCCGAAACTAAGCACCAAAATTGTTGTGAACAGTCATCTAATTAATTGGGGGCCACAAAAACATCCAGGATAGCTACTGTAGTTTTTTACTACTGTAATTGTTAGTAATAGTGCTAATGGGCCAAATAAATGATAAAGTTGTGGTTCTACCCATGGTGCTCAAAGGACATGATATAACATTTGTAAAAATTCAAATAAGAGCACTGAAGTATTTTGAACTAACGTACTTTAGTATGTATGAAACTATATCAGGAAAAATCAAGACAGCTACCATGACATTTTATGAAATTTCAGAGAACACCTAATGTTTCAATAATAATTTTGAGACACACTAGTTTCCAAACATCATAAGTATTCAGGTAATATGAAATGATGTGACAAAGGACAATTTTAACCTTCATAAGATAGTTTTACGCAAAATGACATATGAATGACTGTTTACAACAAAGCTAACTTGAAAACTCTTTTTCCTTAATTAAATAAGAGGCATACCACTATTGTCTCTCCTGTTCCCCCTCCTCTTCGCAGCAGCCCATCCAGCTTATCAACCCCATAACAGTCTTCCCACCATCAGCAACCTTGTCAGAGGTAAGCAAACCTGTACCTAGTATGTTGATCAGCTATCCATAAACCATCTCTTCTGCTTCCACTTTCTTGCCTATATTTCCAGGAAAGCCCCAGTAGAACCAACCCCAAAATCTTCATCTTCCAAATCAATTCCCAAATTGCAAATAGCCATCTCAGAAAACCATCAGAACTCTAACTCCCCGCCATCCGCTCTTACAAACAATTTGTGGAGCATAAAGTAGGTATCTTCATCTTCCTTGGACTTGGAGTACTTCAACCAGTCGAAGCAAGGGAGGAAAAAGGGAGAGAGCGGACAGGAGGATGGAAGGCTGGAAATAGAGTGCACCTAAGAGCACCAACAGGCTCGGAGTATAAACTGAGATCCAATATGGGTTTATGGTTTACCTACTGTCATTGAGTCTTTGCGAGCAAGAGAACAAATGCCAGCTTAGCTATTAAGTGAATTTCCTAGTGGCATACAAGAGAGGTGAGAGAGAAGGTACATCACACAAAGACGCCCATCGGTATCTCATCTTAAGTTTGGGGATATTTTGGGATTCTTAGATTCCTTAATTTCCTCAAACTAATGAGATGTTTTCTCTTTCATTTTTCATTTAGTCTGTCAGAAAAAAAGAAAAAAGTGATTTTCACCAATTTTGGATAAACATAGCTCATCATAAAAGTATGGGACAATATTTTTATATAGAGTCACCGCAAGGAAAGGGGTGCAACCTCAAATTTCCTAAAAGAAGCATTACCACATAGATAAGACAAGACTGCTATGTTATCTAAACATTCCCTTGCCTCTCAGAGGTTCAACTAACAGCTGAAAAACGTAAATTTCTTGCAAAATAGATAGAAACAAGAGACATACCCAATACCTCCAAGGGGAACTCCATGGTCAGCTGTGATGGAGCGCCTCACAAAAGGATTGATCATTGCCCCCTGAAAATTGAAGGTGCAGTGAAATGAGCTACAAACTTATCACACCATGACAAGAATCTATATCAACCTATGCCCAGGCTTTTTCATAGTATTACCCTTCCTTTCCCAGCTTCTTCTCGAACATGACGCCATAGTCGTAACCCTATTGGAGCCTGCCGTAATTTAACAGGACATAATTTGTTACCAGAAAATTATAAAGAATTAACCCGATAAATACTTAATGATTCAAATGTAGATTGCATTCAGTATTAGGGCATTTTCCCACTTGTCCCCAATGAGGCGGTGACAGAAACTCATTTCATTTCACTAGAGTCTCTTCCAAATTGGATATATTTCCAACAGGATTTCTTTCACCTCTCCAGCCCAAGAAAATCCCAAAAAATAGGCAAAGGAATCAGCCAGAAGTCCGTCATTTTATATAGGAGGATTGTTCGAGAGGTGGAGAACGGGCCGGGAAGCTCGGCCAGCCACAGCTCAAAAATGAGCTGGGTCAACCCAAACAGACATTGTAGAGACAAGTCCTGTGCAAAAAAGAGCCAATCAGATAGCCCATCCCACCCTGTGCGGAAAAGAGATCCTGTAGAAGCATTCTAGAAGAAAAAAAGAGAATTATTCCACCACACAAAAAGAAAATATTAATTCTTTTGATTGGCTTTACGGATTGCCAAATGGCCTTCAAACACATCAAAGATCAACCTCAACAATTATGAAATGAGATAGATTCATTTGAAGAATTGGGTGTTCATCACATTAGCAGCATCAACAAATCAAAACACCAAGGAGAGTCGGAGGCAATGTGTTCAATCTCGGATTATAAGTCAAGAATTACACGAGCTTTTCTTTCATCTCAAGTTTCAAGGAGTATGCTTCATGCAGCAAACTTTGAGATTAGTATATAGCCATCTTAGTTCACCAATATTGAGAACAAGCCCTTAGTTACACCCATCTCCCCATTTCTTGGCAAGAGAATCTTATTGTGTGATCCCTCGTCTTTCCAAGGATATATAAGCATCTAATTATTCAAAATTAAGAGCAATCCATTTCTAATTGCCTATTTCATGTAGTTTCTTGTGCACTTCTGACTTGTAACACTTAGTTTATTTAATTATTTTCCTTTTAAATTTATTTGGTTATCTATTGTTACATAAAAAGGAAAAACTTAGCCATGGGAAATATAGGAAAAAGCAAGCAACCCCCCACCATATTCCTCCCCGACAAAAGAAGAAAGGAATATTGGACGGAAATAATACAAACTTTGGGGGTATTGGCCAAATTTAATACGAACAATTTTCTTGACTCACGAACGAACGAACTTTGGGGCTATTTTCCAATATTAGAACGCTACCGAGTTTTATGGGCGGCGACTCCTCGGGAACGTGACATAGCAATATTTTTGGACACGTGTACGGCGGAGTCAATTATTTGACTGAATTTGTGAGATTTAAGTGCCAGCTATAAAAAAAATTTCTTAAAAAATATTGAAAATTCTAATAACTAGTAAGTCTACTATTTTCTCTCTCTCTTCCCCGCTTATCCCTCTTATGCTCTCTCTCTCTCTCATCTCTCTCAAAACCAGATCTGATTTCCTTCCTTATCACTGTCCTCTGTCCTCCCTCTCTATCCCTCTCTATCGCTCATCCTCCTTCTCGCTCTCCCTCTCCCTCTCCCTCTCGCCTCAAAATCAGAACCCGGAAAGCTCTCTCGTTTTCTCTTCCATCTCTCTCGCTCATCCTCCCTTTATGCTCCATCACTCTCCAAACCATGTTTTCACTTTCCAAATCAAAACCCCGCAAAATTCCATCCCATGTCTAATTTCGGTTTTAATGGAGGATGATTAGATTATTTGGTCTTCAATTGGCCATTGTTGTTTCGTTTTGGGGCAAAGATAGAAAGAGAATAGTGTGAATTGAAATCACCGCTTCTCTCCCTCTCTCATCTGCAACTCTCCTTCTTTGTCGGGGTTTCGGGAGTCCCTATTTTCGTTGTCCTACAACCATGAGAGTTAAGTGTAAGAAGAATCATATGAAGAGGTTGAAGAGAAAGTGCAGAAAGATGAGAGAGAGATCCAAGTAGAAGCCGGCAGGGCTTCATTTTTTCTCTAGTCTTCAATTCGCAAATCTGTTAAGGTTTTTTTCTCTAATTTTCGTCTTCCCTTAAGTTCTAATTTGTTAGTGTAATTGTTGTTAAACCTGAAATTTTGCGTTGTCAAACCTGAATTGTTGAGTTATTGAATTAGAATTTTTGCCTCCGGAAAAACTAGGGAGGAAAATGGAGGACAATTAATTTCCTTAAATTTGTTAATAATTGATACTTTTATATATGGCGTACAATCATTCTTTGCCTGATCTTGTTTTATATAATTTCAAACTTCGATTTTACTGTTATCTCTAACTCCTTCTCAATTGTGTTCCCAATTTGAGTCACCATGAAATTGAGTCGGTGATAGTGGACAAATTTTTCGAGGGAGATAATTGAGGAGAGAGAATTATTGGAGTAAAATTTCTTATTCCTGGTAAGAGGGAGACCCATTGAAGAAGAAGAAATTTTAGAGAGAAGGAAAATTTCTTATTCCTCCATATCAATCAATTATTTCCTTTTTTAATGATATTTTCTAAAAATAAGAACAAGAAAAAGACTGAAGAGGTGAAGAGAGAGGGTGGGTAAGTGAATTTGAACGTCATTAATTAAAGGGAAAGCAAGCTTTTGATTCAAATTTATAAAAAAATCCTTAATTGGCATTAAAATCTCACTAAACTTTCTAATTTTTTTTATCAAATTAACCTTCCTTAACTCGTCAATAAATACTCATAAATTCAGTCAAACAATTGACTCCACCATACACGTGTCCAAAAATATTGCCACATCACGTTCTCGACGAGTCCCCGCCCATAAAACTCGGTGGCGTTCTGATATTGGAAAATAGCCCCAAAGTTCGTTCCGTTCGCAGCCAAGAAAATTGTTCGTATTAAATTTGGCCAATACCCTCAAAGTTTGTATTATTCCCGTCCAATAACCCAAGAAAAAAAGAAAAGATTTTTTTTTCCTTATTTTAGGCGGGGAGACCAGCATAGCCCCTGCCTAGTTCTGACCCACGCAGCTGAACTCTGCCAAGACATCCTATTCACAAGGGCCCAAAGTAGGAGGGCCCCAGCTCAAATAGGTCACGGTGTGCTGGCCTTTAGAAGAGCTCAGCCTGGTGACACTGATACCTATTTGCAAGAAAAGCCTTTTAAAATTGTTAGTACTAGAAAAGGGAGTGATCATGATAATAAGAAAATGGACAAATTTAACAGACAAAAAATGCAATGATGTAATGAAATAGCAAGCCAGGCTCTCCTGCCATATAAGCTATAAGCCAGTAGGTGAGGTCATCCATATGGAATCCAGTAAGCTAATGGGATTTGAAATCCATGTACAAGACAATTAACTTGGATTTCTGCTAGGGACAGAACTAACACACTACTCTCTCTGAAGGTTTGGACAAGTTGATGGCTATACAAAGTTGGTAAACAGCATCAATGCAACCCATAAATGACAATAAACATTGATCAGCTGGTGATAAATCAAAAGGCCATTGCACAGTACTTAAAAAAGGAAGAGGTAGCATACCAATTGAACACACTCTCGCACACTTAAACTAAACTGTGACGGAACATTGTCTTCACTATCAACCCTACGTTCCCAGCTTGGTTTGGCGGGTTTCCCTGGATCAACCATAATCTGGACAAACAAATTAGGTACGTTAATCACAAGCAATTGTATGGATGCGTTCAAGTAAACAAGAGATAGAGAAGGAAACAGCAAATATAGCATCACCAATTGAACCATTAGGGATCAGAATTTCATTGAGGTTCAGGAATCCTGAAGAAATCAGATGGGAGTCTACGGATACCTGGACAGGTGTGACCTGAAAATGAAATTGATGGAGCTGAAAGGAGGAAACGAATCGTATGTGCAAGCCCACATAGAGCGAATTTTTGGCTTTTGATGGTCTTAACAAGCATCAGGCCAGATATACCTATTTTCTTTTCCCCATTAATACAGGATATAATAGCAGAATTTGAAGTGGCAATGGAGGACACAAAGACAACAGAAAGGGAGAAGGGACTAAATCAGGGAAACGATTGATGCTCATCTAGTTACTTTTTGAAGATTCAGATTCAAGCACATGGACCTTCGAAACTTGATATTTACCACCAGGTCAGCAAAAACAATATACAAATCAATTAGCAACTAGAATTGACATTATGCTATGAAAGCGTACACAATTTAGCAAGCAACTTACCTTAAACAAGGCAATTTAATAGTAAACTTTTGTTGACGCTAGACAGAAGTGATACATTTGACACTATTGCTCAATTCATTTAGCCCCCTTCATGAAAGAGCAGTGAATTTTGAACTTTAGACGATTTTATTTTCACTCTCAATCTGAAGACTATAAGCCTCTAATTTTGTAACTCGTGAAAAAATCTTCCAAACTCTGGTCTTTCATGACAGCAGCAATTGAACATACTTGGAAAAACGTATCAGTAGGTATTCAACTGTGGTTCTTTATGTGCACTACCACAGCAATGCTCACATTAATAAAACACTTTGCTGTATGCAGTTTAACTTCCTGCGATATACAAAGCCAGTTCATTGCTACCTTCAACATAGCTCTTTTTATTTTAGTATGGAAATGGAACCAAGGACTCCAGTTCACGGTTACAGAGCTCTCCTGTTGGTACTTGAGGAGGATTGTTTTCAAGAAATGTATAGACTTCATGAGGAAAGAGCAAAAGGTTTAATCACATAAGCAAAAGAAAACATGGTTCGAAAATAATATGCAATAAATCTTCTAAGACGACCAGTGGATGTAAATTTGCACCAGCAAATCAAAAAGAGAGCTCTAGAAATCCACAATGAGATGACAACACAAGTAATGCCAAGAACTAATTGCATTGAGTAAATCAATTCCAGACGACTGTCCTTTGTCTCTAACCGCCACATTCCCCAGCAAAGTTCTTTATCAGCCAAACTTTGCTCCTTATCCCTCCCATAATGTAATTACCTGAAAGTGCTTCAAACTTATGCAGTGAACATCAACTTCTCCCTTAAGCAACCTACAGCACAACTATAATGCACTTCACAATGACAAAATATCCAAAAAAGGAGAAAGTTGCCCATTTTCTAGTAGGATAACATGTACATCATTTTCTTTTTTATTTTTTGATGAGTAACAAAAGTTGTATAAATAGGACACCAAGGGGATGTCACCTGTGTACAAAAGGGGAAAAAACAAAAACATCATGCCTTCCCTCAAACTCTTGTGCATAATGACATCTAAAAAATCCAAAAAGTCAAATTTGTACCACCACTAAGCACTTGATACCAACTATACAAAATTCTCAAAAAATAGAGCTCGATATTTTGTTGAGACATCTCTTTGGCCTCAAAAATCAGTCAGTTCCTCTCCTTACAATTAATCCACCAAATAGAAAAAGGAATCATCTTACAAACTCCTAAAACCCAATTTTTCTTCATGTTAATCACAGATGTTGATCCTATTCAAAGCAAAGGTCTAAAGCCCAAACAACCCTTCCTAGGGCTTGTTATTCAAAACGGAATTTGTTCTTTAAGTATTTGAGTCAGGCCCTTTTCCTTTTTGTTTCCTTTTTCCTTTATTGAGTGCCAAAAATGCATTAAGGCTGACACAAACAGAATTGAAGGCCAGCTCTTTGGTAGCATTCCCCAAAGACTTATTAAGTTCCTTAAAATGGAAATTCTAGGAAATAGATACTCACCTAACACAATGTCAAAATAAGGCAACAGTCTAGTATACCCATCAACCCTTTCTAAGACTTGTTATTCAAAATGGAATTTGTTCTTGAAGTATTTGAGTCAGGCCCTTTTCCTTTTTGTTTCTTTTTTCCTTTATTGATTGCCAAAAATGCATTAAGACTGACACAAACAGAATTGGACCCCAGCTCTTTGGTAGCATTCCCCAAAGAGTTATTAAGTTCCTTAAAATGGAAATTCTAGGAAATAGATACTCACCTAACAAAATGTCAAAATAAGGCAACAATCTAGCATGCCTGTCAACTAACACATTAGAAAGTTCTTCCTGATCCTACGAGGTTTTCCTAAAACAAAAATCCTAATTCAAAGAAAACCACAAAAATTAGAGCTCTAGAGATTAGGGAGCTTGCTCCCATCATCATGCCCCAGAACTAAATCTACTCTGCTGTAGCCTTGCACTAAGAAAATACAAGAAAACTCATGATGCCTGCTAATATAGGAAGGATTTATCCTAGCAAATGAGTTGCAACCATCCTATACAGTATGGCCTATGCTAGAATTGCTCTTGATCATTCAGCACCAAAGGGAATAGAATAGGGACTATGGATTCAAAATGTGCCAGTTCCACGACGAACTGGCCACGTCAGAAAGGTTTTCAAGATCAGTGAACCCGTTTTCACCTTGCGGCGGCGGTCGTGAAATGAAACGTGATTTGTATCAAAGTGAGTTCGTTATATGGCAACCTAAACTGCATTTTAAATCCCTGATATGGACAGCAAAAGTTGTTTTTCCTATAGGTCAAAGGGAACGTGCATGATTTAAGTCATTGAGGTACATAAGAACGAAGGAGGAGGGCATAGAGAAATGGAGAGCTAAGGGTTGACAAAATGCAAAATAATCCAAAAACAGGAGGGACTAACACATCCAGAACACTTCAAACCACAATAATGTGTCATTTGGTAGGATGCAATACAATACAATGTAATGTAATCCATATTCTATAGGGGACTTTTAGTCAATTTTCTTCAATTAACTACATTGCTTTGCATCACATTGTTGCCTATGAAACATAACATTACACTAAACAAACAGTGCAAAGGAAGAGATTAGGGGAAGAAAGACTTCTGCAGGAGAGAGCCACAAAGAGGAGGGGCCAAACTCCAAAAGGGGGAGGAAGAAAAGGCAAGTTAGAACGAAGAGGCAAACAAAAGGAGGAGACAATACAAACAAACTCAAGAAAATGGGAAAACAAAAATACTTCTCACCTAACTTATGATTTGGTAGATGTCAAGCGTAAAGTGCAAGCGAGTGTTTAAGATACTAGGCTAACGTCTTAGTCTACAAGGTGAGCTTTTCAAAGTTCAAACCTCAGCAAACCAAATGATCCCTTTTCCTCTCTCTTATCCATCACCAAAAGAATACTCTCTATTTTGTCAACTAATAGTACATGAGGATAAACAATAGATATAAAGGCTAGAAAAAATTATTGAAATGTAATAATCTGACCCTCCTAGAAAATAGCAAGGCTCTGTTCTGCCCACCTAACCTCCTGGATAATTTCAAATGATGGAAAAATTGTTACAATTACATTCAAAGGTCCTTCTGCTAAAGTGAAAGCTAAACTATAAAATGCACACACAAAAAAGGAGAAGCATAGAAGGATAGATTATTAGAAGACTTTAAATCGATCGTACGACATTAGATTTTCCTAAGCTAATTACAAACCCCTAATAAAGATAAAAACACACTCAAGAAAACAAAGCAAATTCCAATGCTTATCCAGAAAGTAGTGTGATTCAGAAATCTCAATTGTTATCAGCCACCCCATCATCTCATGCTTCAGTACCCTTAATGACATCAACCTCCTCTCGACTAAACATCATTCCATGCAAAATATCCACCGTTAGAGTGGTATAAATAAGAAAAAAGCTCTCAACCCTCTTGCAATACCAAACCAACTCCAAGATTACAAAGAGCAACAAACTAATAAACACAATCCACTTCCTATTTTCAAACAACAGCATGTTACCCTATTTTCTTAACACTAACCGGCCACCATCAGCTACCAATATTCAAGACCATCCAAAATTGAGTGAAAGCACCTTAGTCCGTAGTAATAGTAACACCCAAATTAAAAGCTTCCAGGATAACAGTGAAAAGGTTGGGAACAAGAGGCCCAAACTTCTTAACCTCAACGGAGGGTTGTTTGGTACCACACCTATCACAGCTACTTCAATGTTTGTCTTTTTCAGCAGTTATTTTCGTTTCTTTTCTTTGCTATTTCTTTTTCCTTTTTTTTTGGGGGGAGGCCACGGGAAGGAGAGGTGCATATGGCCTCATTTCTACATTATTGGCAGTGGTTAGGACTCCTTACAGTTCCTTCAAACATTCTTCTCTTCCACAATTAAGGTCCCTTTCTACTAGTATATTCATAAACAAATAATGGTGTCACATTAGACCTTTAATTCTTTCTTCCTTTATTTTGAGCTGTGTGGTTGAAAATGACAACTGAGAGACCTACTGTGAACTATCTTGCTCTTCAGTACATACACTGGCTTGTCTCCAAAAGGTCTAATAGTAAGGGTAGAGATCCAGGGCGGGAGGAACAATCATTTTCAATGATGAGCTTAATACGTGAAAGTAACTACAAATGAAACAAAACATTATGGCCTTCTGATAATCAAGAAATCAAAATCTTTCACAAACAATAATTGATTGATATCAAGATTTCCTACTGAAGAAAGAAAGCACACCTTGGTCATGCAAGAATCACAAGCTTGTTCCCCTCTTTCATCAAACCCATGCACAAGCATGTCCCTGGACTAAGCATGCTATAATTTATAGAAGGCGAAAAAAAAAAAGAAAAAGAGTAAAAATAATACAAGGAAATCAAAGGATAAGCTTATTAACTTCAGAAGCAGCGAGCATCAGAACACAAAGTTGTTGGTCACATGAATTTAAGAATTTTTCACTGTATATACTTAATAGTTGTTGGAGTCAAATGAATTTAAGAATTTTTTACGACGAATATAGAAATTGCTTTGAAATAGTTCGGGAATGTTGTGAATGGTTATAAGCAGGTCCAAATGCATAGCTTTTTTATTTAGGAAATTTGTGATATTGTAGCCCCTTAAGGAATTCCCTGAGCTATTTTGCGAGATGTTTGGTTCAAGTACAAAATGCACAGTACCAACCTTCTTTATATACATACATATATACATATGTATATATACATATGTTTATATATATATATATATATATATATAATCTCAAGCTCTTCTGGCCCCTTAATCCATGAATAGACTTATATGTCCAGTTAAGTAGAATATGACATACAAGAGGCAAGCCATTCATGAAAAGAAGACAAAGCATAACAAGCTTCGAATGTCTAACAATGCGCACTTGTTTTAACTCTGTATTATTGAACTTAAATGCCCAACAAGGTAATGAGAGAGCAGAAATAGTAAAAGAACACTCTTAAACATTGACCGCAGAAAAGGTAGCCCGGGTGAAATGTTTTTAACATTGGATTATATGAGCCGTGAGCCCAAAGGAAAATACCTCTTGTCGAGTATCTCCTTGCTGTAAAGTAGTAGGAAATTAATATCTTTTAAATTTAGTCTCCACAGAAGCAGCCTATCCAGTTCATTCATTTACAGGAGCCAGGTTGGCATACATGTGAAACCCCTAAACCACCCTTAAGTAGGAGAACTGCAATTTATAGTTTGTTTAGGTTGTGGACGAACATGCCAGAAAAATAACTTGTTGCATGTTATTGGTACACTTGCTTGAAAAAGGAAATTTGTTGCATCCTAGGGTGCAAATGGGGTGCAAATGAAATAGCCTAGGCAAGGTTGTACGATTGTGACCCTCACATAATCTACCTTAAGTCAATGCACCAAATGAGAAACTAGGTGAACAGTTTGGTATGTTTATTAGTTTACCAATTCTCTTCATCTCCACTTTGTAACTTCCCTCGCACCCCTCATGCAAGAGAAACAATGCACAATATGGTCAATTTTCTGCAACTAGTCAAGGATGATATTGATAATCGGTAAATATGAATAAGAAACCAGCTATGTTTTGAAAACGTTCTCTATGGTATTATATGTTGCCATTAGACACAACTTTTCCAATCACGTAAATCAATAAGAGTTCACCTAAAATCTTCAGCCCTATTCGCCTTTGGAGTAGCTCTTCAAAACACTAACCAACCAAATATTGGTGTTCGATAAGGTAGTGTTTCAACTAGCATTTGCAATAGCTTATAGCGTTTCAAATAGTGTTTCGAAAAGCTAAGAATATTAGCTTTTCACATTTAAAAGTAGCATTTCATATTTTTTTGACAAAAACATCCCTTAATTTATATTTGGCTAATTATCTATATCCGATTATGTCAATTTACAATAATCGACTAATCGAACCACTAAATTTACCAAACACATTTATTCAACCGCTCGGTTGAAGAGCTTTCCGCTAACATCTAAAATCTATGAGCTACCTAAACAAGCTATCTGCTACACAACCAACTCACTTTTTCCGAACAGGGCCTTCGTCTTTTCTATTAACTCAATCGTGGATATAATAGGGTATTCCTCTCATGTCCACAACCTAAAATGTGTATATTATCTTCTGTAAGGCACTCAAAAAGGGCTGGTCCCCTGTCTAAAACTCAGAAAGATGTGCATCCTAGACCTGCCTGAAGTAACCCCCGCTCTTTTAGTTTGCTCTTTGCTCGTTCAGTTTCCATCTGGTGCTTCAAGGACTCTTTTACCGTGCCTTAGAAATGAAATATTCAAAATTTGAAGCTAAATCATTTGTCTAGATATGCAATATACTAGTTGCCATCCTTCTCTGGTACTCTCTAACTTATCGTTTAACTACCCTTATTTCCCTCCCAGTCTCTCCGCTCGCCAAGATAACGTTGCCTACATCTGAATTTCATTTCACCTAGGTGATGGCGGTGGTGGTGGTGGTGTTGTACCCTTATTTTGCTCCCTTAATACAGGCCAATTTCTTGCG
This sequence comes from Talinum fruticosum, assembly GCA_021018815.1. Lineage (NCBI taxonomy): Eukaryota > Viridiplantae > Streptophyta > Magnoliopsida > Caryophyllales > Talinaceae > Talinum > Talinum fruticosum. The sequence continues at coordinate 4,436,821 of JAITYX010000010.1, read as the reverse complement.
GAACCCCCAACCCCCTTCCCCGCCCGGGGAAAAAAAAAGTTCTTGCTTCCTTTCTATTAAATTTATAATATATTATATAAAAAAAAAAAACCTAATAGGAGCTTGTTCTCACACCATACGCGACCCAATCAAACAACTAGGCAGCTGAAAATTAAATTCCTGGTCAGACTAACTACAGATAAGGACTATATAATTCCATCAAGCAACTACTTTAATTCAGTAAACCTCAAGTTATGAGCACCCAAAATCTTAAGCACTTTTCTTTACGCAACAAATTCAAATCTGTACCTGGTTCCGCCAAGCTCTGGCTGATGGGTTATTACTGAAAGCTCCTTAAGGGGACACCAAAGGCGACGTAGAACCTCTCAGATCTCTCTTTGATTTCCGTGCTCGACGCAAATGGACCGGCAACTCTTTCCGATTCTCTCTCTCCCCTCGATCAACTGCACATCAAAAATGCAATTGGACACCCCAGCAAAATGATTAGGTTCGGACAAAGAAAAAAAGAGCAAAAAATCCATGAAAAGATTAGCATAGCTTCAGAAGGATGAATTTTGATTTGATAACTATCAATCAATCAACAACGATTGTGATTGTTATGAAGCACTGGGGAGAACTCACCCGAAACTGAATATGCTCGGTGGAAGATGAAAAGAAAGAAGAGGGGCTAGAGAGAAGTTGGGAGTTTAAGTTTGCTGTCGCTATATGGATCGTCGGTCGCCAATTATTTGGATTTTTTTAGCATATATGATGATTTTTTTTTTTTGTTTGAAGGGAAAGTGTAGTAAAGGCTTGTCCTTGGTGAGCCTTAGTTACCCTAGAGGGATGAATAGGGTGATAAAGATAATTTTTACAAATTTAGAAACTTTGAGCTTTAAAAAATAAATAAGATAATTTGAGTGTAGATTGAATTAAGAAAAGTGTAAACTCAAAGATATGTGGAAACCCTCATGGGGTAGAAAATCACGGACAGATCTTAGTCCAAGCACTAAGTCAAATCCACTATTTTGAATCTACAAAATATAACGGACTGACTCAACCACAATTGCTCCCTTAAACAATTCCTTATAAAATTTTCCTAAACTTAGAAATTCCCTTATCCGATCTAATACTTCACAACCGAAGTAATCTTTACGATTAGGGACAATTGAACTAAGTTAACCCTTACAACTCAGTCAAGCGACCTTACTCGGAAAGTAAGAAGAGTATATGACTCGATTATAAGACTTTACAATTCAGAAAATATGAATTATAAGTTGTGAGTTGTAAGTAGAAGATTGAATATGAAAACAATGACTTTTGCTTAAGTAATGTGTTTCAACAATAGTTCTAGCAATCTTCAAGTCTTGTGAAGTGACTTCTATTTATAGATGGCTAAGCAGATTAGCCGTTGTGACTGATTTCTAAACACAAGTCCTTCCCGATCCGTGATACCCGGAATTTTAAAGAAAAGCACTCGTAAAGCATAGAATTATTGGGTATTATTCTGGGCATCTAGGGGGTGAGTGACTGATTGTAATTATGGCCGGACGTATTACTTCATTATTCCTTTGAGAGTCGTTGTCAAATAAGTCGGATCAAGGTAATACCCTCCCTTCTTATTTGAGCTAAAACTCGGTGCGGTTAGGCGAGTGTCCTAATTGATGCATCAAAATAAATTAGGAGACAAAACGTAAGAGGACGAAAGAGAGGAAAGGCATAGGCTTGTTTTATGTGAAGAGATAAAGGAGTGAAATGAAGGTCCAATAGAAGCGAGAGGCAAGTTTTGTTTAGCGGTGGAGAGATAATACAAGGAAATAAAGGAAAGGAGGATTGAAAGGAAGGGGAACACGAGAAAAAGAAAGAAAGAAAGAAAGAAAGGAAGAAGAAAGAAGAAGCGGAACAAGGGACGGGGAAAGGAACACCGAACGGGAAAAGAGAGAGAGAAAGAGAGGGAGGAGGCGAGCGCGCGGGCGAAGGAGACCAAGGGGAGGACAGGCGACCACCGCAAGACCGAAGGCGGCTGTCGGCGACTCGAGCAGACGCAAGCGAAGGGAAAAGAAAGCAAGAGACCGCGGTAGAACGAGGGCGAAGGAAGGAACCGAGTAGGGGCTGGCGCGAGAGGGTCCAGGAGGCCGGAAACTAAGAAAATAACAGCGCAAGGGGGAAGGCTGGCGATGAACGCGTGAGGACCCGGACCGAGAGCCGCGGAGGCTGAAAACGGCAAGCCGGAACAGGGAAGCGAGAGGCCGAACCCGGCACAAGCGAGTATACTCAATCTGTTTCTCAAACCGTGAAACCGAGGTGGGTAGTCTTATAATCTAAACTATTAGTAATTTCGAATCCAAATGAGCTTATTGTGATTGTTGAATGTGATTGTGAATATTGAACACGTATGCTATTGAATGAGAGTAGTAGTTCTTGAAAGTTGAATTAGGAGTTGTGAAAGGAATTGGTAGTTGTCTAGGCTCGAATTGGAAACCGGAGAAATTCGAGACGGAGTTGGGTTGCTTGGGTACAAGGAGTAGTCTTGGGAATCGGCCGATTGGGGAATGGGATAAGCACGTGTGGTTTGGGTCGAAGTTGTGAATTAATATTTCAAATTGACTCTTAGAGATTGATTGAATTTACAACATTAAGGGATGATTGCTAATACCGAGAAATAGCGAATTAGGCATAAAAGAGAAGTGTGAGTTCATAGTAAATGCTTGCACAATTGAGGTATGGGAGTGAGAAGTGGGTAAGTATTGGGATAATTGAGTTCAAAGGTTAATTAAATCCTTGAGGTTGAACTAAATGTGAAGATAAGCGAAGCTAGCGAAAGTGGAGCGATGAAAAAGGTATTAAGAAGTGTATGATTGAGTTGGTCAAGAAAGAATGATTAATGGGATAGAAACCTAAGATGAGAGCAAAGTACGCTTGGTAATGAAAGGGAATTAGAGGAATTTTAGTAGCGAAGTAAGAATGAGAACTACCCGACTAAGTATGATTAAGAAGAGATTGAGGAGTAATATGGAAGCGTAATCGAAAAGTATTGAAACAAAGATGGTAATTGAGAAGAGTTAAGTTATAAAGTAAAAGCATAAAATGAGGAATTGAGGTGAAGACAATGAATTGTGAAAAGTGAGAACGTTGAATTAGGCAATATCTACTTGTGGTTATTGTGGCTCGGAAAATGGAAATTAATCGCACTAGAGTGGTGGATCGAGAAAGCTAGAGTGGGAGAATTGAGAATGATTGCTTGCATTGAATGGTGATTAGTCGTGCTATGTGATTGCTTTACGTGATACTCAAAAGTAGTTTTGAAAGGAGTTTTGTATTTTACGTGAAACGATCCCCGAATGCAACTTCTTGTGAGTTACCTTTCAAACGTGAATGTGTTTTAAAGAAGCAAAACTTATTTGAGAAAGTGAATTTATAAGGGTAACACGTGGTGTCATGCCTTCCTTGGTATTAAATCGATTTGAGAAAGTCGTGAAGTGAATGTGATGAATGAGTATGTGCAAAGAGTTTTGAATCGACAGGCTACGGATTGTTTAGCATACCGAAGGGTTCGAATTGGGGATGCCCAGCTAGAAACTTTGAGGAACGGTTCTAACAGGGGTCCTGCAAAGGCGGGATGCCCGCTCCGAGACTTCTCGAAGATAGGTCCCGGGAGCCTTTTTGTCGGGTCGCGCCACGAGATGAAAGAAGTGCTAGTTCGAATCCTCGGAAGGCCCGGAAAAGTTGATTCAACCCCAAAAGTATGTTCATGAATGTGAAACTGTGTTTTTTAGTGATTGAAGAGTCATGATCTTTTTCATTGCAAGAGATTTCAGTGAAAAGTATATAGATTTGTATTATATTATTATGCTTTCACAAATTTCATTATTATGAGTATTATGTGTAAAGAATTTCCATTTTAAGGGTATAAGACTCCAGTGAGCCCGTGGTTTATTACTCACCCCCACAAATTCCTCCCTTTCCACCCCGAGTGTGCGGGTCCATTATCGAAGGTAGGATATATGCGTAGCTCAATCCGGACCTTTGTCGATCGTTGAGTGCTAAAGCGAATCAAGAAACCGACATGCTTTGTTGTGATTCCAAATGTTGTAATTGTAATTTAGTTCATATAGTTGTACCCGATGTACCGTAAACCATTTAGATTGTTTTAAGTTTTATAGCATGATTGGTTAGACTCCGGCGTGTGGCCGTTGAGTTGTATACTCCGAGTGTGTGGCTCGTTGAGTTATATTATGCTTTTCATGCGAGGTTTTAAGGCTTTAAGCCTATGGGATAGTCCATATTACAAACGAAGTCTGCTGAAATTTTTAGGAAATCTCATATCCTTTTGGAAAACCATCCTTATTGTCTTTGAGTTGAGTTTAGATAGCCAAACCAACACCGAGAAAGAGCCTTGGGAGTTCCTTTAAGGAACTCGGCGATGTAATACTCTTATGGGGTGTTTTGGGCGTTACATGATCATTGTAACAGTTCTTTTGAGTCGCTCGAAAAGATCCGTTAAGATGTGAACGTTATGCAACAACCTGTTGGTTCCTAAAGGTGCTCCAGTCAGTTGGTAATGTCCGAAAAGTAAGGTGGAAACCACCGTTGAGCTTAGCGTTGAAATTTTTCAGTTTTGGAAACGAGACAACCCCGACACGAGCGTCCGAGTTTTGTTTAGAAGTAGATAAGCCTTGTCTACTGGTGATTGACAGCTTGAAGTCGGTTACTTTTGTAATTCAAAAATGAGATAACCTCATTTAGATAACCTACAAAAGTAAACCGCTTTGGTTCTCAAAGTATAAAATACTTTGGTCCAAGATTGGGCACAAATAATAATTTAATTAAGACAATTAAGTGCATAATTATCTTAGACCTAGAGGAGTGGAATTTTCCGAGTCTAATATTCATTATACTCAAATTCCATTAAAGTCGATCCTAAGAAAGATCAAGTTATAGGTGTGAAAACATCGGAGTATAAGAACTTGATCTAGACAAATAATTCTCAAACATATAAACCGACCTAGAAAGATGAACTAACACCGTAATTCACTTTGCTTTGAAATACATAGTCGAACTCGGATAAAAAGTGTTACGGAGATTATTTAAACGTGCGATAAATCTGGGTGATGTCCGAGTGACTCGAAACATCAATATGAAAAGATAAACAAGAACTTGTTTTCCGAGTCGATTAGAAACGAATGAAAACTTATACAGGAGTATCTATAACACTCAAAATGACTTGTAATCAAACTTTGGTAGGGATGAGGTTTGTACCGAGTCTTTATGTTGTACTCGGAATGATCTAGATTACGAGTCCGAGTCTTCAATCTCCCCTTTTTATGAAAGACATTCCATATTCAAATAGAAACTTTGTTAGTGAAAAAAACATGAGTTTTCATTCTTAATCGAGTAGAACATAGCAAAATAAGAAGTAAAGAGTGAAGCGATTCGGACTTAGAAAAAATATATTTCGGATACTATCACGACTTAGAACATAGCACATTTAGCTAAGAATATGAACAACTATATCAAATCGAAAGAAAGAGAATAATGTGAACAAATATATTAGAGCAAAAATAAATAATAAGAGATTTAAACTCGGAGAAAGTAAACTCGAAATAATTGTGCTCTAAGAACGAATATCCATTCATATATTTATAAAATAAAAAATACAAGTAAAGAGGGTGAGAGAACTCTCCCTAAACAAGGCAACAACAATTTTTCTATTGTTCTCCCCTTTACCTTTCAAGAAAAGAAAACAAAAACAGGGAAGAACACATCAAATGGATATAGTTGATGTCCGGACAAAAAAAGTAAAACAAAAGCGAAAGAAAAGAAATTAAGATGGTGGAGCTGGGGGTGTGTGCAGAGGTGGACGAGCGTGCCGTGTGCTTGCTGCTGGTATACTTGGGACGACATTGATGATTTGGGTGATGGCGATCTGGGATCTCCGAGTAGTGACTCAGCTACGAGTGGCTTACCCGGAACTAAGTCATCCAGAGGCTCATCCTCTTGGAAAACCACAGAAGGGGTGCTTCTTCTCGCTTGACCGCTGTGGACTAACCAACATCCGTAGTGTCTTCGACCTACTCAAACTACTATCCGAGCCGATCGGCTCCGGTTGAGGAACTTCAACACCTTGTCCTTCATCTTCTTCCTTCTTCTCCTCTTCCTTCTCTTCCTCCTCCTCAGAAAAAGTTGCTTCAGCCGCAGCTTCCTCTTCTTTTCCGCCTCTCCGGAGGGAGACTTGGCAGGGCTTAAGGACTCCTCGGACGTATCCGAGTAGTGCAGGTCCTGAGCGACCATGGTTCGCCTTTCTCCGAGGAGCTCAAGTTGCTCCTGTTGCTCCTTGACCAGGCTTTTCATTTCCAGGAGCAGGTCCCGATGCTCCCAAATTTGAGATTGGATCGTCTTCCGGTTGATGACCATATTACGAAGGACGGTTTTGTAGGAGCGCATGGTGGCCCGAAATTCCTCGGTCATCGAAGAGAGCTTGTCTATCAAAGCTGTAGACAAGGTGGTAGTGGCTTGAGGAGAAGGACCTAAGGTGGAAGCACCACCAGGTGGAGGAGGGAGAGACAGGGAGTCCGAGTTTGAGTTTGAGGAGGGGGAAGGTGACCTCGGTTCGACCCGTGGACCCGGACACCGGCTTTGATCTCTTGGTACCCGTATCCCGGAAGGTCCTTCCCGCCAACAATGGTGGCAGCCTCGGACACTTCATTTGGGTCGAGAGGAGGGAACCTTAAACCGCTTGAAAACTACAATTAAAAGGGCTCCGAAGGGAAGAGAAGAGGTTCTCTTTGGTCGAGCTGGCACAATGGCCATCTGCTCGAGGATAGCTAGGAAGAGGTTTACATCGTAGCCCTCAAGGATATCGAACAAAGCTTTAAGAATCTTAGAGTTAGGATTCTCTTTACTTGAATGCTGAGAGAAGAAAGTTCTCATTAGAAGGAAACACGAAGTCCGGCCTCGGTCTTCATCCGAGTCACTCATAAATTCTTTCGTGACTCGGGGACTTTCTTGGCTTATTTTTCAAAGAACTCATCTGCAATCTCGTTGAAAGGGGTGAGATTGCAGTTGAGAAAGAGAGAGGAAACTTTGAAAGACGATGGGGAGGGAAAGGTTTATACGCACAAGCGTGTCGCGAACTCTTGAGGAAATGACTCCCTTAGAGCTGGATAGATTGGAGTAGAACTCAGCAACGAGTTTTGGGTAAATAAACTCACTAAAGCAAAGGAAGTTGTAAACTCCAAGTTTTAATATGCTTCAACCACGAGAAGGAAGTGGTTGGGAAGAACTTGTCATCCAACGTGAGGTTTTAGGTGACGAAGATTTTGGGAGGGTTAGAAGCGCCCTCTTGAACTTACGTGGTGCGGGGTTTCTTGGTTGCAAACCCTAGAAAGTCTTGGGCTGAACCTCTTTTAGGCATGGCTGATGTTTTTGAAGTGAAAGAGAGTGGACTCGAAAAAGAGAGAGAGTGAGTATAAGAGAGTACTGAGAGCTTTGTGTCCGAAAGTAAGTAAGCGAGAGATTAGGTTAGCAGAGAGTAAAGTAGCGAAATGAAAGAAAAGGGATGTTATTTATAGCAAAAGGTATGTCCTTCGAGTATTCGGTTTGACCTAAACCTCCAACGGTCGCCTCGAGATAGGTGTGACATTTGTGCTCTCCAACAATTAGAATTCCAGTGACTTTCTCCCAAAGGCTAGTTCATTGATCGATGCACGCGGTAGAGAGAGAGAAAAGAGAAATTTTAAAAGAAATTTATGAAATTCTCCACTAATCTATAGATGATTTCGAAGTTTGAAGTCCATTTTTCTCAAAACCGAGTCCGACTCGAGTATGGTTTCGAGTGACTCGGAAAGCGCAAACATATAATAACTTATAGCTCGGTCTCACTGGGTCAACTAAACCAATTGTTATTAAGACAAAGAAAGAAAACATATAACACATAATCATGCAAGACAATTTCACTTAGAAAATCACACAATCATGCATTAATCATTCCAAGCTCATTCCTAATAAAACAAAACTGATCTTCACTAAGTGGTTTAGTGAAAATATCAGCTAACTAAAATTTCGTAGGAATGAATTCAAACTCAATATCACCTTTTTCAGAATGGTCTCTCGGAAAATGACGCCTAACCTCAATGTGTTTCATCTTTGAGTGCTTGAACTGGATTCTTAGTGATGCTAATTGCACTCTGATTATCACACTTGATTAGAATTGATTTGAATAAAATTCCAAGATCTTTTAAGTGTTGCTTGATCCATAGAATCTGAGCACAACATGCTCCAGCTGCAATGTACTCGGCTTCAGCGAGTTGATAGAGCAACCGAGTTTTGCTTCTTTGAGTGCCAAGATATAAGGGATTGACCCGAAGTTGGCATGCTCCTGATGTGCTCTTTCTATCAACCTTGTATCCAGATGGTTAGCATCCGATTATCCGATGAGGGTCGGTTCCGAGTCTCTTAAAAACCATAGACCTAAATTCGAGTTCCTTCAAGATATCCAAAAATTCTCTTCACTATAGTGAGATGTGATTCTTTCGGATTAGCTTGGAATCTTGCACATGAGACATACACTAAACATAATGTCCGGCTTATTAGATGTGAGATATAGCAGAGATCCAATCATACCTCGATAGAGTTTCTAATCTACTGCTTTAACTTTTTTGTCCGAGTCCAGTTTCAAGTTGCTACTTATTGGTGTTCGTTGTATGTTTTGCATCTTGAAGCTTGTACTTCTTGAGCAACTCCTTGGTATACTCAGATTGATGGACATAGATGTCATCTTTATCTTGTCTTATTTGTAGACCAAGAAAGAAATTGAGCTCTCCCATCATGCTCATTTGGAATTCCTATCTGCATAAAAATCACGAGTAAAACTCAACGGGCCACACACTCGGAGTATACAACTCTATGGCCACATAACCATAGAGCCCAAGTTCCAAACTATATTACCACCCAAGTTACAAACTAAGTAAAAACCCAATTTACAACTCGCTGAGGCCAACTCCCGAGAGGATGAGGTTTAACTTCGTATATGGTTTTGTAAGAGCAAAATTGCTAGTGGGGGAAATTCTTGGCTAATCGGAGCTACTAGTTTTAGGTCTTTGTGTACACTTCCAACTACACTATACATTCTTGAATATTTACATAAGTACCCACATATATACAATATGTTAAATATGAAAACATATAAAACAAGCTTCGTCATGACCACCACCAAAATGTAAGCATTTTAGTCAAGGAAGAGGCGGGACAACTATCTCCGGGGTACTTATATCCGGAGAGATGTCGAAAGTGAGCAACAATCCTCTCGGTGTAGAATCTTACACTCTTAAAATGGAAATTCTTTACATATACTAATGATAACAATGAAATTAGTAAAGGTAGAGCTACATAATACAAATCTAGATACTTTTCTATGAAATCCCTTGAAATCCCTTGTACCTTAAAGATCATGACATTTTAATCATTTAAGACACGATTTCACAATTATTAACAACTCTTTTGGAACCGAATCAACTTTCTAGGCTCTATGGACTCGAACTAGCACTTCACAATTTTTGGCTCGACCCAGAATAAAGGCTCTCGTGACCTATCTTCTAGGAAGTCTCTGTTCGGGAATCATGATACACAAGGACCCCTGTTAGAACCCTTCCACGGAAGTCTCCGGTCGAGCATCCTAACGGACGAGGAGCCCAGTTAGAACCCCTCCGTATGCGAAACGATCCTAGACAATGTCGATTCAAAACAATTTTGAACATATTCATTCATCACGTTGGTTTCACTCAACCATCTCAAAACAGTTTAACACCATAGAAGGCATGATGCCACGTGCCACCCCTCTAAATTCACTTTCTCAAATCCGTTTCACTTCTTTAGAACATATTTCAAGTTAGAAAAGCGGTTATCAAGAATGGTACTCAAGTATTGTTTAGCGTAAACATTACAACTCTTTTCAAAACTACTTTTGAGCGTTATTTATGATCAAGTCAAAACATTTCCATATTAAGATTTCACATTCACAACTAGCACCTTAACTCAAGGATGCAGCCAAGGAACTAGCATCTACTCATATTTATCGATATCCTACTCAATTCAACTTCAAGCATAACGAACTCGGGAACTAAAATTCCTCCGAGGCACAATAACCACAAATAGTTACAACTTAACCCAAAAGTCCCATCTCCTCACAAATTTCCATCCTTGCCTCCAATTTCTCATATCATGTCTCCATATTACTAATCAACTCTTTCGGCCCATACTCAGCTATATCGCTCTAAATTTTATTTCACTACTCAAATTCCTTTAGTTGTGCTTATTTTCAAGTTTAGTTGAATCTAAAGGATTTAGATATATTTTAGACTCAATTTAACTTAACAATCATCCACTTTTCACTCCCACACCTCAATTGTGAATTAATCGATATGAACTCCCACTTCCTCTTCCAAATCATCATTTCTCGATATTAATAATTACCTTCCCACATAGAAAATTCAAGAAATCCATAAGTCTCAACTCGAAACATTAACTCATAATTCGTACCCAAATCACAACTTCTTCATCCTTAATTGCTAAGCTGAAGTTTCAATATTACTCATTAGACCTATGCAACCTAACTCCATCCGAATTTCCAAGTTTCCAATTCAGCCTTTAATAACTACTAAATTCCTTCAAAGTTCCTAATTCAACCTTTATCAACTACTAAATTTTTCTCGCAGCATAAACATTCAATATTCACAAAGAAATTAAATTGGGTTTTAAAATTACTATTAATTTAGAGTATAAGACCACCCACCTCGAATTTTTAGGGATTGAAGGTTTGTTGAATTGGTAGGCCTAGGTCGAGTCTCTTCCTTTCTTCTCCTTTTTCCTCTGCTGCTAGCCCCGGTCCCAGTTCCACCTTGCTGCCTTCCTTGTCTTTGCTCACCGTCTACCCGCTCTCACTTGGTTGCCTTTCATTGCTCGTCGTTCGGTACGCCGGTCTCTGGTCTCAATAGCCTTAGTTACTCGTTGTTCTTTTCCCTTTTTTATATTATCGGTTAAGCTTATCTTATGTAGCAAAAATAGAAATAGCTAACATAATTTGTCTCGGGTTTTATTTATTCGGTCCGAGTAGGGAGTTGGGAGGAAGTAGTATAATCCGCTAATTTATTTATAAAAGCATGTAAGACTAAGAACTCATACTAATTAAAACAATTTTACGCATCAATTACATAATTTTAATTTAATCCTATAATTAACCTACTTAAAATCTCAAATCTCATAACGAGACTATTACGGGGTTCCATCCATTGGAAGGGAATTCTTTCTAGGTCGCACCGAAAGATGTCGCAAATCTTATGACGAAACATAAAGCGAACCGGTGTGGTGTGCACCAAAATATGTTGCACCGGTGTAGACCGCGGAGTAGAATGTGATGTAGAGTGGGGAGAACATGTGCTGGACTCCTTGTTGAGGCGTTCTAACCTTTTGAAGCTTGGAATTCGATGATACTCAATTGCGATAGACTTCCATATTCTGCAGCCCAAAGGATGAGGCTTAGGACCATATGAAAGAATACCACTTTTGGGAGGAAGGGACTTAAGCACAAGACCCAAAGAGACTAAGAATGCTTTTACTTGGATGTACATAAGGAATGCACGGAAAAATGGAGTGCATGTGATGACTTATGACTTAGTTAGGGATGATTTTATTATTTGGCTAATGCATAATTGGAATGCATGAATGATTGATCCTTAATGGGAGATGCATTTATCTTGGCTAAATGAAATATGATAATGCATTTTCCTAAATTTGGAATGAATTTATTTTGGCTAAAATGAAAATACAAAACAAACTCACCTAATTTGAGATGAATTTATTTTGGCTAAAATGAAATATGAACATGCAAAATGGACTCACCTAATTTGAGATGAATTTATTTTGGCTAAATAAGAATGCAAAATGGACTATCTTAATTTTAGATGAATTTATTTTGACTAAATGAGATATGAAAATGCCAAAATGATGATGCGAGATAAATAAGAAGGCCGAAAACAATCTAGAAATTGATCGACTAAAAAGATAAAGGGAACCTTGGTAGGACCCGTGAAACCCGGAATTTTAAGTAGGTCAATTAAATTAAGTAATCGACGCGTAAATTATTTTATTTAGTATGAATCCTTAATCGTACTTGTTTATAAATAAAGTAGCGAATTATATTACTTCCACCCGATTCCCTTCCTGGATCCGGTAATTAAAATGCGAGGCAACTTGTGATTTATTATTTACACTTTTACCTTGAGATTATCCAAAAAAAGGGGGAGGGGAAGGAAGATTAGTGTGATTAGTGATGTGTTGGCGGTATGTGGAAGCCACAACAAGAAGGGAAAGAAAAGAAGAGATTAAGTGATAAGGGAAAAGAAAGAAAGAAGGCTCGAGGGAAAAAGGAAGGAAGCCTAACGGAAATAGAGGAGGAAGAAGAAGCGGAACCGAAAGCTGGGGAGCGAGAGAAGGGAGGTCGGGCGAGGGCGAAACCGAGCGAGAGAGAGATGGAGCGCGAGTGTGAGATCCGAATAAGTGGTCGAAGGCCGGTGCACCGAACGGCAAGCGGGAAGAGGCGACCGGCGAGCGCGGGGAAAGGAGCGAGGGGCACGAAGGAGGGAAAACGAGACCGGAAGAAAGGGAGCGAGCGCAAGGGCCGGAAGAAGGAAACCGGCAGCCAACAAGCAAGAAGTCCGCGGCCGGCGACGGCGTTAGGCGAGAGAAGAAGGCGGCAGAAACCAAGCCCGGACCGGAGTCGGCGGTAGAGAAAGAGGAAGGGAAGAAGAGACTCGACCTAGACTAATCGTAAATTCGCAACCTTCGATCCCTAATTCGAGGTGGGTAGTCTTATACTCTAAACTATTATTAGTTTTGAAACCCAAATGAATTTATTGTGAATATTGAATGTTTGCTTTATTGTGAATGTTGAATACTTGCTGGGAATACGTGAATGATTGTATCGTAGGAAGTAGTTAGGGCTGAATTAGAACTTGAGATAATTTGATTAAGTGTTAAGGTTGAATTGGGATATTAGAGATTATGAGAAAGTTAGATTGTGGAGGTCCAAGGAATATTATCGAAGTTTTAATTAGCGATTGAAGACAAAGAAGTTGCTATCTAGGTGCGAATTTCTTAGAGATTACTTGAGTTTAGGATGTTTGGGGGGGATAATTGCTAACATTGGGAAATAACGAGTTGAAGGAAAAGGAGAATATGAGTTTATACTAATTGATACATGATTGAGGAACGGGAGTAGAAAGCGAGTGGTTGGGTTAAATTGAATTGGAGATATGCCCGAGTCCGTGAGATTGCACTAGACTTGAAGGTAAGCGAGCTAGCGTAAATTGAGTGATGAAAGGTAATTAAAAGTTATATAATCGAGTATGGGCGAACAAGAGTTGATTAATAAGGTAGAGATATAGAATGAGAATTTGAGGTGGGAAATGGCGAGTCGAGGATGGTGGGGTAAACCGAGTTGGAGGCATACCTAAAATCCTTGAGAACGAATTAAACTAGAAGATAAATAGAGCTAAAGGAAATTTAGTGAAGTAAGTTTAAGAGCTATATGGATAAGTATGGGCAAGAAGAGTTGGACTAGTAATGTGGAGACGTAATCGGAGAAGATTGAGGCAAAGATGGCAATTATGGGAAATTGGGACGATTGAGTTACAAGGTACTACTTGTGGTTATTGTGGCTCGTAAAAGAGGAATTAAGTTTACTAAATCGATAAATCTAGAAAGGTATAGTCGGAGAGGAATTGAGAATGACTATCCGTGCGGAATTGTGACTATTTGTGCTAGTGATTGTGCTAAATGATGTTCAAAAGTTAGTTTTGAAAAGAGTTCAAATGTTTGTGCAAAGCAACGCTTGAGTGTGATTCTTGATAACTGCTCTTCGAACTTGAAATGTGTTCTAAAGAAGTGAAATTGAGTTGAGAAAGTGAATTTAGAGGGGTGGCATGTGGTGCTATGCCTTCTACGATATTAAACTGAATTGAGATTGTTGTTCAAAACCAAGTTTGATAAGTGATTGTGATCATTTCAATTTTGAACGGATTTTGGGCTAAGGATTGTTTAGACCGAGAGGAAGGAGGTGGTCGTGCGTATCGAGGCCACGGGGTCCTTGCATATCAGGATGCCCATCAACCGAGAGAGGTTGATTGTTTCTCGATGAGGAAAGTGGAGCCTTCCGGGTATTTGACTAGAGATAGGTCCCGGAACTCGAGTCGGGGTCGCGCCCGAGAACCGTCTCGGTGCCTGGTTCAATTGTCTAAAGCCCCGAAAGGATTTTCGATCTATGGCTGAAAGTATTTGAAAGAAAGTGCAAATGGTTCCACCTTGTTTAAAGTGATTCAATTCCCAAAATGATTGCAATCCATGCTTTTGAATGATTGAAGTGTTATGAGTTTTATGTTGCAAATGATTTCAAGAGATTTCATTGAAAAGTATATAGATTTGTATTATATTATTACGCTTTCGCCGATTTCATTATTATGAGTAGTATGTGTAAAGAATTTCCATTTTAAGAGTGTAAGACTTCAGGTGAGCCCGTGGTTTATTGCTCACCCCCACAAATTTCCCCTTTTCCCCCTCCCAGTTGCAGGTACCCCTTGATATGGTTGGCGGGAATGCTTGACTTTGATGGTGATCGTGAGTTGAAGTTGGTTCATGTATTTTCCTGTTTAGCATGCTGTATATATATTCGATTACTTATGTTAATAGGCAATAATGTATAGTAAGTTAGATGTATGTACTGAAACCCGAACTAGTAGCTCGACAAGCCAGGAATTTCTTTTCACCGGCAATTTCGTTTTTAAGCGGCTGTAATTTAGTCTTTAGCTTAGTTTGTACCTTGAATTGTAAAGTCGAGTATGGAATTTAAGTTTTATGGTTGTGAATATACTCCGGCGTGTGGCCGTTGAGTCGTGTACTCCGAGCGTGTGGCTCGTTAAGTTTTATTGTGACCTTCATGCAGGTTTTAAGGCTTTTAGCCTATGGGTTTTGCCATATTTCAAACAGAACTCCGCCAAATTTTTTTGAATACTTCTAACCCTTGTGGAGAATTTCATTCCTTAGCTTTAAGTTGTATTAAGACAGACTAAGTCAACACCTGAGTGAGCTTTGGGAGTTTCTTTGAGGAACTTTGGCGGTGTAATACTCCTAGGGTGGGTTTTGGGGTGTTACAGGACCCTTCCGGACCGACCGGCGGTGACTACCTAGACCGTCTAAAGAAGGTTTTAGTATGACCTGGAAATGCAAGTAATGGACCAACCTAAAAGGAAAAGATAATTTGACTTTTGGCTAAATGCACATAATGGACCGACTCTAGTAAATTTTATTAAGGTATTTTATTTGCACCCATGGAAGGGCTAATCAGCACTTGCTATTCCTAAAGGCTCACAAGTAGAAGATTAAATCTAAAACAACCACAATCATCCAAGCATGCAAATGCGGACGAGGTGCCACCTAATAGTCAAAATGATCTTGGTCAAAAGAGGTCTAGATTAGGTAAGATACATTGTGAGTTTTAGTCTTCCGTGTGGGGCACACCGAGATAAAATGCTAGAATCCTCGGTGCCTCTCGATAAACCAAGAGTGCATGCTATGAGGGAAGAGGTACCGCCTCTGTTGGTAATCAAGCCTAGTTGGGCCCGCTCGGGATGCGGTAGGAGCCTCGGATCAAAAGTGTTTAACAAGGGGTAACAAAACATATGGTCCACAAACAGAAATAAACTATGTTCAAAGATTGTTAAAATGCAGGATGCCTAATGCAAACACATTATTAAAACTCACTACTCGAATTTTAAAGTTTCGCCCTCTTAATAAATGATTAATCCCCAGCGGAGTTGCCACTTGTAGGAACCATGGCCTCCGCCCGAACTGAGGCCGGGTTGAGCTTTCCAATGATTGCTTGGCATAGGTTTTAGAAAGCTTTAAAGAATGATTTAAGGGCTTTGAAGATTGATTTTTAAAAGTGGGGATGAATCTCTTATTTAGAGTTTTGAATTTTATTAAGTTAAGTTAAAGATGAATTAAATCAAATTGACTGGTTATTTTATTATTTTTTATTTTAGAATTTATTTTTGAAGTCTCGAGATGGTATTTCTTAACCGAAAAAATAAAGAAACTAGGATTTTAAATCGACCGGTGTGAAAACACCGGTTTGGACCTAAGCCACAACCACTAACTACTCGGTGTTGGCCGAAGCGAGGACCTAGCGGTCGGGGCGTCGGCCACGAGCCCTGGCTAAAGGAATCAGCCTCGACCTTTGGCC
The DNA here is from genome assembly GCA_021018815.1 of Talinum fruticosum. Classification (NCBI taxonomy): domain Eukaryota; kingdom Viridiplantae; phylum Streptophyta; class Magnoliopsida; order Caryophyllales; family Talinaceae; genus Talinum; species Talinum fruticosum. The sequence goes on along the minus strand of JAITYX010000010.1, from coordinate 4,420,551 downwards.
TGGCTAACAAGTTTAGAAGCCCTAAAATTTTACCTCCCGTTAGAAAAGGCCGAGATGCAATTTGAATAGAACTAAAGAAAAACGAGGAGTCACCGGTCGGTTTTAGGAAAGAAAAACTAACAAAAATAGAATAAGTAAACTTTGCTCTTCCAATCTTAGTATACGAAAAATAAGACTGAAAGAGGCTAAAAAGTGACTCCATCTGTCTAGAACCGAGAATCGATTCGGAGGCGAGGGTACAAAACGTAGGGATAAACCCTCGAAGACGGTCGTTACTAGTTTGAGTAGTGAATTAAAATAGCATACAAAACACAAGCACACAACATGCTAAACGTAATCAAAGCTACCGAAACATGACTGAAAGTGATAAAAAGAAAATAAAAGGAAAGCAAGAAAGAAAATAAAAGTGAAAGAAAAGAAAAGCGAGAAAGAAAAGAAAGCGAGAAACTTTAAAGATTACATCGGGCGGGGAAGAAATAAAAGCGATACAGCTTCTTCTCTACAATACGGAAAGCGATAAAAAGCATAATATAAATAACCATTTGAAGGCCGAATCGATGCCCGCGAGGTTGTCTCACCAGCTAATCTAGATCTCCGCATTAGATCCGGTGACGCGATTGTGGTGAATCAAGGAAATGGGCTTTTGTGAATTTTGAGTGTAGGTAAGAAGATCGATGATGGAGTATTCCGTTACGATATGGTAAGGATGAGGAATAGAGTGGAAATAAGCTTAAAAGGGACCAAGAGATTAGAATACAAAAGAGAGTATTCGAGTAGCTCTTAATCGAATTTCAGCAGACATAATGTTAAGGAGATAAGTCTGTATGACTGTTTTGGCAGCGTGACGCATAGGCTAAAGCCGTATTTAGCTTAGTTCAACACCGTAATGCTAAGGAAATAAGTTGTATGAACTATTTTGGCAGACTTGACGCATAGGTCGAAGCAGTCTTTAGCTTAATTTAGCAACGTAACCTAAGGAAATAAGTCGTCGTTGAAATGAGAGCCAAGGCTCTCTATTTATAGGGAGAGGTCTTGGTCACAAATGACCTACGGTTTCTCTCGGATAGCCGTCCAAGGCTAAGTAGAAAAACTCGGGCCAATACCAAAGTGATAAGACCGGATAGAATAAGATAAAACCGGATAGAATCCCGGTCGGAGGCGCCGACCACCTAGGGATGCCTAGGGTTTTGTGCCCTTCCGTGCTTGAAAAGGGAGTCTCCAGGCCAAAACGCGACATTTCACTTGAGGAATCCAGGTAGGGGCACCGACCATAGGGTGACATTTTAAGGGAGAAGCTCCTAGTCTTGGGCGAACTATCTTGGAGCTTAAACGCAACACTTTGATACTTGTGATCATGAAATGTAATGTCTAAAACCGTCGTGAGGTCTTCAATTTCGTGTCCGATTGAACAAAAGTGAAATGCAAAATTATGAGCCCGGAATTTCCCAATATGCTACACTAGACTCTATTCATTCTAGAGGCTTGGCTCGGGCTTGACTGTCCAGAAAGAAAAGGGATTTTGGACCGACCCAAGGCGAAGGCTATTTATTTGGTGCTAGGGATTCTTTGTGGTTTATCGGCTTCCGTCTCATCAATCAAATTCAATATGTGATCCGAATCCTCAAACAGGACTCGGGATCTCATCATCGGGCCAACAATATAAAATACAAACTAAAGGAGATAAGGAACGACACTTTTTAGGTGTATATATATATAGATAACCCCTTAACTAGTAGTTAGCACCATAAAGACATATTAGCTATTAATTAGCGCAGCAAAAAGTAAGGTTAGATGCGTTACCGCCACTCCTACTAAGGAGCAAGACAACTTCCAAAATAATTTACATATATCACTCACTAAGTTGATGTTCGGATAATTAAATTGTCTATCATAAAACAACATAAGCAAAGAAACGAGTTAACGAGATGCCAACATGTTTACTACTTATTAAGTACCATAAGGACGACTCTAAAAAACCACATATCACACTACTACTGTGAGCCCCTAAGCCACATTGACTAATTAGACATGCTTACTTCTTGCCTCTTTCCGTAACGACCTTATCTAAAATAACAGAGAGAAAACATTTTAAAATAATAAGCCGAAGTTTAGCATATCTATCCATGTACTCGTAAATAATTATTATGTGGAGATATTTATGAGCATATGTATTTCAATGCATTTATAAATTAGATAGGAAGAGAATAATAAAACAGTTGTTCATTTAGTATTTAAGTGAAACCCTTACGATAATCAGTTTCCTTACATATGCACACACCTAGACCGATTGGGAAGTCCGATTAATAATGGCCAAATATGATATCATTGATATGGTTCGGACCACATACTTAGGTGACAAATATTATTTGAAATGATTTCGTTTTGTTACGCAAACCATTTTGGTATGTGTGTGTGTGTATGTGTGTGTATATATATATATATATATATATATATATATATATATATATATATATATATATATATATATATATATATCGTTTTGTTACGCAAACCATTTTGGTATGTGTGTGTGTGTATGTGTGTGTATATATATATATATATATATATATATATATATATATATATATATATATATATATATATATATATATATATATATAAACATAAACGTGTGAATTTTCATAAGGCACAAGCAATAAACGTACCTTAAGACTTGGTGTTCTCTTTTCTTCGATCCTTTTACAACTCAAGTGACTGATGTCAACTAATTTTATTTTTATCTATTATTTTTATTATTATTATGATTCATTATAATTATGTGAATCTATTTCGGCAAGACATTTCTTCTCTTGCTAGTGGCATAGAGTAGTTATTCAGTTGCTTGTAAATTATTTAAGAAAAAATCCACAACTTTAACCAACCTCCACCATTGCGTATTATTTCCCTTGCAATTTCCACACTACCATCGCTTTTTCCACCTAACTTAAGGAATAACCTAAATCATGATTTATTTATTTACTATGCGCCTCCATTATAGTACACACTAATCATCCCCGAGGAACATTACAAGGAATTTTAATTTATTCCTAAAGTGTCAAATTACCTTTTCTTAAGTCGATTCCAAATGCTTCATTCTAACGCATTTAATTTATGCCTCTTGCTCACTCAAATCACAAAAATTAATGAAGTCTTTGAAATCACTTGAATTCACTCAAATAACTTAAATTACCTAAATCACTTAAATTGTATGAATTACCTAAATCACATAGATTACTTAAATCACTTAATCATATAAGTCACTAAGTCTTTTTGTATCGGTGTAGACACTTAAAAAGTGTCATCCCTTTTCTCTTTTATTTATTTGTTAGCTCGGTGAAGAGATCCCAGTCTTGTTTGCGAAACCGGATCACGGTTGGAGTCTAATAGGCTTGACGAAAGCAAGCAAACCACAAAACCCTTTAACACAAAAAAATCAGCTTTCTTTGCTAGGGTCGGCCCACAAACCTATTTTCTTTTGGCCGGACCAAGCCCGGGTCAAGTCTCCCAATTAGGAGGAGGTCGGCGCCGCGTTTTAAGCTTTATTATGCACTAAACGTAGTGTTTTATTCCTTAGCATCCCAGCATAACATGGAGCTCCAATGTCCAATCGACACCGTTGGATGTCGACACCGCGCTTCATGGTTCATATCAGCAAAGCGTTGTGTTTTGCTCCAGGCGCCCAACCGAGGCATGGGAACCAAGATCACCAACCGACGTCATTTGAGGCTGGTGCTTTGCTTCATGGTTCATATCACCAAAGCGCTGCGTTTTGCTCCGAGTGTTCAACGGAGGCACGGAAAGCAACTCCATCAAATGACACCGCTAGGAGGCTGGCGCCGACCTTCCGGGGCCCTTCATGGGATTCCCGATCCAGGCTGATTTTATCTCATTTTTCTCATGATTTCACACTCGTGGACCGGTCCGTTTCGGTTGCTTGGACGGCTGCTTGTTTAGTTTTTAGGTCATTATTTGTGACCTAATATTTCTCCTATAAATAAAGGGCCTAACCATCCATTTTGGAAGAAGTCAATACCCTAACTACTTGTTACTTGAAATTAAGCTAAGAGCTACTGAATACTACATTTATATTTTGATCTCTTTGCTCATTTTTAGTTAACTATATTATACTCTCAAACAATCCCGCCATTCCATTCTATTCCCTAATCCTATACTTTTCATACTACCTACCTCCACAAACTTTACAAAAAGCCTCTTTTGATCTCACTTGTCCATCATCAAGCTTCCAAATTTGGTTTGTGATTCAAGATCAACAGATGTGACAACCTCGAGGGCACTCAACTCACTTTCAATCCTCCTTACGGTTTATTTAATTTATTCCTTGAATTCTTTACGTATTATAGATTAAAAGGTAATCGCTGTTAATGCCCTCCCTCCCCATTGTAACTTTTATTTCTTTCGCTTTCTTTTTAGCTTTCTTTTATCGCTTTTCTTTATAGCTTTTCTATTTGCTTATTTATCGCTTTCATAGCATGCCTTTATTGATTTAATTTTTGCACTTCGTATGTTGTGTGATTGATCTGTTTAAACATCGTTTTTAACTCACAATTTTAATTAGTAAAGGTCATTCTGTTAATGGACTGAATGTAGGGCTTATCCCTACATTTCGTACCTTCACCCCGAACACCGCGATTCTCGGTTGTAGACCAATGGTGTCATTCTTTAAACCTCTTTCCAGCTTAATTTTCCCATACTAAGATTGGAAGAGTATTCTTTTTATTTTTGTTAGTTTTTGTTCCTAAAATTGATTGGTGACTCCCTTTTTCTCGACATTTCTAATTTAAAAATGGACAAAATTGATTTACTTTTTGAAAGTAAATGCTATAGACCGAGCCTAACTCTTCAATCTCAACCTATGGCCAGCGTTGGTGGCTAAGCTAGCTCTTGGTCCAAACAGGTGTTATCACACCTTTTTGGCCCAAAAGCCTTGCGGTATTATGTAAATTATATCATTCCCCTTATCTTAAATCATGAAATAATATCCCGAGGCTCTTAAAATAAATGATTAATAAAATTGCCAATCACCACTTTGCCTACATCATTTTAAATTAAATTACAAAAAATTGAAAATCTCAATAAGTGACACACACCCCACTTTCCAAATCCATTTGCAAAAATTAAACTTTCAAAAAGAATCTACAAAAAACCAAAGAGAGCCGACAATTGTGGGGAAACTCGGTCCCAATCTGGCACCCTCAAGGTGGGGACGGATCGTGGTTCCTATAGTGGCAACTCAGCTGGGGACGTATCACTTATTGAGAGGGTGATACTTGAAAATTTGAGTTGTAAGTTTTCTTAATGTGTTTTACATTAGGCTTATTGCATTTATGCGAGTCTTGGACATGGTTGCTTTTAATTTCGAGCATTAGGCTTTACCCTTAGGAACATCTTTTGAAAGAGGTCGAACTATCAACCTAGTAGGCCCACCTAGGCTTGATTATTGGAAAGGTGGTTGCTCTCCACTCATAGTACGCTCTTTTGGTTTTTTACCGTGAGGCATCGAGAATTCATTCTATTTCCTACCGTGCACCCCATGGAGGACTGAATTCTTAGACTATGAGACACCATGTATCCTACCTAGAATCGTCCCTCTTTTGACCATAAATCCTTGGTTGTTTAGGTAGTCCCTTTCTCATCATTTACATGCTTAAAATGAGTGCGATTGTTTTCATTATTTAAACTTTTCTTGTGAGCCTTTAGTTTAGGTTAGGTTTGCTAAATAATCCTTGCATGGGTGCAAAAATAAGATAAAAATAATAAACTTTCTTGAGTCAGTCTGTCTTTGTGCATTTTAGCCAAATTTTAAATTCATCTCAAATAGGTGAGTCCAATTTTGCATTTTTTCATCTCAAATAGGTGAGTCCATTTTTATATTAGCCAAATTTTGAAGTTATCATATATATAGAGTCCATTTTTGCATTAGCAAAATTTTAAATTCATCTTAAATAGGCGAGTCTATTTTACATTAGAAAAATTTTAAATTCATCTCAAATAGTGAGTCCATTTTTGCATTAGCCAAATTTCAAATTCATCTAAGATAGGTGAGTCCATTTTACATTAGCCAAATTTTAAATTCATCTCAAATAGGTGAGTCCTTTTTGCATTAGCCAAATTTTTAGTTCATCTCAAAATAGGTGAATCTTTTCTTGGCATTAGCCAAATTTTAAAATTTATCCGAAATAGGTGAGTCTATTTTCGCATTAACCCAATTTGAAATTCATCTCAAATAGGTTAGTCTTTTATTTGCATGTAGCCAAATTAAAATTCATCTCTAATTAGGAGAGTCTTTTATTTGCATTAGCCCAATTTAAAATTCATCTCAAATACGTGAGTCTTTTATTTGCATGTAGCCAAATTAAAATTTATCTCAAATAGGTGAGCCATCTTTTTGCATTTAGCCAAATTAAAGTTCATCCCAAATTAGGTGAGTCTATGTTTGCATTAACCAAATTAAATTCATCTTAAATTAGGTGAGTCTTTACTTGCATTTAGCCAAATCAAATTCATCCCTATCTAAGGGACTCCACTGGCATCGTTGCATTTCATTTTGGTCTAATTTGCGTTCTTTATGTGCATCCAAATAAAAGAGCATATCGTTTTGTTTTCTCTTAGGATCATTCGTTCCTTGGGTCAAGCACTTAAGTTCCATCTCCCTAAAATTTCACGAGCCAATCTTGAGCACTTACTCTTTTGGGACATAGATAGGGAACCCAACTCAAATCGAAATCCTAGCATGAAGTGACTAGGAAATAAGAAGTCTACTTCAACATCGGCACGTTCGACACCGATACGTCCCACATCAATACATACCACACCAAGTACGTCCAACACCTTTACTCGGTCATACTAGTACGTTACTCGCGGACAAAGCGCAACCCTCCTCCTAAAATGGCCAACAAACCGGAGTAAATTCCCATCATGACCTTGTTCAAGAAGTCTACTACAAAAATAAAAGCTAAGATAAAAAGATTGAGTTAATGGCGTAAACCCTTGATCTCATACACAAAGAGCTGGAGAAGAAATCCAAGTCTCAACAAGAGCCTCGGCCCGACCTCAATCTGATCCACGAATAGATCGAATAGAGAAGGTGCTCGCGTGAGTCATCAATGTTCAATGACTACTATCTAGCCTAGGGATTCACTTCAATCCCTAAAGGAAAATTGCCTCCAAAATTCACTATGTTTGTCATCATGTTCAATGGGACTGAAAACCCTCATTACCTCGTGAGGAACTTTGTAGGGGCAATGGCTCTCAAGAATGTACCAGATGACACATACCATGTCATATTTCCATGGACATTTAACAAAGACATCATGAAATGGTACAATGCTCGTTGACCTACGTAAGGTCACAACCGGCAAGATCTTTACCGGGAATTATTACATCAATACTCCAACAATATTGATCTACCGGTCACTCTTTACGACCTAGAGCTAATCAAGCAAGGACACAATGAGAGCTTCACCGACTTCTTCACTTGCTGGAGGGCAAGGGCTACCCACATGAAAGATCGACCTCCCGAAAAGGATTAGGTTAGATTAATCATCAAAAACCCGAAACCCGCATATTAGAAACACTTGAAGTTCTTGCCTTTTATGGACTTCAAAACACTCTGAGATACTCGACATGCTTATAGAAGGGAAGCACGCATCCACAAAAGTTTCAATCAGTTAGAAGATCATCCAATAAGCCCCATTCCTTGTTTCGGATGCATCCTAGGTCTATTTCCTTTTCTTGTTTCAAAAAACCAAACCAATACTTTCTTTTTGCACTATGAAGGCCTAATTTATACTATAGTGAATACATAGGAATCCCATGAGGTCCAGTCTTAATCCTTATCTTGTTCCCATTTCTCATTTCCAAATTCAAGCCACCTTTCTACATTCGGAGGAGCAAAAGCCGATCAAGAAGCTTGCCATTCCGATTTGACACCGAACCGCCAGCAACAGTACATTGGAGTTCAAGAGGCCCATTTTTCATTATGCTCTACCTTGGGGAGTAGGGCCTAAAGTGCAATATTGTTTGTCTTTTTAAAAATTTTCGCATTATCTTAATAAAAGAATGCATTTATACTTAGAATAGAGTCCTGCCTTCATCTCCTTTGCATGAGTCATACTCCCGAAAATACAAAAGTAATAACAAAGCACCCTATAAGGAATTATTCAAGCATCATCCATCATGTCGGCATCAAAGAAGATCACTAGCATCACCACCTTTAAAGGGAATCTCCCATGACATCAACTAGTCAAAGCTAATCAACTCTCCAACATGCGAGAAGAGTTAGACATAAGCACCCAAGAAGAACGTCTGGGCTGATGATCGATAGGTCATACAACAACTCCAAGAATACTCGGGGAAGGTACAAATTGTTTGCCTTACAAAAGAGCTATTAGCGAGCATGTACTAAAAAGCTCAAAATTAGAATGGGGCATATAACCCCATTGAACGTAAGATTTTCAAGTAGGCCATTCCCTAGATTTCGGGTTATCCAAAGACCAAGTCTAGGCAAAAATCTCTACATGAAGATAAGTATCCGTCCCTATTCCAACGAAAGTGGATAGATGTCGAGCTTCGTGACCGAACAACGGTCAAGGTTTAAACACCTCTAATTGAATCTCGGACCCAACAGGTGGTCAAGGTTCGGACACATTCCGATCAAGTCTTAGACCCAACAGCGAGTCAAGGTTCGGACAACCCCGTTGAGCTTCAAGCCCAACAACGGTCAAGGTTAAGACATTCCTAGTCGAGTCTCGGACTCAATAGTGGTCAAGGTGCGAGACACCCCGGTTGAGTCATACACATGGCAGTAGTCAAGGTTCAAATAACTCCCGTTGAGCTTCGAGCCCAACCATGGTCAAGGTTCGGACATCACTCCATCGAACTTTAGGCCCAATAGTGGTAAAGGTTCGGACACCACACCAAGACTTCGGGACAACTCCATGGCCAAGTTAAGGGAACACATTTGAAACATGATCTAGCTAGCGATCATTTCATGTAACACTTGAAACTATTTACATTTGATTATTAACTAACAAAACTGTTAGTACAGAAAGTTTTAGCCAAGCTTCAAACCAAGAAACGGTCAAGTTTAGGCCCCTCATCCGAGTTTCAAGACATTGATTGAGCCAAGCTCAGGAAACCAATCGAACTTCGATTTAAGAAGTAGTCAAGTTCGGGCACCTCAAGCTTGGACTTTAGACTTTACTACCCGAGTCAAGTTCAAGCTCCACACCAAGCTTTAGACTAAGTACGTGGTCAAGTTTAGGCACACTAATTCGAGCGTCGGGTCTTTAATTAGCCAAGTTCAAGAATCATCCACCTAAACATCGGACTCAGTAGGTCAAGTCCAGGCTCCCCTGTTAGAGTTCAAGTCGAAAAACAACTAATTCCGTACGCGTTGATTTAATTGACATCCGAAGCAACAGGTAAGTACCTTTTAGTGTCTCCTTTGACTTTTGTCTTTTAAACTTGGTTAAAGTGGGGGCTAACTATAGAAATCTAAAAAGTGTCATCCCTTTTCTCTTTTATTTATTTGTTAGCCTCGGTGATGAGATCTCGGTCTTGTTAGCGAACTCATATCACTGGTCGGAGTCCGATAGGCGTGACGGAAGCTAATAAACCACAAAAACCCCTTTATCATAAAAAATCAGCTTTCTTTTCTTGGGTCAGCCCACAAACCTATTTTCTTTCAGCCAAACCACGCCTGGGTCAAGGCTCTCAATCAAGAGGTGGCGGCGCCGCGTGTCAAGCTTTACTACGTTATAAATGTAACATTTTATCCTTCAACATCCCAGACTTAACACGGATCTCCAGTGTCCAACCGATGTCGTTGGAGGCTGGTGCGCTCTTCATGGTTCATATCACCAAAGTGCTTGTGGTGTGCTCAAGGCCCCCAACCGAGGCATGGAAACCAAGATCACCAAATGACGCCATTTGTGGTCGGCACCACACTTCATGGTTCATATCACCAAAGCACCGTGTTTTGCTCCAATGTTCAACCAAGGCACGGAAAGTAACTCCACCAAACGACACCGTTGGAAGGTTGGGACCGACCTTCTCAGCGCCCTCCATGGGAATCCTGGTCCAGCTGATTTTATCCGGTTTTTCTCCTAATTTCACGTCGTGGACCGGTCCGATTCAGCTGCTTAGGCGATCGCTTGTTTACTTTTTAGGTCATTATTTGTGACCTAATATTTCTCATATAAATAAAGGGCCTAACCACTACTACATAATAGATTTTTAACAATGGGCCTTTAACGATTGTTATCAAGAAAACTATTGTAAAAGCTGTGGTAGTGAAATTTTATAAATAAGCGACCTTTTATTACATCTATGATTATGGTTCGTTCATTGAAGTATCGTCATAGGTGGAAATGTCCACTTTTAACTATGATTCATTGAAAGAACTGTAGTAATAGGTGTTCTATTATTACGGTTCTTTCATTGAACCGTAATTAAAAGTCTTTAGAAACAAAAAAACCACGACCAGTCCGCCACCTTTACTTTCTGCTCTCTACTCTCACCTGTCACTATCATTATCACTCTCGTCTCCCTACTCTCTGTTGTCTTCACTCGCTTTCCTCTTTCTGCTCTCTGTTGTCTTTTCATTATTGACGCTGCTCTCCGGCATGCCATCATTGGTGCTATTCTCTCTACTCTATGCTCGGTGCTCGGTCTATCGCTGCTCACTCTCATCGTCATTGCTATTACCTCTCTCTCTCACCTGTCGTACCAAAAGCCGATAAGTAACTCATATCTCTTTCTCTCTTATTTTGTATCTGCTCTCCTCACCCACTCTCTCAACAAGTATAATGCTAACTAGGGTTTAGGATTTAGGGTTTTAACAATAGCATGCTAAATAGGGTTTAGGGTTTTAACGTTTCGATAATGGCATTCTTGGCAAAGAGTGGGTAGATAATTTGATTTTAGTGCTTTGTTGAAATTGGCATTTTCACATTTATTGGTGTATTGAACTTTCTTTATGGTCCTCAAGCATTGCCATACAATAATGAATTTTCCTATATGTATCTCGTCTTTTACATTTCACTTTCAAGTGCTCTTAAGTTGTGTACTTGGCGCTAGACATGGATTTAGACATGTGCCTACATTATCACCAAAAGGTTGTCGTCAATAAGTGTGGTAAGTTGTTCATGACAAGAAATAAAATGAAGAAATTGTAAGAGCTAATTTAGTTTCCTAATCTATTGCTTGACTATCCTCTTTGTAGATATGTAGAATAATATCATTGTCACATTTCATATATGAAAAATATTGATATACTTGGATACGCATATGAATATGTCGAGGCTTAATTTTGACTCTCAACGAGAGAATAACGAATCAAATGTCACTTTCAATGTGAAAATCTCAAAAATTATCCAACATTGACACTTACAAACCATTTTTAAGTTTTGTTGCTTTTGTTATAAGTATGCATGAAGCCCTTTGAATTTGTTTCTTTATAATTTGGTTGTTTCATGGTTGGGCTATGTATGCATTAGACGAGCATGGGATGCAACTCATTAGCTAAAGTAAAGTATGTTATATCCATCGTTGAAAGTTAAGTTATATAATTGCTTGTGGCATAAAATGGATCCTTCCCAAAGTACTAAAAAGTCGAGGGGACAAACAATTATGAATAAGGAGAAGTTGGCCCATAATAGAGATGATCCAACTCTGCTAGCACGAGTCCAATTCGACAAGCACCATAACCATGTAGGTGATCACGCAGCTCGCTTTATGAGCTATGTTGGTGCAACAACCTGTACACACATGAACATCAACTACAAAAGTTGGGGCACAGTCCTTGATTTGGTTAAGGACAACCTTTGGCATGATATACGATAAACGTACTACATCTTAACTTAGAATTGCAACTTTCGTGAATGGTTATTACGTACTAATGCATGTCGTTCTTATGTTTTAGAAAACATTCATCTTGGACGTTAAAGAATCTGATATCCCCTTGGTGAGACACAAGACCCTAATGTTAGTGGTAGAGAAATTTAGAAACTTTAAGTCTCACATTACCTCTATTTGGGTCTATGAAACAAGACAGATCAAGGCGTAAGGTAGACCTTAGGAGGTCTATAACTTCATTATTGAGGAGGACTGGAAGACGTTTGAATCATATGTCTCCTCTTCGAATACAAGGTAATCTATAATTTGTTGTCTTTTTTTCGATATAAGTCTTATTTACTAATATTTTCGTTGTCCTAATTACTTGCATCGGCTTGAGGTAAATCTAATCGGAAGAGGATTAAGAGCAATGCGTATCCCTATACGATGTCCCATGGGGGATACGTCAAGGTGGAGGAAAAATTATACAAGCGTAAGCTTGAAGAACGTCAAAGTGGCTGCGGTGAAGGTACCATCACAAATACTTCACAGCGCATTATTGAGAGGGACGAGCTATGGGTCGAAGGAAGAAAAAAGAAAGAAGAAAGATGACACCTTCACTATGATCGACATAGAATACATTGTGCAACGACTCATGAGTTTTTTCTAATATTTCTTTATCTATTTTGAGAACTTATTTTGTTTTTAAATATATGAATTGCCCAATGATAATTTATTTCCTTCTTACAAAAGTCTTTTTCACATGCCTCAACTTCGAAGTCACCGACACCACTTGGGAGGAGGGACAAGTTAGCCTTGGCCATAAAAGAGATGAGCATCTCGGTCGCGTTCGAGCCATCGGTGGGAAGGTAGGGATACTTGAGCACTTTGGGGCTAGAAAGAAGCGCCTCGTCTCTTCTAACCTAGCGAATATGGAAGCAATGATGTTTCTAATGGCCGCTTAAATGCAGCCCCAAATGGCTGCACGATTGGAATAGATGAAGGCAGAGATGAAGGCCCGGATGAAAGACTTCCTCATGGCATACCTTAGCAACATGGGTGTCTCGAGATCCAACTTGGATACTTTACATCCATTCTCACCCCAAACACTAGCGAGCGCGAACGCGAGCTCACCCGTCAACCAATTCGATGTGGTGGAGGTAATTAAGATTTTGCAACCTCATTAGATTTACATGCATGTTTATATTTTGAATAATTATTGGTTTATACTTGTTGAATGAATGGTGTATTTATTATGGTTGTTGTAGAACTTCGGCGTGTGAGCGTTGAGTAATTAGTTATATTTTGTTTTTGTTGTTTCGGATGAGGGTCGTTAGGCCAGAAAAATGTCTATTTTTAAGGGAAACTCTATCCATTTTTTTTTCAGGATTCTTAGATAGTTTAATTTGTCTCTCAAGGGTTATCCCGTGATTCTATTTGTTATGGTAATTCTTATGCAGTCGACACGAGTGCAATCTAGCTTCTCATCACCATCCCCTAGATCATGGTGTGGTTATGGGTGTTGTTTACTCGGGGAAGCTAGATGTCATCATTCATGGCACACCGCTTTTAGTTGATCGAGTCAAGGTGAGTGTGAGAGAAGTCGTCCATGGGAACGGCGATCGTAAGTTGTTGATCCAGTCACCATACCTCCAAACTGTTGAAGCGATCAACACTTTTGTTACTTAGCCCAAGAGTTTTGTCACCCTCTTTAAGGTAATTCATTTTGAAAATATTATATTTGACTATTGTTAATATCACGTATATATATTTCTAATTCGTGTCTTATGGACTTCCTTGAACTAGGATGTCGGGGATAGATCCAACAAGTGGGATGAAGGGCACTCCAACTCCCTCAATAGGCACGGGCAAGTATTTGACGGTGCCCGATCATTGTCCAAAATAGTCCCCTCTCCTACCCATTCACGAGTCATATACATACACACACACACACACACACACACATATATATATATATATATATATATATATATATAATAGTCCCCTCTCCTACCCATTCACGAGTCATATACATACATACATATATATATATATAAAGTTCATTTTTTAACTGTTAGTTTCCATTTCTAACTCTATATATGTATCAATTAATATGTAATAGGTGGCTCCACGAGATAGGAAACGACTCGGTTTAGTTTCTCAACCCCGATGCCATTCAAGCTATAGGGCGAGAGAACTCGGGACCTATCTAATATATCTTGAGAGTCATGAAAAATAATGTGTAGAAAAAAGATACTTGGCGCCGTTCATTGAGGGGTAAGTGTATAAATAACTTAAACGGAGTTTTAATGGTGTTACATATTTATATATATGTTATTCGTGTCAGCCGTAGCCAACATTGGATGATTGTTGCCATATTTTGGAGGAGCAATGTCGCGTGCTAGCTCGATCCTTTGGGTCATCCCATGAGGAACGATATCAAGAATGTACTTGACTCGTGAGTTCATACCTTAATCATTTTATACTTTTTTGTTAAGTATTCTTTTCAATTGTATATTAATTTGAATTTGATTTTTCCAATTGAAAAATGGTGCTCTCGAAATGTATTATTGTACGGGAGGCACGAGTGGCTCACATGTGAAATCAAACCCAATTATTGTCCCCAGTAAGGGTGAGGTTCTCTTACTTAGCATTAAAATTTAATTTTTCATATGATATTACTTGCTAGCGACATAACTACCAATGAATTCTCACATGTGTTGGGAATTATAATTTTAGTGTCACAAACAAAAGGGGAAACATGAAGGGTGGGTTCTAGATTCTGCAGTACATGAAAGAGATTGTGACCCAACTCGATTTCAATGATCCTGCATCTAATCCCAAAGAGGTATTTGCACTTGCACTTGTATTTGATTATGAAAAATTAACATTTTTTCATATCCTTTTCAACTTAATTAATACTTGCACTTGACGTAATGAATATGTCTTTTACAACATTGGACACAATATTTCCAGGGAAAAAAGCCCCTCACTCCTTATATAGATATTTTGCTTGACGAGCTAAGTTAGGTTGGGTACAGTTTGTATATAACCATATAAAGATAGTTACATAGGTATATATTTACACTTATTCTTCATTATTTGATTGGCCAAGTTTGTGATTTTTTTAATTGTCTACCATACTACGTTGTGTGAAGAATCTGGTTTGTATATCACTAATATAGGAACTACTTTTAACTATGATTCAAAAGGACATTTAATTACGGTTATCGGGCGTAGTCTATTTGGCCATCGTTGTAAGTGGACATCTTTTACTACGGTTCAAAATTGTAGTAAAAGAAGACCTTTGACGATGGTTCTTTAGTAGAACCGTAGTAATAGCTAGCCTATTACTACGGTTCTGCAGAAAGAACCGTAGTAATAACTACCCTATGACTACGGTTAATTATTAAAAAAATGTACTCGAGAGAGGGAGAGAATATATCCAGAGAGAAAATACATCCAAATTTGTATTTGCATAACAAATTAAAGTTGTCAAAGATAAACAAAATCACAAGTAAAAAATAAGAGTCTCAAACATCCAAAATCGTCTTTTGTAATTCGACCATAAAAAAAAAACAACATTTTCATGACAGATCTAATAGTTGTAGGCTTGTCCATCTTCTTCCGCAATTTAATTTTCTTGATACCCTCGGAGCTAACAGCTTTGATTCGGATCTAAAAAAAAACCACATTCAATCAAACACTTTCACCACTGGCTCCAACCAAAAAAACAAAATTAAGAAAATTGAATTAAATACCCTTAAAGCCATCCCTTGCAATTCGAGCGATCCATCGTCAAAGTCCAACCGAGTGCACCACAGTCGGATCTGAAAATTAAATTAAAAAACAAGCCTACAATTGTTATTGAAATCAGATTAGGGAAAACGAAAGAGGAGGATCTTTCGGCGAGAAAATTCAGATCCGACACAGCGCTCGTGCGAGAGAGAGAGAGAGAGAGAGAGAGAGAGAGAGAGAGAGAGAGAGGTACTGAAGGCATAAGTCGAACCAGTGCACCCCATTCGGATCCGAAATCGAATTAAAAAACAAGCCTACAATTGTAAGTGAAATTAGCTTAGGGAATACGGAAGAGGAAGATTTTTCGACAAGGAAATTCAAATCTAAAGGTGCGTGCGAGAGAGAGAGAGAGAGAGAGAGAGAGAGAGAGGAGTAGTCGAACCAGTGCCGAGAGGTACGAGCGTTGGTGTGCATAAAGATGAAGGAGGAGAGAGAAAAGGCGAAGGTCGCAACAGGGAAGAGGAGGATGAGGAAGTTATTGGTGCCGGCGAGTCATCCATGGCAGGTGAGGAAGGAGAGAGGAGAGAGAGCAGGGGGCGGAGTCCTTAAAGATCGGGAATTTGGGGGAAGAGGAAGAAGTAGAGAAAGAGAGAGATAAGTGGGATGAAAGAGAGAGAGAGAGAGAGAGAGAGAGAGAGAGAGAGAGAGAGAGAGAGAGAGAGAGAGAGAGAGGTTAGAAATTTAGATATGAGGGGCCGCGAGCAAGTGAATGCCTTTTAACGATGGTTCAATAGTTGAACCGTCGTCATAGATCCTGGTTCGAGATATCCATGACAACGGTTCAACTAACGAAGCATCGTTAAAATGCAACTATCAACCCTTTAACGACAGTTCATTTTATCGAACCATCGTCATAGGTACATTAATAATCGCTTTTTTACAAAAATGCAATCGGTCCATTTTTCATGACGGTTTGTCCTTTTAACCGTCATTAAAGACCCATCGTTAAAAGTGGTTTATAGTAGTGTATATTATGATCAAGATTGTTGGAATCTGGTTTGTATATATTCTCCTTCCTTTCTCTCGTCTGCTGCTACATGAAGTCCAAATCCACCTCCAACTTTATCCACAAGCGAAACCTCTGCAAGAAGAATGAGACTGAAGATAAAGCTTTAAAATAGGAGGAGATAGCAAGGAACATGGGACGACGAACCGGGAGCAAGGCCTTCGCGTTCAATACTTAGGTTTTAGTTTTTTTCTTCTTAAAATTTAGTCTTTAGTTTCAATTTCTTTTTGTCCTCAAATTTTAGTTTAGGTTCAAATTTTAAGTTTGAGATTTTAGTTTCTAGTTCCGATTTTCAATTGTTAATTTCGAAAGTGAGTGTTGCGAATTTGGGCTATAATTTTTGCTCGGATTGTATCCGTTAAATTCGAGTTGCTACCCCATCAATTGTGGTTGGTTCGGATCTGGTTGTATGCGTTGATTTCTTCTGCTGATTGGAGTTGGTACCGAATAGCTGGTATAATTTCTTCATCCTAACAATTTTGATTCTCGTTTCTTGGCAATTTCAATTTTGTCGCTTGATGGTTTATTGTTAGATATAATTAATGAGTAGATGAAATTTCAATTTTGGTAGCAAATATGCGTATTCTGTTAGTTGATTAGTTTCAATTAGTTTCACGCTTTAAATTCGTATTTGGAACCTAAATTTAATTTAGTCCATATTTGTGGTTCGACAAAATTCTGTACTCCCAATTTTTACTTCAAAAAATGGCGTCATTGTCGGGGATGGCGTAATTGAAATTAAGTTGCAATTAGAATTATTAAGTCTTAATTAGATTTAGGTTTCTTATTCTTATTTTTTATTCTGAGTTTTGTTTCTCTTTTGGTTAATTTAGTGAGTCAGTTACTTTAGTATTTTTTTGAGTTAGTTTTTTTTTCAATTAGCAAGTTTTTGGAGTTAGTTTAAATTTGTGTTAATTTTTGTTTTTGTTTTAGTTATTTAATTTCTCAAAAAATAAAAAAAAACAAAAAGACAAAAAATACATTTGTGGGTTGCTAGTGCATGAGCTATTGGGTTAGGGAACCTAAAAGAAGAAAACTTGTTAGCATTGAATTTTCAATTAAAACGGAATGCAAACCTATGGAAGAAAAAATTACTGAATTTGAACCACTTGAGAGAACCTTGAGTGATATCTTTTATCCTAGTAGGAGTTCTAACTTTTCGTGCTTTAACCTAACTGATTTGGGATCCGATGGGACTCTCTTAATTAGACCACACTATATTCGGATGTTCCCAAAATTCCATGTTTCGAAGATACATATATGTTTTTGATGGAATTTGATGAAGTAATTTTAATGATACATTTTCCTAATTTCTCTAATGATGAAATAAGAATGAGATTAATTCCTTTTACTTCAAAAGATGCTGCTAAAAGATGGATGTCTAGCTTAACTGCTAATTTTATTTTTACTTGGGATGATTTTGTTAATATGTTTTTGAGAAAATATTTCCCTAATAGCAAAATTGTAAAGTTAAGGAATAAAATCAATCAATTTATTCAGATGGATAAAGAACCATTTTGGAATTACTTTGAAAGATTTAAGAATTTTTTGGCCCAATGTCCTCACCATGCTTTAAAATAGTGGCGTCTATGCCAAATTATTTAGAAAGGACTTGACCAACGGACCATGGTGGAGTCCATGTGTCGGGGTGGTTTTCTTTTTAAGAGCCCTATAGTTGCATGGGAATTTGCAAAGGACTTAGTAGAAAATACCATGCAATAGGAAACTACTAGAGATGCGAGTTTGAGTTCTAGGATTAGTAGTGTAAAGGGGGCAATCATGTTTCGATGTGAGTCACCTTGAGTCTCAAGTTGCTATACTTGAAAATATACTCGAAAGGGTGAACTGTTCAACCCCAATCTTCCCAAACTTCTTTGGTGTCATGTTCTCATTGTCAAGGCTTAGATCACTCCTTAAGTACTTGTCCTTACTTGACCACAGGCCAAGAGTAAGGGCAAGTGAATGTTGCATTTCAAAGGGCTAAGTTCGACCCTTACTCTCATAACTTTAATGTAGGATGGAAACATCACCTTAACTTTTCTTGCAATAGTGGCCCTAATGTTGTAGGTCAAAATATGACCTAACCCACTTTGTTTCATTCGACTCTCACCAGAGACCAATTTATCCAGTTATCCCCAATGTAGCTAGACTACCACCTCCATTTGCTCAAACCCAACCGCCTATGAATGATAATGTGAGGAAAGTGAATTAGGTCATGTCCCTTAGGTTAGGGCAAGAAATTAATAACCATGTGGTTGGCCAAGTAAGGGGAAACATGTAGAGATCCTCACACTTTCTGTCAAAATTCATCTTATCCCTCTTTTTCTCAAGAGACCGATTTATCTAGTACTACCAAGGACACTACCGATGGTATTCCTTCGGGGATCTCTGTTGCCCCTTCTTTTGAAAAAGAGGAAACTAAGGAGAAAGAGACTACCGATAGAGTAGAACCTTCATCTCCTATGGATTCTTCCTCTCACATTATTATATGTGTAACACCCCGAAACTTAATCGTAATTAATTATTTTAAATTTGCATTTTATCGTCTTAATATCGTTTAAGAGCAAGTGAGCCGCGCACAATAAGAAATTGAAATAAAAGATGCGAACAAATTTGATAATCGTAAATAATAATGGGTAATTCCTACAAATTTACGTTTGTACTACGAAGTGTATATATGTTCGAATAATTTCATTCCGAATCTGAATGAATTAAATTTATAGGTAAAAAAGAAATAAAATAAAATCATATATATATATATATATATATATATATATATATATATATATATATATATATATATATATATATATATATATATACATATAAATTATTAAAACGAAAATAAAGTTTTTTAAAAAAAAAGAGGAGAAGAAGATGATGGAAGGATCGGGAATAAATCAGTAGGGGGTGTTTGTAAAGCAAGCTAACACATTCATCTTCCTTATCCCTATCACATCTCCTCCCTCTCCCCCTGTCTTGCTGCCGTGTCGCCGGCCAGCCATCGGCTTGACTCGCAGCCGCCAACAAGCCACTCGCCGGTGCACCTTGGCCGCCACCCTTGCCGCTACAAGGAACTTTTTCTCTTTCCCTCTTCCCCTATCTCGCGCTAAGCCGGGGCAAAACCGCCCTACTGCTGCTCGCTGCACGGTCGTCCCACTCGCTGGCTGCCGCCGTCCCTTGTCCTCGACCGGCGCCTCGGCCACCACCCAGCCACCTCCATCGCAACTCTCTCCTCTCCGCTCCGTTCGCTCCAAACAGGGCCGGGGCTGTTTCACCCCGTGGCTACTGCCACCTCCGGACCGGGCTGGCGCCGCCACCCTTGGCCGCCGTCCGGCGCCCGACACCGCCGACCAATGCTCGGAGCTTCCACCTCAAAACCGAACCACCACCACCAATTCCACTTCAAAACCCCTTTGAGGTATATCTCTAATTCCCCATTTCTAAGCAAATTTCTATTACGAACTTATGTTGTAATCGAAGAATTAGACAAGTTAATGTGAGTTGTAACTTGGTTGTGGTGGAATTGACAGAATCTTGAGAGAAAATGAAATTGGATTTAGGGTTTAATATGTGGATATGGAATTGAAAATTGATTTGGGTTTATTTATAATTGTGAATGTGCTTGTTTAAGTTTTATATAAATATGAATAAATTGTTTGGTGGTGGAAGAATTGGAAGAAAAATATTGAGGATGATTGAAATATGAGCATATATATAATTTTGGAAGTTAGTTTCAAGAATGTGTAAATGAGACGTTGAAGATTGATGGAGGATTGAATTTATTTGTTTGTATATGTGCTAAACTTGAGTAAATTAACGTAATTTAGTCTTGGTCTAATTGTACAAGTGTGAATTAATTTGAAATGTAGAAAGTGGATGGGAAGATAGATATATGATCATGGGAAAGTGATTAAAAGTTAGGTTATGTTAAGCTTGATTGAAAAATGAAATTGGGTTATACTTGGGAACTTTATTGAACTTAATAGAGACTTTGGTGAAGTTAGTAATTTGGTGATAATAAGTGATATGGTGGTGAAAGGACAAGAATAATTCAATGTACAATGATCTTTGCGAGAATTCGACAAATTACTTAGAGTGAGACTTGGCTTGAAAGGAAAATTCGAATGTTGGATTGAGTAGGAGGAGGAGGGGAAAAGAAATGTACGGAATTAAAGGAAGTTAGAAATTCAAATGAATTTAAGTAATAAGTGGGGAATTAGAGGAAGTCAAATGTGAAAAGTTTATCATAAATAAAGAGTAGCTATTAAGCTTATTAATGCATAAATCAAATTTCTTCCTGAAAATAGAAAATCGATGGGAACGACATGTTTGGAGAAAAGAACAAAAACGATATTTAAAGGGAAAACGAACAACCACCTCGAGTACGTTATTGTTCGCACTTTTCAAAATATTTAAATGTTAACATGTTGAAATATTATTGAGTTTCACTATTATGTCTACGACACACTAAATCATTAACTCGATTATTAGAAGTACTCATAGAGGAATTAATCGTACGGAGCCATCTCCCGATAATCTGGATTTCGTAATTAAATTGCTTAACCGGAGCCTTAGCTATAAATATATATTTTGTGATAAAAAATCGAAAAGTTCATGAGCACAACAAGTAAATGAGAATATTGACAAGATTGTAACTTAGATTATATACTAGTTTGAAACTTGGTTTTTGTGGTTGTAAATATACTCCGGCGTGTGACCGTTGAGTTGTGTACTCCGAGCGTGTGGCTCGTTGAGTTTTATTGTGGATTTTATGCAGGTTTTTAAGGCTTTTAGCCTAATGGTTAGGCTATATTTCAAATGAAATTCTGCCAAAATTTTTAGAAAATGGGAAAACCAAACCGACATGTTGAGTAGAAAGAATATTTGGTTTATCCGGGCATACTTGATGAAACGAGTGGTACAATTAAGGTTAGGCTACATTAAGCACAGATTAGAGGTGATAGAAGCAAAAGATCAAACTCGAGTTGTATTAAAAGAATGGAGAATTAAACTCATCAATGGTTATATACAAACTCGAACTATATCATCAATAGCTTATTTCTGGAAAATGTATGAATATCGAGATCAAAAGAAAACAATATGGAAAGGTACGCGAAAAGTAAAAGTTTATCGAAAATGCATATAAATATTGTTAAAAGACTAGTAGTCTACAAAAGTAGATTTGTGTTAGCAATAGAAATCGAATTGAAATTGTGCTTGCAGAAACAATCAGCATTTGTGGTGTTCGGCACGCCGAGGTACGTTATTGCCTTTACGTTTGTACTAAAAGTAAAAGTTTTACTGATTAATAGTTGGTGCTACAATTCATTGCATTTATAAATAAGTTTTCACAATTTATCATGATTTGGCCATGCAAAGGACCCATTAATCGTTATGACGATCCATGAATGAATGTGAACGTAATCGTAATCCTAATCGTAATCGTAATCGTAAATGGTTGATCCGGGGACGCCTAGACAACGTTGCTCGCTAGCGAGCATTTAATCGTTAATCGTTCAATTGTTCACGGAATCGTCTAATCGTTCAAATGTCCATAGAATCGCTTAAGCGTTCAATTGTTCACGGAATCATCTAATCGTTCAAATGTCCATAGAATCGCTTAAGGGTTCAATTGTTCACGGAATCGTTTAATCGTTCAAATGTCCACGGAATTGCTTAAGCGTTCAATTGTTCACGAGAATCGTTTAATCGTTCAAATGTTCACGGAATTGCTTAAGTGTTCAATTGTTCACGGAATCGTTAATTGTTCAATTGTGAACAGAATCATTAATTGTTCAATTGTGCACGGAATTGTTAATCGTTTAATTGTTCACTGAATGGTTAATCGTTCAATTGTTCAAAGAATCGCTAATCGTTTAACCGTTAAATTGTTCAATTGTTCACAGTCGATCGCCTTATGGTTCAATGAACCTAGGAGTCGGATTCCCATGGTTG
The DNA here is from genome assembly GCA_021018815.1 of Talinum fruticosum. Lineage (NCBI taxonomy): Eukaryota > Viridiplantae > Streptophyta > Magnoliopsida > Caryophyllales > Talinaceae > Talinum > Talinum fruticosum. The sequence continues at coordinate 4,397,933 of JAITYX010000010.1, read as the reverse complement.
ATCGTTTCATAGTACGGGTCCTAAGTTTGGCTAAATCAAGAAAGAAAATCGGTAATTGACAAGTTTGCAAACTGTTTATTCAAGAAAAATGATTTAAGATATGAATGATTTAAGAGCACTTAAATTATAATTTTATTTTATAACGGTAACGTATCGAGCTTCTAGCTCACACGTCTATTGTTTTATGTTTTAAAATTTTTAGGAGCTCGAGCGCAGGGCGGACTATTCACAATCACAGCTAAAGTTTAAAGAGGAAGAAAAAGATAAAGTCTGGTCGGGAGAAGTGATGTTCGACTGTTCGTCTTGACCCCATACATGTTATTCCCTTCTTTGGTCTCTTGGCTCATAATTCCTCTCTAGCTGATCCTTGGGATTTTGAAGATTTCATTTTATGTGAGAAAAATTTGGATTGGATTGTTACATAAATTGTTTGAATAATTAATTTGCTCAAATGAATTTGCCTTGTTTTCATTCTAAAACTGCGGTAACGTCTCCCAAATTACAAGTCTTCCGTTGTTGATTACTTATTTATGTGGTTACGTATTGGGGCGTTACAATATGGGTTCATGAACCCATAATTCCTTTTCCACATCGATTGAATAAGAAAGATCGGAATAATGTTGATAAGATAAGAGAGACCTTCTCTCAAGTCAAAATTAACATTCTCTTGCCGGATGTTATTCAGTAGATGCCTCCTTATGTTAAGTATTTGAAAGAGTTTTGTACCACAAAAAGAGCTACTAATGTTCCTAGGAAGGCTTTCTTAACCTCTAATGCTAGTTCTTTCATCACCCAACAAATTCCAATGAAGTACAAGGACCCCAATTCCCCGACTATTTCTATAATTATTGGAGAATAGGTTATTCATAGGGTGTTACTTAACTTAGGGGCTAACACCAATTTGATACCATTCACTCGTGTATGAGAAATTAGGGTTACGTGAGATGAAACCTACTAAAATGATTATTTAGTCAGCTGATAGGTCAACTAGGTTGCCTTTAGGTGTGGTAGAAGACGCATTAATCAAAGTGGATGAATTTATCTACCCCATGGATTTTGTTGTGATTGAAACCGAAAAAGTTCACGACCCTAGGAGTCAAATTCCTGTTATCTTAGGGCGTCCTTTCTTAGCTACTGCAAATGCTCTCATTAATTATAGAAATGGCATGATGAGACTATGTTTTGACAATATGTCTCATTGAAGTGAATATCTTTAATTTGTAAAGATAACCTCGCTGAATTTTATGATTTAGAAATTTCCTTTATTAATTGGATAAAAGACTTTGTTTATGATAAACATGATGAGGTGTTGGATACTAAATCTGAGTCTTTTGTGTGGGATAATGAGTCCGAGTGTGATGTGCTTGATTATGACAATATAGGCTATATAAACTCTATTTCGAAAATGTTGCTAGCCCTAATCCACCTACAACCCCCTTGATTTGAAAGCCCTTCCCGACTCCCTCAAATATGTTTTGCTTGGTTATAATAAAATGCTTCCGGTGATTATTGCCTCTTAATTGGACCTTAACCAAGAGGCAAAATGGATTGAGTTACTTAGGGAGAATAAAGAGGCCTTAGAGATGGACTTTAGAAGACATAAAGGACATTAGTCCCAGCATTGTACGACACATGATCCATTTAGAGGAAGGTTCTAAACCCTATAGATATCATCAAAGGCGATTGAACCCCACATTTACAATTATAAAGACACCCCCAATTAATTTCCAATTTCATATGAACACATAATAATCCCTAAGTCCAATTTCATTTTCTCACACAATTCCTTCAATTCCACCATAACCAATTCACAATTCACATATGCTTGCCTAATTATTCAATAACAACATAAATTTGTGATAAAATTTGCTTAGAAATTAAGGATTGGAGATATACCTCAAATTGGGTTAGATGTTAAATTGGATGGTGGTGGGCTCGGTGGTGGAGACCCGACGGCTCGAGCAGCAGAGTGAGGCGTTGGTTGGCGGCGTCGGGGCCGACGGAGGCCAGGAGCGGCGACGACAGCCAATCCAACGGCGACAGCGGTAGCCCTGCCTTGCCCGACGCGAAGCTTGGCCGGTGGTGGCAGCAAATGGCGGCAGTGAGCGGATGGGAAGGAGGAGAGGTGAGGGAGATGGAAGATGAAAGAGGTTAGCTTGTTTTGTAATCCTCCTTCACCGATATATCCGCACGAGACTTCTAGCAACTTCCCCTTTTTTTTCCTCTAAAAATTCTTAATATTTTCATCTCTTTTTTTTTATTAATTTTACCATATGATTAAATGTTTAATCACACATTTGTCTATTTTCATTTGCTTATACATATTTTCTAACTCTCTCTCTTCTTTTTTTCATTTATTTATTATTTAATTATAAATAAATCGTGTTTCGAGACACAATTTTACATTATTCAAAATGTGAATTTGTACAATTTACCCATTATTATTTGCGATTATTAAATTGTCGCATATTTGATTTCGGTTTCATGTTTTGCGCGGCTCACTACTCTTAAACAATATTAAGATGATAAAATGCAAATTTAAAATAATTAATTACGATCAAGTTTTGGGGTGTTACATTTTAGGACAGCATGTTAATAAGAAACCTCATATGATTTATTATGCTATCCGCACACTAAGCGATGGGCAACTAAATTATACTCGTCACTAAAAAGGAATTTTTGGTTGTGACCTTTGCTTTTGAAAAGTTTAGACCTTATTTGATTGGTTCACATGTTGATGTTTTCACTAATCATTCTCGCTATAAAGCACCTTCTTTCAAATAAGGATGCTAAACCCGGACTTGTAAGATGGATTCTAGTATTGCAAGAGTTTGATTGTGATATTAAAGATAGAAGGGTTCGAGAACCCCGTTGCCGATCACCTGTCTCGGTTTGTATGTGATAGAAAGTTTGATATTTTTGAATGCTTTCTTGATGAGCAGCTATTTGCAGTTCATCACTCGACTCTTAGGATGCTGATATTGTAAATTATTTAATATCCGGGAAAGTACTTGATGATTGGACTAAAGATGATAAGAATCAATTCTTTTACCTTGTGAAATTCTTTGTCCGGGATGATCCTTATTTATTTAAATATTATTCTGACCTGAAGGTGTATACTAGACCATGAGGTGAGGATTGTCCTTTCTTTCTATCATAACCTAGCATGTGGGGGATACTTTAGTGGAAACAAAATAACGAGCAAAATCCTTCGAGTGTGGTTTTTATTGGTCTACATTGTTTAAGGATGCTCGGGCATATTTTAAGTCTTGTCCTAGGTGCCAACACCGGGTAGGATTAGCAAGAGAGATATGATGCCACTTAACCCCATTATTGTAGTGGAAGTTTTTGAAGGTTTGCTCGGGGAGAGTCCGAGTCACCCTAGAGGGGGTGAATAGGGTGATAGAAAATTCTTTGCGAAAGCACACACTTTTGACGTAAAAGAGGCAAAGACAGCTTTCGAGTCTAAACACGGGGTCGAAAAGATTGGACTCGGAAAGCAATGAATCGGAATAAACAAGTGCGAGTAAGGCCATGCCGAGTCTAGAATGAACTCGGAAAGAGAACACAGAGATTTTACGTGGAAACCCTCCCGGGGCAGAAAACCACAGCCCGTGTCAATCCGGACACGAAGTCAAATCCACTATTTTGAGTCCACAAAATACCGTGAACTGATCGAACCCGAGTTGCTCCCTTGGACAACTCTATACAAGTTTTCCTAGACTCGAAGTGACCTTATCCGATCTAGTACTTCCTAGCTGAGATAACCTTTACAGCTAGGGACAACTAAGCTGAGTTAACCTTTACAGCTTAGTCAAGGGACCTTACAAAGAATGTAAGAAGAGTTTGTAACTAAGTACAAGACCTTACAACTCGGAGAGTAAAGAATTACAGAATGGGAGTTGTAAGTAGAAGATTGAAAGTAAATACAATGACTTTTCTCAAGTATGAGTATTAACAATAGATTTGGCAATCTTCAAGTCTTGTGAGGTGGCTTCTATTTACAGATAACCAAGCAGAGTAGCCGTTATCTTTATCTGCTGACCGAGAGTCCTCTGTGACCGTTGATAAGGGCTTTCGAGTCACTCGGAAAGTATCCGTTGAAATATGGACGTTGGACAACGGTTTAACTCTCTTGGAAATCCCAAAACCATCGGTTGTGTCTTCAAAAATGAGGTGGAAACCACCGTTAGGCTTAGCGTTCCAGTTTTCCGAATATGGAAGTAGACAGACTTCCGGCACAATCTTTTGGGACTAAAGCAGGAAAGGTGAAAAGCCATATCTCGCTGGTGATTTGACGTTCGAGCCGGCTACTTTTGTAGTTTGAAAAAGATGTATCCTCGAATGAATAACCTACAAAAGTAAATCAATTCTGGTCCTCAAAGTATAAAATACTTTTGTCCAAAGTTAGACACGAGATAATAAAATAATTATGATAATTACACAATTGATTATTTGAGTCGAAACGAGGTGGAATTTTCCGAGTCTAATATCCATGAAACTCGGAATTCCATCCGACTTAGTCTAAGCGATAGAGCAAGTACTATAACGAATATCGAGTGAGAAAAGCTTGATATAGACTAAGCATGAAATGAACTACGAATACCGACTATGCAAACAATAGAGCGAGATAACCGTAAGTCGATTTTGAATGAGAAACAACGGAATATTGGTATATTCAAAATGCGATTAATCCGAGTGGGAGTGGACTCGGAATAAAGAACCGGTTTTCGAGTCGCTAACTGAAAAGCGATAAAAGAGATAAGTGAGGGCCGAAATACTTAGAGAAAATACTATTTTACTCAAGTAAGTTTCTAAGGCACAGAGAATGCCTTGGAATCAAAACTCTATATGTATAGAATCGTTATACCTGATTCCTTTTGCATGACTCGGAAGAATATTGAGCAGATGTCTCGAGTCTTCAGCTTTTGATGTTTGGGGTATAGATTTTATGGGACCGTTTCCATGCTCTTTTAGGAATATATATATATATATATTTTTCTGGCAGTAAATTATGTTTCTAAGTGGGTCAAGGCCATCCCTACTAGGGTGAATGAGGCTAAAATGGTTGTGAAATTCCTTAGGGAGAACATCTTTGCTAGATTTGGTGTACCCCGAGCTATCATTAGTGACCAGGGTACCCACTTTGATAATAGGTATTTTGATGCCTTGTTGAGACGCTATTCTATTATCCATAGACTTGCAACCTGTTATCATCCCCAAACCAGTTAGCGGTATAGGTGTCTAATAGACGAGGTTAAGCACATTCTAGAAAAACGCGTGAATAAAATTCAACAGGATTGGGCCGGCAAACTTGTAGATGCCTGATGGGTATATAAGATGGGTTTTAAAACCCCTTTAGGTATGTCAACGTACGGGGTTGTCCATGGTAAGCTATGTCATCTCCCTGTTGAGATTGAAAATAAAGCTTGGTGGGCCATTAAAATGCTTAATTACGACTTGATTGAGGCCCTGAAGAGAGGAAATTGCAACTAAGTCGGTTAGAAGAGATTAGGATGGAGGCATATGAGACTACTAGATCTTCTAAGGAGACACACAAGTTGTATCATGATAAACACATTTTTCGGAAAGAGTTTGTTCCGGGCATGAAAGAGCTCCTATATGACTCTAGGCTCCATCTTTTTTATGGAAATTGAGGTCCGTTTATTGTTACTCATGTTTTTGCTATGGTGCGGTTGAAATACAGGATCATGAAAGTGGAGCTAAATTCAAAGTAAATGGCCAGAGACTAAAACAGCTTTTTAAACTACGAAGCACAAAAGATGTGGAGTGTCCGATAGTCTGCAAGCCATCATATGAACAAGTAATGTGCTGAGGGGATTGTTTGGGTGCATCTAGCACTCGACCTGGTTTGATAGAAATTTCTTTCCCTTCTTTTCTATTTCGTTGTTTTTGTACATACTTGATGCTTTATTTTCTTTTGCTCTTAATTGAGTGTTGTCTTTTTCTTTATTTATTTTCAAGTCTTCTTTTATTCTATGAATATTTGTTTTATTTTTAGTTTATTTTCTTTCTTGAGGTTCTTCTCACTTCCAATGAGGACATTGTTAAGTCTAGGTGTGGGGTGGGGAAAACTTCCATGTTGAAAAAAAAAAATCAATAAAGAGTTTCTTTTATTTTGGGAGATATTGTATATGTTCGATTAATTTTTAAATTATTGTGCCTTAGTTATTAGATTGTAAAAAGGAAATATACATCATGACACTCACTTCTCATTATGACAATTCTAACATCATTTTCTAACCTTGGCATACATGAGAATTTGTAAACTCTACACTTACCTTTATAAAACCCATTTGCTCTTAGGTATGAGGTCTGTTATTGATTAATTCACGCACTTGTGTTTTGTACAAAAATAAAACTCATGTTCTATTTTGCATTGAAAAAAATAAAAAAAAGAAAAACAAAAAGAAAAATAAAGTCGGGAATGACAAGAACCCTTTAAGGCATGCACTACTCGGTGATACCCTTTGAGACAATAGTTGCTATTGTGTATAGACACCTTAAGTGTGTCATCCTTATCTCTCTTATTTATATATTTTATTTTATTGGCCCGATGATGGAATCCCAATCCTATTTGTGGATCTGGATCACAATCGGTATTTGATTGGCGTGGCGGAAGCCAATAAACCACGAAAACCCTTTTAGCACAAAAAAATCCTTTTGCCTTGGGTTGGTCCAAAAATCCATTTTCTTCGGACGGTCCAAGCCCGGGTTAACCCTCCGGAGTCAACAATGGATGATGCCGTGTACAAGGCCTTGGTGCACTCAAAACATCGTGTTTCATCACCAGCGTCCAACCAAGACAAGGAACCAAACTCATTTGTACGACGTCGTATGGCCGGCGCCGCGTTTCATGGTAAAAAGCACCAAAACGCCGTGTTTTTCTCCAAAACGTCCAACCGAGACACGAAGCTTATTTTCATAAAATGATGTCACTTATGGCCGACGTCGTATTTCGGGGATTTTACCCCCAAACGCCGCATTTTACTTCGAAGTTAGTTGCAACATGGAAGGAACCTGGAGTCCATACGACGTCGTTTAGGTCCGGCGTCCTACACCACGGCACAATTCCCGGATTCGGTCCAAGCCTCGATTAGGTCCACTTTTTTTTGATTTTATCAGCCGATTTTCTCGCTCATTTTAGTTGGGGCCTTAACCTAAACCCTAGGTCATTTGTGACCTAATCATTTCCTATAAATAGAGAACTTATGGTCCTATTTTGCATATGACTTTTTCTATGCATGAAGCTTCGGAATATTAACCCGATACGACTCATCCTTATGCCCGATGTCTGTTGAAGCTAAATTTAGAGCTACAGAATGCATCTTTTTGTATTCCGATCTCTTGGTTTCTTTTCAGCCTATTATCATTATACTCCCCACACTTGATCCCTAAGGCTTCATCAGTCATCAACATCAATCAGCCCTCAAAAAATTCATAAAAGCTTGTTTCTAGTCACCGCCATTGTGCTTTAAGATCCGGTTCGAAATCCAAATCAGCAGGTGGGACAGCCTGAGGGCTTTAAATTGGCCTTCAAACCACGATTTGTTTAATTTCGTTATTTATCATTTTCAATATTGTGGAGAAAAGATGTAATCACATTTAATTCCTTCCCACCCGATTTAACCTTATTATTTTCGTTTTCGTTTTCGTTTTCCTTTGCTTTCTTTTTTGTTTCTTTATCGCTTTCGTTTATCGCTTTTTTTTTATATATGGTTTTATGGCTTTCGTTAGTATGCCTTGATTGTTAAATTTCGTATCTTACTATGTTATGTGCCTGTTTTTAATGCCTTATCTAAACTCACCTCTCAAATTAGTAAAGGCCATATTTTGATGGGCGGAATAGAACAACTTATCCCTACATTTTGTACCCTTGCCCCCAAATCTGGATTCTCGGTTCTAGACCGATGAAGTCAATGTTAAACCTCTTCTAAGCTTAGTTTTCCTATACTAAGATTGGAAGAGTATTTTTTATTCTATTTTTGTTAGTTTTTGTCCTTAAAACTAACTGGTGACTCTGTTTTCTTATTTATGTCTCCTAATTTGCTTCTCGGCTTTTCGACTGAAAAATCACAAAAAGAGAGTTTTAGATCTAACAATTAGGCCATGGACCAAGACTCATCACCTTAGTCCGGGCTCATGGTCGGCGCCGCCAACCGTACGACGCCGGCTCTCCCGGGCACCAAACGATCAACGGGTAGGGCTTCGATCCAAGCTTGTGCTTTTAGACTGGTTTAGCCTAAAAGCCCTACGACAAAATTAAATTAACATTTAATTTATTTTATTTTTAGTTGTGAAATAATATCCCAGGTTTCTAAAAATAATTCCTAAAATAAAATGATTAATAAAATTTCCATTCACTTTTACTTAATTTATTCCAACTCGGATTATAAAAATCGAAAATCCTAATAAGAGATTCATCCCCACTTTCAAAAATCAAATCATTTCTAAAAAGAGAAAATCTCGCCAATTCGTAGGGAAACTCAAGCCTGGTTTTCGAACGGGGGCCGTGGTTCCTATAGTGGCAACTCCATTGGGGACTATCACTTATTAAGAGGGCGAAACTTGAAAGTTTGAGTTGTGAGTTTTCGTAATATATTTGCATTAGGCATCTTGCATTTGGGGAACCTCGAACATAGTTGTTTTTAATATTGTTTGACCTTTAGACTTTCCCCTTTTAAGAACAATTTTGGAAGAGGTTAAGAGGGCGAAACTTGAAAGTTTGAGTTATGAGTTTTTGTAATGTATTTGCATTAGGCATCCTACATTTAGGGAACCTCGAACATAGTTGTTTTTAATATTGTTTGACCTTTAGACTTTCCCCTTTTTAACAACAATTGTGGAAGAGGTATCTCTCCCCTCATAGCACGCTCTCTTCGGAGGCACCGAGGATTCATGCTTTTTCTTATCGTGCACCCCAGGAGGACTAAATGCTCGGACTATGAGAGACCATATATCCTACGTAGATTAATCCCTCTTTTGACCATAAACCCTTGGTTGTTTAGGTGCTACCTTGCCTCTTCATTTCCATGCTTGGATGAGTGTTGTTGCTTTTAGTATTTAATCTTTTACTTGTAAGCCTTTAGGTTAGGTTAGGAGTGTTGTTTAACCCTTATGTGGGTGCAAATAAAATACCATAATTAATTTCTTTGAGTCGGTTCATTATGTGCATTTTAGCCTAATGTCGAAAAGTTACCTTTCCTTTTTTAGGTTGGTCCATTAATTGCATTTCCGAGTTATCCCAAAAATTCATCTTAGTCTAAGCAGTCTAGGTTTCGGTAACCACCGGTCCCCAGTGCTTTGCTGACATCGACCACCCAAAAATTCATCAAAACGACGTCATATGGCCAACACCACATTATATGGTCAAAATCACCAAAATGTTGTATTTGGGTCGAAACAGTCTACCCGAGACACGGAGCTTATTTCATCAAAACGATGTCGTTTATGTCCGGCGCCGTGCACTTGGTTCCATTTCACCTAAAACGTTGTGTTTTGTCGAGAGTCTTGCTGCAACATGAAAAAGCTAGACGACCAAAATGACGCCATTTTGTCCTGGCGCCGAGCATCCCGGGATCCGGTTCTATTCCTTATTTTGGGTAAGTTTTTGTGATTTTCTAGCCGGTTCATGCCTTATTTTGGGCGGCTGTTTAATCGAAACCCTAGGTCATTTTTGTGACCTAATCCTCACCTATAAATAGATAGCTTACGCTCTCATTTTAATGAACGGATTTTCCTAAGCATTAGGCTGCCAAATACTAAGTCTGAAGATGGCTTTTCTCTATGCGTCATGCTTGCTGAACTTTGATTAAGAGCAACCAAATTTTAATGTATTCTAATCTCTTGGTCTTATTTCAGCTAATCTTTCCCTTCCTACATTTGAACACTAATCCCGCATTAGTTGTATACAACTTTCTCCTTACCTACACTCAAAACGCACAAAAAGCCTTTTCAATTCATCATCTGTCGCACCGTCGGATCTAGATTCAAGATCCAGATCAGTAGGTGGGACAACTTGAGGGCACCCATTTGATCTTTGCGACAGTTTATTCATTTTATGTTTTATTGCTTTCCTTATTGTGGACAAAGATGTGTCGCTTTTAAGTTTCTTCCCACCCGATGTAATTTTTATTTTCCGCTTTCGATTCATTTCGCTTTTCTTTTCTTTCTTTATTGCTTTCATTTATCGCTTTCGTATTTGCTTTTACTACTTTTGTTAGCATGCTTTGGTTGCCTTTATTTTCGCATGTAATTATGTTGTGTGCCTGTTTTTAATATGTTATTTGAACTCCCTACTTAAACTAGTAACGGTCGTTGTTTGACGGGTGGAATGGAAGGGCTTATCCCTACGTTTCATACCCTCGCCCGGAATCTGGATTCTCGGTTCTAGACCGATGGAGTCATTGTTTAACCTCTTCCAAGCTTAGTTTTCCCATACTAACATTGGAAGGGTATTTACTTATTTTATTTTTGTTAGTTTTTATTTCTAAAGCTGACTGGCGACTCCTATTTTTAATTTATTTCCTCTAATATGTTTCTTGGCTTTTCCGATTGGGAATAAAATAAATTGATTTTTGGATCTACCAACCAGTCCGGAGGCCGAGGCTGACCACCTCAGCCATAGCCTATGGTCGGCACGGCCAACCACATGGCCCTGGCTTTCGCTGGCGCCGAGTGGTTAGTTGGTGGGGCTTCGATCCAAACCGGTGTTTTCACACCACTTTTGCCTTAAAGCCACATGGCGGAATCAATCAAACCTTAATTTTTTCTATTTTTAGTTTTGAAATAATATCCTGGGATTTCTAAAAATAATTTCTAAAATAAAATAATTAATAAAACCACCATTCAACCCTATTTAATTTATTTTAACTTAACTCGTGAAATTTGAAAATCTAAATAAGAGATTTACCCCCACTTTCAAAAATTAATCTTCAAAACCCTAAATCATTTCCATCGTTAAAAAGAAAATTTTAAAACCCATAATTTGTGAGGAAGCTCGGGGCCCCCGGAGACCATGGTTCTTACAGAGTGGCGGCTCCACTGGGGATAATCACTTAATAAGAGGGCAAACCTTGAAAATTTGAGTAGTGAGTTTTAATAATGTATTTGCATTAGGCATCTCGCATTTGGGCAACCTCGAACATAGTTTATTTTTATGTTGTTGGACCATTAGGCTTTACCCTTTAAGAAAAATTTTGGAGGACGTTCGAATTGCTAACCCGGACAAGCCCAACTAGGCTTGATTATCAAAGGGGCGGTACCTCTTCCCTCATAGCACGTGCTCTTGGCTTACCTTGAACATAGTTTATTAAGAGGGCGAACCTTGAAAATTTGATTAGTGAGTTTTAATAATGTATTTGCATCGGGCATCTCGCATTTAGGAAACCTTGAACATAGTTGATTTTTATGTTGTTGGACCATTAGGCTTTACCCTTTAAGAACAATTTTGGAGGACATTCGAATTGTGAATCCAGACAGGCCCAACTAGGCTTGATTATCAAAGGGGACGGTACCTCTTCCCTCATAGCACGTGCTCTTGGATTACCTTGAACATAGTTTATTAAGAGGCCAACCTTAAAAATTTGAGTAGTGAGTTTTAATAATGTATTTGCATTAGGCATCTCGCATTTAGGCAACCTTGAACATAGTTTATTTTTAGGTTTTTGGACCATTAAGATTTACCCTTTAATAACAATTTTGGAGGAGGTTCGAATTCCTAACCCAAACAGGCCCAACTAGGCTTGATTATCAAAGGGGCGGTACCTCTTCCCTCATAGCACGTGCTCTTGGCTTACCTTGAACATAGTTTATTAAGTGGGCGAACCTTGAAAATTTTAATAGTGAGTTTTAATAATGTATTTGCATTAGGCATCTCGCATTTAGGCAACCTTGAACATAGTTTATGTTTATATTGTTGGACCATTAGGCTTTACCCTTTAAGAACAATTTTGGAGGAGGTTCGAATTGCTAACCCGGACAGGCCCAACTAGGCTTGATTATCAAAAGCGGCGGTACCTCTTCCCTTATAGCACGTGCTCTTGGCTTACCTTGAACATAGTTTATTAAGAGGGCGAATCTTGAAAATTTGAGTAGTGAGTTTTAATAATGTATTTACATTAGGCATCTCACATTTAGGCAACCTTGAACATAGTTTATTTTTATGTTGTTGACCATTAGGCTTGACCCTTTAAGAACAATTTTGGAGGAGGTTCGAATTGCTAACCCAGACAGGCCCAACTAGGCTTGATTATCAAAGGGGTGGTACCTCTTCCCTCATAGCACATGCTCTTGGATTACCTTGAACATAGTTTATTAAGAGGGCGACCCTTGAAAATTTGAGTAGTGAGTTTTAATAATGTATTTGCATCGGGCATCTCGCATTTAGGTAACCTTGAACATAGTTTATTTTTATGTTGTTGGACCATTAGGCTTTACCCTTTAAGAACAATTTTGGAGGAGGTTCGAATTGCTAACCCATAAAGGCCCAACTAGGCTTGATTATCAAAGGAGGCGATACCTCTTCCCTCATAGCACGTGCTCTTAGCTTACCTTGAACATAGTTTATTAAGAGGGCGAACCTTGAAAATTTGAGTAGTGAGTTTTAATAATGTATTTGCATTAGGCATCTCGCATTTAGGCAGCCTTGAACATAGTTGATTTTTATGTTGTTGGACCATTAGGCTTTACCCTTTAAGAACAATTTTGGAGGAGGTTCGATTTGCTAGTCCGGACGGACCCAACTAGGCTTGATTATCAAAGGAGGCGGTACCTCTTCCCTCATAGCACGTGCTCTTGGCTTATCAAGAGGCACCGAGAATTCATCCTTTTCCTGTCGTGCACTTGATGGAGGATTAAATTCTCGGACTATGAGACACCATGTATCCTACCTAGATTTTAACCCTCTTTTGACCATATATCCTTGGTTGTTAGGTGGTACTTTGTCTCTTCATTTGCATGCTTGGATGAGTGTGATTGTTTTTTAGATTTGACCATCTACTTATGAGCCTTTAGGGATAAGTGAAGAGTGCTGATTAGCCCTTACATAGGTGCAAATAAAATATCATAATAAATTTCCTAGAGTCGGTCCATTATGTGGATTTTAGCCAAAAGTCAAAAATTACCTTTCTCTTCTAGGCCGATCCATTAATTGCATTTTCAAGTCATCCTAAAACCTTTCTTAATTTAGGCTGTCTAGCCAGTCACCGCCAATAAGTCCAAAATGGTCTTACCAAGAACCCCTTTATCATTTCAATTAGTTAGTCTTCGATTTTTGGCCTTCTTTTTTATTTTTCTACATTTTCCATGTTTCATTTTACATTTTTCATTTAGCCAAAAGTAAATTCATCTCAAATTAGGCGAGTCCATTTTGCATTTTACATTTTTTATTTAGCCAAAACAAAATTCATCTCAAGTTAGGTGAGTTCATTTTGCATTTGCATTTAGCAAAAATAAAATCTATCTCAAATTGGGTGGGTCAATTTGCATTTTCCTTTTTCAGTTAGCCAAAATAAAATTTATCTCAAATTAGGTGAGTCCATTTTGCATTTGCATTTAGCCAAAATAAATCCATCTCAAATTAGGTGGGTTAATTTGCATTTTCCTTTTTCATTTAGCCCAAAACAAATCCATCCGTAATTAAGAACAATCATTTATGCATTCCAGTTGTGCATTAGCCAAATAACAAAATCATCCCAAATTGAGTTATAAGCATCATTACATTTCATTTGTTTTGCATTGTTTATATGCATCTAAATAAAAAGCATTCTTGGTCCCTTCAGGTCTCGCACTTGAGCTCATTCCTTCCAAAAGTGGTATACGTTTACATGGTACTAAGCATCATCTTTTGGGCTGTAGAATAGGGAAGTCTACTACAATTGAGTATCATTGGAACCTGAGCTCCAAAAGGTTAGAATGCCTCAAAAGGAGTTTGACACATCTTCATCCCGCTTTGCACCTCGGTCTACATTGCAGCCTACACCGATGCGACTCGCCTTGGTGCATACCACACCAGCTTCAATCTATTTTCCGTCAAAGGACAATACCTAAAAGAATTCCCTCCGATGGACGGGCAGTAGAACAATCTCATATCCTTGCCTTGCTCAATGAAACCTTAGCCAAAATGGAAGCCCAGATTGAGGCTATCCTAAGAGAGACGAAGAAGAAGAATTATTAGGAGGAGGAGGAGGTCCTCCACCCCCACTATCTCCTCCAGGCACTCCCAAACATGACCCAAGCCTAATCCATGTATAGATTAGAAGAACAAATGTTAAGGGAGTCATCCATGTTTAGTAATCACTACTTTGACCATAAGGGATTCACATCAATCCGAAAATAGAAGCTAGCCCCTAAGTTCATTATGCCCGATATCATTTTTTGAGGTTCCGAGAATCCCCATCACCATGTTCGTAACTTCTTAGGAGCAATGACTCTTAAGAACATACCAGAAGACACGTACTACATCATCTTCCCATGTACTTTTGACAATGATGTAATGATGCGGTTGACCCATGTAAGGCCACCAATTGGAATGATCGGTGTAAGGAGTTTCTACACCTATACTCCTACAATATCGATCTACCTGTCACACTTAGAGACTTGGAGTTGATAAAGCAATATGAGAAAGAGAGCTTTACGGACTTTCTCACCGGATGAAGGGCAAAGGCTACCCACATGGTAGACCAACCTTCCGAGAAGGACCAAGTAGGGATCATTGTGAAGAACCTTCAACTCGTCGTAGGAACCACGGGCAGCGGGGCCGACCAAGCTTCTCCATGGGTTGGCGTTAGGTTCTTTTTTTTTTTTAAAGCCGGAAAATGATTTTAAGGTTTTGAAGATTGATTTTTGAAAGTGGGGATTAACCTCTTTCTAAGATTTTCGAATTTTATTAAATTAAGTTAAAGATGAATTAAATCAAATTGATTGGCAGCTTTATTAATTATTTTATTTTAGAAATTATTTTCAAAAGTCTCGGGATATTATTTTTTAACCGAACAAAATAAATAACATTAGGGTTTCGGATATGCCGCGAGGCTTTAAGGCCAAACCGGTGTGAAAACGCCAGCTTGAACGACCACCGACCACTCGGTGTTGGCCGCCACCAAGCACCTAGCGGTCAGGGGCACCGGCCACGAGCCACGGCTGAAGAAATCAGCCTCGATCTTTGTCCTAGTGGGCAGGTTTGGAAGCCTAAATTTTTACCTGCAATCGAAAAAAGCGGAGATACAAATTTGAATAGAGATAAAGCAAAAGAGGAGTTGCTAGTAAGTTTTTAGGAGAGAAAAACTAACAAAATACAATAAATAAAAATTGCTCTTCAAATCTTATTATAGGAAAACTAAGACTCGAAAAGGTTAAAAAATAACTCCATTGGTCTCGTAACCGAGAATCGATTCGGGGCGAGGGTACTAAACATAAGGATAAACCCTTCCGTTCCGCTCGTCCGAAGACGACCATTACTAGTTTGAGCAAGTGAATTAGAATAATGTACTAAACAAAAGCAAACAAGATGCTACACGGAAACTTAAAGCAGCCAAAACATTATAGAAAGTCAGTAAAAAGTAAATAAAAGGAAAGCAAGAAAGAAAGTAAAGGCAAAAGAAAATAAAACCGAGAAACTAAAATGATTGCATCGGAGGGGAGGAAATAAAAGTGATACAGACTCTTCTCCATAATACGAAAATCAATAAATAAGCATAAAATAAATAACCATTTGAAAGCCAAATTGGCGCCTCAGGTTGTCCCACTTATCGATCCGGATCTCCGTACTCGGATATGGTGATGCGACGGTAGTGAATTAAGAAAAGGGCTTTTTGTAAATTTTTTGGAGATGAGTAGGTATATGAATGAACGATGGAGTTTACTGGTTCAAATGTGGTGAGATTGGAGACTAGAATGAGAACAGGCTAAAAAGACAAAGAGATCGAATACGGATGGGACTATTCAAGTAGCTCTTAGTTGATTTTCAACGAAGCATAACATTAACGAATAAGTTGTTTGGACTGCTTTTGGCACGTGACACTTAGGATGAAGCCGTAGTTGAAATGAGAGCTGAAGCTCTCTATTTATAGGGGAGAAAATTAGGTCACAAATGACCTAGGGTTGCCCTCGCCGCCCGTCCAAAGCCGAACAGAAATGGTAACAAAAACTAGGCCAAAACGAAGTGATAAAACCGGATAAAATTGGATAGAATCCTCGCTCAGGGCACCAGCCACCCAGGGATGCCTAGGGTTTCATGCCCTTCGTGTTGCAAAGGGAGTCTTCAGGCCAAAACGCGGCGTTTCACTTGACAAATCCAGCAGGGGGCGCCGGCCATACGGTGACGTTTTGAGGGAGGAAGCTCCTAGTCTCGGGCGGACGGTCTTGGAGCTTAAACGCATCACATTGAAACTTGTGATCATGAAATGCAGCGCTTAACCCCGTCTTGAGGTCTTCAGCTCCGTGTCTAATTGGAAAAAAGTGAATTGTAGAATTCCGAGCCTAGAATTTCCTAGTATGCAGCGACTCGGACTTTGTTGTCTCTGGAGGCTTGACTCGGGGCTTGGACCGTCCAAAATAAAAAGGGATTATTAGACCGGCCCAAGGCAAAAGGCTATTTATTTTGTGTTGGGGGTTCTCTCGTGGTTTATCGGCTTCTGTCGCACCAATCAAATTCAATCCATGATCCAAATCCTCGGACAAGACTTGGGATTTCATCATCGAGGCCAACGATATAAAATACAAAATTAACGGAGATAAGGGACGACATATTTTGGGTGTCTATAGTTAGCCCTCACTTTTACCGAGTTTGAAAGACGAAGGGCCAAAGTAGGCACCAAAGGATACTTACCTTGATTTTGTATGGTGTTTTTCATATTGATTGTTGTGTAATGTGTAGAATTGGTTGAAGTCCGATAAGAGGGTCCTAAGCTTGGCTTGATCAAAGCCTCGAAGCTTGGTAAGTTTTGATGCTGAAACTTTGATTGTTTTTGATCCGAAGTTTGGCTTGATAATCTACTATACTAACATGCTTGTTAGTGAATAACCATATTGACAAAAATTTAGTGTTTGAGCTGAATAATTTAGCGGAAAATAGACTGAAAATTTAATCCGCACAAGATGGTTCAGTGGGTCCAAAAGCTCCCACTTGCATGCAATGATGCCAAACACCCACTTGCTATGCTTAATGAGACTTTACAAGCTACCCCATCAGCCTAGGGCTACAAGGCCGCCGTGACGGGACACCACCTCTCCTCGTGGCCGCGCCACTAAGCCTTTGGCAGGCCTGGCCATGGCGTGCTTCGCCGAATTCCCTTGGTTTCCCTTGCCTTTTTGACTCTTATCTTGTATGCTTGGCTTGGCTTGACCGAATGGATCAATAAAAGGGGAGTTTAGTGTGTTCATTTGCACACTTCAGCTTACTCCTCTCTTGCTTTCTAGCTCTTGTTGTGCTCTTGTTTTCCTCTTAAGAAAACTAGTTGGTTTTCAAAAATTTTCTCTCCAATGATGTCTAGAAGAAAGACTCATCCTACCGGAGGACAAGGGCTGAGAAGTTAGTCCAGGATAACTTCTTGGAACGGGAATGTCATCCTCACAATGAGTGGAATCCAAATGACCTCTTGGTGGAGGCTGAGAATCATGTTTTTTCACTTGCCATTACTCCTTTGGTAAACTAGTTGGCTTAAACCTCTGCTTTTGCTCACTTAGAGTAGTACTTTGACTAAAAAATCTTGTTGGATTTTTATCTTAATGAAAGGCTCAATTCAAAGTAGTGAAGCCATACCCAAATTCATCGAGACTTGTAGAAAGATGCACTACCCTTTGGAAGATGTCACGCACAACGCTGGTTTTGGTTCCCTCTTCCTTGCTTTAAAATCACCTTTGTGACAAAAGAGAGCGAGATCCCACTAGGGCTATTAGTAAGTGCTTTTGGGATACCACTAATACTTTTCCATATTCCCTTCAAGGAAATCACTATTACTCCTTTTGACTTTTCTATTTTATCCGGTTTGGGGTTCTCGAGGGAGCCTCTAGTCTACGATCGGTATTTGTACAAAGATCATGGCTATCTTCGTCATCTCTTTGGTCCCGTGGCTAGTAGGTTTCATTGGGAAAACTTCTTTAAATATACCATTCTTTTCAAAGCTTTTGAGGATGTTAGGTTTTGGGCTCGACATTCTCCACAATAATAGGTCTAAATCATGCTTGCTCTCTTATTGAGCACAATACCCTTTTCGACCAAGCCTCTAAGGTTCACGTTCAGTATTTGGTGAACTTAGCGGACCTCGATAAAATAAAGGAGCTTAACTAGGGGGCACCTACGTACACTTGCCTCATAAGAGGCCGCCGTGCATGCTGTGCGACACACTAAACTCGAGATAGACTTGACCAACTATCTTCCACTATGTGACTTGTGGAAGATCATTGAGGTATGATTTACTTCTTCACTTATTTCCAATGTATTTTTATCTTGTGTGGATAAAAATCTTGTTTTGTAAAAATTTAGCCATGGTTGTATGAATATTTCCCGCACCTTTCGCCCGGCCCAACAAATCGTCCAACGTTTCGGCCTCCGTATCGTGGGGGAATCCATCTTCAATGGCCTAAGATCCATGACATAGGCTTCGTGGGATCTTCCCATAACCGTGTAGCTTCGGTATGTCAATTTTAAGCTCTACTTTACCTCAAAATATGTCCCGAAAAAACAATTTCTTCACTATTGTCTTGCTGCCCCTACCCACTACCTATGGTGGACCTTGTGGGCTTGGTGGTGGCCAGCGCTAGCCTTGGCCGTGCATGTTCTATGCCCATTTTCTTATTGTTTTTTGTTTTTGCTTGCTTGTGTTTTTATGAATCCTGTATGTGTAGGCAAACTTTCATCCTTGGGCCTAACTCCAACTCCCTTCAAGTGAAATTATTGCACGGGAGTGAAGTGAAAGGACGAAATTATTTGAGGGTCCTTTTGGGTTTTGTTGGTAACTTGGTGAGATAGTCACACCACAAATTCGTGACAACACATGGCCTCCATTTGTTCCTCTTGATCCACCGCCAACCATATTCTACCTCTTTCCCAATAAGAGCAAGTGGAAGCGACCACCGGTATCCCTATACCCAATTCTTGAATTTATACATGTCTTATGCACATCATGTGGGCAGATTATGACTCAGCTGGTGAGTTTCCACTTCTTTCTCTCTTTTGTGTAGTTGCATTTCTTGTATGGAAATTAACTTTATCTTTTATAGCTTGCTCCAAAGGATATCCACATTCCAAGTCTTGATGTGGATGTTTCTTAACTCGGGGAATCTCCCGTTATGTAAGGATTCTTGAAATCCCCGAGGAAGAATGTGTTGGGCATCCTTTCCCGTAAACTAGCTAGGGGTAAGAGCTTCATGCTCTTTACTTTTAGTTGTATGCTAAAAGTGTTTTGCTAATACCATTAAATAAATTTTGTAGTTCGATCGGGAGCAATCTTGAGCCATGAGCAATCTTGAGCCATGTCTATCGAGTTCAATTTGCTCTTAGGGGCATTTGAGACTTCCTTACTAGAAGGACTTCCCTAACTTTCCGGTTGATTCTTTGGTTAGTGAAGTGCTAACTATTTTGAGTTTTTAGTAGGTGTGCTAATCGCTCCGTCATTTTTGTAGAGGTGCCGATCTAGAGTGTCTTCATCGGAGGTTTCCTTGGTGTCCCGGGAATCTAACACATCAATCTAGCCAATAAGCACCTTCATATGGTACATCAAGAGCAGGTACCTCATGGCGTTCTTCACGACTTGGGCATCTTTGAAGTACTTCGAAGGGGGCATAACACATCTAGGCATAGTTTTTCCAGTGCGAGGCCTAACTTTGCTGAAGAGAGTCTAAACATTCTGCCCCTTCAAGCATTTAATTGTCATGGGAACCCGCTTTACTTCCACTGGGCTTCTTACAGTGGACCTTCTCATGAAGCATCTCAATCTTGGGACCACAAAGTTAGCTCTTCTCGAGGTGGTGGAGACAGTCGATTTTCCACGTCCATCTTGGAGGACTTCGAGAACTATATCTTTGTTGATGCTTTCGATGGCGACGATTGATGAATCCCTTGTAGGGTGCTTTTCTTTAATATTTAGTATTTTGTAAGATTGTGACTCTTATGCAATGAGATGGAATGCAAATATTCGATTTTAAAAATGTTTTCTTTATTAAATATGATGTAAAAATTTGTAGGAAAAATTACAAAGACAAATTGTAAAAGAATTGGCACTAGCCCCCATTCCCCGAAAAGAAAATAATAAAAATAAAAATTGGAATTCTTAAGCGCATGGTCCGGAAATAAATATGGCTTCCGCAGAAATTGGTTGGAGCAGTAAATAGATAATGGTCCAAGGAGTGCTCGGACAAGAGAAATAAGCCGAACCGGCCTATCCAAGGCCGTGGCCGGCGCCCGCCACCTAGAAAACACAAGCCCGGCGAATGTTGGTGGTGCTAGTGCAGTAGTACTCTTATGCATGGAAATCGCTATAAATTGACTCTTACCGATGACCAAAAATTATGCCTTCCTAACGTTTTATCGCAATTCTCGTAGAAAAATAGATCCTAACAAAAATTTCCCAAGTGCCTATAATATTCCCACTAATTTCACGAAATGAATTTCATGACTCGATTTATCTCGTTGGATGCATGAGATGGCAAAGACAGAGTGGACGGGTGTATCACAAGATAGGCTGAATACTTTATTCAAGATTTGCCAAGTGAAAGTCTATTGGACTTTTTAAGGGTCGTTATGGCCTATTAGGATCCTCACCACCATGTTTTGAGGTTTGGGGATAAGGAATTGTGCCCCCTTCCTAAAGAGTTTGATGTCATTCTAAACATTCAATGCTCGTACTAAACCCGTCATGCCCAAATCTTCTAAAAATCTACGTGAGACCTACAAATATCTTCCGAATCTAAGCAATAGGAATCTAGGTTGGATTCTCATCGGGAATTAGGTGAACCTAATGAAACATTATCGCCGGATATATGCATTCTCCAAGGCGACCATTATCCCAAGATGGCAAGCTATTATCACCTACCCGATAGGCGGTTTCTCGTTGGTAGGAGGTCGTGGGGACATGGCGCCAGCGACACTATCGAGCTTGGTTTAGCAGCTTGGAGAATTATTTTTCTCTAACGCCGCTAATAGTTGCTGAAACTATAATAGGCCTAGACTGGGTTGAGGCCAATCCGGGAAGATTTTGCTAGGGGGCCCATGTTGTTGTAGGTAAGCAAATAACGACTAAGACCAAATGGTGGGAACCGGTCGGCGGCGCTGGCCACAGGATGATTGTCCAACGCCGTCGAGGCCGAAGCTCGTCTTGTTCTCGCTGAAAGTCTCTATTTTTTGCTTTTCCGCTATTTTTCGCTTTCGTTTATCTCTTTTTTTAATTTTACTTTTCTCCTTGGGCCTTAAAGAAAGGTCAAATTTTGACCGTGCAGGCTTACTTTTTTATTAAATAAAAGTAATTTTTATGCTCACCTTTATACTTTATATTTTAGTATTATTACTCACCTAGAGGTATAAATAAATTGGACCGCCTAATTGGACCGTCCTTAAAGTTAATTAAAATAATTAAAGAATTGATTAAATAAGTGGACTCGCCTAATTGATTTATCCAAAATAAATAAATAAAGAGACCATTTGGTTGGACGGTCAAAATAAATGATTATAGAGATAAGAACCAAAAGGAAATATTTCGATCCGCCAGCCCAACATTGTCCGGTGGTGGTCGGCGCTTGCCATGGCATGGCCTAGTTAGGCCAAGCTCGGCCCATCGTCTAGTGGTCGTGCTAAATGTAATATTTCTTAAGTTGATCCAAATTTATGCACTTAAATTTCTTAAGTTGACCCAAAGTTGATCCAAATTAGTTAATTTTACTACCCCCGCCGGCAGTATTTGACTAAGTATAAATAGGCCTTGCCACATAGGCCTAAATTTTCCTCGTGGATCTTGGATTGGCGCTTTAATCACCTTGAGGACTAAGTCTCCAACCTATGGATTTCGAGATTTCACTCTCTTGTTAAATGGTCTTAATATATGTGCCTCGTTATATTTGGACATTATGCAAAGCGTTAAGGCGTATGTCATCTAGCAACACTAACTCTTCGTAGCATGCCTTAGCCCACTCCGCTTCCGAAACTTGACTTTTAGCAATTATTCTTAACGAGGGAATGACGATCTCTATTGGAAGGATCTGTTTCCATGCCCTACACTAGCAAGTAAGGGGTTACTCCCGTAGAGGTCCCGATGGAGATTCTATAGCCCTATAAAGCGAAAGGCGACTTATCATGCCAATCCTTATAGTTGATCGCCATCTTCTCCACTATTTTACGAATGTTCTTGTTGGCGACCTCGACTACTCCATTGGTTTGAGGACAATACAGAGAAGACTTATGGTGCTTTATCTTGTATTTGTCCAGCAGGTCCGCTAGTTCCTTCTTGAAGTGACTACCATGGTCACTAATAACTCATGGGGTATCCCATAACGACAAATGATGTTCCGAGTAATGAACTTAGCTACTTGCTTCGATATCGTAGTTGCATAAGAGGTTGCCTCTACCCACTTGATGAAGTAGTCGATCGCAACTAACACCAATTCGTGACCGCCTTTCCTTTAAGGGTCATTTTGCCAATAATGTCAATTCCCTAAACCGAGAATGGCCAGGGTTATGCAAGTGTCGTGAGAAAAGATGGTGGTTATTGTCTGTAAATTTGCATACACCGACACTTATGGCATTTTTTAACAAACTCATCGCTGTCCGATGCCATGGTCGACCATTAGTATCCAAGTTTCTGAATCTTATGAACCAACTTCTTTCCATTCATATGGAGTCCACATTCCCCACCATGAATTTCATCCATGATGTGCTCTGCTTCATGTTGGTTGTGACAAAGTAAGCGTATTTCCATGTTGGTTTTCTTGTACAGCTTGCCCTTAGTTAATGAAGAACCGAGCCGCCAACATCCCGATGGCTCGTTGGGCTCTAGGCATGGAGTCCAATAGATACTCGTGCTTATCCAAATATTGGTATATGTCATGATACCAACTAGTTTGGTCGATATTAGACACTTCTAATGCATAGATGAGCGCGAGTTAACTCCATTGCTCTATATGAACGGGCATTAAATGAATGCTATTTGGGATATTGATCATGGATGCTAATTTTACTAAAGCATTCGTGAATTGATTATCTTCCCTAGGAAGGTAGGTGAAAGCAATGTTTTTGAAATGTTTAGATAACTCAATCGGATGTGCCTAGTAGGGTGCCAAGGCTTCACTACGTACCTTCCATTTTTATAAAATCTAATTAACGATCGGACCGGAGTCACCGAAAACCCTTATGTTCTTGGCCATGATCTCAATAGCAGCTTCAAGTCATGTGATGCACGCTTCATACTCGTGGTGTTGTTAGTGACCTCAAAATTCAATTTGACTGAAATGGGAGTATGCGCTCCCTCCGGTGAGACTAGAAGAATCCCTACTCCAAAGCTCTTCCGATTGGAAGCTTCGTCAAAGTATATTGTCCAAACGTACAAGTCTACTTGTAGGATATTTTCGTCTAGAAAGTCAAGGTGTTCGAGTTGCGATTCAGCTTATAGGTAGATTAGTTAGGAATTCTAACACTACGCTTCCTTTGATCACTTTTTAAGGGACATACTTGAGTTCGAATTCGACAAAGCATGATAGTCCATCGTGTTATCTTGCTCGCTTATAGTAGGTTGCTCAAGGATATACTTAATGGGATCCATGGGTGCTACCACATGTACTCGTGTGGGCTAACATGTAGTGTCCGAGCTTCTTGGTAGCCCGGACTAATGATGTCTTCTTTAATGGCATGTATCTAGTCTCATAATCTAAGAATTTCTTACTTAGATAATATATCGCGTGCTCTTCTTTCCCGTCTTATTGAGCTAGCATGGCTCCCATAGCCATCTTTGTCGTAGTGAGGTACAAAAGTACAGGTTTCCCTGGTTGAGGTTCAATTAGCACTCGGAGGGTTAGCTAAGTATTCCTTAACCTTTTCAAATGCTTGTTGGCACTTGATATCCCAAATAGGCTCGCACCTTTCTTCAACTTCTTGAAAATAGGTTCATAGACCATAATCAATTTTGATATTAAACGACTAATGTATTGTAAACGTCCTAGGAAACCCCATATCTCCTTCTTTGTCTTCGACGACGTAATCTCCTGAATAGCTTTGATATTAGATTGATCAACTTTAATTCCTTTAAGACTCGAAAACATAGCCTAATAGTTTGCTCGAGGATACCCCAAAGGCACGCTTTGGGGATTAAGTCACATTATGTATTTTCTCGCTCTTTCGAAGAATTTTCTCAGCCGGGTAAGTGCCCCGCCCTATCCTTGGACTTTATGATCATGTCATCTACTTAGACTTCGGTTTGCTCGTGGATCATGTTATGCAATAGTGTTGTAGCCGTCCTCTCGTTATGTTGCATTGACGTTCTTGAGCCTAAATGACATCATCACGTCCCAAGACATCCCCCATTGAATGATGAAGGTTGTCTTCTCCATGTTCTCTTTGGCCATCTTCACCTTATTGTAGCCTCGCATAACTGTTCATGAATGAAAGCAAAGCATGCTTCACTGTGTTGTCTATAAGGAAGTCAATATGAGACAGCAGAAAATTGTCTTTGGGACTTGCTTTATTAAGGTCTCTGAAGTCGACACATATCTAAACCCCGTAGTCCTTCTTCTGAGCCAATACTCGTGTTTTCTACCCTTTGAGGATAGTGAACTACCTTCATGAACCTAGCCTCAAATTTTTCTCGAGCCTCTTAATTTTCAATGCCCACTCAGGTTTCATCCTTCTTAGCTTATGTTTAACCGGCTTGGCATCTTCGCAAAGTGGAATTTTATGTTCCACTATACTTGGATCTATCCCCGACATGTCTTTGTAGGACCATGCAAAGACATCTATGAACTCTATAAGGAGCAAAGTAAATTGCTTCTAGTCTTATGGATCCAAGTGTTTTCCTAGTCTTAACCTCTTAGGGTTGATCAACCGATCCTAAATTAATTGTTATTGTTTCCTCCATTACTCGGTGAGTGATTTTGTGATCATCCATAGCTTTTATTAATTCTTTAGGGATTTCTTGTTCATCATTAAAGGCAAAACAATTGAAAATAGGAGGAGACAAGGAGTAGGCAGAAAGGTTCATTTTATTGAGTGAAGGAACGAGTACCTCGGACTCGAAATTGAAGATGCGGAATTGGAAACAACAAAATTAGAAAAAGAAAACTAGAAACAATAGGAGGATAAACAAAAGCCCTAGTACTAGACTTAGGAAGGGGATGCACTCCTAAGCTAACGATGAATTCTTGGCCCTCCTCGGCATCGATGCAAGTAACGTGCTTGGACCCTTTATCCTAGGCATTGATGATGAATGTGGATGGATCGAACTATGAGTGCGACATGGCTTATGACAAGTACTCAAGACCGAATTCCCTCTAGGTTCTTCTCTTATCCGAATAGAAGATCGAAGATATTATTCCCACCAGAGTTGGTCCAATGTGGTAGGACTATCCTTCTTCGAGGAGGTAGGGTGCCCCCTTTTCTAATATATAATAATCATTAAAATCTCTAAGCCATGAACCAAAATACCCTTTTCTTTAAGAAAGTAAGGCTCAGGAAAACCATAGTAAATCTTTCTCTCAAGAATTTCCCATCTAGAGTATAGAGAAAGGGCTTGATAGAACAGATTGTGTGAGGTGCAATCCCTCTAGTATGAATTTCCCACTTGGCTTGGGCCACTTTCTTAGTAGTAGGTTAATAGCCTAGCCTAAATTTATAGTTGTTAGTCGACTCAAGGGGTGGAAAGATAGGGTGGTATGCCCTTCGGCCAACTAGACTAGAAAGTACCCCTTCTTCTTAAGCATCAAGTGGACGCTAGGGTTGCCATAAGGATTGAAGTTAAGAGGTGCTTCATCCTTGTCTAAGGCAACAATAGTCTCAAATCCGTATAGCTCTTATCATTGGCATTATGCTCGATCTCAACCACAGATTCCTTGGAGGTGATAGTAGCATAAAGATTATCCCCTTAATGGTTATAACCTCGACCTTTGATGATCATCTTAACCTTCCAAGCAAAGTGTAAAGGGCACTCGCTTGATGATCATGTAACCAAGGGCATCCTAAGAGCAAATTGAATGTTGCTGGGATATCTAGGACTTGGAAGTCAATATTCCTCACTATTGGCCCTATGTTGATTAGTAGGTCAACATTCCCAAGACTGTTCTCTTAGAATTGTCGTAGGCTCAAAGATGGACAGATCTGTTTAGAGAGTTGTTGCTCTCTAATTCCTAACCTTTCGATGGTCCTCCAGGGACAAACATTCACAACTGATCTATTGTCTACTAAGGTTAGGGAATGAACTTGTTGATGCAAGTTACAATAAAATAAAGGGCATTATTGTGTACATCGCCTTCTTCAGTGGAGATCCTTTTGATCAAAAGTAGGTTCCGTCCCTACCGTTAACCAATTTTACTACTTCCTCAGGTGTGGTTTTAGAAGATACCTTAATCTTGCTAAGAGTTTAAATTAAGGCATGTCTATGTTTCTAGGAAGTAGATATAAGTTGTCGATTGAAATGTTAGCTTTTAACTTTTGAAGTCGTTTTAGGACTCGGGTCTTCTTCCTTAGCAACTTCAGGTTCTTTTGGGGGCTTCTTGAGTCTCGTTGTGGACCCAAGGGTGCATTATGTCATCCAAATCTAGCAAGGAATTGGACTTCGGACCTTTAGGTTCTCCCTAAAAGTCTTCTTCTTCTAAGCCTCGAAGTTGTTGTCATTGTCAGCACTATTGTTTCTAGCTTTGTAGACATCTTCGTCATCACTTGCCTATAACCCATGGACTTCTTGATTTAAAGTAGGCAAGCTAAGAAGTGGTTTGGACTCATCAATGTCACGAATGAAAACAGACGGGTCCCACCGCCCGGAATGGGTTTAGTAAAAATAGCTAAGGTGCCATTGAAAGGATTTTTGTTGTTACTTGGTTTTGGGTAGCCTTAAGTAAAGGAAGTTGACCATTTTGGAACATAGTCCCGAGTTTGTTCTTGAACATCTAGCATTGCTCGATGTCGTGTCCTTGTGCACGATGATATTTACAAAATTTTCCCGCGTCCTAGTTTTTAGATTGTTCCACGGTTTTTTATTCCGTACTAATGGGCGACAATTCTATCTTTCCCTTAGCCAGTAGACGGTTAAGGGCTTGAGTATAGGTGATATCAATAGGAGTGTAGTCAGTATACCCGTTGAGGGCATTGACATTTGCACCCCTACTAGTATTGCCTATATTAGAGGTTTTCTTATCTCTTGATTGATAATTACACCTCGTCACGACTTTTGTGGTCGTGGTGGAGAACTTTTCTTCTATCAGCATGCCGACATCACTAAGGGTTGAGAAACTCATCATAGGTAGGAACTTGAGATGCCGATTGTATGTAGGCCGAAGGTTTTTCATAATGATTCTAACTTGGTCTTTATCGAAAGGTCGGTCTACCATCTAGGCAACCTTTGCCCTCCAACTAGTGAGAAAGTCTCGTAAGGTTTTCTTTCTCACCATGCTTGATTAACTCCAAGTCTCTAAGAGTAACTGGTAAATTAATGTTGTAGGAGTATTGATGTAGGAACTCCTTGTATAGATTTGTCCAATTGGTGACCTTGCGTGGCTCAACCGCATTATACTACTTCATTACATTTGTATCGAAAGTCCATGGGAAGATGATGTGGTAAGTGTCTTTCGGTATGCTATTAAGAGTCATTACTCCTAAGAAGTTGCAAACATGGTGGTGGGGATTCCGAGAACCTCGAAATTTGATATCGGGATGGTAAACTTAGGGGTAATTTCCCTTTAGGGATTGAAGTGAATCCCTTGTGATGAAAGTAATGATTACTAAATATGGATGACTCTCGTAACATTTGTTCTATCTCGTTCTATGCCTGGATCGGGGAGAGGCTTAGATTCATGCTTAGGGATTCATGCTTGGGACTATCTCGGACGAGATAAACTACGTGGAGGCAAGGGACCTACTCTTCCTCCTCTTTTTAGTTGCTTTGCTTCCTCAACTTTTTTATCGTCCTCAATTGCTTTTAGGATAGCCTTAAGCTTGCTCGATATAGACATTATTTTTTGATCTTGAGCGTCTATCCCAGCCTTCCACCCCGGCTAAGTTCTCATCAAGCAAAGCGAGAATAGGAGACTGTTCACGTGTTCCATCCATTGTAAGGGAATTCTTTCTATGTACTATTTTATGACGAAAAATATACTCGAATCAGTGTAGTATGCACCGAAATATATCGCACCGGTGTAGATTGCGAAGTATAACATGATACGGAGCGGGGAGAAGATGTATCGGACTTCTTGTTGAGGCGTTCTAACCTTTTGGAGCTTGGATTTCAACGGTACTCAATTGTAGTAAACTTCCCTATTTTGTAGCCAAAGGATGAGGCTTAGGACCATGTGAAAGAATAACACTTTTCGAAGGAAGGGACTTCAGTGCAAGACCCAAAGGGACTAAGAATGCTCTTTATTTGGATGCACATAAGGAACGCACATAAAAATGGAGTGTACGCAATGATGTTTATGACTTAATTCAGGGATGATTTTTATGATTTGGTTGATGCGTAATTGGAATGTACGAATTATTATTCCTAAATAGGAGATGAATTATTTTGGCTAAATGAGAAATGGATTTTCCTAATTTGAGATGAATTTATTTTGGCTAAATGAAATATGGAAATGCAAAACGGACTCACCTAATTTGAGATGAATTTATTTTGGCTAAATGAAAAATAAAAATGCAAAACGTACTCACCTAATTTGAAATGAATTTGTTTTGGCTAAATGAAATATGAAAATGCAAAACGGGCTCACCTAATTTGAGATGAATTTATTTTGGCTAAATGAAATATGAGAATGCAAAACGAACTCACCTAATTTGAGATGAATTTATTTTGGCTAAATGAAATATGAAAATGCAAAACGGACTCACTGAATTTGAGATGAATTTATTTTGGCTAAATGAAATATGAAAATATAAAACACACTCACGTAATTTGAGATGAATTTATTTTGGCTAAATAAAATGTGAAAATGCAAAATAGGAATGGAAAAAGATAAAAGATGTCAAAATCTAAAGACAGACCGACCAAAAGGATAGAGAGGTCCTTGATAGAACCCTTCTAGATTTACCAGCGGTAACTACCTAGACTGCCGAAAGGAGGTTTTAGTACGACTCGAAAATGCAAATAATGGACCAACCTAAAGGGAAAATATATTTTGACTTTTGGCTATATGCATACAATGGATCGACTCTAGGAAATTTTATTAAGATATTTTATTTGCACCCGTGCAAGGGCTAATCAAGCACTCCTCATCTATCCCTAAAGGCTCACAAGTAGAAGATTAAATCTAAAACAACTACACTCATCGAAGCATACAAATAAAGACAAGGTGCCACCTAATAGTCCAAGATTTATGGTTAAAAGGGGGTTAAGACTAGGTAGGATACATGGTGACCGATAGTCCGAGGATTTAGTCTTCCGTGTGGTGCACGACAAGAAAAAATGCTAGAAACCTCGGTGCCTCCCGGTAAACTAAGAGCGCATGCTACGAGGGAATAGGTATCGCTTCCATTGGCAATCAAGCCTAGTTGGGCTCGCTTGGGTCACAGTAGGAGTCTCTTACCAAAAGTGTTTAACAAGGGTTTAAAAACCTAATAGACCAACAACAATAATAAACTATGGTCAAAGGTTGCTCAAATGCTAGATGACTAATGCAAATACTTTATTAAAACTCACTATTCAAATTTTCAAATTTCTCCCTCTTAATAAGTGATTTATCCTAAGTGGAGTCGCTACTATAGGAACCACGGACGGCGGGGCCGACCGAGCTTCCCCACCGTAGGAACCAACGCTAGCGGGAAACCACCATAGGGCTGAGCTTCCCCATGGGTGTCGGGTCTCCCTTTTAGAAAATGATTTTGAAGATGATTTTTGAAAGTTATTAAAAATGGGGATGAACTTTTTATTAAGATTTCGAGTTTTTAATTAAATCGATTTAAAGCGAATTAGGCAATCTTTGAATGGCGGTTTTGTTAATTATTTTATTTTAACAATTATTTTTAAAATTCTCGAGATATTATTTCTTAACCAAAAGAAATAGAATTAGGGTTTGTTGAATCTACCATGAGGCTTTAGAGCCAAACCGGTGTTAAAACACCGGTTTGGACCGAAGCTCCACTGTTGACCACTTGGTGCAGGCCGTAGGCAGCAGCCCGCACCTAGTGGTGGCCAAGCATCGGCCGGAGGCCATAGCCGAGTCAATCAGCCTTGGCCTCTAACGTGGCTGGTAGATCCAGGACACTTATTTTCTATCCTACAATCAAAAAATAGTCGAGATGTAAACTAAATAGAAATAAAGAAAAGAGAAGTCGTCGCTAATTTTTGGAAAGAAAAACTAACAAAAACAAAAGCAAAATTTGCTCTTCCAATCATAGAATGGGAAACTAAGACCGAAAAAGGCTAACAATGACTCCATTGGTCTTTGAACCTTGAATCGGATTGAGGGGTGAGGGTAATAAATGTTGGGATAAACACATTTGTTCCGCCCGTTCGAAGACTGGCCATTACTAGTTCGAGTAGTAAATTAAAATAATGTGAAAACACATGCACACAACAACATGCTAAGCGAAATTAAAGCAACGAAACATAGTAAAAGAAAGCGAAAAGAAAAGTAATAAAGAAAGCGAAAAAGAAAAGCGGAAAACTAAAAGATTACATCGGGCGGGAGGAATTAAAATGCGATTACATCTCTTAGATCCACAATACAAAATGGTATAAAAGAAAGCATAAATTAAATAACCGTCTCGAAGGCCAAATGGTTGCCTTAAAGATGTCCCACCTATTGATTTGGATCTCTACATTGGATCTATTGATCCGACAATGACAAATCCAAAGAAAGGGCTTGTTCTTTATGGAATTTGGAAAAGTTAAATTTGTAGGGAGTAGGAAAGATCAATTGAATAAATGCCCGTGAGATCGAATAACTAAATATTCTTTAGTTCTTTGCACAAATTCAACGGCGATAAGTAGAAAAGAGGACAATTTGACGATGCTTTCAGTAGAGTAACGTTAGTGGAAAGGGTATGTTCCGATTAGCTTTCGCAAAGCATTACACATAGGAGAAAGTCAGTATGGGAATGAGAGCCAAGGCTCTCTATTTATAGGGAGAGATCTAGGTCATGAATGACCTAGGGTTGCTCTCAACCAACCGTCCAAGCAACTGAAAAACAAAAATCGAGCCGGATATCGTGAGATTAAACTAAATAAAGTAGACATAAAATCGGATAAATAAGGGGTGGCCTGGCGCCGCCACCCAGTGCATACCTAGGGTTTCATGCCCTAATGTACTTCCAAGGGAGTCTCCAAGCCAAAATGCAGCGTTCCAATTAAAATTTTTGGGGTGATCGGAGCTGGCTACGACGTCATTTTGAGGGGAAAATCTCCTAGTCTCATGCGGACTGTCTTGGAGCTTAAACGTAACACTTAGATGATCGTGATCATGAAATGCAACGTTTTAACGTCGTCTTTAGGTCTTCAACTCCTTGTCCGATAGTACTAAAGTAAAATGCAGTATTCTGAACTTGGAATTTCCCGGCACACATCACTGGACTCCGTTGTCTCTAGAAGCCTGGCCCGGTCTTGGATCGTCCGAAAGAAAATGGGATTTTTAGATCGATCCAAGGTAAAAGGCTATTTATTTGGAGCTAGGGATTCTTTGTGGTTTACTAGCTTTCGTCGCACCAATCAAACACAGTCTAATATCGAAATCCTCAAACAGGACTCGAGATTTCATTATCGAGCCAACCCAAAAAAAAAAAATCGAATTAAAGAGAAAAGGGACGACACTTTTTAGGTGTCTATAGTTAGCCCCCACTTTGACCGAGTCTAGAAAAAGACGAAGGGTCAAAGTAGACACAAAAGGGTACTTATCTCGATTGTACACGACGATTTTTTGATGTTAGTTATTGCATAATATCTCGGAATTGGTTTCGTTGAACCCGAACTCCGGAAAGAGACCTGGACTTGGTCGCGATGCATGCGTTCGAAGTCCGATAAGAGGGTCCTAAACTTGGCTTGATCAAGCCCGAAAGCTTAGTTCATTTTAAAGCTCCAACTTTGATCGCTCTTTGATCTAAAGCTTGGATAAATAATCTTCTATAATAACATGCTTGTTAGTGGATAATCGAATTGACGAAAGTTCATTGTTTTACTTGAATAACACAGCTCAAAACAAACTAAAACATCTCGATATGAAAAAGTTGATTGGTGGGTCCAAGAGCTCCAACTTGCAAGCATAATGTGCCCGAAGTCACATGCCACGGCTGATGGGACTCCACAAGCTAAGCCACCGGCTAGGGCTATAAAGCTGTCGCCGACGGGACACCAAGATGCCTTGTGGCCAGCGCCGGCCAGCCTTTGACAAGCGTGGCCCCGATGTGCTCTACCGAATTCCCTTGGTCTCCCACTACTCTTTTGACTCTTGTCTTGTGTGCTTGGATGGCTTGACCAAATGTGCCTATAAAAGGGGTGCTTGGTGTGTTCATTTTGCACACTTGGTCCTTGTCTTACATTCTTGCCTTGCGCTTGTGTTTCCTTACTTTGCTTCTTCTTGAAAACTAATTGGTTTCCAAGGTATTTTCTTCAAAATGTCCAGAAGAAGAGCTCATCCTACTCGGAAGGTCAAGAATCGAAAAACTTGTCCAAGACAACTTCCTCGAATGTGAATGGCGTCCGGAGGACGAATGGAACATAAATGACCTCTTGGTGGAGGTTGAGAATCATGTTTCTTCCCTTGCTATCACTCCTTCGAGTAAGCTAGTTGGCTTAAGTTTCTTCCCTTGCTCATTTAGAGTGGTTCCTTAACCGAAAAAAATCTTGTTGGATTTTTTCTTACAGAGGGCACAATTCGGAATAGTGGAGCCATTCCCAAGTTTATGGAGATGTGTCGAGAAATGAACTATCCTCTCGAGGATGTCATACAAAATGTTGAGTGTGGTTCTCTTTTCCTCGCTTTAAGTCACCTTTGTGATAAGAGAGAGCGGGATCCTATTAGAGCTATTAGTGAGCACTTTTGGGATACCACCAACACATTTCACCTTCCCTTTGGGGATATGACTATAATTCCTTTCAATTTTGTTGTCTTGTCCTGGCTTTGACTTCTCGGTGGAGCCTCTAACTTATGACCAGAATTTGTACAAAGACTCGTGACCATCTCCATCACTTTTTTGATCCCGTAGCTAATAGGTTTCCTCTAGAAAATTCCTTTAAATACACCGTTCTTTTGGGCGCTTTGGGGATGCTCGCTTTGGGTTCGCCATTCTCCTCAACAACAAATTTGGATTGTGCTGGCTCTTTTACTAAGTATGGTGCTCTTTTCCGATCAAGCTTCCAAGATTCACGTTCACTACTTGGTGAAATTGTGGACCTTGATAAAATAAAGGAGCTTAACTAGGGTGTTACTACATATACTTGCCTTATTAAGGGCCTCCGTGCCGGTGTGTGGCACACAAAGCCCGAGATAGATTCACCGAATTATCTTCCATTGAGTGGTTTGTGGAAGTTTATTGAGGTATGCTCAAATTCTTCACTTCTTTCCCACATGTACGAGTAGTTCCTGCACCTTTCTCCCGGTTTAACAAATCATCATGTCTTCCCAGCCTTTATGTCATGGGCTAGGATCTACCTTCGACGGTCCACCATCCATAGTATTGACTTCTTAAGATCGGCCTTCAACCTTGTGACCTGGGTATGTCTCCTTAAGCTTATAATTGACTTAAAAAATATGCCCGTAAAATATTTGCTTCATCGATTAGCTGGCTGCCCTGGCCCACAGCCTATGGGACTCGCCTATGGTGGACACCAGACTTGGTTATGCACGCTTTTTGCCCATTTTCTTGTTTCCTTTCATTCTTATTTGCTTGTTTCTTGATAAATCTTGTATGTGCGGGTGAATTTTTATCCTTGGGCCCAACTCCAACTCCTCCAAGTGTCGCCGTTGCACAGGAGTTAAGTGAAAGAAGGATTTTGTTTGAAGGTCCTTTTGGGTTTTATTGGTATCTTGGTGAGAGGGTCACACCTCAAATTCGGGCTAACACGTGGCCTCCACTCATTTCGATTGATCCATCCTAAACCATGTTTTATCTTCACTCTCTTCCTCTACATGAGCAAGCCGCTGCAACCATCGGTATCCCTATACCCAATTTTTGAATTTGTACATATCTTACGTGCACCATGCGAGTCGGATAATGACTCAACTAGTGAGTGCTTACTTCTTCCTTTTCCTTCATATAGTTGAATTTCTCGTATGGAAATTAACTTCATCTTTTGATAGCTTACTCCGGAGGATATCCATATTCCTAGTGTCGATGTGGATGTTATATTACCCGGGAATCTCCACGTTTCATGATGATTCCCGAAATTCCCGAGGAAGAATATGTTGGGCATCTTTTCCCTCGAAACCGGCGTGCGGTAAGAGTTTCATGCTCCTTGCATTTAGTGGTATGCTAAAAGTATTTTACTAATTCCATTGAATAAATTGTGTGGTATGAACGGGAGCAGATCCCGAATCATGTCTATTAGGCTTCAATCTGCTCTTCAAGGCATTCAAAATTTTCTTACAGGGAGATTTTTCCCAACCTTCCGGTAAGTCTCTTAGTCAGTGGAATGCTAACATTGTTGAGATTTTAGTAGGTGTGCTAATAGCCCTTTCCTTCTTGTAGAGACGTCGATCTAGAGCCCCCGCATCCGAAAGTCTTCCTGGTGGACCCGGGCACAAACACATCCATCCGGCCAACAAACACCTTCTAATGGCACTGCAGGACAAGGTACTTCACCGCACTCTTCACCGTGTGCCCATCATCATAGTATGTCTGAAGTAGGGTCTAGTACTTCCAGGCCTAGTTCGTCTAGTGCGAGCCCAATTTTGCTGAAGAGAGCCTAAACATCTTGCCGCTTCAAGATTTTGATTGGCATGAAAACCTTCTTTATTTTCCTTGGGCTTCTTACAGCGGACCATCCCATGAAGCTTCTCAATCTAGGGATTATGGAGGTAGCTCTTCTCAAGGTCGTGAAGGTGGCCGATTCTCCACATCCGTCTTAGAGGACTTTGGGAACTATATCTTCTACGATGCTTCTAATGGCGATGAGCAGTAGATCCCTTGCTACTTCGGTGTTGATGATTAGAGAGTCCCTTTCAAGGTGCTATTATTTGTTTAATATTTACTTTGTAATGGTTTGACTCTTATGCTATGGGATGAAATGCAAGATGAATCATTTTCTAAAAATGCATTCTTTTATTAAATATGATGCAAAAAATCTTAAGGAAAAATTACAAAGACAAATCGAGAAAAATTGCACTAGCCCCCATTCCCCCTAAAAGAAAATAATAAAAAATAAAACGGGAAGGCTAAAGTGCATGGCCCAAAATATCAATACAAGTGCACGCAATGGGTCGGGGCGAAGAAATATGGCCCAAGGAGTGCTTGGATTTGCAAACAAAGATGAAGACCCGCCGGCCCGCAGTGGTAGCCGATGTCGGCCACCCGTTAAGACCAAGGGCTATGGCAATTTGCAGTAGTTAAGGTGCTCGTAGGACTCTAAAACTCGGAAAACTCCTATAAATATGATCTACGCCGGTGCTAAAAACATGCGCCTTTCATAAAATGATCTCGCGAATCAAATATAAACTCTTGTGTCTTCTCTTCTCTTCCAAGAAAAATGAACTTCATGAGTTACTTGTCTCGGTGGATACATGAGACGAGAAACACCGAAAGATTAGGTTTATTGAACTATGGGCTGAATACATTATTAGTATTCACAAGGTGAAAGTCTATTAGACATTCTCAAGGGTTCGCTGTGGCTTTTTAGGATCCTCACCACTATGTCTTCAGGTTTGGGGATAACGAATCGTGCCCCCGCCCGAGGAATTTGATGCTATATTAGGCATCCAAAGGTGTTCAAAACCTGTCTTGCCCAAGCCTTCTCAAAATTTGCGCGAGACTTATAAGTACCTGCTGAAGCCGAGCAATATGAATCTAGTGTGGATTCTTATTGGAAATCAGTAAATCTAATGAACCCGATGAAACACGATCGACTCATGTACGCCTATTCTGAAGCGATCATAATCCCGAGGCGACGAGCGATTATCACTTACCTAATAGGTGGATTCCTACTGGTAGGAGACCATGGGGATATGGCGCCAAGTGGCACTATTGAGCTTAGTTGACCAGTTGGAAAATTATTGTTCCTTGATACCATTAATAGTTGCTCGAGACAATCATAGGGTTAGATCAGTGTCGAGGCAAACTCTAAGGAAGACTTCGCTGGGAGCCCCCATTGTTGTAGGTAAGCAAATAACGACCGACGAAACCAAGCGGTGTAGGCCGGTCGCCGGCGCCAGCGAGGCATAGTCGCCTTCGGTTTACATCGAAAGTCTCAATTTTCCATTTCTTTCACTTTTTCGTCATTATTTTATTAATTATTTTGCTCTCGCTGCGCCTAAAAATTTGAACCTTTGACCGTGCATGACACTTATTTATTTTTTTGGATCTATGATGTGCAGATCCGGCTAATGGAGCACTTAAAGCTAATCCAAACTCCTGCGATTATCAATGCATACTTAGCAAGTACACTTCCGTTAGTGAAAGCGGGAAGAAGCAATACCGGATCATCCTCGCTTCCCAATGGGAGGTGTATCTCAAGAGTCACAAGAACAACCTCTAGTAGTATATCGTGCATTGGAAAGTGTCCCAATTTAGGACACATACCCTATAACATCCATATGTACATTTGTTGGGCCTAAAAAGTAGCACCTATTACTTCCCTAACTGTGTGCTACGGTAGATGGGAAGGGAGCAAGTAATCCCTCTTCACGATCGTATCAGTCAGCTACCTTCGACTTGTTTCGAGGGCTTTGGCAACTCTAGGTAGACGAAATCATGGCCTCGAATATTTGGATAAACCCGCCTAGATTGGTGAGACTCGTAGGCAAACCAAATACTCGCCGTATCCGCCTATTATTTGGAGTGGATAATAGAAGTGAATCCCCAACGGTGTAAGGCACTTAGAGCTAGAGAGATAGATCCCGACAAAGTTGTCCCCGTCATCGTACCTCTCCGGCTCGCGAAATAAACCCTTAAGTGGCTGAACGCGTGTGCCGAAGAGAGACTGAAGCCAAGGAAACCGAAGAAAAGAAGGCCCATAGAATTGAAGAACTAAAGAAGCGTACCCGGGATAATGGGGCTGAGTCTAGTGACCCCAAAGGAAAGAAGTTTAAGATAGACTAGGGCTCGATTTCTAGATAGAATTGTTGGAAAGAATAAACGAAAATGAGGATTAGTTTTGCCTCTTTAGAACAAATTTATTATTTTTTACAAGTAATATGCTTGCATTTATTTCCCTTTTAATAACTATATATTTAGGTAAGTAGTAGGCTTACCTTTTATTAAATAAAAGTAAGTATTATGTTCTACTTTTATGTTTTATCCCTCACCTAGAGGTAAAAAATTGAGCCGCCTAGATGGACCGCCTTTAATAATTAATAATAAATAATATAGAGTAAAATACATAAATGGACTCGCCTAATTGGGGTATCCAAGCTCGGCCCAACGTTCGAGTTATGCTCGAACGTAGTATTTTTTCAATTGATCCAAGTTTGTATATTGAAATATTTCCTCCCCATCCAAATCAGTTAGCTTCACTCGCTCCGCTTGGCAATATTTGACTAAGTACAAACAGGCCTTGCTAATTGGGCTTAAACCTCCCTTGTCGATCTTGAATTTGTGCTCTAATCTCTTTGAGGACCAAATCTCCAACTTGCAGGTTTCGAGGCTTCACTCTTTTGTTGGATGTCCTTGATATATGTGCCTAGTATATTTGGACATTGTGTAGGGCGTTGAAGTGTCTCTCATTGTAACGCCCTAACCCATAATCACTAGTTTAGCCTAAATAAACTGCTAACCGAGTGATTAGCGTAGCGGAAAAAAGGGGTTAGGAGTCATTACGGCCGCCCTTACCAGCGGAAAGGGCAAGGTGATTATGAGTCGGATGCAAAACAACGTTGATTACATTCTCTTAAAAGTCAACAATGAAAGGAAACTATAATATGTAGAAGATTGAACAAAAGTACATGGTAATCCAATATTTGCTAACTTTAAACAACTGAGACTGCTCACTATTATCCGTAAGGTCATCACTGCGAGCCGTAGCCCCTAAGTCTTGGACAAAACTCTTCTACGACTTGCCATCTTCAATATTCTTACCTAAAACAAAACAAGAAAAATATTTTCGGAATGTCAGTCGAAACTCAGCACGTCCATTATCATGTCTGTAAAATAAAAGTCATTAAATAGTTGAGTTGAGCGCATGCATTTCAATTCATTTGTAAATGAGGGGAGAGCATAATTTAAAACAGCTTGCTTGTTTATTATCTGAATGGAACCCTTACGTTCATCAGGTTTCCCTAAACGCATGTGCACACACCTGCACCGATTGGATAGTCCGGTTGAAGGCGGCCAACGTGCACGGTGTGACCAACCTGAATATTGAGGCGTACCAAATAATGGCACTTGATGGGGCGGGTCCATATTAATGATGGAAAATACTATTTGCAAATGATTCTTTGTTGTTGTTGATGTCGGCCATATCCGACCTTGATTTGTAAATAAAACATTAAGAGCACGATCATTGAACGTACCTTGTGCCGACGTTCTTCTTCCTTTTGGGCGGAATCCGGATGAACGCACGACGCTCGATGACCTTCAGTAGAGATATAAAA
This sequence comes from Talinum fruticosum, assembly GCA_021018815.1. Lineage (NCBI taxonomy): Eukaryota > Viridiplantae > Streptophyta > Magnoliopsida > Caryophyllales > Talinaceae > Talinum > Talinum fruticosum. The sequence goes on along the minus strand of JAITYX010000010.1, from coordinate 4,359,059 downwards.
GTTTTATTAATAAATTGAATTTTTATTTCTTATTTATTAAATCACTTCAAAGCTACTTGAAATGAAGATTAACAAAGTCGGCTTTTACTAAAGAATACTAAGGTTATCTCTAATCTATAAGATTGATTTATCTTATTTTATAAAATGCATACATAAATATATATATAGTAACACCAAATACTCATCTCCTTTTTCTCTACAAAGAATCTATTAATAAATCCAAGGAAAGGTTATACTTTTAAGTAATGCTATTATTTAGTTTATTATGTATAAACCTTTATTTATTCATTTATGTTAATCATTTCTAACATATTCTGTTTTATAATGGTAGAAATTAATTTACAAGAGGATGCTTATTTCCTTGTATAACATTCTTATATAACTTCAATTTTCACATACCTCTCAAGTATTTCAAATCATTCTCCATTTTCGCTTAATCTCACCATTAGGTCAAATAACCATCTAACTTAACCCAAAGTAATTTCTAACTCATGAATGCCCTTTATACAGAGTTTTTTCCATAAATTTCCTTCAATTTCAGTACATCCAAACATATATCAAATGTCACCAAGATTTTTCCTAACTCCATGAATCAATTACATACCCACATAATATCATCAAATTTTAATATCTAATTTCCTTTACATAATACAAGAAAAGCATACCGATTACAACCTAAATACTTAAATTAACAAAGAAGTGAATCTGAAAATTTACCCTAAGAAATAAGGTGAAGGAATTTAATTTAGGAAGGGTTTCGGGGTGGTTGAGGGTGATGATTGAAGATTGGAGGGTTGAAGACAGGAGTGTGACTCGAAACGGCAGTTAGTTGGCAAGAAGCAAGTGATGAGCGACTTGCCGGAAGATGGCGGAGACCAGATCGGGCTGGAGGTCATGGTAGTTGAGGCCAAAACAAACGCGAACCCGGGCGAAATAGGCGAAAAACCGGTGGTGTGCTAGTGTTTGATGGCTGGGGAGGTGACAATGCGGCAGTAGGTGGTGGCGGCGACTATCGGTGGTGTCATGGTGTTGTTTCCGATGGTTGAGATAAAGGATAAGGGCGAGGCGAAAGAGGCAGTGAAGGGAGAGGGATGTGTTTTTGGTGGTTTGACGATGATGCTGGTGATGGTGATAGTGATGGAGATGGTGGCTGACCAGGTGGTGGTTGTCGGCGTGGCAAGGGTGCCGCCGGTGCTCGTCGGTAGAGATAGGAAAGAGGGCAGAGGCGTGGGTGGCTAGAGAGAGAGAGAGCTGTGAGTTTATCAGGTTTAGGTTTAGGATAATGATGGCTTTAGGTTACCTTATGCTTTTATACTCCCTCTTGCCTTATCTTGAATGGGTCGACCGACTTCGTAATCTTCCGGCCTAATTCTTAATCCAACTTCTTATCCTCATCTAATTTCCAACTCTTCATGCTTATCATCATCTTTTCCATTAAGCTTATATTAATCTAGGAATTTTATTTTTAATAATCTTAAGTTTACCACAAAAATCATATCAATTTTATTTGTATAAGAATTTTTGAAATTATAATAAAATAGCTATATGAAAATGTTGATGTTTTGAATGAATAATTTAAACATGCTCGACTAAAGCCACTAGTTGATGATAAAATTTAATTTATAGACATGATAAATGGTAGTTATCTTCTGAGTCATTAAAATTTATGGAATATGATCCTGCGTCGTCATTGCCATTATCCAGCTTCCGCACTTTAAACAACATTTATATATATATATATATATATATATATATATATATATATATATATATATATATATATATATATGCTCATGTTAATCTTTAATGTATCTAAAGTTAATTATTTTCTTAGGGGCGGGTTGTTACACTCATCCAACAACGCTAATTCGTAATGAGCTTTTAGCCCACCCTACTTCGGGATTTGACTTTCAAGAATTATCCTTAATGAAGGAATGACAATCTCTATTGGAAGGACTGCTTCATGCCATAAACTAGGGAGTAAGGTGTTGCTCCTATATAGGTTGTACTAGATGTTCGATAGCCCCATAATGTGAAACACAGACTTATTAGGCCAATCCTTATAATTGACAACCATCTTCTCTGCTATTCGATGAATGTTCTTGTTGGCGGCTTCGATTGCTCCGTTGGTCTAAGGACGATAAGGAGAAGAGGTGCTTAATCTTGTATTTGTCCACTAAGTTTGCTACTTCCTTCTTGAAATGACTACCATGGTCACTAATGAGCTCATGGGGCACACCGTAACGACAAATGATATTACGGGTAAGGAACTTAGCTACCTGTTTGGATGTAAGGGTTGCATAAGATGCTACCTCTACCCACTTGGTGAAGTAGTCAATTGCAACTAACACAAATTCATGACCGCCCATTCCTTTAGGGGTCACCTTGCCAATAATGTCTATTCTCGCAAACTAAGAATGGCTAGAGGAATGCTAATGTTGTGAGAAACGAAGGTGGTTGGTGCCTGTAAATTTCATACACCCGACACTTATGGCATTTTCTAACAAACTCATGGCAGTCCGCCGCCATGGTTGAGCAATAATAATTGAATCTCTAAATCTTCCGAACCAACATCTTCCCGTTCATGTGGGGTCCGTAGTCCCTATCATGAATCTCATCCATGATGTGCTTTGCTTCATGTTGCTTGACACAAAGTAAGCTGATCCTAGTGTTGGTTTTCTTGTACAGCTTGTCATTGATTAACGAAGAATAGGGAAGCAAACATCTTGATGGCTCGTTGGGCTCTAGGTGTGGAGTCCAAGAGATATTCTTGCTTATCCATATACTTATCAATGCCATGATACCAATTGCACTACCAAAAATCATCAAATTTTCCACTCGTAAATTCAGTGGGAAAAATGAAATATTCAAGTGGAAAAATGATATTTCCCATCGTTTTTCCACTCGCGAATGACAAGTGTGTAAAAGTAAAGGGGTAATTGCAATTTCCCACTGTTTTTATTTTCAGTGGGAAATTTTTCCACTGTTTATCCATTGTTTCCCTTCCCACGAAATTTTTCCACTTGGATATAATATGGTGGACAATTTCCCACTGAACTTATTACAGTGAAAAAGTTCCCACTCGCTTTGAATACGAGTGGGAAAGTTCCCACTCGAAGATTTTCGGTGAAAAATTTTCCATCGAAGAGTTTCGATGGAAAATTTTCCACTGTTTTACATACGAGTGGGAAAATATCCACCGTATATTCGAGTGTTAAAACAGTGGAAAACTTTGCATAATTTAACCACACAAGCTTGATATTAGCACCAACAATTTATACACAACTCTGTCCAACATCAAACAATTCAATGGATTGCTCCATAATTGTAGTACATATCTACATATACAACAAAAATAACCGAAAAGTAACAAACTATATTGCTAAGCAACCATTAATGTTTAACATTCATGCATATACATCCATAAGTTTAACCACAAACACTTTTACCAAAATATACAACCATGCATATACATAACTAATTTTAGAACCAAAAGATGTGAAATACAACCAAAAGTTGTGAAGTACAACCAAAAATTAGAGAGTAACAACCTAACTAACATCATCATCATTTAAATGATCACCTTCACCATCATTATCACTATCATTTGATGACTCGAGCACCACCCTAGGTTCCGGAATGCTAGGATGGATGGTCTTCATAAGAGAGTACCATTCCAACATTTGGGCTTGCATATTTGCAGTAGCCTTCACACATTTGTGAACTTTCTTGGATTGTTTCTTCCTTCTAGCTTGTTCTACTTTCAATTTTGCTTCCAAATAATCCAAAGCCATCTTTTGGTTATCTAGTTCAATCTTTTGTCGTTTGTTCTCATCAACTAATGTGGCAACGGTATCACGTACAAGAGGAGCCTTACCATGATTTTTGGTGGAAGAGTTTCCATAAGAGTTTCCTTCTTGTCCAAACCCGCACACATGACCCCGCTTCGACAACCCATTTGCATCAATCCATATTTTCATTTGTTCATCAAAAGATGGTTGACTTGGGGTGGGAGAGCTAGAATCGTCAATCGAGGCTTGAGTTGATTGAACACTTTGGATTTCGGACGACTTTTCCACATACTTCCCCTAAAGCCAAATTTTCATTTGCAAGTTAGTTATATAAAGTAAACCGGAGAAATTTTATTTAACATCATAGCTTACATAAGCTAATGCCGCCTTATCATTGACCCATTTGCTATCCTTGGTTTGATAGAGGCGAAGATATAAGTTGCTCACTCGTTAATTCTTCCCCGCATCAATCTAACAAAGTAATTAGGAAACGAAAAATCTGAAATAGAGACATACAAGAAACAAACAATTGTCTTTTTATGCACATTGACTACAATAAATACTAACCATTTTCTTCTTATGCACATTGGCCGGAATGGAGCCACCAAGCATGAACAGACGAACCAACACCCGTTGTTGACGCGCGATTCAACTTTGCACCAATACTCTTTTCTCGGAATGAATCTGAATTCCAATATGCCCATAACTCCTTCCAAATAGATTCATCAAGCCATGTTGGACGCTTATCGGGCTTTTTTCGAATCTCTTTCAATGTTTGCTTTAACGATTCAGCACCACGTTCCTCAAAGATTTCTCTAATACCCACTTCATAGCAATCCTCCCACCAATAGTATTTCGTGAAACATGAATCATTAAGGAAGACCACTTGGAACAATGTACTTAATTATATTGTGAAATAAGAGTATTCATAGAATGGTGTTCCAACTTAAGAGAGAAAGAAGTAAAGTGTTCCAACAAAAAATGAAAAAGCATAATATAATTACATTGTATGAGTTCATTAGGTACTTGCCTTGAGTTCATTGAACCACAAATCACGAACTTCTTGAGGAACTTTACCCCATGAAGGATATGCAGCATCAAATTTTCCTTTCAAGATTTCGGTAGTTTGTCGAACTACCTTTCCATGATACTCCGGACAAAATAATCTACAAAAGACAAGATGAATATTAATAATACAATACCCATAGTTTTCAGTTACTTAAATCAAATTAGAAACATAGTATACTCTTACCCGTTACCATCAGGCCAAATCTGAGTTTTTCCTCTTCTAGCCACATTCAATTCCATGATAGGATCTCGACTTTGAGGAGTTTCCTGTGTCGGAGTTGAAGAAAGGTTATTGGGAGGTTGCACATTCTCCGGTGGCAAGTCATTAGGATTAAATATTGGAATTTGGATTCTTGGGGAAGAGAATTGACTAGAGTATGAATTTTGGAGGGGGAAGAATAATTAGTGATCGGGCTAGGACTTGATGTAGAATTGGTAGGCCTTGATATAGAGCTTCTTAGCCGAATGATTTTACGACCTCCCTTGGTTAGACCTTTCCCGAAGTACCGACATGTTAACTTAAAAATATATACAAGTTTATTCACATAAAACATAATGAGTTCAACTCAAATAAACCATAATAAGTTTAACAAAATCTATAATAAATAAATTAAAGCACAAATACTATAATATTCATTAAAAATACATGATCACCATAAATTGTTCACATACAAAATAACAAAGATAATAATCCAAGCAAATAGAACAAATGTAAAATCAAAATGAAGCATAACTACTCATCTTCTTCCTCACTCTCATCAACACACATTTCATCTTCCAATTCTTCATCTTCATCGCTAATGAAATCCTCAAACTCCTCCTCCTCATCCTCCTCCTCATCCTCCTCCTCCTCCTCCTCCTCCTCCTCTTCCTCCGGTGCTTCAAGTACATCAAGTATGTTAATGTTAAGATCTTCATAATATCCATGATCATATCGCAAGTTTGGAATTGATACATCATGCTCTACTATAGCATTCACATTAGACATGTTCTCCTCTTGATATGCAACCAGGCAACATGTATTGATTATCGACTCTAGACCTTGGTTTAGTTTTGATGACAACCCACCAATGTAATTTCTCCCTAGTTTTTGTGGATACGACATGTAATAAACTTGAGTTGCAACTCCAGCTAATATAAATGGATCATATTTTCTATATCGTTTATCATGTCAAATCTCAACTATTCCATAACGGTTGTGCACTCTCATACCACGATTTAAAGTATTATAAAACCACTCACAATTGAATAAGACACACTTCTTAACTGGCTCTCCTGGATATTCTATTTCAATCACTTCTTTAAGGAGTCCATAATATTCATTTTCATAATCCCCTTCACTCGTCCCTATGACACATACTCCACAATTCATGGTTGTTTTCCCTTCACTCCATTCATGAGTGTGGAATTTGTAGCCATTAACAAAGTGAATAGGGTATGTAGTCACAACTTTCAAAGGACCCATAGCTATTTGACATAAGTATGTATAACAATCCATTCGCCCTAGCTGAAGTTGTTTAACCTATATCAAAAAGAAAACATAAAGTTAATAGATGTAAGAATGATTAATATGTTATACTTTAATATTTCTCTAAACTATTTATGTTTAATCATAGGAAAACTTACATTATCCTTAAACCATGGTATAAATTCATTTGCAATCAATCCATCTAAATCCTCATCGGATATAAATGAACATGATCTCCATTTTTGTTGTTTAAAGAACTCTGCATTCTTACTTACGTGAGTAATGAGCAAGAAAACTTCTAAAACTATAGGCTAAATAACTTTACTTTGACTTTTGTAATGCATGATGTACTCACTCTATATAAGGTTCAACCTCATTGCAATTTAACAGGATATGCAAGTGGGCGGCTTTATATTCTCGGTCACTCAAGTACCGTTTCCCTTTCTTACCGGCATAACGACCTTGTAGTTCAAAAACAGGACAATGTCGGTTGAAATTGGTCGTTGTTGAGTTCATATTCGTTTCGTCTGGATCTAGTTCTCATAGATGGTACATTGGACTCAAAATAATACGAACGAGTAAGTAGTCTCCATGTACAAATACGCCTCACATATTGAGCCTTCAACACGAGCTTTATTTTTACCATTTTCTTAAGCTTTCCAAGAAATCGAAATAAAATGTGTTAATAAAATCACAAATAATTTAATCCTATAACCACTATATGTAAATTTTCAATTACCTCTCAAAAGGATACATCCATCGATACTTGAATAGGACCCCCAATAAGTGCCTCTTGTGGCAAATGAATAGGTAAATGCTCCATTACATTGAAAAACCCCGGAGGAAATATACGTTCCAATTCACAAAGAATTATAGGGATATTTCGCTCCATTTCAAGTAACTTTTCCTCCCGTAAAACAGTTGAGCATAAGTTTCTAAAGCATCGACTCAACTCAGCCAATGGCTTCCATACATACTCGGGTAATGAATTAAAGGCCGTCGGAAGTAAAGATTCCATAAACACGTGATAATCATGACTTTTCATCCACGATAATGTTGCATTACTCATATCAACACAATTGGACATGTGAGAAGCATACCCATCCGGCATTCTCAACCCTTTGACCCATTCACACAAGGCTCTTTTCTGTTCTAGTGTAAATGTAAAGTTTGCTTTAGGTTTAATAACCTTGCCATTCGGACCAACACGAAGCTCCAACTCCGGTCGTCTACAATGTTCCACTAAGTCCATCCTTGCCTTCACATTGTCTTCTGTTTTACCTTTAACATCCATGACTGTGTTGAATATATTATCAAAAAGTTCTTTTCAATGTGTATAACATCAAGGTTATGGCGCAACAAATTCGTCTCCCAATATGGTAACTCCCGGAAGATACTCCTTTTGGTCCAATTATGGTTCTCACCAAACCCCTCTACCTCAAATTCAAAATCCTCAATAATAGTGGGCAGTTGTTGGACATGTTGCCATATTTGTTCGCCTGTCAAGCGCTTAGGAGGTCTACTTCTATTAACTTTGTCCTTTTTGAATTCGTCTACATTCCCTCTAAATGGATGATGCATAGGCAAAAAACAACGATGACAATCAAACCATGATGCTTTCCCTCCCTTCCCTAACCAAAAAGCCTTTGACTTATGCATACATATTGGACAAGCTAATTTTCCATGAGTACTCCATCCGGACAACATACCATATGCTTGGGAAGTCATTAATAGTCCAAAGTAATGCAGCCCTCATTTTGAAGTTTTGCTTCTTTGAGATATCATATGTCAACATACCATCCCATAAAAGTTTCAATTCATCAATCAAGGGTTGTAAATATACATCAATTTTACCCTTAGGGTACTTTGGACCTGGAATTATACAACTTAAAAACATGTAAGGTGTTGTCATACACATTTACGGAGGAAGATTATAAGGAGTGACAATGACTGGCCAACATGAATAAGTCTTAGAAGTTTGACCAAATGGAGTAAAACCATCTGAACATAATCCCAATCTAACATTACGAGGCTCGAAGCAAAAGTAGAATGGAGTTGATCAAATTTTTCCAGGCTTCCCCATCGGATGGATGGCACATCACCCCTTCCTCTCTCCGACTAACATGATGCCACCTTATATGTTCAGCAGAACTCCGAGATGCATACAATCTTTGTAGTCCGGGAATGAGAGGAAAATAATGCATCTTTGCAAAAGAAATCCTTTTACGATTCCCTTTACTTGAGTTACTGCTCTTTCCATCTCGGTGCATCACAAAATTTACATTTCTCCAAAGGTTCATCATCCTTAAAATAGATCATGCAGCCATTGATACAAGAATCAATTTTAATAACACTTAAACCTAGTTTTTCACAAACTTCTTAGCCTCGGCGAAATTAGAAGGAACATAGTTGTTGGGGGACATGTCTCTTTGATAAGTTGAGCTATTTCATCAAAGCAAGTGTGAGACATATTATAATCAGATTTAATACTCATCATTCTAAGAGCCGTAGACAACTCAGTATGAGTATTACATCCAGGCCACAAGGGTCGTTGAGCTGCATTAAGCTTGTCATAAAAGCTGTTGGGCATTTGGATTTGGAGGTTCACAATCTTCTTGACGTGATTCCATTAGATCGTCGACCATTGTTTGAAATCTATCAACCACATCATTATTACTATAGTCGACATGTACATTAGAAGAACTATGTCCCATGTTAACATCCTTAGTAGGTTCAACCTCCCGTGTGAAGTCCAATACCAATACGCATTTTTGAAACCCCTCTTATAAAGATGAACTTTGATCTCTTCTGGGGTTAAGAAATATTTATCCTTACACTTAAAACAAGGACATCTATATTTACCCTCCCTTAGATACACAGGTTGAAGCCTTGCAAAAGCATCAAACTCTTGAACCCCTCTAATAAATTCATGAGTACACCCTTTACGACCCAAAATTAGTCTATTAGTCATCCATTTACGATGTTCGGGAATTTCCATATCTCGTGCGATACAATTAAATAAATATTCTGTTAATATTTTCCCAAGAAAACAACTATGAATAATCATAACATTCATACAATTACTAGGTCATAAGTACCTATATTACTAAAAGGAAAACAAGATGGAAAAATCAGAAAATTAATAAGTTAACAATGAAAAAGTTGAGAACATAAGTAAACAAGATGCAAATTACACGTGCTTGATTGATGACCCAACTTTACGGTATGTCAAACCCTGCAATGATTTGCATAACAACATAGAATGCAAAAGAATCAACTACATGTTAACTTAAAAAACATGTACAAGATTGTTCATTGACCGTTTTAATATAAGATGAAAATATAAAGCTGTAAAAACATACACAACCCAATATTGACCCTTTTATCCCAAGGCTCTTTCAAGTGCTGGTTTGGCTTTCAAATTCTAACTTAAGGTGATAAAGGTAGTTTCCTAAAGGAGTTTAAAAATTTTCTAAAAATTTCGGCAGAGTCTCATTTGTAATATGGACTATTCCATAGGCTTAAAGCCTTCAAATCCTGAATAAAAATCATAATATAACTCGACGAGCCACACGCTCGGAGTTTACAACTCAACGGCCACACGCCGGAGTCCAATCAATCATACATTACAATTTAAAACAATCTAAATGGTTCTTGGCATAAAGAAGGTGGGGGAGGGGGAGGGGGACGGGGAGGGCTGCTCCCACCAATTAAGAAGTCATAGCAAATACTTGGTCCATTAACTCGCAATATATTCTAATTAAACCCTAAAAATCACTCAAATAACTCCAAAATGCTAAAAAGTCATGCACTAAACTATATAAAAGGTTAAAAAACTAAATTTTAAATCTGAAAGTACATAATCACCAAATTTTAATTATATTTGTATCGAATATATTAAACTCTTTACTCATAATCAAAGTGATGGTGATTGAGATAAGATTTATACACTCAAAGTTATCAAATAAGAAAAACCTCACCACAAAACTTAAACAAAATTTCGTATAGAATATATAAATAATAGCAAGTTATGGGTTATTAAAAAAAAAAAACACATACGAACCGATAAGTTATTCTCTCCATTGCTAATTAATTAATTTTAATTTGACTAATTTGGGTTGATTGTGGGCTTATACTAACCATGATCAAATTCGTCATTATTAATTCACGATTGATATTTGATTTTAATTTCCGAGGCACAGACCTCATAATATTTGTTAAATTTTGCCCAATGACATGAATTCCGATATGTCACATTCCAGTGAAAAGAAATCCTCATTTGTAATCTATTATTAACTTAAGTTGTAACATTGTATTGATGCACGATAATAAGACTCCATAGTCTACTGCTTAATAGAAGATAATTTTTGAGTCTTTGCTAGTTCTAATCTATTGCTTATCTCTTTAGATGCGTAGGCGAACAATCTATTTCTTATCTCTTGAGATACATAAGCAAACAATCAGTTCTTCAATGTAGTAGTCCTTTTCCCCCTTAACAGTAAGCTTCGCTGGTGTTTTAGGTCATAGTTGGGAGTTTTATGTGGGCAACTTCAAAGACAAAGCAGAGAATTGGAAAAGGGACAGAAGGTGGTGCGGATTCGGAGCTTTTTGCTGCTGACGAGCACCATGGCACCTACACCAAGTGGTAGGCGAGCCAAAATTTGTCTCCGAGCACCTCAATGGGCGGATGGGCTAGTCCACAAGGAGTGGACATGAGGAACTCCCACATCGACATTGATCCGATGCGTGGGTAAATAGATCTATCTTCACAACATACATCTCTTTACGTGTATAAATTTACTACTACTAATGTCTAATCTAACTAGCACTAGCTCACCCCGAAAGGAAGGAGAAGGGCTCATTTAGGCTTGATACTCCCCATACAATTCACCAGTGGAAAATACACTTGGTTTGTGTCATTTTGACCAGGCATTCAAGTTCTCTGTTTATATTTATATCAAATTATGCTTTTTATCGTAAAAATACCCATGTTTGCATGTAGATACTTGAACAGTGGTCGCACACAATTTGGAAATGGCAGCGTCTCATACTTGGAGACGAATGTCCGTCGGAGACTCTTGGATCGAGCCTCAAAAACATCTTGTAAATTAAACTAAATGAAAAAACAACTACAATGAAGAATCATTTGACAACAATAGAGGAACTCAAATGAAACAAAAAGAGGTGAAAGAATGTAGGAAATGTGATGAAATTGAACCTGGAATCGGAGGAAGAACGACCACCAAGCACTGTCCCTGTCGGGGGTGGAGCGAGCGTCGGACTCCGAGTCTTCCTCGAGACACCTAGACAGCTGTCGATCGTCGGCCACCGAGTGAAGGCGGCGAAGACTTCCCGGAGACGGTGGTCGGGTTGCCGAGACTCGTGGAACCCAAAACCCGGAATCGAAACACTTGTAAATTCCGCTAGCTTAAGTCTCCGAGTCTTCGGAGAGCCGTCGGTCGTCGGCCACCTGGAGTGACGGCGGCGATGCGGTTCCCGGAGACAGCGGCGGGGTTGCGGAGAGGTCGGCGGCTTGGATCCAGCCGTGAGTTAGGGTTCGAGCCTCAATTCCGCTAGCTTAAGTCTCCGAGTCTTCGAGAGCCGTCGGTCGTCGGTAGCTCGGAGTGACGGCAGCGATGCGGTTCCGGAGACGGCGGCGATGCGGTTCCCGGAGAGGTCAGCGGCTTGGATCCAACCGTGAGTTAGGGTTCGAGCTTAGGGGGTGCGAAGGTAGAGCATACGTGAGAGAGGGTGTGAGAGGAGAGAGAGAGTCCTTTGGCTTAGTTATTTCCCACCTACCACTATAATTTGGTTTTAAATTTTTTTAACACACTTTCACCAAAATTTTTATTTGGTGGGAATTGAAAAATTGAATTTACTAGTGAACCATTTGGGGGTGAAAGAGCTGCTATTAAAATAAAAAAGGGGGAAATTTAAATAAATAAATGTTAGTGGAAAATTAGTGAAAAATTAGTAGGAAATCAATTTTTTATAAAAATTAAAATTGTGAAAATATTTGGTGGTGGAAAATCAGTGGGAATTTAGTGGGAAATTTTTCATCGAAAATATGACGGTGGGAAATCAGTGAAAAAAATCAAGTAGTGGAAAAACAGTGAAAAATTTCCCACTGTAATTTTTCGATGGAAAATTACAGATGGGAAATTTGATGATTTTTGGTAGTGTTGGTGTGGTCGATATTAGACACTTCTAAGGTGAAGACGTGCGCTGGCCGACTCTATCATTCTATGCGAATAGGCATTGAATGAATGCCGTTAGGGATGTTGATCATGGATGCTAATTTTTCTAATGCATCTATGAATTGGTTGTCATCCCTAGGAAGGTATGTGAAAGAAATGTTCTCAAAATGTAAGACCCGGAAATTTCAGGTATTTACTTGCTAGTGAATTAAATTATTAAAAGTTAAGTGAAAAATTCAAAATTATTAAATTAAGTGAATTAGAATTTTTCCGAGTTGGAATTAGAAAACCGAGAACCGAAATCGGGCATGGGTTAGCTTATCGGGCCTCTTGAAATTGAAGTTGGGCCCAATTAAAATAAAAAAGAAAAGGAAAAGAGAAATGGAGATTGCTCGGCATTCTAAGGGAGAGTTAGCGGATTCCTAAGCAAGAATGAGCAAGGGGTCCAATTGGAATGAGGCAAGCAAAGCCATTATGTGTAATTAGGAGAAGAGGAGAGAGAGTGGGACTGAGACATTAGAAGGAAAGAAGCGTAGCGGTGGAAAGAAAGAAAAGAATGGGAAAGCAAAAACAGGGAAAGCAAGAGGGAGCAGGGAAAGCGAGAGAGGGAGAAAGCGCGAGAGCCAGCGGCCGTGGCCGCCGAACGGCGAGGACGCCGCCTCCGGTGGGTGAAGGGAGAGCGACGGCTCGGGAGGCCGAGCAGAGCAAAAGAAGAAAGGGGAACGAAAGAACACGGAAGCGAGAGGAAAGCGAGAGGAGGACGAGAGCCAGTGCGGTGGACAGAGAGGAAGAGGAGCACGGCGTGCTCGCACGGCCGGCGAGCGCGAAGAGGGAGCCGGCGAGACCGAACAAACCGAGGCCGGGGTTTGAGAACCCGAAACAGCAGAGCGAGAGGGAGACAGCGAGAGTTTGAGCAAAGGTAGAAGAAGTGGGTGCCGGGAAGAAGAAGGAAGGGGGAACCGAGAGGAAGAAAGGGAAAGAGGAATGAGAAATTGAAACTCAATTCGAAACCTTCCCAAACCGAAATTCTTAGAACCTCTAAGAATCTAAGGTGAGTAATCTGAATTCATCCTCTAAATTAAAACAAATTAGGTGGATTGAACATGAATTCGAAGTATGAAATTGGAAACCCTAGGCTTAATTGAAGAAGTTGAAGGCTTAAATTCACTAAATTAAGCAACTCACGACTCAAAGAGCATGTTGTGATTATGTGATATCTAGTTCTGAATTTGTGATGTTTATGTATTATTGAGCATGATTATTGAGAATTGGATGAGATTAGCTTGAGCAGAATTAGGGGAAAAATCGGAAAGTTAATTTCATGATTCATGTGCAGATTTCTATGAATTAAGCATGCTGTCCGAATTTCGTGAATTCATGTGTAGCCCAAATTTCCTGAAAATTTTACTGCAGCTTCGTGGCAATTTATGGAAATTTCTTGTAAAATTTGGTATGCATTGGATGAGTTGATTGGGAGATATGCAATTTTAAGTAAAAATGTGCTGTTTTGGACTAAATCGGAACTAAGTGAGTAACTGAATTAAGAACTGAAATTTAAGAAGCTATGTGGCTTGACTAAAGGATATATATATCGATTAAGAAAAGATATAGAACCATAAACCACTTATACGCGATAATACGCGATCATGAAAACGATGAGTTCATTGATGGGAATCCTAGTTGGCATGTTTATGTGATTATGTGTTTATCTCGAATTACATCGATTATAAATGACATAAGCATGCGTATGTGAAATGACATCGTACTTGAGTTGGAACTTGCTTATGTGAATTGCTTGTTTTGAAGAAGTTACGCATGAACGTGTTGAGCATGAATGATATGAATTAAGTATATCTTATGTATAAGTAATAAGAAGATAATAAGAAGATAAGAAACATAAAGAACTAAAGAAGGGAGAAAGGATTGTGTTATTGATCTAAGACCCCACGAATTAAAGAACCCTCCGAAGCTATGGCCATAGAAGTGTCCGTCAACTCGAAGCCATGAATTGAATTGCTTCCAAGAATTATTGACGAGTATACGTCCTTCGGGGAAGGGAGGCTGCCTCGAGGCCATGAATTGTTTTGCCTCGAGGCCACCAATTGTATGCCTCCGTGAACCGAGCCCACAAATTGTTTTGGCTACAAGAACTGGGTCTTTAGAGCGGAACATAAATCTTCTTTCCATTCGAACTAAGAAGACTTAAAAGAATTATGATATGAAGAAACGAATGATCATGCATGACGAACAAGAAAGAACGAATCGATGATTTATGAAATGCACGATTGAACTCAAGAAAAAGAATGAGAAGAAGAACGAATCCCGATTTCGTAAGAAACGAATGCGATAAGAACTAAGATATGATTTACGTGATGAATGATTTACTTGATGAATGATTCTATAACTTACTTGCGTAGAAAGACGAATGAAGCATGTTTGATTGAATTCATGAGTAAATGATGTCATTGTACTTCTCGGTAAGTTGGTAAGTTAGAATCTCTCATGTCTTAAGCACGTATGATCCGAATCGCATGTGATGAATGAATTGTGAACTTACGTGTGTTTGTTAGTGAATTAATGTGCAAAGTGAAACCGGGGTTGGGTTTGGGTTATTCATCGGGCTAGTGAGCTCATGACCTCACCAACATTTCGAGTACGAAGTAGACTCACAGGAGTTGCCTTTGGCTTTCGAAATAGCGATCGGATAGGAGATGCCGGTCTTACTGCATGTTTATTTGTCTTTTGTTTGTAAGGATGTTGTAAAGATCGGTTGTATTTGAACTTAACTTTTGACCATGAATGTAAAAGCCCTATGTGAATACTCGAGCGTGTGGCTCGTTGAGTTGTGTTGTGATACTCCGAGCGTGTGGCTCGTTGAGTTATGAATGTGTTTCGCGCGAGGTTAGGGCTTTAAGCCTATGGGATTAGCCATGTTACGGAGGAAACTCTGCCGAAATTTTCAGGAAAACCTTTGAAAATCTAGAATTACACGTCCGCCAATCCAAGAAAGGGTTATTGTAACACCCCTAGACCCACCCTAGGAGTATTACATGCCGGGGTTCCCGAGAGGAACCCCTAAGGCCGCTTAAGATCTCAACTTAGGGTTAATAACCCTTTCTTAGATTGGCGGAAGCGCGGTTTTAGGTTTTCGAAGGTTTTTCGGAAATTTCGGCAGAGTTTCCTCCGTAATATGGCTAATCCCATAGGCTTAAAGCCTTAACCCCGCACGAAATGCGGTCTTAAACTCAACGAGCCACACGCTCGAGTAACACAACACGGACTCAACGAGCCACACGCTCGGAGTATTCACATAGGGATTTTACATTCATAATCAAACTTAAGTTCACATACACCGATCTTTACAAGCCTGAAAACATAAAGTACAAAATAAGTCCGGAGAAGTCCTATCCGATGGTTCGCTTCTTCTAAAAGCCAAAAGCAACTCCGGGAGTCTTAACTTCGTACTTGAAATTTTGGTGAGGTCATGAGCTCCACGAGCCCAGTGAATAATCCAAACCCAACCCCGGGTTTCACTTTGCACGATAGTTCATTAACAACCACACGTAAGTACATAACTCATTCATAACATGCGATTCGGATCATACATGCTTAAGACATGCGAGATTCTAAACTTACCAACTTGCCGAGAAACATAATGACTTCACTTACTCATGAATTCAATTCAACATACTTCATTCATCTTTCTACGCAAGTAAGTCATAGAATCATTCATCATGTAAATCATCATCACGTAAATCATATCTTAGTTCTTATCGTATTCATCTCATATGAAATCGGGATTCGTTCTTCTTCTTATTCTTCTTCTTGAGTTCAATCATGCACTTCATAAATCATTGGTTCTTTCTTGTTCGTCATGCATGATCATTCGTTTCTTCATATCATAATTCTTTTAAGTCTTCTTAGTTTGAATGGGAAGAAGATTTATGTTCCGCTCTAAAGACCCAGTTCTTGGAGCCAAAACAATTCGTGGGCTCGGTTCACGAAGGCATACAATTCGTGGCCTCGAGGCGACCTCCCTTCCCCGAAGGACGTATCATCGTCAATAATTCTTGGAAGCAATTCAATTCATGGCTTTGGGTTGACGGACACTTCTATGGCCATAGCTTCGGAGGGTTCTTTAATTCGTGGGGTCTTAGATCAATAACACAATCCTTTCTCCCTTCTTTAGTTCTTTATGTTTCTTATCTTCTTATTATCTTCTTATTACTTATACATAAGATATACTTAATTCATATAATTCATGCTCAACACGTTCATACGTAATTTCTTCAAAACAAGCAATTCACATAAGCAAGTTCCAACTCAAGTACGATGTCATTTGACATATGCATGCTTATGTCATTTATAATCGATGTAATTCGAGATAAACACATAATCACATAAACATGCCAACTAGGATTCCCATCAATGAACTCATCGTTTTCATGATCGCGTAGTATCATGTATAAGTGGTTTATGGTTCTATATCTTTTCTTAATTGATATATATATCCTTCAGTCTAGCCACATAGCTTCTTAAATTTCAGTTCTTAATTCAGTTACTCACTTAGTTCCGATTTAGTCCAAAACAGCACATTTTTACTTAAAATTGCATATCTCCCAATCTACTCATCCAATGCATACCAAATTTTACAGGAAATTTCCATAAATTGCCATGAAGCTGCAGTAAAAGTTTTAGGAAATTTGGGCTACACATGAATTCACAGAAATTCGGATAGTAGGCATAATTATCGAAAATCTACACATAAATCATGAACTTAACTTTCTGATTTTTCCCTTAATTCTGCTCAAGCTAATCTCATCTAATTCTCAATAATCATGCTCAATAATACTTAAACATCACAAATTCAGAACTAGATATCACATAATCACAACATGCTCTTTGATTCGTGAGTTGCTAATTTAGTGAATTTAGGCCTCTAACTTCTTCAATTATCTTAGGGTTTCCCATTTCATACTTCAAATTCAAGTTCAATCCACCTAATTCATTTTATTTTAGAGGATGAATTTAGATTACTCACCTTGAATTCTTAGAGGTTCTAAGAATTTTAGTTTTGGAAGGATTGAATTTTGATTTCGAATTGGGTTTTGCTTCCTCTTCTTCCTCCTTTCGCTGCCCTCGTTGCTCTCTTGCCCTCGATTCCTCTGCTTTGAATCTCCTTCTTTCGCCCTCTACTTCTCTTTCCTTTCTCCTTCGTCCGCCGTCTGTCCTCGGGCAGGCCCGCCGACTGCCGGTTTCCGGCGTTCCTCTTGCTCCTACTCCCGCTCGCTCTTCCTCTCTCGGGGCATTCTGCTCCCTCTCGCTTTCCTGTTCCTCTGTCTCTACTTCTTTCGTTCCCCTTTCTTCTTTTGCTCTGCTCAGCCTCCCAAGCCCGAGCTCTCCCTTGCCCACTAGTAGCGGCGCCCTTGCCGTTCAGGCGGCCACCGGCCTCTCTTGCTTTCCCCTGCTCCCTCTCTCGCTCTCCCCTGTTTCGCTTTCCCGTTCTTTTCTTTCCTTGCTTCGCTTCTCCTTACGCTTCTTCGTTCCTCCTCTTTTGTTCTCTATCCCAATTTCTCTCTCCTCTTCTCCTAATCACACCTGCTGTTTCATTCCAATTGGACCCTTAATTCCCAAACTTCGGTTTTCGCTAGCACTCCTACTCTCATTTTCCTTTCTTTTTCTTTTAATTGGGCCCAACTAGCTTCACAAGGCCCAATTTAGCTAGTCATCGCTCGAGTTTCAATTCTCGGCTTGCAACTTCGATTCGAAAAAATTCTAATTCACTTAATTTAATAATTTCGAATTTTCACTTAACTTTTAGTAATTTAATTCATTAGCAAGCACGCATCCGAAATTTCCGGGTCTTACGGTTATTAACCCCAAGTTGAGATCTTAAGCGGCCTTAGGGGTTCCTCTCGGGAACCCCGGCATGTAATACTCCTAGGGTGGGTCTAGGGGTGTTACACAAAATGTTTGGATAGTTCTATCGGATGTGCCCGGTAGGGTGCTAAGGCTTCACTACATGCCTTCAATTTTTGCAAAATCTAATTAATGATCGAGCTGGAGTCATCGAAAACCCCGATGTTCTTGACCTCGATACGTACAGCGGCTTCAAGTCCCGTAATACATGCCTGATACTCTGTGACATTGTTGGTGACGTCAAAGTCTAATTTAACCGAAAACCCAGTAACCTTGGTGCCTCTCGGTGAAACAAGCGGTTTGAACCAAGAGCGTGTGCTATAAGGGAAGAGGTACCGTTTCTCGGGTCGTCAAGCCTTGTTGGGCCCCCTAAGATCCAGTGGGAGCCTCATTCCGGAAGGGTTAAATAGGGGTAAAATAAATTTTTCATAAGGGTCCAAAATAGTAATAAATTATGTTCAAAGGTTGCTAAATGCAAGATGCCTAATGCAAGCATATTAAAACACACTACTAAAATTAGGGTTTTAGATCTGTCGTGAGGTTTTAGGGCCAAATTGGTGTGAAAACGCCAATTTTAACCTAAGCCACGGCTACTAACCACTCGGTGCTGGCCGAAGCCAGAACCTAACAGATCAGAGGCACCGGTCACAGGCCATGGATGAAGAAATAAGCCTCGGCCTTTGGCCTGGCTGGCAGGTTCGAAGCCCTAAGTTTTTACCTACGGTTAGAAAAAGTCGAGATGCAATTTAAATAGAGATAAAGCAAAAAGAGGAGTCGCCGGTTAGTTTTTCGGAGAGAAAAACTAACAAAAACATAATAAATAAAATTTGCTCTTCCAATCTTAGTATGGGAAAACTAAGACTGAAAAAGGCTAAAAATGTCTCCATCGGTCTCGGAACCAAGAATCGGATTCGAAGGTGAGGGTACGAAGCTTAAGGATAAACCCTTCGGTCCGCCCATCCGAAGACGGCCATAACTACTTTGAGTAGTGAATCATAATAACATACTAAACACAAGTAAATAACATGCTAAACGGAAATTTAAAGCAACCAAAACATGATAGAAAGCATTAAAAAGCAAATAAAAGAAAAGCGGTAAAGAAAGTAATGGCAAAAGAAAAAAAAAAGTAAGAAACTTAAAGGATTACATCGGATGGGGAGGAAATAGAAGCAATACAATTTTTCTCGACAATACGGAAAGCAATAAATAAGCATAAAATAAACAACCATTTAAAGGTGGAATTGGTGCCCTAAGGTTGTCCTACTTGTCGATCTAGATCTCCGTCATTGGATCCGGTGATGCGATGGTAGTGAATCAAGAAAGGGGCTTTTTTGTAGATTTTTATGGAGATGAGTAGGTATATGAATGAATGATGGAGTTGACAGGTCTAGATGTGGTGAGATTAGAGAGTAGAATAAGAATAGGCTAAAAAGGACCAAGTGATCATAATACGGATGGGAGTATTCAATAGCTCTTAGTCGGTTTTCAGCGAGCATAACATTAAGGAATAAGCCGTCCGGACTATTTTTGGCAATGTGACGCATAGGCTGAAGTCATGCTGAAATGAGAGCCAAGGCTCTCTATTTATAGGGAGAGAGAGCTAGGTCACAAATGACTTAGGTAACTCCGACTCAGCAGACCCAAAGCTGAATAGAAATGGTAACAAAAACTTGGCCAATATGAAGTGATAAGACTGGATAAAATCGTATAGAATCCCGATCGGGGCACCGGCCACCCAAGGATGCCTACGGTTTCGTGCTGCAAAGGGATTCTAAAGGCCAAAACACGGCGTTTCACTTGACAAATCTAGGTAGGGGCGCCAGCCATACGATAACGTTTTGAGGGAGGAAGCTCCTAGTCTCGGGTGGAATGTGTTGGAGCTTAAACACAGACACTTTGACATTTGTGATCATGAAATGCAACACTTAATGCCGTCTTGAGGTCTTCGACTCTGTGTTTGATTGGACAAAAGTGAAATGCAGAATTTTGAGCCTGGAATTTCCCGGTACATGGCACTAGACTCCCTTATCTCTGGAGGCTTGACCGGGCTTGGACCGTCCGAAAGAAAAAGGGATTTTTGGACCGACCCAAGGCGAAAGGCTATTTATTTGGTGTTGGAGGTTCTTTGTGGTTACTTGGATTCTGTCACACCAATCAAATTTAGTCTCGTGAACCAAATCCTCAAACATGACTCGGGAACATCATCGGGCCAACAATATAAAATACGGAATTAACGGAGATAAGGGACGACAAATTTTGGGTGTCTACACCTGCCTACAATCAGCACCTCAAATTCCTACCTTTCATGAGTTTCTCAACCCTTAAAGATGATGGCATGTAGATAGAAGAAAAATGTCTACCACGACTACAAAAGTCGTGACTGGGTATAGAGGTAACTATCAATCTAAAGACACGAAAACCTCCAACTAAGGCAATATTAGCAAGGGTGCGGATGTCAATGCCCTCAACAGGTATAATGACTACACTCCTATTAATACCATATACGCTCAAGCCCTTGACCGGGTATTGGCTAAAGGAAAAATAGAATTGCCACCTATAAGAGCAAAATCGAAATCGTAAAACAGTCTAAAAACTGGGATGTAGGAAAATTCTACAAATACCATCGTGTATAAGGGCACTACACGTAGCAATGTTGGACGTTGATGAATAAGCTGGAGAGCATGTTCTCGCGATGGTAACGCCTTCTTCCGAAGGCCGCTCGAAACCAAGCAACAACAAAATTCCTTTCAACGAGTACCTTAGCCATTTTCTCGGAACCCATTCCAGGTGAGTGGGATCCATCTGTCTTCATTCAAGACATTAATGAGTCCAAACCACTTCCTAGCTTTCCTCCTCTAGACCTAAAAGTCCATGAATTATGGGTAAGTGATGACGAAGATGTGTACGAAACCAAAGATGACTCGACAACTTCTGGGGCACACCACCCTTAGAAGAAGAAGACTTTTGGGGAGATCTAAAAAGCCTACAAATCCTGTTCTTTTACTAGATCCGGATGGGATAATGCATCGTGGGTCCACAACGAGACTTAGGAAGCTCCAAAAGAACCCGTAGTCTGCTAAAGAAGAAGACCCAATCCTGAAATAGCTTCAAAAGTTAAAAGCTGATATCTCTATCTAACAACTCATATCTGCTTCCCAAAAACATAGGCAGGCTTTGATTGACTCACTTAGCAAAATTAAGGTCTCTCTTAAAACCGCACTTGAGGAAGTAGTAGGATTGGTCAACGGTGGGGACGTAACCATTACCTTTGATCAAAAAGATCTCCCTAAAGAAGGCATTGCACACAACAACACCCTTTACTTGACCATAACTTGCCTTAACAAGTTCATTCCCCCAACCTTAATAGACAACAGATTGGCTGTGAACATTCGTCATTGGAGGACTCCCAGAAAGCTAGGCATCGGAGAGCAACAACTTTCTAAAGAGATTGTTTATCTTCGAGCCTATGATAATTCTAAGAGGACAGTCTTGGGAATGGTGACCTTACCAATTAATGTGGGGCCAGTGGTGAAAAACATTTACTTCTAAGTCCTAAACATTCCAGCTACATTTAACTTCGCTTTTAGAGCGTCCTTGGTTACCTTACCATCAAGCAATGCCCTCCGTACGATACCAAAAAGTTAAGATGATCATCAAAGGTCAAGTTATAACCTTTAACGGGGGACAATCTCTATGCTACTATCAACTCTAAAGAATCCATTATCGAAATTAAGTATGACATTGATGATAAGGAGCTTTATGGGTTTGAGACTATTGTTGATTTAGATAAGGATGAAGCACCTCTTGACTTCAATCCTTATGTTAACCTTAGTGTCCAATCAATGCTTAGGAAGAATGGGTATTTTCCGCACCTAGCTGCAGACCGAAGGGCATATCACCCTATCATTCCACTCCTTGAACCCACCAACAATTATAAGTTCGGGCTAGGCTATCAACCTACTACTAAGGAAATAACCCAAGTCAAGTGGGAGGTTCAAACTAGGGGAGTGCACCTTACACGATCCGTTCTGTCAAACCCTTTCCTCATACCCTAAACGAGCAAGCCCTAAAGATGCTATGTCACACCTAGAGGGGAACTCGATTTCGGTGCTGCCTCGAGCCATGTCACACCTGCATTTTGATCCATCCAGATTCATCACCGACATCGACACTCGAAGGGTCTAAGCATATTACTTGGATTGATGCTTGAGGAGGGCCAAGAATTTATTGTTAGCTTAGGAGAACATCCCATTCCTAAGTCTAGCACTAAGGCCTTTATTTCTATTCATGTTCCTTCTAGTTCATCTTCTAGTTATGTTGTTTCTAATTCCATAATTGCGTTTTCGAGTTCGATGTACTTATCTCCTTATTCAATGAGATGAACGTTTCGACTTACTCTTTACCTTCTCCTATTTTTAATTCTTTTGCCTCTAATGATGAAAAAGAAATCCCTAAAGAATTAATAAAAGTTATAGAAGATTATGAAAATCTTTCACTAATAATAAAGGAAACAATAACAATTAATCTAGGATCAATTGATCAACCCCAAGAGGTCAAAATTGGGAAAACACTCGAATCCAGGAAGAGCAGAAGCAACTCACTTTGCTTCTTATAAAATTCATAGATGTCTTTGAATGGTCCTACAAAGACATGTTAGGGATAGATCCGAGTATAACAAAACATGGAATTCCACTTTATGAAGACACTAAGTCTGGTTAAGCCGAAGCTCGAAGGATAAAACTTGAGTGGCCACTAAAGATTAAGGAAGAAGTCTAGAAGCGAGTTAGAGGTTGAGTTTATCTAAGTAGTTCACTATCCTCAGTGGGTAGCAAACATAGAACCAATCCCAAAGAAAGATGGTAGGCTTCGGATATGCATTGACTTCGGGGATCTAAACAAAGCAAGCCCTAAAGATGATTTCTCGCTGCCCTATATCGACATCCTTGTAGATAACACAGTGGGACATGCCTTACTCTCGTTTATGGATAGTTACACAGGGTACAATAAGGTGAGGATGGCTAAGGAAGATATGGAAAAGACAACCTTCATCACTCAATGAGGGACGTACTATTATATGGTGATGCCATTTGGACTCAAGAATGCTGGCACAACATATCGGAGGACAACTACAACACTATTGCACGACATGATCCACAAAGAAGTCGAGGTCTATGTGGATGACATGATAATTAAGTCCAAGGATAGGGCAGGGGCACTTATCGAGCCTTAGCAAATTCTTCGAAACACCGAGAAAGTACAATATGCGCCTTAACCCTCAAAAGTGTGCCTTTGGGGTAACCTCGAGAAAATTGTTACGCTATGTTGTCGAGTCTTAGAGGAATCAAAGTTGATCCATCCAAGATCAAAGCTATTCAGGAGATTTCACCATTGAAAATAGAGAAGGAGATACGAGGTTTCCTAGGACGTTTATAGTACATTAGTCATTTTATATCAAAACCGACTATGGTTTGTGAACCCATTTTCATGAAGTCGAAGAAAGGGTCTGAGCCTATTTGGGATGATGAGTGCCAAAAACATTCGAGAAGGTTAAGAAATATCTAGCCAACCCTCCAGTGATCGGTGCTACCCCAACAAGGAAAGCTTTTACTCTCATACCTCACCACAATAGAAACCGCGATAGGAACCATGTTAGCTCAACGAGATGGAAAGGAAGAACATGTGGTATATTATCTAAGCAAGAAATTCTTAGATTATGAGAATAGATACATGCTATTAGAGAAGACATCATTGGCATTAGTCCGGGCTTCCAAAAAGCTCAGCTAATACATGTTAGCCCACACGGTATGTGGTAACATCGATGGATCCCATTAAGTACATTCTTGAACAATTGACCATCAACAACAAAATAGCTAGGTGGATTATCATGCGATCGAATTCGAACTCAAGTATCTTCCTCAAAAGCAATCAAATGAAGGGTGGAGTTGGAATTCCTAGTCGATCTGCCTATAATTGAATTGCAACCCAAACACCTTAACTTCCAAGATGAAAATATCTTACAAGTAGTGGTGGACATGTGGACAATGTACTTTGACGACGTTTCCAATCGGAAGGGCTTTGGAGTGGGGACTCTTCACGTCTTGCCGGAAGGACCACATACTCCCATCTCGGTCAAGTTAGATTTTGAGGTCGCCAACAATGCCGTGGAATACGAAGCATGCATCACAGGTCTTCAAGCTACCATAGAGATCGAGCTAAGAGCATCAAGGTTTTCGGTGACTCCGGTCCGATCATTAATCGGATCTCACGAGAGATGGAAGGCACGTAG
Source organism: Talinum fruticosum (assembly GCA_021018815.1). Lineage (NCBI taxonomy): Eukaryota > Viridiplantae > Streptophyta > Magnoliopsida > Caryophyllales > Talinaceae > Talinum > Talinum fruticosum. The sequence goes on along the minus strand of JAITYX010000010.1, from coordinate 4,334,330 downwards.
TGAAGCCTTGGCACCTTACCAAGTACATCCGATCGAATTAGCAAATCAATTTTAGAGCATTTCGTACACATACCTTCCTAGGAATAACAACCAATTCTTGGATGCCTTAGCTAAATTAGCATCCATGATCAATATCCCTAACGACATTCATTCAATGCCCATTCATATAGAAGGATAGAGTCAGCTCGGGCACGTATATGTACTAGAAATGTGTAGTACCGACCAAACCAGTTAGTACCATGACATCTATCAATATCCGGACAAACAAGAACATCTGTTGGACTCCACGCCTAGAGCCTAATGAGCCATCGGGATGTTAGCGGCTAATTTTTCATCAACCAAGGACAGGTTGTACAACAAAACCAACACGGGAATCGGCTTACTTTGTGTCAACCAACACGAAGCGGAGCGGATCATGGATGAAATTCATGGTGGGGAATGATGACCCTATATGAATGGCAAAATATTGGTTCGGAAAATTCGGAGATTAGGCTACTACTAGTCGACTATGGCAGCGGACTACCACGAATTCGTTAAGAGGTGCCACAAGTGTTAAGCGTATGCAAACTTACGACACCGGTCACAATCCTTTCTCACGACACTTGCATCACCTTGGCCATTCTCGGTTTGGGGAATCGATATCATTGGCAAGGTGACCCCTAAAGGAGCAGGTGGTCACAAATTTATTTTAATAGCAATTGACTACTTTACCAAGCGGTAGAAGCGACCTCTTATGCAACCTTGACGTCAAAACACGTAGCTAAGTTCATCACTTTGATTATCATTTATCGATATAGGGTACCCGATGAATTCATCAATGACCATGGTAGTCACTTCAAGAAATAAGTAGCATACCTACTTGACAAGTACAAGATCAAACACCACAAATCTGCTTGCTATCACCCTCGGACCAAAAGAGTAGTGGAGGCCGTAAACAAAAATATTCGCAAAATAGTGGAGAAGATGGCCATCGGCTATTAAGATTGGCCTGCTAAGTTGCCCTTCGCTTTATAGGGCTACGAACCTCCATTAGGACTTTAATTAGAGCAACACCCTACTCCCTAGTATATGGCATGGAAGCAGTCCTTTCAATAGAAATTGTCATTCCGTCATTACGAATCATGGCTGAGAGTCGATTCCCAAAGCACAATGGGATAAGGAACGCTACGAAGAATTAGTGTTGTTGGATGAAAGACGATTGAAGGCCCTACATAATGTCCAAATATACCAAGCACGTATATTAAGGGCATTTAATAAGAAAGTGAAGCCTCGTAATCTGTAGGTTGGAGATTAGGGCACCCATCCAAGATCCCGCGGAAAGTTAAGGCTCAATTTACAAGGCCCATTTATAGTTAGTTAAATACTTGCTAGGGAGGAGCAATAAAATTGACTAATTTGGATGGTGAAGAGATTTTTCAAGTACATAAACTTGGATCAACTAAAGAAATACTACGTTTAGCATGACATTAAATAGATGGCATAACGAGGCCGAGGCCTAGCCCAACCAGGTCGTGCCATGGGCGCGCCAGCCACCACCACGAAACAGATGGGCTGGCCTACCGGCAACTCCCCCTGGTCCTATTTTTACAATTCTTTGTTTCAACGGTCCAATCAAACGGTTCGTTTATCTAATTAATTGTTATTCTATTTTGGACGGTCCAATTGGATAGTCCATTGGTTTAATTAATTCTTTAATTGCTCAGATTAATTTTAAGGACGGTCCAATTAGGCGGTCTAAATTTATTTACTCCTCTAGGTGAGCAATAAAAATAATAATAATAAAGCATAAAAGTGAGTATAAAACTTACTTTTTACTTTTATTAATAAAAGGTAAGCCTACTACTTATCTAAATACATAGCTAATAAAAGGGAAAAACAAGCATACTACTTGGAAAATAAACAATTCTAAAGAGGAAAAGCTGAAATTCCTAAATTCTCTCTAAAAATTAAGCCCTAGTCTATCTTCACTTTCTTCCCTTTCGGACCACTAAACTCGGTTGCATCATCCTGGATGCGCTTTTTAGCTTTTCAATCCTACGGGCCCTCCTCTTCGCAGCTTTATTAGCCTAAGATTCCCTTACGTGGGCTCCTTCATCAATTTGGGGGTTTACTTCGCGAATTTCAAGCGACGAACGAAGGAACAGCTCCTCTAGGATCCCTTTATCGAGTCCTCGGTGCCTTGTGATGTTTGGGTCTATTTCCGTTATCCACTCCGGATAATATTCAGAAACTATAATGGTAAGTTCATCTAGAGGTTTAAATACTCTAGCCATGATGAAACACGCCATGAACCGCTAAAACCTACGAACAGTTGAAAGGTAGCGAGGCCAAACACGAGTCCCAGAAGGGATTGCCTGGTCTTGTCCCATTTGCCACAATACACGGTCAAGGAAGTAGTATGTGCTAGTTTTTACACCTAGCAGGCGTACAAAGGGTCTGCTGGTCAGTATGTGTCCTAAATCGGGACACTTTCCAGTGATTAATATACCATTCAACGGTGCTATGGTTTTTAAGCCAAGCCTGCCACCAAGAAGTAGGATGATCGGTTACCACATCCAATCACTTCCGCTAACGTAACCGTGTCGCCAGTACGAGTCCACTTTTGTAGGAGGTTGAATCAATTGAAGGTGCTCCATCAACCAAATCTATATAAAACAGATAAAAAAATCACGAGAGTCCTACACGGTCGAAGTCAACCTCATTCATGGCCCAACAGGAGCAAAAAACAAAAATAAATTAAAAAAAGAGAGGAAGGATGAAAACCGAGACTTTTGGGCAAAAGCTGGAGGCTTTTTAGCCTTAGAGGCAACAGACACCGCCCCTTGGTCGGTGCCGCCGACCTAGTCTCACCAATTGGTCTCAGTGATTATTTTCTGCTCACTTGCAATAACGGGGGCTCCCAGCGAAGTCTTCGTCCGGGTTGGTCGTGACCCGGCCTAGCCCTATAATGGTCTCAGCGACAATCAGCAAAGTCGGGAACATTAGTCCTCTAATTGCTCCACAAAGCTTAGTAACGCAATAAAATCCATATCCATGTGGCCTCCTACTCGTAAGAAACCACCTATCGGACGGGTGATTATAGCTCAATGCCTCGGAATGAAGGCGATTAGATTCCTATTGTTCAGCTTCGGAAGGCGCTTGTAGGCTTCATGTATATTCTCCGAGGACTTGGGCATAATAGGTTTTGTACGGCATTGGATGCCTAGAATAACATCAAACTCTTCGAGTTATGGGACATAATTCCTTATCCCCAAACCTAAAAATGTGGTAATGTGAATCCTAGTAAGCCACAACAGACCCTTAGGAAAGTCCAATAGAGTTTCACATGTCGAATGCTTGAATAGGGTATTCGATCCTTATTGGGACAATCTTACCTTATCAACACCTGTCATCTCGTGCATCCAATGGGACAACTTAGTTATATAATTGACCTTTGAAAATAGAAGGGATTTGAAGGCACTAAGGAATTTTCTTAGGATCAATTTTTACGAGGGAATTGCAAACAAAGGTTTAGAAGGCGTGATTTTCGGTATATGACAGAGGGTGCAATTTATAGTAATCTCCACATTCGAGTCCTATTGTGCCATGACATCAAATACCACCAGCACCTTGGTCTCCTGCATAGGCGGCGCTGGCTAGACCGATATGTCTATTTCTTTTTCGGCTCGAGCATTCCTCGAGCCATACTCTTATCTTGCTACTAAGCCCATTTCGGTTAAGCCTCGTTATTTCGGACCATGTACTTACAAGTTCTCGCTTTTCATTTTATTAATTTCTTTTGGAGCGAATGGGGCTAGTGCAATTTTTGTTGATTTGTCTTTGTAATTTTCCTTAGAATTTTTTTGCATCATATTAATAAAAAGAGAGCATTTTTAGAATCGAGTCCTTACATTCTTCTTATTGCATAAGGTGAAAATTACAAAACATTAAAAACAAAAGCACCTTACAAGGGATTAACTAATCTTTGTCATCGAAGCATCATCAAAGAGGTAATTGTAGCGAGTCCTCCGAGATGGCGTGGAAAACGATCGTCTCCACCAGCGTGTGAAGCGCTAGTCCCATGGTCCCAAGATTAAGAAGCTCCATGAGAAGGCCTACTATAGGACGTCCAATGTAAGTCAATCGGATTGCCATGACGATCAAGTGCTTGGAGAGGCGGGATGTCCATACACTCTTTAGAAAAGCTATGCCTCGCACTGGAAGAAGGCCCGGAAGAACTAGCCCCTGCTTTTGAAGCACTCGATGATGTGAGCGATGTGAAGAACATCGAGAAGTGCTCGCTCTAGCCGTACCACCGAGAGGGCATTTGTTGGCTAGTTGGATGCGCTTGAGCCCCGAGCCATCGAGGAAGCCTCCTGGTGAAGACGTTCTAGATCAACGCCTCTACAAAATGATAGAGCAATTTGCACATTCGCTAAAAGCTCGTGAAAGTTAGCATTTACACTAACTAAGACTCACCCATAATGTTTCGAAAGTCTTTCCGGTGAATAGGTCCCAAATACCTTTAAGGGCGGACTAGAACTCGATAGATATGGTTCGAGATTGTTCTCGGTCGTAGTGCAAGATTTATGGTGATTAGCAAGACACTTTTAGCATGCAACTAAAAGTAAAAAAGCATAAAAGTCTTACCCCTTGCCAGTTCTTAAGGAGAGGATGCACCACACACTCCTCTTCGGGAATTTCCGGAATCCTTATCTAACGTGGGGATTCCCAAGGCTGGGGACATCCACATCAAGACTTGGAATATGGATATCCTTCGGGAGAAGCTACAAAAATATGAAGTTAATTTCCATACACGAAATTCAATAACACAAAAAAGAAGGAAGAAATGAAGGGTCACAAATCGGATTCATAATCTGTCCCAAATGGTGAGCATAAGAGGCATACTGATTTAAAAATTGGGTATAAGGATAACTGGTGGTTGCTTCCTATTACTCGTGTTGAGAAAGGGAGACAAAATAAAACATAGTCTAGGGCAAATCGCAAGGAACGAACAAGGCCATGTGTTGTGGCAGATTTGAGGCGTGACTCGCTCACCAAGGTACAACCAAAACCCAAAGGCCCTTCAAACAAGATCCATCTCTCGCTCAATTCCCATGCAATGCCTATACTTGGGGGAATTAAAGTTGGGCCCATGGATGGAAATTAGCTTGCACATATAGGACCCATAAGGAGACAAGCAAAAACGGAATGAAGGGTGATTCGTTAAACCGGGCGAAAGGCGTGACAAATACTCATATAGCCTCAACTACAATTTTACAAGTGAGATCTTTTATCCATACAAGATAAAAATACTTTGGAAATAAAAGAGGAGATAGAGCATACCTCAATGATCTTCCATAAGTCACATAGCGAAAGATAGTTTGTCAAGTCCTTCTCGGCTTTAGTATGCCTCACACTAGAGCGTAAACCCCCTTATAAGGCAAGTATAGGTAGGTTCACCCTAGTTAAGCTCTCTAATCTTATGTAGGTCTACCAAGTTCACCAAATAGTGAATATGTACCTTTGAAGCTTGATCGAGATAAAATGGTTGTGCTTAACAAGAGAGCAAGCATGACTCGGACTTGTTGTTGAGCCTAAAACTCAGCATTCTCAAAGGGTGTATTTAAAGAAGTTCTCCTGAGGAAAGCTACTAGCCACGGGACCGAAGAGGTGACGTAGATGGTCACAATTTTTGTACAAGTTTCGGTCGTAGACTAGAGGCTCCCCGAGAAGCCCAAGCCCGACAAGACGGCAAAATCGAAAGGTGTGTTGGACATCCCCACGAAAGGAATATGAAATGTGTTAGTTGTATCCCAAAAGCGCTCACTAATAGTTCAAATGGGATCTCGCTCTTTTTGTCACATAAATGATTTAAAGCGGTAAAAGGGAACCAAACCCGACATTATTTATGATGTCTTCTAAGGGGTAGTTCCTTTCTTTATATGTCTCCATGAACTTTAGTATAGCCTTGCTACTCTCAATGGAACCCTTCTCCAAGATGAAACTCCAAAAGATTTTAGTAGAAGTATTACTATAAGTGAGCAAAGATAGAAGATTAAGCCAACAAGCTTACCGATGAAGTAATAGCGAGTGAAGAGACATGATTCTCGGCCACCACCAAGAGATCATTTAGGCTCCAAGTCATCATAGGGAGGACATTCTTGCTCTAGAAAGTTGTCATGAACCAACTTCTCGACCCAGGTCCTTCTTGTTGGATGAGCCTTTCTTCTAGACATATTTAGAGAGTTGTGTTTTAAAACTAATTAGCTTTCTTAAAAAGCAAAACAACGAGTACAACAAGAGCACGACAAGAGAAAAGCTAAAGAAAGCAAGAGAGGAGTAAGTGAAGTGTGCAAAATGAACTAACTAACTCCCCTTTTATACACAAATTCAGTCAAGGCATGCCAAACACACACGACAAAAGTCAAAAAAGCAAAAGGAAACCAAAGAGGGAATCCAGTAGCATGTCTGAGGCCAAGCTCGCCAAAGGCTGGCAGGTCTGCGCTACAAGGACTGATGCAGTGTTCCATTAGCGACAACTTTGCAGCCCTAGCTGGTGGTCTAGCTTGTGAAGTCCCATTAGGCGTGGCAAGTGGATTATTGCCACAATGTGCATGTAGGTGGAGCTTTTGGACCCACCACGTCGGCTTTTGCAAATCAGATTTTCGGTTTGTTTTCGTCCGAATTATTCAGGTAAAATACTAAACTTTCGTCAATATAATTATCTATTAACAACCATGTTATTATGACACCAGGCCAAGATTTAGATCCAAGAACAATCGAAGTTTCAATATAAAAGTTCATCGGGCTTTAGGCTCGATCAAGCCAAGCTTTGGATCCTTTTACCGAACTTCAAAATGCATGCATTGGGATCAAGTCCAAGCCCTATCTCGGAGTTTAGGTTCGACGACAACCAATTCTAAACACTACACAACAATCGGCGTTCGAAACAACGCGTAAAAGTGAGATAAGTATCCATTAGTGTCTACTTTGACCCTTCGTCTTGCAGGCTTGGTCAAAGTGGGGGCTAACTGTAGACACCTAAAACGTGTCATCCCTTTTCTCTTATTTATTTTGTTGGCCCGATGATGAAATCCCGAGTCCTCTTTGAGGATTTGGATCACAAACGGTATTTGATTGGTGCGACGAAGCCAATAAACCATAAAAATCCTTTACCACCATATAAATAGCCTTTTTCCTTGGGTTGGTCTAAAAATACTTTTCTTTTGGACGGTCTAAGCCCGGGTCAAACCTCCTGAGTCAACAAAAGTTCAATGCTTGCGTATAGGGAGATTCTAGAATCAAAACACTACATTTCACCACCAGCGTCCATCCTAGACACGGAGTTGAAGGCATCAAAACGACGTCGTATGGCCGACACTGCATTTCATGGTACGAATCACAAAAAGGTTGCGTTTTGCTCCAAACAGTCCACCGAGACACGAGCTTAATTCCTCAAAACGTTGTCGTATATGTACGAGGCCTTGTACGAGATTCCATTTCACTTAAAATGCTATGTTTTGCCAAGAGTCTTGCTACAATACGGAAGAAATTGGAGGACCAAAACGATGTTGTTTTGTCCGGCGCCGCGCATCCGGGATCCGGTTCTATCCCTTATTTTTGGTCCAAATTTTGGGATTTTCCAGTCGGTTCATGCCTTATTTTTGACTCCTGTTTAATCGAAACCCTAGGTTATTTTGTGACCTAATCCTCATATATAAATAGAGAGCTTAGGCTCTCATTTTGATGAACGACTTTTCTTAGGCGTTACGCTACCAAATACTAAGCTGATGATGGCTTTTCCTTATGTGTCATGCTACTGAAGTTTGATTATGAGCTACGAGAATATTAACGTATTTGGATCTCTTAGTCTTATTTTAGCTAATCTTTCCCTTACTTCCTACATTTGAATCCTAATTCTCCATTAGTTGCATACAACTTTCTCCTTACGTACACTCAAAACTCACAAAAAGGCTTTCAAATTGAGTGCTCGGATTAAATTACCCTTCAACTATCAAGAATTGTCAAAAATTCCACTAATTTAATCGATGGTAATCATCTGCCACTAAGCTAGTTATTAAGTGAAAAAAATGCCACTTGAAGGTCAAAGTGACTCGATAAGGCCGGTAAAAACCCAGGCAACCGGTCACAACCCACGAATCTTAAGCTGTTTAATGCAATTGAACTACCTCACTCTCTCTCTTCCCTCATTTTGAATGAAACCGGTCACAACCATTGAAGAACATCTCTCTTCCCTCTCACTCTGTGTCTGTCTCTGTCTCTCTTTCTCTCTACTCTCGCCATTTTCACTCATTTTCTCTCTATCTTCCTTGTAATTGGAAATTCAAACCCTAAATGGTGTGGTACCACTTAGAGAATGAGGAAAAGTTTGAGGTGATCAAGCTGCAGACGGGGAGGGGATACAATATAGAAGAACTGCGATCAACGGGCCAGGTAGGTTTTAGGGTTTTTTGAAAATTATGACAAGTTGGTGTTGGAATTATGAGATGTTGGTGTTGCAATTACCTTGCATAATGTTGATAATAAGTGAATTATTTCTGAAATAGTAGTTTAAATTTGTAAATGCTTGAAAGTTAGTATTTTGGGGGTTGGGTAATGCTCTGTTTGGGTATGAAATTGATTTTTTATTAATGTTTGTCATTATTTTTTACTTGATTATTTTTGTAATTTTTAGAATGAGTGGTGTGGGAATTTGTAAACTACGTATTTTCCATGGGGGAGAATTTCAAAGAGTTCCACACTTGTATATAGTGAGTATGAGATGGATGAGATACAATGTGATCCTAACTTATTAAGTGTTGGGGATGTGAAAGAGAATGTGGTAAACTTAAGTTATACTGTAGAGAGAATAAAAACAATTTACTTTTGCGAGCTCGGATTAGCTTTTGAGGATAGTTTAGTAGCATTAGAGAGCAATAATGAGATAAAGGAGCTGAGTGATATGTGTAAGAAAAATGAGTTTATATACTTGTATGTTGACCACAATGATGATGCAATATATGGAGGTGAAGAAATTGAACAGGAGATTGGTGGTGGAGTAGGGTCGGATGATGATGGAATAGGGTCAAATGATGATGATCTGTGGTCGAGAGGATGATGATGTTGATAATTCGGATGTTGAGGACAATGGATTAAGAGAGGTTAGGGAAAAGAAAAAGAAAATAAAAGAGGAATTAGCTGCTGAGAGACAGGGCGGCGGTGATGCTTGAAACAGATGAGGAAGGACTTGGTCGGGAAAATTATCATGATTCGGACAATGCGGAGAGTTCAAGTAGTGAAAGTGAACATGAGAATGAATCAAAAAGGAATAAGAGTGTCAAATACCCAAGACATAAGGGTAGTTCTTTAACCGAGTTTAAGGCTAGGCATAAATTTCCCAATAAGGATGGTTTAGTGAAGGTAGTTGAGAATTATAGGATTGTTAAAGGATATCACCTTCAGGTAAAGAAGAGTGATAAAGTGAGGTATCAAGTGTGTTGTTTGGGTGAAATTTGTGAGTGGAGGCTATGGGGATCACAGGTTGGGAAGGAATTGACAATGCGAGATAAAGACTTTGGATAAATAGCACACATGTCCGCCTTTTAGTTTTGAGGCGGGCAAGAAGCACATGTCTGTTGATTGGTTAGCTGAACACTATAATGAAACATTTAGAAGACAGCCTGCATTGATTGCGAGGGATCTTCAAGGCATAGTTAAGGATGAACTTAACTATAATGCCACTTTATCTATGTGTTCTAGAGTTAGGAAAAGAGCTTTACACTCAATTGTGGGTGATTATAAGAGTCGGTTTGGGCAGCTCGGGTATTATGCTTGGGAGGTATACAAACAAAACCCGGGGACTTTTTAAGTATAAGAACCTGGAAGGATCAGCAAGAGCAATATATATTTAGGTTTTTATATATATATGCCCAAGGCCTCCGAAAAGGGGCTTCTTAGATGGTTATAAGAGGGTGTGTTCTCTTGATGGTCAGTTTCTTGAAGGGTCCATGGGATGGTCGGCTCTTACGTGCGGTTGGCGAGGGATGCTTAATGATCAAATGTATCCTATGGCATGGGGTGTTGAGCAAAGCGAAAGCAAGGAAAGCTGGGGTTGGTTTGTTGAGAAATTGGTTGCTGATTTAGAAATTGGAAATGGATATGGATGGACTATTATCTCGACTAACGAAGGTATGTTATTATTAAAATTTTGTTGTTTAATTTAAGTAATTTAATTATAATTTCTAACTTTTTGTGTGATGCAATAGGGGTTAATTGATGCAGTCTTGAATCGGATGCCCGAGGCTGAGCAAAGGCTACGTGCTAGGTATGTTTATGTAAATTTGAGCAACACTTGGAAATGTGAGCAGTATAGGGAGGTGTTACGGAAAATTGCAAAGTCAACTCATGAAGTGTAGTTGAAGAGATACATCTAAGAAATGCAAGACCTTGATACAACTGCTTGGCAATTTTTGGAGAAAAAGGGTCCAAAGCATTTCTACAGGGTATACTTCAAAGCACATGCCAAGTGTGAATCAGTGGACAACAATATGGCTGAAATCTTCAATGGATTCATTATCAATGCTATATACATGCCTATTGTGTTAATGTAGAAGGCTGTTTATAAAGCAATCATGAAGAGAATTGTAGATAAAAAGAATGGACAGAACACCTTTACGATGCTTTGTTGCTCCTAGGATATTAGAGAAGTTACAAAAGAGGAAGGACAACTCAAGGTTTTGGGAGGCAATCGGGGAAGAAATGGTTTTTATAGTGTTTGTCATGGCACATAAGAGTATGTGGTGAACTTGAATGGTAGGAGTTGTAGTTGTAGGTCATGGGAGATTAGTGGACTCCCTTGTGCACACTCCATTGTAGTGATGAGAGAGGAAAGGTTGGACCTCGTCAAGTTTGGGCATGACTACTACTCTACTGAATATTTGAAGATCTCATACTCACACACTCTTATGCCCATCAAAGGAGAAGATATGTGGGAAGGCTGCCAGCGGTGAACTAATAACTGCTCCAGTGTTTAAGCCAAAGAGGAAAGGGACTTCATAATTCGAAGAAGGCCTCGAAGCTTGGGAGCAAAGGAAAGGGGGTAAGAAAGGCAAGGTTAGTAAAGATGGGCGAGAGAATTCATTGTTCTAGTTATGGTCAAGCAGGCCACAACAGGTCCACATGTACACAAAGAGTATCCAAGCTCAAGGTTTGCTCTATGCCTACTTGTTTGTGTTTTTGCAGTCTCTGCCTCTTTTTTTTTTCTTTGTGCTATTTTCCTCCTTGTTTGTGTGGCTGTGTTGAGTGATTGAGGTTGTGTTAAGGTAGGTCTGTGTTAAGTGGCTAAGACTGTGTTAGGTGATATGGTACTTATTGTTGTGATTTGTGTTTAGGGAAGAAGAAGGCCAACTCAGCCTACCTAACTCGAGGGGATCAACTCTCGGCTCGCACAACCTGACCCACCCAGACCGAAGCGAGTCGGCCTCCTCACCTGTTTATTTCTTAACTTTGTAGGGGATCAATTTTAACTTTATATGTGCAGGTCAACCTCAAGCACCCCAACCTAAGCCACCCCACATTGAAGCGAGTCAACCTCGAGCCACCCCAACCTGAGGCATCCCATACCGACGAGTGAAAATGTTCACAAAAAGAGGTAGACTTCTCAAAAAGCTATGCACAAAAGGAGGAAATGTGATGCATCCCCCAGCAACAACCTCAGCCATCCTTAGAGAATCCTTCTCAGCCCCCAAAACTAAAATGACTCAACCACCCATTCCTAAGAACTTTCATGTGAGAGTTAGGCTACCCAAAGCTGCCTTTGCCCCATGTTCTTCAAGAAAAAAGTGTCCTCTGCACCACTAGCACCACATCTAAGAACCAGATCATCATAGAAGAAGTCCACAAAAAGTCAACCAACCAGGAGGTCAAACCTAATCAGGAAATGTGTAAACCCAATTATGACATATGTGGTGCTTGGATGAATGATTAGCTTCATCTGCAACTTTTTTTCTTTTTCTTATGAAACAGTTGGGCTCCAATGTTAGGAGTATGTATTTTGTTGTAATTTTTGACATCCTTGTGTAATTGTCAATTTCAACTTGTTCTTGTTATTATTGCTTTTTAGCAAACAATGATGTTAATTGTGTCCAAGTTGGACATTTTGTACCCATTACATCTCTCAATATATGAAAGTCACAGTTTCTAAATTAAGCCAATTGTTTTCAAGTTAGCAAACAACGATGCGAAACCAATTTGCATATTTAAGCACATTAATATCTTCAGTCATGCAGCCAAAATAGAGACAATTATATCTTAACATATAAAAACGAAAGCGAAAGGGGAGGCAATTTCACAAATGTAAAAACAGACTTCATCATTAATTCATAATTCATTTAGAGTACAATAGAAGGTATAATTCAATAGAATGCATTATTCAACAATAGAAGGCAACAACAGAACACATCATTCATAATTCATTCAGCCTTCACTTTTAGGCTACAACTCCACCCCAAACCCTTACCAAATGTAAACATTACGATTACGAAAATTATGCCCCACATTACAATTTTCTCCCCTTTTGATACCTTCCGACTACCATCTTCATCCTTCTATACTTGTCTTATACAACCTTCAAACTTTCTTCATTAACTTCTTTGATTCTCCGAACAGTCTCCGACTTCTCTTTCTCTCGTAGTCAATGCCTCGTTTTTCGGTGTCAATTTAACCACCGTCGACTTCACCCTTTCACATAAAGATTGGTCCACCCACCTAAAGTATCCACAATCTCCAAGTGTGCCACACCTTAAGCACCTTGCAAACCTCTTACCAGGATTCGTCGTCGTCATGCATATGTAAATTTCACATCTTTCGCCACAACTATAGAAGCTTTCAACATCTAAGAAATAGGGGTAACTCTTACACGCTCTGTTGGGGCTACGATTGTCGGATTGAGATATGATTGTAACTATTTGCCTTCAATTCTTCTTCGATTCGGTGACGCAAACCCTAATTCCACTCCTGATGTACCAATTTCACTCAATTTCGTTTTCCGGGATTTTCTTCCTCAAACCCTAACTTTTTAACTTGGGGGTGGAAGTTGCAAATGAACAATGAATTGGAGGGAATTCGTTGCAATACATTTAAAACTCTTAATAGTTAAAAAAAAGAATAATTACTTTTGTCAACCGGTTGCTCGGGTTTTTACCGACCTCAGCAGGTCACTTTTACCTTCAGTGGCATTTTTTCACTTAATAACTAGCTTAGTGGCAGGCGATTATCATCGATTAAATTAGTGGTACTTTTTACAATTTTATATAGTTGAAGGGTAATTTAATCGGAGCAATCCTTTTAAATTCACCACTATCGCACCGTCGGATCCAGATTCAAGAATAAATCAGCAAGTGGGACAACTTAGGGTTACCCATTCGGCCTTTGCAATAGTTTATTTATTTCATGTTTTATTGCTTTCCGTATCGTGGACAAAGATGTATCGCATTTAAGTGTCTCCTAGCCCAATGTAATTTTTTTTCCGCTTTCATTTCTTTTAGCTTTTCTTTTCTTTCTTTATTGCTTTCGTTTATCGCTTTTTGTATTTGCTTTTACTACTTTCGTTAGCATGCTTTAGTTGCCTTTATTTTCGCATCTAATTTTGTTGTACGCCTGTTTTTAATATGTTATTAAAACTCCCTACTTAAACTAGTAAAGGTCGTCGTTTGACGGGTGGAACGGAAGGGCTTATCCCTACAATTCTTACCTTCGCCCCGAATCTAGATTCTTGGTTCTACAACGACGAGTCATTTTTAACCTCTTCCAAGCTTAGTTTTCCCATACTAAGATTGGAAGGGTATTTACTTATTTTACTTTTATTAGTTCTTATTTCCAAAACATACTGGCGACTCCTATTTTCAACTTATTTCCTCTAATCTGCTTCTCGACTTTTCTTACTAGGAATAAAAACGGGATTTTTGGATCTCCCAACCAGGCTAGAGGCTGAGACTCGACCACCTTAGCCAAAGCCCCTGGTCGGCGCCGCCGACCACATGGTGCTGACTTTCGCCAACACTAAGTGGTGCGTGGATGGGGCATCGACCCAAACCGGTATTTTCACACCGGTTTGGCCCTAAAGCCCCATGACAAAATCAATCAAACCCTAATTTTTTTCTATTTTTCAAATGTAAAATAATATCCCGGGATTTCGGAAAATAATTTCTAAAATAAAATAATTAATAAAATCGCTATTCAACCCTATTTAATTTATCTTAACATAACTAGTGAAATTCGAAAAATCTAAATAAGAGATTCATCCCCACTTTCAAAAATCAATCTTCAAAACCCTAAATCATTTCCATATTCAAAAAGAAAATTTTAAAACCCACCAATTTGTAGGGAAGCTCGGGCCCCTCGAGGACCGTGGTTCCTATAGGGACCCCTCTATTTCTTCGATCAGTCTACCCGTTTTGGGGTTTTTGACCTTTTATATTTTTTGCATTCTGTAGCAACCATAGGCCCCCTAGGCCAAAGCCGGGCCCCGAGCTTCCCCACGAGTTGGCGGCATTCAGTAGCAACCATTTTCTTATTAGGATTTTCGACTTTTATAATCGAATTAAGTGAAAGTGAATGGCGATTTTATTAATTGTTTTATTTTAGGAATTATTTTTAGAAACATGGGATTATTTCACAACCGAAAAATAAAACAAGTTAGGGTTAATTTAATTCCGCCATAGGGCTTTTGGGCCAAACTGGTTTGAAAACACCGGCTTGGACCGAAGCCCTATCCACCGACCGCTAGCGTCGTATGGTTGGCAATCCTAGCCATGGGCCCGGACCGAGGTGTTTAGTCTCGGTCCGTGGCCCGACTGTCGAACCTAAAACCCCTTTATGATTATTTTTTAGTCGAAAAGCTAAGAAGCAAATTAGGATAAATAAATAAAAAAAAGCAGTCGTTAATCGGTTTTAGGAGCAAAAACTAACAAAAATAAAATAAAGACATACTCTTTCAATCTTAGTATGGGAAAACTAAGCTTGGAAGAGGTTTAAAATTGACTCCATTGATTTAGAACCGAAAATCCAGATTCGAGGGTTAGGGTACGAAACATAGGGATCGAACCTTTCATTCCGCCCATCAAAAGAAGACCTTTACTAATTTGAGAGGTGAGTTTAGATAACGCATTAAAAACAGGCACACAGTATAGTAAGATACGAAATTTAAACAATCAAGGCATGCTAATGAAAGCGGTAAAAGCATATATGAAAAGCAATAAACGAAAGCGATAAGAAATGAAAAGAAAAGCGAAAGAAAACAAAACCGAAAATAAAAAGTTACATCAGGATGGGAGGAATTAAATGTTATTACATCTTTCTCCACAAGCATCGAAAATGATAAACAATAAAATTAAATAAATCGTAGTTTGAAGGTTGAATTGGTGCCTTCAGGTTGTCTCACCTATTGATTTGGATCTCGAACCGGATTTGAAAGTGCGATGGTGGTGAAATAAAAGGGGCTTTGATGATTTCTTGTGAAGGTAAGTAGGAATATGTGCGTCGTTAATGTAGTATTAGGGATCAAATGTATGGAGTATGACAAGAGTAGGCGGAAAAGAAACCAAGAGATCATAATACAAGAGGGTGTATTCAGTTGCTCTTAATTTAGCTTCACCAAGCATAACGCATAGGAATGAGCTGTATGCAAATGAGAGTCTAAGCTCACTACTACAAAACACTATATAGCGACGGAAACTAGCGACGGAATCAAGTCCAGTCGCTAACTAGCGACTGAAACAGTGACGGAATCGATATGTGTCGGACAAAACTTAATTAGTGACGGAATTTAATTCCGTCGCTATTTTAGTCGTTAGCGCCGGACATGGAAAAATTAGCGACAGATTTATGAAAAAAAAAATTAAAATTAATTTTTTTATAATTAGCGACGGAATCAATCCGTCGCTGATTCCGTCGCTATATCTAATTTTTAAAATTTTTTGAACTTAGCGACTGAATCTATCCGTCACTAAATGTATTTTTAATTTTTTTATTAGCTAAGGAATTAGTCCGTTGCTAATTCAAAATTTTTAAAATCTTAAATTTGCCCCCTACTTTAATTTGAAAAATATAAAAATTTTCAAATTTGAATTAGCGATCGAAAAATCCGTTGCTAATTCCGTCGCTAATCCAAAACTTTCAAATTTAAATTTGCCGCCTATTTCATATTTCAAATATGAAAAATTTTCAAATTTTTAGTTGGCGACGGACTTATCCGTCGCTAATTCCGTCGCTAAATCAAAATTTGAAAAATTTTACGTTGAAGGGCTATTAAATTTTCTTCGATTTGAAAATTTAAAATTTTTTAATTAGCGACGGACTCGGACTGATTCCGTCGCTAATTAAATTTTTAAGTAGCGACTTCATCCGTCGCTATTTTCGATATAAAATTCGAACTTCAACGAGACTCGACAAACATAAGGAAAGATAAAAGTGAGAGTGTGAGAGAGCGAGAGGCTAACCGATCGTTCGCCGCCGCCTCCGCCACCGCCGTTCTCCGCCTGCCTCCGCCACCGCCGCCACCGCTACCGCCGTACACGTCACCAACTAACCACGTTTAACCTCTAGTAGGTATGCTTTCTCCATCCTCCCTCATTGTTGGTTGTATTTTTATTTTACTTTATTTACTATAAAATTTTAGATTTTAGAGTATTTGATATAACTTATTTTGATAGTCATGGTTGGAATGAGGTAGAAGATGAAGATAATGAGAAAGAGGAAGAAGAAGAGGAAAAGGAAGATGAAGAACATAACTTGTGTTTGTATAATTTACTTTGTTTACTCTTATTTTTATTTTCAATTAGTTTTTATGGATGTTTGAAGTTGGATTATTTATGACTATTGTGTTTGTATATGACTTTTGTATTTGAATTAAAGTTGAATTTGATGTTGTTATGCTACCGGATTATTTGGATTTGTATTTCATTGTAGATTTTCCGTATTAAGCACTCAAAACTATACAAAATTGTCAAATTTTTTTAAAATTCGCTAAAAATCAGCGACGGAATTTAATGATTCCGTCGCTACTCCACTCAGCTGACTGAACAAGAAAATCTGTTGCTGATTGGATTAGCGACGTAATCAAATTCCGTCGCTAATCGGCGACGGAATCGTAAAATTCCGTTGCTGATTTTTAGGGACAACGACGGAAATTTTCTGTCGCTAATTCCGTCGCTAATTATGAAATTCCGTCGCTAAATAAGGTTTTTCCGTCGTTATATGACGGTTTTCTAATAGTGGCTATCTATTTTATTGGAAATGGTTAGGTCTCAAATGACCTAGGGTGTCCGCTTAAACAATCGACCGAAATGAGCAGAAAACCGGTTGACAAAATCACAAAAACCGGACCAAATTTGGCTTGGACCGAATTCCTGGAATCGTGTCGTGGTGTGCGACACCGGCCATAAACAGCGTCATACGGTCCCTAACTCCTTTCGTGTTGCAGCTAAACTATGAGGCAAAACAAAGCGTTGGGGGTAAAATCTCTGAAACGCGGCGCCGGCCATAAGTGATGCTTGCTTGTGAAAATAATCTTCGTGTCTCGGTTGGATTTTTGGAGCAAAATGCAGCGTGTTGATGATTATTACCATGAAACGCGACACCTACCGTACGACGTCATACGAATGAGTTTAGTTCCGTGTCTTTGTTGGACGTTGATGATAAAACGCGGAGTTTGAGTGCTCCAAGGCTTGATACTTGGCTCCCGCCACCGTTTACTCTAGAGGGTAGACCTGGGCTTGGACCGTGCAAAGAAAATGGATTTTTGGACTGACCGGAGGCAAAAAGGTTTTCTTTTGTGCTAAAGGGTTTTTGGTGGTTTACTTGGGAAGATCATGCCTTTTGGGGTGGCCACTTACCATGTCGTCTTTTTAGAGAAAGAATGATCGAAATTGAGTGTAGAGTACAACAGTTTAGGGACCATAAAAACCTTGTGACTAGAATATTGTACTTGAGCATTGTGTAATTATAAAAGGTGATAACTTCAATATAAAACCAATTGGGGAATTAAGTATGATGGCTGAGGTGAAAAGGAGAGAAATCGGTAAATCATCAAGTTGGAGTGAAGTATGAAAACATGAATGAATACAACAAATGGTGAGGATCCAAGCACCAAGTCAAATCCATTATTTTGAATCCACAAAATACAGTAGACTCGACTCAACCGAATTACTCGCTTAAACAATTCCTAACAGAGTTTTCCTAGACTCGAAGTTCCCTTATCCGATCTAGTACTTCCTAATTGAGGTAACCTTTACAGCTAGGGACAAATGAGCTGAGTTAACCCTTACAGCTTAGTCAAGGGACCTTACTTAGAAAGTAAGAAAGAGTTTGTGACTGATTACAAGACTTTACAACTTAGAAAAGTGTTAAGTACGGACTTGGAGTTGTAAAAAGGAAGATTGAATGAGTATTATACAAAGAGATATAATTTCAGCAATATGTTCAGCAATCTTAAAGTCTTGTGAAGTGGCTTCTATTTATAGATGACCAAGCAGATTAGCTATTGTGAGTATCTTCGATTAGAAGTCCTTTGTGACCGTTGTAACGGTTCTTCCGAGTCACTCGAAAAGATCCGTTGAGATGTGAACGTTGTGCAACGGCTCTTGACTCCTTAGGATGTCCCAATCCACTCGTGGTGTCCGAAAAGTAGGGTGGAAACCACCGTTGAGCTTACCGTTGAAGATTTCCAGCTTTGGAAACAGACAACCATGACATAGTGTCCGGCCTGGTTCGAAGTAAAAAGCCTTGTTTGCTTGGTGATTGACGACTTGAAGCCGGTTACTTTTGTAATTCAAAAACAGGATAACCTCGTTCGGATAACCTACAAAAGTAAACAAATTTTGGTTCTCAAAGTATAAAATATTTTGGTCCAAGATTAGGCACAAATAATAATTTAATTAAGATAATTAAGTGTATAATTATCTCGAGTCCTAGAAGAGTGGAATTTTTTGAGTCTAATATTCATTATACTCAAATTCCATTTGAGTCGATCTAAGGAAAGATCAAGTTATAAATAGAATATCGAGTATGAGTACTTGATCTAGACAAAAGGAGTTCAAACAAACATGCTGACTTAGAGAGTTGAATTAACGCTGTCATTCACTTTAACTTGGAATAAGAAGTCGAACTTAGTTTGAAAGTGTTAGTGAGATTGTTTGAACATGCGATAAGTCCGAGTGATGTTTGAGTGGCTTAGAACCATCGGTGTGAATTGATGAACAACGGTATGCTTTCCGAGTCGGTTAGAATCGAATGAAAACATATGCAATAGTTTCGTAACACTCGGAATAGTTTCTATAACACTTAGAATGACTTGTAATCAAAACCTAGGAGGGATGAGGTTTGTACTTGATTCCTTGATAGTACTCGGAATGATATAAATGCAGAGTCCGAGTCTTCAATACTCAATGAAGGTCAATAAATGGCAAATTAGTATTAGTTAGTGACTGATTATGGTTATGAGGTCCCATGTGAAATTATGG
The DNA here is from genome assembly GCA_021018815.1 of Talinum fruticosum. Lineage (NCBI taxonomy): Eukaryota > Viridiplantae > Streptophyta > Magnoliopsida > Caryophyllales > Talinaceae > Talinum > Talinum fruticosum. The sequence continues at coordinate 4,314,831 of JAITYX010000010.1, read as the reverse complement.
AATGAGCTAAATCTTGGAGCAACTTTAAATTGAGAAACGAAATTAGTAGAGTGATTGGATAGGTACATAGAATTGTGGAAATTGGGACGAATGTAAGGAATGATAACTGTTTGTGATAGTTTTTGGTTATTGTGACTCGTGAGAATTAAACTCGTGGTTACTTGGATTTGCTTGCAATTGTGATTGAATTAAGTTTAATGAGGAAATGAGGTTTGAAGTATAAAAGAAAAGCGTGATTTAAAGTATAGAGATTCAAGTGAGTTTTAAAACTTGTGGTAATTGGGGGTGGTATTCAATGTTTGAATTAGTAGTCTATTTGTATTATCTCGTTATAGTTAGGTTGCATCCGGGTTGCATTTGGAGTCATTGAATGATTGAGCCAAATCCAGATTGTGAATGAAACTTGAGCTTGAGGTGCTCCCCTTGGAAATAAACTATGAGGTAGGTTTTAACTACATATACTAGATTATGAGGTTCGTGCTTGAGTAATTAATAAGTGTGTGTAAAGAAATGTCAAGTACTTGAGTGGAATTGCTAGTAGAGAGGAGGCTGGAACCCATTAACCTACCTTTCGACTTATATGTTTTACTTAGCTAAAGGTTATATGGTCATTGCGAATTTTGAGAATGAAATTCTTTTAGGGGGAAGAAATGTAATACCCGTAATTTTAATTGAGGTGATTATTAAGTTCAATAAATAAATTAATTTTAGTTAAATAAATTAGGTTGATTAATTACAATATACCTGATTATACATTTGATATAATTTTACGTGTTACTATTGTGGACAAAATCAATAAAGAGATTTCCGACTTGAAACGTTAGAACCGAGTTCGACTTATGTTAATGGGCCTCGTAGATTTCATTAAAACCCAATCTCTTAGCCCATTAGGTGAGAATTAGGCTTCCTCTTGACTTATTAGATAAGGGAGAGAAAATTTGGGGTCCAATAGAAATGGGGGAATAATTGGTTAAGCGGTGGAAAGAAGAAGCATTAAAAGAAAACGGAAGGATTAGGTGTTTGATTGCTTGGAGGGATTAGTGGAATAAGGAAATAGTTGGCTTTTTTTGGGTGAGGCCACGTAACATTAAGCGAGAGAGAGAGAGAGAGAGAGAGAAGGCTGAGATGTGAGAGATTAGAAAGGAAAGAGAGGGAAAAGGACTCGGGAAAAGAAAGAGGGAAAGCTGTAGACACCTAAAAAGCATTGTCCTTTATCTTGTTATTTCGTGTTTTGTTTTGTCGGTCCGATGATGATAATCGCGAGTCCTATTTGTGGATTTGGATTTCGAACTGTGATCGATCGATGCAACATGAGCCGATAAACCACAAAGAACCCTCAGCACCACTTAAATAGCCTTTTGCCTTGGGTCGGTCCACAAATCCTCTTTTCTTTCGGACCGTCCAAGAACCAGGGTGAGCCTTTAGAGATTGTGGAGTCCCATGATGTATGCTAAGAAATTCCAATTACGGAATGCCGCATTCTCGCTTTTGTCTAAGTCGGACAAGGAGCTAAAGACCGAAAGACGAAGTTGAAGCATTGCATTTCATGATCGGGAGCATCAAAGTGTTGCATTTTAAGCTTCACAAGACAGTCCACACGAGGCTAGAAGCTTTCCCCTCTAAATGACGTCATGGCCGGCGCCCACCTTCTAAAAGCATTGTGGAACGCTGGATTTTGAGCTTGGATAGTCCTTAGAGACACAACTAGGGCACGAAACCCTAGGAGGGTCCGGTTGGCCGACACCCACCTCCTCTCTTTTAACAAGTTCTATCCGATTTTATCATCTTTCTAATCCGGTTCTATCTTTTAAGGAATGACACCATTTTATTTCATCTGTTTGGACACTCGATAAGAGGCAAACGCTAGGTCATTTGTGACCTAGGTCCTCTCTTATAGATAGAGACGTATGGCTCTCATTCCCACATGGCTTTCTACCTTAGCATCACGCTGCTAAAAGCCAACTTGAACACTCTCATCTAACCCTTACTCTGCCGAATTTTCTATAAACATTCATCTTCCAATGTTCTATCCGTGCAAAGAGCTAAAGAATATTCGATTACTCTAATCTCCGGGCACTCACTCAACTGGTCACTACCATACCCTAGACACAATTCACAAAACTTGCCCTTTTCTTTAGATTGTTGCCACTGCATAGAGATCCGACATGGAGATCAAGATTAGCAAGGTGGCACAACCCGAGGGCCATATTTCAACCTTGGAATGGTTATATTTATTTTTGTTTTATTTGCTTTTCGTATTTTGGTTTAAGAGATGTAATCGCTTTAATTTCCTCCCGACTGGTGTAATCTTTTATTTCTCGCTTCTCTTTCTTTTATCGCTTTCTTTATCGCTTTTGTTTATCGTTTCTCTTGTTATGTTTTGGTTGCTTTAATTTTGTTTCGCATGTTGTATGCTTGTTTTCTTACATCTTTATTAATACACTACTCGAACTAGTAATGGCCGTCTGCGGAAGGGAGGAATGGAGGGATTTATCCCTACGTTTCGTACCCTCGCCCCGAACCCGATTCACGGTTCAAGACCGATGGAGTTAATTTTTTAATCTTTTTCGGTTTTAGTTTTTCCCATACTAAGATCAAGGGAGCAAGTCTTCTTTTTGTGGTTTTGTTAGTTTTTCCTTCTTCAAAACCGACTAACGACTCTCTTATTTTATGTTTTATTTTACGCAAAATCGCATCTCGATGTTTTTCGGTTGCAGCAAAAATGATCTTAGGTTCCGGACCTGCCTACTAGGCAAAGACCGAGGCTAGTTTCACCAGCCATGGCCTCTGGCTGGCGCTCGCCTTCCCCCGGTGTAGGCTATGATCGGCACAGTGGGGGCAGCGAGTTGTGGCTTTGGTCCGGATCGGTGTTTTCACACCAATCCGGCCCTAAAGCCCCACGCAGAATCATAACCCTAATATCATTTAGTCCTTAATTTAAAAATAAGATCCCGGGACTTCTAAAATAATTGCTAAAATTAAATGATAAAACTTCCTATCAAATCCGATTTAATTCATGTCAACTTAACTTAATAAAATTCGGAATTCTTAATAAAAGGTTCATCTCCATATTCCAAAATCGACTTTCAAAAATTATCTTCAAAAGTAATCTTAAAAAAAGAGACCCGACACAAGGGGAAAGTTCGACGGGGACCCGACCGGTCGTGGTTCCAACCAGTGGCGACTCCGCTAGGGATAAACTTTTTATTAAGAGGGCGAAACTTGAAAATTTGAGTAGTGTGTGTTAATGATCCGCTTGCATTAGACATCCCGCATTTAGCAACCTTTGAGCTAGTTTAAATATTATTTTGGACCACTAGGAAAAGTTTATTGTACCCCTGTTTACCCTTTCGGAGAGAGACTCCCACTTGGTTCTTGTAGGCAACCCCAACTAGGCTTGATTGCTCGAGGAAACGGTACCTCCTCCCTTATAGCACACCATCCGGGCTAAACCTTTTTGGTTCACCGAGAGACACCGGAATTATGGTTGGTATCCTTATCCGTGCAACCCATGGGGGACCAAATTTCGGACTATGTGTCACCATGTATCCAAACTCTTGAACTCTTGGGCTATAGAACTTTAGGACTTCTAGGTTTTAGATTTAATATTCTGCTTGTGAGCCTTTAGGAATAGGTGAGGAGTGCTTGATTTAGACCCTTGCATGGGTGAAAATAAAACACTTTATTAAATTTCCTAGACTTTGTCCGTTATGTGCATTTAGCAACAAGTTAAAAATTCCTTTTTCCCTAATAGGGTTGGTCCATTGTTTGCATTTTTCCATGTCATTTTAAAATTATCTTTCTAATAGCCTAAGTAGTTTCTATTTGTGAAAGGGTCTTACCGGAAGTTCTATTTTCTTATTGTCCAGTCCTTTTATTTTTTTTACATTATCACATTTCATTTTGCATCCTCTCATATTAGGTTAGTCCAAGCCAAATAAAATCATCTCGTATTAGGTAAGTCCATTTGCATTAACCAAATAAAATCATCTCATATTAGGTGAGTCCATTTGCAAGTCCATTTGCATTAGCTAAATAAAATCATCTCATATTAGGTGAGTCCATTTGCATTAGCCTGAAGACTCGGACTTTACATACACATCATTCCGAGCTCCATTAAGGAATCAGGTATAAGACTTCATCTCTTATAAGGTTTTGATTACAAGTCATTCTAAGTGTCTTAGAAACTTTTCCGAGTGATATAGAATCTTTTCTAAGTGTTACGAAAACCATTGTATATGTTCTCACTTGATTTTGATTTACTCATAAAGCATACTCGTTCGCACACGGTTCCGAGTCACTCGGACAACACTCGAATATATTGCATGTTCAAACATTTGCTCTAATGTGCATAAACTCAGTGTCCGATTTCATGATCTAAGTTTAATTGAATTATTGTGTTAATTCATCTTTCTAAGTCAACATGCTTGTTTCGAACATTGTGAGTCTAGATCAAGTCTTTTCTACTCGATGTTCTTTATCCGACTTGCTTTACTTCTAGATCGACTCGAGATGGAATTTGAGTATAATGGATATTAGACTCGGAAAATTCCACTGTTTTAGGACTCACATAATTGCACACTTAATTATCTTAATTAAATTATTATCTCGTGTCTAATCTTGGACCAAAGTATTTTATACTTTGAGAACCAAATTGATTTACTTTTGTAGGTTATTCAAACGAGGTTATCCTACTTTTGAATTACAAAAGTAGCCGGCTTCAAGATGTCAAATCACCAGCGAGACAAGACTTTTCCTACTTCGACCTAGGCCCGGACACTATGCCGGGGTTGTCGTTATCCAAAGCTGGAAATCTGCAACGCTAAGCTCAACGGTGGTTTCACCCTACTTTTCGGACACCACCAATGGATTGGGACTTCCAAAGGAGTCAAGAGTCATTGCCCAACGATCACACCTCAACTAATATTTTCCGAGTGACTCGGAAGACCATCGCAATGGTCACAAAGGACTTCCAAGAAGAAGATAGTCACAACGGCTAGTCTGCTTGGTTATCTATAAATAGAAGCAAACTCTCAAGACTTGAAGATTGCTCGAACCAACTGTCAATACACGTACTCAAGCAAAAGTCATTGTATTCATACTCAATCTTCTACTTACAACTCCAACTTTGTACTTAATATCTTTCTAAGTTGTAAGGTCTTGTAATAAGTTACAATCACTCATTCTTACTTTCCGAGTAAGGTCCCTTGACTGAGCTGTAAGGGTTAACTCAGCTCGGTTGTCCCTAACTATAAGGTTATCTCGGTTAGGAAGTACTAGATCGAGATAGGGAATTTCGAGTCTAGGAAAATCTTGTAAGGAATTGTCTAAGGGAGCAATTCGATTGAGTCTTTCTACTGTATTTTGTGGATTCAAAATAATGGATTTGACTTGGTGTTTAAATTAGCACTGACCGTGGTTTTCCGCCCCAGGAGGGTTTCCACGTAACTTTCGAGTTAGTACTTTTCGAGTTCAATCTAAACTCGGACTCTCCTCAAAGTCATTTCTAGTTTTATTCTTCCATTACTTGTTTAAATTTCCCCATCACCCTATTCACCCCCTTTAGGGTGACTTAGCCTCTCTAAGAGCAAACCTTCAATTGGTATCGAGCCTACCCTTTTAGAAAGCATCTAACCATCCAAAGGTTTAAAGATTAAATGGCTCGGAACAATGGAGAGTTCGATGAAGGAAGATCTTCCAGCGAGACCACCAAAGTTTAAAGGATCTAACTTCGTGCACTCGAAAGAAGCTCATGGAATGTTTCCTGTTGGATCACGATGAAGATGTCCGGAACATCATATAAGTAGGGAACTATATTCCAATGAAGATGGAAGAAACAAGACTTATACCCAAAACAAAGTCCGAGTACACCATCGATGAAGTAGAGAAGTTCGAAAGAACTTCAAGGCGATGAACATTCTAATGTGCACCATCAGCTCGGAAGCATATAGCCAAGTGTCGGCTTGTGACACAGCCAAAGAAGTGTGGGACACACTTGTCAACACTTATAAAGGCATAAATCAAGTCGGACAAGCGAAGATAAGTCAATATCTTCACAAATACGAGCTGTTCAAGATGGAGACAGAAGAGAACATCACACATATGTTCATCAGCTTCACTGAGATTACTAACAATCTCAAATCTCCGGGTAGAAAGATTTCCCACGAGGAAATGTGCAGAAAGATACTCGAAGTCTACCCAAGAGAAGATGGGGTCCCAAGGTGACAACCATTGAAGAGGCTCGGAACCTATCCTTATTGAAGCCAGGTGAACTCATTGGAAAGCTACTCACCCATGAGATCCACCTGGAAGAGGAGGATGTAGAGGTCGACACTAAAAAGAACATTGCACCGAAGGCCTCGAAAACGAGAGGAGCAAATCTGAGTTCGTTTGACTCGAAGAGGATCCTATGACACTTATTGCTAAAGGCTTCAAAAGAATGATGAAGCACAAAAGATGGGATAAGAAGCCAAGAGAAGAGTTCTATAAGAAAGACAAGAAGGATAGAAAAGGTAAACATTTTTCCCCTTTAAAGTTATCTTTAACTAAGAACTCCTATTGTTTTGAATGTGGCAGCAAGCAACACATAGTCAAAGACTATCCTAGAAGGAAGAGAGACAGAAAGAAGAAAAAGGCTATGATGGCCACTTGGAGTGATGAAGACTCATCCGAAGATGATGAGGACTCGGATGATTCAAAATGTCCGATGGCACTCTCAAACTCGAAGCCGAATCGGACTCGGACTCGGATCACTCACACAGTGAGGAAACGAATCCTCCGGAGGTAATTGAATACTTCCTCAAATTCTCCAAAGTTGATTTAGCTAAATATATTTTTACTTTGGAAGAAAAGTCCAATTCTATTTCAGTTTAAAGAACAACTTGAGTCCGTTACTTCGAGAGCATCTCTTTAAAAAATGAATTGGAAAAGCTGAGACTTACTCTAAGAGAACTCAAAACTAGTGCTCAATCTAATGAGACTGAGTCTAAGTTGCTCAGAAGTGAAAATGAGCATCTGAAGCAAAAGCTTAATAAGTCTCAAGAGCTTATTTTAAAATTTACTCAAGGTCGAAAAACCTTGACATGGTCTCAATGTGTCTCCTTAAGAAAAGAAGGAGTTGGTTTTAACAAAGAGGAGCAATCCAATTCCTACTCAAAACTTTTCAAAAGGATTCCAGAACTGTGAAGTTCAGGAAGGCTGAGCATGGTCCCATTCATAAGAATGAAAGGAGGACTAGGCCCGGACCAGCTTACAGGAGAAAACCTTCTCCACTGGTTTATAAAAGAAAAGCTTTTCAAAAGAAAGAGACACAGACTCGGTTCTCTAAAAGAAAGACTCAGAATCATACCAAACCCAAAGTTATTCAAATCTGGGTTCCCAAGAGTCTACTTTCTCGTAAAAGAACCACGAGAAAGGGAGTTACTCGGGTTCGTTAGAGGAAGTGAGAAAGGTTAGTTTGTTTTTGACTTGTAGGTGGCTCGGAAAATAACAAAAGGGCATTGGTACCTGGATATTGGATGCTCACGTCACATGTAAGGAAATCCAAGACTCTTTTCTGAGTTAGAAGATTACAAGGGAGGAAAAGTCACGTTTGGGGATGACAAGCAAAGGCAAGATAATTGGGATAGGCAAGATTGGAAAAGGAAGCAATCCGGTCAGCCCAAGTATACCTTGTCAAAGGGTTAAAATACAATCCGCTCAGCATCTCTCAACTGTGTGATAAAGGTCAAGAGTTAAGATTCACCCATACCAATTGTTATATCTTTGATGATGCTACCAAGGATATCAAGCTCTCAGGTAAGAGATCAGGTAACACCTATACTATTCCTTTTTCTAACCCAAGTCAAAATTTATCTTGCTTAAAAGCATCTCTTCATGATTACTCATGGACATGGCATTGCAGACTAGGTCATATTAGTATGCACACCATTAAAAACCTTGCATCTCATCATTTAGTCGGAGGACTGCCTAACTGTGTATTTAAGAAAGATAAAATCTATGAAACATGCACAAAAGGGAAATAAATCAAATCATCCTTCAAATCTCTGAATACTGTTTCCACATCCAAGGTGCTTGAAATGTTGCATATGGTTTTATGTGGTGAAATCCCTGTCAAGAGTCTCGAAGGTAAATCATATGTGCTTGTTATTGTTGATGACTACTCACGATTTACCTGGGTGTGTTTTCTTATGCACAAAAATGAAGCATTCAAAGAGTTAAGCAAGCTCTGCAGAAAATCCAAGTTGAGTCTCGGACTCGGATTCGGAGAATTCGAACCGACCATGGAAGGGAGTTCGACTACTTAGAATTTGCAGAGTTCTATGACAAGAATGACATCTCTCACAACTTCTCAGCACCAAGAACTCCTCAACAAAATGGAGTGGTAGAGAGGAAGAACCGAACTCTTGAAGAAATCGCTAGGGCAATGATAATTGAACATAATCTACCCTACTATTTCTGGGTCGAAGCAGTCAACACAACAAACTACACGTTGAACGGATGCCTCATTAGACCTATCCTGAAGAAGACTCCATAGAGCTCTACAAAGGGAAGAAACCCAACATTTCATACTTCAAACCCTTTGGATGTAAGTGCTTCGTTCACAACAATGGTAAGGATAACCCGACCAAGTTTGATGCTCGATCAGATGAAGGTATTTTTCTTGGTTATTCATCTCATAGCAAAGAATATCTTATTTTCAATAAAAGAACTAACAAAGTGGAAGAAAGCATCCACATTGTGTTTGATGAGATTGAACAGGAAAAACCAAGTGAGTAGACATTCGCAGACTGAAGCTCAGCAAAGATGATAATCTTGATGAAAATGAGCTCATCAAGAATCAAATCAAAGTCACTTAGAATGAAGTGACTCATAACAACATGACTCGGAATGGGACAACTCAAGAGCCAACTTAGAATGTTGAAGGTCAATCAGATGAACAAGCTCACTCAGAACAAACTCCGAAGATCAACCAATTCAACCTGCAGATCTGGTGAACTAGAGAACATGTAGAGCATTCAAGTATGCTTCTAACCACCCACTAGAAAACATCTTATCCGATATCAACAGTGGGGTAAGAACTCGTCCCTCTCTACAAAATCTATGTGCATTCACTGCATTCATTTAATTAACTGAACCCAAAAATACACCGAAGCCCTTAATGAACCTGAAGGGTTAGAGGCCATGCAAGATGAACTCAATCAATTTGAAAGAAACCAAGTCCGGACTCGACAAAACGACCTTCTCACCACCCAATCATAGGAACCAAATGGGTTTTCAAGAACAAACTGGATGAAGGTGGGTTGGTAGTAAGAAATAAGGCTAGACTTGTGGCTCAAGGTTACAATCAAGAAGAAGGGATTGATTGTGGGAAAACCTTTGCACCTGTTGCCAAAATTAAAACTATTAGAATCTTAATGGCATTTGCATCTAGCATGAATATCAAATTGTATCAAATGGATGTTAAATGTGCTTTTCTCAATGGTTTCATTGAAGAGGAAGTCTATGTTGAGCAGCTCCCTAGATTTGAAAACTCATAATTTCAAAATCATGTTTTCATATTGCAAAAAGCTCTTTATGGTCTTAAACAAGCTCCCGGAGCTTGGTATAAAATACTCGAGCAATTTCTTGGTTGAAAATGATTTTAGAAGAGGTCAGATTGACAAGACTCTTTTTATAAAAACCAAGGGGAAAGACTTCTCTTATTGCTCAGATCTATGTTGATGACATAATATTTGGAGCTACTAATGAAATTCTTTGTCGAGATTTTTCTAAGTTAATGAGACAGAATTTCAAATGAGTATGATGGGAGAACTCAATTTCTTGCTTGGCCTACAAATCAAGCAAGACAAAGATGGCATCTATGTCCATTAATCAAAGTATACCAAGGAGCTGCTGAAGAAGTACAAACTTCAAGATGCAAAAATACAAGCAACACCTATGAGCAGCAGAACATAAAACTGGACTCGGATGAGAAAGGTAAAGCGAGTAGATCGAAACTCTACCGAGGTATGATTGGCTCTTTGTGATATCTTACTTCCAATAGGCCAGACATAATGTTTAGTGTCTGTCTGTGTGCAAGATTTCAAGCTAATCCAAAAGAATCACATCTCACTGCGGTGAAAAGAATATTCGGATATCTTGCAAGGAGTCGGAATTTAGGTCTATGGTACTCTAGAGACTCATAACCGACTCTCACTGGATACTCGGATGCTGACTATGCTGGATATAAAGTTGACGAAAGAGCACCTCAGGAGCGTGCCGGTTTCGGGTCAATCCTCGATATCTTAGCACTCAAAGAAGCAAAACTCAGTAGCTCTATCAACTGCTGAAGTTGAGTATATTGCAGCTGGAGCATGGTGTGCTCAGATTTTATGGATAAAGCAACACTTGAGAGATCTTGGACTTTCATTCAAATCAATTCCAATCAAGTGTGATAATCAAAGTGCAATTAGCATCACCAAGAATCCAGTTCATCACTCAAAGACTAAACATATTGAGGTCGGTATCATTTTCCGAGAGATCATTCTGAAAAGGGTGATATTGAACTTGAATTCATTCCTACCAATCTTCAATTAGCTGATATCTTTACTAAGCCACTTAGTGAGGATCAGCTTTGCTTTATTATGAATGCGCTTGGCATGATTAATGCATAATTATGTGCTTTTCTAAGTGAAATTACTTTGCATGATTATGTTTTGTGTGCTTTCTTTCTTTAATAATAATTAGTTTAGTTGAACCAGTGATACTGAGCTCCGAGTTATTGGTTGTTTGCGGTTTCGAGTCACTCGAAACTTCACTAAGTTAGACTCGGATTTTGAGAAAATGGACATCAAACTTCGAAATCATCTCTAGATCAATGGAGAATTTCGAAATTTCTTTTAAAATCTCTCTCTCTCGCGCATTTCGATCGGACAACTAGCCGTTGAGAGACAATCGCTAGAATTCTAACCATTAGAGAGCGGAACAGTCACACCAGTCTAAGTGACCATTGAAGAACCGTGTCGAACGACGAGCGAAGGACATTTCTTTCTCTATAAATAGCGCCCTTTTCCTTGATTTTGTTTCTTTACTTGTCTACTTACTTTCACTCTCTCAATTACTTCAACTCGAGCAAGCTCTCTGTGATCAAAGAAACTCTCGTCGCTCTCAAGCTAAGTGAAGGTCATCTCAAGTAAGCTCTGTCACTCTCAGCTCTCTCTTTCTACTCTTTCATTTTCTTTTTCCGCTCACTTTCGTAGAGCTATCTCTATCTCTCTCCTTCTCTTTCACAAAAGTTCATCTCTCTCTCTCTCTTTTCCACATCAAACATGCCGAAAAGAGGTTCCCACCATGATTTTCTTAGTTCCGCCACCAAGAAACCCCGTTGCAAAAGTCAAGAAGGCCCCTCCAATCCTTCAAAACCTATTGTCACCCAACATCTTACGTTGGATGAAAAATTCTTCTCGACCACAAAGTTTTCATAGTTAGCTCATATCAAATAAACAGGGGTTTACAATTTCCTCTATTTCGGTGAGTTCATATACCCGTAACTCGTTTCGAGTTCTACACAAATCTTTCTAGCTTTGAGGGTATCCTCACCTCAAGAGTTCAAAACATAACCGTTCGCATCAACACCTCTCTTCTTCACCGCCTCTTTAAAGTATCTTCTATGTTTTTAAACAAGCAACCCCATACCTTTCAATGAGGTTGCTGATGACTTCTTTGAGAAGTACGCTAAAGAATTCCCTAGGTCACGCAAAAACTTCTCTCGACCCAACTCAAATTAGAAGCTCGCCTTCTTTGTTTTCTGCCGATGAGAAGTTTCTTCTCATAACATTCTAGCAAGGAGAACCCCAACTCGAAGCATCTAAAAGCTCTGTATGACATCCTCGACGACTACGAAGTAGACCTTTTTCCTGATATAATCGAGCAAATGGCGGTGGTGCCTACTCGGACTCGGACCAAGAAGAACACCCCACTTCCTATCGGGGCTTTTCTCACCCTCATCTTCAAATAATTCAAAGTTCCTCTTCCCTCGGATCTTAACGCGGTTTGTGAGGCTGCCATTATAGTTGGCAAAAAGGAACTCCTTGGGTATAGATACCAGGAGACCCAACCAGGTGCCTAGGTTCATAGGTCGAACCGAGGCCCTCTTCTCCACCTCGGACTCGCACTCCAATCACCTCTTTCTCTACCTCGTCCACCTGGTGGTGCCTTCACTTCAGTGTGTTTCTTAAGGTCTTTCTTCCGCTTTGTCCTCTGTTGTGATGGACAAAATCTCCTCGATGTCCACCGAGTTCAAGGACACCCTCCGGTCATTCAAGATTATCTTATAGTCTATGGCCATTAATAAAAAAATAGCTTAATCCCAAATCCGAGAAGCGGGAAGACGTGCTTCTCGAGATGAAGGCACTGGTTAAGGAGTAGAGGGAGTTATTTAGAACCTCCAGGAACGACGCTCTAAGGTGGCTCGAGATCCGGTGGACTCGGATACATTTGAAGAATCCTCGAGTCCAGCCAAATCCTCCTCCTCCGAAGAAGAAGGAGAAGAAGAAGAAGAAGAAGAAGAAGAAGAAGAAGAAGAAGAAGAAGAAGAAAAAGAAGAAGAAGAAGAAGAAGAAGAAGAAGAAGAAGAAGAAGAAGAAGAAGAAGAAGAGGAGGAGGAGGAGGAGGAGGAGCCTGCGGCTAAGGCAGCTCCATCCGAGGAAGGGGAGAAGGAAGCGGAACAAGCGGTAGGAGCAACAGAAGGCCAAGGTGCTCCGAACTCCTATCGAAGTGATAAGCTCGGACAGTGAGTCCGAGTGGGTCGAAGACCCTACCGACCATGGTCGATCAGCCCGAGCACACCCCTCATCAGCTGAGTTCCAGGTGGATGAGCCTTTGGACGACCTAGTTCTAGGTCAGCCACTCGAGCTAAGCCCATTCCAGAGATCCCAGCGCTACCACCGCCTCATTCGTCTACATTTTCAAGATCTTATCGGCGAAGGTGCACCGCACGTCCACCATCCTCGACTCAGGCTCGCTCCCTCTCCTCCATCTTAAAATTTTGTGTTGCTGTTTTTAAATTTTTTTGTCCAGACATACAAATCTGTATCTTCTTCATACATTCTTCCTCATTTTATTTTGCTGAGAGGCAAGGGGAGAATAGTTAGAAAAATTTGTTGCCTTGTTTTGGGGGAATTTCTCTCAGCCTCTTTTGTGTAAATTTTTAGTTTAAATTATAATGTTTATTGCCTTCCGAGTTGGAATTATTCCTGAGTTTATTACTTTTAAGTTTCAATTCAGTCCATCATTGCTCTGTTCCTCGGTAATTTTTTTTTTGCTCCGATACTTTAGCTCTTTTTATGCAATCTAAGTTTATTTGCTCTTATAGAATATAAGTTTCATTCAATGTATCTACTCTTTACAATTCTATCATGTTTTTTCTTACTTATGCTTTGAGAAAGGATGAAAAACGAGATCTATATCACTAACAAAGTTTCTATCTAAGTATGGAATGCCTTTCATCAAAAAGGGGAGATTGAAGACTCGGACTTTACATATACATCATTCCGAGTTCTATCAAGGAACCAAATATAAGACCTCATCTCTTACAAGGTTTTGATTACAAGTCATTCTAAGTGTCTTAGAAACTTTTCTGAGTGATATAGAATCTTTCTCGAGTGTTATAGAAACCATTGCATGTGTTCTAACTTGATTCCGATTGACTCATAAAGCATACTCGTTCGCACACAATTCCGAGTCACTCAAACAACACTCGGATATATTGCATGTTCAAACATTTGGTTTAATGTGCATAAACTCAAGTCCGACTTCATGATTTAAGTTTTATTGAATTATTGTGTTAATTCATCTTTCTAAGTAAGCATGCTTCACTACTAGAAAATCGTCATATAGCGACGGAAATAGCGACGGAAAAACGTTATTTAGTGATGGAATTTCAAAATTAGCGACGGAAATTTTCCGTCGCTGATTTTTAGCGAATTTTTAAAAAAACAATTACAATTTTGTATAGTTTTGAGTGGTTAATACAAAAAATCTACAATTAAATACAAATCGAAAATAATCCGGTCACATAACAACATCAAATTCAACTTTAATTCAAATACAAAAATCATATACAAACACAAAAATCATAAATAATCCAACTTCAAACATCCATAAAAACTAATTGAAAATAAAAACAAGAGTAAACAAAGTAAATTATACAAACACAAGTTATGTTCTTCATCTTCCTTTTCCTCTTCTTCTTCCTCTTTCTCATTATCTTCATCTTCTACCTCATTCCAACCATACTTATCAAAATAAGTTATATCAAATCCTCTAAAATGTGAAATTTTATAGTAAACAAAGTAAATTATAAATACAACTAAGAATAAGGGAGGATCGAGAAAGCATACCTACAAGAGGTTAAAGGTGCTTAGTTGGTGACATGTACGGCGGTGGCGGTGGCGGCGGCGGCGGCGAATGGCGGTGGCGGAGGTGGGCGGCGGTGGCGAACGATCAGTTCGCCTCTCCCTCGCTCTCTCACACTCCCACTTCTATTTGTTCTTATGTTTGCCGAGTGTCGTTGAAGTTCGTATTTTATACCGAAAATAGCGACGGATTAGCGATGGATTTAATCCGTCGTTACTAAAAATTTAATTAGCGACGGAAAATTCCGTCGCTAATTAAAAATTTTAAATTTCCAACACATTTGAAAATTTAATAGCCCGCCAACGTAAAATTTTTCAAATTTTATACTTAGCGACGGAAACATCCGTCGCCAACTAAAAATTTGAAAATTTTTTAAATTTGAAAAATGAAATAGGCGGCAAATTTAAATTTGAAAATTCGGATTAGCGACGGAAAATTCCGTCGCTAATTCAAATTTCAAAATTTTTATATTTTTCAAATTACGATAGGCGGCAAATTGAAAATTTTAAAAATTTTGAATTAACGATGGAATTAGCGACGGAAAATTCCGTAGCTAATTAAAAAAAATTAAAAATTACATTTAGCGATGGACTGATTCAGTCGCTAAGGTAAAAACTTTAAAAAATATATATAGCGACGGAATGCGTGACGGATCGATTCCGTCGCTAATTATAAAATTAAAAAAATTTTAACTTTTTTTTCCAAAATCCGTCGCTATTTTTTCCATTTCGGTCGTTAGGTCACGTCGCTAATGACTAAAATAGCGACGGAATTAAATTCCGTCGCTAGTTCCGTCGCTAATCCAGCTTTTATCGACACATGTCGATTCCGTCGTTGTTTCAGTCGCTAATTAGCGACGGACTCGATTCCGTCGCTAGTGCTTGTTTTAAACATTGTAAGTCTAGATCAAGTCTTTCCACTCGATGTTCTTTATCCGACTTACTCAACGGTGGGACAACTAAGCTGAGTTAACCCTTACAGCTCGAGTCAAGAGACCTTACTCGGAAAGTAAGAAGAAAGTTTGTGATCGATTACAAGACCTTACAACTCGGAAGGATGTTAAGTACGGAATTGCGGTTGTAAGTAGAAGATTGAATATGAATATCGAGACTTTTGCTTTAGTATGTGTATTGACAATGGTTTTAGCAATCTTCAAGTCTTGAGAGTTGGCTTCTATTTATAGATGACCAGGCAGACTTAGTCTGTTGTGACTAGCTTCGATTAGAAGTCCTCTCGTGACTCGTTATGACTCGTTCTTCTCGGTCCACTCGAAAAGATCCGTTGAGATGTGTACGTTGTGCAACGAGCTCTTAACTCCTTAGGATGTCCCAATCCGCTCGTGATGTCTCGAAAAGTAGGGTGGAAACCACTTGTTGAGCTTAGCGTTGAAGCTTTCCAGTTTTGGAAATAGACAACCACGACTCAGCTTACGGGCCTTAATCGAAGTAGAAAAAGCCTTGTCTGCTGGTGATTTGACATCTTGAAGCCGGTTACTTTTGTAATTCAAAAGTAGGATAACCTCGTTTAAATAACCTACAAAAGTAAATCAATTTTGATTCTCAAAGTATAAAATACTTTGGTCCAAGATTAGACACACATAATGACTTAATTAAGATAATCAAGTGCATAATTATCCGAGTTAGAAAAGAATGGAATTTTACGAGTCTAATATTCATTATACTAAAAATCCATCCGAGTTAGTATGGAGAAAGATCAAGTTAGATAAAGAATATCGGAATAAGAATACTTGATCTAGACAAATATAGTTCAAATAAAACAAGTCGACTAGAAGAGAAGAATTAACAATGCCATTCACTCGAACTTGGAATTGTGTATCAATCGATATAAACTCATATTCTCCTTTTCCAATTCAATTTATCCCAACCACTTGCTTTCTACTCCCGTTCCTTAATTGTGTATCAATCAGTATAAACTCATATTCTCCTTTTCCTTCAACTCGTTATTTCCCAATGTCAGCAATTATCCCCCATCATCGTAAACTCAAGTAATCTCTAAGCAATTCGCACCTAGATCGCAACTTCTTTGTCTTCAATCGCTAATTAAAACTTCAATAATATTCCTTGGACCTCCGCAATCTAACTTTCTCATAATATCTAATATCCCAATTCAGCCTTAACATTTAATCGGATTATCTCAAGTTCTAATTCAGCCCTAACTACTTCCTAGGTGCAATCATTACGTATTCCCGACAAACATTCAACATTCACAATAAAGCGGACATTCGATATTCACAATAAATTCATTTGGGTTTTAAAACTAATAGTAGTTTAGAGTATAAGACTACCGATTCGGGGATTTGAAGGTTTGTTGGTTTCGCTGTGATTAAGGCTCCCCGGTTCGGTTCTTCCTTTCTTTCCTCTTCCCCTGCTGCTAGCCTCGGCTTCCGCTGCCCTCCTCTATGCTCGACACCGTCGCCGGTCGCGGTCCTGCACTCACCGGCTACCTCCCTCAGCCCTCGCGTTCGCTCCCTTTTCCTGGCCTCAATTTCGCCCTCCTTCGGGCCACGGCAGTTCCCGCGTTCGCCGGCTGCCTCACCTCCGCTCGTCGTGGAGCCCGTCGGCCTCCGGTCGCTTCCTTGCTCTCACTCGCCTTCTCCCTCTCGCTCTATCTTCCTCGCTCGGACTCTCTCTCTCTCTTGATTTACGCTTCGATCGGTCTCCCCCACTTCTTCTTTCCTTTTCCTCTGCTCCTTTCTTTCCCTTTTTGGTGGCCTCATCAGGTGCAGCCAACACCTGTCGCTCAACACTAATCCTCTCAAATTTTTATTTATATTATTTGTGTTAAAAGGGATAATTAAGCATAAGCCTCGCCCGGATTTCTATTTTATTTAATAGTAACGAAACGAGCAACTACCTTTATTACTTAAGCTATACAAACACATAAGCACGTAACAATCACATAAAATAAGTTATGTATAGATACTTAGCCTAATTTAACTATAAAATTAATTTACTCAAAATTCCGGTGTCACATCAAATCCACATTTTTGAATCCACAAAATACAATAGAAAGACTCAACCAGAATTGCTCCCTTAGAGAATTCCTTACAAGATTTTCCTAGACTCGAAACTCCCTTATCTCGATCTAGTACTTCCTAACCGAGATAACCTTTACAGTTAGGGACAACAGAGCTGAGTTAACCCTTACAGCTCGGTCAAGGGACCTTACTCGGAAAGTAAGAATGAGTGATTGCAACCGATTACAAGACCTTACAACTCAAAAAGATGTTAAGTACAAAGTTGGAGTTGTAAGTAGAAGATTGAGTATGAATACAATGACTTTTTCTTAAGTACGTGTATTGAGAGTTGGTTCAAAAATCTTCAAGTCTTGAGAGTTGGCTTCTATTTATAGATAACCAAGCGGACTAGTCTGTTGTGACTATCTTCCGATTAGGAGTCCTTTGTGACTATTTCAATGGTCTTTCCGAGTCACTCGGAAAATATCCATTGAGGTGTGATCGTTGGGCAACAACTCTTGACTCCTTTGGAAGTCTCAATCCACCGGTGGTGTCTCGAAAAGTAGGGTGGAAACCACTATTGAGCTTAGCATTGCAGATTTCCAGTTTATCCGATCTAGTACTTCCTCACCGAGGTAACCTTTACAGCTAGGGACAACTAAGCTGAGTTAACCCTTACAGCTCGATCAAGGGACCTTACTCGGAAAGTAAGAAGAAAGTTTGTGATTGATTACAAGACCTTACAACTCGAAGGATTTTAAGTACGGAATTGCGGTTGTAAGTAGAAGATTGAATATGAATACGGACACTTTTGCTTTAGCATGTGTATTGACAATGGTTTTAGCAATCTTCAAGTCTTGAGAGTTGGCTTCTATTTATAGATGACCGAGCGACTTAGTCTGTTGTGACTAGCTTCGATTAGAAGTCCTCTGTGACTGTTGTAACTATTCTTCTCGAGTCACTCGAAAAGATCCGTTGAGATGTGTACGTTGTGCAACAGCTCTTAACTCCTTAGGATGTCCCAATCCGCTCGTGATGTCCGAAAAGTAGGGTGGAAACCACTGTTGAGCTTAGCGTTGAAGCTTTCCAGTTTTGGAAATAGACAACCACGACACGGCTTCCGGGCCTTGATCGAAGTAGAAAAAGCCTTGTCTGCTGGTGATTTGACATCTTGAAGTTGGTTACTTTTGTAATTCAAAAGTAGGATAACCTCATTTAAATAACCTACAAAAGTAAATCAATTTTGATTCTCAAAGTATAAAATACTTTGGTCTAAGATTAGACACACATAATGACTTAATTAAGATAATCAAGTGCATAATCATCCGAGTCGGAAAAGAATGGAATTTTACGAGTCTAATATTCATTATACTAAAAATCCATCCGAGTTAGTATGGAGAAAGATCAAGTTAGATAAAGAATATCAGAATAAGAATACTTGATATAGACAAATATAGTTCAAATAAAACAAGTCGACTAGAAGAGATGAATTATGACCGTAATTCATCCGAACTTGGAATATGAAGTCGGACCTGAGTTTAAACGTGTTAGAGCGAGTGTTTGAACACGCGACAAATATGAGTGTTGTCCGAGTGACTTAGAACTACAAATGTGAAATGATGAGCGGGGTATGCTTTACGAGTATATTATTGTTAAGTCGTATTTTATACATATTTTTAATAGTTATTTAGTTTATATTATATAGTTTATTTTATCTAATTTATCCTATTTTGTCTATTTGTAGGTAATTATCGAATAAAGTGGGGAAGAAAAGAAAAGATGTTAAAAACGGATTTTTAACTACCGATAAGCGTTCAAGAAAAGACATGATGTCGGTCCATAAAATAATGTGTCATAAAATATTTATTTTACGACATAATATTTTTGAAGTCTTAATTTGAAGAGGAGAGGGAAGATAATCATACTTGTACTAGGACTCTTCCTTAAGAGTTGGATAAGAAGAACGAGGAACTAAACCTAGAACCTCACTAGCTATTTAATAGCTAAAAAGCCTTATGGAAGACCTCGTGCTTGGCTGTCCGCTTCCCACACCAGCCGCCCTTGGCTGCTCATTCCTTGCTCACGCAGCCTTTGGGCAAGATTATTTTGGTAGAATTATTATTATTAGTATTATTATTATTATTATTATTATTATTATTATTATTATTATTATTATTGTTGCAATTTTTATTTTAAGACTTTATTTTTATTTTTATTTTAATATTAAAGATGATATTTTTATTTAGTTTATGTGTCCCAAATTACATTATGTTTGAGTAGTTTTTGTACTTAGTATAATCTACATGAAACCATGTTAAATTAGTTATTTTGATACAAAGTTTCGATCTTTTTTTTCTTATTGATTAGATCCATGATTCTATGATTATTTGAGTTTAATGTTTATGATTTTATGTCTAATTAATTAGAGTGCACACTAATTAGTTTTATATAAATTCATATGATAGTTTAAAAGGTTTAAGTACGTAATCGCTTGATCTTTTAGATATAAGTATCACCCTAGTTAATCATGGACGGCTCAAACCCATCTCTTTTAATTAGGAAATTATCATAGATCCTTCTTAAATCAATTTGCTAGTAGATTGGTTATTAGGTGCTAGATGATGTTTTTCTAATACTTAATGCTCTAATTTGATTAAATTCTAGTGCTAGTACTAGGGTTATCAATATTAGTAAGGTTTATATTAGGGCTAGGCTTAAGTAAACTAATAACTAAGGAAAAACAGGGAAGATCTCGCTAGTGGTTGTCTTCAGCAGTTTAGCTCATAGGTAGATCAATTTGTGTGTTAATGATAAATAATAATTTTTCATGGTGGATATAAATTATACTAAGTGTTTTTATAAATTTGATATCTTTGATAATTATTTGTTTGCTTTTTAGTAGTCTTCTTTAGTTTGTCAATTTTTATTTATAAATTTATAGCCTTTTATTATCAATTTAATTAACCCCCTTAAAGATCAGTATTTTAGGTTATTTTTAGTAATTTAATTTTAATTTAATTTTGAGTCTTTATATATTTTAATTTTCATATTATTTTTCTGTCACTTATTATTATTTTTAAGTCAGTTTGTTAGAAATTAGATTAAAAATATTTTCTTTTATTATTTTTCATGTTTTATTTTCTTTTAAGATTTAGATAGAGTCCTAGTTTGATATGATTAAATTTTAGAATTTTCGGAATTAATTTGATAATTTTTCAGATTTAATTCTTGAATTTAATTACTATAGGTTTTTAGTTAAATAAATTCGTAAATTCGATTTTAAATTTTATTTTTATATTTTTAGGGTCTGATTAGGTCTATAAAATTAGTTTTAATATTCTAGGTAATTTTAGTGTAAAATTTTACTTATTTAATTTTCTGTTTTAGAATTTGTTTATTTTTTCTGCTTTAGTTTTCTGTTTTAATTATTTTTAAAAAATATACAAAAAATTTTTCTGGGATATTGTAGTTTTATTATTCTGTATAAATTATTTATTTAGTTGTTAGATAATTATCTATGATTTTTAGTTATTGAATTTTTTAATTTATATTTTCTATTTTGTTTTTAAGAGTAGTAAATTTAATTAGATTAAAGCTTGTATGTTATTATATCTTTCCTCGTAGATTCGACCCCTACTTCTCTATGTTATATTATTTATTATAAGCCTAAGTAGTGGTTTAATTTGTAACTGTACGACAAGCTAACAGTTAGAAACAAATGAAATCTATGTAATAGTTTACGTAACACTCGAGAGAAGGTTACGTATCACTCGGAAAAGTTTCTATAGCACTTAGAATGACTTGAAATCAAAACTTACAAGAGATGAAGTTTGTACCTAATTCCTTGATAGTACTCGGAATGTTATACATGCAAAGTCTTAGTCTTCAATCTCCCCTTTTTGATGAAAGGCATTCTTTACTTAGATAGAAACTTTGTTAGTGTTATAGCCCCGAGTTTTCATTCTTTCTCAATGAGCACGTCGGAGTATAGAGATAAAATCGTAAAAAATATCTAGAGTGATTCAAACTTAGATGCTATGAGAGCAATTAAGCTTAAAGAGCATCGGAGCTAAAAGCTGAAGTATCGTATAGAAATGACGTGAATCGAACTTAGAGTATTATATATATCGGAGCAAGAACAAATTAACTGAGTTGGATAAATTAGAGCAAGATGAACTAAAAAATAAATTGAAACTCGAGAAAACAATTATACTTGACGGATAAATAAGCACGAAAAAAAACTTCATTAATATTCACATAGAAAAGATATATACACAAAAGAGTTAGAGAAAAACTCCCCTAAACAAGACAACACAAATTTTCTAACTATTCTCTCCCTTGCCTTTCAGCAAAAAACAAACATAGGAAGAATGTATCAAGAAGATACAAATTTGTATGTCCGGACAAAAAAAAAAGGAAAATAAAATTTTAAGATAGTGGGGAGGAAGCGATCCGAGTCGAGGTGGAGGAACGAACAGTGCGCCTTTGCTTGGTAAGAGCGGGATGATGTTGAAGATCGAGGCGGGGCGATGCGGGATCTCCGGGACGGGCTCGGCTCCGAATAGCCGACCTAGAACCAGGTCATCTAGAGGTTCATCCTCTTGGAACTCGACCGAGGGAGGTGCTTGCTTGGGCTGGACAGTCGCTGACTAACCTTTGTCGGCAGGGTCTTCTAACCCACTCGGACTCACTGTCTAAGGCGATCGATTATGGTTGGAGGACTGGAGCACCTTGTCCCTCTGCAGCTTCTACTCCTTCTGCTTCTTCCTTCTCTTTTTCTTCTTCCTTCACCCCGTCCCCCTTCTCCTAAGAAGGAGCTGCCTCAGCCGTAGTCTCCTCTTCTTTTCTTCTTCTTCCTCCCCTCCAGGAGGAGGATTTGGCTAGGCTCGAGGATTCCTCGGATGTGTCCGAGTCAACCAGGTCCTGAGCATCCTTGGAACGCCTTTCCTGGAGGAGCTCTATCATCTCCTTCCGGTCCTTGACAAGTGCCTTCATCTCAAGAAGCACATCTTGTTGCTCTACGATTTGGGATTAAGCAGTCTTTTGATTAATGGTCATAGACTGGAGGACGAGTCTTGAATGACCGGAGGGTGTCTTTAAGTTCGAGTGGACACCAAGGACATCTTGTCCATTATAGCAGTGGACAAGGCAGAAGAAAGGACCTAAGAGACACCTAAAGTGGAGGCACCACTAGGTGGTGGACGTAAAGAGAGAGGAGCTTGTGTTTGAGTCCGAGGCGGAGAAGGTGGCCTCGGTTCGAGCTATGGACCCGGACACCTGGTTGGGTCTCTTGGTATCCATACCCAAGGAGTTCTTTTCCGCCAACAACAATGGCAGCCTCAAAACCGTGTTAGGATCCGAGGGAGAGGAACTTGGAATTTCTTAAAGATAAAAGTGAGAAGGGCCTCGAAAGGAAGTGAGGTGGATTTCTTAGGTCGAGTTTGAGCTGGCACAGAGGCCATCTACTCGATTATGGCTGGAAAGAGGTCTACTTTGTAGCCCTCGAGGATATCAACAAGAGCTTTGAGATGCTTGGAGTTAGGATTTTCTTTGCTCGAATGCTAACGGAAGAAGGTTCTTATCAGTAGAAAACACGAAGTCGGGCTTCGACGTTAGTTGTCATAGAGAAGTTTTTGCGTGACTCAGGAAATTCTTTGGCATACTTCTCAAAGAATTCATCGGCAACCTTGTTGAAAGGTATAGGGTTGTTGCTTGAGGAAAAGAGAGGATACTTTGAAAAGGCGGTGGAGGAGAGATACGCCGACACGGACAACAACGTCTTGAACTCTAAAGGCGAGTACAACCTCGGAGCTGGAGAGGTTAGAGTAAAACTCGAAACGAATTCCGGGTAGATAAACTCACTAAAATAGAGGAAATTATAAACCCTTGTGGTTTTGATATTGTTTAACCACAAAAACTTAGTGGTTGGAAAGAATTTGTCATCCAACGTTAGGTGTTGGGTGACAATGATTTTAGAGGGGTTGGAAGGACCCTCTTGGCTTTTGTACTAGGTTTCTTGGTTATGGAACCAAGAAATTCTAGCTGGCGATCTCTTTTCGGCATGTTTGAATGAGAAAGAGAGAAGATGGACTTTGAGAGAGAGAGATAGCTCGAAGAGATAGAGAGAGCGTATAGAGTGAAAAGAAAAATGAAAGAGGAGAAAAAGAGCTTAGAGCAATCAGTGCTTACTTGATATTTCTTTTACTTGGCTTGAGAGAGATGGATCGTGCTTCGAAAATAGTGAACTTGCTCGAGATGTAGTAAGCGAGAGAGAGAGTATGTAGAGAGTAAATAAGAAAAATGAAGGAAAATGGATGCTATTTATAGAGAAAGAATTTTCCTTCGGTGTTCGTTCGACCCAGCTCTCCAACGGTCGCCTCAAACCGGTATGACTATTCCGCTCTCCAACGGTTAAAATTCCAGTGCTTATCTCCCAATGGCTAGTTCTCCGAATGATGCGCGCAAGAGAGAGAGAAACAAAGAGAGATTTTAAAAGAAATTTCTGAAATTCTCCACCGATCTAGAGATGATTTCGAAGTTTGATGTCCATTTTTTCAAAATTTGAGTCCGACTCGAGTAAAGTTTTTGAGTGACTCGAAATTGCAAACAAGTAATAAATCATAGCTCAATATCACAAGGTCAATTGAACTAATTATTATTAAAGCATAAAAATGAGCCATTAAACACATAATCATGCAAAGTAATTCCACTCGGAAAAGCACATAATTATGCATTAATCATACCAAGCTCATTCCTATTAAAGCAAAACTGATCCTCACTAAGTGGCTTAGTAAAGATATCAGCTAATTGAAGTTTGGTAGGAATGAAATCAATTTCAATATCACCTTTCTCAGAATGGTCTCTTAGAAAATGATACCCGACCTCAATATGCTTTATCTTTGAGTGCTTGAACTAGATTCTTAGTGATGCTGATTGCACTTTGATTGTCACACTTGATTGGAATTGATTTGAATGATAGTTCAAGATCCTTCATGTATTGCTTGATCCATAAAATCCGAGCGCAGACATGATCTAACAAGCAATGTACTCAGCTTCAACAGTTGATAGAGCTACTAAGTTTTGCTTCTTTGAGTGCCGGGATATAAGGGATTGACCCGAAACCGGGAGGCTCCCGAAGTGCTCTTTCTATCAACATTTTTCCCAAGCATAGTCAGCATTTGAGTATCCAGGTGAGAGTCAATTCCGAGTCTCTTGAGTACCATAGACCTAGATTCCGAGTCCCTGCAAGATATTTGAAGATTCTCTTCACCATAGTGAGATGTGATTCTTTTGGATTATCTTGAAATCTTGCATACAAACATACACTAAACAATATGTCCGGCCTACTGGAAGTAAGATACAGTAGAGATCCAATCATACCTCGATAGAGTTTTTGATCTCGTTGCTTTACCTTTTTCGTCCGAGTCCAGCTTTTATACTTGCTACTCATTGGTGTTGCTATATGTTTTACATCTTGAAGTTTATACTTCTTCAGCAGCTCCTTGGTATACTTTGATTGATGGACATAGATGCCATCCTTATCTTGCTTGATTTGTAGACCAAGGAAGAAATTAAGTTCTCCCATCATGCTCATTTGAAATTCCTGTCTCGTTAACTCGAAAAATCTCGACATAGAATTTCATTAGTAGCTCCAAATATTATATCATCAACATAGATCCGAGCAATAAGAAAGTCTTTCCCCTTGGTTTTTATAAAAAGAGTCTTGTCAATCTGACCTCTTCTAAAATCATTTTCAACCAAGAAATTGCTCAGTCTTTCATACCAAGCTCTAGGAGCTTCTTTAAGACTCGTAAAGAGCTTTTTGCAACTCGAAAACATGATTTGGAAATAATGAGTTTTCAAATCCAGGGGTTGCTCAACATAGACTTCCTCTTCAATGAATCCATTAAGGAAAGCACATTTAACATCCATTTGATATTCATGCTTGATGCAAATGCCAATAAGATTCTAATAGCTTCAATTCCGACAACAGTGCAAAGGTTTCCCTACTATCAATCCCTTCTTCTTGATTGTAACCTTGAGCCACAAGTCTAGCCTTATTTCTGACTACCAACCCACCTTCATCAAGTTTATTCTTGAAAACCCATTTGGTTCCTATGACTGGGTGGTCGAAAGGTCGTTTGGTTAGAGTCTAGACTTGGTTTCTTTCGAATTGATTGAGTTCCTCTTGCATGGCCTCTACCCATTCAGGTTCATTTAGGGCCTCTAGTGCATTTCAGGTTCAGTTAATGAAGTGAATGTAGTGAATGCACATAGATTTTGTAGAGAGGAACGACTTCTTACCCCACTGTTGATATCGGACAAGATGTTTTCGAGTGGGTGGCTCGAAGCATATTTGAATGCTCTACCTGTTCTCCGGTTCACCAGATTTGTAGGTTGAATTAGTTGATCTTCGAAGTCTATTCTGAGTGAGCTTGCTCATCCGATTGGCCTTCAACATTCCGAGTTGGCTCTTGAGTTGTCTCATTCTAAGTCGAGGTTGTTCCGAGTTACCTCATTCCGAGTAACTTTTCTTTGACTCTTTCGAAGTCATCTTTAGTAAGATCATCATCTCAGCTGAGCTTCGGATCCGAGAATGTTGATTCACTTGGTTTTCCCTGTTCAATCTCATAAAAACAACGTGGATACGTTCTTCCACTTTGTTAGTTCTTTTATTGAAAATGCGATATGCTTTACTACGAGATGAATAACCAAGAAAAATACCTTCATCCGACCGGGCATCAAACTTGGTCAGGTGATCCTTACCATTATTATGAACATAACACTTACATCCAAATGGTTTAAAGTATGAAATTTTGGGTTTGTTCCCTTTGTAGAGTTCGTATGGAGTTTTCTTCAAGATAAGTCCGATGAGGCATCTATTCGAGTGTATAGTTTGTTGCGTTCATCGCCTCACCCCATAAATAGTAACGTAGATCATGTTCAATCATCATTGTCCTTCCTATTTCTTCAAGAGTTCGGTTCCTTCTCTCCACTACTCCATTTTGTTGAGGAGTTCTTGGTGCTGAGAAGTTGTGGGAGATACCATTCTTATCACGGAACTCTGCAAATTCCGAGTAGTCGAACTCCCTTCCATGGTCGGTTCGAATTCTTTTGATCTAAGTCCGAGACTCAACTTAAATTTTCCTACAGAGCTTGCTGAACTCTCTGAATGCTTCATTTTTGTGCTTAAGAAAATAAACCCGGGTAAATCATGAGTAGTCATCAACAATCACAAGCACATATGATTTACCTCCGAGACTCGAACAAGGATTTCACCACATAAGTCCATATGCAACATTTCAAGCACTTTGGATGTGGATACGGCTTTGAGAGATTTGAAAGATGATCTAACTCTGTTTCCGCTTTATGCATGTTTCACAAATTTTATCTTTCTTAAATGCACAGTTTGGCAATCCTCTAACTAAACCATGAGATGCAAGCTTCTTAATGATGTGCATGCTAACATGACCTAGTCTGCGATGCCATGTCCAGGAATCATCATGTAAAGATGCTTTTAAATAAGATAAATTCGACTCGGGTTAGAAAGAGGAATAGTGTAGGTATTATTTGATCTCTTACCTAAGAGCTTAGTCTCCTTGGTAGTTGCATCGAAATATAACAATTGGTCTAAGTGAATCTTACCTCTTGACCTTTGTCACACAATTGAGACATGCTAAGTAGATTGTACTTCAATCCCTCGACAAGGTACACGAGGCTGACAAGATTATCTCCTTTTCCAATCTTGCCCATCCTAATTATCTTGCCCTTGCTATCATCTCCAAATGTGACTTTTCCTCCCTTGTAATCTTCTAACTGAAAAATGAGTCTTGAGTCTCCTAACATGTGGCGTGAGCTTCCACTGTCTAGGTACCAATGCCCTTTTTTCTTTTCTCGAGCCACCTGCAAGTTAGAGATAAACTAACCTTTCTCACTTCCTCTAACGAACCCAGTAACTCCCTTTACTCGTGGTCCTTTTCCGAGGAAGAAGACTCTTGGGAACCTAGATTTGAATAACTTTGGGTTTGGTCCGATTCCGAGTCTTCTTTTTAAATAGCTGAGTCTATGTCTCTTTCTTTTGAAAATCTTTTCTTTTATAAACCGGTGGAGAAGGTTTTCTCCTGTAGGCTGATGCGGGCTTAGTCCTCTTTTTATTCTTATGAATGGGACCATGCTCAGCCTTCCTGAACTTCACAGTTCGAAATCATTTTTGAAAAGCTCGAGTGGGAATTGGATTCCTCCTCCTTGTTAAAACCAAGTATTTCTTTTACGAAGAAGACACATTGAGACCCTAAGAGCATGTCAAGGTTTTTATGACCTTGAGTAAATTTTAAAACTTCTTGAGACTCATTGAGCTTTTGCTTAAGATGCTCATTTTCTCTTCCGAGTAACTCGGACTCAATCTCATTGGATTGAGCACTAGTCTTGAGTTCTCTTAGAGTAAGTCTCGGTTTTTGTAATTCATATTTCAAAGAAATGCTCATAGAAGTTATAGACTCAAGTTGTTCTCTAAATTCGAAGAATCGGAATTGGACTTCTATTCCAAAGTATAGATGTATTTAGCTAAATCAACTTTGGAAAACTTGAGGAAATATTCAATTACCTCCCGAGGATTTGTTTCCTTAGTGTCCAAGTGATCTAAATCGACTCGGATTCAGCTTCCGAGTCCGATAATGCCATCGGACACTTTGAGTCATCCGAGTCTTCATCTTCTTCAGATGATTCTTCATCACTCCATGTGGCCATCATAGCCTTCTTCTTCTTTCTGTCCCTTTTTCTTCTTGGACAATCTTTGACTATATGATCCTTGCTGCCACATTCAAAGCAGACAGAGTTCTTAGTTAAAGATAATTTTGAAGGAGAAGAGTGTTTACCTTTTCTATCCTTCTTGTCTTTCTTGTAGAACTCTTCTCTTGGCCGTTTATCCCATCTTTTGTGCTTTATCATTCTTTTGAAGCCTCTAGCAATAAGTGCCATGGGATCTTCTTCCGAGTCCGATGAACTCGGATTTTCTTCTCTCGCTTTACGAGGCCTTTAGCGCAACATTCTTCTTAGTGCTGACCTCGGCATCCTCTTCTTCTAGATGGATCTCATGGGTGACTAGTTTCCCAATGAGTTCGTCTAGTTTAATAGAGAGAGGTTTTGAGCTTCCTCGATGGCCGTCACCTTCGGACCCTATCTTTTCTTGGGTAGACTTCGAGTATCTTTCCGCACATTTCCTCATGGGAAATCTTTCTACCAAGAGATTTGAGATTGTTATTAATCTTAATGAAGAGGATGAACATCCGAGTGATGTTTTCTTCTGGCTCTATCTTGAACAGCTCATACTTATGAAGATATTGGCTTATCTTCGCTTGCCTTACTTAGCTTTTGCCTTCATATGTGTTGACAAGAGTGTCCCACACTTCTTCCTGCTGTGTCACAAGCCGACACTCTGTTATATTCTTCGGAGCCGATGGCGCACATCGGAATGTTCATGGCCTTGAAGTTCTTTCGAACTTTTCGCCTCTTCGATGGTGTACTCAACCTTTGCTTTGGGTACGAGTCTTGTTTCTTCCATCTTCGTTGGAATGTAGTTGCCTTCTCGTATGATATTGGCATACATCTTCATCGTGATCCAATAGAAACCATTCCATGAGCTTCTTCCAGAGTGTACGAAATTTGATCCTTTAAACTTTGGTCGTCTACTTGGAAGATCTTCCTTCATCGAACTCTCCATTATTACGAGCCATTTGATCTTTAGACCATTGGATGGTTAGATCCTTTACGAAAGGCTAGGCTCGGATACCAATTGAAGGTTTACTCTTAGAGAGACTTAGTCACCCTAGAGGTGGGTGAATAGGGTGATGAGGAAATTTGAACAACAAATGGAAGGTTAAAGTTTACAACAAATGGAAGGTTAAAGTTTAAAACAAACTTTAAGACTGTCTGAGTCTAGATTAGACTCGGAAAAGTATGAACTCGGAATTTACATGGAAACCCTCCTGGGCGAGAAAATCACGACTAGTGCTAATCCAAGCACCAAGTCAAATCCACTATTTTGAACCCATAAAATACGAGTAGAATGACTCAACTAGAATTGCTCCCTTAGACAATTCCTTACAAAGTTTTCCTAGACTCGAAATTCCCTTATTTGATTTAGTACTTCCTAACCGAGGTAACCTTTACAGCTAGGGACAAGCGAGCTGAGTTAACCCTTACAGCTCGGTCAAGAGACCTTACTCGGAAAGTAAGAAGAAAGTTTGTGATTGATTAGAAGAACAACTCGGAAGGATGTTAAGTACGGAATTGCAGTTGTAAGTAGAAGATTGAATATGAATACGAAACTTTTGCTTAAGTATGTGTATTGACAATGGTTGCAGCAATCTTCAAGTCTTGAGAGTTGGCTTCTATTTGTAGATGACCGGGCAGCTTAGCCGTTGTGACTAGCTTCGATTAAAAGTCCTCTGTGACCGTTGTAACGGTTCTTCCGAGTTGCTTATGAAAAGATCCGTTGAGATGTGAGCATTGTGCAACGGCTCTTGACTCCTTAGGATGTCCCAATCCGCTGGTGATGTCCGAAAAGTAGGGTGGAAACCATCGTTGAGCTTAGCATTGAAGCTTTCCAGTTTTGGAAATAGACAACCCTAACACGGCTTACGGGCCTTGATCGAAGTAGAAAAAGCCTTGTCTGCTGGTGATTTGACGAGCTTGAAGCCGGTTACTTTTGTAATTCAAAAGTAGGATAACCTCGTTTAAATAACCTACAAAAGTAAATCAATTTTGGTTCTCAAGGTATAAAATACTTTGATCCAAGATTAGACACGGATAATGACTTAATTAAGATAATTAAGTGCATAATTATCTCGAGTCGGAAAAGAATGGAATTTTTTGAGTCTAATATTCATTATACTCAAAATCCATCCGAGTTAGTATGGAGAAAGATCAAGTTAGATAAAGAATATCAAAATAAGAATACTTGATCTAGACAAATATAGTTCAAACAAAACAAGTCGACTAGAAGAGATGAATTAACGCTGTAATTCAAGTTGAACTTGGAATATGAAGTCAAACATGAGTTTAAAAGTGTTAGAGCTAGTGTTTGAACATGCGATAAATCTGAGTGTTGTTTGAGTGACTTAGAACTACAAATGTGAAATGATGAGCAAGAGTATGCTTTCTAAGTCGATCGGAAACAAATGAAAACCTATGCAATAGTTTCGTAACGCTTAGAGAAGGTTACGTATCACTCGGAAAAGTTTCTATAGTACTTAGAATGACTTAAAATCAAAACTTACAAGAGATGAAGTTTTTACCGATTCCTTGATAGTACTGAGAATGTTATACATGCAAAGTCCGAGTCTTCAAGTAGCCTTGGGAGTTTCTCTTGAGGAACTCGATGATGTAATACTCTTAGGGTGGGTTTTGGGGCATTACATTTATGGTATCGAGTATAGATTTTGGTGACCTTAAGTTTGCATTACATATAGCCGTCTAGGATCCTTGTTATGTGATAATGTGATTTATTTGTGATAAGTATATGTGCTCCATTAAGTGTAATGTGCAATTACCTAGTTGACTGATTTGAATTAGTTGATGTTAAAATTGCCCATTAAGGCAATATGCACGTGTTAAGTTTGACTTATATGTAATAAGGTGAGGTCACTCATATGCCTTAGGTATTGAATTATGACTGCATTTACTTGGGAAGATCATATGTATATGCCTTTTTGGGGTTGCCACTTACTATGTCGTCTTTTTAAGGTGCGAGTACAACGGTTTTGGGACCCTACAAAACCTTGTGACTAGTATATTGTGATAGTCTGTCTTGGGTACTTGAGCATTGTGAAATTATAGGAGGTGATAACATCAGTATAAATCCAATTGGGGAATTAAGTATGATGGCTGAATGATAGTTGGGAAGAGGTCTACTTCGTAGCCTTCTAGAATGTCGAACAAAGCTTTGAGAATCTTAGAATTGAGAAAGAGGCATTTAACATCAAAGAGATGGTAGAGAAGAGCAAGGTTGATGCAAACAACCTTCTCCTAAACAACAGAAGATATGACACCTTCTCAAGTCTGTCATATTATCATAGAACTCAGCAACGAGTTTTGGATAGATGTATTCGCAAAAGCATAAATAGTTATACACACCAATGGTCTTGATGTGTTGTAACCAAGAAAATGAGGTGGTGGGGAAGAATTTGTCCTCCAACGTTAGATGTTAGGCAACAAAGTGCCGAGGACGATTTAATGTACCTCCTTGAGTATCTTTTGTTCGAGCCTTCTTAGTCGCTAAACCTAGTTCTTGACCGGTTCCTCTCTTCGGCATAGTGAAGAGATTGGAGAGAAAAAGAGTGTGAAATTAAAGAGAGTAGAGAGATTTGAGCGAGAGAGAATTAAGAATTCCGAGAGCGAGAAAGAGAGAGAGAAAAGTACGATTGAGTAAAAGAGTTGAGAGCAAAGAGAGCAAGTAAGCAGTGGGTAAAGTAAATAAAAGAAGGTGAAGGGGTGCTATTTGTAGTGAAAATAATGACGTTTAACCTTCGTTCTAATCCAAATACCAAGCAATGCCCTTAGACCGTTGTGTCGTTCGCACTCTAACGGCTAGTTTTCCAACTGACTTTCTTCCAACGGCTAATTTCTTCTTATTAAAGTACGTGGCAGAGAGAGAAAAAGGGTTTTTGAAAAAATTTCGAGATTCTCCATTTATCTAGAGATAATCTTATAATTTTGATGTCCATTTTGCTCATAAACCGAGTTTGACCTAGTATCTTTTCCGAGTGACTAAGAACACTCGGAAAAGTAATAACTCACATCTCGGTCTCATTTAGAGTCAACTAATCCATTCGTTATCAAGACGTATAACACATAATCATGCAAAAATAATTCATGCACTAATTCACATAATTATGCATTAATCATACCAAGCTCATTCCTAATAAAGCAAATTGATCCTCACTAAGAGGTTTAGTGAAAATATCAGCTAACTCGAAACTTAGTAGGAATGAATTCAAGTTCAATATCACCTTTCTCGAAATTGATATCCGACGTCAATATGCTTTGTCTTTGAGTGCTTGAACTCGGATTCTTAGTGATACTGATTGCACTCGATTATCACACTTGATTGGGATTGATGTGAATGATAGTCCAAGAACCTTCAAGTGTTGCTTGATCTAGAGAATCCGAGCATTACAAGCTCCGGTTACAATGTACTCAGCCTTGACTGTTGATAGAGCAACCGAGTTTTATTTCTTTAAATGCCGGGAGATGCGGGATTGACCCAGAAATTGACATGCTCCTGATATGCTCTTTCTATCAACCTTGTATCCAACATAATCATCATCCGAGTATCCGAGTGAGAGCCAATTCCGAGTCTTTTGAAAACCTTAGACCAAGATTACGAGTCCCTATAAGATATCTAAAAATTCTCTTCATCGCAATGAGATGTGATGCCTTTGGATTAGATTGAAATCTTGTACAAAGGCGGACACTGAACATGATATCCGGCCTACTAGATGTGAGATAGAGTATAGATCCGATCATACCTCTGTGGAGTTTTTGATCTACGACTTTACCTTTCTTGTCGACTCCAGTTTCAAACTCGCTACTCATAGGTATTGTTGCATGCTTCACATCTTGAAACTTGTACATCTTTAATAAATCCTTGGTATACTTAGATTGATGAACATAAATGTCATCCTTATCTTGTTTGATTTCCAAACCAACAAAGAAGTTGCGTTCTCTTATCATACTCATTTGGAACTCCTATCTCATTAACTCGGAAAACTCTCGAGCATAGAGTTTAATTAGTAGCTCCAAAAATGATATCATCAACATAAATCTAAATCATAAGAAAATCATTCCCCTTGGTTTTGTGAAAAGAGTTTTGTCAATATGACCTCTTTTGAAATCATTATCAACCAAGAAATTGCTCAATCTTTCATAACGAGCTCTAGGAGCTTGTTTAAGACCATATAAAGCCTTTTGCAATTTGAAAACATGATTAGGAAAATTCCGAGTTTTCAAATCCAGGGGTTGCTCAACATAAACTTCTTCTTGAATGAAACCATTCAAAAAAGCACATTTGACATCCATTTGATAAAGCTAGATGTTCATGCTCGATGCAAATGCTAACAGGATAATGATTGCCTCAATATGAACCATAGGTGCAAACGTTTCCCCACAATCAATTCCTTCCTCTTGATCGTAACCCTAAGCAACAAGTCTAGCCTTATTTCTAACTACCAACCCTTCCTCATCTAGTTTGAAGACTCGGACTCTAAAACTAAATGATTACGAGTACTACATAATGACGCAGGTACAAACCTCATCCCTCCTAAGTTTTGATTACAAGTCATTATGAGTGTTATAAAAACTCTGCATAAGATTTCATTCGATTTTGACTAACTCGGAAAACACACTCTTGTTCATCTTTTCACATTGATGTTTCGAGTCACTCAAACATCACTAAGATTTATCGCATGTTCAAATAATATCTCTAACACTTATTATCCGAGTTCTAACTGTGTATTTCATAGCAAAGTTAATTACAGGTGTTAATTCATCTTTCTTAGTCGGTATGTTTGTTTGAGAATTATTTGTCCGGATCAAGTACTTACACTCTGGTGTTTTCACTCTTATAACTTGATCTTTATTAGGATCGACTACGATGGAATTTGAGTACAATGAATATTAGACTCGGAAAATTCCACTCTTCTAGGCTTAAGATAATTATGCACTTAATTGTATTAATTAAATTATTATCCGTGCCTAATCTTAGACCAAGTATTTTATACTTTGAGAACCAAAATGGTTTACTTTTGTAGGTTATCTAACCGAGGTTATCTTATTTTTGAATTACAAAAGTAACCGGCTTCAAGCTGTCAATCGTTGTCAATCACCAGCGAGATAAGGCTTTTCTACTTCTAAACAAGGCTCGAGGCACTGTGTTAGGGTTATTTGGTTCCAAAGCTGGAAAACTTCAACGATAAGCTCAACGGCTAATCTACTTGGTCATCTATAAATAGAAGCCACCTCTCAAGACTTGAAGATTGCTAGAATTATTGTTGAAACACATTACTTAAGCAAAAGTCATTGTATACATATTCAATCTTCTACTTACAACTCCCAACTTCTAATTCATACTTTTTGAGTTGTAAAGTCTTGTAATCGGTTACATACTCTTCTTACTTTCCGAGTAAGGTCCCTTGATTAAGCGGTAAGGGTTAATTCAGCTCAATTGTCCCTAACTGTAAAGGTCACCTCGGTTAGGAAGTACTACATCGAGATAAGGGAATTTACGAGTCTAGGAAAACTCTGTAAGGGAGCAATTCGGTTGAGTCGATCTGCTTGTATTTTATGAATTCAAAATAGTGGATTCGACTTGGTGCTTGGACTAGAACTGTCAGTGGTTTTCTACCCCATAAGGGTTTCCACGTATCTCTTAGTTCACGCTTTTCGAGTCCAATCTACACTCGAGTTGTCTTGTTCATTCTTTTCAAGCTTAAATCTTACAAGTTTGTTAAAATTTCCTCATCACCCTATTAACCCCCTCTAGGGTGACTAAGACTCTCAAAGAGCTAACCTTCACAGTTTGTTCTTGAAAACCCATTTGGTTTCTATGATTGGGTGGTCGGAAGGTCGTTTGGTCGAGTCTAGACTTGGTTTCTTTCAAATTGATTAATATCTTCTTGCATGGCCTCTACACATTCAGGTTCATTTAGAGCCTCTAGTGCATTTTTGATTACGTTAATGATATGAATACGGAAAATGCACACCGATTATGCAAAGAAGATCGAGTTCTTACCCCACTGTTGATGTCAAAAAGTATGTTCTCGGGTGGGTGATCTGGATGCATATTTGAAAGCTTTACATGTCCTCCGATTCACCAAGTTTGTTAGTTGAATAGGTTGATCTTCGGTTGGTTGATCTTGCTTGAGTCTCTATATTTACTTATTCTTCGACATTTTGAGCTGGCTCGTGAACTTGTTCGATCCGAGTCACAACATTATGAGTTTCCTCGGTCCTTCTGTTTTGACTCTTTTTAGCTCGGTTTCAGCAAGGTCATCTTTGTCTCTATTAAGCTTGAGATATGAGTATGTGGATTCACTCATCCTGGCAAGATCAATCTCATCAAGGACAACATGGATACTTTTTTCCACTTTGTTAGTCCTTTTATTAAATACATGATAAGCTTTACTATGAGATGAATAACCTAGAAATATACCTTCATCCGACCTAGCATCAAACTTAGTCATATGCTCCTTACCATTGTTGTGAACGAAGCACTTACCCCCAAATGGTCTAAAAAGGATATGTTGGGCTTCTTTCCCTTGTATAGCTCATAAGGGTTTTCTTCATGATAGGTTCGATGAGACATCTATTGAGTGTGTAGTTTCTTTGTGTTGATTGCCTCAGCCCAAAAATAGTAAGCTAGATCATTTTCAATTACCATGGTCCTTCCTATTTCTTCAAGAGTTCTGTTCTTTCTCTCCACTATTCCATTTTGTTGAGGAGTTCTTGGTGTAGAGAAGTTTTGGGAGATGTCATTCTTGTCACGAAATCTGCAAATTGTGAGTAATCGAACTCCCTTCCATGGTCGGTTTGAATCCTTATGATCCGAGTCCGAGACTCCACTTAAATTTTCCTACAGATCTTAGTGAACTCTTTGAAGGCTTTACTCTTGTTCTTAAGAAAACAAACCCAGGTAAATTGTGAAAAATCATCAAAAATGACAAGTACATACGATTTACCTCCAAGGCTTTTCACGGGAATTTCACAACACAAATTCATATGAACCAATTCAAGTACTTTGGATGTAGATATAGTTTTGGGTGGTTTGAAAGATGATCTTACTTGTTTCCCTTTCGTCAATGCTTCACAGATTTTATCTTTTTTAAATGCATAGTTAGGTAATCACCTAACCAATCCATGGGATGCAAGTTTCATGATAGTATGCATGCTTGAAATGACCTAATCTATGATGCCAAGTCCATGAATCATCATTCAAAGATCCTTTCAAGTAAGATAGATTATGAGTTGAATCTCGAGAGAGGGATAGTATAGGTGTTAGTCGACCTCGGATCCGAGAGCTTAGCCTCTTTGGTGACTGCATAAAAAATGTAGCGGTTGGTGCGAGTGAATCTTACCTCTTGGCCTTTGTCACATAGTTGAGAGATACTGAGGAGATTGTATTTCAGCCCTTTGACAAGGTAGACTGGACTAAGCTGAGTTGTTTCCTTCACCAATTTTGCCAATCCCTACTATCTTGCCTTTGCTATTGTCTCCAAATGTGACTTTACCTCCTTTCGGATCCTCTAACTCGGAAAAGAGTCTTGAATCTCTTGACATGTGGCGTGAGCATCCACTGTCCAAGTACTAGTGACCCTTCTTCTTACGAGTTACCTGCAAAACAAAAATGAACAAACCCTTCTAACTTCCTCTTACAAACCCAGTAACTCCTTTTACTTGTGGTCCTTTTCGAGGAAGAACACTCTTAGGAATCCAAATTTGAATGATTTTGGAGTGCAGTCCGATTCCGAGTCTTCTTTTTAGAAAACTAAGTCTCGTGTCTCTTTCTTTGAAAATCCTTTCTTTTGTGAATAAGTGGAGAAGGCTTTTCCTGTAAGCTGGTCTAGGCTCAGTCCTCTTTTCCTTCTTATGAATGGGACCATGCTCAGCCTTCTTGAACTTTACAATTACGGAATCGGTTTTGAAAAGATTTCGGTAGGAATTGGATTCCTCTTTAGCATTATAACCGAGTCCTTCTTTCCTGAATGAGACATATTGAGAGCCGAGTAAATGATCAAGGTTTTTCCAACCTTGAGTGAGTTTCAAAACAAGCTCTTGAGACTCATTGAGCTTCCTTTTCGATTGCTCATTCTTTGTTTTGAGTGACTCGGACTCGATCTTATTTTTTGAGCATTGGTCTTAAGTACCTTCGATTTTCTCTCAAGTTTCCTAATTTAGTTTTCGGGATATTACTCCCAATAGTAAGAGACTCAAGTTGTTCCTTGAACTATGAAGAGTCGAATTTGACTTTTCTTCTAAAGTATAAATATATCCGCGAAATCAACTTTGAAGAACTTTAGAAAGTATTCAATTACCTCCTCAATATTTGAGCTTTCATTGTCTAATTTAGACTCGACTTCGAGTCTGTTAGTGCCATAAGACACTTTGAAACATCGGAATCATCTTCTTCAAATGAGTCATCATCACTTCAAGTAGCCATGATAGCCTTCTTCTTTGTTTCCTTCTTTCTTTTAGGACAATCTTTGTGAAGGTTTGCTCGGGGAGAGTCCGAGTCACCCTAGAGGGGGTGAATAGGGTGATAGAAAATTCTTCGCAAAAACACACTCTTTTTGACGAAAAGAGGCAAAGACGGTTTACGAGTCTAGACACGGGGTCGAGAAAAGATTGGACTCGAAAGCAATGAATCGGAATAAACAAGCACGGTAAGGCTGCATGCGAGTCTAGAATGAACTCGAAAGAGAACACGAGAGATTTTACGTGGAAACCCTCCTGGGCGAGAAAACCACGGCCCGTGTCAATCCGGACACGAAGTCAAATCCAGTCCACAAAATACCGTGAGCCGGTCGAACCCGAGTTGCTCCCTTGGACAACTCTATACAAGTTTTCCTAGACTCGAAGTTACCTTATCCGATCTAGTACTTCCTAGCTGAGATAACCCTTACGAGTTAGGGACAACTAAGCTAAGTTAACCCTTACAGCTTAGTCAAGGGACCTTACAAAGAATGTAAGAAGAGTTTGTAATCGAGTACAAGACCTTACAACTCGAGAGTAATGAATTACAGAGTTGGAGTTGTAAGTTGAAGATTGAAAGTAAATACAATGACTTTGAGCAAGTATATGTATAAGCAATATGTTCGGCAACCTTCAAGTCTTGTGAAGTGGCTTCGATTTATAGATGACCAGGCAGAGTAGCCGTTATCTTCATCTCGTCGACCGAGAGTCCTTTGTGACCATTGATAGAAGCTTTACGAGTCACTCGAAAGTATCCGTTGAAATATGGACGTTGGACAACGGTTTAACTCTCTTGGAAGTCCCTAAACCATCGGTTGTGTCTTGAAAAATGAGGTGGAAACCACCGTTAGGCTTAGCGTTCCGGTTTTCGGATATGGAAGCGGCATGACTTCGACACAATCTTCCAGGACTAATGCGGGGAAGGTGAAAAGCCATATCTGCTTGGTGATTTGACGTTTTGAAGCCAGGCTACTTTTGTAGTTTGAAAAGATATCCTCGATTGAATAACCTACAAAAGTAAAACACCTTTGGTTCTCAAAGTATAAAATACTTTGGTCCAAGGTTAGACACGAGATAATAAAATAATTATGATAATTAAGCAATTGATTATCCGAGTCGGAAAAGAAATGGAATTTTACGAGTCTAAAATCCATGATACTCGGAATTCCATATGACTTAGTCTTAAGCAAAGAATCAAGTTCTATAACGAATATCGAGTGGTAAAAACTTGATATAGACTAAGCGAGAGGAACTACGAATGCTGACTATGCAAACAATAGAATAGATACCCATAAGTCGGATTCGAGTGAGAAACGGCGGAATACTTGGTATATTCGAAATGCGATTAATCCGAGTGAGAGTGAACTCAAAATAAAGAACCGGTTTTCGAGTCGCTAAGCGAAAGCGATAAAAGACATAAGTGAGGGCCGAATCACTTAGAGAAAATATTATTTTACTCAAGTAAGTTTCTAAGACACAGAGAATGCCTTGGAATCAAAACTCTATATGAATAACATCGTTATACACGATTCCTTTTGCATGACTCGGAAAGATATTGAGCGAGTGTCCGAGTCTTCACTTTGACTATGTGCTCCTTACTGCCACATTAAAAGCAACCAGAGTTCTTAGTTAAAGATAACTTTGAAGGGGATGAGTATTTACCTTTTCTGTCCTTCTTATCTTTCATGTAGAATTCTTTCCTTGGCCTCTTTTCCCACTTTTTGTACTTCATCATTGTCTTGAAGGCACGAGCAATGAGTGCCATAGGATCCTCTTCGATTATGAGGAGCTCGGACTTTAACGTTTGCTTTACGAGGCCTTCGAGTACAATGTTCTTTACAGTGCTGACCTCGGCATCCTCTTCTTCTAGGTGAATCTCATGTGTAAGCGGCTTCTCAATAAGCTCGTCTAACTTCATTTGGGAGAGGTTACGAGCCTCTTCAATGGCTATCACTTTGGGACCCCATCTTCTCTTTGGTAGACTTCTCCGAATTTTTCGGCCATTTCCTCGTGAGAGATCTTTTTACCCAGAGATTTGAGGTTATTAGTAATCTCTGTGAACCGAACATACATCCGAGTGATGTTCACTACGGCTCCATCTTAAACAGACTCATACTTGTAAAGATATTGACTTATCTTTGCCTCGCTTCACTTGACTTGTTCCTGTATAGGTTTCCAGGGTGTCCTATACCTTTTTGGTCGTGTCACTAGCAGAGACTCTATTGTACCCTTCCGAGCTAATGGCCCACATTAAGGTGTTCATAGCTTTGAAGTTCTTTCCGAACTTATCAATCTCTTTAGTGGTGTACTCAGATTGGCTTTAGGCATAGAGGTTTCACCTTTAGTCTTCATTAGGATAAAGTTTCCTCCTTGGATGATATCCAAAACTTCTTCATCGTTATCCATCGGGAAGCATTCCATCATTTTCTTCTAATGTGCAAAGTTTGACCCCTTGAACTTAGGTGGCCTGGTAGATGATCTTCCTTCATCGAACTCTTCATTGTTCTACGCCATATGATCTTTGGACCTTTGTATTGCGAGATCCTTTTGAAAGGCTAGGCTTTGATACCAATTGAAGGTTTGCTCTTGGAAAGTCTAAGTCACCCTAGAGGGGTGTGAATAGGGTGAAGAGGAAATTTAGATAAACTTAAACTCATTTGCACGGATCTTAGCTAAAGTAAATTCTAACTCTAGATTGGACTCGGAAAGACAAACACACAAAAGTACGTGGAAACCCTCCCGGGGTAGAAAACCATGGACGAGTGCTAATCTAAGCACCAAGTGAAATTCACTAATTGAATCCTTAATTACAAAGGACTGACTTTAGCCGAATTACTCCCTTAAACAATTCCTTATAAGATTTTCCTTGACTCGAAGTTCCCTTATCCGATCTAGTGCTTCTTGACCGAGTTAACCTTTACAATCGAGGGCAATCGAGCCGAGTTAACCTTTACTTGCTCGGTCAAGGGACTTACAAAGAAAGTAAGAAAATAATGTAATTGACTACAAGACTTTCTTTACAACTCGAGAAAACATGAAATACGATTAGGAGTTGTAAGTAGAAGATTGAGTAATAGTGCACTAAGCAAGTGTTAGGCAATATGTTCAGCAAATAGTTTTAGCAATCATCTAGTCTTGTGGAGTGGCTTCTATTTATAGGCACTGAATGAACATTGAGTCTTGTTTACGGACTGAAATCCTCGGTAGCCGTTATGACAGCTATTCCGAGTCACTCGGAAGAGTTCCGTTGGGATGTGAACATTGTGTAACGGCTCTTGGCTCTAAAAAATGGTCCAATCAACTGTTGGTGACTGAAAGCCGAGGTGGAAACAACCGTTAGGCCTAGAGTTAGAGTTTTCCAGTTTTGGAAACAAACCCTAACATGGTATCCGAGCATTGTCTAGAAGTAGCTAAAACTTGTCTGTTGGTGTTTAATGGCTAGAAGTCCGGTTGCTTTTGTAATTCAAAAATAAATTAACCTTTTTGATAACCTACTAAAACAAACCACATTGGTTCTTAAAGTATCAAAGACTTTGGTCCAAGATTAGGTACGAGATAATAATTAAATTAGCTTAATTAAGTGCTTAATTATCTTTGACCTAAAAGAATGGAATTTTCTAAGTCTAGTAGCATTAGGTTCAGATTTCATCTTGAGTTAATCCTCAATTGATCAAGTTAGAAAGAATAACATATCAAGGTACATGAACTTGATCATGTTAAATAATTCTCTAAGAAATAAACCGACTTAGAATAACAAATTCACTCGAGTAAATCATTTTAACTTGAAATACAAAGTCGGTGTTCAGAATAAATGTGTTAGAGAAATAGTTTTAGGATGCGATGGTTTTGAGTGATGCCTGAGTGAGTCAGAAACGCAAGTAAGAGATATGTAGTAAAATGCTTTCTAAGTACCTCATAACAGAATGAGAACTTAGATACTAGTTTCTATAGAGCTCAGAATGACTTGAAATCAAAACGTAAGAGAGATAGAGAGTTATACATGAGTCTTCATCTTCCAAAATCATCATCCGGGAGTCCTTGACCACTTTAACCACTTCCTTTTCTGCCATTAGCAATCCAAATCCCAAGTGAATATCCCTTTCACTTATCTCTATTTCCTTTGTTTAAGTGCGCTTAAAACAAGCGCATATGGGACAAATTTGTCCAATAACCATGTAGCAAATTCCCAAGGATTTCGTTTACTTCTAAATGCGAGGATCCCTTCAAAACGCATTGCTTTTATGGATTC
Organism: Talinum fruticosum; assembly: GCA_021018815.1. Taxonomy (NCBI): domain Eukaryota; kingdom Viridiplantae; phylum Streptophyta; class Magnoliopsida; order Caryophyllales; family Talinaceae; genus Talinum; species Talinum fruticosum. Next base: position 4,272,964 of record JAITYX010000010.1, on the reverse strand, counting down.
TCTTTGAGCATCGTTGAACTTCTCACGCATCTTTGAAAATCCAGTGGGGGACATGCGTGTGGGGAAGTGCTTTTCATAAATCTTTTCTTCTTCTTCTCCTCGGTTTCATCAAGAGATTGCTAAGTTTCAACCATCACTATCTTATGTGTTCTTCTTTGAACATGCTTTGGTTGGTTGTCATCTTTTCTCGTGTTTTTCTTTCTTTTCTCGCTTCTTTTACTATTGATCTTTATTTTCTCTCTCCTCAAGATTTTGATTGATGTTTCTTCGAGATCGTCTAGGGCTTGAAATGTTTTTTTTTTTTTTGTTGAGGTTGTTCTTGTTCTTCTCTTAGAGACCTTTGTTTTTCACTCATTGCAGTAACATCTTGATCAATAAATGTCACCCTTTTCTGTCCTTTTTCTTTTGAAGGATTTTTTCTTCGATGCCTTTTGAGGCTAAATATTTTACCTTTAGTCCGAGTGTCGCAGGAAACACATTTCTTCCTTCTTTTGGGACTGTTTTCTGTGTTGATTCCAACTAGTACATATTCAACAATTTGATTGCATTCATCCACCATAGATCTACAAAATTAAACAAGCAAACAAGGTTAGTAATTATAGGCATCCGATTAGCGTTTTTATAGAACATTATTAGTGTTTTGCATAATAATATTTAATATTTCATAGAACATTGTTTAGTGTTTCCTAGTTACCATCTTAGTGTTTTCTAGTTTTCATTTCGAGTGTTTTATACAACATTATTTAGTGTTTCCAATGAATATATTAAGTAAAACTAAATGATCTTCCGAATAACACTAAGTGATGTTCCAAAATTTAATTACAAGATAACTTAATTATAGGCATCTGATTAGTGTTTTTATAGAACATTATTAGTGTTTTACAAACTAATATTTTGTGTTTTATAAATCATTGTTTAGTGTTTCCTAGTTTTCATCTTAGTGTTTTCTAATGTTCATTTTAGTGTTTTATAGAACATTGTTTACGGTTTTCGAATAACACTAAGTGATGTTCCAAAACTTAATTATAATAGGGTAGACAATAACTTAATTACCAATGATATTGCATGTATCAAGAGTATATTCATTCAAGACAAATCTTTTTATGTTTTTGTAGTACATTTTCGGTGTTTTTATAGTACCCTTTTAGTGTTTTATATAGTAAAGTTTAGTACTTTCTATTTATCATTTTAGTGTTTCCTAGTTAACATCTTAGTGTTTTATAAAATATTGTTTAGTGTTTTTAAGGATCACTAACTTATTCAAGAATATGCACATATGATTTTCATTATGTTTATTTAGAAACACTAAGTAATAGCTGCAAAAATGTTAAATTATTAGTGTTTCATATAATAATATTTAGTGTTTTGTAAAGCATTTCCTAGTGTTTTTCACAACAATATCAAAAGTACACTCACTCCTAGAAACATTAAATAATGTCCTAAAGAACACTAACCTATTTAAGAGTATGCTTATATGATTTTGATTATGTCATTGAAAAACACTAAGTTATAGCTGCAAAATATCAAATTATTAGTGTTTTATAAAATAATATTTAGTGTTTTATGGAGTAAGAATATCAAGGGAGTACACTCATTAAAAAATACCACATGTTACACGTAATGTCTCGAGGAACACTAACCTATTCAAGAGTATGCACAAAACACTAAATTATAGATGCAAAATAATTGGCTATTAATTCAAGAAAGGCAACTAATCTAGGAATCACCGCAACCTTGTGGCAAAAATACCGATAATTCAACACATCCTTATTTTACGTGAAAACACATGGTAAACAACACTAAAATGTGTTCTAAATGACACTAATTTCGTTGAATATTCTTTGGACTAATACATACCTCATCGCCATTTCGTAAATGAAGAAAACATCTCGTAAAAACTACAAAACTTCAAGATTCAAGTTAATGTCGTATAACACTAAACCTAAATGTGATTGATATTTTTTCAAACAAATAATTATTGTGTACAAATCAATAAAATAAGTAAAATCACTAAAGTCGAATATAACACTAAAATGCTCTTGATTTTAGGCGTTTAGATGATAGTTTATCGAGTAAAATCATTATAAAATTTCTTGGGAAAGCTAAACCTAGAAAATACCTATCTCTTGTAGAATTTTTCTTGGTTTTTTTCTTTTTCTAATATATGTCTTCAATGTACATTGATCTTTGGTGAATATTCGAACGATGAAGTTTGATTTCCACTAATATTTATCAATTTCGGCAGCAAATTTCGTCGATTGTAAGCAAAATTGTTTGAGAGGATGCAGCGAACACGAGTAGGAGAGAGAGAGTGTGTGTGAGAGATATCCGCGTGTTGAGAACCAAAAAAATGAAAACTACTGTTATTTTTAAAAATTTTTAATTTTCCTTTTTTTGTGGTCGAAGAGCTGGGCCACCGTTTAGGCCACACATTTTTTTGGACTGAAAATGTATACGAGCAAATATGTACCCATGGATTTACGAGTATAAGAAGCTGCGAAAAAGTCCTCAAAATCTCACAAATCGGTCGATCAATCATCATATATGTTGCTAATGAGCTCATAACTCAAGTGGCAAAAATGCTACTTTCTCTTGTAGAGGTCATGAGATCAATTCTCATGGCTTACAATTCTCCTTATGTGTAGAGTAGAAACGTTGCCAACTAGGCCCTTGGGCCTGTGTTTTCCCCTCCCCTTGTGCCGTTTAGCCCTGTTGGTGGTTTCTATGAGATATGGTCCAATAAACGTGAACCGCACGAAGACTCGGACTACGAATCTAGATCGTTACGAGTACTACATAAAGACTCAGTACAAACCTCATCCCTACTAAGTTTTGATTACAAGTCATTACGAGCGTTATAGACACTCCTGTATAAGTTTTCATTCATTTCTAACTCACTTAGAAAACAAGTTCTTGTTTGTCTTTCCACATTAACGTTTCGAGTCATTCGGACATCACTCAGATTTATCACACGTTCAAATAATCTCTAACACTTTTTATCCGAGTTGTGATCTGTGTATTTCAAAGCAAAGTGAATTATAGTGTTAATTCATCTTTCTAAGTTAGTTTATATGTTTGAGAATTATTTGTCCGGATCAAGTCCTTATACTCGATGTTTTCACACCTATAACTTGATCTTTCTTAGGATCGACTACGATGGAATTTGAGTATAATGAATATTAGACTCGGAAAATTCCACTCCTCTAGGTCTAAGATAATTATACACTTAATTATCTTAATTAAATTATTATGTGTGCCTAATCTTGGACCAAAGTATTTTATACTTTGAGAACCAAAGTGGTTTACTTTTGTAGGTTATCTAAACGACGTTATCTCATTTTTCAATTACAAAAGTAACCGGCTTCAAGCTGTCAATCACCAGCAGACAAGGCTTATCTACTTCGAACCAGGCTCGGACGACGTGTCGGGGTAGTCTGTTTCCAAAACTAGAAAATTTCAATGCTAAGCTCAACTGTGGTTTCCACCTTACTTTTCGGACATCACCGGTTGATTGGAGAACCTTTAGGAGCCAAGAGCCGTTGCATAACGTTCACATCTCAACGGATCTTTTACGAGCAACTAAAAAACCGTTAAAACGGTCGGGAAGGACTTCTATTCGAAATCGAGTCACGCGGCTAATCAGTCACAAGAGCCGTTGCATAACGTTAACATCTTAATGGTTTGAAAAATGAACTGGAAAAATTGAGACTTACTCTAAAAGAACTCAAGACTAGTACTCAAGCTAATGAGGCTGAGTCCGAGTCACTCGAAAGATAAAATCGAGCATCCGAAATGAAAACCCAATGAGTCTCAAGAGCTTGTTTTGAAATTTACTCAAGGTTAGAAAAACCTTGACATTCTTTTAGGCTCTCGGTGTGTCTCTTTCAGGAAAGAAGAATTTGGTTTTAATGAAGAGGAGGAATCTAATTCCTACTCGGATCTTTTTAAAAGGATTCCAAAGCTGTGAAGTTTAGGAGGGCTGAGCATGGTCCTATTCATAAAATGAAAGGAGGACTGAGCCCGAGATCGGTTCACGGAGAAAACCTTCTCCACCTGTTTATAAAAGAAAAGATTTTTAAAAGAAAGAGACACGAGACTCGGTTTTCTAAACGGAAGACTCAAAATCAGACCAAATCCAAGGTCATTTAAATCTGGGTTCCCAAGAGTCTTCTTCCTCGAAAAGGACCACGGTAAAGGGAGTTACTTGGGTTCGTTAGAGGAAGTGAGAAAGGTTAGTGTGTTTCGACTTGTAGGTAACTTAGAAGAGGACAAAAGGTCGGTGGTACTTAGACAGTGGATGCTCACGCCACATGTCATGAGATTCAATACTCTTTTTAAGTTTGAAGATTACAAAGGAGGCAAAGTCACTTTTGGAGATGACAATAAGGGCAAGATAGTTGGAATATGCAAGATTGGGAAAAGAGATAACCTAGTCAGCCCAGTCTATCTTCTCAAGGGATTAAAGTACAATCTATTCAACATCTCTCAATTGTGTGACAAGGATCAAGAGGTAAGATTCACTCGGACCAATTGCTATATCTTTGATGCAACCATAAAAAAGACTAAGCTCTCGGGTAAGAGATCAAGTAATACCTACACTATTCCTCTTTCTAATCCAAGTCGTAATTTACCTTGTTTAAAAGCATCATTGCATGATGATTCTTGGACATGGCATCGTAGTCTAAGTCATGTTAGCATGCATAGTATCAAAAAACTTGCATCTCATGGTTTAGTTAGAGGTTTACCTAACTGTGCATTTAAGAAAGATAAAATATGTGAAGCATGCACAAAAGGGAAATAGGTCATATCATCCTTCAAATCTCTCAAAACTATTTCCACATCTAAAGTGCTTGAAATGTTACATATGGATTTATGTGGTGAAATCCTTGTAAATAGTTTCGGAGGTAAATCATATGTACTTGTGATTGTTGATGACTACTCATGATTTACCTGGGTTTGTTTTCTTAAGCACAAAAATAAAGCTTTCAAAGAGTTCAACAAGCTTTGCAGGAAAATTTATGTTGAGTCTCGGACTCGGATCGGAAGAATTTGAATTGACCATGGAAGGGAGTTCAATTACTCGGAATTTGCGGAGTTCCGCGATAAGAATGATATCTCTCACAATTTCTCAGCACCAGAACTCCTCAACGGAATAGAGTAGTGGAGAAAAAGAACTGAACTCTTGAAGAAATAGAAAGGACAATGATGATTGAACATGATCTACCTTACTATTTACGGGTCGAGGCGATCAACATAGCAAACTACACTCTGAATAGATGCCTTATCGGACCCATCTTGAAGAAAACTCCATACGAGCTCTACAAGGGAAAGAAACCTAAAATCTCATACTTCAAACCCTTCGGATGTAAGTGTCATGTTCACAATAATGGTAAGGATCACTCGACCAAGTTTAATGCTCGGTCGGATGAAGGTATCTTTCTAGGTTATTTATCTCATAGTAAAGCACATCGTGTTTTCAATAAAAGAACTAACAAAGTGGAAGAAAGCATCCACGTTGTGTTTGATAAGATTGATCGGGGAAAACGAAGTTAGTTAACATTCTCGGATTTGAGACTCGGTTGAGAAGTAGATGATCTTGCTTGAAGCTGTGCTCGGCCAAAAGCGAGCTCGAGAATGAGGCGGCTCGGAACATCTGACTCGGACTGAACCGGCTCGAGAGCCGGCTCGGAATGCTAAAGATCAAGCGGATGAGCAAACTTAGCCAGATCGGACCATCGAAGATCAACCAAGTACAACCAACAAATCCGGTACACCGGAGAATAGGTAGAGCATTCAAATATGCTTCGAGCCACCCACTTGAGAATATTTTGTCCGACATCAACAGTGGGGTAAGAACTCGTTTTTCTTTGCAAAATCTATGTGCATTCACTACATTCATATCATTAACTTAACCCAAAATGCGCTAGAGGCCCAAAATGAACCTGAATGGGTAGAGGCCATACAAGAGGAACTTAATCAATTTGAGAGAAACCAAGTCCGGACTCTCACCAAATGACCTTTCGACCACGCAGTTATAGGAACCAAATGGGTTTTCAAGAACAAATTGGATGAGGATGGGTTGGTAGTTAGAAATAAGGCTAGACTTGTGGCTCAAGGTTACAATCAAGAAGAAGGGATTAATTGCGGGGAAACCTTTGCACCAGTGGCTAGGATAGAAGCAATTAGAATCCTCTTAGCATTTACATCAAGCATGAATATTAAGTTGTATCAAATGGGTATCAAATGTGCCTTTACGAATGGTTTTATTTAAGAGGAAGTCTATGTTGAGCAACCCCCTCGATTTGAAAACTCGGAATTTCCAAATCATGTTTTCAAGTTGCAAAAGGCTCTGTATGGTCTTAAATAAGCTCCTACGAGCTTGGTATGAAAGACTGAGCAGTTTCTTGGTTCAAAATGATTTCAAAAGAGGTCAAATTGACAAAACTCTTTTCATAAAAACCAAGGGGAAAGACTTTCTTATTGCTCATATTTATGTTGATGATATAATCTTTGGAGCTACTAATGAAAATCTCTGTTAAGATTTTAAGGCTCTTAGCCTAAGGGTTTGGACATATTTCGGACATAACTTTGGCAAAATTTTTGAACATTTCAAAACCAAAAGGAAATCACCTTAATTAGCCTTGGGTGTTCCTTTTGAGGAACTTTGGCGATCTAATACTCCTAGGGTGGATTTTGGGGTGTTACACTCCTATTCTTGTTGTGCTTAATGAGAACTCAACCACGGTAGAAGCTAGGATAGATGCTTAGGATCAAAAGATAGCGTCTATATCAAGTGATCTTAAGGCTATCCTAAAAGATATTGAGGATAGTAAGAGAGACGAGAAAACGAACGATTAAAAAGAGGACGAAGAGTAGGTCCTTCACCTTTACCGCACTATCTTATCCAAACGAGTGCCAAACAGGAATCCCCTAAGCATAAATCCAAACCTCAACTTGATTCACGCATAAATCAGATAGAACAAATGTTAAGTGAGTCATCTAAGTTTAGTAATCACTATTTTGACCACTAAGGATTCACTTCAATCCCTAAAGGTAAGCTACCCCTTAAGTTTACCATGCACGATATCAAGTTTAGAGATTCCAAGAATCACCATCATCATGTTCGCAACTTCTTAGGAGTAATGACTCTTAAGAATATTCCGGAGGAGACTTACCACATTATTTTCCCATGGACTTTCGATACTGGTAATGAAGTGGTCTAACACGGTTGACTCACGCAAGGTCGTCAAGCTGGGCTGATCTGTTCAAGGATTTCCTACATCGGTGCTCATATAACATTGATTTACTAGTTACTTGTAAAGACTTGGACTTAGTTAAGCAAGGTGAGAAAGAAAGCTTCACGGACTTCCTCTCCAAATAGGTTGCCCACATGGTAGACCGACCTTTCGAGAAGGACCAAGTTAGGATCATCGTGAAAAACCTTCAACTTGCCTACAATCAACATCACAAATTCTTACCAATGATGAACTTCTCAACCTTAGAGATGTTAGCATGCTGATGAAGAAGAGCTATCCACCACGACCACAAAAGTTGTGATGGGGTTTAGAGGTAATTATCAATCCAAATATAAGAAAATCTCCAATATAGGCAATACTAGCAGGGGTTCAAAGGTCAATTCCGTTAACAGGTATACTAACTACATGCCTATTGACACCACCTATGCTCAATCCCTTGACCGTCTATTGGCTAAGGAAAAGATAGCATTTCCACTCATTAGAGCAAAATCGGAAGCTGCGAGATAGTCTAAAAATTAGGATGTGGGAAATTTTTGCAAATACCATCATGCAAAAGGACACGACACCGAGCTATGTTGGACGTTCAAGGACCAACTGGAAAGTATGTTCCGTAATGGTCAACATCCTTTACCTAAGGCTGTCCAAAAACCAAGTAACAAAAAAATTCATTCAGCGGCACCTTAACTATTTTTAGTAAACCCATTTCGAGTAAGTAGGACCCGTCAATCTTCATTAAAGACATTGATGAGTTCAAGACACTTTTTAGCTTTCCTCCTTTAGATCTAGAAGTCCATGGGCTGTGGGTAAGTGATGAAGAGGATGTCCATAAAACAAGAAACAATAGTGATAACAACAATGACTACTTTTGGGGTACACCACCCTTAGAAGAAGAAGTCTTTTGGGAAGAATCTAAAGGTCTAGAAATCCAATTCCTTACTAGATCTAGATGACATAATGCACCCCGGGTCCACAACAGACTAAGGAAACCCCAAAAGAACATGAAGCTACTAAAGAAGAAGACCAAAACCTTAAACAACTTCAAAAGTTAAAAGCTATCATTTCAATTTAGCAACTCATATCTGTTTCCTAAAAACATAGGCGAGGCTTTGATTGATGCACTTAGCAAGATTGAGGTCTCTCCCGAAACCACACCGAGAGGAAGTAGTAGGATTTGTTAATAGTGGGGACGAAACCATTACTTTTGATCAAAAGGATCTCCCTAAAGAAGGTGTTGCACACAATAATGCCCTTTAGTTAACCGTAACTTACATCAACAAATTTGTTCCTTTAACCTTGGTAGACAACATATCGGTTGTGAAAGTATGTCCACTGGAGGACCGCCAAAAGGTTAGGAATTAGAGACCAACAACTCTCTAAACATATTGCCGTTCTCCAAGCTTACGGAAATTCTAAGAGAACAGTCTTGGGAACGCTGACCTTACCAATGAATGTAGGGCCGGTAGAAAGGAACATTAAATTCCAAGTCTTAGACATTCCAGCTACATTCAACCTACTCCTAGGACGCCCTTGGTTACATGAACATCAAGCGAGTGCCCTCTATGCTGCATCGAAACTCAAGATAATCATCGGAGATCAAGTTATAACCGTCAACGGGGATAATCTTTGTGCTACTATAACCTCCAAGGAATCTGTGGTTGAGATCGAGCACGATGCCAATGATGAGGAACTTTATGGATTCGAAATTGTTACTTTCATAGATAAGGACAAAGAACCTCTTAACTTCAATCCTTATGGCAACCATAATGTCCACTCAATGCTTTGGAAGAAGGGATATTTTCTAGGTCTAGTCTGTAGGTAGAAGGGCATATCGCCCTATCTTTTCACCCCTTGAACCCACTAACAATTATAAATTTGGGTTAGGCTATAAACCTACTACTAAAGAAATAGCTAAGCTAAGTGGGAATTTCAAACTAAGAGGATTCCACCGCACACAATCCGCTCTATCAAGCCCTTTCTCTATACTCTAAATTGGAAATTCTTAAGAGAAGGAGATGACTTCTCTTACTATTGTTTTCCCGAGCCCTACTTTCTTAGAGAAAAGGGTATTCGTTCTTGGCTTAGAGATTTTTAATGATTTTTATATATTAGAAAAGAAGGCACCCTACCTCCTTGAAGAAGGACAGTCCACACCACCTCTGGACCAACCTGGTTGGGAATAACATCTTCGGTCTTCTGTTCGAGACAAGAGAAGAACCTATAGGGAATTCGGTCTCGGTACTATCACAAGCCATGTCACACCTGCAGTTCGATCCATCCAGATTCATCACCGACGCCGACAATGAAGGGTCCAAGCACGTTATTTGGATTGACGTCGAGGAGGACCAAGAATTCTCCATTAGCTTAGGAGCGCATCCCTTTCCCGAGTCTAGTACTTAGGGCTTTATTTCTGCCCCTACTGCTCCTAGTTCTTTTTCTAATTTTGTTGTTTCCAGCTTTTCATCCTCTGTTTTTGAGTCTAATGTACTCGTTCCTTCATTCAATAAAGTGAACCTTTATGCTTACCCTTTGCCTCCTTTATGTTCAATTGTTTTGCTTTAATGATGAATAAGAAATCCCGAGAGAATTAATAAAAGCTTTGGAAGATCATGGAAATTGCTCACCGAGTAATAAAGGAAACAATAACAATAAATTTAGGATCGGCTGATCAACCCTAAGAGGTTAGGATCGAGAAAACACTTGGTTCCGGAAGAGTAGAAGTAATTTACTTCGCTCCTTACAGAGTTCATATATGTCTTAGCATAGTCCTACAAAGACATGCCGGGGATATATCCAAGTATAAAGGAACATAAAATTCCACATTATGAAGAAGCTAAGCCAATTAAGTAGAAGCTAAGAAGGATGAAACCTAAGTGGGCATTGAAAATTAAGGAAGAGGTTCAGAAACAATTAGAAGCTAGATTTATCAAGGTAGTTCACTATCCTCGGTGGGTAGCAAATATAGTACCGAGTTTTAAAGAAGGACAATAGGGTTCGAATGTGCGTCCACTTCAAAGATCCGAATAAAGCAAGTTCCAAAGACGATTTCTTACTGCCCCATATTGACATCCTTGTAGATAACACAATGGATCATGCTTTAATTTCACTCATGGACGGCTACACTGGGAACAATCAGGTCTAATTTTGTTCACTATCCTTATAGAATGGGAGATGTATTGTTACGTGGTGATGCCATTTTGGCTCAAGAATGCTTGGCATAACATACTAGAGGACGGCTACAACACTATTTCATGACATGATCCACAAAGAAGCTGAGGTCTACGTTAATCACATGATCATAAAGTCCAAGGATAGGGCGGGGCACCTAACTAGCCGAGAGAAAGTTCTTTGAAAGACTCGGAAAATACAACTTACGCCCTAACCCTTAGAAGTGTGCCTTCGGGGTAACCCCGAGCAATCTGTTAGGCTATGTTGTCAATTGAAGACTCAGGTATGTTTAACTAACCCCTTGGATGTGTTTTGATTTCATGCATTTAGCTAAATTTAGGATAAAGCAACAAGCATCCTAAAAGAAATTCATTTAACTAAGTCATATGCTTTACAATTCATCATTTCAATATGACTTATTCTTGATCGAACTCGACTTAAGTATATTAAGATAATCGACTAAGGCTGAGACTCGGAAAGTAGAATCTAAGTTAGTTATGGAAGACTGAGTAAGCTCGACCCACTCGGATCTCATATTCGACCCACTAAGTCGGACTCGGACATCTAGTTTTGCCTACGTTATTATGTGTTTAATCATGAGTAATTGTAAAATGCCTAAATAACTAATATGCCCATTAAGATTGAATGATTTATTTATGAGTTTTGACATATCTAGAATCCGAGTATATTCAATATTAGACTTGAAATATTCCAGATTAATAGATTAAGGTAATTAGTCAATAAATGCTTTATTTAGACTAATCCTTATCTAATTATGGACCAAAGTATATTCATACTTTCAGAACCATTGTGCTTAATGTTTTTGTAGGTTTTTCTAATGTCAATTATATCAAGAAAAAGACAAAAAAAACTTCGACCGATAAGCGATGCGAGACAAAAAGATGAAATTTTTAGAAAAGCTCAAAACTTACTGACAGCCTTGTCTATTACTGTTTTTTGTAATATTTTATTTACGAGTCTAACGGTCTTTTCGTTCTACTGAGTGACAAGGTGGTCTAGAAATCTGAGTGACTTAGACTATCCGTTGGATGTATTTTGATTTAATGCATTCATCAAAATTTAGGATAAAGTAGCAAGCATCCTAAAAGAAATTCATTTAATTAAGTCATATGCTTTACAATTTATCATTTCAATATGACTTATTCTTGACTGATCTCAAACTTAAGTATATTCGGATTATCCGAGTAAGTCCGAGACTCATAAATTAGAATCCGAGTTACTTATGAAAGGCCGAGTAAGACCGACAACTCAAATCTCGGATTCGACCCACTAAGTCGGACTCAAACTCGGAAAGTAGAATGCGAGCTAGTGAGTAAGACTGACCCACTCAAATCTCGGATTCGACCTACTAAGTCGGACTCGGACATAAAAAGTAGAATCTTAGTTAGTGAGTAAGATTGACCCACTCGGATCTAAGATTCTAACCCACTAAGTCAATCTCAAACATTTACTTTTACATGCGCTATTATTTGTTTAATCATGAGTAATTATAAAATGTCTAAATAACTCATGTGCCCATTAGGATTGAATTATTTCTTTATGAGTTTTGGCATATCTAGAATATAAGTATATTGAATATTAGACTTGAAATATTCCAGATTAATAGATTAAGGTAATTAGTCTTTAAATGCTTTATTTAGACTAATCCTTATCTAATTATGGACCAAAGTACATTTATACTTTGAGAACCATTGTGCTTAATGTTTTTGCAAGTTTTCTAATGTCAATTTTATCAAGAAAAAGCAAAAACAAAAGGCTTCTAGGCGATAAACCACTGCCGGACAAAAGCTAGAATTTCTAGAAAAGCTCATAACTTACTGACAGCCTTGTCTATTACTTTTTAGGTAATATTTTATTTCGAGTCTAACGGTCTTTTCGTTCTACTGACTGACAAGGTGCTCTAGAAATCTGAGTGAATCGGACTATCCGATGGATGTATTTTGATTTCATGCATTCATCAAAATTTAGGATAAAGCAAAGAGCTTCCTAAAAGAAATTCATTTAATTAAGTCATATGCTTTACAATTTATCATTTCAATATGACTTATTCTTGATCGATCTCAAACTTAAGTATATTCGGATTATCCGAGTAAGTCCGAGACTCGAAATTGGAATCCGAGTTACTTATGAAAGACCGAGTAAGACCGACCACTCAAATCTCGGTTTCGCCACACTAAGTCGGACTCGGACTCGAAAGTAGAATCCGAGTTAGTGAGAAAGACCGACCCACTCGGATCTAAGATTCGACCCACTAAGTAAGACTCAAACATTTACTTTTGCCTATGCTATTATTTGTTTAATCATGAGTAATTGTAAAATATTTAAATAACTCATGTGCCCATTAAGATTGGATGATTTATTTATGAGTTTAAGCGTATCTAGAATCCGATTATATTCAATATTAGACTTGAAATATTCAGATTAATAGATTAAGGTAATTAGTCATTAAATGCTTTATTTAGACTAATCCTTATCTAATTATGGACCAACGTATATTTATACTTTGAGAACCATTGTGCTTAATATTTTTGCGGGTTTTCTAATGCCAATTATATGAAGAAAAAGCAGAAACAAAGGGCTTCGATTGTTAAAGCGCTGCCAGACAAAACGCTGGAATTTTTAGAAAAGCTCATAACTTACCGACAGCCTTGATCTATTACTTGTTTTGGGTAATATTTTATTTACGAGTCTAACGGTCTTTTTGTTCTACTTGACCGACAAGGTGCTCTAGAAATCTGAGTGACTCGAGACTATCCGATGGATGTATTTTGATTTCATGCATTCATCAAAATTTAGGATAAAGCAACAAGCTTCCTAAAAGAAATTCATTTAATTAAGTCATATGCTTTACAATTTATCATTTTAATATGACTTATTCTTGATCGATCTCAAACTTAAGTATATTCAGATTATCCGAGTAAGTCCGAGACTCGAAATTGGAATCCGAGTTACTTATGAAAGACCGAGTAAGACCGACAACTCAAATCTCGATTCGACCCACTAAGTCGGACTCGGACTCGAAAGTAAAATCCGAGTTAGTGAGTAAGACCGACCCACTCGGATCTCGGATTCCGACCCACTAAGTCGGACTCAAACATTTAGTTTTGCCTATGCTATTATTTGCTTAATCTTGAGTAACTATAAAATGTTTAAATAACTCATGTGCCCATTAAGATTGGATGATTTATTTATAAGTTTTGGCGTATCTAGAATCCGAGTATATTGAATATTAGACTTGAAATATTCCAGATTAATAGATTAAGGTAATTAGTCATTAAATGCCACTACTAGAAAATCGTCATATAGCGACGGAAATAGTGATGGAAAAACGTTATTTAGCGACGGAATTTCAAAATTAGCGACGGAATCGCTAAAAATCAACGACGGAATTGTAAAATTACGTCGCTCATTTTTAGCGAATTTTTAAAAAAATTTACAATTTTGTATAGTTTTGATTGGTTAATACAAAATATCTACAATTAAATACAAAACGAAAATAATCCGGTCACATAACAACATCAAATTCAACTTTAATTCAAATACAAAAATCATATACAAACACAAAAATCATAAATAATCCAACTTCAAACATCCATAAAAACTAATTGAAAATAAAAACAAGAGTAAACAAAGTAAATTATACAAACACAAGTTATGTTGTTCATCTTCCTTTTCCTCTTCTTCTTCCTCTTTCTCATTATCTTCATCTTCTACCTCATTGCAACCATACCTATCAAAATAAGTTATATCAAATCCTCTAAAATGTGAAATTATATAGTAAACAAAGTAAATTATAAATACAACTAACAATAAGGGAGGATCGAGAAAGCATACCTACAAGAGGTTAAAGGTGCTTAGTGGGTGACGTGTACGACGGTGACGGTGGCGGCGGCGGGAGGCGAACGGCGGTGGCGAAGGTGGGCGGCGGTGGCGAACGATCGATTCGCCTCTACCCTCGCTCTCTCACACTCTCTCTTCTATTTGTTCTTATGTTTGCCGAGTGTCGTTGAAGTTTGTATTTTATATCGAAAATAGCGACGGATTAAATCCGTCGCTAATAAAAATTTAATTAGCGACAGAATTTTCCGTCGCTAATTAAAAAATTTTAAATTTCCAACACATTTGAAAATTTAATAGCCCGCCAACGTAAAATTTTTCAAATTTTATACTTAGCGACGGAATCGGCGACGGAAGCGTCCGTCGCTAACGTAGAAATTTGAAAATTTTTTAAATTTGAAAAATGAAATAGGCGGCAAATTTAAATTTGAAAATTCGGATTAGCGACGGAATTTTCCGTCGCTAATTCAATTTTCAAAGTTTTTATATTTTTCAAATTACGATAGGCGGCAAATTGAAAATTTTAAAAATTTTGAATTAGCGACGGAAAATTCCGTAGCTAATTAAAAATAAATTAAAAATTAGATTTAGTGACGGAATTAGCGACGGAATTTTCCGTCGCTAAGGTAAAAATTTTAAAAATATATATAGCGACGGATTGATTCAGTCGCTAATTATAAAAAAATTTTAACTTTTTTTTCGAAAATCCGTCGCTATTTTTTCCATTTCCGTCATTAGGTCCGTCGCTAATGACTAAAATAGCACCGGAATTAAATTCCGTCGCTAGTTCCGTCGCTAATCCAGTTTTATCGACACATGTCGGATTCCAGTCATTGTTTCGGTCGCTAGTTTCCGTCCCTATATAGTGTTTTTGTAGTAGTGTGCTTTATTTAGACTAATACTTATCTAATTATGGAGCAACGTATATTTATACTTTGAGAACCATTGTGCTTAATATTTTTACGAGTTTTTCTAATTCCAATTATATCAAGAAAAAGCAAAAACAATGGGCTGTCGATTGTTAAAGCACTTGCCGGACAAAACGCTGGAATTTTTAGAAAAGCTCATAACTTACTGAAAGCCTTGTCTATTCCTATTTTGGGTAATATTTTATTTACGAGTCTAACAGTCTTTTCGTTCTACCTGATCGACAAGGTGCTCTAGAAATGCGAGTAACTCGGACTATCCGATGGATGTATTTTGATTTCATGCATTCATCAAAATTTAGGATAAAGCAACAAGCTTCCTAAAAGAATTTCATTTAATTACGTCATATGCTTTACAATTTATCATTTCAATATGACTTATTCTTGACTCATCTTAAACTTAAGTATATTCGATTATCCGAGTAAGTCCGAGACTTAGAAATTGGAATCCGAGTTACTTATGAAAGACTCGAGTAAGACTAACCACTCAAATCATTTAGTTTTGCCTATGCTATTATTTGTTAAAGCACTCGCCGGACAAAACGCTCGAATTTTTAGAAAAGCTCATAACTTACTCGACGGCCTTGTTTATTACTTGTTTTGGGTAATATTTTATTTACGAGTATAACGGTCTTCTCGTTCTAACGATCGACAAGGTGCTCTAGAAATCTGAGTGACTCGGACTATCCGTTGGATGTATTTTGATTTCACGCATTCATCAAAATTTAGGATAAAGCAACAAGCTTCCTAAAAGAAATTCATTTAATTAAGTTATATGCTTTACAATTTATCATTTCAATATGACTTATTCTTGACTGATCTCAAACTTAAGTATATTCAAATTATCCGAGTAAGTCCGAGACTTAGAAATTGGAATCTAAGTTACTTATGAAAGACCGAGTAAGACCGACCACTCAAATCTCGGATTCCGACCCACTAAGTCGGACTCGGACTCGAAACTAGAATGCGAGTTAGTGAGTAAGACCGACCCACTCGGATCTTAGATTCCGACCACTAAGTCGGACTCAAACATTTAGTTTTGCCTATGCTATTATTTGTTTAATCATGAGTAATTGTAAAATGTTTAAATAACTCATGTGCCCATTAAGATTGAATGATTTATTTATGAGTTATGGCATATATAGAATCCGAGTATATTCAATATTAGACTTGAAATATTCCGATTAATAGATTAAGGTAATTAGTCATTAAATGCTTTATTTAGACTAATCCTTATCTAATTATGGACCAAAGTATATTTATACTTTGAGAACCATTGTACTTAATATTTTTGCGGGTTTTTCTAATGCCAATTATATAAAAAAAAAGCAAAAACAAAGAGCTTCGATTGTTAAATCACTGCCGGACAAAACGCTGGAATTTTTAGAAAAGCTCATAACTTACTGATAGCCTTGTGTATTCCTGTTTTGGGTAATATTTTATTTCGAGTATAACCGTCTTTTCGTTCTACTTGATCGACAAGGTGCTCTAGAAATCCGAGTGACTCGAGACTATCAAATGGATGTATTTTTATTTCATGCATTCATCAAAATTTAGGATAAAGCAACAAGCTTCCTAAATGAAATTCATTTAATTAAGTCATATGCTTTACAATTTATCATTTCAATATGACTTATTCTTGATCGATCTCAAACTTAAGTATATTCAGATTATCCGAGTAAGTCCGAGACTAAGAAATTGGAATCCGAGTTACTTATGAAAGAGCGAGTAAGACCGACCACTCAAATGTCGGATTCGACCCACTAAGTCGGACTCAAACTTAGAAAGTAGAATGCGAGTTAGTGAGTAAGACCGACCCACTCGGATCTCATATTCGACCCACTAAGTCGGACTCAAACATTTAGTTTTGCCTATGCTATTGTTTGTTTAATCATGAGTAATTGTAAAATGTTTAAATAACTCATGTGCCCATTAAGATTGGATGATTTATTTATAAGTTTTGGCGTAGCTAGAATCCGAGTATATTGAATATTAGACTTGAAATATTCCAGATTAATAGATTAAGGTAATTAGTCATTAAATGCTTTATTTAGACTAATCCTTATCTAAATATGGACCAAAGTATATTTATACTTTCAGAACCATTGTGCTTAATATTTTTACAAGTTTTTCTCAGGCCAATTATATCAAGAAAAAGCAAAAACGAAGGGCTTCGATTGTTAAAGCACAGCCGGACAAAACGTCTGGAATTTTTAGAAAAGCTCATAACTTACTGACAGCCTTTTCTATTACTGTTTTGGGTAATATTTTATTTCGAGTCTAACGGTCTTTTCGTTCTCTCGATCGACGAGGTGCTCTAGAAATCTGAGTGACTCGGACTATCCGACGCATGTATTTTGATTTCATGCATTCATCAAAATTTAGGATAAAGCAACAAGATTCCTAAAAGAATTTCATTTAATAAAGTCATATGCTTTACAATTTATCATTTCAATATGACTTATTCTTGGTCGATCTCAAACTTAAGTATATTCAAATTATCCGAGTAAGTCCGAGACTCGAAATTGGAATCCGAGTTACTTATGAAAGACCGAGTAAGACCGACCACTCAAATCTCATATTCGACCCACTAAGTCGGACTCGGACTCGAAAGTAGAATGCGAGTTAGTGAGTAAGACCGACCTACTCGGATATCGATTCTAACCCACTAAGTCGGACTCAAACATTTAGTTTTGCCTATGCTATTATTTGTTTAATCATGAGTAATTGTAAAATGTTTAAATAACTCATGTGCCCATTAAGATTAAATGATTTATTTATGAGTTTTGGCATATCTAGAATCCGAGTATATTCAATATTAGACTTAAAATATTCCAGATTAATAGATTAAAGTAATTAGTCATTAAATGCTTTATTTAGACTAATCCTTATCTAATTATGGACCAAAGTATATTTATACTTTGAGAACCATTGTGCTTAATATTTTTGCGAGGTTTTCTCATGCCAATTATATCAAGAAAAAGCAAAAACAAAGAGCTTCGATTGTTAAAGCACTCGCCGGACAAAACACTGGAATTTTTAGAAAAGTTCATAACTTACTGACGGCCTTGTCTATTACTTGTTTTGGGTAATATTTTATTTACGAGTCTAACGGTCTTTTCGTTCTACTTGATCGACAAGGTGCTCTAGAAATCGAGTGACTCGGACTATCCGATGGATGTATTTTGATTTCATGCATTCATCAAAATTTAGGATAAAGCAACAAGCTTCCTAAAAGAATTTCATTTAATAAAGTCATACGCTTTACAATTTATCATTTCAATATGAGTTATTCTTTATTGATCTCAAACTTAAGTATATTCAGATTATCCGAGTAAGTCCGAGACTTAGAAATTGGAATCCGAGTTACTTATGAAAGACCGAGTAAGACTCGACCACTCAAATCTAAGATTCTTACCCACTAAGTCGGACTCAAACTCGGAAAGTAGAATGCGAGTTAGTGAGTAAGACCGACCTACTCGGATATCATATTCGACCCATTAAGTCGGACTCAAACATTAAGTTTTGCCTATGCTATTATTTGTTTAATCATGAGTAATTGTAAAATGTTTAAATAACCTATGTGCCCATTAAGATTGAATGATTTATTTATGAGTTATGGCATATCTAGAATCCGAGTATATTCAATATTAGACTTGAAATATTCCCGATTAATAGATTAAGGTAATTAGTCATTAAATGCTTTATTTAGACTAATCCTTATCTAATTATGGATCAATGTATATTTATACTTTGAGAACTATTGTGCTTAATATTTTTGCAGGTTTTCTAATGCCAATTATATGAAGAAAAAGCAGAAACAAAAGCCTTGTAATTGTTAAAGCGCTCCCGGACAAAACGGCTGGAATTTTTAGAAAAGCTCATAACTTATCGACAACCTTGTCTATTACAGTTTTGGGTAATATTTTATTTACGAGTCTAACGGTCTTTTCTTTCTACTTGACTGACAAGGTGCTCTAGAAATCTAAGTGACTAAGACTATCCGTTGGATGTATTTTGATTTCATGCATTCATCAAAATTTAGGAGAACGCAACAAGCTTCCTAAAAGAAATTCATTTAATTACATCATATGCTTTACAATTTATCATTTCAATATGACTTATTCTTGGTGATCTCAAACTTAAGTATATTCAAATTATCCGAGTAAGTCCGAGACTCGAAATTGGAATCCGAGTTACTTATGAAAGGCCGAGTAAGGCTCGACCACTCAAATCTCATATTCGACCCACTAAGTCGGACTCGGACTCGGAAAGTAGAATGCGAGTTAGTGAGTAAGACTGACCTACTCGGATATCGGATTCGACCCACTAAGTCGAGACTCAAACATTTAGTTTTGCCTATGCTATTATTTGTTTAATCAAGAGTAATTGTAAAATGTTTAAATAACTCATGTGCCCATTAAGATTAAATGATTTATTTATGAGTTTTGGCATATCTAGAATCCGAGTATATTCAATATTAGACTTGAAATATTCAGATTAATAGATTAAGGTAATTAGTCATTAAATGCTTTATTTAGACTAATCCTTATCTAATTATGGACCAAAGTATATTTATACTTTGAGAACCATTGTGCTTAATATTTTTGCGGGTTTTTCAATTGCCAATTATATCAAGAAAAAGCAAAAACAAAGAGCTTCGATTGTTAAAGCACCTTGCCGGACAAAACACTTGGAATTTTTAGAAAAGCTCATAACTTACTGACGGCCTTGTCTATTACTTGTTTTGGGTAATATTTTATTTACGAGTCTAACGGTCTTTTCGTTCTACTTGGTCGACAAGGTGCTCTAGAAATCTGAGTGACTCGAGACTATCCGATGGATGTATTTTGATTTCATGCATTCATCAAAATTTAGGATAAAGCAACAAGCTTCCTAAAAGAATTTCATTTAATAAAGTCATATGCTTTACAATTTATCATTTCAATATGACTTATTCTTGATCGATCTCGAAACTTAAGTATATTCGGATTATACGAGTAAGTCCGAGACTTAGAAATTGGAATCCGAGTTACTTATGAAAGGCGAGTAAGACTAACCACTCAAATCTCGGATTCGACCCACTAAGTCGGACTCAAACTCGGAAAGTAGAATGCGAGTTAGTGAGTAAGACCGACCCACTCGGATCTCGATTCGACCCACTAAGTCGGACTCAAACATTTAGTTTTGCCTATGCTATTATTTGTTTAATCATGAGTAACTATAAAATGTTTAAATAACTCATGTGCCCATTAAGATTGGATGATTTATTTATGAGTTTTGGCGTATCTAGAATCGAGTATATTGGATATTAGACTTGAAATATTCCAGATTAATAAATTAAGATAATTAGTCATTAAATGCTTTATTTAGACGAATCCTTATCTAATTATGGACCAACGTATATTTATACTTTGAGAACCATTGCGCTTAATATTTTTAGAAGTTTTTCTAATGCCAATTATATCAAGAAAAAGCAAAAACAATGGGCTGGCGATTGTTAAAGCACTTGCCGACCAAAACAGCTGGAATTTTTAGAAAAGCTCATAACTTATTCAAAACCTTGTTTATTACTTGTTTTGGGTGATATTTTATTTCTCGAGTCTAACGGTCTTTTCTTTCTCTTGACCGACAAGGTGCTCTAGAAATCTAAGTGACTAAGACTATCAGTTGAATGTATTTTGATTTCATGCATTCATCAAAATTTAGGATAACGCAACAAGCTTCCTAAAAGAAATTCATTTAATTACATCATATGCTTTACAATTTATCATTTCAATATGACTTATTCTTGGTGATCTCAAACTTAAGTATATTCAAATTATACGAGTAAGTCCGAGACTCGAAATTGGAATCCGAGTTACTTATGAAAGGCGAGTAAGGCTGACCACTCAAATCTCATATTCTCACCCACTAAGTCGGACTCGGACTCGGAAAGTAGAATGCGAGTTAGTGAGTAAGACCGACCTACTCGGATATCGGATTCGACCCACTAAATCGAGACTCAAACATTTAGTTTTGCCTATGCTATTATTTGTTTAATCAAGAGTAATTGTAAAATGTTTAAATAACTCATGTGCCCATTAAGATTAAATAATTTATTTATGAGTTTTGGCATATCTAGAATCCGAGTATATTCAATATTAGACTTGAAATATTCAGATTAATAGATTAAGGTAATTAGTCATTAAATGTTTTATTTAGACTAATCCTTATCTAATTATGGACCAAAGTATATTTATACTTTGAGAACCATTGTGCTTAATATTTTTGCGAGTTTTTCTCATGCCAATTATATCAAGAAAAAGCAAAAACAAAGAGCTTCGATTGTTAAAGCACCGCCGGACAAAACACTTGGAATTTTTAGAAAAGCTCATAACTTACTTGACGGCCTTGTCTATTACTTGTTTTGGGTAATATTTTATTTACGAGTCTAACGGTCTTTTCGTTCTACTTGGCTGACAAGGTGCTCTAGAAATCTAAGTGACTCGAGACTATCCGATGGATGTATTTTGATTTCATGCATTCATCAAAATTTAGGATAAAGCAACAAGCTTCCTAAAAGAATTTCATTTAATAAAGTCATATGCTTTACAATTTATCATTTCAATATGACTTATTCTTGACTGATCCGAAACTTAAGTATATTCGGATTATCCGAGTAAGTCCGAGACTTAGAAATTGGAATCCGAGTTACTTATGAAAGGCGAGTAAGACTAACCACTCAAATCTCGGATTCGACCCACTAAGTCGGACTCAAACTCGGAAAGTAGAATGCGAGTTAGTGAGTAAGGCCGACCCACTCGGATATCGATTCCGACCCACTAAGTTAGACTCAAACATTTAGTTTTGCCTATGCTATTATTTGTTTAATCATGAGTAACTATAAAATGTTTAAATAACTCATGTGCCCATTAAGATTGGATGATTTATTTATGAGTTTTGGCGTATCTAGAATCGAGTATATTGGATATTAGACTTGAAATATTCCAGATTAATAAATTAAGATAATTAGTCATTAAATGCTTTATTTAGACGAATCCTTATCTAATTATGGACCAATGTATATTTATACTTTGAGAACCATTGCGCTTAATATTTTTAGAAGTTTTTCTAATGCCAATTATATCAAGAAAAAGCAAAAACAATGGAGCTGCGATTGTTAAAGCACTTGCCGACCAAAACAGCTGGAATTTTTAGAAAAGCTCATAACTTATTGAAAACCTTGTTTATTACTTGTTTTGGGTAATATTTTATTTCTCGAGTCTAACGGTCTTTTCTTTCTACTTGGCTGACAAGGTGCTCTAGAAATCTAAGTGACTAAGACTATCAGTTGAATGTAATTTGATTTCATGCATTCATCAAAATTTAGGATAACGCAACAAGCTTCCTAAAAGAAATTCATTTAATTACATCATATGCTTTACAATTTATCATTTCAATATTTCTTATTCTTGGTGATCTCAAACTTAAGTATATTCAAATTATACGAGTAAGTCCGAGACTCGAAATTGGAATACGAGTTACTTATGAAAGGCCGAGTAAGGCCGACCACTCAAATCTCATATTCGACCCACTAAGTCGGACTCGGACTCGGAAAGTAGAATGCGAGTTAGTGAGTAAGGCCGACCTACTCGGATATCAGATTCTAACCCACTAAGTCGAGACTCAAACATTTAGTTTTGCCTATGCTATTATTTGTTTAATCAAGAGTAATTGTAAAATGTTTAAATAACTCATGTGCCCATTAAGATTAAATGATTTATTTATGAGTTTTGGCATATCTAGAATACGAGTATATTCAATATTAGACTTGAAATATTCAGATTAATAGATTAAGGTAATTAGTCATTAAATGCTTTATTTAGACTAATCCTTGTCTAATTATGGACCAAAGTATATTTATACTTTGAGAACCATTGTGCTTAATATTTTTGCGAGTTTTTCAATTGCCAATTATATCAAGAAAAAGCAAAAACAAAGAGCTTCGATTGTTAAAGCACTTGCCGGACAAAACACTTGGAATTTTTAGAAAAGCTCATAACTTACTGACGGCCTTGTCTATTACTTGTTTTGGGTAATATTTTATTTACGAGTCTAACGGTCTTTTCGTTCTCTTGGCTGACAAGGTGCTCTAGAAATCCGAGTGACTCGAGACTATCAGATGGATGTATTTTGATTTCATGCATTCATCAAAATTTAGGATAAAGCAACAAGCTTCCTAAAAGAATTTCATTTAATAAAGTCATATGCTTTACAATTTATCATTTCAATATGACTTATTCTTGAGTGATCCGAAACTTAAGTATATTCGGATTATACGAGTAAGTCCGAGACTTAGAAATTGGAATCCGAGTTACTTATGAAAGGCGAGTAAGACTAACCACTCAAATCTCGGATTCGACCCACTAAGTCGGACTCAGACTCGGAAAGTAGAATGCGAGTTAGTGAGTAAGGCCGACCCACTCGGATCTCGGATTCGACCCACTAAGTCGAGACTCAAACATTTAGTTTTGCCTATGCTATTATTTGTTTAATCATGAGTAACTATAAAATGTTTAAATAACTCATGTGCCCATTAAGATTGGATGATTTATTTATGAGTTTTGGCGTATCTAGAATCGAGTATATTGGATATTAGACTTGAAATATTCCAGATTAATAAATTAAGATAATTAGTCATTAAATGCTTTATTTAGACGAATCCTTATCTAATTATGGACCAACGTATATTTATACTTTGAGAACCATTGCGCTTAATATTTTTAGAAGTTTTTCTAATGCCAATTATATCAAGAAAAAGCAAAAACAATGGAGCTGCGATTGTTAAAGCACTTGCCGACCAAAACATTTGGAATTTTTAGAAAAGCTCATAACTTATTCAAAACCTTGTTTATTACTTGTTTTGGGTGATATTTTATTTCTCGAGTCTAACGGTCTTTTCTTTCTCTTGGCTGACAAGGTGCTCTAGAAATCTAAGTGACTAAGACTATCAGTTGAATGTATTTTGATTTCATGCATTCATCAAAATTTAGGATAACGCAACAAGCTTCCTAAAAGAAATTCATTTAATTACATCATATGCTTTACAATTTATCATTTCAATATGACTTATTCTTGGTCGATCTCAAACTTAAGTATATTCAAATTATACGAGTAAGTCCGAGACTCGAAATTGGAATCCGAGTTACTTATGAAAGGCGAGTAAGACTAACCACTCAAATCTCGGATTCGACCCACTAAGTCGGACTCAAACTCGGAAAGTAGAATGCGAGTTAGTGAGTAAGGCCGACCCACTCGGATCTCGGATTCGACCCACTAAGTCGAGACTCAAACATTTAGTTTTGCCTATGCTATTATTTGTTTAATCATGAGTAACTATAAAATGTTTAAATAACTCATGTGCCCATTAAGATTGGATGATTTATTTATGAGTTTTGGCGTATCTAGAATCGAGTATATTGGATATTAGACTTGAAATATTCCAGATTAATAAATTAAGATAATTAGTCATTAAATGCTTTATTTAGACGAATCCTTATCTAATTATGGACCAACGTATATTTATACTTTGAGAACCATTGCGCTTAATATTTTTAGAAGTTTTTCTAATGCCAATTATATCAAGAAAAAGCAAAAACAATGGGTTGCTTGATTGTTAAAGCACTTGCCGACCAAACAGCTGGAATTTTTAGAAAAGCTCATAACTTATTGAAAACCTTGTTTATTACTTGTTTTGGGTAATATTTTATTTCTCGAGTCTAACGGTCTTTTCTTTCTCTTGGTCGACAAGGTGCTCTAGAAATCTAAGTGACTAAGACTATCAGTTGAATGTATTTTGATTTCATGCGTTCATCAAAATTTAGGATAACGCAACAAGCTTCCTAAAAGAAATTCATTTAATTACATCATATGCTTTACAATTTATCATTTCAATATGACTTATTCTTAGCTGATCTCAAACTTAAGTATATTCAAATTATACGAGTAAGTCCGAGACTCGAAATTGGAATCCGAGTTACTTATGAAAGGCGAGTAAGGCCGACCACTCAAATCTCATATTCGACCCACTAAGTCGGACTCGGACTCGGAAAGTAGAATGCGAGTTAGTGAGTAAGGCCGACCTACTCGGATATCGGATTCGACCCACTAAGTCGGACTCAAACATTTAGTTTTGCCTATGCTATTATTTGTTTAATCAAGAGTAATTGTAAAATGTTTAAATAACTCATGTGCCCATTAAGATTAAATGATTTATTTATGAGTTTTGGCATATCTAGAATACGAGTATATTCAATATTAGACTTGAAATATTCAGATTAATAGATTAAGGTAATTAGTCATTAAATGCTTTATTTAGACTAATCCTTATCAAATTATGGACCAAAGTATATTTATACTTTGAGAACCATTGTGCTTAATATTTTTGCGAGGTTTTCTCATGCCAATTATATCAAGAAAAAGCAAAAACAAAGAGCTTCGATTGTTAAAGCACTGCCGGACAAAACACTTGGAATTTTTAGAAAAGCTCATAACTTACTTGACAGCCTTGTTTATTACTTGTTTTGGGTAATATTTTATTTACGAGTCTAACGGAATTTTCGTTCTCTTGACTGACAAGGTGCTCTAGAAATCTGAGTGACTCGGACTATCCAGATGGATGTATTTTGATTTCATGCATTCATCAAAATTTAGGATAAAGCAACAAGCTTCCTAAAAGAATTTCATTTAATAAAGTCATATGCTTTACAATTTATCATTTCAATATGACTTATTCTTGGTGATCCGAAACTTAAGTATATTCATATTATACGAGTAAGTCCGAGACTTAGAAATGGGAATCCGAGTTACTTATGAAAGGCTGAGTAAGACTAACCACTCAAATCTCGGATTCGACCCACTAAGTCGGACTCAAACTCGGAAAGTAGAATGCGAGTTAGTGAGTAAGGCCGACCCACTCGGATCTCGGATTCGACCCACTAAGTCGGACTCAAACATTTAGTTTTGCCTATGCTATTATTTGTTTAATCATGAGTAACTATAAAATGTTTAAATAACTCATGTGCCCATTAAGATTGGATGATTTATTTATAAGTTTTGGCGTATCTAGAATCGAGTATTTTGGATATTAGACTTGAAATATTCCAGATTAATAAATTAAGATAATTAGTCATTAAATGCTTTATTTAGACGAATCCTTATCTAATTATGGACCAACGTATATTTATACTTTGAGAACCATTGTGCTTAATATTTTTAGAAGTTTTTCTAATGCCAATTATATCAAGAAAAAGCAAAAACAATGGAGCTGTCGATTGTTAAAGCACCTTGCCAGCCAAAACGTTGGAATTTTTAGAAAAGCTCATAACTTATTGAAAACCTTGTTTATTACTTGTTTTGGGTAATATTTTATTTCTCGAGTCTAACGGTCTTTTCTTTCTCTTGGTCGACAAGGTGCTCTAGAAATCTAAGTGACTAAGACTATCCAGTTGAATGTATTTTGATTTCATGCATTCATCAAAATTTAGGATAACGCAACAAGCTTCCTAAAAGAAATTCATTTAATTACATCATATGCTTTACAATTTATCATTTCAATATGACTTATTCTTGGTCGATCTCAAACGTAAGTATATTCAAATTATCCGAGTAAGTCCGAGACTCGAAAGTTGGAATCCGAGTTACTTATGAAAGGCGAGTAAGGCTCGACCACTCAAATCTCGGATTCGACCCACTAAGTCGGACTCAAACTCGGAAAGTAGAATGCGAGTTAGTGAGTAAGGCCGACCCACTCGGATCTCGGATTCGACCCACTAAGTCGAGAGTCAAACATTTAGTTTTGCCTATGCTATTATTTGTTTAATCACTAGTAACTATAAAATGTTTAAATAACTCATGTGCCCATTAAGATTGGATGATTTATTTTTGAGTTTTGGCGTATCTAGAATCGAGTATATTGGATATTAGACTTGAAATATTCCAGATTAATAAATTAAGATAATTAGTCATTAAATGCTTTATTTAGACGAATCCTTATCTAATTATGGACCAACGTATATTTATACTTTGAGAACCATTGTGCTTAATATTTTTACAAGTTTTTCTAATGCCAATTATATCAAGAAAAAGCAAAAACAATGGGCTGCCGATTGTTAAAGCACTTGCCAGCCAAAACGCTGGAATTTTTAGAAAAGCTCATAACTTACTGATAACCTTGTCTATTACGGTTTTGGGTAATATTTTATTTACGAGTCTAACGGTCTTTTCTTTCTACTTGACTGACAAGGTGCTCTAGAAATCTAAGTGACTAAGACTATCCGTTGGATGTATTTTGATTTCATGCATTCATCAAAATTTAGGATAACGCAACAAGCTTCCTAAAAGAAATTCATTTAATTACATCATATGCTTTACAATTTATCATTTCAATATGACTTATTATTGGTGATCTCAAACTTAAGTATATTCAAATTATCCGAGTAAGTCCGAGACTCGAAGTTGGAATCCGAGTTACTTATGAAAGGCGAGTAAGGCTCGACCACTCAAATCTCGGATTCGACCCACCAAGTCGGACTCGGACTCGGAAAGTAGAATGCGAGTTAGTGAGTAAGGCCGACCTACTCGGATATCGATTCGACCCACTAAGTCGGACTCAAACATTTAGTTTTGCCAATGCTATTATTTGTTTAATCATGAGTAATTGTAAAATGTTTAAATAACTCATGTGCCTATTAAGATTGAATGATTTATTTATGAGTTTTGGCATATCTAAAATCTAAGTATATTCAATAGTAGACTCGAAATATTCCAGATTAATAAATTAAGGTAATTAGTCATTAAATGGTTTATTTAGACAAATCCTTATCTATTTATGGACCAAAGTATATTTATACTTTGAGAACCATTGTACTTAATATTTTTGCGGGTGTTTCTAATGCCAATTATATGAAGAAAAAGTAAAAAAAAGGGCTTCGATTGTTAAAGCACCTGCCGGACAAAACAGTTGGAATTTTTAGAAAAGCTCATAACTTACTTGACAGCCTTTTCTATTACTTGTTTTGGGTAATATTTTATTTGTGACTCCAACGGTCTTTTCGTTCTACTTGGTCGACAAGGTGCTCTAGAAATCTGAGTGACTCGGACTATCCAGTTGGACGTATTTTGATTTCATGCATTCATCAAAATTTAGGATAAAGCAACAAGCTCCCTAAAAGAAATTCATTTAATTACGTCATATGCTTTATAATTTATCATTTCAATATGACTTAGTCTTGACAAATCTCAAACTTAAGTATATTCGGATAATCCGAGTAAGTCCGAGACTCGAAATTGGAATCCGAGTTACTTATGAAAGGCCGAGTAAGACTCGACCACTCAAATCTCGGATTCGACCCACTAAGTCGGACTCAAAATCGGAAAGTAGAATGCGAGTTAGTGAGTAAGACCGACCCACTCGGATCTCGGATTCTAACCCACTAAGTTAGACTCAAACATTTAGTTTTGCCTATGCTATTATTTGTTCAATCATTAGTAACTATAAAATGTTTAAATAACTCATGTGCCCATTAAGATTGGATGATTTATTTATGAGTTTTGGCATATCTAGAATCGAGTATATTCAATACTAGACTTGAAATATTCCAGATTAATAGATTACGATAATTAGTCATTAAATGCTTTATTTAGACAAATCCTTATCTAATTATGGACCAAAGTATATTTATACTTTGAGAACCATTGTGCTTAATAGTTTTTCGAGTTTTTCTCATGCCAATTATATGAAGAAAAAGCAAAAACAAAGGGCTTACGATTGTTAAAGCACTTGCCGGACAAAACGCTGAATTTTTAGAAAAGCTCATAACTTACTGACAGCCTTGTCTATTACTTGTTTTGGGTAATATTTTATTTACGAGTATAACGGTCTTCTCGTTCTCTTGATCGACAAGGTGCTCTAGAAATCTGAGTGACTCGGACTATCCAGTTGGATGTATTTTGATTTCACGCATTCATCAAAATTTAGGATAAAGCAACAAGATTCCTAAAAGAAATTCATTTAATAAAGTCATATGCTTTACAATTTATCATTTCAATATGACTTATTCTTGAGTCGATCTAAAACTTAAGTATATTCGGATTATCCGAGTAAGTCCGAGACTTAGAAATTGGAATCCGAGTTACTTATGAAAGAGCGAGTAAGGCCGACCACTCAAATCTCGGATTCCGACCCACTAAGTCGGACTCGGACTCGGAAAGTAGAATCCGAGTTAGTGAGTAAGACCGACCCACTCGGATCTTAGATTATGACCCACTAAGTCGGACTCAAACATTTAGTTTTGCCTATGCTATTATTTGTTTAATCATGAGTAATTGTAAAATGTTTAAATAACTCATGTGCCCATTAAGATTGAATGATTTATTTATGAGTTATGGCATATCTAGAATCCGAGTATATTCAATATTAGACTTGAAATATTCCAGATTAATAGATTAAGGTAATTAGTCATTAAATGCTTTATTTAGACTAATCCTTATCTAATTATGGATCAAAGTATATTTATACTTTGAGAACCATTGTGTTTAATATTTTTGCGGGTTTTTCTAATGCCAATTATATAAAAAAAAAGCAAAAACAAAGAGCTTCGATTGTTAAAGCACTCGCCGGACAAAACGCTGGAATTTTTAGAAAAGCTCATAACTTACCGACGGCCTTGTCTATTCCTGTTTTGGGTAATATTTTATGTCCGAGTATAACCGTCTTTTCGTTCTACTTGATCGACAAGGTGCTCTAGAAATCTGAGTGACTCGGACTATCCGATGGATGTATTTTGATTTCATGCATTCATCAAAATTTAGGATAAAGCAACAAGCTTCCTAAATGAAATTCATTTAATTAAGTCATATGCTTTACAATTTATCATTTCAATATGACTTATTCTTGATCGATCTCAAACTTAAGTATATTCGGATTATCCGAGTAAGTCCGAGACTCACAAATTGGAATATGAGTTACTTATGAAAGGCGAGTAAGACCGACCACTCAAATGTCCGATTCGACCCACTAAGTCGGACTCGGACTCGGAAAGTAGAATCCGAGTTAGTGAGTAAGACCGACCCACTCGGATCTCATATTCGACCCACTAAGTCGGACTCAAACATTTAGTTTTGCCTATGCTATTGTTTGTTTAATCATGAGTAATTGTAAAATGTTTAAATAACTCATGTGCCCATTAAGATTGGATGATTTATTTATAAGTTTTGGCGTATCTAGAATCTGAGTATATTGAATATTAGACTTGAAATATTCCAGATTAATAGATTAAGGTAATTAGTCATTAAATGTTTTATTTAGACTAATCCTTATCTAATTATGGACCAAAGTATATTTATACTTTGAGAACCATTGTGCTTAATATTTTGCGAGTTTTTCTCATGCCTATTATATCAAGAAAAAGCAAAAACAAAGGGCTTCGATTGTTAAAGCACCGCCGGACAAAACACTCGGAATTTTTAGAAAAGCTCATAACTTACTGACGACCTTGTCTATTACTGTTTTGGGTAATATTTTATTTCGAGTCTAACGGTCTTTTCGTTCTACTTGATCGACAAGGTGTTCTAGAAATCTGAGTAACTCGGACTATCCGATGGATGTATTTTGATTTCATGCATTCATCAAAATTTAGGATAAAGCAACAAGCTTCCTAAAAGAATTTCATTTAATAAAGTCATATGCTTTACAATTTATCATTTCAATATGACTTATTCTTGATCGATCTCAAACTTAAGTATATTCGGATTATCCGAGTAAGTCCGAGACTCGAAATTGGAATATGAGTTACTTATGAAAGAGTGAGTAAGACTCGACCACTCAAATGTCAAATTCGACCAACTAAGTCGGACTCGGACTCAAAAGTAGAATCCGAGTCGGTGAGTAAGACCGACCTACTCGGATATCGGATTTTGACCCACTAAGTGAGACTCAAACATTTAGTTTTGCCTATGCTATTATTTGTTTAATCATGAGTAATTGTAAAATGTTTAAATAACTCATGTGCCCATTAAGATTGAATGATTTATTTATGAGTTTTGGCATATCTAGAATCTAAGTATATTCAATATTAGACTTGAAATATTCCGATTAATAGATTAAGGTAATTAGTCATGAAATGCTTTATTTAGACTAATCCTTATCTAATTATGGAACAACGTATATTTATACTTTGAGAACCATTGTGCTTAATATTTTTACAAGTTTTTCTCATGCCAATTATATCAAGAAAAAGCAAAAACGAAGGGCTTCGATTGTTAAAGCACCGCCGGACAAAACAGCTGGAATTTTTAGAAAAGCTCATAACTTACCGACAGCCTTTTCTATTACTGTTTTGGGTAATATTTTATTTACGAGTCTAACGGTCTTTTCGTTCTACTTGATCGACAAGGTGCTCTAGAAATCCGAGTGACTCGGACTATCCGATGGATGTATTTTGATTTCATGCATTCATCAAAATTTAGGATAAAGCAACAAGCTTCCTAAAAGAATTTCATTTAATAAAGTCATATACTTTACAACTTATCATTTCAATTTGACTTATTCTTGATTGATCTCAAACTTAAGTATATTCAGATTATCCGAGTAAGTCCGAGACTTATAAATTGGAATCCGAGTTACTTATGAAAGACCGAGTAAGACCGACCACTACAATCTCGGATTCTTACCCACTAAGTCGGACTCGGACTCGGAAAGTAGAATCCGAGTTAGTGAGTAAGACTCGACCTACTCGGATATCGGATTCTGACCCGCTAAGTCGGACTCAAACATTAAGTTTTGCCTATGCTATTATTTGTTTAATCATGAGTAATTGTAAAATGTTTAAATAACCTATGTGCCCATTAAGATTGAATGATTTATTTATGAGTTATGGCATATCTAGAATCCGAGTATATTCAATATTAGACTTGAAATATTCCAGATTAATAAATTAAGGTAATTAGTCATTAAATGCTTTATTTAGACTAATCCTTATCTAATTATGGACCAAAGTATATTTATACTTTGAGAACCATTGTGCTTAATATTTTTGCGGGTTTTCTATTGCCAATTATATGAAGAAAAAGCAGAAACAAAGGGCTTGTAATTGTTAAAGCGCTCCCGGACAAATCGCTGGAATTTTTAGAAAAGCTCATAACTTACCGACAGACCTTGTCTATTACTCGTTTTGGGTAATATTTTATTTCGAGTCTAACGGTCTTTTTGTTCTACTCGACCGACAAGGTGCTCTAGAAATCTGAGTGACTCGGACTATCCGTTGGATGTATTTTGATTTCATGCATTCATCAAAATTTAGGATAAAGCAACAAGATTCCTAAAAGAAATTCATTTAATTAAGTCATATGCTTTACAATTTATCATTTCAATATGACTTATTCTTGACTCGATCTCAAACTTATGTATGTTCGGATTATCCGAGTAAGTCCGAGACTCGAAATTGGAATCCGAGTTACTTATGAAAGACTAAGTAAGACTCGACCACTCAAATCTCGGATTCGACCCACTAAGTCGGACTCGGACTCGAAAGTAGAATCCGAGTTAGTGAGTAAGACCGACCCACTCGGATCTCGGATTCGGCCCACTAAGTCGGACTCAAACATTTAGTTTTGCCTATGCTTGTTATTTGTTTAATCATGAGTAATTGTAAAATGTTTATATAACTCATGTGCCCATTAAGATTGGATAATTTATTTATGAGTTTTGGCGTATCTAGGATCCGATTATATTCAATATTAGACTTGAAATATTCCGGATTAATAGATTAAGGTAATTAGTCATTAAATGCTTTATTTAGACTAATCCTTATCTAATTATGGACCAACGTATATTTATACTTTGAGAACCATTGTGCTTAATATTTTTACAGGTTTTCTAATGCCAATTATATGAAGAAAAGCGAAACAAAGGGCTTCGATTGTTGAAGCGCTTGCCGGACAAAACGCTGGAATTTTTAGAAAAGCTCATAACTTACTGACAGCCTTGTCTATTACCTGTTTTGGGTAATATTTTATTTCCGAGTCTAACGGTCTTTTCGTTCTACTTGACCGACAAGGTGCTCTAGAAATCTGAGTGACTCGGACTATCCGATGGATGTATTTTGATTTCATGCATTCATCAAAATTTAGGATAAAGCAACAAGCTTCCTAAAAGAAATTCATTTAATTAAGTCATATGCTTTACAATTTATCATTTCAATATGACTTATTCTTGACTCGATCTCAAAATTAAGTATATTCCGATTATCCGAGTAAGTCCGAGACTCGAAATTGGAATCTGAGTTACTTATGACAGATCGAGTAAGACCGACCACTCAAATCTCGGATACTCGACCCACTAAGTCGGACTCGGACTCGAAAGTACAATCTGAGTTAGTGAGTAAGACCGACCCACTCGGATCTTAGATTCTCGACCCACTAAGTCGGACTCGGACTTAGAAAGTAGAATCTAAGTTAGTGAGTAAGATTGACCCACTCGGATCTTATATTCTAGCCCACTAAGTCGGACTCAAACATTTAGTTTTGCCTATGCTATTATTTGTTTAATCATGAGTAATTGTAAAATGTTTAAATAACTTATGTACCCATTAAGATTGAATGATTTATTTATTAGTTTTGGCATATCTAGAATCTGAGTATATTGAATATTAGACTTGAAATATTTCGATTAATAGATTAAGGTAATTAGTCATTAAATGCTTTATTTAGACTAATCCTTATCTAATTATGGACCAAAGTATATTTATACTTTGAGAACCATTGTGCTTAATATTTTTGCAGGTTTTTCAAATGTCAATTATATGAAGAAAAAGAAAAAACAAAGGGCTTCGATTGTTAAAGCATTGCCGGACAAAACGCTGGAATTTTTAGAAAATCTCATAACTTACCGACAACCTTGTCTATTACTGTTTTGAGTAATATTTTATTTCTAAATCTAACGGTCTTTTCGTTCTACTTTTCCAGTTTACAAAAGGTGGAAAAAGAGTTGTTGGAAGCTAGGACGAAGGCACAACGGCTATTTCAAGGTGGTCTAGAAATCTAAGTGACTCGGACTATCCGTTACAACGGCTAGTTGACTTAGACAACTTCAACGGAAAGATGTTGGACGCTCAACGGCTATCTCTTCATGTCGGACTATTTATAGAAGCCTTAGCACAAGATTTCAACCGACGAATGGAAGAAAAGAGAGACTATATTGAACATCTTCTCTAGCATACAAATCCAAAACCGTAATTCTAATATTATGAGTTATATTGTTCCGAGTCGGTTGTATTGTAATTCTTACTCGCACTTCTACTCTTTCTCTTTGATTGAGTTGTAAAAATTACCTCAACTCGGTTGTCCCAAACTGTAAAGGTTACCTCGGTTTAGAAGTACCGAGGTTAGATAAGGGAACTTCTAACCCTTGGAAAAATTGGAGGATCCCAAGTTGATAAGGTAACTTCAACTTGGAAGTACAAGGTCGATCGGATAAGGTAAATTCCGAGACTGGGAAAATTGTAATAGATTTGTTTGGAAACAAATCTAGGTAGTCATATTCATTGTATTTTGAGGATTCAAAATAGTGGATTTGACTTGGTGCTTATACTAGCACCGGCCGTGGTTTTCTCGCCCCAGGAGGGTTTCCACGTAATTATGAGTTTACACTTTTCCGAGTCCAATCTAGACTCGGATTATCTTGTTGATTCTTTCAAGCTTAAATCTTCCAAGTTTGATAAAATTTCCTCATCACCCTATTCGGCCCAACTCTAGGGTGACTTAGACTCTCCAGGAGCAAACATTCATCGGTCTTAGACGAATTGAAGTTGATCCATCCAAGATCAAAGCTATTCAGGAGATCTCGCCGTCGAAAACGTAAAAGGAGATATAAGGTTTCCTAGGACATTTACGATACATTAGTCATTTCATATCAAAACCGACTATGGTCTATGAACCTATTTTCAAGAAGTTTAAGAAACGAACCGAGCCCATTTGGGATACCAAGTGCCAACAAGCATTCGAGAGGGTTAAGGAATATCTAGTTGACCCTCGAGTGGTAGTTCCACCCCAGCCAAGGAAACCTTTACTTTTGTACCTTACCACGACGGAGACAGCTATAGGAGTCATGCTAGCTCGACGAGATAGAAAATAGGAGCACGTGATATATTATCTAAGCAAGAAGTTCTTAGATTATGAGACTAGATATACGCCACTTGAGAAGACTCATTGGCATTAGTCCGGGCTACCAAGAAGCTCAAGCACTTCATGTTCGCCCACACGGTACATGTGGTAGCACCTATGAATCCCATTAAGTATCTACTTGAGTAACTAACCATCAGCAGCAAGATAGCAAGATGGATCTGTCATGCTATCGGAATTCAAACTCAAGTATCTCCCTCAAAAACCGACCAAAGGAAGGGTAGTGTCAAAATTCCCAATTGATCTACGTATTATCGAATCAAAACCCAAACACCTCGACTTTCCGGACGAAAATATCTTACAAGTACAGGTGCATGTTTGGACAATGTACTTCAACGGCACTTCCAATCGAAGGGCTTTGGAGTAGGGATTCTTTTAGTCTCACCAAAGGGAGCACGTACTCCTATTTCGATCAAATTAGATTTCGAGGTCACTAACAATGCCGTAGAGTGTGAAGCGTGTATCACGGGACTTGAAGTTGTCTGTAGAGATCGGGGTTAAGAACATCGGGGTTTTTGGTGACTCCAGTCCGATCATTAATCGGATTTCACAAAAATAGAAGGTATGTAGTGGAGTCTTGGCACCCTACCAAGCTTATCTAATCGAACTATCAAAACATTTTGAAAGTATTTCTTTCACTTACCTTTCTAGGGATGACAACCAGTTCGTAGATGCATTACCTAAGTTAGCATCCATGATTAATATCCCTAATGGCATTCATTCAATGCCCTTCAACATAAAGCAACGGAGTCGGCTAGCACACGTCTACACACTAGAAGTGTCTAATACTAATCAAACCAGTTGGTATCATGACATTTATCAATATCTTGATAAGCACGAGTACCCATTAAACTCCACACCTAGAGCCCAATGAGCCATCGGGATGTTGGTAGCCTAGTTCTTCATTAATCAAGGGCAACCGTACAAGAAAACCAACACAGGGATTAGCTTACTTTGTGTCAACCAAGACGAAGCAAAGTGCATCATGGATGAGCTTTATGGTGGGGAATGTGGACCCCATATTAATAGAAAAATGTCAATTCGGAAGATTCCAAGACTTGGATACTATCGGTCAACCATGGCAGCAGATCGCCATGAGTTTGTTAAGAAATGCCATAAGTGTTAGATGTATGCAAATTTACAACACCAACCACCATCATTTCTCACAACGCTAGCATCACCCTAGCCATTCTTGATTTGGAGAATTGATATTATTGGCAAAGTGACCCCTAAAGAAACGGGCGATCACGAATTTGTGTTAGTAGCAATTGACTACTTCACCAAGTGGCCAAGTTCATTACTCAGGACATCATTTATCGCTATGGGGTACCCCACGAGCTAATTAGTGAGCATGGTAGTCACTTTAAGAAGGAAGTAGAAGACTTGTTGGATAAATACAAGATCAAGCACCATAAGTCTTCTCCCTATCGTCCTCAAACCAACGGAGCAATCGACGCCACCAACAAAAGTATTCACAAAATAGTGGAGAATATGGCCGTCGGCTATAAGGATTGGTCGGATAAGTCGCCTTTCGATTTATGGGAATATCGAACCTCCATTAGGACCTCTACGGGAGAAACATTGTACTCCCTGGTATATGGCATGGAAGTAGTCCTTCCAATAGAGATTGTCATTTCCTCATTGAGAATCATCGCTGAAAGTCAAATTTTAGAAGCGGAATGGGCTAAAGCACGCTAGGAAGAGTTAGTGTTGCTAGATGAAAGGTGCCTCAATGCCTCACATAATCTTCAAATATACGAGGCACGTATATCAAGGGCATTTAACAAGAGTGTGAAGCCTCAAAATTTGTAGGTTAAGACTTGGTCCTCAAAGAGATTAGAGTACCAATTCAAGATCTACGAGGAAATTTAGGCCTAATTAACAAGGCTCATTTCTGCTTATGAGGATATTACCGGGCGGAGTAGTGACATTAATTTATTTAGATGGGGAAGGGATCTTCCAATATGAAAATTTAGATCAACTTAAGAAATATTACATTTAGCTTGGCCGAACTAGGCCACACCGTGACAGGCGTCGGTCACCACTCGGACAACGATGGGCTAGTCGGGCAAAAATAACTCCCCTTTAGTTTTCATCTCCGTATTTATCTATTTTCACCGTCCAACCAGATGGTCTCTTTATTTATTTTTCTCAGTCCAATTAGGCGGTCTACCTGTGTAATTAATTGTTTAATTATTAACTTCATGGGCGGTCCAATTAGGTCTGTCCAATTTATTTGTATCTCCAGGTGAGCGATAAAATAAAATATTTAAAATATAGCATGATACTTACTTTTATTTAATAAAAGGTAAGCCTACTACTTACCTAAATACATAGCTAGTAAAAGGGAAATAAAGCGAGCACACTACTTGTGAAAAATAAACCGTTCTAAAGAGGCAAAACTAATCCTCGTATCTTCTTTTATTCCTTCCTAAAAACAAAATTCTATCTAAAGAATTCGAGCCCTAGTCTATTTTCACTTTCTTTCCTTTGGTGTCCCAAGACTGAGCTCCATCATCTTGGGTATGCTTCTTCAGCTCCTCAATCATATGGGCCCTTCTCTCTTCCGCTTCCTTGGCTTCGATTCTTTTCTGCAAACACATTCAGCTATTCGACAGTTTGCTTCACTAATTTGGAGTGGTGTAGCAGTAAGGAGAGCTTCTTCGGGATTTAGCTCTTAGTGCCTTCCGACGTTAGGGATCCACATTTATTATCCACTCCACATAATACACGATACAGTAGTAATCGACTTGCTTGCGGGTTTCAGCAGCCTTAGCGGAGTTCATCCAAGTATTTGGGCCACGACTTTGTTCGCCTAAAGTTGCCAAATCCTTCAAATAGTTTGAAGGTAGCATGCCGGATATAGTCTAGCAGGGGAATCACATGCGCTCTTCCCATTGGTCACAACACACGATCGGGGAAGTAATAAGTGCTGGTTTTTAGGCCCAACAAGCATACAAAAAGATGTTGTCTAGTATATGTCCTAAGTTGGGACACTTTCCAAGTGTGTAATGTACCATACTATGTCATTACTATGATTCTTAAGGTATTCCTCCCACCAGGAAGTAGGCTTATCGGCTACCACCTCCACCCGTTTTATCTGGCGAAGTGTATCGCTAGATATGTGTCCACATCTGCAAGAGCTCGAATCGGTTTTAGATGCCCCATTAACCAAATCTTGCACACCATAAAATAAAGTTAATAAATGGCCTGCATGGTCAAAATTGTAACTTTCTTTAAGGCCCAGCAGGAGCAAAGGTAAATTATAAAAAATGCCAAAAATAGCGAAATGAGCGAAAATTAGAGACTTTAAGCGTGAACCGGAGGTGTTGTAGCCTCGACAACCCCGAACAACCGCCCATGGCTGCCCCCGCCGGCCTATCCACACTCTTTGGTTTCATTAGCCATTATTTGCTTACCTACAACAATAGGGGGCTCCCAGCAAAGTCTTCCTCCGGATTAGCCTTTACCGGGTCAAAGCCTATCATAGTTTCATTAACTACCAATGGTATTACGGAACAATAATTCTCAAATTGCTCAACTAACCTTAGTAACGTCGCCGGCGCCATATCCCCGTGGCGTCCTACCAGCATGAAACCACCTATCGGGCAAGTGATAATAGCTCGCCGTCTCGGGATGATGATAGGCTCGGAGAATGCATACATCTCGGTGATAGTATTTCATCGAGGTTCATTAGATTCACCTGATTTCCAATAAGAATCCACCCTAGATTCCTATTGCTCGGTTTCGATAGAGATTTATAGGTCTTGCGCAGATTTTCGAAAGATTTTGGAAGGACAGGTTTTGCACGCCGTTGGATGCTTAACATAGTATCAAACTCCTCGGGCGGGGGCCACAAGTCCTTATCGCCAAACCCGAATACGTGGTGATGAGGATCCCGATGAGGCCACAAGCAGCCCTTAAGAAAGTCCAATAGACTTTCACTTGACGAATACTTGAATAAAGTATTCAACCCATATTGTGACAATCCTACCATCTCCGTATTTGTCATCTCATGCATCCAACGAGATAAATCGCTCATGAAATTCCTTTTTTAGAAGGAAGTTAAAGGCACTACGAAATTTTCTTTGATTTGCGAAGGGTATGCAAAAGCACAATTTCGGCCTTCGACACAAGTCCAATTTATATCAGTTTTCCATAACACAAGAGTCCTATTGCACCACGGCTATCGGAGTCCGCCAGCACTTGGGTTTCTCGGGTGGCGGCGCGGCCACGGCCTTCGACCGGTTGGTTCGCTTTATTTCTTTTGGCCTCGAGCACTCCTTGGGCCATTATCTATTTTTGCCCCAGCCCATTTTCATGCAAGCCATATTTATTACTTTATTTTTGGATCTGTATACGTAAGAATTGTAATACCTGTGACTTTAACTAAGGTAGTTTAAGGGAATAGAAATTTATTGAGTAATATCCCGTGAATCTAGGAGGGAGGGATGAATGACTAATTTTATTTATAGCTAGGGGATATTATATTTAGTGTTCCTTTGAATACTATTGCCGAATAACTTAAATCAAGGAATTTGCCCTCCTTTTTATCTCGAGCTAAACCTTTGTATAGTTAGGAATTGTCGTAACGACATATTATAATAAGTAGGAGGCGAAGCATAAGAGGACGAAAAAGTAAAAAGGTATGGACTTGTTTTATGTAGAGAGAGGGTCCTCTTGGTTGGATTATGAAGGGATAAAGGAGATTAATTGGGGGCCCAATAAGAAGGAAAGGCATCATTTGTTAGGCGGCGGTGAGACATGATGCTAAAGATAAAAGAAAAAGAGGGGGCTCGGGAAGGCGAAAGGAAAAGAAGCGGAAGGGAAGGGAAAGAGGGAGGACCGAACGGAGCAGAGAGAAAGAGAGAAAGTGAGCGGATGCGAGGGCTAAACGAAACCAAGGAGGCCAGCGAGCACCGCAGACTCGAAGATAGTAGCCGACGAAGCGAGTAGGCGGCGAGCGAAGGAAAAGAGTGATGGATGGGGACAGAGCATGTCGAACTAGAAACAGAGAAAGCGAGAGACCGAGAGAGACCGAGCAAGAACCGACAGAGAGAGAAACCGAGACCAAAAGGAGGAAGTAAGGAAGCCCAAAATCAATTCCAAACCCTAGAATTCCAGGTGGGTAGTCTTATACTCTAAATTAATAGTAATTTCAAAACCCAACTGAATTTTGTTGTGAATGTTGAATGTTTGTTGTGAATATTGAAGGGTTGTGCTATACATTGAATTTAGGAAGTAGCTAGGGCTGAACTAGGGCATGAAAAAATCCAATTGAGGTTCTTAAGGTGGATTTGGGAACCTAGAAATTCTGACGAAATGAGTTTCTAAGGTTTGATTGGTAATATAGAGATTTCAATTAGAAATTGAGGATGAAGAAGTTATAATTTGGATATGAATTAGAAGCTAAGATTCCGGATCGAACACTCGGGGATTTCTTGAATTTGTAGTGGAGAGGGGTAATTGCTAATATTGGGAAACAATGATTGGAGTGTAAGAAGGGAAGTATGAGTTCATTTATGCACAATTGAGGCGTAAGAGTGAAAAGTGGATGACTGTTAGGTTAAACTGAGTTGAAGACATATCTAAATCCTTGAGAATGAATTAAACTCGAAGATAAGTGGAGCTAGAGGAAATTGAGTGGTGAAGTAAGATTAGGAGCTATATGGCTAAGCATAGGTAAGAAAGAGTTTGATTGGAGGCGAATAGGAGAAATTAAGACCAAGATGGCAGATTGTGAGAAGTTGGGACATTTGAGTTAAGCGGTAACTACTTGTGGTTATTGTGGCTTAGAAAAAGGAACCGATTTTACTAAATTGGTAGATTGAGAAAGAAATATTCGGAAAGGAGCTAAGGATGACTGTTTGCATTGATTTGTGACTATTCGTGTTAAGTAATTGTGTTAAATGATGTTCAACAAGTAGAGTTGAAAGGAGTTATGTGTTTTATGCAAAATGATCCTTCAATGCAACTTCTTGATAACCACCTTTCAAGCGTGAATATGTTTTAAAGAAGGAAATCTGAATGAGAAACTAAATTTAGAAAGATGGCACGTGGTGTTATGCCTTCCATTGTGTTAAACTAATTTGAGAATGTTGTTTGAAGAAAACATGATGAATGATTATGTGCAAATTGTTTTGAATCGACTTGGCCAGGATCATTTAGCATACCGAAGGGTTCGAACCGGGGTCCTCATCTCGTGAGGAGGCCGGGTCGAAACTTCGAAGGAAGGGTTCTAGTAAGGGTCCTAGGTATTAGGATGCCCGACCGGAGATTTCCTAGCAGATGGGTCCCGGGAGCCTTTTATTCGAGGTTGCACCCCAAAGAAACTAAGAGAAATTATAAGAAATTATGAAGTGCTAGTTCGAGTCCATAAAACCCGGAAAGTTGATTCAGTTATAAAAGAATTGTTAATGATTGTGAAATCGTGCTTTTAAATGATTAAAGTGTTATGATCCGTACGTTGCAAACGATTTGAGGAGGTTTCATTGAAAAGTATCTAGATTTCTATTATGTTGTTATGCTTTCACCGCTTTCATTATTATGAGTAGTATATGTACGAATTTCCATTTTAAGAGTGTCGATTTTTCCGGTGAGCTTGTGGTTTGCTCACCCCCACAAATTTCCCCTTTCCCCCTTCCAAGTGTTGCAGCATGTACACTCTTAGAAGGTGTGATTTGTATTTAGCATATGCTTGGACTCTTGCTGATTATTATTTGTCGATTGCCGATTTGATGAATGATTCAAGTTGCTGACGTGTATTCCATATGTTCCCAATGTTATAGCTTGTAATTAAGTTCATATAGTTTGTAACAGATGTACCATGAACCATCTAGATTGTTTTAAGTCTTTATACATGATTGGTTGGACTCCGGCGAGTGGCCGTTGAGTTGTGTACTCCGAGCGTATGGCTCGTCGAGTTATATTGTGGTTTTTATGCTTGGGTTTTAAGGCTTTTAAGCCTTGGAAATAAACCATATTACAAACGGAACTCTACCGAAACTTTTAGAAAATAATTACCTTAAGTTGGAATTAGAAAGCCAAACCAACACCTGAAAGAGCCTTGAGAGTTCTTTTGAGGAACTCTAATAATGTAATACTCCTAGGGAGTGTTTTGGGATGTTATAGGAATTCCCTTTTTTATTTTTATTATTTTCTTTTGGGAGGAATGGGGGATAGTGAAATTTTTTTTTCTCTTTTGCCTTTGTAATTTTTCCTAAGACTTTCGCATCATATTTGATAAAAGAAAGCATTTTTAGAATGTCTTTGCATTCCATCTCATTACATACGAGCGACAATCTTACAAAATAATAAATATTAAACAACAAAAGCACCCTATGAGGGATTAACTAATCATCGCCATCGGAAGCATCATCTAAGATATAGTTCCCGATATCGTCCAAGATAGACGTGGAAAATCGGCCATCTCGACCACCTTGAGAGGAGCTAGCTCTATGGTCCCAAGATTGAGACGCTCCATGGGAAGATCCACTATAAGAAGCCCGATGGAAGTGAAGCGGGTTTCCGTAACGATCGAAGGCTTCAAGAGGCAGAATATCCAAACTCTCTTCAGCAAAGGTAGGCCCCACACCGGAAGAACTAGGCCTGATGGTGCTAGGCCCCACTTCGAGGTACCCGGTGATACGCACGGCTTGAAGAACGTCGTGAAGTACCGATCTAAATGTATCACCGGAGGGGTCTTGTTGGCTAGATTAATGTGCTTGTACCCCTAGTCCACCAAGGAGGCCTTCCGATAAAGACGCTCTAGATCGATGCTTCAACAAAAATGGAGCAATTAGCACACCTACTAAAAGCTTAATAAAGTTAGCATTTCACTAATTAAAACACACTTGGAAGGTTGGGAAAGTCCTCCAAATGAGGAAATCTTGGATTCTCCTAAGAGAATATTGAAGCGTGATAGACATGGTTCAAGATTGCTCCCGGTTATACTACAAAATTTATTTAATGTA
The DNA here is from genome assembly GCA_021018815.1 of Talinum fruticosum. NCBI lineage: Eukaryota > Viridiplantae > Streptophyta > Magnoliopsida > Caryophyllales > Talinaceae > Talinum > Talinum fruticosum. Next base: position 4,229,566 of record JAITYX010000010.1, on the reverse strand, counting down.
TTAGCGAAATACTTTTAGTATACAACTAAAAGTAAAGAGCATGAAACTTTTGCCACCTCGCCAATTTCTAAGGAAACGATGCCCTACTCATTCTTCCTCGAGGATTTCAGGAATTCTTACATAACTGGGAGATTCCCAAAGTTGAGTAACATCCACATCAAGACTTAGAAAGTGGATATCCTTCAGAGTAAGCTACAAAAGATGAAGTTAATTTCAATAAGAGAAATTCAACTACACAAAAGAGAGGAAAGAATTGGAAACTCACTAGCTGAGTCATAATCTACCCCACATGATGTGCATAATATATGTATAAATTCAAGAATAGGGCATCGAGAATACCCGGTGGTCACTTCCACTTATTCTTATTGGGAAAGAGAGTGGAAATAGAACATGTTTGGCGGTGAATCAAGAGGAACAAATGGAGGCCAAGTGTTGCCATCAGATTTATGGTGTGACTCTCTCACCAAGATACCAACAGAACCCAAAAGGACCCTCAAATAAGATTTATGGTGAATCTATCGAGGAGTCGCAGTTGCGCCACGGATGAAAGTTGGCTTGCACATACAGGATTCATGAAGAAACAAGCAAGCAAAAGCAAAAAAAAAATAAGAAAAAGGGGCATGAAATGCATTCAGCCGAGGTCGGTGTCACCAACCGCCGAGCCCACAAGGTCCACAACAGGCAGTGGGCAGTGGCAGGCGAGTTAAATAGTGAAGTAAAAATTTTCGGGCACATTTTTGAGGTAATTTTGGGCTTAAAAGTTAACATACCGAAATCACACAATTAAGGGCGGATCTCAAGAAGCCTATATCATGGATCTTGGGCCGTTGAAGATAGATTCTAGCCCATGATACGGAGGTCGGAAACATCAAATAATTCATTGTGCCGGGAGAAAGGTGCAGGAAATATTCATACAACCATGGCTACAAATGCAAAACAAGTGAAACTTTTATCCACACAAGATAAAGTACTTTGGAAATAAGTGAAGAACTAGAGCATACCTCAATGATCTTCCACAAGCCACATAGTGGAAGATAGTTGATCGGACACTGAGCTGAAGAACTCAAGATGGTGTTACACGTTACATTTCATGATCACAAGTATCCAAGTGCTACGTTTAAGCTCCAAGACAGTCCACCCGAGACTAGGAGCTTCTCCTCTCAAAACATCACCATATGACCAGCGCCCTAACCTAGGTTCCTCAAGTGAACCGCCGTGTTTTGGCCCTGGAGACTCCTTTCAGACACGGAAGGCCATAAAACCTTAGGCATCCTTGGGTAGCCGACTGGATCGAGATTCTATCTTGTTTTATCCTAATTTATCCGGTCTTATCACTTCGATATTGGCCCGATTTTTCAGCTTAGCCTTGGACGGCTAGTCGATAGCAACCCTAAGTCATTTGCGACCTAGATCTCTCCTTATAAATAGAGAGTCTTGGCTCTCATTTCATTACTACTTATTTCCTTGGCGTAAAGTTGCTAAACTAAGCTAAAGAGGACTTCGACTTATGCGTTACGCTGCCAAAACAGTTTATTCGGCTTATTTCCTTAACATTACGCTATTGAACAAAGCTAAACACGGTTTCAGCCTATGCATGATCGTGCCAAAACGATTCATACGACTTATCTCCTTAACGTTACGCTATTAAAATTCGATTAAGAGATGCTGAATACTCTCTTCTATATTTTGAACTCTTGGCCCCTTTTCAGCTTATTTCCACTACTCCTCATCCTTACCATATCCGAACAAGAACACTCCATCATCGATCCCCTTACCTACACTCAAAATTCACAAAAAACCCCTTTCCTTGATTCACCACCATCGCATCACCGGATCCATTGCAGAGATCCGGATCGGCAGGTGGGATAACCCGAGGGCACCGATTCAGCCTTCAAATGGTTATTTATTTTATGCTTTTTATCGCTTTCCGTGTTGTGTAGAAGAATTCTATCGCTTTTATTTCCTCCCGCCCGATGTAATCTTTAAAGTTTCTTGCTTTATCGCTTTTCTTTTCTTTTGCTTTTATTTTCTTTACCACTTTCCTTTTATTTTCTTTCTATCGCTTGCAATCATATTTTGGTTACTTTGATTTCATTTAGCATGTTGTGTGCTTGTGTTTTGTATGCTATTTTAATTCACTACTCAAACTAGTAATGGTCGTTTTTGGACGGGAGGAACGAAAGGGTTTATCCCTACATTTCATACCCTCGGCCTCGAATTCGATTCTCGGTTCTAGACCAATAGAGTCACTTTTTAGCCTCTTTAAGTCTTAGTTTTCCCATACTAACATTGGAAGAGAAAATTTTACATATTCTGTTTTTGTTAGTTTTTATTTCCTAAAAATTGATCGGCGACTCCTCTTTTTGCTTTATCCGATTTTCTGGGTTTTTGCTCGTAGGTAAAATTTTAGGGCTTCTAAACCTGCCAGCTAGGCCAAAGGTCGAGGTTGATTCCTTCATCTGTGGCCTGTGGGTGGCACCCTTAACCGGCGAGTGCTGGCTTCGGCCAACACCGAGTGGTCGGTGGTTATGGATTGGGTCCAAACCAGTGTGCTCACACCACTTTGGTGCTAAAGTCTCACGACATATTTAAAACCCTAATCTCTTTATTTTGTTCAGTTAATAAATAACATCCCCATTGAAGGTTTGCTCTTGGAGAGAGTTAGTCACCCTAGAGGGGGTGAATAGGGTGATGAGGAAATTTAAGCAATAAATAGAAGAATAAAGTCTAAAACCGACTTTGATGCAATCCGAGTCTAGATTGAATTAAGAAAAATGATAACTTAGAAATTACGTGGAAACCCTCCCAGGGCAGAAAACCACGACCAGTGTTAATCCAAGCACCAAGTCAAATCCACTATTTTGAATCCATAAACTACAGTAGATAAACTCAACCAGAATTCCTCCCTTAGACAATTCCTTACAAGCTTTTCCTAGACTCGAAATTCCCTTATCTCGATATAATACTTCCTAACCGAGGTAACCTTTACGAGATAGGGACAACCGAGCTGAGTTAACCCTTACAGCTTAGTCAAGGGACCTTATTCAGAAAGTAAGAATGAAAGTTGTGACGGATTACAAGACCTTACAACTCAAAAAGATGTTAAGTACGGAATTGGAGTTGTAAGTGGAAGATTGAATATGAATACAAAGACTTTTGCTAAAGTATGTGTATTGACAAATGATTTCAGCAATCTTCAAGTCTTGAGAGTTGGCTTCTATTTATAGCTGACCAAGCGGATTAACCGTTGTGACTATCTTCCGATTAGAAGTCCTCTCGTGACCGTTGTAACAGTTTTTCGAGTCATTCGAAAAGATCCGTTGAGTTGTGAACGTTCTGCAACGACTCTTGACTCCTTAGAATGTCTCAATCCACTATGGTGTTCGAAAAGTAAGGTGGAAACCACCGTTAAGCTTAGTGTTGAAGATTTCCGCTTTGGAAACAGACAACCCCGACACGATCTCTGGGCCTTGGTCGAAGTAGAAAAAGCCTTGTCTCGCTGGTGATTGGACATCTTAAAGCCGATTACTTTTGTATTTCAAAAGTAGGATAAATTCGTTTGAATAACCTTCAAAAGTTAATCAAATTCAAAGTACAAAATACTTTGGTCCAAGATTAGACACAGATAATAATTTAATTAAGATAATTAAGTGCATAATTATGTGAGTCGAAAGGAATGAAATTTTCTAAGTCTAATATTCATTATACTCAAATTTCATCCGAGTCCGTCCGAACTTAGAATATGAAGTCGGACTTGTGTTTAAACGTGTTAGAGCGAGTGTTTGAATATGCGATATATCTAAGTGTTGTCCGAGTGACTCGGAACTACAAATGTGTAAAGATCAACAAGAGTATGCTTTACGAGTCACTCGAAACAAATGAAAACTTATACGGTAGTTTACGTAACACTCGTAAAAGGTTCTATATCACTTAGAAAAGTTTCTATATCACTTAGAATGACTTGTAATCAAAACTTATGAGAGATGGAGTTTATACCGATTCCTTGACAGTCACTCAAAATGTTATACGAGACAAAGTCTTAGTCTTCAATCTCCCCTTTTTGATTAAAGGCATTCTTTACTCGGATAGAAATTTGTTAGTGTTAAAACCCCGAGTTTTCATTCATTATCAAAGAATAAGTCGGAGTAAAGAGATAGAATCGTATAACAAAGTTCAAGTGATTTAAACTTAGATTCTATCGGAGTAAATAAGTATCGCATAGAAATGAAGTGAATCGAGCTCAGAGCATTGCTTATATCCGAGTAAAAAAGAAATAAGCTGAGTTGTTATATCGAGTAAGATGTACAAAAATAAATTGAAACTCAAAAAGCAATAAGCACGAAATAGGAACTTCATTCATATTCACAAAAACATATATATACAATCAAACAAAAATTTGAGAGAAACCCCCTAAACAAGACAACAAATTTTTCTAACTATTCTCCCCTTGCCTTTCAACAGAAAAACAAAAAGGAGGAAGAATGTGTCAAGAAGATACAATTAGTATGTCCGGACAGAAACAAGGAAAAAGAAAATTAAAAATAGAAAAGAAAAATTCTAAGATGAAGGGGAGGGAGCCGTCCGAGTCGAGGTGCGTGGACAAGCGAGTACGCCTTCTCGGGTAAGATCGTGATGAAGTTGAAGATCGAAGCGGTGGCAACACTACTATCTCCGGGATGGGCTCGGCTCGAGTGGCTGACCCGGAACCAAGTCGTCCAAAGGTTCATCCTCCTGAAACTTGATTAAGGGAGGTGCTTGCTCGGGTTGGACAGCTGCCGACTTACCTTGGTTAGCAGGGTCTTCGACCCACTTAGACTACTGTCCGAGCTGATCGGTTCGATTGGAGTGCTAGAGCACCTTGGCCTTCTATCGCTTCGGCTCCTTCTTCATCTTCCTTCTCCCCTTCCCCTTTCTCCTCGAAGGAGCTGCCTCAGCCACAGTCTCCTCTTCTTCTTCTTCTTCTTCTTCTTCTTCTTCTTCTTCTTCTTCTTCTTCTTCTTCGTCTTCTTGCTCCCCGGACTAAGATTTTGCTTGGGCGCGAGGACTCTTCGGACATGTCCGAGTCGACCGGGTCCTGAGCAGCCTTTAAGTGCCTTTCCTAGAGGAGCTCTATTATCTCCTTCTACTCGTTGATAAGTGCTTTCATCTCAAGAAGCACATCTTGCTACTCTACGATTTGGGACTCGAGCAGTCTTTTGATTGATGGTCATAGACTATAGGACAGTCTTGAATGACCGGAGGGTGTCCTTGAGTTTAGTGGACACCAAGGAGATCTTGTCCATTATGGCAGTGGACAAGGTAGAGGAGAGTACCTGAAAGACACCCGAGGTGGAGGCACCACCAGCTGGAGGAGGTAGAAAGAGAGGGGATTGTGTATGAGTCCGAGGCGGAGAAGGTTGTCTCGGTTCGAGCTATGGACCCAAACACCTGGTTGGGTCTCCTGATTTTTATAACCAAGAAGTTCTTTCTTGCCCAGGACGATGGCAGCCTCGAAACCGCATTAGGATCCGAGGGAAGAGGAACTTTAAACTGCTTAAAGATGAGGGTGAGAGGAGCCCCGAAAGGAAGTGGGGTTGACTTCTTAGTCCGATCGTGAGCTGGCACAGCGGCCATCCGCTTGACAATGGCGGGAAAGAGGTCTACTTTGTAGCCCTCAAGGATATCATACGAGCTTTGAGATGCTTTGAGTTGGGGTTCTCCTTGATCGAATGCTGAGAGAAGAAGGTTCTCATCAGCGAGAAACAAAGAAGACGAGGCTTATGACTTTAGTTGAGTCATAGAAAATTTTTGCGTTACTCAGGAAATTTTTTGGCATACTTCTCAAAGATTCATCAGCAACCTCGTTGAAAGGTATGGGGTTACTTGTTGAGAAAAAGAGAAGAAACTTTGAAAAGACGGTGGAGAAGAAAGACGTTGACTCGAACAACAATGTTTTGAACTCTAGAGGTGAGTATACCCTCGAGCTAGATAGATTAGAGTAAAACCGAGAAACGAGTCCAGGGTAGATGAACTCGCTGAAAGAGAGGAAATTTTAAACCCCTGTTGATTTGATGTGATTCAACCACGAAAACTTTGTGGTAGGGAAGAATTTGTCATCCAACGTTAGGTGTTGGGTGACAATGATTTTGGAGGGATTGGAGGGATTGGAGGGGCCCTCTTGGCTTTTTGTTCGGGGTTTCTTGGTTGCGGAACCAAGAAAGTTTGGAGTGGGAACCACTTTTCGGCATGTTTTGATGAGAAAAGAGAGAGGATGAACTTTGAGAAGGAGATAGAAAGCTCGAAGAGATAGAGTGAGTAGAGAGTAGAGAATAAAAGAAAATGAAATAGTAGGAAGAGAGTTTAGAGCAATCGGTGCTTACTTGAGACTTCGTTCACTTAGCTTGGGAGTCGGTTTGTGCCTTGAAAACAGTGAGCTTGCTCGAGATGTAGTACGAGAAAGAGAGAGTATGTTGCGAGTAAAGCATCGAAATGAAGGTAAACTGATGCTATTTATAGAGAAAGAGATATCCTTCAAAATTCGTTCGACCTAACTCACTAAGTGGCTTAGTAAAGATATTAGCTAATTGAAGTTTGGTAGGAATGAATTCATGTTCAATATCACCTTTCTCATAATGGTCTCTTAGAAAATGATACGTGACCTCAATGTGCTTTGTCTTTGAGTACTGAACTGGATTCTTAGTGATGCTGATTGCACTTTGATTATCACACTTGATTGGAATTGATTTGAATGTAATTCTAAGATCTCTCAAGTGTTGCTTGATCCATAAGATATGAGCACGAGCATGCTCTAGCTGCAATGTATTCAGCTTCAGCGAGTTGATAGGGCTACTGAGTTTTGCTTCTTTAAGTGCCGGGATATAAGGGATTGACCTAGAAGCGGCGGGCTCTGAAGTGCTTTTTCTATCAACTTTGTACCTAGCATAGTCGGCATCCGAGTAGCCAGTGAGAGTTAGTTCGGAGTTTCTTAAGTACCATACACCTAGATTTTGAGTCCTCGCAAGATATGTGAAGATTCTCTTCACCACGGTGAGATGTAATTCTTTTGGATTAGCTTGAAATCTTGCACACGGACATACACTAAACATTATGTCCGGTCTACTAGAAGTAAGATATAGTAGAGATCCAATCATACCTCAATAAAGTTTCTAATCTACTTGCTTTACCTTTTTCGATCCGAGTCCAGGTTTTATGATACTACTCATAGGGGTTGCTTGCATGTTTTGCATCTTGAAGCTTGTACTTCTTTAGCAAATCCTTGGTATACTTTGATTGATGGACATAGATGTCATCTTTATCTTGCTTGATTTGTAAACCAAGGAAGAAATTGAGTTCTCCCATCATGCTCATTTGAAATTCTGTCTCATTAACTCGGAAAAATCTCGACATAGAATTTCATTAGTAGCTCCAAAAATAATGTCATCAACATAGATATGAGCAATAAGAAATTCTTTCCCCTTTGTTTTTATAAAAAGTGTCTTGTCAATCTGACCTCTTCTAAAATCATTTTCAACCAAGAAATTGCTTAATCTTTCATACCAAGCTCTAGGAGCTTGTTTAAGACCATAAAGAGTTTTTTGCAACTTGAAAACATGATTTGGAAATTCTAAGTTTTCAAATCCAGGGGTTGCTCAACATAGACTTCCTCTTGAATGAAACCATTGAGAAAAGCACATTTAACATCCATTTGATATAATTTGATATTCATGCTAGATGTAAATGCCAATAGAATTCTAATAGCTTCAATTCGGCAACAGGTGCAAAGGTTTCCCCACAATCAATCCATTCTTCTTAATTGTAACCTTGTGCCACAAGTTTAGCCTTATTTCGACTACCAACCCACCTTCATCCAGTTTGTTCTTGAAAACCCATTTGGTTTCTAAACACGGGTGGTCGAAGGTCGTTTGGTCGGTGTCCTCTTGCATGGCCTCTACCCATTCAGGTTCATTTAGGGCCTCTAGTGTATTTCTAGGTTCGAGTTAATGAAATGAATGCACTGAATGCACATAGATTTTATAGAGAGGAATGAGTTCTTACCCTACTGTTGATATCGGACAATATGTTTTCGAGGGGTGGCTCGAAGCATATTTGAACGCTCTACCTGTTCTCTTGTTTACCAGATTTGTAGGTTGAATTTGTTGGTCTTCGAAGTCTGTTACAATTTATCTTGTTCATCTAATTGACCCTTAGCATTCTGAGCTGGTTCTTGAGTCGTTTCATTACGAGTCGATTATTCCGAGTCACTCCATTCCGAGTGACTTTGATTTGACTTTTACGAGGTCATCTTCACTAAGATCATCATCTTTACTGAGGTTCGAGATATGAGAATGTTGACTTGGTTTTCCCTGTTCAATCTCATCAAAAATAACGTGGATGCTTTCTTCCAGTTTGTGAGTTCTTTCATTGAAAATGCGCTAAGCTTTAGTATGAGATGAATAACCAAGAAAAATACCTTCGTCTAACCGAGCATCAAACTTGGTCGGGTGATCCTTACCATTGTTATGGACATAACACTTACATCCAAAAGGCTTGAAGTATGAAATGTTAGGTTTCTTCCCTTTGTAGAGCTCGTATGGAGTTTTCTTCGAGAATGGGTCCGATGAGGCATCTATTCAATCTGTAGTTTGCTTTGTGTTGACTGCCTCAGCCCAAAACTAGTAAGGTAGATCATGTTCAATTATCATTGTCCTTCCTATTTCTTCAAGATTATGGTTCTTTCTCTCCATTATTCCATTTTGTTGAGGAGTTCTTGGTGCTGAGAACTTGTGGGAGATACCATTCTTGTCACGGAACTCTGCAAATTTTGAGTACTCGAACTCCCTTCCATGGTCACTTCGAATTCTTTTGATCCGAGTCCGAGACTCAACATGAATTTTCCTGTAGAGCTTGCTAAATTCTTTGAATGCTTCATTTTTGTGCTTAAGAAAACAAACCCAGGTAAATCGTGAACAGTCATCAACAATTACAAGCACATATGATTTACCTCCGAGACTCTTGACATGGATTTCACCACATAAGTCCATATGCAACATTTCAAGCACTTTTGATTTGGAAACAGTTTTGAGAGGTTTGAAAGATGATCTAACCTGTTTCCCTTTTGTGCATACTTCACAAATTTTATCTTTCTTAAATGCACAGTAAGGCAATCCTCTGACTAAACCATGAGAAGCACGCTTCTTAATGGTATGCATGCTAACATGACCTAGTCTACGATGCCATGTCCAAGAATCATCATGCAAAGATGCTTTTAAACAAGATAGATTCTGACTTGGGTCGAAAGGGGAATAGTGTAAGTATTGCCCGATCTATTACCTAAGAGCTTAGTCTCCTTGGTGGTTTCATGAGAGATATAACACTTGGTCTAAGTGAATCTTACCTCTTGACCTTTATCACACAGTTGAGAGATGTTAAGTAGATTGTACTTCAATCCCTTGACCAGGTAGACAGGGCTGACCAGATTGTCTCCTTTTCCAATATGGCCTATCCCAATTATCTTGCCCTTGTTGTCATCTCCAAATGTGACTTTGCCTCCCTTGTAATCTTCTAACCGAGAAAAGAATCTTGGATTTCTCGACATGTGTCGTGAGCATCCACTTTCAGGTATCAGTCTCCTTTTGTTATTTTCCGAGCCACTTGCAAGTTAGAAACAAACTAACCTTTCTCACTTCCTCTAACGAACCCAATGAAATCCCTTTACTATGGTCTTTTCTGAGGAAGAAGACTCTTGGGAACCCGGATTTGAATAACTTTGGGTTTGGTCTAATTACGAGTCTTTCTTTTAGACAAGCTGTATGCTGTGTCTCTTTCTTTTGAAAATCTTTTCTTTTATAAACCGGTGGAGAAGGTTTTCTCCTTTAAGCTGATGCTGGGCTTAGTCCTCGTTTCATTCTTATGAATGGGACCACACTCAGCCTTCCCGAACTTCACGGTTACGGAATCATTTGTGAAAAGATCCGACTAAGAATTAGATTCCTCGTCCTTGTTAAAACCAAGTCCTTCTTTTCTTAAGGAGACACATTGAGACCCTAAGAGCATTTCAAGGTTCTTCGACCTTGAGTAAATTTCAAAACAACTTCTTGAGACTCGTTGAGCTTTTCCTTAAGATGCCCATTTTCTCTTCTAAGGGACTCGGACTCGGTCTCATTGGATTGAGCACTAGTCTTGAGTTCTCTTAGAGTAAGTTTCAGTTTTTCTAATTCATTTTTCAAAGAAATGCTCTCGAAGTAACGGACTCAAGTTGTTCTTTAAGCCGAGAAGAGTCGAATTACACTTCTCTTCCAAAGTATAGATGTATTTAGCTAAATCAACTTTGGAGAACCTGATGAAATATTCAATTACCTTCGAGGATTAGTTTCCTCATTGTCTAAGTGATCGGCATCCGACTCGGATTCGGCTTTTGAGTCCGATAGTGCCGCCGGACACTTTGAGTCATCTCGAGTCTCTATCTTCTTCAGATGAATCTTCATCACTCCATATGGCCATCATAGCCTTCTTCTTCTTTCTGTCTCTTTTTCTTCTTGGACGAGTCTTTGACTATATGATCCTTACTGCCATATTCAAAATAGCCATAGTTCTTAGTTAAAGATAATTTTGATGGGGAAGAGTGTTTACCTTTTCTATCCTTCTTGTCTTTCTTGTAAAACTCTTTTCTTGGCCATTTATCCCATCTCTTATGCTTCATCATTCTTTTGAAGCCTCCGGCAATAAGTGCCATGGGACCTTCTTCTAAGTCCGATGAACTCAGATTTTCTTCTCTACTTTACGAGGCCTTCGAGTGCAATATTCTTTTTGGTGCCGACGTCGGTGTCCTCTTCTTCCGAGATGGATCTCATGGGTGAGTAGCTTCCCAATGAGTTTGTCCGGTTTTAAGAAAGAGAGGTTCCGAGCTTCCTTTATGGCTGTCCTCATTGGACCCCATCTTCTCTTGGGCAAGCTTCTTAGTATCTTTCTTCACATTTTCTCATGGGAAATCTTTCGACCCGGAGATTTGAGATTGTTAGTAATCTCGGTGAAGCGGATGAACATCCGAGTGATGTTCTCTTCGGCTCCATCTTGAACAGCTCATATTTGTGAAGATATTGGCTTATCTTCACTTGTCTAACTTGGCTTGTGCCTTCATATCTCGTTGATAAGAGTATCCCACACTTCTTTCGCTGTGTCACAGGCTGATACTATGTTGTATTCCGCTAAGGCGATGGCGTACATCAGAATGTTCATGGCCTTGAAGTTCTTTACGAACTTTTATGCCTCTTCGATAGTGTACTCGACCTTTGCTTTAGGCAAGAGTCTTGTTTCTTCCGTCTTCATTGGAATGTAGTTGCCTTCTTGTATGATGTTCAATACATCTTCATCGTGATCTAGTAGAAAGCATTCCATGAGCTTCTTCAGTGTACAAAATTTGATCCTTTAAACTTTGGTGGTCTGCTGGAAGGTCTTCCTTTATCCAACTCTCCATTGTTCGGAGCCATTTGATCTTTAACCCTTTGGATGGTTAGATCCTTTCGAAAGGCTAGGCTCGATATCAAGTGAAGCTTTGCTCTTGGAGAGAGTTAGTCACCCTAGAGGGGGTGAATAGGGTGATGAGGAAATTTAAGCAATAAATGAAAGAATAAAGTCTAAAACTGACTTTGATGCAATCCGAGTCTAGATTGAACTCGGAAAAATGATAAAGTAGAAATTACGTGGAAACCCTCATGGGGCGAGAAAACCACGGCCGGTGCTAATCCAAGCACCAAGTCAAATCCACTATTTTGAATCCACAAAATACAGTAGATAGACTCCACCAGAATTGCTCCCTTAGACAATTCCTTACAAGGTTTTTCCTTGACTCGAAATTCCCTTATCCGATCTAGTACTTCCAAACCGAGGTAACCTTTACAGCTAGGGACAACTGAGCTGAGTTAACCCTTACAGCTCAGCCAATGGACCTTACTCGAGAAAGTCGAATGAAAGTTGTGACAGATTACAAGACCTTACAACTCGGAAAGATGTTAAAGTACATAATTGGAGTTGTAAGTGGAAGATTGAATATGAATACAAAGACTTTTGCTTAAGTATTGACAAATAATTTCAGCAATCTTCAAGTCTTGAGAGTTGGCTTCCATTTATAGATGACCAAGCGAGTAGCCGTTGTGACTATCTTCGATTAGAAGTCCTCTGCTATCGTTGTAACGGTTTTTCGAGTCACTCGAAAAGATCCGTTGAGTTGTGCAACGGCTCTTGACTCCTTAGAATATCCCAATCCACTTGGTGGTGTCCGTAAAGTTAGGCGGAAACCACCGTTGAGCTTAGTGTTAAAGATTTTGAGTTTTGGAAACAGACAACCTTGACACGATCTCCGGGCCTTGGTCGAAGTAGAAAAAGCCTTGTCTGCTTGGTGATTTGACATCTTAAAGCCGGTTACTTTTGTAGTTCAAACGTAGGATAACCTCGTTTAAATAACCTTCAAAAGTTAATCAAATTTTGTTTCTCAAAGTACAAAATACTTTGGTCCAAGATTAAACACAGATAATAATTTAATTAAGATAATTAAGTGCATAATCATCTCGAGTGAGAAAGGAATGGAATTTTACGAGTCTAACATTCATTGTACTCAAATTCCATCCGAGTCCTGTCTGAACTTGGAATATGAAGTTAGACCTGTGTTTAAACGTGTTAGAACGAGTGTTTGAACATGCGATATATTTGAGTGTTGTCCGAGTGACTCGGAACTACGAGATGTGAAAAGATGAGCAAGAGTATGCTTTCTAAGTCACTCGAAACAAATGAAAACTTATGCGGTAGTTTACGTGACACTCGAAAAGGTTACTGTATCACTCGGAAAAGTTTTTGTATCACTTAGAATGACTTGTAATCAAAACTTATGAGAGATGGAGTTTATACCGATTCCTTGACAGTCATTCAGAATGTTATACATGCAAAATCTGAGTCTTCACCCATACTTCAAAAATAATTTTTAAGATAAAACAATTAATAAAATCGCAAATCAATTTGATTTAATTCATCTTTAACTTAACTTAATAAAATTCGTAACTTTAACTCGAGAGGTCCATCCCTACTTTTAAAAATGAATCTTCAAAATCCTTAAATCATTCTTTAAAACTTTATAAAACCTATGAGAAGCATTCGTGGGGAAGCTCGACCCGGCCTCGGTTTGGGTCGGAAGTCGTGGTTCCTACTATATATTAGTAATCGGCTCATTCAAGTCGGCTTTAGTTTGGTTTAGTTTGGGGTCGGGTCATGTTCGAGTCATTGCGATTCGGTTGAGTTTCGGATTAGGTCGTGTTACCGTTAGGATTGGGTTCGGGTTCGGGTCAGGTTGACTTCGGCCCAACTTGTATTTGGTTGAATAAGTTCATCTTATAAAGACAAAACACTTTGGCGAAAAATATTAAGGTCTGGTTCGGTTCGGTTCGAGTTGGATTGGGTCCGATTGATCTTAATTTGACTTTTTCGGTTTGGGTTTCAGCTCATTGGTTCGGGTCAGGTCACTTTTTCCAGGTATATATATATATATATTCTATTATTATGAGTAAGGAAGACAAAAAAATTAGATAGATCAAATTTGTATAATATCCATCACGAATTTTCGTATCAACTTACATGAGGTTATATTTGTGTTCGGTTGACTTATGGTAATTGTGAAATCCTTTCTATAACAATCATTATGACATAATCATCTCACCTTGCTTTGAACCCTATACCTTAACCATTGTTGACTGCTAAAGGAGCATCACTAACTCTAGTACATAATAATTCATAAATTTATGTGAATTATAATAATCTGTCATTCTCATCCCTTATCTACTCCAACATTACCTTATTGGTATTCTTTCTTTCATTCAACCATTGACGTTGAAATTTCTCCTCTTGCTCCCATTAATGTTCTTTGTAATACTTATTTTGTATCTATTATCTTTTCAATATTTAATGACTCATTTTCCTCATAAGAAACCTTTATATGTTACTTGACCTTGTTACTTCTTTAAAATTACCCTTCTCTTACTCCACTACTAATGAAAGAGAGTTTTCCTCAACTTTACTCATGAAGACCAAAATATTAAACTTCTTGTATTACATTATTTATTCATTTTCAAAGAGAATAACCCTATTCAAAAGAAAAAAATAATAATTAATAGTAATTCTTGTAATTGAGTATTTAACTTTTTCTCAAAATTTTTTTATATCGTTGCTAATTACTTCTATATGCATATTTGGGTTGTTGAGACTAATTTGCTTTATCTATGCATTCATTGCACCTCTTAACTCCATTAATTTTTACGATTCAGTCTAGTGAAGTCTAAATTTCATTCCGGTACCCTGTACCAAAACTAGGAACCTTACCCTTACCCTATTTGACCGGTTCCTGAATTTTAGGAGCCTTACCCTTACCCTTACCCTTACCCTTACCCTTACCCTTACCCTCGGGTTCCGGTTCCGGTTCCAGGGTACCCTATTTATAACAAGATATTAAGAAAATACCTATTTCGTAATGAGAGCACCGATGAGGACGAAGCCACAAGGAAGAGTTGGGACTAGGACTGGGAGGAAGGAAGGAGGTGACGCCAACGCCGATGAGGACTGGGTGGAGGTCAACGAGCAGCGAGCAGAGAGAGAGCGAGCAATGCGAAATGAAGGAGCGAGAACGAGCAACGCGAAATGAAGGAGCAGAGCGAGCAACACGAAATGAAGTTCGATTCGTCGAGAGAGCGGACAACGCGAGTCAACGAGCAACAGCAGAGAGAGAGCGGAACAACGCTAGTCAACGAGCAGTAGTAGAGAGAGAGTAGAGCAACGCGAGGGGAAAGAGAGCAGAGCAACGCGAGAGAGGCGAAATGAAGGAACGCGAAATGGAGCAATGCGAAATGATGAGGAGGAAGGAGATTATGGTTTCTAATAAGTTGGACCACACATTAGAAATTCAAAATTAAAAATTTCATGGGCCTCAAAACTGAAAATTTTAGTAACGGGTTCGAGTACCCACGGTTCTAGGTTCCGAGTTCCGGTTCCGGGGTTTGATTTTAAGATCCTTACCCTTACCCGTTTGACGAGTTCCTAAATTTTAGGAACCTTACCCTTACCCGTTTGACCGGTTTCGGTTCCAGAACCTTACCCGTTTGATCGGTTCCGATCCGGTTCCGGGTATCCATCGGTTGTGCTCACCCTCGTATACTACTATGACTCTTACTCATCGGAACTTCATAATGTCATAGGCGAATTTTTCCCAAAATGGATGGAAAGGTACTACCATGAAAATCCCCAATCTACCTAGTTTATTTGTAGTCTTTCACCCTATTATCTATACTCGATAAACAATCCCGCTCTAGCTGTATCAATCCTCATAGTTAGTTGTTATTTCCTAATAAAAGTGTATTTGCATTTAGAGATATTTTGTAATAGTATCAAGTATCGTTACTTTGACCATTTGGAATTTCTTAAATTGTTGTTCAGCTTACATCTCATGTAGTTGGCTATCATTTTCGCTCAAACATTCATTAGCTGATTTATTCTTGTTATTCCTTAGTAACGATAATCGGGACAAGTCTGTATTACTTTTTGTAGTTTATATTTGATGATATTTCATGTTGTTACTCATCAAAATTCATCCCATATAAAGTTGTTTTAATTTATCTTATGCCAATACTTGTTAGCCTAAATTATTCTACCCTTGTTTATCGATTCTTTAATTCCATAATGATTTTTTGGTTATTGGATTAAAAAAAAATTGTACTTTGGGGGTTTAAACGATTATATACCATACTACAACATTGACCATCCATGCACTGTATCTGCATCGGTATTTAGCATACCTAAATAAAACTCGTTTTTGGACAACTTTAAATTAAAATATGATGTATAATTGTCCAATACATAAGTGGCATAGTTTAGAAAGAATAAATACCCCTAAAGTACACTGCATGGATAATCAATGTTATAGTATGGTATATAATCGTCCAAACCCCCAAAGTAAAGTTTATTTTAATCCAATAACCCTATTTTTGGAACTAATATTCGAATATATCTTTCTCTTACTGTCTCTCTCATGGAGTCTTCTTATTACCTCTCCCATGGAAATCTATTATAATAAGAGTATTCTTCACTCAATCTATTCCCTACAAAGTTATTTCCGTACTCATTATTTCCCTTTTTGTCATTTATATTGAAATTGTAATTTTCTTTATAATATCATCAATTAAGTCTTCCCAATAATTTCTCCTTTGACTGCTTAATAGATCACCAATTCAAAACTTTAAACCAGCTCATCTAACTGCTACCAATTCTCCTAGACTATGACCTTACCATCTATATCATTTTTTTTGTCACATACATGTTATCTTTTTCAAGACAAACAATATTGCCTCCAAGCCTTCTCTTTTAAGCTCGTCAAATTAATATTCATATAATCCTACACTAATATTAAACCATAGTTTTAATAATACTTATGATAGTAAAAGTTTAAATATACTTTGTTGTTTTGTATCTTAGTTATGTTTTTAGAAAGGACACTTTAAATGTATTAAATCGATATTTTTTAATGGGTTTAAAATAAACATTTCAAATATTATGCACTTTCTTATCTAGTTGGTCTAGACTGCTCATGTAGCTTTTTACAGTAAAACAGTTAACATGAATGATATAGGATCACCATTTATTAGATTTAAAGGATTTCATGCTATCGGTTCTTATTATATACTATGTTTGATATGGTTGAGTAAGTGATTAAAAAAGGAAGAAATGGAAAAGACTAGGATAATGAATAAGTCATCATGGGTATCAATTGGGACACAAGGCTAAGTTTGAACATAAGGGATGCAAGGCAAAGGTTTGCTTGAAAATGAAATGAAGCCAGTTATGTGAGGCTATGGAGACATGTGTAGGTGAAGTCGTGAAAACAATCAATCTAAAAGTCTTAAATTCGAATAACACAAGGGCGTGAATCTTATACCCTAATGAAATTTATTTAAAACTCTTGTCAATATATCATTAAATATTATAGTTAGACAATTCATTACATTCTACATCCAACTTAAACATGTGGTCATTTTAGAAGGTGAGTATTATTTCGAGTATCCAAGGTATGCATTAATGTGCCCTCTTATGAGCAACTAATTTATATATATATTCTAATAATATTATACTATTTTAGCCTAGTTTATAACGTTTATCTATTGCATTTAACAACAAAGTAAAGCCTCATCATCCGCATATTAGAGATTTTGTCATTAAGGAGATTAGAGCATCGAGGTGCCGAAGGCGGGTGGTTAGGCTGCGGCTGCGTGGCAACGAGGTCGTAGGCCAGCAGCATCGGTAGAGACTAAGGGAGTTGGGAGAGAGAATGGGCTAGAGAAATTTGTTGCTTTCGGTATTGACATTTCTAGCCAACCCCCCACCGGCCTCTAATTCAAAGGCCCAACATGCTAATTCGGTTTTGCTTCTTCTCTGTTTTCTTATTTTTATCTAATCAATAATTAATTCATGCCTATCTTAAAAATACTTAACCACATGACTAATTTTTATCCATACAAATGGCTTAGTTTAAAATCACATATTTTCTTTTGTTTATCTTTTTTTAATCACTAAGTAAATCGATAAATTTTCCAACTTAAAATTTGTGTTGTTCAAATATATGTATATATCTCGTGAATTCGTATGAATATTTAGATAATTATCTATGCTAAAAAGTATAATAAATAACAAAATAAATTATTTAATTTTTATACATCTCGACATGTTTACAATTTCATACGGCTCACTTGCTCTACCAAACAATATATTCTACAATTACTATAAAATTGAAAACAATTAAAATAATTTAATTCTAATTAATTGATAGAGTGTTACATTCTCCCTCTTCTTAAAATAAGTTTCGAGAACGAAACTGTGCTACGTTTGGAATAGTGAACGATAATGAGTTTTTTCTTCCTATATTTTCCTTTGAATAACTCCATATTGTATTTACTTTGATCTGATTCGTTCTGTAGACTTTACTATGCCTAGAAACATTAATTCCAATAGAAACATTTATATTTAACTAAGCTTCACATAAAGCTTATCATTTGTTAAAGTCTATAATACAATTCTCAAATATTTTGTGTATTCTTCCGAATTCAAATCAATTAGACAGTTCTTATGTATAACTTCAAACCTTAGTATTTCTTCTATGGTAGCCTTATATACATGGGATATATTTGGGGTTCTATATCTAATTGACATGTAACATTCGATAATATAGAAGAATGCATAACACTCGAATAATTAATATGATAATGGCCTCGAAGTGAAATATAAGCCTGCCTTATTCCTGAATCAACAATTTCCTTCTTCTTCATCACATAGGCGCTTTCTAAATTTTCATGGGTTCTATGCAACTTTAGTTTTATTGTTGTTCTCTAATCATGTACTTGATGTTCCTCAAGTTTCCTTATTATCAAAATCTTGTAAACTTCATTTCATATTTGCAGTTTTCACTATTCCCACAAATCATCACGTAATCTATGCACTCTTGTGCCTATGTATAATAAATACCAAACTAGCCCAATTCTTATTATTAATAGTTCGTTGAAACCCCAAATAATATCGTTGAAATCACTTGTATTCATACGAACCTTTTTACTCCTAACTTAATTGTCTTTACACTACTATATCAAAGTCACAATTTGACACCGATATCACTTCTATAACCCCCGCCTCCAACTTAATCTCTATTAAAACCTACTCATTAAATAAATACATTATAATAACGCAATGGAAAACCAAGTCATTTGAGGGGCGTTACTGTTGTCCCACGAGAGACTAGCTAAGTATAGAATAACACTTTAATCCTTTCATTTTCACCAAACACTTAAACTTAAAGTTTCATAACACTATAATTGACATTTACATTATAAACCGTTAGTTATAAGTTCTTTTTTTCTCTAAAAGACAGTTTACCATTCTAACAAAATCGCCCATCAACTTGGATAAAACTCCACAAATCAATTAAAGTTGTACAAGCCTCTTGACCAAAAGCTAATTATAATATACTCGAGAGTAAGACTCAAATAACTAAACACTTTTTTATTCCTTTGTCCCGGTCATTTTTGCTAAACATTAGCATGCTTTTTCTCCTAAAAACAATTACAAAATATAAAAATAGGAATGAGACATAGGCCCGAGTAGGTTACACTTATATTGTAAAAGTATATTTATAGGAGCCAATGAGCACTTGTAAATATAAAAAAGCTATTCATGTGCAAAATTGCAGTAAATTTATTATGCAGTCATTATTGTCATAGTTTAGGACCCATATGTACATGCGGTTGCTTGTTGCGATTCCGTGAGATAATCATATATGTATAAACAATTCATTTATCCTGATCGATCAAGGAGGGTCCCTGTCAACCATAACTGTATAATCAATTTACTTGTGAACTATTTGTTGTGAGTTATGAACTGGGTCCTAATGGTTTCAATGCTTAAATTAAGCCTTTAAACTCATTAAATAAGTTAAACATTTCAGAAAGGTACAAGAAATAACGTACCTTGAGATGCTAGAACCCCTTTTAGACCTCTGTTAAGATTCTTTCTTTGATGTAAGCCTTGCTCCATTTAACTTTAGCTTGCAACGTTATAACTCTTTACAACTACTTACAGCTTCTTATAGTTACTTACACGTCCTTACAACTTCTTACAAGTATTGACATCTCCTTATATTTCCTTATAGATTTTTATAACTAACTTCACAACTATCTTACAATTTCGATACATTGTTTACAACTCCTTACAACCGCTTACAATTCCTTACAACGTCTTACATCTCCTTACACCTATTTACAACTCGTTACAATTTTCTTTACATCTCCTTATAAGCTTACACCTCCTAACAACCAAATGGAACAGGGCCTTAGTCTCTATGTTCGCAAGTTAACTTTTATTAATTTTCCTGTTCTAATAGCATATCATTTTATAATTGGCAAAAACTTAATGAACTAATGAACTATAATTATAAATTTCTTTATTATTATTATTATTATTATTATTATTATTATTATTATTATTATTATTATTATTATTATTATTATTATTATTATTATTATTATGATTGTTGTTGTTGTTGTTGTTATTGTTGTTGTTGTTGTTGTTGTTGTTAATGTTAATGCTTATTTCTATTTGTTTCACGCTCTTTGTGTTCATTTCTTCTCTTTTATATTTATTTTTACTATATATGCTATTTCTATTTGTTTATCCGAAACTTGGAAAAGGCCCTTAATTCTATTAGAATTAAGAGATATATATAAAAGAGTTTTTTGCTTTATGTGGAAAATAAATTTTTGTAATTCCTTCTTCTCCATCTCTTTAAAGAAAAATGACGTTCTTCGAGGAAAACTAATTGGGTATTCTCTCAATTTTCTCTACAAAGATATGAAAGGTATATTATATCTTAGGTTTGTCTTTGCCATAGTTAAGAGCGTTACTTATGAGATTGACAGCTAATACCTTAAAAGTAGTGTTCTTTTCCCTCCTTAAGCCTTCCAAATTGTCTCACAAATCTTAGTGATTTATCCATTTTTTACCAACAATCATAAAGTAATATCATGGCACCGACTTCAAATGATGGAAAGACGAGATGATATGTTTCTTCTTGTCAATTTGAAAATTGCTTACATCTTGGACATAAGTGTACAACCTATCTCGGATACTACACCGGAGAAGGAGAAAATAACATACCAAAAGAAGAATCGCAAAGAAGATGAGTTCATGTGTAGGAGGCACATTTGCACATTTTTTCAAATCGTTTGTATGCGGTTTACATACTCTCCTATCAAAATTTGGAAATCATTAAAAACTAAATACAACACCGAAAGATAAGATATTGATAAATTTTTGATAATGAAATATTTTGATTTTGAGATGTCCGATTCAATTCCTATATTTGACCAAATGCTTGAGTTACAAGTGTTGGTGAATGGGCTTTGTAGTCTTAAAGTGAACATTCTTAAGTCATCACAATTGTGGACAATAATCTTAAAATTTTCTACTACTTGGAATGATTACATGACGAAACTTTTGTATTCTACCGAGGAATTTACTTGTTGAAAAGATCTTAAGACATCTCTAAATTGAGGAGGAATTTAGAAATAGAGATGTTTCAAATCTCCCTTACAGTTCAAAGGTGAACGATGGGTAGGGATGGCATGGGGCAGGTATAGCTATACTCGCAGGCATACACATTTTCGAAAATCATCTGCATACCTATACCCATACCCATACTCATACCCACAACGTTTTCAAAATCTATCCCCACATCCATTACCCATCGGGTATTTCAAGTGCATATAGATGTTAAACAATAATACCCCTCGGGTTTTATACTCGCGTATTTTGGCATTATTGTAAGAGTCATGACTCGTCTAATAGGAGTGGATCGACTTTTCCAACAAATGTCGGTTTCATGTGAGATGTGCTCATCCACAGAACAGTAAGGCTTTTGAAAGAGAGATTAAAGAAATAATCCATTGGTGATATTTAAGAAATCATTTTATTTTCAAAAGCCATTTTAGAAATCTTGAGATGTAATTTTTAGTTAGAAGGGCTAAAATAAAAATATGGTCGCCGCAAAGCTGAAGTGGCCAAACAGACTAAAGTCATCTAGAGTAGGGGCTAAGCCCAAATGGAAGCTGCGAGTCGGGGTTCTCCCGCCGGAGCTTCGTCTAGCACCGGCCATTTGGCCGGTATTACCGAGGCAACTCGGTTAGATGGCTCGCCACTGTCAGCTAAAAGTTTCATTTTTTACTAATTCTTATAAAAAAATGCCTACATATAATTATGTTAAAAGATTTTAAAAGCTGGAGTCGCTCGTCAGTTTTGAAAATAAAAACTAACTAAAATTGAAGAAGGACTTCATCAATCTTAAATAAATAATCCGATGTTCGCGATTGCAGTACGAAACAAATAAGAACACTCTTCATTATGTTCTTCAAAAGACAACCTCTAATAATTGAAAAGGTGTGTTTAAAGCACGTTCATAAAGTCAAGCAAACAACGAGGCAAAAGGCATAAATTAAAGGCAAACAAAACATGATGTAAATCGATAAATAAAGTATTGAAGTGAAAGTAATAAAGAAAGTGGTAAATGAAAGAAAAGTGATAACAAAAATTACATCGGGTAGGGTGGAAAATCAAGAGATTACATCGTTAATCCACAATACGAAAAGTAATAAAAGGATGAAAATTAAATAAAATACAAAAATAAACTCTTGGATGGTGGAAGCACGCCCTCAAGTTGACCCACCTGCTAGGCTTGAATTGCGATCGGATTTCGGCATGGTGACGGTATAGAGGTGACAAGAAAAAGAGGCAAAAGTAGGCCTTTTTACAAAAGGTTTCGAAAGAGGTTTTTGAGAGAGAATGAGAGAGAGTGTAGAGAAGAGAGAGTGTGAGACAGAAAGAGAGAGTTTCAACAGCTTGGGGGATTTTCCAGTTGCCAATGGTGTTTAAAATGAAGGGAGGGGAGACCTCTATTTATAGTAAAGTGTAAGGTTTAGAAAACCCTAAACCTAGCCCCAAAGCCTTTGATTAAGAGATAAACCAAGCCCAAAATTTCAGAAGTGGGTAGAGGAGACTCGGGAAGCTGAACCGACCAAACCGACATTGTTCGGGAGGGTTCGTGAGCTGGCGCCAGCACCGCCCCTTTGACCATTCTCGTGGTCTTGAAAAGCATGTTGAGTTTAGGTAGATGCATTTTCGGATGTTTTTGTCATTGATTGGCTTCTTGTGGACTCGAATACGTTTTATCACTATACTTTAGTCCGATCTTGACATGATATTGCATACTAAACTAGAGTTTCATCATTAAGCTAACAAAAACAAGTAAAGTAAATAAATAGAGAAGGGATAACACTTTTTAGGTCTCTACAGTTAGTCCCCACTTTGACCGAGTCCGAAAGACTTAGGTTAAGATTAAAGAGTACTTATTTGTTTAATTGGCGTCACCTTGGTTCCGAGTTGTGTTCGTGAATTTGGGGTGCTTGAAATTGGTCATCCCGTGACATGAACTCGACAAGAGGGCCTAGACTTCACTTAGGTAGTGAAGTCCGAAATCCAACTATATGGTTCCACAAAGCTTGGCTTGATCAAAAGTCCTAAAGTTCGGATGAGGGGCCTAGACCATTTCTTGGATTGAAGTTTAGCTACATAATTCTACACTAATAATTTGTTAGTTGATAATCAAATATATGAAAGTGTAGTTTCTACCATAGTACATTGACAAAAAGGATATGATACGGATGCTTTATATACGTAGTGAGAGGATGAGCATCGAGGATTGGCTCGAACTTGACTAATGGAGTCCGAAGTCCGGTTGGCTAATTTTAGAACTTAGCTAGTTTAAGTCCTCAAGCTCGGATTTATATGCCTAAAATTTACCATGTACTTAATCTAAAGCTTGTCAATGGCCTTGAACTTGACTCGGGTAGTGAAATCGAAGTGCAATGGGGGTGCTCGAATTTGACCATGCTTCGATTTGAAGTTTGTTAGGGTATCCTGACCTTAGTTTGATCAATGTCTTGAAGCTCGGATGAGGGGCTACACTTGACCATGTCTTTCTCTAAAGCTTGCCTACGAAATTTTTATACTAATAGTTTAGCCGATAATTGAATGTAAATAGATTCTAGTGTTACCTAAAAATGATCTATAACCGGATCATGTTTTAAATGTACTACCTTGAATTGGTAATTAGGACGACCTAAGGCCTTGGTGGATATCTTAACCTTAACCACTTTGGGATCCGAAGCTCAATAGAGTGTCTAAACCTTCACTTGCTCTTCGATTTGAAGCTCGACAAGGTGTTTGAACCTTGATTGCTCTTAGGCGTGAAGCTCAATTAAGGCCAACAGGGTGCAGTCTTTGGAAAAGAGGGTGATGGGGGTCTTTTTGTGAGAGTTTGGCTTTAAATTTTGAGAGGGGATGGATTAAGATGCAATAAAAGAAGAAGGGAAAGTTTGGAGAGCATCCAAGATCATATTCAAAATCAAACACAAGCAAACAATCCGACCGAGGTGCATGGAACTCCAAAGCCGGCGGCCTTGCTTGTTTTTGTGGTAGCAGAGCTTGGCTGGGGCTAAAATATGTGGAAATACAACCTAACACAATGAACAACAAGTGAAAAAAGAACAACCACAAATGAGGATGAATTTGAGGGGAGGGGGAGAATTTTAAATCCGAGCAAACATAAACTAAAAGCTAGCAAGGATAAGGCACACCACCAAGATGGGTTTTATGGCTTATAATTGGGTACTAATGGATAAGGCGCACTACCATTAGTACCTAATTAGCCTCTTTGACACCACCTAACCTAGCCAAAATTAGGATAAGCAACACATCCACTGATTTTTTACAAGGCAGTACACTAACTATATGTAGTGCTTACAAAATGATGCTTAGAGCTCCAAACCCTACGTCCTAATTACAAGTTTGTCCTCATAAAATACTTAATACATTCAGCTTGCGAAGACAATAAAGTATAAAGCATAAAGCACATTCAAAAGCAACCAACACAAAAGGTGAAAGGGACAATCGCCGCTTTCACTGTTCGAGCGGTGATCTAGTTCTCCTTCCAATGGCCATATCTCCTTGGGAACTTATCCAAATGTTTCTCCCTGGGCATTGATGGAAAACCTAAATTGTCCTCTTTCAACGCATATACTGTTTGCTTGATTTGGCCTCAAATTTAAGAAGTTATCCTAGGAAGAGTTGATAAAGTTCAACCGGGTATCCTAAACTGCGACTTTGGTAAAAGTGACTCAACTTTATTCATTCTGATTTTTATGGACAATCCAAGATTCCTCCTTAGGAAAGGACTCATCAAGGTGGTCTCACACAAAATTTGAAGTCCCCATTCCTTCTCAATTGTGAGACATGAAGCTCAAAAATCTACTAAGCATGCGCCTAAACTGGGACGGTCCGTGGCATTTTATGTTTGACTTCAAACGATCATATCTTCTTGGGTTTAACTCCAAATGCTGATCCAAAGGTATCGTTGAAAATCTATGAATGTAAGCTTTCCATCCATATTCCTTTTGCCTCTATTGACCAAGAAATGAGGAATACATGACCTAAAATGTGACCACACTGTGAACCGACTTTCGAGGCCTTGTTGACTTTGATTACTTGGCTTCAAAAATTATGGTCACCAACTTGGATTAAAAAACCAAGAAGTTCCCATTAAATTGGACATGTTGAAGTTCCGCCATGCCCAATTTCAAACTAAGAATCCGAGCCTTGCTAGATTAATCATGCTTGAAATTGGCCCTTGATACGCCATGGCCATTGGTGGTCATTCGGAAACTAACCGAACTTCAATCGGTTGTAACTTCCCGATCACAGCTCCGTTTTGGCTCCAAAAGATATCATTGGAAAGCTTAAGAAGTTAAATTTCCAATGACATCTTGTACACACTAGTTGACCAGGTAGATTAGGAGTTATACCCTAAAGAAGTCGGATTGCCGAAACTAGACCAATTCCGTAGGACTTGAATAATTGGACCTCTCTTGTTATTTTATCTAGCCTAACTTGAAATGCCCATAATGTCTCATGTAACTCGACATCTTAAGGTACTTCCCTTCAAATTTTGAAGTCTAAACTCTTTGCCTTAGGTGAATTAAGGCTCTTTGAAAACGCAATAATGGACGTCACTTGGCTGGAAGCTTCGGCGCTTTGCGCTAGGGAGAACAAAATGACTAGCTCGGTTCAGCCAAGCCTTGGATTGCCCTCCCCACTGGGGTATGTTATAGATGAGAGTCGTAGGTCCATTAGTGTCCGAACCTTGACTACTCTTGGGCCTAAAGCTCGATGTAGTGTATAAACCTTGAGCCCTCTCGGACATGAAACTTGACGTTTATCCACTTTCATCAGAATAGGACCGAATACTTGTCTTCATATAAACAATTTGGCAGGACTTGGTCGTTGGATGACCTGAAATCTAGGGAATGACCTAAACTTGACTTGCTTGAAAATATGAAATTCAGTGGGGTTACATGCCCCATCTTTTTGTTAATTTTTGAGCTTTTAGTTTGTATGCTAATAACCCCTTTGTTTGCAAGACGGATGATTGGTGTCTCTTCCTGAGTATTCTTAGAGTTGTTACGGTGGTATGATGCTTTCCATCATGAACCCCCACGTTCTTCTTGGGTGTCGAGTCTAGCTTTTCTCAAGTGTTGGAGAGTCGACGAGCTTTGACTTTCCTGGTTGATTTTCTTTGACGGTGATCATGTCGGTGGCATTCCCGTAGTTGACTTCATGAATAATTCTTGTATGGTGATTTGTATGTTAATTGTTATTTTAAAATTTTAATTAATGTGAAGAGATGAATGCAAGACTCTATTCTAAATGTAATATTTTATTTATATGATGAAAAAAATTCATAAAGACAAAGATAAAATCTCACTTTAGTCCCTACTTCCTAATGTAGAGCTTAATGAAAAAAAAGGTCGCTTGAACCGTAGTATGCTTGCTACTCGAATGGTGAAACCCGGGTTTGATGGTCCGGAGCTGGGTCAAAGTTGCATGCTTCCCAATTAATTTTTGCCTCTCTGGATATGGCAAAGTAGCTTCTATTAGGAATTAGAAATT
Organism: Talinum fruticosum; assembly: GCA_021018815.1. Taxonomy (NCBI): domain Eukaryota; kingdom Viridiplantae; phylum Streptophyta; class Magnoliopsida; order Caryophyllales; family Talinaceae; genus Talinum; species Talinum fruticosum. The sequence continues at coordinate 4,202,962 of JAITYX010000010.1, read as the reverse complement.
GGAAATTTGGAACAAGATTAGGATTGGGGCTTGACCTCATGGGCTTCTTACGTATCCACTATAGTGAAAACCAAGCGTTCATAGTTTAAAAAAGGTATTCATTGGTTTTTTTTTGGAAATAGGAAAAGGAAATAGACCTAGGATGGATTTAAAATAGGGAAATGAACACTATATTGGAATCGGTGATGAGTAATGGACTCATTAGATGGTAAAGTATATTGTTTCACAAGAGTTGTCCGGACATACACATAATCTCTAGTTGGTTGCGACTTTTGTGAATGTCTACTCCTCTTCTATAAGCATGCCAAAATCTTAGAGTGTTTCAAAGTCTATGAAAGGTAACAACTTCAAGTGCTGATAATAGGTCGGTTTTAAGTTTTTTGATAATAAGTCTAACCTGGTCCTTTTTAGAGGGTCGATCTGTCATGTGGACGGCCTTGACCCTCCAACGATTGAGGAAATAAGTGAATCTCTCTTTGCATCCTTGATTGATCAGCTCTAGGTTCCGAGATCAATATTGTAAGACTATTGATGTAAGAACCTCTTGCAGAGATGCTGCTAATTTTGAAGTTGTGTAGGCCAACAACAATGTACTACTTCATGACGTCATTGTCAAACGTCCATAAAAAGATGACATTGTATGTATCTTCTCGTACACTTGTCAAGGTTATTGCCCCTACAAAGTTCCTCATGTGGTGTTGAGGGTTTTCGGTCCCTTTGAATTTGAGCCCTGTTGTCTTGTGTATCTATGTAATTTGTTTTTTGATGGCCTATTTCTATTTTTGCTTGTGCTCATTCAAATTTGTTTGAAATGTTGAAGTTCATTATTTTGGTATTGATAACCTAGTTGGATAACTCCTTTATATCCAGAATGATTGGACTAAGAATATATTTGGGATACAAAGATATTCTTCGCCAACAACCTGAGCTTGACATTAACTTTAGACTAGTTTTTATTGCTCCTTTTTCTTTATTGCATTACTCCTGAGTGCCTAGTGAAATCGCAAATTAACCTGCATATGAAATACTGCTAGAACATGATTATAGAATGTCCTACTTGAAGTATGCCAAGAAATGCAACAAAAGCATACAGACTTATTGCTAATGACAGAATGAACGAGTTGTTCTGTTTCTATTGCTGTTGTCTGTTGTCTCAGTTTTATTTTTCCTGTCATGCTGCTAAATGTTATTTTTATTTGATGATTTGATTTGCATTCTCATTCTTTGTTTTCCGCATGTATGGATGCTTTTTTCATTGTTTAGATAGTCAATGTTCTCGACAAAGCGGCTCGAAAGCATCCTCGTGGTGATAGCATACATGTATTATGGGATTTCCTGATGATTACTATATTCTTTTTAGCATGTTTTATTTCAAGTCTTTTAAAAAAATTATTTTATGCGTTGTAAACCTTATGTATACGTTATCGCCTGTTCATTAGCATGACTTTTAATTTTGAGAATGTTGAGGTCTCCTCATGTTATATAGCCAGCTCTTTTATTTAGTCTTGTGCCTTTGTTTGAGGTGTGAGGGTCTTTACATGAATTGTCAAACTTTGATGAATGGTCATTTTTTTTTTCTCGAGAAAATGGTCATTGAAACACTTTTGCTTTGCCTTTCAAATTTGGGCTCTTCTGAAAGTAGTGTTTCTGCTTGTCTTGAATTGGATTCTTTTCGTCATGGTGGTGTCCCTGTTGGATGTTTTGTATCCTGGTGAACGCATAATATAATGAAAATGTTTCACTTATTTATACCAGAGCTCCTGTATTTTGGTGGTTTACTTTTGTAGATTTACTTGGTTTGCAAGAATATCAACATCTAAACTATTTATTTTTATGTTAAGTTTAAAAAGGTTCTTATTAGCCATTTGTTTAGGAATTACGTTATCTCTTTCAAAATAGTATGTTCATGAATTATAATATCTTAGATTGCTTGCTTTCTCTTTTACATCGATTTGGTGTTTAAGAGATCAATACCCAAGATATTCTATTTATATGTGGTGGTGCATTTGTTGACCTGGAGAAAACTATATCGGAAAGGTGTGCCACATCATCCCATTCTTTTCATGTGTCCTCTCATTTTTAGGTCACTCAAGTATCCCCTCTTTGATGAGAATAATACTTTTGTTTCTTTTCCTTAGACGTCATGATTCTTCAATTGGTTTTGGTGCACTAGTACGTGCTAACATAAGATCTGGTGGCACGACAAGTGCTGTGGTGATTTCTTCGTTGTTGAAATTGGTGAGAATTACAATGCTTGATAGCAGAAAATATCCCAATGTTCCAGTCTATCTATTGTGTTTGGGTTTGAGCAGATCAGTGAGTTTACTAACGTATTTCATTAGATGATTGTTGCTGCCATAGTTCATTATCTGCCTTTGGGGTTTTCTTTGTGCTCCAATAACCAGTAAGAATTATAATGTGCTGATAGTAGAAAAATCCCAATTATTCCACTCTATCTGATTTTGTTTGGATCTGAGCAGATGATTGAGCTTTATTAAATGATCGATTTTTCTGACGTAGTTCATTAGCTGCCTTTCGGGTTTTTTTTTTTTTTTTTGTTGTGCTCTTTTTAATGTTAAAGTTTACCTGTTTATAACATTGCAGGTGGAGAGCAGTGATCTTTTTTCTTATGGCCTCATACCTGAATTTGTCGGGAGATTTCCAATTTTAGTGAGTTCGTCGTCTCTGCATGAGGATCAACTTGTCTAGGTTCCTTTTGAATTCCCTGTATATTGGTTACTCATGTTGACTTCTTGCCCACTCCAAGTATTGTGAATTACTACATGTTTCATGCTATTTGGTAGTTCTTTTCCTTTGACTGTTATATGCCCTTTTGCAGAGTTCAATAGCAATATAAGGGAATAAAATGTGTATGAATGCACCTATGTATTAGGCAAATGGTTATTCAACTCAGTTTTGGGTTAGGTTAATTCAGCTTGTGTCATGTTGAGGTCACTAAGATTTGGTTGAGTTTCAGTTCTGTTCGGTTTTGGCTTCGAGGTGCGTTGACTTTAGGGTAGGTGATGTTTAGTCCAATAAGCTTCTCTTGCAGAGAAAAAAATTGTGGCGGAAAATATTCTTGTCGGATTCGCTTTAGTTCGAGTTTCAGGTCTTTGAGTCGGCTTGGGTTGGGTCAGATCGGGTCGGATCAGGCGATGCCACTTATAGCACTAGTAATATTTGTTTCCCCTCTTACTATGAAACTCTCTCCCTTTCTAAAGTTACAAAATTTTATGACAACATATGATCTCACTAGACCACTTATTTACTTCTCTCCCATAAATGCTTAAGATATTATGTCATGAGTGGTGAACGTTATCGACTGGTCTGTTTATGGATTTGAATGCTAAGCTGCTTGACATTAAAATGGACTTATTATTATGTATTAGATTTGAGTCTTAGTACTAACCTTCTCAAAAATGTGAAAATGAGGCTATGGCCTTTCATTTTGTTATTGTTGCTTTTATTTTTATGTTGGGTCTTTCAGTTGCTCATGGAGCCGAAGAATGCTCTTGGTAAACTATACAAGATCATGTTTAGCATGAATTGAGTAAGTCGACAATGTTCAATTTGCTGTTATGGTCTTTCTGGTAACTGAGAGGCAATCTGATTGTCATCTTAAAATCCTGCAGGTTAAATTTTGTATTACAGAGAAAGCGTTGAGATTGATTGCGAGAAAAGCAATTATTAAAAATACTGGTGGCCAGGCCTAAGATCAAATACTTGAGGCTATTCTTATTGAGGCCATGTTAGAGGTGTGCTTGCTTTCTGTTAAGTGATATTAATCTTTCGACTTCATGCTGTTTAATAAATTCTCCAAAGTCTATCATGTCCCAAATATGCTCTCATGTTTCAAGAAATTAATTTATTGTTTAGATTACTGGTCATTCATCTGTAGTTGGTTATTCTTTCTTTTTCTTTTTTAATGTACACAGTGACAACCCTCCTTGAGGACTATCAACCATAACCTTTAGTTTGTCATGATCGTAAAAGTCACTAAGAATGACACTGTTCATGTTCTTTTGCTTCCCCCAACCCTTCCTTATTACTACCTAAATTAGTTGGTAAATTTGGGTCTTCATTCAGTCGAGCATTGCATACAAACTTATGAGGTTCCATCCCAAAACCAATTGATAATGAAAGGAGTAACTCACAAGCTTATAAACATGATTAAGACCTCCTCAAGTGTGGCCTACTAACAAGGCCGGACATGTGGTGTGATTCGATGGTGTGGTGGTGCCAAGCTGTGAGCAACCTCGATTATGATACCATGTTAAATTTGGGCCTTAATTCAACCGAGCAATGCATACAAGTTTCAAACTTTGAGTTTGGGAGAAAAAGTCTATATAGCCTCTCTCCAAGTTGTCTCGTTGAAAATATATATACAAAGATATAGAGTACAAGACCGATATATTCCTAGTCATGGCCTCAAAATCATATGAAAATACAAAACTTATATTTTGACAAATATAAGAAAAGTGATAATGCTAACAATATATCCTAATAGAATATCTCAATAGAATATCCTAGTACTCCTCCTAAAGTGGGAGTTTGAGGATCCGAAATGCCCAACTTGCCAATTAAGTAACGAAATGGGCCTTGACCGAGGGCCTTAGTAAACATATTAGTAAGATACTCCTTGGTGAAAATGTACTAAGTCGGGACCTCCCCATATAATAAGCACTATCGAACAAAATGAAAGTTAATCTCAATGTGTTTAGTCCACTCATGAAAAGTAGGATTGGTTGCAATATGAAGAGCAGCTTGGTTGTCATAATATAATCGGGGCCGAATGTATCGTACCATGAAGCGAACGAAGCAAATTTTGGATCCAAATAGCTTCACTATTGGCGTTAGCCATGCCCCGATATTCAACTTCGGCATATGATCATAGAGACCATAGGTTGGTTTTTAGTTTGCCAAGATATAGGTGTGGAACCGAGAGTAACAACATAACCAATAACGGATCGACAAGTCATAGGAATGCTAGCCCAATCCTAGTCATAATACACATGAAGACCGAGGTCATTAGATGCAAACAGTAGGATGCCCTAACCAGGACACGACTTCGAGATAATAAAGAAGTCGCACCCTAATGCCCTTGCCACGGATCTTGCATGAATTGACTAAAGATATGCACAAAGTATGTAATCTTTAGACACGTAATAATCAAATAGATCAAATGACCAATGAGTCGTCAATATTGGCGAGGATTAGGAATAGGATCGCTCGTATCGGATGAAAGTGGACGTTGTTGTTCCGTTGGGAAAGGACTGGGTTTAGAACCAAGCATACCCATTTCGAGTAAGAATGTCGAGAGTATAATTGTGTTGACACAAGAACGATCCTGCAGAGGATAGAGCCACTTCAATACCCAAAAAATAATTCACGGAACCCAAATCCTATATTTGAAACATGTATGTAGGTAAGGTAGCGCAATGTTGACGGTTATTCCTAATAAGAACTAAGTCATCTACATAAATCATAAGAGCGAGAAAAATATCCCCCTTAGCATAGGTGAACAACGAATGATCCAATGCGGATTATTGGAACCCATAGTCATGTAGCGTTGAGGCAAGTTTGAAGAACCATTAACGAGGCACTTGACAAAGACCATTAAAGACTTCTTGAGTTTGCACTCCACATTACATTGCGTAGTATGAAATTCAGGTGGAAATTTCATGTAAATATCCTTTGCTAGATCCCCATAGAGAAACGCATAATGAACGTCCACTTGGTGTAAACCCCGTCCTTTGGCAGCTGCCAATATCAACAAAGTACGTACTCGTGACCATCTTCACAACTAGAGCAAAGGTCTCATGATAATCTTCACCTTCAACCTGGTGATTGCCTAGTGTTATAAGGTGTGTTTTGAATCGGTCAACCGATCCATAAACATGATATTTGATCTTACAAACCCATTTACACCCAAGTGTCTTTTTACCTGGAGGGAGAGGCCTTAGTTCCCAAGTGTGATTGTCCTTGACAACAAATACTTCGTGGGCTATTGCCTCGCACTAACGAGGATCCTACACGGCTTGGGAGAAATGATGAGGTTTATCGGAGAGTTGATTGCCGTTAAGAAGGCTCGGTGAGAAGTAGAAAATTTATCATAGGTAACGAAATGAGACAAGGGATAAGAAGCACCTCAAGAAGCGTCATGAAGTAGGGTTGAAGCAGGGGTGTCGGATCCAATAGCATGGCAAACATAGTCACAAACATGCGATAGTGGTTGACAATTGCGCTGTGGTGGGGCCACAGGAGCCGAAGGCAGTGTGGATAAAGACTCCCATCACAAACAACCGCTTCATGTTCAATACCTAAAAATTGTTGTGAGGCTCATATGAATGATCCATTAAAATGATTGTCGAGGACATGGATGAAGGAGAGGTGGAAGCGATGTTAGTAAGTGGACTTGGAGTTGTTAGATTTGAAGATGTGAATGGTTGGATTGGGTCACGTGAAGATGTTGCTGAAGTGGGAAATTGAATAACATTTATGTTATTGCTAGGTGGCAAGAAGGCTTGGTCTTCATTATCAAACGGGGATTGGGCCGCTTGATGAAAATAATTAAGATTGGGTGGAGTTTGTGTAGTAGGCTTAATATTTGTAGCAAAGGGAAATATGGTCTTATAAAATATGATATCTCGTGAAACAAAGACTTTCTTGTTTTCAAGGTCATAGAAACGCTAATCTTTTTAGCCTTGAAGATACCCAAAAAACATGCACTTAATTGTACGAGCATCAAACTTATCTCGGTTTTGGTCATGGTTGTGGACGTAACACAAACAACCAAAAACTCGTAAATAATTATGAGGAGTATTTTTACCAAACATCACCTCATAGGGACTTTTAAAATCATGCAATTTTGTGGGTGTATAATTGATAAATTATGGAGTTGTAAGTACACACTCACCCCAAAGATGCTTAAAATCTCAAGGCCCTAGTAGCATTAAGCAAGTGTCGATTTTTCCTTTCCGAACGTAAGGTTTCATTAAGCATGCCACAAATGAGAAAATATTGTTGTAACTCCCCTTTGGTAAACTCGGTCCCGTTATCGGTATGCACTTTCTTAACGAATGTCCTAAATTGTGTTTTCTCCATGGAACAAAATTGCACAATACGTTCATATGCTTCCTTTTGATCTCTAACCAAATACACCCAAGTAGCACGACTATAATCATCCACAACATATAAAAAATAATGACAACCATATGAGGGAGGTGTGTGGTATCGACCCCACAACTTAAAATGTTCATTAGCTCGGGAATTACTTAAAGGAAAACTATGTCGAGTTTGTTTTGCCCTATGAAAGTTTGCTCTAGGAGAGGCTAAGTCACCCTAGGGGGTGAATAGGGTGATGAAGAAATTTGCTTGAATTTAAAATAGATATGAATCTGAGGTGAGCGAGAGTTAAGGATAAGCTCGTAAAAGTACTAACACGGAATTCAGTGAAGAGTGAAGAAACAGATTAAACAAAACTTTGAAACAGATCCGAGTCTAAAATGCACTCGGAAAAGTAATAACTCGGAAAGTACGTGGAAACCCTCCCGGGCAGAAAACCACGGACGGTGCTAATCCAAGCACGAAGTCAAATCCACTATTTTGAGTCCACAAAATTCGGTTGATCGACTCAACCCGAGTTGCTCCCTTAGACAACTCCTTAGAAGTTTTCCTAGACTCGAAATTACCTTATCCGATCTAGTACTTCCTAAATGAGATCACCCTTATAGTTAGGGACAACCGAGCTGAGTTAACACTTACAGCTCGGTCAAGGGACCTTACTTAGAGAGTAAGAAAGAGAGTGTTTGTAATCGAGTACGAGACTTTACAACTCATAGAAATAATAAATACAGAATTGGAGTTGTAAGTAGAAGATTGGAAATGAATACAATGACTTTTGCTCAAGTATGTGTATTAACAGTTGGTTCAAGCAACTTCAAGTCTCGAAGTTGGCTTCTATTTATAAATGACCAAGCAGCTTAGCCGTTATGTCCATCTTCCGACTAGAAGTTCTTTATGACCGTTGTAATGGATTTTCCGAGTCACTCAGAAAATATCCGTTGACATATGAACGTTGGGCAACGACTCTTTTCCCTTGATCGAGCCGTAAGCGTTAACTCGGCTCAGTTGTCCCTAACTATCGGGGTGATCTCGGTTAGGAAGTACTAAATCGATAAGGTAATTTCTAAGTCTAGGAAAACTTGTAAGGAGTAGTCTAAGGGAGCAACTCGGCTGAGTTAATCTACTGAATTTTGTGGACTCAAAATAGCACGAATAATCACTATTCAATGCAAGCAATCATTCTCAACTCTTTTCCAACTACGCCTTTCTCAATTCATCGGTTTAGTACGATTGATTCCATTTTCCGAGCCACAATAACCATAAGTAGATATTACCTAATTCAACGTTCTCACTTTTCACAATCCATTGTCTTTATCTCGATTCCTCATTTTATGCCTCCACTTAATGACTCATCTTCTCACCCTTTACCATCTTTGCCTTAATGTTTTCCGATTACGCTTTCACGTTACTAATCTACCTCTTCTCACTCATGCTTAGTTAGATAGCTCTCATTCTTACTTCACTACTAAACTCCTCTAATTCCTTTCTTCTCCAAGTGTAATTTGCTCTCATCTTAGGTTTCTATCCAACTCAATCACATAGTTCTTAATTTCTTTGCACTTATCTTTGAACTCAGTCCAATCTCAAGGATTTAATTATCTTTTAAACTTAATTATCCCAATAGTCACCCACTTCTCACTCCCACGCCTCAATTGTGCATCCTCGATACGAACTCACACTCCTCCTTATACTTTGACCTATCATTCCCCAATGTTCGTAATTAGCTCTCAGTACCACATGTCCAAGAAATCTCTATGGCTTAATTAACTCATAATTCGTATCCAAGTCCCAACCCCTTCATCCTTAATAGTTATCCGAAACTTCAACACCACTCATTTGACCTATGCAATCTAACCTCTTCGAATCAGCGAGTTCGGTTTAACCTTAAGTAACTACTAATCTCATTAAAGTTCCCAATTTAATTCTACTATTTAACCCAAGTAATTCCTTTCATGTCCCGATTCAGCCTATCAATTTTCTAAATCCGTTCTAAGCTCTTATTTCAATCTTAAGCAATGATTAGGTCCGTTCCGCAATACGGATACTCAACGTTCACAAGCAAATTCAATATTCACATAACACATTCAACATTCACAACAAATCCATTTGGGTTTTGAAATTACTAATAGTTTAGAGCATAAGACTACCCACCTGAAATTCTCGGGTTTTAGGGATGGGTTTCGGGCTCCTTGACTTCTACCTTCTAGTTTCGGTCTCTGTCTCCATCATTCCTTGCTCACTCGCTCGGTTTTTAGCTTCCCCTATTCTGGCTTGCCGTTTCCTTTGGTCCCCACTCTCCTCTGTTGCGCCCTCGTGTGCTCGCCGCCGGTCCTTCTCCCTTTCCGCCACTACTTTTCCCGGTTTCCGCCTCTCGGACCCTATCGCGCCTGCCTCGCTTCGAGCACTTCCTTCACCCTCACTTTGTCCCAGCCTGTCGCTCGTGCCTCTTCGTGTTGCTGGCTACCGCCTTGGGTTCCGCGGAGGTCGCCGGTCCCTCTCGGTCTCACCGGCCTTCGCTCGCTCGCCTTCTCTCTCTCTTTCTGCACTCGGTCCTCCCTCTTCCCTTCTTCCTTTGCTCTGCTTCTTTTCCTTTCACCTTCCCGGCCCTCGCTCTCCTTTTGCCCACCGGCCACTCGCCATTGAGGTGGGCCATCGGCCCCTACTCCGGCTCCCGCGCTCCCTCTCCTCTCTCTCTCTCTCTCTTTCTCCCGCTCGTTCCTTCTCTCGGTGCTCGGGCTCCCCGAGCCCTCATTCCTTTCCTCTCTTTCCACCGCCTAATTGGGTCGGTTAATGATCCTTATTGGGCCCCGAATAAGCTTTATCATCTCTTCATAATTCAGAGAAAATAATCACCGGCCCATATACGACAAGTCTATATCTCCTCCCTTCCGTCCTCTTACGCTGCTGCATCCTAACTTAATTTAATACGCCGGCCATGACAATTCCTAATCACCTAGCAGTTTAGCTCGGATGAAAAAGGAAGACAATTTCCTTGATTTAGTTTATTCGACAGTAGCTTCCGAAGGAAAATTTTAAAATAATAAGTCCGGTTGTAAATTAAATAAGTCACTCACCCCCCACCTAGATGTATGGAATGTTACTTAATAATTCTATGCTTTCGTGCTGCTTTTCTTTAAAATTTCGAGTATTACACCAAACACCCACTTAGTATGGGAAAACTAAGCTTGAAAGAGGTTTAAAAGTTGACTCCATCGGTCTAGAACCGAGAATCTAGATTCGGGGGCAAAGGTACAAAATGTAGGGATAAGCCCTTCCATTTCGCCCGTCAACGGACAACCTCTGCTAATTTCATATGTGAGTTTAAGAATATGTTTCAATCGAGCATACAATAGGCGAATATTGGAATTTAAATCAACCAAGGCATGTGGATAAAACTATAAAAACAAATAAGAAAGCAATACAGAAAGCGATAAAGAAAGCAATAAAGGAAAGTGATAAAAATAAATTACGGCGATCGGGGAGCAATAAATGCCTTTAAGTTGTCCCACCTGCTCATCTTGATCTTGAACCGGGTTTAGAAGCATGATGATGGATGAACAAGTACTGAGAATGGCTTTTGTAAACTTGGTGGAGGTAGAATGATGTCCGAGAATAATGAAGATTAAGAGATCGAATGAGATGAAAGGTATTGTGGTGACCTCTCTACCATAAAACATTCAGCTCTTAGCTAGATTTCAACGAGTGTTTTGTTAGGCTATTGACCTCTCTACAAATGAGAAGCTAGGCTTTATATATATAGAGAAAAGAATAGGTCACCAAATGACCTAAAGAGAAGATAAGCAATCGTCCAAAAATTAGCAATGAACCGGCTAGAAAATAAGAAAAAACTGGACTAAATCCCTTTAAACCGGAAATCCCATGGGCAAGGCTGAGAATTGCAGCGCCGACCTCAAACGGCGTCGTTTGGTCAACCAAACCTTCGTGTTACAACTTGTCTCTAGACCAAAGCACGATGTGGGCCATGTACGGTGTCATTTTGTGCGGTTGGCTTCCGTGTCTCAATTGGATGCTTGGAGCAAAACAAAACACTTGGCAAAAATTAAGCTCTGTGTCTCGGTTGGATGTTGAAGACAAAACACAATGTTTAGCGATGAAAAGTGCATGTTGCGCGGCGCTTGCCAAATGTCGACCTTGAGCATAGACCCGGACTGGACCGGCCAAAGGAAAATGGATTTGTGGGCTGGCCCAAAGCATATAAGGTTGACTCTTGGTACTTGGGGGTTTTTGTAGTTTACTAGCATCCATCACACTAATCGGACTCCAACCATGATCCAAATCCACAAACAAGACTAGGATTTCGTCACCAAGCCGACAAAATAAAATACAAAAATAAAAGAGATAAGAGTGACATGTTTTTGGTGTCTACAGTTAGCCCCCACTTTGACCGAGTTTGAAAAACGAAGGGTCCAAGTAGATACTAAAGGATACTTATCTCGTTTTTAAGCATTGCATTGAATGTTGTTTGATTTGTAGTGTCCGGAATTGGTTGTTGTTGAACCTGAACTCCGAAATGAGGGTTTGGACTTGATCCCGATGCATGCATTCTCATAACCACTAGGTTTCCTTTATAATATGTGGCCTCCTTTTGTTCCTCAAGATCCATCATAGACAATGTTATATTTCTCGCTCCATAACTCAAGAGGAGTAGGAAGAAATAACCATTAGGTATCTTTCTACCCAGTTCTTGGATATGGATTCGTCCTATGGTCAATATTTAGGATGAATCATGATACGATTGGTGAGTCTTCATCTACCCTTTTGTGCGATTAAATTTCTTGCGTGGAAATTAACTTTAACTCTACAGACTTCTTTGGGACGACATCTACATTCCGAGTCTCGATGTCAATGTATCTCAACCCATGGAGTCCCTATGTTATGTTAAGATTCTGGAAATTCTCAAGTCCGAATGTGTAAGGCACCCACTCCCAAAAACTAGAAAGGGATAAGAGTATTATGCTATTTTACTTTTAGTTAAACAATCTTGAACCATGTCCATCGGACTCCAGTCTCCTATCAAAACCTTCAAGGACTTATTTACCAGTCAAACATTCCGAACATTTTGGGTGAACTTAGTTAGTTAAAGTGCTAACTCATGAGCTTTAGTAAATGTGCTAATCACTCTATTATTTTTGTAGGATCGCCGATCTAGGTCTCCTCCATCAGGTGGTTTCCTTGGTAGCTCCGAGGCTCGGACACGTTCCTTTGGTCAACAAATGTTGTCCATTAGCGATGCTTGGAGCCAGTTCTTCACGTCATTCTTCTTGGCGCTCTCACGGGCATGGGGCTATGTACTTTCGTACCTGGGCCTAGTTCTTCTAGTGTTGGGCCTAGCTTTTCCAAGGTCGGTTTGGACATTATGCCTTTGCAAGCACTTGACCCTTATGGCAGTCCGTATGATTTTTACATGTCGTATAGTGGACCTTATCATAAGGCCTCTAACCTGACTTGGGGCCATGAGGGTAGCTCTTCACAAGCAGCTGGGGATATGCGAGTTTCAACTTCAATCTTGGAGGATTTGGTCAACTATATCTTCGATTATGCTTCCTATGATGAAGATTGAATAACCTCTTGTAGGGCGCTTAACTAATATTAGTATTTTGTATCATTTGACTCTATGCAATGAGATGAATTTAAAGACTTAATTCTAAAGTGTTGTCTTTATTTATATGATATAAAAAATTTTGAACACAAATTGAAAAAAATTACACCTAGCCCCCATTCCCCTTGAAAGAAAATAATAAAATAGAAAATTGGAAATGGTAAGTGCTTAGTCCATAAATCACGAGCCTGGCTGAAATGGGCCATAAGCAAAAATAAAAATGACTCAATTCTCTCGACCGATAATCGGTGGTAGGAGGACTCGGTCCTAAAATCTGCCATAAAAAGGACCCGGTGGCCGGTCGCCGAAATTACACCTTCAATCTCCCTCTACAACTCCTTTAGAAAACGAGTTCTTAAGAAAATCTGAGTTCCTTCATCCCTTTTAATTCTCAAAGATGAACTTCATCACTAAATTGGTCCACTTGATGCACGAGATGAGCGAGGTTGACAAATTAGGGTTATCCCCTTATGGACTCGAATATGCTATTCAAGCATTCTTTCGGTAAAGATCTATTGGACTCTTTTAAGGGTTGTTGTGGCCTTTTGGTATCCTAAATACCATGTATTTGGGTTCGAGGATAAAGAATTGTGTTACCTCCTCGAAGAATTTGATGCCATTCTTGGCATTCCTTGTCGACCAAGCTTGTGGTTCCGACGCCTTCTACTAATATGTTTCGGACATACAAATGTCTTATAAAGTTGAATAACATAAATCTGAGTTGGATTTTAATTAGGGACGAATTGCATCCGATGAACCCGATGCCGCACTTTCGCATGATTTATGTTTTGGGACATGCGTATATTCAAAGGCGTCGAGCTATAATTACGTCCCCGATAGGTGGCTTCCTATTAGTGGGAGGCCATAGCGATATGGCGCCTACTACGCTATTGGACTTTGCTGATTAGTTAGAGGATCACCACTCCCTTACTCCTCTATTTATGGCAGAGACCGACTTGAAGCAAATCCAAACAAGGACTTCCCATGCAATTCCCTATTATTGCAGGTAAGTAGTAAAATATATGCGGGAACCAGCAGGTGGGACTAGAAAGGCGGCGCCGGCTAAGGGATAGTGGTACAAGCACCGATAAGGCTAAAAAGTCCTCGACTTTTTCTTGTTTCTTGGTTTTTCTCCTCTTTTTAATTTTGATTTTGCTCCCGTTGGGCCATAAATTAGGATAATCCGACCGTGCAGGACCTTAATAATTTTATTATATTTGGTGTGCATATTTGGTTTGTGGAGCACTTTAAATTGGTGCAAGGACCAGCAAAAGTGGACCATTACTTCACTACATAGTTCTATCAGCGACAACAACTAGGTGCAATGACCGAACATGCAGCTTCTTGGTGGGAGACTTGATTTAGAGATGGGTGTCCTGTTGAGTTGTACATCGAAGATTGGAGGGTGTCCCAATTTAGGACACACACCGAAAGGCATCCATTTGTACGTTTATCGGGTCTTGAAACCAGTACGCATCGCTACTTCCTTGATCATGTAATGCGACAAATGGGGCGAGTCTAGGAGATCCCTTATTTGAGATTTTTGATGGTTTTGGCGGAGCGAGGCGGTACCGACATGGGTTGATTATCGGGGAACCCGCCGAGGCTGCTGAAACCGGCAAACAAATGGTCTACCATGGTCTCTAGATTTTAAGCTGGAGTGGATAAAAGAGACTGACCCTAAACGACGCAAGGCACCGAGAACTAGAGAACATGACCCAAGAGGAGCTATTCCTCGTACAACACCTCTTCGATTCACGAAGTGATCCTTCAGAGTTGATGAACGACCTCACATGAGAAAAGCCGAAGCTAAGGAAGCTAACGAGAGGAGGGCTCGCAGGATCGAGGACCCGAAAAAGTTAACCCAGGAGGATGTAGTTGAGTCTAGCGGTGCGAAAGGGAAGAAAATGAAAATTGACTACGACTGAGATTAGGAGAAAATAAGAATTTAAGAAATTTTTAGTTTTGCCTATCTAGAACAGCTTATTTTTCAACTATTATGCTTGTTTATTTCCCGTTTTTATTTAGCTATTTATTCAGGTAAGTAGTACACATACCCTAAGTAGTAGGCTAACCTTTTATTAATAATGAAGAAGTAAAAAGTAAGTTTTATGCTCACTTTTATGCATTTATCGCTCACTTAGAGGAATTAATTAATAAGTGGGCCGTCTAATTGGACCGCCCACAAAATATCTCACTTAAAGGAATTAATTAATTAATTGGACCGTCTGATTAGACCACCTTAAAAATAACAATTAAATGTCAACGATAAGACATCGGCCGAGAGGATTTCTCGGCCCGACCATCTCGCTGTTGTCCGGATGGTGGCCCGCGCCTGCTAGGGCCCCGATCCGATTAGTCTGGGCATGAAAAATTACTAGAACTATTTAGTATTATGCTAAACATAGTACTTCTTTGACTCGATCCAAGTTAGTATATTGAAAAATCTCTTCTTCATCCAAGTCTCGTGAGTTTAACTACTCCTCCCGGCAGTATTGACTAAGTATGAATGGGCCTTGCTAGTTGGGCCTAAATTTTACTTGAAGGTCTTGAATTGGTTCTCTAATTTCTTTAAGGACCAAATCTCTAATTTGTAAATTACGAGGCTTTACCTTTTTGTTAATGCCCTTGATATAGGTGCCTAGTACATTTGGACATTATGTAGAGCATTTAAACGCTTTTCATCAAGCAATAATAACTCCTTGTAGCGCGCCTTATCCCATTCTCGCTTTAGGAATTTGACTTTGTGTAATGATTTGCAATGAAGGAATGATAATTTGTATTAGAAGGACTCGCTTCCATACCATACACTAGGGAGTAAGGTATTGCTCTCATTGAGGTTCTAATGGAGGTTCGGTAGCCCCATAAAGCGAAGGGCAATTTATTAGGCTAGTCCTTATTACCGATAGCCATTTTCTCACTATCTTTCGGATATTCTTGTTAGCATCATCGATTGTCCGTTAGTCCGAGGGTGATAGGGAGAAGACCTATGGTGTTTAATTTTATACTTGTCTAATAGATCTGCTACCTCTTTCTTCAAGTGACTTCTATGGTCACTAATTAGTTCATGTGGTACCCTATATCGCAGATAATGTTGTGAGTTATGAACTTCGCCACATGCTTTGATATTAGGGTTGCATAGGAGGCTGCTTCTACCAATTTTTGAAAGTAGTCAATTACTACTAACACGAACTCGTGACCACTCGTTCCTTTAGGGGTCACTTTAACGATGATGTCAATGCCTAAACCGAAAATGGTTAGGGTGATGCAAGTGTCGTTAAAAAGGAAGGTGGTTGGTGCTGCAAATTCGCATACACTTGACAATTGTGACATCTTTTAACAAATTCAGGACGATCTGCTGCCATGGTTGACTAATAATACCCTAACCTCCGAATTTTCTTAACCAACATTCTTCCATTCATATGGTGTCTACATTCACCACCATGAATATCGGTTATTATGGGCTCTGCTTCATGTTGATTGACACAAAGTTAGCTAATTCCTATGTTGGTTTTCTTGTACAGCTGCCCTTGGTTTATGAAGAATCTGTGCTTGCTAGCATATGGATAGCTCGTTGGGTACTAGGTGTGGAGTCCGGTGGGTATTCTTGGTTGTCTAAGTACTCGATAGATGTCATAGCACAAACCGGTTTGGTCGATACTAGACACTTTTGCGCGTATACATGAGCAGAGTTGAATCCTCATTCTATATGAATGGCCATTGAACAAATGCCACTAGGGATATTGATCATGGATAGTAATTTGGGTAAGGGATCTACGAGCTGGTTGTCTCCCTAGGAACGTATGTGTACGATATACTATCGAAATATTTTGCGAAGTCATCCCTAGTAAGGTATATGTATAATATACTATCGAAATATTTTGCTAATTCAATCAAATGCAGTTGGTATGGTGCCAAGACTTCACTACTTACCTTCCACTTTTGTGAAATCTGATTAATCATCAAATTGGAGACACCGAAAACCTTGATATTCTTGGCTCTAATTTCCATGGTGGTTTGAAGTCTCGTGATTACATGCCTCGTATTCTGCAGCGTTGTTGGTGACCTCAAAATCTAGTTTGACTAAAATTAGAGTATGTGCTTGTAGGTAACTAAAAAGTGTCGTCCTTTATCTCTTTATCTTTATATTGTTATTTGTTGGCCTCGATGACGATAATGTCGAGTCCTCGTTCGAGGATCTAGATCTTGGACTATGATTGATTGGTGCAACATAAGCCGATAAACCACAAAAACCCCCAACACCAAATAAAAAGCCTTTTTACCTTGGGTCGGTGCACAAATCCTATTTCTTTCTTACCATCAAAGAACCGGGCCAAGCCTTTAGAGATTGTGGAGTCCGATGCTCGTGTACCAGGAAATTCCAAGTTCGGAGTACTCGTATTATACTTTTATCCAGTAATACAAGGAGTTGAAGACCTGAAGACGACATTAAAGTGTTGCATTTCATGATCACAAGCAACAAAGTGTTGTATTTAAGCTTCACTAGACAACCCACACAAGACTAGAAGGTTCTCCCCTCGGAACAACATGGTGGCTGGCACCTGCCTTCTAGAAGCATCAAGTGGAACGCTATATTTTAGCTTAGAGAATCCTTTGGAGACACAACTAGGGCATGAAACCCTTGGGCTTTCATTCCCATACGGCTTCTCGCCTTAGCATCACGCTGCAGAAAGTTAACTCGAATACTCTTATCTAAACATTACTCTGTCAAAATAAATCTTAAGCATTCACCTAATTATTGCTTCATCGCCATTGAATCCGTGCAAAGAGCTAAAGAATATTCAATTGTTCTTATCTCCGGGCGCTTGTTCAACCGATCATTACCATACCCTACGCACATATCTCACAAAAACAAGCCCTTTTCTTTTACTTGTCGCCGCTGCATCGAGAGATCCAAATTAGCAAGGTGGGACAACCCGAGGGCAATTATTCGGCCTTCGAATTGTTCATTTATTTTCATGCTTTTTATCACTTTCCGTATTGTGGTTTAAGTGATGTAATCGCTCTTTTAATTCCTCCCCGACCGATGTAATTCTTTTATTTCTTGCTTTTCTTTTCTTTATTGCTTTCTTTATCGTTTTCTTGGTTGTGTTTGGTTGCTTTTAATTTTGCTTCGCATGTTGCTTGCTTGTTTGTTTTACATCATTTTAATACACTACTCAAATTAGTAATCACTGTCTTCTAACGGGCGGAATGGAAGCATTTTCCCTACGTTTCGTACACTCGCCCCTTAAATCCAATTCTTGGTTCAAAGACCGATGGAGTCATTTTTTAGCCTCTTTTAGTCTTAGTTTTCCCATACTAAGATTAGAAGAGAAAACTTTATTTTCTGTTGTTTTTGTTAGTTTTTCTTTCCTAAAACCGACTAGCGACTCCTTTATTTTATGCTTTATTTTATTTAAATTTGCATCTCGGTGTTTTCTGGTTGCGGGAACAAGTAGGCGAGGTTCCGGATCTACCCACCGAGGCGCAGGCCGAGGCCAAGGTTGACTCCATCAGCCCCGCCTCGGCCGGCGCCCGCCTCCGCTTCGGCATAGGCCGCCACCTGTACTTTGTGGTTGGCGGTGAGGTTTCGGTCCAGATTGGTGTTTTCACACCAATATGGCCCTAAAGCCTCATGGAAGAACCAAAACCCTAGCTTTATTTAATCCTTAATTAGAAAATAAGATCCTAGGAATTCCGAAAATAATTAATAAAACTGCCATTCAAGTTTGCCTAATTCGTTTTGAATCGGATTTAATAAAAGTTAGAAATCTTAATAAAAGGTTCATCCTCACATTCCAAAATCGACTTTCTAAAACCATCTTCAAAATCAATCCTTAGAAAAAGAGACCCGACACAAGTTTGGAACCTCAACGGGCCCCGTGCCGCTGCGGTTCCTCCAATGGTGGCTCCAATGGGGATAAACTTTTTATTAAGAGGGCGAAACTTGAAAATTTGAGTAGTGTGTTTTAGTGCTCTGTGATTGCATTAGGCATCTGCATTTAGCAACCTTTGAACTAGTTTAAATACTTGTTTTGGACGACTAGGAAAACTTTATTTACCCCTAATTACCCTTTCTGCAGAGAGGCTTCCACTAGTTCTTTTAGGCGGGCCCAACTAGGCTTGATTGCCCAAGGAAATGGTACCTCCTCTCTCGTAGCTCGCACTCTTAGGCTAAACCCTTTGGTTCACCAAGAGGCACCGAGAATTCTGGTTGGTATCCTTATCCGTGCAACCCATGGGGGACCAAATTCTCGGACTACGTGTCACCGAGTATCCAAACTCTTGAACTCTTCGACCATAGAACTTCCGGACTTTTAGGTGTCACTCAGACTTCATATGCATACTTGAATGAGTGTGTATGTTTTAGATTTAATCTTCTGTTTGTGAGCCTTTAGGAATAGGTGACGAGTGCTGATTAGACCCTTGCATGGGTGAAAATAAAATACTTTAATGAATTTCTTAGAGTCTGTCCGTTATGTGCATTTAGCCAAAAGTCAAAACTCCTTTCCTATTAGGGTTGGTCCCTTGTTTGCACTTCTGTGTCATTTAAAAATTTCCTTTTGATAGCCTAAGTAATGGCTATTTGTTAAAGGGACTTACCGAAAGTCCCCTTCTCTTATTGTCTAATCCTTTTCATTCTTTCACATTTTCATTCCCCATTAGCATTAGCCAAATAAAATCATCTCATATTAGGTGAGTCCATTTGCACCTCATATTAGGTTAGTCCATTTACATTAGCCAAATAAAATCATCTCATGTTAGGTGAGTCCATTTGCATTAGCCAAACAAAAGCATCTCATATCAAGTGAGTCCATTTGCATTAACCCAATAGAATAATCTTCTAATAGATAGGTCCATTCCTTCTCATTTTGCATCTAGTTCAGAATTCATCTCAAATAGGGAAATGCATTATCATATAGAAAGCATCTTTTCTTTAAGGATCGTCTATTGATTAGGTTATCATCTCAATTAAGTCATGCATCATATCATCATCGCATTCTTTATAAGCATCCAAATAAAAAAGCATCCCTAGTCTCTTCGGGTCTTGCCCTTAAGACCCTTCCTTCTATAAGCGATCTTCTCTCACATAGTCCTAAACCTCATCCTTTGGGCTGCAGAATAGAGAAGTCAATGGCAACCGAGTATCATCGGAATTCGAGCTCTAAAAGATTAGAACGTCTCACTAAGGAGTCAGACACATCTTCCTTTCTTTTAACTCTACTGGTCTATATCGGTGCGACAAGCTTCGGTGCATACCACATCGTCACGGTTTACACCATATTCTAAGATAGTACCTAGAAAGAGTTCCCTTCAAATTGATCCTAACCCGGAGCAATATCCGAACTTCAATCTACATAATGAGAATATAGCTAAGGTGGAAACTAGGTTGAATGATCAAGAAAAATAGATATCATCTATATCAAGGGATCTTAAGACTATCATAAGGGCTATTAAGGTTAGTAAGAGAGATGAGGAAGTTCAACGCCAAAAACGGAAGAGGCCAAAGAAACCGAACGTTTGAGAAGGGAAACAACCTTGATTGTGCCACCTCCACCTATTTTGTCTCGTCCAAGTAGTCCCAAGTGCAAATCCCCTAAACCTGAATCCAAATCTCAGCCCGATTCTCATTTAGATTAGATAGAACAGATGTTGAGAGAGTCATCCATGTTTAGTAATATTACTTCGATCATGAAGGATTCACTTTAATCTCTAAGGGTAAACTACCACCGAAGTTTACCATGCCTAATATCAAATTTAAAGGTTCCGAGAATTCCCATCATCATGTATGCAACTTCTTGGGAGAAATTACTCTTAAGAACATTCCCGAAGACACTTACCATATATTCTTCCCTTGAACATTTCATACTAATTTAATGAAGTGGTACAATGTGGTTGACCCACACAAGGCTACTAATTGAACAGATCCGTGCAAGGAGTTCCTCCATCAATACTCTTATAACACTAATTTACCTGTTACTCTTAGAGAGTTAGAATTAATCAAGCAAGGTGAGAAGGAAAGTTTCACGGATTTTCTTACCGGATGGAGAGCAAAGGCAGCCCATATGGTTGATCGACCATCCGAGAAGGACCAAGTTCGAAGCATCGTGAAAAACCTCCAGCCCAATTACAATCAGCACCTCAAATTTTTACCCAAGATGAATTTTTCAACCCTTAGAGATCCTGGTTTGTTGATAGAAGAAGAGTTGTCTACCGCGACCACAAAAGTCACGATTGGATATAGAGGTAATTGTCATTCCAAAGATAAAGAAAACTTACAATATCGGCAATGCTACCAGGGGTGTAGATGTCAATTCCCTCAACAGGTATACTAACTACACTCCTATTGACACTACCTACACCAAAGCCCTTAACCGTCTCTTGGAAAAAGGGAAGATAGAATTGCCACCTATTAGAGCGAGAATCGAAACCGCGAAACAATTCAAAAATTGGGATGTAGGGAAATTTTGTGAATACCATCGTGCACGAGGACATGATATCGAACAGTGTTGGACATTCAAGAACGGACTAGAAAACATGTTTCGAAATGGCCAACTACCCTTGCCTAAGGCTGCCTAGAAACCAAGCAATCATAAAAACCCCTTTAGCCGCACCTTAGCTATTTTCACCGAACCCACTCCGGGTTAGTGGGATCCATCTATTTTTATCCAAGATGTTACCAAGTCGAAATCACTTCTTCGTTTACCTCCGTTTGATCTAGAAGTCCAGGGGCTATGGGTAAGTGATGAAGAAGATGTTTATGAAACATAAAACAATAACGATGATGATAATGACGACTTCTAAGGCACACCACTCTTGGAAGAAGAAAACTTTTGGGGAGACACCGAGAATCCCGCAATTCGGTTTCTTACTAGATCTCGACGATATAATGCACCCTTGGGTCCATGACAAACTCAGGAAGCCCCAAAAGAGCCTCGAAGCTACAAAGGAAGAAGATCCAATCCTCAAGCAACTCCAGAAATTATAAGCCAATATCTCAATCCGGCAATTAATATCTACTTCCCGAAACATAGATAGGCTTTAATCAATGCGCTTAGCAAGATCAAAGTTTCTCATTTTTTGTTTTTACCTCTAAGTGAGCAATAAAAATATAAAAGCATAGCATAACACTTACTTTTATTTAATAAAAGGTAAGCCTACTACTTACCTAAATACATAGCTAAAGGAAAATAATTGCAAGCATACTAATTATAAATATAAATAAACACTATTCTAAAGAGTAAAAACTAATCCTCCATTTCTTTTATTCTATCCTAAGAGTATGAGTCCTAGTCTATCTTTACGTTCTTTCCCTTAGGATCGATAGAGTCGCCTTCTTCATCCTCGGTATATTCTTTCGGTTCTTGAATTCAGCGGGACTTCCTTTCTTCAAGCTCTTTGGCTTTAGTTTCTCTTGGATGAGCGCGAGCAGCCATCCGAGGGTTTATTTCACGAATTTGGAAACGCGCGACAATAAGGACAACTTCTTCAGGATCTATCTCTCTAACTCTCAGCACCTTCCGTCGTTCAGGATCTACTTCTATTATCCACTATAGATAATAGGGAGGAACTACAATGTTAGGTTTGCCTTAAGGTGTCAGCAAGTTTGTAGGAGTCGGCAGTTTTGGCAAACCTCTCCGGTTTCGGGCCACGAGCTAGTCCGTTTAGAGCTACCATGCCCCTTGAACAACTCAAAGGTAGCGAGCCGGATATAATCCAATAGTGGTATTACTTGTTCTCTACCCATTTGTCACACCACACTGTTGGGAAAATAATACATGCTCTCCTCTAGGCTCAGTAGACATATGAACGAGCGTCGTGAGGTATGTGTTTTGAAGTAGGACACCTTCCGAGTGTTTAACATACCATAGAAGATCGTTGTCTGTGATTTCTAAGGTATTCTTCCCACCAAGACGTTAGGTGATAAGCTACTAGTAGTTTTTGTGTTCGCTGGCAAAAGTGAGTTGCTAGGTATGTATCTAACTTTGGAGGAGCATTAATAAACTAAAGATGTTCCATCAACCGGATCTACAAATCACAAATGCAAAATCAAATGTTAGTGTTCTCGCACGGTCAAAGCTCAAATCTTTTAGACCCAACCGGAGCAAAATCGAAAAATAATAAATAGCGACAAAAAGGCGTAAATGAAAGTTGGACTCTTTTAGGCACAAACCAAAGGTGTCTCAGCCTCGGCGGCGCCGACACCCGCCTTAAGGCGGCGCCGCCGACCAGTCCACACTTGCTTGCTTTTATTCGTTGTTTAGTGCTTACCTGCAATAACGGGGGCTCCCTCATAAATTCTACTCAGCATTGGCTTCAACTCGGTCTAAAATAATTATTATTTCAACTACTATTAGTGGAGTTAGGGAATAATTATCCCTCCAGCTTGTTCCATTAGATTTAGTAAGGACACCGGCGCTAAGTCTTCATGGCCTCCTACTAGCAAGAATCCACCTATCATACAAGGGATGATAGCCCGCCGACTAGGGATGATAATAGGATCAACATAGGCATACATGCTACAGTAGTGCTTCATCAGATTGGTCAAGCTCACCCGATTCCTAATAAGAATCCACCATAGATTATTATTACTCAATTTCGATAGGTATTTGTATTTCTCGTGAAGGTTTTCCGATGATTTGGGAGTAGCCGGTTTTATCCACCTAAAACTGTCTAGTATGGCATCGAACTCTTTAGGTAGGGGGCATAGTTCCTTATCCCCGAACCTAAAGACATGGTAGTGAGGATCCCAGTAGGCCGGAGCAGCTCTTAGGAAGGGCAAATAGATCTTACCTCGCGAATGCTTGAATAAGACATTCAACCCATAATTGGTTAACCCGGATATATCCATGTTACTTATCTCATGCATCCATCGGGTTAACTCAGTCATGTAATTCATGGTTTTGGAATGTAAGAAGGAGATTTGATGTGTTTTTTCAGTTTGGCTCAATGAAGGCTTTTGAGTTCGTATTTCTACTGCATCGCGCCAATCCTATTTCCTATTTACGGGGTTTTTCCTAGAGTTCTCGGAGTCCTACTATAACTCAATCACCTAATCAAACCCAACTGCCCCAGGACTTGCAGGTGGTCTATGCCGGCAACGGTTGTGGCCCGGCCCGTATTCGTGGTTCTTTTTAGCTCGAGCAATCCTTGGACTATTTTTGCCTCGACCCATAGCGCATACCTGTGTTATTCTTTTGGACCATGCACTTGAGATATTCCTTTTTTATTTTAATTTTTTCTTTTAGGGAGAAAGAGAGCTAGTGCATGTTTTTATTTTATTTTTGTCTTTGTAACTATTTCTTAAGTTTTATGCATCATATTAAATAAAAGAATGCATTTTTAGAATCGAGTCACGCATTTCATACCATTGCATAAGAGTCTTCATTACAAAGTAAATAGCATATGAATAAACACACACCCTACAAGGATTCATTAATCAACAAGCAACGGAAGTGGCAAGGAGTCTCCTACGCATCACCATTGGAGTCGTCATCGAAGATGTAATTCTCGAAGTCATCCAAGACGGATGTAGAAAGTCGACCGCCTTCATCACCTTGATATGAGTTACCTCCTTGGTCCTAGGATTGAGAAGCCTCATGGGATGGACCGCTATAAGAAGACCGAGGAAAATAAAGAGGATTCCCGTGACGATCAAAGGCCTGCAAAGGAAGGATGTTTAAACTCTCCCCATAATAACTAGGTCCCGTATCGAAGCACTAGGTCTGGATGTGTTAGGTCCTGCCTCGGAAGCACTCCTATGGTGTGCACGCTGCGAAGAACTCCATGAAGAACCTTGTCTAGCATTACTACTAGAAGGTACTTGTTGATTAGGAGCATGAGATTGTGCCTCGGGGACATTAGGGAGACTACCGAGAGAAGGAGCTCTAGATCGATGCCTCTATAAGATCAAAAGAGTGATTAGCAAATCATTAGAAGCTCAATAATTAGCACTCAACTAATTAAAGAACTTATCTGAAAATTAGGAAAAATTCTCTTGGTCAAGAAGTTTTGAATTCCCGGAGAGTAGATTAAACACCGATAAACATGGCTCTAAACTCGCTCTTGGTTATACTACAAAGTTTAATCGATGATATCAAGCAAGAAAAATGTCTTTAGCATACAACTAAAGGAAAGAGAGCATATTACTCTTACCCCTCGTCAATTTCTAGGGAAGGGATTCCCAACACATTTCTCTTTCGGGATTTTAGGGATTCTTACAAAATGAGTAGATTCCCAGGAGAGTAACATCCACATCGAGACTAGGGAAATGGATATCGGTAGTAGTGAGCTACCAAAAAGATGAAGATTAATTTACATGCCAGAAATTTAAGTTACAAGGAAGAAACCGAGAACTCACTAATTAGGTCATAATATGTGCTGCATGATTGGCGTAAGATGTTTTCAAATTTAAGAATGCGGTAAAATGATACGCCACCATAGACGCTGCTTGCTCATTTGGAGAGAGAGAATGAAAGTAGAACATGGTCGGAGGTGGATCGGACAAAACAAATAGAGGCCATGTGTTGAATCGGATTTGAGGACCGACCCTGTCCCCAAGATACCAACAAAACTCAAAAGGACATTCAAATAAGATCCTTCTTTCGCTTAATTCCCGTGCCACAAGGACACTTTGAGGGAGTTGAAGTTGGGCCGAAGGATGAAAATTGGCCTACATATAAGAATTATCAAAACCAGCTAGCAAGGATGAAGAGCAATAAGAAAACGAACAAAAAACAATAAAAATTCAAGGCTGGAGTCCACCATGGGCAGCCCCACAGGTCGCGGTATAGGCCATAGGGAAGGTCAAAGGGCTAAAAATGTGGTCAAAGATTCTCTTAAGCACGTTTTGGAGCAAGTTTTAAGAACGGAAGAAGCATACCGAGTCCACACGGTGAAGGCTGACCTCAAGAAGCCTATTCCATGAATCTTTGGACGTTGAAGGTAGACTTTAGGCTATGACGCGGATGCCGCAAATACGAGCCGATTTGTTGAACTGGGAGAAAGATATGGAAAATATTCGTACAACCACGGCTACATTTTGACAAATTAAGTAAGGTTTTTATCCGGATAAGATAAAAAAGTATAAGCATTGAAAAAAAAAAAAAAAGAAATCGAGCATACCTCAATGATCTTCCATAAGCCATTCGGGGAAGATAATTGGTGGAGTCCAGACTCCGATTTTGTGTGGCACACATCGGTACAGAGGCCCTTAATTAGGTAAGTATATGCGGGAGCACCCCAATTAAGCTCCTTTATTTTATCTAGGTCCGAGTTCACCAAATAGTGAACATGAACCTTGGTGGCCTAGTCGGAAAAGAGGATCGTACTCAACGAAGAGAAAGCATGATCCTAATTTGTTGTTGAGGCGAATGTTGAGGCCGAGAAAACAACATCCTCAAAAGCCTAAAGAAGAACGGTATACTTAAAGTGATTATTATGTGGAAATTTGTTGACTACAGGGAAAAAGAGGTGAAAAAGGTAGTCATAGTTTTTGTACAAATTCTCGTCATAGGCTAAAGGTTCTCCCGAAAAGCCCAAACCTGGATAAAATAGCAAAGTGATAAGGAGTTATTGTCATCTCACCGAATGGAAGATGGAATGTGTTCCTAGTATCCTAGAAGCGCTCGCTAATGGCTCTACCTGGAATCCCTCTCCCTCCTATCAGTAAGATGGTATAAAGCGATGTAAAAAGTTCGAACCCGGCATTATACATGACATTCTCAAGAGGAAAGTTCATCCTCTTACATGTTTCCATGAATTTGGGAATAGCTCCACTACTTTGAATCGAGCCCTTCTACAAGACAAAATCCAACAAGATTTTGGTTAAAAGAGTTACTCTAAATGAGCAAATGACGAAGTTTAAGCCAATTAGCTTATCGAAGAGGAAACATGGTTTTCCGCCTCAGCTAAAGGTCACTTGAATTCCATTCCCTTTGAGGACGCCATTCTCGTTCAAGGAAAAAGTCTTGAGTAAGCTTCTCTACTTTAATTCTTCCAGCGAGATAAGCTCTTCTTCTAGACATTTTGAAGACAAGAAGTTTTTGAGAACCAACTAGTTTTCAAGAAGGAGCAAAGTAAGGAAACAGAAGAGAATAGCAAGAGTAAGAAGAAGAGTTGGTGTGCAAAATGAAACACACCATGCACTCCCTTCGATAGGCAAATTCGGTCAAGGCATCTAAGGATATAAGATAAGAGTCAAGCAAGTAGTGGGTAACCAAGGAAATCCGGCAGGATACACCGGGGCCACGCTTGCCAAAGGCTGGCCCTCGCCAGCCACGAGGTTCCGAGAGGTCCAATTGGCGACAACCTTTGTAGCCTAGCCCACCTCCCTAGTCTATGTAGCCTTGTCCAACCGAGACATGTGATCTTTGTCCCCTTGTGCATGTAATTGCGAGTTTTCGGGCCCACTAATCAGCTTTTCCGCAACAGCTTTATGAGTCCGTTGTCGATCGAATTACTCGGGTAAAACACTAAACTTTTGTGAATTCAATTATGCACTAACAAACATGTTAGTACAATAGATTATTTAGCCAAGCTTCAGATTGAATAACGATTAAAGTTTTAGCACCAACATTTGCCAAGCTTCGGGCTTTGATTAAGCCTAGCTTAGGATTCTCTTACCGGACATAAGAATGCATGCATCGCGATCAAGTTCGAGCCCCCATTTTAGAGTTTAGGTTCAATTACAACCAATTCCAAGTGACACATAATACCTTACAAAAATCGAGGTAAGTACCCTTTAGTGTCTACTTTGACCCTTCATCTTTTAGACTCGGTCAAACTAGGGCTAATCGTAAACACCTAAAAAGTGTCATCCTTTATCTCTTTATTTACGTATTGTTATTTGTTAGCCCGATGATGATAATCTCGAGTCCTGTTCGAGGATCCGGTTCTTGGATTGTGATCGATTGGTGCAACATAAGCTAGTAAACCACAAAAGAAAAACCCCAACACCAAATAAACAGACCTTTTGCCTTGGGTCGGTCCACAAATCTTCTTTCTTTCGGACCATCTAAGAACTGGGCCAAGCCTTTGGAGATTGTGGAGTCCGATGCTCGTGTATAGGGAAATTTTAAGTTCAAAGTATTGCATTCTACTTTTATCCGAAGTACAAGGAACTCAAGACCTGAAGACAACGTTAAAGCATTGCATTTCGGAATCACAAGCATCAAAGTGCTGCATTTAAGCTTCACTAGACAGCCCATACGAGGCTAGAAGCTTCTCCCCTCGTAACGACATTGTGGCCGCCGTCCGCCTTTTAGAAGAATCAAATGGAACGCTGCATTTTAGCTTTGATAATTCTTTAGAGACACAACTAGGGCATGAAACCCTAGGGTGCTAGGTTGGTCGGCTCTTGCCAACCTGGACTCTATCCGGTTTTAACACCTTCTTATTCTGGTTCTATCTCTTAGGATTTGGCCGGATTAATTTTAGTCGTTTGGAAGACCGAATGGAGGCAAACCCTAGGTCATTTGTGGCCTAGGTCCTCTCCTATAAATAGAGAGCCTTGGCTTTCATTCCCATACGACTTCCTACCTTAGCATCACACTGCAAAAGTTAACTAGAATACTCTCATCTAAACGTTACTCTATCGAAATCAATCTTAAGCATTCATCTAGTTATTGCTTACGATCGTTGAATACGTTTAAAGAGCTAAAGAATAATCAATTAATATTTGGCTGCTAATGGTTTGTTACTCAAGAATGTATTTGATGGGATCCATTAGTGCTACTATATGTACCGTGTGGGCCAACATGTAGTGTCTAAGCTTCTTGGTGGCCCGGACTAAAGCCAACGATACTTTCTCTAGAGGTGTATATCGAGTCTCGTAGTATAAGAATTTCTTACTTAGATAATACACCGCATGTTCCTCTTTTCCATCCCATTTAACTAACATGGCTCCCATTGCAGTTTACGTTACAATAACGTATAAGAGTAACAGTTTGCCTGGTTGGGGCGGAATTAGCAATCGCGGATTAGCCAAATAGTCCTTAACCTTCTCGAATGCTTTTTGGCATTCTACATCCTAAATAGGCTTAACTCCTTTTTAAGCTTCTTCAAGATGGGTTCACGGACCCTAGTATGTTTGGATATGAAATGACTAATGTACTTTAAACGTCCCGGAAAACCTCATATCTCCTTCTCTGTCTTCTTCGGTGGAATCTCCTAGATGGCTTTGATCTTGGGTGGATCAACTTCAATTCCACTAAGACTAACTACATAGCCTCACTTAGTGCATACTTACTCAATTTTCAACTTACAACTCCAATTATGTAATTTTGACTTTCTAAGTTGTAAAAGAAAAGTCTTGTAATTACTTTTAGTCTTTCTATTCTCTACAAGTCCCTTGACCGAGCTATAAGGGTTAACTCAGCTCAATTTTCCGTAACTATAAAGGGTATCTTAGTTAAGAAGTACTAGATCGGATAAGAGAATTTCGAGTCTAGGAAAACTTGTAATTGAATTGTATAAGGGAGGAGTTCTATAGAAAATAAGTCCTTGTATTTTGTGGATTCAAAATAATGGATTTGACTTAGTACTTGGATTAGCATTGTCCGTCGTTTTCTGCCCTAGGATGGTTTCTACGTATTTATGTGTTTAACTTATTTCGAGTTCATTCTAGACTCAGAATTATCCTTTACGTATATTTTGTACAAAACAGTTTGTAATTTCTCAAAAATCCTTAATCACCGTATTCACCCCCTTGTAGGGTGACTCAGCCTCTCCAAGAGCTAACCTTCAATTGGTATTAGAGCCTTGCCTTTCAAGAGGATCTCACAATCCAAAGGTCTAAAGATCATATGGCTTAAAACATTGGAGAGTTCGATGAAGGAAGATCTTTCACTAGACCACCCAAGTTCAAAGGTTCAAACTTTGCACACTTGGAAGACGATAATAGAATGCTTCATCCAGGACTCGTGATTAGGAGGTTTGGAACATTATCAAGCATGGAAACTACATTCCTACAAAGATGGAAGGAACAACAACTGTACCCGAAGAGAAGTCGAGTACACCCTAAAGAGAATGAAAAGTTCGGGAAGAACTTCAAAGCCATGAACACTCGTGATGTATGCTATCAACTCCGAAGAATATAATAGAGAGCCAGCCTGTGACACAACCCAAGAAGTATGGGATACATTGGTCAATACTTATGAAGGAACTACCCAAGTGAAGGAAGCTAAAGTAAGTGAGTTTCTTCATAAGTATGAGCTGTTCAAAATAGAGCTTGAGGAGAACATCACTCGGATATACATTCGCTTCACCGATATTGTCAACAATCTCAATTCTCTCGGGTAGAAAGCTTCGTCATGAAGAAGTTGTTAGAAAAATTTTGGGAAGTGTACCAAAAAGAATATGGGGTCCCAAGGTGATAGCAATTGAAGAAGCTCAAGGTCTTTCCAAGCTGAAACCGGATGAGCTTGGGAAGCTACACACTCATGAGTTGCACCTAGAGAAAAGGAAGTTGAGATCAACACCAAAAGGAAGGCCTCGGAAGACATATGACAAAGTCCGAGCTACTCAGATTTTGAGGAAGAACCCATGGCTCTCATGGCCCGAGGTTTCAAAAAGATGATGAAGTACAAAAGGTGGCAAAAGAGGCCAAAGAAAGAGTTCTACAAGAAAGACAAGAAAGGTAAATACTCATCCTCTTTCAATTTGTTTTTAACTAAGAACTCTTGTTGTGTTGAGTGTGGCAGCAAGGAGCACATAGTCAAGGACTATCCACGAGAGGAAGAAGAAAAAGGCTATGGTGGCTACATGGAGCGATGATGATTCCTCTAAAGATGATGATTGATGACTCAAAGTGCCTAATGGCACCGACGGACTCAAAATTTGGATCCGAGTTATACGAGTGATAATTCGGATGCTTGAGGAAACAAATCCTTAGGAGTTAATCAACTATTTCCACTAGTTTTCCAAGCTTGATATTGCTAGATATATCTTTACTTTGGAAGAAAAGTCCAATTCTGATTCTTTTGATTTCAAAGAGTAATAAGAGTCTCTTACTACTGAGAGCATCACTTTGGAAAAAGAATTAGAAAACCTGAGCCAAAATCTAAAAGTGTTTGAGACCAATACTCAAGATAATGACGGTGAGTCCGAGTGCCTCGGAATAGAGAATGAGCAACCGAAAAGAAGCTCACCGAGTCTCGGGAGTTGATTTTAAAACTCAATCAAGGTCATAAAAACCTTGATCTTTTACTTGGCTCTTAGTGTGTCTCATTTAGAAAAGGTCTTGGTTACAATGCTAAAGAGAAGGATAACTATTACAATAATATTTTCAAAACAGATTCCAAAACTATTATGTTCGGGAAGGCTGAGCATGGTCTCGATCACTCCCAAAGAAAAGGGACTGAGCATAAACTAGTTTACATGAGAAAGCCTTCTCAACCTCGTTTACAAAAAGAATGGTTTTCCAAGAAAAGAGACATAGACTCGGTTTTCTAAAAGGAAGACTCAAAATCAGACCAAGCCTAAAATTATTCAAATCTAGGTTCCCAAAGTGCTCTTCCTCATGAAACAACCGCAATAAAAACTATTACTCGGGTTTGTAAGAGGAAGTGAGAAGGAATTGGTTTTTTTTTTTTTTTTACAGGTAACTCGAAACGAAAGGGTCACTAGTACTTAGACAGTGGCTGCATACGCCATATGTCCGGAGACTCAAGACTCTTCTCTCGGGGTAGAAGATATGAAAGGAGGAAAAGTCACATTTGGAAACAATAGCAAACGCAAGATAGTAGGGATTGGCAAGATTGGTCAAGGAAATAACTCGGTAAGTCAAGTCTACCTTGTCAAAAGGCTTAAGTATAATCTTTTGAGCATCTCTTAGTTATGTGACAAAGGTCAAGAGGTAAGATTCACTCGGACCAACTACTTTATTTCGATGTAGTCACCAAAGAGACTAAGCTCTCGAGTCCGAGGTTAGGTAACACCTATACTATCCCTCTCTCAAATTGAAGTTAGAATTTATCTTGTTTGAAAGCATCTTTGAATGATGATTCATGGACTTGGCATCGTATACTAGGTCATATTAGCATGCATACTATCAAGAAACTTGCATCTCATGGATTGGTTAGAGGATTACCTAATTGTGTATTTAAGAAAGATAAAATCTATGAAGCATGAACAAAAGGGAAGCAAGTCGGATCATCTTTCAAACCACTCAAAATTGTGTCTACATCCAAAGTGCTTAAATTGGTTCATGTGGATTTGTGTGGTGAAATTCCAGTAAAAGCTTAGGAGGTAAATCATATGTGCTGGTTATTGTTGATGATTATTCACGATTTACCTGGGTGCATTTTCCGAAGAACAAGAATGAAGCCTTCAAAGAGTTCACTAAGATCTCTAGAAAAATTCAAGTGGAGTCTAAGACTCGGAATAGAAGAATTCGAACCGACCATCGAAGGGAGTTCGATTACTCGGAATTTGCAGTCTTACGTGACAAGAATGGTAGCTCCCACGACTTCTCAGCACTAATAACTCCTCAACAGAATGTAGTAGTGTAGAGAAAGAACATAACTCTTGAAGAAATAGGATGCAAAATGATGATTGAAAATGATCTACCATACCATTACTAGATTGAGGTAGTTAACATAGCAAATTATACAATCAACAGATGCCTCATTAGACCCATCCTGAAGAAGACACCCTATGAGTTGTACAAGGGAAAGAAGCCCAACAACTCCTACTTTAAACCATTCGGATGTAAATGCTATGTGCATAACAATGGTAAGGAACATCTCACTAAGTTTGATGCAAGGTTAGATGAAGGTATATTTATGGGTTACTCATCTCATAGTAAAGCTTATAGAATGTTTAACAAGAGAATTAACTGGGTGGAAGAAAGTATCCATGTTGTCTTTGATGAGATTGACCATGGCAGGACAAGTGAATCCACTTTCTCATATCTCAAGCTCAATAAAGATGAAGATGATATTGTTGAAGCCGAGCTCGGAATGAGTCAAAATTCAAAAGAACCGAGGCAACTCGGAATGAGCCAACTTAGAATGAGGTGACTAAGAATGGGTAAGTTCAAGAGCCAGGTCAGAATGCTGAAAATGTTCCAGAACTAAACCAATTGAAGATCAAACCATTCAACCAATAAGCCCGGTAAACCGAGAGGACAGGTAGGGCTTTCAAATATGCATCCAAGTCACCCACTTGAGAATATACTTTCTTATATCAACAATGGGGTAAGAACTCGTTCTTCTTTGCAAAATCTATGTGCATTCTCAGCATTCATATCATTAACCGAACCTTAAAATGTACTAGAAGCCTTAAACCTGAATGGGTAGAGGCTATGCAAGAAGAATTAAATCAATTTGAAAGAAACTAAGTCTCGGACTCGACCAAATGACCTTCCGACCACCAAGTAATATGAAGCAAATTGGTCTTCAAAAACAAGTTGGATGAGGGAGGTTTCATAGTCGAAATAAGGCCGGATTAGTTGCTAAGGGATATAATGAAGAAGAGGGAATTGATTGTGGGGAAACCTTTGCACCTGTTGCTAGGATTGAGGTAATCGGAATTCTCTTAACATTTGCATCTACCATGAACATTAAGCTTTATCAAATGGATGTCAAATGTGCATTTCCCAATGGTTATATTCAAGAAGAAGTTTATGTCGAGCAATCCCCCTGGATTTGAAAACTCCCAATTTCTAAATCATGTTTCCAAGTTCTAAAAGGCTTTATATGGTCTCGAAACAAGTGCCCAAAGCTTGGTATGAAAGACTAAGCAACTGGTTGGTTGAAAATGATTTCAAAAGAGGTATTATTGATAAAACTCTTTTTATAAAAACCAAGGGGAATGATTTTCTTAACACACATTTATGTTGATTACATTATATTTGGAGTTACTAATGAAACTCTATGCCAAGAGTTTTCTGAGTGAATGAGAGAGGGGTTCCAAATGAGCATGATGGGAGAACTTAATTTCTTCCTTGGATTGCAAATCAACAAAGAAAAAGGATGACATCTATGTCCATCAATCAAAGTACACCAAGGGGTTATTGAAGAAGTACAAGCTACATGATGTGAAGCATGCAGCAACACCTATGAGTAGTAGTACAAAACTTGACTCGGATGAGAAAGATAAAGTCGTAGATTAGAAAATCTGCAGAGGTATGATTGGATCTCTACTTTATCTCACATCTAGTAGGCTAGATATCATGTTTAGTGTCAACCTTTATGTAAGATTTCAAGGTAATCCTAAGGAATCACATCTCATTGTGGTAAAGATAATTTTTAGATATCTTGCGGGGACTTAGACACTTGGCCTCTAGTATTCGAAAGACTCGTATCCGACCTTCACTAGATACTCGGATGCCGACTATGCCGGATACAAAGTTGATAAAAAGAGCACATCAGGAGCATGTTAATTTCCGGGTCAACCATTCATCTCCTAGCATTTAAAGAAGCAAAACTCGGTCGCTTTATCAACTGCCGAGGCTGAGTACATTGCAGCTAGAGCTTGTTGTGATAAGATTCTCTGGATTAAGCAACACTTGAAGGATCTAAGACTATCATTCACATCTATCTCAATCAAGTGTGGCAATCAGCATCACCAAGAATCCAGTTTAGCACTAAAAAATGAAACACATTGAGGTTATGTATCATTTTCTAAGAGACCATTCCGAGAAAGGTGATATTGAACTTGAGTTTATTCCTACAAAATTTCAATTAGCTGATATTTTCATTAAACCTCCGAATGAAGATCAGTTTTTCTTTATTAGAAATAAACTCGGCATGTTAATTACATGATTATCTAAGTTAATACATAAATTATTTTACTCTAATTGATCGATATATGCTTTGAGTTAATAACAAATAGATTAGTTGACACAAAATGACACCGAGCTGTGACTTATTAATTTTTAAGTGTGTTCCGAGTCACTTAGACACATCACCGAGTCGGACTCGGTTTATAAGTAAAGTGGACATTAAAATTCTGGGATTATCTCTAAATCAATGGAGAATCTCATAACTATTTTCGAAAATCTTTTCTTCTCTCTCGTCACGCGAACAATCGGAAGAGCTAGCTGCTAGCGAAAGCTTATTGAAAAACTAGTTATTACTCGCGAGGAGACTCAACGGTCCGATAACCGTTGCTTGTTAGACTCGAGTCGAAAGGCGGTGCTTGAATGAAAACATTTATTCTATAAATAGCACCACTTCTATTTCATTCATTCACTTTGCTACTTATTGCTCATACTCTCGCTTTCTTTTCTCTCACACTTAATCTCTCGCGCTCAAACTCTCTCACTCTTTCTCACTCATTTGTGCTCTTCACTCACGTAGTCTTTACTCTCAAACACTCTCTATCTCTTTCAATATGCCTAAGAGAGGTTCATCTATGGAAGGAGGTTCGGCCACAAAGAAGGCTAGAACTAAATCAACTCGATCCGAGGCTGCCCAAGCAAAGGGAAAAGCCCCTGCCTTTTATGATTCAAAAGTCTTGGTTGCTTAACATTTCTTTATTGATGAAAAATTGTTCTCTAAAACCTCTTTCTCCTGGATCAAACCTTATCTCAAAACAGGTATCTTCAATTACCCGAACTTTTGTGATTACATCTACCTAGAACTTGTTAGTGAGTTCTATTCCCATATGACAACAAGAGATAACGTGATCTCTTACGTCGTCTAAGGCAAGGTGGTTCGTATCAATCTTGCTCTACTTCACAAGCTCTTTGATGTGAAGTCTGTTTTTCTAAATTCTAACCATATCCCTTCAATGAAGTCGTGGATGACTTCTTTTATAAATACGCTAAAGAAATCCCTCATTCTAGAAAGAACTTTTCTATGACTTAGATGACTTCCGAAGCCAGAATTTTGTGCTTCATTTCGATGACAACCTTCTTCTCCTACTATCCCTCAAAAGATAACCCTAATAGCAAAGTTCTCAACGTTCTCCTTCACATTCTGGAGGAGTATGATGTCGACCTCTTTCCATTTATTCTAGAATAGATTGCTTCTGTTCAATCTCACCGGAAGAAGACTCCTTATCCTCTTTGGAGCTCTTCTTTCATTTGTTTTGAAGACTCGGGTATAATTCTCTCTCTCGCTTAGGTTTTGATTCTAAGTCATTCCGAGCTTTATAAAAACTCATATCTAAGTTTTCATTATGTTCTAACAGACTCGAAAGCGCTTTACTCGCATAATCTCTTACTTGTGTTCGACTCACTCAAACATCAATTAGAACCATCGCATGCTCAAATAATTTATCTAACACACTTATTCCGATTGTCGACCTTCAATTCTAAGGCAAAATGAATTACATCGTTAATTCCTTATTCCAAGTCATGCTTCTTGATAATTTAGAATCTAAATTGATTGCATTTAAGATTGAATCTACATGGAATATGAACCTGTTGTTTATTAGACTCGGAAAATTCCATTCTTTTAGGCATAAGATAATTAAGCTCTTAATTACTCTAATTTAATTATTATCCGTGCCTAATCTTTGGAACAAAGTATTTTATACATTAAGAACCAATGTGGTTTGCTTTTTTATGTTATTCAAACAAGGCTAATATATTGTTTGAATTTCAAAAGCAACCAGCTTCTATCCGTTAAACACCAACGAAACAAGTTTTAGCTACTTCGGACATGGCTCGGACACCATGTCGGGGTTGTTTGTTTCCAAAATTGGAAAACTCCAACTCTAGGCCTAACAGTTGCTTCCACGTCATTTTTTAGTCACTATCAAGTGATTAGACCATCCTTTGGAGCCAAGAGTCGGTGCACAACATTCACATCCCAACGGATCCGTTTCGAGTGACTCGGAATAGTCGTTACAAAAGCTAGTGAAGATTTCGGTCTAGAATCAAGACTCAACGGTCACTCTGCCTGGTTGACTATAAATAGAAGCCACTCCACAAGACTTGAAGATTGCTTGGAACAAAAACTTATTGTTGAACTAATTATTGTTTTCATCCTTACTCAATCTTCTACTTACAACTCTAACTCTATATTTAATATTCTCTTAGTTGTAAAGAAAGTCTTGTAATCAATTACATACTTCTCTTACTTTCTTAGTAAGTCCCTTGACTGAGCTGTAAGGGTTAACTCAGCTCAGTTGTCCTTAAGGTTACCTTACTTAGGAAGTACTAGGTTAGATAAGGGAACTTCGAGACTAGGAAAACATTGTAAGGGATTGTTTAAGGGAGCAATTCTGGTTGAGTCAGTCCTTTGCATTTTGTGGATTCAAAATAGTGGATTTGACTTGGTGCTTGGATTAGCACCGTTAGTGGTTTCCTGCCCGGGAGGGTTTCCACGTATATTTGTTTATTTATCTTTCCGAGTCCAATCTAGACTCGGAATCTTCTTTATCAAAGTGTTTGTGTAAAAAGTGTTTAAATTTCATCATCACCTTATTCACCCCCTCACTTTGGGTTGACTTGGACTCTCCAAGAGCAAACCTTCAATTGGTATCGAGCTTAGCCTTTCAAGAGGACCTCACCATCCACGGGTCTAAAGATCGGTTGGCTCGGAATAATGGAGAGTTCGATGAATAAAGATCATCCACTAGACCACCAAAGTTTAAAGGGTCAAACTTTGCCCATTAGAAGAAGATGATAGAATACTTCCCGATGGATAACGATGAAGATACCGGGATATCATCCAAGGAGGCAACTATATCCTAATGAAGACAGAGAGTGGATCTACTATGCCTAAGGCCAAATCTGAGTTCACCACTGAAGAGACCGATAAGTTTAGAAAGAACTTCAAAGTTATGAATATACTTATGTGTGCCATTAGCACGAAAGAATACAATAGAGTCTCGACCGTGACACGGCCAAAGAGGTGTGGGACACCCTTGTTAACACCTATGTAGGAAAAAGTCAAGTGAAGCAGGTAAAGATAAGTCAGTATCTTCATAAGTATGGGCTGTTCAAGATGGAGCCAAAAGAGAACATCACTCATATGTATGTTCGGTTCACGAGAGATTACTAAAAATCTCAAATCTCTTTATAGAAAGATCTCTCATGAGGAAATGTCCAGAAAAATTATGAGAAGTCTACTAAAGAGAAAGTGGGGTCCCAAGGTGACAACCATCAAAGAAGCTCAAAACCTCTCTCAACTAAGGCCGGACGAGCTTATTGGGAAGCTATTCACTCATGAGATTCATCTAGAAGAAGAGGATGCCTAAATCAGCACCGGAAAGAACATTGCGCTAAAGGCCTCAAAAACGGACGTGAAAGTGAATCGAAGAGGATCCTATGGCACTCATTGCCTGTGGCTTTAAGATAATGATGAAGTACAAAAAGTGGGAAAAGAGGCCAAAAGAAGAGTTATAAAAGAAAGATAAGAAGGACAGAAAAGGTAAATTCTCATCCCCTTCAAAGTTATCTTTAACTAAGAACTTTGGTTGCTTTGAATATGGCAGCAAGGAGCACATAGTCAAAGATTGTCCCAAAAGAAAGAAGGACATAAAGAAGAAAGCTATCATGGCTACATGGAGTGCTGATGACTCATCTCAAGAAGATGATTCCGACGACTCAAAGTGTCTTATGGCACCGACGGACTCGAAGCTAAATTTGAGTCGGATAATGAGAGCTCGAGATATTGAGGAGGTAATTGAATACTTTATCAAATTCTCCAAAGTTGATTTAGCCAGATATATTTATACTTTGGAAGAAAAGTCCAATTCGACTCTTTATAGTTCAAAGAAAAACTTGAGTCTCTTACTACCGAGAGCAATGTTTTGAAAACCGAGTTAGAAAATCGGAGACAAAATCGAAGGTACTTAAGACTAGTGCTCAAGAAAATGAGACTGAGTTTGAGTCACTTAGAATAGAGAATGAGCAACGAAAAGGAAGCTCAATAAGTCTCAAGAGCTTGTTTTGAGACTCACTCAAGGTCAGAAAAACCTTTATCTTTTGCTTAGCTCTCAGTGTGTCTCATGCAGGAAAGAAGGACTTGGTTACAATATCGAAGAGCAATCTAATTCCTATTCAAGTCTTTTCAAAACTAATTTCAAAACTCGTAAAGTTCAGGAAGGCTGAGCCTGATTCCATTCATAAGAATGAAAAGAGGATTGAGCCTAGACCATCTTAGATGAAAAGTCCTTCTCTACCAGTCTACAAAAGAAAGGATTTTCAAAAGAAAGAGACATAGACTCAGTTTTCTAGAAA
Organism: Talinum fruticosum; assembly: GCA_021018815.1. Classification (NCBI taxonomy): domain Eukaryota; kingdom Viridiplantae; phylum Streptophyta; class Magnoliopsida; order Caryophyllales; family Talinaceae; genus Talinum; species Talinum fruticosum. Next base: position 4,164,074 of record JAITYX010000010.1, on the reverse strand, counting down.
GTCAAAATCGGACCGGACCAAAAATCATTCAAATCTGGGTTCCTAAGAGTGCTCTTCCTCAAAGAAAGACAATAATAAAGACAGCTTACTAGGTTCGTAAGAGGAAACGAGAAGGGTTAGTTTGTTATTGTTTTGCAGGGAACTCGAAGAAGAAAGCTAATTGGTACATGGACAGTGGATGCTCACGCCATATGTTAGGTGATTTAAGACTACTTTTTGAGTTAGAAGATCCGAAAGGAAGCAATGTCACATTTGGAGACAATAGAAATGGCAAGATTGAAGGGATTGGCAAAATTAGTGAAGGAAACAACTCAGTCAGTACAATCTACCATGTCAAAGGCCCGAAATACAATCTCCTCAAGCATCTCTAAGTTGTGTGACAAAGGGCAAGAGGTAAGGTTCACTCGGATCAACTGCTCCATTTCTGATGCACTCATCAAAGAGACTAAGCTCTCGAGTCCGAGGTCGGTAACACCTATACTATCCCTCTCTCAAATTGAAGTTAGAATTTATCTTGTTTGAAAGCATCTTTGAATGATGATTCATAGACTTGGCATCATAGACTAGGCCATATTAGCATGCATACTATCAAGAAACTTGTATCTCATGGATTGGTTAGGGGATTACCTGATTGTGCATTTAAGAAAGATAAAATCGTGAAGCATGCACAAAAGGGAAGCAAGTCAGATCATCTTTCAAATCACTTAAAATTGTGTCTACATCCAAAGTACCTAAATTGGTTCATATGGATTTGTGTAGTAAAATTCCTATGAAAAGCCTCGGAGGTAAATCATATGTACTTGTCATTGTTAATGATTTTTGCACGATTTTCCCGGGTTTGTTTTCTTAAGAATAAGAATAAAGATTTCAAAGAGTTCACTAAGATCTCCAGGAAAAGTGAAGTGGAGTCTCGGACTCGGATCGGAAGGGTTCAAACTAACCACGGAAGGGAGTTCGACTACTCGGAATTTACGATTTCCGAGATAAGAATGGCATCTCCCACAACTTCTCTGCACCAAGAACTCCTCAACAAAATGGAGTAGTGGAGATAAAGAACTGAACTCTTGAAGAAATAGGAAGGACTATGATGATTGGAAATAATCTACCTTACTATTTATAGACCGAGGCGATTAACATAACAAATTACACACTCAATAGAGGCCTCGTTAGACCCATCTTGAAGAAGACTCCCTATCAGCCTATACAAGGGAAAGAAACCTAACATCTCCTACTTCAGACCATTTGGGTGTAAATGCTATGTTCACAACAATGGTAAGGAGCATCCGACTAAGTTTGATGCTAGGTCGGATGAAGGTATATTTCTAGGTTACTCATCTCATAGCAAAGCTTATCGTGTTTTTAACAAGAGAACTAACAAAGTGGAAGAAAGTATCAATGTTGTCTTTATTGAGATTAATCTTGGTAGGATACGTTAATCCACCTACTTAGATCTCAGAGCTTAACAGAGATGAAAATGACCTTGCTATAGGTGAGCTCGGAAAGAATCAAAGCGAAGACATGAGGACACTTAGAATGTTGTGACTCGAGCTGAACAAGTACACGAGCCAGCTCGGAATGCCGAAGAACAAGTCAATATAGAGACTCAAGCAAGATCAAAAAATCGAAGATCAGCCTGCTCAACCAAGAAACATAGTAAATTTAAGGACAGGTAAAGCTTTCAAATATGCATCCAGATCACCCACTACAAAACATACTCTCTAACATCAACGAGTGGGGTAAGAACTCGATCTTCTTTATATAATCTATATGCATTCTCTCGGATTCATATCATTAGCAGAACCCAAAAATGCACTAGAGGCCCTAAATGAACCTGAATGGGTAGAGGCCATACAAGAAAAGCTTAATCGATTTGAAAGAAACCGAGTCTAGACCTTTACCAAATAACCTTCGACCACCCAGATCATAGGAACTAAATGGGTTCTCAAGAACAAACTAGATGAGGAAAGGTTGGTAGTCGGGAATAAGGCTACACTTATTGCTTAGGGTTACAATCAAGAGGAAGGAGTTGATTATGGGCAAACCTTTATACTGTTGCTAGGATTGAAACAATCGGAATCCCGTTAGTAATTGCATCTAGCATGAATATCAAGCTTTATCAAATGGATGTCAAATGTGCTTTTCTAAATGGTTTCATTCAAGAAGAAGTTTATGTTGAGCAACCCCTAGATTTGAAAACTCAGAATTTCAAAATCATGTTTTGAAATTGCAAAAGGCTTTATATGGTCTTAAAAAGGCTCCCGAGCTTTGGTATGAAGACTCAACAGTTTCTTGGTTGAAAATGATTTCGAAGAGGTCGATTGACAAAACTTTTTCATAAAAACCAAGGGGAAAGATTTTCTTATCATTCGGATATATGTTGATGATATCATTTTGGCAGCTACTAATGAAACTCTATGTCAATAGTTTTTTAGTTTATGAGACAAGAATTCAAAATGAGTATGATGGGAGAACTCAACTTCTTTCTTGGTCTACAAATCAAACCAGACAAGGATGGCATTTATGTTCATCAATCCAGGTATACCAAGGAGTTGTTGAAGAAGTACAAGTTATAAGATATAAAACATGTAGCAACACCTATAAGTAGCGAGTTTTAAACTCGGACTCGGACGAGAAAGGTAAAGCCGTAGATCCGAAACTCTACGGAGGTATGATCTACTTTATCTCACATCTAGTAGGCCAGATATTATGTTCGGTTCTGCCTTTGTGCAAGATTTCAAGCTAATCCAAAAGAATCGCATCTCATTGCGGTGAAGAGAATTTTCGGATATATTACACAAACTTAGAATCTTGGTCTATGGTTTTCAAAAGACTCAAAACCGATTCTCACCTGGATACTCGAAGCTGATTATGCTGGATACAAAGTTGATAGAAAGAGCACATCCGGAGCATGCCAATTTCTAGGTCAATCCCTCATCCGCACGCATTCAAAGAAACATAACTCGGTTGCTCTCTGTCGAGGCTGAGTACATTGCGGTTGGAGCTTGCCGTGCTCGGATTTTGTGGATCAAGCAGACACTTGAAGGATCTCGGGCTATCATTCACATCTATCCTAATAAAGTGTAACAATCGAGTACAATTATAGAAACCCGGTCGAGGCCCTATCGAGCTTCCCCACACGTATAAAGTCTTTTTTTTTAAGATTACTTTTGAAGATATTTTTAGAAAGTCGAATTTGGAATGTGGGGATGAATCTTTTATTAAGATTTCGAATTTTATCAAATCAAGTTGAAATGAATTAAATTAGATTTGATTGGCGGTTTATTAATCATTTTATTTTACTAATTATTTTAGAAGTCTCGGGATCTTATTTTCTAATTAAGGACTAAATAATATTAGGGTTATGGGGCTTTTGGGCCGGATTGGTGTGAAAACAGTGAGTCCGGATCGAAGCCACCACCGCTGCCCCACGGTGTTGGCCGTAGCATGTATCACGAGAAAGCGGGCATCGGCCGGAGGCCGTGGCTGGTGAAACCAGCCTTGGTCTCTACCCAATAGGTAGATCCGGAACCTAAGATCATTTTTCCCGCAACCAAAAAACATCAAGATGCGATTTTACGCAAAATAAAACATAAAATAAGTGAGTCGCTAGTTAGTTTTTAAGAAGGAAAAACTAACAAAAACACAAAAAGAAGACTTGCTCCCTCGATCTTAGTATAGGAAAAACTAAGACCAAAAAATTGACTCCATCGGTCATGAACCAAGAATCGAATTAGGGGCGAGGGTACGAAACATAGGCATAAATCCCCCATTCCACCCGTCCGAAGACGGCCATTACTAGTTCGAATAGTATATTAATATAGATGTAAGCAAACAAGCACACAACATGCAAAAAAATCAAAGAAACTAAAGAATAACAAGGAATACGATAAAGAAAAGCGATAAAAGAAAGAAAAGCAGGAAATAAAAGATTACATCGGTCGGGAGAAAATTGAAGTGATTACATCTCTTAAACCACAATACAAAAAGCAAATAAAGTAGAAATAAATATAATTGGTCGAAGGCTGAAATATGGCCCTTAGGTTGTCCCACCTTGTTGATCCGGATTTCCACGCCGGATCTCTCGATGCAATGGCGACAATCCAAGGAAAAGGGCTAGTTTTGTGAATTGTGTCTAGGGTATGGCAGTGATCGGTTGAATGAGTGCCCAAAGATCAAGGTAATAGAATATTCTTTAACTCTTTGCACGGATTCAATGGCGAAAGATGAATGTTTATAGAAAATTCGGCAGAGTAAGGGTTAGATGATAGCATTCACGTTGGCTTTCAGCAGTGTGATGCTAAGGCAGAAGTCGTATGGGAATGATGTCTCTATTTATAGGAGAGGACCTAGGTCACAAATGACCTAGGGTTTGCCTCTTATCAGCCGTCTAAGGAACTAAAATTAAACCGGACCATTCCTTAAGAGATTGAACCGGATCGGAAGATGATAAAACCGAATAGAACCGGTTAAAAGAGAGGAGGTGGGCGCCAGCCAACCGGACCCTCCTAGGGTTTTATGCCCTAGTTGTGTCTCCAAGGACTCTCCAAGCTCAAAACACAGCATTCGCCTATGCTTCTATAAGGCGGGCGCCGGCCATGATGTCGTTTAGAGGGGAAAACTTCTAGCCTCGTGTGGACTATCTTGTGAAGCTTAAAACACAGAGCACTTTGATGCTTCGATCATGAAATGCAATGCTTCAACGTCGTCTTCGGGTCTTCAGCTCCTTGTCCGACTTGGGCAAAAGTAGAATGTGGTATTCTGTACTTGTAATTTCCCGGCACACATCATGGAACTCCCTAATCTCTAAAGGCTCGGCTTGGCTCTTGGACTGGCTCGAAAGAAAAAAAGGATTTATGGACCGACCCAAGGAAAAAGGCTATTTAAGTGGTGCTGGAAGTTTTTGTGGTTTATTAGTTGAAGACTCGGGCTTTACTCCATACATTTCTGAGTTCTATCAAAGGAATCGGGGTATAAGAATTTCTCACTTATAGAGTTTTGATTCCAAGGCATTCTCTCGTATCCTAGAAACTTTTTAAGTGATATAGTATTTTCTCTAAGTGTTATGGCATTTACTTCATGTACTTTTGCTTTGCTCTAAGTGACTCGGAAAACGGATATGCACTCTCGCTGTCTCACTCGGTTCCGAATAGATTTATCGCATGTTGAAATGACTAGTATTTCGCTTAACCGCACTCGGATCCGACTTCATGTTATAAGTCCTATTCTCGTTATAGTCGATGCTTCTAGTCCGAATCTTGCTTAGTCTAGATCAAGTTTGTTTCACTCGACATTCGTTGTATAACTTGATTCTCGTGTTATACTAACTCGGATGGAATTTTGAGTTTCATGGATATTAGACTCGTAAAATCCCATTTCTTTTCTCGACTCGGATAATTAGTCACTTAATTATCATGATTATATTATTATCTCGTGTCTAATCTTTGGACCAAAGTATTTTATACTTTGAGAACCAATTGATTTACTTTTGTAGGATATTCAAATAAGGATACACTTTTCAATATACAAAAGTAACCGGCTTTAAAATGTCAAATCACCAGCAGACATGGCTTTCCCCTTCTCCGACCTAGCCCTAGAAAATTGTGTCGGGCGCTCGTTTCCAAATCTGAAAACCGAAATGCCAAGCTTAATGGTGGTTTCCACCTTATCTTTTAAGACACCGCCGAGTGGTTTTGGGACTTCCAAAGAAGTTAAAAACCGTTGTCCTATGTTCATATTTCAACGGATACTTTCGAGTGACTCATAAAGTCGTTAATAACGGTCACAAAGGATTTCCAGTCGAAGATGGAGATAACGGCTACTCCGCCTCATCATCTATAAAAGGAAGCCAACTCATAAGACTTGAAGATTGCCGAACCTATTGTTAATACATATACTTGAGCAAAGTCATTGTATTCATTCTCAATCTTCTACTTACAACTCACACTCTGTAATTCATTATATTCCGAGTTGTAAGGTCTTGTACTTAGTTACAAACACTCTCTTCTTACATTCCAAGTAAGGTTCCTTGACCGAGCCGTAAGGGTTAACTCAGCTCGCTTATCCCTAGTTGTAAGGGTGATCTTAGCTAGGAAGTACTAGATCGGATAAGAGAACTTCGAGTCTAGGAAAATCTTGTAAAGAGTTGTCTAAGGGAGCAATTCGATTTCGAGTCACTCTACGGTATTTTGTGGACTCAAAATAGTGGATTTGACTTCGTGATTGGATTGGCACGATCCATGGTTTTCTCGCCCAGGAGGGTTTCCACATAATATCTCGTGCCTATACTTTCGAGTTCATTCTAGACTCGGACATACTCAATTGCAGCTTGACTCCGCTTCCTTGCTTTTTACCGAGATTCCGAGTTCATGATTTTCCGACCTCGTTTTAGACTCGGAATTTGTTTCTGTCTCAACTTTGGCAAAAAGATTCAATCTTTATGAAAATCCTCCATCACCCTATTCACCCCCTCTAGGGTGAGTCGACTCTCCCCGAGCAAACCTTCAATTGGTATCGAGCCTAGCCTTTCGTAAAGGATATAACCATCCAAAGGTATAAAGATTAAATGGCTCGGAACAACGGAGAGTTCGATGAAGGAAGATCTTCCAGCAGACCATCAAAATTCAAAGGATCAAATTTCGTGCACTCTGGAAGAAACTCATGGAATGTTTCCTCCTGGATCATGATGAAGATGTTTGGGACATCATACAACAAGGAAACTATATTCCCATGAAGACACAAGAATTTAGAATCATTCCCAAGACTAAGGCCGAGTTTACTCTGTGTGAAGCAGAGAAGTTCAAAAAGAACTTCAAGGCAATGAACATTCCGATGTGCGCCATCAGCTCGTAAGAATATAATCGAGTATCTCGCTCGTGATTCAGCCAAAGAAGTATGGGATACACCGGTCAACACTTATGAAGGCACAAGCCAGGTTAGACAAGCGAAGATCAGTCAATATCTTCATAAATATGAGCTATTCAAGATGGAGCCGAAGAGAACATCACTCGGATGTTCATTCGATTTACTGAGATTACCAACAATCTCAAATCTCTGGGTAAGAAGATTACCCAAGAAAAATGTGCGTAAAGATACTCGAAGCCTACCAAAGAGAAGATGGGGTCCCAAGGTGACTGCCATAGAGGAGGCTCGGAACCTATCACTTCTAAAGCCGGACGAGCTCATTGGGAAGCTTCTCACTCATGAAATCCACTCGAAGAGGAGGATGCCGAGAACAGACACCAAAAAAACATAGCACCGAAAGCCTTAGAAACCCGAGAAGCAAATCCGAGTTCCTCCGACTCAAAAGAGGATCCCATGGCACTTATTGTAAGAGGTTTCAAGAGAATAATGAAGCACGAAAGATGGGATAAAGGCCAAAAGAAGAATTCTACAAGAAAGATAAGAAGGACAGGAAAGGTAAGTATTCTTCTCCTTCAAAGTTATCTTTAACTAAGAATTCTAGATGTTTTGAGTGTGGCAAGCAAAGACCACATAGTCAAAGACTCGTCCAAAGAGAAAAAGGGACAGAAAGAAGAAAAAGGCTATGATGGTAACATGGAGCGATGAGGACTCATCGGAAGATGAAGAGGACTTAGACGACTCAAAATGTCCGATGGCAATCTTTGACTCGAAGTCGAAACAGAGTCGAGACAATAAGGATTCTAATCCTCAAGAGGTAATTGAATATTTCCTCAAATTCTCCAAAGTTGATTTGGCTAAGTATATTTTTACTTTGGAAGAAAAGTCCAATTCTAACTCTTCTCATTTCGAGAGAACAACTTGAGTCAATTTCCTCCGAGAGCATATCTTTGAAGAATGAATTGGAAAACTCGAGACTTACACTCGGAGAACTCAAGACTAGTGCTCAATCCAATGAGACCGAGTCCGAGTTACTCGTAAAAGAAAATGAGCAGACTACAAGCAAAAGCTCACTGAGTCTCAAGATCTTGTTTTAAAATTCACTCAAGGTCGAAAAACCTTGACATGCTCTTAGGATCTCAATGTGTCTCCTTCGAAAAGAAGGTCTTGGTTTCAACAAAGAGGAGGAATCCAATTCCTACTCGGAGCTCTTCAAAAGGATTCCGTAACCGTAAAGTTCGAGAAAGCTGAGCATGGTCCCATTCATAAAAATGAAGAGAGGACTAAGCCCGGAGCAGCTTACAAGAAGAAACCATCTTCTCCAGTCTCCAAAGGAAAGTTTTCAAAAAGAAAAAGAGACACGGACTCGGTTCTTTAAAGAAAAGACTCAGAATCGGACTAAACCCAAAGTCATTCAAATCTGGGTTCGAAAACCTTCTTCCTCGAAAAGGACCACAAGTAAAGAGTGTTATTGGGTTCGTTAGAGAGAGTGAGAAGGGTTAGGTTGTCTCTGTTTTGCGGAGTCACTCGGAAGAGATCAAAAGGACATTGGTACCTTGACAAGTGGATGTTCACGTCACATGTTAGGAGACTCAGGACTCTTTTCCGAGTTAGAAAAACATAAAGGAGGAAAGGTCACTTTTGGGGATGACAACAAAGGCAAGATAGTTGGGATAGGCAAGATTGGAAAAGGATGCAATCTGGTCAGCCTAGTTTACCTTGTCAAAGGATTAAAGTACAATCCGCTTAGCATCTCTCAATCGTGCAATAAAGGTCAAGAGGTAAGATTCACTCGGACCAACTATTATATTTCGATGTTACCACCAAGGAGATCAAACTATCGGGTAAAAGATCAGGTAGCACTTATATTATTCCTCTTTCGACCCGAGTCGAATTTATCTTGCTTAAAAGCATCTCTTCATGATGACTCATGGATATGGCATCATAGATTAGGCCATATTAGCATGCATACTATCAAGAAATTGGCATCTCATGGTTTGGTTAGGGGTTTACCTAACCGTGCTTTTGAAAAGATAAAGTTTGTGAAGCATGCACAAGAGAGAAGCAAGTCGGATCTTCATTCAAGTCTCTGAAGACAGCTTCCACATCCAAAGTGCTTGAGCTACTACATATGGATTTATGTGGTGAAATCCCGATTAAGAGTCTCGGAGGTAAATCATATATATTTGTTATTATTGATGATTATTCACGATTTACTCGTGTGTGTTTTCTTAAGCACAAAAATGAAGCATTCAAGGAGTTCAGCAAGCTCTGCGAGAAAATCCAAGTTGAGTCACGGACTCGATTCGGAGAATCAAACCGACCATGGAAGAGAGTTTGATTACTCGGAATTCTCGGAGTTTTGCGACAAGAATGGAATTTCTCACAACTTCTCAGCTCCCCAAACTCCTCAACAAAATGGAGTAGTAGAGAGAAAGAACAGAACTCTTGAAGAAATAGCAAGGTCAATGATGATTGAGCACAACTTACCTTACTATTTCTGGGCCGAGGCGATCAACACAGCCTAACTACACTCTAAATAGATGCCTCATCGGACTCATTCGAAGAAAACACCTTATGAGCTCTACAAAGGGAAGAAATCAAATATTTCCTATTTCAGCACCATTTGGATGTAAGTGTTTTGTTCACAACAATGGTAAGGATCACCTGACCAAGTTTGATGCTCGGTCAGATGAAAGTATTTTTCCGGGTTATTGATCTCATAGCAAAGCTTATCGCATTTTTAATAAGAGAACTAACAAAGTGGAAGAAAGCATCCACATTGTATTTGATAAGATGAAACAGGAGAAACCAAGTGAGTCTTCATACTCGGACTTGAAGCTCAACAGAGAAGATGATAATGATGAACATAAGACTCAAGCTCAACCTCGCTCGGAATGAAGTCACTCGGAACGAAGTGACTCGGAATGAGACAATTTAAGACCCCGCTCGAACGAACAAGCTAATAAAGAAGATCACTCGAACAAGCTTTTGAAGATCGGGTAGCTCACCCACAAATCTTGTGAATCGGAGAATAGGTAAAGCATTCAAGTTCACTTCTAGTCATCCACTAGAAAACATACTATCTCGATATCAACAAGTGGGGTAAGAACTCGTTTCTCTCTTCAAAATCTATGTGCATTCACTGCATTCATTTAATTAACTCGAACCCGAAATGCACTAGAGGCCCTAAATGAACCTGAATGGGTAGAGGCCATGCAAGAGGAACTCAATCAATTCGAAAGAAACCAAGTCCGGACTCGACCAAACGACCTTCTCGACCACCCAATCATAGGAACCAAATGGGTTTTCAAGAACAAACTGGATGAAGGTGGGTTGGTAGTCGAAACAAGGCTAGACTTGTGGCTCAAGGATACAATCAAGAAGAAGGGATTGATTGTGGGGAAACGTTTGCACCTGTTGCCAAAATTGAAGCTATTAGAATATTGTTAGCATTTGCATCTAGCATGAATATCAAATTATATCAAATGGATGTTAAGTGTGCCTTTCTTAATGATTTTATTGAAGAGGAAGTCTATGTCGAGCAGCCTCCTGGTTTTGAAAACTCAAAATTTCTAGATTATGTTTTCAAACTTCAAAAAGCTCTTTATGGTCTAAACAAGCTCCTCGAGCTTGGTATGAAAGACTCGAGCAATTTCTTGGTTCAAAACAATTTTAGAAGAGGTCAGATTGACAAGACTCTCTTTATAAAACCCAAGGGGAAAGATTTCCTTATTGTTCAAATCTATGTTGATGATATAATTTTTAGAGCTACTAATGAATTTCCGTGCCGAGAATTTTCTCGAGTTAATGAGTCGAGAATTCCAAATGCGCATGATGGGAGAACTCAATTTCTTCCTTGGTCTACAAATCAAATAAGACAAAGATGGAATCTATGTCCATCAATCAAAGTATACCAAGGAGCTGCTGAAGAAATACAAACTTCAAGATGCAAAGCACACATCTACACCTATGAGCAAGTAGTATAAAACTTGACTTAGACGAGAAAGGTAAAGCAATAGATGAGAAACTCTATCGATGTATGATTGGATCTTTGCTATATCTTACTTCCAGCCGGCCAGATATAATGTTCGGTGTATGTTTATGCACAAGATTCCAAGCTAATCTAAAAGAATCACATCTCACTACGGTGAAGAGAATATTCGGATATCTTACAGAACTTAGAACTTAGGTGTATGTACTCAAGAGACTCGTAACTAACCCTCACCGGATACTTAGATGCGGATTAAGTTGGATACAAAGTTGATAGAAAGAGCAATTCTGGAGCTTGCCAATTTCTGGGTCAATCCCTAATATCTTGGCACTCAAAGAAGCAAAATTCAGTGGCTCCATCAACTCGCCGAAGCCGAGTATATTGCAGCTGGAGCATGCCGTGCTCGGATTTTATGGATCAAGCAACACTTGAGAGATCCGGGACTATCTTTCAAATATGTCCCAATCAAGTGCGATAATCAAAGTGCAATAAGCATCACAAAAATCCGAGTTCAAGCACTCAAAGACAAAACATATTGAGGTCGGTGTCACTTCTTAAGAGACCATTCTGAGAAAGGTGATATTGAACTTGAGTTCATTCCTACTAATCTTCAACTAGCCGATATCTTTACTAAGCCTCTTGGTGAAGATCGGTTTTGTTTTATTCGGAATGAGCTTGGTATGTTAAATGCATAATCATGTGCTTTCTTATGTGAAAATATTCATTGCATGATTATGAGTTATGTGCGTTCAAATTGTTAATAACCATTGGATCGGCTTAATTCAGTGATACCGAGCCGATAGTTATTATTTGTGTGAAGTTTCGACTCACTCGGAAAACTTAGCTGAGTTAGACTCAGTTTTTGAGAAAAATGGACATCAAATCTCCGGGATCATCTCTAGATAAGTGGAGAATTTCGGACTTTATTTTCAAAATCCTTTTCTCTCTCTTTCTCTCTCGCGAACTATGACCACGATGGATTTCAAACCACTTGAATCCTAACCGTTGAAGAAGAGAACCGTCACACCGGTCTAAGGTGACTGATGGACGAGCCGAGTCGAACGGATAGTTAACGGACGTTTATCTTTCTATAAATAGCACCTATTCATCTTCGTCTCGTTACTTCACATTTCATTTACTATCTCTCTCTCATAAGCAAAACTTCTCGCGGAAGCTTTCTACGTCTACAAGTGGTCTCTGGACATTTTCAAGTGACGTAAAGATCATCTCAAGTAAGCTTGATCTGCTCTCAACTCTTTGTTCTACTCTTTTTCTTTCACTCTCGGTGACCTACTCTCTTCTACTCTCTTTCTCAAAGTCTCACTTCTTTCTCCTCTTTCTCACAAAATGCCTAAGAGAGGTAATCATCCCGACTTTCTTGGCTCCTCTTCTAAGAAGCCACGCACCAAAAGCCAAGAAGGCTCAACACCTTCTAAACCGGTTGTCACCCAAAGATTTCACGCTGGACGACAAGTTCTTTCCAACCACAAAATTTTCGTGGTTACCCTACATTCAAACCACCAGTGTATACAATTTTCTTTATTTCAGCGAGTTCATTTACCCCGAACTCGTTTCGAAGTTTTACACTCACCTCACTCACTCGAAGGTGTTCTAACCTCTAGGGTTCGTAACGTTATCGTTCGCATAAACACCTCTCTCCTCTACCGCCTATTCAAGGTTTCCTCTCTTTTCTTGAACAAGCAACCCTATTCCTTTCACTCGAAGTCGTCGACGACTTCTTTAAAAAATTCACCAAAGAGTTCCCCGAGTCACGGAAAAATTTTTCAATGACTCGATTGAAGTCGAAGCACGCCTTCGTGCTTCCCGCCGATGACAACTTTTTTCTCTCAGCATTCTAGCAAGGAGAACCGCAACTCCAAGCATTTAAAAGCATTTTTGACATTCATGAGGGCTACGAAGTAGACCTCTTCCCTTCTATCATAGAGCGGATGGCAGCTATGCCAGCTCAACTCCAAAATAAGAAGAACGACCCTCTTCCCTTCGGTGCTCTTCTCACCCTTGTTTTTAAACAATTCAAAGATCCTCTCCCCTCGCACCCTAACGTTACTTTTGAGGCTGCCGTTGTGGTCGGCAAAAGGAACTTCGAGGTACGGGTATCGTGAAACTCAACCTAGTATCCGGGTACATAACTCGGAGCCGAGGCCACCTTCTTCGCCTCGGACTCGAAAGAAACCCCTCTCTCTCTCCCAGCCCCACCTGGTGGTGCCTCCACCTCGGGTGTTTCTCGTCTTTCTCCTCTATTTTGTCCTCTCGCTTTCTCGGACAAAATTAATTATGTGTCCTCGTAAATCAAGGACTTGCTCCGATCATTCGAGACTCGTCTATCGGTCTATGACCATTAAACAAAAACAGCCCAGCCTCAAATTCGAGAGGAGCAAGAACTGGTTCTTGAGATGAAGGGCTTCGTGAAGGAGCAAAAGGAGCTGCTCGAGCTCCTCCAGAGAGAAGGTCCAAGGTGGCTCGAGACCGTGGCGACTCGTACACTTCGAAGCGTCCTCAAGCCCGGCCATGACCTCCTCGAAAGCGGGGAGGAAGAAGAACCGGACAAAGAAGAAGCAGATGCCGAGGAGCTCGCGGCTGAGGCAGCTCCTTCTTGACAAGGGGAGGCTCAAACGGAAGAAGGAGGAAAGATAGCCGAGGGTAAAAGTGCTCCTCAAGCTCAAGTGGCGAGACTCGACTCGGACAGTGAGTCCGAGTGGGTCGAAGACCTTGCTCGCTCCCAAGACAAAGGCAGCTGGGTCGGACTAAGCGGCACCTCTCCAGCTACCGAGGTCCACAGGGAGGAACCTCTAGATCCTCTCATTCCGGGTCAGCCACTTAGAGCCGAGCCCTTGACGGCAATCCCGGTCCTCCCTCCGCCGCTCTCAAGCACATCGTCAAGATCCTACCAGCGCCGGCGTACCTCTCATCCCTCCTCTTCCGATCCGACATCTCCCTCTCCCTCGTAGGCGCCATGCATTGTATCACAATTCCACGATCGCGCGATTCCTCTTCTTTTCGACAATTTCTTTCTCTTTTACTTATTTCTTTTTGTTAAGACATCAAATATGTATTACTTGCTGTATTCTTCCTATTTTTGTTTTTGCTGAACGGCAAGGGGGAGAATATAGATAGAAAATTGGTTGTCTTGTTTAGGGGAGTTTCTACATCCCTATCTCTCGTGTGTACTCTCTTTAATTTCAATGAATTAATGCATTCTCTTCAACTCTCTCTCGTGTTTAGAGGTTATTACGCTTATTTCGAGTTAGCATTATTTCACTCGCTAAGAATATATTCCTCATGATCCGATACTTTAAGCTTGCACTACTTGTCCGATTTTCTACGCAAGTATTTAAAAGCAGATCTTTATCACTAACAAAGTTTCGTCTAAGTATGGAATGCCTTTCATCAAAAAGGGGAGATTGAAGACTCGGACTTTACTCCGCACATTTCGAGTTCTATCAAAGGAATCGAGCATAAGAATTTCTCACTTATAGAGTTTTGATTCCAAGGCATTCTCTCGTATCCTAGAAACTTTTCTAAGTGATATAGTATTTTCTCTAAGTGTTATGGCATTTACTTCATGTACTTTTGCTTAGCTCTAAGTGACTCGGAAAACGGATATGCACTCTCGCTGTCTCACTCGGCTCCGAGTCCCTCATCACTTAGATTTATCGCATGTTGAAATGACTAGTATTTCGCTTAACCGCACTCGGATATGACTTCATGTTATAAGTCCTATTCTGTTATAGTCAGTGCTTCTAGTCCGAATCATGCTTAGTCTAGATCAAGTTTGTTTCACTCGATATTCGTTGTATAACTTGATTCTCGTGTTAGAGTAACTCGGATGAAATTTTGAGTTTCATGGATATTAGACTCGTAAAATCCCATTTCTTTTCCGACTCGGATAATTAGTCACTTAATTATCATGATTATATTATTATCTCGTGTCTAATCTTTGGACCAAAGTATTTTATACTTTGAGAACCAATTGATTTACTTTTGTAGGATATTCAAACGAGGATACACTTTTCAATATACAAAAGTAACCGGCTTCAAAACGTCAAATCACCAGCGAGATATGGCTTTTCCCCTTCTCTCGACCTAGCCCTAGAAAATTGTGTCGTGGCTGCTCGTTTCCAAATCTGGAAAACTGAAATGCTAAGCTTAACGGTGGTTTCCACCTTATCTTTCAAGACACCGCCAGTGGTTTTGGGACTTCCAAAGAAGTT
Source organism: Talinum fruticosum (assembly GCA_021018815.1). Classification (NCBI taxonomy): domain Eukaryota; kingdom Viridiplantae; phylum Streptophyta; class Magnoliopsida; order Caryophyllales; family Talinaceae; genus Talinum; species Talinum fruticosum. Next base: position 4,148,990 of record JAITYX010000010.1, on the reverse strand, counting down.
AAGAACCGTTGTCCAACGTTCACATTTCAACGGCTACTTTCCGAGTGACTCGGAAAGTCGTTAACAACGGTCACAAAGGACTTCCAGTCAAAAGATGGAGATAACGGCTACTTTGCCTGGTCATCTATAAAAGGAAGCCAACTCATAAGACTTGAAGATTGTCGAACCTATTGTTAATACATATACTTGAGCAAAGTCATTGTATTCATTCTCAATCTTCTACTTACAACTCACACTCGTAATTCATTATATTCTGAGTTGTAAGGTCTTGTACTTAGTTACAAACACTCTCTTCTTACATTCCAAGTAAGGTCCCTTGACCGAGCTGTAAGGGTTAACTCAGCTCGCTTGTCCCTAGCTATAAGGGTGATCTCGGTTAGGAAGTATTAGATCGGATAAGGGAACTTCGAGTCTAGAAAAATCTTGTAAAGAGTTGTCTAAGGGAGCAACTCGGATTTCGAGTCATTCTATGGTATTTTGTGGACTCAAAATAGTGGATTTGACTTCGTGCTTGGATTAGCACGATCCGTGGTTTTCTCGCCCAGGAGGGTTTCCATATAATATCCGTGCCTATACTTTCTGTGTTCATTCTAGACTCGGACATGCTCAATTGCAGCTTGACTCGCTTCCTTACTTTTTACTAAGATTCCGAGTTCATGATTTTCCGACCTCGTTTTAGACTCGGAATCCGTTTCGTCTCTACTTTGGTAAAAAGAGTTCAATCTTTACGAAAATCCTCCATCACCCTATTCACCCCCTCTAGGGTGACTCGAGACTCTCCCCTAGCAAACCTTCATTAGCTTATGTTGCACCAATCGATCACAGCTGGAAATCCAAATCCACAAACAGGACTTGGGATTATCATCATCGAGCCGACAAAACAAAACACAAAAATAACGAGATAAAGGACGACACTTTTTAGGTGTCTATAGTTAGCCCCCACTTTGACCAAGTCTAGAAAGACGAAGGGTCAAAGTAGACACTAAAGGGTACTTACCTCGATTTCTACAAAGTATTGTGTGATGCTTTGTATTTGTTGTAATCAAACCTAAACTCCAAAGTGAGACCTAAACTTGATCGCTATGTATGCATTCTGAAGTTCGGTCAAAGGGTCCTAAGCTTGGCTTGATCGGAGCATGAAGCTTGGCATATTTTGATGTTGAAACTTCGATCATCTTTTAATGTGAAGCTTGGCTGAATAATCTGTTATGCTAGCACAATTGTTAGTGCATAACCGAATCGACAAAAGCTTAATATTTTTACTCGAATAAGTCAATCGAAATAGATCGATAAAGCTGTTCGGAAAAGCCGATTGGTGGGCCCAAAACCTCCCAATTGCATGCATAAGGGACAAAAATCACATGCTCCAAGAGGACAAAGCTACTCGGACTAGGGACGTGGGCTAGGCTGCAAAAGTCGTCGTCGATTGGACACCACGACACCTCGTGGTCGGATTCCTTTAGTTCCCTATTAATTGTTTGACCCTTGTTTTATATGCTCGGATGTCTTGATCGGTTTTCCTATAAAGGGGTGCATGGTGTGTTTTGATTTTGCACACCAACTCTTCATCTTACTCTTGCGCTCCTCTTGCATTTCCTTACTTTGCTCCTTCTTGAATGCTAGTTGGTTCTTAAGAGTTTCTTATCTTCAAAATGCCTAGATGAAAAGCTCACCCTGTAGGATGAACCGGAGTCGAGAGTCTTCAAAATGGCGTCCACAAAATGAATGGCATCCAAGTGATCTTCTCGTTGAAGTTGAAAGCCATATTTCTTTGCTTGCCATCTCCTCTTCGATAACCTAATTGGCTTAAACCTCTTCGTTTTCTCATTTATATTAAAGTTTTAACGAAAATCTTGTTTGATTTTGTTTTGCGAAAGGCTCAATTCGGAGCAGTGGAGCCATCCTAATGTTTATGGAGACATGTGAGAGGATGCGCTTTCCTCTCGAGAACGTCATGTACAATGTTGGGTCCAGACCTCTCTAGATCGCTTTACGCCATCTCATTTGAAGGTTTGCTCGCAGAGAAGCTAAGTCACCCTAGAAGGGGGTGAATAGGGTGATGAGGAAATTCACTCGAGCTAAACACTTGATATGATTCCGAGGAGAGTGTGAGTCAAGAATGACCTCGGAAGAACACCGACTCGAAATAAGTGGAAGATGAAGATACAGATTGGACATAACTTTAAATCTATCCGAGTCTAGATTAGACTCAGAAAAGTATCAACTCGAAATTACGTGTAAACCCTCCCGGGGCAGAAAACCACGGACCGTGCTAATCCAAGCACGAAGTCAAATCCACTATTTTGAATCCACAAAATACGGTAGAATGACTTGACCTAAGTTGCTCCCTTAAGACAACTCCTTACGACTTTTCCTAGACTCGAAATTCCCTTATCCGATCTAGTACTTCCTAACCGAGATAACCTTTACAGCTAGGGACAAGCGAGCTGAGATAACCCTTACAGCTCGGTCAAGGGACCTTACTCGGAAAGTAAGAATAAGTGTTTGTGGCTGATTACAAGACCTTACAACTCGGAGAATATTAATTACGAGTTGGAGTTATAAGTAGAAGATTGAAAATGAATACAAAGACTTTTTGCTCAAGTGTGTGTATTGACAGTTCGTTCAGCAATCTTCAAGTCTTGAGAGTTGCCTTCTATTTATAAATGACCAAGCGGACTAGCCATTGTGACCATCTTCGACTAGAAGTCCTTTGTGACCGTTGTAGCAGATTCTCCGAGTCACTCGGAAAATATCCGTTGATGTATGTTCGTTGGGCAACGGCTCTTAACTCCTTTGGAAGTCCCAAAACCACTCGGCGGTGTCTTGAAAAGTAAGGTGGACCGTTAAGCTTAGCGTTGTAGATTTCCAATTTTAGAAACGGACAACCCCGACACGATTGTTCGGGGCTAGGTCGTAGATGGAAAAAGTCTTGTCTGCTGGTGATTTGACGTTTTAAAGCCGATTACTTTTGTAATTCAAAAATAGGATAGCCTCGTTTGAATAACCTACAAAAGTAAATCAATTTGGTTCTCAAAGTATAAAATACTTTGGTCCAAGATTAGACACGAGATAATAAATATGTCTGCAAGTTGATCTCTTATCTTGCGAAGTGTAGCTTAATCTCTACTTTGTGAACCAAATCACGAATAAAGTGATGTTGAATTTCTATGTGCTTTGTGTGGTCTGTGAAAGACTGGATTTTTGTCATTGCGATTACCGACATATTGTCACGGAAGAGTGTTATAGGATCATCTTGACCAACTCGTAAGTCAACAAGAATTCTTCTTACCCAAACAGACTTCACATGTTGCACTAGTCACCGCTACATACTCGCTTCAATAGATGATAGTGCAACCGTTGCCTATTTCTTTGAGCTCCATGAAATAGTTTTGGATCCAAGTTGAGACACATATCCAATGGTACTCTTTTTGTCATCAGCACAACCTTCCCAATCGCTATCTCGTGAATCCTGTGAGCTTGAATTCCTTTTACGTCTCGTAGAGAATTCCATAATTCTTTGTTCCTTTGATATACCGAAGTATACTCTTGAAACAATGTTGACGAGCATGTACTATATCGGGCCTGGTGTGTGTGAGATGTATCAATGATCCAACAAGACTTCGATAAATGGCTCCAATTTTCTCCATACCGTCATTTTTAGAGAGTTTTTCATTGATAGCCATAGGTGTAGCCATAGGCTTGCAGCTACTCATATTAAACTTTTTGAGGAGATCTTCATTATATTTTTCTTGGGATAGGAAGATCTTACCCGGGCTTTGTTTTACTTGCATTCGGAGGAAATACTTCATTATCCCTAGGTTTGTTATTTCATACTCTTAACATCATTGCCCTTTTGAATTCTTCAATCATCTTGGCATTGGTGCCCTTGTAGATAAGATCATACACATAGAGGCAAAATATGAGAAAATCTAATGGGCCTTGTGACTTGATGTAGAGAGATGGCTCACTTGGGCTTTTTAGAAATCCATTACTTAGAAGATAGCCATCAATCTTACTATTCTATGCGGGGGCTTACTCGAAGGCCATACAATGCTTTTTGGAGACGATAAACTTTGTTTTCTTGGCCTTGGATGATGTAGCCTTGAGGTTGCTCCACATATACCTCTTCTTCTAGTTCCCTATTGAGAAAAGCTGACTTGACATCCAATTGAAAGACTTGTAGCTTTAATTATGTTACAATGGCATGTACTCTTCTAATAGTCTCCATACAAACAAGCTGGAGCAAAAGTCTCATTGAAGTCAACTCCTGGCTATTGCAAGTAGCCTTTGGCTATTAAGCGTGCCTTGTATTTTTGAATTGAACCATCTTCATGATACTTGACCTTGTAGACCCACGTGAGACCAATGACATCCTTTTCTTGAGGATTCTCAACTAATTCCCATGTATGATTTCTCTCGATCATTTTGATCTCTTCATTCTTTGCCTCGATCCATTTTTCATCTTTTGTTGCTTCTTGGAACGATTGTGGCTCGCTAGCAAAGAATGCCATAATTGCGTGGCCACATTCATAATCTTGTAAAAATCTTGGAGATGTCTTTCACGTTAAGTCCTTCGAGTAGGCTGGGAGGACTTGCCTCTACCTTTAGACTTGCACTACCTGAGGATGGGCTTTGTGGTGGAGATGGACCCAAATAAAGAGGTCCTTCTTCTCCGATCTCTTGAATTTGAACACTTTCTTGTGTTGAGTGTTTAATGAATCTTCGGCCAACTCCATTTGGATGCTTCGTCAAATATGACATCTCTTAAAATCAACACCTTCTTAGTTTACGGGTTGTAGAGGCGATAACTCTGTTGAGTCATCGTTGTAGCCAATGAATATGCATTTTTCTCCTTTTCCATCAAGCTTTTCTCGATTTTCTTTCGGGACATGTGAATAGGCTATATACCTAAATACTTTGAAATAGTCCAACCTAGGCTTTCTCTTGAACCATGCCTCCTATGGAGTTTTGTTGAGGACAGCCTTTGTGGGAGATCAATTGAGTATGTAAGCTGCAGTGTTGATTGCCTAAACCCGATATTGCTTAGGTAGGTCCTTGCTTTGTCACAAGCTATGGGACATTTCCACAATTATTCCGTTCTTTCATTTTGCGACACCATTTTGTTGTGATCTTCACCTCACTTGTTAATTCTCTTTTGATGCCTTGTTTTCTTGCGAAATTATCAAAGTCTTCCCAATTGAATTCTCTTCCACGATCCATTTGAAATATTTTAAGATTATGCCCGCTCTACTTTTCGGTGAGAGCCTTGAATTTGAGGAAATAAGAAAATTCTTGTGATTTTTGTTCAGGAAAGTACACCCACATCATACGGGTGTAATCATTGACGAATAATAAAAATATCTTTTTCCTCCCATGCTTAGATATTGAGTTGGGCCCTATATGTCCGCATGGACAAATTGTAATTGAGCCTTGGCCCTCCATGAAGTATTAGTGAAGGGAAATCTCTGCATTTTTCCCATAATACATCCTTCACAAATATTTTATCTAATATCCAACGAGGGTAGGCCAATTACCATATTTTTCTGTTGTAAAACTTTCGAGGCTTAGAAGATTCGGATGGCCATATCTTTGATGCCATAGTGTTGAGTTTTCCAAGATTGAACTCAATGTTATCTTTTTCTCTATGGGCATTTTCAAAGGGAAGATTCTATTTGATAGCATAGAAACTGAAGCAATTACCTTGTCTTTCTTGTCAAATATAACACATTCATTATTGTCAAAATTCACTGAATATCCTTTCTCTAAGAGCTGGCCCACACTTATTAGCCATTGTGGCAGCCATTATTAGAGTGACGACTTGGTGGATATATGCAAGCATGGCAATATCCTTCTTCTCATTTTTGCGATACTCCTTCTCCTTTTCGCGATACTCCTTCTCCTTGTTATATTCCCACACTATTTTGAATCCTCAAAATACAACAAACTGACTCAACCAGAATTGCTCCCTTAAACAATTCCTTACAAAGTTTTCCTAGACTCGAAATTCCCTTATCTGATCTAGCACTTCCTAACTAAGGTAACATTTACGAGATAGGGACAACCGAGTTGAGTTAACCCTTACAACTCAGTTAAGGGACCTTACTTAGAAAGTAAGAAAGAGTATGTAACTGATTACAAGACTTTACAACTCGGAAAGTATGAATTACAAGCTGGGAGTTGTAAAATAGAAGATTGAGTATGAATACAATGACTTTTGCTTAAGTAATGTGTATCAACAATAATTCCAGCAATCTTCAAGTCTTAAGAGTTGGCTTCTATTTATAGATGACTAAGCGGATTAGTTGTTGTGACTAATTTTTGAACGAAGTCCTTCTTGGCTAGCTGTAACGGTTCTTCTTAGTCGCTCGGAAAAGATCTGTTGGGATATGAACGTTGTGCAATAGCTCTTGGCTTCTAAAGGTGCTCCAGTCAGCTGGTGATGTCCGAAAAGTAAGGTGGAAACCACCGTTGAGCTTAGCGTTGAAGTTTTCCAGTTTTGGAAACAGACAACCACGACACGGCGTCCGGGCCTTGTTCGAAGTAGAAAAGTCTTGTCTGCTGGTGATTAACGACTTGAAGCCGCTTACTTTTGTAATTCAAAAATAGGATAACTTTGTTTGGATAACCTACAAAAGTAAATAATTTTTGTTCTCAAATGTATAAAATACTTTTGTCCAAGATTAGGCACGAGATAATAATTTAATTAAGATACTTAGGTGCATAATTATCTCGAGGCTTAGAAGAGTGGAATTTTCTAAGTCTAATATTCATTATACTCAAATTCCATCGAGTCGAGTCCTAAGAAAGATCAAGTTATAAGTGTGAAAACATTAGAGTATAAGTACTTCATGTGGACAAATAACTCTCAAACAAATATACTTGACTTAGAAATAGGAATTAACACTTGTAATTCACGTTGCTTTGAAATATGCGATCGGAACTCAAATAAGAAGTGTTAAAGAGATTATTTGAACATGTGATAAATCCGAGTGATGTATGAGTGACCGGAAATGTCCATATGAGAGGATAAACAATAATGTGGTATCCGAGTCGAGTCATAATCGAATGAAAACTTATGTAGTAGTTTCTATAGCACTTAGAATGACTTGTAATCAATACTTAGGAGCGATGAGATTAGTACCTAAGTCCTTAGGTAGTACTCAAAATGATCTAGATTCGAGTCCGAGTCTTCAATCTTCCCCTTTTTGATGGAAGGCGTTCCATACTTAGATAGAAACTTTTTAGTAAGATAATCATGAGTTTTCATTCTTACTCGGTAGAATATCTCAGAATATAAAATAATGAGTGAAGTGATTCGTACTTAGAATATTTACGTAGATAACTCATACGGCTAAGAATCATGAGTAATTATATCGAGTGAGATAGAGAGAGAAATAATGCTAGGCGATATATCGAGTAAGACTAAATAATAAGAAATTCAAACTCAAAAAGAGTGAACTCAAAAATCAGTATGCTCGAAAATAGAAACTTCATTCATGCATATACGTAAAACACTGAAAATACACAGCAAAGAGGGTGAGAAAACTCCCCTAGACAAGAAGACAATTTTCCTGGTATTCTCCCCATTACCTTTCAGCAAAAACAAAATAATAGGGAAGAATGTATCAAGTTGATACAATTGATGTCTAGACAAAAAATAAATAAAACAAGAGAAAAATAAAATTAAGATGGTGGATTTGGGTTGTCCGAGTTGAGGCGGATGAACGTGCGGTGCACCCGAGCTGGTATGCGTGTGATGAAGTTGAAGATCCGGGCGGCGGCATCACTGTTGTCTCCGGAAGTGGCTTAGCTCCGAGTGGCTGACCTAGAACTAGGTCGTCCAGAGGCTCATCCTCCTGGAAAGTTACTGAGGGGGTGCTGCTTCTAGCCGACTGCTGCGGACTATCCAACATTTCCGAGGTTCTTCGACCCACTCAGGCTCGCTATCCGAGCTTATCGGTTCGGTTGAGGAACTGCAGCACCTTGTTCCTCGGCTTATTCTTTTTGCTCTCGTTCTTCCTCCTTCTCCTCTTCCTTCTCTTCCTCCTTTTCCTTAGAAGGAGCTGCTTCAACCGCAGCTTCCTCTTCTTCTTCTACTTGCCTGTCCGGAGGAGACTTGGCGAGGACTCGAGGACTCTTTAGATGTGTCCGAGTTGTCCGGGTCTTAAGTGGCTTTCGATCACCTCTCTCGGAGGAGCTCAAGCATCTCCTGTTGCTCCTTAACCAGATTCTTCATTTCGAGGAGCACATCTTGTTGCTTTCCAATCCGAGATTGGGCCATTTTCGGTTGATGGTCATGGATTGAAGGACACGAGACACTTCGTTTGGGTCTCGAGGGAGCGGAACCTTGAATTCCTTGAAAACAAGGGTAAGAAAGGCTCCAAAAGGAAGAGGGGTGGATTTCTTTGATCGAGCTGGCACGGTGGCCATCTGATTGACTATAGCGGGAAAGAGGTCTACATCGTAGCCCTTGAGAATGTCAAACAAAGCTTTGAGAATCTTTGAGTTAGGATTCTCTTTGCTAGAATGATGAGAAAAGAAAGTTCTCATCGGCAGAAGCACTGAAATCTAGCCTCGAGTCTTCATTTGAGTCACACAAAAATTCTTGCATGACTCGGGGACTTCCTTGGCGTATTTTTGAAGAACTCATCTGCAATCTCGTTGAAAGGAATAGGATTGCAGTTGATGAAGATAGATGAACTTTAAAAATACGATGGAGGAGAGAGATTTATTCGAACCATTATATTGCGAATTCTAGAGGTGATGACCCCTAAGAGCAAGAAAGGTTTGAGTAGAACTCAACAATGAGTTCGGGTATATGAACTCACTTAAGCATAGAAAGTTACATACTCCGGTGGTTTTGATGTGCTTCAACCACGATAAGGTTGTGGTTGGAAAGAACTTGTCATCTAATGTGAGATGTTGGGTGACAAAGATTTTTGAGGGGTTAGAAGGACCATCTTGACTTTGCTTGGTTCTAGGCTTCTTTGTTGCATACCCTAGAAAGTATGGGGCGGAACCTCTCTTAGGCATGGTTGAAGTGTTTAAAAGAGAGAAAGTGAACTCGAAGAAACGAGAGAGAGAGAGAGAGAGAGTGTGTGTGTGTGTGTGTGTGCGAGAACGCCGAGAACGCTGAGAGCTTAGATTGCGAGAGTAAGTGAGGGAGAGTTTAGGTTAGCATAGTAAAGTAGCGAAATGAAGGAAAACAGATGCTATTTATAGTGAAAAGAATGTCCTTCAATATCCGTTCGACCTAAACCTCTAACGGTCGCCTTAGACAGTGTGTGCTGTTCGGCTCTTCCACGGTTAGAATTGCGAGTGTCTGTCTCCCAACGGCTAGTTCACCGATTGATGCGCGCGATAAAGAGAGAGAAAAGAGAAATTTTAAAAGAGATTTCTGAAATTCTCCACTGATCTAGAGATGATTTCGGAAGTTTGAAGTCTATTTTTCTCAAAAGCCGAGTCCGACTCGGTAAGGTTTCGAGTGACTCAAAAATCGCAAACAAATAATAACTCCTAGCTCAGTATCACTGGGTCAACTGAACTAATTGTTATTAAGACAAGAAAAAGAAACATGTAACACATAATCATGCAAGATAATTTTACTTAGAAAACACACAATCATGCATTTATCATACCAAGTTTATTCCTAATAAAACAAAACTGATCCTCACTAAGTGGCTTAGTAAAGATATTAGCTAACTGAAATTTTGTAGGAATGAATTCAAGTTCAACATCACCTTTCTTAGAATGGTTTCTCGAGAAAATGATATCCGACCTCAATATGCTTTGTCTTTGAGTGCTTGAACTAGATTCTTAGTGATGCTGATTACACTCGATTGTCACACTTGATTGGAATTGATTTGAATGAAAGTCCAAGGTCTTTTAAGTGTTGCTTAATCCATAGAATCCGAGCACAACATTCTCCGGTTGTAATGTACTCAGCTTCAATAGTTGATAGAGCGACCGAGTTCCGCTTCTTTGAGTGCCAAGATATAAGGGATTGACCTAGAAGCTGGCATGCTCCTGAGGTGCTCTTTCTATCAACCTTGTATCCAGCATAGTCGGCATCCGAGTATGCAGCGAGGGTCGGTTCCGAGTCTCTTGAGAACCATAGACCTAGATTACGAGTGCTCGTAAGATATCTAAAGATTCTCTTCACCGTAGTGAGATGTGATTCTTTTGAATTAGCTTGGAATCTTGCACATAGACATACACTAAACATAATGTCCGGCCTACTTGGATGTAAGATATAGGAGAGATCCAATCATACCTGGATAGAGTTTCGATCTACTACTTTACCTTTTTCATCCGAGTCCAGATTCATGCTGCTACTCATTGGTATTGCTTGCATGTTTTGCATCTTGAAGCTTGTACTTCTTCAGCAACTCCTTGGTGTACTTAGATTGATAGACATAGATGTCATCTTTATCTTGTCTGATTTGTAGACCAAGAAAGAAATTGAGCTCTCCCATCATGCTCATTTGGAATTCCTGTCTCATTAACTCGGAGAAATCTCGACAGAGATTTTCATTAGTAGGTCCAAAATTATATCATCAACATAGATCTAAGCAATAAGAAAGTCTATCCCCTTGGTTTTTATGAAAAGAGTTTTGTCAATCTGACCTCTTTTGAAATTATTTTCAACCAAGAAACTACTCGTCTTTCATACCAAGCTCTAGGAGCTTGTTTAAGACCATAAAGAACTTTTGCAACTTGAAAACATAATTTGGAAATTCGAGTTTTCAAATCCAGGGGTTGCTCAACATAGACTTTCTCTTGAATGAAACCATTTAGAAAAGCACATTTGACATCCATTTGATACAATTTAATATTCATGCTTGATGCAAATACCAAAAGGATTTTGATTGCTTCAAACTTAGCAATTAGTGCAAAGGTTTCCCTACAATCAATCCCTTCTTCTTGATTGTAACCTTGAGGTACAAGTCTAGCCTTATTTCTGATTACCAACCCATCCTCATCCAAGTTGTTCTTGAAAACCCATTTGGTTCCTATGACTGGGTGGCCGGAAGGTCGTTTAGTCAAAGTCCACACTTGGTTCCTCTCAAATTGATTAAGTTTCTCTTACATGGCCTCTACCCATTCAGTTTCATTTAGGGCCTTTAGTAGATTTCTGGGTTCGATTAATGATATGAATGAAGTGAATGCACATAGATTTTGCAAAGAAGAACGAGTTCTTACCCCATTGTTGATGTTAGACAATATGTTCTCAAGTGGGTGGCTCGAAACATATTTGAATGCTCTACCTGTTCTCTAGTTCACCAGATTTGTGGGTTGAGCTGGTTGATCTTCGATGATCTGATCTGTTTGAGCTTGCTCGGGTGTTTGGCCTTTAGCATTCTGAGCTGGCTCTAGAGCTTGTTCGAGTCTTAGTCATGATATTCGAGTCTGCTTTCCTTTGACTCGTCCGAGCTCGGATTCAACAAGATCATCTTCATCTCGACCGAGTTTTAGATCCGAGAATGTTGACTGAGTTACCTGCAGGTCGAAACACACTAACCCTTCTCACTTCCTCTAATGAACCCGAGTAATGCCCTTTACTTGTGGTCCTTTTACGAGGAAGAAGACTCTTGGAAATGCATATTTGAATTACTTTGGGTTTGATTTGATTCGACTCTTCCTTTTAGAAAACCGAGTCTGTCTCTCTTTCTTTTGAAAATATTTTCTTTTATAAACATGTAGAGAATGTTTTCTCTTATAGGCTGGTCTGGACTCAATCCTCTTTTCATTTTTATGAATGGGACCATGCTCAGCCTTCCTAAACTTCACAATTCAGGAATCCTTTTTGAAAAGATCCGAGTAGGAATTTGATTCCTCCTCATCGTTAAAACCAAGTCCTTCCTTTCCGAAGGAGACACATTGAGAGCCTAAAAGCATGTCAAGGTTTTTCTGACCTAGGGTAAATTTCAAAACAAGCTCTTGAGATTCATTGAGCTTTTGTTTTAGATTCTTATTTTCTCTTCCGAGCAACTTAGACTCAGTCTCGTTAGTTTGAGTACTAGTCTTGAGTTCTCTTAGAGTAAGTCTCGGTTTTTCCATTTCATTTTTCAAACCAATGCTCTTAGAAGTGAGAGACTCAAGTTGTTCTTTGAAATGAGAAGAATCGAATTGGACTTTTCTTCCAAACTATAAATATATTTAGCTAAATCAACTTTGGAAAAGTTCGAAAGTATTCAATTACCTCCCGAGGATTTGTCTCTTCAATGTCCGACTGTCGAGTCCGACTCGGATCTAGCTTACGAGTCCGTCGGCGCCATCATAGCCTTCTTCTTCTTTTTGTCCCTCTTTCTCCTTGGATAGTCTTTGACTATATGATCTTAGCTGTCACATTCAAAACAGCCAGAGTTCTTAGTTAATGATAACTTTGAAGGGAAGGAATGTTTATCTTTTATGTCCTTCTTATCTTTCTTGTAGAACTCTTCCCTTGGCCTCTTCTCCCATTTCTTGTGCTTCATCATTCTTTTGAAGCCTCAAGCAATGAGTGCCATGGGATCTTCCTCCGAATCCGAGGAACTTAGACTTTCTCCACGGCTTTACGAGGCTTTCGGCACAATGTTCTTTTTGGTGTTGACCTTGGCATCCTCTTTTTCCAAATGGATTTCATTGGTAAGTAGCTTCCCAATCGGTTCGTCCGGCTTTAGTTGAGAAAGGTTCCGAGCTTCCTCAATGGCTGTCACCTTGGGACCTTATCTTCTCTTGGGTAATTAGAATTTTTATGCACATTTCTTCATGGGAAATCTTTCTACCTAGAGATTTGAGATTGTTTGTAATCTTAGTGAAGCATATAAACATCCGAGTGATGTTTTCTTCTAACTCCATCTTGAACAACTCATATTTGTGAAGATATTAACTTATCTTCACTTGTCTCACTTGGCTTGTTCCTTTATATGTATTGACAAGAGTGTCCCACACATCTTACTGTGTCATAAGCTAACACTCTATTGTATTCTTCTAAGCTGATGGCGCACATTAGAATGTTCATTACCTTAAAGTTCATTCCGAACTTTTCCGACTCTTCATTGGTGTACTCGCACTTTGCTTTAAGTACAGGTCTTGTATCTTCCATCTTCATTAGAATGTAATTTCCTTCTTGTATGATGTTTCAGATATCTTCATCGTTGTCCAGACTTCTTCTAGTGCACGAAATTTGATCCTTTACACTTAGGTGGTCTACCGGAAGATCTTCCTTCATCGAACTCTCCGTTGTTCCGAACCATCCGATCTTTAGACCTTGAGGATGTTAAACCCTTTCTGAAAGGCTAGGCTCTAATAGCAATTGATGGTTTGCTCTTGGAGAGTCTTAGTCACCCTAAAGGGGGTGAATATGGTTATGACGGAATTTTAACAAACTTAGACGATTTAAGCTTGAAATGAATAAACGACAGAATGTGAGTCTAGATTGGACTCGGAAAAGTGTAAACTCGGAGATACGTGGAAACCACGGACAGTGCTAATCTAAGCACCAAGTCAAATCTACTATTTTGAATCCACAAAATACAACAGATCGACTCAACCGAATTGCTCCCTTAAACAATTCCTTACAAAGTTTTCCTAGACTCGGAAATTCCCTTATCCGATCTAGCACTTCCTAACTAAGGTAACATTTACGAGATAGGGACAACTGAGTTGAGTTAACCCCTACAGACTCAGTCAAGGGACCTTACTTAAAAAGTAAGAAAGAGTATGTAACCGATTACAAGACTTTACTAACTCAAAAAGTATGAATTACAGTGCGGAGTTGTAAAATAGAAGATTGAGTATGAATACAATGACTTTTGCTTAAGTAATGTGTATCAACAATAATTCCAGACAATCTTCAAGTCTTGAGAGTTGGCTTCTATTTATAGATGACCAAGCAGATTAGTTGTTGTGACTAATTTACGAACGAAGTCCTTCTTGACCGCTGTAATCGGTTCTTCTTAGTCGCTTAAAAAGATCCGTTGGGATATGAATGTTGTGCAATAGCTCTTGGCTTCTAAAGGTGCTCCAGTCAGTCGGCGATGTCTAAAAAGTAAGGTGGAAACCACCGTTGAGCTTAGCGTTGAAATTTTCCAGTTTGGAAATAGACAACCCTGTCACGACGTCTCGGCCTTGTTCGAAGTAGAAAAGTCTTGTCTATCGGTGATTCATAGCTTGAAGCCACTTACTTTTGTAATTCAAAAATAGGATAACCTCATTTGGATAACCTACAAAAGTATAAAATACTTTTGTCCAAGATTAGGCACATATAATAATTTAATTAAGATACTTAGGTGCATAATTATCTCAGGGCTTAGAAGAGTGGAATTTTACGAGTGTAATATTCATTATACTCAAATTCCATCGAGTCGATCCTAAGAAAGATCAAGTTATAGGTGTGAAAACATTAAGAGTATAAGCACTTCATGTGGACAAATAACTCTCAAATAAATATACTCGACTTAGAAATAGGAATTAACACTCGTAATTCACGTTGCTTTGAAATATGCAGTCGAACTCAAATAAGAAGTGTTAAAGAGATTATTTGAACATGTGATAAATCCGAGTGATGTATGAGTGACTCGAAATGTCCATGTGATAGGATAAACAATAATGTCGTATCCGAGTCGGTCATAATCGAATGAAAACTTATGCGGTAGTTTCTACAGACACTCAGAATGACTTGTAATCAAAACTTAGGAGGGATGAGATTTGTACCTAAGTCCAGTAGGTAGTACTCAAAATGATCTAGATTCGAGTCCGAGTCTTCAATCTCCCCCTTTTTTATGGAAGGCATTCCATACTTAGATAGAAACTTTTTAGTAAGATAATCATGAGTTTTCATTCTTACTCAGTAGAATATCTCAGAATATAAAATAATGAGTGAAGTGATTCGTATTTAGAATATTTACTGTAGATAACTCATACGGCTAAGAATCATGAGTGATTATATCAAAGTATCTTCTACTACTAAGACTATCCAATGCACCATAATAAAGATTATTCTAGATATTTTGAGTAAAATTTTTCTAAATTAATTCTGATTTTTAACGAGTATTTCATGTGGAGGTTAATTGGCTATTTCACTTGGGCACTTAGGAGTAATGCAACAAAGAAAAAAGATGCAATAAAACCTAATCGAAGTAGTGTGAAGCCCAGCTTGTTGGTGAAGAGTATGTTTGTATCCCAAATATATTCTTAGTCCAATCATTCTCAATATAAGGGAGCTATCTAACTAGGTTATCAATACCAAAATAATGAACTTCAACATTACAAACGAATTTGAATGAGCACAAGTAAAAATAGAACTACGCCATCAAAAAACAAATTACATAGATACACAAGACAACAGGGCTCAAATTTCAAAGGACTAAAAACTTTCACCACCATATGAGGAACTTTGTAGGGGCAATGACCTTGAAAAGTGTACCGGAAGACACATACCATGCCATCTTCCCATGGACGTTTGACAAATAGAATTTAAAATTATAATATTTTTAATACATTTTTACATCTTATTTTGTTTGTAATAATTATTAAATTAGGTGTTTTAATTTGATTGGTGTTATTTTTGTATGAAATGTCGAAAAACACGAAAAGTAATTTAAAAAAGCTCAAATTTGGAAGAAATGGATTAGTTAATTGCACTTGGCCCGGTTCAGCCCAAAACGCCGACCCACACGTCACTTCTTTCTACCTTCATTCCTAGCCCATTTCCTTCCTCTCCTTCCTTCAACACGAGAAACCCTAAAACCCTCTTCCCTCTCTCTTCCTCATCTCGGTCTCCTACCTTCACCAACCTCTCTAAAATTATGATATTTTTAATACCTTTTTACATCTTATTTTGTTCGTAATAATGATTAAATTAGGAGTTTTAATTTGATTGGTGTTATTTACGTAGGAAATGTGTAAAAACACGAAAAGTAATAAAAAAACCTCAAATTTGGAAGAAATGGATTAGTTAATTGCACTTGGCCCGGTTCAGCCCAAAACTCCAGCCCATATGTCACTTCTTTGTGCCTTCATTCCTAGCCCATTTCCTTCCTCTCCTTCCTTCACCACGAGAAACCCTAAAACCCTCTTCCCTCTCTCTTCCCCATCTTTGTAACACCCCAAAACCTACCCTAGGAGTATTACATGCCGGGGTTCCTGGAGAGGAACCCCTAAGGCTACTTATGATCTCGACTTGGGGTTAATAACTCTGTCTTAGATTGGGGAAGCTTGTTTCTAGATTTTTAAAGGTTTTCCTGAAAATTTCGGCAGAGTTTTCTCCGTTATATGGCTAATCCCATAGGCTTAAAGCCTTAACCCTACACGAAACACATTCATAAACCGAACGAGCCACACGCTCGGAGCATCCACAATACAAACTCAACAAGCCACATGCTCGAAGTAAACACCTTAGTCCTTTATCATACATAGTCAAAAATTTTGTCCAACATACAACCGATCTTTACAAGTATGAAAACAAAAGGCACATAACGGTTCGGAGATGTCCTATCCATGGTCCGCTTCTTCTAAAAGCCAAAAGCAACTCCAAGGAGTCTTAACTTCGTACTCGAAAACTCTGCCGAGCGGTCAAGAGCTCCACGAGCCTAGTGAACAACCAAAACCCAACCCCAGGTTTTACTTTACACATTAATTCATTAACAAACACACGTAAGTTCACTATTCATTCATAACATGCAATTCGGATTATACATGCTTAAAATACATAAAATACTAAACTTACCAACTTCCCAAGCGGGACATATGACATCAATTACTAATGAATTCAATCAGAACATACTTCATTCTTCTTTCTACGCAAGTACGTCATAGAATCATTCATCATGTAAGGCATTCATCACGTAAATCATATCTTACTTGTTATCGTATTAATTTCTTATGCAATCGGGATTCGTTCTTCTTCTCATTCTTCTTCTTGAGTTCAATTATGCATTTCATAAAATCATTGCTTCTTTCTTTCTTGTTCATCATGCATAATCATTCATTTCTTCATATCATAATTCTTAAGTATTCTTAGTTTCGAATGGAAAGAAGATTTATGTTCCGCTCTAAAGACCCAGTTCTTGGAGCCAAAACAATTCGTGGGCTCGGTTCTTGGACGCATAACAATTCGTGGTCTCGAGGTAAAACAATTCGTGGCCTCAAGGCAAGCCTCAAACTACGAAGGATGCATACTGTTAGGAATTCGTGGAAGCAATTCAATTCGGCTTCAGTTTGACAAACACTTCTATGGCCATAGCTTCGAGAGGGTTCTTTAATTCGTGGGGTCTTAGATCAATAACACGAGTGCTTTTTCCCTTCTTTAGTTGTTTATATTTCTTATTTTCTTATTGTCTTCTTATTACTTATTGACAAGATGCACTTAATTCATATAATTCATGCTCAATACTTTCATACATAACATCTTCACAACTAACAATTCACATAAGCAAGTTCCAACTCAAGTACAATCAATCCAACTCATATAGGTATGCTTATGTCATTTATAATCGATGTACTTTATTACACATCATCACATAAACATATCAATTAGGATTTCTAATCAACGAACTTATCGTTTTCATGATAGCGTAATATTGCACATAGGTGGTTTATAATTTCATAACTTTCCTTAGTCGATATATATCTCTTAATCTATCCATATAGCTTCTTAAATTTCAGTTCTTAACTCAATTACTCAATTAGTTCCGATTTTGCCCAAAACAGCACATTTTCACTCAAAAATCCATATCTTCCAATCTACTCATCCAACATATACCAAAATTTACAGGAAATTCTCATCAATTATTAGGAAGCTGCAGTAAAAGTTTTAGGAATTTTGGGCAACACATGAATTAACAATAATTCAGACAGTAGGATAAATTATCGAAAATCCGCACTTAAACCATGGATTCAAATTTCGATTTTTCTCACTAATTCTATTCAAGCTACTTTCATCAAATTCTCAATATACAGCTAAATAATCATGCTCAACAATACTCAATCATCATTAAATTCATGAATTTGGCACATAATTTGCAACATGCTTTTCAATCCGTGAGTTGCTAAATTCGTGAATTTAGGCTTCTAACTTCTTCAATTAACTTAGAGTTTTCAATTTCATGAATCAATTTCAAGTTTAATCCACCGAATTCGTTTTAATTCTAGAGGATGAATTCGAATTACTCACCTTAGATTCTTAGTGATTCTAAGAATTTATGTTTTGAGGATTTTCGGATTGGGTGATTTTGCTTTACTTCCTTCTCCATTTCGGTCCCCTTTTCTTCTTCCGGCGCCAACTTCTTCTTCCTTCGCTCAAACTCTCGCTGTCTCCCTATGCTCTATTGTTCTCGGGTTCTCAAACCCCGGCCTCGGAACCAGTCTCGTTGTCTATCCTCCTCTTGTTCGCCGGCCGTCGTTCTTTCACTCGCCGGCCACGCAGGCACGCCGTGCCTCCTTTTCCTCTCTACTTCCCTTCGGTCCTTCTTTCGCTCTCGCTCTCTAGCTTCCACTTCTTGGTCTCAACCCCTTTCACTCTTCCTTCTCTCGTTCTGGTCGAGTTCCCCTTCCTCTCTTTCGGCCCCTCACCTCTCGGTCTCCCTCTACTCTCTTTCCCTTTGCTCGCTTACGCTTATTTCCTCTGCTCCATCTTGCTTTCCTCTGTTTCTATCCTCTCGTTCTTTCTTCAGTCTCCCTTTTAATCCTTACTTTGAGGTTTTCTCTCTCCTCAATTACTTTCAGCACCTAATTAACTTTGTTGTTTTATTTCAATTGGACCCCAATACTTCCCTTACTCATTTTACTACCACCAAAGCTATCCTTCATTTTATCTTCCAGCAATGCCAGCCAGCCCATCCTTCCCATTTCTCATTTTCTTTTTCTTTTTATTTTAATTTCTAGTTTGGGCTTTCAAGTGAATTGGGCTCAAAATATTTCACAAGCCCATTTTAGCTAGCCCATGCTCGGGTTTCAATTCTTGGGTTTTAAATTCGACTCGGAAAAATTCTAATTCACTTAATTTAAAAATTTGGAATTTTTGACTTAACTTTTAATAACTTCATTCATTAACAAGCAAGCGCTCGAAATTTCCAAGTATTACAATCTTGGTCTCCTACCTTCACCAACCTCTCCTTTAGCCATGCCTCCCTCTTCACGCCCATCCCATGCTGCTACAACCAGAGTTAGAAACCGAATAAAACTCCAACCCTTTATCCACAATTAGGCATAAGACAGAGAAGGAGACCGAGAGCACAAGGAAGAAAAGGAAGCCGAGAGTATAAAAGGAAGGCCACAGCGAGATAGAAGAGGAGGCCGAATGGCGATGGTAAAGGTGTGACAGACCGGAGCCACGCCAAGGTCCAAATTTTAGCTTTTAGTTCTTCATATTTCAGTTTAAGTTTCTTCAAATTTTAATTTTAGTTTTTAGATTTCAGTTTTAGGTTTCAACTTTCAGTTTTAGATTTTACTTTAGGTTAGTTGAATTGCTCTTGAAGGATTCGATTTTGGATTGTTGTTGATTTGTTAAAACTGGACATTCGAGTATTCAAAGATTGGGATGCAAATTTGTGGATTTTGGGTTGTGAATTAGTGTTGTTCAGATCTCACATTGTTGGTATTCTTTTCTAATTTTTGCTCCTTAACTCGATCCCGATACTCCGATTCTAATTTAGTGCACTTGTTTAGTTTTCCGATTTGTTTGATTCTGAGATAGTTATAATTGCACATTGTTTGCTAGAAATTACTATTGTTGAAGTTAATTCTCTGATTTTCTGTTTCTAGGATGTTAAGTTTAAATTGTGGTTAATTTGTTTTGAGTTCATGTTAGTTTAGATTAGTTTATCATTTTGAGTTTTCAATTCGTATTAGCAATTTGTTAGTCATTTGGTGTAGTTGAATTTAAGTCTTCTGGTCTAAATCTTTAAGTCATGTTTTGTAATCTTAGTTCAGTTTAGTCCATCCATATGGTTCGAAATATCCCCGTACTCCGCTAAAATTCACTCCAACAACAACGTTGTTGGCCCACATAAGGTCACAAGTCGGCGGGATCTCTGCAAGAAGTTCGTACATCAATACTCCTGTAATACATCAATACCCACATTTCCAAGCTTTAGACTAACTAATTACATGGTCAATTTTAGGCACACAAACAAGCTTCAAGACTTAAATTAGCCAAGTTCAAAAATTAGTCAGTCGGACTTCGGACTTCATTAGTCAAGTTTCGGCTAATCGTCAACGCTCATCCTCGCACTACATATATTAAGAATCTCAATCATATCCTTTTTATCAACGTAGTATGGTAGAAACTAGACTTTCATACATTTGATTATCAACTAACACAATTGTTAATGCGGAATTATGTAGCTAAACTTCGGACCAAGAAACGGTCAAGAGCTTCAGGACTTTTGATCAAACCAAGTTTTGTGGAACCACATAGTCGGATTTCGGACTTCACTACCTAAGTCAAATCTAGGCCCTCTTGTCAAAGTTCAGGTCACGAGACGACCAATTCCATGTACCGCACCCTATATTCACGAACACAAGCGGCATCCGAGGTAATGTCAATTAAATAGATAAGTACTCTTTAATTTTGACCTTCGTCTTTCGGACTCGGTCAAAGTGGGAGCTAATTGTAGAGAACTAAAAAGTGTTGTCCCTTCTCTATTTATTTACTTTATTTATTTTTGACAGCCCATTGATGAAAACCTAGTCTCGCATGTAATCTTGGATCAAGATCGGACAAAAGCATAGTGATAAAACATATTCCAGTCCCTAGTCTCGCATGTAATCTTGGATCAAGATCGGACAAAAGCATAGTGATAAAACATATTCCAGCCCCAAAAATCCAATCGAGTGACAAAAACAGCCGAAAATGCATCTACCTAGGCTCGACACATTTTTGAGACCACGAGAATGGTCACAAGGGGTCCGGTGTCAACACCAGTCCACGGACCCTCCTGAACCATGTCGCTTTAATCGGTTCAGCTTCCTAAAGTCTCCTCTATCCACTACAGGAATTTTTGGCTTGATTTATATCTTATCCGATGGATTTGGGGCTAGGTTTAGGGTTTCCTAAACCCTAAATTTTACTATAAATAGAGGGTCTCCCCTCCCATCATTTTACACACCATTGACGGATGAAAAATCCCCCAAGCTGTTGAAACTCTCTCTCTCTCTCTCTCTCTCTCTCTCTCTCTCTCTCTCTCTCTCTCTTCTAGACACTCTCTCTCTTTTCGAAAACCCATTTCTAAACCTTTTACAAAAAGGTCTTCTTTTATCTCTTTTGCTTGCCACCTATATACCGTCACTTTACTAGAATCCAACCATGATTCAAACCTAGCATGTGGGTCAACTTTAGGGCACGCTTCCACCATCCCGGAGTTTATTTTTGTATTTTGCTTAATTTCCATCCTTTTATTGCTTTTTGTATTGTGGATTAACGATATAATCACTTTACTTTCTACTCTACACAATATAATTTTCTTTATTGATTTTCTTTCATTTACCACTTTCTTTATTGCTTTCACTTAATGGCTTTATTTACCGTTTTACATCATGTTTTGTTTGCCTTTAATTTATGCCTTTTGCATGTTGTTTTCTTGACTTTATGAACACGGTTTAAACACACCTTTTCAATTAGTAGAGGTTGTCTTTTGACGGGTGCAATGAAGAGTGTTCCTATTTGTTTAGTACCTATGCCCCCAAACACCGAATCATTTATTTAAGATCGATTGAGTCCTTTTTATAACCTTTTCTAATTTTGAGTTTTTGTACTCGAATTTAGAAATGTGCTATTTTTCAATTTTTTTAGTTTTTATTTTCAAAACCGACGAGCGAATTCGTTTTGTAAATATTTTTAACTCTTAATTACATCTAGGTCTTTTTATAAAAATTGATAAAAAATGAAAATATGGCTGATAACATAAGCCATCTATCCAAAATTGCCTCGGCAATACGGCCGATTGTCGGTGCTGGATGGAAGCTCTGGTGGGCCAACCTCGACCCCTAGGCTTGCGTTTGGGCTTATCTCCTAGTCTAGATGGCTTTAGCTATTTGGCCAGTTGAGCTTTGTAGTAACCATATTATTTTTTAGCCCTTTTGACTAAAAAAGACATCCCGAGATTTCTAAAATGGCTTTCGTAAATAAAATGATTTCTTAAAAATCGCTAATGAAATCCTTCTTAAATCTCTCTTTCAAAATCCTTACCATTCGCTTGATAAGCACACCTCGCATGAAACCAACATTCGTGGGAAAATTCAATCCACTCTTATTGAACGGGGTCGTGACTCATACAATAACGACAAAATACGTGAGTATAAAGCCCGATAGGTATTATTGTTTAACATTTATATATACCCAAAATACCTTATGGCTAATAGGTGTGGGGATAGATTTTTAAAACCCCATGGGTATGGGTATGGGTATGGGTATGGGGATGATTTCGAAAATGGGTATAGGTGCGAGTATAGCCGTACCCGCCCCATGCCCATCTCTACGCATCTTTCACCTTTGAACTATTAGGGAGATTTATAACATCTCTATTTCTAAATTCCTCCTCAATTGGAGATGCCTTAAGATATTTTCAACAAGTAAATTCCTCGAGTAGAATATAAAAGTTTCTTTATGTAATCATTCCAAGTAGTTGGCAATTTTAGGACTATTGTCCGCACTTGTGATGACTAAGAATGATCACCTTAAGATCACAAAGCCCAATCACCAACACTTGTAACTCATGCACTTGGTCAAATATATGAATTGAATCGGACATCTTGAAATCAAAATATTTCATTATCAAAAATTTATGAATACCTTATCTTTCAGTTGTATTTAGTTTTTAATGATTTCGAGAGTATGTAAACATCATACAAATGATCCGACAAAATGTACCGGATGTGCCTCCTACAAACGAACTCATCTTCTTTGCAATTCTTCGTTTGCTCTGCTATTTTCTCCTTCTCTCGGTGTAGTATCCGAGATAGGTTGCAAACTTCCAAGATGTAAGAAATATTCAAATTGATAAAGAACATGTCATCTCGTCTTTTCCATCATTTGAAGTTAGTCCCATGATAAAACTTTACAATTGTTGGAAAAAATGGATAAATCACTAAGATTTATGGGAGAATTCGGAAGGCTTAAGGAGGGAAAAGAACACTATTTTTATGGTAGTATCTCGTCAATCTCACAAATAATAATCTCAACTATGGCAAAGACAAACCCGGGATATGATACACCTTTCATATCTTCGAAGAGAAAATTGAGAGAACACCCAATTAGTTTTCATTGAAGAACGTCATTTTTCTTTAGAGGGATGAAGAAGAAGGAATTAAAAAATATTATTTTCTACATAAAGGAAAAAACTCTTTTATATATCTCTTAATTCTAATGAGACATCTATTGAGTGTGTAATTTATTGTGTTCACTACCTCAGCTCTAGAAATAGTAAGGAAGATCATTTTCAATCATCATATTCTTTCCTATTTCTTCAAGAGTTCTGTTCTTTCTCTCCACTGGTCCATTTTGTTGAGGGGTTCTTGGTGCTGAGAAGTTGTTGGAGATGACATTCTTGTCACGAAATTTGCAAATTTTGAATAATTGAACTCCCTTCCATGGTTAGTTCGTATTCTTCGATATGAGTCCGAGACTCCACTTGAATTTTCCTATAGATCTTGGTGAATTCTTTAAAGGCTTCATTCTTGTTCTTTAGAAAACACACAAGTAAATCGTGAGAAATCATCAACAATAACTAGTACCATTGATTTACCTTATAAGCTTTTAACAGGGATTTCACCACACAAATCCATATGAATCGGTTCAAGCACCTTTAAGGTGGAAATAGTTCCGAGTGGCTTAAAAGATGATCCGACTTGTTTCCTTTTGTGCAAACATCATATATTTTATCTTTCTTAAAGTTGCAGTTGGACAATCCTCTACCTAACCCTTGAGATGCAAGTTTCTTAATAGTATGCATGCTGATTTGACCTAATCTACAACGCCATGTCCATGAAACATCATTAACTCGAAACTTTCAAATAGAATAGATTTTGAGTAGAATTAGAAAAAGGAATAGTATATGTGTTACTTGACCTCATACCAGAGAGTTTTGTCTCATTTGTGGTAACATCATAAATGAAACAATTGGTCCGAGTGAATTGTACCTCTTCACCTTTGTTATATTGTTGAGAGATACTTAGTAAATTATATTTAAGTCCCTTGACAAGACAGATTGGATCGATCGACTTGTCAACATGGCCAACTCTACGAATACCTACAATCTTGCCCTTACTGTTATCTCCAAATTTTGACATATCCTCCTTTCATCTTCTCTAGTTCCGAGAATAGTCTTGAGTCTCTAGACATGTGATGTGAGCAACCACTATCTAAGTACCAGTGATCTCTCCTTTTCTAAGTTTCCTGCAAAACAGAGATAAACTAAGCTGTTCTTACTTCCTCTTACAAACCCAATAATTGTCCTTGGTGTGGTCATTCTTCGAGGAAGAGCACTTTTGGGAACCTTGATTTGAATAATTTTAGGCTTGGTCTTATTCCGAGTCGTGTCATTAGGAAACTCGGTCTGAATCTCTTTCTTTTGGAATCCTTTCTTTTTGTAAACAAGTTGTGAAGACTTTTTCTTAAAAGTAGGTCTAAGCTTAGTCTCTTTCCGCATTGAATGAATAGAACCATGCTCAGCTGTTCTAAAATTAATTTTTCTAGAATCGGTTTTGAAAAGATTTCGCAGGAGTTGTCCTTATATTCAGCATTATACCAAGACCTCCTTTTCGAAATGAAACACACCGAGAACCTAGAAGTAAGTCAAGATTTTTCTGACCTTGAGTAAGTTTCAAAATCGACTTCTACGACTCGATGACCTTATGTTTTAGTTGCTCATTCTCCGTTCCGAGGCACTTTGACTTAGTCACATTATCTTAAGAACTAGTCTCTAGTACCATTAGATTATGTCTCAGCTTTTCCAAATCATTTTGTAAAGATTTGTTCTCGGACTTAAGAGACTCCAGTTTCTCTTTAAAGATAGAAGAATTAGAATTGGACTTTTTCTCCAATGTAAAAATGTATCTAGCTAAATCATGCTTGGAGAACTTAAGAAAGTAGTTGATTACCTCCCGAGGATCAATTTCCTCGGTGTTTGATGCTTGACTTTCTTACTCAAGTCCAGACTTCTAAGTCCGTCGAGCCATGAGACACTTTAATTTATCATCTCGCGTCATCATTTTCTTCGACTCATCATCACTCCATGTGGCTACTATTACCTTTTTCTTCTTTCGGTCCTTTCTTCTTTTTGGACAATCCTTGACAATGTGCTCCTTGCTTCCACATTCAAAACAACCAGAGTTTTTAGTGAAATTAAATTTGAAGGGGATGATAGAATTTACCGTTCTTTTCCTTTTTGAGAAACTTCCTGCTTTGGCTTCTTCTGTCACTTTCTATATTTGATCATTGTTTTAAATCCTCCGGTCAAAAGTTCCATGGGGTCTTCCTTAAAATCCGATAAGCTCGGACTTAGACCAGATTCCTCCGAGGCTTTGAGAGCTATGTTTTATTTGGTGCTCGACCTCATATTCTTTTTCCACTAGATGTAACTCATGGGTAAGAAGTTTCCCAATGAGATCATCTAGTTTCAGCTGAGTGATATCCTGAGCTTCTTCAATAGTTGTCACCTTTGGTCCCCATCTCTTCTTTGGAAGACTCCTTAGAATCTTTCCGATTATCTCCTCGTGTGACATCTTCCTTCCAAGGGATTTGAGATTATTAACAATCTCAATAAAGTGAATGTACATCTGCGTTATATTCTCATCGGCCTCCATCTTGAACATTTCGTACTTGTGGAGGTACCGACTTATCTTTGTTGACCTCACTTGACTTGTAACTTCGTAAGAGATGACAAGAGTTTCTCACACTTCTTTAGCGAGTATCACAAGCGGATACTCGTTGTACTCTGTGGCATCCATGGTCCATATCGAATGTTCATAACCTTGAAGTTCTTCATGTGCTTCTCATTCTCTTCAAGAGTGAATTCGACTTCACCTTGGCCGGTGATCAAGTACCATCCATCTTTGTAGGAATGTAATTTCTAATACAAATAATTTCCTAAACTTCCTCGTCATAGTATTGGATGAAGTATTCCATAATCTTTTTCAGTGAGTGAAGTTTTGGATCCTTTAAACTTTGGTGGCCTCGGTGAAAGATCTACCTTCATCAAACTCTCCATCGTTAAGAGTTATCCGATCTTTAGACCTTGGATTGTTAGATCCTTTTGAAAGGCTAGGCTCTAATACTAATTGAAGGTTTGAGATATGAGAATTTGAATCACCCTAAGAGGGGATGAATAGGGTGTGAAGAAAATTTTACGGAATTATAAAATTTAGTGCTCAAGTTAGAACTCGAAATGAGAAACTCGAATCTAGATTGGACTAAAAAAAGATAAGAACATGAGATTTTATGTGGAAACCCTCCGGGCCAGAAAATCATGGCTGGTATCGATCCGGATACCAAGTCAAATTCACTATTTTGAATCCACAAAATACAAGGACTCGACTCTTTGAATTGTTCTCTTAGATAATTCAATACAAGTTTTTCCTAGGAACAAATTATCCCTTATATGTCTTAGTACTTCCTAACCGAGTTACCTTTTATAGTTAGGTACAACCGAGTTGAGTTAACCTTTACAACTCGGTTAAAGGAAATAACAGAAAAATTGAGTAAGTAAGAATGTAACTGATTATAAGACTTCTTGTTTCAACTCAAACGTTGAGAAAAACTAAGTATAGAGTTGAAAGCTAGAATGATTGAGTATGTTAGTTGAGAGTTGAGTTTCAACAAGCTTCTAAGTCTTTTGAAGTGGCTTCTATTTATAATCTGCATAACGAGATAGCCATTGTGCCTTAGTCTTGACTCGAAAGCTTCACTAGCCGTTGTAATGGATAGTCCGAATCATTCGAAATATAACTCGTTATGAAGATAGACGTTGTGCATCGGTCCTTTGCTCAAAAAGTAATCCAACCAACTTATTAAGACTAAAAATTGGCTAGAAACAATCAAAGTGGTACTCAAAGTATAAAAATACTTTTATCCAAGCTTAGTCAAGGAAATAAATTAATTCAAATAATTAAACACTTAAATATCCTAAAACTAATTAAATAAAAAATTTTACGTCTAATATTGAATATGTTTCAATTCTATTTGTGTCTATCGTTAGATGATCAAAGAGTTAAAGAAATATATAGACAGAATTCATCATTTGTTATAAAATAATTTCGGTTAAAACTAAATCTGGATTAAGTTAAAATTAACACAAGTAATTCTTATTTGACTTTTAAAATGAGCCAGTTGAAATAACAAGTTCAACTTATGAAATTATTTAGGCAAGATGTTTGTCCGAGTTAAGTGTGAGTGGATCGAAACCTAAACTAAGTGTTCACTCAAGCATAGCTTTGTAAGTGGGTCGACAGAGATGAAAATTTAAAGATAATCTTTCTAAAGTGTGAGAATGACTTGAATTCAAAACTATTAAGAGAGATAGATTCGTATTTGAGTCTTCACAGTGTTATACATTCTTCTATGTTACCGAAAGTTACATGTCAATTAGATATAAAGCCCCATATATATCCCATGTATATAAGGTTACCATATAAGAAATAGTAAGGTTTGAAGTTATGCATAAGAACTCTCTAATTAATTTGAATTCGGATGAATACACAATATATTTGAGAATTATATTATAGACTTTAACGAATCATAAGCTATATGTGAAGCTCGAGTTAAATATAAATTTTGCTACTGGAAGTAATTTTATTAGGCATAGTAAAGTCTAAAGAACAAATCGGATCAAAGTAAATCCAATATGGAGTTATTCAAAGGAAAACACAAGAAAAAGAAACTCGTTATCTTTCACTATTCCAAACGTATCACGGCTTTGAGAATGGAACATATTTTAGGGGGAGGATGTAACACCCTATCAATTAATTAGAATTAAATTATTTTAATTGTTTTCAATTTCATAGTAATTGTAGAATATATTGTTTGGTAGAGCAATGAGCCGTATGAAATTATAAATACGTCGAGATGTATAGAAATTAAATAATTTATTTTGTTATCAATTTATAAATACTTCTTAGCACATATAATTATCTAAATATTCATACAAATTCATAGATATATACATATATCCGAACAACACAAATTTGAGCTAGAAAATTTATCGATTTGCTTAGTGATTAAGAAAAGCAAAAAAAGATAAAGAAAAAAAGATGTGATTTTAAAGTAAGCCATTTGTATGGATGAAAATTAACCATGTGGTTAAATATTTTTAAGATAGACATGAATTAATTATTGATTAGACAAAAATAAGAAAAAAGAGAAGAATAAGCAAAATTGAATTAGTAAGTTAGGCCTATAAATTAGAGGTAGGGGGAGGGTTGGCTGGAAATGTTAATGCCCAAAGCAACAAATTTATATGGTCCATTCTCTATTCGAACTCCCTCACTATCTCTTGCTTGTCGCTGGCCTATGACCCTGTTGTCGCACCTTCGGCAACACCAACACCAACACCTCCACCACCTTTTTTTCCCCACCTCTTAAACTAGGTATTTTCTTCAATTTTTATTCATTAAGTAAATTTAATCACTTGTATTTTGAGTGAATAATTAGAGAACTAATTGTGAATTGGGAGATCATTAATGGTGAATATGGAAGTCAAATATTGAAAATAATTTAATATGGATATCTATGAAATTGGGTTAAATATGAAAAATGGTAATATTGGAGAATTGATGAAGTATAAATTATATAAGATCATGTGTGTACATTGTGACAAAATCAAATTATGGTACTAAAGATTGTTATTTTGTGATATTAGCAATTTAGTTAAGTTATGTGAAGGCTCATAAATATTATTAGTGTAGCGAAAGTTATCTTGTGCTAACCTAGGATTAAATATAAGTGAAAATATAAATATTATAAAATTATAAGTTTTATTGGAGATCTTGACGACGTAAATTGTGATTGGGTGAAAATCAAATCATTTAATTGAGTTGAATAAATTAGGTTATCGAAAAAGTAAATTAAAATTGAGCAAAGAAGGATACTAGAACTTTGTAAGATTTCATGGAATTGGAAGTCAAATGAATAGAAGCAAGCAAGTAGGAAATTTATTGAAATATCTAACTTTATAAAAGAAATTTATAATTGTAGTTCATTAGTTCATAAAGTTTTTGACAATTACAAAATGATATGTTATTATAATATGAAAATTAATAAAAGCCAGTTTCGAATACGGAGACTAAATTAAAAAGGATCCGAACAGGGGTCTAAAAGTGAGTATCTAACATCTTAAGGTATGTTATTCCTTATATGTTTCTGAAATGTTTAACTTTACTAATGAGTTTAAAGGCTTGATTTAAGCATTGAAACCATTGGAAGCCACTTCACGACTCACAACGGATAGTTCACAGTAAATTAGTTATAGATACAATTATGGTTCATAGGGCCCTCCATAATCGATTAAGATAAAAGAATTGTTTATACATATATGATTATCTCACATAATCGCCATGACAACTGCATATACATATGGGTCCTAAACTAAGCCAATAATGAATACTTCGTAATTTTACTACAATTTTGCACATGAATAGCTTTTGAAGCCGACTTTAAAAATTTAGGCGCGCTCATTGGCTCTTAAAAATATATTTTTACCATACAAAGGTAATGTGCTCGGGTCTCATTCTTATTTTTATATTTTCTTAATTGTTTTTAGGAAAACAAAAGCATAATAACATTCAACAAGAAGCTTCAGGGCAATGAAATCAGAAAATGTTATTTCGAAACAAGTGACCATACTTTGACTCTCACTCTTGAGTATATTATAATTAGCTTTTGACAGTTAACTTTTGGTCAAGAAGCTTCTATGAATTTAATTCAATTGTGACATTTTTATCCTAGTTGATGGGCACTTTTGTTAAAATTATAAATTGTCTTTTGGAGAATAAAGAACTTATAACTATGATTTGTAACGTGAATGTTAATTATGGTGTTATGAAGTTTTAAGTTTAAGTATTTGGTGAAAATTGAAAGGATTACTTGTGTTATTCTATATTTAGCGTAGTCTCTCAAAGAGGAACGGCGATAACGCCCTTACATGACTCGATTTACCATTGTGTTATTATAGTGTGTTTATTTATCGAGTAGATTTTAATAATTAAATTGGGGGTATTACAGGAGGAGTGTACAAATTATTATCATTAAAAAGAAGAACTGAAATTATAAAAGTTAATAATAAGAATACAATAACAAAGTCATATCTTATTGAAAAAACTCATATAGAATTTTTTTTAAAAGAAATACAATACAATGAGAAAAAAGCATGCATACTAATTTTATGACATGATAACACTAATACAAATAAGTACCCATATATTATAAATTTAGAAACTAATATCGATAAAGTATTGGTTGAAGTGGGAGCAACCTCACCTCGATAAGAAGGAGAACATAAATTTGAATCTACAGAATTGTACTTATTAAAAAGGTTTTTATCTTAAGCGATCCGAAATTAATTACACCCTTGATTAAAATCGACAAAAAAAGAAATTGATATCCAATATGCCAATTCTTTATTCTAATAAGTTGTAATTCAAAATAGTCTAACATCATAGCAAATATTACATCCATTATGAGATAACTTTTCTTTTGTCAACTTGCTTCTTCTGACGATTTGATAATAAAATATATGAGACAAATCATTTCATTATATCTACCCAAAGTAAATAGTATCATATACTCAATAAATATATACCACGTAAAGATTCTTAAGTTCAACAATTTGACATTTTTCAACTTTACCATGTAAATAATCTAATTAAATCGAAACTATACCTAAGAATATTCGAAATTGCTATTGTTGACCATAGGTGTACTTAACATACATTTTTTCGACCTTAAAGTTGAATAAATAAGGGCTCTGTTTGGCAAACAGTTGTTAGTTGTTAGTTGTTAGTTGTTAACTGTTTGTATTAACTGTTTGCTATTAGCTATTTGAATTAATTGTTTAGATTAACTGTTTGAATTAGTCGTTTCTTGAAAAGGTATTTGGTAAAACTAGTTGTTTGAGGAAAAAATATTTGGTAAAATTTCATTTATGCCCTTACATCTAAGTTGTCTTTTAAATAAATAAATAAATATTTTTATTGATCATTTTATGTTTTTCAAATATAATTATATTGTGTTATGTATACAAATTATCTTCATTTATAAAACTTTATTTTCTTACTATTTTTACAAAATTTATATTTATTTTCTACCAAATATAATATTTATTATATTCAATTAAAATAAAAATAATATCAAGTAGAAGTAGTAGTGGTAATAATAATAATAATAATAATAATAATAATAATAATAATAATAATAATAATAATAATAACAATAATAATAATAATAAATGATATAATAACAATAATAATAATAATAATAATAATAATAATAATAAATAAATAAATAAATAAATAAGGGTTGGTGGCATATGTGGTAATTTCTCCAATTTTTTGGCAAATGTGTCATTTTCACAAACAACTCTTCCCAAAAGGCTAATGGGAAGAGCTGTTTGAGAAAAAGTTATTTGGCACCAAATAACTCTTTTAAAAAGCTGTTAACCAAACACTAATTTATCTCTTTTGACCAAGTCAAAATAGGTAAACCCTCCAAATAGTTCTTTTTTTTCCAGACAGGTATTTAACCAAACAGGCCCAATGTCATCCACCAATCTATGCCAAAAATTTATGAATTAAGTTAAAGTTACCCTAATATAATAATAAAATAACAAATATTTATATAATAAGATACATGTACACATTAGGAACAAAAAAATTAAAAGGTTGTCATTTATGTATAGTACGGGAAGACATAAAAATTTCTTAATTACAATAAAATTGAAGAGGGCCATAATTTTTTAGAGAAAGAAAAAAACATATGAGATTGATGTGCCTTTTATGAACTACTTAACTTAGCTTTATATCAGAGTCTCAATTTATATAGAATTTTTTAGCATATAATTATAATCAATATAATTACAATTTTTTTGGTCTAAAGATGAATATAATTACATTGAATTGACTTTATGAAACTGTGAATTACAACTTGTCATTCCTTCTTAACTTAGGTTGATTGGGACGCTGCATTTATTCTTCAATAAATGACTTAATTGACTCTCTCATTTTCTTTATTTTTTGTTTTTGTAATTTGGCTAAAACGTACTATCAAATGAATTTATTTGCACTTAGTAGGAAGCCACTTTATGATCCTTAACCATTTCCTTTTGAAGGTATTAATAAGTTATATTCTTTTGGATCTTGGTTCTTTAACATAACTAAGGTTATACTCTTGCTATGTAAGGGTATTAATTAAATTTTTAATAATTTAATTATTCTTTAATTAATTTATAACAATAAAAATTAATTATAATTTTAAAAAATAGTTATTTTTTAAAATAACAATAATAAATTAATATATTATATTATATAATTTATTATAAATAATAATTAAATATGTCTCTTTATTTTTTTCTATTTAGATTAATATATTTTTTTATTCTTAATGTCCATTATATTTAATGTTAATGTGAATAGTTCCAACAATAAATTGAATTAAAATTGCATCCTACATGGCATCCTGTGTGGCATCCTATGTGTCACTCATACATTGCTTCAACTCAACTTTTAATATATATACTAGTGTGAATCCTGTGATTCGCATAGGTATGTGCTATTATTTAAGTAGTTGATATATTTTATAAATATTAAATTTATATTTTTATAAATTTATAGACATTAGCCTTATAATACATATGAAGGCTTTATAATCTAAGGGTAATTATTAGGAGGAAAAATGTAAATTTTGATTTGCGTAATGATAAAAAAATTCTTAATCATGTGAACCTATAAAATAGATTGCCAACGCATCATTTTCTCCCACCATATTTTAAAATTGAGATGTATCAGTTCACTTTTTAGCGCCAAACTCATTTAAATATATGTGTTTATTATTGGATGTTATTTATAAAATCCCTAAGTTGACGATGGAGATGAAGAGCATCATTGGGGATTAATAATTCAATTAAGTAATAGCTTATTGCTTCTTGTAAAGGAAATTTTTGGTGGAAAAAGAAAAAACAATGGCATATAGTGTTTTATCGGCCAAATACTCAAAACCTCAATTTTTGATGAAAAAAAGTAAGAGATTAATCATAATTTCTTATAATCTATATGATGTAATTTTTAACCTTCTATAAAACAAATAATAAAACATTGAATAAATATACTCAATAAACATGACATAGGTAATAGTTTTGACTAAAATTATTCATCATAATAGCAAAAATATTAAAGATAATTGATATAATTTCCCATACTAATTGCTAATTTTTTTTTTGAAAATCGAAAATAGTAATCTACTTTAGGTGAATTTTGAATATTATAATTATCATAATTATTATAATTTATTTAATTTATATAAGTTTTAATACTAAAATTAATAGATATATTATATTATATTTTTCTTGTAACAGTTAGATTAATTATATACAATAAATATTATTTTTATTAAGTATTTCTTTTAAAAAATTTAATTTTATAACTGTTGAATTAATGGAATAATGCTTCAAAAAATACATGTAATAAAATATAATATTAATTATGATTATCATAATTATAGGTAATAAAGTGTAATTGATGATCATAGTCATTCAAGAGTAGTAAATGGACTTTACTTTATTTATAATTAAAATTTATAATTAATAAAGTGGGTGTTACAAAAGGCTTTAATAATACAAAAAATAAAAATGATAAAATAAAAAGAATCAATGGTGATGTGCCAAATGTCTAACCCATAGCAAATCACTCAAGCTTAAGTGTGTGTGTATATATATATATATATATATATATATATATATATATATATATGATAATTTTATCTTCCTTTTGGTTTTTATTAGCTTTCAATTTTTTTACTGCTTTGATAGTAAACGTTTTTCTGTTCTTAATTAAATTCAATCATTTGAAAGTCATTTAAAATTAGTCAAAGACACTAATTAATAAAACATGAATTGCAAAGATTAAAAAATTTAAAATATAAAATGTTAAAACAAGATCCACCAATGATGTTGCATAGCTAGACATTGAATTTAGTAAGTATACCATCTACAGTATTATTTGTAATAAGGTTTTTTAATTATTTTTTAAAATTAATTGATGTTGGGAAGTGTATTCATATATATGAAATATTTTGTGTTAGGTCTAAATTTTACAATAATAGACGTCAATTTCTACTGCTCTATCATTAGCCATAGTTTCCAGCTTCTCCATGTACATGTCATCATAGCGAAATTTTCATTAAACTTTTAAATTTTATCGAAAGTAAATATATTTTTTTAGTAAAATACACTATTACGTAAATCACTTTTAATAACAGTGTCTTTAACGATGGTTAAAAGGATAAATCGTTACAAAAATCGACCGATGGTACTTTTGTAAATAAGTAGCGTTGTTTATCACCTATGACGACGGTTGTTTTAATGAACCGTCGTCATATGTTGACTTTTAACTACGGTTCTTTCAATGAACCGTTTCGGACTTTTAACTACGGCTCGTTTCAATGAACCGTAGTTAAAAGTACTGGTTCTTTCATTTGAACCGTAGTTAAAAGTTTTTCATTTTTAGGGTTAAAATTATTCATTTTCGGAAAACCCATTAACCCTAACCGTGTCTCCCTCTCTCTCGCCCTCTCTCTCTTATCAGCACGCCGCTTAATCCCCCACCCCCTCTCTCTCGGTCTCCCATGGCCCCTCTTGCTCTCTCTCTCTCTCTCGCTCTCTCAACCTCCATCTCTCTCTCATGGCCCTTGAAAGACCTCCCTCTCTCTCTCTCTCTCTCTCATGGCGCTTGAAAGACCTACCTCTCTCTCTCTCTCTCACATGGCACTTGAAAGATCCCCCTTCTCTCTCTTCAAATGAGCGCTTGAAAAATTGGGTGCTTTTGATCTCGAGGGTGAGCACCGTCGACGGTGTGTTCTTCACCGACGAGAGATTAGGCACTTCCAATCTCCGAGGCTGAGCACCATCGTCGGCGGAAGTGGAGACAATTGTCCCGACTCATCCGCCATCGTCCTTGCTGGAGACATATTTCCTGGAGACGAAGGCGGCTCGGTGGGCGAGTAGCAACAATGGCGTCCGATTCAAGTCGGAGTGAAATTGAAGTAACCATCAGTCATGAATCTGCAGAAACTTCACACATGGAAAAAGGAGAGAGAAAGAGAGCGAGAGCGAGAGAGAGAGATCCACGGCGAGAAAACGTCAAAATTGGCTCGGATCATTGGCTCAAAATTGAAGTAATGAAGACTTGCATAGCTTTGAAGAACATATAGGGTTTATAGATATCTATTAACTACATTATGCATGTGTCTTGAAAAATACTTGCAACATATGTTAGGGGCTTTCATTTCTTATAAAAGCACCTAGCATACTTCAAGTTAGGCAATTTCTACGCCTAATATACTCTTTTTATACTATCAACATTCATGCTTTTTTTTTTTTTGTGTACTTTCGGTGTATGTATATCATTTGCTAAGTGTTCGCATGTATTTGTTTAGTTGATTAATGTATTAAAATTATAATAATACAATTAAAAAAATTGAGGCTCATGCATACACAAATCATTGATCCTTTGTGCCTATCCCAAATTAAGAATAAGTTAGCAGTAGTAGCAATAACAGCAGCAGGGGAAAAATAATAAGGGGGACTCCTAAATTTGACACCATTGATCCTTTGTGCCCGGTAAAATCCTTGGACTAAATAATAACTCAAGATGCAAAATATCGTCAAAATTACAATATTGTACAACAAAATATATTGATAA
Organism: Talinum fruticosum; assembly: GCA_021018815.1. Lineage (NCBI taxonomy): Eukaryota > Viridiplantae > Streptophyta > Magnoliopsida > Caryophyllales > Talinaceae > Talinum > Talinum fruticosum. The sequence continues at coordinate 4,113,104 of JAITYX010000010.1, read as the reverse complement.
TTGATTGATCGCCGATATTTGTTCTATTGCAACCCAAACTCAAAAGTTATATTTAAACAAATTTTGGTGGAAGAAACTTTGGAATGTAATCTTTGCTTGACCTAATACAACGTGGAAGCTGAACCCAACGGTCGATAAAAGAATAGTCAAGCCTTACCTAAGTATGCTAAAGGAATCGAAGTGTATTAAAATGAATAAATTACAATTCTTTGGCGTTCTTGTAACTGAAAAATTACAACAAAAAAGAGAATAAATAGGTTAAATAAATTTAAGATAATCAAGTGGATATTATAGAAAATCCCATGATATAAAAAACAAAAAGTTTATATAATAAAATAAAATCAATTAATGGTGATATACTAAATGACCAATCTACAGTAAATCACTTAATTTTAAATATATTTATATGATATAGTAACATGATATATATTCTTTTGAAAGCAGAAATCTCATTCTCTCTCTACCCCTTCACAACAGACATACCATCTATTCAGCTTCAGCAAAGCTGAATTTTTTGAAAGCTGGTTCCTCAATCCAAGGAAATTGTCGATGCCAATTTACATCCTCAAAAACTTTTACCAGCCGATGAATTTGCTCGTCAATAGTTTTTTTTTTTTTTTTTTTAAGTTCTTGTTTGCCCTTATCCGAAAGCTGGTTCCTCAATCTAAGAAAGTTGGCAACTTTCATCTTCAACTTTTACCAGCGGATGAATTTGCTCGTCAATAGTTTTTTTCTGAATTTCTTGTTTGCCCTTATCCTTTTTAGCATCAATCCTCAACAAACTTCTCACAAAGTATATTCCCTCAGTTCTATATTCATTGTAAAGAATATCTAATATTTAGTCTCATCTTATTGTCAAAGTACAATTCTCATCTTATTGTCAAAATACAATTTTCAAAACTCTTAGGAGTAAAAAATTAGAAATAATTGATGTATCATTTGCTGATAAAAAAAGGAAGAACAAATTGCATGAATTATTTGTCCTCATTCCCACATTTATGGGCATTCAAGGTTTATTTTTCTTCCTTTCCCATATTTAATAATGAATAACCTATCATATTAATAATAATAGTGGAATACTAATAGTGGTGAGACGGAGAGAGTATTCATCAAAACCATGTTGCGTTATCTGAACCAAAGATTGACAAAAGAAATCCGACAAAAGAAATCAGACGTACATTATGGAAAGAGATGCATGAGGGGAGATGAAGTTAAAATCACATACATAATAAAGCAAGCTACGCTTGTAAAATCTTCAACTCTAGTCAATTGCTTGGTGTAAGAAGGATTATGAGAAGTAAAGATATTTGAGCGTTGAATATGGTCGAATTGGCACGAAATAAATAGAGATATCCGAGAGCTAGTAAGTAATAGGCAACAGATACAGAAAATGTCTCAAAAAGACCGCACATGTTTGGATGCTGGAAAGATTATCTGAGAGAATTATTTCTGAAACCGAAGATCATGAAGAGTTTATTGTTAATATAAAGATTTTGTAATATGTTTCATGGCTCCATAATGGCAAGTCTCATATTTGCATTAAATTTTATGGGAGTTCCTTTGCTTTTTTAGTGTATTAATATGTATATTTCAGTATTCTATGCCCCAGTTCTATTTTATGCTTGGGTTTTGCTTTTTTATCTGTTTTTGTAGCTTCCTTGTAATTTGCATATGATTTTCAACTATATTTGTGGCCCAATCTTACCTGAGTATTTATACCTGAATTTCTTAATGAATGAGTTTTGTAAGCTCAATTTCAATAAAAAGACGGAGAAAAATATGAGTCAAATAGCAAGAAGTGTGCAGAAATCAAACCTCTTTACGCTTTGACTCATAACTTTCATCATACTTATCTAATGTGTATGAAATATATTTTTTGGAAACTCAATTCTTTAAGTTTTCCAAAGAATTCAGAATTGCATTACTTAGACATGGGATGAGAAAGTTACACCCTAAACAAGTTAACTCTAAAAACTTAACCACCATAAACTTTCCCATCTTTCCATACAACTCTTCAAATAGCAAGAAGAGTTGTTTTTTTCTTTTTGATAAGAAATGGCCATTCATTACTATCATGTATAAAAGTGAACTATACAAGGGTGCATAAAAGATCCCAATGACAAAATTTCAGGATAACCAAATTAAAATCACATTTAGGCAGAAGTCCACCTAATAGGAAAGGTTGCTATTTAGCCTAAAGTGAAGTGCTATCAACATTTGATTCTTTTAAGAATCTTCCCTATCCATGCCCTATCTCTATCTTTTGTCTTACTTTGCATCATATGCTGAAGTCTGATTTGCATTTTCTTCTTTATGGTTTGAATGATCAGTTGAGGTGTACTGGTTTTGGTAGTAAATCCTACATCTTTTTGTCCATATAGGTGGTAGCAACACGCTCCACCAAAAGCCCAAGTGATATTTTTCATCATTCTTGAACCTCTCATGTGATTAAGCTCATCAGCTATCTCCATTGATTTGAATATTAGTGCAGGATGATATGGCTTTAACATTATGTTTGCTAAAACTGCACTGAAAGAACAAATGTTCAGTAGTTTCATGTTTTCTCCAAAGAGTATATGTATGGGATAGGGATGCCTAGAAGATCAAGCCTATCCCTGGTTAGTAGTCTCTTCTACAGTAGGATCCACATTATGCATTTGTGCTTAGGTACTACAATAGGGGACCATGCCATTTGCCTGTACTGGAAAGTTTGTTCCTGTCCTTCGAGCATTTGACATCCTGCCTTGATTGTGTACACATTTTAGTCTGTCTTTCAGTTTGTGCAACCTCCTCCAATACCAACAAGCACTAGCTAGATGAGTGTGGTCCGAAAAACTCTGGTCCTTGAGAAACACCTCATTAATCCACTTAACCCAAATAGAGTTAGCTTTAGTTGAAACAACCCATATGAGTCTGTGTACGGCAACAATGTTCCAAGTATTCAGTCCCTAATATTGAGCCCCCTTCTTTCTTTGTTCTACAAATGTTTTTCCAAGCTATGGGATAAATGCCTTTCCTATCACCTTTCCCCCATAAGAAATCCCTCCAAAGCTGCTAAAATTGTTTAAGTATAGCTTGGGGAAGTATGAATATTGAGGACCAGTAGGATAAAACTGTGATCACCAATGTATCAATGATTTGCACTTTTGCTGCATAGGATAGGTTCCTTGTGGCCACGGTAATCAGTTTAGCTTGGACCTTTTCTACAACCCTTTGACAGTCTTTTATACTCCATTTAGCAGGGGATAGAGGCATACGAAGGTATTTCATAGGAAATTGGTCACATATAAACACTACGACAAAACTGTTATTCAGCAGCGGAAATTAGTGACAGAAACTGACATAATATGACATGTGATAGTCAGGGGCGGAATTAGCGACGGAACCGTAAATCCATTGCTAAATTCGAAAATAGCAACGGACTCAACGACGGAAAGAAATATCATAAGCCTTTTGGAGGTCTATCATCATAAAACATCTAGGAGATGCATGTTTCCTTTGATACAGTTGGATTAAATCTTGGGTAATGTGGATGTTTTCTATAATAAACCATCCAGAGACAAAGGCCCCCTGATTTAAGTTGAAAATGCTGGGTATAACCATATTAAGCCTGGTTTGCAATGCATTTAGATACAGTTGCGCACCAGGCAATTGGTCTAAAATCTGTAAGTTTGAGAGGGTTTAAGATCTTAGGTACCAATGTGAGGACAATAGCATTTAGCTCTTGTATTAGTTGTTTCCCTCAAAGAAGTCCAGTATAGCACTAGTTATATACTATCCAATGATATGCCGAGCACTTCGGAAAAAGTCACTTCCATAGCCATCAAGCCAGAGACTTTTTTTAATCAATGGCAAACAAAACATCTTTAACTTCTCTATGAGTGAAAGGCTAAATCAAATTTAATTGTTGTTTTATTGAAAGTGTGGGGCCAATATCCACAATACTCTGCTGAATGTTTCTATAGTGGCCATCCCGGTACCTAACACCGCATTGTAATAAGTAGTGAAGGCAGATTTGATACGGTCCAGGTCTGAATGTTCAACTCCCCTTTCATCTTGGATCACTAATATAGAGTTCCTGTAAACTCTCTATGATCTCCGCATGAAATAGACTTGTGTTCTGGTACCCATGGGTCAGCCATTGTGCTTTACTCTTCCGGGATTAGAAAGCACGTTCAGCAGATAATGTCTTGTCAAAAGTATACTAAGCTTGTCTCTCAATCCTCAAGAGATCAGTGTTGAAAGGGTTGTTCAAGAGATCCTTTTGCAGTTGGTGGAGTTTTTCTCTAGCATTTCTTGTTTTCTTACTAATCTGTGCAAATTCAAGTTTGTTTATTGTTCTTAAATCCTTATATGCAATTTCTACAATTTCCTGCAAATATGTTCCATGGGATAGAGTTGAATTCCTTGTCCCTAAACCTTATATAGTTCAACATCAAAATTTGGTGAAGTAGCCTACATGTTGTAGTATATAAACATCCTTGAATAAGGTTTAATTTTTTGGTTTAGTGGTACTAAGATGGGAGCATGGTTAGAAATATATTGTGCTAGAAAATGAGTTGGCTTGGAATTGCCAAAAGCACGATCAATTTTTGAATAAATTTTAGTGCCATCACTATGATTGTTGGACCAAGTGTATTTTTGGCCGGTCGACTTCAGTTCTTCTAAGGCATAGTCCTCACTACAATGATGAAACTCACTGTAGTCCCTAGGGTCCACTTCATTGTCACCAATTCTATCATCACAGTTCCAAACGTTGTTGAAATCACCTAAAACCAACCAAGGACCATCATAGTTGGGAGCTACATATCTTAGAGAGTTCCAAAGATCACTTTCTCAAAGCATCATCATTAAAAGCATAAACAAAAGACACAAATAAAGGTATCATACCCTGTATGTTGAGCCTGAGTGTATGACTTGGATAGTCATGTGAAGAACTTCCACTGATCCCTTGTGTTTATTCCAAAAGACCCAAATTCTGCCAAGAGGGTGAATATCATTATTAATGACAACCTCCCAATCTCTGCAAAGGTTATTGTGGATCCTAGTAGTGTTTGTGTTTCTCACTTTTGTCTCAAACAAGCCCCAAATAAGGCCTCCATGTTGTCTGCAAAGGCTAGCAACTACCTTTTGCTTATTAGGGCTATTAAGTCCTCTCACATTCCAATAAAGTATACTAGCCATCTCCCTTGGGGATCAAGCTTTTCACCATTTTTATCCCCAGCTACAAGTATGGGAGGGCTATGTTCAACGACCTCTAGGCTTCCATATCTTCCATTACTATTCTCAGCCACAATTACGGGTGTCATTTGGTACAGCATTTTGTTCATTACCATCAGTGAGGAGGGCTATGTTCAATAACCTCTAGGCTTCCACATCTTCTATTACTATTCTAAGCTACAACTATGGGTGCCATCTCGGGGCAAGGTCAGTTGGGTTAGTCCTTTTCACTCTCCAAAACCATGTTCCTTCTTTCTTTTTGCACTATTCCGTGGTATGACCATACCCGTGACAGGAACTATACTCGAAAGACTTCCATTCATAATTATCTTCTACTTAAGTAATATGCCAAATTCATTCTTAAAGTGGACTCTCTCCTTTAGAGTATTAGATATCGTAATCTCTATCAATAACCGACCATAGCTAGCTCTGGTTCTTAATTTAGTGGCTCTATCTGTCATAATAGGGACTCCCACAAGAATTTTGCTTAAGGAAGAGGTATTCTAGTACTTTAGATCAAATACAGGCAGCTGCGCCCATGCTGGTACCTTATGTATTTCATTCTTAAAGTTTGCGAAATCAGGGCACCACAATGTCATGACTAAAGGCATGCTATCAAAATAGTAGAATCCTAAATGCAACATTTTCTCCCTGGTCTGTATGGTATCAAATCTAATAAGCATAATGCCATTCTCGAGCATTAGAACTTTTCAATATAAAATTTGCTCCAAATTTGCTCCAAAAACGCTTTTAGTATCACAAATGGGGGTTCACCCCTAGAATATAGCATGTGAAGGACGAATTTCAGTACTTAATTTATGTCTTAATATCCTCTGCAACGTCTTCCTCACATCCACACATTCAGGTTGAACAAAGTTTAGTTTAGACCCAACATTAGAGAACTTACTCACATTATAACTATCCCATATAGATTTAGGATTTCGCGAATTGGGGGAAGAAAACTCATGCTCTATCTCCCGCCGGGAATCATTCGATGGAGCAGTACCTACCTGGTTGCTCGGTGAGCTTCCAGAAGGAGATGGGGTGATTTATTCGATCGAGTAGCAGTTGATCGAGTAGCTCCAGCTTGGGCTTTACTTTTCCTTGCCATGGCAGGCGTTTACCAGCAGATCGCCCAGAGAAGCCATAACCGAAGCTCCTTTCTTTTATTATTAGTTTAAATATGCAAAAAGAGTTGTTTGCTTGTGACAAACTTAATCACTTTCTTACGTGTGTTTATGAAGTACTAAAAGGTGAAATTTTGATGTTCCAAGACGAAATTTGACTTGCTGATGTGATTTCTTGATTAAAGAGTGACCATTCAAGAGGCCCAAATTTATAAGTGTTTGCATAATTATTAGAATGTTATTAGATTGTTTATTGGATTCGCAGAACTATTAGAGACCTAAACTAAATCACTTTCTTACACGTGTTTATTGGATTTGCATAATTATTAGATTGCTTATACCCTATATTAGATAGTATTTATCGTTTGTTTATATTAGATTTGCACAATTAAGGCTTGTTCAAAATGACTTTTATAACACCTTTTAGCTTATTTAAGCTAAAACAACTCCAACAACTCATAAGGGTTTTTGTTAAATTTTGTTTGGTTTTTTTTTTCATAATTGTTGGTCTTTTGTCAAATTTGGTAAATAACATTTTTAAAATTTTTTGAGACACGTATTATTAGGAATTGATTTTTTCTCCAAAACAATTGACATAAAAATAAAATACAATTACTCACGATTTACATAAATTTCTAGCTGAACAAAAATTATTAGCAAAAAAAGATATATATTTTCAAATATTTATCGTCCACTAAATATTTGTTATTGTGAAATATGGAATGAATAATATCACTAACAATTATTAAAATTTCGTAACAACTCATAGTAGCTACAAAAATAGAAAAAAGAATATATAAACAACTAATCTTTCAATCCATTTAGCCATAAACTATGTTACGAAACCGGACCGGACCGCCGACTCAACCAATTGGACCGAGAACCGCCAGTTCTACGGTCCATTTACTATCAAAACTCGTTCGTACCAATAAACCGAAAAACCCGGTCTAACCCGGTCGACTCGACAAACCGGCCGACCTGCGGTCGGACCAAAATTTTTCCAATTATATGAAACTTCGACTCTTTTTCTATTTTTTTTTTTTTTTTTTTTTGCCTTCATCTTCAGTCTACCTTTGTCGGATCTCTTCAGCCGAGCAACGAACAGCTTTAGCTGAAATTTTTTTGTGCTTAACGACCATTGCCTGAGAAGGAGCAAAGGGGAGGGGCGACTGAAAGCACAAAGAAGTAGGGGAGGCTAAAAGAGCAAAGTAGTAGAGGAGAGCGGAGAGAGATGGTCGTAGGAGCATAGCGAAGGGGAGGCGGAGGGGGACTGAAGGAGCACAAACACAAAGAAGAGCAAACCAGAAAAGAGAAAATGGGAGAGGAAAAGGGGGCGAACCAAGCATATGTGACTGAGATTAAGAAAACTCTAGGGTTTGTTTAATTTAAGAGTCTTTAAGGGTTTTTTTTTGCAAAGGAAAAGTGTTACGAGCATTTTCAGTAAATATTTAATTTATTTAGAAGCTTTAAGTTTTATTTTTTGGTAAAGTAAAAGTGTTATGAGCATTTTTAGTAAATAGTAGTTTATATTAGCATTTAAAAGTGTTATGACTGAATTTAAGGCTTTAGTGTAAAATTGAAATATATGTTATGGGGTTCAATTTTGAATAGAAAAAATTAAATAAGACTTTGTTATTTGAGTAGTTTTGTGTAAAAATTATTTTGGGTATTGTATCTTTATGTCCGTGAATATGGTTAATTGATTATATGAGCATTTTGTTTAATTTTGGGTATTGTATCTTGTGCAATGGAGAAGTCAGAAGATTAATGCTCAAATTAATGTGTTTTATATAAAAAGATAGAATAAAACTCAAATTGATGTAATATAATCTTTCACATTTATGTTAAAACAACAATGAAAAACAATCGAAGACATAAAAAATAATTTTATGATCAACCGGTCATTACAGTTCAAATTGGTTCAGCCGGGTCACCTGAACTAACTGGTCTAAACGGTCCAACCAGTTGACCCATTGACCCACTCTTCCAACCGGGTCGATAACTAGGTCGGTTATCTTAACATAGGCCATAACAACTAATTTTAATTAACATTTCGAGCATGCCTAATAGCTTGACCTGATACCTACCAAAACGGCCTTAATATGCTGTAACATTATACTTAATACACTAGCATATCGATTGCAACTGATTATGTGCTATCATTTGCTTGCATTACACAGTAACACGATAGAGTATGTAGTGTGTTAGTTTTCGTGGTATGGCCCATAAACCAAGAAATTAGAAAAACAGCCCCAATGCAAGTTCCATTTCCGTAAGATTTAGAGATCGAAATACAAACAGTTTTACTCCTCAACAAGATTATGAGAAATCCACATCAAACATTTTCAACAAACATTTTGTCGAGTGAAATCTTTTGAAGCATTTGCACATATAAAGTACTAAATATTAATATCAACTAAAACCCAGAAATTTATTTAATAAAAAAAAAGAAAAGAAAAGAAAAGAAACAGGGGAACCAGCTAGCTTTTAGCGCCAAGTTTGATTACTCATTTTGGATGAACATGGCGTAATGCAAACCATGAAATTTTTTGGATAACAAAGTGGACTTCAATTACAAATTCCCTCTATCAGCTAATATAATACATATTTTCAGCAACAAAGGAAAAAAAAAAACAAAGGAAAAATTGAGATTACAACCTCAGGGCTGTAGATGAGAGCTCCAAATCATTATTATCTGTGGATATTATCCTCGTTGTCTCACATTTCTCCTGCAAGCAGCATTTGCTTTCCTTGTGATCAAATTCAGATATTTCCTGATTATAGCAGATCAAACGCAGCGCCCTCGCCCTCGCCCTCCCCCATCCCCAAACAAAAACCTCTTCTTTTCCAAGGGTGTGCTTAGTTGGTAGAGAAAACATCTTCAGAAAATTAGAAATCATTTTCCATTGTTTCGTATAAAATTTCAGAAAATTGTTTTAGGAAAATTGAATTTCCTCCAAGGAAAATGTTTTCCAATTTGAATGGGTAAAGTAGACTTTCCCGCATGATTCAACATATTACTATCTGATGGGGAAATAAAAAAAATTCACTTGAAATTTATAGATTAAAATTCCTTCTTTTGGTCAATATTTATTACTATCACAACAGTTTAATAAATATTTATAATCACCAAAACAATTTAGTAGATTGTTAGGCTAAAATGATTCGTTGAAAGTCTAAATGGTATCTAAATTAGAGATAATTTTATAAGTGTTTTGGTTTCTTCGCAAGATTCTCAAAAACACACAAAAAAAAAAAAGGTAGTTGACTACAATTGACCAAAGATTAACCAACATGACTATTGCTTTTCACAAAATTATTTTCCCTTATACCAATAATGGAAATTTTGAGTTAAAAATCATTTTCTTTGGAACAAATATTTTCCAAGGAAAATGATTTTCTAAAAACAAAAATTTTTCTCCAAATTTTTCTCCAATCAAACGCATCCTTTGTGTCACAGGATGCTCCGGAACATCATGCGGAATTTTCTAGATTTCTCTCCATTATTCCCTAATAGTCTATAATTTTATATAATGTTCTATAATTGTATGGAAACTTAGATACTAGTGAAGAAGGTTATAGAGGATAGATCTAGGCCGTAGGATTAAATATATCTCCACCGTCCATTGAGGAGGTGGAAAACTATGAAGGGGTTCATTTGTAATCACTCATCCAAAAAAGAATCATTCATTTCAAGAGTTCAATACACAAAGTATTCTCCCAAACTCCCTCTCTCTAAAGTGTCCTTTACTTACTTTGGGAATCCAGTTCGAATAAATTATCGTCCCGTGACAATTGGTATCGAGCCAAAGTTTGGGAGAATCATGTCGAGCGTCACCAAAGGAAGCCAACAAGAAATTGGTAAGAAGGTCCGAGACAGGTTAAGGGAAGTGTTTGCGGGAAGTGTTTGCCGCTCTTGAGGAAGGGCTTGCTGGGTTGCACGCCGCCGTGTCCAACTTAAGGGAGAAAGTCGAGACCATGGACGATTGCGTCGAAGAGCTAGAGTCCGAGGTGGAGGACTCCGAGCTCGAGGGGGACGCAAGGAGCCTTGAATGCGGTAACCGCAGACTTCACCACGGAGGTGGAATCCCTTAAAGCCACACTTGCGGAGAAGGATGGTGAACTCGAGGATCAACAAAAGGAAGTCCAAGAACTTAAGGCACAAGTTGAATTGTGCATGGTCGTGGTGGCCAACAATGGGTTAGTCCAAGTGATGATTGCCCCAAAGGTGAATGCACCCAAGCCTCCGAACTTCAACGAAACTAGGAATGTAGGGGAGTTCAACAACTTCATATGGGGACCCGAGGCTAGTTTTGGAGCGATAGGCATTGAGGATGATTGGCAAACGGTAGCGACACTTCTCTATTTTTCAAAGACATCGCTCTCGGGTGGTCAAATAACGATGACAAAGGTGGGGAAAAATGGGACAAGACCCCGAAGAAAGAAAAGCCTTACGCACACAAGGGAAAAAGGAAGATATGTCGCTTTCTATGCAACATGACCTCATTGGGTCTTCTAAGTGTCCGATGCAAAACGAACTCTCTGCTCTTATCATGAAAGACGAGAGGCAAGAGGTGAAGCTCAAGTCCATTAGTCTTCTCAATATTGGACAAGAGTTTGAGGGTAAGAACGCGATGAGGGCGTCGTTGGGTTAGGTGGGGAGAATGTCATGGGCCGTTCCGAACATTCCATTCTCGTCCACTATTCCCTAATACTCTATAATTTTCTATAATGTTCTACAATTGTATGGAAACTTAGATATTAGTGAAGAAGGTTCTAGAGGATAGATCTAGGCCGTAGGATTAAATATATCTCCACCGTCCATTGAGTAGGTGAACAAGTATAAATACCCCAAGGGATTCATTTGTAATCACTCATCCAAAAAGAATCATCCATTCTAAGAGTTTAATAAACAAAGTATTCTCCCAAACTCTCTCTCTCTCTAAAGTGTTCTTCGCTTACTTAGCTTTCTCAAGTCTATGTCAAGCATCCTAAAAGCTTACTAACAAGCTCTAAGAAGGTCTCGAGGGTAGTTTGCTAACGCCATGGAATCCTGAATTATCGTGTTGTGACATGGGGGGTTGAACACTTTAATCTTTAGGAAATGGTTGCCACGACAATGTCATTTTTCTACAAATATCAAATTATTTGGAAAACACACTCTAAAAAGGAATGAACCCAAACAAGTCAACTCTATCCTCTCGCGAGTTTTAATCCAAACGTTAGCCGGTAAAAATGTGTCCAACACGAATCCTCAAATTTGTCCGACTCGAATAAAATCGGGTCAGGTTAGCATCTTTTTGTCCGAAATTTAAATTCGGACATACGGATCGGGTTATTGTTCAGAGTTCGAGTTGTCCGAATTTTTGGTAAAATTCGAGTCTGGACAAATTCGGACATTGGCGTTTGGGCTTATGGGCCGAATGGTTAGAAGAGGCGGTAGGGTTAAAATTTTCAAATTTTGAAATTGGAAGTTTTTTTTTTTTTGGCTTTTAGTTCACTTCCCTACAGCTCGAATCCCCATATAAACTAAAATAAAAGCAAAAATCCTACAACTCTTTCGGATGCTCTCCCTTCACTCTCTCTCTTCCTCCACTCTCCTTTCTCTCTCCTTGATGGTTCTCTTTCTCTCCCTTAACCTACCCCCTCTCTCTTTCTTCTAATGGTGGATTCATTGTACTTCATTTAGATTCATGGTGGTGAGAACCGAGACACCCATCCTCAACCCGACATCGGTGGACCCATGTCGGCAACTCGAGCAAGAGGCATCGTTCAAGTTTGGATTTGTTACTTTAAAGTTTTATGAATTTGTAATAGTTTTTGGTTTTGCTATTTGTGGTGTTCTAAATCAACTTGTGGTAGTTGCTTTTCAGTTTATAATTTTTTGGTACCAAAATAATTGTGTTTGGTTGTGTGTTTGTGCAATAGAGCTCCTCTATCTACCGGTTTGTAGCACAAAAGTATGAAAAACACCAAATTTGTATTACGCACTCTCCTAAATTATTGAGATTACAAATTCGGACATTTGGTCATTCCGGTTTGGACATCGAATATTCGGGTATGGAGACGGTGTCCGAATTCATAACTTGCCCGTGGTTTGGGTTTGAGGGTTTCGTCTGATCGTCCAAATTGATCGAACCCGAAATGACTCGAACACGCCAGACCTACCAAACGGGTTCCATTCCTCAAATCTTATTGAAAACCCCGAATAAACATCCATGTATTTCCACAAGAAGATATTCCCCTAAAGGCGTTAAATGATTTTGCAAGAAAATCCCATGCCCCGGGTTTTTCTCAAACATTGGAAAATGGTAAAGCCATTCTCCCTGTACTAAATATGCAATTAGTGGAAAAAGAAAGATTGGAACAAGCCGATTCTTATTCTCCATTGAAAGACCATGATAACTAAAAGACCTCATACGTGCAAAAAAAAAAAAAAAAAAAAAAACATACCATCTCATCAGCAAACTTCAGATTATGCAGGAAATGATTGAGTGCGTTATCTCCCGAAGAATTTTTGCCCCAATATGAGTTTTATCAACTGATTCAACAGCTTCTTCATCAATGACAACTGCATCTACTCTGTCAGTTCCAGTCTTCACATCTGGAACCTGCAAATGCAGCAAACAAAATATGATTATGAAGCTAAGATCTCTTACAAGCTTGTCCATACTTAAAGAGAGGTATCTGAGTCATATAGGATTCACGGAGGAGGTCAAACAATGACTGGTTGACGTAGTAACAAGGGAGGGTTGGGGGAAGCAAAAGAACATGATCAGTGTCATTTTCAATTACTTTTAGGATCATGACAAAATACTTCTACCTATGCCCTAGGAAGGATACATCTAAAGGTTGTGGTAGATAGTTCTCATAAAAGAGGGGTCCTCAAGGAGGGTTGTCACTGTGTTGATTAAAAAGAAAAAGAAAGAATAACCAGCAACACATAAAGGACCAGTAATCTAAATAATAAATCAAGTTCTTGAAACATGAGAGCATATTTGGGCCATGATAGACTTTGGGACATCTATTAAACAGCATGAAGCTGAAAGATTAATATCGCTTAACAGAAATCAGGCACACCTCAAACATGGCCTCAGTCAGAATAGCCTCAAGTATTGATCTTAGGCCACGGGCACCAGTATTTTTAATCATTGCTTTTCTCGCAATCAATCTCAATGCTTTCTCTGTAATGTGAAATTTAACCTGCAGGATTTGAAGATGACAATAAGATTGCCTCTCAGTTGCCAGAAAGACCATAACAGCAAATTGAACATTGTCAACTTACTCCATTCATGCTAAACATCATCTTGTATTGTTTACCAAGAGCATTCTTCGGCTCCATGAGCACCTGAAAGACCCAACATAAAACAAAAGCAACAATAATAAAATGAAGGGTCACAGCCTCATTTTCACTTTTGTGAGAATGTTAGTACTAAGACTCAAATCTTAAATGCATAGTAATAAGTCCAGTTTAACGTCAAGCAGCTTAGCATTCAAATCCATAGACAGACCAGTCCATAACGTTCACCACTCATGACATAATATCTGAAGCATTTGTGGGAGAGAAGTAGATAAGTGGTCTAGTGAGATCACATATCGTCATAAAATTTTGTAATTTTAGAGAGAGAGTTTCATAGTAAGCGGGAAACAATATTACCAGTGCTATAAGCCATGCCTGACCCGACCCAAGCCGACTCGAAGACTTGAAACTTGAACTAAAGTGAACCCGACAAGAATATTTTCCACCAGTGTTTTTTCTCTCCAAGACAAGCTTATTGAACTAAACATCACCCAACCCAAAGTCAACCCAACTCGAAGCCAAAACTGAACCGAACTGAAACTCAACCAAATCTTAGTGACCCGAACATAACCCAACCCGAATTAACCTAACCCAAAACTGAGTGAAATAACCCATCTGCCTAATATATAGGAGCATTCATACAAAGTTTATTCCTCTATATTGCTGTTGAACTCTGCCCAGAGGCATATCGTAGTCAAAGGAAAAGAACAACCAAATAGCATGAAACATGTAGTAATTCACAATACTTGGAGTGGGCAAGAAGTCTACATGAGCAACCAATATACAGGGAATTCAAAAGGAACCTGGACAAGTTGATCCTCGTTCAGAGACGACAAACTCACTAAAATTGGAAATCTTCCGACAAACTCAGGTATGAGGCCATATGCAATAAGATCACTGCTCTCCACCTGCAATGTTATAAGCAGGTAAATTTCAATATTAAAAAGAGCACAGAAAAAAAAACCCAAAGGCAGATAATGAACTGAGTCAGAAAAATCGATCATTTAATGAAGTAAATGAGCGAACTCAATCATCTGCTCCAGATCCAAACAAAATAAGATACAGTGGAGTAATTGGGATTTTTCAGCTATCAACACATTGTAATTCTTACTGGTTATTAGAGCACAAAGAAAACCCTAAAGGCAGATAATGAAATATGGCAGCAACAACCATCTAATGAAGTACGTTAGCAAACTCAATGATCTGCTCAAACCCAAACACAATAAGATAGACTGGAACATTGGGATCTTTTCTGCTATCAAGCATTGTAATTCTCACCGATTCCAATAATGAAGAAGTCACCACAGCACTTGCTGTGCCACCAGATCTCATGTTAGCACGTACTGGTGCACCAAAACCAATTGAAGAATCATGACGTCTAAGGAAAAGAAACAAAGCCTTATTCACGTCAAAGAGGATACTTGCCAATAACCTAAAAGTGAGAGGACACGTGAAAAGAATGGGATGATGTGGCACACCTTTCCGATATAGTTTTCTCCAGGTCAACAAATGCACCCCCACATATAAACAGAATATCTTTGGTATTGATCTGTCAAACACCAAATAGATGTAAAAGAGAAAGCAAGCAATCCATGATATTATGATTCGTGAACATACTAGTTTGAAAGAGAGAACGTAATTCCTAAACAGATGCAAGGCCAATAAGCACTTTTTCAAACTGAACATAAAAATAAACAGTTTAGATGTTGATATTCTTGCAAACCAAGTAAATCCACAAAAGTAAACCCACCAAAATACAGGAGTTCTGGTATGAATAAGTGAAACATTTTCATTATATTATGCTTTAAATAGGATGCAAAACTACCAACAGGGACACCACCATGACAAAAAGAATACAATTCAAGACAAGCAGAAAGACTACTATTAGAAGAACCCAAATTTGAAAGGCAGAGCAGAAGTGTTTCAGTGACCATTTTCTCAAGAAAAACATGACCATTCATCAAAGTTTGACAATTCATGTAAGGAGCCCCGCACCTCAAACAAAGGCACCAGGATTAAATAAAAGAGCTGGCTATATAAGATGAAGAGACCTCAACATTCTCAAAATTAAAAATGATGCTAAAGAACAGGCAATAACGTATAGATGAGGTTTACAAAGCATAAAATAATTTTTTTAAAAAGACTTGAAATAACACAAGCTGAAAAGAACAAGAGTAATCATCAGGAAATCCCAGAATACCTGTATGCTATCACCACGAGGATGCTTTCGAGCCGCTTTGTCGGGAACGTTAACTATCTAAACAATGAAAAAAGATCCATACAAGGGGAAAAACAAAGAATGTGAATGCAAATCAAATAATCGATTAAAAATAACATTTAGCAGCAGGACAGGAAAAATAGAACTGAGACAACAGACAGCAGCAACAGAAACAAAACAACTTGTTCATTCTGTCATTAGCAATAAGTCTGTATGCTTTTGTTGCACTTCCTGGCACACTTCAAGCAGGACATTCTATAATCATGTTCTAGCAGTATTTCATATGCAGGTTAATTTGCGATTTCACTGGATACTGAGGAGTATTGCAACAAAGAAAAAAAGAGCAATAAAACCTAGTCTGAAGTCGGCGTGAAGCCCAGCTTGTTGCTGAAGAATATGTTTGTATCCCAAATGTATCCTTAGTCCAATCATTCTCAATGTAAAGGAGCTATTCAACTAGGTAATCAATACCAAAATAATGAAACTTTGACATTAAGAACAAATCTGAATGAGCACAAGTAAAAATAGAAGTAGGCCATCAAAGAAAATTACACAGATACGCAAGACAACAGGGCTCAAATGCAATTGAAGGCATTATCGCAGCACCAAAACTAAAATTAAATATGCTGAAAAGAACATAAAAGAAAGCACCAAGTCCACAATATCTAGCCCAATCTCCAAAAGAAACGAATAACAATTTCCTTTCTCTGAGGAACACGTACAAACTCATCCTAAAAAGAACAAAGAACCCAAGTAGATATTTGGTATGAAGCTCTTCACCCTTTCAACAGGTAGCACCCAGATTCTGATTGTAATGAAGCAAATTCGTCGGCCACACACTCATACCAGAAGTGTCAGATGGAGCAAGTCTCCTTTCATCAATGCTCATGACTGCACCCAGACTTCGAGAAGTATTAAGCTAATCGATCAGCTATGGTACATTCATATCAATAAAACGTGACTGGCACCCTTTTTACTATCCTTCCCCCACAACAAAGAAAAATGAATCAATTTTAAAAATTATCCTTCAATAAATTGGGGGGCGTGCCAGTTGTTAAGAGTGAGAGAAAGGATCCTGACTGAGTTCACGCTTATGGAGCAAAGGAAGGAGTTAGGACCCAAATCCCCAACCTTTATATGAAAGTGGAGGCACACACATCAAGGACATGAGGTACAAATATTTGAAAAACACCTAAATTCTATTAACAAAAACAAATGTGTGTTCTACTAAATAAAAAATTAGGACTCAGATTGGTGAGTACACTTTACTAAAAAACCATATAGAAGGACTTTATTTAGACTACCCTACTCTACAAATGAAGATAGCACAACAAGATAGTAAAAGTACAGCATAAATAAGGTTTTCGAGCATTAAAAACAAAGGTACTCCACAATAATATATGTGTTGCATTGCATGTCACATGAAGGTAGAAAAAGCTGTTACAGCATCTGACAAAAAAATATTTATAAAAAAAACCATGAAAATAATATTGAACATTTACTCAGCCCGAAACACGTTTTTGTCATTTAGGGGAAAGGAAAAAGAAAAACGGGGGTGATCTGCCAGAATCCCCAAATGAGAGGGAAAGAATCACGAGGAGTAGGAGGAAGAAAAAGAAAAGAGAAAGAGGTGAAGATTTCGATGACTAATGGTGGACCTTCGTTTATGTCTGCCTTTAATGAACGTGTGTGCTCTGTGCTTAGGTCTTATTCCCTGGAGTTTGAGGTTCGCAGAAGGGTTTGCGGTCGAGGTTTTGTAAATCAGGGATTGAATTCAACTAACTGTACTAAAATTTATTGAGGGCTTCTTCTCAAATTTATCATCCAACACTTGGGTAAGTTCTAATTCAGAAATTAACATTTTGAGGGCTAATCGATCAAATCTCTCTCCCCTATACCCCAACTGCTCTGAGGCCCACAAGCTCAAGTGCCTTTGACTCCGGTGAGGCACATCTAAGGTGTAAACTTCAGCTTGCTTCACGACTTTGCCTTGTCTCACCCCCTCTGAGGCATAGGGTGCTCGTCTCATGCATTACTGGGCCTCATGCACGCCTTTTGAAACTAAGATTTGAATGCCCACTTATATTACCTGAAATCTTCATTTGCCTACCGTAGCCGCACCAGACAAGTAACACATTCAAGACGAGTATGACACTAGAAAAATCAGAATAAGCCGGCAAACCCACACAATTTGATAAAAAAAATAGCCATGTCCGAAACTTGGGGGATGTATCCCAATTAGACCCTTTTATCAGACTTAAAATGACATAGCCAACAACAAAGAAACCCAAATTTCTTGTCTTTTTTATGACAGATAAGCTGAAATGGAATAGGAAGTAAAAAGGTTGGAAGGGGGAGGAGGGGAGGAGGGGAGTATCTAGGGTCTAAGACCATTAACGAACTAGGAACTCAACTTAGGCCTTAGCTTTTAGGACAGCATAAGCCAAATCCACATATATGTCAAACAGATCATCTAATGTTATTATCCATATCCAATGGGAACATATTCAAATTCCCAGCACAGAAAATGTAGAACATGTTTTTTTGTCCATGAGCATGAGCAACCACTGTGATGTAGCCATGAACTTCATTGGCAGACCGCATTACTTGAACAATGTGTTGCAAATGGTGAAAGCGCAAATTATTTACTTCAAGAATAATAATGATTACAAAGTTATTGGATCAATGACTATAGTCTGACATATGCACTTGAAGAGCAAACCGCGCAACTAACACCCAATGTTTGCAGAATTACGATTTCATGACAGTACATGATCATAGAACCTCTCTTAGTTTAAAATAGAGATATTCACCTTCACCTCCCTCGAAGTTTTTGGAAACCCCTCCACCTATTGATAATAATATTCACCTACTTTTATGTTAGATACAAATAATTTAAAAGCAACAAAAATGGCTAATTTATTGCCTGATTTGTAAAATGACATATTTACCCCCATTTTTAAAAGTGGGATGAATACGCTAGCCCTAAATGCACGAGGAGAAGAATTTGCTGGAAGTTGGTGCCTTAAGTATACAGTAAACATATTCCCCTTCTCTTATATTATTCATTTGCATTTGAAATTAAAGCAGCTCTCACTCGCTAGGGTTTATGAAGTTAGCGATCGAAAGTTGAACAGGAACTTGTTTTTGAGAAAGATCGTGCTATTGAGTTATAATTGTGCGATTCAACCCCAATCAATTATATTTTGACTTCCTTTTACAATTAAAAAGCGTAATTATGGAATATAACATCACCTTTTGCAGCCACGTCACCATCCCAATCACCTTTGGGCTACTTCTGTTATTAGTAACAAAAATTTATGCGTCAATCAATTATTAACTACTATAGTCAACGTGGGTAAATGTTATTATCAATAGGTGAGGTGTTAATAAATTATTTCCAAAAAGGTTGAGGTACGCAAGCACAGGCAAGAGGCATTGGCACCTCCTCTCCCTATATCCTAGTGAAAAAGGATTCAATAGCTCCATATAGTCTCATATACTCTTGACATACATTTAACTGTTTTTCTTTTTTTTAATTGAGTAAAAGTAACAAAAATATATAAATCAAAAGGATGGATACAACGCAAGCATCCTACAAATGTGTAGACTATCCATAAAATCAACAACATCAAAAGAAGATTGGCAAAATATTGCCACTATACCAAAAGTAGAGAGTCTTAACCGTTCATTTCTCTCTTCTCTCTTATCTTCTCCAATAGGGAAAAACTGTGGCAGCCTCTGTCTTCTCTTATTAGGGGTTGACGTCATCTTCTCTAACCGGTGCTAGTAAGCCCCAATTTTCTCATTTTTCAATGCCCTATTTGAATGATATTAAGATTTACTATTACTTTTATATCTTTTTTCAACAAATTCTCTCCATTCAGATCGTCAAAGTTAGATTTCCCTCCATTAGTGAGGGTTTCACCGCCAAATCCTAGTGTGAGGTTCATCTCTCGCCCTAGTGCGATTTTCGTAGATTTAAAAGTGGTAGATTGTGAAGTTTGATTGGATTTTATCATATGAAGTCTCCTTATTTTGATTTGGGGATGAATCAACAGTGGATTTTCATAGGGTTATATTATAATAATCTTCTTTACAAGTGTAGCGATACGTGCTTTAGAGTGTTATACTATAGTTCGCCGACGTTCAAGAAAGACGCAATGACACCGAAAAACAGAGTTAGAGACCGGAAAACGCTCCAAAATTAGAGACAATCAATAGTATATTTATTTTGATGTTTTAGATTTATTCTTGTTAGATAATTTTCATTGTAGATGTCGTATAACTTTTTACTAATGAATATCCCTTTTACATAAAAAAAATGTAGAAAGTCTTGATAATCTTTATCCTTAAAGCGATTAAGAGAAGTCTCCACTCCCTCGAAGACTCCTATTTCTCTCACACCAAATGCTCCAAAAAATGGCATGTGGGATAAGCTAGGCATTCTTCTCTTTATCTTTAGCTTTTCTCCCAAAGTAATCTTCCCAAGCCACGGGATGAGATGATCAGTAATAGAGCTTGAAATAACCCAAGAGACACCCAAACAACTAAAGGCTAACTCCAACGGCCCTAGCAAAGGGGCAATGCAACACCGGCAACGGGGCAATGCAACAACAAATGACTAGTGGATTCCAAATCAGCTTTGCACATAGACATCTATTCACCAAAATATGTGCCTTCCTTTGTAAATTATCACAAGTTAAAATACTCCCATGACAAGCTTCCCACGCAAAAATAAAAACTTTTAGAGGCGTCAAAGACTTCCAAATGAGCTTCCATGGTAGATGATTGTTTGAGGGGAGTTGTAATGAGAGAGAATGATTGGAAGCAAACTTCAAATAAAAAGACTTAATAGAGAAAAACCCTTATTGTGATTGAGATACCATCTAACCATATCATGAGAGGAATTCCCTATAGTAATCTCATTAAGTTTGCCGAAGAGACTAAGAATAGTATCGTCATCAATAAGGGCTTTTGGAATAAAAATCGGAGACCAAAGTATATTTTCAGACCCTCTTTCCAAATAATCAGCCACCAAAGCATCCTTATCCCTCCCTAGAGCATAAAGAGAAGGGAAAAGATCTTTCAAGGGAACACCTTCACACCACCGCTCATGCCAAAAAATATGGAGGAGCCAATCCCCACCTCAAAGGAAAAGTGGGGCCAGAATTTTTCCCATCCTTTACATATAAACCTCCAAAGGCTTTGTCCAAAAGAACCATTTTGTCTAGAAGGATACTACCCAAAACCGTCCACGCTATACCGTCCTCGCCATATTTAACTATCACGACCTTACACCAAAGATTCCCCTTCTCATTCATAAATCTCAACAGCCACTTTCCAAGCAAAGCCTTTTAAAGATCTTTAAGTCTGAAGCGTAATCCCCATCCGGAACAAGGAACTTCAATTTTCCATCAGATTAGATAGTACTTGAAATCACTCCCAAAAGAGCCCCAAAGAAACTTTCTTTGAATAGCCTCTAATTTAGAAGCCATTGAAGAAGGAATGTGCAAGAGGGAAAGGAAGAGGGTAGGATATGCTAGAAAGGACACTTTTGACAAGAGTCAATCTTCTCTTTTAGAAAGATACTTTGATTTCCACCCAGAAAGCCTTCTCTCAAACTTCTCAGCTTGTTGCCAAATAGCTTTCTCCTTGAATTTGGCTCCCAAAGGTAGACCAAGGTATGAAGTAGGAAGCAATTCAACACAACAACCTAAAACACCCGCAAGCAACTAAATGTTGTCAAAATGTCCAATGGGAATAATGGACCTCTTAGCCAAATTGACTTTCAGACCAGAAATTGGCTCAAACCAAACAAGAATGCACCGACGGTTAGCTATTTGCTCACAATCATTATCACGAGACTAGCAGTAGAAGTTGAGTGAAGCATCCTTGTAAAAACCACCATAACCAAAAGAAAAAAGAGGAGATAGGATCCTCATGGCAAAGACCTCTATGGGTGAACCATTAACAAGCACTGAAAAGGAAGTTGTAGAGATGCGCTGAAAAAACCAAGTACACCACTTCTGCCCAAAGCCCATTCTTCTCACGACAAAAATGAGAAACTCTCAATTAACATGATCATACGCCTTCTCTACGTCTAATTTACAAACAACCCCTGGCTTCCTTGACTTTGACCTAGAATCAATAAGTCCATTAGCAATAAACACAATATTTAAAATTGGCGCCCCCAACAAACGCATTCTGATTCTCGGAAAGCATTTAAAGGGCACATATTTATGTTGTATCCGTTTAAAAGTTTATCAAGCATCCAGAAACTGATGAGATAAATACTGAAATCTATGAGCAACACAGTTCACATCAAAGAAGGCTAATAACTACTGAAATCTATGAGCAACACGGTTCACATCAAAGAAGGCTAATAACTACCAAATTTTCAAGGGTGCAGAAATTCACTCCAAAAAGGAACTTACAGTTCCTTCTAGCATTTTCAGCAATGCCTGTTGAACACCCTCACCAGATACATCTCTTCCAATGTTCGAGCTCTCTGCCTGTGAAGGAATCAAAAAGTTAGAGAATCAGAAAAATGCAACATAAATCACAAGTGAAGGTACTGAAAATTTTGCTGGCCCTCCAGCATGTTGTCGATCAGTTATAGCAGATAACTATTCAAAGACGGTAAATAAAGAAAACGGAATGCAAAATATGCTGCTCACCCACTAGTCCAACGGAGAAAAGAATGCAATACACGATTTCATGGGACAGAGTCATCCATCTCTATTTCTTTGAACACATATATAAGAACATGAGGAAGTGGAAATGCAAGACTTGCGATTCCAGAACACTTTCACGATGTAAATCCCATGAGAAAGCAGTAACAAGTTCGAGGGAATCACCCAAATATGGCTTCACATTGATGATAGTACAAACTAAGAATTGACACATTTTCTAATAGCTAAACTATTAAACAACTAAATATTAGCATTCTATGACAAGCAAGGACCTTTAACTGAAAATCTGCTGAAAAGTTGTCATTTGACAAATTTGAGCAGTTAGTTACTTGGCACAACGGGAATATAGATTTTCCTTCCATAGGGAAGGTGACGAACAGTCTATGGATTCAAAATGTGGCCACTCCACGACGAACGGCCACATCAAAAAGGTTTTTCAGTTGGGCACACCACATTTTTACTCCGTGACAGCCACGATATGAACCATGATTGCTGCATCCGAGTAAATTTTTCATATTGTGACCGAAACCGAAATGGTGGCCAAAACCACATTTTAAATCCCTGACGAGCACTTCTATGCTCAGACTTGTTACACTAAAGTGCCAATTTTCTAGGTCACCCATTAAATCTATCAGGCTGCTTTGGATAGGGCCATATCAAGAGTATGAAGCATTTATGACAGGGGCGAAGGGAACTGAATTAAGCTCAGAGGAGAAAAAGCAAAGACGGAGACTTCTTCACTCATAGGAAGGAAGCTGCTATAATTCTAGTCTGCTCTTCAAGTTCCTGAACAGGCTGAATGTATAAATCTTCCCATCACAGGCTCATAAATCCTCATACCTGCTCCAGCTCGAATACACTATTCTGCTCGCCAAGTTGCAACACTAACTGAGCAAAGTGAAGAACGCTTTCAGAAAAGATAAACGGATCTTTGAAATCATTTCAAAGAAAAAGAAAAAAAGAATTAGCTTCTCTGGAACAAAGGATAGAGCCTTTTGCATTATCTCGTAAAACACTTATTCATAGACATTGTAAGATGTTCAGGAAGATGCTGGAACCCACGCAACCCCCCAAAAAAAAAAAGAAAAAAAGAACAGAAAGATAGGGGGCCATGGGAAGCATTTCAACTTATAGAACTCAATATCTTAAAATGTTACCTATACGTAGTAGATTAGAAGTTAGATTGCTAAATAGATGCCAAAGGATCTAACCAGAGGTGACACATAACATTCTTTAGTATGCAGGTGATGCATCACACTAACGGAAGTTTTATACGATTTACAGGATAAATTAACCAAAGCTCCATCAATAATCACGCAAAACTAAAAAAAATAAGACATTTGAAGTACCTTCTTTGTGATTTTATCCACTTCATCAATGTAGACTATCCCTTGTTGAGCTGCTTCCACATTCAACTCGGCAACCTGTAGCAAACCAAAGAGATTAAAAATTCTTAAAAAGGCAGGAATTCGTAACACCCATATAGGACAAACTATCAGATTGACTACTGTTGTATCAATCATGTGCTATGTGAGAACACTTCTACACACAGAGGAATGCAAACAAGCAAATTGATGCATAAAAAGTTTGCATTCTAAACCTGAGTAATGATTATTTGAAAAAGTTTATACCAATTACCATTCTCCAGCATTAATATCAGTTTTCTTGGGTTTGGGACTCGGTTATGGAGCCCCTTATTTGCCTCACAAATCAACCAATCTCTATCCACTTACCGATTATCCCAGCAAAGAACAGTAAATCATTTTCTTTCTTTTATCAGGAATGTGAGTAAAGAAACCTAAATGTACAATGAGCACGTCACCTGATGTGCAACTAACTAAACAAACAACAAAAACCACTTCCAGAATAGTATGCTTACTATATCCCTCTAAACCCACTCAGTCACTCTAATGTGACGTTTAGTTTAATGTAATTTCTTTTATAAGAAAAAGTAAGATACTACTGAAAAATTAACAAAAGAATTGGATGTGAAGCTAGCATCCTCCAAAACACTACACAAAACCAAAATACAAGCTATCCACAAAATTAGGCACCGTAAAAAGGAAATGCAGTACTTCCCACTCTCCCAAAAAACTAAAGTTTTGATGAAGTCATCCTCACTCAAGAGTATTTTTGACACCCTCAAATGCTCTTCTATGTCTCTCTCTCCAAATACTCAAAAAATCATAAGGTAAAATCATGACCACCTTCTTTTTCTTCACTTTCCTCTAGAAGAAACCTTCCCAAGCTAGAAGATGACTCTGGATAGAATTGGAAGCCACCCAAGAGATGCCCAAGCAGCTCACAGCAAGTTCCCCAAGAACCCCGAGTGTAAGGACAATGAAGTAATAAGAGATTCGTTAAGTTACAATCTCCTATCTATTCACCAAGATCTTTTCTCTTTTTGTAAGTTATCACAAGCCAAAATCCTCCTATTCGGAGAGTAGCCTCCGAAACAAAAAAGACACCTTTAGAGGGGATATCCACTTCATCAATGTAGACTTCCAATGAGCTTAGAAGGAAACCTTAATTGAAATGACACGGTAGGGATGGTAACTTAAAAGTGAAGTAGCTTCAAATAAGAGGATCTAATGGTGAAGTTCCTCCACATTAAAGTGCAAATCCCCTAGTTTGGCCTCAATAAGCTTGTTAAAAAACTTCCCAACGTGTCATCATCACCAAAGCCATTACGCACAAAAGAAGCGACCAAACATTCAAGTCAAACACTCGCCGTCAATAATTAGAGACAAAGGGGTGGGAAGCCTCATCACAGCACCGATCACGCAAAAAATAAATGGTGGAGCCTTCACCAACCTCAAAATAAAAGTGAAAAGAAATCTCGTCAAACCTTTAGCTATATACCTCCATAAGCTATGACCATGCATCCCATCTCATAATGGAGGACACCAACCAAATCTACTCTTACCACATTTGACGGCAACCGCCTTTCCGCATATTATTCTTATTCATAACTCTCATACAAACATTTCGTAATCAATATCGTAGTGCGATTATGATTACATAGTTTGTAATAACTATAAAACAAATAGCAATATTCTCATTCAACCAAACAAAGTTACGGAAAGACAATTAAACACTTATTCGCATTACGTAGTTGATTGCATCACAAACCTTAGTTTAAAAAGCGCGCCCTAGGATCAGTACCTTTTGCTTAGTATAGGGTCCGATGATGCCCTTCCAAAAGCCCTGCGAAGCAAATGCTTTTGGGCTTTTCATCGGGGCTCAAAAGCGAGAGGTGTGTGGGCTTTTGGTTTCACCAGCTTCCTCCTTTTTTAAAAAAAAGGAAAAAGTACCTTTATTTACCCGGAGAAACGTGCTCGACTATTGTCCAAGTTAATCCCCCACTCGGTGACACTAGTGAGATGAAAGGAACCTAGAGCGTCGAGTGCGTCACATTTTCTTCCTTCGATGGCAATTGGTATTTTCCGACGTCGACCTTCGAAGCCGAGGTATGCTCCCTCCCTCCTTTTTCCTTTTTCCTTTTTCATTTTCCTTCTTCTTTTTTCCTCTACCTCCTCGATTTTCCTTCTTCCTCCTTCCTTCTTCCTTCTCTCGATTTTCGTTCTTCCTACTCTTCCTCCCTCCTTTTCTTTCTTCCTCCTCTTCCGACTTCTTCCTCGTTGTTATCCTGTTTTTCCTATGTTTTTTTCCTTTTTTTATCTTTCGAATTTGTGTCTTTTCCGGTTCTTGGTTCTCTTGTTTTTTCCTCCTCCCCATCTAGTTTTATATTTTGTGGTTCCCGGAGTTTTCTATCTAGTACTATATTTTCGTTCTTTCTCTTTTTTTTTTCTTTTTATTCTTTTGTTTTATATTTTCTAGTCCCGATGGAATGGAGTGTGTTCACTGTTCCTTGTTTTTAATAAGGTTGATTATGTGTTAATTATTCTTTGTTTTTGTTGTGATAATTGTACTTGAATTGTTGATTATTGGCCATTTGGCTTTGAATGGAGGGTGCCTCCGGTACTCCTACGGGTTTGGATTTGGGTTCAATCTCCTTCTCTAGACCTTTAGACCTTGGAAAAAGTATGACACGCAAGATGAAAGTAATAAAAATAATGTCTTTTTCAATTTTTGTAGAGCTGAGACTATGGGGAGAGTGTTTTGAATTAAACAACATTTAGTTTAGTGAACACCGAAATACATTAGGTTGTAGAAGGTCCCCGAGCATGTTAGGGAAGAATTTCGGGAATACATGGAAAAAAATCAATTAAGGACAATTGTGAGATGTCAATAAAAATGCAAAAAGCTACTCTATTGATGACGATGAAGACGACGAATATATTGAGATGAATCCTAGAAGTGGTAGGAATGGGACAAAGAAGGGAAGTAATAGCATGCCTTCTAAGACACCAAGGCAAAAAGGTCCATTGGATATGTTCTTTACTCCTAATCCTCGTGATGTTGTGAAGGGTGAAAAGGATCAAAGGAGTCAAAGGACACTAAATGGGCTATGTAAGGAAGAGTTAAGAGAAAAGGCTTGTAGGAACCTAGCTAGGTGGTTTTATGATGCTCGTAATCCTTTCAATGCAGTCACACTCGATAACTTTTCTATTGCCATGGAATATGTTGGTCAATTTGGCCTCGAATTGAAACCACCTTCCATGTATGAGTTAGAGAGTTTTGTTCCTCAAAAAGTAGAGGAGACCGAGAAGGCAATAGATGAGCATGAGAAAGAATGGGCACAAGTAGGTTGTTCTATCTTATCCAATGCATGGTGTGGTACCACTCGTCCAAAAGAATATCGTCAAACTTTCTCGTAAACTCTCCAAAAAGGGTTGGTCTCATTAGATCAATAGATGTCTCCGAAGTTGTAAAAGATTCAACCCTTTTGCATAAGGTTCTCGATGATATGGTGAAAGAGGTTGGAGAGGAGAATGTGGTCCAGGTGACAACCAATGCACCCAATTATGTTAAGGTAGGTAAGAGAAATGGTTATTAATGCTACAACTTCTAATTTCTATTACTTAGCTATTTATTCTATTTTTTTTTTTTTGATGTGTTATTTTCTTAATTATAATTTCTAATACATTTTGGAAAATTGTTAATGGCTAAGAGGCAAGATCTCTTTTGGACTCCATGCACCGCACATTGCATTGATCTTATGTTGGAAGATATTTAAAAATAATATTGGAAAGGACAAGTGATCGAAAGAAGAGTATGGCTATCAAGGCTTATATTCATAGCTCTGTTGCCCTTGTGATTTTGATGAGACAATTCACTAGTCAAAGGAACTAGCAATCATGTTTCTAGGACGGGTTGGCTATTCACTTCAAAAACATTGCTCTTTTTACTATGTGCCTATTTGGAGCTTTTCACAATTAAAGTCTAAGTTCTAAAACCTTCTCTTGATTAAGAAGCATTTTTGCTTAGCCAAAGCGGCTTTCTTTTATTGCTTTTGCCACCATTTGTGACATTAACTAGGTGATTTATAACCTAAGTGGCTTGAAAGTCGGATGACTTGAGAGTCCATGAAAAGCGACTTTAAAATCAACACCTCGACGTCTTCGTAGTCTAAAGGCGACTTGAAACTCTACGACTTAGGTAACTTGAAAATTTGTAGAGGTAGTGACTTCGTAGTCTAAGTAAGAGGTTTAAGAGCATGCTATTTTGATGAATTAGAAATGTACACCTTTGTTGATTTAAGGGGCTTTAGGATTGACTTCATTCTCCACAACTCGAGGACATGTTTTTAAATTTGTCGAATGGAGGACTTGTTACTTTGATTGGCTCCAATGACTTGGGAGTCATTGGTGGAACCTCCAAATTAAGAGAAAAGACTTCCAACCTCGATGATTGAGTGTCTACAAGCCTAACTCGGAAGTCTTACCACTTAGTTTGATGACTTGAGGGTCTCTAATATGACTTGAAATTCTCCAAACTTAGTCGATGACTTGAGAGGTTGTAACTTTAACGACTTAAAAGAGTCTAGAAACATTAATTCCTAGACGTCAAGAAATTTTGATGACTAGAGAGTATGTAATTTTCTAATAACTTGATAGTCCGATGACTTCATACTTAAAGAGTCCGTTGTGTTAACCACTTTGGAGTCATTAGAGGTGACTTGGAACTTTTCAACATGAGTAACTAGAAAATTTGCTAAGTCTAACAACTTGGGAGTCAAAAGGTGACTTTAAAATTTGGGGTGTCGCAAATTAGGTGTATGCTACTTTTGGAGCCCGGCAATCCATAACTAACTTGAGAATCGATGAGTTCAATGACTTGGTAGTCTTAAAGTTGACTTAGAAGTCTCCGATTTTAATAAATTAGAAGTTTGTTAATTTGATAACTTTCCAAATGTGGTGACTTGGAAGTCTACAACATTATCAGCTTTCTTGGCAGCAATTTGTCCCGTTGAATGCCCATTTTCCACAATATTGCTTGTGCATATGACGATCGCCATAACAAACTTAGTCGATTCTTCATAATCTTTTTCATCTAATGTGATTTTTCTTTCCTTTACTTGTTGCTTTTTCACTCGTGTTTCTTTTCTTGGTGTTGAACCTTTGACACTAGCCATTTAATAATAGCACTTTATTGATTCTTCTTCTTTTCTTTGTATTTTGTTTGACTTCACTTGACAATTTTGTGATTGTACTTAGCAATTTAGTTCATCAAGTTACCTACATACTCCTAAGAGTTTGTAACTTTTCTATGAGATCAAGTCATCACGTAGTTCAACAAATGAAATTTTATTTATTTATTTTGTTTTGTCGTTCACAGTCTATATTCTTGGGACCAAAGTAGTACAAAAATGATTTTTTTTTTTTTATAGTAGATCAAAAGCCACGCGTAGTACAAAGAAATGAAACTTTTATGAATGAGCATTTTAGGTTCTTGCTTAGGAGCTTACAAATATTTTTTAAGAGAAGTAGACTTCAAAAACTTGTCATTTATTAGTCCCACGAACTCCTTTTGTGTCATCTTGTAGGCACCATTTGAGTAGACCTCGCGGACATAGTAAGGACCGTCCACTTTGAGATGAATTTACTTGCTCTCTTATGCGTAATGATGATCGATCTCCGGCATGTTCTATTTGAGTCAACATCGAATCGTAACACGGTTTACTGAAACGTACTCATCTTGATTGACGTCCCCACTTAACTTGGATTGGTTTGATGGCTAGTGAATACTAATTTTGTGCTCGTGCACTCTTAGGGAGCTCTTTCTTCACATCTAAAATAGAAAAGCATTTCAAACGAGAAGAGATGGCCTTTAGACTTCATTTATTTCCCAAGGTGACCAACTATAGAGTCCTCTTTTGTCGGCCCTAAACTTGATGATTCTTCACTTGTTTTGACCTTTGCAAAGTCCGAAAGATTTGGTTGTGCATTTTCTTTTAACCTCCGGAAGACTTAGGATCCTTACTTTTCCCCATTGTACTCAATATCGAAGGTCGAAGGGCGCTTCGCATTGTAGCTTGTAGATGGTTACAACCCGTCAAACACACACAAGACTTTGGTTTAACCATGGCATTTTCATCATCGCTCTCTTATTCTCGATATAATGTATTTGTGTCGTCCTTATATTCGAGTAGGTTACGGTTATACATAACCAAGTCCAACCTTAGGAGTTTCCACATCACCTCCTTGCTCTTGGACCTTCTTCCGTGTTTCATTGATGTCATAAGGCTTAGCTTCAACAACACGTCCTAAAGGATTTGGTTTGCTAAAGTCATAAGTCGACTTCTTCATTAACTCGGTATGCATTCAAATCAAGCCCATCACTGGAGTGCGCACCTTTAGCAAGTTAGTCTCTTCTTGAAGTAAACTCTTGAAGAAGCGATGAAACCAAAGAGACGGGCTTCGATCACTCTAGTTTGGCTTGCCCTATGAACCGAGAGATCACAATTTTCTTCAAAGACATGCCAACCGACTTCCTTGTTCCTAACGACATATTTAGTTGTCCCTTTATGCTTCATGCACTCACTAAACGATGATTCACCATCTTTTCGACGAGACTTAGGAATATGCCTGAGGACCGGCACCCCGTGGCCTATTGGGACAACAACTTGCTTGAAAGGAGACACCCCACTTGTTTGCCTCCTTTCTTCCTTACGAAGCTGTTTGCTAGTGCAAACATCATTGTCCGATGATGTAATAGTACCTTCGATACTCTTCGCACCATCTTTGTTGGTGGATGAGATGGTTGTTAGCATGGTCTCTTACGTTCTAGTACCCTCTTCAAAAAATTTAGCATCGGTAAAGTGTGGCTCAACCTTAGTAAAATGGTTTGACATCGTCATTTATTTTCTTTTCACCGCTCCGATGAGATATTGATGCAAGTTTGAAGCTACCACCCCATGTTCATGTAGCAATGGTCTCAAGGGGAAGTTTGTATGAAGTTCTAGTCTCTATCATGTGGAAGATTGATGATGTTGACAAGTCACCCATTGTCTACTCAAGGCGATTCATGCCAATCACACGTTGACCGTCAAGGTTGAAGCCCTATATCATCATTCAACTTTCGAAAGCTCTTCGCCGATCATGCCTAAGTCATTCATGGTAGACTTTGGCATGATGTTAATTGTTGAACCACCATCCACTAAAATGCGCTTGACCCTTTATTCCCATACATAGCCAATGACAAACAATGGGCGATTGTGAGGTTTAGACCCTAACAATAAATCATCATATGTGAATGTTATTGTGGTATTGCATGCAAGCACACTAAGAACGGCTCCGGTCAAGTTCTCCACCATCCTCGACCTTGTCAAAATATAATTTCCCATGTCACAAAGCAACTTGTTCACGCATCTCCTCGGGTGGAAGATTGTTTCCAACTCATGTGGGAAGCTATAGAACCTTGTCATCTCTTTTCGGAAAAGACACTCTTTCGGTCTCTTAGTGTTTCAACCTCCTCGTCATAGCATACTTCATGTTGACTCGCAATCTTATGAAGGAAGTCCTTTGGAAAAACTCTTCCAATGTGACAGGGATGAGCAGACTTAAGCAAGTCTCAGGCTAACTACATGCTTCTTTGTGACATCAAACCTCTTTATCCCTTTGGAGCGTCAACGGTTCTTTCTACCTTGTCTCTGTCTTTTTCTACCGCAAAGTGGAGGTGGTGGAACATGCTTCTTCTTTCTCGGCCTCCATCTAGTGACAAGAGTCCACCCTCGTCATCTTCATCAAAGACATCTTACGTAAGATTATCTCCTAGCAACGGTACAAAGACGTACACTAGAAGCACTACTAGCTCTAAGCTCCCAAATTGAATTGTAACTAGCTCATCTCTTACACCAAAAGCTAATTCAAGTCCTTCCCTAAAAGGTTGTTGAGTAAGTCTTCGCTGTTGCAAAGATAGGCAATGCTCACACAAGTCAAGTCATGAGATTTGTATTAGTAATATCATTCGAATCCAAGATGACTTTTCCATCCTTTTCCAATTGCATAATGCACTCTTTAAGAGTAATGCTTCTTCAAGAGGTAAGTAATGACCCTATGATACCAACAATACTTTGGGCTCAAGACGCTTGGTTGAGATAACTCGATAACGCTTTTCTCTAAAAGGTTATCCAACATCTAACATCCCCGACAAGTCATCTAACATCTAACATCCATACCAGTTTGTTTGAGGAGAGTGACATGGATTCCCGAGTCCAGCTCTCGGATGACTTAAAATTTTTCCTAAACTCACTCCTCTTTTTTGGTTCAAAAGTAGAAGACTTGTCATGACGCCTAGCTATGGTTATCTCCATGTCGTGAACTTTCGTCGCCAAATCTTGGAAGGTCCAAGGCTTGCTTACTTGTTGGACGTCCAACAAATCATGCCTCGCTTAGTGTTTGCATTTGAGGCCGAGTGCACGCCGACGATTCATGTAATCGAGGACAAGTTTACCTTTCTCCGCTTAGTGTTTGTCGACACCATCACGATGACAATGTGTTGAGTACTATAGAATCTGTTCGAGAAACTCTTGTTCCATATGCTCCCAACTTTTGATAGATTCGGGTTCCAAATGAGTGTACTAGTCACCGATGATCCCCTCTAAGGTCCTCACAACTGTTTAACTAACAAATCACCATCGATGCCAACGTTATTGCATGTATTGATGAAGTGTGCCCCATATTGCTTTAGGTTACCCTTTCCATCAATTTGATTAAACTTAGGAGGCTCGTAACTATAGGGCATGTGAAGAGAATCCTGTTTGTATAAGGCTTAGTGTAGAGGTGGATTCTTTGCATATTGCCTCCTAGTTGGGCCTTGACCGCACTTGCAATCATATCTCATATCTTGGATTTGATTGCTTGAAGCCGAGTCATTGCAAAAAAAAAAAAAAAAATTCCTTTCTTCGAGATAACATCATTTTTAGAAGCTCCGAAGGGATTGAATGCATCTTCCTCCTCATTTGAGCCTTTGTGGGAGGATTCAATGGACTCTTTTATCTGTTTTTTCATCAACTTAGCGTCTTAAGCGCTTGATGTGTGCATTTTTGCTTCATTTTCTTCGACAAGCCTCTCAAGCATGGGCTGGTTCTCTCTTCCTCCTAGTGAGTGGCATGACAACCGAAGGACTCTTGTGACGAGAGAGTCTTCCTTGGTGATGGCGGCGAAGAATCACTATGTTGTAGTAATGTCAAAGTACGGAGATGAAGGCATAGT
This sequence comes from Talinum fruticosum, assembly GCA_021018815.1. Classification (NCBI taxonomy): domain Eukaryota; kingdom Viridiplantae; phylum Streptophyta; class Magnoliopsida; order Caryophyllales; family Talinaceae; genus Talinum; species Talinum fruticosum. Next base: position 4,079,925 of record JAITYX010000010.1, on the reverse strand, counting down.
GGGGCTCTCAACCTCGGATGAGACTTTTGCTTCATGTTGAGGTCTAAAAGAGTTCACCTAGGCAAAGAGTTGGTCAACTTCGTCAATGATATCGTAACCACGATTTTGAATGTCAACACACCATCGTTCCTTTTGCGACGAATAGCGGATTTTCGCTATTCGCCATACTTCTTGTCACTACTCCAATGCTTTGCTTGCTAGAGATAACGTCAATAGATTCTTGGGATAAGAATCCAATCTTCTTTGAAGTTCTAAAGGCCTCGCTGAAATTCGTAACCACAAATTTCGACTCAAATAAATATGACAAGAAATATAAAACAATTTAACTTGTATTAATTTAGAAAATTTTGGGTACAATCTCCGTATTTGTTACAAATAAACAAATATAAATCCTCTTATTTGATCCCTATGAAGACTCGGACTCTTAATCTAAATCATTCGAGTACTACATAAAGACTCGTGTACAAACCTCATCCCTCCAAAGTTTTGATTACAAGTCATTCCGAGTTTTATAGAAACACCTGTAAAGTTTTCATTCGTTTCGATCGACTCGTAAAACACATTCTTGTTGATCTTCTCACATTGATGTTTCGAGACACTCGGATACCACTCAAATCTATTGCATACTCAAATTATCTCTCTAACACTTTTTATCCGAGTTCTAAGGGCATATTTCAACACAAAGTGAATTACGAGTGTTAATGCCGCTTTCTAAGTCGGCTTGTATGTTTGAGAATGAGAATTATCTCGTTCGGATCAAGTCTCTATACTCTAATGTTTTCATTCTTTTAACTTGATCTCTTTTAAGATTGACTCGATGGAATTTGACTATAATGAATATTAGACTCGTAAAATTTCATTCTTCTAGGCCTAAGATAATTATACATTTAATTGTCTTAATTAAATTATTATCTCGTGCCTAATCTTGGACCAAAGTATTTTCTACTTTGAGAACCAAAGTGGTTTACTTTTGTAGGTTATCCAAACGAGGCTATCTCTTTTTGAATTACAAAAGTAACCGGCTTCAGTCGTCAATCACCGGCAGACAAGGCTTATGTACTTCGAACAAGACTCGGACGTTGCGTCAGGATTGTTTGTTTTCAAAATTGGAAAACTTCAACGCTAAGCTAACAGTAGTTTCCACCTTACTTTTCGGACATCACCAATAGTTGATTGGAGCACCTTTAGGAGCAAAGAGTCGTTGCACAACGTTCACATCCCAACGGATCTTTTCCGAGCAACTCGGTTACAACGACTAGTAAAGACTTCGTTTAGAACCAAGACACAACGACTAATCCGCTTGGTCATCTATAAATAAAAGCCACTTCACAAGACTTGAAGATTGCTCGAACACATTGCTGAAACTATATCTCTTAGTACAATACTCATTCAATCTTCTTCTTACAACTCCAAGTCTCGTACTTAATACTTTTCCGAGTTGTAAAGTCTTGTAATCAGTCACATACTTTCCGAGTCTTACTCAACTGTAAGGGTTAATTCAGCTCAATTGTCCCTAGTCGTAAAGGTTACCTCGGTTAGGAAGTACTAGATCCGAGTCTAGGAAAACTCGTAAGAAATTGTCTAAGGGAGAAATTCGGTTGAGTCGATCCGTTGTATTTTGAGGATTCAAAATAGTGGATTTGACTTGGTGCTTGGAACTCGTCCGTGATTTTCTGCCGGAGGGTTTCCACGTATCTCTAAGTATACACTTTTCCGAGTCCAATTTAGACTCAAATTCTCTTGTTTGTCCTTTTCAAGCTTAAAGTTTCTAAGTTTGTGAAAAATTTCCTCATCACCCTATTCACCCCCTAGGGTGACCGATACTCTCCAAGAAAAACCTTCACTCTAGAGTTGTATTTGAAAAAGGGCCGACGTGGCATGAATCTCAATTAAATTGGCTAGATTTGGTCTTTGATTGACAACTCGAAGGAGGGTCGAAGTTGATCAAGAGTGTGATTTGATCTCTAGAATAAACAGAGACAATTTGATTGTCCATTATTAGAGAGTTTTCTCCCAATTAGAACCTTGATCGCTTGGATAGGGGATAGGGCCATATTTATGGGCAAAAGTCCCCCTCCCTACTAGTACAGTTTGCGGTTTATTGGTTTATTTGTCTTGGGCTATTTGTCTTGGGTTGACGACTTGACACTCTCGTTAGGTTACGGACTTGAGACTTAGTACTCTACTCGGGTTGTGGGTTGTTGATATGAGAGTTTATTAGGTCATCAACTTATGAGTCTATCGAGCCCACATAAATTAAATTAATTAATTGGGCTAACCCGAATTAATCAATTAAGTTATTGTATAATATGGCACATATTTAATTCTTAGTGCCTACACCTTTCAAGGATGATTCTGGATTTGGCAATCCAAAATAAGGTGACTTCCAAATTGCAATTATATAAAAGTGTTTGAGGGTTTCTTAGGAAAGCCCAACACTATAAGGCAAAGGAAAACACTAACTCCCGATAAGAATATTACTAACTAAATTTTCTCTTTTCTAAGGTACGTACTAATTTTAATTTTTTTGTCTAAATAGTTGAATGGTGGAGTACATATGGATCATCGACACAAAATTTGAGGACGTTTGCCGTTAGTATTCAAAGCCTTGCTTGTAGTGCAACGGGTCGTGATAGGAATTGGAGTGTTTTTCAACAAGTTATGACTTCCAAAATTTTTATATTAGGCCATTAAATAAATTAGTTTGCTTGTGAATAATTAAGCCTACTTATATTGTTTAACAACTTCACACCAAGAAGAGAAGTAGATTGGCACAATCCCCATTGAATGATTTGGTATTCGTCAAATCAAATCGTGCACTCGAACGCCAAGAGAATAGCTCCGAAGTTCCCATCTTGAAAGAAATTGATGATAGCAATGAATGGTTGTTAGGAAGAACGGAGGATGATTCGGATGGTGATGATTTTGTATTTGAGGGGTACTTTGACCTGGCGGCTCTTGCTCAAGCTTCTAGGGCAAATGAGTCCAGCTTATGGCACGAGGGGTAAAGGATCATCAAGTATTACCACTAGAGCTTCAACGGATGAGAAAGGAAATGCTCCCCACGGTTCTAAATCTTCTCAAGTTTGATTTAAATTGATTAATGAAGATGAGGAAGAGGAATTTCAAGAGGAAGAGGAAGAGGATGGAGATGAAGACGAGTTGGAGTTGGACGATCATGACGATGTGCACGCGGAGCGTGTGGTTTTAGATGATAATGATGAAGCCTAGTTTACCTTTGGGGGAGGGGGATTACAAACTACTTTGCTTTGTGTTATTTTTTATAACTATCCTTGCTTGTTTTGTTTTAGGCTTCTACTACGAAGAACTCTCTTACGTGTGCGTTTTGAGATACTATAATGTTAAAAAAAACAGAGATACTATAATGTTAAAAAAAAGACCACATGTGGTGCTTTTCATTGCTAAAATGATGTCTAAACACTTATTTGATATGCTATCTTACTTATTTATCAAAAAAAAAAGGGTTAGGGAATGATTTTTAAGCGTTTTATGTAAAAAGTGTGCCTCGCTCCAAAAAGCATTTGCCTTCACCTCGAAGCCCGCGCCCAGTGGCCATGTACGCTTTTTCAATCCAACCATCAAACCAAACATTACACAATATCTCTCACTTCTCTGTTTCTCCTTCTCACTTAATTACCATACATAAAAGTTAAAAACATAATATCCAGCTCCATTTTCTTTCTCAACTCATAATTAGAGCAAACCCACACGAGAGAGGAAAGAAGAAAGAAGAGAGGAAAAATGTTTGTAGCACAAGCACACGGAAGATTTAAGGAGAAAAGGCCGAAGAAAGAGTAAGAGAAAAGCTAGGAAAAGCATTGTGATGCGATTTACGAGAAAAGAAAACATAAGATTTCTGATTTACAATATAAATTTATTAGGTTTAGGAATGGCAATGGGGCCGGTCGGGGCCAAGAAGTGCCCTCCCCACCCCGGCCTTGCCCTGTCCCCTTCGTGTCCCCACCCCGCTTCGAGGGAAATAAGTTCCTCGCCTCGGAGCTGATGGCTTCTTGAGCCCCATGTTGTCAAGCCAAGTTCAAAATTTCAAAGAAAAGAAAATAGTTCCACCATTTTGTACATCGGGACAAATAATAGAAAAATGAAAAAAATATAACCAACTCGATGGAGCATAAATTCTTAAGAGCATATATTCTTAAGATCTGTCCTAGGCGGCACCACTATGGTATCGTGGTGAGAGGAGCACCAAAACAGCGATTGACGGGCTCTTTCTACGAGCGCCAAAGAGAGAATGTCATCGAAAGAGGTTGCCGCTTCGAGTGCGGTGCGGCCAGATGTAAGAATGAGAAGGAGAGAGGACCTCATGTGAGTTACAACTTAAAGTTGTTCCGTCTAACACCGAGAGATGGTGGGGAGACTAGATGGATGGTTGGGAAAGGGATACGGGTTTGTGGCTGGGTTTCATATTTTGTGTTTGAGTGCTCGTAATATGGCTAAAATCCCGAAAGCGCCCTTCACAAGTAGACTATGCAAACATTTTGTAAAATCAAAAAAATAAACCAACGAGGAGTGGGGATAGAAGTATTCCTCATCCCGTCCCCATCCCCGGTAGGGGTAGACTTTTGTCCCCGTCCCCATCCCGGGTAGGGATAGACTTTTGTCCCCGTCCCCACCCCATTTAAGGCGGAGATTTTCCCTATCTCAGGTTGGGGCCCCATCAAGGACGAGAAATCCCCGCTTCATTGCCATCCCTAAATTTGGTCTACAAAATAATTGTATTGTGATATTTTTATGTTATTTTCATATTCAATTTAAGTAATTTTAGGATATGATAATAAGCACACTCGAAGCTAGAGAACAACAATTCATAAAGCCTATTATTCATGCAAAAATGGAAGAAGCAAAAAAAAAAATTTGAGGAATCTCTTCAGGATGTGAATCTTCAACTGAATCACAAAAAGAGACATATGAGGAACAACTAGAGCTCAATGGAGACACTCCTCCAATACTTAAAGTGCATGAAGTAATAGAAGTGACCAAGGTTTCCAAAACTAAAGAGAAGATCATCATAAAGTCTAAAGTGAAGGAGTTGGTCATTGCCAATGTTTATGGCTATTATGCAAGCTTTTTCTTCCGTCCGGTCACATTCGACTCAAAACAATCTAAGTATGTGATATTTGCACCATATATCTTAATCATGACTCGTTGCTTCAAAAAATCTCTAGTTGGTGCTTAGGCTTTAGAGTAGGAATGGGTGGATTGTTTTATCCAAGGTTACTAATCTAATTGTATGGCTCTTTGGTTCACTTCGAAGTTCTTAATTGTGGGTGTCCACTTAGTTCTTCAAGTGGATCATAACGTCATCATCTTTGAAGTCTCTCTTCAAGATTTAGGTCATTATTTGGCCAAAGGAGGTTCTCCCATAGTTCGCTTATTTATATCAACTATCAATGTACATAGTTTGTTTCTTCACATTTATCATCTTTCTTCTTAACCCCTCCATAATTGTTACTAAATGTTTTAATAACCCTGAAAAATGCACTTTCAAATTTTATTTCAGCAAGCCCTTCAATATGACAATCATGCATAAAATACAAAACATGGGTGTCAAAAAATTCTGAAATGTTTTAACCCCATCAATGCAAGCTACTATAAATGATGATTCTGTATAAAACTGACATCAATAATGTCACGTCCTATATGTAGGTGTCCCTGGACATGCAACATACCGTGAGTAACTTATGAAGTATTGACTCCACATCTTCTCCAACATAGCCAGCCTGAAGAGAAAGTGAACATCGTTTTAGAGTATACATTTTTCTTTTTATGAGTAATCAAAAAATTTATGTTAATAAGACACCAAGGGGATGTGACCCATATTGTGCACTTCATGTAAGCAAGTGAAAGAAACTCCCAAGGATTTAGCACACACAGTAGTTGTGCTCATGTAGATTCAATAATCTAGACTGAAGGATGACAGGAAAACAAGTTCATTGATAACCAATTATCACCTTACTCGCTCAGCCAAAAAAAATAAAGGTATCAGCTTACACAGTAGACATAAAGCCTGAGAATTCAGACCTGAACACCCCCCCAAAAAAAAGAAAATTATGGTCGTAAAATTTGAGGGGAAATAAACAAAATCAAATATGGAATTTATTCAACAAATAAAGCATACTACCATGAATGATACCATTACATTACAGAGGAACACCAAAAGGATCAGATGTGCAGAAAGAAATCAGAATTGCCAATCAAAACTAGAGCTAGCAAAAGTTGACACCATAGAAACCATGACAATGAATAAATTGGGTCTTGATTATAATTTTCTACTAGTTTAATTGAATGGACTAGCACACATGAGCCATCTAATTACATGGTCTCGACGATTTCAACACAAGAATGACCTTATGTGACCCGTTTCTCAACTAGATTGTTTCCACGAAGAACTATTCATATGTTAGACGCATATTTATGATGCTTGAGTTCAAGCATTTCTGATTGGTTTTTATAGTTCATTATTTACAAAGTTTTTACTACTTTTTATAAGACCAAAAAATAAATGAGGTTATTTGGATGGATATAATAAATAGATAAACATATGATTCAAGCTTATTCATTTCCAAACTATTGAATGGGTAAACAAATCAAAACAGATTACCCAATTATAAGTATGTGAGATAAAGGGCTTTTCATTAGGTTTAAAATCCCCATAATGAGGCTTTGTCACAATTGGGGTAATGGATGCAGTATTGTTAAATCCCCATAATGGGGCAATTGTAGCAAATTGCGGTCATCATAGGAGTGAAAAATGTAGTTGGTCGTGGAACAACATTTGAATCCATGGGTTCAGGTCAAGAGATTTTATATTTGACATTAACAAGAAGGCAGCCTGATCTGAGTTATTCTGAGCCGTAGTAATGTCTATGACATCACATCTAAAAAGTTGAAAGAAACAGAAGCTCAGGCTGGCAAATGAAAGGAGTATGAGTGCTCAATATGAGTTTAGTATCTGATAATATCAGAAGTATCAGTACGTGAACCATATGACAAAGTAAAAACATAGCATACCGTATCATCAATAATGTACAAATTGTATCAAAAGAGAAGTTTTTAAGTTTGGAAGCTAAACCCATAAAATGTTTTGAAAAATACATACGACATTGGCAATATGGAGGAGTTTTGACGGTAAAGCTTTGTCTTATACGCTTTCTAGAGAATGTTGTATGGTTTGGAGCCAAAAATCCATTAAGCAGGGAGCTCGACATTTCAGACTTTGAGGATAAAACTATCCATGACAGCTTGGAGGCATAAAGTGTTTTGTTTTTGCCCTCCTGTTGTACATGATTGTGCCCACTGTTGCTGTCAAATACATTCTTCAACTACCCTCTGAGAAAAACAATTATAAAGCATATACATTAAATGTTTCCTCTGATAAACAAAATTTGTTCGCATCTTCCGTACATTTTTGCTAGAGATGATTGAGAGGGTATAAATATAGTTCTAGAAACTAACTCAATATAGTTCAGAGGGCGTGTTCAGCCAGGATTGGATCACAGATGTAAAGAGAGTAAAAGTTGAAGCTGCATGATAACAAAAGAGGATAATTTTCTGTCCGCTCTTTTGACGATAAATAGCTTGTTATCATTCTGTTTATCATTCAAATTACGGCATGTTTTGGCATAGAAAGAGTAGTATGACGTGCCGCTTTTGACAGTATCATGCAGAACAGGTGGGGTCGAAACTTGCTAATCCATCTAGAGCATGACAACCCAAAAGCTGGAACACAGCAAGGGCATAAAGAAACAACAGGAGTTTGCGTAGTAACTAGGTACGAAGGATACAAACAAGAAAATATAACCTTTAGGAGGAGCTTGCGTAGTAACTAGGTGCGAAGGAGACAAATAAGAAAATATGACCTTTAGTTGGGTGTGGATAAGCACTCCGTTTAGTGATTTCATTTGCTGTAAGGGCTCTCTGACACCATAAAGTTAGGAGCGTTTGTAAGTGTTTGCACTTCGAACCTAACGAAGACTTCTCCATACCCAGAACGATCACTTTCATGATTAATCTGGATGACCAGGCGAATAAAAGCATGACTCATAAAAAGATATTTGCCAAACAAACTTACCTGAGTTAATGATGTTGCATCTGCCATAACAAAGGGCACATTCACCACGCGAGCTAGTGTTTTTGCTAGTAATGTCTTCCCTGTCCTTACAGTCAACATCAATCAAAACAAATAATATTAAAATAGCGTTGTTTAAATCAGAAAAATGATCAGTGCAGCAATAATCTTACTATACTATTATTTCACCAAAAAGAAACATGATCATGCATGCCTAACTACACTGTTGAGATGCTATAGACCATACCACAACCAGTTGGGCCCATCAAGAGTACATTACTTTTTCCAGTTCCACCGTATCAAAGTCATCCTGTTTGAACTCGCTGTCATCTACATATGCACCTGACCTAGTACAATCAGCAAATTCAAGAATCCTGAGTAACAGGTCTAACCATTCACCCAGTTAAGAATAGAGTCGTTGAGGACAAACTGTTTCTGCCGAGATGCATAATATATCCTCTTGTAGTGGTTGTAAACTGCCACAGAAAGTACCTGCAATTTACCAGATAACGAATACACTTAGAATTTGCCATAGCCACACGGCACAAACTTATACAACAACCCTCTTTTCTAAGAATCAACAAAGAAACCCACAATTTCCCCATAACAATAGCTTAGTTCAAAAAGGTGCAGATAGGCGTTGGAAGTGCACCGGTGGGCTTTGGATTGGAGCAAGCATCACAAAAGCTACAGGAAGCATGCGCCTCATAGCGCCTCAAACCCAGGCGCAAGGCGAGCAAAGTGTACGCCTAATTGACCTTAATATGACCAGTGTGGGGAAAAATAAAAGAAAAGGAAAAGGCAAAATAAACTACCAAGAAACCCTAACTAATGTTGCTCCTATTCCTCCTGTTTATTGCTTAAAGATCACTATAATCTCTCTCCCGAACCCATAGATCAGGTAAGTCTTGTTCTTCTTCCTCCTCCTTCAGCTCTTCTCTGTTTTTCAATCCATAGGGCAAGTGCTTTCTTTTTCCTCTCGTCTTCTTTTTATTCTTCTCCCTTTCATAATTCTACAGGTTCTTCTTCTCCATGTCACAACTTTATCTGTCCATGTCTTTCTCCTTCCCTCCTTCCCTCCATGGGAGGATATGCTGGTAAGGAGGTGACCACTTCCACTTGACCACAACAGTTGGCCTCCTTTTTTGTGTTTGAGCTTTTTTTTTTTGTTCTTTTTGGTGTTTAATCTGCGTAATTTAAGTGAACTACTTTGCTTTACATGCTATATTTTCTATGATCTCCTTCTATGACTATGCTTGCTTGTCTCTTTTTAGACTTATACTATCAAGTGTATGTTTTGCGATACCATGATGTTATTATCACCTCAAATTATTTGTCCCAGTTTCAGCGAGGAAAGCTTAGTAGAGCTAGAAAGCTAGTGTTTTTCGATATTATAGTGTCTAATCACTCATTTGATGCATCATCTAACTATTTGACAAATATATGGTTTAGAGATCACTTTCACGCATTTTCAAGTAAAAGTGCACATGACATCAAGAATTTAGCACCCTAGGAAACTTTGCGCTTTTGTGCACCTTGAGCTTTTTGAACAAAGAAAAATACCCTCACAATATTGCAAAATAGCAATACTGAAACCATATGGCACAAAACTTCTTCTTTCCTCAAGTTTATAATGGCTTTATAAGAGATCTAAACAACAAAAGGCCCTTCAAGTTGATCTTTATGAATGGCATTAAATTTTCTCCATATGTCAACCATTTTATGAAAGAATTTAGTGTGGCAATGACCCTATTCCAACCAATGTTGTTTAGCTCTTCAAGTCCAAAAACGTTAATCCAATTTCGCACCAAAGAAAGCTCTTTCTTAGCTTTAAGGGCCTGTTCGAAATTGCGGATAAAATGAACAAAAATAGCGGAAATAGAAGAAACGAACATAAACAAACAGAAAAGATCTAAACAGAAATGCGCGAGCAATCAAAAAGATTAACAGAAAAGGGCAGAAACGAACAAAAATGACTTGTTATAGCTGAGTTGTTACAAAATTTTATTATACTTGTTAAACATATTATTTACTTTATATACTTCACAATATAAAATATTTGGTGAATAATGAATATTTGGAAAGTTATGATTCATGATTTTTTTCAAATATTTATTTTATTTTTATGTTAATGTTTCTCAAATAAATTTAAGAAAAATAATTTTATGTAGTTTGACAAAAAGGCAAAAAATTATACAATTAAAATATTATAAAAAAACCCAAATAAAATAATTAGAATAACCCCCAATAATACTTTCCCTTTCTATCTTTTAATAATAATAATAATAACAATAATAATACTAATAATAATACTAATAATAATAATAATAATAATAATAATCATAATAATAATAATCATAATATCGACAATATTTAATAATAATAATAATAATAATAATAATAATAATAATAATATAATAGTAATAATAATAAGTTGTAACAATAATAACAATGACCTTAAACGAAACAAATAGAAATGAACACAAAATAGAAATAGATTTTGGTGTTTATGTAATTTCGAGCAAGCCCTAAGTCTTTCAAATATAATTTCGAGCAAGCCCTAAGTCTTTCAAATATATCAATCTCGGTTTGTCGTTGTTCCTTAGCATCTAAGGGCTTACTCTCATCCACTAAAATGGCCATCTTGGAGTCCAAGTGTCCACAAACATCGTTATTACACTCTAATTTCAATTTAAGAAAATACAATTTTTAGCCAAACATGAAACTAAGACGACAAGACACATAAAGTTCATCCCAAAAAGATTACATAAGACCAACAAAACCTTCCATCTCAAGACATACATCCTCAATTGTAAAAGGTAATTGTGCAACAAACTTATCCAAAGCATCGGAAAGTGATATCTTAATTTTAAAAAATGCACACCTCACAAGCCTAGGTGTAAGGGGCAACCTCATAGGTGCTAGCACCTCGTGATACCCCAAGGGCGGTGACTCTCAAAAGCAACGTGATATGGAAGAGAGAAAAGAGAGCTCATGACCATTAAAAAAAATAGCCAAGATTCCTTTAGATTAACACTTACCTTAGAGACATAAAGGCTTTTCCAATAGAACTCCTTAATTAATAGCATGAAATTGCATTGAGTTTGCCCCTAAATTGAGAAATTCTAAAATCAAAACTCCAAAATTTTTTAAAGCATTTTTCAATAAAGAACGCCCGCACCTCACTCCTCGAGACCCTTAACGCCTAGGCGGACCTTGCACTTTTTAAATTAAGAGTGACATAAAGTAATCTTTAGAAGAAATGCTTGATGAACCTCCTCACATAATCAATGGAGAAGATAAAATGGTCACTATGAAACGGAACCAATACCTCCTCGTGGCTACATGAGGAAAAGCAACCACCTTGAGGCCATGGATCAATAAGGTTGCAAAAATCAACAAACAAAATCAACAAAAGCGGAAAAGTCGATCAACAATAAAGTCAATCTTCCATCAAATGCTCTCTCATAGGGAGGCCTTGCCACATTGACATCTCCTCATAAACACCAAGGAATGCCTCATAGACATGAAGATCTTCAACTCTTCACTTAAGTCATCATGCATGTTATCATCATGTGGTCAACAAAACCCAAACAAGTTCTAGAGCTTGAGAATCTCAAATAACGATAATGCTCAACCACCACCTCATAATGAAAGAAAAGTCGAGTCACTAGGTCACCAAACCCATAGCATAAGAGCAACAAGGATTGATCGCTTTCAATTTTGATTCTTAAAAAATGGCAACTTTACGCAAAAAACTATGCAGCAACATTTCACGATTCCTCTCTTTGAGGGACAATTGAGACCCATCACATTGGAAGAGATAACTCTAGTACTCAATAGTGCAATGTAAATCTAACCAAGCAATATAGGAGGATGGCATGTGATGGACATAGGCCCACAGGGTACAACATACTCCAAGCTCAAAGCCATCCAAGACAAAAATGAGGTGGCCGGACGCATTGTGACTCTTTCCACAAGTGCCACCCCTAGCGCTACAAGGGTTGGAGTATTTGGCCATTCGATCACAAATGCCTTAGGAGTTAGCTTCCCAAATTTAGCATGCAAGTACTTTATGTCCTTATTATGGCCTTATGGGCATCTTACAATTAGACGCTGAGACAATGACGAAGGAAGCCTAAGTCAATAGCTTTCTCATCCGAGATACACCTTATTCGGGTCACATCTTTTGATCCAAAGCTCCAACTTCAACCCATGATACATGGTTTGGAAAGCTTACTTCCTAAGCTTTCTAACCATACTTGAAACTATTAGGCATCTCAAGTTACAAGCATTACGCCTCGGAGTCAACATGTATACAAAGGTCAACTTCAAAGCTTTCCATTGAATGGAAATTGGCCTCCAACTTGTACAAGGTTGTTCTTCAAGATGTCCAGTTCAATGGTTAGTTATGGCCATTTTCATTTAGGCCAAAGAGAATAAAGAAAGGTCCAACCAACAAATCGGGACAATTTGTTGATATGAACTGTTAAAGTTAGACCATCTACAAAGTCGTCCCTTTCAACCTTTTTCTTGAAGATGTCCAATTCAATGGTTAGTTATGGTCATTTTCACTTAGGCCGAAGAGAATAAGGAAAGGTCCAACCAACAAACCAGGTCAATTTGTTGATATGAGCTGTTAAAGTTGGACCATCTACAATGAAAGCAATAGTAGTCGTCCCTTTCAACATTTTTCTTATGTTGTTCATTCCCCTTTTGTGGTCCCCACTTTTTGGTTCCCTTTTTATTTTTGGTTGAATTGAATTTAGCCCTAGGATGCATGTAAGGTCCTTGTCACCATTAGATCTATTTTGAAACCCTAGCTTTCCCCCTCTATATATATGTAATGATGCATCTTGTAAAGTTCGGATTATGAATGAATAAGTATGAGAAGAGCTTGGCTCCTTTCACCATAAATCTCTTTGTTATCTTAGTTGTGGCAAGCTTAGGTGGTTTTATAAGAGTCTTAGGCAAGCTTAGGTGGTCGACCTTATCCTAAGTTAGTCTTTGAGTTAGCTATCCTTACGTTGTGCTTACCTATAGTGGGTTAGCATAATTTACCTATCATCACCATCTTTCACATTGTCCATCACTACCCTTCACCCACCAGCACAGCTCCACATCGAGTGCTTCCCTCGCTAGCACTCGCTCAACGCGTCCACCACTCGTCCGTGTGTCTTTGGCGGCGGGTGTCACACCTTGGCTCGCCAGACAAAGCAAATGTTGTCTTGTCAAAGTACCAGGCAGCCTTGTCTTGCCTTGGTTGTCCCTCGCCGGCGCTAGCAACGTTGTCCTAGTTGTCTCTCACCACAGCTAGCACGTCCCTTGTCCATGGTTGTCTCTAGCGAGGCGCTAGCAAGCCTCGTACTTGCTTGTCTCTCGCCGGCGCTAGCACGCTTTTTTGACTGTTGTCCCTCTCCGAGCGCTAGGAAACCTTGTCCTCGATTGTCTCTTGTCGGTGTTAGCTAGTACATGTCCTCGGTAGCATGCACTAGCCCTTGGTAGACAATCTTAAGTCCTCATTTGCCTTATTTTTGCTTGTCTTTTGGGTTCCGGTTGTCTTTGCCTTGCTTTTCTTGTGCCTAGTTTCTGTCCACCCACTATAGGAGGCAGCTTGGCACATCAGCATACCCAACAGCGAGTATCCACGAAAACTTTTTAAAAGAATTTAACAAAAGAGAGACAAAACAAATGAAAGAACAACTAAAAGATAATTGTACCATATGGGACAATTAAAAGGAAAGGCCACAATTTGTGCCCTGGTGAAGTTAACTCAATGGAGATTCATATCTAATGCCTATTTTGTGAACCACTATGAGAGATAGTTCACAATTCCAAGCATCAAGGAAAAAAACGGCCAAGGAACGACCTTGAATAAATATCATGCAAGTAAATGAAGTGAATAACTAAAAAGATGCTTCGGGTTTCAATGAAACCAAATCGTAACCCGACTATTACTTCGAGTGCATATCATGCATATGAAATACCAAGCCCTTATAACGTCTACCACCTCATACTATCGTGCAATTCAAACACACTCGATCATCGGATCCATGTGTCAAGATAAGAAGACTGATACAATTTACAAGCCTACACTACTATAGGAAGATCATTATAACAATCATTTGGGAGGTAATAGTGTGCTCCTATATTAGAAAATTGGTGGTGTTAGTCTTTTCTTTGCATAATGTAAGTGGCCCCCTTACTTGGGCCCAATATTGGGCTAGCTAACCACGCAAGGGTAGTTGCTCACGAGAGGAGAGAGGATACACACACTCGGAACCAAGCACCGCCGAAGCCTAGCCCATAGATAATATGACCCCTATTTTCCACCCATAAACCCCCCAAAACAAAAAAAGACAAAGAAAGGGAGAATTTGTATACATAGGATGAAATCCCATGGTGTGGGCATGGAACACCCCACAAATAGCCTTAGTAACCATTGTGACCAATCATAAATCCTTTTTTTTTGGTTTTTAGCTATTATACTATACAAGGACAACGACAACAAGGATTCCGGGAAAGTCTAGGGTATGGCGTAGGGAGGCCTAGCCAAGGAGTCTTTCTTACTTTAGTTGCTTTCTTGTCATTCTAGTCCTTCCGCAATAGTCTTCCCCTCTTTTTTATTCTATGTGCACCAATCATTTTACATCCATGTCAAGATCTTTGCCAAAGGTGCCTTCAAACTTTACAATTTATTCAAAAACGTCACAAACTTATTTTAGTTACCTTTAAATGTCATTAAACTTGTTAGAGTACAATTAAAATGCCACTCTAAGTTAAATAGTAAAGGAAATGAAAAAAATGGAAAACTTTTATTGGTTTTTGTTGACCTCGGGGGGTTTAGGAAATGAACAACGAGAGAGAGAGACAAATTAAAAATTGAACTCCAAAGGCTGTTGCTTTTATTTCCCTACATTTAAACGGCAATACCAAAAATAAATAAAAATACCATAAAACCGGCTACTTACGTGTATAAAAGTCATAAACGGGCCTATTTAAACACATAAATCAAGTTTAATGGCATTTTAAGGTTGCAAAATAAGTTTGGCATTTTTAATAAAGTGTAAAGTTCAAGGGTAACTTTGGCTAAAGATCTCCATCCATGTCTAACACTCCTATCAAAATCAAGAACAATCAGTTTCTAGTTATTGCAAGCATCAATCTAGAAGTGATGCAATGATGCCGACCCCTACCACATTCCACATAGAAGGATATAGTATAGCCGACAACAACAACAAAAGCAAGAACAACCATGAAGAAGAAATTATGGAGCTGGGACTCGCAAAACTTAAGAATCCAAGTCAAAGTTATCAAAATAGAAAGGATCCCAAACAAGCACATATTGCCAATCCGAGCATGAGAACCATTATCGATTGCGATTGAACAGGATTTCTGAGTTCTAACCTTCTTGGCGTGTTCCTGCCCAATAACAAACTCGTCTAGCCCTTTACAAATCTCCTTTGGGGTGGGCAATTCCTTCCCCAAATTTACCCCTCCCCATGCATTTCTCTCTCCTCTCACCATCCCTCCCTTGGGCAAATCATCCCCAGAAGTATTCTCACACTCCACCCTAGTCGCAGCCCAATGATTTTCCACAGCGGGCAGGTTCGAATCTTCCGACATGTTAGGAGGAAGATCTCTGACATAGGAGCGCAACTTCTGCCACATAGACAACTTCCCATTCTCCTCATCACCACCACCATCCTTGACAAACTGGCCCTCCATGATCTCCTCCTCGTTGTTACCCGCAATCCTCCCAATCTCGAAGAAGCTCCCGTGTAATGGCGACAACTTGAACGGCCGGAAATAGAAGGCAGTCTTGCAATGGGGGCATATGTTCAGCGCTTGGTAGATGCCCACCTCGTTGGGAGTAATTGACAGAGGACGATTCGAGAAAAGGACGTTCATATGCTTTGAACAGCGAGGGCAATTGACGACTGCTTTGATTTGGTCGTAATTGTCGGAACTTCCTTCCCATTTGCACCTACTCTGAATCCTGAACCCTAACCCTAGCCCTAATTGGACACTCGCCAGATAAATGGGTTGTGAGAGTGACGAGGAAGGGGCCCTGAGGGCTGAGAAATGGCGGCCACAGTAGTGGGCATGGAGAGGAGGAGGAGGAGGAGAAGAGCTTGAGGAGAGAGAAATTGGTATTGCATGTTTAAGGTGCCGTCGCCGTAGCAGTACCGACATGCCGATGTTCCTGTGTTCTTCCTCAGGCAATTGCTTTTGGGAAAATAGATAAATGGGGTGAATCCAATCCTTGCGATAACTCACTATCAATATTCTCTGCGTTCTATGTGCAATATGCCTAAAGAAACTACAAGCTGGCTACCACTTATACGAAAAACAAAATCACAAAATCATCCCAATAAAAACGGAAACACTATACAAAACAGATTGTGTTTGATTGCCGAAAAATATTTTTCCACCAAATTATTTTCTATGGAAAAATAAAGTTTCAAGAAAAATTATTTTTCACCCGTATTTTTCTTTGTTTAGTAAAATAAAAAATAATTTTCTAAAAATTTATTTTCTACTATTTGGTAGGAACGAAATTAATATCATAACCTTATATCCTAACCCCGAACCCTAAATTCAGCAAACTCTAATCCTAACTCTATACCCTAAATCTCATATCCTAACCCTAAATCCAATACCTAACCCTAACCCTAAACCCTAAAACTCATACCCTAACCCTAAACACCTAAACCTTAAACCCAAAACCCATACCCTAACACCTAAACCCTAAAACCCATACCCTAACCCTAAACCCCCAAACAAATATAACTCAACCCCCCAAAAAAACAAAATAAAAAATATTGTAATGTTAACAAATTACCTAACGTAAGTTCTCCAAAAACATAACAAAAATAGAAATAAAGGAAAAAAAGAAGACAATGCGAGTAGACAAAAAGGAAAAGCAAGTGACAAACACGGCCTCAATTTGAGTGTCACTATATAAGCATTCAAAAGGTCAACACTAATTGGTTAACAAAATCTAGGAACTTCCCATAAGTCATATCCAAATCCAACAATAGTGGAACCTTAAGATATGAACATAACAAACTGGGACAAAAGAGAGCGGTTTTATATCGTAAACCCATGGGTACAAATTTACTATACATTCCTCCTCCCCAAACGCAAAAAAAACGCACGGCCTAAAAAACTAGCCCGACTCTTCGACCGCAAAAAAAAGGAAAATTAAGAAATTTAAAAACATAATGGCAGTTTTCATTTTCTTAGTTCTAAATACGATCTCTTACTCACTCTCTCTATTTCTCTTCTCCCTGCTCGAGTTCGTTGCATCTTCTCAAACAATTTCGCATATAATCGACGAAATTTGTTGTTGAAATTCGCAAATATTAGTGGAAATCAAGCTTCGTCATCCGAATATTCACTAAAGATCAATCTACAATGACGACATATATTAGACAAAACAAAAAAAAACCAAGAAAACCAACGGCTTCTTCCTTCTCTTCTTCTTCTTCCTTCACCCCTTCCCCTTCTCCTAAGAGGGAGCTGCCTCAGCCGCAGTCTCCTCTTCTTTTCTTCTTCTTCCTCCCCTCCGGAGGAGGATTTGGCTAGGCTCGAGGATTCCTCGGATGTGTCTAAGTCAAGCGGGTCCTGAGCATCCTTGGAACGCCTTTCCGGGAGGAGCTCTATCATTTCCTTCGGTCCTTGACAAGTGCCTTCATCTCAAGAAGCACATCTTGTTGCTCTCTCGATTTGGGATTAAGCAGTCTTTTGATTAATGGTCATAGACTGGAGGACGAGTCTTGAATGACCGGAGGGTGTCTTTAAGTTCGGTGGACACCGAGGACATCTTGTCCATTATGGCAAGTGGACAAGGCGGAAGAAAGGACCCGAGAGACACCTGAAGTGGAGGCACCACCAGGTGGTGGACGTAAAGAGAGAGGAGCTCGTGTCTTAGTCCGAGGCGGAGAAGGTGGCCTCGGCTTTGAGCTATGGACCCGGACACTTGGTTGGGTCTCTTGGTATCCATACCTAAGGAGTTCTTTTTGCCAACAACAATGGCAGCCTCGAAACCGTGTTAGGATCCGAGGGGAGAGGAACTTTGAATTGCTTAAAGATAAAAGTGAGAAGGGCCTCGAAAGGAAGTGGGGTGGATTTCTTAGGTCGAGTTTGAGCCGGCACGACGGCCATCTACTCGATTATGGCTGGAAAGAGGTCTACTTTGTAGCCCTCGAGGATATCAAAAGAGCTTTGAGATGCTTGGAGTTAGGATTTTCTTTGCTCGAATGCTAAGAGAAGAAGGTTCTCATCGGCAGAAAACACAAAAGTCGAGCTTCGACTTTAGTTGTGTCACGGAGAAGTTTTTGCGTGACTCAGGAAATTCTTTGGCATACTTCTCAAAGAATTCATCGGCAACCTTATTGAAAGGTATAGGGTTGTTGTTGAGGAAAAGAGAGGATACTTTGAAAAGGCGGTGGAGGAGAGAGACGTTGACACGGACAACAACGTCTTGAACTCTAAAGGTGAGTACAACCTCGGAGCTGGAGAGGTTGGAGTAAAACTCGAAACGAATTCGGGTAGATGAACTCGCTGAAACAAAGGAAATTATAAACCCTTGTGGTTTTGATATTGTTTAACTACAAAAACTTAGTGGTTGGAAAGAATTTGTCATCCAACGTTAGGTGTTGGGTGACAATGATTTTAGAGGGGTTGGAAGGACCCTCTTGGCTTTTTGTACGAGGTTTCTTGGTTATAGAACCAAGAAATTCGGCAAGGAGTCTCTTTTCGGCATGTTTGAATGAGAAAAGAGAGAAGATGGACTTTGTGAGAGAGAGAGATAGCTCGAAGAGATAAAGAGAGCGTATATAGTGAAAAGAAAAATGAAAGAGGAGAAAAAGAGCTGAGAGCAATCGGTGCTTACTTGAGATTTCTTTTACTTGGCTTGAGAGAGACGGATCGTGCTTCAAAAATAGTGAACTTGCTCGAGATGTAGTAAGCGAGAGAGAGAGATTATGTAAAGAGTAAATAAGCAAAATGAAGGAAAAGGGATGCTATTTATAAAGAAAGAATTTTCCTTCGATGTTCGTTCCGACCCAGCTCTCCAACGGTCGCCTCAAACCGGTATGACTATTCTCGCTCTCCAACGGTTAAAATTCCAGTGCTTATCTCCCAACGGCTAGTTCTCTTAATGATGCGCGCGAGAGAGAGAGAAACAAAGAGAGATTTTAAAAGAAATTTCTAAAATTCTCCACTGATCTAGAGATGATTTCGAAGTTTGATGTCCATTTTTTCAAAATTTGAGTCCGACTCAGTAAAGTTTCGAGTGACTCGAAACCGCAAACAAGTAATAAATCATAGCTCAATATCACAAGGTCAATTGAACTAATTATTATTAAAGCATAAAAATGAGCCATTAAACACATAATCATGCAAAGTAATTCCACTCGAAAAGCACATAATTATGCATTAATCATACCAAGCTCATTCCTATTAAAGCAAAACTGATCCTCACTAAGTGGCTTAGTAAAGATAGCAGCTAATTGAAGTTTGGTAGGAATGAAATCAATTTCAATATCACCTTTCTCGGAATGGTCTCTTAGAAAATGATACCCGACCTCAATATGCTTTGTCTTTGAGTGCTCGAACTAGATTCTTAGTGATGCCGATTGCACTTTGATTGTCACACTTGATTGGAATTGATTTGAATGAAAGTCCAAGATCCTTCATGTGTTGCTTGATCCATAAAATCTGAGCGCAGACATGATCCAACAACGAATGTACTCAACTTCAGCAGTTGATAGAGCTACTAAGTTTTGCTTCTTTGAGTGCCGGGATATAAGGGATTGACCCGAAACCGGGAGGCTCCTGAAATGCTCTTTCTATCAACTTTTTCCCAGCATAGTAAGCATTTGAGTATCCAGTGAGAGTAAGTTCCGAGTCTCTTGAGTACCATAGACCTAGATTCCGAGTCCCTGCAAGATATTTGAAGATTCTCTTCACCATAGTGAGATGTGATTCTTTTAGATTATCTTGAAATCTTGCATACTGAGACATACACTAAACAATATATCCGGCCTACTGGAAGTAAGATACAGTAGAGATCCAATCATACCTCGATAGAGTTTCGATCTCGTTGCTTTACCTTTTTCGTCCGAGTCCAGCTTTATACTCGCTACTCATTGGTGTTGCTTGTATGTTCTGCATCTTGAAGTTTATACTTCTTCAGCAGCTCCTTGGTATACTTTGATTGATGGACATAGATGCCATCCTTATCTTGCTTGATTTGTAGACCAAGGAAGAAATTAAGTTCTCCCATCATGCTCATTTGAAATTCCTGTCTTGTTAACTCGGAAAAATCTCGACATAGAATTTCATTAGTAGCTCCAAATATTATATCATCAACATAGATCCGAGCAATAAGAAAGTCTTTCCCCTTGGTTTTTATAAAAAGAGTCTTGTCAATCTGACCTCTTATAAAATCATTTTCAACCAAGAAATTGCTCGATCTTTCATACCAAGCTCTAGGAGCTTCTTTAAGACCAGTAAAGAGCTTTTTGCAACTCGAAAACATGATTTGGAAATTATGAGTTTTCAAATCCAGGGGTTGCTCAACATAGACTTCCTCTTCAATGAATCTATTAAGGAAAGCACATTTAACATCCATTTGATATTCATGCTTGATGCAAATGCCAATAAGATTCTAATAGCTTCAATTCTAACAACAGGTGCAAAGGTTTCCCTACTACCAATCCCTTCTTCTTGATTGTAACCTTGAGCCACAAGTCTAGCCTTATTTCTGACTACCAACCCACCTTCATCAAGTTTGTTCTTGAAAACCCATTTGGTTCTTATGACTGGGTGGTCGAAAGGTCGTTTGGTTAGAGTCTAGACTTGGTTTCTTTCGAATTGATTGAGTTCCTCTTGCATGGCCTCTACTCATTCAAGTTCATTTAGGGCCTCTAGTGCATTTCTGGGTTCGAGTTAATGAAATGAATGTAGTGAATGCACATAGATTTTGTAGAGAGGAACGAGTTCTTACCCCACTTGTTGATATCGGACAAGATGTTTTCGAGTGGATGGCTCGAAGCATATTTAAATGCTCTACTTGTTCTCTGGTTCACCTGATTTGTAGGTTGAATTAGTTGATCTTCGAAGTTTGTTCCGAGTGAGCTTGCTCATCCGATTGGCCTTCAACATTCCGAGTTGGTTCTTGAGTTGTCTCATTCCGAGTCAGGTTGTTCCGAGTTACCTCATTCCGAGTAACTTTTCCTTGACTCTTTCGAAGTCATCTTCGATAAGATCATCATCTCGACTGAGCTTCAGATCTGAAAATGTTGATTTACTTGGTTTTCCCTGTTCAATCTCCTCAAAAACAACGTGGATACATTCTTCCACTTTGTTAGTTCTTTTATTGAAAATGCGATATGCTTTACTATGAGATGAATAACCAAGAAAAATACCTTCATCTGATCGGGCATCAAACTTGGTCGGTGATCCTTACCATTGTTATGAACATAACACTTACATCCAAATGGTTTAAAGTATGAAATTTTGGGTTTCTTCCCTTTGTAGAGTTTGTATGGAGTTTTCTTCAAGATAGGTCCGATGAGGCATCTATTCGAGTGTATAATTTGTTGCGTTTATCGCCTCACCCCGTAAATAGTAACGTAGATCATGTTTAATCATCATTGTCCTTCCTATTTCTTCAAGAGTTTGGTTCCTTTTCTCCACAACTCCATTTTGTTGAGGAGTTCTTGGTGCTGAGAAGTTGTGGGAGATACCATTCTTATCACAGTCTCCTCTTCCTACATTTCGGACATCACCAGCGGATTGGGACATCCTAAGGAGTCAAGAGTCGTTGCACAATTTACACATCGCAACGGATCTTTTCATAAGCAACTCGGAAGAACCGTTACAACGGTCATAGAGGACTTTTAATCGGAAGCTAGTCACAACGGCTAAGCTGCCTGGTCATCTACAAATAGAAGCCAACTCTCAAGACTTGAAGATTGCTGCAACCATTTTCAATACACATACTTAAGCAAAAGTCACCGTATTCATATTCAATCTTCTACTTACAACTGCAATTCCGTACTTAACATCCTTCCGAGTTGTAAGGTCTTGTAATCAATCACAAACTTTCTTCTTACTTTCCGAGTAAGGTCCCTTGACTCGAGCTGTAAGGATTAACTCAGCTCGGTTGTCCCTAGCTGTAAAGGTTACCTCGGTTAGGAAGTACTAGATCGGATAAGGGAATTTCGAGTCTAGGAAAACTTTGTAAGGAATTGTCTAAGGGAGCAATTCTGGTTGAGTCATTCTACTTGTATTTTATGGGTTCAAAATAGTGGATTTGACTTGGTGCTTGGATTAACACTCGGTCGTGGTTTTCCGCCCCAAGAGGGTTTCCACGTAAATTCCGAGTTCATACTTTTCCGAGTCTAATCTAGACTCGGACAGGTCTTAAAGTTTGTTTTAAACTTTAACCTTCCATTTGTTGTTCAAATTTCCTCATCACCCTATTCACCCCCTCTATGGTGACTAAGTCTCTCAAGAGTAAACCTTCAATTGGTATCGAGCCTATCCTTTTAAAAAGGATCTAACCATCCAATGGTCTAAAGATCAAATGGCTCGAGAATAATGGAGAGTTCGATGAAGGAAGATCTTCCAGCAGACGACCAAAGTTTAAAGGATCAAATTTCGTACACTTGGAAGAAGCTCATGGAATGGTTTCTATTGGATCACGATGAAGATGTATGCTAACATCATACGAGAAGGCAACTACATTCCAACGAAGATGGAAGAAACAAGACTCATACCCAAAGCAAAGGTTGAGTACACCACTGAAGAGGCGAAAAGTTCGGAAAGAACTTCAAGGCCATGAACATTCTGATGTGCGCCATCGGCTCCGAAGAATACAACGAGTGTCGGCTTGTGACACAGCAGAAGAAGTGTGGGACACTCTTGTCAACACATATGAAGGCACAAGCCAAGTAAGGCAAGCGAAGATAAGCCAATATCTTCATAAGTATGAGTTGTTCAAGATGGAGCCGAAGAAAACATCACTCGGATGTTCATCCTCTTCATTAAGATTATTAAAATCTCAAATCTCTCGGTAGAAAGATTTCCCATGAGGAAATGTGCGGAAAGATACTCGAAGTCTACCCAAGAAAAGATAGGGTCCGAAGGTGACGGCCATCGAGGAAGCTCAAAACCTCTCTCTATTAAACCAGACGAACTCATTGGGAAACTAGTCACCTATGAGATCCATCTAGAAGAAGAGGATGCCGAGGTCGGCACTAAGAAGAATGTTGCGCTAAAGGCCTCGAAAGCAGAGAAGAAAATCCGAGTTCATCGGACTCGGAAGAAGATCCCATGGCACTTATTGCTAGAGGCTTCAAAAGAATGATAAAGCACAAAAGATGGGATAAACGACCAAGAGAAGAGTTCTACAAGAAAGACAAGAAGGATAGAAAAGGTAAACACTCTTCTCCTTCAAAATTATCTTTAACTAAAAACTCGGTCTGCTTTGAATGTGGCAGCAAGGATCATATAGTCAAAGATTATCCAAGAAGAAAAAGGGACGAGAAAGAAGAAGAAGGCTATTGAAGACTTAGGTATGACTGACTAACCCCTTGAATGTGTTTTGATTTCATGCATTCATCTAAATTTAGGATAAAGCAAGAAGCATCCTAAAAGAAATTCATTTAACTAAGTCATATGCTTTACAATTCATCATTTCAATATGACTTATTCTTGACTGAACTCAGACTTAAGCATATTAATATTATCCGACTAAGTCCGACCCACTTAGTCGGACTCGGACATTTAGTTTGCCTACGCTATTATTTGTTTAATTATGCGTAATTGTAAAATGTCTATATAACTCTTGTGCCCATTAAGATTGAATGATTTATTTATGAGTTTTAGCATATGTGGAATCTGAGTATATTGAATATTAGACTTGAAATATTCCAGATTAATAGATTAAGGTAATTAGTCATTAAATGCTTTATTTAGACTAATCCTTATCTAATTATGGACCAAAGTATATTTATACTTTGAGAACCATTGTGCTTAATGTTTTTGCAGGTTTTTCTAATGTCAATTATATGAAGAAAAAGCAAAAGCAAAAGGCTTCGACCATTAAAGCACTCGCCGGACAAAAAGTCGGAATTTCTAAAAAGCTCGGAACTTACCGACAACCTTGTCTCATTCTTGTTTTGGGTAATATTTTATTTCGTGTCTAACGGTCTTTTTGTTTTGCTTTTCCAGTTTACAAAAGTTGGAAAAAGAGTTGTTGGAAGCTAGGACCAAGGCACAACGGTTATTTCAAGGTGGTCCAGAAATGCGAGTGACTCGGACTATCCGCTACAACGGCTAGTTGACTCAGACAGCTTCAACGAAAAGACGTTGGAGGCACAACGACTATCTCTTCATGGCAGACTATTTATAGAAGCCTTAGCACAAGATTTCAACCGACGAATGGAAGAAAAAGAGAGACCATATTGAACATCTTCTCTAGCATACAACTCCCAAATTGTAATTCTAATATTTTGAGTTGTATTTTTCTGAGTCGATTGTATTGCAATTCTTACTACTCTTCTACTATTTCTCTCTGACCGAGTTGTAAAGGTTACCTCAACTCGGTTGCCCAAAACTGTAAAGGTTACCTCGGTTTGAAAGTACCAGGTTAGATAAGGGAACTTCTAACCCCGGGAAAAATTGGAGAATCCCAAGTTGATAAGGTAACTTCAACTTGGAAGTACTAGGTCGATCGGATAAGGTAAATTCGAGCCTGGGAAAATTGTAATAGATTTGTTTGGGAACAAATCCGGGTAGTCATATTCATTGTAATTGAGGATTCAATTAGTGGATTTGACTTGGTGTCCGGATTGACACTCGTCCCGTGGTTTTACGCCCGGGAGGGTTTCCACGTATATCCGAGTTTACACTTTTCCGAGTCCAATCTAGACTCGGAACTGCATTCTGTCTCTATTCTCGTGCAAAAGAGTTTGATTTTCTCAAAAATCTTCCATCACCCTATTCACCCCCTCTAGGGTGACTTAACTTCTCCCCGAGCAAACCTTCAATTGGTATCGAGCCTAGCCTTTTAGAAAGGATCTAACCATCCAAGGTTTAAAGATCAAATGGCTTAGAACAACGGAGAATTCGAAGAAGGAAGATCTCTTTTGAGCCCACCCAAGTTCAAAGGCTCAAACTTTGCACTTTGGAAGAAGCCGATGCAATGCTTCATCCAAGATCTTGATGAACAAGTATGGAAGGTCATCACCGAAGGAAACTATATTCCCATAAAGCAAGAAGGTGACCAAACAAGTGGCAAAACTAAAGTCGAATACACCATTGAAGAGAAGGAAAGGTACAGGAAGAACTTCGAGCTATGAACATCCTTTTATATGCCATAGATGCTTTGGAGTACAATAGAGTCTCGGCTTGTGACACGGCTAAGAAGGTGTGGGACACCTTGGTGACAACATATGAAGGAACAAGCCAAGTGAGACAAACTAAGATCAGCCAATACCTCCACAGGTATGAGCTATTCAAAATGGAAGAAGCCGAGAGCATCACCGAGATGTATATCCGATTCACGGAGATTGTTAATAATCTCAAATCTCTCGGTAAGAAGATGCCCAATGAAGAAGTTGTTAGAAAACTTCTAAGGAGCCTACCAAAGAAGAAATGGGGTCCAAAGGTGACTGCAATAGAAGAAGCACATGACCTCAACAAACTAAAGTTAGATGAGCTCATTGGAAAACTTCCGACCCATGAGCTACATCTCTAAGAGGAGGATTCTGAGGATAGCCCAAGAAGGAACATTGCACTAAAAGCCTTAGAAGAAGCTGAACTAAGTTCAAGTAGTTCCGACTCGAAGAGGACCCAATAGAGCAAATTGCAAAAGGCTTCGAAAGATGATGAAGCATCGGATATCGAAAAGAAGTCTAAATCCGAGGTCCTCGGATGAGAAAGAAAAGGTAAACTCTCTCATCCTCTCAATTCTTTTTCTACTAATTATTCCGGGTGTTTTAAGTGTGGTAGCAAGGAACACACCATCAAATATTGCCTCGAAAAGAAGAGAGATTACAAGAAGAAGAAGACCATTACTTATAGTAAGGATGAGTCGAAGAAGGAGACTCATCCGACTCGGACATAGAGGATGAGTCCAAGTGTCTAATAGCAATGACTCGACTCGGACACGTAAACCGAATCGGAACAATACTCATCCGATGTTGAGGAAAATGATCCTCAAGAGGTAATCAATTACTATCTTACATTTTCTAAGATAGATCTTGCAAAGTACATCTTTTCTTTAGAGGAAAAGTCTAACTCGATTCTTCCCTCTTTCAAGAAAAACTTGAGTCTCTTAAAACCGAGAACAATTTTCCGAAAAATGATCTAGAAAACCGAGACTCGGTTTGAAGGTACTTGAGACTAGCTCACATGATAATGAGACCGAGTCCGAGTGCCTTAGATATGAGAATGAGCTTTTAATGAAAAAGCTAGATGAGTCTCGAAGTTGATTCTAGAACTCACTCAAGGTCGAAAAACCTTGATCTCCTTCTTGGTTCTCAATGTGTTTCTTTTCGAAAAAAAGGTTTGGGTTTTAATTCGAAAAAGAGAATAACTCCTATAAAGTTCCTCTCAAGAAGAATTCCGGAAAAATCTTTTTCAAAAATTCTGAGTCCAGTTCAACTCACACAAGTGAGAAAGAGAACTGAGCTCGAAAGGTTTATCAAGAGAAGTCTACTCGGACTTTTTACAAAAGAAAAGATTTTAACAAACCCGAAACTCAATTTTCAAAAAGGAAGACTCGGAATCGGACCCTTCCAAAAATTATTCAAATTTGGGTTCCAAAAGTGCCCTTCCTCCAAAACTAACCTCGGTAAGAATAGTTACTGGGACTTGTTAGAGGAAGCAAGAAGGGTTAGTTTGTTTTCTTTTGCAGGTACACTACAAAGCAAAGGAAGACTCGGGTCCGACCCTCGGAGAGTGCTAAGAATTTTAACTTGGTAAGTCAGAGATTTGGAAAAGGACTCGGGTAAAAGTCTAGTCATCTTCTTGATATTATCATTCTAGACATCAACTAAGGTATGATTGACCTTACTTATCATTACATTCAATTGATATTTCTTCTATTCAAAATCTCGTTCTCTCCTTGTTTATTTTTTGATAAAATGCATTAGGGGAGAGAATAATGAACTTTGTGGATTCATCCGCTTAGGGGAGTTCAATGGTTTAGGGGAGCGAATTTTGAAAAGTTTCACAAATTTAAAATGCTCCTTATGTCATTTTAATTATGCTCGATAATTATGATGAATTTCTTTGAGTCATTATTTAGTTGAATGCCTTTCATCAAAAAGGGGAGATTGAAGACTCGGGTATGACTGACTAACCCCTTGAATATGTTTTGATTTCATGCATTCATCTAAATTTAGGATAAAGCAAGAAGCATCCTAAAAGAAATTCATTTAACTAAGTCATATGCTTTACAATTCATCATTTCAATATGACTTATTCTTGATCGAACTCGAGACTTAAGCATATTAAGATTATCCGACTAAGTCCGACCCACTTAGTCGGACTCGGACATTTAGTTTGCCTACGCTATTATTTGTTTAATTATGCGTAATTGTAAAATGTCTATATAACTCTTGTGCCCATTAAGATTGAATGATTTATTTATGAGTTTTAGCATATCTAGAATCTGAGTATATTGAATATTAGACTTGAAGTATTCCAGATTAATAGATTAAGGTAATTAGTCATTAAATGCTTTATTTAGACTAATCCTTATCTAATTATGGACCAAAGTATATTTATACTTTGAGAACCATTGTGCTTAATGTTTTTGCAGGTTTTTCTAATGTCAATTATATGAAGAAAAAGCAAAAGCAAAAGGCTTCGACCATTAAAGCACTCGCCGGACAAAAAGCTAGAATTTCTAGAAAAGCTCGGAACTTACCGACGACTCTTGTCTCATATCGTTTTGGGTAATATTTTATTTCGTGTCTAACGGTCTTTTTGTTTTGCTTTTCCAGTTTACAAAAGTTGGAAAAAGAGTTGTTGGAAGCTAGGACCAAGGCACAACGGTTATTTCAAGGTGGTCCAGAAATCTGAGTGACTCGGACTATCCGTTACAACGGCTAGTTGACTCAGCATGACTTCAACATAGAGACGTTGGAGGCACAACGGCTATCTCTTCAAGGCAGACTATTTATAGAAGCCTTAGCACAAGATTTCAACCGACGAATGGAAGAAAAAGAGAGACCATATTGAACATCTTCTCTAGCATACAACTCCCAAACTGTAATTGTAATATTCCGAGTTGTATTTTTCTGAGTCGGTTGTATTGCAATTCTTACTACTCTTCTACTCTTTCTCTCTAATCGAGTTGTAAAGGTTACCTCAACTCGCTTGTCCAAAACTCGTAAAGGTTACCTCAGTTTGAAAGTACCAGGTTAGATAAGGGAACTTCTAACCCCGGGAAAAATTGGAGGATCCCAAGTTGATAAGGTAACTTCAACTTGGAAGTACTAGGTCGATCGGATAAGGTAAATTCGAGCCTGGGAAAATTGTAATAGATTTGTTTGGGAACAAATCGGGTAGTCATATTCATTGTAATTGAGGATTCAATTAGTGGATTTGACTTGGTGTCTGGATTGACACTCGTCCGTGGTTTTCTACCCCGGGAGGGTTTCCACGTATATCCGAGTTTACACTTTTCGAGTCCAATCTAGACTCGGAATGCATTTCTGTCTCTATTCTCGTGCAAAAGAGTTTGATTTTCTCAAAAATCTTCCATCACCCTATTCACCCCCTCTAGGGTGACTTAACTTCTCCCGAGCAAACCTTCAGCTATGATGGCCACATGGAGTGATGAAGAATCATCTGAAGAAGCTGAATCGAGTCGATTTAGATCACTTGGACACTAAGGAAACAAATCCTCGGGAGGTAATTGAATATTTCCTCAAGTTTTCCAAAGTTGATTTAGCTAAATACATCTATACTTTGGAATAGAAGGCCAATTATGATTCTTCCGAATTTAGAGAACAACTTGAGTCTATAACTTCTATGAGCATTTCTTTGAAATATGAATTACAAAAACCGAGACTTACTCTAAGAGAACTCAAGACTAGTGCTCAATCCAATGAGACTGAGTCCGAGTTACTCGAAGAGAAAATGAGCATCTTAAGCAAAAGCTCAATGAGTCTCAAGAAGTTTTAATATTTACTCAAGGTCAGAAAAACCTTGACATGCTCTTAGGGTCTCAATGTGTCTCCTTCGAAAAGAAATACTCGGTTTTAACAAGGAGGAGGAATCCAATTCCCACTCGGAGCTTTTCAAAAATGATTTCGAACTGTGAAGTTCGGGAAGGCTGAGTATGGTCCCATTCATAAGAATGAAAAGAGGACTAAGCCCGGACCAGCTTACAGGAGAAAACCTTCTCCACCGGTTTATAAAAGAAAAGATTTTCAAAAGAAAGAGAGATAGACTCAGTTATCTAAAAAGTAGACTCGGAATCGGACCAAACCCAAAGTTATTCAAATCTAGGTTCCCAAGAGTCTTTTTCCTCGAAAAGGACCACAGTAAAGGGAGTTACTGGGTTCGTTAGAGGAAGTGAGAAAGGTTAGTTTATCTCTAACTTGCAGGTGGCTCGTAAAAGAACAAAAGGGCATTGGTACCTAGACAGTGGAAGCTCACACCACATGTCGGGAGGCTCAAGACTCATTTTTTAGTTAGAAGATTACAAGGGAGGAAAAGTCATATTTGGAGATGATAGCAAGGGCAAGATAATTAGGATGGGCAAGATTGGAAAAGGAGATAATCTTGTCAGCCTTGTGTACCTTGTCAAGGGATTGAAGTACAATCTACTTAGCATGTCTCAATTGTGTGACAAAGGTCAAGAGGTAAGATTCACTTAGACCAATTATTATATTTCTAATGCAACTACCAAGGAGACTAGGCTCTCGGGTAAGAGATCGGATAATACCTACACTATTCCTCCTTCTAACCCGAGTCGAATTTATCTTATTTAAAAGCATCTTTACATGATGATTCCTGGACATGGCATCGCAGACTAGGTCATGTTAGCATGCACATCATTAAGAAGCTTGCATCTCATGGTTTAGTTAGAGGATTGCCAAACTGTGCATTTAAGAAAGATAAAGTTTGTGAAACATGCATAAAGGGGAAACAAGTCAGATCATCTTTCAAATCTCTCAAAATCGTATCCACAT
Organism: Talinum fruticosum; assembly: GCA_021018815.1. Lineage (NCBI taxonomy): Eukaryota > Viridiplantae > Streptophyta > Magnoliopsida > Caryophyllales > Talinaceae > Talinum > Talinum fruticosum. Next base: position 4,049,586 of record JAITYX010000010.1, on the reverse strand, counting down.
CCAAAGTGCTTGAAATGTTGCATATGGACTTATGTGGTGAAATCCTTGTTAAGAGTCTCGGAGGTAAATCATATGTGCTTGTGATTGTTGATGACTACTCATGATTTACCTGGGTTTATTTTCTTAAGCACAAAAATGAAGCATTCAAAGAGTTCAAGCAAGCTCTGCAGGAAAATTTAAGTTGAGTTTCGGACTTAGATCAAAAGAATTCGAACTCGACCATGGAAGGGAGTTCGACTACTCAGAATTTGCAGAGTTCCGTGATAAGAATGGTATCTCCCACAACTTCTCAGCACCAAGAACTCCTCAACAAAATGGAGTAGTGGAGAGAAGGGATGTCCCTCAAATTTTGTATTGATTTTATCGCTAATCGATCATCTAAAAACCTAAAATCACGAGCATTTTAATGTTATATTCGATGTTACTGATTTTACTGATTTTACTCGAGTCGTACACCATGATCATTCGTTTTTGAAAAAAATATCAATCACATTTAGGTTTAGTGTTATACATATTAACTTGAATCTTGAAGTTTTGCAGTTTTTCCGAGATGTTTTCTTCATTTAATATAAATGGCAATGAGGTCTGTATTAGTCCAAAGAATATTCAATGAAATTAGTGTCATTTAGAACACACTTTAGTGTAGTTTAGCATGTGTTTTAGTGTAAAATACGGATGTGTTGAATTTTCACTATTATTGCCACAAGTTTGTGGTGATTCCTAGATCGGTTGCTTTCCTAAATCAATAGCCAAAAATTTTGGAACTATAACTTAGTGTTTTATGCATACTCTTGAATATGTTAGTGTTTCTCACGATATTATTTAGTATTTCTAGGAGTAACATGTAGTGTTTTTGAATGACTATACTCCCTTGATATTCTTGCTCCATAAAACACTAAATATTATTTTATAACACTAATATTTTGATATAACTTAGTGTTTTTCAATATATAACATAATCAAAATCATATAAGCATACTCTTGAATAGGTTAATGTTATTCAGGACATTATTTAGTGTTTCTAGGAGTTAGTGCACTCTTGATATTGTTGTGAAAAAGACCAGAAAATGCTCTATAAAATACTAAATGTTATTATATAAAACACTAATAATTTAATATTTTTGTAGCCATATTTAGTGTTTTTAAATAAACATAAGGAAAATCATATGTGCATACTCTTGAATAAATTAGCGATCTTTGAAAACACTAAACAATGTTCTATAAAACACTAAGATGATAACTAGGAAACACTAAAATAACAACTAGAAAACACTAAAATGATAACTAGGGAATACTCACTATTACAGGAACCACTTTTAACGACGAGTCTTTAACAATGGTTATAATAGAAAACCGTTGTAAACATTAATGCGGTGGCATTTTTGTAAAAAAAACGATTTTAATATATATATGATGACGGTTCTTTCATTGAACTATCGTGAAAGATGAATATATGGTGACAGTTATTTCATTGAACCGTCGTTAAATGTCTTCACGAGCAAAAAAAAAAAAACCCTCAACACCTTCAGTCTCTCCACTCTCACTCTCACTCTCACTTCACACCGGTCTCTCCGCTATGTGCGGTCTCCGCTTGCTCTTTTCTCTCTTCTCTCTGTTGTCTACTCACCTGTCGTCGGTGGTTTTCGATATGTTGTTATCGTTGCTATTCTCTCCACTCTCTGTTCGTGCTCTCGTCTCTTGCGGCTCTCATCTCTTGCTCGCTCACTGTCGTCGTCGTTGCTACTCCCTCTCTCGTATGTAATTCATCTCTCCCTCTCTTATTTTGTACTCTACTAAATGAAACGTGTAAATGTGGCATATTTTGCGGTCATTAAAGGTTCTTTGTACTCACGTCATTGAAGGTTTAGGGTTTTAATAGTAGCATGCTAAATAGGGTTTAGAGTTTTTGGGTTTCGACAGGTGGCATGCTTGGCAAAGAGTTTTGAAACGTATTTGTATTCTAATTAGCTTTTTTCTTTGTGGGTAACAATCTTTGAACTGAAAATTCTTATATATACTCATAAAAATCTTATATTGTTATGTTTTTCATATTAAATATGTGTATCGTTGAGCTTGGATGGTATATGTGACTACCTACCTATGCAATGTCGGGTTCTAATTTAGAGACCTATCACTTTCTCACCGATGAAATTCAGGGATTCGTAATTGTGACATTGGACCATATGTAGTTGAACTTAAATGGTGAACCAACTATTGCAATGCTCTAACTGGCTTAATTAATTGCTATTTTTGGAAGATGCTATAACTTTTTTCCGCTTATTTTGCAATAGGAGTATGATTATGTAATTCACATGGATATAAGTTTCTAAAAATTTAGGAAGATTACTATTAGATAGGCATGTTAAAAAATGTAAATAAATGTGATTGTGGAAAATGGAGTATTAAAAAGAAAATTGTTATACATGTTTATTTATCAAGAGTTGTATAATTGCTTGTATTAGAAAATGGACCGTTCCCAAAGTACAAAAAATCGAGGGGACGAACAATGATGAATAAGGAGAAGTTGGTCTAGAGTAGAGACAATCCAACTCTCTTTCCACGAGTCCAATTTGATAGGCACGGAAATGTTGTAGGTGATCATGCAATTTGTTTTATGAGATATGTTGGTGTGACAACCCGCACATACATGAACATCAACTACAAAAGTTGGGGCATAGTCCTCGATTCCATTAAGGACAACCTTTGGAATGATATTCGGGTAAATGCACTACATCTCGACTTAGTATTGCAAATTATTGTAAATGGTTAATATGTACTAATGCATGTCATTGTTGTGTTTTAGAAAATGTTCATCTTGGATGTTAAAGAATCCGAGATCCCCTTGGTAAGACGCAAAACCCTTATGTCGGCGACATAAAAATTTAGAAACTTCAAATATCACATTGCCGCTGTATGGGTCTACAAAACAAGGAAGATAAAGGCGGAAGATCTACAACTTCACCATCGAGGAGGACTGGAGGACGTTTGAAGCATATGTCTCCTTTCCGAAATACATGATAATTTATCATTTGTTATCTTTTTTCGATTTAAGTCTTATGCACTCGATATTTTCGTTGTCTTAATTACTTGTGCGAGGCACGAGGTGAAGCCAACTGGAAGAGGATTAAGAGCAATGCGTATCCCTAGACGATGTTCCGTGGGGGATACGTAAAGTTGCAGGACAAGTTATACAAGCGTAAGCTTGAACAACTTCAAAGCGCATCCGGTGAAGGTTCCATCATAGATACTTCACGACTCACTATTGAGAGGGACGAGCTATGGGTCGAAGGAAGAAAGAAGAAAGATGGAACCTTCACTAAAATCGAAGTAGAATGACTCGTGAGTTTTTTTACTATTTCCTTTATTTATTTTGATAACTTATCGGTTTTAATATTATGAATTGCCAAATGATAATTTATTTCCTTCTTACAGGAGTCTTTGTCACGGACATCGACTTCGAAGTCATTGACACCACCGGAGAAGGGTCAAGCTAGCCTTAGCCCTAGAAAGAGATGAGCATCCCGGTCATGTTCGGACCATTGGTGGAAGGGTGAGGATAGTCGAGCACTTTGGGGGTAGGAAGAAGCGCCCGTCTCTTCCAACCAAGCGCATATGGAGGTCCAAATGGCCAAATGCAGTCCCAAATGTCCCAAATGGCTGCACGAGATAGAAGTGATGAGAGAATAGATGAGGGCGGAGATGCTTTCCCGGATGAGGGAATGCATCACGGCGTACTTCATAAACATGAGTATGTTAGCACCTAGTGAAGACTCGGTATAAATCATATCTCTCTTAAGTTTTTTATTTTAAGTCATTTTAGGCCCTATAGAAACTCTTATCTAAGTTTTGATTCTATTCCGATTGACTCAAAAGCGCCTTATTGCATATCTCCTACACTCGGTGTTTCTAACTCGTTTAGATATCACTCAGAACTATAGCATGTTCAAATAATGTATTTAACACTCTTATTCCGAGCACCGATTATGTATTTCAATGCAAAGAGAATTATAGCGTTAATTCTTTATTCTAAGACAGTTTATTTTCTTAAGATTTATTTGACTACATCAAGTTGTTATACTCGATGTTCTACTTTTTAACTTGATCATCTTTAGGATTGACTTAAGATGGAATTTGAGTATATTGATTGTTAGACTCGGAAAATTCCACTCTTTTAGGTCAAAGATAATTAAGCATTTAATTATTCTAATTTAATTATTATCTATGCCTTATCTTGGACCAAAGTATTATTATACTTTGAGAACCAATGTGGCTTGCTTTTGTAGGTTATTCAAACGAGGCTAACTTATTTTTAAAATACAAAAGCAACCGACTTCTAACCGTTAAACACCAAGCATATAAGTTTTAACTACTTCTAGACATGGCTCGGACACCGTGTTAGGATTGTTTGTTTCCAAAACAGGAAAACTCCAATTCTAGGCCTAACGGTTGTTTCCACCTCGGTTTTCAGTCACCATCAAGTGGTTGGACCATCTTTTGGAGCCATGAGCCGTTGTAAAACCTTCACATCTCAACGGATATTTTCCGAGCAACTCGGAATAGCCGTTACAACGGCTGGTGAAGACTTCTATCCGGAACCAACACTCCTCTACGGTCACTAAGCCTGGTTGGCTATAAATAGAAGCCACTTCACAAGACTAGAAGATTGCTGAACAGATTGCTCGGACAGATTGCTGGAACCGCATTTAATGTTAAACTAATTATTGTTCTTATACTTACTCAATCTTCTATTTACAACACCAAGTTTGTATTTAATATTTTTGAGTTGTAAAGAACGTCTAGTAATCAGTTACATTCTTTTCTTACTTTCTAAGTAAGGTCCCTTGACTCGAGCTATAAGGGTTAACTCAGCTCAGTTGTCCCCGATTGTAAAGGTTACCTCGGTCAGAAAATACTAGATCGGATAAGGGAACGTATGAGTCTAGGAAAACATTATAAGGAATTGTTTAAAGGAGCAATTCGGTTGAGTCGATCCTCTATATTTTGTGATTCAAAATAGTGAATTTGACTTGGTACTTAGATTAGCACTCGTTCGTGGTTTTCCGCCCCAGGAGGGTTTCCACATATATTTGTGTTATTACTTTTCTAAGTCCAATCTAGACTCGGAATGCGGTGTTGAGCAAGTATTGCTGCAAAAATTGTTTTATTTTCTTCATCACCCTATTCACCCCCTCTTGGGTGATTTAGACTCTCCAAGAGCAAACCTTCAATTGGTATCAAAGCCTAGCCTTTCAAGAGGATCTCACCATCCAAATGTATAAAGATTAGATGGCTCGAGAAAAATAGAGAGTTCGATGAAGGAAAATCATCCACCGGACATCTGAAGTTCAAAGGGTCAAACTTTGCCCATTGGAAGAAGATGATGGAATGTTTCTTGATGGACAACGATGAAGATGTTTGGGACATCATCTAAGCCGGAAACTACATTCCAATGAAGACGAAGAATGCAACTCTTATACCTAAAGCCAAATCCGAGTTCACCACTCGAAGAGACCGAGAGATTCGAAAGAATTTCAAAGCTATGAACACACCGATGTGTGCCATTAGCACATAAGAATACAACAGGGTCTCAGCCTGTGACATAGCTAAAGAGGTGTAGGACACACTTGTCAACACCTATGAAGGGACAAGCCAAGTGAAGCAGGCGAAGATAAGTCAATATTTTCATAAGTATGAGTTGTTCAAGATGGAGCCGAAGAAAACATCACTCGGATGCATGTTCGGTTCACCGAGATTACCAATAATCTCAAATCTTTGGGTAGAAAGATTTCTCACGAAGAAATGTCCGAAGGATTCCGAGAAGTCTACCAAAGAAGAGATGGGGTCCCAAAGTGACAGCCATTGAAGAAGCTCAAAAGCTCTCTCAATTAAGGCCGGACAAGCTTGTTGGCAAGCTACCGATTCATGAGATTCATCCGGAGGAAGATGATGCAGAGGTCGAGCACCAAAAAGAATATTGCGCCGAAGGCCGTAGTAAGTAGACGTGAAAGTCCGAGCTCCTTAGAATCGGAAGAGGATCCTGTGCCACTTTAGTCCGCGGCTTCAAGAGAATGATGAAATACAAGAAGTGGGAAAAGAGGCCAAAGGATGAGTTCTACAAGAAAGATAAGAAGGACAAAAAAGGTAAATATTCTTCTCCTTCAAAGTTATCTTTATCTAAGAGCTTTAGTTGCTCCGAATGTCGCAGCAAGAAGTACATAGTCGAGATTGTCTCAAGAGAAAGAAGGACAGAAAGAAGAAGGCTATGATGGCTACCTGGAGTGATGATGACTCATCTGAAGAAGATGACTCATCCGAAGAAGATGACTCGAGATGACTCTAAGTGTTTTATGGCACTTATGGACTCGGAAGTCTGAATCTAAGTCAAACAACGAGGACTTAGATATTGATGAGGTAGTTAAATGCTTTCTTAAATTTTCAAAAGTTGATTTAGCACGATATATGTTCACTTTGGAAGAAAAGTCCAATTCGACTCGTTCCAGTTCAAAGAACAACTTGAGTCTCTTATCGATGAGAGTAATGCTTTGAAAAACGAATTGGAAAAACTAAGACAAAATCTGAAAGAACTAAAGACCAGTACTCAAGCAAATGAAACCGTGTCTAAGTCACTCGAGAATAGAGAACGAGCAACCGAAAAGAAAGCTCAATGAGTCTCAAGAGCTTTTTTGAAATTCTCAAGGTCGGAAAATCCTTGATACGCTATTAGGCTCTCGGTGTATCTTCTTCGAAAAGAAGGACTTGGTATCAATGAAGAGGAGGAAGTAAAATCTTACTCTAATCTTTTCAAAACCGATTCCACAACTCGTAAAGTTCGGGAAGGCTGAGCATGGTCCCATTTATACAAATGAAAAGCCCAGACTAGTTTACGGGAAAAACCTTCTCCTCTCGTTTATAGAAGAAAAGATTTTCAAAAGAAAGAGACACAAACTCAATTTTCCGGAAGGAAGACTCGGAATCGGACCGCACTCCAAAATTATTCAAATTTGCGTTCCCAAAAGTGCTCTTCCTCGAAAAGGACCATAATAAAGGGAGTTACTCGGGTTTGTAAGAGGAAGTGAGAAGGGTTAGTTTGTTTTTGTTTTGCAAATAACTCGGAAGAAGAAGAAACGTCATTAGTACTTAGACAGGTGGTTGCTCACTCCACAGGTCGGGAGATTCAAGACTCTTCTTTGAGCTAGAAGATCCGAAAGGAGGAAAAGTCATATTTGGAGATAACGAGCAACAATAAGATAGTATGGATTGGCAAAATTGGTGAAGGAAACAACACAGTCGACTCTAGTCTACTTTGTCAAAGGACTCAAGTACAATGTCCTTAACATTTCGCAGCTATGTGACAAAGGTCAAGAGGTACTTGTTCACTTAGACCAACTGCTATATTTCGATGCAATCACTAAAGAGACTAAGCTCTCGTGTCTAAGGTCGGGTAACACTTACACTATTCCTCTCTTCGATTCAAGCCGAATTTATCTTATTTGAAAGCATCCGTGAATGATGATTCATGGACTCGGCATCGTAGACTAGGTCATATTAGCATGCATACTATCAAGAAACTTGCATCTCATAGACTGGTTAGGGGTTTACCTAACTATGCTTTTAAGAAAGATAAAATCGTGAAGCATGCACAAAAGGTAAGCAAGTTAGATCATCTTTCAAGCCACTCAAAATCGTATCTACATCCAAAGTGCTTGAATTGCTTCATATGCATTTGTGTGGTGAAATTCCTGTGAAAAGTCTTGGAGGTAAATTCTATGTACTTGTTGTTGTTGATGATTTCTCACGATTTACTTGGGTGTGTTTTCTTAAGAACAAGAATGAAGCCTTCAAAGAGTTCACTAAGTTCTGCGAAAAATCAAGTGGAGTCTCGGACTCGGATCGAAGGACTCGAATTGACCATGGAATGGAGTTCGACTACTCGGAATTTGCACACTTCGTCACTAGAATGACATCTCTCACAACTTCTCTACACCAAGAACTCCTGAACGGAATGGAGTAGTGGAGAGAAAGAACAGAACTCTTGAAGAAATAGGAAGGACTATGATGATTGAAAATGATCTACCTTACTTTTTCTAGGCTGAGGCAGTCAACACAAGCAAATTACACACTCAACGGATGCCTCATTAGACCTATATTAAAGAAAACACCCTACGAGCTTTACAAAGGGAAGAAACTCAACATCTCTTACTTTAAACCATTCGGGTGTAAGTGCTTTATCCACAACAATGGTAAGGAGCATCCGACTAAGTTTGATGCTAGCGAGATGAAGGTATATTTCTGGGTTACTCATCTCATAGCAAAGCTTATCGTGTTTTTAACAAGAAAACTAATAAAGTAGAAGAAAGTATCCATGTTGTCTTTAATGAAATTGATCTTGGCAGGATAAGTGAGTCTATATTCTCGGATCTCGGACTTAACAGAGATGAAGACGACCTTGCTGAAGCCGAGCTCGAAAGAGTCAAAACAGAATTATTGAGGCAACTCGGAATGAAGCAACTCGGAATGTGTGACTCGGATCGAACAAACCGAAGACCAAGTTAATAAGACTCTGCAAGATTAACCAATTGAAGATCAGACTGTTCAACCAACACACTTGGTAAATAAAAGGACAGGTAAAGCTTTCAAATATGCATCTAGCCACCCACCTGAAAACATTTTTTCGACATCAACGAGTGGGGTAAGAACTCGATGTTCTTTGCATAATCTGTGTGCATTTTCTGCATTCATATCATTAAGTGAACCCAAAATGCACTAGAAGCCCTAAATGAGCCTGAATGGGTAGGGGCCATGCAAGAAGAGCTCAATCAATTTAAAAGAAACCAAGTTTAGACTCGACCAAACGACCATCTCACCACCCAGTCATAGGAACCAAATGGGTTTTCAAGAACAAACTGGATGAGGAAGGGTTGGTAGTTAGAAATAAGGCTAGACTTGTTGCCCAAGGTTACAATCAAGAGAAAGTAATTGATTATGGGGAAACCTTTGAACCTCGTTGCTAGGATCGAGGCAATCGGAATCCTGTTAGCATTTGCATCTAGCATGTATATCAAGGTTTATCAAATGGATGTTAAATGTGCTTTTCTGAATGGTTTCATTCAAGAAGAAGTTTATGTTGAGCAACCCCTTGGATTTGAAAACTCTGAATTTCCAAATCATGTTTTCAAACTGCCAAAGGCTTTACATGGTCTTAAACAAGCTCCTAGAGCCTAGTATGAAAGATTAAGCAGTTTCTTGGTTGAAAATGATTTCAAAAGAGGTCAAATTGACAAAACTCTTTTCATAAAAATGAAGGGGAAAGATTTTCTTATTGCTCAGATCCATATTGATGATATCATTTTTAGAGCTACTAATGAAACTCTATGTCAAGAGTTTTCCGAGTTGATGAGATAGGAGTTCTAAGTGAGTATGGTGGGAGAACTCAACTTCTTTCTTGGTCTACAAATCAAACAAGACAAGGATGACATTTATGTCCATCAATCTAAGTATACCAAGGAACTTTTGAAGAAGTACAAACTACAAGATGTGAAGCACGCAACAATACCTATGAGTAACAGTTTGAAACTAGACTCAAACGAAAAAGTAAAGTCAGTAAATCGAAACTCTACAGAGGTATGATCAGATCTCTACTGTATCTCACATCAAGTAGGCCGGATATCATGTTCGAGTGTCTCGCTGTATTTTAACTAATTGGTGTATAACCATGTTGAATGAATGATGTATAGTGTGGTTGTTAATGAACTTAGGTGCGTGGCCTTTGAGTAATTAATTATGAAGGTTTGCTATTGAGAGTTTGAATCACCCTAGAGGGAGGGGGTGAGTAGGGTGAGAAGGAAATTTTCGCTGAATAAAAAGATTTTCTAGAAAGTATGAACTCATAAAATAGTTCTAAGTCTAGAGTGAACTTAGAAAGACAAAACACAAAAAGTACGTGGAAACTCTCCTGGGGCGGAAAACCACGGACAATGTCAATCCGGACACCATGTCAAATCCATTATTTTGAATCCACAAAATACAAGGATCGACTCTTACAAAATTGCTCTCTTAGACAATTTAATACGAGTTTTCCTAGACAAAGAAATTTTCTTATCTGTTCTCGTACTTTCAAACCGACATAACCCTTACAGTTTGGGAAAACTAAGCTGAGTTAATCCTTACAACTTAGTCAAGGGATTTTACAAAGAATTGAAGTAAGTAAGAGCAATTACAAGACTTCTTCTTTTCAACTCGGAAAGTAAGAACTTAAGTATAGAGTTGAAAGTTATATAATATTGAGAAAGTAAGATTAGAGTTCAGTTCTAGCAATCTTCAAGTCTTGTAGGATGGCTTCTATTTATACTTAGTAGGGCGAGTAGCCGTTGTGACAGAATCTAGGCGAGAAACTTCACTAGCCGTTGTAACGGATAGTCCGAGTCCCCGAGAAAAGGAGCCGTTGTGAATATGAATGTTGCATTTGGGTCCTTGGCTCACAAGGTGGTCCAACCGGCTAATTGTAGCTGAAAACTGGGGTGGAAACAACCGCCAAAGTTGAATTTTACTTGGATTTGGAAACAAATAATCCCGAAATTGTGTATGAGCGTCTTGAAACAGTGACTATTTTTGTCTATTGGAGTTTAACGGTTAGAGGCGGTTGATTTTGCTTTTCAAAATGAAATTAAAATACTTTAATCAACCTGCAAAAGCAAATCAAAGTGGTACTCAAAGTATAAAAATTCTTTGGTCCAAGATTAGGCAAGGATAAAAAATTAATTCAAATAATTAAGCACTTAATTATCATTAACTCGAATAAATGCAATTTTCCGAGTCTAATTTTCAATAGGTTCTAATTCCATTTTATGTATATCTTTTAAATGAATGAGACATAAAAATTATTTAGAGACATTGCATTAAATTGGTCGGATAAATAATTTCGGTTAATAAATCGACTTAGAAAGATGAATTAATGTAGTAATCCTTGTTCGATGAATGCAATAGGTCAAAGCTCGGAATAAGTAATGCATGTGAAATTATTCACTCATAACAATTGTCTAAGTTGCATCCGAGTAGGTCGAAACCCGAGAGATGTGTGTTTTACTCAAGAACCGCTTTCGAGTAGGTTAGACAATATTGAAAAGTTAAGGATGATATTCTTAAAGAGTGAGAATGACTTGAATTCAAAACCATAGAAAGATAGAGAGTTATACCCAAGTCTTTAATCTCCCCTTTTTGAGGAAAGACATTCAACACTTATAAAAAAAAGCTAGAAGTTTAGATAGTTAAGTTTTCATGGCTCGAAACGAATGACTGTAAGATGGTCTTGGTAGAAATAATTCAGAATTCGTTATCATAGCAAATTGATACTAAAGATAAATATATCAAAATAGATATATATATCGAGTATATTTTAGAGAAAATGAAATAGATGTAAACATTTATAGAGTAGAAAGAATATAAATAACACAAGTTAATGATGGTCGAAACAACTTAATTTTATTACTCGGAAAATAAACAATAGAGACATACAAAGAGTAAGCTCGAGTAAAAAACAATCAAATAAGCTTCCATTAAACCAACTAACTATCTCCTAGGTTTCTCTTAGATATTTTCTCCTCCTATGCATTTCATAAAAAAAAAAAAAAAATAAAGACGGAAGAAAGGAGATACGTAAATGTTGGACAAAATAAAAAAAATTCAAGAGGAGGGTGGAGTAGTGCGAGTAGAGGAGGAGGAACGGGGACCTCTTCTTCTACGACGGTAGCCTTGAGATGAAGCCGCTAGTCGTGGAATAGGTGGTAGGAGGAGAGGAAGTTGTTGTTCTTGTTGTGCGGACCTTCATATTAGAGGTTTTACTTTCTTTATTTCCTTTTCTAAGCCCTCGGCTTTCGCAACTTGAGTGGGCTACACATAAGATTGAGCCTGGGACTGATCAACGTCCCCAACCTCTTTTGAGGTTGACTCGGTGTGCTACGAGGAGATAACCTCGGGTTCCTTTTCTCCTTGACCTTCAACTTGGACTCGCTCTAACTTCTTCTTCTTCTTCTTCTTCTTCTTCCACTGACTTTGATTTAAAAGACTCTAAGGATGATTCTGAGTCCTCAGCAGCCTTAGATCCGAGCTCTTGGAGACGGCTAATCTGTTCTTGCTGTCGCTTGATGACTTCTTTAAGCTTAAAGACTAGAGCTTGACTCGATATATCTACCTCTAAGCTATGCTCCGAAGCTAAGTCGGTACAAGCATGGAAGATTAGAATGCATCAATATTTGATTGTAGCTTTTTGACAAGAGTAGTAAATTATGAAGCTACCTTTTGAAGTAAATCAATATAAGGGCAGGCTGGGAAGGTGCTAGACCAGCTATTAGAAGAAGAGCTTTAGAACTCTTCGAGTATGAGAAGGAGGAGGAAGAAGTTTAGAAGAGTGAATCCATACACTAGGTGAGGTTCCCTGGTATCCCAGATCGAGTAGCTCAGCCTGCCTATGTAGACGGCTAGCTCAAGAAATTTGTGTGGATCATGTGGAAGTTCACTTGGAAATGAGCAAAAAATAGCAGAAAGTACATCTCTTAAGGGAAGGGGTTTCTCTTGATTTCCAAGAATAGAAGCTATTTGCTCAATGATGAAAGAGAATAGGTCAACCTCATACCCTTCAAGAATATCATACAAAACTTTGAGAACCTTGCTGTTGGGGTTCTCCTTAGATGGATAAAATATCATACACAGTTCTCATTAAGAAAAAGCATAGAAGTATGGCTTCAGACTTCATTTGAGTCACGAAAAGTTCTTTCGGACTTGGGAACAACTACGGCATACTTATCAAAGAAATCATCAGCGAATTCATTAAAAGGAATATGATTTGGGTTCGAAAAAGAGTTTTAATGTCAAAGAGTTTGTGTAGAAGAGGAAGGTTAATGCGGATGTTCTTCCCCGAACTAGAGAAAAGACTATGTTATCGTTTGCGGTCATGTTAGAATAGAATTCCGAGACTAGGTCGGGGTAGATGTAATCACATAAACACGAGTACTTAAAAGTTCCTATTTTGAGAAGAGGTTCTATCCACAAAATTTTGGTGGATAAGAGGAATTTTTTGAGAAAGTAGTGTCTGGGCAACAATAGGATTCTTTGGCTCATCAAAAGCGAGAATGGCAACAACATGATTTTTTTCGAGAAAGTAGTGCTTGGGCAACAATAGATCAACAACTCTCAAGGAGCAAAGGCCTTACCGACTCGGTACCGGAGTAATGGCTAGGCTGACCGTTTGGCGTTCTAGTGTCTAACGGTTACTTCTTGAAACTGCTTCCTTCCAATGGTTAGTTTCTCAATCGTTCGGATGATAAAGAAAAAGAGATTTTTGAAAATATTTCCAAGATTCTCTATTGATTAAGAGATGATCTCGAAGTTTAATGTCCATTTTTCTCAAAGCTGAGTCCGACTTAGTTATGTGTCCGAGGTGATCGGAACACACCTCGGTTTCATTATATTTCAACCGATCCACTAGCTATTCACTTCAGAACATGTAATAAACAATTAAACACGTAAGTTCTCTTGCAAGCACTCAATTAATCATGCATTCATTATGCCAAGTCCATTCCTAATAAAGTAAAACTAATCTTCACTCAAAGGTTTTGTGAAGATATCAGCTAATTGAAATTTAGTAGGAATAAATTCAAGTTCAATATCACCTTTTTCAATGTGCTCTCTCGGAAAATGATATCCGACCTCGATGTGCTTTGTCTTTGAGTGTTGTGATGGATTCTTTGTGATACTGATAGCAATTTGATTATCACACTTGATGGGAATGGATGTGAATGATAGTCCGAGATCCTTCAAGTGTTGCTTGATCCATAAAATCCGAGCACAATAGGCTCACTACTGCTATGTACTCTGCCTCAGCTGTTAATAGAGCAACCGAATTTTTCTTCTTTGAGTGCTAAGAGATAAGTGATTGACCTAGAAATTGACATGCTCCTAATGTATTCTTTCTATCAACCTTGTATCCAACATATTTAGCATATGAATATCTTATGAGTGTCGGACTTGAGTCTTTTGAATACCAAAGACCAAGTGTCCGAGTTTCTACATGATCTATAAAAATTCTCTTCATCGCAGAGAGATGTCATTCTTTTAGAGTAGTTTGAAATCTTGCACACAAACAGACGCTAAACATAATATCTAGCCTACTAGATGTAAGATAAAGAAGAGATCCAATCATATCTCTGTAGAGTTTCTAATCTAGAGCTTTACCTTTCTCATCCGAGTCCAGTTTGGTACTCGCTACTTAGTGGTGTTGTTGCATGTTTGATATCTTGTAACTTGTACTTCTTGAGTAATTCCTTGGTATATTTTGACTAATGAACATAGATGCCATCTTTCTCTTGTTTGATTTGCAATCCAAGAAAGAAATTGAGTTCTCCTATCATACTCATTTGGAACTCCTATCTCATCAACTTAGAAAAATCTTGGCATAGAGTTTCATTAGTAGCTCCAAAATATAATGTCATCAACATAAATCTAAATAATGAGAAAATCATTCCCCTTGGTTTTTGTGAAAAGAGTTTTGTCAAGAAGACCTCTTTTGAAATCATTTTCAACAAAGAAGCCGCTTAACCTTTCATACCAAGGTTTTGGAGCTTGTTTCGGACCATACAAAGCCTTTTTCAATTTGAAAACATGATTAGGAAATTGAGAGTTTTCAAATCCAGGGGTTGCTCAACATAAACTTCTTCTTGAATATAACCATTAAGAAATGCACACTTAACATCCATTTGATATAATTTAATGTTCATGCCTGGATGCAAAAGCTAAGAGAATTCCGATTACCTCAATCCTAGTAATAGGTGCAAAGGTTTCCCCACAATTAATTCCCTCTTCTTCATTATATCCCTGAGCAACTAATCTAGCTTTGTTTCGACTACTAGTCATCCCTCATCCAGTTTGTTTTTGAATACCCATTTGGTTCCTATAAATGGGTGGTTAGAAGGTCATTTGGTCGAGTTCGGACTTGGTTTCTTTCAAATTGAGATAGTTCTTCTTGTATAGCCTTGACCTGTTCGGGCTTAAGTAGGGCTTCTAGTACATTTTTAGGTTCAATTAATGAAATGAATGCTAAAAATGCACATAAATTTTACAAAGAAGAATGAGTTCTTACCCCGAGTATTGATGTCTAAGATGATGTTCTCGGGTGGGTGACTAGATGCATATTTGAAAGCTTTACCTGTCCTCTCGATTTGCCGGATTTGATGGTTGAATAATTTGTTCTTCAACTGGTTTAGCTTGTCAATTCTGTTCTTCAGCTTGTCCTTCAGTGGTCCGAGCTTGTTCTTAAATTGGCTCATTCCGAGTTGGTTAGTTCCTTTATTTTTGTTCATTCCGAGCTCAACACTAGGTCATATTCATCTCGATTGAGCTTGAGATGTGAGAAGGTGGATTCACTTATCCTGCCATTATCAATTTCTTAAAAGATAACGTGGATACTTTCTTCCACTTTGTTAGTTCTCTTGTTGAAGATTCGATAAGCTTTGCTATGTGAAGAGTAACCAAGAAAGATACCTTCATCCGACGTTGCATCAAATTTAGTCAGATGTTCCTTACCATTGTTATGCACAAAGCATGTAAATCCGAATGGTTTAAAGTAGGAAATGTTAAGCTTCTTCCATTTGTATAGCTCGTAGGGTGTTTTCTTCAAAATGAGGCATCTATTGAGAGTATAGTTTGTTGTATTCACTCGCCTATTTCTTAATCATCATTTTCCTTCCTATTTCTTCAAGAGTTCTATTTTTCTCTCCATTACTCAATTTTGTTGAGGAGTTCTCGGTGTTGAGAAGTTGTGTGAGATACTATTGTTGTCACAAAAATATGCAAATTCCGAGTAGTCGAGCTCCCTTTCATGGTCGGTTTGAATTCTCCTAATCCGAGTCTTAGACTCTGCTTTTATTTTCCTACGGATCTTAGTGAACTCTTTGAAGGCTTCATTTTTGTTCTTTAAAAAACAAACCTAGATAAATCGCGAGTAATGATCAATAATAACTATCACATATGATTTACCTCCTAAGCTTTTAACATGAATTTAACCACACAAATTCATATGTATCAATTCAAGCACTTTGGATATGGATACTATCTTAAGTGGCATAAAAGATGATATAACTTGTTTTCCTTTTGTACATGCATCGTAAATTTTATCATTCTTAAATGAATAATTAGGTAATCCTCCAACTAATCCATGAGATGCAAGTTTCTTGATAGTATGCATGCTGATATGACCTAATCTACAATGCCATGTCCATGAATCATCATTCAAAGAAGCTTTTAAACACGATAAATCTTGACTGGAATAAGAAAGAGGAATAACGTTGTAGGAACTATGGCCGGTGAACCGCACCGAGCTTCCCGTGAACCTGACATTCTTTGGAGTTTTTTAAATGGTTTGAAAATGATTTAGGGTTTTGAAAGATGAATTTTAGAAAGTGGGGATCGATTTCTTATTAAGATCTCCAAATTTTATTAAGTTGAATTAAATTAAAGTGATTGGTGTTTTATTAATTATTTTAATTTAGGAACTATTTTCAGAATTCTCGGGATATTATTTCTTAATTGAACAAGATATAAAAAATCAAGTATTCACATGTGTCATGAGGCTTTAGGGCCGGATAAGTGTAAAAAACCAATCCGGACCGATGCCACGATAATTGAACACTCGGTGCTTGGCCGAAGCTAGCACCCATTAGTCGAGGCGCCGGCCACGAGTCACATCCGAAGGAATAAGCCGCGGCCTTTGGCCTAGTAGGCAAATCTGGAAGCCCTAAATTCTATACTTGTAGTCACAAAAACCGAGATGTAATTTCCGATAGAAATAAAGCAAAGAAGGAGTCGCCGATCCGTTTTTAGGAAAGAAAAACTAACAAAAACAAAAGGTAAAAATTTGCTTTTTCGATCTTAGTATGGGAAAACTAATATCGAAAAAGGCTAAAATGACTCCATCAGTCTTAGAACCAAGAATCGAATTCGAGGGCAAGGGTACGAAATGTAGGAAAAACCCTTCCATTCCACCCGTTCGAAGACGACCATTACTAATTTGAGTAGTGAATTTAAATGATGTACTAAACACAAGCACGAGAACATGCTAAGAAAAATTAAAAGCAACCAAACATGAATGAAAAGTAATAAAATCATATAAAAGAAAGCGGTAAAGGGAAAGAAAAAACAAAAGAAAAGAAAAGCGTGAAATAAAAGAAAGCGAAAACTTTAAAGGTTACATCGGGCGGGGAGGAATTAAAATGCGATACAACTTTAATCCACAATATGGAAAGTGATAAATAAAAAATAAAAAATAAAGGACCATTTGAAGGCTGAACCGGTGCCCTAAGGTTGTCCTACCTGCCGATATGGATCTTCGATCTGGATCTCTTCATGCAACGGCAGTGAATCAAAGAAAAGGGCTTCTTTTATGAGTTTTGAAAAGGTAAGTTTGTAGGGAATATGAAAAGATCGGATGAATGAATGCCTGGAGATCGGAATAACTGAATATTCATTAGCTATTTGCAAGGATTCAATGGCGATGTTTAGGAAAAAAGTATTTAAGGTTACTTTTCGGTAGAGTAATGTTTAGGGAAAGGTTATTTATGGTTAGCTTTTTGCAAGCATAACACATAGGAGAAAGCCTCGCTGAAATGAGAGCCAAGGCTCTCCATTTATAGGGAAGGACCTAGGTCACAAATAACCTAGGGTTTACTCTCGACCTGCCATTCAAAACAGTTGAGAAAATTGGGCGAAAAATCCTAAGATTGAACCGGATAAAGGAGGGATAAAATCGGATAGAATTTTGGTCGGGCGCGTGCCACCCGGGGTGCCTAGGGTTTTGTGCCCTAGCGTGCTTGAACAGGGAGTCTCTAAACCAAAATGCAACGTTTCACTTAAAATATCCGGGGTAGGGGCGCCGACCATGACGTTGTTTTGAGGGATCTCGATATTCTAAAACTCCTTCCCTCTCAAACGAAATTCTTCTCGCGGAAGTTTGATACGTGAATAGTGTTCCCCGATCGTCCGCGACGTCGAAGAAGCTCTCTCTCTCTCTCTCGTAAGTTTTCGACCGCTCATCTCTCTTTCTTCTACCATTTTTCTTTATCTTCTCTTCTACACCTCATTCTCTTTCTCTTTCGAAAAGCTTTATCTTTTCTTCTCTCACCATGCCTAAAAGAGGAAACCATCCCGACTTTCGAGTTTCTTCAACCTCTAAAAAGCCTCGCACCAATAAGCCGTAAAGCTCAACCCCTTCTAAACCCTTTGTCACCCAAAGATCTTGCGCTGGACGACAAGTTCTTCCCAACAACCAAATTCTCCTGGTTGTCCAACATTCAAACCACCGGAGTATACCCTTTCTTGTGTTTCAGACGAGTTCATCTATCCCGAACTCGTTTCGAGTTTTATACTCACCTCTCTCACTCGAAAATGTTCTAACCTCTCGGGTCCGTAACATTACCGTTCGTATCAACACCTCCCTTCTTCACGGATCGTTCAAAGTTTCTTCTCTCTTCTTGAACAAGTAACCCTATCCCTTTCACTCGAAGTCGCCGACGACTTCTTTGAAAAGTATGCTAAAGAATTCCCTGGGTCCGGAAAGAACTTTTCGTGACTCGCTTGAAGTCGAAGCCGAGCTTTTGTGTTTCCTGCCGATGAGAACCTTCTTCTCACAAAGCATTCTAGCAAGGAGAACCCCAACTTCAAGCACCTCAAAGCCCTCTTCGATATCCCGGAGGGATACGAAGTCGACCTCTTCCCTCCATCATTGAGCGGATGGCCGCCGTGCTAGCTCAACTCCAAACCAAGAAGAACACCTCCCTTCCTTTCGGTGCTCTTCTCACCCTTGTTTTCAAACAATTCCAAGTTCCTCTTCCTCTCGACCCTAACGCGGTGTCCGAGGCGGCCATTGTGGTTGGCAAGAAGGAACTTCGAGGGTACGGATACCAGGAAACTAACCCTAGTGTCCGGGTTCACAACTCGTAGCCGAGGCCTCCTTCTCCACCTCGGACTCGAAATCAACCCCTCTTCCTCTTCCCTCTTCACCTGGTGGTGCCTCCACCTCCGGTGCTTCCAAAACTCTCTCTCGCCCTCTTGTCCCCTCGTCTTCATGGACAAGATCACCTCTGTGTCTTCCGAATTCGGAGACATGCTCGGGGCTTTCAAGTCTGTTCTTCAGTGGTCCGACCATCAACCAAAAGACCGGTCGGTCCCAAATCCGAGAGCAAGCAGTCTCTCGTTCTTGAGATGAGGGAGCTGGTTAAGGAGCGAAGGAGCTGGCTGAGCTCCTCGGAGAAAGAAGGTCCAAGGCGGCTCAGGACCCGGATGACTCGGACACATCCGAGGCGTCTTCGAGCCCGAGCTTGACCTCCTCGGACAACGAGGAAGCCGAGGAAGCGAGAGGAAGAAGCCGCAGATGCAGCGGAGGATGCTCGAGGAACCCGCGGCTGAAGCGGGCCCTTCCGGGCAAAGGGAAGAAGAGGCCGTGGCGACTCGCTCCCCAAGCTCAAATTGTCTGTACTCGGCTTAGACAGCGAGTCCGAGTGGGTCGAAGATCTTGCTCCTCCAGCCGAGTCGGCCAGAGCAGCCCCTCCAGCCCTCGAGGTCCCAAGGGAAGAACCCTCGATCCACTTTCTCCGGGTCGGCCCCTCGTAGCCGAGCCCTTGAGAACTATTCCGGCTTCTCCCTTCGCCGCGCTCAAGCACATCGTCAAGATCTTATCAACGCCGGCGCACCTCCGCTTCCACTCGAAATCCCTCCTTCCTAGTTGGAGCCATGCACTCGAGTCACAATTCCTCGGTGTCTCCGAATTTCTGCTTCAAAATTTTCTTTTTGTCCGGACAACTTATATGTTTTACTTGTACTTTTCTCCATTCGTTTTGCTTCTTGTTTTTGCTGAAAGGCAAGAGGGAGAAAATGTAGTCGAAACTGGTTGTCTTGTCTAGGGGAGTTCTTTCAGCCCTTGTAATTTTTTTTTAAATGAATTGATGCATTTCCTTATTCATTTCTGAGTTCTTTCTTTTCGAGTTAATGAGTTAAAGCATACTTTAATTTGCTCGATATATTGTATATTGCTCCGATCTATTCAATATGCCTTACTTTTTATCAAACTACTCGGAATCAATCTATTTTCCTCTAACAAAGTTTCTGTTTAAGTATGGAATGCCTTTCATCAAAAAGGGGAGATTGAAGACTCGGACACTGCTCTATATCTTTCCGAGTCATGCAAAAGGAATCGGGTATAACGATGTCATTCATATAGAGTTTTGATTCCAAGGCATTCTCTCGTGTCTTAGAAACTTACTTGAGTTAAATGAGTATCTTCTCTATGCGATTCGGCCTTCACATCATCTCTTTCATCGCTTTTCGGTTAGCGACTCGAAAACCGGTTCTTTATTCCGAGTCCACTCTCACTCGATTAATCGCATTTTGAATATACCAAGTATTCCGCTGTTTCTCACTCGAATCCGACTTGTGGTTATTTACTCTATTGTTTGCATAGTCAGCATTCATAGTTCATTTCATGCTTAGTCTATATCAAGTTCTTTCCCACTCGATATTCGCTATAGAACGTGTCTCTTTACTTAAGACTAAGTCATATGGAATTCCGAGTATCATGGATATTAGACTCGGAAAATTCCATTTCTTTTCCGACTCGGATAATCAATTGCGTAATTTTTCAAAATTATTTTGTTATCTCGTGTCTAACCTTGGACCAAAGTATTTTATACTTTGAGAACCGAAGGTGTTTTACTTTTGTAGGTTATTCAATCGAGGATATCTTTTCAAACTACAAAAGTAGCCTGGCTCGTAACGTCAAATCACCAGCAGATATGGCTTTTCACCTTCCCCGCTTTAGTCTCGTAAGATTGTGTCGAAGCCGTCTCGCTTCCATATCCGGAAAACTGGAACGCTAAGCTTAACGGTGGTTCTCACCACATTTATCAAGACACAACCGATGGTTTTGGGACTTCCAAGAGAGTTAAACCGTTGTCCAACGTCCATATTTCAACGGATACTTTCGAGTGACTCGTAAAGCCTTTCACAACGGTCACAGAGGACTCTCGGTCAGCAGATGAAGATAACGGCTACTCGCTCGGTCTTCTATAAAAGGAAGCCACTTCACAAGACTTGAAGGTTGCCGAACATATTGTCTATACACTTACTTGATCAAAGTTATTGTATTTACTCTCAATCTTCAACTTACAACTCCCACTCGTAATTCATTACTTTCGAGTTGGAAGGTCTTGTACTTAGTTACAAACTCTTCTTACATTCTTTGTAAGGTGCCTTGACTAAGTCCGTAAAGGTTAACTCAACTTAGTTGTCCCTAGCTGTAAGGGTTATCTCAGCTAGGAAGTACTAGATCGGATAAGGTAACTTCGAGTCTAGGAAAATCTGTATAGAGTTATCTAAGGGAGCAACTCGGGTTCCGTCAAGTTCACGGTATTTTGTGGACTCAAAATAGTGGATTTGACTTCGTGTCCGGATTGACACGGGCCGTGGTTTTCTGCCCCGGGAGGGTTTCCACGTAAAATCTCTCGTGTTCTTTCTCCGAGTTCATTCTAGACTCGGACAGCCTTAGTGCTCTTGCTTCTTCCGATTCATTGCTTTCGAGTCCAATCTTTTCGACTCCGTTATTAGACTCGCATTCTGTCTTTGCCTCTTTCTCGTGCAAAAGTGTGTATTTTCGGAAAGAATTTTCTATCACCCTATTCACCCCCTTCTAGGGTGACTCGAGACTCTCCTTGAGCAAACCTTCGGAGGCCAATTCTTCACAAACTACGGGAGATAGGTGAGTTTCAAGCTCGATCTTGGAAGATATCGACAATTATGACTTTGACAAAGTTGTTGATGATGAAGATTGAATAACCACTTATAGGGTGCTTAATAGTGTTAATATTAATGTATTTTGTACTATTTGACTTTATACAATGAGATGGATGCAAAGACTCGATTCTAAAAATGTTTTCTTTATTTATATGATGTGAAAAAATTCAAAGACAAATTCAAAATAAAATGCACTAGCCCTCATCCCCCAAAGAAATAATAAAAAGAAATTTAGAAATGGTAAGTTATATAGTTCATATATAATTGGGCTTAGCAAAAATGGGCCTTGAGCATAAACTAGCCTCGCATGTAGAAAACACTCGGACCAAAAGAAAACTAAGGAATCGGCCGGTTTGGCCAATGCCGGCCAATGGGTGATCCTGATGGAGATCTCCCTCCACTACCTCAAACTCAATCAATAAGATCATGGCTTGATGTCTAAAATACAAGAGGTGCTAATTTTGAGTGAAGCTCAACCAAGGGAAGCAAAAACACCTCTCTTGGTTCAGATTTTCCAAGCATGATAAGGTTTAGAAGTGCCCTAAAACTCTTTGTTATTAAGACCACAATGAAGCTAAGAAGTGGTGATTTGAAGTAGAAACGGAGATAATAAGAGAAGAGCCTTATTTTTGCCAAACTCTCAAACCGGGCACTTTTGGCAATTCCGTACACCTGAACTTTTGAGGCCGATATCTTTTTGCTTAGAGGTCTAATGGGTTTGACCAGCACATGGGTGGAAAGATGACTCTCTAAGATTTCCAACCATATAGAGAAAGCCGAATTTGGAGAAGGGAATCAAAAGTTTCAGCTAATCAAAGTGCAGCTTGAGGAAGGGGAAACAAATACTTGCCAAGAAATGCTCCAAGATTAAGAACCACATGTTCCTAGTTGGCAACATAACAAAACTTTTTCCACACTTGGAAAATGATGTTCTTGAGAATTTGAAGACAAATTCTTTCCTACAAGGGGAGAATGATGGAAAGTGGACTGCCCTAAATTATGAGCTGAAGGCTACTCATCTTAAGGAGTCAAGCATGCATGAGAACCCACCGGGAATACTTGAAATTTCTATAATCACTAGCATGGTGCAAGTTGATCTCGGAGGATGAGGAGCCAAGAATATCATTTTCTTATGATCTCATGTTCATAAATAAATGTTTATCTAAGGAGCTAAGAAGGATAGTCAAGAGGAATTAAGCTAGCCAATTCCTTTACATTAAAGCAAGATGAGTCCGGCCATGTCAAACCGTGAAGTGCTACAAGTGCCACCATTTTATGTCCATTGAACATAAATAATTAAGGGTCGGTCCAATGGGTCCAAAAGGCTTATGTTTAAGTGCTTAAAGGGAGCATCAAATGAAGCCTAATGAGGAGCATTCTAGAATCACTAACCATTATGGAAGGAAGATGGCTTGTTGAATAAGAGAGAAAGAAGCTTGCCAAAGGGGAAAGAAAGCCTCGGCCACATGTTCCCAAAATCCACAAATACTTGGCTAGGATTCATCCCACTCTAACTTGGAGGGGAGGAAAAGCATCTTTGTAATTTTTGGTTTAATTTTCAGCTTTGCTAAATGCTATTTTTGCTCATTATAAATACGGTTTGTAATAGCATTGTAAAGACAACCTGGATGATTATATGAATGAATTGAGCTGGATTGCTCGCCTCTTTTAAATCTCATATGCTGTATCCAAGTTGGCTACTTGGTAGTGTTCTTTGAGTCCTCTAACCTACCGGTGGTGTTTCACGTATCGAGCAAGGCTAAAGGTGCCTCTTGGCTTCCTCTTGGTGGTGTTTACGTATCCAAGGAGAAACCTCGGTTTTATCCCTTCACTTCCCACTTCCATATCTCACAAACCGCTCATGCATTTCACTCCAAATTCCATCCACCTCTAACCCAGCGAGTCTACTTATCCCCCTCCAAAAACGCCTCCATCCACATAGTCCTCCGACCCCCACCTTCGATATTTACAAAGGATATCATCCTGGACAGTCAGCCCGAACCACGACTTTCAACCCTTTAATCAAGGTGTTCCTAGTGATAAAAAAATCCAAAAATAGTACCAGAGATTCTTGGATCAATTGAGAAGCTCCATACCAAATTTCAGCCCCAAAATCCATCGTTTGTGCCCTCTTTCACCCATTCTCCCACGATTGCGCCTGCAGTCACAATCTGCCCGGGTAGCTTTTCTTGCAGTTTTCCCTTTCCTTTTGCTTCCGCCCTCACTACATCGGTTGGAGCCTTTTCTTTTGTCCTATTTTGATTATTCCTTGTGTAATCCCCACCCTTGATATTGTAAGGCTCTAATAGCCATTAGATTGTACATAGCTATCATACTTTGAAGCACTATATATACTTGTGGCTTGACCCTTGTAAAGAAGAAGATTATGTTTATGAATGAAAACCGAGTTAACTGTGTGCTCTTCACCCCAAATTCTTGTATGCTTATCTTGGCTTTGGCAAGTCGAGCGGTGATCTTACAAGTCCATAGTGAGTGTGAGTGGTGTTTCTTATCTCATTCTTGCTTTGGTGCCCTAAAACTATATTAGGTTGTGTTTTTATTCTAATCCAGTTTTAGCTCTATCCGGTTACTCAACTTACAAATTCCCCCTCTCTCACAATCTAGCTCGTTTGCTATCCATCTTTTTACCACTTCATTATCAAGGTGTTAAGTGGATGTGTGCCACGTTTCAGCTTCAGCAAAGCTCTATCCTGGCCCCTCCTCTAAAACCATCAAGGCGTATCATCCTGGATTCCTGGACCCATTGCTTGTTGGGGCTAGACTTGTTGGACGCTTGCTCTTTACTTTGACTCGGAAAATGTTTCTTAAGCCTCATCAAGGTCCCCATGAATAAGGACTTTTCTCGGACTAGGAACTCATCCATTAATCTCCTTTGGAAAATTTGAAGCAACTTCCCAAAGTGGTCGGCTAAGCAATCAATAAAAGATCTTCGGTTGAGGAGCTTCCATCTTACCCAACTCAGAAAATAACAAGGCCAACTCAGAAAACAAGGCCAATTCATAGCACAAAGCCAACTCAAAAGCAAGGCCAAGACCTTTTAGACAAACAATAAGCTCGAGCATGGGGCTCTCTCAACAAGTGATTCTCATAATCAAGGAACAATGTTTCACACCTCTCATTAGCATCACAAATCCGAAATATGTGTTCCATCAATGGCCTATAAACTTGGCCTCTCAACTTCACTTCCATTCTTGAATCATAAAATAAACCAATGAACATAACAAACCACTCATGAGGTCTTCCAACACTCCTTAAATCAATCTTTAACATAAACTTCAACCTAAATAACTCAAATAAGGGCTTGGAGAAAGGGTGAAGTAGGTGGGAGGTTTCAGATTCCTCATGTCCTAAGAGAGCAAGGACTTGAGCGGGTTGATCAAAGTGCTTTTCCAGAATTTTGGTAAGCACCAAGACATCATCAAAAGACATCAAAACAGATTGTATCATGTAGAGCTCGGAAACTTGGTCTATAGAACTCATGAAGCCACTAGGAGTGCTTGACAACCCATATGGAATGACTAACCAATCATACAACCAAGGTCTATCCAACAAGTAACAAGCATCTAGAAACATGATATCACTCCAAAATTCACCAAGATCATTCTTGTCACTACCAAAGGAAATAGGACACCAAGAATTTGATTGGAATCCTTTACCTTGAAAAGATCATTGGGAGTCAAGTGGGTGTGAGTGGACTGGGACTTAAAAACTCATAGGTTCCACCATGTCTAAGCTATCCTCTAGCTCATTTTACTCTTCTCGCTTAACTCATCATACCCATCAAACTTTGGAGGCAAGTTGAAGTTGGGCTTATTTTCTTCTTGCTCCTCATGGAGCTCTTCACATTCAGCCAAGACAAGGCTTGATTGTGGGTACTCCAACTCAAGGTGACTCATCCCTTGGCAAAGAAAAACATTCTATTTTGTAATGGACCAAAAGGGCCTGTGGGTTGTGGGGTTGAGAAATTTGGTGGTTGAGGGGAAGGACAACCACCAGAATTTGGTGAGGGTAATTGGGGGCTTCTTTTGAGAAGGGGTGTGGGTTTTTGTGGAGGTAAAGAAGGCTGGACAGTAGGGGTAAATGAGGGAGGTTGGTGACTTTTTGGAGGTCAAATTTGGTGTTTTGTGGTGAAGGAAAGAGGGGCTGGTCGGAAGGCTTCGGTGGGGAATGTGGTGGCTCTTTTTGTGGTAAGTTAGGGCATTTTGAGTTGGGAAGGAAGGCTGGTCAATAGGTGTTGGTGAAGGAAAGGATGTGATGGCTGAAGGTTTGAAGGGAAGAAAAAGAGACTCCCCTTGTTGATGGGTTTGGGCTTGGTTGGAGGAGATTTGTAAGTAAGTGGACCAAACTTTTTCAGCAACTTTCCTCTCAACTTTCTCCATGTGCACACTTTCTCTTTGCCTTTCTTCTTCCTTCTCATCTTGTAGGTTTTCCACCAAGTGAGGGCATGACTCCTCAATTTAGACTCAACAATTTCAACCTTCTCATGCTCTTCTAAGCTCATATTTGCAAAGGCTTCTTCAACCTTGCTAAACCAGCTAGAAAATAGATCTTGTTGGCCATAAAACTTGGGCACAAGTACACTAGCCAAATCAAAATCAAATGCGGCCATTTCAGCTCTCACAACCAAATCCAAAGTGGTGCTTAAGTTTGGTGAAAGAAAAAATGGGCGAAACTTTTTTGTGGGGTTTTTATGGACTAATGTGTTTAGGCTAGGAAGCTCATCCAAGGATGGTAGCCATCAGCTCCGATACCAAATATGATGTATCTCTCTAAGCTCCGATACCAAATACGATGTATCCTTGGAGCAAGAGGAAAAAAGGGCAAAGAAGGGTCAAGGCACAAAGACACACACCCGGGCGGAATGGGTGTTTCTACGTACGCAGTTCTTAGGAAATGGATGGATGGGGATGATTTCGGTGGAGTTTGGGCTTGATTTTTGAGGGGGAAGGATTAAGGGGATGGGGAAGGTGTGGTAAAAGAGGGAACTTAATGGAGGTCTAGAACACCCGAAGCCGAAGGCAAACAATCAGCTCTATGGGTCCAGGAATCCAAGATGATACGCTTTGATGGTTTTGGAGGGGGCCAGGATAGAGCTTTGCTGAAGCTGAAACTTGGCACACATCCACTTAACACCTTGATAATGAAGTGGTAAAAATATGGATAGCAAACGAGCTAAATTGTGAGAAAGGGGAATTTGTAAGTTGAGTAACCTGGATAGAGCTAAAAGCTGGATTAGGATAAGAAACACCACCTAATATGGTTTTAAGGCACCAAAGCAAGAATGAGATAAGAAACACCACTCACACTCACTATGGACTTGTAAGATCACCACTCAGCTTGCCAAAGCCAAGATAAGCATACAAGAATTTGGGGTGAAGAGCACACAGCTCACTCGGTTTTCATTTATAAACATAATCTTCTTCTTTGCAAGGGTGAAGCCACTAGTATATTTAGTGCTTCAAAGTAGGATAGCTATGTACAATCTAATTGCTATTAGAGCCTTACAATATCAAGGGTAGGGATTACACAAGGAATAATCAAAAGAGGACAAAAGAAAAGGCTCCAACTAGGGAACATGTGGTTCTCAATCTTGAAGCATTTACGGCCAAGTATTTGTTTCGCCTTCCTCAAGCTGCACTTTGATTGGCTGTAACTTTTGATTCCCTTCTCCAAATTCGGCTTTCTCATATGGTTGGAAATCTTAGAAGTTCGGGTGTGCAAAATTGCCAAAAGTGCCCGGTTTGAGAGTTTGACAAAAATAAGGCTCTTCTCTTATTATCTCCGTTTCTAATTCAAATGACCACTTCGTAGCTTCATTGTGGTCTTAATAACAAAGAGTTTTAGGGCACTCCTAACCCTTATCATGCTTGGAAAATCCGAACCGGAAGAGGTGTTTTTGCTTCCCTTGGTTGAGCTTCACTCAAAATTAGCACCTCTTGTATTTTAGACACCAAGCCATGATCCTTATTGATTGAGTTTGAGGTAGTGGTGGGGAGATCTCCGTCATGTTGAGCCGGACCTATAGTTCCTACGCCATCAACCAATATAGTGGGGAGCTATAAACATCTACTAAGTCTAAATAATAGGAATTTGAGGTGGATTATGGTTGGGGACATAGTGAATCTTACTAACCTGATGTCTCACTTCCATCCTATGTATGCCTCGGGACTCGATGTTTATCTAAAGGTTTCAGGCCATTATTACATGCCTAATAGGTGGGTTCCTATTGGTGGGAGGCCCTAGGTATTTCGTGCATGCTTCGTTGATATACATCAATGAACAATTAGGGATTACAGCTCCACGACTCCTCCGATTGTTGCAGAAACCATCCCGGGGTTAGGCCGAGTGGAAGCAGATCCAAACGAGGATTTCAAAGGCAACCCCTTGTTGTTGCGAGTAAGCAGTGCTATTAGGAACAAGCTGATGGGGCCAAAGGGCGGGGCCGACCAAGCAAGGTCGTCTAGCGCCAGCGAGACCAAAAAGAGCTCCCGACTTTTCCCATGTTTCTCTCCCTTTTTATTTTGACTTTGCTCCTATTGGGCTACAAATTAGGATGAATCTAGCCATGTGAAGACACACACATAACTTTCTATCTCTCTTGGGTTTTGATTCTAAGTCGTTCTAAGCCTTATAGAAACTCATATTTAAGTTTTCATCCTAGTCCGACCTACTCGAAACCAATCTTTTAGCATAACACTCTAAACTGTGTTCCTGACCCACTCGGATATCACTAAGAACCATCGCATGAGTAAATAATTTTTCTACCACGTTTATTTTGAGCACTTAGTTCATGTTTTGAGTTAAAATGAATTACAACGTTAATTCTAACTTCCAAGTCGAGTTTAGTTATGGAGAATTATTTGCTTTATCAAGTTTATGTATCCTAATACTTTATTCTTTATAACTTGATCAAGTTAATTAAGGATTGACTCAAGATGAGATCTGAACCTAATGGATATTAGACTCAGAAAATTCCACTCTTTTAGGCCAAAGATAATTAAATGCTTAATTTTTCTAATTTAATTATTATCTCGTGCATAAAATTAAACCAAAGTATTTTTATACTTTGAGTACCACTTTGATTTTGCTTTTGTAGGTTGTTTAAAGAAGCCTAATCTAAAGTTGAAAAGCAAAAGCAACCGGTTTCTACCGTTAAACACCAGCAGACAAAAACAGCTTATTTCGGACCTGGCTTAGACATCGTGTCGAGTTGTTTGTTTCCAAAACTGGAAAACTGCAACTTTGAGTCTAACGGTTATTTGCACCTTAGTTTTCAATCACCACCAAATGATTGGAGCATCTTTTGGAGCCAAGAACCGTTGTACAATGTTCACATCTCAACGGATCTTTTCGAGTGACTCGGAATAGCCGATTACAACAGACTAGCAAACATCACCAGTCCGGAACAAGTCTCAACTATAATTCTACTCGGATGTTTATAAATAGAAGCCATTCCACAAGACTTGAAGATTGTTGCTGAACATATTGATAAACATTTACTTAGTGCATTCTTAATCAATCTTCAACTTACAACTCCTAATTTGTAGTCTCTTACTTTACGAGTTGTAAAGAAAGTCTTGTAATCACTTGCATTCTTTTCTTACTTTCTTTCTAAGTCCCTTGACCGAGCTGTAAGGGCTAACTCAGCTCGGTTGTCCCCGACTTGTAAGGGTTAACTCGGTTAGGAAGCACTAGATTAGATAAGGCAACTTTTGAGTCTAAGAAAAACTTGTAAAGGAATTGTCTAAGGGAGCAATTCGGTAAGAGTCGATCATTTGTAATTGAAGATTCAATTAGTGGATTTGACTTGTGCTTAGATTAGCACTCGTCCGTGATTTTCCGCCCTATGAGGGTTTCCACCTATTTTTAATCGTCTCGTCCTTCTAAGTCTAATCTAGACTCGGAATGCATTTCTACTTTATTATGTGCAAAAAGAGTTTGATTTTTGTTTAAAATCTTCCATCACCCTATTCACTCCCCTCTAGAGTGACTTAGCCTCTCCAAGAGCAAACCTTCAATTAGTATCGGAGCCTATCCTTTCAAGAGGATCTCACAATCCAAAGGTCTAAAGATCTAATGGCTCGGAACAATGGAGAGTTCGATGAAGGAAGTTCAAGGGGTGGAACTTTGCACATTGGAGAAGATGATGGAATGCTTTCTAATGGATAATGCTAAAAAGTTTGGAACATCATCCAGAATAGAAAATTCATCCTAATGAAGACGGAAGGTGTAAGATTTGTGCCTAAAGAGAAATCTTAGTGCACCACTCGAAGAGATTGACAAATTCGGAAAGAATTTCAAAGTTATAAACACACTAATGTGTGCCATCGACTTAGAAGAGTACAACGAGTCTTTGCACGTGACACAACGAAAGAGGTGTGGGACACACTTGTCAACACCTATAAAGGAACAAGTCAAGTGAAGCGAGGCTAAGATAAGCCAATATCTTTATAAGTATGAGCTGTTGAAGATGGAGCCGGAGGAAACATCTCTCGGATGTATGCTCGATTCACAAAGATTACTAACAATCTCAAGTCTCCGGGTAGAAAAATCTCACGCGAGGACATGGTCGGAAAAATTCTAAGAAGTCTACCAAAGAGAAGATGGGGTCCCAAGGTGACAGCCATTGAAGAGGCTCAGAACCTTTCTCAAATAAAGCCGGACGAGCTCACTGGGAAGCTACTCACTCATGAGATTCACTTGGAAAAAGAGGATGAGCACCAAAAAGAACATTGCTCGAAGGCCTCGGAAAGCGAGACGACAAAGTCTAAGCTTCTTAGAATCAGAAGAGGATCCCATGGCACTCATTACCCGAGGCTTCAAAAAGATGATGAAGTACAAGAAGTGGCAAAAGAGGCCAAAGGAAGAATTCTACAAGAAAGATAAGAAGAAAAAGAAAGGTAAATACTCATCGCCTTCAAAGTTATCTTTAACTAAGAACTCTAGTTGCTTTGAATGTGGCAGCAAGGAGCACATAGTGAAGGACTCGTCCAAAGAGAAAGAGGGACATAACGAAGAAAAAGGCTATGATAGCTATCTCGAGTGATGATGACTCATCCGAAGAAGATGATTCCGATGACTTGAAGTGTCTTATGGCACCGACGGACTCGAAGCTGGATCCGAGTCGAGACAGTGACAACTCGGATATTGAGGAGATGAGTCTTCGGGACGTAATTGAATACTTCCTTAAGTTTTCCAAAGTTGATTTAGCTAGATATATGTTTATTTTGGAAGAAAAGTCCAATTCGACTCTTCAAACTTCAAAGAACAACTTAAGTCTCTTACTCGCTGAGAGTAATGTTTTGAAAAATGAGTTCGAAAACTTGAGACGAAATATGAAGGTACTCGAGACCATTGCTCAAGGAAATGAGACCGAGTCCGAGTCACTCGGAATAAAGAATGAGCAACTAAAAAGGAAGCTTAATGAGTCTCACGAGTTGGTTTTAAAACTCACTCAAGGTCGGAAAAACCTTGATCTTGTACTAGGCTCTCAATGTGTCTCATTTAGAAAAGGTCTTGGCTATAATGTCGAAGAGGAATCTAATTCCTATTCTAGTCTTTTCAAAACCGACTTTAGAACTGTGAAGCTCAGGAAGGCTGAGCACAGTCCCATTCACTCTCATGAAAAGAGGACTGAGCCCGGACTAGTTTACAGGAAAAAGCCTTCTCCACCTGTTAATAAAAGAAAGGATTTTCAAAGAAAAGAGACGCATACTCATTTTTCTAGAAAAAAAGACTCGAGAATCAAACCGGACCCAAAATCATTCAAATCTGGGTTCCCAAAAGTGCTCTTCCTTAGAAAAGGACCACAGTAAAGGGGGTTACTAGGTTTGTAAAAGGAAGTGAGAAGGGTTAGTTTATTTCTATTTTCCAAGTGACTCGAAACGAAAGGGTCACTGGTACTTAGACAGATGGTCGCTCATGCCATATGTTTGGAGATTGAAAACTCTTCTCGAGTTAGAAGATCCGAAGGGAGGAAAAGTCACATTCGGAGACAACAATAAGGGCAAGATAGTTGGGATTGGAAAGACTAGTCAAGGAAACAACTCGGTCGATCCAGTCTACCTTGTCAAAGGGCTTAAGCATTTCTCGGCTATGTGACAAAGGTTAAGAGGTAAGGTTCACTCGGACCAACTACTATATTTCGATGCAGTCACCAAAGAGACTAAGTTCTCGAGTCCGAGGTCGGGTAACACTTACTAGATCTCTTTCGGATTTTAGTCAAAATTTATCATGCTTAAAAGCATCGTTGAATGATGATTCATGGACTTGGCATCGTAGACTAGGTCATATTAGCATGCATACTATCAAGAAACTTGCATCCCATGGATTGGTTAGGGGTTTACTTAATTGTGAATTTAAGAAATATAAAATCTGTGAAGCATGCACAAAAGGGAAGCAAGTTAGATCATCTTTCAAGTCACTTAAAAATATGTCTACATCCAAAGTGCTTGAGTTAGTTCATATAGATTTGTTTGGTGAAATTCCTGTGAAAAGCTTAGGAGATAAATCATATGTACTTGTTATTGTTGATGATTATCCACGATATTACCCGGGTGTGTTTTCTGAAGAACAAGAGTGAAGCCTTCAAAGAGTTTACTAAGATCCGTAGGAAAATTCATGTGGGGTCTAAGACTCATATCGAAGGATTCGAAATAACCATGGAAAGGAGTTCGACTACTCGGAATTTGCATATTTCGTGACAAGAATGGCATCTCGCACGACTTCTCTGCACCAAGAACTCCTCAACAGAATGAAGTAGTAGAGAAAAAGAACAGAACTCTTAAAGAAATAGGAAGGAACATGATGATTGAAAATGATCCGCTTTACTATTTCTAGGTTGAGGCGATCGACACAACAAACTACACACTTAACGGATGCCTCATCGGACCCATCTTAAAGAAGACATCCTATGAGCTTTACAAGGGAAAGAAACCCAACATTTCCTACTTCCAACCATTCGGATATAAATGCTTCGTGCACAACAATGGTAAGAAGCATCCGACTAAGTTTGATGCTAGGTCGGATAAAGGTATATCCTCGGGTTACTAATCTCATAGTAAAGCTTATTGAATTTTTAACAAAAGGACCAACAAAGTGGAAGAAAGTATCCACATTGTCTTTGATGAGATTGATCTTGGCAGGATAAGTGAATCCACATTTTCATATCTCAAGCTTAATAGAGATGAAGATGACATTGTTGAAGTTGAGCTCAAAAAGAGTCGGAATAGAAGAACTAAGCCAACTCGGAATGAGGCAACTCGGAACGAGCCAACTCAGAATGTTGTGACTTAGAATGAACAAGTTCAAGAGCTAATGCTGAAAAACAAGCCAATGTAGAGGCTCAGCAAGAACAACCAACTAAAGATCAGCATATTTAACCAACAAACTTGGTGAATCAAAGGATAGGTAGAGCTTTCAAATATGCACCTAGTCACCCACTCGAGAACATACTTTCTAATATCAATAGTGGGGTAAGAACTCGATCTTCTTTGCATAATCTGTGTGCATTTTTTGCATTCATATCATTAACAAAACCTAAAAATGCACTAGAGGCCCTAAATGAACCTGAATGGGTAGAGGCCATGCAAGTTGAGCTTAATCAACTTGAAAGAAACCATGTTTAGACTCCGACCAAATGGCCTTCGACCACCCAGACAATAGGAACCAAATGGGTCTTCAAGAACAAAGTGGATGAGGAAGGGTTAGTAGTCGAAATAAGGCTAGACTGGTTGCTCAGGGGTATAACCAAGAAGAAGGAATTTATTGTGGGGAAACCTTTGCACATGTTGCTAGGATTGAGGCAATCGGAATTCTCTTAGCATTTGCATCTAGCATGAACATCAAGATTTATCAAATGGATGTTAAATGTGCATTTCTAAATGGTTATATTCAAGAAGAGGTTTATGTTGAGCAACCCCTTGGATTTGAAAACTCAGAATTTCCAAATCATGTTTTCAAGTTGCAAAAGGCTTTATGTGGTCTTAAACAAGCTCCCAGAGCTTGGTATGAAAGACTAAGCGGTTTCTTAGTTGAAAATGATTTCAAAAGAGGTCGGATTGACAAAACACCTTTCATAAAAACCAAGGGGAATGATTTTCTTATCATTCAAATTTTTATTGATGATATCATTTTTGGAGCTACTACTGAAACTCTATGTCAAGAGTTTTTGAGTTGATGAGACAAGAGTTCCAAATGAATATGATGGGGGATCTCAATTTCTTTCATGGTCTCGCAAATCAAACAAGACAAAGATGGCATCTACGTCCATCAATCTAAGTACACCAAGGAGCTATTGAAGCAATACAAGATACACAATGTGAAGCATGCAGCAACACCTATGAGTAGTAGTTTGAAACTAGACTCGGACAAGAAAGGTAAAGTTGTAGATTAGAAACTCGACAGAGGTATGATTGGATCTTTGCTTTATCTCACATCTAGTAGGCCGGATATCATGTTCGATTGTCCGCCTTTGTGCAAGATTTTGAGCTAATCCCAAATAATCACATCTCACTCGCGATGAAGAGAATTTTTAGATATCTTACAGGGACTCGGAATCTTGGTCTATGGTTTTCAAAGGATTCGGAACCGACTCTCACTAGATACTCGGATGCCGACTATGCTTGGATACAAGGTTAATAGAAAGAGCACATAAGGAGCATGCCAATTTCTTGGTAAATCCCTTATCTCCTGGCACTCAAAGAAGAAAAACACAGTTGCTCTATCAACTACTAAGCCGAGTACATTACATCTGGAGCTTGCCGTGCTCGCATTCTCTGGATCAAGCAACACTTAAAGGATCTTAGATTATCATTCACATCCATCCCAATCAAGTGTGACAATCAAAGTGCAATCAGCATCACTAAGAATCCAGTTCAGGCACTCAAAGACAAAGCATAATGAGGTCGGGTATCATTTTCTCGAGAGACCATTCCGAGAAAGGTGATATTGAACTTAAATTTATTCCTACTAAAATTCAGTTAGCTAATATTTTCCCTAAGCGCCTTAGTGAGGATCGGTTTTGCTTTATTAAGAATGAACTTGGCATGATTAATGCATGATTATGTGATTTATTGCTTGAGTTACTTTTTCATGATTGAGTGACACATGCCCCGAGTAGATAACAAATTGATCGGTTGACTCGGAATGACACTAAGCTATGCGTTATAGATTTTTCAAGTCTTCCGAGTCACTCGGACACTTTACTAAGTCGGACTCAAGTTATGAGCAAAATGTACATTAAAATTCCGAGGGCATCTCTATATAAATGGAGAATCTCATAAATGTTTTTGAAAACTCTTTCTTCTTCTCTCTCTCACCGCCATGCGAACAATCAGCACAAACTAGTCATTGGAAGAAAGCCGTTGGAGAAACTAGCCGTTATCGCTCGGAGCTACTTAACGGTTCGAGAACCGTTGGTTGGTATTTGAGTTAGAAAGTGGGTTAGAAGCCCTTTTCTGCTATAAATAACACTCGCTTCACTTTCTTTTCTTCACTTTACCAACTTATTGCTTGCACCCTTGCTCTTTTCGCCGACAAACTCTCTCTCTCTCACTTGTATTCTCTCTATGATTCTCAAGTCTCTTTGTTCTCTATTCTCTCTCTACTCGTTCAATCACTCTCTAATCTCTTTGCGAACATGCCTAAGAGAGGTTAGACGGTTCGTATCAATCTTAGCTTACTTCACACACTTTTTGATGTGAAGGCTTTCTTTCTCAATTCTAATCCTGTCCCATTCAATGAAATCGTCGACGAATTCTTTCAAAAATATGCCAAAGAGGTACCTGAGTCCGTAAAGAACTTTTACGTGACTCGGATGAAGTTAGAAGCTAGGCTTTTGTGTTTTATTCTGATGAGAACTTTCTTCTCTCATCATTCCGGTAAAGAGAACCCCAACTCCAAAGTTCTCAAGGTTCTCTATGATATTCTTGAAGGATACGAAGTAGACCTCTTTCTTTTTATTCTAGAATAGATGAAAAATGTGCCCGCTAGCTCTAGGAAGTCTCGCTCCATATCCTTTCAAGGCACTTTTGACCGTTGTTTTCAAATAATTTCAAATCCTTCTTCCTCTCGACCCCAATGCTTACTTGGAACCCGATGTCTGTCTTAGCAGGATTGAGCTTACAGTGTCTACGATACCGGGAAGTTAAACCTAGTGTCCGGTTTTATTCGTCTAACTTATCTCCTCCACCTCGGACTCGGACTACTCTAGAGGTACCACTTCTACCTACTAGACCTTCTGTTTCTCAGCCCATTCCTTCTATTGAGCTACTTTCTCAAATAGCCAACAAGTTTGCCTCTCCGGATGAAGAGTTGCAATCAACTCGAAGTCGTTCAAGGGCTTCATTCCAACACTATTTCGATGCGGAAACAAGCACAATCTCGGCTTAGAGAGAACCAAGAGCTAGAGCTCAAGGAGGTCATCAAGGAACAACGAGAACAGATCAGTCACCTCCAAGAGCGCAGGTCTAAGGTAGCCGAGGACTCGGAATCCTCTAAAACTTCTAAGGAGTCCTCTAGTCCTTCCAAATCGAATCGAGCAAAAGTCGAAGAGGAAGCTGAAATTGCAGCGAGAGGAAGAAGAATAAGGAAATGTTGAAGGAGGAGAAGAAGAAGCAAGACAAGAGGAAGAAGTTGGTCCGCCTCGAGGACCAGGGCAATAAAGAACCCGAGGTGATCTCCTCATATCACACTCGGAGTGCCTTAAAAGAGGTCGGCGAAGCCGGGTCAATCCAAAGCCCTCGCCTCGGAACCTCTCGCCAGCGACTGTCTTTGAAGAAGAGCCGGAAGAAGAAGAGGAAGATATGCCTTTGGTTCATAGAACCAGGATCTCTCCACTTCCCGATGTACCAATTCTACAGACGACCTCGCTCACCGTGCCAACACAAGCTTATAGGCATAGGCGAACAGCACGCTGTTCAAGATAGAACGCTCCTCCCTCTTAATTGTTTTTAAACTCGGATTTTATTTTTGTCCAACATCTTTTGTACTTACTTACTCTTTCCTCCCTCCTTTTGTTGTTGTTGCTAAAATGCATAGGAGGAGAGAAAAGGTAAAAAAATTAGATGTTTGGTTTAGGGGAGTTTCCCTTAACTTTTCCGAGTTATGAGTTTATTAATGAAATATCTATTTACGAGCACATCTGTTTCGAGTTATATTTTTGTCTACTCCGATACTTGACTCTTTAACGTATCTACTCTGGTTACAACAAGAAATATATTCCGAGTTATGTTTTGATCTAAGTTGCACCTATAAATATCTTATGTTCCGATTGAGATTTTCTTTTGCTCCGATCAATTCGTTATGAAAACTTAACTATTTGAACCGACAAGTTTATATCTTAAGAAAGGAATGCCTTTCATCAAAAGGGGAGATTAAAAACTCACGTATAACTTTCTATCTCTCTTAGATTTTGATTCTAAATCATTTGAGCCTTATAGAAACTCATATCTAAGTTTTCACCCCGGTCTAACCTACTCGAAACCAATCTTTTAACATAACACTTTAAATTGTGTTTTTGACCCACTCGGATATCATTCAAAACCATCGAATGAGTAAATAATTTTTCTACCATGTTTGTTCCGAGCACTAACTTCATGTTTCGAGCTAAAATGAATTACAACGTTAATTCTAACTTCTAAGTCAGTTTATTTATGGAGAATTATTTACTTCATCAAGTTTATGTATTCTGATACTTTATTCTTACTTGATCATCTTAAAGGATTGACTCAAGATGGGATCTGAACCTAATGGATATTAGACTCGGAAAATTCCACTCTTTTAGGCCAAAGATAATTAAATGCTTAATTTCTCTAATTTAAGTATTATCTCGTGCCTAATCTTGAACTAAAGTATTTTTATACTTTGAGTACTACTTTGATTTGCTTTTGTAGGTTGTTTAAACAAGCCTAATCTGAAGTTGAAAAGCAAAAGCAATCGTTTTCTAGCCGTTAAACACCAGCGAGACTGAAACAGACTATTTACTGGACTCGGCTTAGACACCGTGTCGGGGTTGTTTGTTCCAAAACTAGAAAACTGCAACTTTGAGTCTAACGGTTGTTTTCACCTTAGTTTTTAATCACCACCATATGATTAGAGCATCTTTTGAAGCCAAGAACTATTGTACAATGTTCACATCTTAACGGATCTTTTCGAGTGACTCGGAATAGTCATTACAACGGCTAGTGAAGATCACCGAGTCCGAACAAGTCTCAATGGTCATTCCGCCTGGATGTTTATAAATAGAATTCATTCCACAAAAATTGAAGATTGTTGCTGAACATATTGATAAAGACTTACTTAGTGCATTCTTAATCAATCTTCAACTTACAACTTCGAATTTGTAATCTCTTACTTTCCGAGTTGTAAAGAAATTCTTGTAATCACTTACATTCTTTTCTTACTTTCTTTCTTTCTAAGTCCCTTGAGTGAGCTGTAAGGGCTAACTCAGCTCAGTTGTCCTCGACTATATGGGTTAACTCGGTTAGGAAGTACTAGATCGGATAAGGCAACTTCGATTTTAGGAAGAACTTGTAAAGGAATTGTCTAAGGGAGCAATTTTGATAAGACTCGGTCCTTTGTAATTGAGGATTCAATTAGTGGATTTAACTTGGTGCTTGGATTAGCATTGTCCATGGTTTACGCCTCATGAGGGTTTCCACGTATTTCTAAATGTTTGTCTTTTTTAGTCCAATCTAGACTCGGAATTTGTTTTTGTTCTCGTTATGTGTTGATTTTTATTTAAAATCTTCCATCACCCTATTAACCCCCCGGGGTAACTTAGCCTCTCCAAGAGCAAACCTTCACCATGTATGACTCTATTAATTTTGTTTTTATATGTGTTGTACATATCTGGCTTATGGAGCACTATGAGATGGTGCGGGGACTCGAAAAACCTGACCAGTACTCGGCTACTCAATTTTGTCACCGACAGCGACTTGTTTTGTTGACTCGAGAGGATAGCATCTAAGTGGGAGACTTGGTTTAGGGCCGGACATCTTATTATATGGTACATCAAGTACTGGAGGGTGTCCCAATTGAGGACACAAAGTTAGAGGCATCCGTTTGTACGTTTGTTGAGGACTTGAAACCAATACGTACTATTTTCGAGACCTTGTAATGTAGAAAATGGAACGAGTCTAGGATATCCCCTACCTTGATTGTATCACGCCTACTTCCTTTGATATTTTTGGTAGCATGAGGCGTGTGCCTACGTGGGCTAAATATTGGATGAACCTGCCTTGGTTACCGAAGATAGACAAATGATCTACTGCTGTCTTCGGATCTTATATGGAATTGATAAGGGACACCGATCCCGAAAGACGCAAAGCATTGAGGGCTCGCGAACGCGATCAAAAGGAGGTGTTTCTGCAGCTGTGCCCCTTCAGATTCTTGAGGCGATCCCACATATCGAAGAACGGGCTTGCCGGAGAAAGGCGAAGTTAAAGAGGAAGAAGACAGAAGGGCTCGCAAGATTGAGGAACTGAAAAAGCAAACCTAGGGAGATGCAAGTGAGTCTAGCGATTCGAAAGGGAAAAAAGTAAAGATTGACTATGGCTTAGAATTATGAAAGAATAAAAATTTAGGGAACTTTTTGTTTTGCTTCTTTAGAACATTTTATTTTTCAATTATTATGTATTTGGGTAAGCAACAGGCTTACCCTTTATTATTAATAAAGTAAAAAGTAAGTTTTATGCTCACTTTTATGCTTCGTCAATTTTATTTTATCGCTAACTTAAAGGGATTAATTAATAATTGGACCATCTAAAAATAGACCGCCCTAAATAATACTTAAACGCCAAAAATAAAATATCGGCCGAGAGGGTATATTGACCCGACCATCCCACCGTTGATCGGGCCATGGCCGGCGCCGAGCTAGGGTCGTGGCCCAATTGGGCCGGGCTTGGATAAAGGCTAAAATCGTCTAGTATTATGCTAAACGTAATATTTTTTCAACTAATCCAAGTTAGTGTACTAAAATACTTCTTCTCCATCTAAATCCATTAGTTTGACTGCCCCTCCTAGCGAGTATTTGATTGAGTATGAATGGGGCATGAATTTCCCTCTAGGGTCCTAAATTGAATCTTTGATTTCCTTAAGGACCAAATCTCCAATCTGTAAATGACAAAGCTTGACTTTTTTTATTAAATTCTCTTGATATACGCCCCTGGTATATTTGGACATTATGTAGACCATGCAAGCGCTTTTCATCTAGTAAGACTAACTCCTCGTAAAGCACTTTGGCCTATTCACGCTTCGGGAATCTTACTTTCTGCTATGATTGGAATTTCTATTTGAAGGACTCGCTTCCATGCTATACACTAGTGAGTAAAGGGTTACTCTCGTTGCGGTTCTAATTGCCATATATCCGAGGAGCAATGTCACGTACTTGGCTCATTCCTCCGGGTCATCCTGTGAGGAAAGATATCAAGAATGTACTCGACTCATGAGTTCATAACTTAATCATTTTATGCTTTTTTATTAACTATTCTTTTCAATTGTATGTTAATTTGAATTTCATTTTTCATCCAATTGAAAAATAGTGTTCTTGTAATGTATTATTGTACGGGAGGCTTGAGAGGCTTACTTGTGAGATCAAACCCAACTATTGTCCTCGTAAAGGTGAGGTTTCCTGCTTAGCAATAAATTTAATTTTTCATTTGATATTACTTGATAGCTACATAAGTTCTAATTAATTCTCCATGTATTGGGAGGTCTAATTTTTGTGCCACAAACAAAAGGGGATTGTGGAGTGTGGCTTCTACATTCTCCGAGTAAATGAAATAGATTGTGACCTATCTCGATTTCAATGATCTCGAATCTAATCCCAAAGAGGTACTTGCACTTGAACTTGTATTTGATTATGAAAAAATTAAATTTTTAATAATTGTTATGTTCTTTTCAACTTAATTAATACTTACAGTTGACATAATTAATATGTCTTTTATAGCATTGATCACAATATTTCCCGAGAAAGAAGCCCTTCACTCTCTATATAGATGTTGTGCTCGATGAGTTAAGACAAGGTTGGGCACGGTTTGCATATAATCGTATAAAGATAGTTACATAGGTATATATTTACACTTTTTCTTTATTTTTTGATTGGTTAAGTTTGTGATTTTTTAATTGTATACCATACTACTTTGTGTGAGGTTGTTGGAATAATTATGGTTTGTATATATTCTGAAAGAGTTTGTGTAAATGGTTATAAATGGTTGTATATGTTAATTGTATAATTGTACGGGGGTAAGAAAATATAAAAAAATTCTTTAAAAAAATTCAGACCTTTAACTACGATTCTAACCCAAAAACCGTAGTAATAGGTCCGAAGAATAACCTATTACTACGGTTCTCAAGTAAGAACCGTAGTAAAAAGTGGCCTCAAAATTTTCACCAACTTACTACTATGGTTCGGGAGAAAGAACCGTAGTAATAGGTTCATATTATAACTACGGTTCTTTCTCCGAACCGTATTAATAAATTATCTTTTACTAAGGTTTTCCAAATAAACCATAGTAATAGATTGTCTTTTACTACGGTTTTAAGCCGTTGGAAAAAATGTCCATCTATCATTATGTCCGCATACACGACACCCAATAACGATAATCAAAAGTCTTTTTTAATGTAGTAAAAGGTGGTTCCTTTAACAGTGGGTCTAGCTGGGTTTTGGGACACAAGCTCAATATTGGCAAATTGGCAATCAGTCAATGATGCACTGCTGCTACTTAAAGATTCCACGTGTAAATGATCCGATTGGGTCATTCTGCTGACTTAAAAGTACCTGGGGATGCCAGTAAATACGAGTGATGCTACTTTTAAATCACTTACCAAGCTTCTTTTGAGTCTC
Source organism: Talinum fruticosum (assembly GCA_021018815.1). Lineage (NCBI taxonomy): Eukaryota > Viridiplantae > Streptophyta > Magnoliopsida > Caryophyllales > Talinaceae > Talinum > Talinum fruticosum. Next base: position 4,007,891 of record JAITYX010000010.1, on the reverse strand, counting down.
CTCCTTGAAGCTCTTCAACCTCTTAATCGGGCCCCTCTTGTCCTTAGCCTGACACAAACATTTTTCTTCTCCTCCTTTGCTGCTTCCTAGAATTGGTCCTCATCCTCAATCATCTACCAACGTCCAATAATGTCGCACCTGGTTATTCATGTTCTCGTCAAGCCTGGAGTCGTAATATCTCTGGTTATCATCTTGTCCATTTCCTCTTCGTCATCTAAGAATGCACCAAAGCCCTTAGCTTTAGTAGTACGGCAGTTTGGAAGGTTATGCACAAGGAGATAATCTACTTGTTATCTTTCATTTTTTACCCTGACTACAAGTCAATGCCAAATTTGTCGATTTTTTTTCTTTTCCTTTCTTTACCAACTGCCGAAAGACTAAGATAAACAAATATCTAGTCGTTCCCTTCCTTTTTGACCCGAGTCTTGAAGAGCAAATCCATCAAGCCGTTAATCACATTTATCTTTTCATTGTCTTTAGGAAATGGCCGTCATAGAAAGTCAAACCCAAATGCTTCCTCTTCAGAAATATTTTCAACCAAAGATTGTGCTCGTATTTGCACTTATACAGCTTGCTTATGTAGAATATTTAGCAGATAATAAGAACCATAAATAGTGAATCAGAAAGAGAGTATAACAAAGTACGGTACATTTGTATATTCAATTGTTGTCCCTCTGTTGCCTTGTAAAAGCTCCGCAGATGCATGCTAATTTGTGGATGCTCAAAGTATCTCCTCCACTGATAAGTTCATATATCTCGATTATCAAATCTTTGTATTCTGGATTTGATAATTGAGATGTCTGAACTTATCAATGGTATTGGTCTTCATGAGAAGAGAACAACCGCATAGATAATATAGATCGGGTTGATCAGACCCCTCCGTCGGGTTTCTCTTGGCCCTCGCCCTTTACTGTTTGACATTCTTGTTGTTCGGGGCTTGGTATGTTGTTGGAGTTCAGAAATGTAGCTGCGAATTTATGCGGGCAGACTTCATGAGATCAGTATCCATACAGTTGTACGCTAGGTTGAATAAAAAACGGTTCAAGGAAGTATACCTCCCTTCCACCCCCACCCCCACCCCCGCCACCCCAAAAGGAAAAAAAAATTCAAAAATACGTATACGTGTATATGTGTCAACTGTGTGTAACCCACTGCTTTTATGGTTGCTTATGTTTTATGCTTTAGCAATTGGATATTTTCAGGCCTTGGTTTTTTTTTTTTTTTTTTTGGTGTAGTCTACGCAGAAATCACTCGCAGATCTTCAACATATGCAGAAAGGTGCATGTAAGTGCATGCATTTAAATTATTGATTCTAACTCCAATACCAATCCAGGAAAACATCTGCTTTTGTGGACACTCCGATGAGTTAAGTTCCCGATGTCAAGATGGGGCTGCTTTCATGTTTATGAAACAACACTGGTGTCAAAAACAATGTTATTGGATATGTGGTCATAAATCAATAACTACGAAATTATATAACAAAAAGGTATTTTGTGGTAGATGAATTTTTCAAAAAAGGTTTAAATAAATACATGCTTACGTCCTATTGATCAAGGTTCAAACTTGAAACCTTGATGGCAACACAATGAGGCCTTTTTGGATAGCGGGGCTAAGCCCCTGTGTTCATTTAGGTGTAATAAGTTGTAAGTAAAGTTGTAAGCAATTGTAAGAAATTATAACATAGTTGCAAAGTTATTTATAAAAAGTTATAAGGAGTTGCAAACAATTGTAATGAGTTGTAAGCAATTGTAGGAAGTTGTAAAGAGTTATAAGATTGTAAGCTAAAATTAAATGGAACATGGTCTAAGCAATCTTATTATCTGCACTTTGCCTTGGCTTTTCTCTCCTCAAGTTAATAATGGCTGCAAAAACCAGTAAATGAATAGAAGTAGATCTAAAAACATAGGAAATTTATTTTATAAGATTGATCAATTTTCATAATCTGCACAAATATGTACATTTTTAAATTTAACAAGTGACTAGTTCTCGATCCGGCTGATTCAACTAGTCCGTTTGATTAAAGTTGTTATAAACCATTAAAACGAAAAAAAATGGTTGTTATAAACAATTAGAACAAGAATTATATTTGGAGGTTCCTCTGTTGCTTTTTACTTTACTTTTTAAAGATGATGAAGCGAATCTAATTAATTGGGATAAAATATTGAAAATCTTATTGTGGAGGGTAATGGTTAGAAATCCTTATGGGGAAACCTCAAGGGCCAAGTTACTGTTATAAGTTGCAAGGCATCGAAAGTCTTGTTCCGTCAAGAAGTAAAACTGCCAACAAATTGAATTTAAAGTTCGAACACGTTGCATTGAAAGGAATCAAGCATATCAAAATTGGGGTAAGAATTTGGATTGTTGGTCACAACTAGAAAACTTAGACTTAAAAAGGTAATAAGATAGTAAGTGGATGTTTGGTTTGATTTGATTGTCAGTTTTTAAATTTTAAAAGTAAAAATTAAATTAAATATTACTTTTTACAAATTAAAAAATAATTTTTAAATAACTGCCTTTATAAATAAAAATAGTAAAATATTGTGTCCATTTCCTAAAATCTAGTGAGTTGGAGTATTTTATCTCTTCACCCTCCCTCTCTCTTTCCCTATGATTGCTAACTATTCACACTCTCCCTTCTTTTGCATCTCTCTTTAGGTCAAACAATTTCATGCTTCTCAAATAAATACTTTAAAAAAACTAATTTTAAGAAATAAAAACAAGACTTCTTTATAAATTAGGCCAAGAACAAATAAATTACCCATGACATGATGATAGTAAGCGTCATCTTTCTTGGCGAACAAAATCAACAATTATGGTTTTTGCGTTTGTACCAGCTTACACTTGAAACAAATTGTACTTGAAGTTCGAACAAGTTACGTTGAAGGCAATCAAGCATCTCAGTCGGGGTAAGATTTTTTGCGTTTGTAACAGCTTACACTTCAAAAACAAATTGGACTTCGTTCTAGGCTGCATTTAGATTCAACAAAAAAAAAAAAAAAAGAACAGAAACCCAAAAACTTGCCACCTCCCAAGAAGAGCTCTACGAGTATCACTCAAAACTTGAATATATGTAGTAATGGTAAAACAATAAACTTTCGCAGATGCCCATTTGCAACCAAATTGGATATATCTCACATAATGCTGATGTATGATCATTGAAAATACGCGTTCAATCAATTTTCATTATGGCATGCTAGAAAAATTACAAGCCTAGGATTGGAAGTCTCAAAAGCCTGCACCAGGTGGCGTAAAGTCCATGTTTAGACATGATGGATTGCACGGAAATGGGCAATCAACCCGCTTTACCCTTTCTCTGTTGAAATACCAATCGCCCACGGTCTCTGCAATTGTCTTTGAGACCAGAGAAAATCGAATGTCAAATTCACAGCTTAATTGGACATTCACTAGGCATAACATTTGAAGGCAAAAATGTATGTCCAACATAACAATTTAAATGTGCAGGGTCAGAAGTTCATCCTCAAGCTTAAATGTAAGCTCCAATGCAATGATTATTTAGAGGAGCACGAGGAAAGCTGGTATCAATGTGAGTCATAAACAGACATTATCAACTTCCCATTACCTTATTGTCAATTTTTGAAGAAAAGGATGATCCATGCCATGTTTCCTTCACTGTTTGGCAGTGTATAAAGCAGGAATTTATGAACATTCCAATTTCCTCATTTTTCTTGAATTCATCAAGCGCATTTAGCAAGGAGTTTCTGAAACCTGTGCGATTCAGCAAACCATTTTAATTTAAGAAAAATTGGTCACTAAAGCCCACAGGATCCTGGAACCCGGGGCACCAGCTTCAAGGTGAAGGGGCAGACGTTTTAGAGCAACGTGCACTTTTTACATAAAAGTACTTAGAAATAAGTAAGATAGCACATCAAAAAGTGTTTATAAATCATTTTGACTACAAAAAGCACCACAAGTCTTAAAAACCAGAATCTAACATTAAAATCCAAACCCGTACGAGTATGGTTTGACCCTCCATTCAAATCACAATAATCAACACAATTCACTGCAATTATCACAATAAAAACATTAAAACATAATCAACTATATACTTATCAATTGATGGCTTAGTTAAACTAAAAACAGAAAATAAATATATATTTAGTGGGTGAGTGACTGAGATGGAGACAAAAAAAAAAACAAAGAGACAAAAAAAAAAGGGAGTAGAGACCGACACTGACTTGACGAAGCACGAAAAAAAAATAGAAAAATAGAAAACGAAGAAAAAGAAGAAACCGAGCAGAAGAAGTAAGAGGAAAAAAGAAAACGGAGAATAGGAGGAAGAGAAGCCAAAAAAGAAAAAGAAGAGCCCGAAAACTAGAGGAAAACAGAAGAAAGAAACCCGAGCAGAAGAAGGAAGAGGAAAAAAGAAGAAGATGAAGGAAGAGGAAAACAGAAACAGAAGAAGAGAGGAGGAAAATCGAGAAGAAGGAAGAGGAAAAAAGAAGTAGGAAGAGGAAAAAGGAAAAAGAAGTAGGAAGGAGCATACATCGGCTTCTGGGGTTGAATGGTCGGCGCCGGAAAACGCCACGGGAGTCGCCGGAAGGGTGGAGCCGAGGAGGAGGTTGAAGGAGGACACTCTCCTGCACCTTTAAAAAACTAGGGTTTCTGTCTTCTCCCGACAACAAGCAAACACAAGTTTCGAGGTAAGCATTAGGTTTTTTTTTTTTAACAAACGGTATACCCAGGAAGCCCGCCCAACCTAAGCGCGCACCGATAAAAAGCCCACAAAGCACGCGCTTTGGTGGGCTTTTGGAGGGGCTGTGCTTGACAACCTATTTAGCGCACAGATATGCACCCTGGGGTTTCTAGCGCCTAGGTGCGCTGGGGGTGCATTTTTAAACTATTTTGACATCTAAAAGAAAGCAGATTTTAAATTTTCATAAAGAAATTGCAACACGGCTGGAAGGAGGTTACAGCTGGTATAATCACATTCACAGATCGCAGAACAAGGCTTCCACGAAACAATTAAGAAAATGACAAAAATTAGTTGAAATGTTTGCTAGTCTAACTTGATAGATATTCTCAATACCATGCAGTATCAGCATCTGATGGGCATTGCATTTTTGGATGCTCAGTCTGCAACTTTGCCAGTCACCCCTAAGACCTTGATGTGGCGCCAAAACATGTTGTATCTACAAAACAGCTACTCAATCATCGTTCATAATATGAGAAAAAGTGCCTTTTCAACAAGTTTACCTGCCAAAAATCGTATGCTGGATTGACGAGAAAAATGGGGGTCTTTATGCTTCCAATAATTTGTTTGGGGAAGAAACACTGCAAGCATCATAAGAAAGAACCTTAAGGTTTTTTATTTTATTTTATTGTTTTTAAAAAGGAAGCTTTCTTGAGCTGAAGCAGAGACATAGAAGAAAAGGAAACTACTACATACCAGGTGTGGATCCATTTTGGCAACACAATCTCTAAGCAAATTTTTGGCTACACCCTGAAATGAATAAAATAGGGGGTCCATGAAAATCTAAGACCTCTTATCTGACTGCAACAAGTCTCAAACAGGAAGTATATTCGACAGGAGAAAAAAGAAATAATGTACGATAAAGTAAATCATAAAACGAAGCGCACAACGTGTCCAATAGTCATAGACATAGTTGTGTATACAGCATGCATAATTCAGGTAAAACGAAATGTTGGAGTACCATAGGTTGTTTTACAGCTTTTTTTTCTCCAGTTCTTTATCCTTCTCCTTTTTTTCAAAAAGAAATGATAAGGCCACAAATCATATCAGACATTACTAAATTGCTACTTAAATTATTTCTAATTCTAGTGTGCCATATGGCAGACTTCTTTTTCGTCTCTAACTTTAGGATTCGCCAATCACAATCAACGCCATGCAAGATATGCATGTTGGAACGGAAAGACAAATACACAACTCTCATGTAGGAAACTTCGGAGCATTTCAAACAGGTCAAAGGTTTGTATTTTAAAGCCATTTTCAACTTGGACGATGGACCTCATCTGCTGCCCGCATCTTATAGTCATTGAGGTCACAATCATGCATATTCTCATTTTGCAAACCAATAAAAAAATTTATTCAACAGTTTTAATAATAAGAAGTCGCCTTGACTTTCCCCAAACTTTGCATAGAGGAATTATAACCGTCATGAAGACAAGCATCAAGACAAGGAACAAGTGAAGAGTGCGATCACAATGCTGACATGAAGTTTGACCACATTCTGATAAAATAACTGCATACTGGGCATTCCAGATACATCATTCCTGAAATAAGACAAGAAAATTGAAAATACATAAATATATGCATACATAGGATATCAAAATACTGAGCACCAAACCTCTCTGTTGAAGCATAAATAGAACTGAAAAGGCATCTGATAGGACCAGGTATTGACATGCAGAGAAGCTTGCATAATTCATTAGAGGCTGAATCCACTAATATTAAAATTATAAGAACATTGTCACCTAAATTTCGACAGTAAGAGATATTGAGCAAGAAATATTTGTTATAACAGACTTGTTTTTAGATACTAAAAACAGATTTGAGAAAAGGAAGTCACAAATCAGCCCATTGAATAAGCAAAATCCCAAACATCTACAATTACCCATCTGAAATGTCTTAGATTTCATTCTTCAGCAACAATTTCTTTTCTACTTTGATTAAATAGCCACATAACGTACATGAGATTCTCATCTAATTTTGCTAATAACATGGCGAAAGGCTTCCAGTAAATTACGTTGCTAAGAGCCTGAGACTATGAGGAAAGTGCAGAAAACAGGTGCATCTTCACAGAGCCAAAACTTGGACTGAAAAGTTCCTGGAATTCACTAATAAAATTTAGACAGTTCTTTTCTTCCTTTCTTCAACCTAAGCAGGCCAGACACTCACTCACACAAGGTGACAAATAATTTGAGTTGTAACAGGTCTTGGAAACACAAAGCTGCTGGTAGCTGCTGTCTTACAGTTCCCAATCACTCCTCTCATGAATACAGCCTGCTGTACTAGATGTAGAAACAGTTTTCATTGCTTTCTCGTCTTAAATGTCTTCACAAGAGGGAGAAGGCCAACTTTTAAAACTCAAAAATGTAACATTTCCCATATTCTACCAAATCAACATTTACAAAATGTTCACAAAAATTATCCCCCACCCCCACCCCACCCCAGCCCACCTACAAAAAAAAAAAAAAAAAGAGAACCACAAAAGGGGAAAAAGAATTCAGTACCCCACCTTGGGCAAATAAATTTAGGGGTTAGGGGTCAGCAACACATCCAGCTTTCGCCACTTAATTCAAATATTTGAGGCACTCCTTTTTCAACACCTTCGATAGGGAATAACAGAGGCAGTTATTCTAGATCTTTTTAAAGTCCGATTAACATCAACCCTAACTTCATTTCAGGAAGTACGCTTCTCTCTCCAGGAAAAAGCGAAAAAAACACTATTTGCAACAAGATGAAGATTTGCATCATGTAACACCAAAACCTATATTCTCGCAAGCATTTTCGACCATACCACAGGTTTTATGATTACATTAGAAGTGGATAAGATGCTTTGCCCAAAAACGGTAAGTGTGTCGAGAAAATACTCATTGAGGAAAAAACTGGCATCTGCAAGACACTTCACACCAGCAGCCTTTGGCAACCTTCTTTGGAAATCATCACAATGTATCATAGTTGCAAGCCCACCAGCAGAGCATCCTGAAAGAAGAGCCTGTGAGATTATCAGATATAATAGTAAGAAACTACAATTCCTCAGTTACAAGGATACAGGAAAGGATTGCTCAGCTTTCAGAAACTGATCATGGGAAAAGCTTGCAGGGAACCAAGCAAGAACGAGAGCAACTTTAAAGAAATTGAAGAACCACTGCTTTTTCTTTTCTTTTGCTTCTTGGGGGGGTAGACTTCTTTTAAATATAAGCAATGAGAGATAGAGAAGGGAACTGCACAGTTCACAGAGAGGAGAGAAAACTGAGAATTAGGAAATAGAAGGACGAAGATATGGGGATATAGAGAAAAACTTGAGCAGATCAGCAGGGAAGACTTCTCAACTGTATAACAAATAATCAATTATATAATACTTCAACTGGATAAATTATTAACAAACCCAGAAGACCTAGAAATAAACCTCCAAATTGGAAGGCTAAATTGAACAACAAACTAATTCTTCTCAACGTACTCCTCAAAACCTGATTTTGGCTATCTTAGATTATCATACAGTAGCTATGAAATTACCTAAAAAATATCAAGATATACGCAGTTTCCAAGTCTGAATATATTATCCAAGTTCCTGAATTGATGCCTTATTCTTCATTTGTGACTCCATAGTTCTCCATTAATCTCCCAACAAAGTAACCTCAAGCTAATCTGCTGTACCGCTTTCACAAATGAAAATATTTAAAGGGCAGCAAAATCAGTACGTCTACCATCCTTGCATCCATGTCTGACAACATCACACAGAAGTAGCTACTCAGCCTCCTCATATGTTTCTTGAGTCATGATCTATAGTGGTGGTAATAGTTTAGGACATAGCCACCATGAAATCCTCCTCATACATAAACCAAAATTTTTAACAAAATCGCTCATTTTTAAAATTTGGCAGTATTCAACATTCCGTATATACCAAGATCATGGGAACTGAGGTTTAGCAGTTCCTCTATATCTTGTTGCTCGGTATAATTCATTGTACATGGCACCCCATCAGATTGGTTATGTCTTGTTAAACAAGGACCTTAAATTGACATTTTTCTTCTGTTCATAATTTGTTCACAATGGCTCACAAATATAGTACCCTTTCAAAAAGAAAGTTGTATATATACAGTAACAAACATAACTTCATCAGATGGCCTTCTAACAGGACAGGCATACAAGAACTTGTATAAATCTCATGTTCTGTGCTTATTTATAGATCCTTTCTGAAAATGATATGCCAACATTATCTGTAAGTGGCACAATTCTTCATTTTCCAAGCTTCAAAATGCTACAAAATCATTTGATTTCGTTCACCCATATAGTAAAATACCATGAATTTATAACGAAGCTATTACATTATGAAACAAGCACATCAGAAAGGCTTTGAGGTTGAGTGAAATGTGTTCTCACTTCACGACAACCATGATATGCAATTTCCACCTTTGAGCAATTTTGCGATACGCACCAGTTACCACAACGAAGACTGCAAACGCATTTTGAATCCTTTTTAATAATATTGAATGTATGGCAGTTCATCAAATCATAAAAAACAGGTTCTAGTAATCTCTATGCAAAGTGTGTGCAGTCCACGTCATGTTTTGGAAGTGCATCACAGTCGTCTTGAACTTGATGATATAAAGCATGTGATTACGATGTAATTGACAATCGGAGGCAATGAGGCTGTAGATTCACGTTCAATTAATTGATAGGGAACTCTCAACAGTCAAAATTATGCAAATTAAGATAAGAAATTTCACACTAGAAACATATGAGATGTATAGTACCTGTCCAGCATTAGACATGCCCATTGCCAGAAATTCATCCATGAATGCTTCCCAGATGAGCCGACCTCTGAAGAAAATCTCTGTTCCATTCTACAGATGTGGAATTATCATTAACCACAAAAATATACTGAATAGCCAAATACACCCGCGGTTTAAGTGGACTTACGTGAAATTCCTTCTCAGGACTCCCAGCAAAAGATGCACCATCACAATATCGTATTTTGACTTTGTTCCAGTTGAAGAAATCTAAGATTACTCAAAATGATTAGTTCAGGAGAGCCACAAGGATAGTCAATATCGATATAAATATAACCAAAATTGAGGCAGTAGGCCCAGTACACATGCTTTTTAGAAGTGTCTTTAACATTAGTGGCTATGATTTTGGTTTTATCTGTATAACATTATCTAGAGGTTTCTTGCTTACATTTACTACTCTATACACTTCATCAACCTCTTTATCTTCTTCCTAATTAAATACTTGCTTTTAATTCCTCTAAGGTGTTCATCTTTCTATAGTTTAATCACATCATATATTTATCCAATAAAAAACTTGGGTATAACACAATTACTAATGACATATTGTTTAAAATAAGGGATGTCACTTAGAACAAGACTATGTAAGATATCGACAAAGGTATGCCATACCATAGTAGATTTCAGGTTGATTTCTTATCTAATAATTTCATTAGCCATAGAATATCTTCAAAAAAATATATGAAATTTTGACAAATAGATTAATTTCTATATAAAATATTGAATTATAAGTAGAATACAACAATGAAGAGTGTATGTATATTGTTAAAGTAAAATACAAATAGCGTTTGGTAACGATCTAGTATAAATGAAATTTTCTTTGAATTCTCTATTAATCAGACATGCATTTTTTCCACTCAATTCCTTTCAGGATATGAATCCTTGCTTCATCCAAATATGTAAAAATCCTAGCCACACTTAAAGTTGAGGTACTCTACCGTCGAGTTAGCCCCCAAAATAGATATGTTATGTACATACAATCAGGATAAAAAATCAAATAGAAAGCGCTTGATTGTGTAATCTGTAATCAAATGGTGGATTAGTAATAATCAAAGCAAGTTTATTTGATTCTTAACATAAAACAACATATCGAGATAATAAAACAAGAAATTATTAGATAAAATAACAAGGCATTTCCTAGACCAATCTTATCCATTTTTTTGTTTCAATCCAAATTTTGTATCCCAACAAATTCAACGAATCCTTGACTAAAGTTTTAAAAAGAACTATTCTACAGGCGAAAGACATACCATTTTTATTGATACTTGGGAAATGAGAATTTAACCCCCAAAAGTGGGAGAGTCAAATACCTGGAATTTTTTTTTGATATTTACGACCTAAAGGTATCAACTTCTGCTTCCAAACCCCAATCGAACCCCCTAGTGATTCAGGAAGAAGATGACAACCAGCAACTGCATGCACTGGAAAAAGAATGACAGCAAAATCCAAGGACTTTCATTAAATTATAAATTTGCAAGCACCCTATGAATGAGACAAATTTATCCTTGCTGATCCACTACTTTCTAACAGAGAACATTGAAAGAAAACCATGATGCAAATCAGTGCCAGATTGTATTGTTAAGAATTATCATAATCACATGAGCAACACTTATAAACCACTCTCAACAAAGTTCTGCGCTAAAAGATGGGTTAAAGAGAGAACTTAGAGAGAGAAAGAGGTATCTACGCTTCAATGGCAAAGACGACCAAGAAACCTGCAAAATCTGCACAAAACCCATCCCAAATAGCCTCAAATGGATGAGCAGCGAGAGAGAGAGTAATGGGAGGAATCTTGAAGAATCTATGATAAGCCCCAATGAAACAATAACCGGTAGTCAAAATGAAAACCCATGAATCCAAACTAGCTCAGTGGAACAAATTGATGCTTCTTCTAATCAACGAGAAGCGATGCAGGCTACATTCTCAGGATGGATTGATGCGCTTGGGAGAAGAAGAGCTTCCCAATCTTGGGCAGACCAAATGGATGCAGAGGATGTTGAGGAATGCAATGTAAGTGGACCTAATCTAGGGCACAAAATAAGCTATGTAACCCCCCAACTCATATGGAATGCAAATTCAATGCATAGATGTAACTGATATAGAATCGGAGGTGGAGTTTTGATCTTCCTCTATAATATGCAAATTCAATGCATAGATGTACCGCATTCCAGGTAACTATGGTCACAATGATCTGGCACAGATGGAGAATACCTAAATGTTCATTTATTTTATGGCTTGCACGGCATCAGAAATTGATGACAAAAGCCAGACTTATAAGCTTTAGGATGCAGGCTGAGGACACATGTATGCTATGTGAGACTCCAAAGGAAACCCAAGAACATCTCTTCTTTAAATGCTGGTTCACCAAAGCAATCTGCAGTTACTGGATGAAATAGCACAATGGCAACTAAAGAACTATAAATGGGGGAATGGCAAGCTGAGATACTCAAGACCACGACAAAGTCAAAACAGGGAAGTTGTTGAGATTAAGTTTTGCTGCCATTATACACATGGTGGAGAGAAAGAAATACTAGAGTGTTCACAAGTGTTAAACAGGAGCTCAATCAGCTAATCAAAATATGTGGTACGACCATTTTAAGGAGGATTAAACCATAGAAGTAGCTTGTAAATACCAGGGGATGCCCTGAAGTACTTGTAAATGTTTTTGATTGGTAAGAAATGCAATAGAAATGCCTAATCTTTCACCCAAAAAAAAAAAGAAAAACACACTTATAAACCACAATATATTCACAATAAGAAGCTGATCTTACATTACATATTGTCACCAACTGGAAGTTAAAGTACATTCTTCCTGTGCAATGAACCAAGTAACTTCAGCATGCAAGATGTTTCATTTTCCACATTTTTCCAATGAGACCAAAGTTCAACATTTAAAGGTTTCAGTATATTTTCTTTTCTTAAGCTCCCAAGAAATACCACCATCACAACAGCAAGACATAAAAATAAATCAAATGAATCATTAGCTTTTTAAGTCACACAGAAATGCCCCTCTCCTAAAAAACAAAAAGGGAAAAGAAAGGGAAGAATAAGCTTTACCTAATGCTGTTTTTGAAAGTGATTGTCCTACTTCATTTTTCATAAAATTAGTAAGAGTCAAAAAGAACCCACACTAGCAGCTATTGGAAGAACAGAGCATAAGCTTCAAAGCATAACCATTTAGGAGAAGGATGGTCAATTGGAAACATAAAGTCGGACAATTACCATAGAACAAAGTGAGTAATTGTTTTTGGGGACATAAGTAATGATCTTTGTCAGAAGATACAGAGCAGACAAAGCTTAGGGAGGTCTAGAGCTTTAATTTACATTAGAAAATAGAAACAACAAATTATATATGCATGGAAGAGATACTTGGTTGATTGAAAATCAGTAAGGAATTGAATTGCTTGGAAGAAGTCAGAAAATAAGATAAACCAGCACAATAGAAGAAGCTAATATGTCACTAAATTATGTAGTCTTGAAGAACTACCAAGCACGTTCTCACCAAATAACATAAGATCTACTATTCCTCTACCTGCCTGCTACATTAGCCATTGACCACTGATTGTAGATAGTGGTTGAATAATAATAATATGCACATACCAAGTGCTATCAGAGGTACATTTGCATAAAAATCGACATCTTCAAACCTTGTTAGTGATGATACTCAACACCAATTCGGGGATGGGGAATGGAAGTGTGAAATTCTTGTAACAGAGTTCAAAGACAGTGGACAATGCTGGAGCCATATGTATTCAGACCAAGCAATTGTCACATGTGTTTAATCTGTTTTCAGTGCATCACATGCATTGAATCAGAATGTTTATTAAATAGAATTGAAGCACATCTTACCAGGATTCTGTGCCGAGTCATGACTCAAAATTCCTGAAAAGTGAACTTGGGGTTCCATGTGGTGCGAAGAACCTAATGCTGTTGTTTTCCGACGTAAGCATGATGCTATTGAATCACACCAACCTCCACCCTACAAAATAACAGAAAGAAACGCGAAATATCTGTAACATTCCAACTCCTGACAAACAAAATGCTGCAAATCACAACCCCTATTCATCGTGCATGATGCTTGATCAATCTGAAAGTACGCATGAAAGTATTTGGAGGCTATCTAATTGAAGTTCCTAGCAGGCTTTACTAAACCATATGCACAAAACTAAAAAACCTAATGGTAATGCAATACGAGCTAGCTTCACAAACTGACAGAAAATGACAAAACCAACCAAATGATTAGGCAAATGGATGGATAGAAAGTTGAAATTAGGTAGGCTAGAGGAAAAACAAATCGACCAAGCCCTACAGCTACACATTATGTTAAAGTTTAAATAACACCCAGAACATTCTTTATCCTTCCCACATCACCAGATTAGCCAAAAGGTCATAATGTCATATTATCCACAAATAGAAGATGAGAAATGAAAATATCCTTTGCCTTTGACGGTACAGCAATCTTTGCAGTTCCTCAAAAATTACTTATAAAACATAAACAAACAAGGTAAACTGGAAAGGGGAGATATGCTAGCATATCGTAATCACAAAGAGTGGACTAATGCTCAGAAGCCCCATAATGTAGACTACCCTTTAATCTACTGAGTGGATTTTCAAGATTCTTGATTCACCGTTATCTATTGATCTATAAATCCTTCCCTACGAACCTATTTATCGTTAAAAACTTCCGAACGTCCTTCCCTGTCCTCTCGTACTAGGGAAAGGACCTCTCAATGCTCTAACTCTCAGACCTGATTATGTTACGAGACCACACCACTTGGCCCTATCTTCCTAACCACATGTATGCATTCTTATCCAAAATCTGCCAATCCACATGAAAAGATTTTGAGAAAAGGAGAAGCTACGTGATAACAACTTGAATCTTCTAGAGCAGACGTTATAGTGTATTCAAACAGAGTAGTGAGAGGCACTAGAAACTTCGAAAGTTAGGCAACTTTGAAAGTGTGGTAACTTAAAAAATCCAGGATTTTAGAAAATTGCACCCTGTAAAAGCTTGTTTTTATCCTATTTATGTTAGGTTCATGGTTAGAACTATGTAAGCACATACATTATTTTTTCGCAAATAAGGTGATTACACATATGCATGTGATACAACATAGCATAAAAACACTACTTTGAAGAATACTCTAAGTTGAAATCTCTAAATCCCCCCGCCCCCAAGGGCACCAAAAGAAAGGCAGAGCAAATGGCAAAAGGGGAAAAATTTACACTTAGAACCAAATAATGGGACAAAAGTACCTCGACATCATTGATTTTTTCTTTTTTTTGGGATAAGGCAGTGACAAAGATTCCTGCTCCTCCAAATATCCTGTCATGAAATATTATAAAATATCACAGGATCATTTTCAGTTATTGCCTTCCAATCATGAAAGGAGCCTGTAAACCGATTAGAACAGGACTACCAGAAACTATTGTCTTCATCTCAATCTTTGAATCCTCAAAATAGCCTCACTGACCAATCCCAAGACCTCGTTCGAACTAGTTATTATTCCCTCTATTGATTTTATTCACCGAGATGCGCTTATAGTGTCACGAACAAATAAACAACTTCCTCGGCTATACTATCTTAAACAATAGTGCGGGCTAACTATCACCCTTGCTATGTTGCTTCACTTTACTAAGCTACTTTTAAGCTCCTAACACATCAATGGAAACTCCTCATTCTGCACTTTTTCACAAACCAGTATCACAACTGTCACTTTCTATTGCAGCCTTTTCCAAACCTCAAATGCATGTAAACCTAAAATCATTAGAACATTGCTACTAAAGAATACCAAAGGGTCCCATATTCCTCCCCGAAAAAATGCAGCTATAATGCTTCGGAGAAAATCTTAGGAGAAAGATCAAAAACCCGCTTCATAATGCTGACCTCTTTAGTTGACATATGGAATTTACAGCAAAAATGAACTTTTCCGGGCATTGTTTGAAATGAGATTACACATGATCTTTTCTCCCGATAATAAACTCTCTTTCTAAAATTGAGTATTGACGAGGCTAAACCCTCACGACTACTGAGTCTATATGGTTCCCTATTCTTGTAATGACCCTAAAACCTTACATGACTTTGCTAACATTAATAATGGGGTTACTACTACTTACCCAGGTTTGTGGTGCCAACTAATTACCTATGACGAGGTCGTGCTACACCAGGATGATTAATTTGGCTTATATCCGAGATTTTTTTGACAGAGAGCAGATAGTGAACCTTCTTTGTGTTCTTACTTGGTTTGAGGCGATTCAGGCTGTCTGAGTTAACTTGGCAAGGAGCTGTATCCCTGCTTGTGGGTGTTTTAGGTTGCACAATTGATTCTTTTCCAACTACTTACATAGATCTTCCTCTTATGCAAGATTTAAGGAGACTGCCATTCGGCATCCATTTTTTGATACGTCTAAGAAAAGACTTTTGGGGTGGAAATCTAGATACCTATGGACATCAAAGTGTTGTCTCGAGCATCAACATTCCATCTTCTGTGGCTAAGAAGTTGGAAGCTATCCAAAGAAATATCCATTGGTGCCCTTTCAGTAGTGATTTTAAGTATCATCTTGTGAGATGGAACATTGTAAAGCAACATGTGGATTTGGATGGTATCCCTCTATAATGAATGAGTCATATGGCCATAGCTTTTGGAGGTATATCACTAAGGCTGGGAGAGATTCTCTTAGTGTCTAATATTAATGTTTAGTGAGAGATTCTCTTAGTGTCTAACATTAATGTTTGGTTGCCTATTTTTGTTAGAGATGGCTTTGTTGAAGATGACACTTGGGTAAGCTCTTTTGACAAGCTTAAACCAAACTAAGAGAGTCTTCACATGGCATGGTGAGATGGCACCTGAACTCTAAGATCCTATTATTTGAAGGTCTTTCATTTGAATTATCCATATTTAGAATCTCATTTTGATGAAAGTTTCCCTTGTAAGCTCGTTTGGAAGTATTTGGCCCCTATAAAGATTTCTTTCTTTAGTTTAGGAACCTATGATTAGGAAAATTTTGACTTGTCGTAACTAGCAGAAGAGAGGAAAAGATCCTGGTGAATAGACATTTATGTGCAAAGGGGATATTTGAATCAACCGATCAGTTATTAACCCATTGTCGGGTCACTAAGGCTCTTTGAGGACTTGCTTTCAGTTGCTTGGACATTTCTTGACTTGCTTCCAGTTCCATTAGGAACCATCTAATAACTTGGGAGGGTTACTTTGTTAGGAAAGTGAAGAAGAAGGAGGCCATAGTTTTACCTCTAGTGATATTTTGGATTATTTGGAGAGAAACAAATTAAAAAGCATTTAAGGGGTTGAATTTCCTCTTCAGCGCTTAAAACCCAACTTCATCAAGACTATTTTTAAGTGCCCAACTTCATCAAGACTATTTTTTAAAGATACTGAGAAGTTTTCTCTTCCTCTTTTGACGTGACTGATTGTGTGGATAGTTAGTATTTCTGCTGCGTATAATCTTTTGTAGGATGCTAGCTATGCGTCCTATTTTTCTATGTATATATGTAATATTACTTTTTCCTTATAAAAACTTATGATGAGGTTTTGAATGGTAATCCTAGTGATCATTGATTATCTCATTGTAGATTCTAGATTAGTTATCTGTTTCATGGATTGAAATTGTGCCTCCATGACGCTTCTCTTCGTGATTTTATGGCATTAGAATTGCAAGATGGAGTTTTTGTAGGTCATTTGGGTCGAGATAATACCTGCATTCTCGTTGATGACCTTCATTGTGGCTCTTCTTAAGAAAGAAATCAAGAAGGCTATCTCTTACTCTTATGCTAGGCAACAAAACCATTGGACTACATACTCCTTCATCTATCCCCCACACTCTCTAAAGAACCTCAATATGGATTTGGTTGTTATGGATAGATTTTCTTAGATAGCACATTTCATCCCTCAAAGCAAGACTACTACGCATCCTATATTGTTAGGACTTCTTTGAGGAAATCGTTAGGGAAAATTGCTTTCATTCTTCCATTTCATCAACATAGAGAAATCAAATTTGTGAGTCACTTTTGGAGGACACTGTAGAGATTATTTGAGACTCACTTGAAGTTTCTGCTGCTTATCACTCTCAATGCAACTTGATGAGAAACTAAGGTACTCTAGGTAACTTTCTTAGATGTCTCCGAATTCAGTTTTACATACTTCTAAATTCCCTTATAGAAATTGTCAATAAGTTTACAAGAAAAGGTGCATATGAAATTGCACATGGGTTATTTCTAAACTATTTTATTTCCTATTGATTAAGTGTTATTGCATGTTCATTCTCAGCCTACTAAATCTCAACCTAGTGAATTTGCTAAAAGTTTTGGTAAACATATTCATTATTTGCATGCTAATGTTCAACTAGAAAATAGAGTAATGAGAACTATAAAATGGGTGCTAATGTACATTATAGGAAGTTAAGATTTTCATGAGGGATGTTATGTGATGGTTTGAATTCATCCCAAAAAGTTCCCAGAATATTCTTATAAAATCTCTTTGCTTGGACTCAAGTTCCTTACTGCAATTTACAACGTTTGAGCTCCAATGCGTATTTGATTGACTTACTAATGTAGATGGCAAGAAAAGGACACAAAAAGATTGAATTATATGATAGGAAGTTCATAGTTTTAGGAAACAATTGTATTATTTTCTGATTTAATTTTAGGGGGTATTTATATAATAAACTCCTAACAAGATAAGGAAACTAAACTATTATCATAATATAATTATAATGTTAGTTTTCTATATATTAATAATGAAAACAACTGAAGATTTACTATCCTAAAAATACCACCTAAATTAAATCCGAAAATAATTAAAATATGAGAAATGCAAGTGTCTCCTAAAGTGTGTTACAAAAACATATAAAGTACCAGCATAATGTATATAAAATCTAACTTATATCCAGGAGGTGGGGAGTTCAAACCTCAGTCCCCAATAGGAGTAATATTACTCGCTGGACAAATTTTGTTTAGTTGAGTTCCACATAAACCAATAATAAAGAATACTTTCATAAGTTAGATATGCATTGAAAGTTAATTTGTCAACTTATTCTTGAACGAAGCTTACTTCTTAGTAAAATGTGGAAAATAATAGAAAAGGTTGCTAAGCGGACTATGCAAACAATGCCTACAGAAACTTTTTACAAAGTACAAGATATTCCAGGAGTGCAAGAATGTGATTGACTCTTTGCATTCCCAGACAGCACGAGTGATCAGAAAATTGAATTTGGCTGAAAATTTTGCATAAGAAGCAATCCACATTCTCGACAAAGCAACATGAAATGCTTACCAGGTAAGTACAGATTTTCTTCTCCCTTTTTGTTAAAATAACATTACGCTAACTATAATTACCGCCCATCTAAAACATATATTAGTGTTTTCTTTTTATTTTTTTTGGTCAGTGTTTTCTAATCCTCAAGCAACCAAGATAGCCCTTGTAATTAACAACCCTTCAATCTTATTTCTTTTACATCTAGATCTCCCCTTCACTTTCAAGAAAGGACCTTGACAGGCATTAGCTCAAGAATCAAAGTTAAAAATTTCTACAGAACCCCGCTTCATCTAAATGCTCTGTGCACAATTACATAGAAAACAAACAAACATAATGCAAACTAACCAAAGTTCTGCAAAGGCAAAACTGAAAATCCTCAAATATCTATCACAAAAAGAAAAATTACAGAATGCCACAAAAATGACTAAAATTACCAACAAAGGTGGCCGTGGCATGGCCTCTAAAGTTAGCAATTTGAGAGTAATAAAAACCCAAATCATATATATATAGACAGAAAAGTGATCACTAATCAGAAAAGCAGAAATTCTAACCTCAATGTGCAGAACCCAATTGCTGGATCCAGATCCAAAGCCCCTTTTAAAATGGTACCCTGGCAAGCTCCCATCCAAACAAACTGCAACAATTACGACAAAAATTGACAGGAAACCATCAATCAATCTTTGAGAAATCCCATCGAATAAAAAAAAAAAAGGAAAGACGGGCGAAAATTCCAATTCCACAATCAAAAATTTCTGAGCAAAGGGAGAGAGAACTAACAGGCGCCCCTATCTTTGGCATTCCGAAGGAGAGTTAATTCGACGAAATCGGAGCTAAGAGGGAAGGTGGATGCAGTAGTTTTAGGGGAGGACTTGAAGAGGAAAGAGAAAGACAAGATTATGAGCGCTAAGCCGACAGCTACTACGACTAAGTCTTCTTTGGTGAATTTCTTCCACCATGCGAGAGCTCGAAGTCTTTGGTTCGCCATGAATTCTATGAGAGTCAGCTGGTTCAGTACTTAAGTATATCAAACAATTTACGTTAGAAACTTCGTTGTGATGTCGATCCCTTTCACCGACGGGAAGGCAGGGATAGAGACCCTCGGATCACATTCACATAATTTAAGGGGTCTTTAATTCTCAATAAAAACTGAGTGATAGCATAAAAGAACAGAATCATCGATTATCAGAATGAAAGATGACAAATTTTGATTGAAGACCCTTAAAATTTAATTTAAGGATTCAAATTAAAATATCTATGATCTATCCATTTAATAGCATATATAGCGAGAGAAAATAGACAGACTCTCTCATTAGTTCAAACTCATTTAAATTGATCAACAAAACTATCACTCAATCACTTTTTTTAAAAATACATCAATCTAGGGCAAAGTGAGAGAAGAGTCAACCTCTATTTCTTCTCAACTAACTTTGTCATTTGGCTTTGAAGTGGATAATTAAGACAATCCGATAAAATTCGAGTGTCTTTGAAGTAGATGGACTGGAGGTCTCAAGGGAAGCTTTCTAGACAGGGGTAGCCTTGGAGTAAGGATAGCCTCGGAGAAAAGTTCAATCTAGTAGAGTCTTGATGTGCCAAAACGCAAGGCTACACCGATCCCGCAAGCGAGTACGCCAAATGCAATTACGAGAGGCTCGGAATGAACTTAGAAATGACCAATGGAATAGTAAACAACAAGGACTAAGCTAATCACTCGTGAGGAGATGATTATCAAGGTGACCAACAGACGATAGGACAAGAACAAGATAAACTAGAACTATCCAAGGATACGAGATATCACCACCAAGGATAAAACTAGGGCACTAACCACACTTAGTGATACAACTATCACCACACTAAGTATAATCATACTCTTCGAACACAGACCTAATTATGCCACTAATAAGACAAGCAAAAGAGAATTTTGGGGTTGAAAGGAGCACGACTCAACTTTACTTAGCATATAGTCAATATCAAAATCATCATCCTTTACAAAGAGAGAGCCCATGTAAATTTATAGGCCTCTTAGCTAGGTTACATCACTCTAATCCCAGGGTTATAAATCCCTTTTACAATCAATGGTTGTGATGTTTTCAAGCAAAATAAAAGGACAAAAATAAGGACAAAAGGTAAATAAATACAGCAGAAAAGGAGGGGGACCACAAAATCGGTAGTGCAAAGTAGTATGGTTCCGAGTCCGGTGACGACTACAATTGTTGTCACCAAATTCTTTTACTTTACGATCCTTAACTTTCCCTTTACGGCTCTGCTGAAGACACCTAGATGATGATCAAGTAGATTTGAGTATATCTACAATCGGTCTAAGCTCGAAGCTGCGGACTTAGAAAAGATCATTTGATTTCGAGCTCGAAGCCGAGGACTCGATCTTATTTTCCTCCGAGTACTTCGACTTGTCGACTCCCTTACTCCAGTCTAAGGAGACAGACAAGTATTTCGAGTGTGGCCAAAACTCCCTTGATGCTGCGTTATCGGCGAAGACCCAGCAATGGTTTCGAGGGCTCCGTAGTAAATTCCGAGGACTCGGAATTATCAATCGGTTCTGGTCGGCTCTTGGTATTAGTTGGGGTTGGGTTTGTGGTGTCCTCCCCAGCTTGAAAAGAATTTGCCCTCAAATTCTCGAGCGAATTATCTTCCAAGTCAGGAGATAAATCAGCAACGTTGAAAGTAGCTGAGACATTGTATTCTCCGGGTAAATTCACCTTATAAGCGTTGTCATTGATTCTCTCAAGTACTTCAAATGGTGCATCCGCCCTTGGCATCAACTTAGACTTGCGCTTGGAAGGAAAACGCTCATTCCTCATGTGGATCCAAACGAGATCTCTGGTTGAAAAACCACCCTTCTGCGGTTTTGTTAGCTCTAGCCTTGTAACTTCAGATTAACTTGCTCAATTCGGCTCCGACTTTCGCATGCAAGTCTCGAATCCGAGCGGCTCTTTTCACGACGTCGGTATGAGGCTTTCCATCAAAAACTCTTGGGGTCGGATCAAGCGGTGACAGAGGTTCCACACCATAAACAATCTTGAAGGGCGAAACATTGGTAGTCTTGTTTGGCGTGTGATTGTAAGCAAACTCGGCATGTGGAAGAAGTTGATCCCACGCCTTAGTATTCGATTTGATTAGCGTTACGAGCAATACTCCCAAAGTTCTGTTTGTAACCTCGGTCGACCATCCGTCCGAGGATGGCAAGTGGTCGTTGTACTTCAACTTCGTTCCCAATTTCTTCCAAAGGGTAACCCGAAATGACTCGAAACTTTGCATCTCTATCCGAGACCATTGTCCTTGGGATCCCATATAGCCTTACCACTTCTCTAAAGTATAGGTCAGCAACCGAGTGTAGCATCATTGGTTTTGTTGCAAGCAATGAAGTGGGCCATCTTAGAAAATCGATCAACAACAACTAGAATATAATCTTTCCCTTTACGAGTCCGTGGTAGACCCGGAACGAAGTCTAGACTTACATCCACCCGGGGCTGATTGGGACGAGTAATGGAGTGTAAAGTCCTTAAGGCGGGGAATGGCTCTTGGCATATTGGCATACAACACATCTCCCGATGATGTCTTGAACATCTTTGTCCATGCTTGGCCGGAAATAAATGCTCCTTGAGCATCTAAGTTGTTTTTTCTCTCCGAAATGGCCAGCAAGTCCTCCGAGAATGGACTTCTCTTATAATAAGCTCTCTTGTGCCGCTGACTAGGCACACACAATCTGATACCCTTGAATAAGTATCCTCCTTGTATTTGGAACTCACCCTTGGGTCGAGTTTGGCATTCTTGGTAGAGGGTTCCAAATTCCTTGTCATCCGCATATAGACTCTTCAAATGTTCAAACCCGAAGACACAAGTTTCTAACCGAAACAACGGTAGATACCTTACGGACAGAGCATCGGTGCCCTTGTTAAGTTGTCCCGATTTGTGTTTGATTGAAAAATGAAAGGTCCGAAGGCACTCAACCCATTTCGTATGCCGTGGGTTCAACTTGCATTGGCCACTGAATGTACTTGAGGGCTTCATGATCCGAGTGCGAGAATGAATTCTTGAGCCACCAAGTAATGATTCAAATACTCTAATGATCGAATGATGGCATAGAATTCATTGTCGTAGGTAGAGTATCTTCGCTTGGTATCACACGACTTCTCACCGAAATAGGCGATGGGACGACCCTCTTAAGTGAGAATCCCACCAATGCCTACACCGAGGCATCACACTCAACTTCGAAAATCTTCTCAAAACTCGGCGAGGGCTAGGACGGGAGCACAGGTCGGTTTTGCCTTGATAGTTTCAAAAGATTTCGAGCTCGAGGTGTCCAAACAAAAGAAGCTGTTTACGAGCACCTCGGTCATAGGGGCGATGATAGTGCTTGAAGTCTTTGATAAACCTCCTATAGAAAGATGCAAGCCCATGAAAGCTCCGAACATCATGTATGCTTTAAGGAGTAGGCCAAGACAGGATAGCCTCAATCTTGCTCTCATCTACCTTTACTCCCTCAATTGAAACAGACATAACCCGTAAATGCGATTTCTAAGCTAAAGAATGAGCATTTCTTCGATTCCGTACGGTTTCGTAAGACTCGGAAATTTCGGTGTTTACTTGCTGGTGAATTAAATTATTAAAAGTTAAGTGAAAGATTCGAAATTATTAAATTAAGTGAATTAGAATTTTTCCGAGTCGAATTAAAAATCCGAGAACCGAAACCAAGCATGGGTTAGCTTATTGGGCTTATTGAGATTGAAGTTGGGCCCAAATTGTCAAGGTCCAAAGCAGAAAATCAAAAGAAAAAGAAAGGAAAATGAAAAAAAGGATGGCTGGCATGGAGGAGGAGCTGTCAAAGATTAAGTAAAGAGAGAAGGGGTCCAATTGAAAGGGAGCGACAAAGCCCATTATGTGTAAGTAGGAAAAGAGGAGAGAGAGTGAGATTGAGACTGAAGAAAAGAATGAGAGGAAGAGGAACAGAGGAAACGAAAGAAGCGAGAGACAAAGGAACGGAAAGCGAGAGGGAGTAGAACGCACGGAGAGAGAGGAAGAGCGAGCGGGAGTAGAAGCGAGAGGAACGCCGGAAATCGGCAGCGGCGGGCCTACCCGAGGACAAGCGGCGGACGAAGGAGAAAGGAAAGAGAAGCGAGAGGGCGAAAGAAGGAGAGTCGAAGTAGAGGAATTGAGGGCAAGAGAGCAACGAGGGCGGCGAAAGGAGGAAGAAGAGGAAGCAAAACCCAATTCGAAATCGAAATTCAATCCTTCCAAAGCCGAAATTCTTAGAACCTCTAAGAATTCAAGGTGAGTAATCTGAATTCATCCTCTAAAATAAAATGAATTAGGTGGATTGAACTTGAATTTGAAGTATGAAATGGGAAACCCTAAGCTAATTGAAGAAGTTAGAGGCCTAAATTCACTAAATTAGCAACTCACGAATCAAAGAGCATGTTGTGATTATGTGATATCTAGTTCTGAATTTGTGATGTTTAAGTATTATTGAGCATGATTATTGAGAATTGGATGAGATTAGCTTGAGCGAGAATTAGGGGAAAAATCGGGAAGTTAAGTTCATGACTTATGTGCAGATTTTCGGTAATTATGCATGCTGTCCGAATTTCTGTGAATTCATGTGTAGCTCAAATTTCTTGAAAATTTTACTGCATCTTCGTGGCAATTTATGGAAATTTCCTGTAAAATTTGGTATGCATTGGATGAGTAGATTGGGAGATATGCAATTTTAAGTGAAAATGTGCTGTTTTGGGCTAAATGAGTAAGCTGAATTGAGAACTGAAATTTAAGAAGTTATGTGGCTAGATTAAAAGATATTTATCGATTAAGGAAAGTTATAGAATCATAAACCACCTATACGCGATATTACGCGAGCATGAAAATGATGAGTTCATTGATTAGGAATCCTAATTGACATGTTTATATGATTATGTGTTTATCTCGAATTACATCGATTATAAATGACATAAGCATGCGTATGTGAAATGAAATGATTGTACTTGAGGGGAACTTGCTTATGTGAATTGCTTGTTTGAAGAAGTTACGCATGAACGTGTTGAGCATGAATTATATGAATTAAGTATATCTTATGTATAAGTAATGAGAAGATATAAGAAAATAAAGAAAACCTAAAAAACTAAAGAAGGGAGAAAGGATTGTGTTATTGATCTAAGATCCCACGAATTAAAGAACCCTCTGAAGCTATGGCCATAGAAGTGTCTCGTCAACCCGAAGCCACGAATTGAATTGCTTCCAAGAATTATTGACGATATGCGTCCTTCGAGAGAAGGGAGGCCGCCTCGAGGCCACGAATTGTTTTGCCTCGAGGCCATGAATTGTATGCCTTCGTGAACCGAGCCCACGAATTGTTTTGGCTCCAAGAACTGGGTCTTTAGAGCGGAACATAAATCTTCTTTCCATTCGAAACTAAGAAGACTTAAAGAATTACGATATGAAGAAACGAATGATCATGCATGACGAACAAGAAAGAATGAATCGATGATTTATGAAATGCATGATTGAACTCAAGAAAAAGAATAAGAGGAAGAATGAATCCTGATTTCGTAAGAAACGAATGCGATAAGAACTAAGATACGAATTACGTGATGAATGATTTACATGATGAATGATTCTATGACTTACTTGCGTAGAAAGATGAATGAAGTATGTTTGATTGAATTCATGAGTAATTGATGTCATTATGTTTCACGGCAAGTTGGCAAGTTTAGAATCTCGCATGTCTTAAGCATGTATGATCCGAATCGCATGTTATGAATGAATTTTGAATTTACGTGTGTTTGTTAATGAATTAATGTGCAAAGTGAAGCTGGGGTTGGGTTTGGGTTATTCATCGGGCTAGTGAGCTCATGACCTCACCAACATTTCAGCTATAGAAGTTAAGACTCGCGAGAGTTGCCTTTGGCTTTCGAAATAGCAATTGGATAGGAGATGCCGGACTTACTACTTGTTTATTTGTCTTTTGTTTGTAAAGATGTTGTAAAGATCGGTTGTATGTAAACTTAAGTTTTGACCATGAATACAAAAGCCTTATGTGATTACTCCGAGCGTGTGGCTCATTGAGTACTGTGTTGTGTTACTCCGAGCGTGTGGCTCGTTGAGTATGTGTTGTGTGAAGACTCGAGACATCGATCAACGCATTTCGAGTTGCATTAAATGAATCAGGTATAACCATCTCATACTTATAGAGTTTTGATTCCAAGGCATTCTCTGTATCTTAGAAACTTCTCTGAGTGGAATGGTATCTTCTCTAAGTGATACGGCTTTTACTTCTTATATTTCTTGCTTATCTATAAGTGACTCGAAAAGCGGTTCTTTGTTACGAGTCCCTCATCACTCAGATTTATCGCGAGATTGAGTGAACTAGTATTTCGTCTTTTCTCACTCGAGAATCGACTTCGATCTTAAGCTCTATTACGTTATAGTCGGTGATTTCTTAGTCCGTTCAATACTTGAGTACGTATCAAGTTATTTCACTCTAATATTCATTATATATCTTGATCTATCGCTTAGACTAAGTTAGATGGAATTTTGAGTTACATGGTTTTTAGACTCGGAAATTCCACTTGTCTTCGACTCGAGATAATTAGTTGTTTAATTATCATAATTACTTTATTATACGTGTCTAATCTTGGACCAAAGTATCTTATACTTTGAGAACCAAAATTGTTTTACTTTTGTAGGTTATTCAAACGAGGATACACCTTTTTCAAACCACAAAAGTAGCCGAGCTTCAAAGCGTCAAATCACCGGCGAGACATGGCTTTTCACCTTCTCCGATCCATTCCCAGAAGATTGTGTCGGGTGCATGCGTTTCCAAATCCGGAAAACTAGAACGTTAAGCTTAACGGTGGTTTCCACCTTACCTTTCGAGACACCGCCGGTGGTTTTGGGACTTCCAGAGAGTTAAACCGTTATCCAACGTTCACATTACAACGGATACTTTACGAGTGACTCGAAAGCTTACGTCAACGGTCACAGAAGACTCTCGGTCAGCGAGATGAAGATAACGGCTACTCTGCTCGGTTATCTATAAATAGAAGCCACCTCACAAGACTTGAAGATTGCTGAATATATTGTTAATACACATACTTGCTCAAAGTCTCTGTATACACTCTCAATCTTCTACTTACAACTCCCAATCTGTAATTCATTACTTTACGAGTTGTAAGGTCTTGTACTCGATTATAAACACTTTCTTACTTTCTCTGTAAGGTCCCTTGACTAAGCTGTATGGGTAAACTCGGCTTAGTTGTCCCTAGCTGTAAGGGTTATCTCAGCTAGGAAGTACTAGATCGAGATAAGGGAATTTCGAGTCTAGGAAAACTTGTATAGAGTTGTCTAAGGGAGCAACTCGGGTTCGATCGGTTCACGGTATTTTGTGGACTCAAAATAGTGGATTTGACTTCGTGCTTGGATTAGCACGGTTCGTGGTTTTACGCCCGAGGAGGGTTTCCACGTAATTTCTAAGTGTTGTCTTTACGAGTTCATTCTAGACTCGGATTGTTATACTTCTTCGCTTGATCTGCTTATTTATTCTTGATAGCATTTCTGAGTCCATATATTTCGACCCTGCTAATTGACTCGGAACCTGTCCTTGTCTCTTCTTTATCAAAAGAGTTAAAGGTTTCACGAAAAACTTCCATCACCGTATTCACCCCCTCTAGGGTGACTCGAGACTCTCCACTGAGCAAACCTTCAATTGGTATCGAGCCTAGCCTTTCGAAAGGATCTAACCATCCAAAGGTCTAAAGATCAAATGGCTCGAGAACAACGGAGAGTTCGATGAAGGAAGATCTTCCAACGAGCCACCAAAATTCAAAGGATCAAACTTTGGGCATTGGAAGAAGCTTATGGAATGTTTCCTCATGGATCATGATGAAGATGTATGGGAAATCATCCGACAAGGAAATTACATTCCAATGAAGACAGAGGAATTAGAATCATTCCCAAGACAAAGGCTGAATTCACTCCAGGCGAAGCAGAGAAGTTCAGAAAGAACTTCAAGGCAATGAACATTCCGATGTGCGCCATTAGCTCGGAGGAATACAATCGGGTGTCGCACTGCGACACAGCAAAAGAAGTGTGGGACACACTTGGTCAACACTTATGAAGGCACAAGCCGGGTCGGACAAGCGAAGATTAGTCAATATCTTCATAAATACGAGCTATTCAAGATGGAGCCGAGAAGAGAACATTACTCGAGATGTTTATTCGGTTTACTGAGATTACCAACAATCTCAAGTCTCCGGGTAAGAAGATCACACACGAGGAAATGTGCAGAAAGATACTCGAAGTCTACCCAAAAGAAGATGGGGTCCGAAGGTGGCTGCCATAGAGAAGCTCGGAACCTCTCACTCTTAAAGCCGAGGCGAGCTCATCGGAAAGCTTCTAACTCACGAAATCCATCTAGAAGAAGAGGATGCTGAGGGCGGTACCAAAAGGAACATAGCACTAAAAGCCTCGAGAATCCAAAGAAGCAAATGCGAGCTCTTCGACTCGGAAGACGATCCCATGGCACTCATTGCAAGAGGATTCAAGAAAATGATGAAGCACAAAAGATGGGACAAAAGGCCAAAAGAAGAATTCTACAAGAAAGATAAGAAAGACGAGAAAAGGTAAGTTTTCTTCTCCTTCAAAGTTATCTTTATCTAAGAATTCTAGGTGTTTCGAGTGTGGCGACAAAGACCACATAGTCAAAGACTGTCAGAAAAGGAAAAGGGACAGAAAGAAGAAGAAGGCCATGATGGCAACATGGAGCGATGAGGATTCATCGAGAAGATGATGAGGACTCGAGACGACTCGAAATGTCCGATGGCAATTTCTGACTCGGAAGGCTGAAAAGGAGTCGGACTCGGACTCGAGACAATGAGGAAACTAATCCTCAAGAGGTAATTGATTACTTCCTCAAATTCTCCAAAGTTGATTTAGCCAAATACATTTTTACTTTGGAAGAAAAGTCCAATTCGACTCTTCCCATTTCAAAGAACAACTTGAGTCAATTTCTTACGAGAGCAATTCTTTGAAAAACGAATTGGAAAAGCTGAGACTCACACTCGAGAGAACTCAAGACTAGTGCTCAAACAAATGAGGCTGAGTCCGAGTTACTCGAGGAAAGAAAATGAGCAACTAAAACAGAAGCTCACTGAGTCTCAAGATCTGATTTTAAAATTTACTCAAGGTCAGAAAAACCTTGACATGCTCTTAGGATCACAATGTGTCTCCTTTCGAAAAGAAGGTCTTGGTTTCAACAAAGAAGAGGAATCCAATTCCTACTCGGAAGCTGTTTAAAAATGATTCCGAAGCTGTGAAGTTCGGGAAAGCTGAGCATGGTCCCATTCACGAAATGAAGGAAGGACTAAGCCCGGAACTGTTTACAAAAGAAACCATTCTCTCCTGTTTCAAAAGGAAAAGTTTTCAAAAAGAAAGAGACACGAGACTCGGTTCTCCGAGAGGAAGACTCGAGAATCGAGACGAAACCCAAAGTCATTCAAATCTGGGTTCCAAAACACCTTCTTCCTCAGAAAAGGACCACGGTAAGGAGTGTTCTTGGGTTCGTTAGAGGAAATGAGAAGGGTTAGACTCTCTTTGTTTTGCGGGTCACTCGAGAAGAGATCGAAAGGACATTGGTACCTTGACGGTGGATGTTCACGCCATATGTCGGGAGATGCGGGACTCTTCTCTGAGTTGGAAAAACATAAAGGAGGAAAGGTCACATTTGGAGATGATAGCAAAGGCAAGATAGTGGGGATTGGCAAGATTGGAAAAGGAAGCAATCTGGTTAGTCCAGTCTACCTTGTCAAGGGATTAAAGTATAATCTACTCAGCATCTCTCAACTATGTGACAAAGGTCAAGAGGTAAGATTCACTCGGACCAATTGCACTATTTCGATGTCACTACCAAAGAGATCAAGCTTTCGGGTAAGAGATCGGGTAATACTTACATCATTCCTCTTTCGACCCAAGTCGGAATTTATCTTGCTTAAAAGCATCTCTCCATGATGATTCATGGACTTGGCATCGTAGATTAGGCCATATTAGCATGCATACTATCAAGAAACTGGCATCTAATGGTCTAGTTAGGGGTTTACCTAACTGTGTTTTTGAGAAAGACAAAGTATGTGAAGCATGCACCGAGAGGAAACAAGTCGAGATCTTCATTCAAATCTCTGAAGACGGTTTCCACATCCAAAGTGCTTGAATTACTACATATGGACTTATGTGGTGAAATCCTCGTGAAGAGTCTCGGAGGTAAATCTTACATACTTGTTGTTATTGATGATTATTCACGATTTACATGGGTGTGTTTTCTTAAGCACAAAAATGAAGCTTTCAAGGAGTTCAGCAAGCTCTGCAGAAAAATTCAAGTTGAGTCTCGGACTCGAGATCCGGAGGATTCGAACTTACCATGGAAGGGAGTTCGATTACTCAGAATTCTCGAGTTACGTGACAAAAGTGGAATCTCTCACAACTTCTCAGCACCCAGAACTCCTCAACAGAATGGAGTAGTAGAGAGAAAGAACAGAACCCTTGAAGAAATAGCAAGGACAATGATGATTGAGCACAACTTGTCTTACTTATTTACAGGCGAGAAGCGATCAACACGACTAACTACACTTTGAATAGATGCCTCATCGGACCCATTACGAAGAAAACACCTTATGAGCTCTACAAAGGGAAGAAGCCAAATATTTCCTACTTCGGACCATTCGGGTGTAAGTGCTTCGTTCACAACAATGGTAAGGATCACTCGACCAAGTTTGACGCTCGGTCGAGATGAAGGTATTTTTATAGGTTACTCCACTCATAGCAAAGCTTATCGCATTTTCAATAAGAGAACTAACAAAGTGGAGGAAAGCATCCACGTAGTGTTTGATGAGCTTGAACAGGAGAAACCAAGTGAGTCTTCATACTCAGAACTAAAGCTCAGAAGAGATGATGACGAAGACGAGCTCACAAAGACTCGGACTCAACACGCTCGGAATGAAGTCACTCCGAACGAGGAAACTCGGAATGAGACAATTCAAGAGCTCGCTCGGAACGAACAAGTTAATGAAGAGGATCACTTAGAACAAGCTTACGAAGATCAAGCGGCTCAGCCCACAAACCTCGTAAATCAAAGAACTAGTAAAACATTCAAATTTATTTCCAGTCATCCCCAGAAAACATCATTTTCGATATCAACAGTGGGGTAAGAACTCATTCCTCTCTTCAAAATCTATGTGCATTCACTGCATTCATTTCATTAACTGAACCCAAAAATGCACTAGAGGCCCTTAATGAACCTGAATGGGTAGAGGCCATGCAAGAGGAACTCAATCGGTTTGAAAGAAACCAAGTCCGGACTCGACCAACCGACCTTCGACCACCCGGTTATAGGAACCAAATGGGTTTTCAAGAACAAAGCTGGATGAGGGTGGTGTGGTAGTCGAAACAAAGCTAGACTTGTGGCTCAAGGTTACAATCAAGAAGAAGGAATTGATTGTGGGGAAACCTTTGCACCTGTAGCGAGAATCGAAGCTATTAGAATACTTGTTGGCATTCGCATCCAGCATGCATATTAAATTATATCAAATGGATGTTAAGTGTGCATTTCTCAATGGTTTTATTGAAGAAGAAGTCTATGTCGAGCAGCCTCCTGGTTTTGAAAACTCGGAATTTCCAAATCATGTTTTCAAACTTCAAAAGGCTCTCTATGGTCTTAAACAAGCACCTCGAGCTTGGTATGAAAGACTAAGTAGCTTCTTGGTTCAAAATGATTTTAAAAGAGGTCGAGATCGACAAGACACTCTTCATAAAGACCAAGGGAAAGATTTCCTTATTGTTCAAATCTATGTTGATGATATTATTTTCGGTGCTACTAATGAGTTTACGTGTCGAGAATTTTACGAGTTGATGAGTCAAGAATTCCAAATGAGCATGATGGGAGAACTTAATTTCTTCCTTGGTTTACAAATCAAACAAGACAAGGATGGGATCTTTGTCCATCAATCTAAGTATACCAAGGAACTGCTGAAGAAATACAAACTTCAAGATGCAAAGCACGCATCTACACCTATGAGCGAGCAGTATAAAGCTTGACTCGGACAAGAAAGGTAAAGCAATAGATCGAAACTCTATCGAGGTATGATTGGATCTTTGCTATATCTCACTTCAAGTAGGCCGGATATAATGTTCAGTGTTTGCCTATGCGCAAGATTTCAAGCTAATCCAAAAGAATCACATCTCACTGCGGTGAAGAGAATATTCGAGATATCTTGCGAGGCACTCGGAATTTAGGTCTATGGTATTCCAGAGACTCGGAAGCCGACTCTCACTGGATACTCGAGACGCGGACTACGCAGGATACAAAGTTGATCGAAAGAGCACATCCGGAGCGTGCCAATTTACGGGTCAATCCCTAATATCTTGGCATTCAAAGAAACAGAACTCGGTAGCTCTATCAACCGTTGAAGCTGAATATATTGCAGTTGGAGCTCGTTGCGCTCGGATTCTATGGATAAAGCAACACTTGAAAGATCTTGGACTATCATTCAAATCAGTACCAATCAAGTGTGACAACCAAAGCGCAATTAGCATCACCAAGAACCCTGTCCATCATTCGAAAACAAAGCATATCGAGGTCGGATATCACTTCTTACGCGATCACTTAGAAAAAGGTGATATTGAACTTGAGTTCATTCCTACTAATCTTCAATTAGCTGATATTTTTACTAAGCCTCTTGGTGAAGATCGGTTTTGCTTTATTCGGAATGAGCTTGGTATGTTAAATGCTTAATTATATGCTATTCATTGCATAATTACGTGTTATGGTTTTCTTTTTTAACCATTAGCTCGGTTGATTCGGTGATCTTGGGTTATTAGTTATTTCGTGTTTCGAGTCACTCGAAACCAATGCGAGTCAAACTCGGACGTAGAGAAACTTGGACTTCAAATTTTTGAAACTATCTCTAGAAGCAGTGGAGAGTTTTGGATCATATTTTCAAATCTTTCTCTCTCTCTCTCTCTCTCTCTCGCGCTGTGATCGAGATATTAGCCATGGATTTCTAACCGCTGAAATCTTAACCGTTGAAGAGAACCGTCACACCGGTCTTCGATGGTCGATGGACAAGCCGAGTCGAACGGAGTTATGCTTAACGGATAGTTGACGGACTTCTATTTTTTTCTATAAATAGTGCCTACTCATCTTCGTCTCGGTATTCTACATTCCATCTCTCTCAAACGAAACTTTTCGCGGAAGATTTCTACGTGAACAGTCATCCTTGAACTTCGCAAGCGTCGAAGTCGCGATGACTTCTTTGAAAAATACGCCAAAGAGTTCCCCGAGTCCCGGAAAAACTTTTACGTGACTCGGTTGAAGTCGAAGCTCGCCTTACGTGCTATCTCGCTGATGAGAACCTTTTTCTCACAGCATTCCAGCAAGGAGAACCCCAACTCCAAGCACCTCAAAGCTCTCTTTGACATTCTTGAGGGCTACGAAGTAGACCTCTTCCCCTCCATCATTGAGCGGATGGCCGCTGTGCCGGCTCAACTTCAATCAAAGAAGAACACCTCCCTTCGCTTTCGGTGCTCTTCGACCCTTGTCTTCAAACAATTCCAAGTTCCTCTCCCCTCGGACCCAAACGCTGTGTTCGAGGGTGTCGTTGTTGTCGGCAAGAAGGAGCTGCAGGGGTACGGATACCAGGAAGCTGAACTCGGTGTGCGGGTGCATAACTCGGAGCCGAGGCCCCCTTCTCCGCCTCGGACTCGAAATCAACCCCTCTCTCTCTCCCCTCTCCACTTGGTGGTGCCTCCACCTCGGGTGCTTCCAAATCTCTCTTTGCTTTTTTGTCCACCGCTTTTATGGACAAAATCGGCTCCGTGTCCTCCGATTTCGGGGACATGCTCCGGTCTTTCAAAC
This sequence comes from Talinum fruticosum, assembly GCA_021018815.1. Taxonomy (NCBI): domain Eukaryota; kingdom Viridiplantae; phylum Streptophyta; class Magnoliopsida; order Caryophyllales; family Talinaceae; genus Talinum; species Talinum fruticosum. The sequence continues at coordinate 3,974,216 of JAITYX010000010.1, read as the reverse complement.
TTGTCCTCCAAAATCTGACCATTAACCAAAAGACCGGCCAATCCCAAATCCGAGAGCAGCAGTCTCTTGTTCTTGAGATGAGGGCACTTGGTGAAGAAGCGGCGAGGAGCCGATCGAGCTCCTCGGAGAGAAAAGGTCCAAGGCGGCTCAGGACCGGGGTGACTCGAGCACGCGTCAAGCGTCTTCCAGCCCGAGTTCGACCTCCTCGGACAGCGGGGATGAAGAAGAAGAAGGCTGCAGATGCGAAGCGGCAGACGCCGAGGAACTCGCGGCCGAGGCAGGACCATCCGGGCAAGGGGAGGAACACCACGAAGAAGCAGTTGGAACTGGCGAGGGTCGGCCTGCTCGCAAGCTCAAATAGTCTGTACTCGGCTCGGACAGCGATCCGGGTGGGTCGAAGGACCTAGCTACACCAGCGGGTCGAGCGAGCAGCCCCTCCAGCTCCCGAGGTTGCAAGGGCGAGAACCCTCGATCCACTCACCCCGGGTCAGCCACTCGGAGCCGAGCCCACGACGATCGTACCGGTTCTCCGTCCGCCGCGCTCAAGCACATCGTCAAGATCTTACCAGCGCGGCGAACCTCCGCTCCCTCCGCCTCCACTCGAAATCTCCCTCTCCCTCGTAGGCGCCATGCATTGTGTCACAATGCCAAAGTCTGCCAGATTCTTCTTCTTTACGAGAGATTTCTATTTCTTTTGTCCAGGACATCTAAGTTGCACTATTTGTTCTTTTCTTCCCTTCTTTTTGTTGTTTTTTCTGAAAGGCAAGGGGAGAAATAGAGTCGGACAAACTTGTTGTCTAGTTTAGGGGAGTCTTCCCTTTCAATATATGTAATTTTGTTAAGTTCAATGAATTAATGCTTTCTCTTCTATGATTTACTGTGTTTACAATCTTTACGAGTTAACATTATCTCATTATTAAGCATATTCTTACTTTATGCTCGATTGTTTACGTTATGCTCCGATACACTAAGTATACTTTACTCAATTTCTTTTATGAGCAACTATTCGAGTCGGATCTTTTTCACTAACAAAGTTCCTGTCTAAGTATGGAATGCCTTTCATCAAAAAGGGAGATTGAAGACTCGAGACATCTGCTCAACGCATTTACGAGTTGCATTAAATGAATCGGGTATAACCATCTCATACTTATAGAGTTTTGATTCCAAGGCATTCTCTCGTATCTTAGAAACTTCTCTGAGTGAAATGGTATCTTCTCTAAGTGATACAGCTTTTACTTCTTATATTTCTTGCTTATCCGTAAGTGACTCGAAAACTGGTTCTTTGTTACGAGTCCCTCATCACTCAGATTTATCGCAGATTAAGTGAACTAGTATTTCGTCTTTTCTCACTCAGAATCCGACTTCGATCTTAAGCTCTATTACTGTTATAGTCAGTGATTTCTTAGTCTGTTCAATACTTAGTCTGTATCAAGTTATTTCACTCGATATTCATTATATATCTTGATCTATCGCTTAGACTAAGTCAGATGGAATTTTGAGTTACATGGTTTTTAGACTCGAAATTCCACTTGTCTTCCGACTCGGATAATTAGTTGTTTAATTATCATAATTACTTTATTATCTCGTGTCTAATCTTGGACCAAAGTATCTTATACTTTGAGAACCAAAATTGTTTTACTTTTGTAGGTTATTCAAACGAGGATACACCTTTTTCAAACCACAAAAGTAACCGACTTCAAAACGTCAAATCACCAGGCAGACATGGCTTTTCACCTTCTCTGCTCCGAGTCCCGGAAGATTGTGTCGGGCTGTCTGTTTCCAAATCTGGAAAACTGGAACGTTAAACTTAACGGTGGTTTCCACCTTACCTTTCGAGACACCGCCGGTGGTTTTGGGACTTCCAAGAGAGTTAAGCTGTTATCCAACGTTCACATTACAACGGATACTTTCGAGTGACTCGTAAAGCTTCGTCAATGGTCATAGAAGACTCTCGGTCGGCAGATGAAGATAATGGCTACTCTGCCTGGTTATCTATAAATAGAAGCCACCTCACAAGACTTGAAGATTGCCGAATATATTATTAATACACATACTTGCTCAAAGTCTCTGTATACACTCTCAATCTTCTACTTACAACTCCCAATCTATAATTCATTACTTTCGAGTTGTAAGGTCTTGTACTCGATTACAAACACTTTCTTACTTTCTCTGTAAGGTCCCTTGACTAAGCCGTAAGGGTAAACTCGGCTTAGTTGTCCCTAGCTGTAAGGGTTATCTCAGCTAGGAAGTACTAGATCAGATAAGGGAATTTCGAGTCTAGGAAAACTTGTATAGAGTTGTCTAAGGGAGCAACTCGGGTTCGGTCGGTTCACGGTATTTTGTGGACTCAAAATAGTGGATTTGACTTCGTGCTTGGATTAGCACGGTTCGTGGTTTTCCGCCCCGGGAGGGTTTCCACGTAATTTCTAAGTGTTGTCTTTCCGAGTTCATTCTAGACTCGGACTCGTTATACTTCTTCGCTTGATCTGCTTATTTATTCTTGATAGCATTTACGAGTCCATATATTTCGACCCTGCTAATTGACTCGGAACCTGTCCTCATCTCTTCTTTATCAAAAGAGTTAAAGGTTTCACGAAAAACTTCCATCACCGTATTCACCCCCTCTAGGGTGACTCGGACTCTCCCCGAGCAAACCTTCATTGTGTTACTCCGAGCATGTGGCTCGTTGAGTTTAAGATTGCGAATCGTGCAGGGTCGGGGCTTTAAGTCTATGGGATTAACCTTATTATAGAGGAAACTCAGTCGAAATTTTTCGAAAAACCATCGAAAACCTAGAACCTCGCTTCCGCCAATCCAAGAAAGGGTTATTAACCCCAAGTTGAGATCTTAAGCAGCCTTAGGGGTTCCTCTTGGGAACCCTGGCATGTAATACTCCTAGGGTGGGTCTAGGGGTGTTACGGTTTCTCTCTCTCTAGCAGTTGGACAATGCATGCGAGGTGGTTAGAATGTTCCCTCTCATTCCGATCGTAGATCGAATGTCATCAAAATAGACCACAATGAATTTCCCGATGAATGGTCTAAACATCTGATTCATGAGTCGCATGAACGTGCTTGGAGCATTGGTAAGACCAAAAGGCATAACAAGCCACTCGTATAAACCTCTTTTGGTCTTAAAAGCAGTTTTCCATTCATCTCCTTCTCTCGATTCCGATTTGATAATATCCACTTCGAGGTCAATCTTAGAGAAGACCTTAGAACCATGTAGCTCATCCAAAATATCTTCAAGTCGTGGTATAGGATGCCTATACTTGATGGTGATCTTGTTAATGGCACGACTATCTATACACATCCTTATAGAACCATCCTTTTTAGGTATCAACAAGGCTGGCACAGCGCAAGGACTCTTATTCACTCTCACGGACCTTTAGACACCAACTCCTCAACTTGCCTCTGCACTTCGAGGTGTGTTTAGGGTTCATTCTGTAGGATGGTTTGTTTGGCAATGTAGATCCTGGGATAAGGTCAATGTGGTGCTTGGATATCTCTTTTGGGGGTAGGCCAAGAGGTATCTCATCGGGAAAAACATGGGTGTACTTGGGTGATAAGTGTTTTAGCTAGTGGGTGTCGGAGTTACGAGGACTCGGAATTATCCCGACTCAAAAGGATCAATTCTCTCATGGGTCCGAGTTCATGATGCATGGACAACGAGATAGGCTTCCCTAGGGTCGAAGTAACTCGGATAGATTGGGTGTCCGAGGAGGCTTGGCTTTAGGCGGTTGTGAAGGGTCAAGTGGGGCTAAAGTTATTTTCTTGCCATTCCGAGTAAGAGTGTATGTGTTTTTGAACCCATCATGCATAACTCTATGATCAAATAACCAAGGTCTACCCAACAGTAAGTGACATGCATCCATAGGTATAGCATCACACCATATATCATCAAAATAAAACTTCCCAATACTTGAAAGATATTAGGTAACGAGAATTAACTCTAAGGCCCTTACCTTGACTCAGCCATTATATGTTGTAGGGGTGAGGGTGCAACTCGGTTTGTAACTGAAGCTTCTCTACCATGCTTACAGCGATAATAATCGAACAAACTTTCCCTTTAATGGTTCCCCTTGTGCGGAATATATTCTCTCCTTGAGCCTCACTTGGATCCTTATATCCACTCAAGGCTCTCACGATCACAAGTAGTTCTCCTTCATCGGCCTCTTCAACAATCTCTTCTATGCCCTCAGCAAGGCATAGCTCTCCTTCCGGCTCATACTCATCCCATATGGGTTCATCACTCTCGGTAATAGTGATGACCCTTCGATTTGGGCACTCGAAGCAAAGTCTCCAAATCCCCGACACTTAAAACACTTGTGGCTCGACCAGCATAAGGTTTGTTCCGAGTCCGAGTCCGAATAGTAGGGTGCTTAGACTCGGAAGCGAGTTTCGGGGCAGCGAGACTTAGACTGAAACAGAGGGTTAGAATAACCCTTGCCAAACCGAGTTGGCTTTGGTGGTTGAGTCCTAGAGACTTCTTTCTTGAAGGTTCCGACCTTCTTTTGTTGCTCCACCTTATGTGCCGGAAGACACACCTCATCAAAGGTTGAGTACTGCTTGCAGCTCAACAACATTAGCATACCTTGGGTCAAGTCCTCCAAGATACCGACTATGGTTTGATCTTCCGACTCCGAAGATCGCATTTAATCATTAGCCTTTCGAACTCTCGGGTATACTCCTCTACACTCATCGGACCTTGTTGTAGGTTGTGCAACTTAGAATAGTTGTCTTGGATGTATGTTGGGGGTAGAAACCGGGCTTTCGGCTTGGACCTCATCTTCTCCCAAGTTTTGATCTTAGGTGTCCTCCGAACGGCACGCTTCTTCTCTAGATTTGCCCACCAGGTTGAGGCAAATCCTCTAAGCTTGATAGCAACAAGCTTTACCTTCTTTTCATCTTTTACCTCTTTGTAGTCAAAGATTCTTTCAACTATTTGCAACCATTCCGAAACTCATCCGGGTTAAGGCGACCTTCAAACTCGGGATTTCAACTTTGAAATTTGAGTTGGGTCGGGGTGATTAATCCCTTTTCCCTCTTCTTCCTCTTCTTTGCTCACGCTCATTGGAAGAAGCAAAGGGATTGCTTGTCCCCATCATCATCCCCGTGTGAGTGGGTATGAGGTGGTGAGCTGGGTGGTGACTCTTCTAACTCATGCTTCTTCTTCTTCATCATATCTCCAAGTTGCTTTTTCGGATATATGTTACGGGCACGCATCTCATCATAGTTGTTCATGAGCATATCAAAACGTTCGTCCAATGTCATGCTTCCACTCATTACTGGTTTATGGGTTCTTTGTGGACTGATGTGTTTGGGGCAAAAAGGGTTGTGTTTGGGGTTAAGGAAGCTCAGCCTAGGAAAGGCTCCAAAGCTCGATACCAAAACCGATGTGCCAAAACGCAAGGCTACACCGATCCTGCAAATAGAGTGCGCCAAGTGCAATTCGAGAGGCTCGGAATGGACTTAGAAATGACCAATGGAACAGTAAACAACAAGGACTAAGCTAATCACTCGTGAGGAGATGATTAGCAAGGTGACCAGCACCGATAGGACAAGAACAAGATAAACTAGAACTATCCAAGGATACGAGATATCACCACCAAGGATAAAACTAGGGCACTAACCACACTTAGTGATACAGCTATCACCACACTAAGTATAATCGGAATCTTCGGATCACAGCCTAATTATGCCACAAATTAGATAAGCAAAAGAGAATTTTGGGGTTGAAAGGAGCACGTCTCAACTTTACTTAGCATATATCCAATATCAAAATCATCATCCTTTACAAAGAGAGAGCCCATGTATATTTATAGGCCTCTTAGCTAGGTTACATCACTCTAATCTAAGGGTTATAAATCCACTTTTACAATAAATGGTTGTGATGTTTTCAGCAAAATAAAAGGACAAAAACAAGGACAAAAACAAGGACAAAAGGTAAATAAATACGAGTAGAAAAGGAGGGGGACCACGAGAATCGGTAGTACAAAGTAGTACGGTTCGAGTGCAGTGACAGCTACAATTGTTGTCACCAAATTCTTTTGCTTTCCGATCCTTAACTTTCCCTTTCCGGCTCTGCTGAAGACGCCTAGATGATGATCAAGTAGATTTGAGTATATCTACAATCTGGTCTAAGCTCGAAATTGCGGACTTAGAAAATATCATTTGATTTATGAGCTCGAAGCGAGGACTCGAAAAAGATCTCTTGTCTTATTTTCCTCCGAGTACTTCGACTTGTCCGACTCCCTTACTCCTGTCCGAGGAGACAGACAAGTATTTCGAGTGTGGCCAAAACTCCCTTGATGCCTACGTTATCAACGAAGACCCAGCAATGGTTTCGAGGGCTCCGTAGTAAATTATGAGGACTCGAAGTATCAATCGGTTTTGGCTGGCTCTCGGTATTAGTTGGGGTTGGGTTTGTGGTGTCCTCCCCATCAAGTCTTCTACTAATTATAAAGTTAGATCATATTAGTTACGGGATAAAGTTAGTGTGGAAGGCGGGTGAAGAGTAATAGCGGTTTGCAGAGAAGTTTCCATTGAGTTTTAATGAGAAGTAGTAAACATCATTTTAAGAGTTTAAGTAGACAAATGTCACGAAACAGATGGTACTATATTTCCCTTTCATTGCTCAACTCGCCTCTATGGAGTAAGTCATCTTAGCGTTTACGCCTCTATGGATTAAGTCATCTTAGCATTTAAGTTATTTGTCATAAACACTAATATTCAGGAAGTATTTAGGGACCTTTGCGAGATGTTTTTGGCTTGCCCTTGTATATCAACCTCTATGTTTTACCTTTGCATTGCATTTTTCCTTTTCTCGTCACTTGATTTTTAGTCCATTTCCACCGTGCAAAACCTTAATTGTTCCCAAAACTTTTTCTATCCCCGACTCGCAATACTCATTTCTATTATGGATTCTAGAGAGGAAGTTAAAAGATGGTGGAAATAGTAGTGACAGGGAAATTCTTTGATATTAAACAGTGGATAGCACAAGAGATTCAACATACTATCGATGCAGCACGGACAACAAGAGATAGAATTCAAGTCTCTTCTTTTGGTGCATTTTTTCTGTTCCACTCGTACCAATCCCGAAGATAGAGATGACCTAGTCTTATTAAAACACATTAGTCTCCAAGGTTCACTACTTGTGCTTAAGCCTTATTCTTTGGATACTTGGCCACAAAGTATTGATGTAAAGAATGTATGATTGTGGGTGTCTCTTTTCACTACGGAACATCTCAAGTGGCGTTAGAACCGGGTGGGGTGTTTGAGGAGGTTTTTACCTAGGTTTTTGTGAGACCCCGAAATTTCGGGTGTTTGCTTGCTAGTAAATTAAATTATTAAATTAAGTGAATTAGAATTTTTCCGAGTCGGAATTAGAAACCCGAGAACCGAAACCGAGCATGGGCTAGCTAAATTGGGCCTTGAGAAGCTAGTTGGGCCCAATTAAAAAAAAAAAAAAAAAGGGATGAGGAATGAAGATTGCTTGGCGATGACGAGGAGCTGTCAAGTTTAAGCAAAGAAAGAGAGGGGGTCTAATTAGAAATAGGCAGACAAAGCTATTAGGTGTGATTAGGAGATTAGGAGAGAGAGTGAGGCTGGAATTAGGATTGAGAACAAAAGGAAAGGGAACGAAGGAGCAGAAGGAGGGAAAGAAAAGGGACGGGAAAGCAGAGCAAGGGAAAGCAAGAGAAGGGAGATCGGGCGAGGGCGAGCAGAGCGAAGCGAGAGAGCGAGGGAGGCCGGTGGCCGCCTGAACGGCAAGGGCGCCGTCGCCGGTGGGCAAGGGAGAGAGGGGGCTCGGGAGGCCGAGCAGAGCAAAAGCGAAACGAGGGAAAGCGAGAGGGAGCAGAACGCACGGAGGGAGAGGAAGAGCGAGCGGGCGCGGAACGAGAAAACGCCGGAAGCCGGCCGCAGGCGGGCACGGCGAGCCCGAGGACAGGCGGCTGGACGAAGGAGAAAGGAAAGGGGAGCGAAGGAAAGAAGAAGCAGAGCAGAGACAAAAGCAGAGGCAGAAGCGAGAGAGGAAGCGAAAGGGACGAAGAACCGAAGCGAGAGATAGAGCGAAGAGAAAGCAAAACCCAAATCGAAACCCAATCGAAACCCTGTAGAACTGAATTCTTAGAACCTCTAAGAATTTAAGGTGAGTAATCTGAATTCATCCTCAAGAAATAAAATGAATTAGGAGGATTGAACATGAATTCGAAGCATGAAATTGGAACCCTAAGTTAATTGAAGAAGTTAGAGGCCTAAATTCACTAAATTAGCCACTCACGAATCAAGAGCATGTTGTGAATTTGTGATGTTTATCTAGTTCTAAAATTGTGATGTTTAAATACGATTGAGCATGATTAGTGAGAATTGAACGGGATTAGCTTGAACAGAATTAGGGAGAGAAATCGGGAAGTTAACTTCATGATTCGTATGCGAATTTTCGATAAATAAGCATGCTTGTCAGAATTTCGTGAATTCATGTGTAGCCCGAAACTCCTGAAACTTTTACTGCAGCTTCCTGATGATTTATGAGAATTTCTGTAAAATTTCGTATGCATTGGATGAGTAGATTGGGAGATATGCAATATTAAGTGAAAATGTTACTGTTTTGGGCTAAATCGCATATAAGTGAGTAAGCTGAATTAAGAGCCGAGATTTAAGAAGCTTTGTGGCTAGATTAAAAGATATTCATTGATTAAGAAAAGTTATAGAACCATTAACCACTTATACGCGATGTTACGCGAGCATGAAAACGATGAGTTCATTGATGAGGAATCCTAGTTGGCATGTTCATGTGATTAAGTGTTTATCTTGAATTACATCAATGATAAATGACATAAGCATGCGTATGTGATATGAATGGATTGTGTTGGAGTCGGAACTTGCTTATGTGAATTGCTTGTTTTGAAGAAGTTACGCATGAACGCATTGAGCATGAGTTATATGAATTAAGTGTATCTTGTGTATAAGTAATAAGAAGATAAGAAACATAAAGAACTAAAGAAGGGAGAAAGGATGTGTTATTGATCTAAGACCCCACGAATTAAAGAACCCTTTGAAGCTATGGCCATAGAAGTGTCTCGTCAACCCGAAGCCACGAATTATTTTGCTTCTACGAATTATTGACGGTATGCGTCCTTCGGGGAAGGGAGGCCGCCTCGAGGCCACGAATTATTTTGCCTCGAGGCCACGAATTAGCCCCGTGAGCCGAGCCCACGAATTATTTTGGCTCCAAGAACTGGGTCTTTAGAGCGGAACATAAATCTTCTTTCCATTCGAACTAAGAAGACTTAAAAGAATTATGTTATAAAGAAGCGAATGATCGTGCATATCGAACAAGAAAGAATTAATGATTTATGAAATGCACGATTGAACTCAAGAGGAAGAATAAGAAGGAGATCGAATCCTGTCTTCATAAGAAATGAATTTGATAAGAAGCAAGATATAATTTAGGTGATGAATGCCTTGCATGATGAATGATTTACTTGATGAATAACTTACTTGATGAATGATTTACGTGACGAATGATTTGCTCGATGAATGATTATATGATTTACTTGCGTAGAAAGGCGAATGATGCATGTTTAATTGAATTCATGAATAAGTGATGTCATTATGATTCTCGGCAAGTTGGTAAGTTTAGAATCTCGCATGTCTTAAGCATATTTGATTTGAATCGCATGTCATGAATGAATTGTGAACTTACATGTGTTTGTTAATGAATTAATGTGCAAAGTGTAACCCGGGGTTGGGTTTGGATTATTCACTGGGCTAGTGAGCTCATGACATCACCAACATTTCAGTACTGAAGTTAAAACCAGCGGGAGTTGCCTTTGGCTTTTGGAAATAACGGACGAATAGGAGATGCCGGACTTACTTGTTTGCTTTTCGTCTTTTGTCCGTAAAGATGTTTGTAAAGACCAGTTGTACTTGAACTTAAGTTTTACCTTTGTATAATATGTAAAAGCCCTATGTGAATACTCCGAGCGTGTGGCTCGTTGAGTTGTGTTGTGTTACTCCGAGCGTGTGGCTCGTTGAGTTGTGTTGTGTTTCTCCGAGCGTGTGGCTCTTTGAGTTTTAGATTGTGTTTCGTGCGGGGTTAGGGCTTTAAGCCTATGGGTTTAGCCAGTTTACGGAGGAAACTCTGCCAAAATTTCCAGAAAACCCTTTGAAAACCTAGAATTACGCTTCCGCCAATCCAATAAAGGGTTATTAACCCCAAGTTGAGACCCTAAGCAGCCTTAGGGGTTCCTCTCGGGAACCCCGGCATGTAATACTCCTAGGGTGGGTCTAGGGGTGTTACGGTTTTCAAGCGAGGAAGGGATTGTGATAGCCTTAATATGAGAATCAAGGTTAAAGTCAACTTAAAGAACTTATTACGGGAATGTTTTTGGAAGACAATAGAGAGGAAGCATTCTAGGTTTACTTTAGATATGAACAAGAGTTCGAGCTTGTACTAGGTGTAGCCTAGTAGGACATAAGAGCTCGCTTTGTAGAAGAGGATCAACCATCATCCAAAAAGAGCATGATAAGTTAATGATTGGGTTGGAAAATAAAGGATATATTCTTCAAGAAGGAGAGAAAATGTTCACCAACAAGATCGGAGCTTTCCCACCAACGGATTGATTCTTTACTTCTAAAGTCTCTCTACGAATAGTCATCCCTCCTGGTTTCGAGTTAGGATATTCCGTAGAGAACTAAATTCATAGAGGAATAAGGTCAAATGCTATAGTTGAGTTTGGGAAGAATGGGGGTGCTAGTACCAGTAGAAGATAGAGTCCATTGTAGTCGGGTTTGTTAAGCCCCACTGGAAAAGGTAAGCATTCAATATAACATGGTGCAACATCTACAACATAACTCACAGTAACATGAACACTCGGAACCCATTAGGGTTTGGGGACAACAGGCAGCAGGGTTGATGGAGACAATTGAAGCAAGGCCTATTCAAATTTACTAATGGCCCTAGAACCACATATCCAAACTACTCTTCAACTGGGAGTAAATTTGGGAGTTCATAGGCAAGTACAAAGTGAATCAATGGCATTTGATGAGGGAACATCAATGGACTTGGATTTGGGGGACCAAGACAACATTTTTGCAGGATCATCAGTTGAGTATTTCCCGCAATATTGGGCCAACTCATGAAGGAAAATGAAAATCAACCTAGCTTAAATTTGTTCTCGGTCTAGCCTCAATCAACCAGCCAATCCCCTCCTCCTCATCACACAACTTCTTTTCCCTTATTTCTAACAGACATACTACCCCTGAGTCAATATACAAATTGGGCTCCAATATTAATGAGGGAGATTTCGCGTCTCTCCTTCCACAAGATGCCCACACCTAATTAAATTTAATGATTTTCTTAATTCGGGTGAGAGATCTTCTTTATCTTTTCCAGCACCTCTGGCTATAAATACACATGCTAACTCCTCGAAAATTCTTACACCTTCCATTCTCATCCTTTACTTGTCCAAGATTTTACAAGTCACATCCCTTATCTCAGTAATATAATGGAAGATAACAATAGTGAGGAGCCTCTGTCGCGAGACTTGGAAATGGAGGCAAGCCCTAGAGTCTGTTCTTAACAATATTTCTTCACCCACTTATGAGAGGACAATTGGCCTCCAACGGTTGATAGAGTTGAGCAGGACGGAGCGTGGGGAGAGCATGAGATATGTTCCCCAGTAGGGAAGATCTCTTCATTTGGAAAGTAAACAAGTCACAACCACTCACTCGGACATTTTTGTGTCAACACATATTGTTTCAAGGGGAGGAGTAGACTCGGGGCAAAGAGTAGGAGCCTAGATAAGTTATAGTGGAAGGAGTAAGGGATGAGTTATTCATGAAAGTTGTAGAAAGAAGAATTAAAAGGAAGGTTATTTATCTTCTAGAGTTTGGTAGTGCAATTTGGTATCAGCCGGAGAAGAAGAGGAAATTCACTCGGATTTGGTGGTGGCGTTGTGTAACAATCCGACCCTAATAACAATCTTAACATTAATACGCCAAATTATTATGATTGCGTGTATTTCAATTTTAAATTTTCATGTCATATTATATATGTGCATATATATCAACACTGTTTTAAATGCGGATCTCGGATGATGACGGCGACAATGAATGACCCTTATTTCGTAAATTTTGAGCGTGACTCGAAATCATCAATTACAACATATTATTCCCCTACTCATTTGTTTCAATTAATAAAGTATCTATAAATATGTATCACATTCAAAGATGTGAAGGTTTTTATTGAAACTAGTACTTCAAACATCAATATGTTCATTTTTTAAATTTATTTTAGTCTCGTAATTTTTATAAATAGAGACTAGTATAATTTTACTTTATAAATTTAATAATATTAAAAGTAAAAATATTATATACTAACCTAATAAAAATATTAGTAGAAGAATAATCTTGGACTAAAAATAAAAAAAGGAAAGATAGTAAAAATTGGGTTAGAGTAAATATATTTGTGGATTAAAAAAATTTTAAGATGAAAATTGGATCTCGGATATATTAAGTAGCAGCCCAAGTGGATAAGAATGGAGTAATATAAATACAGACCCAAAAGGCACAATGCCTTATCATTTTTTTTTTTACCCACAAAACCTCACACATTCTCTCTCTCTATCTCGCTTGCTTCTAGCCACCGACCAAGCCGAGCACCGACTCGCACCATCGCCTCGTTGTCGCCGGCCGGACGCCTCTGCCGCCGGACATCCGCCACCCGTCCACCGCTTGTCTATCGCCATTAAAGCACCAGAAACACCACCACAAACCGCCACCATCGAGCACCTCTCACTCATGCTCTTTCTTTCTCCCTGCTTTGTTCGGCCTCCGCTCGGCCTTCCCACCCCCACCGTCACCACTTGCTATCGCCGATATCCGTATCTGCCGTCACCTACCGAATTCCAGTCACCACCCAACCCAGCACCATCATCGGCCACCACCAAACACCACCATCGCTGCTGCCCCAACTCCCGTTTCGCCTCGGCCTTCCCCTGTCTCCGCCCTGTTTCGGCCATCGCCACCGGTTGCCGGACGCTCCTGCAGCCCTCATCCACCACTTTCTAACCTTGGTCACCGCTCAAGCCTCCACCATCAACCACCACAAACCCCTCCTTCAACTTCGTCCATTTTTATTTAGGTAAATTTTTAATTTGGATTTTTATACTAATAGTTTAAGCATTTGTGATTCGGGTATTTCCTGGACAATACCAGCTCACCCGCCATGTCACCAGCCAATTGGGCCTAATCGGTTGCATAAGGGAGGAATCGGCCCAAGATAACCCTTAACGGCCGAGTAAAAGCCCAAAGTCCACTGGGGCTAGGGTTTCTCCTAAACCATGGTAAAGTATCGTTTTACCCCTTTATAATCTCCTATAAATACTCACCATTTCCCAATCCCAAGACATGTTATGTTCACTTGGCAAGAAATCTCATCTTCGATAATCCAAGCTCTCAAGCTTCTAAGTTCTCAACACTCATCCACATTCATCAACGTTCATCAACGTTCATCCACACTCATCCCGAGAACTTCCATCTTTGGAAATCTTCTCGTCTCCCAAGGAATCCCCACGCACATCGAGGAATATCTCCTCGATCCATTCAATTTAATCGGATACTAACTTGAGTGTCGGAGGGCGTTCCCGGGATCCACCACCCGGGCTTCGCCTTTTACTGAGTTCAAGCGGTCGCCACTCGGACTCGAATCGATCGTGCCATGTCCTCGGAACCGGAGCGGTAAATCCTTTCTCTCTCGAATCATCAATCCACATCATCAACTCGGTTTTCTCTGGAAACAGTTTGGCGCCGTCTATGGGGAGGAAGGTAGCATATGGTCGCCAATGGCACTCGATCTCGATCCAAGATGACTTGCGACATGAACAACCCATCGGTCCCTCACCCTCAAAGTTCAATGCCTACGGGGGCCGATCCCGCGACGCTCCTCAAGCCGAGGATACGGAATCATCTCAGCGATCTACCGGCAACCGCCACACCAGGCCGGAAGGGTACATTACCCTAGGGGCTCTTCGGAGCTTAATAGAGACCCTTAAAACGACTCGTTGCACAACAAGTGCAAGAACAGTGTGAGCCACCATGGAGCAGCGCATGCCCATCATGCCCTTCCTCTACGCCCGACTCATCGAGTACGGCACAACCCCTGGGAGGTAAGCCGATTGGCTACTTCTCGGGTGGGATGCCCTCCCATGCAGCCCCAGAACAACCAACTAAGGCACCAACTACGCTTGCTCCTGAGCAGCCAAGTGCCCTCCCGGCAAGGCGTCACGAAGAAGGCGATGTCCGAGGGATTATCGAGGCAAAGAAAGCTCTCCATAAAGCTAACGAGAATATTACAACTTCGCACACGGCCTCGACCCCCTTGCCACCCATAGTAGGCGTTACGCCTGGTTCGAGGATCATGACGACGCCCTTGCCCCAAACACGGAGCGAGGGCCCCGGGGAGCGAAGGTCCCTAGTCCCGCACGATCGGCTACACATAGCGCAATTCTCTGCGAGCCCGCAATACCCCAATGCGCAATCTAATCCGAAGGGTCCCGAGAAGTTAGAGAGGACCGGGCGAACTCCTCTTCGATCCGAGAGGAGGAATAGTCCTTCCCTAGTGGAAGTTCCATGCCACCAACCTTGCGCCGTCCCCATCTCTCGGCTTCGATTCAAGGTCAACCTAGAATACTTTCAACACTCCATTTTCGAAGAAGATTATGAATGCTCCTCGAATGAAGAAGATAAAGGTTCTAAACATTGATCAATACAATGGCACAACTGATCCCGAAGATCACTTCGCGTACTACAAGTCCCACATGTACGTTCGGGACGGGGACGATGCAACCTACTGCCGATTCTTCCTTGCTACACTAAAAGGAGTCGCGCAGAAATGGTTCAACAATCTTTCCCCAAGGGAGCATCTCTTCCTTCGAAAAGCTATGCGAGAAGTTCGTCACACAATTCATCACGAGTTGCAAGCGAAGAAGACTAGCATCCACCTCTCCAAGATTAAGCAAGGGAGAAATGAGACCCTTAAAGACTATGTCCGAAGGTTTCATGGAGAGGCCGTCCTTATCTAAATTTTTCTTCGCTGAACAAAAGGTGTCCACCTTAGCGAAGCACTCCGAAAGGCGGCCGACTTTATTCAAGCCACGGAGATCCGTGCGAGAGGAAGGAGATGAGGTTGGGAAGAAAGGAGGAGATGAAAAATTTAATCCTCGAAATGAAGTGGACCACCGTTTCAACATCGACCCCTAGAGTATTTTGATGGAGATCAAATGGCATCCCATGCTCAAAAACCACCTCCCATGTCCACTCTAAAGACTCGGACAATGCATAACACTTTCGAGTTGTATGAAAGGAATCAGGTATAACACTTTCTTACTTATAGAGTTTTGATTCCAAGGCATTCTCTGTACCTTAGAAACCTTTCTAAGTGATATGGTATCTTATCTAAGTGATACAGACATTTACTTCATGTATTTCTTGCTTGTTTCTTTGTGACTCGAAAACCGATATGAGTGTTTTACTCGGTTACGAGTCCCTCATTGCTTAGATTTTTCGCTCGATGATTAGACTAGTTTTCCGCTCGAGATCGACTTCATGTTATTTGTTCTATCTTGCTGAATTCGGTCTAATCGATTCATGATTAGTCTATATCAAGTTATTTCACTCGATATTCTTTATGTAACTTGATTATTCGCTTAGACTAAGTCGGAAGGAATTTTGAGTTTTATAGATATTAGACTTAGAAAATTCCATTCTTTTTCGACTCGAGATAATTAGTCGGTTAATCATCGTAATTATTTTATTATCCGTGTCTAATCTTGGATCAAAGTATTTTATACTTTGAGAACCAAAATTGATTTACTTTTGTAGGTTATTCAAACGAGGATACGTTTTCGAAGTTACAAAAGTAACCGAGCTTCAAAACGTCAAATCACCAGCGAGACATGGCTTTTCACCTTCTCTACTCCGAGTCCAAGAAGATTGTGTCGGGGCTGTCTGTTTCCAAATCTGGAAAATTGGAACGCCAAGCTTAACGGTGGTTTCCACCCTATCCTTCGAGACACTGCCAGTGAATTTGGGACTTCAAGAGAGTTAAATCGTTGTCCAACGTTCATTTCACAACGGATACTTTACGAGTGACTCGGAAAGTCCTTATCAACGGTCACTAAGGACTCTCGGTCAGCAGATGGAGATAACGGCTACTCTGCCTGGTTATCTATATATAGAAGCCAACTCACAAGACTTGAAGATTGCCGAACCTATTGTTAATACACGAACTTGAGAAAAGTCATTGTATTTATTCTCGATCATCTACTTACAACTCCCACTCTGTAATTCATTACTTTATGAGTTGTAATGTCCTGTACTCGATTACAAACACTTTCTTACTTTCTCTGTAAGGTCCCTTGACTAAGGCTGTAAGGGTTAACTCGGCTTAATTGTCCCTAGCTGTAAGGGTTATCTCGGCTAGGAAGTACTAGATCGGATAAGGGAATTTCGAGTCTAGGAAAACTTGTAAAGAGTTGTCTAAGGGAGCAACTCGGGTTTAGTCGAGTTCACGGTATTTTGTGGACTCAAAATAGTGAATTTGACTTCGTGCTTGGATTAGCACGGTCCGTGGTTTTCTGCCCCAGGAGGGTTTCCACGTAATCTCTAAGTGTTTACTTTACGAGTTCATTCTAGACTCGGAATGTCTCAAAGCCTTTATTTAAATTTGCCACTTTACTCTAAGCGGCATTTACGAGTCTATACTTTTCGACTCGATTTTGACTCGAGAATCCATCTCTGTATCTTATTTGGCAAAAGAGTTTGAATTTCTTAGAAACGCCACCTTCACCCTATTCACCCCCTCTAGGGTGACTCGAGACTCTCCCAGAGCAATCCTTCAATTGGTATCGAGCCTAGCCTTTCGGAAAGGATCTAACCATCCAAAGGTCTAATGATCAAATGGCTCAGAACAACGGAGAGTTCGACGAAGGAAGATCTTCCAGCGAGACCACCAAAATTCAAAGGATCAAACTTCGGGCATTGGAAGAAACTTATGGAATGTTTCCTCATGGATCATGATGAAGATGTATGGGAAATCATACAACAAGGAAACTACATTCCAATGAAGACAGAAGAATTCAGAATCATTCCCAAGACAAAGGCCGAATTTACTCCGGCGAAGCGAGAAGTTCGGGAAGAACTTCAAGGCAATGAACATTCGATGTGCGCCATTAGCTCGGAAGAATACAATCGGGTGTCTGCACTGTGACTCAGCAAAGAAGTGTGGGACACACTTGTCAACACTTACGAAGGCACTAGCCGAGTCGAGACAAGCGAAGATCGGCCGGTATCTTCATAAGTACGAGCTATTTAAGATGGAGCCAGAAGAAAACATCACTCGGATGTTCATTCGATTTCTTGAGATTACCAACAATCTCAAATCACTGAGTAAGAAGATTTCCCACGAGGAAATGTGCGGAAAGATACTCGAAGTCTACCCAAGAGAAGATGGGGTCCCAAGGTGACCGCCATAGAGCAAGCTCGAGAACCTCTCACTCTTAAAGCCGGACGAGCTCATCGGAAAGCTTCTCACTCACGAAATCCATCTAGAAGAGGAGGATGCTGAGGGCGTACCAAAAGGAACATAGCACTGAAAGCCTCGAGAATCCAAAGAAGCAAATCCGAGCTCTTCGACTCGGAAGACGATCCCATGGCACTCATTGCAAGAGGCTTCAAGAGAATGATGAAGCACAAAAGATGGGACAAAAGGCCAAAAGAAGAATTCTACAAGAAAGATAAGAAAGACAGAAAAGGTAAGTACTCTTCTCCTTCAAAGTTATCTTTATCTAAGAATTACGGATGTTTTGAGTGTGGCGGCAAAGACCACATAGTCAAAGACTGTCAGAAAAGGAAAAGGGAAAGAAAGAAGAAGAAGGCTATGATGGCAACATGGAGCGATGAGGACTCATCGGAAGACGATGAGGACTCGGACGACTCGAAATGTCCGATGGCAATTTCTAACTCGGAAGGCTGAAAAGGAGTCGGACTTAGACTCGGACAATGAGGAAACTAATCCTCAAGAGGTAATTGATTACTTCCTCAAATTCTCCAAAGTTGATTTAGCAAAATACATTTTTACTTTGGAAGAAAAGTCCAATTCTGATTGTTCTCAATTCAAAGAACAACTTGAGTTAATTACTTCTAAGAGCAATTCTTTGAAAAATGAATTGGAAAAGCTGAGACTCACACTCGAGAGAACTCAAGACTAGTGCTCAATCTAATGAGGCCGAGTCCGAGTTACTCGGAGAAGAAAATGAGCGGCTAAAGCGAAGCTCATTGAGTCTCAAGATTTGGTTTTAAAGTTTACTCAAGGTCAGAAGAACCTTGACATGCTCTTAGGATCTCAATGTGTCTCCTTCAGAAAAGAAGGTCTTGGTTTCAACAAAGAGGAGGAATCCAATTCCTACTCAAGATCTATTTAAAAGGATTCCAGAGCTGTAAAGTTCGGGAAAGTTGAGCATGGTCCCATTCATAAAAATGAAGGGAGGACTAAGCCCAGAAAAGTTTACAAAAGGAAACCATTTTCTCCTGTTTCAAAAGGAAAGGTTTTCAGAAAGAAAGAGACACGAGACTCGGTTCTCTGCAAAGAAAACTCGAGAATCGAGACAAAACCCAAAGTCATTCAAATTTGGGTTCCGAAAAACCTTCTTCCTCGAAAAGAACCACGAGTAAAGGATGTTACTAGGTTCGTTAGAGGAAGTGAGAAGGGTTAGATTCTCTCTGTTTTGCGAGGTCACTCGAGAAGAGATCAAAAGGACACTGGTACCTTGACGGTGGATGTTCACGCCACATGTCGGGAGATGCAGGACTCTTTTCGAGTTGGAAAAACATAAAGGAGGAAAGGTTACATTTGGAGATGATAGCAAAGGCAAGATAGTTGGGATAGGCAAGATTGGAAAAGGAAGCAATCTGGTTAGTCCAGTCTACCTTGTCAAAGGATTAAAGTACAATCTGCTCAGCATCTCTCAACTATGCGATAAAGGTCGAGAGGTAAGATTCACTCGGACCAACTGCTACATTTATGATGTTACCACCAAAGAGATTAAGCTTTCGGGTAAAAGATCGGGTAACACCTACATCATTCCTCTTTCGACCCGAGTCGGAATTTGTCTTGCTTAAAAGCATCTTTTCATGATGATTCGTGGACATGGCATCGTAGATTAGGCCATATTAGCATGCATACTATCAAAAAATTGGCATCTCATGGTGCAGTTAGGGGTTTACCTAACTGTGTTTTTGAGAAGGATAAAGTTTGTGAAGCATGCACCGAGAGGAAACAAGTCGAGATCTTCATTCAAATCTCTAAAGACAGTTTCACATCCAAAGTGCTTGAGCTACTACACATGGATTTATGTGGTGAAATTCTGTTAAGAGCCTCGGAGGTAAATCATATATATTTGTTATTATTGATGATTATTCTCGATTTACCAGGTATGTTTTCTTAAGCACAAAAATGAAGCATTCAAGGAGTTCAGCAAGCTCTGTAGAAAAATCCAAGTTGAGTCTCGGACTCGAGATCCGGAGAATTCGAACTAACCATGGAAGGGAGTTCGACTACTCGAGAATTCTCGAGTTTTGTGATAAAAATGGGATCTCTCACAACTTCTCAGCACCAAGAACTCCTCAACAAAATGGAGTAGTAGAGAGAAAGAATATAACCCTTGAAGAAATAGCAAGGACGATGATGATTGAGCACAACTTACCTTACTATTTACAGGCTGAGGCGATCAACCACGACTAACTATACTTTGAATAGATGCCTCATCGGACCCATTACTGAAGAAAACACCTTATGAGCTCCACAAGGGAAGAAACCAAATATTTCCTACTTCGGACCATTTGGATGTAAGTGCTACGTTCACAACAATGGTAAGGATCACTGACCAAGTTTGATGCTCGGTCGAGATGAAGGTATTTTTACGGGTTACTCTTCTCACAGCAAAGCTTATCGCATTTTCAATAAGAGAACTAACAAAGTGGAAGAAAGCATCCATGTTGTATTTGATGAGCATGAACAGGGAAAAACCAAGCGAGTCTTCATACTTTGAATTGAAGCTCGGCGGAGATGATGATGAGCCGAGCCCACAAAGACTCAAACTCAGCCGGCTCGGAATGAAGTCACTCGGAACGAAGTGACTTAGAATGAGACAACTCAAGAGCTCGCTCGGAACGAACAAGCTAACGAAGAAGATCACTCAGAACAAGCTTTTGAAGATCGGGTAGCTCGGCCCACAAATCTCGTTAATCGGAGAGCGGTAAAGCGTTCAAGTTTACTTCTAGTCATCCACTAGAAAACATAATTTCGATATCAACAGTGGGGTAAGAACTAGTTCCTCTCTTCAAAATCTGTGTGCATTCACTGCATTTATCTCATTAGCTCAACCCAGAAATGCACTAGAGGCCCTTAATGAACCTGAATGGGTAGAGGCCATGCAAGAGGAACTCAATCAATTCGAAAGAAACCAAGTCCGGACTCGACTAACCGACCTTCCGACCACCCGAGTTATAGGAACCAAATGGGTTTTCAAAAACAAAGCTGGATGAGGGTGGAGTGGTAGTCGAAACAAGGCTAGACTTGTGGCTCGAGGTTACAATTAAGAATGAAGACTCAAACACCGCACAACACTTTCGAGTTGTATGAATGGAATCGAGTATAACAATTTGTTACTTATAGAGTTTTGATTCCAAGGCATTCTCTGAACTTTAGAAACTTTTCTGAGTGATATGATATCTTATCTAAGTGATACAGACATTTACTTCATGTATTTCTTGCATATTCTTGAATGACTCGGAAAACGGATTTGAGTGTCACATTCGGTTACGAGTCCCTCATTGCTTAGATTTATCACATACCGATTAGACTAGTTCTCCGCTCGAGATCGACTTCATGTTATTTGTTCTATCTTGCTTGAAGTCGGTGCTTCTAGTCCGATTCATGTTTAGTCTATATAAAGTTATTTCACTCTGTTATTCTTTACGTTACTTGATACTCCGCTTAGACTAACTTAGATGGAATTCCGAGTTATATGGATATTAGACTCAAAAATTCCATTCTCTTTCGACTCGAGATAATTACCAACTTACTTATCTTAATTATTTTATTATCTGTGTCTAATCTTGGACCAAAGTATTTTATACTTGGAGAACCAAAATTGATTTACTTTTGTAGGTTATTCAAACGAGGATACGTTTTTCGAAGTTACAAAAGTAACCTAGGCTTCAAAACGTCCAATCACCAGCGAGACATGGCTTTTCCTCTTCTCTGTCTCGGTTCCGAGAAGATTGTGTCGGGGCTGTCTGTTTCCAAATCTGGAAAGCTGGAACGCCAAGCTTAACGGTGGTTTCCACCTTATCCTTGAGACACCGCCAATGGTTTTGGGACTTCAAGAAAGTTAAACCGTTGTCCATATCACGACGGATACTTTCGAGTCACTCAAAAAGCTTTTGTCAATGGTCACAAAGGACTCTCGGACAGTAGATAAAGATAACGGCTACTCTGCCTGGTCATCTATAAATAGAAGCCAACTAACAAGACTTGAAGATTGCCGAACATATTGTTAATACACGAACTTGAGAAAAGTCATTGTATTTATTCTCAATCTTCTACTTACAACTCCCACTCGTAATTCATTACTTTCGAGTTGTAAGGTCTTGTACTCGATTACAAACACTTTCTTACTTTCTCTGTAAGGTCCCTTGACTAAGTTGTAAGGGTTACCTCGGCTTAGTTGTCCCTAGTCTGTAAGGGTTATCTCGGCTAGGAAGTACTAGATCGAGATAAGGGAATTTACGAGTCTAGGAAAACTTGTAAAGAGTTGTCTAAAGGAGCAACTCGGGTTCGATCGATTCACAATATTTTGTGGACTCAAAATAGTGAATTTGACTTCGTGCTTGGATTAGCACGGTGCAGTGGTTTTACGCCCGGGAGGGTTTCCACGTAATCTCTAAGTGTTTACTTTACGAGTTCATTCTAGATTCAGACTGTCTCAAAGCCTTTGGTTAACTTGTCACTTTACTCTAAGCGGCATTTACGAGTCCATACTTTTCGACTCGATTTTGACTCACAAACCATCTCTCGTATTTTATTTGGCAAAAGAGTTTGAATTTCTACGAAAATCCTCCTTCACCCTATTCACCCCCTCCGGGGTGACTCGGACTCTCCACGAGCAAACCTTCAAAGAAGAAGGAATTGATTGTGGGGAAACATTTGCACTGATGCCAGAATCGAAGCTATTAGAATCCTGTTGGCATTTGTATCCAGCATGCATATTAAATTATATCAAATGGATGTTAAGTGTGCATTTCTCAATGGTTTTATTGAAGAGGAAGTCTATGTCGAGCGAGCCTCCTGGTTTTGAAAACTCAGAATTTCCAAATCATGTTTTCAAACTTCAAAAGGCACTCTATGGTCTTAAACAAGCCCCTCAAGCTTGGTATGAAAGAGCGAGTAGCTTCTTGGTTCAAAATGATTTTAAAAGAGGTCAAATCGACAAGACTCTCTTTATAAAAACCAAGGGAAAGATTTCCTTATTGTTTAAATTTATGTCGATGATATTATCTTCGGTGCTACTAATGAATTTACGTGCTGAGAATTTTTGAGTTGATGAGTTAGGAATTCCAAATGAGTATGATGGGAGAACTCAATTTCTTCCTTGGTTTACAAATCAAACAAGACAAAGATGGGATCTACGTCCATCAATCCAAGTATACCAAGGAACTGCTGAAGAAATACAAACTTCAAGATGCAAAGCATGCATCTACACCCATGAGCAGCGAGTATAAAACTTGACTCGGACGAAAAAGGTAAAGTAATAGATCGAAACTCTATCGAGGTATGATTGGATCCTTGCTATATCTTACTTCCAGTCGGCCGAGATATAGTGTTCGGTGTTTATTTATGCGCAAGATTTAAAGCTAATCCAAAAGAATCACATCTCACTACGGTGAAGAGAATATTTAGATATCTTGTAGGAACTCGGAACTTAGGTCTATGGTATTCAAGAGACTCGGAACCGACTCTCACTTGGATACTCGAAGCGGACTACGCTGGATACAAAGTTGATCGAAAGAGCACTTTTGGAGCTTGCCAATTTCTAGGTCAATCCCTAATATCCTGGCACTCAAAGAAGCAAAACTCGTAGCTCTATCAACTGCTGAAGCTGAGTATATTGCAGTTGGAGCTCGTTGCGCTCGGATTCTATGGATAAAGCAACACTTGAGAGATCTTGGACTTTCTTTCAAATCGGTTCCAATCAAGTGTGACAATCGAGTGCAATCAGCATCACCAAGAATCCAATCCAGCACTCGAAGACAAAGCATATTGAGGTCGAGATATCACTTCTTACGAGACCATTACGAAAAGGTGATATTGAACTTGAGTTCATTCCTACTAATCTTCAATTAGTTGATATCTTTACTAAGCCTCTTGGTGAAGATCAATTTTGTTTTATTCGGAATGAGCTTGGTATGTTAAATGCATAAGCTGTGTGATATTCTTGTGATAATCTCTTTGCATGATTAAATGTTATGTGTTTTCAAATTATTAATAACCATTAGCTCGAGTTGATTCGGTGATACTTGGGTTAGTAGTTATTTCCTGTTTCGAGTCACTCGGAACCCATTACGAGTCACACTCGGACGTAGAGAAAATTTTGGACTTTAAATTTTCGAAATTATCTCTAGAATAGTGGAGAGTTTCGGACTATTTTTTAAAATGTTTTCTCTCTCTCTCTTGAGCGTCGTGATCGGACGATAGCCGTGGATCTCTAACTGCTAGAATCTTAACCGTTGAAATCACACCGAGTCTACGATGAGCTGATGGACAAGCCGAGTCGAACGGAGTTATACTTAATGGATAGTTGACGGGCGTGTATTTTTTCTATAAATAGCGCCTATTCTTCTTCGTCTCGATACTCTACATTTCTCCCTCTTTCAAACGAAACTTTTCGCGGAAGATTTCTACGTACACGGTGATCTTTGAACTTCTTCACGCAACGAAAAGGCCATCTCAAGTAAGTTCGATTGCTCTCATCTCTTTCTTCTACTCTTTTCGTTTGCTCTCTTCTACCTCTTCATCTCTCTTCTTCATCCAAAGTTTCATTCTTTTCATCCTCTTTCTCAAAATGCCTAAGAGAGGTAACCATCCCGACTTTTAGGTCTATCCCTCCTCCAAAAGCCTCGCACCAAAAATCCGAAAGCTCTACCCCCTCCAAACCCATTGTCACCCGAGCATCTCGCGCTGGACGACAAGTTCTTCCCTACAACTAAATTTTCTTGGTTGTCTCACATTCAAACCACCGGGGCATACAACTTTACGTAGCTTCGGCGAGTTCATCTATCCCGAACTCGTTTATGAGTTCTACACTCATCTTACTTCCTCCGAAAATGTTCTAACCTCCGGGGTTCGAGAACATTACCGTTTACATAAACACCTCTCTCCTCCACCCCTGTTTAAGGTTTCCTGTCTCTTCTTGAACAGCAACCCTATTCCCTTCACTGAAGTCGCCGACGACTTCTTTGAAAAGTATGCTAAAGAGTTTCTGAGTCACGGAAAAATTTCTCGGTGACTTAGTTGAAGTCGAAGCAGGCCTTACGTGCTTCTGCTGATGAGAACCTTTTTCTCTCAGCATTCCCGCAAGGAGAACCCCAACTCCAAGCATTTGAAAGCTCTTTTTGACATTCTTGAGGGCTATGAAGTAGACCTCTTCCCCTCAATAATTGAGCGGATGGCAGCTGTGCCAGCTCAACTCCAAAACAAGAAGAACACCTCTCTTCCCTTAGGTGCTCTTCTCACCCTTGTTTTCAAACAATTCCAAGTTCCTCTCCCTTTAGACCCCAATGCGTATGCAGAAGCTGCCGTTGTTGTCGGCAGAAGGAACTCTAGGGGTATGGATACCAGGAAACTCAACTTGGTGTTTGGGTGCACAACTCGAGCCGAGGCCTCCTTTTCCGCCTCGGACTCGGAAAACAACCCATCTCTCTCTCTCCTGCTCCACCTGTTGGTGCCTTCACCTCGAGTGCCTCAAAATCTCTCTCTGCTATTTTGTCCCCCATTTTTATGGACAAAATCAGCTCAGTGTCCTCCGATTTCGGGGACATGCTCCGGTCATTTAAATCTGTCCTTCAAAATTTGACCATCAACCAAAAGACCGGCCAATCCCAAATCCGAGAAGCGGCGAGAATCTGGTTCTTGAGATGAGGGCACTGGTGAAGGAGCGAAGGAGGCTGGTCGAGCTCCTCGGATAGAGAAGGTCTAAGGCGGCTTAGGACCGAGGTGACTCGGACGCGTCCGAAGCGTCTTCGAGCCCGGGCCCGAGTTCCTCGGACAGCGGGGAAGAAGAAGAAGAAGGCTGCAGACGTAGAGGAGCCTACGGCTGAGGCGGAGTCCATCCGGGTAAGGGGAGGAACACAAGGAAGAAGCGGTGGGAATTGCTTAGGGTCGAGCGCCCCACAAGCTCAAGTGGCGTGCTCGGCTCGGACGGTGAGTGCGGGTGGGTCGAAGACCTAGGCTGCACCGGCGGGTCGGACAGGGCAGCCCCTCCGGCTTTTGAGGTCGATCGGGAGGAACCCCTAGATCCACTCGTTACGGGTCGGCCATTCGAGCTGAGCCCTTGACGGCCATCCCGGTTCTCCCTCCGCCGCGCTCAAGCACATCATCAAGATCCTACCAGCGCCGGTGTACCTCCAACCCCTCCGCTTCCACTCGGACATCCCCTTCTCCCTTGTAGGCGCCATGCACCTTGCGTCACAATTCCTCGATCTACCAGATTCTTCTTCTTTACGAGAGATTTTTATTTTTTGTCTAGACATCAAATTTGTACTTTTTGTTATTTTCTTCCCTTTTTTGTTGTTTTTGCTTGAAAGGCAAGGGGAGAATAAGCTTAGAAACATTTGTTGTCTTGTTTAGAGGAGCCTTCCTTCTCTATTTGTGTATTTTTCTTATTTTCAATGAATTAATGATTTCTCTTCAATTCTATCTGCGTTTCATGACAAACAATTACGAGCTAACATTATTTCATTATTAAAGCATACCTCATTTTATGCTCCGATACATTAAGCTTGCTTTACTTATCCGAATTCAAGTGTAAGTATCCAAAAGAAAAGTTTACGTCCAAGTATGGAATGCCTTTCATCAAAAAGGGGAGATTGAAGATCAAACACCGTATAACACTTTCCGAGTTGTATGAAAGGAATCGGGTATAAAGTTTATTACTTATAGAGTTTTGATTCCAAGGCATTCTCTGTACCTTAGAAACCTTTCTAAGTGATATGGTATCTTATCTAAGTGATACGACATTTACTTCATGTATTTCTTGCTTGTTTCTTTGTGACTTAGAAAAGCGATATGAGTGTTTTACTCGGTTACGAGTCCCTCATTACTTAGATTTTTTGCTCGATGATTAGACTAGTTTTCCGCTCGAGATCGACTTCATGTTATTTATTCTATCTTGCTTGAAGTCGGTGCTTCTAGTCTAATTCATGATTAGTCTATATCAATTTATTTCACTCGATATTTTTATGTAACTTGATTCTTCGCTTAGACTAAGTCGGATGGAATTTTAAGTTTTATAGATATTAGACTTAGAAAATTCCATTCTTTTTCGACTCGAGATAATTAGTCGGTTAATCATCGTAATTATTTTATTATCCGTGTCTAATCTTGGACCAAAGTATTTTATACTTTGAGAACCAAAATTGATTTACTTTTGTAGGTTATTCAAACGAGGATACGTTTTCGAAGTTACAAAAGTAGCTGAAGCTTCAAAACGTCAAATCACCGGCGAGACATGGCTTTTCACCTTCTCTGCTCCAGTCCAAGAAGATTGTGTCGAGGCATGTCGTTTCCAAATCTAGAAAGCTGGAACGTCAAGCTTAACGGTGGTTTCCACCCTATCCTTTGAGACACTCGCCGGTGGTTTTGGGACTTCAAGAGAGTTAAATCGTTGTCCAACGTTCATTTCACAACGGATACTTTCGAGTGACTCGAAAGTCCTTATCAACGGTCACTAAGGACTCTCGGTCGGCGAGATGGAGATAACGGCTACTCTGCCTGGTTATCTATATATAGAAGCCAACTCACAAGACTTGAAGATTGCCGAACCTATTGTTAATACACGAACTTGAGCAAAGTCATTGTATTTATTCTCGATCTTCTACTTACAACTCCCACTCTATAATTCATTACTTTACGAGTTATAAGGTCTTGTACTCGACTACAAACACTTTCTTACTTTCTCTGTAAGGTCCCTTGACTAAGGCTGTAAGGGTTAATTCAGCTTAGTTATCCCTAGCTATAAGGGTTATCTCGGGTAGGAAGTACTAGATCGAGATAAGGGAATTTACGAGTCTAAGAAAACTTGTAAAGAGTTGTCTAAGGGAGCAACTCGGGTTCGATCGAGTTCACGGTATTTTGTGGACTCAAAATAGTGAATTTGACTTCGTGCTTGGATTAGCACGGTCAGTGGTTTTACGCCCGGGAGGGTTTCCATGTAATCTCTAAGTGTTTACTTTACGAGTTCATTCTAGACTCGGAATGTCTCAAAGCCTTTGTTTAAATTTGCCACTTTACTCTAAGCGGCATTTACGAGTCCATACTTTTCGACTCTTATTTTGACTCGAGAATCCATCTCTGTATCTTATTTGGCAAAAGAGTTTGAATTTCTAAGAAAATCCTCCTTCACCCTATTCACCCCCTCTAGGGTGACTCGAGACTCTCCCGAGCAATCCTTCACACTCCATACCTTCTCCTCATGAAGTATGAGCTTAATAATGGATCCGTAGGTGAAACCTATGGAGACCAAAGACCGCACGTGAATGCTATGTAGTAAGCCTTCGACCTTTGATGGAGAAGCGAGAGAGGAGGGGAAGACTCGTGATGATCCTAAGGGTAAGAAGCTAAAGGCGGAACCCCTACCAAAGTCTCCGAGATTATGATAGTGTGCTTCACCATCACGAGAAGATCATGTCAAGGTTCGGCTTGCGCCTCCCGAAGACATCGAACTCGGGAGATAATGGTGCTTATGTAAATAGTGCGAGCTCATTGTGCGGAGTGGGGGCCTTTCTTTTAAAAACCCACCCAGTAGAGTCCCAAAGATTTTGTAAAGGAATCACCCATGATTGACGCGACTTTTCGAAAGCGCTCAACGGGGAACACATTCCTCTCTTTTGTACGAACTTCGATCTTTTATCAATACAACGAGCAACCTTTACTGCATCTTTACCTCTCATACTTTACTTTAAGACGATTTTGGGGGTATGAATAGGGGCTAATACAATCCCTAAAACACCCAAGTCCCTGGTTCCTTTCCTTGTATTTTCTTGACTTTGTCAAAGTTAGAAGAAAAAGTAGGGGCTAATATGAGCCCCTAAGGCACTGCTAGTTTCTTTCGTTATATGTTTTTCATCGTGCCGATTCAGGGGGCAACATCGGGGCTAATACAATCCCTTAGGAGAGCCGAGTTGTAAAACTCAAAGAAGACCCCACTATGATCATGTACCCTAAGCGGCAAGAAAGCGAAAATCGGCAACAATAAAAACAAGCAACGAGGTAAGTAAGCATTGAGTAAGCATCCAACAAGCATCAAAGTAAGGATCGAGTCGAAGATAAAAGTTCAAGCAAAATGAAAGAGCATCAAGTCATAATGGCATGCAGGGCGTCAAAAATAAATCATATCCTATGAAGAGCCATGGAAAAGGGGCCAATCCTCGGAGCCATCTTTGGCATCCCCGTCAACGCCATCATTCTCGGGGATCTCCCCCTCCTCCGGTGCTTCCTTCTCGGGGATGGATATAGCCAGAGAGCTTGACTCCAAAGTGAGACATTCGGAGCGAGATCCAAGCATAAGACAAGTAAATGCCAAGCATGAAGAGATCGACTATGGTCTTTAAATGAGTACATTCGTCAAAAGAAGGCCCCTTGGACGAAAAAATTAAGCGTACGCGACTCAATAAGCGAAGATCCTATAGGATCATAGAGGATCCCTAGGAGACATCACTTAAGCTCTCGGTCATCGGAAAAAGCACAAGGTCTTCGGACTCCAGCAAAGGTTAACCGGGTGCCCACATTTTCCTCCAAAATGAAGGGAGCGATGGTTCGCAAATTGAAGACGAAGAAGATTTTTGGCCGTCAAGGCACACGGTCGTTATTATAGCCCAACACTAAACGTCGTTTGACGGCATCAAGCTTGGAGGCAAACGAGAAACTAACGAAGACCTCCAACGTAAAATTACGACTTGGGCATAATCGGAGGCACCCTACGAAGGCCCATACTAAAGAGTTGATACAATTTAAGCTCAACGGGAGTCAACATAGGCTCATCGAAGAGGGGTCCGATTTTCTCGATCATAAAACGCCTAATATGTTTTGACTAACGGAGCCGGGGCCATCGCATTTCCGCTACGAATTGGGTTGATATTCTCCTTTTGAAGGAGCCTACAATTTATTCGCTCCAAAATCGAGGTCGATATTTTTCCGTCCCCTTCGAAAATTTTTGCGCATAAAATTGGTCGGGAATGTTTCCCAAAAATATGCCAACATAATACAAAATAAAAATTAAAAAATTATAGGGTTAAGGTTTGGGGCATTTTTTGGTGTTTTGCCTCGGTAGGGCTAGCGTAGGGGCGAGGGGTCGGTGTGAGGGGTCGATCTCGGGGTCGGGGAGGGGTGGGTCCGGGACCGGTGGGGTCCGAGAGGAGAGAGCGAGAGAGTTAGCGAGAGAGAGAGAGACAGCGCAGCGAGAGGGCGAGAGAGTGAGAGGAGGGCTCGGTGTGAGGGGTTGGGGAAGGGGTCGGCCTCGGGGTCGGGGTCAAGGTCGATCTAGGGGTCGGGGTCGACCTCGGGGTTGGGGTGGGGGTCGGTGCAGGGAGAACCGGAGTCCGAGGAGAGGGGAACGAAGCAGAGCGAGGCCGAGAGAGAGAGTGCGTGAGCGAGAGAGTGAGAGAGTGGAGAGGAAGGGTCGGTCCTAAGACTCGGGGCTAGGGGTCGGCTTGAGGGGTCGGCTTGAGGGGTCGAGAGCAGCCGGGTAGGGGGCTCGGAGGTACGGCCGAGCGAGAGAGAGCAGAGCATGGGTGAGGGAGAGAGGATGCGCGAGAGAGGGCGGAGGCGAGCGAGAGGGAGGATCGTTGGGAGTGGGTCGCGGCGGGAGTCGTCTCCGAGGGTCGGTCCGAGCCGTCGGTCCAAGGGCAGTGAGAGGTATAGCAGCAGGGGCGCAGCAGGTGAGCACGGCAGGGGGAGCCGCAGCAAGCTAGAGCAAGCGAAGAGACAGAGGCGGGAGGGAATGAGTTTGAAAGAGAGGTGGGCCAAGGGGGCAGGCCCAGCGAGGAGGGAGAGAGTGAGAGCCGGGAGGAAGGGAGTTGGGCCCAGCGAGAGGAGAGCAGCTGCGGGAGTGAGAGACGAGAGTCGGGCTGAGGAGGATTAGCGAGCCCACCGAGAAGGAGTGAGGCGCAAGAAAGAGGCTGGGCCAAGGGTGAACGGTCGTAGTTAGTGATCGGTCCTAGGGGTCGATAGTAGGGGTCGGGTTAGGGAGCCTTCACAAAAATAAATAAATAAAAAAAAATTGCGTAACTTCGAAAAAAATCTTCGCAACGAAGCATGTGATTTTGAAGCCGAAACGTCTCTCGACGTCAAGCAACGACTTAGCCTCCGGGAGCTAATAAGTCGCATTCCCACCTCCACAAGGGGACATCCTTCGGAGTTACACTTAGCGATAACTTAGCCTCAGGGAGCTAAAAAATCGCACTCCTAACTCCATAAAAGGAACACCCATAGAGGACACACAATCATGCACTTCTAAGCCTACGGGAGCTGGAAGGTCGCGTAAAGACCCATCCGCATGGGCACTCGCACTTCTAACTTAAGGTTAGGAGGTCGTGCTCGACAATCATGCACTTCTAAGCCTACGGGAGCTAGAAGGTCGCGTAAAGACCCATGTCCGCATAGGCACTCGCACTCCTAACTTAAGGTTAGGAGGTCCCGCTCGACAATCATGCACTTCTAAGCCTACGGGAGCTAGAAGGTCGCGTAAAGACCCATGTCCGCATGGGCCCTCGCATTCCTAACTTAGGGTTAGGAGGCCGCGCTCGACAATCATGCACTTCTAAGCCTACGGGAGCTAGAAGGTCGCGTAAAGACCCATGTCCGCATGGGCACTTGCACTCCCAACTTCGGGTTAGGGGTTGCGCTCTCCGTGGGACATGACCTCGCGAGATACTTATGTTCATGCACTCTCAAGCCTCCGGGAGCTGAAAGGTCGCGTAAAAGACCCATGACCACGCTACGTGGGCAAACTCACTCTCTTCGAATCCGGGGCACATAGGGTTTGGGACGCCTTGAGGACCCTAGGAGGGTCATGAGATGACTCATCCTCCCCGCAAGAGCCCTAGAAGGACCACGAGAGGACTCATCCTCCACGGAAGAGCCCTTAGGAGGATCACAAGAAAACTCATCCTCCCCACAAGACTCCTTTTTAGCCCCAAGGGGCTAAGTAAAAATCATTCACCACAAACAAAGTGTCAACAAAGGGATAGGAAAGCGAAGAAAAGCTAACAAAGTGAGCTTCATTGATTCATTCATTCATTGAGACAAGAACGCGCAACGCGCCATCACAAGAGAACCAAAGCGTCTAAAACTCAAGATACTATGCTACGACGCTACGGTTATACTAATACGCTACGGTTACATTAATCGAGACGAAAGGATAGCAACAACCGTCGGCTCACTTCCCCTTCGGAAGGTTCCCCTTCTTCTCTGCCGGAAGGTTCCTCCCCTTCTCCGCTTGGAAGATTGCTCCTCTTCTCCATTGGGAGGCTACTTCCCTTCTCCTTAGGCAAGCCCCTTCAGCCATGATAAGAGGGAGTAGGAGGGCCATCCACCGACTCATCACTCTCCAAGGGAGGGTCGGACGACGAGCCAACGCCGGAAGTGGTTCCTCCTCCGGTAGCCATGTTCACCGAAGAATTGAGGCTCGCCGATTGAAGCTCAATGATACGATCGTGATTGCACTCCACCCAAGCCTCAAGTATACCCAACTCAGGATAGAGTACAGCTTGAAGCAACTTGAGATACTCCGCGCGATCGTTGATCAATCCCGCCTTCAAAGCGTCGGTGATGAGAAGTTGATAGAACGCCTCCAAGACAAATGGTGGTTGGCGATGCTCAATCACCGTTTGCTCGGCGTCGGCTCGGTTGAAGTGAGGGCACAACTTTTCGTATCCGATAGGAAGCTTCCCGGTGGTCATTGTCTCCAAAGCAAAAGAAAGGAGAAGAATGAAGAAGTGGTAATTGGCTATCCTTCTCAAGATTCACCCCTAGTTATAAGAACTTGGGGGTCACGAAGGCATAGCGAGTAGGCTCCACATTCCACCTACCTACCTCGGGAGGCATGCAGGCGAGAACATGAGGGGCTAAATGATTTGGGTATTTCCCGGACAATACCAGCTCACCCGCCATGTCACCGACCAATTGGGCCTAATCGGTTGGATAAGGGAGGAATCGGCCTAAGATAACCCTTAACGGGCCAGGTCAAAGCCCAAAGCCCACTGGGGCTAGGGTTTCTCCTAAACCATGGTAAAGTACCATTTTACCCCTTTAAAATCTCCTATAAATACTCACCATTTCCCAATCCCAAGACATGTTATGTTCACTTGGCAAGAAATCTCATCTTTCGATAATCCAAGCTCTCAAGCTCCTAAGCTCTCAACACTCATCCATATTCATCAACATTCATCAACGTTTATCTACACTCATCCCGAGAACTTCCATCTTTGGAAATTTTCTCGTCTCCCAAGGAATCCCCAAGCACATCGAGGAAGATCTCCTCGATCCATTCAACTTAATCGGATACTAACTTGAGCGTCGGAGGGCGTTCCCGGGATCCACCACCCGGGCTTCGCCTTTGCAGGTTCAAGCAGTCGCCACTCGGACTCGGATTGATCGTGCCACGTCCTCGAACCGGAGCGGTAAATCCTTCCTCTCTCCGAATCATCAATCTACACCATCAACTCGGTTTTCTCCGGAAACAATTTGAATTATAAATTAGTTGTTATTTTGAGAGAAATTTAGATAATATTGTTGTTGCTTGATTTGATTATTAAAGTTTTCGGCAAAATTTTGATGATATTAAGATTAATGTATATTTGGGGTTACTGAAATTGAAGTAAAATTTGTGACAAAATTGGGTATGGATGTATAGTTAAATCCAATAAAGATAAGACAAATCGGTGAGATATTATGATTGAATTAGCTAAGGATGAGTATAATAAATTTTGTTAATCTTGATGCATATTTGATTTAGTATAAATTTAGGAGAAATTTAGGTTAAATTGAGTTAACATGAAATATGGGTAATTTGAGGAAGCTTGAGGTTGACAATTATGTTTGAGTAATCAAAGAAAGGTGTAGGGTGGAGAAATAATAATGTCGGTATGATTAATAAAGATTTAGTTATAGTTAAGTTGTTGGGTTATCTTGTATGTTTAATATACATTAATAAGGATTGAGCCTAAACCTAAAGGTAAAGCTAGAATTTGATGTGTATTGAGGATAATGCAAACTTTAATTAAATTGTGATTGTAGATTTGAGTTAGTGTGGAGCATGTGTCAATTGGTGAGATTTGGGATTTTAGTTAGAGTTAACATAATATGATACATGTGGAGAATGATATGATTTAAGCATCTCTTTTTGGATTAAATTATGGAATAAGTTAGGAAGATAAATAAATAAATAAACAAACAAATAAATAAAGGAATAAAGGAATGAAAAAGGAAAATTGATCTTTCTTAACGAGATTTATTGTTGTAAAATTTTATATTCAAGGCTATTGATCATTGCTCATTTGAGTCCCGTTTAAGATCACAAAGAAAGGAATCAAATTCAGTTTATCAATCAAATTCAACTCTTAGGTACATTCAGTATTTCATTTATAAATCAATGTCCAAGTATGGCCGATTTCAATTATAATAAAGAACATTTGTAAACAGTATTTACCATATAAAAATGGATCCGTCCCATCAACTACCATTATTTGGTACTCATCAATATTCAGGTAGGTCTTAATGGTTGGCTACCTTTAATTGGACTATCCGATCGGACTAGGTGTGTGCACGCATTAGGGAAATCCGATGATCGTAAAGGTTCCATTCAAATAATAAATGAGCTAACTGTTTTAAATTATGTTCTCCCCTATTTATAAATGAATTGAAATGCATGCGCTTAACTGAACTATTTATAAATCTTCATTTTACAACATGATAATGGACGTATTTTTCTTTGGCTCACATTTCGAAAATATTTTCTTGTTTTGTTTTGGGTAAAGATATTAAAGGTATCAAGCAAGTAGAAGAGTAGAAGAGTTATGTTCAAGACTTAGAGGCTCGCGAGTGGTAACTATGTTGGGGTATTAGTGATTGAGTGTCGTTAACTACATTTATCGAATAATAACATGTACTTTTGTTCATCATTGTGTAAGTTATAATTGCCTAGCGAGAATGTAACCACGGATAGAAATACATATAAGTTATATCTAGAGCCTTGCCCTTTCTTCTTGTAAGGGTGGCGGTGACGTCCCCGACCTCCTTTCTGCTGCATTAATCATCAGCTTACGGTTTATTTAGACTAAAACCGGTGTTTACGGGTTGGGGCGTTACACGTTGGGAGGGATTGAGGTTGATATTAAAAGGAGGAGAAGGAATCGGGAAAGTAGGTCTTAGTGATGGGGATAGAAAAGGACGATTATCGACTTCTAATGATGGAGCAAAGGCATTGGAACTTTAGAAATCGGTTTTTGGAAAAGGGGGTCGGAGGCTAGCCATTAAAGGTGAGCAAAAAAGGGAACCGATAAATCGAATCGAAAAATAGGCAAAATCGAACCGATTTTTCAATTAACTCGAACTGGTTAAAATATCCCGTTAATCTGGTTTATCCGGTTTCGGTTACGATTTACGATTTTGAAATCATCGGTTAACCGAACTGACTTGATAATTATTTTTAAGTTTTTTTGTGAAATATTAAGTTGAATATGTGTTTTTTTACATTGTGTATTTTTGGGGAGGTTATCACTTGGTTGGCTGGGTAGTACATTGGGGAGGAGGGGAGGGTGGCGGGGTAGCGGGACAGGGGCAGTGGCGCAGGGGCCGGAGGCACTCAAGCAAATGCCCAATTAAGCTTAAATTCATATTAAGTTCTATTAATCTTCATTTTCTAAATGGCCATATAAATTTATTTTCCAAATTAAATATTCCTACTACACCTTAAAAATTATGCCCATTTTTCTATTGCATATATATGCTACACCTCAAAAAATAAAAAATAAATGTTAAGAAACTTTATATAACGGTTCCGAGTTAACCGGTGAACCGAACCGAAAACCCGGTTAATTGATATCTAGTTAACCGGTTTATCTAGTTACGGTTCCGACTCACATTTTTCGAAATGAAAAATCCGGTTAACCAAATCGTAACCCTCCGAACTAAACCGAACCGATCCATACTCACCTCTACTGGCCATAATGAGCCTCCAGCGGAGCTATGAAGGTTTGTACATGAAATTGTAGGGATCTAGGGGATGTGAGCGACCCTACAATTCCAACAATCAAATGGTTAGCTTGCGAGCATAACCTGAGTATCTTTTTGTGATCCACTTGAGGCTTGTAAGCGTCTTATTTCTCAGCACTTCAATTAGTCCTTTAGGTCGTTCAGGGGAAGGTTAGTAGTTATGGATGAAGGTGTAGAACATGATACTTAATGAAACTGAACAAATTAGCCGCAATTTTGTACTCGTAGGGGAGTTTAATTAGGTTGGTAGAACCGAGGATAAATTAGGGGAAAGGATACCATGAAGGGTTGGGAGCAGTTCATCTAGTGGAAAATTCAGTTGGACCTAGTGGACTTGTCATTCATTAGATCGTGATTTACATAGACTAACAATAGGAAAGGGGATAAAGCTATCTTAGAGAGGCTATAAATAGAGGATTGGCAATAAAAGAATGGTGTCTACAATTTAGTGAGGCAGTTGTTTAAGACGTTCCAATTCAAGCTTCATACCATGCGCCAAGAATATTATCAGCTAAGTGTCCTAATAAGGCACCAAAAAGAACCACATATAAAATTGAAGCCGGGTGTCTAAATCATCTAGAAATGCAAGGAAATTTAGGATGATTAAATCTAAGGAAATTTTATGGCTAATGTGCTATCCAAACTTAGAAAGTCAAGATATAGATACAAAGAATGATGTTTAAAATGGCGCAAAAAGGTGATGACAATATTAGAAGAATCCAAGAAGAAGCGGCACATGTTTTAAAGGAACTGGGTAGGGTGGGGCTTCAGTTGTCTATTTTAGCAAAGACTGGAGAAAGGAGGAACAACCTCAATCAAGCTATGGCGGATGAAGATATGTACTGGAGATAGAGAGGGAAATTAAAATGGATGGAGAATGCGGATTTAGGTGGGACTTTCTATAGAAGGTTCTTATCAAGATCGGTCTACCAGATAAATGGGTTAAGCTCATCATGTAGTGTGTTACCACTATGAAGTACAAAGTACTTATTAATGGAGAAGCTACAAAACTTATTCAACCACCCTAAGGTCTCAGGCAAGGTGAACCATTATCATCATACCTTTTCATACTCTACATGGAAGTCTTCTTAGTAATGCTAATTAAGAGTCAAAAAAGAGGATAGGTGAAAGGGATTAAAGTGGTGAGAGCAGCACCTCAAATATCTTATTTGTTCTTTGTTGATGACCATATTCATCATTGAGGCTAATTTGAACCCAGTCATTAATCTCGACAACATACTAACCCTTTTTGTGAAGCTTTAGGGCAAGTGGTCAACAACTCGAAATAAGCAATTATAGTGTTAAAAAATATAACCAAGGAAGAAATTGATGGTTTTAACTTGGTTTTTAATTATAACGTGGTTGATGGCTTTGACAGATACTTGGGCTCAACATCACTTATTCCGAAGGTTAAAACAACACACTTTCATTTCCTCATTGACAGGGTGGTGCAGAGGATGCAGACATGGAAAGTTGATATGCTTTCTCAGGCATGTAGGCTACTTTTAATCAATGTTGTCCTCACATCTCTGAAACAACATGTCTTCTTGGTTTTTCATATCCCAAAAAAGATAACCAGGTTATTGAATTCCATTATGGTCAATTTCTTCTAGGGGGATATACAAGGGAGGAGGAAGATACATTGGAAGAATAAGGAGACGATCTGCCTGTCTAGAGGGGTGGAGAGTTGGGCTTGAGGAAACTTGAGAAGTTGAACCGAGCAATGTTAATGAAGCAAGCTTGGAGGTTATATAAAAATCAAAAACTGCTTCTTGTTAGATTGTATATAGCTAAATATGGGTCGGCTTCACTCATACAGCAAATATAGAAGGAAGTTAAAATTATAACTGCTTCTTGGGGGTAGAAAGGCTTCAGTAAACCAGTTCAGATCTTCAAAGTTGGGTTGTCGTGGAGGGTGGGAAGGGGTGACAATATTAGGATTGGGTTGGATAGATGGACAACAGGTGAGAAACTTATTTTTAAAAATGATAAGGGGAGAGTTCAATACGAGAGGGGAAGTGTTTCATCTTTATTCCAAATAATGCAAGGCACTGGGATGTACAAAAGGTTAGATCAATTTTCACATGGGAAAGTGTAAAGAAGATCCTGATTATCCCACTCAGAGAGGAAATGCCAGAGGATCACATAGAGTGGGATAATTTCCAAAGATGGAGAGTTCACAGCCAAGTCAGGTTACAACTTCCTAAATCAAAGTCGGGTGCTTATCGAAGGTGGAGTTAACTATGATAAATATTAGAGAAAATTCAGCTCTCTCAATATTGAACCTAAAGTTAAAGTGTTCATATGGAGGGTCATACAAGTTCCCTTATAGGTAATAATCTCTACATATTAGGGAGCCAAGTGCAACAAATGTGTGTTTTTGTAAAACTGAATAGGAATCACCACAAACACTTGTTCAGAGATTGTAAAGTGACAAAGAGGATTTGGGTGTGTGGAGTCTTGGGTATAAGAGTTGATAATTCTATGACCACAAGTGTTGCTAAATGACTTAGGAATTGGTTATCATTTTTAATTATGGATAAAAAGATGGAAACTTTTTAAAATTACTTGGCTATTGATTACTGTATGGCAGACTTGGAAGGAGCGAAATGCTGTGTTTCATTGGAAAGGTGGTAGACCCACAGGGGGTTATTAAGAAGACTCATTCGCATGTGCAACATTGGATGAAGATCATGAATGGAAAAGTACTCTTTATGCCTATGCACTCCACGGATCCTCAGCAGCAACTGGTATTTAAGTACAGCTGTGGGAATGGCCTTCACCAGTTTGATGAAGCTGAGGTAGTCACAGATAGGGGTGAGCGGGAATGGGCACCCAATCATTTGGCTAGACCGGTCCCGTACCCGGTTAGAACTGGATCCAGAGAATGGGTACCCAATCATTTTGGCTGGACCGGTCCCGTACCCGGTTAGTACTAGGTCCAAATTTCTGGACCCAGTCCCGAATCCAATTCTGACTGAGTCCAAAAATTTGGAATCAGTTCCAAACCCGATTAGGATCGGCTACCCGGTTGCTTTTCTTTATTTTTAAAAAGAAGATGCTAATATTAGTATAACCTCATATGATCTTATATTGACAGTGTCTGAGGTCGGATTGATGAACCTCATGCTTAGTAAGCTAAAATTAATCGTGAGACTTTCTAAAGAAACCCTCTAATCCCGACGTGGGCACCATATATATATACGCACGCATGCACATGTGGCACTGAGATAGGGAAGAACACCAAATAGAATCAAACACTTGAAAAGCTCATTTATAGTTAAAAAGGATAAGAAGAGGTGAGGAATAAATGGGAAATACTCACCTGATATATATATATATATATATATATATATATATAAATTGGTTACCCGAGTAAAGAGTTTGGGTTAGCATTCAAATTTTTACTACCAAGTTTTAGACCCAGTTCTAATTGGGTTCTAAGAATTGGACACTGTCTCGGATCCAGTTTAACCGGGTTGGGTCCAAACCGGGTCTTGAGCCGGGACCGGGTCCTCGATTTTTCTATTCACCTTTAGTCATAGATGGTTCATGGGATAATGAAACACTATCAGTAGGTGCGGTATGGGCAACTAAAGACATTCGAGTAAGTATCAATCATGGTTATTGGAAGGGATATGCTCAATTAGCTATCAAGAAGAATTTCTTGCAATCAAATTGGCATTGAAGGATTTAACCATCCTGGGAATCCAACATATTGTCATCCTCACGGACTCGGCAGAAATGGTAAAGGAACTTCAACAACTGAGCAAGGTATCCAAAGAGAATAAAGGCATAAAGGAAAGCATCATTAGGCTAATTACGACTTTTCAATCTGTTAAAATATGTAAATCTTGGAAATCTAATACTAAAGCGGCTCACATTTGAACTCGCGTAGCTAGAAGGAGTTGCTTAGTTAATTTCTTGTATGTCCATCTCTTTTTGCCAAAAAAGGTGGCTATGATTTTGTGAAAACTATTTGTTGGCCTCAACTTTTTAAAAAATTTACTATTAGGTACTGTGTATTTTGTGTAATTAATTTAAAGGAGACAATCCGGGAGGATTTAATGAATTTTCGACAATCCGGGAGGCCTATTCTAAGTCAAAAATCCATAAAATTCTCCCGAATTGTCTCCTCTAAATTAATTACATAGAATTAACATTACTTCCCTTAAAAAAAGTACTTAAATAGTTTCCACAAAACTGTAGCCACCTTCGACTAATTTTTTCGATTCAAATCATGCCACTTTATCATCTACTTAGTCACCACCTTAAACAATCAAGTTGCCGTGCCTATAGTAATATTAGCGACCCCTACTATTCATGCTGCATATATGACAATCTACCGCATGGATGGATGGATAAATGTTTATATTTTTGTGATCATTTTTTAATAGTGATTGCTGAATATCAAAAACTTATTACATGAATATAACGCCCTCAAATCCCATAATCACCAATTTATTCTTGACGATTAATTAACTAGAAATTAGCGCAATGGAAAAGAATATTAGAAGCATTACCACCGCTCCAAAACAAAAAGCAAGACAACTCCCAAAATAAAATATGAACATTACTTGCTAAATTGAAGTTCAAACATTTTTAAGATGTCCAACTTATAATAACATAAACAATAAACATGTTAACAGTACCATCATGACCATAATTTATTAAATCATAAAATAGATGATTCCCAACCAACCATTCCTGATTATCATTGTGAGCTTCTAAGTCTCATTAATTAAAATAAACATGCCTACTTCTTTCTTCATTCAAATTAGTATTACCTAAAACAAAATAGAGAAAACATTTCACAATGGTGAGCCAAGGCTCATTACATTCATCCTTACACCATAAATTTATATTGTATAAAGTTATTTGTGAGCGCACAGATTTTAATTCATTTATAAATAAGATAGGAAGATAAATAATAAAATAATTTTTAGTTTATTATTAGAGAGTATTCCTTACAATCATCGGTTTCCTTACATATGCGCATACCTAAACCAATCGATAAGTCCCGTTGCTGATGGCCAAATATGAATGATATGATCATGACATGATATACTCGATATGGTTCGGGCACATGATTAGGTGATAAATATTATTTGAAATGGTTCCTTTTCATTATATGCAAACCATTTAAGTATTAATATACATAAACACATGGATTTTCATAAAGTACAAGTAATAAACATACCTTAACCTTGGTATCCCTTATTGATATGTAATGATGTACATTGGCTCGACAACTGTTGGAGGATCCTTTTCTATTGCTTAAGTAAATAGTTAGATGATCAATAATTTGATTAGATTATTCCTTAAAGGTTTTAAATCTCTTTATGCAATGTTCAATATTTCATTCTTAGATTAATTGTTATAATATGATTTCCTTAGGAAATTTTTTTCTCTCTATCACACAAGTCCTATTGACCATCATATTATCCCCAAATTTATTTATAATTATTACTAGGCTATAGATTCGTACTTTATTTTCTTTGTGAATCCCTAATAATTCATATCAGTATTCAGTATATATTGAAGATTTGCTCTTAAGAGTCGAATCAACCTAGAGGGAGGTGAATACAGTGAGAAGGAATTTTTGCGGAATAAGAAATTTTTCCTGCAAAGTATGAGCTCGAAAAATAGTTCCGAATGTAGAATGAACTCGAAAAACATAACACATAAAATACGTGGAAACCCTCCTAGGGCAGAAAATAATAGATAGTGTCAATCTAGACACCAAGTCAAATCCACTAATTTGAATCCACAAAATATAAGGATTGACTCTTACTGAATTGCTCCTTTAGACAATTCAATACAGATTTTCCTAGACACAAAAATTCCCTTGTCTGTTTCTAGTACTTCCTAACTAAGATAACCTTTACGAGTTAGGGACAATTAAGCTGAGTTAACCCTTACAACTTAGTCAAGGGATGTTA
Organism: Talinum fruticosum; assembly: GCA_021018815.1. NCBI lineage: Eukaryota > Viridiplantae > Streptophyta > Magnoliopsida > Caryophyllales > Talinaceae > Talinum > Talinum fruticosum. Next base: position 3,932,663 of record JAITYX010000010.1, on the reverse strand, counting down.
CAAAGAGTTAAAGTAAGTAAGAGTGATTACAATACTTCTTCTTTTCAACTCGGAAAGTAAGAAAACTTAAGTACAGAGTTGAAAGCTAAAGATTGAGAGAATTAGATTTGAATAAGTGTTCAAGCAATTCGTTCGTCAATCTTCAAGTTTTGTAGGATGGCTTCTATTTATACTCAACAAGGCAGAGCAGCCGTTGTGACTGAATCTAGTATGGGAAGCTTCACTAGCCATTGTAACGGATAGTCCGAGTCCCTCGAAAAAGAACCGTTGCGAGATATGAATGTTGTGCTTTGTGTCACGGGCCGCTTCGAAACATTCCGGAAATTTCTAGATTTCTCTCCATTATTCCCTAATACTCCATAATTTTTTATAATGTTCTATAATTGTATGGAAACTTAGATATTAGTGAAGATTCTAGAGGATAAATCTAGGCCGTAGGATTAAATAGATCTCCACCATTCATTGAGGAGGTGGACAAGTATAAATACTCCCAAGGGGTTCATTCGTAAATCATCCAAGAGAGATCCAAGCATCCATTCCATGAGTTCAATATAGAAAGCATTCTCCTAAACTCTCTCTATCTCTCTCTAAAGTGTCCTTTGCTTACTTAGCTTTCTCGAGCCTAAGTCAAGCACTCTCGAGGCTTACTAGCAAGCTTTAGAAGGTTCTCGGGGTCTAGTTTGCTAGCCCAAGCACAGAATTCAGTTCAAGTAAATTATCGTTCCATGACATTTGGTCCTTGGTTCAAAAGGTGGTCCAACCCACTAGTTGTGACTGAAATTTGGGGTGGAAACAGCTGTTAGACTCAAAGTTGAAGTTTACTTGGATTTAGAAACAAACAAACCCGACACGGTGTCCGAGCTTGTCCCGCAACAGTGGCTTTTCTCGTCACCTGGTGTTTAACGGTTAGAAGCCGGTTGCTTTTGCTTTTCAAAATGAGATTAAAATACTTTAATCAACCTGCAAAAGCAAATCAAAATGGTACTCAAAGTATAAAAATACCTTGGTCCAAGATTAGGCAAGGATAAAAACTTAATTCAAATAATTAAGCTCTTAATTATCCTTAACCTGAATAAATGGAATTTTCTAAGACTAATATTCAATAGGTTCTAATTCCATTTTGTGTCTATCTTTTAGATGAATGAAGAATTAAAAAATGTATAAACACATTGCATCAAGTTGATCGGATAAATAATTTCGGTTAATAATTCGACTTAGAAAGATGAATTAGCGTAGTAATTCTTTACTAGTGATTATAATAAGTCGAACTTAGAATATGTTATGCATTTGAAATTATTTACTCACGAGAACTGTCTCGAGTTGCATCCGAGTGGGTCGAAATCCAAAGATAAATGTTTTACTCAAGATATGCATTCCGAGTAGGTCGGACATAATTGAAAACTTAAAGATAAGCTTCTTAAAGAATGGGAATGACTTAGAATCAAAACCATAGAGAGATAGAGAATTACACCTAAGTCTTTAATCTCCCTCTTTTGATGAAAGACTGTAACACCCCAAAACACCCCCTAGAAGTATTACATCACCAGAGTTCTTTAAAGGAACTTCCAAGGCTCTTTACGGTGTCGATTTGGTCTGTCTAAACCCAACTTAAAGGTTAGGAAGGAAATTTTCCATAAGGGTTAGAAAATTTCTAGAAATTTTGGTAGAGTTCCATTTGAAATATGGTCTAACCCTTAGGCTTAAAGCCTTAAAAACCTGCATAAAAATCATAATAGAACTCAATGAGCCACACGCTCGGAGTATAAAACTTAATGGCCACACGCCGGAGTCCAACCAATCATGCGATAAACTTAAAACAATCTAAATGGTTTACTATACATCTAGTACAACTATATGAGCTAAATTACAAAGTACAACCTTTAGAAATACAAGAAATGCACGACCGTCACTTGAATCACTTAGCAAACAACACACAACAATAAGCGGGAGTCCCGAATACGCTACGTGCCGCATACATGTCTTAAGAGTGTACCTACAACACTCGGGAGGGAAAATGGGGAAATTTGTGGGGGTGAGTTATAAACCACGGGCTCACCGGAGTCTTACACCCTTAAAATGGAAATTCTTTACACATATTACTCATAATAATGAAATCGGCGAAAGCATAATAATATAATACAAATCTATTTACTTTTCAATGAAATCTCTTAAAATCATTTACAACATAAAAATCATAACACTTCAATCATTCAAAAGCATGGATTGCAATCATTTTCGAAATTGAATCACATTAAACAAGGTGGAACCATTTGCACTTTCTTTCAAATACTTTCAGCATAGACCGAAAATCCTTTCGGGGCTTTAGACGATTGAACTAGTACCGAGGCGGTTCTCGGAGGCGCGACCCTTGACTCGAGTTCCGTGGACCTATCTTTAGTCAAATACCCGGAAGTGATAGGGAGGACACCACAAACCCAACCCCAACTAATACCGAGAGCCAGCCGGAACCGATTGATAATTTTGAGTCCTCGGAATTCACTACGGAACCCTCACAAACCATTGCTTGGGTCTTCGTTGATAACGCGAGCATCAAGGGAGTTTTTGCCACACTCGAAATAATTATTTGTCTCCTTAGACAGGAGTAAGGGAGTCGGACAAGTCGAAGTATTCGGAGGAAAATAAGCCAAGAGATCTTTTTCGAGTCCTCGGTTTCGAGCTCGAAGTCAAATGATCTTTTTCGAGTCCTCGGTTTCGAGCTTAGACCAGATTGTAGATATACTCAAATCTACTTGATCATCATCTAGGCGTCTTCAGCAGAGCCAGAAAGGGAAAGTTAAGGATCGGAAAGCAAAAGAATTTGGTGACAACAATTGTAGTCTGTCACTGGACTCGGAACCGTACTACTTTGTACTACCGATTCTGTGGTCCCCCTCCTTTCTCGACGTCCTTTTTTGCTGTAATTATTTACCTTTTGTCCTTGTTTTTGTCCTTTTATTTTACTGAATACATCACAACCATTGATTGTAAAAGGGGATTTATAACCCTTAGATTAGAGTGATGTAACCTAGCTAAGAGGCCTATAAATATACATGGGCTCTCTCTTTGTAGAGGATGATGATTTTGATATTGGCTATATGCTAAGTAAAGTTGAGTTGTGCTCCTTTCAACCCCAAAATTCTCTTTTGCTTGTCTAATTAGTGGCATAATTAGGCTCTGTTCGAAGAGTCCGATTATACTTAGTGTGGTGATAGTTGTATCACTAAGTGTGATTAGTGCCCTAGTTTTATCCTTGGTGGTGATATCTCGTATCCTTGGATAGTTCTAGTTTATCTTGTTCTTTTCCTATCGGTTCTGGTTACCTTGCTAATCATCTCCTCACAAGTGATTAGCTTAGTCCTTGTTGTTTACTTGTTCCATTGGTAATTTCAAAGTCCATTCCGAGTCTCTCACAATTGCATTTGGCGCACTCTGTTGGCATGATCGGTGTAGCCTTGGATCTTGGCACATCGGTTTTGGTATCGAGCTTTGGAGCCTTTCCTAGGCTGAGCTTCTTTAACCCTAAACACAACCCTTTTTGCCCCAAACACATCAGTCCACAAAGAACCCATAAACCGGAATGAGTGGAAGCATGACATTGGAGGAACGTTTTGATATGCTCATGAACAACTATGATGAGATGCGTGCCCAGAACATATATCCGAAAAAGCAACTTGGAGATATGATGAAGAAGAAGCGGCATGAGTTAGAAGAGTCACCACCCAGCTCACCACCTCATACCAACTTACACGGGGATGATGATGGGGAGAGCAATCCCTTTGCTTCTTCCGGTGAGCGTGAGCAAAGAAGAGGAAGAAGAGGGAGAAGGGATCAATCACCCCGACCCAACTCAGATTTCAAAGTGGAAATCCCGAGTTTGAAGGTCGCCTTAATCCGAGATGAGTTTACGGAATGGTTGCAAACAGTTGAAAGAATCTTTGACTACAAAGAGGTGAAAGATGAAAAGAAGGTAAAGCTTGTTGCTATCAAGCTTACGAGGGTTTGCCTCAACCTGGTGGGCAAATCGGAGAAGAAGCCTGCCATTAAGAGGAAACCTAAGATCAAAAGTTGGGAGAAGATTAGGTCCAAGCGAAAGCCCGGTTTCTACCCCCAACATACATCCATGACAACTATTCTAAGTTGCACAACCTACAACAAGGTCCGATGAGTGTAGAGGAGTACACCAGGGAGTTTGAAAGGTTAATGATTAAATGCGATCTTCAAGAGTTGGAGGATCAAACCATAGTCCAGGTATCTTAGAGGACTTGACCCAAGGTATGCTAATGTTGTTGAGCTGCAGCAGTACTCAACCTTTAATGAGGTGTGTCTTCGGCACATAAGGTGGAGCAGCAAAAGAAGGTCGGAACCTTCAAAAGGAAGTCTTTAGGACTCAACCACCAAAGTCAACTCGGTTTGGCAAGGGTTATTCTAACCCTCTGTTTCGATCTAAGTCTGCTGCCCCAAAACTCGGTTACGAGTCTAAACACCCTACAACTCGGACTCGGACTCGGAACAAACCTTATGCTTGGTCGAGTCGCAAGTGTTTTAAGTGTCAAGGATTTGGACACTTTGCTTCCGAGTGCCCGAATCGAAGGGTCGTCACTATTACCGAGGCTGATGAACCCATATGGGATGAGTATGAGCCAGACGGAGAGCTATGCCTTGCTGAGGGCATAGAAGAGATTGTTGAAGAGGCTAATGAAGGAGAACTACTTGTGATCGTGAGAGCCTTGAATGGATATAAGGATCCAAGTGAGGCTCGGAGGGAGAATATATTCCACACAAGGGGAACCATCAAAGGGAAAGTTTGTTCGATCATTATTGATGGAGGCGAGATGCACCAACGTTGCTTACGTAAGCATGGTAGAGAAGCTTCGATTACAAGCCGAGTTGCACCCTCACCCCTACAACATACAATGGCTGAGTCAAGGTAAGGGCCTTAGAGTTAATTCTCGTTGCCTAATATCTTTCAGTATTGGGAAGTTTTATGTTGATGATATATGGTGTGATGTTATACCTATAGATGCATGTCACTTACTATTGGGTAAACCTTGGTTATTTGATCATAGAGTTATGCATGATGGACTCAAAAACACATACACCCTCACCCGGAATGGCATGAAAATAACCTTAGCCCCACTTGACCCTTCACACCTGCCTAAAGCCAAGCCCCTCGGACACCCAACCCATCCGAGTTACTTCGACCCTAGGGAAGCCTATCCGGAGTCCATGCATCATGAACTCGGACCTATGAGAGAATTGATTCTTCCGAGTCGGGACAATTCCGAGTCCTCATAACTCGGACACCCACTAGCCAAAACACTTATCACCTAGTACATCCATGTTTTTCCTGATGAGATACCTCTTGGCCTACCCCTCAAAAGAGATATCAAGCACCACATTGACTTTATCCCGGGATCTATATTGCCAAACAAACCAGCCTATAGAATGAACCCTAAAGACACCTCGAAGTGTAGAGGCAAGTTGAGGAGTTGGTGTCTAAAGGTGCTGGTAAGAGTGAGTAAGAGTCCTTGCGCTGTGCCAGCCTTGTTGGTACCTAAAAAGGATGGTTCTATGAGGATGTGTATAGATAGTCGTGCCATTAACAAGATTACTATCAAGTATAGGCATCCTATACCACGACTTGAAGATATGTTGGATGAGTTACATGGTTCTAAGGTTTTTCTCAGATTGACCTCGGAGTGGATATTATCAAATCGGAATCGGAGAAGAAGATGAATGGAAAACTGCTTTTAAGACCAAGGGAGGTTTATATGAGTGGCTTGTTATGCCTTTTGGTCCGACCAATGCTCCAAGCACATTCATGCGACTCATGAATCAGATTTTTAGACCATTCATCGGGAAATTCGTTGTGGTCTATTTTGATAACATTCCGATCTATAGTCGGAATGAGAGGGAACATTCTGACCACCTTAGACAGATTGTCCAACTACTAGAGAGAGAGAAACTGTACGGGACCCCGAAGAAATGCTCATTCTTTAGCTCGAAATGGCGTTTCTAGGTTATGTTGTTTCAGTTGAGGGAGTAAAGGTAGATGAGAGCAAGATTGAGGCTATCCTGTCTTGGCCTACTCCTAAAAGTATACACGATGTTCGGAGCTTTCATGGGCTTGCATATTTCTATAGGAGGTTTATCAAAGACTTCGAGCACAATCATTGCCCCTATGAATGAGGTGCTCGAAACAGCTTCTTTTGTTTGGACACCTCGGGATCAAAAATCTTTTGAAGCTATCAAGGCAAAACCGACCCGAGCTCTCGTCCTAGCCCCGCCGAGTTTTGATAAGATTTTTGAAGTTGAGTGTGATGCCTCGGGTGTAGGCATTGGTGGGTGAAGACTCGGACATTTCTCAACGCACTTCGAGTTGCACTAAATGAGTCGGTATAACAATCCCATGCTTTTAGAGTTTTGATTCCAAGGCATTCTCGGTTTCGCAGAAACCTCTTTTAGTAAAATAGTATCTTTTCTGAGTGATACGGCTTTCACTTATTACATTTATTGCTTATCTGTTTGAGACTCGGAAAAGTAGTTCTTTGTTCCGAGTCCATCTTCACTCAGATTTATCGCAGTTTAAATAGACTAGTGTTTCGTCTTTCTCTCACCCGAGAATCTTACTTCCGATTACAAGCTCTATTTTCGTTAGAGTCAATATCTTTAGTCTGTTTCACACTTAGTCTATATCAAGTTATCTCACTCGATATTCTTTATGGAACTTGTTCTATCGCTTAGACTAACTCGGATGGAATTCCGAGTATCATGGATATTGGACTCGGAAAATTCCATTTCATTTCGACTCGGATAATCAATTGCTTAATTATCATAATTATTTTATTATCTCGTGTCTAACTTTGGACCAACGTATTTTATACTTTGAGAACCAGAATTGATTTACTTTTGTAGGTTATTCATTTGAGGATACACCTTTTTCAAACCACAAAAGTAGCCGGCTTCGAACGTCAAATCACCAGCAGAGACATGGCTTTTCACCTTCCTCGCTTCGAGTCCCGGAAGATTGTGTCGGAAGTTGTCCGTTTCCAAATCTGGAAAACTGAAACGCTAAGCTTAACGGTGGTTTCCACCTTATCTTTCAAGACACTACCAATGGTTTTGGGACTTCCAAGAGAGATAAACCGTTGTCCAACGTTCACATTGTAACGGATACTTTCCGAGTGACTCGAAAGCTTTATCAACGGTCACAGAAGACTCTCGGTCGGCAGATGAAGATAACGACTACTCTGCCCGGTTACCTATAAATTGAAGCCACCTCATAAGACCCGAAGATTGCCGAATCTATTGTTAATACACATACTTGAGAAAAGTCATTGTATTGACTTTCAATCTTCTACTTACAACTCCCACTCTGTAATTCATTACTTTACGAGTTGTAAGGTCTTGTACTCGATTACAAACTCTTTCTTACATTCTTTGTAAGGTCCCTTGACTAAGCTGTAAGGGTTAACTCAGCTTAGTTGTCCCTAGCTGTAAGGGTTATCTCAGCTAGGAAGTACTAGATCGAGATAAGGGAATTTCGAGTCTAGGAAAACTTATATAGAGTTGTCTAAGGGAGCAACTCGGGTTCGATCGGTTCACGGTATTTTGTGGACTCGAAAATAGTGGATTTGACTTCGTGTCCGGATTGACACAGTCCGTGGTTTTCTGCCCCAGGAGGGTTTCCACGTAAAATCTAAGTGTTATCTTTCCGAGTTCATTCTAGACTCGGCATGACCTTCATTGTTCTTGTTCTTTCCGATTGATTGCTTTCGAGTCCAATCTTTTCGACCCAGCTTAATAGACTCAGAATCTATCTTCCTTTCTACTTCGTGCAAAAGAGTGTGATTCCGCAGAGAATTTCCTATCACCCTATTCACCCCCTCTAGGGTGACTCGGACTCTCCCGAGCAAACCTTCAGTGGGATTCTCACTCAAGAGGGTCGTCCCATCGCTTATTTCAGTGAGGAGCTGTGTGATACCAAGCAAAGATACTCTACCTACGACAAGGAATTCTATGCCATCATTCGATCATTAGAGTATTGGAATCATTACTTGGTGGCTCAAGAATTCATTCCGCACTCGGATCATGAAGCCCTCAAGTACATTTAGGGCCAACACAAGTTGAACCCACGACATGCGAAATGGGTTGAGTACCTTCAGACCTTTCATTTTTCAATCAAATACAAATCGGGACGGCTTAACAAGGGCATTGATGCTCTGTCCGGAAGGTATCTACTGTTGATTCAGTTAGAAACTTGTGTCTTCGGGTTTGAACATTTGAAGAGTCTATATACGGATGACAAAGAATTTTGAACCCTATACCAAGAATGCCAAACACGACCCAAGGGTGAATTCCAAATACAAGGAGGATACTTATTCAAGGGTATCGGATTGTGTGTGCCTAGCCGTGGCACAAGAGAGCTTATTATAAGAGAAGTCCATTCTGGAGGACTTGCTGGCCATTTCGGAGAGAAAAGACAACTCGGATGCTCAAGGAGCATTATTTCCGGCCAAGCATGGACAAAGATGTTCAAGACATTATCGGGAGATATGTTGCATGCCAATTTGCCAAGAGCCATTCCCTGCCTCAAGGACTTTACACTCCATTACTTGTCCCAACTCAGCTCTGGGTTAATGTAAGTCTAGACTTCGTTCCGGGTCTACCACGGACTCGTAAAGGAAAAGATTCTATTCCGGTTGTCGTTGATCAATTTTCTAAGATGGCTCACTTCATTGCTTGCAACAAAACCAATGATGATACACTGGTTGCTGACCTATACTTTAGAGAAGTGGTAAGGCTGCATGGGATCCCAAGGACAATGGTCTCGAGATAGAGATACAAAGTTTCGAGTCATTTCGGGTTACCCTTTTGAAGAAATTGGGAACGAAGTTGAAGTACAACACCACTTGCCATCCACGGACGGATGGTTAGACCGAGGTTACAAACAGAACTTTGGGAGTATTGCTCATAACACTAATCAAATCGAATACTAAGGCATGGGATCAACTTCTTCCACATGCCGAGTTTGCTTACAATCACACGCCAAACAAGACTACCAATGTTTCGCCCTTCAAGGTTGTTTATGGTGTGGAACCTCTTTCACCTCTTGATCGACCCCGAGAGCTTTTGATGGAAAACCTCATACTGACATCTGTGAAAAGAGCTGCTCGGATACTGGGACTTGCATGAGAAAGTCGAGCCGAATTGAGCAAGCTAATTTGAGTTACAAGGCTAGCGCTAACAAAAATCGCAGAAGGGTGGTTTTTCAACGAGGAGATCTCATTTGGATCCACATGAGGAAGGAGCATTTTCCTTTCAAGCGCAAGTCTAAGTTGATGCCGAGGGCAGATGGACCATTTGATGTACTTGGGAGAATCAATGACAACGCTTACAAGGTGAATTTACTCGGGAGAATACAATGTCTCGGCTATTTTCAATGTTGCTTGATTTATCTCCTTACTTGGAAGATAATTCACTTGAGAATTTGAGGAAAAATTCTTTTCAAGCTAGGGAGGATGATGGGGAGGACACCACAAACCCAACCCTAACTAATACCGAGAGCCGACCGAAGCGATTGATAATTCCGAGTCCTCGAAGTTACTACGGAACCCTCGAAACCATTGCTAGATCATCGTTGATAACGCAGGCATCAAGGGAGTTTTGGCCACACTCGAAATACTTGTCTGTCTCCTCGGACAGGAGTAAGGGAGTCGGACAAGTCGAAGTATTCGAGAGGAAAATAAGACAAGAGATCTTTTTCGAGTCCTCGGTTTCGAGCTCGAAGTCAAATGATCTTTTACGAGTCCTCAATTTCGAGCTTAGACCAGATTGCGGATATACTCAAATCTACTTGATCATTATCTAGGCGTCTTCAGCAGAGCCGAAAAGGAAAGTTAAGGATCGAGAAAGCAAAAAATTTGGTGACAACGATTATAGCTGTCACTAGACTCGGAACCTGTACTACCGATTCCGTGGTCCCCCTCCTTTTCTGCTGTTTTTTCTACTGTAATTATTTACCTTTTGTCCTTGTTTTGTCCTTTTATTTTGCTGAAAACATCACAACCATTGATTGTATATAACCCTTAGATTAGAGTGATGTAACCTAGCTAAGAGGCCTATAAATATACATGGGCTCTCTCTTTGTAAAGGATGATGATTTTGATATTGGCTATATGCTAAGTAAAGTTGAGCTGTGCTCCTTTTAACCCCAAAATTCTCTTTTGCTTGTCTAATTAGTGGCATAATTAGGCTGTGTTCTAAAGAGTATGATTATACTTAGTGTGGTGATAGCTGTATCACTAAGTGTGATTAGTGCCCTAGTTTTATCCTTGGTGGTGATATCTCGTATCCTTGGATAATTCTAGTTTATCTTGTTCTTGTCCTATCGAGTCTTGCTTACCTTGCTAATCATCTCCTCACAAGTGATTAGCTTAGTCCTTGTTGTTTACTTGTTCCATTGGTAATTTCAAAGTCCATTCCGAGTCTCTCACAATTGCATTTGGCGCACTCGTTGGCGTGGATCGGTGTAGCCTTGCATCTTGGCACATCGGGAAGGCTCCGCTTTCCTCTTCAGAAAAGAATCAACCTCTCCGGCTGATGGGCATCCTGATACGCAAGGACCCCATGGCCTCGATACGCATGACCACCTCCTTTATCTAGTCTAAACAATCCTTAGCCCAAAATTCATTTAAACCGAAGTGATCATAATCACTTATCAAACTTGGTTTCTAACCAAGATCTCAAATCAATTTATCATCATAGAAGGCATGACACACGTGTCACTCTTTTAAATTCACTTTCTCTATCAGTTTCACTTCTTATAGAACACATTTCAAGTTCGAAAGCATTTCTCAAGAATCATACACAAGTATTATTTTTCGTAAACATTTGAACTCTTTTCAAAACTAACTTTCAAGCATTATTTAGAATCAAATCATTCCACGTGTCAAGCATCTCTATACTGAGACTTAACATTCCAAGATAGCATATTTATTCAAGTATTCGCGCAAGTATCTCACGTCTACTCGTATTCCTCCATATTCTACTCAAGCATGAGTCTCCTATTCCCGTGTAAGTAGTTCTCGCTGTATTTTGTTTTCAATGCCACAAATCAATCTACATGGATGCATATTCCCTTGATATTTTAATTTCCCGTTCCTCCTCTATATTCCAAAGTCCATTCCCCTTAACTTAATTCACTTTCAAACTGAATGAGTTTAGGCACTAATAATTTTCCGAGCCACAATAACCACAAGTAGATACCACCTAATTCAATGTTTCAACTTTTCTCAATTCATTATCTTTACCTCAATTCCTCATTTGATGTCTCTACTTTATACTCAACTTCTTTTACCCATATTCAACTATATAACTCTTGATCTCACTTTGTCACTTAAGTTCCTCTCGCTATGCTTATCTTCAACTTGATTTAAACTCAAGGCTTAGACAAATTCTAAACTCAACTTAACCTTACCATTCTCAGCTCGTCATTTTCTGCCTTAACTCCCATTGTACGTTTCTTTCTTATTAATCGACTCTTATTCGCCCATCCTTAGTTGTATAACTCTTAATCACTTTTCATCACTCAATTCCCGTTAGCTTCGTTTACCTTCACGTTTAGTTCAATCTCGAGGATTTAAATATACTTCGAACTCAATTACCCTCACAATCACACATTTCTCACTCCCATGTCTCAATTGTGCATCCATCAACATGAAGTCATATTCCTCTTCATACTTCACCCATTATTTCCCGATATTAGCAATCATCTCTTAATGCCTAGACTCAATAAATCTCTAAGGCCCAACCTGAAATATTAATCCATAACTTATGCCCAAACGATAACGTGCTCATATTCTCGATGTAACTCACTACCCCCAAGCGGCCTAACTCCGTCCGAATTCCCAATTTTCAATTCAGGCCTAAGCAACTACCGATTCCCTCAAAACTCCTAATTCCACTTTCAAGCAACTACTAAACTTGTTTCCTCACACACATATTTAATATTCACAACAAGGTTCAATATTCACAATAAATTCATTTGGGTTTCGAAAGTACTAATAGTTTAGAGTATAAGACTACCCACCTTGAATTCTAGGGTTTGGGATTGATTGAATTGTTTGCTATCCGTGTTCTGCGTTCGGTTGTGTTTGGTTTCTCGCTTCCTCTTGCTTCTAGTTCGGCGTTTCGGTTCCCACTACCCCTCGGTCGGGTCCTCGAGTGCTCGCCGCTGGTCTTTCTCCCTCGCCGTCGGTCTTTCTCCCTCGCCGTCGTCCCCTTTGTCTCTGGTTCTCACCTCCTTTGCCTTTGCTCGGGTTTCGCTCAGGTTCCCCCGTTTCTCGCCCCGCCATTGATGTCTCGTCGCTGGCCCCTTTTCGCTCGCTGTGTACCCTCGCTCGCTGGTCGCCGTTCTCTTGCTCGCCGCGCCAACTTCCGACCTCTCGCTTCTCTCGCTCGCCCTCCCTTCTCTCACTTTCCCCAATTCTGGTTCCGCTCCTTCTTTCTTTCACCCCCTCTTTTCTTTTTCCTTCGTCCACCGGCCGCTAGGAGGCCACCGGCTCCCCTCTCGGTCTCTCGCGTTTTCTCCTCCCTTGTTTCCCGATTCTCCCTCTCGCTTTTCCCCTGCTCGGGCTCCCTTTCGCTTCCTCCACCGAGCTTTCTTCCTCTCTTTCCCCTTTAATTTTACTTTTTACTGTGTGGCTTCACCGGGCACGCCGGCACATCCCTTTAATTCACACTAATCATGTTCCCAATTTACCACTTAACTCCCTTTTTGTTCTTAACACCTAATTGTCCTCTTCCTTAATACTCCTCGTTACATTGCTCTTCCCTTTTTCCTCTTGCTAACTCTCAAAACAATTAAACTCACATACGAGTATAAGCGGTCTCGGGTTTTTATTTAGCTCATCGAGTGGACAATTCGCGGGGAGGAATTAATACGCGCTACTAAATTTAGTTATGCGAACTAATAATAATTCGCTCAAATAAATTTACGAATATCTAACCACGAACATAACTTGGTCATTCGACCTACTCTATTTAATTAAGGCTTAATAATTAATTTAACTCATATAATCTGCTAACCCAAAATCACGGGTCTTACATTACTTTCCCCTTAAAAGAATTTCATCCCCGAAATTCAGAACAATTAGGTAGTACCCTAAAACGGGCAAGACATAGTCATATCCACCTAGAGCACACTTATACACTCAATACGGAAGGAAACTCAATTAGACAACCACGATTGTCGAAATCCCTCGGGGTCTCTATGGGTTAATGAGTTCCAGCCTCTTTTCTACCATCATTTCAGTACGTCCGCTCACTTAATTACAAGGCGCCAAGGAGCAAATCATACTAGAAAAGAGCAAATAGTTAGCTTGGAACGATCTCCCGCTTATTTTAAATGGGATACTAATGTCTCCACCGAACACTTAATGCAATCAACACCTTAGCTTGGCACGCATCTAGTTCAAACATCTCCCACCACCCTCTAGCTCCTTATCCTCCACAAACTTAAGCAAACTCTATGGCCAGGCTAGTTGGATGGGATAGTCCAATGAATTATCTATGGCGCATCACTAGTCGAAACAGTAAGAATGACACACATACTGGGCAAGTAACATCACCAAAAGGTAGTAGACAAGTGCTCGAAAGTATAATCAAAATGTCTGGAATTGAAACCAAGTTGGAAGTTAGAGGCAACCCAACTATGTGCGATCATATCTAGCATAATACGATCCTTGAACAACTCATGGTAGCTACAATAGGTAGCAGGGAGTCCTCATGTTATTCTTTCACCTCTATGGGAGTTAGGATCAAACCTATAATCCTTATGTAAAACTTAAAGTATTTCGTTCCCAAGTACTTATAGTCATTCCAATGAGCACTAATAAACACAATAGACTCCAAATGAAGTATGGGACCGATAGAACAACTTCTAGACTTCCTCTATAACCGAGGCACTCCACCTACAAGGTCACTATCAATGCTCCAGGTTTACAAGGATCCCAAGGAATTAGTCCCAAACGATTTATGATGTTTGGATTACTTGCAAAGAATCACCACATATAATTGAAAGTGGTGGAGGGCATGATTCCAACATTCATCAATCAACTCTTCTTGGTGAGATGGTTAAGTTAAAGGAACTCACCCACAATCTTCAATATGATTTGCTTAGCCCCTTCTAGCCTCATGCTCGGCTTATTCTAAACCTTTCTCATAAGTTTCTATAATTAGGACTCATAGATGGATCTCCATAACCATTGCATCCTATGTTTGGTCGATCCAAAACTTACATGGAAATAGAGAAAATCCCTAAATCAATCTGTTTCTCCAAAATAGTTCCCAAATGCACCCAAAAGGTACCTTCCAACACATCCGAACGACCTTTACTTCAAGAAAAATACCTAGTTTGACCTTCTTGATTATGGATCCAATTATCATTGTCAAGAAAAGCCAATTCCACCAATGATACAACGAACCTTTCACGTTGTCTTTCCCATTAATTTTCCTCTCCATAGCCTCTAATTCTCATTTATGACTTTCAAAGTACCCACCTATGAGTATTTCCGTAAATATAGGCAAGTATCTCTCAATACTCAGGTTGCTCAGCCTTATCCTATTCAATAGTGTGATATTTCAATTCATTTCTTAGTAACAACTCCCAAAAGGCAGCCTCTATGCCTAAATCAATAAACGGGATCCGGAATCTCCAATAAATGCTTCACGTATGCTAGTGCATCGTATGTCTTTTCTTTTCCCCCTAAGATCAACTATACACTTTCTAAACTCCTTGGAAATAAGTATATATCAATACATAATTGAATCCTCGTATGCTTCTTAGAGGTAGAATTCCTACGTCAATTAACGATTCGAAGTCACGTCACGATTATTGAGGGTGTGAGTGTGCTCTAGGTGTATATGCCTATATCTTGCCCGTTTTAGGGTACTACCTAATTGTTTTGAATTTCGGGGACGAAATTCTTTTAAGGGGGAAGTAATGTAAGACCCGTAATTTTGGGTTAGTAGTTATATGAGTTAAAGTTAATTATTTAATTTTATTTAATAGAGTAGGTCGAATGACCAAGTTATATGTGTGGTTAGATACTCGTAAATTTATTGAGCAAATTATTATTAGTTCGCGTAACTCTTATTGGTGAAGCGTATTAATTCCGTTTTCGAGTTTTCACCCGGACTAGCTATGTATTAATCCGAGACCGCGTATGTTACATATGTGGGTTTAATTATAGTGAGGATGAAAAAAAGGGAAAAGAAGGGGATTAGTATTGGGAAGCGGTGGTGCCAGCACTGATGAAACCACCGAAAAGAAAGAAGGGGGCGCACCGAATAGAAGCGAGGAATCGGGGAGAGAGAGACCGAGAGAGGGAGATAAGAACGAGAAGGAGAAGGGGAGCGAGAGCACGAAAGCGACCGGAGGCCGGCGAGCTCCACGGCAAACGGAGGTGAGGCGGCCGGCGAGCTCGGGGAACGGCTAGCACCCGAATGAGGGCGAAACCGAGGCCAGGAAAGGGGACGCGAACGTGAGGGCTTAGAGAGAGGCAGCCGGTGAAGTTAAGAACCGTGGCGGGCGAAGGCGTCAGGCGCGGAGGAGGGCAGCGAAACCGGGGCTGGCAGCAAGGGAAGAGGAAGGAAAGGAGGAATTGAACCTGGGGAACCTGAATCTTAGTGTGAGACCCCGAAATTTCAGGTGCTTGCTTGGTAGTGAATTATTAGAATTTTTCCGAGTCGGAATTAGAAACCCGAGAACCGAAATCGAGCATGGGCAAGCTAAATTCGGCCTTGAGAAGCTAGTTTAGGCCCAATTAGAATAAAAAGGAAAGGAAATGATAAATGAAGGTGGCTGATATTTGAGGGTTAGTGGCATTTGTTGGCAAAGAAAGAAGCATAGAATTAGAGGGGTCCAATTGGAATTAGGCAACAAGCCCATTAGGTGTGATTAGGAGAAGAGGAGAGAGAGTGAGGCTGAGACTAAAGAAAAGAACGGGAGGAAGAGGAGCAGAGGAAAACGAAAGAAGGAGAGACAGGGGAAAACGAGAGGGAGCGAGAACGCACAGAGAGAGAAGGAGAGCGAGCGGGAGTGAGGGCAACGCCGAAACCGGCAGCCGGCGGGCACGGCGAGCCCGAGGACAGGCACCGAGACGAAGGAGAAAAGAAAAGGGGAATGAAAGAAAGAAGAAGCAGAGCAGAGACGAAGTAGAAGCGGAACAAAGCAAGAGCGGGAGAGAGCGCGAGGGCCGATGGCCGGTGAGCGCTCGAACGGCGGCTGCGCCGCTGCCGGTGGGTAAGGGAAGCGAGAGCTCGGGAGGCCGAGAAAATGAAGAAAGGGAAGAGTAGAAAGGCCGAGCGAAAAGGGGACTCGAAGGGGTTCCGCGGCCGCCGAACGCGAGGGCCGAGGAAGGCGGTCGGTGAGCACGGAACAGCCAGCTCGACGGCCGGTGAGCGCGAGGAGTGGGACGAGGAGGACCTGAATCGGACCGAAATAGGGAAGTCGAAGACCAGGACTGAGGCAGCAAGAGGAAGAAGCAAAGGGTCGGGGAAGAAGAAGGGTTGAGGGAGCAGGAGCTAGACTAGGAATCGAAAGGCGAACAAGAAGCTAAACCCAATTCGAAACCTTCCAAAACCGAATTCTTAGAACCTCTAAGAATTTAAGGTGAGTAGTCTGAATTCATCCTCTGAAATAAAATGAATTAGGTGGCTTGAACTCGAAATTGATGCATGAAATTGGAAACCCTAAGCTAATTGAAGAAGTTAGAGGCCTAAATTCACGAAACTAGCAACTCACGAATCAAAGAGCATGTTGTGATTATGTGATAATTAGTTCTGAATTTGTGATGTTGAGCATGAGTATTGAGAATTTGATGAGAATAGCTTGAATAGGTTTAGTAAGAAAAATCAAAGAATTGAATTCATGACTTATGTGCAGATTTTCAATAAATAAGCATGTCTGTCCGAATTTCTGCGACTTCATGTGTAGCCCAAATTTCCTGAAATTTTTACTGCAGCTTCCTGATGATTTATGAGAATTTCCTGTAAAATTTCGTATGCATTGGATGAGTAGATTGGGAGATATGCTATATTAAGTGAAAATGTTCTGTTTTGGGCTAAATTGCATATAAGTGAGTAACCGAGTTAAGAACTGAGATTTAAGAAGCTTTGTGGCTAGATTAAAAGATATTCATCGATTAAGGAAAGTTATAGAACCATAAACTACTTATACGCGATAGTACGCGATCATGAAAACGATAAGTTCGTCGATTAGAAATCATAAGTGGTATGCTTATGTGATTGTGTGTTTATCTTGAATTACGTTGATTATGAATGGCATAAGCATGCGTATGTGAAATGAATGGATTGTGTTGGAATTGGAACTTGCTTATGTGAATTGCTTGTTTTGAAGAAGTTACGCATGAAAGTGTTAAGCATGAGTTATATGAATTAAGTATATCTTATGTATAAGTAATAAGAAAATAAGAGCACATAAAGAACTAAAGAAGGGAGAAAGGATTGTGTTATTGATCTAAGACCCCACGAATTAAAGAACCCTCTGAAGCTATGGCCATAGAAGTGTCTCGTCAACCCGAAGCCACGAATTATTTTTCTTCTACGAATTATTGACGATATGCGTCCTTCGGGGAAGGGAGGCCGCCTCGAGGCCACGAATTATTTTGCCTCGAGGCCACGAATTATTCGCCTCCGTGAACCGAGCCCACGAATTATTTTGGCTCCAAGAACTGGGTCTTTTAGAGCGAGTGCATAAATCTTCTTTCCATTCGAAACTAAGAAGACTTAAAAGAATTATGATATGAAGAATCGAATGATCATGCATGATGAACAAGAAAGAACCAATGATTTATGAAGTGCATGATTGAACTCAAGAAAAAGAATAAGAAGAAGAACGAATCCTGTTTTCATGAGAAATGAATGCCATAAGAACTAAGATGTGATTTACGTGGTGAATGAGTTGCATGATGAATGATTATATGATTTACTTGCGTAGAAAGACAAATGATGCATGTTTAATTGAATTCATGAATAAGTGATGTCATTATGATTCTCGGCAAGTTGGTAAGTTTAGAATCTCGCATGTCTTAAGCATGTATGATTTGAATCGCATGTTATGAATAAATTGTGAACTTACGTGTGTTTGTTAATGAATTAATGTGCAAAGTGAACCCGGGGTTGGGTTTGGGTTATTCACTGGGCTAGTGAGCTCATGACATCACCAACATTTCAGTACGTGAAGTTAAGACCGGCAGGAGTTGCCTTTGGCTTTTGGAAATAGCGGACGAATAGGAGATGCCGGACTTACTGCATGTTTTCTGTCTTTTGTTTGTAAAGATGTTGTAAAGACTGTTGTATCCGAACTTAAGTTTTACCTATGAATGTAAAATCCCTATGTGAATAATCCGAGTGTGTGGCTCGTCCGTGTTGTGCTACTCCGAGCATGTGGCTCATTGAGTTTAAGATTGTATTTCGTGCGGGGTTAGGGCTTTAAGCCTATGGGTTTAGTCAGCTTACAGAGGAAACTCGCCGAAATTTCCGAAAAAGCTTTCAAAACCTAGAATTACGTTTCCGCCAATCCAAGAAAGGGTTATTAACCCCAAGTTGAGATCTTAAGCAGCCTTAGGGGTTCCTCTCGGGAACCCCGGCATGTAATACTCCTAAGGTGGGTCTAGGGGTGTTACACTTAGCAAACCAGCAAACCCTCAATCCCTGAATCGAGGTGGGTAGTCCTATATTCTAAACTATTAGTACTTTCGAAACCCAAATGAATTTATTGTGATTATTGAACTTTGTCGTGAATATTGAATATGTGTGTGAAGAAACGAGTTTAGTAGTTGCTGAAACTGGAATTAGGAATTTTGAGGGAAAATGGTAGTTGCTTAGGCTTAAATTGAAAATCGGGAATTTAGACGGAGTCAGTCTGCTTGGGGTAGTGAGTCACATCGAGAATATGAGCACGTTATGGTTTGGGCATAAGTTATGGATTAATATTTTAGGTTGAACCTTAGAGATTTATTGAGTCTACGGCATTAAGAGATGATTGCTAAAATCGGGAAATAATGGGTGAAGTATGAAGAGGAATATGAATTCATGTTGATGGATGCACAATTGAGACATGGGATTGAGAAATGTGTGATTGTGAGGTTAATTGAGTTCAAAGTATATTTAAATCCTCGAGATTGAACTAAACGTGAAGGTAAACAAAGCTAACGGGAATTGAGTGATGAAAAGTGATTAAGAGTTATACAACTAAGGATGGGCGAATAAGAGTTGATTAATAAGAAAGAAACATATAATGGGAGTTAAGGCGAGAAATGACGAGCTAAGAATGGTAAGGTTAAGTTGAGTTTGGAATATGTTTAAGCCTTGAGATTAAATCAAGTTGAAGATAAGCATAGCGAGAGGAACTTAAGTGACGAAGTGAGATCAAGAGTTATATAGTTGAATATGGGTAAAAGAAGTTGAGTATACAGTAGAGACATAAAATGAGGAATTGAGGTAAAGATAATGAATTGTGAAAAGTTGAAACATTGAATTAAGTGGTATCTACTTGTGGTTATTGTGGCTCGAAAAGTATTAGTTCCTAAACTCATTCAATTTGAAAGTGAATTAAGTTAAGGGGAATGGACTTTGGAATATAGAGGAGGAACGGGAAATTAAAATATAAAGGGAATATGCATCCATGTAGATTGATTTATGGCATTGAAAACAAAATACAGCGAGAACTACTTACACGGGAATAGGAGACTCATGCTTGAGTAGAATATGGAGTAATATGAGTAGATGTGAGATACTTGCACGAATACTTGAATAAATGTGCTAGCTTGGAATGTTAATTCTCGAGTGAAGGTTTGCTCGGGAGAGCTCCGAGTCACCCTAGAGGGGGTGAATAGGGTGATGGAAGTTTTTCGTGGAAACGTTAGCTCTTTTGCCAAAGAAGAGACAGAGACAGGTTCGAGTCAATCAGCAGAGTCGAAAAGTATGGACTCGAAATGCTATCACGAATAAGTAAGTAAGTTAGCAGGAGCTATAAAACTGTCTCGAGTCTAGAATGAACTCGGAAAGATAACACTTAGAGATTACGTGGAAACCCTCCTGGGGCAGAAAACCACGGACCGTGCTAATCCAAGCACGAAGTCAAATCCACTATTTTGAGTCCACAAAATACCGTGAATCGATCGAACCCGAGTTGCTCCCTTAGACAACTCTTTACAAGTTTTCCTAGACTCGAAATTCCCTTATCTCGATCTAGTACTTCCTAGCTGAGATAACCCTTATAGCTAGGGACAACTAAGCTGAGTTAACCCTTACAGCTTAGTCAAGGGACCTTACAGAGAAAGTAAGAAAGTGTTTGTAATCGAGTACAAGACCTTACAACTCGGAAAGTAAAGATTTACAGAGTGGGAGTTGTAAGTAGAAGATTGAGAATAGATACAATGACTTTGCTCAAGTACGTGTATTAACAATAAGTTCGGCAATCTTCAAGTCTTGTGAAGTAGCTTCTATTTATAGATGACCAGGCAGAGTAGCCGTTATCTTCATCTCGCTGACCGAGAGTCCTCTATGACCGTTGATAGAAGCTTTCGAGTCACTCGAAAGTATCCGTTGTAATGTGAACGTTGGACAACGGTTTAACTCTCTTGGAAGTCCCAAAACTACTAGCGGTGTCTTGAGAGATAAGGTGGAAACCACCGTTAAGCTTAGCGTTCCAGTTTTCCAGATTTGGAAACAGACAGCGACCGACACAATCTTCTGGGACCTGGAGCAGAGAAGGTGAAAAGCCATCTCTGCTGGTGATTTGACGTTTTGAAGCTGGTTACTTTTGTATTTCCAAAAACGTATCCTCGTTTGAATAACCTACAAAAGTAAATCAATTTTGGTTCTCAAAGTATAAAATACTTTGGTCTAAGATTAGACACAGATAATAAAATAATTAAGATACATAAACAACTAATTATCTCGAGTCGAAACGAAATGGAATTTTCCGAGTCCAATAACCATGATACTCGGAATTCCGTCCGACTTAGTCTAAGCGAAGAATCAAGTTAAGTAAAGAACATTAGAGTGATATAACTTGATATAGACTAAGCATGAAACAGATCGGGAGTACTGACTTCAACAAGATAGACCTTATAGAGAGGAGTCGGATGTGAGCGGAATACTAGTCTATTCAAGCATGCGATAAATCTGAGTGATGGGAGACTCGTAACAAGATGAGATACGCATATCGGTTTTCCGAGTCACACAAGAGATACAAGAAGTAAAAGCTATATCACTTAGAGAAGATACCATATCACTCAGATAAGTTTCTAAGATACAAAGAATGCCTTGAAATCAAAACTCTATAAGTACGAGATTGTTATACTCGATTCCTTTTTATACACCTCGTAAAAGTATTGAGCAAGTGTCTCGAGTCTTCAATCTCCCCTTTTTAATGAAAGGCATTCCATACTTAGACAGAAACATTGTTAGTGAAAAAGATCTGATTCCGAGTAGTTGCGCATGAGATGAGATGAGTAAGACATACTTAATGTATCGAGCATAAAGTAAAGTATGCTTTATCAAGGGATTAATATTAACTCGGAAAAGCATGCTAACAATAATGAACTCAGAAATTAATAATGAAATGCATTAGTCCATTAAAGTTAAAGAAAATATATTCATAAGTAGGGAAAACAATCCCCTAAACAAGACAACAAGTTTTTCCGACTCTATTTCTCCCCCTTGCCTTTCAGCAAAAAAAAAAAAAAAAAAAACAACAAAAAGAAGGGAAGAAAAGAACAAAGAGTACAACTTTGATGTCTGGACAAAAAAAAAATCTCTCGTAATGAAGAAGAATCGCGGACCGAGAAATTGTGACTCAGTGCATGGCGCCTACGAGGGAGAGGGGATTTTTAGTGGAAGCGGACGGGGTTGGAGGTACGCCGCGCCGGTATGATCTTGACGATGTGCTTGAGCGCGGCAGAGGGAGAACCGGTATGATCGTCGGGGGCTTAGCTCGAGTGGCCGACCCGTAACGAGTGGATCGAGAGGTTCTTCCCGTTGAACCTCTGTAGCCGGAGGGGGCTCGCTCGACCCGACCCGCTGGTGCAGCTAGGTCTTCGACCCACCTGCAGGCTGCCGTCCGAGCCGAGTACTACTATCCGAGCTTGTGGAGCGAGTCGACCCTCAGCAGTTGCCACTGCTTCTTCTTTGTGTTCCTCCCCTTGCTCGGATGGAGCCGCCTCGCCGCAAGCTCCTCGGCGTCTGCGCTTCGCATCTGCAGCCTTCTTCTTCTTCTTCTCCGCTGTCCGAGGAGGTCGGACTCGGGCTAGAAGATGCTTCGACGCGCGTCCGAGTCACCCCGGTCCCGAGCCGCCTTGGACCTTCTCTCTCCGAGGAGCTCGACTAGCTCCTTCGTTCCTTACCAGCGCCCTCATCTCAAGAACTAGAGACTCGCTGCTCTCGGATTTGGGATTGGGCGGACTTTTGGTTGATATTCATATTTTAGAGGACAAGTTTGAAAGACCGGAGCGTGTCCTGGAAAACAGAGGACACAGAGCTGATTTTGTCTATAAAAGCGGGGACAAACAGGTGGAGGCACCTGAGGTGGAGGCACCAACAGTGGAGAGGGGACCGAGAGAGGGGTTGATTTCGAGTCCGAGGCGGAGAAGGAGGCCTCAGCTCCGAGTTATGGACCCGGACACCAGGTTCGGTTTCCTGGTATCCGTACCCTCGAAGTTCCTTTTGCCGACAACAACGGCAGCCTCTGCACACGGCGTTGGGGTCCGAGGGGAGAGGAACTTGGAATTGTCTCGAAGACAAGGGTGAGAAGAGCACCGAAAGGAAGGGAGGTGTTCTTCTTGGATTAGAGTTGAGCTGGCACAGCTGCTATCCGCTCAATTATGGAGGGAAAGAGGTTTACTTCGTAGCCCTCAAGAATGTCAAAAAGAGATTTGAGGTGCTTGGAGTTGGGATTCTCCTTGCTAGAATGCTGAGAGAAAAAGGTTCTCATCGGTAGGAAGCATAAAAGGCGTGCTTCGACTTCAACCGAGTCACCGAAAAGTTTTTCCGGGACTCGGGGAACTTTTTGGCGTACTTTTCAAAGAAGTCGTCGGCGACTTCGAGTGAAAGGAATGGGGTTGCTGTTCAAGAAGAAAGAAGAGACCTTGAACAGGCGGTGGAGGAGAGATGTGTTTATTCGAACAGGTGATGTTCCGAACCCATGAGGTTAGAACATTTTCCGAGGAGGTGAGGTGAGTGTAGAACTCGAAACGAGTTCGGGATAGATGAGCTTGCTAAAACAAAGAAAGTTGTATTCCCCGGTAGTTTGTATGTGAGCCAACCAAGAGAATTTGGTTGTAGGAAAGAATTTGTCGTCCAGACGCAAGATGTTGGGTGACAATGGGTTTGGAGGGGGTTAAGCTTTCTGCATTCTTGGTGCGAGGCTTTTTGGAGGAAGAGGAGACCTGAAAATTAGGATGGTTACCTCTCTTAGGCATTTTGAGAAGAGGAAAGAAAGATGAAACTTTTGAGTAAGAAAAGAGAGGAAGAGGTAGATGAGAAGAAACGAAAAAGAGTAGAAGAAACAGATGAGAGCAATCGAAACTTACTTGAGATGGCCTTTTACGTCGCTTAAAGAAGTTCAAAGATCACCGTGTACGTAGAAATCTTCCGCGAAAAGTTTCGTTTGAAAGAGATGAAATGTAGAATATCGAGATGAAGATGAATAGGTGCTATTTATAGAAAAGAAACGCGCCCGTCAACTATCCGTAAAGTATAACTCCGTTCGACTCGGCTTGTCCATCAGTCATCGAAGACCGGTGTGACGGTTCTCTTCAATGGTTAAGATTTCAGCGGTTAGAGATCCACGGCTATCATCCGATCACAGCGCTCGAGAGAGAGAGAGAAAAAATTTTGAAAATATATTCCGAAACTCTCCACTATTCTAGAGATAATTTCGAGAAAATTTGATGTCCAAATTTTTCTCTACGTCCGAGTATGACTCGGAATGGGTTCCGAGTGACTCGAAACAAGAAATAACTACTAACCCAAGTATCACTGAATCAACCGAGCTAATGGTTATTGATAATTTGAAAACACATAGCACATAATCATGCATTTAACATACAAAGCGCATTCCGAATGAAACAGAATTGATCTTCACCGAGAGGCTTAGTAAAGATATCAGCTAATTGAAGGTTAGTAGGAATGAACTCAAGTTCAATATCACCTTTTTCAGAATGGTCTCGTAAGAAGTGATATCCGACCTCGATATGCTTCGTCTTCGAGTGCTCGGACTGGGTTCTTGGTGATGCTGATTGCACTCGATTGTCACACTTGATTGGAACCGATTTGAAAGAAAGTCCAAGATCTCTCATGTGTTGCTTTTGAAGGTTTGCTCGGGGAGAGTCCGAGTCACCCTAGAGGGGGTGAATAGGGTGAGGAGGAAATCTTGTGGAAATTCAAACTCTTTTGCCAGGTAAAATACAGAATGCAATTCGAGTCAAAACAGAGTCGAAAAGTAGAGACTCGGAAAGACTAAATAGATAGAGATGGCAAGAAAAGCAAATGCTTTAAGACAGTCCGAGTCTAGAATGAACTCGGAAAGTAAACACTTAGAGATTACGTGGAAACCCTCCCGGTGCAGAAAACCACGGACCGTGTCAATCCGGACACGAAGTCAAATCCACTATTTTGAGTCCACAAAATACCGTGAACTGACCGAACCTGAGTTGCTCTCTTAGACAATTCTTTACAAGTTTTCCTAGACTCAGAAATTCCCTTATCCGATCTAGTACTTCCTAGCTTAGATAACCCTTACAGCTAGGGACAACTTAAGCTGAGTTCACCCTTACGGCTTAGTCAAGGGACCTTACAAAGAAAGTAAGAAAGAGTTTGTAATCGAGTACAAGACCTTACAACTCGAAGGTAATGAATTATAGAATAGGAGTTGTAAGTAGAAGATTGAGAATGAATACAAAGACTTTGCACAAGTACGTATATTAACAATAAGTTCAGCAATCTTCAAGTCTTGTGAAGTAGCTTCTATTTATAGATGACCAGGCAGAGTAGCCGTTATCTTCATCTCGCTGACCGAGAGTCCTCTCGTGACCGTTGATAGAAGCTTTCGAGTCACTCGGAAAGTATCCGTTGTAATGTGAACGTTGGACAACGGTTTAACTCTCTTGGAAGTCCCAAAACTACTAGCGGTGTCTTGAGAGATAAGGTAAAAACCACCATTAAGCTTGGTGTCTTAGTTTTCCAGATTTGGAAACAGACAGCTCGACACTATCTTCCGGGACTGGAGCGAGAGAAGGTGAAAAGTCATGTCTCGCTGGTGATTTGACGTTTTGAAGCCAGGTTACTTTTGTGATTTGAAAAGTGTATCCTCGTTTGAATAACCTACAAAAGTAAAATAATTTTGGTTCTCAAAGTATGAAATACTTTGGTCCAAGATTAGACACGAGATAATAAAATAATTATGATAATTAATCAACTAATTATCCGAGTCGGAAGAGAAGTGGAATTTTCTGAGTCCAATAACTATATAACTCAAAATTCCATCCGACTTAGTCTAAGCGATAGATTAAGATAAGTAAAGAATATCAAAGTGAGATAACTTGATATAGACTAAGTATGAAACAGACTAGAGGTACCGACTCTAATGAAATAGAGCTTATAATCGAAGCCAAATTCGAGTGAGAGAAGGTGAAACACTAGTCCACTCAATCTGCGATAAATCTGAGTGATGCTTGGACTCGGAACAAAGAATCAATTTTCCGAGTCACTTAAAGAAGCGCAATAAACACATGAAGTGCAAGCTGTAGTACTTAGAGAAGGTACCATTTCATTCAGAAAAGTTTCTAAAACACGAGAGAATGCCTTGGAATCAAAACTCTATAAATACGAGATGGTTATTCCCGATTCATGTAATGTAACTCGAAATGCGTTGAGCGAGTGTCCGAGTCTTCAGCTTTATCCATAGAATCTGAGCTCAACAGGCTCCAGCTGCAATATACTCAGCTTCAGCAGTTGATAGAGCTACCGAGTTTTGCTTCTTTGAGTGCCAGGATATCGGGATTGACCCGAAATTGGCAAGCTCCGTAAGTGCTCTTTCGATCAACTTTATATCTAACGTAGTCCGCGTCCGAGTATCCAAGTGAGAGTCGGTTCCGAGTCTCTAGAATACCATAGACCTAAGTTCCGAGTACCTGCAAGATATCTAAATATTCTCTTCATCGCAGTGAGATGTGATTCTTTTGGATTAGCTTGAAATCTTGCGCATAAGCAAACACTCGAACATTATATCAGGCTGGCTGGAAGTAAGATATAGCAAAGATCCAATCATACCTCGATAGAGTTTCGATCTATTACTTTACCTTTCTCGTCTCGAGTCAAGTTTTATGCTGTCTGCTCATGGGTGTAGATGCATGCTTTGCATCTTGGAGTTTATATTTCTTCAACGAATTCCTTGGTATACTTTGATTGATGGACGTAGATCCCATCCTTTTCTTGTTTGATTTGTAAACCAAGGAAGAAATTGAGTTCGCCCATCATACTCATTTGGAATTCCCGACTCATCAACTCAAAAAATTCTCGGCACGAGAGATTCATTAGTAGCATCGAAAATAATATCATCAACATAGATTTGAACAATAAGGAAATCTTTCCCTTTGGTTTTTATAAAGAGAGTCTTATCGATCCGACCTCTTTTAAAATCATTTTGGACCAAGAAGCTACTCGAGTCTTTCATACCAAGCTCGAGGGGCTTGTTTAAGACCATAGAGTGCCTTTTGAAGTTTGAAAACATGATGAAATTCCGAGTTTTCAAAACCAGGAGGTTGCTCGACATAGACTTCTTCTTCAATAAAACCATTGAGAAATGCACACTTAACATCCATTTGATATAATTTAATATGCATGCTGGATGCAAATGCCAACAAAATTCTAATAGCTTCGATTCGGCAAAAGTTGCAAATGTTTCCCCACAATCAATTCCTTCTTCTTGATTGTATCCTTGAGCCACAAGTATAGCCTTGTTTCGACTACCACTCCACCCTCATCCAGTTTGTTTTTGAAAACCCATTTGGTTCCTATAACCGGGTGGTCGAGTCGAAGTCCGGACTTGGTTTCTTTCGAATTGATTGAGTTCCTCTTGCATGGCCTCGTACCCATTCTGGTTTATTAAGAGCCTCTAGTGCATTTACGGGTTCGATTAATGAGATGAATGCAGTGAATGCACATAGATTTTGAAGAGAGGAACGAGTTCTTACCCCACTTGTTGATATTAGAAATTATATTTTCTTGGGGATGACCGGAAGTAAATTTGAATGCTTTACCAGTTCTTTGATTCACGAGGTTTGTGGGCTGAACCGCTTGATCTTCGTAAGCTGGTTTTGAGCGATCTTCTTCATTGACTTGTTCGTTCCGAGCGAGCTCTTGAGTTGCCTCATTCCGAGTTACCTCGCTCCGAGTGACTTCATTCCGAGTGGGTTGAGTCGAGTCTTGGTAGGCTTAGCTTCGTCATCATCTCTACTGAGCTTTAATTCCGAGTATGAAGATTCACTAGGTTTCTCCTGTTCAAGCTCATCAAACACAACGTGGATGCTCTCTTCCACTTTGTTAGTTCTCTTATTGAAAATACGATAAGCTTTCTTTGTGAGAAGAATAACCCGGAAAAATACCTTCATCCGACCGAGCATCAAACTTGGTCGAGTGATCCTTACCATTGTTGTGAACGTAGCACTTACATCCAAATGGTCCGAAATAGGAAATATTTGGTTTCTTCCCCTTGTAGAGCTCGTAAGGTGTTTTCTTCAATATGGGTCCGATGAGGCATCTATTCAAAGTATAATTGGCTGTGTTGATCGCCTCGGCCCTGAAATAGTAAGGTAAGTTGTGCTCAATCATCATAGTCCTTGCTATCTCTTCAGGGGTTCTGTTCTTTCTCTCTACCACTCCATTTTGTTGAGGAGTTCTTGGTGCTGAGAAGTTGTGATAGATGCCATTTTTATCACAAAACTCTAAGAATTCCGAGTAGTCGAACTCCTTTCCATGGTCGGTTCGAATTCTCTAGATCCGAGTGTCAAACTCAACTTGGATTCTTCTACGGAGCTTGCTAAACTCCTTGAATGCTTCATTTTTGTGCTTAAGAAAACACACCCGAGATAAATCTAGAATAATCATCAATAACAACAAATATATATGATTTACCTCCGAGGCTCTTAATGGAGATTTCACCATATAAGTCCATATGCAGTAGCTCAAGCACTTTGGATGTGGAAACTGTCTTCAGAGATTTGAATGAGGATTTGACTTGTTTCCCTCTTGTGCATGCTTAAAAACTTTATCTTTCTCAAAAACACGAGTTAGGTAAACCCCTAATCGGACCATGAGATGCCAACTTTTTGATAGTATGCATACTAATATGGCCTAATCTACGATGCCAAGACCATGATTCATCATGAAGAAACGCTTTTAAGCAAGATAGATTCGACTCGGGTCGAAAGAGGAAAGATATAGGTGTTACCTGATCTCTTACCTGACAGACTTGGTCTCTTTGGTATTGACCTCGAAATGTAGCGGATGGTCCGAGTGAATCTTACCTCTTGACCTTTATCACATAGTTGAGAGATGCTGAGCGGATTGTACTTTAATCCTTTGACAAGGTAGACTGGACTGACCAGATTGCTTCCTTTTCCAATCTTGCCTATCCCTACTATCTTGCCTTTGCTATCATCTCCAAATGTGACCTTTCCTCCTTTATGTTTTTCCAACTCGAAAAGAGTCCCGCATCTCCCGACATATGTCGGGAACATCCACTGTCAAGGTACAAGTGTCCTTTTGCTCTCTTCCGAGTGACCTGCAAAACAAAGAGAATCTAACCCTTCTCACTTCGTCTAACGAACCCAGTAACATTTCCTACTGTGGTCCTTTTCTAAGGAAGAAGGTGTTTTGGAACCCAGATTTGAATGACTTTGGGTTTTGTCCGATTCCGAGTCTTCCTTGCGAGAGAATTGAGTCCGTGTCTCTTTCTTTTTGAAAACCTTTCCTTTTGAAATAGAAGAAAATGGTTTCTTTTTGTAACCAATTCTGGGCTTAGTCCTCCCTTCATTTTTGTGAATGGGACCATGCTCGGCTTTCCGAAGTTCACGGTTCTTGAATCTTTTTAAATGAGTTCGAGTAGGAATTGGATTCCTCCTCTTTGTTGAAACCAAGACCTTCTTTTCGAAGGAGACACATTATGATCCTAAGAGCATGTCAAGGTTTTTCTGTCCTTGAGTAAACTTTAAAACTAGATCTTGAGACTCAATGAGCTTCGCTTAAGTTGCTCATTTTCTTCCCTGAGTAACTCGGACTTAGTCTCATTAGATTGAACACTAGTCTTAAGTTCTCTCGAGTGTAAGTCTCGGTTTTCCAATTCATTTTTCAAAGATATGCTCTCGGAAGAAATGGACTCAAGTTGTTCTTTGAATCGAGAAGAGTCGAATTGGACTTTTCTTCCAAAGTGCAAATGTACTTAGCTAAATCGACTTTGGAGAACTTGAGGAAATAATCAATTACCTCTTGAGGATTAGTTTCCTCATTGTTCGAGTCCGAGTCCGACTCTCTTTCAGCTTCGAGTCGAGATTGCCATCGGACACTTCGAGTCGTCCGAGTCCTCGTCATCTTCCGATGAGTCCTCATCGCTCCATGTTGCCATCATGGCCTTCTTCTTCTCGTCCCTTTTTCTTTTCGGACAATCTTTGACTATGTGGTCTTTGCTGCCACACTCAAAACATCCAGAATTCTTAGATAAAGATAACTTTGAAGGAGAAGAATACTTACCTTTTCTCTCCCTCTTGTCTTTCTTGTAGAATTCTTCCTTTGGCCTTTTATCCCATCTTTTGTGCTTCATCATTCTCTTGAAGCCTCTTGCAATGAGTGCCATGGGACCGCCTTCGAGTCGGAGGAACTCAGATTTGCTTCTTTGGATTCTAAATCTTTCAGTGCTAAGTTCCTTTTGGTACTTCCCTCAGCATCCTCCTCTTCTAGATGGATTTTGTGAGTGAGAAGTTTTCCGATGAGCTCGTCCGGCTTTAAGAGTGGGAGGTTCCGAGCTTCCTCTATGGCCGTGACCTTGGGACCCCATCTTCTTTTGGGTAGACTTCGAGTATCTTTCCGCACATTTCCTCATGGGAAATCTTCTTACCCAGTGATTTGAGATTGTTGGTAATCTCGATAAATCGAATGAACATCCGAGTGATGTTTTCTTCGGCTCCATCTTGAATAGCTCATATTTATGAAGATACTTGGCTGATTTTTGCTTGTTTGACTCGGCTAGTGCCTTCGTAAGTGTTGACAAGGGTATCCCACACTTTTTTGCTGAGTCACAGGCAGACACTCGGTTGTATTCTTCCGAGCTAATGGCACACATCAGAATGTTCATTGGCTTGAAGTTCTTTCGAACTTCTCTACTTCACCGGAGTAAACTCGACCTTCATTTTGGGAATGATTTTGAATTCCTCTCGTCTTCATTGGAATGTAGTTTCCTTGTTGTATGATTTCCCATACATCTTCATCATGATCCATGAGGAAACATTCCATAAGTTTCTTCCAAGTGCTCGAAGTTTGATCCTTTGAATTTTGGTGGTCTCGCTGGAAGATCTTCCTTCATCGAACTCTCCGTTGTTCCGAGCCATTTGATCTTTAGACCTTTGGATGGTTAGATCCTTTCCGAAAGGCTAGGCTCGATACCAATTGAAGGTTTGCTCGGGAGAGTCCGAGTCACCCTAGAGGGGGTGAATAGGGTGATGGAAGTTTTTCATGGAAACGTTAGCTCTTTTGCCAAAGAAGAGACAGAGACGAGTTCCGAGTCAATCAGCGAGGTCGGAAAAGTATGGACTCGAAATGCTATCACGAATAAGTAAGCAAGTTAGCGAGAGCTATAAAACTGTCTAAGTCTAGAATGAACTCGGAAAGATAACACTTAGAGATTACGTGGAAACCCTCCCGGGGCAGAAAACCACGGACCGTGCTAATCCAAGCACGAAGTCAAATCCACTATTTTGAGTCCACAAAATACCGTGAACTGATCGAACCCGAGTTGCTCCCTTAGACAACTCTTTACAAGTTTTCCTAGACTCAGAAATTCCCTTATCTCGATCTAGTACTTCCTAGCTGAGATAACCCTTATAGCTAGGGACAACTAAGCCGAGTTAACCCTTACGACTTAGTCAAGGGACCTTACAGAGAAAGTAAGAAAGTGTTTGTAATCGAGTACAAGACCTTACAACTCGGAAAGTAAAGATTTACAGAGTGGGAGTTGTAAGTACAAGATTGAGAATAAATACAATGACTTTGCTCAAGTACGTGTATTAACAATAAGTTCGGCAATCTTCAAGTCTTGTGACATGGCTTCTATTTATAGATGACCAGGCAGAGTAGCCGTTATCTTCATTGTTGACTGAGAGTCCTTTGTGATCTGTTGACAAGGTCTTTCCGAGTCACTCAGAAAGTATCCGTTGTGATATGAACGTTGGGCAACGGTTTAACTCTCTTGAAAGTCCCAAAACCACCTGGCGGTGTCTTGAAAGATAAGGTGGAAACCACCGTTAAGCTTAGCGTTCCAGTTTTCCAGATTTGGAAACAGACGACCTCGACACAATCTTCTGGGACTGGAGCAGAGAAGGTGAAAAGCCATGTTTGCTAGTGATTTGACGTTTTGAAGCCGGTTACTTTTGTATTTCCAAAACGTATCCTCGTTTGAATAACCTACAAAAGTAAATCAATTTTGGTTCTCAAAGTATCAAATACTTTGGTCCAAGATTAGACATAGATAATAAAATAATTAAGATACATAAACAACTAATTATATGAGTCGAAATGAAATGGAATTTTCGAGTCCAATAACCATGATACTCGAATTCCGTTTGACTTAGTCTAAGCGAAGAATCAAGTTAAGTAAAGAACATTAGAGTGATATAACTTGATATAGACTAAGCATGAAACAGATCGGAGTACTCGACTTCAATAAGATAGACCTTATAAAGAGGAGTCGGATGTGAGCGGAATACTAGTCTATTCAGCATGCGATAAATCCGAGTGATGGGAGACTAAGAACAGGATGAGATACGCATATCGGTTTTCCGAGTCACACAAGAGATACAAGAAGTAAAAGCTATATCACTTAGAGAAGATACCATATCACTCAGAAAAGTTTCTAAGATACAAAGAATGCCTTGAAATCAAAACTCTATAAGTACGAGATTGTTATACTCGATTCCTTTTATACAGCTCAAAAAAGTATTGAGCGAGTGTCCGAGTCTTCACTCGGTATAGAGATGCTTGACACGTGGAATGATTTGATTCTAAATAATGCTTGAAAGTTAGTTTTAAAAAGAGTTAACTTGGAGTCCCTTACCATGGCGTACCCAATAAAAGATGACAAGCCTCCATAGGTATAATATCACACCAAAGCTCATCAATATAATGCTTGCCAATGCTAAATGAAATGAGACACCTAGAGTTAACTTGGAGTCCCACACCTTGGTTTAGCCATTATATGTTGTAGGGGTGAGGGTGAACCGAGGCTAGGAGTTCTAATTTCTCCGCTATGCTTGATGCCACCACATTTGCACAACTCCCACTATCAATGATAATCGAACGCACCTTGCCTTGGATAGTCCCTCTAGTATGAAATATATTTTCCCTTTTCTCCTCTTTTGGGTCCTTAAGGCCACTCAAAGCTGTTCTTAAAACCATTAGTTCACCCTCATCACCTTCTTCAACCACTTCCTCAATACCCTCCATAAGACAAAGCTCCTTGTCTTACTATTCTTTTTCCATTTGATGCTCTTGGTATTCAACCAAAGTGATCACCCTTTTGTTTGGGCATTTGGAGGCAATGTGACCCATTCCTTGGCACTTGTAGCACCGTTGGTTGGCTGTAAATCCAGGAGCTGGTTTGGGTTTGGTAGGTGGGACACGAGGTGGGGGATGGTTTGGGGAGATGGGTGGTTTAGGTGCAACTGTTTGTGGGCTCCCCTTTTAAAGGGTGGGTTCTTTTGTGGAGGTAGATTTGAGGGTTCCCTTTGAAAGAAACGACTCTTCTTGTGCTGCTGTACCTTATGGGCTAGTAGGCACACTTCATCAAAAAGTGGAGTATTGTTGTAGGTCCATAACTTGGCTATACTTTGGATCTAACCCACCAAGGTATCTCACAATGGTTTGATCTTCACTTTCCTAAATATCACACTTAATGAGCAACTTTTCAAACTCTCAGGTGTACTCCTCAACACTCAAACTACCTTGTTGGAGACTATGAAGTTAGGAGTAACTATCTTGATGTAGGTTGGGTGCGAAATCGAGCCTTGAGTTTTGATCTCATTTTCTCCCAACTATGGATCTTAGACTTCCTTTGCTTTACTCTCTTGTTCACTAGGTTTTTCCACCAAGTGCAAGAAAACCCTCTAAGCTTGATGGTCACAAGCTTCACCTTCTTATCTTCCGGGACATCCTTGTAGTCAAAGATGCGCTCCACTATTTGAAGCCAATCTAGAAACTCATCCGGGTTTAACTCGCACTCAATTTCTGGAATTTCCACCTTAAAGTCTTGGGGTGGAGGGAGAGGCTTCTCATGACCCCTTCTAGGTCGCCTTCTGCCTTGATCATCCGAAGATGCAAATGGGTTATCTTCTCTTCTTCACCTTCCGAACTAGGAGAACTAGGGGTGTTTGGAGGTGAATCTCAAAGCTGGCTACGTTTGCTTCTCATGGAGTTCTCAAGTTGCTTATGCAAATACTCATTTGGGCACTTACTTCTTCATAGTTCTTAAATAACATCTCAAATCTCTCCTCCAAAGGTATGCTACCACTCATTCCGTATTCTAGGTTTTTGGGTGTTTTCCGGGCGGATTGTGTTTGGGGTTAAGGGATATGTTTGTGTTGAGGAAGCTTGGCCAAGGAGAGTAGCCAAGGGCTCTAATACTAATTCTGATGGAACCTTAGCTAATGAGCTAGGGTGATCAACGCTAAAAGAGGGAAAGAGTAGGAATAATGGGATGAGAGAGAGATTTGGTGCCAACTTAGAGAACCAAGCACAAGGGAGTTCTAACGTGAATGGGTGAGCAAAAATGGAGCAACATACAAACCCCCAACAACTTAGCACGCACAAGCATCAAAGATCAAAATATCAACATAACTAGAACCAAGGAAATATCAACATAACCCTTCGATTAGGACACTCGAAGCAAAGTGTCCAAATCCCCGATGGAAATATTCCATCATCTAAGTGCAAGCAACTCGAAATCACCGCAGGTAGCAATTATGAGTTAATAGAAAAGCACTCCCAGAGCTCAACCTTACTAATCCACGAGGTGTAGAGGAGTTCGGAATAAGTTTGCTCGAATCGGAACCTCGAATACGGGAGAGTCCTTATATCCCAACTTCATCACCCTAATATGCACTCAGATTTAACCTCATTCAATTTTCTAAGTGGCCATTGTTTACTTGTTTGCTTGAACAATCGTGATGTGTAATAATTTATTTTGGAGAATAATTTGTATCTTATTTGTCAGTAGCTAGTGTAACGCCCCCAACCTATAATCACCGGTTTTAGACTAAACAAGCCGCTAGCCGATGATTAGCGCAATGGAAAGGAAGGTCGGGAGTCGTTACCGCCGCCCTTGCCCGTGAACAGGGCAAGGCTTAGTTTGATAATGTTAAGGATGTAAATATAACTTAGACTTTAGACTTAAATTAGTGATAGGCAACTAATAAGGGTACAACTGGAACTTTTGAATATTGACAAACTATAGTAACAACATGACCCCCGACCGACATACAACGTTCCTAGCCACTAAACCAACCAATAGGTGCTATCTGCGAGCCGCTACGTCCGAATATGCACATCTTTGTACTTTTGAAAATTACCTAAAACAAAACAAGAAAATATTTTGCAAATTGAGTCGAAACTCAATACGCTCATTATTATGCAAGTAAAATATAAGTTAGAAATCTTGGGGTTGAGCACGTGTGTTTCAATTCATTTTATAAATGAGGGAGAGTGAATAACTTAAAACGATTGCTAATTGATTATCCGTGTGGTTACCCTTGCGATCATCGAGTTTCCCTAAATGTGTACACACCCGGACCGATCGGGAAGTCCAGTTGGTGCAGCACGATTACGGTGTGCGGATTTAAACAATGGTGAAGTATCAATGGGTGGGTCCACTTTTATATGGAAAATACTGTTGCAAATGATTCTTTGTTGGTTGTTAATGGCGGTCATATCCGACCTTGATTTTTGAATGAAAACTTGAAAGGCATAACAGATGAACGTACTCGATGGTGTTGATGTTACCCTTGCTTTTATACAGGACCCGGACGAACGTTGATGATGACCTTTAAAGTAAATATCAACAATAAGAATTACATTGCTTGTCTAGATAATGATAGTTGATATGATTTATGCTTATGTATTTAGTTGTTTATGCCTTATATTATTGTGATTAATTTTGAATTAATTCATTTTATCCATGAATGTAAATAGTTCTTAATATGAATTATTTTATAGGGTCTAAACATGCATTCTAACATTCTTAGTTTATTTATTAACTAATTTTACATGTTATTTATTATTAATCTAAACATGCATTATTTACCATGTGATTACTAGTTTATGTACTAATTTTTTTAAACATGCATTAGGTTTTAGTCATTTAAACATGCACTATTTTTCATGTTATTACTAGTTTATTTACTAATTTCATTAAGCATGCTTTAGGAATTAATTAGTCATCTTAAGTTTATAGCTAGGTCACTATTTTCTTTATCATTAAACATGCACATAATAACTAATTAATCTTTAGTATGCCATTCTTCTTATGAACTAATATTGTTCACTCATGCATTAACATGCTACTTATTTTTACTTAATATGCATGTAAAAGTTTAATTGATTATTAACTAAACCAAAACATGAATTCCCTTTTTATAAATGAACTAATTAATATTTCAAGTCATCTTTATTTACTTAATAGAATTTATCCCAATTGATTCATGCAGAATTTAAGTTTGTTTCTTTTACTACATGATTATAATTTCTGGAAATTTTATCTAAATCATTTATTTTAAATGTTAAATTAAGTTATTATAAGTTAGGGTTAGAGTTTTTACCTAAGGGAGTGAATAGAAGCAAGGGTGGTGGTTGTTGGTGGAATCCAGTGGCGGCAGTGGTGGTGCTCGGTGGTTGGCGGTGGTGTCGATGCTCGATGGTGGCTCTTGGCGGTAGTGGCAGGGGGTAGTGGGTGGTGGTGGTTGGTTTTTGAGAAGAAGGGACTTTAGGGCATAAAGGAGAGAGAGAGAGAGCATGTGTGTATATGCTATGGGTTGCTGCGGTGGTGGCGCCGGGTGGCTACGATCGGCGTCTGCAGGTGGCGGCGGTCTAGTCGTTGGCCGGTGGTCGGTGGTGGTCGGTCGTGGGAAAAAGAGAAGTTGTTTGGTGGTTTGGTGTATTTGGATGGTTTGGAGGGTGGTTATTTTTGGTGGTCCGGTGGGCGGTGCTAGGCCGGTGATGGGTGGTCGGCGGTGCTAGAGGTGCTCGGGACGCCGAGGGTGGTGCTGGCCGGAGGTGAGGGGAGAGAATATAAGGATGAGAGGTGGTGGTGGAAAGTTTGTGAACGGGGTTGTTTTGGAGGCGGTTTTCAGGCGATAGGGTGGCCGGAGGGATGGTCGGAAGGGCTCCTTTGGTTCGAGTGCAATGTGGTAAGGATTTCGGGTGGTGAGTGCCGGCTGAAGGGGTCGGTGGTCGGTTGTGGAGGAGGCCAAAGTAGGGCTAATGGCCACGTGCAGGAGGAGAGAGAAAATTGCTTAAACTAGTTTTTGGGCCAAAATTTCGATAATCAAGCCTATTTATACTAGTTTTTGATCCTAATCTGCATGGTCTTGATGTCATTAGCTAAGTTTATGGTTGCCAAATGTAGCAATGCATGTATAATGGGTGATTTGTTAATAATCAAGAGTGCTTAGTGTAATTGGGGGTGTCAACCCCTTATTTGACCCCAAACCACATCATAATCCACTATTATTTTTATTATTATTTTATTATAATTGATATTATCAGCTTCATTATCATTTATTATTATTTTTGTTATTTTTATCATAATTATTTTTATTATATTATTGTTAATTATTAAGATTATTACTTATTTTTATCCTATTATTTAGTATTTGTACTAAAATTAGGTTATTCTTATTAGTAAGGCTAGTGTTTATATGGGATGTTGATTTAGTTTGTACGTTAAAGTGTGCTAGCTAGATATGTATGCATATATTTATATGTAGGGGTATGTATATCTATGTATATGTATATCTATAAAAATTGGATTTATATTAAATATTTATGATTGAAGGAATTGGATATGAATTATGTGAACATAAGCATAAATACTATTTTGGGAGTTTTTATGAATTATATTGTAAATATTAGCCATCTATCATTGCCGTTTTACGTCCGGGTCCTGCAAAAATAATTTCGATACATATATATATATATATATATATATATATATAATATGATATGAAAATACTTTGAAATTGAAATGTACGTGGTCATTATAAGTTAATGGATTACGTTAAAATGTTATATTTTGGGACGGGTTGTTGCAGCTAGTGTAGTACTACCCTTTGTATTAACGAGTTTTAGGATGTTTCTAACTCGTTTAGAAGAGTTATTGCCACACTTCCTCGTATCGAAGAGAGACATCAAGGGAGAACCTTTTATGGGTTTGAAGAGCCCTACCGGCCTCACCTAGAAGAAGGATGCATCGAATAGACAAGGTATTTATAGTATTTTTGAGTCTCGAAACTAGCCACTTGCAAAGTTAGTTACTACGTTGCGGACTACTTTTGAGCGGTCCAATAAGGAGTCTTCAAGTGGATTGTCAAGGCTTTTCAAGTCTTCTCAACCAATTGCAACTTGCCAAAAGAGAAGAAGAAATGGTATTGGTTCATATTGCTGCCATAGTCGGAATCGAGTAAGAATTCGTAGTCCGAATACTTTTGTAGTTTTAGCTTTTCTCGCTCTTAGTTAAGATTAATCTTATAATTAGTGCTAATTAATTATGGTTAGTCTTAACCTTTCCTCAATGATTAGGAAAGCTATTTTGGGCGGGAAATGGCCAGCTATAAAAGGCCTTCCTACTTATGTATAAGGAGAACTTTTGAATCAATTAACCCCTTTGATACACTTTGTATTTCGACTCGTAAAGTTTTGAGTGAATCAACTTTCTACCCTAAAATCTCCTAGTTGTTGTATCTTGGTTTGGCAACCAGGTGGTGATCTTCTAGGCCTTAGAAACAAACCCTGCTAGATCCTTCCATGGATAGTTTCTAAACTGCCCCTTATTGGCTTAAAACTTGGACCTAGTCCCTTCTCGAGTCGGTTTGGTGCTATCCTACTTTGAGCCTCCCTTGTTGGTGGATGCCCAAGCAAAACGTAAAATACGTCCTTTCAAACTCCACTTACCAACCCACTTACCCTTATTGTCGTTTTCCACTTGTTTTTAACAATTTTTAAGGATAACTACTACCACAACAAAGCTTCCCAACCCCTTTTGGTACCATGGCGTAACTTAATCCCATCATTTGGTATCGAGTGCTTCGTTTTGGTTCCATAATTTAGGCATTAGAGCTCTTGGAGCCCCTCCTGTGATCTCGTGTACCTTTTGACCCCAAACACAACCTAATTCCCAAAATACCAAAAATAGTCACAATAAACTTCAGTCTTAGCCTCGAGCGAGAGACTTGAGCGAGCAATGAAAGCAAAGCAAACTTTGGAAGCACAAGTTGAGTACCTAACTCACCAGTTAGGAGCCCAACTGAAGGAAAACCATGAGAGTCCGAGAGACTTAGAAAGAAATGTTAAAGAAGAAAGGATTCAGGAAGAGTCCGAGTCATTAGGTGACAAGTGAGTTTCGATCCTCGGAAGAGCCCTTTTTGGGTTTGAGGAGGTAGTGAATCGGGAGCAAAGAGAGAGCATATTTCAGTCAAGATGCACGATAAAAGGAAAGGTGTGTACATTGATCATAGATAGAGGAAGTTGCACCAATGTGGCATCTCAATCTATGGTGGAAAAGTTGAAGATGCCTTTAGTTCCTCACCGAGATCCTTACGACATTCGAGTGGCTTACTCAAGGAGAAGGTATTCAAATCACTTCTAGAAGCCTTATTTCCTTATCCATTGG
Organism: Talinum fruticosum; assembly: GCA_021018815.1. Lineage (NCBI taxonomy): Eukaryota > Viridiplantae > Streptophyta > Magnoliopsida > Caryophyllales > Talinaceae > Talinum > Talinum fruticosum. The sequence goes on along the minus strand of JAITYX010000010.1, from coordinate 3,893,428 downwards.
CAAGTCATATAGGGATGAGATTTGGTGTGATGTGGTACCCATGGATACCTGTCATTTAATCTTAGGAAGACTATGGTTATATGATAGACATGTGATGCATGGTGGTAGATTGAATACTTATACCTTTGTTTATGATAAGAAGAAAATCACCCTTACCCCTCTTAAACCCACTCGGACTTAAAAACCTCAAGAACCCCCACCCTCGACTTCGTCTTATTTACTAACCTACTAAAGTTAGACCGACATGAGTTTGAATCACTCAAATTCTGGCTTATGCTTAGACAGGAGGCTACCCCGACCATTTCTAACCTCCATTCTTTTCGACCCCCTTGTTGCCGGAATTTTCCTAAGTTTTCCCCTCGAAATTCCCCCGGCCTACCACCAAAAAGAACCATCCAACACAGAATTGACCTTTATCCAGATGCCCCACTACCAAACAAACCAGCCTACAGGATGAACCCCACAGATACCGTAGAAATTCGAGAGGCAGAGTTGATGACTTGTTGGCTTAGGGAATGATAAAGGAGAGTCATAGTCCCCGTGCGATATCCGCCCTTCTTGTTCCTAAAAAGGATGAAACTCGGAGAATGTGTATTGATAGTCGGGCCATTAACAAAATCACAATTAAGTATAGATTTCCTATTCCAAGATGGGAAGACTTACTTGATGAGTTGCATGGGTCCTCGGCTTTCTCAAAGTGGACCTTAGAAGCGACTACTACTAGATCGGAATCTGTGAAGGGGATGAATGGAAGACAACCTTTAAGACTAAGGTTGGCATGTATGAGTGTTGTGATGCCTTTTGGCTTAACCAATGCCCCCAAGTACTTTTATGAGGTTGATGAACCAGGTGTTGAAACCACTCATCGAGAAATGTGCGGTTGTGTACTTTGATGATATTCCGATTTACAATAGAACAACCGAGGAACATTCCGAGCACCTTAGAAAAGTCTTGGAGATTTTGACTCAAGAGAGATTGTATGGTAAGTTGGAGAAGTGCTAGTTTTTTACTTTACAAGTTTATTTCCTTGGTTTTATTTTGTCAAAACAGGGAATACACGTGGACAATGAGAAGATCAAAGCCATCCAAGATTGGCCAGTTCCTACTACCATTACTTAGGTGAGGAGCTTCCATGGATTGGCCTCATTCTACAGAAGATTTATGAGAGATTTTAGCACAGTTGTGGCTCCCATGACTGAGCTATTAAAAGAAAAGACGTTCGGTGGACATATACAGACTCGAAAGCCTTTGAGGAGGTGAAGCCGAGGCTTAGTTCCGCCCCACTTCGACCCTATCTCGATTTCACCAAATTGTTTGAAGTGGAATGTGATGCATCAGGAGTTGGCATTGGAGCAAGGCTTGACTCGGGAAAGCAAACTAGTGGCCTACTTCACGAAAAGTCGAATGATACCAGAATAAGGTACTCTACATAGACAAAGAGTTCTATTCCATTATTAGAGCTCTAGAGCACTAGAGACACTATCTTATTGGTTCCGAGTTCATTCTTCACTAAGACCATAAGGCGTTGAAGTATATTCAAGGCCAACACAAACTCAACCCCGGACATGCCAAATGGGTCGAGTATTTATAGTCATTTAATTTCAAAATCAAGCATAAAGCGGGTCATTTGAACAAAGGAGCTAATGCTTTGTCTAGAAGGTACTTGTTACTTTCTATGCTGGATTCCCATGTGATTGGTTTTGTGTTAATTAAGACTCAGTATGTAGATTATGTAGATTTTAAGGAGATTTTTAAGAAGGGTTGTACACATCCATTTTGGAAAATTTGTTGTAGAGAAGGGTTATTTGTTTAAAGGTACTAGGTTGTGTATCCCTCGAGGAGGGTACAAAGAGTTACCGATTCAAGAGCTACATGAAGGAGCTCTTGCTGGGCATTTTGAAGGTCAAATAACCACAAGTATGATGAAGGAGCATTATTTCGGCCCAAGATGGCCCGAGATATCGAGCACTACATTAAAAGGTGTGCTACTTGCCAGCTAGCCAAAAGGCACACCCTCGTCCCAAGGGTTATACATGCCATTGCCACTCCTAAAAGGTCCTTGGTGGGATGTCAGCCTCAATTTCATTACTAGTCCGGTCCGGTCTCGGAGATCCAAAGACTCGGTAATGGTAGTTGTAGACAAGTTTTCAAAAATGGTTCATTTTATTCCTCGTCATACTACTTTTGATGCTTCTAGAGTAGCTAATTTGTATTTTAAGGAGGTTTTTAGGCTACATGGGATTCCTAAGAGTATGGTCTCGGATCGGGACTCTAAATTTCTAAGTCATTTCTGGATCACCCTATGGAGGAAGATGGGAACCACCCTCAAGTTCAGCACTACATGTCATCCTCAGGCCGATAGTCGACGAAGTGACCAACGAACTCCGGGCACCTTGCTCGGAATTCTAATAAAGAAGAACATCAAAGAATGGGATGAGCTGTTACCACATGCCGAGTTTGCCTACAACGGAACACCAAGCAAAGCGACGTGTCAATCTTCCTTTCGGGTAGTTTATGGTCGAATCCTCTCACCCCACTTGATTTGATCCCCATCCATACCCCTATCGGGTGCAGTTGGGAAGGTGAACAGAGAGCTAAGGAGATAAAGGATATCCACAACAAAATGAAGGAGAGAATTGAGAGATCCAATGCTACGACCAAGTCCTATGCGAGATAGACACGGAAAGGAGGCCTATTTGTAGCCAAGAGACCTTGTCCGGATACACATGAGGAAGGAGATATTTCCTCCAAGAAGAAATCTAAGTTGCTTGTCGAGGTCAAATGGCCCCTTTGAAGTGCCTGGAGCAGGTATGCCCTAATGCTTACAAGATTGATCTACCTGGGAATATGGAGTGTCGACCACGTTCAATGTAGATGATCTTAAGTCGTACCTTGATGAAGATGAGCAGCTTCCGAGTTTGAGGACAAACTCTTCTAAAGAAGGAGGGTATGATGGAAATATTCAATCATCCGAGTCCAACAACTTAAAATCACCACAGGTTGCTTTCGAGTTAACGGAAAAACACTCCCGAGCTCGACCTTACTAATCCGAGCGGTGCAGAGGAGTTTTGAAACAAGTCTGCTGAATCGGAACCCGCATACGTAAGAGTCCTTATATCCCAACTTCATCACCCCGATCCGCACTCGCATTTATCCTCATTCAGCTTTTTGAGTGGCCATTGTTTACTTGTTTGCTTGAATAATCGTGATGTGTAATAATTTAGTTTGGAGAACAATTTGTATATTATTTGTCGGTTGCTAGTGTGGTACTTCTCCATGTATTCATAAGGTTTAGGATGTTTCTAACTTGGTTAGAAGAGTTATTGCCACCTCCCTCATACTTATGGAAGGGAGACTTCAATGGAGAACCTTTTCCGAGTCCGAAGAGCCCCACCAGCCTCGCGTAGAAGAAGGATGCATTGGCTGGACAAGCTATTTACACTATTTTTGAGTCTTAGAAACCGGCCACTTGCAAAGCTAGTTACTAGGCTGTAGAGCTACCTTTTTAGCGGTCCAATAAGGAGTCTTCAAGTGGATTGTCAAGGCTTTTTAAGTCTTCTCAACCAATTCCAACTTGCTAAAAGAGAAGAAGAGATGGTATTGGTTCGGATTGCTGCCATAGTCGAATCGAGTCGAATTTAGAGTCAAAATACTTTACGGTTTCAACTTTTCTGTTCTTAGTTAAGATTAATCTTGTAATTAATGCTAATTAATTATCGTTAGTCATAACCTTTCCTTAATGATTAGGAAAGCTATTCAGGCGGGAAATGGAGTAAGAGTTTGTTTCGAGTCCAGAGTGAACACTCGGACTCTAAACCTAGACCATTCCGAGAACTACCAAAGACTCGTGTACAAACCTCATCCCTCCTAAGTTTTGATTACAAGTCATTCCGAGTGTTAATGAAACTACTTCATATGTTTTCATTCGATTCCGACTAACTCATAAAACACATTTCTATCTATCATCTCACACCGATGTTTCGAGTCACTCGGACACTACTCGGATTTATTGCAAGTTCAAATAATCCCTCTACCACTTTTTATCCGAGTTCTCGCCTGCATATTCGAAGTAAAGTGAATTACAATGTTAATTCAACTTTCCAAGTCAGCATGTCTGTTTGAGAATTATTTGTCCGGATCAAGTACGTATACTCGACATGTTCACTCTTATAACTTGATCTTTCTTAACGATGACTCGATGGAATTTGAGCATAATGAATATTAGACTCGTAAAATTTCACTCTTCTAGGCTTGAGATAATTATACACTTAATTATCTTAACTAAATTATTATCTCGTGCCTAATCTTTGAGAACCAAAATTATTTACTTTTGTAGGTTATCCAAACGAGGTTATCTCATTTTTTAATTACAAAAGTAACCGACTTCAGGTTGTCAATCACCGACAGACAAGGCTTTTCTACTTTTGAACAAGGCCCGGACGCCGTGTGAGGGTTATTTGTTTCCAAAACTGAAAAACTTCAACGCTAAGCTCAACAGATGGTTTCCACCCTACTTTTTAGACAACAAAAGTTGATTGGAGCACCCTTAGCAGTCAAGAGTCGTTGCACAACGTTCACATCTCAACGGATCTTTTCCGAGTCACTCGGAAGAACCGTTACAATGGTCACAAAGGACTTCGTTCGTAAATTAGTCACAACGGCTAATCTGCTTGGTCATCTATAAATAGAAGCCAACTATCAAGACTTGAAGATTGCTGGATATATTGTTAATACACATTACTTAAGCAAAAGTCATTGTAGTCATACTCAATCTTCTATGTACAACTCCCAACTTGTAATTCATACTTTCGAGTTAGTAAAGTCTTGTAGTAAGTTATATACTCTTTCATACTTTCTGAGTAAGGTCCCTTGACTGAGTTGTAAGGGTTAACTTAGCTCAATTGTCGCTACCTATAAAGGTTACCTCAGTAAGAAAGTACTAGATCGGATAAGGAAATTTATGGGTCTAGGAAAATTTTGTAAGGAATTGTTTAAGGCGACAATTCCGGATGAGTCGGTTCTCTGTATTTGGTGGATTCAAAATAGTTGATTTGACTTATTGCTTGGATTGGCACTGTCCGTGGTTTTCTACCCCAGGAGGGTTTCCACGTATATCCGACTTTACACTTTTCCGAGTCTAATTTAGACGCAGATTGTCTTGATTATCCTTTTAAAGCTTAAATCTTCTAAGTTTGTTAAAATTTCCTGATCACCCTATTCACCCCTCGTCTAGGGTGACTAAGACTCTCCAAGAGCAAACCTTAAATTGTTATCGAGCCTAGCCTTTCAAAAAGGATCTAGCAATCTAAAGGTCTAAAGATCGGATGGCTTAGAACAACGGAGAGTTCGATGAAGGAAGAACTTCCAACAGCACCACCTAAGTTCAAATGATCAAATTTCGTACACTCGGAAGAAGCTAATGGAATGCTTTATGCGGGACAATGATGAAGATGTCCGGAACATCATACAAGAAGACAATTACATTCCAATGAAGATGGAAGATACAAGACCTGTGCCTAAAGCAAAGCTCAAGTACACCACTGAAGAGACAGAAAAGTTCGAAAGAACTTTAAAGCAATGAACTTTTTGATGTGCGCCATCAGCTCGGAAGAATACAACGAGTGTCATCTTGTGACACAGACTAAAGATGCGTGGAACACTCTTGTCAATACATATGAAGGAACAAGCCAAGTGAGACAAGTGAAGATAAGTCAATATCTTCACAAATAGGAGCTATTCAAGATGGAGCTAGAAGAAAACATCACTCAAATGTTTATACGCTTCATTGAGATTACAAACAATCTCAAATCTCTCGGGTAGAAAGATTTCTCATGAAGAAATGTGGAGAAAGATTCTAAGAAGTCTACCCAAGAGAAGATAGGGTCCCAAGGTAACAACCATCGAGGAAGCTTAGAACCTCTCTCAACTATAGCCAGACGAACCGATTGGGAAGCTACTTACCCATGAAATCCATCCGGAAGAAGAGGATGCCAAGGTCAGCACCAAAAAGAACATTGCGTTGAAAGCCTCGAAAGCGAGAGGAGAAAATCTGAGTTCTTCAAATTCGGAAGAAGATCCCATGGCACTCATTGCCCGAGGCTTCAAAAGGATGATGAACCAAAATAAATGGGAGAAGAGGCCAAGGGCGAGTTCTACAAGAAAGATAAGAAGGATAGAAAAGGTAAACACTCCTCCCCATCAAAGTTATCTTTAACTAAGAACTCGGCTATTTTGAATGTGACAACAAAGATCATATAGTCAAAGACTCGTAACAACCCAAACTTTAAAACGTATTATATCTAACACGTTTAATTAAAACAAGCGCGTGCATTTCAATTCCAAAATATTTTCATATCATATATATATGTGTGTATCAAAATTTTCTTACAGGATCCAAACGTAGCTGACTGACGATGGAAGGCCAATATTTACAATAAAATTGATAAAGTATCAACTCCCCAAATATTACTTACACTTATAATTCATGCCCGATCCTTTCAATTATAAACATTTAATCTAAATCAAATTTTTATAAACATTTCTATATATATGTAGGCATTCTTACACCTATATGTACGCATAAAATATATCACCCAAAACTAATTAAATACACTTATGTACATGAGCATCTAATGTCAATTGCTAGTAATAAGGTTAACCTAAATTTTTACTTAAGCAAATAAATAAAATTTATTAGCAAACAAATATATATAATAAAAATAATTATGAGAAAAATAATAAAAATAAAAATAATAAGTAGCCAGCTGATGAGATTAATGGTATTAAATAATAAAAATAATAAATGAATTATTAGGATATTTTTAGGTGTCAAGTGAGACCTTGACACCACTAATCTCACTAAGCTTGCTTAATCAATTGACAAATCACTTGGTTAGCATGCATCATTACCATTTGTCATTGTAATATCCGGAATTTTAAAGAAAGCAGTTGAAAAGCATAGAATTATTGAATATAATTCCCCGCAACTAGGGGTTGAGTGACTAACTTTATTTACGGCCGGACATATTACGTTAGAATTCCTTTGGAGGCTGGTGGTGAATAAATAAAATCAAGGAAATTGCCTTCCTTTTTCATCCGAGCTGAACCGTTAGGTGATTAAGAATTGTAGTGGCCGGCATATTAAAATAAGTCGGGACGTAGTAGCGTAAGAGGACGTAAGGGAGGAGATGTGGACTTGTCGTATATGGGCCGGTGGTTATTTTCACTGAATTATGAAGAGATAATTAAGCCATTTGGGGGTCCAATTAGGAGCCTTAACCGCCAATTAAGCGGTGGAGAGAGAGAGAAGCAGGAAAAGAAGGAGGGGTTGGGGAAAGTAAGAGCAGGCCGAGCAAACAGAGCAAGGGAGGGAGAGAGAACCATCGGACGGAAGAGAGAGAGAGGGAGGGGGCGAGTGCGCGCGGCGAAGGAGACCGCGAGGACCGACGACCACCGCGGGACCGAAGGCGACGGTCGGCGTCGCGAGCAGACGCGGCGAAGGGAGAGCATCTAAAGGGGGAAAGAGAGAGAGGGGCGTGCGGGAACCGAGCGAGGCCGAAGGCCGGCGAGCGGAGTGACGAACGCTGGCGGGCGGCGGACGAAAGCGAAGGGAAGGGGAGCGAGAGACCGAGACCGAGCGAGGAGAAAAAAAGGGACTCGAAACAGAGACAGACGCAAGTGAGAGTCCGAGGGGCCGGGACCGGGACACGCGACGGCGACGGCGACAAGGGAGGCGGACCGGCGGTAAGCACGCGTGGGGACCTGACCGAGAGGCGGTAGAAACGGTGGGCTAGAGGCAGGGGAAGCAGGAACCGAAAGAAGGAACCGAACCGGGAGCTCGAACCTCAAGCAAATCATAAACCTTCAATCCCTTAATCGAGGTGGATAGTCTTATACTCTAACCTATTAGTATATTCGAAATCTAAATGAGTTTATCGTGATTGTTGAATGTAATTGTGAATATTGAACGCATGTATGCTATTGAATAAGTTAGTAGTTGCTGGAAGTGAATTAGGAATTGTGAAGGCAATGGGAGTTGTTAAGGCCTCGAAGAGGAAATCGGGAAGTTCATTGAGTAAAATGAGTAGTGTCGAGAGTCGGGTCGGTTGGGGATAAGTGCGTATGGTTTGGGCATAAGTTATGAATTAATATTCAGATTGAGTCTTAGGGATTTATTGAATTTGTGGCATTAAGAAACGAGTACTAATTCGGGAAAAACAAGGGGAGTGTCAAGAGGAATAGGAGATCATATTGAGTGACGCGCAATTGGGGCATTTAAGTGAGAAATGGGTAATTGTGAGGTTAAGTGCGTTCGAAGTATATTGTAAATCCTCGAGGTTAAACCGAGCGTGAAAGTAAGTAAACTAACGGGAATCGAATAATGAAAAGTAAGTAAGAGGTACATAATTAAGGATGGGTGAGCAAGAATCGATTAACAAGGTAAGAGATATTAAATGGGAGATTGAGGTTGGGAAATAGCAAGTTGGGGACGGTAAAGTGGAACTAAGCCATAGTCATGTCTAAGACCTTGGAGAGAGAATTGAATTAAAAGGCGAATAGACATAGAGGAAATTCGGTAAAGTAAGTTTAAGGATATATGGCTAAATGAGGGCAAAAGAGGTCGGTTTACAAAGTAAAGTCATGAAATGAGGAAATGAGGTAAAGATAGTGGATTGGGAAAAGTGAGAACGTCGAGTTAAATAATATCTACTTGCGGTTATTGTGGCCCGAAAATGGATTCAATTGTACTAAACTAATGAATTGAGAAAAGCTTAGTTGGAAAAGAGTTGAGAATGAGTGCTTACATTGAATGGTGATTATTCGTGCTATGTGATTACTTTACGTGATGCTCAAAATAGTTTTGAAAGGAGTTTTGTATTTTACGTGAATGATTCTTGAATGCAATTGCTTGAGAACCGCCTTTCGAACGTGATTATGTTTTAAAGAAGCAAAGCTGATTTGAGAAAGTGAATTTATAAGGGTGACACGTGGTGTCATGCCTTCCTTGATACCAAATTGATTGAGAAAGCTTTAAAGTGAATGTGATGAATGAGAATGTGCAAATTGTTTTGAATCGATCGGCTACGGATCGTTTAGTATACCGAAGGGTTCGAACTGGGAACGCCCAGCTAGAGACTTCGAGGGAAGGGTTCTAATAGGGGTCCTGGAGAGACAGGATGCCCGCTCCGAGACTTCCTAGAAGAATGGTCCCGGGAGCCTTTTGTCGGGGTCGCGCCCTGAATTAAAGAAGTGCTAGTTCGAGTCCTCGAAGGCTCGGAATGTTGATTCAACCCCAAAAGAGATGTTCTTGAATGTGATTATGTGTTTTTAAGTGATTGAAGAGTCTTGATCCTTTTTCATTGCAAGAGATTTCAGTGAAAAGTATATAGATTTCTATTACGTTATTATGTTTTCGCAGATTTCATTATTATGAGTATTATGTGTAAAGAATTTCCATTTTAAGGGTATAAGACTCGGTGAGCCCGTGGATTATTGCTCACCCCCACAAATTGCCCCGTCCCTATCCAAGTGTTGCAGGTACACTTTCGGAAGCATAATCTACACCTAGCATGCTTCGGACTCCCACCGATTGTTGGTGATTGAAGCGACCAAGTGGCTGCCCTACATTGTTTGTTTCTAAATGTTGTATTTGTAATTTAGTGCATATAGTTGTACCAAATGTATAGTAACCAATAGATTGTTTTAAGTTAGACTGTTTTAAGTTTTACCGCATGATTGGTTAAACTCCGGCGTGTGGCCGTTGAGTTGTATACTCCGAGCGTGTGGCTCGTCGAGATTTATTATGCTTTTTATGTAGGATTGTAAGGCTTTAAGCCTATGGGTTAGTCCATGTTACAAACGGAACTCGCCGAAATTTTTAGAGAATCTTAGCTTCTTTTGGGAAAACCACCAGTATTACTTTTAAGTTGAGTTTAGACAGCCAAACCAACACCGGAAAGAGCCTTGGGAGTTCCTCTAAGGAACTCGGCGATGTAATACTCCCGGGGGTGTTTTGGGGTGTTACAGTCATCCAGTAACACTCAGCCCATGCCAACTTGATCATGCGGATAATCATCAAAACCTGGTATAAATAGGGGTAATTAGCTGAAAATTTGGCCCCAAAATTCCGTTTCGCAATTCTCTTTCTCCTCCGAAAGCCGACCACCAGCCCCACTTTGGCCCCTTCCACGGACCACCTCCGACCCCTCCATCGATCCTTACCGACCATAACTCTTCTCCATGACGCAATGAACAAGAAGCACCTTTCCGAGCACCATTCCGGCCACCCCGTCGCCGGAAAATTGCCCCGAAACCCCTCCGTCGACCAACTTCTCACCACCACCTTTCACTTTTCTAAAGTCTCCCTCTCACCTCCGACCACCCTCAACCACGCCGGCTAGCACCCTTCCGGCAGCCTCAACCCTTCAGTGGCCGCCGACCGCCCATCCCCGGCTGACCACCGGCCACCAAGCCACCCAAAACAAACACCCTCCAAACCCTCCAAATAACTCAAAACCACCAAACCACCTCTCCTCTTTCCACACCACCCATGGCCGCCACCACCCGACCACCGACCGGAAACCTAACCGCCGCCACCCGCATGCACCGCCAGCAGCCACCCAGCACCACCACTGCAGCCCCTATGCATACACACTCTCTTTCTCTCTCTCCTTTATATATGCCCTAAAAACCAACTTCCTAAAAACCCACCATCACCACCACTACCACCGCCACGCCACCGCCGCCAAGGACCACCGCCGATCACCGGAGCCACCGCCAACCACCGGAGCACCGCTGCCGCCGCCGGGTTCCACCTCGCAACCACCACCTTTGCTCTATTCTTCTCCTTAGGTAAAAAAACCTAAACCCTAACCCTAAGAATTAGCTTAACCTAATCTAGCTTTTAGAAACTAATCAAAATTAGATAAAATATGAAGTACACGAGAAAAATGATCGGATTAGTAAGGATAAAAATTTTAGTTAAGGCATGCATGTTCTAACCCTTGTAAATAAGAAAATAAAATTGGTAATTAATTCATTATAATTCATGTTTAAGTTACTAATGGTAATTAATTATGCATGCATGTTAAGTAAAAGTTAGTGGTATACTAATACAGGTATAATTGTAAATTAAACCTTGCATGCATGATTAAGTAAAAATAAATTAGCATGTTAATAATAAGTTCATAATTAAATTCTTGCATGCATGTTAAATAAGTAGCATGTTAATTACATGAGTATTGTTAAACGAAAGATTTATTTAGTTATTATGTGCATATTTAAATGATTAACCAAAATATTAACCTAGCTATAAACTTAAAAGTAATTAGTTAATTCCTAAAGCATGTTTAATTAGTAAATAAACTAGTAATAGTACATGATTGCATGTTTTAAATGATTAAAATCCTAATGCATGTTTAATGAAATTCATACATAAAATTAGTAATCATTTAATAATTACATGCATAATTAAAAACTTGTAAATAGCTAAGCTAAATGCATGTTAATTCTATAAAATAATTCATGTTAAATATTATTTACATTCATAAGTAAAATAGCTTAGCTAAAATTTCAATAACATGAGGCATGATCCAAATATTTATAAATCATATCAATTACCATGAAATAAGGTGATTATTGCCAAAATCAAAATAAATGTAAATCCTTATTAATGAAATATGTCTTAAAACTCTATGTTAAGGGCCATCAAATCGAAGTCTGTTCGGGTCCTGCGCAAATATCACCAAAGAACAAGTATACCATCAGCATTAACAGTACGTTCATTGATCGTGCCCTTCAATGTTTTATTTACAAATCAAGGCCGGATATGGCCGACATCAACAACAACAAGGAATCATTTGCAAACAGTATTTGCCATATAAAAGTGGGCCCGCCCATCATTACTTCACCATTGTTCAAAGTCGACACACCGTAACTCGCGCCGCACCAACCGGACTTCCCGATCGGTCCGGGTGTGTACACATTTAGGGAAACCCGATGATCGCAAGGGTCACCACACAGATAATTAATTAGCAACAGCTTTACATTGTTCACTCCCCTCATTTACAAATGAATTGAAATGCATGTGCTCAATTCAACTATTCTATAACCTTTATTTTACAAAGCATGATAATGGACGTATTGACCTTCGGCTCACATTTCGAAAATGTTTTCTTATTTTGTTTTAGGTAAAATGTTGAAGGTATGAAGCAAAGGTATGTTCGAGGACTTAGGGGCTCGCAGTGGCAAGTTGGGGTAATAGTGATCAAGTGACGTTGATTTCGTATCGGGTCCAACATGTACTTATTGCATAATTCGTAGTTTCCTAGCAAGGTATAACCTTGGGTAAAATACATATAAAGCCTTGCCCTTTCCTCTAGTAAGGGCGGCGTAATGTCCCCGACCTCCTTTCGCTGCGCTAATCATCGGCTAGCGGTTTATTTAGACTAAAACCGGTGATTACGGGTTTGGGGCGTTACAAAGACTCGTCCCAGAAGAAAGAGGGATAGAAAGAAGAAGAAGGCTATGATGGCCACATGGAGTGATGAAGATTCATTTAAAGAAGATGAAGACTCGGACGACTTAAAATGTCTAATGGCACTATCGGACTCGGAAGGTGAATCCGAGTGAGAGTCCGACAACTTAGACACCGAGGAGACAAATCCTCAGGAGGTAATAGAATACTTTCTTAAGTTCTCCAAAGTTGATTTAGCTAAATATATTTATACTTTGGAAGAAAAGTCCAATTCCGATTCTTCTCAATTCAAAGAACAATTTGAGTCTCTCACTTCGAGAGCATTGGTTTGAAAAATGAATTGGAAAAATTGAGACTTACTCTAAGAGAACTCAAGACTAGTACTTAAACTAATGAGACCGAGTATGAGACACTCGGAAGAGAAAATGAGCATCCGAAACAAAAGCTCAAAGAGTCTCAAGAACTTGTTTTAAAATTTACTCAAGGTCAAAAAACCTTGACATGCTCTTAGGTTCTCAATGTATCTCCTTCAGAAAGAAGGACTTGGTTTTAACAAGGAGGAGAAATCTAATCCCTACTCAAACCTTTTCAAAAAGGATTCCGGAACCGTGAAGTTGAGGAAGGCTGAGAATGGTCCTATTCATAAAAATGAAAGGAGGACTGAGCCCGGAACAGCTTTATAGGAGAAACCCCTCTCCACCAGTCTATAAAAGAAAAGATTTTCAAAAGAAAGAGACACGGACTCGGTTTTCTAAAAAGAAGACTTAGAATCGGACCAAACCCAAAGTAATTCAAATCTGGTTTCCCAAGAGTCTTCTTCCTCGGAAAAGGGCCACAAGAAAGGGAGTTACTGGGTTCGTTAGAGGAAGTGAAAAGGGTTAGCGTGTTTCGACTTGAAGGTAACTCGAAAAAGACAAAAGGTCATTGGTACCTAGACAGTGGATGCTCACGTCACATGTCAAGAGAGTCAAGACTCTTTTTTGAGTTGGAAGATTACAAAGGATGCAAAGTCACTTTTGGAGATGACAGTAAGGGCAAGATAATTGGAATAGGTAAGATTGGAAAAGGAGACAACTTGGTCAGCCTGGTCTATCTTGTCAAGGGATTAAGGCACAATCTACTCAAGCATCTCCCAAGTGTGTGACAAAGGTCAAGAGGTAAGGTTCAGTCAGACAAATTGCTATATTTATGATGCAACCACCAAAGAGATTAAGCTCTCAGGTAAGAGATCAGGTAATACCTACACTATTCCTCTTTCCGATCCAAGTCGAATTTATCTTGTTTAAAAGCATCCTTGCATTATGATTCTTGGACATGGCATCGTAGACTAGGTCATGTTAGCATGCATAATATCAAAAAGCTTGCATCTCATGGTTTAGTGAGAGGTTTGCCTAACTCGTGCATTTAAGAAAGATAAAATTTGTGAAGCATGCACAAAAAGGAAACAGGTCGATCAACTTTCAAATCTCTCAAAAATATTTCCACATCCCTCAAAAATATTTCCACATCCAAAGTTCTTGAAATGTTGCATATGGATTTATGTGGTGAAATCCCTGTAAAGAGTCTCGGAGGTAAATCATATGTACTTGTGATTGTTGGTGACTACTCACGATTTAGGTGGGTTTGTTTTCTTAAGCATAAAAATGAAGCTTTCAAGGAGTTTAACAAGCTCTGCAGGAAAATTTAAGTAGAGTCCCGCACTGCGATCGGAAGAATTCAAACCGACCATGGAAGGGAGTTTGATTACTTAGAATTTGTGGAGTTTTGCGAAAAGAATGGTATCTCCCACAACTTCTTAGCATCCAGTAACTCCTCAATAGAATGGGGTAGAGGAGAGAAAGAACAAAACTCTTGAAGAAATAGGAAGGACGATGATGATTGAACACGATCTACCTTACTATTTCTGGGCCGAGGCAGTCGAGAGAGCAACCGCACACTCAACCGATGCCTCATCGGACCCATTCTCAAGAAAACACCATACGAGCTCTATAAAGGAAAGAAGCCCAATATTTCATACTTCAAACCCTTCGGATGCAAGTGCTATGTACACAATAATGGTAAGGATCACCTCGACCAAGTTTGATGCTCAGTCAGATAAAGGTATTTTTCTTGGTTATTCATCTCATAGTAAAGCATATCGCATCTTTAATAAAAGAACTAACAAAGTGGAAGAAAGCATCCACATAGTTTTTGATGAGATTGATCAGGGAAAACCAAGTGAGTTAACATTCTCAAATTTGAAACTCAGTCGAGATGAGGATGACCTTGCTGAAGGTGAGCTTAGACAAAGTCAAGAAAAAGCAACTCAAAATGAGGTAACTCGTAATACCATGACTCACAATGAACCAACTCAAGAGCTAGCTCGGAATGCTAAAGGTCAATTAGATGAGCAAGCTCAATTAGATCGGACCATCGAAGATCAACTAGTTCAACCCACAAATACGGTGAACCAGAGAACAGTTAGAGCATTCAAATATGCTTCGAGCCACCCACTCGAAAACATCTTGTCTAACATCAACAAGTGGGGTAAGAACTCGCTTTTCTTTGTAAAATCTATGTGCATTCACTGCATTCATATCATTAACTCGAACCCGTAAATGCAATAGAGGCCCTAAATGAACCTGAATGGGTAGAGGCCATGCAAGAAGAACTTAATCAATTTGAGAGAAACCAAGTCCGGACCTTGACTAAACGACCTTCCGACCATCCAGTCATAGGAACCAAATGGGTTTTCAAGAACAAACTGGATGAGGATGGGTTGGTAGTCATAAATAAGGCTAGACTTGTAGCTCAAGGTTACAATCAAGAAGAAGGAGTTGATTGTGGGGAAACCTTTGCATCGGTTGCTAGGATTAAAGCACTTAGAATCCTATTGGCATTTGCATCAAGCATGAATATCAAATTGCATCAAATGGATGTCAAATGTGCTTTTCTGAATGGTTTCATTTAAGAGGAAGTCTATGTTGAGCAACCCCCTAGATTTGAAAACTCAAAATTTTCAAATCATGTCTTCATGTTGCAAAAGGCTCTTTATAGTCTTAAACAAGCCCCTAGAGCTTGGTACAAAAGACTTAGCAGTTTCTTGGTTGAAAATGCTTTTAAAAGAGGTCAGATTGACAAAACTCTTTTCATAAAAACCAAGGGGAAATTCTTACTGTTCAAATCTATGTTGATGATATAATCTTTGAAGTTACTAATGAAAATCTCTGTCGAGATTTTTCCGAGTTAATGAGACAAAAATTTCAAATGAGCATAATGGGAGAGCTCAATTTCTTTCTTGGTCTACAAATCAAACAAGACAAAGATGGCATCTATGTCCATCAATCCAAGTATACCAAGGAGTTGCTGAAGAAGTACAAGCTTCAAGATGCAAAACATGCAGCAACACCAATGAGTAGGAGCATAAAATTAGACTCGGACTGAAAAAGGTAAAATAGTAGATCGAAACTCTATCGAGGTATGATTGGATCTCTGCTATATCTCACATCCATTAGACCAGTACATCATGTTTAGTGTATGTCTGTGTGCAAGATTTCAAGCTAATCCAAAAGAATCACATCTCATCTGCGGTGAACGGAATCTTTAGATATCTTGCAGAAACTCGGAATCTAGGTTTATGGTTTTCAAGTGACTCGTAACCGACCCTTACTCGGATACTCGGATGCCGACTATGCTTGGATACAAGGTTGATAGAAAGAGCACCTCATGAGCATGCCAATTTCTGGGTCAATCCCTTATGTCTTGGCACCGAAAGAAGCGTAACTCGGTTGCCCTATCAACTACTAAAGCTGAGTACATTGCAGCTGGAGCATGTTGTGCTCAGATTCTATGGATCAAGCAACACTTGAAAGACCTTGGACTTTCATTCAAATCAATTCCAATCAAGTGTGATAATAAGAGTGCAATCAGTATCACTAAGAATCTAGTCCAACACTCATAGACAAAGCATATTGAGGTCAAGTATCATTTTCTCGAGAGACCATTCTGAAAAAGGTGATATTGAACTTGAATTCATTCCTACAAAATTTCACTTAGTCGATATTTTTACTGAGCCACTTAGTGCGGATCGGCTTTGCTTTATTAGGAATGAACTTGGTATGATAAATGCTTGATTATATTTAAATTACCTTGCATGATTATGTGTTACTTGTCTCTTTTCTTTTTCTTAATAACAATTGGTTCAGTTGACCCAGTGATACCGAGCTATGAGTTATTATCTATTTGTGCTTTCCGAGTCACTCGAAACTTTACTGAGTCGGACTCAGTTCTTAAGAAAATTGGATTTCAAACTTCGAAATCATCTCTAGATTAGTCGAGAATTTCAGAAATTTCTTTTAAAATTTCTCTTTTTCTCTCTCTCTATCACGCGCATCGATCGGTGAACTAGCCTTTGGGAGACAGACACCGGAATTCTAACCGTTGGAAAGTAGAACAGCACACACCGGTCCGAGGCAACCATTGGAGGTTTGGGTCGAACGGATCATCGAAGGACATTCCTTTCGCTATAAATAGCATATCTTTTCCTTCATTTCGCTACTTTACTCTCTGCTAACCTAAATTCTCGCATACTCACTCTTGCAATCTAAGCTCTTAAGCACTCTCGTACTCTCTCTCTCTCTCTCTCTCGTTTCTTCAATTTAACTCACCTTCTTCTCAAACTTCTCAACCATGCCTAAAAGAGGTTCCGCTCCGCATTTCCTAGGTTTTGTAACTAAGAAGCCCGGAACCAAGAATGAAGAGGGTCCTTCTAACCCCTCCAAAATTCTCGTTACCCAACATCTTACTTTGGATGACAAATTCTTTCCAACCACAACCTTTTCATGGTTGAAACACATCAAAACCACCGAGTGTATACAACTTTCTTTGTTTCAACGAATTCATATACCGAGAACTTGTTGCTGAGTTTTATGCAAACCTTTCTTGCTTTGAGGGGATCATTACCTCAAGAGTTCGCAACATAGTGGTTCGTATAAATCTCTCTCTCCTCCATCGTCTTTTTAAAGTTTCATCTATCTTTGTCAACAGCAACCCAATCCCCTTCAACGAGGTTGCTAATGAGTTCTTTGAAAAATACGCCAAGGAAGTCCCCGAGTCACGTAAGAATTTTTCCGTGACTCGGATGAAGACCGAGGTTAGACTTTTGTGTTTCTTACCGATGAGAACTTTCTTTTCTCATCACTCAAGCAAAGAGAATCCTAGCTCAAAGATTCTCAAAGCTTTGTTTGACATTCTCGAGGGCTGCGACGTAGACCTCTTTCCCGCTATCATTGAGCGGATGGCCACCGTGCCAGCTCGGACTAAGAAATCCACCCCTCTTCCTTTCAGAGCCCTTCTTACCCTTGTCTTTAAATAATTCAAGGTTCTGCTCCCCTCGGACCCAAACGAAGTGTCCGAGGCTCCCATCGTCGTTGGCGAGAAAAGAGCTTCTTGGATACGAGTACCAAGAAACCCAACCTGGTGTCTACGTCCATAACTCATAATTGAGGCAACCTTCTCCTCCACCTCGGATCGAGACTCCTCTCTCACTCCTTCCTCTACTCGACGGTGCTTCCACCTCGGGTCCTCCTCCCGTAGTCACTGCTACTTTGTCCGCCACACCGATAGACAAGCTCTCTTCTATGTCCACAAAAATCCGGGACACCCTTTGCTCCTTTAAGTTCGTTCTTCGATCTATGACCATAAACCGGAAGACGAGACAGTCTTAAATTCGAGAACAACAAGATGTGCTCCTCGAAATGAAGGCTTTAGTTAAGGAGCAACAGCAGATGCTTGAGCTCCTCAAAGAAAGACGCTCCAAAGCTACTCAAGACTAAGACAGCTCGGATATGTATGAAGAGTCCTCGAGCCCTACCAAGTCTCCATCCGGAGTGGCAGCTGAAGAAGACAAGGAGGCTGCAGGCTGAGGCAGCTCCTTCCGAGGAGAAGGAGGAAGGAGAGAAGGAATAAGAGAAAGTGGAAGAAGGAGAACATAAAGAAGAAGCAAAGGGACAAGGTGTTGCCGTTCTCGAACCAGAACCGATAAGCTCGATCGTAGTCCGAGTTAGTCGAAGACCTTGCCGATGTTCGACAGTCCACGAAGTCAAGCCAAAAGGAGCACCCCTCCGTGACATTTCAAGAGGATGAACCTCCGGACGACCTCGTTTAGGGTTAGCCACTCAAAGTTGAGCCACTTCTAGAGATACCGAGTGCTGCTGCCGCCCGGATCTTCAACATCTTCACAAGCATATTAGCGTAGGCGCTTTGCACGCTCATCCGCCTCAACTCGGACCGCCCCAACTCCACCATCTTAATTTTTTTTTCTCTATTCTATTTTTTATTTTTGTCCAGATATCAAATTGTATCAACTTGATACATTCTTCCCCAATTTTTGTCTTTGCTGAAATGCAAGGGGTAGAATACACTAGAAAATTTGTTGTCTCATTTAGGGGAGTTTTCTCACCCTCTTTTATGTAATTTGTGTGTTTTTTTTATGAATGAAGTTTCTAATTTCAAGCATACTGATTTCACTCTTTCCGGGTTTGAATTTCTCATTTAGTTTTGCTTTAATATATTAGCTTGTTTCTCTATCTTACTCGATATAATTACTCACAACTCTTCGTCATATGAGGTATCTGCAAAAATATTCTAAGTTCGAAATACTTTACTCATTACTCTATACTCCGAGATATTCTACTAAGTAAGAATGAAAACTCATGATTATTTCAAATGAAAACTCATGATTATTTCATTAGCAAAGTTTCTAAATAAGTATGGAATGCCTTTCATAAAAAAGGGGAGATTAAAGACTCGGACTTTGAAACTAGACCATTCCGAGTACTACCAAAGACTCAGGTACAAACCTCATCCCTCCTAAGTTTTGATTATAAGTCATTCTGAGTGTTAATGAAACTACTTCATATGTTTTCATTCGATTCCGACTGACTCGTAAAACACATTTATATCTATCATCTCACACTCGATGTTTTTGAGTCACTCGGACACTACTCAGATTTATTGCATGTTCAAATAATCCCTGTACCACTTTTTATCCGAGTTCGACTCGCATATTCTAAAGTAAAGTGAAGTACAACATTAATAGAACTTTCTAAGTCAGCATGTCCGTTTAAGAATTATTTGTCCGGATCAAGTACGTATACTTTGACGTTTTCACTTTTATAACTTGATCTTTCTTAAGATCGACTCTAATGGAATTTGAGTATAATGAATATTAGACTCGTAAAATTCCACTCTTCTAGGCCTGAGATAATTATAGACTTAATTATCTTAACTAAATTATTATCTATGCCTAATCTTGGACTAAAGTATTTTATACTTTGAGAACCAAAATTATTTACTTTTGTAGGTTATCCAAACGAGGTTATCTCATTTTTTAATTACAACAAGAACCGGCTTCAAGCTGTCAATCACTAGCAGACAAGGCTTTTCTACTTTTGAACAAGGCCCGGATGTTGTGTGAGGGTTGTCTATTTCCAAAACTGGAAAACTTCAACGCTAAGCTCAACAAGTGGTTTCCACCCTACTTTTCGGACAACACCAGCTTGATTGGAGCACCCTTAGGAGTCAAGAGTCGTTACACAACGTTCACATCTTAACGGATCTTTTCCGAGTCACTCGAAGAACCGTTACAACAGATCACAAAGCACTTCGTTCGTAAATTAGTCACAAGGGCTAATCTGCTTGGTCATCTATAAATAGAAGCCAACTATCAAGACTTAAAGATTGCTGGATATATTGTCAATATACATTACTTAAGCGAAGTCATTGTAGTCATACTCAATCTTCCATTTACAACTCCCAACTTGTAAGTCATACTTTCTAAATTGTAAAGTCTTGTAATCAGTTACATACTCTTTCCGACTTTTTGAGTAAGGTCCCTTGATTGAGCTGTAAGGGTTAACTCAACTTAGTTGTCCCTAACTCGTAAAGGTTACCTCGGTTAGGAAGTACTAGATCGGATAAGGGAATTTATGAGTCTATGAAAACTTTCTAAGGAATTATTTAAGGGAGCAATTCTGGTTGAGTCGAGTTTGATGTATTTTATGGATTCAAAATAGTTGATTTGACTTGGTGCTTGGACTGGCACTTGTCCGTGGTTTTCTACCCCAGGAGGGTTTCCACGTATATCCGACTTTACACTTTTCCGAGTCCAATCTAGACTTAGATTGTCTTGATTACTCTTTCCAAGCTTAAATTTTCTAAATTTGTTAAAATTTTCTCATCACCCTATTCACCCCCTAGGGTGACTAAGACTCTCAAAGAGCAAACCTTCACAGAGAAGTCAGTAAACTTTACTAAGAAGAAGGACAACTCAGATTGAGAAGAAGTGCTTCAAGCCAACCACATTTTTGAGCCTCGAAACCAGCCCACCTGCATGCTAGTTTCTAGGTTGCGATCATCTGTTTTGTAGGTCCAATAAGAAGCCTTTTGGTGACAAAATCTAATCATCCCCAATCTTTTCAAATCCAAATCACAGTAGAATCAAAAGGAAGGATTTTTGTTGGCCAATCGTAAAGGCTCGGTCGAATACTTTTCAGTTTCTATTTTGTTAGTTTTGATTAGTTTAATGATTGTAATTAGTTACTAATTAAGAGTACTTAATGTAATCTTTACGTAGCACTTAGGAAAGGTATTTTGGAAGGAAATGGCCCCTTATAAAAGGCCTTCCTACTCATGTACAAAAAGAACTTTTGAATCAATTAACCCCCTTGATACACTTTGTGTTTCAACTCGAAAGTTTTGAGTGAATCAACTTTCTACCCCAAAATCTCCTAGTTGTTGTATCTTGGTTTGGCAACCAAGTGGTGATCTTCTAGGTCTTAGAAACAAACCTTGTTTTGGATCCTTTAATGGCTAGTTTCTAAGCTACACCTTATTGGTTTCAAAGTTGGACCTAGTCCCTTCCCGAGTCAGTTGGTTCTATCCTACTTTGAGCGTCCCTTGTTGGTGTATGCCCAAGCAAACCTCGAGTAAAATCCCTTCTATCAAACTCCACTTACCAACCCACATACCCTTATTGTCCTTTTCCAATTGTTTTAACAATTGTTAAGGATAACTACCACCATAACAAAGTTTCCTACCCTCTTTTGGTACCTTAGCTTAGCCTCGATCCCATCATTTAGTATTAGTGCTTCGTTTTGGTGCCATCATTTTGGTATAAGAGCTCTTGGAGCCCCTTCCGTAACTCTGTCCACCCTCCCACTCAAAAATCCCAAATCACAAAAACAAGTAACAAAGAACCCCATTTTCAGCATGTATTTAAGCTTTATTCATGAGAAAGTTTTTGAGCGTAAACTCCAGCAAGCATTAAGAGAGATGGCATAATTGAAAACTCAAAGGCAGAACCTAATGACATAAGTAGGGATGTAAGTGAGAGCAAAAATGATTCCTACTGATCTGAGTTAGTTTGTCTACTTATTCTAAGTTTTCATGGCCAAAAAATCAGTTTTTAAGTTAGTTTTATAAGGTGGAAGAAGCCTTTACCCATCCGAAACTAGATGAGCATAAGAAGCGTGATATAGTTGTCAAAACTAAAGAGTGATGCAGTTCTTTGGTGGAGAGTCTATAGGCTATGCAACCAGTCCGACTTACTTGGAGGAAGAAGAAAGGGAAAATGAGAGTGTGCACTTGGAGTAAGTTGAGTGCTAAGTTACTCAAAGTATTTGGCCCTCTTTCTTACAAACTCCAACCTGCCCAAAGTCAGCCCAAGAAGAGAAGTCCCAAATTTTCTGATTTGGCTTCCCTTTTAGGGACAACTTATCCCATCCTGTTGAACTAACTCCCTCTCCCTTCATTACTCCACAACCGAACCTAGCTCCACAAAATCAACCCCTCCTAGATCTTGAAATTAAACCATCAACTTCATCTTGTCCCAAGCAGCAATATGAGCACTAACTCGAAACTCAAGATGCTTAGATTGAGATTTATGAAGAGGAAATTAGGAAAGAACAAGAACCACTCAGGTTCAACTTCTATCCTAAATGTGATGTTGATGTTGAGGAGGATACTTCAATCATGGAGGAAATGGAAGCCCGAAGCTCGGAATCCTCTATTTGCTGTCAAGAACCCAAAGCTGAATGCAATACAAAGTCAGCACATGTCTTTGTTTTGTCTCGAGTCTACTTTGTAAATTTTTGTCCCTACCTTTATGTCCGAGTCTACTTTGTAGAATCTGAAAGTGAGAGAAGATGAGTTTGATGTTTTCTATTCTTTGACTATGAGTTTGCATGGAAATCACAAAGAAACTAGCCTTGCGTTGAGTGAACTCCTTATACAGTCCCACTCCCACTTTTCTCAAATCCTTGGGCTAAAGAAACATCAAACTTCAGCAGAACTTCTTGTTCAAGTGAGGTGCAATCCTCACAAAGGACTTCCCATTGCTCGACCTAAGTCCTATTCTTGTTCCCCCATTGAAACCCCCTATACTCCATAGCCTTATCCATGAATCAACACCCCAACAACCTTATCCCTTACTCTTCATTAAGTGCAGCTCGAATTGTTTCAAACCCCATAAAATGAGCCTCATAAAAATTCATCCTTTGCAGCCCCCGCTATCCTTAGTGAGAGGTCTTATGTGCTGCCTACTTCCCTCGTGCCTAGGGAGAATGAAATTCAGAAAGTTAGCATGGACAACATGATCATCCCCAGATTTAGGTCTCCTACATAGAAATTGGAGGACCTTTTAATGAGCTTCAAGGTGTTAAGCACCTCAGTCCAATCCTTGAAGTCCCGCCAAAGGAAGAGTTGAATGGTAACCCTAGCCAAATTAATATTGTTACTCCACATAATTTTTTTCTTGGCTATGTGTTTTATGATCAGAAAATTCAAGGAGGGAAAAGGGTTAATCTTTGCAGTTTGAGGACAAAATTTTTCAAAGAAGGGGAGTATGACGGATATATTTTTATATCATCATGCAAAGCTTATGTGCAAGTACAATTCTAAGGAAGCTCAACTTCTATTGAAGGTTGAGACAGATGTAGCAGATTGTATATTGCATTTCATTTACAACCTTTCCTAGCTATTTTGAGCTCTAATGAGAACTCAGATTCAGGCTATGCAACTAGTCCGAGTTCAGCTATGGACTCGGCTTTAGACTTTGCAGACAGTCTAAGTTCAAATGGGAATTAGTTCCGATCTTTACGGATAGTCCGAGTTCAACCGAGAGCTCGGATTCGCACTTGGCAAGCATTCCGAGTTCAACCCATAACTTAGTTTCAACATCTAAGTCCTTAATGTCCGAAGGAAGGTCACGACCATGCAGATTCAAGAGTGTAATGACATTTTATGTCAAATATGATGGGAATAGAGTAATGTTAAGAAGGAAGTGACTATTCAGCCATACTCACCAAACTCAGCCCTTTGAGTTCTTAATTGGACTCGGATTTGCTATTTTCCGAACAATTTATTTAGATCTGGTTTTTAATAATTTGGATAATATTTTAGCTTTGTTTTGAACTCTTTGAGATGGAGAAAACCATCTCCAATGCTGCCAACAGGTTTACTAAACATTCAAACCTATTCAAGCTTGCACAAGTGCAGCTAGAAGCTAAAGACTTGCATAAAATTAGGAGGCAATGCAATTTGAAGCTATCAAGGAATTGGACAAGTCCTAAATGTAGTCAAGGAAGATAATTTATGAAGAGAAGGAATGTCCATGCATAAATTCCAAATTCAACATGTTTGGTTCTTAGTTTTCAAGTAGAATTTTCTATTTTTGAAGACAATTTCGCATCTATTGGGTGTCTAATAATTGAGAAACTTTTTAGTTATTTTTGGACATTGTAGGATGGTTTAAAACCATCCCTAATGATTGTTTATTGGATGATAAACTTTCAGCCATGTATTTTCCGACCCGGTCAGAAATAGAAGCCAGACTTCTTTGTACCTATTGATGGTGAGTTTCCAAGCATGGAGGAAGAGTTTGTTCCGAGTCCGGAGAAGCTATAAAATTTACTCGGAAGAAGGAAAACTCATATTGAGAAGATTGAGAAGAAATGCTTAAAGCCAACCACATTTCGAGCCTTAGAAACCAACCCACTTGCAAGCTGGTTTCTAGGTTGTAGTCTACCATTTACGAGGTCCAATAAGAAGCCTTTTGGTGACAAGATCCAATAATCACCAATCTTTTCAAAGCCAAATCACAGCAGAATCAAAAGGAAGGATTTTTATTGGCCAATCGAAAGGCTCGGTCTCGAATACTTTTCAATTTCAGTTTTGTTAGTTTTGTTAGTCTAATGATTGTAATTAGTTACTAATTAATAGTAGTTAATGTAATCTTTCCTTAGCACTTAAGAAAGGTATTTTGGAGGGAAATGGCCCCTAATAAAAGGCCTTCCTACTCATGTACAAAAAGAACTTTTGAATCAATGAACCCCTTGGAACACTTTGTGTGTCAACTCAGAAAGTTTTTACCCCAAAATCTCCTAGTCTGTGGTATCTTGGTTTGGCAACCAAGTGGTGATCTTTGGAGGTCTTAAAAACAGACTTCTCCTGCGAACTCACATAATGTGCTACCTAATGAAATGTAAAATAACATCATACAAGTTGTCTCAAATTATTACGGACCATAATTGTTCACCAAACAAATAAATATTATTTCTTCTTCCGTTGATGTGCTTGTAGGACTTTGGTCTCGAGATAGGTTCTACCTTTATATCGGCACCTTTACTAGAAGGGAGTGTGGTAATAGCTTTTCCGATTGGGTCGAAATAGCTTCTCCTGCGAATCATACATATTGTTCTATGTAATGAAATGTAAAAGATCATCACTCACAATGGCTTGACTTATTACAGATCCAAATTGTTTAATCAAAATAAATAAATTGTTCAAGTAATCAATTAACAAGAACAAAAGTCATTCACAAATTGAGTGGGGCTGATTCCGAGCAGAGATCAAGTTGATGGAGCTAGGATGGGTGCTCTTCTCCTTTACATTGGTTTAGATTCAAGGATTCTAGACTGAAACCCTTTATCACTTTCTTGATTAGGCTGAACTAGGTTGTTGGCCTGCTCCTCTACTAACTCGTAAATGCTCGATCGCCGTGGATTCCGTAATCCCAAACTTCCTTTTGTTTCGCCTTCTTCCTATCACATCCGCCTTGACTATTTCTATAATGCTCTTCAGTTGCAAGGCCTCCTTCTTGGTTGTCCTTCCTTTCACCTGTGACTTAGATTAAGCTTTGTTGTTGGAAGGACTTGGTTTAACTCCGAATTGTGGAATCTGGCCTGGTCACATGTTAAGCTCGAATGCCACCGCCATACATTCCGAGCTTATCCTCGCTATCACTTTCTTGCCTCCTAAATAGACCTTAATCTTCTTAGGAACAACCTGCAAAGAAGTCTTAGGTACCTTGCTTGATGATGGAAGAATAATTCCATCACAAAAGTTGGTTTTAAAACTCACTCAAGGTCGAAAAACCTCGATATTTTACTTGGCTCTCGAGTGTGTCTCATTTAGAAAAGAAGGTCTTGGTTACAATGCTGAAGACAAGGATAACTTTTACAACAATCTTTTCAGAATTAATTCCAGAACTATTAAGTTCAGGAAGGTTGAGCATGGTCCTATTCACTCACAAAGAAAAGGGACTAAGCATAGACCAATTTATATGAGAAAGCCTTCTCAACCTCGTTTATAAAAAGAAAGGTTTTCAAAGAAAAGAGACACTGAACTCGGTTTCTAAAAGGAAGACTTAGAATTAGACCAAGCCTAAAATTATTCAAATCTAGATTCCCAAAAGTGTTCTTCCTCATAAAAGAACCACAAGTAAAGACTATTACTAGGTTTGTAAAAGGAAGTGAGAAGGGAAGACCTTTTATCAGTAATACTTCCTACTATCGGTGATCTCCTCGTAGAACACCTTGACTCGGAATCTCATCTCCCCGATTAGGAAATCAAGTTGGCTTCTTCTCTTGTTGGCTTGGTGCTTCGAACTCGGGGAAAACCGTTTCTTCATTGGAAGCTTTTCCACCAACCATTAATTAGACGGGAGTGTGACAATAACTTTTCTTACCAGGTCGAAATAGCTTTCCCTGTAATCATCCATATACAAACTGTCTAAAATTATTACGGACCAACAATTATTTCTTCTCACGAATGACAATGTTCACAAAAACAATTATTAATAAAAAGCATTAGCCAGTGAGTGTAGCTACATTGAAGGTAACTTAGGATGGGACGGAATTGAATGGAGGTTTCTCTCCTTTGCTGTGATCTAGACTCAAGTTCCCTGGACCGATTCCTCGTGCATCATCTTAGGACTGCAGGATTGGAGTATGGGTCTGTCTCTTATCCGACTCGTAACAATTGTTAGTTCGAGACCCGTAACATAGGGACTTCTCCTTGTGTTGCTTCTTATCCGGTAATTCGCCTTGACTAATCCTTCTTCACTTTGAACCCGCAAAGTTGACCCTTTTGATGTCCCGGCGCTCAAATTGGGACTTGTTGCTAGGTTCTCGAGCTCTTAGTAGAACTTAGAAACGTGGCGTCCGGTCTAGCTGCTCGAGGGCTTGGCGGATCACTAACAACCAGGGTCGGAACTGGTTTGTTATCCTTTCCCTAGTGTTCAATTGAGCTCTACTTGTTCTAGGGTCCGTCTGCACATCGGTGTTAGAGATCAACAATGACGATGGAGAAATATTTACATCACTTCGATCCAGGAAGTTCATGATGGTGCCTTAGCTGGTCACTTTGGTGCTAGGAAAACGTTGAGCATGCTAAGAGAGCATTATTTCCGGTTAAGTATAGAGAAGGACGTTCAAGATATAGTGAAGAGGTGTGCGGTTTGCCAAGTTGCCAAGAGCCATTCCCTTCCTCAAGGGCTCTACACTCCTTTGCCTACACCTCAATTGT
The DNA here is from genome assembly GCA_021018815.1 of Talinum fruticosum. Classification (NCBI taxonomy): domain Eukaryota; kingdom Viridiplantae; phylum Streptophyta; class Magnoliopsida; order Caryophyllales; family Talinaceae; genus Talinum; species Talinum fruticosum. The sequence continues at coordinate 3,866,109 of JAITYX010000010.1, read as the reverse complement.
CGTGGGAATATGTGAGCTTAGACTTCATTCTAGGCCTGCCCTGGACACAAAGAAACAAGGACTCTATTCTAGTGGTGGTTGATCGATCCTCTAAGATGGCACACTTCCTTCCTTGCCACAAAACAAATGATGCAACCTATGTGGCTGATTTGTACTTCAAGGAGATAGTGAGATTGCTTGGAATTCCTAAGTCCATGGTTTTGGATAGAGACACCAAGTTCCTAATTCACTTTTGGATTACGTTGTGGAAGACGAAACTCAAGTATAGAACCACATGCCATCCATAAACAGATTGGAAAACCGAGGTTACAAATCAAACATTGGGTGTTATGTTGAGGGCTTTGATCAATACAAACTCCAAGGCTTGGGACCAGCCACTGTCTCACGCTGAATTTGCCTACAACAACACCCCTAACAAGTCCACCGGGATGAGTCCATTCAAGGTGGTTTATGGAATTAAACCTCTAACTCCCCTAAACCTTGCACCAAAGAGCATGGGAGAGAGGCCCAAGTGTGGATGCTGCCATGAGAGTACATAATGGACATTTTTTGTTGAGAACGCCTTTTCGCCCACCTAAATGTACATGCTGATGTAGAGCTGTCACACACTTAAACCCGGACTCTAGGATTTGGTCTAAAGGGAAGCCTTAATGTTAGTAGTGAGTAACGGTAAGGAGGGTACCGAGACACACTATCTAAGGACAAAGGCAAACAATATGAGAAATAATCTAAATATAAAGCTAAGGACTTAACTAGGCTCGGATATGTGAATCGAGCGCTAAGCTAGACTCAAACAACTAGGACCGAGGACTTAGAATAACTATGCTGCAACCGAGGACTCGAAATGACTCAACCGAAACTTACTCGGAATGACTCAACTAAAACCGACTCACAATAACTCAACCGAAAGTGACTCGGAATGACTCAACCGAGGCTAAGGACTTAGGAAGAATCGGACAATTGAATCTGCGGACTTAGACAAAGGGAAAACGAAAATGAAATGAATTAAAAGGGATAGGCAAAAACCCGACTAAGGGAAGGGATTTACTTTGGGCGGATATTTTGGCTGCTCAAAACATTCTACTTCTAAGGGACTTTGAAAGTTTGCCCGGGCAGCAAAGAAACAAGCCATGAAAGGATCCAACAATGTTCGTTTCTAAGACCTACGGGATCACTAGTTGGTTGCCAAACCAAGATACAACAACCAGGAGATGTCGGGGTAGAAAGTTGATTCAAAAGTCTTAGAAAAGGGTTTTAAGTAAGGATAGAACCAAACTAACTCGGAAATAGACAAGGTCTAACTCGAAGCCAATAAGGGCCAGCTTAGAAACTAGCCATGGAAGGATCCAGTAGGGTTCGTATCTAAGACCTAGAAGAACACCACTTGGCTGCCAAACTAAGATACAACAACTAGGAGATTTAAACTAAGATTGCTAAGGGTCGAGCAACATTACCTCGATAATCCTAGGGCTCCCTAAGTCACCTATAAGGCTAAGAGATTACCTAAAACTCATCAAGATCACCACTTCAATCGAGCCTAAATTGAAGTTAAGCAAAACAAGTATACAGGGGGTGTGGGAGACTCCATTCAACCACAAGTTCATTTCTGAACCCTTACATTTTACTCAAACCATCTTCTTGTTACAAAAGGGGAGGAGGCTATTTATAGCCAAGCTCCAGTTACATGCCTTAATGTAGATTAGCAAAAGTACAATTAGGTTCTAAGGCATACGCAAGATAAACTATAACTAAAACTAAGTTAAGCTAACATATTAAAAGTCGGAAAACAACTTAAATGAAAGAAAAAGCAAGCAAGTAACTTGAAACCGCAAAAGAGAAAAGTGCTTTTTGGTTAGCCAATGAGAAGCAAGTTGCCGCTCACAATTATGGGACTCTCACATGAGGAAACACATTGGGGTAGGAAAACACTTTCCCATGCAGCAAATCAGCTCCCTATCCAGTCGTTGTAGCTTCGGGAAGTGGGCAGAAAGTGGCTGGCAAGTTGGGCTACACATAACCAATAATTCCTGATTTTTGAGCTGTTGATTCAACAAGGCTTCAAGCTTCAAATTATTGGTGCAGAGTTTAGGGATGCTTCTTTAAGATGTCAACTAATGTGCCACAAAAAGAAAATTACAAAATGAATGAGTTTAATTCCCTAAACAACCAAATTAAGTAAACCAACATCTAATTGCCTAAACTTATTGATCATAATGCTTAAAGTATGAGTCCGAGTTCAGTGCTCGAACTCGGAATGCTTGTAAAGAATGAATCCGAGTTCACAGTTGAACTCGGATAGAGTGCATAATCGAAATCTAATTTCTAGGGTGAACTCGGAATGCTTGTAAAGTACAAATCTGAGTTTTTACTTGGACTTAGAAAATCTACAAAGGCTAGAACCGAGTTGACAGTTAAACTCGGATCGGTTGCAAATTTCCCAGCTTGAGCTCGGATCGCCCAAGATAAGTCATGAATCGGACTGTAATCTACAACTCGCTGCACTATCTCAACCTTCAACCGATGTTGAGCTTCCTTCGAGTTGTACTCCACATAAGCTTTTGCATGATGGTGTAGAAATATATCCATCATACTCCCCTTCTTCAAAAGAATTTGTCCTTAAATTCGGGAAGATGGGTCCTTGCTCTTAAAAGAGCTCATCACCCGATGCTCACCAAAATTGGAGATTGAAAAAAAAATAATAGACTTTCCTCTTAAATGCTTTCAACCTCAACAAAGGAGGACCTTCATTATCATTTTCAAAAGGAAGAAAAAAATTTTCTCCTCGGCTTTCTCCTTTTCATGGATTGCATCAAGCTCGGCCAAGGTTTATTTTGTGGATCTTAGGTTTGTGTGTGCGGGAGCAGAAGTGAGGGTAGTGGGTAAAAGACAACAAGGCCTACCCTTTGCAAGCAAAAGGGTTCCTCCTTTCTTTTGGTATGTTCCGATTTTTAGGACACTCTCTTTTTGTGGTTTTTGTGGGATGTGTTGGGGGTTGCCTTGGTGGTGGCTTTTAGGAGGAATTCCATAAGCTTTGAATCTCTCACGGCCTAAGAGGGGCTCCAAAAGCTTTGATACCAAATGATGAACATTTTTTGCTAAGGGCGCCTTTTCATCCACCTAAATGTCCATGCTCGATGCAGGTCTGTCACACACTAAAACCCGAACTTTAGGATTTGGCCTAAAGGGAAGCCTTGATGTTAGTAGCGAGTAACGGTAAGTCGGGTACCGAGACACACTACCGAAGGACAAAGGAAAACTCTTTAAGAAATAACCTGAATATGAAGCTAAGGACTTATCTAGGTTCGGATATGTCAATCCGAGCGCTAAGCTAGACTCGGACGACTAGGACGAGAGGACTTAGAATGACTATGTTGAAAATGAGGACTCAAAGCCGAGGACTCGAAATGACTCAACCATAACCGAATCGGAACTACTGAACCGAAACTAACTTGGAATGACTCAACCGAAACCGAATCATAATGACCGAACTAATGCTAAGGACTCGGGAAGAATCGGACAAGCTGAATCTGCGGACTCGAGACAAAGGGAAAACAAAAATGAAACGAATTAAAAGGGATAGGCAGAAACCCGACAAAGGCAAGGGATTTACTTTGGGAAATTTTTGGGCTACTCAAATCATTCTACTTCTAAGAGACTTTGAATGTTTCTCGACACAGCAAAGTTTGTTTTCATGGCCTAGGAGATCACCACTTGGTTGCCAAACCAAGATACACCAACTAGGAGATTTAAGGGTAGAAAGTTGATTCAAAAGTCCTTGAAAACGATTTTAAGTAAGGATAGAACCAAACTGACTTGGAAACGGACTAGGTCCAACTTCGAAGCCAATAAGGGGCAACTTAGAAACTAGCTATGGAAGGATCCAGTAGGGTTCGTTTCTAAAACCTAGAAGAACACAACTTGGTTGCCAAGTGAAGATATAACAACTAGGAGATTTAAACTAAGATTACCAAGGGTCAGCAGTATCACCTTAATAATCCTAGGGTTCTCTAGGTCACCTATAAGGAATCCACCTAAGAGATTACCTAACACTCATCAAGATCACCACTTCAATCGAGCCTAAATTAAAGATAAGAAAAACAAGTATTCGGGGGTGTGGGAGACTGCTCTCAACCACTAGTTCATTTATGAACCCTTACATTTTATTCACAACATCTTCTTATTACAAAAGGGGAGGAGGCTATTTATAGCCAAGCTCCGATTACATGCCTTAATGTAGATTAGCAAATGTACAATTAGCTTCGAAAGAATAAGCAAGTTAAACAATAGCTAAAACTAAGTTAAACTAACATATTACAAGCTAGAAAATAACTTAAACGAAAGAAAAAGCAAGCAGCAACTTGAAACCGCAAAAAGAAAAAGTGCATTTCGGTTAGCCAATAAGAAGCAAGTTACGCCCACAATTATGGGACTCTCACATGAGCAAACCCATTTGGGGTGGGGAAACACTTTCCCATGCCACAAATCAACTCCCTGTCTAGTTGTTGTAGCTTCGGAAGTGGGCGTAAATTGGCTGGCAAGTTGGTCGCACACAACCAATAAGTCCTTGTTTTTTAGTCTGTTGATTCAACAAGGCTTCATGTTTCAAATTATTGGTGCAGGGTGCTAGGATGCTTCTTTATGATGTTAATTAATATGCCAAAAAATAAAATTACAAAATGAATTTGTTTAATGGCCTAAACAACAAAATTTAACAACCCGGGCACATTAGAACCGAATCTGCGATAGGTGTGCTTTTTACACGCTCGATCAAAAACTAAAACTCATTTGCAAAAATAAATTACATAACATAGAAATAGACGCATTAAGGAGTCTAAAAAATTTGTCTTGTCCATAAACTCTTCCGGGATCATGGTCTTGAAGAGGCTCAAAATTGGCCTATTTCGGAGGTCGAACCGGAACTTCTTGATCACAAAATTAGGCTTTGTGTTGAGGTAGTGTTCGAAAATGCTTAGCCTAATGTAGCCACGCATGGATACATCAAACTCCCCTTCTTCAAAAGAAATTATCTTCAAATTAGACCCTTTTAACCGAGAATGCTTGAAAGTGTGAATTTGAGTTTTGTGCTCGAACTCATAATGCTTAAAGTATGAGTCCGAGTTATGTGTCGAACCCAGAATGCTTGTAAAGAATGAATCCGAGTTCACGGTTTAACTCGGACAGTGTGCATAACCAAAATCTGATTTCTAGGCTGAACTCATAATGCTTGTAAAGTACAAATTTGAGTTTTCAGTTGGACTCGTAAAATCTGCAAAGGCTGGAAATGAGTTGACAGTTTAACTCGGACTCGGTTGCAAAGTTCCCAGCCAAGATAAGTTGTACTTGGATTGTAGATTACAACTACTACACTTGTCTCAACCTTGAACTGATGTTGAGCTTCCTTTGAGTTATACTCCACATAAACTTTGCATGATGGTGTAGAAATATATCCATCATACTCCCTTCTTCAAAAGAATATGTCCTCAAATTTGAGGAGGATAGATCCTTGCTCTTAAAAGAACTCATCACCTGCATGCTCATAAAAATTGGAGTTTGAAAAAATATAATAGACTTTCCTCTTCAATGCTTTCAACCTCAACAAAGGGGACCTTCATGATCTGTTTTCAAAAGGAAAAAAATTTGTCCTCATCTTTCTCCGTTTCATGACCAAGGTTTATTATATGGAGCTTGGGTTTTAGTGTGTGGGAGTAGAACCGAGGGTAGTGGGTAAAGGACAATAAGGGCTATCCTTTGCAAGCAAAACGATTCCTCCTTTCTTTTTGGTATTTTCGATTTTTTGGAAACTCTCTTTTTGTGGTTTTTGTGGGATGTGTTAGGTGTTGCCTTGGTGGTCACTTTTAGGAGGAATTCCATAAGCATTGAATCTCTCTCGGCCTAGGAGGGGCTCCAAAAGCCCCGATACCAAATGATGGACATTTTTTGCTGAGGGCGCCTTACCGGCCACTTAAATGTCCATGCCGATGCGAGTCTGTCACACACTTAAACCTGGACTCTAGGATTTTGCCTCAAAGGAAGCCTTAATGTTAGTAGTGAGTACTGGTAAGGAGGCTACCGAGACACACTATTGAAGGCCAAAGGCAAACAATATAAGAAATAACCTAAATATGAAGCTAAGGACTAAGGTAGGCTCGAGATAGGTAAATCGAGCGCTAAGCTAGACTCGGACGACCGGGACCGAGGACTCATAATGACTATGCTAAAACTAAGGACTCAAAACTAAGGACTCGGAATAACTTAAAGGAAACTTAGAATGACCGAACCGAAACCGACTCGAATGACTCGATCGAAACCGACTCAAAATAACTCAACCGAAAGTAACTCGGAATGACTGAACCGAAACTAACTCGGAATGACCGAACCGAGGCTAAGGACTTAGGAAGAATCAAACAACTAAATCTGCAGACTCGGACAAAGGGAAAACGGAAATGAAATGAATTAAAAGGGATATGCAAAAACCTCGATCAAGTCAACGGATTTACTTGTGGCCGATTTTTGGGCTACTCAAATCATTCTACTTCTAAGGGACTTTGAAATTTTTCCTGGGGCAACAAAGAAATTAGCCATGGAAGGATCAAACAATGTTCGTTTCTAAGACCTAAGAGATCACTAGTTGGTTGCTAAACCAAGATACAACATATAGGAGATTTCGAGGTAGAAACTTGATTCAAAAGTCCTAGAAAAGGGTTTTAAGTAAGGATAGAACCAAACAGACTTGGAAATGGACTAGGTCAAACTTCGAAGCCAATAAGGGCTAGCATAGAAACTACCCATGGAAGGATCCAGTAGGGTTCGTTTCTAAGACCTAGAAGAACACAACTTGGTTGCAAAACAAGGATACAACAACTAGGAGATTTAAACTAAGATTGCCAAGGGTCAGCAACATCACATCGATAATACTAGGGCTTCTTAAGTCACCTATAAGGAATCCACCTAAGAGATTACCTAACACTCATTAAGATCACCACTTCAATCGAGTCCGAATTGAAGTTAAGCAAAACAAGTATTCAGGGGGTGTGGGAGACTCCATTCAACCATAAGTTCATTTCTAAACCCTTACATTTTACTCACAACATCTGCTTGTTACAAAAGGGGAGGAGGCTATTTATAGCCAAGCTCTAGTTACATGCCTTAATGTAGATTAGCAAAAGTAAAATTAGGTTCTAAGGCATAAACAAGATAAACTATAACCAAAAATAAGTTAAAAAACATATTATAAGCTAGAAATCAACTAAAAAGAAAGTAAAAGCAAGCACCAACTTGAAATTGCAAAAGAGAAAAGTGCTTTTCGGCTAGCCAATGAAAAGCAACTTGCTGCCCACAATTATGGGACTCTCACATGAGTAAACCCATTGAGGTAGGAAAACACTTTCCCATGCAGAAAATCAGCTCCCTTTCTAGTTGTTGCAGCTTCGGGAAGTGGGCGAAACTGGCTGGGAAATTAGGTCGCACACAACCAATAATTCCTTGTTTTGGAGTCGTTGATTCAACAAGGCTTCAAGTTTCAAATTATTGGTGCAGGGTGCTAGGATGCTTCTTTAAGATGTTAATTAATGTGCCAAAAAATGAAAACTACAAAAAAAATTGTTTAATGGCCTAAACAACAAAATTTAGCAAACCGGGCACATTAGAACTCGAATTTGTGATATGTGTGCTTTTGGCACGATCAGTCAAAAACTGAAACTCATTTGCAAAATTAAATTACATAACATAAAAATGGATGCATTAATGAGTCTAAAAAATTTATCTTGTCTAAAAACTCCTCCAGGATCATGGTCTTCAAGAGGCTTAAAGTTGGCCTATTTGCGAGAGGCTGAACTTGAACTTCTTAATCACAAAATTAGGGTTTGTGTTTAGGTGGTGTTCGACAATGCTTAGCCTGATGTAGCCATTCATGGATACATCAAACTCCCCTTCTTCAAAAGACATTAGCTTCAAATTCGGCCCTTTTAACCGAGAATGCTTGAAAGTGTGAATCGAGTTACGTGCTTAACTCGGAATGCTTAAAGTATAAGTCTAATTTATATGCTAAACTCAAAATTCTTGTAAAGAATGAATCTAAATTCACAGTTGAACACAGATATAGTGCATAATCGAAATATGATTTCGGGCTGAACTTAGAATGCTTGTAAAGTACAAATATGAGTTTTCAATTGGACTTAGAAAAGCTGCAAAGGCTTGAACTGAGTTGATAGTTGACCTCGGATTGGTTGCCAAGTTACTAGTTGAGCTCGGATTGGCCAAGACAAGCTGTAATTGGACTGCAATCTGCAACTATCTGCACTGTTTCAGCCTTCAACCGATGTTGAGCGTCCTTGGAGTTGTACTCCACACGAGCTTTGCATGATGGTGTAGAAATATATCCATTAGTACAAGAAATTTAGAAGCTACATGAGAAGGTCAAAGGAAAGATTGAGCGGGCCAACAATTACTACAAAGCCCAGGCCAACAAGAACCAGTAAATGAGTGGTGTTCTAGCTAGGAGATTTGGTGTGGGTGCATCTAAGGAAAGAGCATTTTCCTTCCAAAAGGAAGACCAAACATAGGCCAAGGGCTGATGGGCCATTTGAGGTGATTGAGCGGATAAATGACAATGCATACAAGGTGCACTTACTCGGGAGAGTATGGAGTGTCCGTGAGTTCAATGTGGCAGATTTGTCCCCTACTTTGAGGATGATACCTTAGAGAAATTGAGGGCAAATTCTCTTTAATAAGGGGAGAATGATGGGGACCTCGCTAATATTATCCAAGTAGCCCAACAATCAGTCTCCAAGTCACCAACAAAAACCCAAGGATTAGTGGCTAAGGTTCAAGAAGTACTTGGTTTGGGTGTAGCTTAACCTCGGGTTAGTTAAGCTCCACTTGCTAATCAAAATTAGCCAGCTTTGCTAAGGGTTAGGAGGGCCCAAATCCCCATTTTGATAGGCCTTTGAAAGTTAACATATCAGTCATGAGATGGCCTCGGGTGTAGAGTTGGAGAAAATAAGAAAGAAGGAGCAATACATCAAACTGTGAGAAACCGGGCGGTTTTAACATGTGTGGCTTATTTATGACATAACTATTTTATTAGTTTTCCAATGGTTGCAATCAGCATATGATTGGAAATCTGACTCTTTAAGCTTTTCATCCATATAGAGAACACATATTTTGGAGCTTTGGATCAGGAGATATAGCCTTTTGAAGTTCAGCTAGTTATAAAGAAAAGGGCTAAAAGCGACGTCCACCTAGGTCACTTTCAACCCTATCCCGACTTATTTCCAGCAGCTTTTGGACTTGTTTTTCAGCTTATTTTTGTTGCTTACTAATGTATCCCAACCTTTAATTTGGTAAACTCATTATAGCCCTTGGATTGGATGTGTTTTGACCTACTTAAAGGCACTATATAAGCTAGTGGCCTTGCTTTTGTAAAGACTAATGAATGTTGATGAAATCTGAGTTGAGCATAGCTCCTTAACCTAAATTCTTGTTTCCTTATCTTGGCCTTAGAAAGCTTATTGGTGTTCTAACAAATCCTTAGTGAGTTTGAGTGTTGTGTCTTATCTCAAGCTTGCTTAGTGCCCTAAGTTTCCATAGGTGATGTGTCTTATCCTATGGTCTTTAGCTCGCTTATCCGGTTTCTTGGTTCTGGTTATGTTGATATTTTGATCTTTGATGCTTGTGTGTGATAAATTGTTATGGTTTTGTATGTTGCTCCATTCTTGCTCACCCATTCAAATTGGTAACTCTCTTGTGCTGGTTCTCTAAGTTGGCTCCAAATATCTCCCTCTCCCCGCTTTTCCTACTCTTTCCCTTTTTAGTTTTGGTCACCCTAGCTCTTTAGCTAAGGTTCCATCAAAAACTAGAACAGGGGATAGAACCCGACTAACTCGGAAGGCACAGAATGTCCAGACTTCGAAATCAAGTAAGGGGCAACAAAGAAACTAGCTTGGGAGTGGATTAAGCATGGGTTTCCGAGACCTAGAAGAACACCATTTGGTTGCCAAATAAAGCTACAGTAGCTAGGGAATTTTCGAGGGTAGAAGTTTGATTCACTCAACCTTTTGAGCTGAAACACAAAGATTGTATTAATCATCGATATCAATATATTCAAAAGTTGTCATTGTACATGGATAGGAGGGCCTTTTATAGAGGGCCATTTCTCGAGCAAATAACTTTCTAATCATTAAGGAAAGGTTATGACTAATCATAAATAATCAATACTAATTATAAAGATTAATCTTAACTAAGACGAAACCGAAACTACAAAAGTGTTTTGCCTCTAATTCCGATCGTAGCAACAAACCGAACCAATAGTAACTCTTCTTCTCTCTTGGCAAGCTAGAATTGGTTCAAAAGATGTGAAAAGCCTTGACAAGGCCAATTAAAGACTCCCCATTGGACTGCCCAAAAGTAGGATGGAGCCTAGTAACTACCCCTCAAGTGGGCTAGTTTCTCGGGCTCGAAATATTGTAAATAAGACAGAGTCTTCTCCATCTCGGTTCCTCCACTTCGAAAATTCTTCTCGGGACTCCTTGACTTAGAATCGTGAACATAGACAAGAATCTTCATCATTAATAATTGTTGCTAATGGAGAAGTTCTTGTAAGGCTCCAAGACTCAGAACTCATCCTCTTGGTTAGGAAACCAGTGTGGTTTCTTCTTCGAAATGTGCTTGCAGGAATCTTGGATTCAGACAAGCTCTTCCCCTATGTCACCATCATCAATACAAGGGAGTGTGGCAATAACTCTTCTAACCCGATCGAAACAGCTTTTCCTATGAACACACATATTGTTCTACCTAATGAAATGTAAAACAACATAATGTCTCAACTTATTACGGACTCCAAATTATTTCATCAAAACAAATAAATTATTTAATCAACAAATAACAAGAACAAAGGTCACTCGAAACTAAGTGAGGTTAAAACTAAGTGCAGATCAAGTTGATGAAGTTGGGATGCTTGATCTCTCCTTTACATTGATCCAAACCTATAAGTCCTGGATCAAAACCTTCCATCACACTCCTCATCAGCAAGGCTGAGTCTTGGACTACTTCACTGCTATGTAGTGGACTCTAGGTTGATTGGCTCAGATGATGGAAGACCGAACACCTACACACTCACTAAAGACCACAAAGGATCACCCTTACACCCCTTCAAGCCTCTCGGATTAAGTCCTCTAGAAAGAACCTTCAAATACAAGCTTATCCGACTTACTTACCTAAAGGTCCAGAACTTAAAGCAATTCATGGCTCAGAATGTTTCCCTTCTCAACCCACCTCACAAAAGCCGGACAAGCTTATATTTGAAGGTTCTTTCTAGAGGACTTAATCGAGAGGCTTGGAGGGGTGTAAGGGTGATCCTTTTATGGTCTTTAGTGAGTGTGTAGGTGTTCAATCTTCCATCATATAGCACAACTTGATGGAAATATTCCATCATTTGAGAGGCGATCCATGAAACTAAGGCAATAAGTTCAAAAACCAATTGTTCAACTTAAGGGGTTGGTCCAAAGTAGGATACAAAATAAATAAGGGTTGTGTTTCTAGATTGGGTGCAGCAAGCTCACATCAAGTAGTTATTTCAAAGTTTAGAGAATCAACCCCAGTTTCACTCGCAAAATCTTTAGACTTCGGAGATTCGATGCTGCTCTTAACTTCTTTAGACGTGCGCTTTTTGTTCTCTCCGATCATGCAACCATTCCTCAATTGCATAAACTAGAACAATCAATCGATTGAAATGTAGAAGTTCAGAATAAAATAAAAAATATAGTTAATTTAATTAGATTGAAAAACTAAGATTTTTTTTCCACGGCAACGGCGCCAAAATTTGTTAACTTGTCGTATAGCTATAAATTAAACCAATAATTAGGGTTATAATTAACAATATAGCACAGGGAAGCGAGGATTAAATCCACAAGGAAATACATAATAATATTTAAGCTTTAATGTATTTAAATTTACTACTCTTTAAAACAAAACAGAAAATTTAGATTAGAAATTAATAACTAAAAATCACAAAAAATATCTAAAAACTTAAATAAATAAAGCGAACATAAAAGGGCTTCTATTTATAAACATCTAGGCAGAATGACCGTTGAGAGTTGTTTTGGATTGGGGTTCTTCACTAGCCGGTGTAACGACTATTCCGAGTCACTTAGAAAAGATCCAAGTGAGATGTGAACGTTGTACAATGGTTCTTGGCTCAAAAATATGGTCTAATCATCTAGTGGTGATTGAAAATCGAGGTGGAAACAACAGTTAGACTCAAAGCTACAGCTTTTCATTTTTGGAAACAAACAACCCCGACACGGTGTTTGAGCCAGGTCTAGAATTAGCTATTTTCTGTCTGCTGGCGTTTAATGGCTAGAAACTGGTTGCTTTTGTACTTGAACGTTGATTAGGCTTATTTGAACAACCTACAAAAGAAAAACAAGGTGGTACTCAAAGTATAAAAATAGTTTGGTCCAGGGTTAGGCACATATATTAATTAAATCGAGTAATTAAGCACTTAATTATCTTTGGCCTAAAAGAGTGGAATTTTCCGAGTCTAATATCCATTAGGTTCAGATTCCATCTTGTGTCAATGTAAGACCCGTAATTTTGGGGTTCGATGGTCTTATGAGCTAGAGTTAATTATTTAGCCTTCGTTAAATAGAGTAGGTCGGGAGATCAAGTTTTACGCGGTTAGATACTCGTAAATTTATTTGGGCGAATTATTATTAGTTCGCGTAACTCTTATTGGTGAAGCGTATTAATTCGATTTTCCGAGTTTTCGCCCGGACCAGCTACGTATTAATCGGAGACCGCGTATGTTACGCATGTGGGTTTAATTACATTGAGGATGAAAAAAAGAAGAGGAATGGGATTAGTATTGGGGAAAGCGAGTCTGTCAAGCACCGGTGGAAACCAACGAAAAGGAAAGAAAGAAGGGGGCGGGGACCGAACGAAGCAAGCAACAGAGAGAGAGAGAGAGTGAGACCGAGCGAGGGAGACGGAGAGAGCGGGAGAGGGCGAGCGAGAGCAGGGAAGCGACCGGAGGCCGGCGGGCTCCACGGCCGACGAGGGTGAGACGGCCGGTGAGCGTGGGGAATCGGTCAGCGCGAAGAAAGGCGAAACCGAGGTCGGAAAGGGACACGAACGCGAAGGCAGAGAGGAGGCAGCGGTGGGCGCGAGAACCGTGGTCGGCAACGGCGTATGGTTTGGGCGAGATGAGGGTTGCGAAACCGCGATCGCCGAGCAAAACAACACCAGCCGGCGGGGAAGGGCGATCGATGAGCGAGGGACGGCGAGAACGGCGAACCAGCCAGGTGAGAGGTGAGAAAAGGGAACGAAAGCAAACGCAGAGAACGAGAGGAAGCAAGAAGCGAGAACCAGGGCGCGGAAGAAGGCGGCGAACCGGGGCCGGCAGCGGGGAAGAGGAAGGAAAGGAGAAATCGACCCCGCTAACCTAAACTCGGGCAAATTGTCAATCCCCGAATCGAGGTGGGTAGTCTTATACTCTAAACTATTAGTATATTCGAAATCTAAATGAGCTTATCGTGATTGTTGAATGTGATTGTGAAATATTGAATATGTATGCTATTGAATGAGTTAGTAGTTGTTGGAAATTGAATTAGGAGTTGTGAAGGGAGAAGGTAGTTGTTAAGGCTCGAAGTTGAAACCGGTAAATTCGGAAAGAGTTGAGTTGCTTGGGTAAAATGAATAGTGTCGAGAGTCGGGTCAGTTGGGGATAAGTACGTATGGTTTGGGCATAAGTTATGAATTAATATTCAGATTGAGTCTTAGAGATTTACTCGAATTTGCGGTGTTAAGAAGCGAGTACTAATATCGGGAAATAACGAGGGAAGTGTAAAGAGGAATATGAGATTGTAGTGAGTGGTGCACAATTGAGACATGGGAGTGAGAAGTGGGTGAGTATTGGGATAATTGAGTTCAAAAGATAATTAAATCCTTAAGGTTGAACTAAATGCAAAGAGGAGTGGAGCTAGCGAAAGTGGAACGACGAAAAAGGAATTAAGAAGTGTATGATTGAGTTGGTCAAGAAAGAATGATCAATGAGATAGAAACCTAAGACGAGAGCAAATTACACTTGGAGAAGAAAGGAATTAGAAGAGTTTAGTAGTGAAGTAAGAATGAGAGCTATCTAATTAAGCATGAATGAGAAAAGGTGGATCAAGTAATGTGGAAACGTAATCGGAAGAGATTGAGGCAAAGATGGTAAAGGGTAAGAAGGTGAATCATTAAGTGGAGGCATAAAATGAGGAATCGAGATAAAGACAATAAATTGTGGAAAGTAAGAACGTCGAATTCGATAACATGTACTTGTGGTTATTGTGACTCGAAAATGGAAGTTAATCACATTAAACCGATGAATTGAGAAAGCATAGTTCGAAAAGAGTTGAGAATGATTGCTTGCATTGAATGGTGATTATTTGTACTATGTGATTGTTTTACGTGATGCTCAAAAGTAGTTTCGGAAGGAGCTTTGTATTTACGTGAATGATTCTTGAATGCAATTTCTTGAGAACCGCCTTTCGAACGTGAATATGTTTTAAAGAAGCGAAACTTGTTTAAGAAAGTGAATCTTTTTAAGAAAGTGAATCTTGTTTGAGAAAGTGAATCGGATTTGAGAAAGTAAAATTTAGAAGGGTGGCACACGTGTCATGCCTTCTACGATGAGAAATTGATTGAGATCTTGGTTAGACACCAAGTTTGATAAGTGATTGTGATCACTTCGATTGAAATGAATTATGGGATAGATTGTTTAGACCAGAGGAAGGAGGTGGTCGTGCATATCAAGCCACGGGATCCCGATATGCGTATCGGGATGCCCATCAACCGGAGAGGTTGAGTCGTTCCTGACGAGGAAAGAGGAGCCTTCCAGGTATTTGACTAGAGATAGGTCCCGGAACCTGAGTCGTGGGTAGCACCCCGAGAATCGCTTGGTGCTAGTTCAATCGTCGAAAGCCCCGAAAGAATTTTCAAAAAGTATTTGAAAGAAAATGCGAGATGATTTCACCTTGTTTAATGTGATTCCATTCCTAAATTGATTGCAAATCGTGCTTCCAAATGATTAAAGTGTTATGAGCTTTATGTTGCGCATGATTTCAAGAGATTTCATTGAAAACTATATAGATTTGTATTATATTATTACGCTTTCACCAATTTCATTATTATGAGTATTGTGTGTGAAGAATTTCCATTTTAAGGGTAGAAGACTCCGGTGAGCCCGTGGATTATTGCTCACCCCCACAAATTGCCCCGTCCCCTCCCAGTGTTGCAGGTGCATTCTCAGTGTGTGTGTCGCTTAACTTATTCTAGACCCCGTTGATTGCCGTTTGTTGGTTGCTCGCGCGATTTGAATCGCGGATGTGCATTTCTTATGTTTCTAAGTATTGTACTTGTAATTTAGTTCATGTAGTTTGTACCATATGTATAGTAAACCCTTTTAGATTGTTGTAAGTTTTATCGCTTGATTGGTTAGACTCGGCGTGTGGCCGTTGAGTTGTATACTCCGAGCGGGTGGCTCGTTGAGTTATGTTATGCTTTTCTTGCAGGATTGTATGGCTTTAAGCCTATGGGTTAGTCCATATTACAGATCCTTTTGGGAAACCATCGTTGTTATCTTTAAGTTGAATTTAGACGGCCAAACCAACACCAGATAGAGCCTTGGGAGTTCCTTTAAGGAACTCGCGATGTAATACTCCTAGGGGGTGTTTTGGGGTGTTACAGATCAATCCTTAAATGGTCAAGTAAAGTATCGGAAAACATGAACTTGATCAAGAAAATAATTCTCCATAAACCGACTTCAAACACAAAGAATTAATGTTCTAATTCATTTTAACTTGGAATACAAAGTCGGTGCTTAGAATGAATATCTTAGAGAAATTATTTGGTCAAGCGATAGTTCCGAGGGGGTTAGAAGCACAGTTGAGAGAGATATGTAAGAACGTGCTTTCCGAGTGGGTCAAAATAGAATGAAAACTTAGATAATAGTTTCTATAGGGCTCGGAATGACTTCGAATCAAAACCCAAGATATGTAGAGAATTAAACCTAAGTCTTCAATCTCCCCGATTTGATGAAAGACATTCCATACTTATGATCTAAACTTGTCAGTTCAAATAGTTAAGTTTTCATAATGAATTGATCAAAGCAAAACAAAATCTTAATCGGAACTTAAGATATTTATAAGTGCAGTTCGGATCAAAACATAACTCATAACATGTTTCTTGATATTAATCGAGCAATAAAAACAAACAGGGCAAATATGTTAACCAGCCAAGCATCATAGCCATTAGAGTAAATTATGTAACTTAGAAACTGATAGAAAAAATAAATTTCATTCATTGCCGAGTCATATATAAAAGAAATAAGAAAGAAATAAGTAAACTTAGAAAGTAACAACAAAAAGGAAAAACTCCCCTAGACCAAACATCTCAATTTCCTATCTATTTCTCTCCCCTATGCATTTCAAAAAAATAACAAAAGGACGGAGGAAAGATCAAATAATTACATAAGATGTTAGACAAAAAAACTCGAGTAAAATAAAATAAGATTAAGATGGAGGGGAGTCTATCTTGAGGTTGAGGAACGAGCAAGTGCTCCTTCGCCTATACGCTTGAGTAGATGAAGCCGGGTGAGGTGGCAGCAGAATTGCTACATCCAAAAGTTGAGATATCCTGGTTCTATGAACTAAAGGCATATCTTCCTCAAATTCTTGGTCTTCCTCAAAGACTCGTTGCTCGCAGCATTTCTAAGGCAGGGGCTTTTAACCGACTAGCTTCCCGACCTCTTCCGAGGCACTTTGAATATGATAAGAGGAGATCAACTCAGGCTCTTTGTGGCCCCGGTCCTCAGGCTGAGCAGCTTCTTGCCCTTTGTTTGTTCCTTCTTCTTCTCCCTCTTTAGCTTCTTCTTCTTCTTCCTCTTCGACCTCTCCTTTTTCTCGCCCTACTTCAGCTTCTTCCTCAACTTCAACCGATTGTGACTTAGTAGGGTCGGGGACTCCTCAAAAGTTTGAGTGGTTTCGAGTCCTCAGCTATCTTAAACCCGCACTCTTGGAGACGTCCGATATGTTCTCATTGTTCCTTAATGATCTCCTTGAGCTCGAAATGAGTACTAGGTTCTCTCGAAGCTGAGATTGACATTGTTTTTGCATTAGAACCAAGGTTAGAATTAAGGTCTTGAATATCCTCGGAGTTGCTTGAAACTCGTGGTAAGAGAAGAAAATTTGTCGGCTATTTAAGAGAGTAACTCAATAGAAGGAATGGAATTAGAAGTAAAAGGTCCAGCAGGTAGTAGTGATACCTCTGGCGTTGTCCGAGTATGAGGAGGAGGAAGGGGTGGAGGTAACTAAGACACATGAATCCCGACACCAGGTTCAACTTCCCGGCATCCTAGACCCGAAAGCTCATTCCTACTAATACAAGAAATAAGAAAGAAATAACTAAACTTAGAAAGTAATAACAAAAAGGGAAAAACTCCCCTAGACCAAACATGTCAATTTTCTATCTATTTCTCTCCCCTATGCATTTCAGACAAAATACCAAAAGGACTGGAGGAAAGATCAAATAATTACATAAGATGTTGACAAAAAAATCCGATTAAAATAAATTAAGATTAAGATGGATGGGGAGTCTATCTTGAGGTTGAGGAGCGAGCAGCGCTCCTTCGCCTATACGCTTGAGTAGATGAAGCTAGGTGAGGTGGTAGCAGAATTGCTACATCAAAAAGTTGAGATATCCTGGTTCTATGAACTAAAGGCATATCTTCCTAAGTTTTATGGTTTTCCTCAAAGACTCGTTGCTGGCTGCATTTCTAAGGCGGGGCTTTAGGTCGACTAGCTTCCCGACCTCTTCCGAGGCACTCGAACATGATCGGAGGAGATCAACTCGAGCTCTTTGTGGCCCCGGTCCTCAAACCGAGAAGCTTCTTGCCCTTTGTTTGTTTCTTCTTCTTCTCCCTCTTTAGCTTCTCCTTCTTCTTCGTCTTCAGCTTCTCCTTTTTCTTCCTCTACTTTAGCTTCTTCCTCAACTTCAGCTGATTGTGACTTAGTAGGGCTGGAGGACTCCTCAAAAGTTTGAGTGGTTTCGAGTCCTCCGTTACCTTAGATCTGCACTCTTGGAAACGTCCGATCTGTTCTCATTATTCCTTGATGATCTCCTTGAGCTCAAAAATGAGTACTTAGTTCTCTCGAAGCTGAGATTGAGGTTGTTTTTACATTAGAACCAAGGTTAGAATGAAGGTCTTGAATATCCTCGAGTTGCTTGAAACTCGTGGTCGAAGAAGAAAATTTGTTGGCTATTTGAGAGAGTAGCTCAATAGAAGGAATGGACTGAGAAGTAAAAGATCCAACAGGTAGTAGTGATACCTCCGGAGTTATCCGAGTCCATGGAGGAGGAAGGGGTGAAGGTAACCGAGATACATAAATCCAGACTCCGGGTTCAACTTCCTGGCATCCTAGACCCAAAAGCACATTCCTACGAAGACAAGAAATAAGAAAGAAAGAACTACACTTAGAAAGTAATAACAAAAAGGGCAAAACTCCCCTAGACCAAACATCTCAATTTTCTTTCTATTTTTCTTCCTCTTTGCATTCAAGCAAAATACTAAAAGGACGGAGGAAAGATCAAATAATTACATAAGATGTTTGATAAAAAAATATCCGAGTAAAATAAATTAAGATTAAGATGGAGGTGGAGTCTATCTTGAGGTTGAGGACCGAGCAGTTCTCCTTCGCCTATACGCTTGAGTAGATGAAGCTGGGTGAGGTGGCAATAGAATTGCTACATCCAAAAGTTGAGATATCCTGGTTCTATGAACTAAAGGCATATCTTCTTCGGTTTCTTGGTCTTCCTCAAAGACAGCTTGCTGGCTCGCATTTCTAAGGCAGGGGCTTTTGATCGACTAGCTTCCTTGACCTCTTCCGAGGCACTCGAATATGATAAGAGGAGATCAACTTAGGCTCTTTGTGGCCCTAGTCCTCAGCCGAGCAGCTTCTTGCCCTTTGTTTGTTTCTTCTTCTTCTCCCTCTTTAGCTTCTCCTTCTTCTTCCTCTTCGACTTATCCTTTTTCCTCCTCTACTTCAGCCTTCTTCATCAACTTCAGCTAATTGTGACTTAGTAGGGCTGGAGGACTCCTCAAAAGTTTGAGTGGTTTCGAGTCCTCGGCTACCTTAGACCTGTACTCTATGAGACGTCTTATATGTTCTCATTGTTCCGTGATGATCTCCTTGAGCTCATAAATGAGTACTTGGTTCTCTCGAAGCCGAGATTGAGCTTCTTTTTCATTAGAACCAAGGTTAGAATGAAGGACTTGAATATCCTCGAGTTGTTTGAAACTCGTCGTAAGAGAAGAAAATTTGTTGGCTAGTTAAGAGAGTAACTCAATAGAAGGAATGGAGTGAGAAGTAAAAGGTCCAAGCAGGTAGTAGTGATACCTTTGGAGTTGTCCGAGTCCGAGGAGGAGGATGGGGTGAAGGTAAATAAGACACATGAATCCAAACACCGGAGTCAACTTCCTGGCATCCTAGACCCGAAAGCTCATTCCTACCAATACAAGAAATAAGAAAGAAATAACTAAACTTAGAAAGTAATAGCAAAAAGGAAAAACTCCCGCTATAGCAAACATCTCAATTTTTTATCTATTTCTCTCCCCTATGAATTTCAAGCAAAATACCAAAAGGACGGAGGAAAGATCAAATAATTACATAAGATGTTAGACAAAAAAATCCGAGTAAAATAAATTAAGATTAAGATGGATGGGGAGTCTATCTTGAGGTTGAGGAGCGAGCGAGTGCTCCTTCGCCTATACGCTTGAGTAGATGAAGCTGGGTGAGGTGGCAGCAGAATTGCTACATCCAAAAGTTGAGATATCCTGGTTCTATGAACTAAAGGCATATCTTCCTCGGTTTCTTGGTCTTCCTCAAAGACTGTTGCTGGCTGCATTTCTAAGGCGAGGGCTTTTGACCGACTAGCGTTCTCGACCTCTTCCGAGGCACGCCGAATATGATAAGAGGACATCAACTCAAGCTCTTTGTGGCCCCGGTCCTCAGCTGAGCAGACTTCTTGCCCTTTGTTTGTTTCTTCTTCTTCTCTCTCTTTACCTTCTCCATCTTCTTCCTCTTCAGCTTCTCCTTTTTCCTCCTCTACTTCAGCCTTCTTCCTCAACTTCACTGATTGTGACTTAGCAAGGCTGGAGGACTCGCTCAAAAGTTTGAGTTGTTTCGAGTCGTCGGCTACCTTAGACCTGCACTCTTGGAGACGTCCGATATGTTCTCATTATTCCTTGATGATCTCCTTGAGCTCGAAATGAGTACTTGGTTCTCTCGACGCTAAGATTGAGCTTGTTTTTGCATCGGGACCAAGGTTAGAATGAAGGTCTTCGAGTGTCCGCAGAGTTGCTTGAAACTCTATGGTAAGAGAAGAAAATTTGTTGGCTATTTGAGAGCGTTGCTCTATAGAAGGAATGGACTGAGAAGTAAAAGATCCAAGCAGGTCGTAGTGATACCTCCGGAGTTTTCTAAGTCTTAGGAGGAGGAAGGGGTGGAGGTAATCGAGACACAGGAATCCGGACATCGGGTTCAACTTCCCGGCATCCTAGACCCTAAAGCACATTCCTGCGAATACAAGAAATAAGAAAGAAATAACTAAACTTAGGAAGTAATAACAAAAAGGAAAAACTCCCCTAGACCAAACACCTCAATTTTCTATCTATTTCTCTCCCTCTATGCATTCAGAAAAATACTAAAAGGACGGAGGAAAGATCAAATAATTAAATAAGATGTTTGACAAAAAAAATCTGAGTAAAATGAATTAAGATTAAGATGGAGGGGAGTCCATCTTGAGGTTGAGGAGCGAGCAGGTGCTCCTTCGCCTATGCGCTTGAGTAGATGAAGTCGGGTGAGGTGGCGCAGAATTGCTGCATCCAAAAGTCGAGATATCCCGGTTCTATAAACTAAAGGCATATCTTCCTCGGTTTCTTGGTCTTCCTCAAAGACAGTTGCTAGCTACATTTCTAAGGCGGGGGCTTTTAACGGACTAGCTTCTCCGACCTCTTCTAAGGCACTCGAATGTGATCGGAGGAGATCAACTCAGGCTCTTTGTGGCCCCTGGTCCTCAGG
Source organism: Talinum fruticosum (assembly GCA_021018815.1). NCBI lineage: Eukaryota > Viridiplantae > Streptophyta > Magnoliopsida > Caryophyllales > Talinaceae > Talinum > Talinum fruticosum. Next base: position 3,844,996 of record JAITYX010000010.1, on the reverse strand, counting down.
CGGAGCAGCCTTCTTGCCGTTTGTTTAGTTCTTCTTCTTCTCCCTCTTTAGCTTCTCCTTCTTCCTCCTCTTCAGCTTCTCCTTTTTCCTCCTCTACTTCAGCTTCTTCCTCAACTTCAGCTGATTATGACTTAGTAGGGCTGGAGGACTCCTCAAAAGTTTGAGTGGTTTCGAGTCCTCAACTACCTTAGACCCGCTTTCATGGAGACGTCCGATATGTTCTTATTATTCCTTGATGATCTCCTTGAGCTCGAAATGAGTACTTGGTTCTCTCGAAGCTAAGCTTGAGCTTGTTTTTGCATCAAAACCAAGGCTAGAATGAAGGTCTTAAATGTGCTCGGAGTTGCTTGAAACTCTCCGGTAAGAGAAGAAAATTTGTTGGCTATTTGAGAGAGTAGCTCAATAAAAGGAATGGACTGACAAGTAAAAGATGCAGCAGGTAGTAGTGGTACCTATTGATTTGTATAAGTCTAACGAGGAGGAAGGGGTGGAGGTAATTGAGACACATGAATTCGGACACCCGGTTCTACTTCCCGGCATCCTAAACCCGGAAGCTCATTCCCGCCAATACAAGAAATAAGAAAGAAATAACTAAACTTAGAAAGTAATAAAAAAGGGAAAAACTCCCCTAGACCAAACATCTCAATTTTCTATCTATTTCTCTCCCCGTATCTATTTCACCAAAATACCAAAAGGACGGAGGAAAGATCAAATAATTACATAAGATGTTTGACAAAACAAAAATCCAAGTAAAATAAACTAAGATTAAGATGGAGGGGGAGTCCATCTTGAGGTTGAGTAGCGAGCAGTGCTCCTTCGCCTATACGCTTAAGTAGATGAAGTCGGGGAGGTGGCAACAGAATTTCTACATCCAAAAGTTGAGATATCCTGGTTCTATGAACTAAAGGCATATCTTCCTTAGTTTCTGGGTCTTCCTCAAAGACAGCTTGCTGGTCTGCATTTCTAAGGCGGGGGCTTTTGATCGACTAGCTTTCCGACCTCTTCGAGGCACGCTAAATATGATAAGAGGAGATCAACTCGAGCTCTTTGTGGCCCCGGTCCTCAGGCCGAGCAGCCTTCTTGCCCTTTGTTTGTTCTTCTTCTTCTCCCTCTTTAGGTTCTCCTTCTTCTTCCTCTTCAGCTTATCCTTTTTCCTCCTCTACTTCAGCTTCTTCCTCAACTTCAGCTGATTGTGACTTAGCAGGGTCGGAGGACACCTCAAAAGTTTGAGTGGTTTCGAGTCCTCGGCTACCTTAGACCTGCACTCTTGGAGACGTCTTATATGTTCTCATTGTTCCTTGATGATCTCCTGGAGCTCGAAATGAGTACTTGGTTCTCTCAAAGCTAATATTGAGCTTGTTTTTGCATCAGGACCAAGGTTAGAATGAAGGTCTTGAATGTCCTCAGTGTTGCTTGAAACTCTGTCGTAAGAGAAGAAAATTTGTTGGCTATTTGAGAGAGTAGCTCAATAGAAGGAATGGATTAAGAAGTAAAAGATCCAAGCAGGTAGTAATGGTACCTCTGGATTTGTATAAGTCTAAGGAGGAGGAAGGGGTGGAGGTAACCGAGACACATGAATCCGGACACCGGGTTCAACTTCCCGGCATCCTAGACCCGAAGCTCATTCCCGCCAATACAAGAAATAAGAAAGAAATAACTCGAACTTAGAAAGTAATAACAAAAACGGAAAAACTCCCCTAGACCAAACATCTCAATTTTCTATCTATTTCTCTCCCGTATGCATTTCAAGCAAAATACCAAAAGGACGGAGGAAAGATCAAATAATTACATAAGCCTCTTAACCAGGATGGTTGCAGTCAATCCTTTGTTTTTATTTTTTCATCTCAAGTTTTTTTTCTTAGGACATCTCCCTTTCTTAAAGATTGAAACTTACTTGGTACTAGGTGCATTTGTTGTTACCTTGTGAATGATCTTTAATTTTTTCTTTTGGGTTCAAAATTAGTTTGCAAAGGGATATGTTTTAGGGATTTTAAAAGGCTTGTCATGTGTTTTCTGTAATTTTAATAGGATTATACCTATTTTAGATGTCCAACCATGTAAATGGCAGACTTAAGTTTTTATAGGTGCTGCTACACTTGTATTTTAATGAAAGCAAATTGAAGCATATTTTCTAGATTACCACACATCATTGTATTTATATTTACATGACTATAACAAAGAAGACAATTGCAACATTTCTGATTTTAATTTTAAATAATTAAAAAACTACTTATAAAAATCACAATATAAAAAAATTGTACATTTTATAAGTACAACGTTTTATAAACAAGTAACTCTAAAATTACAACATAAAAAATTACAAGTTTTATCTTGTTAGATGGGAATAAGGTAAAAATTAATATTTTAAGTTTCAGTCATTAAAAACAGATATAAAATCAGTACTCAACAAAAAATTTCAATTTCCTTCGAATATATAATGTTAATGCCATATTACAATAAACAAAAGTATACTTAGGAGTATACTTTCATTCTTGAGGGCCTTTAAATAGTTTCATGTAATACCCGGAAATTTAAAGAAAAGTAGCTGCAAAGCATAGAATTATTGAGTATTACTCCCCGCAGCTAGGGGTTTGAGTGATCGATTTAATTTACAGCCGGACTTATTACTCTAAAGTCTCCTTCGAAGCTACCGTTGAATAAACTAAATCAAGGAAATCGCCTCCCTTTTTCCATCCGAGCTAAAATGTTGGGTGATTAGGAATTTTCGGGCCGGCGTATTAAAAGAAGTTAGGATGCACCAGCGTAAGAGGACGGAAGGGAGGAGATATGGACTTGTCATATGTAGGCTGGAGATTACTTAGTTGAATTATGAAGAGATGGGATAGAAACTAATTAGGGGTCCAATAAGGATCATTAACCAACCAAATTAGGCGGTGGAAGAGAGGGAAGCAAAGAAGGCTCGGTGGAGCCCGAGCAGCGAAGCGAGAGCGAGCGAACAGGGAGGGGGAGAGGACCACCGAACGGAAGAGAGAGAGAGAGAGAGAGAAGAGGCGAGCGCGCGGTGAAGGAGACCGAAGGGAGGACCGGCGACCATCGCAGGACCGAAGGCGGTGGCCGGCGATGCCAGTGGGCGCGAGCGAAGGAAGAGAGTGAAGGATTGAGGCCGAGCAAGGGAATCGGAGCGAGAGACCGAGAGGGCAAGCGAGAGCGAAGATGAGGAATAGAGGCCGGAGGCCGGCGAGCTCCATGACAAACGGGGTGAAGCGGCGGCGAGCGCGGAGAACGGCCAAGCCCCGAGGAAGGCGAAACCAAGGCTAAGATAAAGGAAGCGAACGCGAGGGTCGAGGGAGGCAGCCGGTGAGCGCGGGACCGCGACCGGCGACGGTGTCGAGCGCAGAGGAGGGCGGCGAAGCCGAGGCTAGCAGCAGGGAAAAGGAGCGAAAGAAGGAACCGAACCTGGGAGCTCGAACCTCAAGCAAACTACAAACCTCCAATCCCCGAATCGAGGTGGGTAGTCTTATACTCTAAACTATTAGTAATTTCGAAACCCAAATGGATTTGTTGTGAATGTTGAATGTGCTCTATGAATATTGAATTGTTGTGAATGTTGAGTATCCGTATTGCAGGATAGACTTAATCGTTGTTTAAGATTGGAATAAAAGCTTATAAGGATTTAAGAAATTGAGAGGGTCTGAATCGTGAAATGAAAGGAGTTACTTGGGTTGAATAGTAGTGTTAAATTGGGAACTTCAAAGAGATTAAATAGTTACTTAAGGTTGAATTGGAACCTCGCTGATTCTGAAGAGGCTAGATTGTATAGGTCAAAGGAGTAGTATCGAAGTTTGATTAGTTATTAAGGATGAAGAGTTGGGACATGGATATGAGTTATGAGTTAATTAAGTTTTAGAGATTCTTGAACCTGCCGTATTAAGAGTTAATTACGAACATTGGGGAATGGTAGGTCGAAGTATAAAAGAAAAGTATGAATTCGTATTGAGTAATGCGCAATTGGGATAAGTAAGTGAGAAATGGGTGATTGTGAGATTGATTACGTTCGAAGTATATTTTAAATCCTCGAGGTTGAATTGAGCGTGAAAGTAAGTAAAGCTAACTGGAATTGAATAATGAAAAGTAAGTAAGAGGTACATAATTAAGGATGGGCGAACAAGAATTGATTAATAAGGAAAGAGATATTAAATGGAAATTGAGGTTGGGAAATAGCAAGCGGGGACGGTAAAGTTGAACTAAGCCAAAGTCATGTCTAAGATCTTTGAGAATGAATCAAATTAAAGGGTGAATGGGGATAGAGGAGACTCGGTAACATAAGTTTAAGGTTATATGGTTGAATAAGGGCAAAAGAGGTTGGTTTATAAAGTGAGGTCATGAAATGGGGAATTGAAGTAAAGACAACGAATTGTGAGAAGTTTAGACGTCGAATCAGGTGGTGTCCGCTTGTGGTTATTGTGCTCAGAAAATGGAAATTAATCGTATTAGAATGTTGGATTGAGAAAGGTATAGTTGGAAAGAGTTGAGAATGATTGCTTGCTTTGAATGGTGATTAATCGTGCTATGTGATTGCTTTACATGATTCTCAAAAACAGTTTCAAAAGGAGTTTTGTATTTTACGTGAAATGATTCTTGAATGCAACTTCTTGTGAACTCGCCTTCCAAACGTGAATGTGTTTTGAAGAAGCAAAACTTAATTGAGAAAGTGAATTTATAAGGGTGACACGTGGTGTCATGCCTTCCTTGATACCAAATCAATTGAGAAAGTTGTGAAGTGAATGTGATGAATGAGAATGTGCAAATAGTTTTGAATCGACAGAGCTACGGATCGTTTAGCATACCGAAGGGTTCGAACCGGGGACGCCCAGCTAGAAACTTCAAGGGAAGGATTCTAACAGGGTCCTGCGGTGGCAGGATGCCCGATCCGAGACTTCCTAGAAGATAGGTCCCGGGAGCCTTTTATTTGGGGTCGCGCACCAACGAAATAAGAGAAATCGAGAAATCGGAGAAATTACGTGAAATTATGAGAAAAGAAGTGCTAGTTTGAATTCCCAAAAGGCCCGTAAAAGTTGATTCAACCCCAAAAGTATGTTCATGAATGTGAAACGGTGTTTTAAGTGATTGAAGAGTCTTGATCTTTTTCATTCCAAGAGATTTCGAGTGAAAAGTATATAGGTTTGTATTATATTATTATGCTTTCGCAGATTTCATTATTATGAGTATTATGTGTAAAGAATTTCCATTTTAAGGGTATAAGACTCCGGTGAGCCCGTTGATTATTGCTCACCCCCACAAATTCCCCCTCCCAGTGTTGCAGGTGCATTCCGAGGTGTGTGTGCTGCTTAGCTTATTCTCGGACCCCGTTGATTGCCGTTTGTTGGTTGTCGCGCGATTTGAATCGCGGATGTGCATTCCTTATGTTTCTAAGTATTGTACTTGTAATTTAGTTCATGTAGTTTATACCATATGTATAGTAAACCCTTTTAGATTGTTTTTAGTCGTCGCATGATTGGTTGGACTCCGGCATGTGACCGTTGAGTTGCATACTCCGAGCGTGTGGCTCGTTGAGTTTTGCTATGCTTTTTATGCAGGGTTTTACGGCTTTAAGCCTAGGGGTTAGTCCATATTACAAACAGAACTCTGCCGAAATTTTTAGGGAATCTCGGATTCTTTTGGAAAACCACCCTTATTATCTTCAAGTTGAGTTTAGACACCCAAACCAACACGAGAAAGAGCCTTGGGAGTTCCTTTAAGGAACTCGGCGATGTAATACTCCCGGGGGTGTTTTGGGGTGTTACATTACACCAAACCTTATAGTACATCTCGGATAATTTTTTACAAAGGTCTCGAGTACTTAGGAGTTATTTTTCATACCTGAAGGGCCTTAAAATAGTTACACCAAACTTGAGGGTACCTCCGAATAATTGTTTGCAAAGGTCGGGATACCTAAGAGTTATTTTTCATACTCGAGGGACCTTAAAATAGTTGTACCAAACCCGAGGGTACCTCCGTGGAATTAGTTAACTCTTAACTCATATACTCAATCTTTCTAGCTTTCAACTCTATACTTAGTTTTTCTCAACTTCGAGTTGAAAGAAGAAGTCTTGTAATTAGTTACATTCTTACTTTCTAATTTCTTCTGTTATTTCCCTTGATTGAGTCGTAAGGGGTAACTCAGCTCAATTGCACCTATTTGTAAAGAGTAACTCGGATAGGAAGTACTAGAACAGATAAGGGATCTTTTGGGCCTGGGAAACACTTGTATTGAATTGTCTAAGGGAACAATTCGGAGAGTCGATCCTTGTATTTTGTGGATTCAAAATAGTGGATTTAACTTGGTATCTAGACTAATACCGATCGTGGTTTTCTACCCTAGAGGGTTTCGACGTAAAATATATTTTTGTTATCTTTTTTGAGTCCAATCTAGACTCAACACATATTTTTTGACTTTTGACTTTTGCTTTAAATTTCATTATTCCGCAAAATTTCTTTCAAAACCTATTCACCCCCTTTTAAGATGATTCGACTCTTGGAGCTCAAATCGGAGGTATCAAAGCCTCGCCTTTCAAATTCATCTAACAATCCAAGGTCTAAAGATCAGATAGATTGTAACCATGGAGAGTTTGATGAAGGAAGTTCTTTCTCTAGGCGACCAAAGTTTAAAGGATCCAAGTTTGCCCATTGGAAAAGGGGTATGGAATGCTTCATCCAAGACTATGACGAGGACGTCTATAAAATTATCTATAATGGAAAGTAATTCCTACAAAGATGGATGGTGCTCGATCAATAGCAAAGGTGAAGTCAGAATTCACTTCGAAGAGAATGAGAAGCACATAAAGTACATCAAGGCTATGAACATTCTGATGTACGCCATTGATGTCGCAGAGTACAATAGTGTATCTTCTTGAGATACTCGCCAAAGAAGTGTGAGACACTCTTGTTACAAGTTACGAAGGTACAAGTCAAGTGAGGTAGGCAAAGATAAGTCAGCACCTCCACAAGTACGAAATGTTCAAGATGGATGCTAATGAGAACATAACGTAGATATACATTTGCTTCACTAAGATTGTTAATAATCTCAAATCCCTTGGAAGGAAGATGTCCTGCGAGGAGATAGTCGAAAGATTATGTAGCATCTTGCAAAGAAGATATGGGGACCAAAGGTGACAGTTATTAAAGAAGCTTAGGACCTCACTTAGCTGAAACTAGATGAGCTCATTGGGAAACTTCTTACCCATGAGTTACATATAGAACAAGAAGAAGAATCTAAGGTTAGCACCAAATGAAACATTGCTCTCAAAGCCTCGGAAGAACCAGGTCCAAGTCCGAGCTCATCAAATTCCGAGGAAGACCCCATGGAACTTCTGGCCAAAGGATTCAAAAAGATGATGAAATATAGAAAGTTGTAAAAGAAGATAAAGTAGGAAGTCTTCAAGAAGAAAAAGAAAGGTAAATTCTCATCCTCTTTAAATTTGACTTTTAACTAAAAACTCCAGCTTGTTTTGAATGTGGAAGCAAAGAGCACATAGTCAAAGACTATCCAAAAAGAAGAAAGGACTAAAAAAGAAAAAGGCAATGGTAGCCACATGGATGATTGTGAGTCAAAAGAAGATGATGACACAGATGATGAATCAAAGTGTCTCATGATACTAACAAACTCAAAAGTCGCATCTAAGTTAGAAAGTGAAGCATCAAACATTAAGGAAACTAATCCTCGGGAGGTAATTAACTATTTTCTTAAGTTCTCTAAGCATGATTTAGCTAGATACATTTTTACATTTGAGGAAACGTCCAATTTTAATTTTTCTACCTTTAAAAAGAAAATAGAGTCTCTTAAGTTTGAGAACAAATCTTTACAAAATGATTTGGAAAACCGAGACATAATATGAATGTATTAGAAACTAGTTATCAAGACAATAAGACTATGTCGAGTGCCTCGGAATAGAGAATGAGCAACTAAAACGAAGCTCACTTAGTCTCGGGAGTTAGTTTTGAAACTCACTCAAGGTAAGAAAAATCTTGACTTACTTCTAGGTTCCCAGTGTGTTTGATTTTAAAAAGAAGGTCTTGACTATAATGCTGAACATGAGGACAACTCCTACAAAAACTTTTCAAAACCGATTCTAGAAAAATCAATTTTAAAAGGCTAAGCATTATCATATTCATTCAAATAGGTAAGGGACTCGAGCCCGGACTTGGCTTAAGAAAAAGTCTTCACCACCTGTTTACAAGAAAGGATTTCAAAAGGATACTCAAACTCGGTTTCATAAGAAGAAGACTAAGAATACGACTAAGTCAAAAATTATTCAAATATGGGTTCCCAAAAGTGCTCTTCCTCAAAGAATGACCATAGTAAGGACAATTACCGGCTTTATAAGAGGAAGTGAGCAGGGTTAGTTTGTCTCTGTTTTTGTAGGCAACTCCGAAAAGGAGAGATCACCGATACTTAGACAATGGTTACTCATGTCCCATGTTTGGAGACTTAGGACTCTCCTCAAGACTAGATAAGAGGAAAGGAGGAAAGGTCACATTCGGAGATAACAACAAGGGCAAGATTGTAGGTATTGGTAGAGTTGGCCATGGTGACAACACTGTCAGTCCAATCTATATTATCAAGGGACTCAAATATAGTTTATTGAGTATCTCTCTATTGTGTGACAAAGGCGAGGAGGTAAGATTCACTTAGACCAACCTGTTTTATTTCCGATGCTACCATAAATAAGACAATGCTCTCTAATATGATGTCAAGTAACATTTATACTATTCCTCTTTCTTATTCTACTAAAAATCTATCTTGTTTGGAAAGTTTCAGTTAATGATGATTTATGGAAATGGCATTGTAGATTAGGTCATATTAGCATGCATACTATTAACAAACTTGTATCTCAAGGGTTACTCGGAGGACTGTCGAACCGCAACTTTGAGAAAGATAAAATATGTGATGCTTGTACAAAAGGGATATAAGTCGGATCATCATTTAAGCCACTAAAAACTGTTTTTAACTCAAAAGTGCTTGAATTGGTTCATATGGATTTTGTGATGAGATCCTTGTTAAAAGCTTAGAAGGTAAATCATATGTCTTAGTCATTGTTGATGATTTCTCATGATTTACCTAGATGTGTTTTCTAAAGAACAAGAATGAAGCCCTTAAAGAATTCACCAAGATTTGTAGGAAAATTCAAGTGGAGTCTCGGACTTAGATCGAAGAATATGAATTGACCATGGAAGGGAGCTTGATTATTCAAAATTTGCGGACTTCCGTGACAAGAATGACATCTCACACAACTTCTCAACACCAAGAACTCCTCAATATAATGGAGTAGTGGAGAAAAAGAACATAACTCTTAAATAAATGGGAAGGATTATGATGATTGAAAACAATCTTTCCTACTATTTATAGGCTGAGGTAGTGAAAACCGCAAATTATACACTCAACGGATGCCTCATTCGACCTATCTTGAAGAAAACACCCTATGAGCTTTAGAAGGGAAAGAAGCGTAATATCTCTTACTTCAAGCCATTCGGGGTGTAAATGCTTTGTGCATAAAAATGGTAAGGATCATTTGACTATGTTTGATGCAACATTAGATAAAGGAATATTTCTTGGTTATTACGCACTACAGTAAAGCTTATCGTATTTTCAACAAAAGAACTAACAAAGTGGAAGAAAGCATCCACGTTATCTTTAATGAAGTTGATAATAACAAGATAAGTGAGTCTACTTTCCTATATCTCAAGCTCAACCGAAATGATGATGAAATAGTGGAAGCCGAGCTCATAATGATTGATTATAAGTGAACCGAGCCAATTCATAATGAGTCAACTCAAGAACCAGCTCGGACCATTAAAGCACAAGGAGAAGAAGAGATACAACCAGCTAAACTAGCTGAAAAACCTAGCATTAAACCATCAAATTTGGTAAACCGGAGAACAGGTAAAATGTTCAAATATGCATCAAGTCACCCACCCGAGAACATCATCTAAGACATCAACTCACGGTTAAGAACTCATTCTTCTTTGCATAACTTGTGTACATTCTCTGGATTCATTTGATTAAATGAACCTAAAAATGTGTTAGAAGCCCTACTTGAATCTAAATGGGTAGAGGCCATTCAAGAAGAACTCTCACAATTTCAAAAACTAAGTTTAGACCTTAACTAAACAACCTTCTGACCACCTACTTATAGGAACAAAATGGGCATTTAAGAACAAATTAGATGAAGGAGGTTTGGTACATTACAAAAAAGCTATCATTTGCAACCACATATTACGACCAAATGTTATTCTCGTCACAATAAATTAACTTATTACAACGAGACGTAAATCTCATTGTAATATTGACAAGCATTTATAACGAGACGCTAAACTCGTCGTGAATGTAGCCAAATCTCGTCGCGAAAAACCATTTTGCCCGGGGTTCCCACTTTGAACTCTCTCATTTGCCTAGCGTTCCTCCCTCTTCCCTTCCGCTACTTCCGGGCACCATATACCCTGTTATTTATTAGCATGATATTTTGCCCAGGATTTATTAGCATGATATTTTAGATCTTATTATGTACATAAGATGTATATACATTGCCTATATATTGGATTGGTTTTTAAATTTGAATGTATTACTACACAGTTATTTATATATATTAATAAAATATGTTTGATTTTTCAGTAAGTGTCAAAGTTTTTCATTATATCTCAAAAGTTCAACTTTGAATGGACTTGTAACGATTAGTTAAAAAATGTTTCTTAAACTTGTAACGATTAGTTATAGAAAATGTTTTACAGGCATCCTATTGGTAATAATATTATTTACAATGAGCAATATACACTACAAGAAAATATTACAATTACAACCAATCTCATCATAAATAATCGTAATGAAGACAATGAGACAAAATTCTCATCATAAATAACTATAACGCTAACAACAAGATGAAAATCTCATTGCAAAAAGACTCACATTAGCTATGAGTAACACGTCTTGTCGTAAAAGAAACCTTTTGCAATGAGCCACTAAACCCGGTTGTAAATAAAGCTCACTCATTCGCAACCAGATGTTTTACAACGAGCGGCGATCGTGGGAGATCTCGTCGCCAAAGGCTTTTACAACGAGTTTTAGGAGCTTTTACGACCATATTTCTCATTATAAATGATAACCTTTCTTACATTGGTAGTCGAAATAAGGCCGGACTTCTTGCTCATGATATAATCAAGAAGAAGGAATTGATTGTGGGAAAACCTTTGCACATGTTGTTAGGATTGAGGAAATAAGAATTCTCTTAGCATTTGTATCAAGTATAAACATTAAATTATATCAAATGGATGTTAAGTGTGCATTCCTTAATGGTTATATTCAAGAGGAAGTCTATGTTGAACAACCCCTGCATTTGAAAAATCTCAATTTCTTAATCATGTTTTCAAGTTGCCAAAGGATTTGTATGGTTTCTAACAAGCTCTAAGAGCTTGGTATGAAAGACTAAGTAACTTTTTGGTAGAAAAATGTTTCAAAAGAGATCTGATTGACAAAGCTGGTTTTACAAAAACCAAGGGGAATGAATTTCTCATAAATTCAAATTTATGTTGATGACATAATTTGTGGAGCTATTAATGAAATTCTATGACAAGAATTTTCAGAGCTTATGAGACAATAATTTCAAATGAGTATGATGGGAGAACTTAACTTCTTTCTTAGACTATAAATCGAGCAAGAAAAGGATGAAATCTTTGTACATCAGTCCAAGTATACAAAGGAGTTACTCAAGAATTACAAGTTTCAAGATTTCAAACATGCAGCAACTCCAATGGGAAGTAGTACCAAACTAGACTCGGATGAGAAAGGTAAGGCAGTAGATCAAAAACACTCGTAGAGGTTTGACTAGATCTTTACTCTATCTTACATCTAGCAGATTAGATGTCATGTTTAGTGTCTGTTTGTGTGCAAGATTTCAAGGTAATCCCACATCTCCCTGCGGTGAAGAGAACTTTTAAATATCTTGGAGGAACACGAGACACTTGGTCTCTAGTACTCAAAGACTCAAGTTTGAGTCTCGGGGATACTCAAACACTAACTACGTTGGATACAAGGTTGATAGGAAGAGTACCTTAGGAGCATGTCAATTTCTGGGTCAATCACTCATCTCTTGATACTCAAAGAAGCCAAATTCAGTTGCCCTATTAACAGTTGAGGCTGAGTACATAGCAGCAGGAGGTTGTTATGCTCAATTATTATGGATCAAGCAACACCTGAAGGATTTGGGACTCGACATTCACAGACCATTTCTATCAAGTGCGATAATCAAAATGTTATCAACATTATAAAGAATCCAATTTGGCACTTAAAAACGAAGCACATTGAGGTCGGATATCACTTTCTAAGAGAACATTATGAAAATGGTGATATTAAACTTAAATATATTCCTACTAAATTCCTGTTAGCTGATATCTTCACTAAACCACTAAGTGAGGAACAATTATATTTTACTAGGAATGAACTTGGTATGTTGAATGCATAATTACTTGATTTATTGCATGACAAATTATATGTTTATATTGTTTTATTCATGCATTGTCTAAATAACTAGTGGTTTAGTTGATAATTCTTGACACTAAGCTATAGTTGTAAGTTTCGAGTGTGTTTTGAGCAACTCATATATTCTACTTAGTGAGACTCGGTTAAGAGAAAATAAACTTCAAACTTCGAGATCATCTCTAATTCGATAGAGAATCTTAGAAATATTTTTAAAAATTTATCTTTTTCTCTCTAGCACGCAAACAGATCAAGAAATTAGCCGTTTGAAAGCAGTTTCGGAAGACAACCATTGGAAGGACACTGGAACGCCAAACGGTTCAACTAGCCATTACTTTGGAAACTAGGTCGAGTTGAAGATTTGATTCAATGAGAGCCTTTGTCCGTAAATAACTCTTGTTCACCATCATTCTTTCACTTTGCTATTCTTTTCTCTCTCACTCACAAGCTTTAACTTAGAATCCTCTCTCTCTCTCGGACACTTTATTCTTCCAAACTCAAACTCTTACTCTCTCTCTCTTGTTTAAATCTCTATCTCTCTTCGTCTTCTCTTTTCATCTTTCATAACATGCCTAAAACAGGGATTGTTGTTGAAGGAGGTTCCGCCACCAAGAAGTCAAGAACTCGAGTCGCTTAACCCGATGAGCCCGAAAAAATACTTCGAAGGGTAAAGCCCTAACTTTTGAGGATACCATGCACTCGATAGTTGTCCAACAATACTTCTTAGAAGATATGTTCTTCCTTGCCACCAAGTTGTCTTGGGTTAAACTTTTCACCAAGATAGGTATTTTCAATTATCTTAGTTTTGTGTGACTACATCTACCCCGAACTAGTCTTAGGGTTGTATCTCGAACATGTCATTTAAAGATAATGTTATTTACTTAACCATCCAAGATAAGAGAATCACCATCAATCTTCCTCTTTTTCACAAACTTTTGATGTCCAATGTTTATTCTTAAAAACTAATCCCATTCCTTTTGTTGAACTACCAGAGGAATTCTTGACCAAGTACACATGAGCCCCTCCTAAATCTCACAAAAATTTTCTCGTTACTCAACTAAAGTATGAGGCCGGACATCTGTGTTTCTTTGTAATGAGAACAGTTTTCTCATTCTTTCCATCCAAAGAGAACCCCAACAGTAGGGGTCTTAACATTTTATTTGATATTCTTGAAGGCTATGAGGTTGACCTCTTCCCTTTCATTATTGAGTAGATTGCTTTTGTTCTTCCGGATTAGAAAAAGGCCCCTCTACCTTTTGGAGCTCTTCTCTAAAAAATCTTCGCTCACTTCAAGGTTGATCTCCTAGATGATCACACAAAATTTCCGAGCCGACCATTTCCACTGAAAGAAATGAGATTCTAAATATTGGGTACCAAGAAACTAAACCTATTGTCCGGATTCGTTCTTCCGAGATACCTCCTCCTCTATTTCCATCCTAGAAGAGTATATAAGATCCTCTTCTCTTGAGTACTAGTCCTTCACATCAGTCAACCCCTTTTACCGAACTTCTAAAGAAGGTGGCTTCTTAGTTTCCAACTCTCGTCAAAGAGTTACGATCAACTCTTGGTGTCTTCCGGGCCTTCATGCCTATTCTAACACAACCGTAGAGCACGATTTAGAAGTAGATATATTAGATTCAATTTTTGATTAATGAGCTTAAAGAAGTCATCAAAACGCTATATAAGCAGATCCGTCGCCTCCAAGAGTGTCGGTCAAAACTTGTAGAGGACTCGGACTCGGACTCGGGCTCTTCGTCATACTCATCCCCCTCTTCAAAGAAACTCAAAAGAAGAAGATGGAGAAGAAAAAGAAGAAGACGAAGGAGAAGGAGAAGGCCGAGGAGAAAAAGAAGCTAAAGTCATATCTTCCGAGCACACAGAATCAACTTCTAAGGAAGTCGAAGATGTCGGCTAATCTCAAGCCCAACCATCTTCATAGCCCATTAAACCTTTTCAAGGTGAGGGCTCGAGATGAGGAAGAAGAGGAAGTGTAGCCTCTCATTCATCGCAAACCAATTCAACCAGCTCGGACTATTTAGACTGGAACATTGTTGCCTCCTCCTCCTCCGCCACAACTATGCAACCAGTTGCTTTATCTCAACGCTATCGGCGCTATCTTAGAGCACGCTGGTCATCTTTCTTAATCATAACTGCACCACCTACATCTTAATTCTTTTTTTTTTTTTGTCCAACATCCTATTTCTCCCTACCACACTCCTTATTTTTTTATGAAATGCATAGGGGAGAGATAGTTGTATGGCTTAGAGCAAGAAAATTTTTCTTTTGATTTCGATTGTTATATTCTCCCATTCAAACTAATCCAATGCAAAACTCTGAAATTTCTTTGTCTCAATGCTGTTTTATCCATGAATTATCTTATACATTTTCTAATAGTATAACTAACTTTAAGTGTATCATGTGTTGCTCTGATTCTGTCCCATTCCGATCATTTTTTTAACTCGGACATATATGTTCATTGCAACCATCATGATAACTCGAGTTACTTCAAATAGTCATAACACATATCCGATACTTAACAATATTTTAGTACTGAAAACTTACTATTATATGTTACTAACTCATATTTCTAAGTGTTGAATGCCTTTGACCAAAAATGAGGAGATTGAAGACTCATGTATGAATCTATCTCTCTTAATAGATTATCTTTAAGTTTTTTAATCTATCTCTCTTAATATATTATCTTTAAGTTTTTATCTCTGTCTGACCCACTCAAAAAGTTATGCTTGAGTGACCACTTAGTTTTGGGTTTTTGACCCACACAGATTTAACTCACACTGACATTTTGCCTAAATAATTTCATAAGTTCAACTTTTCATTTCAACTAGCTCATTTCAAAAGTGAAATCAGAATTACAACATTAATTCTAACTTAAGCCAAATTTATTTTAACTTAAATTATTTTATAGCAAATGATGAATTGTGTCTATATATTTCTCTAACTCTTTGATCATCTAAAGATAGACACAAATGGAATTAAAACATATTGAATATTAGACTTAGAAAATTTCATTTAATTAGTTTGAGGATATTCAAGTGTTTAATTATTTTAATTAATTTAATCCTTAACTAATCTTGGACCAAAGTATTTTTATACTTTGAGTACCACTTTGATTGTTTTTGCAGGTTTATAAAAGTTTTTAATCTCAATTTGAAAAGTAAGAACAGTCGGCTTCTTACTTGTTAAATACCAAGCAAACGAGAAAATTCACATTTTCGGGATGGCTCGGACACCGAGTCGGGGTTATTTGTTTTCATTTCTGGTAAACTTCATCATTGAGTCTAATGATTGTTTCCACCCTAGCTTTCTATCTTAACAAGTGAGTTGGATTGCTTTTTGAGCCAAGGACCGATGCATAATATCTATCTTCTCAACGGTTCTATTTCGAGGGACTTAGACTATATGTTGGAGCGGCTAGTGAAGCTTCCCAGTCAAGACTAAGGAACAACGGCTATCTGCTTCGCTGATTATAAAAAGAAGCCACTTTTTAAGACTTAGAAGATTGCTGGAACTTAACTCTCAACTCATAAACTTAATCTTTCTAGCTTTCAACTTTGTACTTAGTTTTTCGAACTTCGAGTTGAAAGAAGAAGTCTTATAGTTAGTTACATTCTTACATACTCAATTATTTTGTTATTTCCCTTGACTGAGCTATAAGGGGTAACTCAGCTTAGTTGTACCTAACTGTAAAGGGTAACTCAATTAGGAAGTAATCGGATAGATAAGGGATCTTTTGTGCTTGGGAAAAACTTGTATTGAATTGTCTAAGGGAATCATTTAGAGAATCGAGTCCTTGTATTTTGTTGATTCAAAATAATGGATTTTACTTGGGTATCTAGACTCATACCACCCGTGGTTTTCTACCCCGAGATGGTTTCCACGTAAAATATCTTGTTCTTATCATTTCGAGTCCAATCTAGACTCAGCACATATTTTCTAAGTTCTTACTCTTGTGCATTAAATTTCATTATTTCCACAAAACTTCCGTCATTCCTAATTCAGCCCCCATCCGGAATGATTAAGACTCTCCGAGCTCAAACCTTTATGACAAAGTGAAGATGGTCGAGGAAGACAAGGAAAAGACGATCTTCATCACTTGATGGGGGACATATAGTTATGTCGTAATGCCTTTTGGAATCAAGAATGTTGGAGCCACATATCAAAGAACGGCCATAACGTTGTTGCACGACATGATACACAAAAAGCTTAAGTATACATCGAGCGGCTTGATCATCAAGTCCAAGGATAGGGCAGGGCACCTACCCAACCTTCGGAAATTCTTTAAAAGAGTGCAAAAATACGTACGCCTTAACCCATAGAAGTGTGCCTTTGGGGTAACCTCACACAAACTTTACGTTATATAGTTAATATTCGAGGAATCAAAGTTGATTCATCCAAGATCAAAGCCATCCGAGTAAATGCCAGTGCCAAAGAAAGAGAAGGAAATACAGGGTTTCCTAGGATGCCCGCAATGTATTTGTCATTTCATATCAAAACTAAGTATGGTTTGCAAACCGATCTTCAAGAAGCTCAAAAAGGGAACTAAGCCTATTTGGGACAATCGGTTCCAAGTAGCATTCAAAAAAGTTAAGGAATACTTGGCAAATCCACCCATCTTTATTCCACCATAACCCGGAAACCAATGCTTTTATACCTTGCCACAACGGAGACTGCAATGGGAACCATGTTAGCTCAACAGGACGGGAAAGAAGAACATGCGGTGTATTATCTAAACAAGAAATTCTTAGATTATGAGACCCGATATACTCCCCTAGAGAAAACTTCATTAGCCTTAGTATGGGACACCAAGAAAATTAGACACTATATGCTAGCCCACACGGTACAAGTAGTAGCGCTAATGGACCCTATCAAGTATATTATGGAACAACCAACCGTTAGCAGCAAGATATCTAGATGGACGGTCGGTTGGTACCGTTACATTTACCGATACTTAGAAAGCCAAGATTACCCACTAGGCTCTACACCTAGTGTAAGACCCATAATTATGGGTTAAGTAATTATATGAGTTAAATTAATTATTTAGCCTTAATTAAATAGAGTAGGTCGAATGACCAAGATTTATACGCGGTTAGGTATTCGTAGATTTATTTGAGCGAATTATTATTAGTTCGCATAACTATTATTAGTGGAGTGCATTAATTCCTTCCTCCGATTTTTTTGCCCGAACTAGTTAAATAAAAACCCAAGACCACTTATACTACGTATGTGAGTTTAATATTTATTATGTTTACAAAAAAAAAATAGAGATTGAAAGGGGTAAGATTAAGGAAGGAGTTAAGGTCCAATAGGGGTTAAGGACCGAGAATTAGGCGGTGGAGAGAGGGAAGCAAAGGGGAAAGGCTCGAAGGCCCGAGCGGAACAAAAGAAAGGAAAAAGCGAGAGGGGGAATGCAGAGAGAGAGAGAGAGAGAGAGAGAGAGAGAGAGAGATAGAGGGAGAACGAGAGAGGCACCGGAACCGACAACCGGTGGGCACGGCAATCCCAAGGGCACCAGCCGACGAACACCGGCGAGCGACGGACAAAGGCAAAGGAGAAGAAGCGAGCAAGGGAAGCAGAGCAAGGGAAGGGGAGAGAGAGAAAAAGGAGGTTAGCAGTGCGGGAGACCTGGGAGGAGGCGGCGACCACCGCATACCCGAAGCGACGACTGGCGACGCGAGTATGGGGCGAGCGAGGGAAGAAAGTGAGAGACTCGGGATAGATCGAGGGCGGGGGAGAGACCCGGAGAAGAGACAAAGAGTGGGAGAGAGTCCGAGAGGCCGGGGACCGGGAAAAGTAACGGCGACGGGGAGGTAGACCGGTGGTAAGCACGCGAGGGCCGGACCGAGAGGCAGCGGGAGCTAGAAACGGTAGGCTAGAGGTAGAGGAAGCGAGAACCGAGAGACTAAGCAAGAGCTGGCAGAGAGAGGGACCGAAACCAAAAGGCGAAGTAAAGAAGCCCCGAAATCAACCCCTAAAACCCGAGAATCCCAAGTGGGTAATCTTATACTCTAAACTATTAGTAATTTCGAAACCTAAATGAGTTTTGTTATGAATATTAAATGTTTATGTGACAGAATGAAGTTAGGAAGTGGTTAAGATTGAATTAGGTTATGAGAAAAATCGAATTGAACTGCAAGTCTAAACCGAAACCCGAAGGAGCTTAGTAGTTGGTTAGGGCTGAGTTGAGATGCTAGAATTTTAGAAGGAGTTAGGTTGTGTAGGTATGAAGAGTACTAGGAAGATCTCAAATAGCACTTAGGGATGAAGAAGTAGTGAATTAGGTATAGATTGTGAATTGATGCTTCAGCTTAAACCGTAGAGATTTCCTAAGTTCTTACGCTGGAAGGCAACGATGTGTATTAGGAAACAACAATTCGAGTACAAAAGAGAGGTCCGACTTCATCTTGATTAACACACAATTGAGGTTGAGAGATGGCGAGCTAGGAATTGTAAGGTTCAATTGAGTTTAGAATATATCTAAGTCCTTGAGATTAAATTAAGTTTGAAGATAAGCATAACGAGAGGAACTTAAGTGATAAAGTGAGATTAAGAGTTATATAGCTGAGTATGTGCAAAGGAAGTCGATTTATGAAGTAGAGACCTAGACCGAGGAATTGAAGTAAAGACAGAGAATTGTGGGAAGTTAAGACGTGAGCAAAAGAAGTGGAATTATAAAGTAGAGATGTAGAATGAGGAATTGAAGCAAAGACAGAGAATTGTAAGGAGTTGAGACGTTAAATTAGGTGGTATCTACTTGTGGTTGTTGTGGCTCGGAAAAGGGATGTAATCTTGCTAAATGGGTAGATTGAGAAAAATATAGTTGGAAAGGAGCCAAAAATGACTACCTGTGCAGAATTGTGACTATTTGTGCAAGTGTTTGCGCTAAATGATGTTCAAAAGTAGTTTTGAAATGAGTTCCGTATTTTACGCGAATGATCCTTGAATGCAACTTCTTGTGAATTGCCTTTCAAACGTGAATGTGTTTTAAAGAAGTGAAACTTATTTGACAAAGTGAATCGGATTTGAAAAGTATAATTTATAAGGGTGACACGTGGTGTCATGCCTTCCTTGGTATTAAACCAACTTGAGAAAGTCTGTTTGAAACGGATGTGATGAATGATTATGTGCAAATTGTTTTGAATTGACTGGCTACGGATCATTTAGCATACCGAGGGATTCGAACCGAGGTCCTCATTCATGAGGATGCCTGGCTAGAAACTTCGAGGGAAGGGTTCTAATAGGGGTCCTGCGATGGCGGGATGCCCGATCTCGAGACTTCCTAGAAGATAGATCCCGGGAGCCTTTGTTCGAGGTCGCGCCCCCAAAGGAACTAAAGAAGTGCTAGTTCGAATCCCTGAAGGCCTAGAGAAAGTTGATTCAGTGCTAAAAGAAGTGTTAATGATTGTGAACTTGTTCTTTAAGTGATTGAAGAGTTATGATCTTTACATTGTAAGAGATTTCATTGAAAGTATCTAGATTTGTACTATGTTATTATGTTTTCACCGATTTCATTATTATGAGTAGTATGTGCAGAGAATTACCATTTTAAGGGTGCAAGACTTCCGGTGAGCCCATGGTTTATTGCTTACCCCCACAAATTTCCCCTTTTCCCACCTCCCAGTGTTACAGGTGCATTCTCGTAAGGTGTGATCGATACTTAGCGTATTCGGACTCTGCTAATTACTGTTTGCTTGCTTGCTGAGTGATTCGAGTTACGGATGTGCATTTCTTATATTTCTAAGTATTGTACTTTGTAATTTAGTGCATATAGTTTGTACTAGTTGTATAGTGAACCATTTAGATTGTTTTAAGTTTTAATGCATGATTGGTTGGACTCCGACGTGTGGTCGTTGAGTTGTATACTCGAGCGTGTGGCTCGTCGAGTTATATTATGATTTTTATGCAGGGTTTTAAGGTTTTAAGCCTATGGGATAGTCTATATTACAAACGGAACCCCGCCGGAATTTTTAGGAAATTTCAAACTCTTTTGAAAAATTACCTTTATTACCTCTAAGTTGGAATTAGATAGACAAATTGACACCTGATAGAGCCTTGGGAGTTCCTATAAGGAACTCGACAATGTAATACTCCTAGGCGGTGCTTTGGGGTGTTACACCTAAAACCCAACAAGTTGTCCACATGTTAGCTACAAAACTTTTTATAAATCAAGGATAATTATACAAGGAAACTAACATGGGAATGAGCTTACTTTATGCCAATCAACATGATGCGGAGCGTATAATGAGCGGCGTACATGGTAGAGAATATGGACCTTACATAAATGGAAGAATTTTGGTTCAGAAAATTCAACGATTAGGGTATTATTGGTCAACCATGGCAGCAAATTGTCATGATTTTCTTAAAAGATGTCACAAATGCCAAATTTATGCCAATTTGCAGCACCAATCGCCTTCTTTTCTAATGACGCATACATCCCCTGGACCATTTTTAGTTTGGGAACCAAATTGAATTCAGATTACGAAATGAGATTAACGCTACTCGAAACACTAAAACTATCCTATTATCCTAAAATCAAAACTGAAATTAAAATAACGACTACGAACCTAAATTGAATTGACGAAAATCAGAACTAAATATATGAACCTACACGACTTATGAATCACCAATTTATAAACCAATTCAAAAACTAACATGAATCAAAGGTAAGAATTGTCCTTACATTGAAAACTAAAATAACAAAATTCAAAGTGCAAGAATTAAGAACTCATTATCGACAATATCAAGGATTTAAGATCCGGTAAGTACTTCCACAACCGACAATCCAATTTCGAACAGCCAAATACACAGCTTTGACTAGGTAAACCAACAATCCAGAAACCGAACCCAAGTTCAGTAGCATTCCAAAATCGAAAATCGAAAACTAACAATTGAAATTCTAGGAATTAAAGACTAAAATCTGAAACTATGTACTAAAAATTTGAGAAGTCGAACTAAAATTTTAAGAACTCGGACTAAATATGGAAGAACTAAAAGCTGAATTTTTCAACTTAATGTCACGGCTGTGGCTATCGGCTACCGGCTCGTCACACACCATCACCCTTCACCGTCACCTCCTGTTCTTGTTCTACTCGTCGTGCCTTTTAAAGTCTCTCCTTCTTGTCTCGCCTACATCCCTACTTGAATGCCCCAGTCCTTGGTTGTGGATAGAGACCAAATGTAAAGGGATAGATTTTGATAGAGATGGGGTTCTTTCATGCAGTGATTGAGAATAAAAAGGAGAAGGAAAGCTTACGTGATTCTACTCGTGACGTGAAGATGAGAGATTGAGTTGTGAAGGGCTAGGGTTTTTCGGTTGGTTATGGCCAGAAGAAGAGGATAGGACAAAAAGGACAGAGAGAGAGCAAGTTGGATTTGGAATGGGTTACGTTTCAGCATGGTTGGCTAGCCGAGAAGAAGAATGAGGAGAGAGAGAGAGAGAGAGAACTAGGGTTTCTTCTAGAGGAGAGCAAGAAGATGAGGGAAGCCGATTTCTTGTGCCGTGAAGAGTTGGGCTTGGGGCTACGGTTTTCTCGGTTCTAGTGTGAGGAGAGAGAGATATGTGAGGAAGAAGGGGTTTTGAGGGCTTTAAGGTTTCAGTGGAAAAGAGGAAGCTGCATGGAAGGAGAGAGAAATTTTGGTGAGATGTGGCTAGGGTTTTGGGTGTTAAAGGGCTAAGAGAAGCATGGGAAAAGAAGGGGACTTTGGGATTTTGGTTTTCAGGGGAAAAAAGACTCACGTGTACGACATATGACTTGCTCGGTTTGGCCCAACTCCAAATGAAGGACCCAGTTCTTCAATTTTCCTTATTTTTCGGATTTTTCCACCCTTTCTATGAAAATAACTCAAATTAAATTAAAAATCCTAATTTAGTAATTATTACGAATAAAATAAGATGTAAACAGTATTAAAAATATCATAATTTTGGAATCATAATATACACCCACACCTAGATTTCGCTCGTCCTTAAGTAAAATAAAAAACTAAAAAAAGAAAATAAGGAAATCCTAACTCACTTTCATTGGAATCATGATTGCATTTAACGTATGTAACAGGCGCTTTAAAGCCCTTGGTAACATATACATATCCCGATCAATCATATCACCTTTGGTACTCAGTTATCAACTTGTATCTAGGTAAATTATACATATTAAACCTTTCACCTTCTTTTGACGACAACCAAATATCAATGTTTCCACCTCTTTATTCCGTTAAGAACAGTTAATCTTACCTAGTGCGTGATGTACAATTATACCATTGCTCCCTTACTTTAGGCTTATATAACTTACTTAACCCCGCTTGCCTAGTACTTATTTTCACTTCATTTGGGAGGCAAGTCTTACCCAATAGCAACTATTGCCTCAAAGGGTAGCCCCCATTAGCGCATGCCTCAAAGGGTTCTTGTCATTCCCGACTTTATTCTTCCTTTTGTTTTTCTTTTCCTTTTCATTTCCTTTTTTTCAATGAAAAATAGAACATGAAGTTATTTTTGTACAAAAGACAAGTGGGTGAATCAATCAATAATAATCTCAGATCTAAGAGCAATGGCTTTTATAAAGGTAGGTGCAGATTTTACAAATTCTCATGGTATGTCAAGATTAGAAAAAATGACGTTAGAAGTGAGTGTAATCATGTATATTTTCATTTTTACAACTTAATAACTAAGTTACAATGGTTCCAAAATTAATCAGAATATATACAACATCTCCAAAAATAAAAGAAAATATTTTTTATATATTTTTTTCAAAAAGGAAGATTTCCCCACCCCCACACATAAACTTGACATTGCCCTCACTGTGAGTGGGAAAGAACCTCAAAGGAAAACAAAAAGTTAAACAAATAATAAAATGAACTAAATAAATAAGAAAATAAATAATTAAATTATCAAAATATTAAACTATTTTCTGGACCTAACAGACCTAAAATATAAAATAAAAATGAAAAAACTAAATTTATAAATTTGTTAAATTAAAAACATGCTTGAACCTAAATTAGTAAATAAGTTTAAAAAATTATCAAATTATTTATATATTATAAAATTATCTAATCATAATATAAAAATTAAATAAAAATTAATCATCCTAATTAATTCATAAAAATGTAAAACAGAAAATAAAAACAAAACTAAGTAGAAAATTAATAAATAACAAATATAAAAAATTATATAAAAATTAAATCAAATATCTGAAAAAATATAAAAGTAACCTAAAATCCAAAAATATTTTTTATAGTTTTCCATAAAAATTAAATAGAATTAAAAATAATAAAATAAAAATATAATCTTAAACATAAAGTAAAACAAATAATAAATTGCACCAAGTAAATGAGAAAATAAATAATTAAATTACCAGAATACTAAAATTATTTTTTGGACCTGAATATATCCTAAACACCTAAAATCAAAATGAAAAAAACTAAATTTAATACTAATAGATTAAAAAGACTCTAACTAAACCCTATAATAATATAAAAATAAAATTAACCGAAGAAGAATAATTTTATTCTAACTTCTAACAAACCGACTAAAAAATAATAAAAACGAAGAGAAAATTAATTTGAAAATTAAAATATATTAAAACATAAAATAAAATTAATATATATATTTATGTATTTATTTATTTAGGGTTTGGCTCTCATTTATTTTTATGTATATTGATATGCAATATTATTTTGGGCCTGAAATATAATAATTTTGTCTAATATTATTAATTTTTCATTGTTGATGATGTTTTTTGATTTGGTGCCATAAAATTGTATTAGTTCAAAATATATTTATTATAAGATTTTTAAAATTAAAATCAATAGGAGCACATTATGAAAATAATATTTAAATATTTAATTATCTGAGGAAGTAATTTGGTTATTACATTTATCCTATGTAAGAATGATTTAATAAACCTTAAGAAATTATAAATTAATATAATAAAAATGTAACAACTATATATATACTTGATATTAATAATTAAAAATGCCTACAAGATAGAAAGTTATGATTTAAATATGTTGTGGAATAAAACGTAATGAATAAAAAGTTAGGAATTATATTGATTCAAATCGTAATCTGTGGATTTTAAGTTTTAAATTTGTGTTATACTTAAAGGACTGCAAACTTAATATGCCAACTTGTATTAAGCCCATATGACTTCGAATAAATTCATTTGTCTCAAAATTTTTGCACAACATACGAGATCATTTTTTTTTTTGTTACAAATACAATTTATTTTAGTTTCTTCCTAATATGTCTATATGTGACTTATTATTGATAAACATATTTAAATCATATCTTTTGTTGTTGTAAGTTTTCTAAATTATTAAAAGAAGAATATTTGCCATCAAACCTCCCCGCCATCTTGAAATACAGATTCATGTTACTTTTATTGTGTTAATTAATTGAGAGGAAGAGTTGTGTCTCGAGGGAAGCAATTGGTTGTTAATTGAGTAAAACATGTATTTATAAAACATCAATTGTATCAATATTTTTGCCCCATTGATTCACTACTAAAATCGCGATTAATTTTTAATATAAGTACAAAACATAGATGATTTTATTAACATACACCGTGAATTGACCTATTATGCCCTTTACTATGATACAAATTACCTATTATTGTTAAATATATTTGGATCACTTCTATTATATAATATTTTTCACTATTAATCTCAGTATAAGTAGTCATTATATGTTTAACTATCTTTGTGTGCACAAGTAGGTAAGAATGGATAAATCATTATATTCACCTTATAATTTTAAAAAAATTAGATCTCATTATGGGTATATCTATACTTTTTAAGAGTTCGTGTAATATTTAAGTCAATGATGTTTTAGTAGGTTGGTTGCATATAAATATTTATCTAGGCGTCTATTAAGTTAAATTAGTATTAAATTTGTAGAGAGTTAGTTTCTTGATTGTATACATGCTAACATGACCTAATGTACGATGACATGTCCATGAATCATCATGAAGTGATGCTTTTAAATAAGATAAATTCTGACTTGGGTCAGAAAGAGGAATAATGTACGTATTACCTAATCTCTTACCTGACAGACTTGATTTCTTTGGTAGCTACATCAGATATAATACAGCTTGGTTTGTGTGAATCTTACCTTGACTTTTATCACACAATTGAGAGATGTTAAGCGAGTTGTACTTTAATCCTTTGACAAGGTATAATGGGCTTACCAGATTGCCTTCCTTTCCAATCTTGCCTATCCCAATTATCTTGCCTTGGCTATCATCTCCAAATGTGACTTTTCCTCCTTTGTACTCTTCTAACTCGGAAAAGAGTCCTAAGGGTCCCGACATGTGGCGTGAGCATCCACCTGTCCAGGTACCAATGTCCTTTTGATCTTTTCGAGTGGCCTGCAAAAATAGAAACAAACTAACCCTTCTCACTTCCTCTAACGAACCCAGTAACACCCTTTACTGTGGTCCTTTTCGAGGAAGAAGGTTTTTCGGAACCCAGATTTCAATGACTTTGGGTCCGGTCCGATTCTCGAGTCTTCCGTTTAGAGAACTGAGTCCGTGTCTCTTTCTTTTGAGAAGCTTTTCTTTTATAAATCACTGGAGATGGTTTTCTCCTATAAGTTGGTCCGGGCTCAGTCCTTTTATGAATGGGACCATGCTCAACTTTCCTAAACTTTATGGTTCCGGAATCCTTTTTGAAAAGCTCGGAGTAGGAATTGGACTCCTCCTCTTTGTTAAAACCAAGACCTTCTTTTCGAAGGAGACACATTGAGATCCCAAGAGCATGTCAAGGTTTTTCTAACCTTGAGTAAACTTTAAAACAAGATCTTGAGACTCATTAAACTTTTGCTTTAGTTGCTCATTCTCTTTTCTCGAGTAACTCGGACTCAATCTCATTGGATTGAGCACTAGTCTTGAGTTCTCTAAGTGTGAGTCTCAGCTTTTTCAACTCATTTTTAAAGAGATGCTCTCAGAGGAAATTGACTCAAATTGTTCTTTCAAGTGAGAAGAATCAGAATTGGACTTTTCTTCCAAAGTGAAAATATACTTAGCTAAATCAACTTTGGAGAATTTGAGAAAGTATTCAATTACCTCTTGAGTATTTGCTTCCTCATTGTCCGATTGATCCGAGTCCGACTCTGTTTCCACTTCGAGTCGAAAGTGCCATCGTACACTTTGATTCATCCGAGTCCTTGTCATCTTCTGATGAGTCCTCGTCACTCCATGTGGCCATCATAGCCTTTTTCTTCCTTCTGTCCCTTTTTCTCTTTGGACGAGTCTTTGACTATGTGTTCCTTGTTGCCGCATTCAAAACAGACTGAGTTCTTAGACATAGATAACTTTGAAGGGGAAGAGTACTTACCTTTTCTATCCTTCTTGTCTTTCTTGTAGAACTCTTCTTTTGGCTTCTTATCCCATCTCGTTGTGCTTCATCATTCTCTTGAAGCCTCTAGTAATAAGTGCCATGGGATCCTCTTCGAGTCGAAGAACTTAGATATGCCTCTCTGGTTTCGAGGCTTTCGGTGCAATGTTCTTTTTGGTGTCGACCTCTGCATCCTCCTCTCGCCAGGTGGATCTCATGGGTGAGAAGCTTCCCAATGAGTTCGTCCGGCTTCGGTAGAGACAAGTTCTCGAGCCTCTTCGATAGTTGTTACCTTGGGACCCCATCTTTTCTTGGGTAGGCTTCTAAGTATCTCGATCGCGCATTTCCTCGATTGTTGGTAATCTCTGTAAATCAAATGAACATCCGAGTGATGTTTTCTTCGGCTCCATCTTGAACAGCTCATATTTATGAAGATATTGGCTTATCTTCGCTTGTCCGACTCGGCTTGTACCTTCATAAGTGTTGACCAGTGTGTCCCACACTTCTTTGGCTGTGTCACGAGCGGACACTCGGTTGTATTCTTCCGAGCTGATGGCGCACATCAAAATGTTCATTACCTTGAAGTTCTTTTCGAACTTCTCCGCTTCATCAGTCGTGAACTCGGCCTTTGTCTTGGGCACGATTCTTGTTTCTTCTGTCTTCATGGGAAGGTAGTTTCCTTCTTGTATGATGTTCTAGACATCTTCATCATGATCCAGCAGGAAACATTCCATGAGTTTCTTCCAAGTGCACAAAGTTAGATCCTTTGAACTTTGGTGGTCTCGTTGGAAGACCTTCCTTCATCGAACTCTCCGTTGTTCCGAGCCATTTGATCTTTAGCCTTTGGATGGTTAGATCCTTTTCTAAAAGGCTAGGCTCTAATACCAATTGAAGGTTTGCTCTTGGAGAGTATAAATCACCCTAGAGGGGGTGAATAGGGTGATGAGGAAACTTGCTTAAAAATTAAAGCAAATAAGGATCCGATGTGAGTGAGCGGTAAGGATACACTCGTAAAAGCATAAACTCGGAATTCGAGTAGGCAGTGAAGAAACAGATTAAACAGAATTCGAAACTGTCCGAGTCTAGAATGTACTCAAAAAAGTAATAACTCAAAAGTACGTGGAAACCCTCATGGGGTAGAAAACCACGGACCGTGCTAATCCAAGCACGAAGTCGAAGCCACTATTTTGAGTCCACCAAATACAGATGAGACTGACTTAACCTCGAGTTGCTCCCTTAGACAACTCCTTACAAGGTTTTCCTAGACTCATAAATTACCTTATCTCGATCTAGTACTTCCTAACCGAGATAACCCTTACGAGTTAGGGACAACCGAGCTGAGTTAACCCTTACAGCTCGGTCAAGGGACCTTACTTAGAGAGTAAGTAAGAAAGTGTTTGTAACTTAGTACAAGACCTTACAACTCGGAAAGTTATGAAATACAGAATTGGAGTTGTAAGTAGAAGATTGAGAATGAATACAATGACTTTTGATCAAGTACGTGTATTAACAATAGATTTGGCAATCTTCAAGTCTTGAAAGTTGGCTTCTATATATAGATGACCAAGCAGCTTAGCCGTTGTGTCCATCTTCCGACTGGAGATCCTTTGTGACCATTGTAAAGGGTTTTCCGAGTCACTCGGAAAATATCGGTTGAGATATGAAAGTTGAGCAACGGTTCTTGACTCCTTTGGAAGTCCCAAAACCACCTGGTGGTGTCTTGAAAAATAAGGTGGAAACCATTGTTGAGCTTAGTGTTGCAGATTTCCAGCTTTGGAAACAGACAATCCCGACACGATTGTCCGGGGCTAGGTCGAGGTGGAAAAACCTTGTCTCGCTGGTGATTTGACGTTTTGAAGCTCAGGTTACTTTTGTGATTCAAATTTAGGATAGCCTCGTTTGAATAACCTACAAAAGTAGATCAATTTGGTTCTCAAAGTATAAAATACTTTGGTCCAAGATTAGGCACGAGATAATAATATAATTAAAATAATTAAGCGACTAATTATCTCGAGTCGAAAAGAAATGGAATTTTCCGAGTCTAATATCCATGAAACTCAAATTCCATCTTAGTCGAGTCTAGAGGAAAATCAAGTTAGATAAAGAATATCGAGTAAACAGACTTGATCTAGACTAAACACAATTCAAACTAAATATGCTGACTTGGAACAATGTAATTCCCGAACCATGAAATCGGACTCGAGTTTAAGCGCGGAAAAGATAGTGTTTGAATATGCGATATATCTTAGTGTTAGGTGACTCGAATTGAGTGTGAAGAGGCATGTAGAAGTATGCTTTCG
Source organism: Talinum fruticosum (assembly GCA_021018815.1). Taxonomy (NCBI): domain Eukaryota; kingdom Viridiplantae; phylum Streptophyta; class Magnoliopsida; order Caryophyllales; family Talinaceae; genus Talinum; species Talinum fruticosum. The sequence continues at coordinate 3,815,866 of JAITYX010000010.1, read as the reverse complement.
AGTCAGTCGAGTCGGCGAAAGTAGCATAATAGATTCTATAACACTCGGAGGAAATGTTATATCACTCAGAAAAATTTATAAGATACATAGAATGACTTGAAATCAAAACCCTATGAGAGAAGAGTTCTTATACCGATTCCTGGATGGAACTCGAAACGTGTAAGTATAAAGTCCGAGTCTTCACTGTGACTAATGGGTTTGCCCAGGATAACTTCTTTAAATGTACTCTTCTTTTTGATGCTTTTCATAATGTTGATTTTTGGACTCAACACACACCTCAACAACTAGTCCGAGTCGTGCTTGCCCTCTTGCTAAACACATCTATTTTTTCGACCAAGCTTCAAAGGTACATGTTCACTATTTTGTGAAATTAGTGGACCTAGATAAGATTAGAGAGCTTAACTACGGTGCGCCCGCTTATACTTGCCTCATAAGGGGTTTACGCTCCAAGTGTGAGACATACCAAGCCCGAGAAGGACTTGACGAATTATCTTCCCCGTGTGGCTTGTGGAAGATCATTGAGATATGTTTCATTTCGTCTCTTATTACCAAAATATTTTATCTTTTGTGGATAAAATGATCTCACTTGTTTTGCAAATATTGTAATCGTGGCTGTACGAGTATTTCCCACACCTTTCGCCCGATTCAACAAATCACTCTTTATTCCCGGCCTCGGTATCATAGGCTAAAATCCATCTTCAACAGCCCAAAGCTCATGGCCACGACTTCTTGAGGTCCAATCTCAACCTTGTGGCTTTGGGATGTGACCTTCAAGCTTTAAATTTAAGCCGAAATGCACCCGAAAAAATCTTCTTGATCGCCCAGCTCGCTGCCCCGCCCACAGACTTGTGGTAGGCCGGTGGGCTCGACCGTGGTGGCCAGCGCCTGCCATAGGTGAGTCTCAATGTGGATGTATCTCAACCCAGGGAATCCCCACGCTACATAAAGATTCTCAAGATTCCCGAAGGGGAGTGTGTGGGGCATCCTCTTCCTAGAAACCGACAAGGTTTAAGAGCTTTATACTTTTTACCTTTAGCTGTGTGCTAAAAGTGTCTTGTTAACACCATTGAATCTTGTAGTAAGACCAGGAGCAATCTCGGACCATGTCCTTCGCATTCCAGTCCGCCCTTAGAGGTATACAAGACTTATTCTCTAGGAAGACTTTTGAAACATTCCGGGTGAGTCTTAGTAATTGAAAATGCTAACTTTACAGAGCTTTTAGTGAAATGCTAATTACTCCATTGTTTTTGTAGAGGCGTCGATCTAGAACGTCTTCATCAGGAGGCTTCCTCGGTGGCTCGGGGTCTCAAGCACACCCATGTGGCCAACAAATGACGTCCGGTGGTACAGTTAGAGCAAGCACTTCCCGGCGCTCATCATGTCGCTCACACCATCGGAGTGATTTTGAAGCGGGCGGCCTAGCTCTTCCGGGCCTAGTTCCTTTGGTGTGGGGCCTAGTTTTTCGAAGAGTGTATGGACATCCCGCCTCTCCAAGCACTTGATCGTCATGGAAATCTGATTGACTTCCACCGGATGTCCTATAGTGGGCTTTCTCATATAGCTTCTCAATCTCCTTAGGTTCAGGAGGCTAGGTCTTCACAAGCTAGTGGAGACAGTCAATTTTCTGCATCCATCTTAGAGGACTTTGACAACTATCTCTTCGATAATGCTTACGATGACAAAGATTAGTTAGTCCCTTGTAGGGTGCTTTTTTGTTTTTAATTTTTAGTATTTTATAAAACTTTGACTCTATGTAATGAGATGAATGCAATCACTCAATTCTAAAACTACTTTATTTTATTAATATGATGAAAAAAATTCTAAGGAAAATTACAAAGACAAATTGAAAAAATTACACTAGCCCCTATAACCGGTCCGGCCGGCGCTTGCCATGCGGGAGACGGAGGCACCGGTGGTCTATTGTGGTGTGCCATGGTAGGACTCGAACACTGGAAACTGCTATAAATTTGACCCGCTACCGGATAACGAAAATCATACCTTTTAAACCTTCTTCTATAATTCCTTCGAAAAACACTTTCTAAGAAAAATCCTTATCGCCTTTAATTCCCGGTACTTTTAAAGATCAATTTCATGACCGAGTTATCTAGCTGGATGCATGAGATGACAAATGTTGAGAAGGAAGGATTATCTCAATGTGGACTGAATATCCTATTCAACATTCGATAGGTGAAAGTCTATTGGACTTTCCTAAGGGCTGCCCCGACAGGGACCAACCAAACTTCCCCACGGATTGGCGGGTTTAAAATTTTCTTTTTGAAGATGGAAATTATTTAGGGTTTTGAAGATTGATTTTTGAAAGTGGGGATGAACCTTCTATGTAGATTTTCGAATTTTACAAACTACGCTAAAATAAATTAAACAAGGTCGAATGGCAATTTTATTAATTGCTTTTATTTTAGAAATTATTTTTAGAGATCTCGAGATATTATTTCACAACTAAAACTAAAAACAAATAAGGGTTTAATTGATTTTGCTATGAGGCTTTAGGGCCAAACCGGTGTGAAAAGTTTCACCCATCGACCATTTGGCGCCGAGGAAAGCCAGCACCATGTGGTTGGCGGTGCAGGCCAAAGGTCGTGGCCGAGGTGGTCAGCCTCGACCTTTCGCCCGGCGAGCAAGTCCAGAAAATCCTTCTTTTTTTATTATATTTAGAAATAACCAAGAGGCAGATTATGAGATATAAATAAAAAATAGAAGTCTAAGATCTCTATTTGTAGGAGAGGATTAGGTCATGAAATGGCCTAGGTTTTGGATTTAATCCGCCGTTCGGATTAAGACATGAACCGACTAGAAAATCACAAAAAATCGGACCAAAAAATCAAAGGATAAAAATAGATCTCGAAATAGGCGGTTCCGGATAGAACAACATCGTTTTGGCCCCGCAGGCTTCTTCCGTGTTACAGGGAGACTCGGGCAAAACGCAGCTGAAGTAAGCTTTGTGTCTCGGGTGGATCTGTTTTGGAGCAAAACGCAACGCTTTGATGCTTTTGATCATGAAACGCGAACTAGACACAACGTCATTTTGATGTCTTTAGCTCCGTGTTTAGGTTGGACGCCGGTGGTGAAATGTGATCTTTTGAGCATAGAATCTCTCTGTACGCGGCACCGGACTTCGTTGACTCCCGAGATTTGACCCGGGCTATGATCGTCGGAAAGAAAAAGGATTTTTGGCCGACCCAAGGCAAAAGGCTATTTATTTTGTGCTAAAGGGCTTTTTGTTGTTTACTAGCTTCCGTCACACAAATCAAATACCGTACGTGATCCAAACCCTCAAACGAGACTCGGGATTTCATCACCAGGTAGACAAAATAAAATACAAGAATAAAAGAGATAAGGGATGACATATTTTAGGTTTTTGCAATTAGCCCCCACTTTGGCCGAGTCCGAAAGACGAAGGGTCAAAGTAGACACCAAAAGGATACTTATCTCGCTTTTATGCATTGCTTTGAACGTTGATTGTGGTGTATTATCCGGAATTGGTTGTTGTCAAACCTGAACTCCAAGATAGGACCTGGACTTCATCGCAATGTGTGTGTCTCAAGTCCGTAAGTGTATCCCGAGCTTGGCTTGATCGGAGCCCGGTGAACTGTGATGCTAAAACTTCAATCGTTCTTTAATTTGAAGCTTGGCCTTATAATATGTCGTACTAACATGCTTGTTAGTAGATAATCATGTTGACGAAAGTTTAGTATTTTACCGGAATAATTCAGTCAAAAACAGACTAAAAATCTTATCGACAAAAGCCGACATGGTGGGTCCCAAAGCTCCACTTGCTTGCACATGGTGTCAAACATCCACTTTCAACTCTTAATGGGACTTCACAACCTAAACCACCACAATTCTTGCCCCTTTTTTTTGTTTGCTTATCTCCTTATGGGTCCTCGTGTATGCAAGCCAATTTCCATCCCCGAGCCCAACTTCGGTTTCCCCTTGTATAGGAGTTCCACGAGGATTGAGTAAGAGAAGGATCTTGTTTGAAGGTCCTTTTGAGTATTGTTGGTACCTTGGTGAGCGAGTCACTCCTTAAATCTGCCACAACACATGGCCTCTGTTCATTCCTCACGATCCGCCCCAAACCATGTTTTATTTTCGCTCTCTTTCTCAACAGGAACAAGAAGAAGCAACTATCGGGTATCCTTATACCCAGCTTTGAAACTTGAACACCTCTTATGCTCACCCTTTGGGACATATTATGATCCGACCGGTGAGCCTTCATTTGTTTCTCTTTTTTGTGTTGTTGAATTTTTGTATGGAAATTATCTTAATCTTTTGGAGCTTCTCCTGGAGGATATCCATATTCCAAGTCTCGATGTGGATCTCTCTCAACCCGTGGAATCCCCATGCTACATGAGGATTCTTGAAATTCCCGAAGAGGAGTGTGTGGGGCATCGTCTTCTTAGAAACTTGCAAGGGGTAAGAGTTTTATGCTCTTTACTTTTAGTTATGTGTTAAAAGTGTCTTGTTAACACCATTAAATCTTGTACTATGACCGGGAGCAATCTCGGACAATGTCCGTCGATTTCAGCCCGCCCTTAGACGTATCCGAGACTTATCCTCCAAAAAGACTTTCCAAAAGTTTTGGGTGAGTCTTAGCTAGTGCAAATGCTAACTTCTACTGAGCTTTTAGTAAAATGCTAATTACTCCATTATTTTTATAGAGGCGTCCATCTAGAACGTCTTTGTCACGAGGCTTCCTCGTTGCTTCAAGCAAGGCCTAGTTCTTATGGTGCAGGGCCTATTTTTTCCGAAGAGTGTATGGACATCCCGCCTCTCCAAGCACTTGATCATCATAGAAATCCGATTGACTTCTACTAAATGTCTTATAGTGGGCCTTTTCATGGAGCTTCTTAATCTCCTCGGAGTCAAGAGGCTAGCTATTCACAAGCTGGTGGAGACGATCGATTTTCCACGTCCATCTTGGAGGACTTCGATAACTATCTCTTTAATGATGCTTCTTATGACAAAGATTAGTTAATCCCTTGTAGGCTGCTTTTTTGTTTTTAATGTTTAATATTTGGTAAATCTTTGACTCTACGCAATGAGATGAATGTAAGGACTTAATTCTAAAAATGCTTTCTTTTATTAATATGATGCAAAAATTCTAAGGAAAATTACAATGACCAATCAAAAAATTGCATTAGCCCCCATTCCCCCAAAAGAAAATAATATGAAGGAAAGTGGGAACTTATAAGTGCATGATCTAAAATAATAGGGTTTATCTTAAATGGACTCGTAGTACAAACAAATAATGGCCTAAGGAATGTTCGGACCAAAAACATAAAGCGAGATCGGCTAGTCTGTTTGATCTAGGCTGGCGCTCGCCACGCAGGAGATGGAGGCACTAGCGGTCTATTGTCGTGTGACGCGGTAGGACTACGAACCTAGAAACTGCTATAAATTTGACCCTCCGTCGGATACCAAAAATTATGCGTTCTAAACCTTCTTTTATAATTCCTTTAGAAAAATAGTTCGTAAGAAAAATCCTCGGTGCCTTCAATTCCCTACTACTTTCAAAGATGAATTTCATAACTAAGTTATCTCACTAGATGCATGAGATGACAAATGTTGAGAGGGTAGGATTGTCCGAATATGCACTCGAATACCCTATTTACTATTCGATAGGTGAAAATCTATTGGACATTCCTAAGGTCTCGTTGTGGCATACTCGGGATTCTCATTATCACGTTTTCAGGTTTAGGGATAATGAATTATGTCCCCTAGCATAAGAGTTTGATGTTATTCTTGGTATCAAATGTCGTACTAAACCTGTTATGCCCAAGTCCTCTTAGAATATGCATGAAACCTACAAGCGCCTTTTGAAGTCGAATAATAGGAATATAAGTTGGATTCTTATTGGGGATGAGGTGGACTTCATGAATCGAAGAAGCATTACTGCCTAATGTACTCATCGAGTTCGTCCTTATTCCGAGACATCGAGCTATAAGCACATGTCCGATAGGTAGTTTTGTGCTGATAGGAGGCCACACGAATATGGCTACTCGCTGCTTTACCGAGCTTTGTGGAGCAATTGGACGACTACTGTTCACTAACTCTGCTGATTATCATTGAAACCATTATAAGGCTAAACCGGGTCGAAGCTAATCCGGATGAAGACTTTTCTAGGAGACCCTGTTATTATAGGTGAGTAAAAAATAACAACCGAGACCAACCGGTGAGACTAGGTCGATGGCGCCAGCCAAAGGGGTAGCAATAAGGCGGCCTCCAAGGCTAAAAGAGCTCCGGGTTTTTCCAAAGTCTCGGTTTTCATCCATCCCGATTTTTTGTTTTTATTTTTGCTCCTGTTGGGCCGTAAATAAGGTTGAGTTCGACCATGTAGGACTCTTATGATTTTTCTATCTACTGTGTGCAGATTTGGTTAATGGAGCATCTATAACCGCTATAAGCTCTTGCGAATGTGGACACATACCTCACTATAGAGTTTTGTCGCGAAGTGATTACATGTGGTAAGTGATCATTCAGCTTCCCGGTGGGAGACTTGGCTTAGAAACCATAGTACAATTGAGTGGTACATTAAACACTTGAAAGTGTCCTAATTTAGGACACATACTTGGACATCGACCCTTTGTACGCTCGCTGGGTCCGAGAACTAATACATACTTCTTCCCTGGCCGTGTATTGCAACAAATGGGATGAGATCAGGTGATCCCTTATCCGGATCGTGTTTGGCCTCGCTACCTTTGAACTATTCACGAGCTTTGGTAGTTCAAGACGAGTTAAGTCATGGCTTGAGTATTGGATGAACTCGCCAAAGTTATTGAAACCTTTAGATGAACGTACCACTACGGTTTCGAATATTATTTGGAGTATATAACGTAGCGGACCCCAAACGTCATAAGGCATCGAAGGCTCGAGAACCGAATCCTGGGGAGATGTTCCTGCGGCTACACCTCTACAAATTCGCAACATAAACCCTAAGATTGATGAACAAGCCCGCAAAAGGGAATCCGAGGCTAAAGAAGCTGAAGAGAGGAGGGCCCGCAGGATTGAGGAGCTAAAGAACCGCACCCAAGATGATGCGGTTGAGCCTAGTGATCCGAAAAGGAAGAAAGTGAAGGTAGACTAGGACTTTATTATCATAGAGAATATTTTAGGAAGAATAAAAGAGTTTAGGAAGTTTAGTTTTACCTCTTTAGAATAGTTTATTTTCTAAGTAGTATGCTTGTTTTGAGTTTTCCCTTTTATTAGCTATGTATTCAAGTAAGTAATAGGCTTACCTTTTATTAATAAAAGTAAGTTTTATGCTCACTTTTATGTGTTATTGTTATTTTTATAGCTCAACTAGAGGAGTAAATAAATTGGACTGACTAATTAGACCGTCCTTAAAATTAATCAAAGCAATTAAAAAAATCAACTAAACCAATGGACCATCTAGTTGGGCCGCGCAAAATAACAATTAAGTAAATAAGCGGACCGTCTAATTAGACCTTCAAAATAAATAGTTACGAAATAATACCGGAGGGATTGCTCGCTCTAGAGAGCCCACCATTGTCCTGGTGGTGGCTGGCACCGCCAATGGAACAACCTGGTTGTGTCGGGCTTGGCCTTTTATGCCATCCGTTTAGTAACATGCTAAACATAATATATCTTTAGTTAATTCAAGTTTTTGTACTGAAAGATCTCTTCACTATCTCGGTCAATTTTATCGCTCCTCCTGGCAAGTATTTGACTAAGTACAAATGGGCCCCGCCAATTCGACCTAAACTTTCCTCGAGGATCCCGGATTGGTGCCCTAATCTCTTTTAGGACCGGATCCCCAACTTGCGGATCACCGGGATTTACTTTCTTGTTGAATTCCCTTGTTATATGCACCTCGTATATTTGGACATTATGTAAGGCATTGAGGTTTCTTTCATCTCGACAACACTAATTCCTCGTAACGTGCTATAGCCCTTTTTGCTTCGGGAATCTAACTCTCTGCAATGATTCGCAGTGAGGGAATGACAATTTCTATTCGAAGGACTGCTTCCATGCCATACACTAGGGAGTAAGGTGTTACTTCCATGGAGTTCCCGATAGGGGTCCGGTACTCCCATAAAGCAAAGGGAAACATGTGAGGCCAATCTTTATAGTTGATAGCCATTTTCTCCACTATTTTGTGAATATTTTTGTTGGCAACCTCGATCGCTATGTTGGTCCGAGGGCGATAGGGAGAAGATTTGTGGTGCTTGATCTTCTACTTTTCCCATAGTTCTGCTAGTTCCTTCTTGTAGTGACTTCTATGGTCACCGATCGGTTTATGGCCATGGGGTACCATATATCAACAAATAATACTTCGATCGATAAACTTGGCTACTTTCTTGGACATTAAGGTTGCATAAGAGGCTGCTTCTACCCACTTAGTAAAGTAGTCAATTGTTACTAACAAGAATTCATAACCTCCTATTCCTTTAGGGGTCACTTTGTCAAAAATATCAATTCCCCAAAGAGAGAAGCCGGGGTGATGCAATTGTCGTGAGAAACGATGGTGGCTAGTGTTGTAGATTTGCATGTACCGACACTTGTGGCATTTCTTAACAAATTCATTGCAATATACTACCATGGTCGACCAATATCCTAACCTCTAAATTTTCCGAACCAACATCCTTCCATTCATATAGGGTCCACATTCTCCACCATGAATTTCATCCATGATGGACTCCGCTCGTGTTGGTTGACGCAATGTAACCGATTCCTATGTTGGTTTTCTTGTATAGCCGTCTTTGGTCAATGAAAATTGAACTGCTAGCAATCTGATTGCTCGTTGAGCTCTAGGTGTGGAGTCTAGCGGATATTCTTGTCTATCTAGATACTAATAGATGCCATGATACCAACTAATTCGGTCGGTACTAGATACTTCTAGTACGTATAGGTGCGTAGGCTGACTCCATTATTCTATATGAATGGGCATTGAATGAGTGCCATTATGGATATTGATCATGGATGTTAATTTAGCTAAAGCATCCGTGAATTGGTTGTCATCCCGAGAAAGGTATGTGTGTGAAATGCCTTCAAAATGTTTTGACAATTCAATCAAATGTGCCTGGTAGGGTGCCAAAGCTTCATTGCATACCTTCCATTATTGTGAGATCCGATTAATGATCAGCCAGGAGTCACTAAAAACCCCGATGTTCTTAGCTCTAATCTCTATGGTAGCTTGAGATAAGGTGTCTCCTTTTCTAGTATACAACAATTATTAAAGATTTCCAAACTAGGTACCAGAATACCCTTCTCTTTGAGGAAATAAGGCTCGAGAAACCGTAATAGGGGAACTCATCCCCTTCTTCCAGGAACTACCCATTTAGTGTATGAGGAAAGGGCTTGATGCAACGAATTATGTACGGTGCAGTCCTCCTAGTTTGTACATCCTATTTGGCTTGGGCTATTTCTTTAGCAATAGGTTGATAGCCTAGCCCGAATTTATAGTTGTTGGTGGGTTCAAAGGGTGGAAATATAGAGTGGTATGCCCTCCTGCCTGCAGCCTAGGCCTGGAAAATACCCCTTCTTCCTAAGCATCAAGTGGACACTAGGCTTGCCATAAGCTAAGAGGTGTTTCATCCTTGTTTAAGGCAAGTGACAGTCTCAAACCCGTAAAGCTCTTCGTCATCGGCATCGTTCTCAATTTTGACTACCGATTCTTTAGAAGTGATAGTAGCATAGAGATTGTCCTCATTAACGGTTACAACTTGACCTTTGATGATAATCTTAACTTTCCGGTGCAATGTAGAGGGCACTTGCTTAATGGTCATGTAACCAAGGGCGTCTTAGAAGCACGTTAAATGTAGCTGGAATGTTTAGGACTTGGAAGTCAACGTTCTTCACTACTAGCCCTACATTAATTAGTAAGGTCACCGTTCCCAAGACTATCCTTTTAGAACTATCATAGGTTCGGAGATGAACAGATCTGTTTAGAGAGTTATTGGTCTCTAATACCTAACCTTTTGGCGGTTCTCCAAGGGCAAACATTTACAACAAATCCGTTATAGACCAAAGTTTGGGGAAAGAAGTTGTTAATGTAAGTTACAGTTGAATGAAGGACATTGTTGTGTGTAATGCCTTCTTTAGGGAGATCTTTTTCATCGAAGGTAATGGTTCTGTCCCCACTATTGACCAATCCTACTACTTCCTCGAGTGTTGTTTTAGGAGAGACCTCGATCTTGTTAAGGGCGTCAACTAAGGCCTGCCTATGTTTTTGGGAAGTAGATATGGTTTACCAGATTAAGATGTCATCTTTTAGCTTTTGAAGCTACTTCGGGATTGGGTCTTCTTCGTTACCGACTTTAGGTTCTTTTGGGGCTTCTTGAGTCTGTTTTGGACCCATAGGTGTATTATGCATTCCAAATTTAGTAAGGAATTAAATTTCTGGACTCTTTGGTTCACCTCAAAAGTCTTCTTCTTCCAAGGGTGGTATTCCCTAGAAGTTGTCACCCCTGTCACTATTATCTTTGGTTTTATACACATCTTCCTCATCACTTACCCACAATCCATGGACTTCGGGTCTAAGGGAGGCAAGTTAGGAAGTTTTTGGATTCATTGATGTCTTGAATGAAGAAAGATGGGTCCTACTCGACCTGGAATGGGTTAAGAGAATATAGCTAAGGTGTCGCTGAAAGGATTTTTGTTGTTACTTGGTGTCTAGGCGTCGAGGGAATTGGCCATTGCAGAACATATTTTCTAGCTTGTTCTTAAACGTCCAACATTGCTCGGTGTCATGTCCTCGTGCATGAAGGTATTTGTAGAATTTTCCTATGTCCTAGTTTTTAGACTGCTTTCGCGGTTTTTTATTCTACTCTTATAGGTGGCAATTCTATTTTGCCTTCGACTAATAGGCGATCAAGGGTTTGAGCGTATGTGGTATCGATTAGGCTATAGTCATTATACCTGTTGATGGCATTCACATCTACACCCCTACTAGTATTGCCTTGGTTGGAGGTTTTCTTATCCTTAAACCGATAGTTACCACTATACCTAGTCACGACTTTTATGGTCGTGTTAGATAGTTCTTCTTCTATCAACATGCCAAGCATCTCTAAGGGTTGAGAAACTCATGAATGGTAGGAATTTGAGATGCCGATTGTAGGCGAGGCTAAAGGTTCTTCACAATGATTCATACTTGGTCCTTTTCGGAAGGTCGAGTCTACCATGCGGGCAGCCTTTGTCCTTTATCTAGTGAGAAAGTCAGTAAAGCACTCTTTCTCACCTTGTTTGATCAACTCCAAGTCTCTAACCGTGATAGGTAGATCGGTGTTATAGGAGTATTGGTGTAACAACTCCTTACACGGATCAGTCCAATTGGTGACCTTACGTGGTTTAATCGTGTTATACAACTTTATTACGATAGTGTCTAAAGTCCATGGGAAGATGATCCGGTAAGTGTCTTCTAGTATGTTTTTAAGAGTCATTGCTCCTAAGAAGTTGCGAACATGATGATGGGGATTCTTGGAACCTTGAAACTTGATATCAGGCATAGTGAACTTAGGGGGTAGCTTCATTTTGGGGATCGAAGTAAACCCCTTATGGTCAAAGTAGTGATTGCAGAACATGGATAACTCCCTTAACATTTGTTCTATCTTATCTATACTTGGATCGAGGCTTGGATTCATGTTTGGGATCTGGTTGGAGGAGATGGATCGGGTGGAGGTGGAAGACCTCCTCCTCTTAACCGTTCATCTTCCATATCTTTCTTACTATCAATCTACAATTATGAGGCAATCAAAGGTCGAAACCATTAAAATCGATGCGTCTCGGCAAAATTACGGCCAACACGAGCCATGTCGGTCGACACGGGTTGCTCGTGTCACTGTAGGAAAGCCGGTTCTTAACGGAAACAATGAAAACGGGTTCTCACAACGGACACAGCCCACCTGTGCTCAATGCAAAAGTGGTTGGGCAGGCTAACTTCCAACACGGGCCGTGTTCATGGACATTGGTGGCCCATGTTGGCTGCTGGAAGTGGAATCTTCGAGGGAACAAAGGAACGGCCGTTTTGACGGCAAGGCTGGACCGTGTTGGTCTCCTTAATGCTCGAAACACCCACTAGTCTCGGGAGTACTTGGTATTGGTGATCAAATCTATACAATCATCTCAAAACACCAAAACATAAACCTAAAACTAAAAATGGAGCATAAATACACTCCATTTAGCCGAATTTTCAATGAAAAGTATCAAAACACTTAAAAACTAGTGCATTTCATGCACATATTATCTAGCCTCCATTTTGGTTGAGGTTTCATTGAGCAGAGCAAGGATAGGAGATTGTTCCGGTATTCCGTTCATTAGAGGGGAATTCTTTTTATGTACTCGTCCTACGATGGAAAATAGACTAAACCGGTGTGGCGTGCACCGATGTATGTCGCACTCGTTGTGGACCGTGGGGCAGAACGTGGTGTAAAGTGGGGAGAAGATGTGTCAAACTTCTTATTCGTTCTAACCTTTTGGAGCTCGGATTTCGACGATACTCAATTGTAGTAGACTTCCCTATTCTGTAGCCTAAAGGATGATGCTTAGGACCATGTGAAAGAATACCACTTTTAGGAGGAAGTTGCTTAAGTGCAAGACCCAAAGGAGCTATGAATGCCTTTTATTTGGATGCACATAAAGAATGCAAAATAAATGAAGTGTATGTAATGATGCTATCACTTAATTTGGGTTGATTTTGTGATTTGGCTAATACATAACTGGAATGCATAAAATGTTTGTTCCTAATAAGAGATGAATTTATTTTGGCTAAATGCAAATGCAAAATGGAGTTACCTAATTTGAGATGGACTTTATTTTGGCTAAATAGAAATCCAAAATGGACTCACCTAATTTAAGATGAATTTTGTTTTAGCTAAATGAAAAATGAAAAAAGAAAAAATGGACTCACCTGATTTGAGATGAATTTTGTTTTTGCTAAATGTAAATGCATAATGGCAATACGAGAAAATAAAAAGGACAAAATCTAAAGATTAACTCGATCGAAGAGATAGAGGAGTCCCCGGTATGACCTTTCCGGACTCACTGGGGTTGATTGCCTAGACCGCCTAAACTAAGAAAGATTTTAGGATGACTCGGAAATGTAATTAATGGACCAACCTAAAAGGGAAAGGTAATTTTTAACTTTTGGCAAGAAATTTACATAATGGACCTACTCTAGGAAATTTATTATAATATTTTATTTGCACCCATGAAAGGGATAATCAGCACTCCTCACATATCCCAAAAGGCTCACAAGTAGATGATTAAATCTAAAAGCAATCATACACATCCAAACAAGAAGATGAAGAGACAAGGTGTCACCTAACAACCAAGAGTCTATGGCCGAAGTCGTGGCTGAGATGGTCGAAATAACCGAGAGTCGGATTAAGATAAATAAATCAAAAATAGGAATCACCAATCAATTTTAGTAATAAAAAACTAACAAAAATAAAATAAAGAAATACTCTCCCAATCTCGGTATGGGAAAACTAAGCTTAGAAGAGGTGAAAAATTGACTCCATCGATCCGGAATCGAGAATCGGATTCGGGGACGAGGATACGAAACGTAGGGATAAGCCCTTCCGTTCCGCCCGTCACACGACGAATTTTACTAGTTTGAGTAGTGAATTTAAATAACATACTAAACATAAGCACACAACATAACTAGATGTGAAAATAAAGCAACCAAAACATGCTAACAAAAGCAAATAAAAGTAAATATGAAAAGGGATAAACGAAAGTGATAAAGAAAGAAAATAAAAAGCAAAAAGAAACAAAAGCGAGAAATAAAAGTTACATCAGGCGGGAGTAATTAAATGCGATACAACTTTTCTCCACAATACGTAAAACAATAAAACATAAAATAAATAAACCATCACGAAGGCCGAATTGGTGCCCTTAGGCTGTCCCACTGTTGATCCGGATCTCGGATGTAGATCTATCGGTGTGACAATGGTGAATTGAGAGGGGCTTTTGTGAGTCTTTTGTGGGGATGGATAGAAAGATATGTGACTGATGGAGTTTTGAGATCGGATATGGGAATTATGGTGAAAGTAGGATGAAAAGAAACCAAGAGATCAAAATACGGACGAGTGTATTTAGTAGCTCTTAATTAGGTTGTAGCAACATTTAGCATATGTAATAGCCATATGCAAAATGAGAGCCTAAACTCTCTATTTAGAGGATTAGGTCACCAAATAACCTAGGGTTTGGATTTAATCAGCCAGTCCGAGCAAGGCATGAACCACCTAGAAAATCACTAAAAACTAGACCAAAAATCAAAGGATAGAACCGGATCCTAGGGTTGGCCCGCGCCAGCCGAACGATGTCATTTTGGTTCTCCGGGCTTCTTCTATGTTGCGGTGAGACTCTGGGCAAAACATAGAATTTTAGATGAACTGGTACCGGTGCACCGTGCGGGACATAAACAGCGTCCTTTTGAGGAATTAAGCTTCGTGTATCGGCTATACTATTTTGGAGCAAAATGCGGTGTTTTGATGCTTTTGATCATGAAATGCGACACCAAAGACGACATTGTTTTGATGTCTTCAACTCCGTGTCTAGGTTGGACGCCTGTGGTGAAATGCGGTGTTTTGAGCCCGGAAACTCTCTATATGCGGTGTCGAACTTCGTTGACTCTGGAGGTTTGACTCGGGCTTGTACCGTACGAAGGAATAAGAATTTTTGGACCGACCTAAGCTAAAAGGCTATTTATTTGGTGCTAAAGGGTTTTTGTGGTTTACCGGCTTTCATCACACCAATCAAATAACGTCCATGATCCAAATCCCGAAACAGGACTCGGGATTTCATCATGGGGTCGACAAAATAAAATACAAGAATAAAAGAGATAAGGTATGACACGTTTTAGGTGTCTACAACTATTAATATCTTAAGATGCTTTCTTGGTCCCATTAATTTACAAAACCTCGAAAAATGGTGAGCTTATGAGCTCCTCGAGCCAAGTGAATAACGCATATATTTCCATATGTTACACTTTGCACATTATCCGATTTACACACAAGCACATAAACAAGTAATGCAAATAACTTAAATCATAACATACGACTCATGGAGGGTGGTATATAGACACGAGACACACTTCGTGAATAGAATTGTAAATGCACATTTATCATGTTCTTAATATTTCATAAAATACACACTTATTTTATAAAATGCACGATTAAACAAACTCAGTCATACTTGTCTAATACAAAGTATGATTCGGAGACTCTTGTTTTCACTAAAGTCCCTAAACAAACTCTATTGTTAATTTATTCACTAAACTAACAATAGTTGTCCCATACTGAACCATGTCTTTTGGGCTCTTAGTCCTTACTCAAGTCCAAAAGAAAGCAAGGCCTACTAAGTTAGACTAATGAAAAACTCGACTATACCCCTATATTATGTGCAAAGAAATACACTTTCACATAGGCTTCCCATCATTATGGATGTAATGAATATTTATATTTTTACGATTTTCATATCATTCTTAGTCGAGTTCAACACATAGATCAATATCTTAATTATGTCATTGAGTTTCTTAATCTTAGGGAAATCCACTCATGAGTTATACAAGGGTCATAAAGACATCCTGGTTGATCGACTAAAACCATCACATGGTGGTTTTGGTCCCTGGTTGGTATCTTGTAATGGCTTAGGTTGATCCACGAGATTTTATTTATAACCCTTGTGTTTCATGATAGTTCCTTGTGTTGGTCATGAGTGGACTTCCCTTAGATTAAGAAACTCAATGATATAATTAAAATTCTGATCCATTTGTTGAACTATGACTAAGCATGATATGATATTTATAAGATTATAAATGTTTGCTAGATCCAAGATGATGGGAAACCTACGTGAAAGTGTGTTTTAATGCATATAAGATGTGGTTATAGTTTGTTTATTACTCTAACTTAGCAGACCTTGCTTTCTTTTGGACTCGAGTGAGGACTAAGAGCCCAGAAGACACGTGGTTCGTATGGGACAACTATGGTTAGATTAATGAATAAACTAATAGTGGATTCTGTTTAGGGAATTTAGTGAAAACGAGGCTCTCTGAATCGTACTTGTTAGATATGCGACAAGTATGGCTGAGTTAGTCTAATCATCCATTTATAACATATGTGTGTGTTTTGTGAAATATTAAGAGCATTATAAATGTAGAATGTACAATTCTACTTGTGATGTATGACTGTGTTTGTAAGTCAACTTATACGTGTTGCATGTTATGATTTAAGTTTTTTTATTACTTATTTATGTGAACCACGGCCCGCCTCCGTTAGGGGGATAGCCGGACCGCGTTTTCTCACCAAGCATCGACTCTCTCATTTTTGAAATTGAATTTGATTAATTTAAGGTGGATCTCTTATTAAGATGATTTTAGAATTATATTTTTTAAAATAGTTTTAGATGAGGGTTTGGTCGGCAATTTTTATTAACCATTTTATTTTAGAAATTAGTTTTAGAGAAGTCCGGAGATGTTATTTCGAAGTAAAAGAATTAGAAAACATACAAGAAATTCATTTTGCGGCAAAGCTTCGGACTCCGTAGTGAAAAGCCGCCTAGGCTAGGTGGTAAGCCCGGTTACCAGCCAACGCCCGCTAATGACTTCTTTGACTGGTAACTAGCGCCGGCCATCAACTGGCAAAGACAAAGGAATCAATCTCGATTAGATAGCTTAAGCTTCAAAAGTGACCTTTTTCCCAATTTTTTAACTTAAAATACTCGAGAGGCAATATTAAGAAAAAATGCCAAAAACAAAGGAGTTACGAGTCGGCTTTAAGTAAAAATACATAAATACTTGTCTAAATTCATTGTAAAAATTAAACTCAAAAAGGTTTTGAAAAGCGACTCTATTGGTCTTAAACCAATCATCCAAAGATACGATATAAGGAGCATTGCTCATCATTTCGGCCATCAACAAATGACCTCTACTAATCTAAATTGTGAGATAAAGTTATGTTAGATCAAATAGGCAACCAACATACAAATAACTAAATTTAAGCACTCAAAACATTCTTTGAAAGTGATAAATAAAACGGTAAAAAAGTAGTAAATAAAGCGATAAAAAAAGCCGAAATAAAATAAAAATCACATCGAGAGGGGATTAATTATGATACAACTTTAATCCATAATACGGAAGTGATAAATGAATTGAAATGAAATGAAACCGAACACAACAAACTCGAAAGAGGATGGACCTGCTAGTCTTGAGCCATGAACGGATTTTGGCAGTGTAATAGCAGGGGAACAACAAAACCAATGAAGCAAAGAAGGCCTTTTGTGTAGTTTTAGAAGGGGAAATTTGAATGGAGTGAATGGCACATGGAATAAAGAGAGTGTGGGAGATAGTGAGGGTGAGAAATTTTCAGGATATACGTGGGGTTAAGACCCCTATCTATAATAATTTTTAGGGTTGGAAAAACCCTAAAATTCACCTCCAACCGTTGGGTTTAGATTGAACTGGACTCCAATTTTACCGAAAAGGATAAAACAGAAAATCAAATATTTACTTGGCTAAAATGATGTCGTTTAAAGAGTCTTGGAAACAGGCGTCGGTTTGGATCCTGGTTGAGAGTTTGAACCTATCATGGGTTTGGCAAAAGAAAAGTTTGTGGGCCGGCCTAAGTAAAAATAGGCTGATTTTGAGATGTTGAATAGTTGTTTGTGGTTTACTTGGTTTTTATCACATTGTTTTCCAATCATGACCCGGTTTGGCAAATGGGACTGTAACGCCTCAAACCCATAATCACTGGTTTTAGACTAAGCAAGCCGCCAACCGATGATTAGTGCAGCGGAAAGTAGGTCGGGGCATTACGCCGCCCTTACCGGAGGAAAGGGCAAGGCTATAATAATAGATACATTTCTAACCCTAGGTTACACTTGCTTTGCCACTAACAACAAGTGTCTCATGATAAGGCATAAACTATAACTTGTATGAAGATTAAGCATAAGTATAGACTACGATCCAGTAAACTACGACAACGGCACTTAACCCTTGATACCCTAACTAGGTTGTCGCTGCGAGCCTCTAAGTCCTTAACGGACCTTTGCTTCAAATCTTCCACACCTTTACCTAAAACAAAACAAGAAAACATTTTCGAAATGTGAGTCGAAACTCAATACGTTCACTATCATGCAATAAAATAATAGTTATGAAGTAATTGAGTTGGGCGCATGCATTTTAATTCATTTGTAAATGAGGGGAGTGAATAATGTAAAATCGTTGCTGATTAATTATCCGAATGGATCCCTTTACGATCATCGGGTTTCCCTAAACGCATTGAGTTGGGCGCATGCATTTCAATTCATTTGTATAACCCGATGATCGTAAAGGGATCCATTCGATAATTAATCAGTAACAGCTTTACATTATTCACTCCCCTCATTTACAAATGAATTGAAATGCATGCGCCCAACTCAATTACTTCATAACTATTATTTTACCGCATGATAGTGAACGTATTGAGCTTCGGCTCACATTTCGAAAATGTTTTCTCGTTTTGTTTTAGGTAAAGGTGTGGAAGATTTGAAGCAAAGGTCTGTTAGGACTTAGAGGCTCGCAGCGACAACCTAGTTGAGGTATCAAGGGTTAAGTGTCGTTGTCGTAGTTTACTGATCGTAGTCTATACTTATGCTTAATCTTCGTACAAGTTATAGTTTATGCCTTATCATGAGACACTTGTTGTTAGTGGCAAAGCATGTGTAACCCAGGGTTAGAAATGTATCTATTGTTATAGCCTTACCCTTTCCTCCGGTAAGGGCGGCGTAATGCCCCGACCTACTTTCCACTCGCGCTAATCATCGGCTAGCGGCTTGCTTAGTCTAAAACCGGTGATTATGGGTTTGGGGCGTTATAGGGACTAAGATTTCATCACGAGGCTAACAAAGGCAAATAACTCAAATAAAAAGATAAGGATGATACATTTTCGGTGTTTGTAGTTAACACCCACTTTGACCGAGTTTGAAAGATGAAGGATTAAAGTAGATACTAAAGGGTACTTATCTCATTTATCCGGCGTCGCTGTGGATGCCAATTGTTTTGAGTGGTTAGAAATTTTCTCGTTACTTGACCGGACCTCGGACGACTTGGGGCTTGGACTTGAACGGAACATGCGTTTTAAAAACCGATTAAAGAGAATTACTAAAGCTTGATCGTCTCGTGATCTTAAGCTTGGCTAAATAATTCTATTGTACTAACATTCTATTAGTAAATAATCGGATGTACGAAAAGTTTGGTATTTTACTTTAATAATTAAGTTAAAAGAGACTGAAAAGTAAACTGGATAAAAGTTAAAATAGTGGGGCCCATGAGTCCACTTGCTTGTGTGCGCTATAGGAGCTGTCAGCCCCACTTTTAAGAATCGACGTCAATTGCAGGCTACGCTTCCTACCACATGCGGCTAAAACATGCCAACCTTGGGACCCGGCGCCAGTCGGCTTTTGGCAAGTGCCCGGTCGAGGAGCGTTCTTGCAGCCGATCGGAAAATTGCTTAGACTTTTGCTTTATATTTGCCAAGTAGTCGATTGTGCCTATAGAACGAGAGGCTTGGAAGCTCATTTTGCACAATTCCTCTTCTCGCTTCTTCTTGCTTATTCTTGATCTTGCTCTCTTGCTTGTTCGGAAAACTAGTGTGGTCTTGTTAAAAATCCTTAAAATATGTCTTAAAGATGTCCTCATCCCGAGAGAAGAACACGGGTCGAGAAGTTAACTCATGATTTATTCATGGAAAAGGAATGGCATCCACAACATGAATGGAATCCAACTAACTCTGCTGGTGGAGGCTGAAAGGCATGTCTCTTCATTAGCGATCTCCGATGCAATAATTATGTCAACTTGAATTTCTTCTATTACAAGTTAGTTTGGCACTTAAGTGAGATGCTTCAAATCCTTTATTTTTTTTGTAAGGTGACACCATTAGGAGTATTTGGGTTGTTAAGAAGTTCTTTGACACCTTCAGAGAGTGAGACCACTTGTGGAACCAAAATTTAACAATTGTCATGTTTAGTCTACTTTAAACTACTTTAAGTCATTTGTGCGATCTCACCGAACGAGGTATCACTCGGGCTATTAGCGATCCCACTAACATATTTCATCTCCCAATTGGGGAAATGAAATCTTCACAAAAACTAAGATTTCACGAGTCCTCAAGGGTTTGGATTTTTCGACGAACACTTAGTATAGGACCGAAATCTTAACAAAAATCGAGATTATCTTCATCACCTCTTCGGTTTGATTACTCTTCGATTTTCCCAAACCAACTATTTTAAGTATTTTATTCTCTTTTCTACTTTCATCGATGTCGAGTTGTGGGCTCAATGCAACCCACAACAACAAGCCCGTACCATGATTGCTCTTATGTTAAGCATGTCTATCTTTTCCAACCAAGGGTCCAAAGTCCACCTTCATTACATAATCAATTTAGTAGACTTAGATCGGATAAAAGACCTCAATTGGACTGTGCTTGCATATACTTGCTTAATAAGGGGCTTACATGCTCGGGGTCCAACGTATTACTCTCGAGAAAGATTCCATTACCTTTATGCCTTTGTCCGACTTACAGAGGATCATTGATGTTTACTCTATTCCTCTTAGCCCTTTTACTTTTATCTTATATGGATAAAACATTTACTTGTGTGGTAAATTTGCATCCGTGGATGATGAATTGTTAAGTCGTATTTTGCACGTAATTTTAGTAGTTATTTAGTTTATATTATATAGTTTAATTTATCTAATTTATCCTATTTTGTCTATTTATAGATAATTATCAAATAAGTGCGGAAGAAAAGAAAAGATGTTAAAAGCAGATTTTTAGCCACCGACAAGCGTTCAAAAAAGACATGAAGGCGGTCCATAAAAATAATGTGTCATAAAATATTTATTTTATGACATTATATTTTTTAATTCTTAATTTAAAGAGGAGAGGGAAGATAATCACTTCTAAACCTATTAGGACTCTTCCTTAGAGTTAGACGAGAAGAAAGAGGAACAAAACCTATAACTTCAGTAGCTATTTAATAGCTAAAAAGCCTTACGAAAGACCGCTCGTGCTGGCCGCCCATCACCTCTTGGCTGCCCATCAACGCAGCCCTTGCTGCCCCCTCTCGGTTACCCCCTCTTGCTGGCAGCCTATCACGTTCCCCCTCTTGGCTGCTCATTCTTTGCTCACGCTGGCCATTCCTTCGCTACCCACACAAGCAGCCGCCCACACACCTTGCTGCCCACTTTCAATTCCTCTTTGCCACCTCTTGCTTACCTCTCTACCCCATCATCATCTCTCCTCTTTATCATAATCATCATCAACTCTCCATCATCACCTTCTTGATCATCACCATGGCAACGAATATTATGGTAGTAATTTTACTATTGTAACTTTTATTTTAAAGACTATTTTTATTTTTAGTTTAATATTAAAGATGATATTTTTATTTAGTTTATGTGTTTTAAATTACATTATGTTTGAGTAGTTTTTCTTATACTTAGTATAATCTATTTGAAATCATGTTAAATTATTTATTTTGAAACAAAGTTTCGATCCATGATTCTATGATAATTTGATTTTAGTGTTTATGATTTTATGTCTAATTAATTAGAGTGCACACTAATTAGTTTTATATAAATTCATATGATAGTTTAAATGGTTTAAGTACATAATTGCTTGATCTTTTAGACATAAGTATCACCCTAGTTAATCATGGATGGCTCATACCCATCTCTTTTAATTAGGAAATTATCATAGATCCTTCTTAAATCAATTTGCTAGTAGATTGGTTATTAGGTGCTAGATGATGTTTTTCTATTACTTAATGCTCTAATTTGATTAAATTCCAGTGCTAGTGCTAGGATTATCAATATTAGTAGGGTTTATATTAGGGTTAGGCCTAAGTAAACTAATAACTAAGGAAAAACGGGGAAGATTCGCTAGTGGTTGTCTTCTACAGTTTAGCTCATGCGTAAATCAATTTGTTTGTTAATGATAAATAATAATTTGCATGGTAGATATAGACTATACTAAGTGTTTTTATAAATTTGATATCTTTGATAATTATTTGTTTGCTTTTTAGTTATTTTCTTTAGTTTGTCAATTTTCATTTATAAATTTATAGTCTTTTATTATCAATTTCATTATCCCCCTCAAGATCAGTATTTTAGGTTAGTTTTAGTAATTTTATTTTAATTTAATTTTGAGTCTTTATATATTTTAATTTTCAGATTATTTTTCTGTCAGTTTTTATTATTTTTAAGTCAATTTGTTAGAAATTAGTTTAAAAATAGTTTCTTTTATTATTTTTCGTGTTTTATTTTATTTTAGGGTTTAGATTGAGTCCTAGTTTTATGTGATTAAATTTTAGAATTTTTGGAATTAATTTGATAATTTTTCATATTTAATTCTTGAATTTAATTATCTGTAGGTTTTTAGTTAAATAAATTCGTAACTTCGGTTTTAAATTTTATTTTTATATTTTTAGGGTCTGATTAGGTCTAGAAAATTAGTGTTAATATTCTAGGTAAGTTTAGTATTTATTTTCGTAATTAATTTAGTGCAGAATTTTACTTATTTAATTTTCTGTTTTAGAATTTGTTTATTTTCTGCTTTAGTTTTCTGTTTTAATTATTCTAAAAAAATATAAAAAATATTTCTGGGTTATTATAGTTTTCTTATTATATATAAATTATTTATTTAGTTGTTAGATAATTTTCTATGATTTTTAGTTATTGATTTTAATTTATATTTTTTATTTTGTTTTTAAGAGTAGTGAATTGAATTAGATTTAAGCTTACATATTTATTATATCTTTCCTCGTAGATTCGATCCCTACTTTCCTATGCTATATTCTTAATTATAAGCCTAAGTAGTAGTTTAATTTGTAGCCGTACGACAAGCTAACATGAATATTTTCCTCGGCTTCCACTCGCTTCAACGATTCACCAAGCGTTTCCAACAACAATTGCATGGGTGAAGGTCTACCTTGCTGAACCGAAAGTAGTCGGGCTTGCATACCGAAGGTTTGCTCGGGAGAGTCCGAGTCACCCTAGAGGGGGTGAATAGGGTGATAAAAAATTCTCTGCGAAAGCACACACCTTTTGACGAGAGAAGAGTCAAAGACAGATTCCGAGTCTAAGCAAGGGGTCGGAAAATATTGGACTCGGAATGTAATGAATCGTAGTAAACACGTTCAGCAGGGCTGTCCGAGTCTAGAATGAACTCAGAAATAGAACACGGAGAATTTACGTGGAAACCCTCCTGGGGCAGAAAACCACGGCCCGTGTCAATCCAGCACACGAAGTCAAATCCACTATTTTGAGTCCACAAAATACCGTGAACTTCACGTAACCCGAGTTGCTCCCTTAGACAACTCTATACAAGTTTTCCTAGACTCGAAATTCCCTTATCCGATCTAGTACTTCCTAGCTGAGATAACCCTTACAGCTAGGGACAACTAAGCTGAGATAACCCTTACAGCTTAGTCAAGGGACCTTACAAAGAATGTAAGAAGTGTTTGTAATCGAGTACAAGACCTTACAACTCGTAAAGTAATGAATTACAGAGTAGGAGTTGTAAGTTGAAGATTGAAAGTAAATACAATAACTTTGTTCAAGTTGGAGTATTGACAATATGTTCGGCTATCTTCAAGTCTTGTGAAGTGGCTTCCATTTATAGATGACCAGGCAGAGTAGCCGTTATCTTCATCTCGCTGACCGAGAGTCTTCAGTGACCGTTGTGAAAGGCTTTCCGAGTCACTCGTAAAGTATCCGTTGAAATATGAACGTTGGACAACGGTTTAACTCTCTTGGAAGTCCCAAAACCATCGGTTGTGTCTTGAAAAATGAGGTGGAAACCACCGTTAGGCTTGGCGTTCCAGCTTTTCGGATATGGAAGCGCACAGCTTCGACACAATCTTCTCGGGACTAGAGCGAGGACGGTGAAAAGCCATATCTCGCTGGTGATTTGACGTTCGAAGCCGGCTACTTTTGTAGTTTGAAAAGATATCCTCGATTGAATAACCTACAAAAGTAAAACACCTTCGGTTCTCAAAGTATAAAATACTTTGGTCCAAGGTTAGACACGGATAATAATATAATCATGATAATTAACCAACAGATTATCTCGAGTCGAAAAGAAATGGAACTTTCGAGTCTAATATCCATGATACTCGGAATTCCATATGACTTAGTCTTAGGTAAAGAATCAAGTTCCATAACGAATATCGAGTGGGAAATACTTGATGTAGACTAAGCACGAAAAGAACTGCGAATGCCGACATTGCAAACAATAGAGTAGATAATCACAAGTCGATTCCGAGTGAGAGTGGACTCGGAATAAAGAACAAGTTTTCGAGTCGCTAACTGAAAGCGATTAAAGAGATAAGTGAAGGCCGAATCGCATAGAAAAGATACTATTTCACTCAAGTAAGTTTCTAAGACACAGAGAATGCCTTGGAATCAAAACTCTATATGAATGACATCGTTATACCCGATTCCTTTTGCATGACTCGGAAAGATATAGAATAGTGTCCGAGTCTTCACATACTTACATCCTACTCTTAATAAAGTTTCTACGGTATGCTTCTTTTGAATTTTAGATTTCAGACTAGTATAGTCAAAATGTTAGCTATTTTACAACTTCTAATTCTACCCTAGCCCACTGTCTAGTGTGGAATGTGGTTTGCGCCAGTGGTGGAGCTAGCGCTGGCCAAAAGTCGTGCCTGGTTGTCTCTGCTCGGCCACCTAAGCTTATTATCCTTTACTTAATGCTTGTGGGCTAAATTCTTATGCTTTAGGCGCAGGCCAATTTTCACCCTTGGTGTCGAAATCAACTTCCTTCACGATTCTAAGTTGCGAAGGACCTAAGTGAGATGTGGGTTCTTTTTAAGACCATTTGATTTCTGTTTGTACCTCGACGAGCAGGCTACACCCCAAATCCAAGTACAATACACCCTAAATCGAGTACAATACATGGCCACCTTTCATTTTGAAGGATCCGCCTCAAAACATGTTCTACCTCTATAAAGTTACACAAGAAGAGCATGAGGGGATTGTAAGTTGTTATCCTTACACACATTTTCTATACCCAATTTTTACTTATCCTCCCTATTTGGGAAGGGTTATCACCCGAATACTAAGTTTAAGTCTCTTGTTATTTAGATTTATTTCTTCTATGAAAATTAACCTTGTGTAATATAGGCACTCGCGGGCGATATTATATTCTTGGGCTCGAAATTGACATTTCTCTACCCAAAGAGCCCCTAGACATAGTCAAAATTTTGGAGATCCTTGAGTCGAGTGTGTACCCATCCATTCCTAAGGAACTTGAAAGGGGTAAAGTATTGTGCTCTTTATTTTAGTTGTATGATAAAATGCATGTTCTAACATGCCAATGCTTTTCAGTATGACCTTGAGCATTCCCGGACAATTTCCATATGATTCGAATTTACTTTTCATGCGTGTAAAGATCTTTTTATTGGTCGTGCATTTCATTCATCTTGAGTAAGACTAGTTAGTTGAAGTGCTAACACTTGAGTTCTTAGTCTTTATGCTAATACTCTTGTATCCTTTTTGGATCGATTGCTCTAAGTGTCCTACGGCGGGTTTCCTTGGTGGTTCGGAGATTTATATAGAGATGTCTAATCAACCCTAAACATCGTCGGATGACATTTACGTGGCATGTGCTTCACGAAGTAAATCCCAGCGTTCTCGCAATTAGAGCACTTCGAAGCTGTGCTGAGGTCATCCGGATCAAGGCCTAGCTCGTCCAGTGCTGGGCCTAGCTCTTCTAGAACCGGCATCGATGTTATGCCTTTGCAATTTCTTAACCTATATGGTAGGCCTTGATCTTCATGAACATCCTATAGCGAGGCATTAACATGAGGCCTCACAACAAGCCGAGGATTTTTAAGTTAGCTCTTCTCATTTGATGATAGATAGGCGAGTTTTGATGGCTCTTGCAGAGCATATGGGAAACTATCTCTTGCGGAGGATATGGGAAACTATCTCTTCGAAGATGCAAACGATAATGATGATGGCGATGATTGAATAAACTCTTGTAGGGTGCTTTTGTTATTTTATGTATTTTGTACTATGATTGGGCTTTATGCAAGAAGATAAATGCAAAACTTGATCTAAAATGCTTTCTTTCTTTATTTATATGAGGTGAAAAATTTTCAAAGCCAAAATGCGAAAAGTTATACTATCCCCCTTTCCCCAAAAGAAAATAATAAAAAGGAAAAATGGAAATGATAAGTAATAGCACGGTCCTATGTAACTGGACCAGAAGCGTAAAAGAAACGGCTTGAAAAGCGAAAAGTTGGCTCAAAGCGTTAAGCTTCAGCACGAAGTGCACCAACAAACCGGTCAAAATGATGGTGCTTGTCAACGGGCTCGGCCCAATGGCTGCACCGACGTGAGTGGCAACGCAATGAAAGGCTAAACAATTCCTAAAAATAATTAATAGAGGTCACGATGATCTTAATTAGAACACAACCGAGAAAGCCTAATCGAAGTTCCCTAAACAAGTTACATTCCTAGAAATGTCCACATCTAAACTCATGAACTTCATGATTGAGCTAATCCGATGGATGCACGAAATTGGGGAGGTAAAAACGATCGATCTGTCTATTTATGGATTGAATACGCTTTTAGGTATTAGGTAGGTGAGGATCCACTAAACCCTTCCGAGCGTGATGGTATCCTTACGGGAACATGCCAATGCACGTCTTCAAGCTTGGGGACAAGGAGTTATCCCAGCTGCTCGAAGAGTTTGATGCTATACTTTGTTGCACCAGTCAAACTAGGCTAGTTATTCCCACATCATCGAGCAACACGGCGGGATCCTACAAGCAAGCTGCTAGGCTTGTACAAAAAGGATCTAGAGTTGATCATAATCGGGAATGAGGTCAACTTGGCCAACCTCCTGCTGCATTTTCGTCCCATATGGGTCAAGGCCGGTGCGCATCTTGAATCATTGATCTATTATTATGTGTTTGATTGGTGGCTTCCTACTGGTGGAAGGCCATAGGGATAGTGCTCCTGCTGCATTGCGAATGTTGTAGAGCGGTTGGAAGGATACCATTTCTCGACCTCATTGATTCTCGTTGAAACCTTTTTGGGTTTAATACAAATTTGGGAGAATCTGGTGCCGGTCGACGGCATTTCAACGCAGCATTGGTTGACATTTTTTTGCTTACTCTTGTTGGATCGCTAACTAGATCCGGTTAGACTGTGCAAGATACATATTTTTTCTAATGTTTTGCATCTGTTTTGTACAGATCTAGCTAGTGGAGCACCTGAGTTTGGTTTTAACACCTGCTAGGGACGATGCGTACTTAGCAACACGGTTACGTAAGAGGCTTTTGCATGAAGAATTGATTGAGTAGTTAACTGCTGGGTGGAAGGTGTGGTTGGATGTCATTCCTCTATGTGCATCAAACACCGACATCCGACCCAATTCAAGACTCATTCTATAAGTTACCCGTATGTGTGGCTATTAGGGTTTGCATACAGCACGCATTACTTCCCATACCATGTTATGGGGAAAATTGGTTGGGTGCAAGACATTCCCTACATGGATGTGTGTACCACTAGGTTCATGGTTCAAGCCTAGCAGCAATAGCCGAGTTCGGTCTTGGAGTGAGTACTAGATAAACTTGCCACAATTGGCAAAGCCTAAGGAAGAGCGCTCTAAATATATCTCCGAGTTTTATCCGGAGTGGATGAGGGATGCCGACACTATGATGCATAGGGACACTAAGGGCTAGAGAACGAGAACAAAGGAGGGATGCTCCTACATCCGCATCCTTCCGGATTCGTGAGGTAGATCCCCAAGTTAATGAGGAAGCTCACAGGAGATAAGATGAGGCTAAAAACAAAAAGGAAAGATGGAGAATCGAGCAAGTGCGAAGCGAACCTAAGGAGATGCCACGGAGTCTAGTGACGGAAAGAAAGTCAAGACCAACTAGGGCCTAGTAAATAGGAATGTTTTTTTTTTAATTATTGAATTTTGTTTTACCTCGTAGGATTTATTTTTAAGGCATGTTCTTGCTTTTCTCTTAGCTATGTATCGGGATAAGTAGTAGGCTTATCCCTATTATTCATAAAGTAAAACGCAAGTATTATGCTTACTCTTGTGCTTTATTTGATTTTAATCTCTCACTAGAAAAAGAAAATCAAATGAGCCACCTTTAAATTAGTAATAAACTCATCTAAAATAATAACAAAACCATCTGAAACGTGGACCGTCCGAAAAAGAATCACACGAAAAAAATAACACGAAGTCTGCTGGACTAGGCATGGGCCGACTTTGGCTGAAATCCAGCCTAGTGTAGGCCTAGCTCGGTTATATGCCTAATCTACTTAGTTTGGCGCAAAATATAATATTTTTTAATCTATTCTACATTCGTATACTTGAAATAACTCTTCACCATCTAAATAATTCAATTTAAACACTCCTCCTAACAAGATTTGATTGAGGATATATTTAGGCATGAATTTTCCTCTCGGATCTTGTATAGGTGCTTTAATTTCCTTAATGACCATATAACCTAATTTCAAGTTACGAGGTTAGACTTTTTTGTTAAATGCCATTAATACACATGATTGGTATGTTTGGACATTGTGTAGAGCACGTAGACGTCGTTTATCTAACAGGACCAACTCTTCATACATCACTTTTACCAAGTCTACTTCTAGGATTCGACTCTTAGCTATATGATCCTTAATGAGGGGATGTAAATCTCGATTAGAAGGGTTGCTTGTCATGCCATAAACTAAGGAGTACGGAGTTGCTCCCGTAGAAGTCCTATTTGAAGTTTGATAACCCCACCAAGAAAATGATCATTTATCGAGGCCAATCCTTATAGCTGATAGCCATAGTTTCTATTATCTTATAGATATTCTTATTGGCTGCCTCAACTACTCCATTTGTGTGAGGGCGATAGGGTGAAGACTTATGATGTTGGATTCTATACTTCTCCGGTTAGTCTACTACCTCCTTCTTAAAGTGAGTTCTATGGTCACTCATTAACTCATGCGATACTTGTAGCAATAGATAATATTATCGAGTCAAAAACTTGGCTACGTGCTTTAACATAATGGTAGCGCAGGATGCAACTTTGACCCACTTGGTGAAGTAGTCAATTGCTACTAGGATAAATTCGTGGCCTTCGTTTCCTTTAGGAGTCACTTTACTTGGTAATGTCTATTCCCAAGTCGAGAATACCCAAGGTGATGCAAGTTGATTAGAAAAAGGGTGGATGATTACGTAGAATTTGCATATATTTGATACTTATGGCATCTTTTGATAAAATCATAACAGTTTGCTTCTATAGTCGACCAATAATAAGCTAGTCTCTGAATTTTCCGAATAAACATTTGTACATGCATGTGAGGTCCGCACTCACCACCACAAACGTCGGACATTATATGCTCGCTTCTTGTTAGTTGACACAAAGTAAGCTAATCTTATGTCGGTTTTCTTGTATAGTTGTCATTGACTTATAAAATATTAGGCGATTAGCATGAAAATGGCTCACTGATCTCTAGAAGTGGAGTCCAGTTGGTATTCCTGGATCTCTAGATAATAGTAAATATCAAAGTACCAACTGGTTTGGTCGGTAGTAAACACTTCCTATGTGTAGACATGTGCAAGTTGACTTCTCCATTCTATACTAATAGGAATTTAGTGAATTCCACTAGGAATATTTATCATAGATGCTAGTTTGGCTAATGCATCTCCAAAATGATTATCGTCCCTAGGAACCACTTTTAACTACAGTTCAAAATGACTTTTAACTATGGTTATTAGGCTATGTGTATGTGGCCGTAATTGTATACGGGCATCTTTTACTATTGTTCAAAATCGCGAGTAAAAACATCCCTATGACGATGACTCTTTAAGAGAACCTTCGTCATATGGGACCTATAACGACGGTTCTTCAAGAGAACCGTCATCATAGGTCTGAATTTTTTAAATAATTTTTATTATGTTTGCTTGTCCCATGTACAATACAAAATAACAATATATACAACCATTTACGAATTCTTTTAGGTATATACAAACCATAATCCAACAGACCTTGACTAGAATGTATACAAACCAAGTAGATTCATCACACATTTGTATATGGTACATGTAAAAAGACAATGTAAACATATATATTCCTATGTAAATATATACCTATGTAATTGTACACCTATGTACATATATACCTACAACTGTATGGCTATTAAAATCACAAACTTGACCAATCAAATAATGAAGAATAAGTGTAAATATATACCTATGTCTTTATACGTTTATATACAAACTTTGCCGAACCTTGTCTTAACTCGTTAAGCACATCATCTGTATAGGGAGTGGGAGGCATCGTTTGCAGGAAATATTGTGACCAATGTTGTAAAAGATATATTAATTAATTAGGTCAAGTGCAAATGTTAATCAAGCTAAAAAACAACATTAAAAAAATTTAATTTTTTCATAATTGAATACAAATGCAAGCTGCAAGTACCTCTTTGGGAGTAGATTCATTTACATCGAGCTTGGTCACAATCTCTTTCAGGTACTTGGAGAGCACGAAGCCGCACTCCACGCTCCTCGGTTGTTTATAGCACTCGTATTAAGTAAAATGGATTACCAACACAATTTGAATTAATTAGTACGTACAATATGTAGCTAGCAAGAATGACATGAAAATAATTAAAACAGACTCTAAGCAAGAGAACTTCACTATTACGTAAATAACTTGTGGGTTTGGTTTAGCACGTAAGCCTCTCAAGCCTCCCCTATAATAATAATTTGCTAAAGCACTATTTTTCAATTGGAAAAATAAAATTTAAATTAGACATACAATTGAAAAGAATACTAATTAACAAAAAAACATAACACGATTAAGGTATGAAATCACATGTCGAGTATGTTCTTGATATATTTCTTCACGGTATTACCCGGAGGATCAAGCCGATACGCGACATTGTCCCTTGGAAATATGGCAGCAAGCATCCAATGTTGGCTACATTGACATAAATAACACATTTATAATTATGTAGAACACCATAAAAACTTAAATTGTATGTTTCATCACACTTACCCCTTAATGAACGGCGCCAAGAAAAATTTTTGGAGTTCGCATTATGGAATTGGGGTTGAGAAACTGGACCAGCTTGTTTCCCATCTAATGCAACCACCTTACATATTAATTGTATGTAGTTAGAAATTAAATTAATAGTTAAAGTAAAAAACTTATGAATATAATAACTCACATAATGCCAATCATAATAGCGGATGCGTCGATCTCCTACACCTCCAAAAATTGCAGTATGTTCTCCGGGAAGACAACGAAGGTCATGTCCTCATTGTCCCCTTTACATTACCCAAACACTTGACATGGCGCGCTGAATGAGAGCGATGTATCTACTGACAAAGTCTTCACATAACTTTGCAGAGTAGCACACCAATCCATGTGGGACTCCTCAAAGGATACGAGCGGAGACTTCTTCGGACTACGAATGGGCACCGCTAAATACTTGCTTATGCCAACCGAGGGAGATGGAGTGCCCTCAATCCCACTCTCGGATCTGTCCACGATATCTTAGTGAATAATCAATACAAAAATTGGAAATATATATACGTGCTATTAACAACGACTAAATCTAATATTTTAAAAAATGAAATACCGTAGAGAGGATGATCAAACTCTTGGGCCAACGAAGAAAAGTGTTGACTGCGTCGTCAGTCGTGTGGAGGTCCGGTGTCGGATCGGCAACTCACACTCACCTTTCCCGTGCATGACCTCTTTAACACTCACCCTCACCTCATTACCTAGAAGGGGTGTCCCGTGAATGACTATATCCGACCTCCTTAGAAAAACAACACCTTATGCCATAACATGCTCTAGGGGAGTGTCATGAGAAGCTAGCTTGCACTTCGTCGATTGCATAAGAATAAGCATAACAATTACAATGGTGGGATAACTTTTGATATAGAAGTTAAACTACCAAAAAATCCTAAAAATAAACAGACAGAGTTTCCCCTTAAAAGTAAACATTTTCTCGGGATAACGACCCTCATCCGAAACAACGAAACATACAATAAGCAATTACTCAATGGCCACACGCTGGAGTTCCACAACAACCACACAATATACACCATTCATTCAATAAGATTATACACCAATTAGTCAAAATAGACACATGCATGTAAATACCGACACTCATCCGAAACAACAAAAACATACTATAAGTAATTACTAAATGGCCACAAGCCGGAGTTCCACAACAACCACACAATATACACCATTCATTCAACAAGATTATACACCAATTAGTCAAAATATAACATGCATGTAAATATAATTAGGTTGCAAAATCTGAATTACCTTCACCATAATTTCGAACTGGTCTACGGGTAAGCTCGCGTTCGTGTTCGCGCTCGCTGGTGTGTAGGATGATAATGGACGTAAATCATTTAAGTTGTTAGGTACCAGCATACCCATGTTGATGAACTACGCCCTCATCTCTTCCATTTGTGCAGCCAATATTTGGGACATTTTGGACTTTTAGGATAGCATTTGACCTTCATTTTGGGCCATTTGGGCCTCTATATGTGCTTGGCTAGAAGAGACGAAACGCTTCTTCCTAGCCCCAAAATGCTTAACTATCCCCACCGTCCCATCGACAGCTCAAACACGATCAGGATTCTCATCTCTTTGCAGAGCCATGGCTAGCTTGTCCCTCCTCCCGGTGGTGTTAGCGACTTCGAAGTTGATGTCCGTGACAAAGACTCCTATAAGAAGGAAAAAAATTATCATTTGACAATTCACAAATATTAAAACCGATAAGTCCTCAAAATAAATAAAGGAAATAGTAAAAAAATTCATGAGTCACCTGCACAATAGATTCTACTTCGGTCATAGTGAAGGTTCTATCTTTCTTCTTTCTTCCTTTGACCCACGACTCGTCCCTTTCAATAGTGAGCTGCAAAGTATCTATGATGGAACCTTCACTAGATGTGCTTTGAAGTTGTTCAAGCTTTTGCTTGTACAACCTTTCCTCCAAATTCGCGTACCCCGCATGAGACATTACATGAGGATACGCATTGCTCTTAATCCTCTTCCGGTTGGCTTGACCTATCACTTGCGCAAGTAATTAAGAAAACGAAACCATCGAGTACATAAGACTTAAATCTAAAAACGATAACAAATGATGATGAATTATCATATATTCCGGAGAGGAGACATATACTTCAAACGTCCTCTAGTCCTCCTCGGTGATGAAGTTGAAGACCTCCTAGGGTCTACCTTCTGCCTTTATATGCTTTGTTTTATAGACCCATATAGCAGCAATGCAAGATTTGAAGTTTCTAAACTTTTACGTCGCCGACATAAGGGTCTTGTGTTTCATCAACGGGATCTCGGATTCATTAACGTTCAAGAAGAACGTTTTCGAAACACAAGAACGACATGCATTACTATATATATATATATATATTAAGCATTTACAATAAGTTACAATACTAAGTTAGTTACAATACTAAGTTGAGGTGTAGTGCATTTACCCGAATATCATTCTAAAGGTTGTCCTTAATAGAATTGGGGACTGCGGCCTAATTTACGTAGTTGATGTTCACTATGTACGGGTTGTCGTACCAACATAGCTCATAAAGTAAGCTTTCTAATCACCTACAACATTTTCGTGCCTATCAAATTCGACCCGTGTAAGGAGAGTTAGATTGTCTCTACTCCAAACCAACTTCTCCTTGTTCATCATTGTTCGTCCCCTCGATTTTTTGTACATTTGGAAGAATTCATTTTATACTGCAAGCAATTATACAACTCTTGATAAATAACATGTACAATAATTTTTAGCATGCATATCTAATACACGTGCGACAGGAAATTAGCACGGAGTGTTTCGGACGAAAGCACGAAGTTGGGTTGGGTACCCGACCAACACGGGCTGACCATGTTGGCTAGCACAACCCGTGCTGGCCCCAAATGTCATTGCATGCCTCAAATGTCATTGCAATCAAGTAATTTTATCCCTCGACTATCCCATAACAATTACTCAAGACGAATTAATATTCCAAATGTCATTGCATACTTCAAAATACAGATTTAAACAACTAAAATTATGCAAAAATCAAGTAATTTCAGCTTGGCTACCTTACATACAAAAAACCAAAACAACAAAATCACTGAATTTTCAACCATGAATATGCAAAACCTCAACAAAAAGTTTTGGTACTACAAGCCATTCACTCATGGTTTTTTCTTTTTTTTTTTTTTTGTCTTTTTCATCCATGAATATTCTACTTTTCATAAAGCATGCCACGTAAGAGAGGGAGACATGAGTTATATACCAGCCGCCAAGAGTGAGAGAGAAGGGAGCAGCAACAACGACAATGAGAGTGGGCAGTGAGAGACACAAACAGAGAGTGGAGACAATAGAGAGAGACGAGAGCAATGGGAGTGAGCACGCCGAAAACCACCGTCAATGCCGAGGACACAACGAGAGACAAGAGAGGTCAAAGCAACTGGAAGCTGTATCGACGGTAGCGAGACCGAGTGAAGTGAGAGTGAGTGGAGGGACTGAAAGTGAGAGTGAGAGTAGGTGAGGGTTTTTTGTGTGAATACATTTAACGACGCTTCAAAGAAAGAACCTTCATCATATGTCATCGGTGATGATTGTTCTTTCAATGAACTGTCGTTAAAAGTTTACTTTCCACTTTTAACGACAATTCTTTCATTGAACCATCATTATATGTGCATTAATAGCCTTTTTTTTACAAAGCTGCCACCGTATCATTTTTTTATAACG
Source organism: Talinum fruticosum (assembly GCA_021018815.1). Lineage (NCBI taxonomy): Eukaryota > Viridiplantae > Streptophyta > Magnoliopsida > Caryophyllales > Talinaceae > Talinum > Talinum fruticosum. The sequence continues at coordinate 3,781,080 of JAITYX010000010.1, read as the reverse complement.
GTTTTTCATTATAACCGTTGTTAAAGACCCGTCGTTAAATGTACATCCTATAGTATTGCTTGGTAAGGTGCCAAGGCTTCACTTCGTACCTTCCATTTATGCAAGATCCGATTAATGATCGGACTCTAGTCACCGTAAACTCTTATGTTCTTGGCCCTTATTTCTATTGTTGGTGACCTCGAAATCAAGCTTAATCGAGATAGGAGAATGTGCTTCTTCAAGTGAGACTAAGAGAATTCCTCCCCGAATCGCTTCTAATTGGAAGTGCCATGTACCGAATGGGTTAGCATGTAGTGTATGAGCTTTTTAGTGGCCCAAAGTAAAGCTAAGGATGTTTTCTCTAGGGGCGCATACAAATTTTTATACTCTAAGAATTTCTTTCTTATGTAGCGCACAACATGGTCTTCTTTCACATCCCATTGAGCTAGCATGGCTCCCATTGTAGTCTCTATGGTGGGGAGATGCAAAAGCGAGTGGTTTCCTAGGTTGTGGTGGAACTAAAATAGATGGATTGGCCGAGTACATTTTTACCTTCTCAAATGTTGTTTGGCACTCTTTATCCCAGATTGGCTTGGCTCTTTTCTTGAGCTTCTTGAATATCGATTCGCATAGCATAGTTAGTTTTGATATGAAACGACTAATGTATTGCAAACGTTCAATGAAACCCTGTACCTCCTTCTCGGTCTTTGGTTGTGGCATCTCCTGAATAGCTTTGATCTTGGATGGATTAACCTCAATTTCTCCAAGACCTACTACTAACCTAATAGCTTGCCTGAAGTTACCCCAAAGGAGCATTTATGAGGGTTAAGGCGCATATTGTATTTTCGTAGTCTATCAAAGAATCTCCTAAGGTTAGGTAAATGCTTGACCCTATCTTTGGACTTGATCATCATATCATTAACATAAACCTCAACTTCCTTGTGAATCATGTCATGCAGCAAGTTCATGTCTATCCTCTAATACATCGCTCCAACGGTTTTCAACCCAAATGGCATTACTATGTAACGAGTATGTCCCGTATTGAGTGATGAATGTTGTCTTTTCCATATCCTCCTCTCGCCATCTTAACCTAGTTATAGTCGGCGGAGCCATCCACAAAGGAAGGTAAGGCATGGCATGTCGTATTATCGAACAATACATCTATGTGGGGTAGAGGAAAGTCATCTTTGGGGGCTAGCCTTATTCAAATCCTTGAAGTTGACACACATATGAACCCTTCCATTTTTCTTCGAGACCGATACGACGTTTGCTACCCACTACGAGTAGTGCACTACTCTAACGAATCTGATATCTAATCGCCTATGGAACTCCTCTTTTATCTTCAAAGCCAACTCACGTTTTATCCTCTCGAAGCTTCTACTTAATTGGCTTAGCATCTTCGTAAAGTTGAATTTTATGTTCTGCTACACTAGGATCTATTTGTGGCATATCACTCGTATGACTAAGCAAAGACATCCATAAACTCTACTAGGAGTGAAGAAAGGTGCTTCGCTCTTCCGGACTTAAAGTTTTCCCAATCTTAACTTCTTGAGGTTGGTATGAAAATCCCAAGTTGATGGTGATTGTATCATCTATAATAGGTGAGCGATTTTCATGATCTTCTATAGTTTTTATTAATTCTTTAGGGATTTCTTGTTTATTATTATTAGAGGCAAAACAATTAAGAACAAGTTGAAGGGAAGGAGTACATCGGACTCGAAAACGAAATAGTGAAACTAGTAGAAGAAGAACCGACATAGTTAGAAAAAGAAAAACTAGCCCTAGCCCAAGACTCGAAGTAGATCGCTTTCCTAGGATGACATAACACTTTTGGCCATCTTTAGTGTCAATCCGAGTAATGTGCTTGGACCCTTCTTCATCTACATCGGTGATGAACTTCGATGGATCGACTTTGGGTGCAACATAGCCTTGGATAGTACCAAAACCATATTCCTCTCGTAAGCGCTTCTCTTGGCTGAAGAGCACGCCAAAAATGTTGCTTCTGCCAGGTTGGTTTCGTCTAAGGTGGACTATTCTTTTTAAGGAGGTAGGGTGCCTCCTCTTTAGCATCTAGCGATCGTTGAACTAAGATGCCCTTTTCTTTCGGATAGTAGGGCTCAAGAAAATTTTGTTGGGGAAATTCATCTCCTTCCTTTAGGAACTGCCCATTTAGAGTACGTGGATAGGGCCTAATGGATTGGATCACCACAGGTGTAATCTTCTTAGCTTGAACTTGCAACTTAACTTTGGCTATCTCTTCATTAGTTGGGTGGTAGTCTAAACCGAACATGTAGTTGTTAGTGGGTTTTAGGGGCGGATAAATTGGGTTGTATGCCCTCCATCTTATAGTTTGTCGGGGATAGTATCCATTGTTCCTTAACATCGAATGAATGCTAGCTAGGGTTAGGATAGAAATCAAAGTCTAGAGGTGCTTTGTCCTTCTCTAAAGCAGCTATAGTCTCGAAACCATATGTCATTAGCATCATGCACGATCTCAACAACGGATTTTTTATCGGTTATTATAACACAAAGTTTATCTCCCTTAACGGTTATTACTTGGCCTTTTATGATCATTTTAACCATTAGGTGCAATGTAGAGGGCACCGCTTGGTGGTCATGTAGCTAGGGCTTCCCGGAAGAAGGTTCAAGGTGGCGGGGATGTCTAGGACTTCAAAATAAATATTCTTTACCACCACTCCAACATTAAGATGGAGAGTTATTATTCCTAACACTATCCTTTTACAGTTTTGGTAGGCTTTTAGGTGAACGGTTTGTTTAGAGAGTTGTTGCTCTCTTATTCCTAACCTCTTATTTGTCCTTTATAGGGACACATTCACTACTCGACTCGTTATCCGCTAGGGTCAAAGGTATAAACTTGCTGATGCAAGTTTCGGTTAAGGCATCATTGTGTGCAATGCCTTCTTGAGGTAAGTCCTTTTTATCGAAAGTGATAGTTGCCTCTCAAATATTAACCATTCATACTACATCCCGAGGTGAGACTTATGGAGATACCTCAATTTTTCTAAGTGCATTAATTAAGGCTTGTCTATGTTTCGAGAAGCGGATATTAACTATCGGATTAATATGTTAGCTTTGAACTTCTAAAGCTATTTAAGGATTGGATCTTCTTCTTTGACAATTTCTTTTTCTTTTGGGACCACATAGATATATTGTGGACCTATTGATGCATTATGTTGTCCAGATTTTGTTAAGAAGTGTACTTTGAAGGTCTTTGGTTCTCCCCAAAAGGCATCATCTTCTATTGGTTGTGTACCCTAGAAGTCATCATCATTATCATCCTCTTAATCACTTACCCACAGTCCATGTATCTCTAGATCTATTAGAGGTAGGCTAATTTGGACTTTGGGTTCTTCTATGTCTTCAATGAAGACAGAAGGATCCCACTAACCTAGAATGGGTTCAAAGAAAATGGCCAAGGTTCCGCTAAATGGGTTTTTATTGTTGCTTAGCTTCAGCGTAGCTTTAGGTAAAGGAAGTTGACCATTATGGAACATACTCTCCAACATGTTCTTTAAAGTCCAACACAGTTCGAGTCTTTGATCCGTTGAGCAAGGGCCCTTCCACACGGACTCCGGAAGGGCGACTTTAAATCAAGAAGGGTAGGAGAGAACATGCCATGTACTCGTTATTTGATTGAGGTGGGGATCTGGATATGAAGCATTACGAGCCCGGTCGGCTCCCAAAAGTTTTGAATTCACTGCTAGGGAGTTCACACGAAAGGGAACGAAGAATTCTCCATCAAAAAGTGCTTTCTAGCACACATAACTGAATTTGAAGAGTCATTACGATGCATACCATATCTCGTTGAATCCGAAGAGTCATTACTATGCATACCGTGGCTCCTACTCATGCAAACAATTAGGAATCCTATGCAAGCATTGAACGAATCCGAATCATTTAGGGAGCTAATTTAACACATGTGGTTCAAGTACTGTAAGTGAAATGAAGATGCGCTTGTTAAGTAACTTAAAATTATATATATGTATATTGTGTATAAAATTTTTAGTTACTTACAAAGTGCATCTTCATTTCACTTATGGGTACTCGAACCACTTGTGTTAAATTCGCTTCCGAACAATTCGGACTCTACTTAATGCTTGTATATGGCTTCCTAATTGTTGGCATGTGTAAGATCCACCACATGTCTCATAGGAGTTGATTGAGTTTCCCAAAGAATGTTAATTTAAGAAGGGTTTTATATAGCGAACGATAAGGCTTTTGAAAAGGTGATTTAAGAAGGATTTGATTGGCTATTTTTAAGAAATTATTTAATTTTCGAAAGCAGTTTTAGAAGTTCGGGATGTATTTTTAAACAGAAACATTAAAATAGGAATATTGCCGTAAAGCTCTACTAGTCAGGCAAGTATACACAACGTGGACCAAGAGCTAAGCCCTCCAACAACTCCAAGGCCGAGACCGGCCGATTGCAGCTAATGTCCGAGTGTCGGCTATCCGGTCGGGATCGCATTGGTAGTCCTGGTCGGATGACTTAGACCATTAGTTTTTTTCTATTTTTACCAGTTCTGTTTGAGAAAACCGAAATGCAATTTTAGGAAAAAAATAGATTCAAAGAGGAGTCTTAAGTCAATTTTGAAAAATAAAACAAAGCACTTTTCTAAATCTTTACAAGGACTCAAATTAGAAACATTCTAAAAATGACTCCATCGGTCTTAAACCAATAATTCAGTGTTTAGGTGTGAAGGTACGAAACAAAGATGGACACTCTTCATTCTACCCATTAAAGACAGCCTCTACTAATTGAAAAAGTGAGTTTTAATCACATTAAGGAAATAATCGAGCATATAATGGGCTGAAATAAAAGGCAAACAAAACATGATGTAAAAGCGATAAATAAAGAAATTAAATGAAAGTAATAAAGAAAGCGATAAAAGAAAGAAAAGCAATAAAAAATTACATTAGGCGGGATGGAAAGTAACACGATTACATTTCTAATAAATAATACGAAAAGCGATAAGAGCACAAGAATTAAATAAAATACAAAAACAACCTCTAGAATATTATATATATATATATAGATATATATATATATATATATATAGATATATAGATAGATATATATAGATATATAGATATATATATATATATATATATATATATATATATCTATATATATATATATATATATATATATATATATATATATATATATATATATATATATATATATATATATATATATATATATATCTATATATCTATATATATCTTCAAACCCCGTGTCAAATTCATTTCGAGTCTTACTCAATCAAGAATTTGCTACTTTATCTTACACTCAAGGTTCAACAAAATTTCAGAAACCCACACAACTAAATTCCTCTTTTGATTCTAAATATTTTACAAAACCCACTAAATAACATGTTATTTATACAAAATTTAGACAACCTCAATCCTTATCTCAACTCAACGAATTTGTCAAAACTATTTTTTACCTGAATGTCACTTCATCAATGACAACCCTCTCAAGACTAGAACTTTTTATGAATTCATTATGGATTATTCAAAATCTGCATAAATTCAGCATATTCCGGATCGCACCAATCCCATTCAAATAGCCTACTCAAAGCTTAGAATTCTCAAAGTACTTACTCGGGAAAGATTTTCCTAGTAGATATTCAATCAAACCATTTTTCGAACCATTTAATCTACCAGGCTATAATTACATAGATTATGAAAAGGCTTGGTATTATACATTTTTATATAGACCATTCAATCATTCATGGTTTATTAGTCTCGACACAAGAACGGAAAGTCAATTTCCCATTTGGTTCTACGAATGGTGGATGACCATGGGATCTACTCAAGACATATGACCAAAAGAAGTCAAAAAATATTACAGTAGTTACTCAAATGTTTCAACTATCAGCCCGGATCTCAAGCAAATCTTATTCCATAAAAATATGGATTTCCTTGGATTTTATGTTGGTCATTTTCAATTACTCAACATTACAAACCTCCAACATCATATTCATTAGTCCATGAATACAAGATTAAATGGTAGGACAAGTTCAACATCCAAGCTGCCTTAGGCATCGGGTCAACTTCATCCATTCAACCAGTTCCTGCTACCTCACAAAAACAGGAGAAGAATTTAAAAGGAAAAGAAAAGATTCAAGATGAAGAGATTCAATTGCTCAAGCAAGAGATCAAGCTACTCAAGAAGCAGCAACAACAATTACTCCTAAAAACAAGCACAAATTCATCCGATTCCTCAACATCTACTCAATCAGATTATGATCCTTTTGATGGGCCTTGCGCCAAGACCCATATAGTATTTAACCCTTATAGGGTATTAAAAAAAATTCTAACGAATTTTATGCAGGTTTTTCAAGTGAAATTTAACAACTTCACTTCTCTTTTTCCCGGGAAAGACGTGGATAGTACAGATATTATTCACTCACTATTCAAAGAAGACTTATTATTTAAAGACGTGGACATTAAAGTTGTGGCACTACTTGTTCAAGAAAAAGACACTACTGTTCACTCTTGTGGTGGATGGTATCTGTTGCCATGTGAAGAATTATTAATCCTATTCAACTAAAGTCTGTCGGCAAAATAATTCATCAGCTACTATTCATACTTTTGGTCCAATCAATACTGCTCCAATAATTCAACATTGTCGGAAGATATTTTCAAGATTATGATTCCATTCCAATCAAGCATCCTCAACTCGTCCAAGTGTTTGTTAGCAATTCAAGATTATATTCTATAAATAGGTATTCTTTAGTTCAATAGAAGGCATCACTACTTGCCTATCATCACTTGCCTCCACTTATAATCAATCTCCGAGCCACTCATCTCCTCTCAATCTCTAACCTTTCTCTCTTGAGAGCTTACTACTCAATCTCTTGTACGAGTTTTCATTCAATCAATCAAAGTAAGTTTTGATTCAACATCTTCGTTACTTTAATCTTCTTTTATTCAATTATTTCCATTTAAAGTTTCAATCTTTCATTTTGCAAATCAATTTGTTAAGTTAATTTGTCACTCTGCCTCCCCGCTATTCAACCATACCCGAGTCACCGAGCTACTTCCCTAGCTCCTAGAACGATCATGTCTTCGATTGGTATCGAGCTAATATCGAATCTTTGTAACGAATTAATCTATTATCTCTAAGAGCCATGAATATAGGACAATGTAATCCTAATCTTGTTAAAGGTTTGAGAGCTATTTGAATCATACCAAAATGAATATATTTGTATTTTTCTTTATATTTTTTAATAGAGATATTTGAAAGTAACTTAAGAGTTTGGAATTCTTCATCTAAACTAAATGTTTCTTCATGATCTTTTATTGAGAAAGCAGTATTGAAATCAAACTTTCCTATTCGATAAATTGTTTCTATCTTTTGTTTTGGAATAGACCAATTTTAGAAATCAACTTGACAACTAACTACCTTGCTATTAACCACACTAGTACTCTTACTAATACCTAGAATTAGACGATCTCTAACCCAAGAGGCCATCCGAGTTACGCTTGAATACTTAGTTAAGAATTATGCACATACTATCGGGACCACCGGACCACCTCACACGGCTGACCAACGGTTGACCAACTCTAGCTATGGCGTAACACCAACCAAATAAACAAACTTGGCTCGATACCAATTAAGACAGGATCGAGATAAGAGCTAGGGAAGCGACTCGGGAAAAAGAGAAGTGAAATTGTAAAATTTCACTTAGAAAAATCTGCATAAAAATCGTGAGAATAATAAATTTTTTTTTTTTGAATACCCTGTAAGGGTTAAATACTATATGGATCTTGGGCGCAAGGCCCATCAAAAGGATCATAATCTTATTGAATAGATGTTGAGGAATCGGATGAATTTGTGCTTGTCTTCGGGAGTAATTGTTGTTGCTTGCTTCTTGAGTAGCTTGATCTCTTGCTTGAGCAATTGAATTTCTTCATCCTGAATTTTTTCTTTTCCTTTTGAATTCTTTTCTTGCTTTTGTGGGGTAGCAGGAGCTGGTTAAATTAATTTTGAGAGTTAGAGGATCCTTGGAGGAATTCTCTTGTTAAGAAATCGGGTAAGGAATTATTTTCCCCTTTAATAAATTCTATATCAAAATCAAAACAAGATAAAATTGCTTGCCAACGAGCAAATATTTGTTTGGAATCAAGGTTTTGAACATCTTTAGTAATGATTTCTTTTGCTGACTTGCAATTCATACGAAGAAGGAATTTTTTATTAAATAAATCATCTTGAAATTTTCAAACACACAAAATGATTGATAAAATTTCTTTATTTACAGTTGAATAATTCTATTGAGTTTTATTCTAAATTCCTTAATGATATCTAACTAGTTGGGTCTGTTTTGAGGTCATAAAAATCTTTTGTTTTAATATACCAACATATCCTAAATCTGATTCATCTGTTTCTACTATCATGAGTGCATTTGGATATGGAATACCTAGACATGGAAAGACTTGACCTTTTGTTTGAAAAGGCGGACGACTTGAGTATGTTCATCTGACCATGGTGGTGGGTTATTACTTAATCTCCTATAAGAGGTTGACATGTTTTTCTTAATTTTGGAAAGAAATCGGACACATAATTAAGACATCCTAAAAATCTTTGTAGTTGAGTTTTATTTATTTCATCACGGAAATTTATCCGTAAATTCAATAACTCTTGTAATTGGTTTTATAGTTCCTTGATAAATATCATGCCCTAAAAATCTTATTTTTATTTGAAACAATTTCATTTTTGATGTAGAAACAACAAGACCATTTTTTTTTGTTACATGCAAAAAAGTTTGTAAATGTTTGAAATGTTGTTCAATACTATTCGAGTAGACTAAAATATCATCAATATAAACTATTGTAAATTGAGTATAAGGATTAAAAATATCATTCATAATATGTTGAAATTCTGAAGGAGCATTCTTTAGTCCAAAAGGCATTACATTCCATTCATAATGCCCAAAGGGGAAGGTAAAAGCTGTTTTATAACGATCTTGATCAACAATGCGAACTTGCCAAAAACCACTTTTCATATCAAATTTTGAAAATATTTTTGCTTCATATAGTTGATTAAGTAAATCTTGTTTATTTGGAATGAGATATCTAATCCATTGTAAAACTTTATTCAATGGTTTATAATTAATAACAAGACGAGGAACTCCTCGTTCTTTTTCTGCTTGAGTACAGACTCCAAGGAGATTTAGAAGGTCTTATTAATTTTTTATGTAAAAGCGATTGAATCTCCTTTTTGCGAGAATTCTAAAAGTTCCTTGTTCATTTGGATAGGTCGAGCTTTAGTAGGGATATTTCTTTCTGAAAAATCCTTTTCATAAGGAAGTGTAACAACATGTTTTTTTCTTTCCCGGAAGGCATTGGAAAGATCGAACAGGACTTATTTGTGGAATAAATTTTGTAATTCTTTTATTTTATTTTGAATAGAAGGTTGTTTTAATTTTTCTTCAATTTTTTTATAGGCAATTTCTTTTTGTAAAAAACTAATTTGCTGTTTTTTGTTTACAATAAAATTTAGTTGTTTAATTATAGTGAACTCTTGAAGTAAAGATAGATCTTTTGTACGGATAGTGGAAATAAATTTGAAAGAAATATTTTTCCTAAAATTTTTGTATGAACACCAAATTGATTGACTTTGAAAGGATAAATTTGAGTAATGAAAGGGGTACCTAAAATGACTTCTTGACCTATGTCTCTAACAAGGATAAAAGTATTCTTGAAACAATAACTTTGATTACAAATATAAGCATTTGATAATTTATACTTAATTTGTAGTGCCGTTCCATTAGTACTATGTAGACGTTATTTAGTTTTTTCATAAAACTTAGATGGAATTAATCCTTTTTTAATACAATTTTGGTATGCACCACTGTCAAGTAGAGCAATAGTATTGAGTTCAAAGTTATCATTAATCTTTAGGGCAATATAAATATACCTTTTTTAGAATTAATATGATTAATTGTGGAAATAAATTGTTGATTATTAGAAGAACTTGGGGTATCTTCATTGTTATTTGAAGAACTTAATTTATCCTCAATTAATGATATTCTTGTTTCTAATTCTAAATCTTTAGTTTGAAGAAAACATAAATTTTTAATAATCTTTTTAATTTGTTCTTTGAGATTATTGACTTCCATTTTTAAGTGTTGAATATTAACTACCTTTAAAATATTTGGAGTATCATATTTCTCAAATATTTTATTAATATTAAAATTAGGAGGAGTAGCTTTTAATAAATCTTCTTTTATTAAAATACTTTTGAGTTTCTCTAAATATTCCTTTTTAATTCTGGATCTTGAATTTGTTCAATTAAATCTAATTAAAAAAAAATTTCACTTTTAGTAGCAGTAATCATATTGATACATTTGTAGCAAATTCTAGTTGATTCATTTCCTGATGAATAATCACTTGAATTACTTTCTAATTCGTAAAGACCACTTGTCTTCAGAATTAGAGGATGAGTTTTCATAATGAACTGGAGTATCTTTGAGTTCAAATAAAGAAATAATCTTTTCTTGAATTTCTTGATTATCACTACAAGTTTCATTTAATTTTTCTTTAACTTTGCAATCTTTTGCATAATGACCTTGTTTGTTACATTTAAAACAAACAACTTTATTAGTAGTTTTCTTTTTTGAAATATTTTTCTTAGGAGTTGTATTTGCTTTATTGTTATTAGTACGATTAAATTGTTTCTTTTTATTAACTTGATTTGCTCTTCTTTTTTGAACAGAAGGAGCTTCAATTTTTGAAAGGCAGAAATCTTCACAAAAAGAACCTAACTCTTTTCGTGTAGCGACTTTATCTCGTTGAATATCTCGCTTGTAATTTTAGTTCATTGCATAACGAAATACCTTCTTTTTAATAAATCCTAATAATTGACCGAATGTAACTTGATCATATGGAATTGAATTTTTACCTGTGACTTCTTTTAATTTATTGAATATCCTTTGAGAGGAGATGAAATATCATCTAAGAATCCTAGTTTCATTGATTCTCTATTTAAATCTAAACTTTCTAATTTTTGGGTAATAAGTCAATATCTTCATTTTTGGATATTGCTTCTATTTGAGTAGAAACCATATTAACTTGTTGAGATACTGTATGTAAGACTTGATTAGTATAATTGTTTTGATGATAAACTTTTTAATGTCTTCTAAAGCTACTTGAGAATTATTTGGATCGTTTCTTCCTACTTTGAATGGAGTAGCATGAATATGACCTTGATTTGTAGAGATTAAAATTTCTTGTAAAGGAGGAGTTATTGAAGTAAATATGTTTCCTTTTAATAACGTCCATTTTTTACTAAGATTTTGATTAGTATTAATTTCTTTAATACCAAGAGGATCTGGTAAATTATTTTCAAAAGCAAATATGGTCCACCATGTAAAGAATAGAATATTACATTCAATTGTTTCCATTAATGAATACCATTCTTGCCTTATGAATGCTTGAGCTTTTAAATCAAAATGAGATAAAAACCATTCTTTTTTATCTTTGTTCTCAATTGAATTAAAATCTTCTCTTAAATATTCTTTATTGATTTCAAAGGGTTTTGTAATGACATTAATAGAAGAATATGTAGGAGGTTGCATAGTTGAATGAGTAGGAAAACCTATTGATGAATTATCTTCGTCAATTGGTTCTGCTATAGGTGATTTGTAATAGATTTTTGAGGAAGGGGAATCCTCTTCTTGATTATCTTTTAAATAATCATATTTAGTAGACCTTGAAGGCATTGAAAAAGAAGATCGGGGAAGATGTCTTTTTCAAAGAGTCTTGAAGAAAAGGTTCTTTCATTAATAAAATTAAATCTTATTAATACTCTACCATCTCGGTTCTTCAATTACTTGTTGTATATTCTTTTGAGTAATATTTCTAGGTTGTTTAATATTTTGAATAATAAATTCTTAAGGAATAGTTATCTCATTCCATTTTAATAATTTAGGAGTGAAAGTTGAAATACTTTCAGATTCAATTTTTAATAAAATTGTCTCATCAAGAGAAGGCTTTAATAAGCATCTTGGATTAAGTTGAGAAGACAGTAGTTTGAAATAAAATCTGTAAGTAATAGCAAAATTTCTTGAAAGTTCTCTAAATTGTACTTTTGAATCATTTTGTAAATGAATATCTAATATTAATGTATTCATGATCCAGGGATCATTTAGATCAACTGAATAATTTGGACAACAATTGAAATAAATAGGGCCATTACATATATTAGTTTGAATCATAGCTAGTAATGAATCTTTGTAGCGAATTAATCTATTATCTCTAAGAGCCATGAATATAGGACAACCTAATATAGGACAATATAATACTAATCATAGCTAGTAATGAATCTTTTGCATAATGACCTTCTTTGTTACGGTTAAAACAAATAACTTTATTAGTAGTTTTCTTTTTGAAATATTTTTCTTAGGAGCTGTATTTGCTTTATTGTTATTAGTACGATTAAATTGTTTCTTTTTATTAAATTAATTTGTCACTCTGTCTCCCCGCTATTCAACCATACCCAGTCCCCGAGCTGCTTCCCTAACTCCTAAATTGATCCTTTCTTCTCTACGAGATAGCTATTACTTACGATCTTGTTCACTCACTATTCAAAGAAGTGGACATTAATGGTAATAGCACTTTTTATGAACAAGAAAATGGAAGATCCGGTAGCAATTCAAGGTACTATAAACAAGTGAACGAGTAATCAATATAAAAAATAGCCCTTTTCACTCGTTTACTATTTTCTAATTATCGTAAACAGTGAACAAGAATAAAAATTCTTGAACAGTGCAGTGATCGTTTCTACTTAACGCTCAGCCCGCTATGTCGAGCAAGGGAAAGAGCACCGGTCTCTCTTCCTTTCTCCCTTACACACTAAAACCGGGGCCGTAAGAAGGGCCCTTTCACATGGGACTCCGGGATGGGCAACTTTAAATCAAGAAGGGTAGGATAGAATATGCCATATGTTATTATTTGATTGAGCTAGCAATCTAGATGTGAAGCATTACAGGCCTGGTCGGCTCCCCAAAAGTTTTGAATTCGCCTCTAGGGAATTCACAAGAAAGGGAAAGAATAATTCTCAAAGAAAAAAGTGCTCTCTAGAACGCATAACCGAATTTGAAGAGTCATTACGATTCATACTATATATATATATATATACACCGTGGCTCCTACACATGCCAACAATTAGGAAGCCTTATGCAAGCATTGAGTAGAGTCCGAATCATTTAGGAAGCTAATTTAACACATGTGGTTCGAGTACTCGTAAGTAAAATGGAGATGCGCTTGGTAAGTAACATAAAATTTCTTACATAATATATATATATATATATATTGTGTATAAAATTTTGTGTATAAAATTTTTAATTAATTACCAAGCACATCTTCATTTCACTTATGGGTACTGAACCACATGTGTTTGGATAAGGCTCTACTTAATGCTTGGATAAGGCTTTCTAATTGTTGGCATGGGTAGGAACCACGACATGTTTCATAAGAGTTGATCGAGTTTCTCAACGAATGTCGATTCATGTAAGGTGTCCTTATTTAGCGAACAGTAAAACTTTTGAAATAGAGATTATATAAGAAGGGTTTGATTGGCGATTTTTAAGAAATTATTGAATTTTCGAAAGCAGTATTAGAAGTTCGGGATGTATTTTTAAACGAGAACGTTAAAATGGGACTACTGCCCCAAAGCTCAACTAGTAAGGTAGTATACACATCGTAGGCTAGGAGCTAAGACCGCCAACAACTCGGGGCTGGGACCGGCCCACTGGAGCTAATGTCCAATGCTAGCCACCAAGTCGGGACTTCCTTGGTAGTGCTTGGTCGGATGACTTAGACCGTTAGTTTTTTTTCTATTTCTACTAGTTTCTATTTGAGAAAACCGAAATGCAATTTTAGGAGAAAAAGAGATTCAAAGAGGAGTCACGAGTCAATTTTGAAAAAACAAAACTAACAAAATAAAAGAAGCACTTTTCTAAATTCTTACAAGGATTCAAAATTAGAAAAGGCTTTAAAAATGATTGCGAGAACAAATTTAGTAGTTGTTTAAGGTTGAATTAAGAACTTGGAATGAATTTAGGGAGTTGTTAGGGGCTAAATTAGGACATTAGAGAATCCGATTGAATTAAATTGTCACGAGTCTTATGGGTGATATTGGGAGTTCAGTTAGTGACAATGGAATTCTTGTGATTTCGGTTGTAGAATGTCGATTGAGGTGATAGTTAAATCGTTTATGACTTCCTGAATTTTTTGAGTTGGATTCTAAGTAATTATATTTTGAATCGGAGATTTGGAGTCAAAGGGAGTAAGAGTTCATCTCAATTAATACATAATTGAGGTATGGAAAGTAGAAATTAGTCATTGGGATAAATTGAGTTAAAGATGTACTCGAATCCTTGAGTTTGAACAAAATTTGAAGATAAATGGAACTAAAGAAATTTGAGCGATGAAATGAAATTAATAGTAATATAGTTGAGAATGGGCGAGGAAAAGTTGGATAATGATATGGAGTCATAATATAAGAATTTGAGGTAAGGATGATAATATGTGAGGAGTTCCGACTTTTGGGTTAAGCATAACTATTTGTGGTTATTGTGGCTCAAATGAGTGTTAGTTCCCGAGTTCATTGTGTTTGAAAATGAACCAAGGAAAAATGAAGGTTAGAGTATAGAAAAGGAGTGTGAATTTGGAGTATCAAGGAAGTATGTATCTATGTGGATTGACTGTGGCTTTGGAAACGGAAGGAGACGAGAATTACGTATATGGGAAGAAGAGATTCTTGCCTAAATAGAATATGGATGAATATGAGCAGATGCTTAGTATGGTAAATCCTTGAGTTAATGTGATAGCTTGGAATCCTAAATCTTAGTATTGAGATTCTTGACACGTGAAGTGACTTGATTTTAAATAATACTCAAAAGTTAATTTTGAAAAGAGTTCAAATGTTTTACGCAAAACACTACTTGAGTATGATTCTTGTTAACTGCTTTTATAAACTTGAAATATATTCTAAAGAAGTGAAACTGATTTGAGAAAGTGAATTTAGAAGGGTGACATGTGGTGTCATGCCTTTTATGATATTAAAATTATTTGAGATTTTGGTTTCAAAACCAAGTTTGATAAGTAATTGTGATCACATCCGTTTTGAACGAATTTAGGCTATTGTTCGTATCCGGCCACGAGGTCCTTACATATTAGGATGCCCATCAACTTAAGAGGTTGATTCTTTCCTTACAAGGAAAGCGGAGCCTTCCAAGAGTTGACTAGATATAGGTCCCGAGAGCCTTAGTCAAGGGGTCGTGCCTCAAAGAAAATTGTTCGGTGCTAGTTTAAGTCTAAAGCCTCGAAAGGATATTCGGTTTCTAACCGAAAGTATTTGAAAGAAAGTGTAGGTGGTTACCCCACCTTGTTTAAAGTTGATTCAATTCCAAAAGAGTTGTTAATAATTGTGAAATGGCGTCTTTAAATGATTTAAGTGTTATGATCTTTATGTTGCACACGATTTCGGGGATTCACTGAAAATATCTAGATTGTATTACATTATTATACTTTCACTAATTTATTATTAGTAGTATGTGTAAATAATTTCCATTTTAAGAGTGTAAGACTCTCCGATGAGAGGATTGGTGCTTATCCCCACAATTTCCCCTCCCCGATTCACGGTACTCTTCGGAAGGTGTGCCTTGCGCTTTAGCATATCCTGGTCCTCTCGCATGCCATTTGTCTGTTTGCTGATTGCTAAATAACTCGAGTTGCTGACATGCATTCCATATGTTTCTAAGTGTTGTAGCTTGTAATTAAGTACATATAGCTTGTATCGGATGTATTATGAGCCATTTAGATTATTTTAAGTCTTAATGCATATTGATTGGAGTCCGGCGTGTGGCCGTTGAGTTGTACACTCCGAGCGTGTGGCTTGTTGAGTTATATTATGATCTTTATGCAGGATTTTAGGGCTTCAAGCCTAGGGGATAGACCATATTACAAACGGAACTCTGCCGAAATTTTTAGAAAATATCTAACACTTTTGGAAAATTACCTTTATTACCTTTAGGTTGGAATTAGAAAGCCAAACCGACACCCGAGTGAGCCTTAAGAGTTCCTTTTGAGGAACTCGGCGATGTAATACTCCTAGGGTGGGTTTCGGGGTGTTACATTAAACAAGCCTAATCTAGTTTTAAAATACAAAAGCAGTCGGTTTCTACCCGTTAAACACTAGCAGACGAAATCACCCATTTACGGACATGGCTCGGACACCGTGTCGGGGTTGTTTGTTTCCAAAACTAGAAAACTTCAACTTTGAGTCTAACGGTTGTTTCCACCCTAGATTTCAATCACCACCAAAGGGATGGACCATCTTTTGAGCCAAGGATCACTAAACAACGTTCACGTTTCAACGGATCTTTTACGAGTGACTCGGACAAACCATTACAACGGCTATTGAGGCTCACCTGTCTAGAACAAGTCTCAATGGTTACTTTTCCTTGGTGCTTATAAATAGAATCCACTTCACAAGACATGAAGATTGCCACTGAACACATTGCTTAACGCTTACCTAGTCCATTCTTATTCAATCTTCAACTTACAACTCCTAATCTGTAATCTCTTACTTTCTAAATTGTAAAGAAAGTCTTGTAATCACTTCTATTCTTTACTTTCTTTCTAAGTCCCTTGACCGACCTGTAAGGGCTAACTCGGATCGTAAGGGTTAAATCAGTCGGGAAGTACTAAATCGGATAAGGAAACTTCGAGTCTAGGAAAACTTGTAAAGGAATTGTCTAAGGGAGCAATTCAGTAAGATTCGAGTCCTTTGTAATTGTGGATTCAATTAGTGGATTTGACTTGGTGCTTAGATTAGCACCGTCCGTGGTTTTCCGCCCAGGAGGGTTTCCACCCCAGGAGGGTTTCCACGTATTTCTATGTGTACTTAACTTTCTAAGTCCATTGTAGACTCGGAATCTATTTCTTAGTCCGATCTATGCAAAACTATTTGATATTTTTTAAAAATGTGTTATCACCCTATTAACCCCCTCCCTCTAGGTGATTTCACCTCTCCAAGAGCGAACCTTCAATGGATAACTAGACTTCACTTCATGTCCATATTTGGTTACGGTATGCTCCTGTAGGGGTTGGAGGAGCATGGATAATGACTATCACCATTCATCAATCCAACTCGAATCTCACTGGATCATAGTAGAAATGCGTATAATTTGAGAGACATACAAATATAAGTGACAATGAGAGGAGAAAAACAAAAATCAATCCAACTTCAAGCATAATTCATACATATCAAGAGTTGTATAATTGCTTATTAGATATGCATGCTGAAAATTGTTGTATATGTTTATTTATCAAGAGTTGTATAATTGCTTGCAACATCAAATGGATTCTTCCCAAAGTACAAAAAATCGAGGGACGAACAAATGAACAAGGAGAAGTTGGTCCGGAGTAGAGACGATCCAACTCTCCTTTCATGAGTCGAATTTGATAGGCACAAAAATGCTATAGGGGACCACGCAGCTCGCTTTATGAACTATGTTGGTGCAGCGAACCCGCACATACGTGAACATCAACTATAGAAGTTGGGGCACATTCCCCGATTCCGTTAAGGACAACCATTGGAATGATATTCGAGTAAATGCACTACATCTTAACTTAGTATTGCAACTTATTATAATTGGTTAATATATATGTACTAATGCATGTCGTTCTTGTGTTTTGAAAACGTTCATCTTGGACGTTAAAGAATCTGAGATCCTCTTAGTGAAATACAAGACCCTTATGTTGGCGACAGAAAATTTAGAAACTTCAAATATCGCATTGCCACTGTATGGGTCCATAAAACAAAGCGAGATAAAGGCAAAAGGTAAACCCTGGAAGGTCTACAACTTTATCATCGGGGAGGACTGGAGGACATTTGAAGCATATGTCTCCTCTCCGAAATACATGGTAGTTTATCATCATATGTTATCTTTTTTCGATGTAAGTTTTATGTACTGATATTTTTATTATCTTAATTACTTGGGCGGACACTAGGTGAAGACAACTAGAAGAGGATTAAGAGCAACGTGTATCCCTATACGATGTCCCATGGGGGATACGTGAAGTTAGAGGACAAGTTGTACAAGCGAAGCTAGAACAACATCAAAGCACAGCCGGTGAAGGTTCCATCACAAATAGTTCGCAGCTCACTAATGAGAGGGATGAGCTGTGGGTCAAAGGAAGAAAGAAGAAAGATGGAACCTTCACTACAATTGAAGTAGAATCTATTGTGCCGCGACTTGTGAGTTGTTTGACTATTTCCTTTATTTATTTTAAGAACTTATTAGTTTTAAATATTATGAATTATCAAATGATAACTTATTTCCTTCTTACAGGAGTCTTTGTTACAAACATCTACTTCATAAGTCGCTAACACCACCGGGAGGAGGGACAAGATAGCCTTGGCCCTAGCAAGAGATGAGCATCTTAGTCGTGTTCGAGCCGTCGGTAGGAGGATGGGGATAGTTGAGCACTTCGGGGCTACGCAGAACCGCCCCATCTCTTCCAGCCAAGCGCATATGGAGATCTAAATGGCCCAAATACGAGTCCCAAATAGAGTTCTAACAGTCTCAAATGTCCCAAATGGTTACACGGATGGAACACGTGCGAGGCCCGGATAAGGGAATGCATCACGACATACTTCACCGACATGGGCCTGCCTACACCAAGCATACCCATGTTTGATTTACATCCATTCTCACCCCAAACATTGACGAGCGCGAACGCGGGCTCACCCATCGACTAATTCGACCTTATGGTGGAGGTAATTTAGATTTTACAACCTAATTATATTTACATACATGTTCATATTTTGACTTATTCGTGTATAATATTCTTGAATGAATTATGTATATTGTGTGGTTGTTGTGGAACTTAGGCGTGTGGCCGTTGAGTAATTACTTATAGCATGTTTTTGTTGTTTCGGATGAGGGTCGTTCTCTCGAGAAAATGTTTACTTTTAAGGGAAATTATGTTCGTTTATTTTCGGGATTCTTAGATAGTTTAACTTCTATGTCAAGGGTTATCCCATGATTCTAATTGTTGTGCTTATTCTTATGCAGGCGACAAAGTTCAAGCTAGCTTCTCATCACCCTATCCTAGAGCATGTTGTGGCATCGGGTGTTGTTTTCCCATAGAGGCTAGATACCATCGTTCACGAGGCATTGCTTTTAACCGATCGGTTGAGGGTGAGTGTGAGAGAAGTCATCAAAGGGAAAGACAACCGTAAGTTGCCGATCCGGTCACCGGACCTCCACACGGTTGTCGACGCGGTCAACAGACTTTGTTGTTTGGCCCAAGAGTTTGGTCATCCTCTCTATGGTAATTTATTTTTTAAAATATTAGATTTAACTATTGTTAATATCACGTATATATATTTCTAATTTTTGTATTGATAATTCTCTAGGATATCGGGGATAGGTCCGAGAGTCGGATGAAAGGTACTCCATCTCCCTCTATTGGCACAAGCAAGTATTCAGCAGTGCCCGTTCATCGTACTGAAGCAGTCCCTTCTCTTATCCATTCACGAGTCCCACACGGATTGGTGTGCTACTCGTAAAAGTTATGTGAATACTTTGTCGACAGATACAACATTGCAAATCAACACGCTAGGCCACGTGTTTGGGCAACGTGAAGGGGACAATTAGGACATGACCTCTATGTATTCCCGGACGATATACTGCAATTTTTAGAGATCCAAGAGATTGGCACGTCTACTATTATGCTTGACATTATGTGAGTTACTATATTCATAAGTTTATTTTTTTAATTATTATTTTTAATTTCTAACTACATACAATTAATATGTAAGGTGGTTGTACGAGATGGGAAACGAGTTTATTCAATTTCTCAATCCTAATTCCATTCAAGGATTTGGGCATAAACAAGATGAACGAGCCGAATATATCTTCGAAGTCATAAGACATAATGCCCGGAAGAAAAATGGTACTTGGCGCCATTCATTGAGGGATAAGTGTACAAATAAACTTAAATAAAGTTTTTATTGTGTTACATATTTCTAAATGTGTTATTTGTGTCAGTGTAGGTCACACTAAATGCTTACAGACCATACTTCCAAGGAGCAATGCCGCGTATTGGCTTGATCCTCTGCGTCAAACCATCGGGAAAGATTTCAAGAAAGTACTCGACTAGTGAGTTCTTACCTTAATCATTTTATGTTTTTTTGTTAATTAGTATTCTTTTCAATTGTATGTTTAATTTGAATTTTATTTTTCTAATTGAAAAATAGTGCTCTAGTACGTTATTATTATTATAAGGGAGGCTTTAGAGGTTCACTTGTGAAATCAAACCCACAATTTGATTCTCGTTATAGTGAAGTTCTCTTGCTTATAGTCTACTTTATTGTTTTTTATTTCATATTACTTGCTAGCTACATAAAATACTAATTAATTCTCCGTGTGTTGAGAATCTATTTTACTTATAGTGCCATAAACAATCGGGAATGTGGAGTGCGGCTTCTACATTCTCCAAGTACATGAAAGAGATTGTGACCCAACTCGATTCAAATAATTCTAATCCCAAAAGGTACTTGCACATGCGCTTGTATTTGATTATGAAAAAATTAAATTTTTTAATGTTTTTTTCAGCTTGATTAACACTTACATTTGACCTAATTAATATGTCTTTTACATCCTTGGTCACAATATTTCCCGCCAAAGGACTCACCCACTCCCTATACGGATGAAGTGCTCAATGAGTTAAAACAAGGTTGGGAAGAGTTTGTATATAACCGTATAGAGACATAAGTATATATTTATAGTTATTCTTCATTATTTGATTGGTCAAGTTTGTGATTTTCATAGGTATATATTTATATAGGTCTATAAATTTTTACACTATCTTCATTAATTTTAACCGTATATACAAGCTGTGTGATGAATCTGGTTTGTATATATTTTGGTCAAGACTATTGGATTATGGATTATAATTTGTATATATTCTCAAAGAGTTTGTGTAAATGGTTGTATATGTTTATTTTATACTATACAGGGGGTAAGCAAACACAAAAAAATTCTAAAAAAATTATACCTATTACGACAATTGTTAATGAACAACCATCGTAATAGGCCCGAATTAGAACCTATGACTATGACCGTAGTCGAGGTCCGAGCTAATAGGGTCGTCTTTAACTACAGCTTGTAAATTGTAGTAAAATATTCCCATCTATAATTACGGCACATACATGACGCCGGATAACCGTGGTTCAAGGTTGTTTTGAACCGTAATTAAAACCGGTTCCTATAATATATATATATATATATATATATATATATATATATATATATATATGCGGGCTTAGCTCCTGGTCCACGTTGTGTATACTCGCTTGACTAATTGAGCTTTGGGGCAATATTCCTATTTTAAAATTCCTGTTTAAAATACAACCTATACTTCTAAAACTACTTTCGAAAATTAAATGATTTCTTAGAAATGGCCAATCAAACCCTTCTTAAATCTCTATTTCAAAAGCCTTACCGTTTGCTGAATAAGTACACCTTGCATGAAATCGACATTCTTTGGAATACTCGCTCAAGTCCTATGAGACATGTCGTGGCTCCCGCACATGCCAACAATTTGGAAGCCTTATGGTAGCATTTAGTAGAGTCCGAATCATTTGGGAAGCTAATTTAACACATGTGGTTCAGTACCCATAAGTGAAATGAAGATGCATTTGGTAAGTGACTAAAAATTTTATACACAATATATATATATTTATGGCAATTTTCTCGTAAAGTTTGATAAATTTTGGATGAGTGGATCGGAAGATATGAATTTTTGAGTAAAAATATTTATGGCAAAATTGGGAAGGATTGAGTAATTGAGTTAAGAACTGAAATTTAAGAAGCTATATGAATAGATTAAGAGATATATAATGATTAAAGAAAGTTACGTAACTATAAACCACCTATGCGGGATAATATGTAATCATGAAACGATAAATTCGTTCCTTAGAAATCCTAATTGATATGTTTATGTTATGAGGTATTTCTCTGAAAGTACATTGATTATAAATGATATAAACATGTCTACATGAGTCATATTGATTGTACTTGAGTTGGAATTTATTTACGTGAATTGCTAGTTGTGAAGATGTTACTTATGAAATTATTGAGCATGATTTATATGAATTAAGTATTCTTGTCGATAAGTAATAAGAAAATAATGAGAAAATAAGAAATAAATATAACTAAAGAAGGGAAAAAGGATTGTGTTATTGATCTAAGACCTCACGAATTAAAGAACCCTCTCGAAACTATGGTCATAGAAGTGTCCGTCAAACCGAAGGTATGAATTGAATTGGTTCCACGAATTCTCGGCGGTATGCGTCCTTCGAATTTGAGGCTTGCCTCGAGGTCACGAATTGTTTTGCCTTAAGGCCACGAATTGATTTGCCTCCAAGAACTAAGCCCACGAATTATTTTGGCTCCAAGAATTGGAGCATGACATAAATCTTCTTTCCATACGAAACTAAGATGACTTAAAGAATTATGATGTGAAGAAATGAATGATTATGCATGATGAACAAGAAAGAAAGAACCAATGATTTACATGATGATTGAATGCAAGAATGAACTCAAGAAGAAGAATGAATCTTGTTTTTGTACGAAACTTATATGATGTAAGATAAGAACTATGGTATGACTTACGTGATGAATGATTTACATGATAAACGATTATCCGATTTGAATAGAAGAAATATGAATCAATGTATGACGAATACCAATCGAAAGAACGAATGAAATATGTGTTGATTGATTTCATGAATGATTGATGTCTTATGTGTCGGTAAATCTGGTAAGTCATGTAGGTTGCGTATCTTGAGCATGTATATCCTGAATTGTACGCTATTGATGAATAATTGAATGTACGTGTATTTGTTAATGAATTAATGTCCAAAGTGAAAGAAGGGGTTGAGTTTGGGTTATTCACTGGGCTCGTGTAGCTCATGACCTCACCAACATTTTCAGTACGAAGTTAAGACTCCCGGGAGTTGGCTTTGTGGCTTTTAGAAGAAGCGGACTAACGGATAGGCATCCTCGAACTTGTTATGTGTTTTATGTTTCCAAGATGTAAAGATCAGTTGTATGATAAATGTTGAACCGTATTTCGATTATGAATATGAAATACCAATGTTTTTACTCCGAGCGTGTGCCTCGTTGAGTTTGTGTTGTGGATACTCGAGCGTGTGCCTCGTTGAGTTTGTATTGTGGATACTCCAAGCGTGTGGTCGTTGAGTTTATAAATGTGTTTTGTGCAGGGTTTAATTCTTTGAGCCGATAAGATTAGCAAAATTACGGAGGAAACTCTGCTGTGTTTTTCAAAAACCTTCGAAAACCTAGAAATACACTTTTGCCAATCTAAGAGAAAGCCAATACACCTAAGTTGAGATCTTAAGTAGTCTTAGGGGTTCCTCTCGGGAACCCTATCATATAATACTCTAACTTAGGGTGGGATGAAGTGTTACATTTTCTAGTGTTTTGTACAACAATATGAAGAGTACACTCACTCCTAAAAACACTAAATAATGTCCTAATAAAGAACACTAACCTCGTTTAAGAGTATGCTCATATGATTTTGATTATGTCATTGAAAAACACTAAGTTATAGCTGCAAAAACATTAAAGTATTAGTGTTTTTATAGAATAACATTTAATATTTTTTACAACAATATCAAGAGTACACTCATTCAAAAACACTAAATGTTACTCCTAAAAACACTAAATAATGTCCTGAATAACACTAACCCATTCAAGAGTATGCACAAAACACTAAATTATAGTTACAAAATATCAAATTATTAATATTTTATAAAATAATATTTAGTGATTTAGTGGAGCATTGTTTAGTGTTTTTACAACAAGATCAAGAGTACATTCATTCAAAAATACTAGATGTTACTCCTAGAAACACTAAATAATGTATTGAGAAACACTAACTTATTTAAGAGTATGCACAATAAGGTATAACCGCAAAATATTTGGCTATTGATTCAAGAAAGGCAACTAATCTAGGAATGAGCACAACTAGCGCCGGCAAAAATTCAGGTTCGGATCTTATCGAGTTCGGTCAATTCGGACATTCGCACAAATCACCTTCACCCTAACCCTATTTGAATTTCAATTCACCCCAACCCGAATGTCCGATCGAACCCAATTGTCTATTGACCGAATTTTAATTTTAATTTCTGATATAAATAGCTATTAATTTCGGATCAAAGAAATTTCTCCAGATTAGGAACGACATACGAGAGAAAGAGAGAGGACAAAGAAATCGTGAAATTGAACACTAGAAACCATACGAAAAACCATGAAAGACAAACACACATGAAGTTGAACACGGACGTAAACAGAGAGAGAGAGAGAGAGGACAAAGAAATTCGGTCATCGGAAACTTAAAGGTTCGGATTGACCTATTGGAGTAAAGTAACGAATGACGACAAGGACTTCGATCTACCGAGAAATGCTCGCGATGTCTGCCAAATGACTTCGATCTACTATGTAGATGGCAAAAATGCGAAATCGAAGGTTATAAAACATGAACCACGGCAAGAGAGAAAGAGATCCGGTGACAAGATAACTTGGACAAAGAAATCCGGTGACTTGAGAGAGAATGTGAGGAATCGATTAAGAATGGAAGGGGGTGATACTAGAGGAAGAGGGCGTCGACTGGAGGTGGAGATGGTGGAGATGGTGGCGTGGAAGACAAGGATGTATTGGCATTGGCATGGAAGAGAGGGCGGTGGTGGTGGTGTGGAAGAGACTCAACAGATTCGGAAAATACAGAAGGTTGAAGAAGCAATGAAATTAGGGTTTCTTATGCTTTTATATCTGGGGTTGAAGAGTGGGAACATTCTAGATTTAGGATTTTTTTAAGTTAGGCCCGAGCATTACATTTGGCAAGCCCAAAAGGTTCATTTAATTAAATATCCAAATTAGAATGTCTGCTGCCCATTTTATTTTTTGACCCAATGTAGCTAGCCCAATTTTTACACATTAAACATTCGATTCGGACAATCCGATTGTCCGAATTTGTTCGAACTCGAATTTCTTCAAAAATTCGAACAACCCGAATTCTCCTCTCACAACGCTAACCCAACTCGTTTTTGTATCCGAATGACCGAATTTTAAATTCAATCAAAAAATTTGTAACCAAACTCGGTTTTTCCAGGTCGGACAAATTCGGGTATTCGGGTCAATCGGCTTTTTGCCAATGCTAACCACAACCTTATGGCAACAATACTGAAAATTCAACACACCTGTATTTTACACTCGAAACACATGTTCAACAACACTAACATGTATTCTAAACAACACTAATTTTGTTGAATATTCTTTGGACTAATATAGACCTCATCGCCATTTATATTGTATAGGATAATTAACAATGATTTGGAAGAATTTGAAGTCAAATGTGAATAAACTCTATTGAAATCATAGACCACAATCTTTAACCTTGATACGGGATTTGACAATGATACAAATATACACACCAACATAAACTACATTACTCATACTATAGATCGAAGGCAATAATAGTGCTACATAAACTTTCCTAATGACATAAACTGATATATCGAAACAATGAAAGTGAACTGAGAGATTGAACGGTATACTACACCAATATAAATCACTCGGCTGCTACATTTCCAAATTGCCAAGGGTTGAACTCTATTGATTGGTCGTCAACCTCCTGAATACTATCATTTCTATCCACGCTTTCCCTATGCTCAGTGTATTTGCCATTGTAGATGTAGACTTCTAAATCATCCCAAGGGGTAGTTGTGACTTCACCGGTAAAATTAAACCACCTTGGTGTGAATTGCTGCCCTTTGGTGTCCCGAGTTCTCTTCTCAGCTCTCTGCTGCTCCTCCAACCTGTTCATGCTAGGACATTGTCAATTGCCATGACATTTTCTGCATATAATCTTACGTACCCATGACAGAGAAATAGTGGGACATGGATATGGTACTCAGATACTTCCAATGCTACTAGAACCCCACAATACCTCTTGACAATAGCTGAGTCGGCAATTGGACATATACATACCCCACACTTGGAGACGTACCAAGATGCTAACTAGCACCCCCAATCCCATTGACTAAGTAGAAGAAATGTAAACTCCATCTCCTTCAAACTGAGACAATTATTGTAACAGAGGAATCCCATCCTAAATCAAAACCCGCAAAGCAGAGACCTCATCTTAATTGTTCAAAAATAAAGTTCACATTTCCTTGTAAACAAAATTTCAAGAACCTCCATCAAGCATTCTTGACTTGACAAGTTTTCTTTTTTTTTTTTTTTTTTTTTTTGTTCAGAGACTTGATACTGTCTATGGCACAATTTATCACAAAAATTGGCACATGTGTTGTTTTGAGGTAGTTTCATTTATTCAATTTTTGAGTTAGATGAGGGTATATAGTTCGGAAATGTAGGGGGAAATCATTAAAAAAGAATCTACCATCAAGGAGCTCATTCAAGGAATTCTTGAATTATTGTTCACCAGAAAATAAAGGCTTCAATTTCAGCTCACTGCTCATGATGTTGTTGTTATTGATGAGATTAGAGTAAGAATCAATAGTAACAGCAGCCTTATTATATGGTTCTGAGAGTTAGTCGATTAAGAAGACCTAAGAACAAAGAGTGATGGTTGCAAAAACTAGGATGATTTGGAGGGTCACAAAATTAACAGACTACTAAATAATGTGATTAGAGAAGCGGTAAGAGTGGCACCAATTAGAGACAAATCACAAGATGAAAAAACCAGGCTTGCTTACATAAAAAGGAGTATTGATGCACCTGTGAGAAGTTACTGAGATCAAATCCCATTGAAAGGAAGTGATTAAACAGAACATCATCAGATGGAGGACATGGTTCATGATAGGAATTTTTTTGATCAAGAATTAGAGTGTCAGACCTTCAGGTGCAGGCATTGTTTCTTCTCTCAGATAAGCGAATTTGTACTAGCTATTATTTTTAACTTTATATGTATTTGTTTTGTCTATTCATTGGTAATATCTACAGCTAAATTTTCACTATTCGTTTAGGTTTGCTATACTTTTGTTATTTATGTGTGCATAATTTTACTGTTGCCAACTATTAGTTTGACAAATTGTTTTGATTTTTTATTTGTGGGCCTGTAGAATCGGTCTCTCTGCTTGCTGGGTATACGTTTAGAACTCTCTAGACCTTTGAAAGCAGAAACCATACTAGGAGCAAAGGAGTTTCGGCCCACGGCTACTGCTGAACAAAGGGAAAATATGATTTACTGCAAATTGAGTTGACCCAATCAAAATCAAACCAATCCAAATTGTATTTTCTTCATACATTTATTCAACAAATTGACAGCTAAAATGAGCCAAACGCAACATGATCCCACATGACCAACCTGATGTGACCTGAATATCCCTTCAACACATTCTCACACCTTATCTGAAATTAACCCAATCCAAACAAAACGTTTGTAAGGTTTAGGGATGTTATGTTTTCGTCATCAACACAACCACAAGAGATATATTGTAAAACAGTGGGAGGTGTGCCAATAACTAAGATTTCAACTTTCACACCTGCTCCTCCCAACTTCTCCATTCTCTTCATGCAAAAGTTAGCAGAACCCCTGAGGGCAGGGGCTCAAACAGGAGTGAACGAGAGTTACCTGCTCTTCTCAGCACCAGATCTGGACATGTCATCTTTTTCAAGAGCATATCTATCAGGACGTAGTCGAGAATCTGATGCCAGTAACTTCTTAGGTGCAGTGGCAAAGCTGTTTATCTTATGTGCAAAATGTGTGTACTGAAATTTGTCATTTTGTGGAACATCAGCAACTCTCCAAACCTGCCAAGCATTCATTCACAAAAAGAATTATTTTTTATTCAATCAGATGATCATGATCCTAGACATCAGTGAAAAAGGGATCACTCTGGGAACCAAAGCATAGAAATATATATTCCAGCGCTCGCACAACCTTCGACATAAAAAAGTATTTCAATTTAGTGCCAGCAGATACAGGTTGGGGTTAATGTCAAAATGATATACAACACCCCCCAAAAAAAAGAAAAAAAGAAAAGATAAAACAAAGTAACAAAAAATTGTTAGATATAAACATCCAAATGACTGCAAAACAACAGAAAAAAATGTAATTGTTTATGCACACATAGCAGATTGATTACTTGAAACAGATAAAGTTGATGAAAAACTTTCAAAACTAACCTCATTCAGTTCAGTGCCTTGCAGTGGCTCCCCTTCCAAGTCACAAGGTTGGTAGCTCATTGACTCATTCCATTTTCCAGTCATCAAAATTTTGGGTTCCTCAGCAGCATTATACACATAGCCATCTACTTCAAATCGACCAGCTCTGCAATAAGGATAATTATCCATTCATTAAATAAACAAATAATTTAAAACATACTCTAAATCTCAATTTATATTGTGATATGAATGAACAACTGACAATGGGTAGAATAACCAGAAGGTACATATGAAAAACATCATAATGAATATATCAGGGACACATACATGGAAAAAGGAAACAGATCAGCTTCAGAATTATCAGTTTTTAAAGGGTGCACATATTTACAAGTAAATTCCAAGAGTATGGATTGGAGGATCCTGTATAAAAATAAATCATTGCCCAAAACTCCTGGGCAGTGTGCCATTGGATGCAGACATGCAATATACAGTAGTACTGGAAAAGTAATTTCCAGAGAAAGTTTTCTGATAATTCAAGAGCGCTAATGTATTCATGATCAGACATGGAAAATAGCAATTAACACCTGGAAAACAAAAAACATTTTGGCATCAGCCTTGTCGAAAATTCACTTCTAACATTGTACCAACTAAAGGTAGACTGATCTAATCCAATATCCAAAAATCAAATCTGAACAGAAAAAGGACAAATAAACTCTACTATTCAAGTATCCATCAAAAAAAAAAAAATGCCCACCTCTTACTGTCCCCCAAAAACAAAAGAAAAAAAGAACTCTGAAACAACAAAGAAACAGGAGCAGCCTCAAAATAAATCCTGAAAAAGCTATACTCTGAATAATGATGACATAAAATCACAGATAAGAGGAACAAAATGAGTAATAGTCATCAAGAAACAAGGGTAAGAATTCCCTGATTCAAGAACAGACCGAAAATCATCATAGCAAAAATATCAACTAGTATGCTACTGTATGTATAACAAAATAATGATCATATATCCATATGATGGAGGCATTAGGCATAGACTTCAAGCATGAAATCCACAAAACCAATACTAAGGAAGTATACATACCCAAACCAGCCACATGGTTGAAAATACAGCACAACTTTGTCCCCAGTGGTCAAGTTAGAGAGGACCATCTCTCCAGGAGAATCAACCCATGTCCTTCCAAATATAAGATTGTTGACTTTAGTTGGAGGAGGAACTAGATCTAAAACAACACCATCGTTCTTCAAAGTCACACGTGTCCTGCACATTGTTGTACATCGTTAGAAATGAAGAGAACATTGAATAGTTCATAGCCATTCAAAAATTTTTAAAAAATAGAAATCACTAATATGAATCTCAGTAATATAAGCTCTGGTACGGACTATCAAGTCATCGTCAATGAACAGAGGAACCAACTTGAGTAGTCAACAATAGTCTTGTAGTTTCAATACATGTGATACTTTGTATCTCAATCATCGAAGTCTTTAAGTTCGACTACTATATGGATACATGTTTTAGAAAAGCCACCAAGAATTTAGGTGGTTGAAGATGGTTTTGGAATCTCCTGCCAACTACTTTACAAAGGCACAGACGAAGCCCCTATTCCATTTAGCTTTAGTCTACTGCATTAGAGCTCCTTATAATTTTTTATAACGTTACAACTGTGTACAACTCCTTACAGCTAAATAGAACGGGGCCCAAGAGGGCCATTTCAACTAGACATAGATGAGAATTGCTTTCTAGAGCACTGCAAAATTATTGTCAGGTGCAAGGTGCAAGGACAACATTATAGATGTCATGACATTCGTTTTACAGTTCTGCAGTACATTCATATCAATCCAGCAAGGCAAAAGGAAAAGTCACAGCATTGTTCCCTTGGCATATCCAGTTACCAACAACCATTATGCGTTAAGTTGCTTCCCTTGATGAGCACTAATTCTGGTACAGGAGCATCCCAATGCTGCTAACAAGCATTATTTACACTAACGCTGAGTAACATCAGTAGCAGCAAATGTATTTCATTCCAGATCGCTAATCTCCTCCCTTTCTGACTTCCTGGAATCTTTATCAAAAATTATTTAACCCTGTTGGAAAGGTTTTTCTAAAGATTTTGCTATTTATGGAACTCTCACGAATGTTCCTCCACTTGCAAGGCTAAGACTGCCTAGATCTAGGTCTCCTTAGACTCTAAATCAATGAGATCCATATTAGGTTGTGTTAAAAAAGGAAAGAGAATGAGATTTGCAGCAGAAAAGTCCTTTCTAATTCTTTCGACAAAAGACACAAGAGATTCTCACAAACATAACAACACAATGTGCACTAAGGCCTTGTTCTTTTTGGCTGTCAGGAGTTGTCCGGATGTAAGCTTTAAGCTTTAAACTGAAGGTCGTGAGGAATTGTACCCAGCTGTAAAGAGCTGAAAGATAGTTGTAAAAGGTGTACGGAGCTGTCGGCACCTACACGGAGCTTTAGAACTATAAGCTAAAGCTAAAACAAACAGGGCCTAAGAATGTCTCTCTCTTTTTGCTTTCCTATTTCCTCTAGCATAGGAAATGCGTATCCATTTTGCATTTGGACTGTTAGACAAGCATTTAAGAAGTTGTCCAAAGCCCTGTCCATATAAAAGAGAAACGCCACAGTAGTGTTATAGCCCAAGAAGAGATTTCATGAAAAGAAAAGAACAATCGTTAGAAGCGAAAAAACAACACCTTAGAGGCAAAGGACAGATGCATCTCTGTTTATACCTTGCACACACCAAGTCAAAGCAAGTTATACTCAGGTAGAATATGACATATAGAATATAGATACAATGACTCCATGCATCTCATCCACTTTACAACAATTATTAAGCCTCGGTTCCTAATTCTATGCACAAGGATAGAATTAGAACCAAGAAATATACATTACCTTCCAACAGGGTACACATCAATGGAATTCCCCAAAAACTTGGTCTTGAGCTTTGATGTGATGTCATATGTGAAATGCTCATTTTCAGCATGTGCAGCACTCATTGGTGGATGGTGACTTACCTGAAATAATATAAATTGTGAGCTCCAAGGGAAGCACTATCAATATCTATATTTGTGGGAGAGAAATAACTTTAACTAGCTAAAACCGTAAACAAGAAGTTGGTACTTCTATTGTATTCGGGTACAGGAAAGAATGAAACATTACTTGTTCTGCAATGAAACTAATGCCTCCATGATTAACCATCTCATAAGTCTCGCCCAGTATAGGATTGAAAGGTTTCCATGTCCGTTGATATGCATAATAGACAGAGATGAAAAATGATGCTGCAGCAAAGAATTTTTAGTAACCAATTGAAAAAAGCCAGGACTGTGGATGAGGGAGAAAGACAGGTTGACAGATACAAAAACTTACAGGCATAAACAAGCCTCATGTAGGGATCCGCACATTTGTCTGCCTCATCTAGGAGGTAAGAGTATTCCATCAACTGCAACATTACAAAAGAATTATAAGATTAATATGAACTTCTACATTCTAACTTCTCTCTAAAAACATACCAAACCTCAAAATATAACCTCTGCCATTTTTTGTAGCATAGTCATTGGCTCAAAAATTATGACTGGAAGTGTGACCATTGATGTAACATCAGAACCTATGTACTTCTGCATCATCTTCCAGTAACCATCTCTATCCTGAAAAACCAACAGAACCGGAACTAATTTCAGCCAGAAGAGCCAATCTTCACTTGATCATTATGCATTATCAAAGAGCTGCTCAGTAAATTCACGCAATGATGCACACCATAAACCTCCTGTCACTGTAGACCAATATATAGAATAGAGAACACAAATTGAAATATATCTCAAGGATGCTTTCAGCATGCTAAGTAGATTCTTCAGCTCTTACAAATGTAAAAACGCCCTATAGAAAGTTGGACTATCCAATTGAAACCCTACAGCATCTTCTTACATGTCCTTGGATCACAACTTCCTACTCTCCCTTAGTACAACTACATGGTTCTCAATTTTTGTAAGGGAAGGATACCATCCAGCTTTTATGCCTACAACAAATGATGGTCAAGGAGACTTTGTAAGGAAAACCCCTGCAGCAGGAGATATCACATTCAATGTCTTCACTTTTCGGCCTTTCAGCTACAGATATTGTTTGTATTGAAAGGAATGTTTTCAAACTGCGTTTGTTGTCACATGCCATTTCTTCTAGATAAGCATGTGACTAACACATGACCACCGAAGGCTACTTATTGTAATTGAAGGTAAATTTCAATGATAAAACCAACATCAATGAATGACTATGTATATTTTCTGTATGAATTGTGAAGACTCAGCTATGACTCGACTAACCCCTTGATCTGTGTTTTGATTTCATGCATTCATCTAAATTTAGCATAAAACAAGAAGCATCCTAAAATAAAATCATTTAACTAAGTCATATGCTTTATAATTCATCATTTCAATATGACTTATTTTTTACTAAACTTAGACTTAAGTATATTAAGATTATCTTACTAAGTCCGAGACTCGGAAAGTAGAATCCGAGTTAGTTATGACAGATCGAGTGAGACCGACCCACTCGGATCACGGGTTCCGACCTACTCAATCGGACTCGGACATTTAGTTTGTCTATGCTGTCTCATATTTAACATGTTTATTTTATCATGGCAAACATCATAATTTGATCTAGGATTAGATTATTTGAATCATGCTTTAACCCGTAAACTTACGCTATTATTTGTTTAATCATGCGTAATTGTAAAATGTCTAAATAACTCTTATTTATGAGTTTTGGCATATCTGAAATCCGAGTATATTGAATATTAGACTTGAAATATTCCAAATTAATAGATTAAGGTAATAGATTAAGGTAATTAGTCATTAAATGCTTAATGTTTTTTCGGGTTTTCTAATGTCAATTATCTAAAGAAAAAGCAAAAACAAAAGGCTTCGACCGTTAAAACACTGCCGGACAAAAACCTAGAATTTCTAGTACCGACAACCTTGTCTCATTCTTGTTTTGGGTAATATTTTATTTCTAAGTCTAACGGTCTTTTCTTTCGCTTTTCGAGTTTACAAAAAGAGTTGTTGGAAGTTAGGACCAAGGCACAACGACTATTTCAAGGTGGTCCAGAAATCGAGTGACTTAGACTATCCGTTATAACGGTTAGTCGACTCGAGCAGTTTCAACGTAAAACGTTGGAGGCTCAACGACTATCTCTTCAAGGCGGACTATTTATAAAAGCCTTGGCACAAGATTTCAACTTACGAATGGAAGAAAAAAGAGACCATATTGAACATCTTTTCTAGCATAAAACTCCCAAACTGTAATTCTAATATTATGAGTTGGATTCTTCCGAGTTAGTTGTATTGTAATTCTTACTACTCTTCTACTCTTTCTCTCTGCCCGAGTTGTAGAAGGTTACCTCAACTCTGTTGTCCCAAACCGTAAAAGTTACCTCGGTTTGGAAGTACCAGGTTACATAAGAGAACTTATAACCTTCGGAAAAATTGGAGGATCCCAAGTTGATAAGGTAACTTCAACTTGGAGGTACTGGGTCGATCGGATAAGGTAAATTTTGAGCTTGGGAAAATTGTAATAGATTTGTTTGAGAACAAATATGGGTACTCATATTCATTGTAATTGAGGATTCAATTAGTGGATTTGACTTGGTGTCCGGATTGACGCTGTCCGTGGTTTTCTTCCGGGAGGGTTTCCACGTATATCTATGTTATTATCTTTCGAGCCCAATCTAAACTCGAATTTGCTTCTTATTCGAGCTTTGTGCAAAAAGAGTTTGATTTTTATTTTAAATCTTCCATCACCCTATTCACCCCCTTTTAAGGTAACTTAACTTCTCAAAAAGCAAACCTTCAATAGGTATCGAGCCTAACCTTTCAAGACGATCTCACAATCCAAAGGTTTAAAGATCATGGCTCATCCTACTCGGAGAATTCGAAGAACAAAGATCTCCTTTGAGGCCACCCAAGTTCAAAGGCTCAAACTTTGTACTTGGAAGAAGTTGAAGCAATGCTTCATCCAAGATCTTGATGAACAAGTATGGAAGGTCATCATCGAGGGAAACTATATTCCTACAAAGCAAGGTGACCAAATAGTGGCAAAACTAAATTCAGAATACACCATTGAAGAGAAGGAAAGGTACAGAGCTATGAACATCCTTCTATGTGCCATAGATGTTTTGGAGTACAACGGAGTCTCGGCTTGTGACACGGCCTAAGGAGGTGTGGGACACCTTGGCGACAAAATATGAAGGAACAAGCCAAGTGAGACAAACTAAGATCAACCAATACCTCCACAAGTATGAGCTATTCAAAATGGAAGAAGTTGAGAGCATCACCGAGATGTATATCCAATTCACAGAGATTGTTAATAATCTCAAATCTCTCGGTAAGAAGATGCCTAATGAAGAAGTTATTAGAAAACTTCGAGGAGCCTACCAAAGAAGAAATGGGGTCCAAAAGTGACTCGCAGTAGAAGAAGCATAGCAAACTCAAGTTAGATGAGCTCAAAGGAAAACTTCGACCCATGAGCTACATCTCCTAGAGGAGGATTCTGAGGACAGCCAAGAAGGAATATTGCATTAAAAGCCTCGGTTGAACTAAGTTCCAAGTAGTTCGACTCGGAACAAGCCTCGGTTGAACTAAGTTCAAGTAGTTCGACTCGGAACAAGACCTAAGAGAGCAAATTGCAAAAGGCTTCAAAAAGATGATGAAGCATCGGATATTGAAAAAGAAGCCTAAATCGAGAAAGAAAAGCTAAACTCTCTCATCCTCTCAATTCTTTTTCTACTAATTATTCCGAGTGTTTTGAATGTGGTAGCAAGGAACACACCATCAAATATTGCCCGGAAAGGAAAAGAGATTACAAAAGAAGAAGACCATCACTTATAGTGAGGATGAGTCGAAGAAGAAGAAGACTCATCCGACTCAAACATAGAGGATGGATCCAAGTGTCTAATAGCAATGACTCGGATACGTAAATTGAATCGGAACAAGACCGATGTTGAGGAAAATGATCCTCAAGAGGTACTCAATTACTATCTTACAAGAAGATTCATCCGACTCGGACATACGGGATGGGTCCAAGTGTCTAATAGCAATGACTCGACTCGAAACCGAAACAAAACAAGACTCATCCGATGTTGAGGAAAATAATCCTCAAGAGATAATCAATGACTATCTTATGTTTTCTAAGATAGATCTTGCAAAGTACATTTTTTTTTTAGAGGAAAAGTCCAACTCGATTCTTCCTTCTTTCAAGAAAAACTTTGAGTTTCAACTTGAGTCTCTTGAAACCGAAAACAATTTTCTCAAAATGATCTAGAAAAACCGAGATTCCGTTTAAAGGTACTCGAGACTAACTCACATGATAATGAGACCGAGTCCGAGTGCCTCGGATCCGAGAATGAGCTTTTAAAGAAAAAGTCGGATGAGTCTCATAAGTTGATTTTAAAACTCACTCAAGGTCGAAAAATTTTTGATCTCCTTCTTGGTTCTTAGTGTGTTTCTTTTCGAAAAAGAAGGTTTGGGTTTTAATTACGAAAAGGAGGATAACTCCTATAAAGGTTCTTTCAAGAAGGATTCTCGAAAAATCTTTTTCAAAAATTCCGAGCCTAGTTCAACTCCGCAGATGAGCTCGTAAAGGTTTATCAAGAGAAGTCTGCTCAAACTTTTTACAAAAGAAAAATTTTAACAAACCCGAAACTCGGTTTTCAAAAAGGAAGACTCGTAATCGGACCCTTCCAAAATTATTCAAATTTGGGTCCCCAAAGTGCCCTTCCTCAAAAACTAACCTTAGTAAGTTCCTACCGGGATTCGTTAGAGGAAGCAAGAAGGATTAGTTTGTTTTCTTTTTGCAGTACGAGTACAAAGCAAAGCAAAGGAAGACTCGAGTCCGACCCTCGGAGAGTGCTAAAAATTTTAACTTGGTAAGCTTTGGAAAAGCACTCGGGTAAAAGTCTAGTCATCTCCTTGATAATATCATTTCGGACATCAACTAAGGTATGACTTACCTTACTTATCATTACATTCAATTGGTATCTATAATTCTTGTGTTCAACATCTCGTTCTCTCTTGTTAATTTTTGATGAAATGCATTAGGGGAGAGAATAATGAACTTTGTGGAATCATCTCGCTAGGGGAGTTCAATGGTTTAGGGGAGCGAATTTTGAAAAGTTTCACAAATTTAAAATGCTCTTCATGTCATTTTAATTATGCTCCATAATTATGATGAATTTCTTTGAGTCATTATTTAGTTGAATGCCTTTCATCAAAAAGGGAAGAATAAAGACTCAAGTATGAATGACTAACCCCTTGAATGAGTTTTGATTTCATGCATTCATCTAAATTTAGCATAAAACAAGAAGCATCCTAAAATAAATTCATTTAACTAAATCATATGCTTTATAATTCATCATTTCAATATGACTTATTCTTGATCGAACTCGAGACTTAAGTATATTAAGATTATCTTACTAAGTCTCGAGACTTAAAAAGTAGAATCCGAGTTAGCTATGACAGACTTAGTAAGACCGACCCACTCAAATCTCAAGTTCGACCTACTCAATCGGACTCGGACATTTAGTTTGTCCACGCTATCTCATATTTAACATGTCTATTTTATCATGGCAAACATTATGATTTGATCTAGGATTGAATTATTTGAATCATGCTTTAACCCATAAACTTACGCTATTATTTGTTTAATCATGTGTAATTGTAAAATGTCTAAATAAATCTTGTGTCCATTAAGATTGAATGATTTATTTATGAGTTTTAGCATATCTTGAGTATATTGAATATTAGACTTGAAATATTCCAGATTAATAGATTAAGGTAATTAGTCATTAAATGCTTTATTTAGACTAATCCTTATCTAATTATAGACCAAAGTATATTTATACTTTTAGAACCATTGTGCTTAATGTTTTTGTGCAGGTTTTCTAATGTCAATTATCTAAAGAAAGAACAAAAACAAAAGGCTTCGACCGTTAAAACATTGCCGGACAAAAACCTAGAATTTCTAGTATTGTTGTTTTGGGTATTATTTTATTTTTGAGTCTAACGGTATTTTCTTTCCGCTTTCGAGTTTACACAAGCTGGAAAAAGAGTTGTTGAAAGCTAGGACCAAGGCACAACGGCTATTTCAAGGTGGTCCAAAAATTCGAGTAACTTAGACTATCCGTTACAACGGCTACGGCTAGTTGATTCACATAGTTTCAACGTAAAGACGTTGGGGGCTCAACGGCTATCTCTTCAAGGCGAGACTATTTATAGAAGCCTTGGTACAAGATTTCAACCGACAAATGGAAGAAAAGGAGAGACCATATTGAACATCTTCTCTAGCATAAAACTCCCAAATTGTAATTCTAACATTATGAGATGTATTGTAATTCTAATATTCTTCCGAGCCAGTAATTCTTACTACTCTTTTACTCTTTCTCTCTTACCGAGTTATAAAGGTTACCTCAACTCAATTGTCCCAAATTGTAAAGGTTACCTCGGTTTAGAAGTACAAGGGAACTTGTAACATTGGGAAAAATTGGAGGATCCCAAGTTGATAAGGTAACTTCAACTTGGAAGTACTACATCATTTAGATAAGGTAAATTTTGAGCTTGGAAAAATTGTAATAGATTTGTTTCGAAACAAATCTAGGTAGTCATATTCATTGTAATTGAGGATTCAATTAGTGGATTTGACTTGGTGTCCGAATTGACACCGTCCGTGGTTTTCTCGCCCGGGAGGATTTCCACGTATATATGTTATTGTCGTTTTGAGTCCAATCTAAACTCGAATTTGCTTCTTATTCAATGTTGTGCAAAAAGAGTTTGATTTTTATTCTAAATCTTCCATCACCCTATTCACCCCCGTTAGGGTGACTTAACTTCTCCAAGAGCAAACTTTCAAATTGTACATAAAACGCTTTTACAATCCTAATATTTCTTTTTACTATACATAAATGTGATCCACCATGGAAAAGATTCGGATGTAAAGTGAATTTTACATCAAACGTCTTCTAGTAAAATACCTATCCCAAAACGGATAGTGCATCACATAGATTTGGAAAATCTTAGCCAATAACGCTTCTTGAGCCCTTACGCAATTACAAGTCCTATATCCAAACTGCAAAGGACTCGAAGGAGGATATATTCTTTGCAGTCAATAGCTATATGCAGCACCTCCCTCAAGGATGACTAGGGAATAGATATCAGAACATAAACACTTTGATTTCACCTTCCCAGGACGAGAGAAGGTGGATTTTCTTTCGTCGCCCATCAAATCATAAAACGTCCAACAAATTTGAATAAACATAACAATTTGCAATATATTTTTTTATCATGAAATCTTCATTCTTAGAAGAATGCTCACCCACGAGCACCGCGTTCTTAAAAGAAAGGCTATTAGACACTCACGCCGTGTCACAGCATGTAGATTCCAACATAAAAGGAGGGAGAAGAGCATCACCAAGAACAAATGTGAAACTTTTTCGTTGTTTTGAGGGGGAGCTATCAGATGTAGAGACTGCACCTCCTGTTTCCACCTCCCCTTCTGTGCTTCCTCTTCTGCATCGTCTGTCCCTCCTTCCGGGTTTATAACCTCCAATCCTTCGTATCCCAGCAAACTGGCATAAACAACACACTATGGACTCAGCAAAGGAAAGTAGGTTTCCATCACAAAAACCAGACTCAAATAACTATAAATACAAAAACCACAAGAAATTACAATACAATTGATCTAAACACATGACCTAAAGAAAGCTCAACTACCAGGTCCTACGACATAGATATAACAACAAACAGGCAAGAAGCAAGAAGTGAATCCACATGACAAATGACAATAGCTATCCAGATACCACTGAGAAGAGCAACAAATACAACCAGCTAGTAGATAGAGCAGTGGTTTTTATAGCAGACTATGCAGCCTATATATAGCATATAGGTGATATCTAGCAGCAAGAACAGCAGTCTGCACTGTGGCCAGAATTGTAATGTTGAATATTCTTCATGTAAAACAAATAACCTTTGACAAACACAGGAGCCCACCAAAAAAGAAAAAAGAAAAAACTCGACAATAACACAATGACGTGAATTGTGATGATAATGTGATACAAGACATTTGGCGGACATCAACTAAATTTACATTTAATATTCCAAGTATTATCCTTTCTACAAAAAAGGATCACATTTAGATGTGAAGAAACCACAAATTTCAGGTACCATGCATGTCCAACTGCTACATACATCAAATAACTGAATAGAATGTTGCAGACACAATTTCATAAGGGTTCAACAAATGCCTAAGAGTGTCAATGTTGGGACTCTAAGATGCTATGCTTAGAAAACATTCTTCTTAGTTCACAAATGCGCAGCAATCAGTAGCAAAAGTAGATCTCCGGGATGCTTTGTAACTGAAAGAACACTAATTAGAAAGCAAAATCCCATGATAAGTAGCTAAAAATTCAATTTTTCAACATCTATAAAATTATTAGGGTTCCTGGATGCTAACAATCCACCTTTGGGAATTTCGATGCATATATTCTCACCTTAATAATTAATTGTTGGCAGCATCAATGATTATTTTTGGTTTCAAAGTGTATTTTTTATTCAGAAAGACAAAAATGCGACAAATGAATACTAAAGTAAAGCAAAATTCCTTATTGAACAATGATCTTGTTTAGCAACTAGTTGTTAGTTGTTTCTATTTTGTAATAGTCTGTTAGTTGAAAATGTGTTCGGTAAAATTAGTTGTTTCTAACAAAGTTGTTTGGTAAATTCTATTTATACACATAACTCAATTTTACTATTTATTTAAACATTGCAATTCCAATATTGCATATTTATTTTTCTTCTCAATATTATGTGATATATAAAGTACATTTATATCTCTATCCAAATTTGGTTACAAAAATATTTTTATTTACTATATAGACTTGATTTCATTTTTAATAAATATTTAAAATTCATATGAACAAATTATTTATTTTTTATGATTAGCGATGACATTCCTCTTTTAACCTAGTCCCAACCTAATTATTTACAATAACTCTTAAACTCATACCAACCTATTTAAAAGTAACCCAAATTCATCTCATTAGGGGTAGATTGGTCCGGTATCTACAAGTTCGAGCTCAATTATTCTCCCAAATTATGATAGACTAATTAATAGAAATTATTTGTAATTTAAAAAATTTAATATTAAAAAAGTAACTTAAATATGGTTTTTCCTTTTTAAAGGAATTTAATGTAATTTTGTTGAAGTCATAAGAACAACATAGTAATCTTAGATATTAATCATAAAAAGCTCTTCCAAAAAACTATACACCAAACAACTCAATTAGCTTTTTGACTAAAAAGAGCTTTTGGGGCGAAAAACTCTTTGCCAAACAGCCCTAGTGTTCTACTTCCTTTGTCGTCAAATACCAGGCAACCAAATCTATTCAAATATAAGACCCAACAGAATAATATTTTCAAAAATGCCGATTGAGATAGCCTCTATCTGACTCCTTAAACCCTATCTAGTGAGACTTCGAGGTATTGGTTTCGTTTGCTTGTTCCAGTTTACCTATGCGTCCCAACCAAGCAAATTGCACTAAGGTTAAATGATTATTTCACAGTTCTACGATGCCCATAGTGTGTTTGGTTAGGGTTAAGAGAAATAAAATTCAAATATTGCAACTTATATAATTGAGTTCCACATCTTAAGGAAACTGCGAGGAAACATAAAAGTTATATTTCCTTATTTTACAGGAAAGTAACGCTCCCAAGTCCCAGCATGATTTTTCAAACGAGACCTGAGTCAACCAAACTCACAATTTTACAAGGCAACAAAACAAGTTTGAGATATCCAGAAGTGCAAATTATTGAACACTGAAAAATAAGCATATTTAACAATCAATTGATGAAGTGACACAAAATCAAGACCAAGGTGTTAGCAATTAAAGCAAGAAATTAAAAAGCATGATCGAAAAAAAAAAAACAGGGATCTGAAATTGATTTGTACCTATTAACAGATTTTTGCATCCTGGAGAAGGTGGATGCAATGGAGGCGAAAAATCCTCCTCCGCCACCGTTTTGCTTGGGATCACTGGGCGACATCTCTCAAACACCTCCTTAGCTTAGGTAATTATGTGAACTGCAGTATGAAACACTGTAAAACAGTTATGGATCGAGATCGAGGTGGAAGGAGAGAGAGAGAGAATCACAGAATTGTTTTTGAAGCCAGAGAGGGAGAAAAAGGCGTTTATATAACTAAATAAGGTGGAGAGAGAAGAAAGAGAGGAATACATTAACAGAGCATTTGTGGCAAGAACAGCGAAGAAATACGGCAGAGCCATTGCAGGTTGGCGGCTATATTGTTTGAAGTCAAATATGAAACACACAAGAAGCAGAAGCTGTCGTACTAGTTCTCAAGATATTTTCGAGACGCGTAGTCTAAGTCGTCGTTGCCACGCGACTCTTCGTTGATATATTCCCCGGAATTAGGCCTAATGTACGCCCAAGCTACTAGCAAATAGTAGCAATATTATCAGAATCGGACTGGATCAACTGTTCTAATTGGTTCAACTGAGAATTAGATTACAGTTCAATTTAAAATCACTTGCTAATTCGTTGGATTAATGAATTGGCCAAATTCGATCCATAACTTATTGAATTGGAGGCTTTCAAGGATTTTGAATTGGCTAATCCTGATCAATTGTTTTTCGAAAGAGTTAAAATTGAGAGAAAGAAAAGAGATTGGAGCATACCAAAATTTTTACAGCTGTTCGTTGATTTCCTCTCTCCCTATCCCTCTCCTCGAGTCGATGAAGTGAGTGAGATCTATCACCGTAATGCCCCCAACCCATAATCACCGGTTTAGTCTAAATAACCCGCTAGCTAATGATTAGTGCAGCGGAAAAGAGGTCGGGAATATTATCACCGCCCTTACCGGAGGAGTGGGTAAGGCTCGAATATATCTATATGTATTTCTACCCGTGGTTACATCTTACTAAATAATTTACAACTTATACAATCATAAACAAAAGTACATGTTAAATACTTGATAAACGAAGTGAATGACACTTGACCACTAATACCCAACAAAATTGCCACTGCGAGCCTCTAACTTTCGAACATAACTCTTTTATTGCTTGCTACCCTCAACATCTTTACCTAAAACAAAACAAGAAAACATTTTCGCAATGTGAGTCGAAACTCAATATGTCCACTATCATGCCGTAAAATAAATGTTGTTAAATAATTAAGTTGAGAGTGCACGTTTCAATTCATTTATAAATGTGGGGAGGGGAGAATAATGTAAAATAGTTGCTAATTAATTATCTCGAATGGTTACCCTTGCGATCATCGGGTTTCCCGTTCATGTGTTCACACCCATACCGATCGGAAAGTCCAGGTTGGGGATGGCTTAGTAGATACAGGTGCGGCCATCCGGATATTGATAATATTGATGATACCAAATAATGGTATTGATAGGCGGGTCCACTTTTATATGACAAATACTGTTTGCAAATGATTCTTTGTTGTAATTGAAATCAGCCATACCCAACTTTGGTTTATAATTGAAATATCGAAAGGTACGATCAATGAACGTACCTAATGAACTGAAATTATTGGTTGATGAATTGAACTTGATTCCTTTCTTTGTGACCTTGAGCAGAACCCTTGACTCATATTTCTTGGTTAATTCTATTAATAATAATTTATCTTGTACCTTTGGTTAATTATTTTTGTGTTATTCATATTATTATTAACATGGTTTATAATTACGTAGCTAGTTATTATTTTTGATAAATATCCTTCCAAATATTAACTATGTATTAAGTAACTTTAACCATGTATAAATATAATCATTTTATTACAAATTATTATTGAACCTAAACATGTATTCTATCACTTATTAATTAATTTATTTAAGCATGCATTAGAAGTTAATTAATTACCTAAGTCTATCTCAATATGCATTACATAAACTAAATTATAATAATATTGACTTTAATATGAGCTATGTTATTTCTTTTTAAGATTACTCAACCATAAATTCTAAAATTTATTCTAAGCTTTGCCTTTGTGAAATAATGCATGCATAACTAGATTTTATTTTCTTGGCTAACATAATTTTATTTTCTTAATTTTATTATATTTTATCCGTAATATTTTTGTTTTTTTATAAAAGTGATTAATTTAAATATTGAAACTTTAAATTATAAAAACTTAGGGTTAGGATTTTTACCTAGAAAAAGAGTGGAGGAAGATAAGAGTTGTGGTGGAGGTAGGGGTGGCTGGAGGTTGTGGAGAGGAGGTAGTCGACGGCAGTTGGCGACAGAGGTGGCGGCGTCGGCTGGCGTCCAGGTGGTGGCTGGCGTGGGTGGTGAAAAATGGAAGGGTGGTTGGAGGGTTTTGGTGGGTTTTTTAGGGTTGAAGGTACCTGGACGGTGGCCGTAGGGCGACCGGTAGGTGGCGAAGGGGTAGCGATAGGGGCTGGAGGTATTGGTCGGCAGTGGGTGGCGGGCGGCGCCGGTGATGGCTGTGGTGGTGGTTGAAAGTGAGGGTGAGAATATGAAAGATGATAGTGGAAAGTTGGTGATTAGGGTGTTTTTAGATGGTGTTTTCTCGGTGGTAGAGTGGCCGGTATGGTGGCCTAAAAGTGGCGGTGGGTGCAGTGACATGCGGTGGATGGATCCGGCCGGTGGTGGGTGGCGGTAGCGAGCAGTGGGTGGCTATGGTGGTGGTCAAAGTGGGAGAGAGGAAAAGGTGAGAGAGGAGAGAGAAAAACGCTTAGTGTAGATTTTAGGGTCAATTTTTCTGATTTTTGAAGCCTATTTATACTAATTGTGATACTTATCCGTATGATTTAGCTGGCAATTACATGAATTTCTGGCTTGACATCTAGCTAATGATTCATACTTAACTTGGATGATTTGGCTTGCTTAGGTTATGCTTAGTGGAATTTGGTGTTAAGATTTCATTGGACCTATAAATTCCTCTTAATCCAATCTTCATTATTTATTTATTTATTTATTTATTTATTTATTTATTTATTTATTTATTTATTATTATTATTATTATTATTATTATTATTATTATTATTATTGTTGTTGTTGTTGTTGTTTTTGTTATTATATTATTACTATTATTATTTTTATTGCTATTATTATTTATTTTTGCTAATGATATGTTTATTTTAAATATTTGATTGTTATAACTAAATGATGTTAGTTTTATTTGCAAAATTATTTTTCAAGATTGGTATTAATATTTATTAGTTACACACAAATTATGCTAGTTATATATATATATATATATATATATATATATATATATATATATATATAAAGGTTGAATTTATATGAAAATATCACTACAAAAAACATGAAAGTACCAACAGAATTTCTCCGACG
This sequence comes from Talinum fruticosum, assembly GCA_021018815.1. Taxonomy (NCBI): domain Eukaryota; kingdom Viridiplantae; phylum Streptophyta; class Magnoliopsida; order Caryophyllales; family Talinaceae; genus Talinum; species Talinum fruticosum. The sequence continues at coordinate 3,736,439 of JAITYX010000010.1, read as the reverse complement.
GGAATTCCGATGTAATTTTTTGGGAGGGGAATTCCGATGGAATTTGGGAAATTCCACTGGAATTCCTATCGCTATTTTCCTCTTTTTGTAGTGTATTTATGTTTTAAAATAGAAATTTAAATATGGCTTATATGAATATAAGTATCTAAATAATATATTGTAATTAATAGTTTTTGAATTATATTTTAAATTTTATAAAATATATGACATCCATCATTGTCGTTCATATCTGGATCCTACAAGAAAATAAATTTGATATATACATATAATATGACATAAAAAGTTTGAAATTGAAATATACGCGCTCATAATAATTGAACGTATTAAAGATAATACATTTTCTTAAAGTTGGGTTGTTACAATCACTTATCAATGATAAATGTAAATTAGCATTAATTTATATTTTTCGAAACATTTGAATAAGGCATGAAAGGAAAGAAAGAAAATATATTTTAGAATAAACATTTTGGAATCATTCGAATAAGTTGATTTTCTATCACTTTCCTTTTAGCTTTTTGGATTGGCAGCGAGGGGGAAATAGAGTTAGATGAAAAAAGCACTAGCAACTAGTACAGTAGTACATACCTCACTATATCATTATGAAATTATTTGTCACACTGTCACTCACCCCCTCTTTTTATTTCCTTCTAAGGCTCTATTTCTAATTGATCTTTGATGTATGGCCTTCCTAAAATATGAGTCGCAATCAATTAAGGTAGAAGTTCTTATTCTATCACTTTGGATATTTTTCAGCATCTTTTCTATACTAGAAAAATAAAGAAAATTGAAGACTCAGGTATGAATCTATCTCTTTTAATAGTTTTGAATTCAAGTCATTCTCATACTTTAGAAATATTATATTTATATTTTCATCTTTGTTTGACTCACTCGTAAAGCTATACTTGAGTGAATGCTTAGTTTTGGGTTTCGACCCACTTAGATTTAACTCGGATAGAAATCTTGCCTAAATGATTTCTTAAGTTCAACTTGTTAGTTCAACTGGGCTCATTTTAAAGTTCAAATCAAAATTACTCGTACCAATTCTAACTTAAATCGGATTTATTTAACTCGAAATTATTTTATTGCTAAATGATAAATTGTTTCTATATTTTCTCTAACTCTTTTATCTTTTAAAGATAGACACAAATAAAATTGAAATATATTGAATATTAGACTTAGAAAATTCTATTTAATTAGTTTAAGAATATTCAAGTATTTAATTATTTGAATTAATTTATATCCTTGATTAATCTTGGACCAAAGTATTTTTTCCTTTAAATACCACATTGATTTGTTTTTTGCAGGTTGATAAAAATTATTTAATCTCAATTTAAAAAGCAAAAACAACCGGCTTCTTATCGTTAAACACCAAATTGACGTAAAAGCCATATTTTTAGGATGGCTTAGACACCATGTCGGGGTTGTTTATTTTCATTTACGGTAAACTTTAACTTTGAGTCTAACGGTTGTTTCCACCTTAGTTTTCACTCTCAACAAGTGGGCTGGATTACTTTTTGAGTCAAGGACGGATGCACAAAGTCTATCTTCACAACGATTCTATTTCGTAGGGACTCGGACTATCCATTACAACAGACTAGTGAAGCTTCCTAGTCAAGACTAAGACACAACGGATATCCGCTTTCCTCACTATAAATAGAAGTCATTCCACAAGAGTTATAAGATTGTTAAAACTCAACTCTTAACTCATATACTCAATCTTTCTACCTTTCAACTCAGTACTTAGTTTTCTCAACTTCGAGTTGAAACAAGAAGTCTTGTAATAAGTTACATTCTTACTTACTCAATTCTTCTATAAATTCCCTTGATCGAGTCGTAAGGGTAACTTAGCTCGGTTATACTTAACTCGTAAAGGGTAACTCGGTTAGGAAGTATTAGGATAGATAAGGGACTTTCCGTATCTAGGAAAAACTTGTATTAAATTGTCTAAGGGAACAATTCGAGAGTCGGTCTTTGTGTTTTGTTGATGCAAAATAGTGACCGTGTTTTCTCGCCCTGGAGGGTTTCCACATAAAATATCTTATTCTTATGTTTTATGAGTCCAATCTAAACTCATCACATATTTTGTGAGTTCGGACTTGTGCATTGAATTTCAATATTTCGCAAAATTTCCTTCACACCCTATTCACCTCCCTTTAGGATGATTTAGACTCTTAGAGCTCAAACCTTCAATTGGTATTAGAGCCTAACCTTTCAAAAGGATCTAATAATCCAAGGTCTAAATATCATATGGCTCTTAACTATGGAGAGTTCGATTAAAGAAGATCTTTCACTAGGCCACCAAAGTTTAAAGGATCCAACTTCGCCAACTAGAAGAAGATCATGGAATGCTTCATTCAAGACTATGATGAGGAAGTCTAGGGAGTTATCCGTAATAGAAATTATGTTCCTACAAAGATGGATAGAACTTAGCTTGTAGCCAAAGTGAAGTCAGAATTCACTTTTGAAGAAAATGAGAAGCGCAGAAAGAACTTCAAGGCTATGAACATTCCGATGTACGCTATTGATGCCATCTGTAGGAACCACGGCTCGTCCCCGTAGGGAACCAGATTGGGATCGAGTTTCCCTACGAATGTCGGGTCTCTTTGGTTTTTTGAAAATTCTTTTTGAAAGTGGATTTGGAAAGTGGGGGTGTCTCTCTTATTGAGATTTCCGATTTTTGTAATTTAATTTGAAATAGTTTAAGCAAAGGGTGCTTGGCGATTTTATTAATCTCTTATTTTTGAAATTAATTTTAGAAGTCTCGGGATGTTATTTCATAATTTAAGAAAATAAAAAAGTACAATCTATATTCTTTCGCAAGGCTTTTGAGCCAAAACAGTAGATAACACTAGCTTGGACCAAAGCCAAGGCCGGCCACTGCCCGACAGTCGGCGAGAGCCGGCTGACCGGTGTCGAGCGCTGGCCATAGGCCGAGACTGAAAAATTAGTCTCGGTCCGTGGCGTTGGCTGTCAAAAATATAAATTAATTTTGTCCATTTTAATTGGAAATGTCGAGATGCGATTACAGAGAAATAAAATAGGAAAAGGGGAGTCGTCGGTCGCTTTAGGAATAAAAACTAACAAAAATAAAAGAATACTCTTTCAATCTTAGTATGGGAAAACTAAGCTTGAAAGAGGTTTGAAAAGATGACTTTATCAGTTTAGAACCGAGAATCCGGAGTTCGGGGCGAAGCTACGAAATGTAGGGATAAACCCTTCCATTCCGCCCGTTAATAGACAACCTCTACTAATTTGAATTGTGAGTAAAAAATGTGTTTAAAGAGTCAAGCACGCAATATGCTAAGTGAGAAAATTAGATCAATCAAATATGCTAGGAAAGCTATAAATAGTAGATAGGAAAACAAGAAAAGAAAGCAAAGAAATGAAAGCGAAAAAGAAAGCAAGAAATAAAAAATTACAGCGGGCAAGGAGGAACTAAATGCGATTACATCTTTGTCCATAATACGAAAAGTGATAAAAAACATAAATTATATAAACCTTAATCAGGATTGAGAATGAAATTTGCGCCTCGGGTTGTCCCACTCGCCGATATTGAATCGAGAACGAATCTAGAAGCGTGACGGTGGATGAACAAAATTAAAGAAGGCTTTTTGTGGAATTTGAGGTAGTGGAGAATGTAGGAGAATGATGAGATACTTGGTGGAGTAATGATTAGTTGAAAATGAGCCAAAAGATCGGAATACCGATATAGCATTCAATAGCTTTTAGCCTAATTTCAGCGAAGATGTAGCCGAGTTAATGACCTCTACCAAAGTGAGGGGTTAGGCCCTCTATTTATAGAGGACAACTAGGTCACAAAAATGACCTAAAAGTTCAACAAGCAACCATCGAATGCAGCTCAACTGGACTAGTCCACGAAGGAGATCAAGGAGCAAACCAAACAAAATCCCGCTAAATCGGGGAATCCCGCATAGGGAAGGGAGAAGCACGACGCCAGTCACCAACAATGTCATATGGGCTTTTGTTGGGTTCCATGCTTTACTTGGTCACCGATTGAAAGAGTGAAACGATGCGTTTTTGAGCAAAATGGAGGTGATCGGCGCCGGTCAAACAACCTTCCATTTTTTAAAACTTTCTATTTTTGGAAAGTTTCTATTTTAGCAGAGTTTCTATTTTTGGCGGGTTTTATTTTTACTGCAGGTTTAGATTTCCTGGTTGGGAGCCCAACTCGGGCTTGGTCCGACCGAAAGAAAATGGGTTTGTGGACCGGCCCAAAGCAAAGAAGGCCAATTCTTGTGGTGCTAAGGGGTTCTTTGTGGTTTACCGACTTTCGTTACACCAAACAAATTTTGACCACGATCCGAGTTCACAAGTAAGACTGGGATTTCATCACCGGGCTAACAAGTAAAATAAATAGAAAAGGGATGACATTTTTTAGGTGTCTACAGTTAGCCCCCACTTTGACCGAGTTTAAAAGATGAAGGTCAAAGTAGACATTAAAGGGTACTTACTTGTTGCTTCGGATGCCGATTGAATCAATGCGTTTAGAATTAGTCGTCTCTTATATTGAACTCTAATAGAGGAGCCTAGACTTGACTAACGAGTTTGAAGCCCGGGTTGCTAATTCTTGAACTTGGCTACTTAAAAACCCGAAGCTCGGATTGGTGTGCCTAAACTTAACCATGTAGTAAAATCGAAGTCCAGTGGGGTGCCTAAACTTGACTACTCCTTTGATCTAAAGTTTGGTAGAGTATCCCGAGTTTGGCTCGATCAATGTCCTGAAGCTCGGATGAAGGGCTTAAATTTGACCATTTCTTGGTCTAAAGCTTGGCTAAAATTTCCGCGCTAACGGCTTTGTTAGCTAATAATCGAATGTAAATAGATTCAAGTGTTACCTAAAAATGGTCTCAGTAACTAGATCATGTTTCAAATATGCTTCCTTGACGTGGCCATAGGGAGGTCATGAAGTCTTCGCGTGGTGTCCGAACCTTTGATTGCTGTTTGGCCTTAAGTTCGATGGAGGGATGTCCGAACCTTGACCATGGTTGGGCTTGAATCTCGTTAGAGATGTTTGAATCTCGACCGCTGCTGGGTCCGAAGCTCGATAGGGTGTGTTTGAACCTTGACTCGCTGCTGGGTCCGAGACTCAACTAGAGTGTCTTGTGTTTTACTCTTCTTCGAGTGGCCAAACGTGACACGAACACCCGAACGTCCGTCCGACGATGTTTTGACAGCACCGATTTCGATTGTTGGAATGGCGTCGTTTTAGCCAAGCAAATATCTAGTTTATTCCTTTATCCTTTTCCAAAAATTTTGAACCCGGTTCTATCTTTAACCGAGCAACCGAGATCAATTTTTAGGGTTTTTCAACCGTAACAATTCCTATAAATAGGGGCTGCCCCCTCTTCACCATTTTTAATAGGAAACCCCCTTCAGCTCAAAATTTCTCTTCCTCACTCTCTCATACACTCTTCTTTCTCTATCTCTCATTTACTCCACTTGAGGACCCATTTGTAAACCACTTACAAAAAGACCTTCTTTGACTCTTTTGCTTGCCATCGCCCTACGTTCACTCGCCGAAATTAGACCGTGATTCAAGCCTAGCAGTTGGATTTACATGAGGGTGCTATTCCACCATCCGAAGTTTGCTTTTCACTTTATTTAATTTTAGTTCTTTTATTCCTTTCTATATTGTGGATTCAAGATCTAATCGCTTTACTTTCCTCCCTTCCCAATATAACTTTTATTTATTTTCCACTTTCTTTTATTATTTTATTTATTATTTTATTTATCTATTTCAAAGCACATTTGTGTGCTTTAATTTAGGAATTTATGTAATGCCCGAAATTTTAAAGAAATCAGCCTGGAAAGCATAGGATTATTGAGCATTTTTCCCCGCAGACTAGGAGGGGGTTGAGCGATCGATTTTATTTACGATCAAACATATTATGTTAGAATCCCTTTGGAGGCTGGGGTGGAATAAGTTAAATTAAAGGATTGCCTTCCTTTTTCGTCTAAGCTAAATTGTTGGGTGATTAGGAATTGTCGTGGCCGGCATATTAAAATGAGTTAGGACGCAATCGCGTAAGAGGACTGAAGGGAGAAGATATAGACTGTCGTATATGGGCCCGGTGATTATTTTCACTAAATTATGAAGAGATGATTAAGCTTATTTGGGGGTCCAATTAGGAACAGGAACCGCCAAATTAGGCGGTGGAAGGTGAAAGGAGAGGAAAGAAGGCTCGGGGAAAGGAGGCCGAGCGAAGAGGAAGCGAAACAGAGGGCGAGGGAGAGAGAGAACGCGCGGAGCCGGAGCAGAGGCCGGTGGCCGCCTGAACGGCGAACGGCCGGTGGGCGAAGGGAAAGCGGAGGCTCGGGAAGGCGAAAAGGAAAAGAAACCGAGCGAAGGAAGAAGGGAAGAGGGAGGACCGAGCGCGTAGAGAGAGAAGGCGAGCGGTGTGAGGGTCGAGGAGACCGAGGGGTGGCCGACGACCACCATAGGCCGAAAGCGGCAGCTGGCGACGCTAGTGAAGGGAGGAAAGCGAGAGATTGATGCCGAACGAGGGCGAAGGAAGGAAGGAACCGAAGCAGGGCAGATGCGGGAGGGTCCGGAGGCCGGAAACCGGAAATTAACGGCGGCGAGGGAGAAGGGCCGGCGGCAACGCGCCAGGGCCCGGACCGAGAGTCAGCGGAGGCTGAAACGGCAAGCCGGAACAGGGAAGCGAAAACCGAGCGACCGAGCAAGGACTGCGGAAACGGAGACCGAAACCGAAGGCAGGAGTAAAGGAGTTCAAAATCAATCCCTAAAACCGAGAATTTCAGGTGGGTAGTCTTATACTCTAAACTATTAGTATGTTCGAAAACTAAATAAGTTTATTGTGATTGTTGAATGTGATTGTAAGATATTGAATATGTGTGCTACTGAATGAGTTAGAAGTTGCTGGAAGTGAATTAGGAATTAGCGAAGGGAATGGGAGTTGTTAAGGCCTCGAAAATGAAATCGGGAAATTCATTGAGTTGCTTGGGTCAAATGAGTAGTGTCGAGAGTTGGGTCGATTGGAGATAAATGCGTATGGTTTGGGCATGGGTTATGAATTGATATTCAAATTGAGTCTTAGAGATTTATTGAATTCGCGGCATTAAGAGACGAGTACTAATTCGGGATATAACAAGGGAGTGTAAAGAGGAATATGAGATCGTATTAAGTGATGCGCAATTGGAATATGTAAGTGAGAAAGGGGTAATTGTGAGGTTAAGTGCGTTCGAAGTATATTTAAATCCTCGAGGTTGAACCGAGCGTGAAAGTAAGTAAAGTTATTGGGAATTGAATAATGAAATGTAATTAAGAGATACATATCTTAGGGTGAGCGATCAAGAATCGATTAATAAAGTAAGAGTTATTAAATGGGAAACGAAGTTGGAAAATAGCAAGTTGGGGACGGTAGAGTGGAACTAAGCCATAGTCATGTCAAAAACCTTGGAGAGAGAATTGAATTAAAAGGCGAATAGAGATAAAGGAAATTCGGTAAAGTAAGTTTAAGGATATATGGCTAAATGAGGGCAAAAGAGGTCGGTTTACAAAGTGAAATCGTGAAATGAGGAATTGAGATAAAGGTAGTGAATTGGGAAAAGTGGGAACGCCGAGTTAAATAGTATCTACTTATGGTTATGGTGGCCTGAAAATGGAAATTAATTGTACTAGAATGGTAGATGGAGAAAGGTATAGTTAGAAAGAGTGGAGAATGATTGCTTGCAATGAATGGTGATTATTCGTGCTATGTGTTTGCTTTATGTGATGTTCACAAGTGGTTCGAGAGAAGTTTTGTGTTTTATGTGAAATGTCTTTCAAACGTGATTCTATCCTAAAGAAGCAAAACGTATTTGAGAAAGTAAATCAGATTTGAAAAAGTGAATTTATGAGGGTGACACGTGGTGCCATGCCTTCCTTGATACTAAATCGATTGAGAAAGCTAGAAAGTGAATGTGATGAATGAGAATGTGCAAATTGTTTTGAATCGACCGGCTACGGATCGTTAGCATACCGAAGTGTTCGAACCGGGAACACCCAGCTAGAAACTTTGAGGGAAGGGTTCTAATAGGGGTCCGGAGAGACAGGATGCCCGCCCGAGACTTCCTAGAAGAATGGTCCCGGAGCCTTTTGTCGGGGTCGCGCCCGAATTAAAGAAGTGCTAGTTCGAGTCCTCGAAGGCCTGGAATGTTGATTCAACCCCAAAAGAAGTGTTCTTGAATGTGATTATGTGTTGTTAAGTGATTGAAGAGTCTTGATCTTTTTCATTGCAAGAGATTTCAGTGAAAAGTATATAGATTTCTATTACGTTATTATGTTTTCGCAGATTTCATTATTATGAGTATTATGTGTAAAGAATTTCCATTTTAAGGGTTTAAGACTCCGGTGAGCCCGTTGATTATTGCTCACCCCCACAAATTGCCCCGTCCCCACCCGAGTGTTGCAGTACACTTTCGAAGTATAATCTACACTTAGCATGCTTCGGACCTTTGCCGATTGTCTGTTGATGCGTGCCGAGCAATTCAAGCCAAGAATGTGCATTGTTTATTTCTTAATGTTGTATTTGTAATTTAGTGCATATAGTTGCACCAACGTATAGTAACCAATAGATTGTTTTAAGTTAGATTGTTTTAAGTTTTACCGCATGATTGGTTGAGCTCCGGCGTGTGGCCGTTGAGTTGTATACTCCGAGCGTGTGGCTCGTCGAGTTTTATTATGTTTTTTATGCAGGATTGTAAGGCTTTAAGCCTATGGGTTAGTCCATGTTACAAACGGAACTCGCCGATATTTTTAGAGAATCTCAGCTTCTTTTGGGAAAAGCCACCAGTATTACTTTAAGTTGAGTTTAGACAGACCTAACCAACATCGAAACAGCCTTGGGAGTTCCTTTAAGGAACTCGGTGACGTAATACTCCTGGGGGTGTTTTGGGGTGTTACAATTTACCTCTTGGTTGTCCTGTTTGATTTAATGTCAATTTAACTCACTTTTCAATTAGTAGAGACCGTCTTTTTATGGGCACAATGAAGAGCATCCATCTTTGTTTCGTACCTTCGCCCCTAGATACCGGATCATTAATTTAAGACCGATGGAGTCCTTTTTAAAAACCTTTTCTGATTTTGAGTTTTTGTATCAAATTTTTAAAAGTGCTTATTTTATTTTTGTTAGTTTGTATTCCTAAAACTAATTAGCGACTTCTTTGTTTTCTCTTTTCATTCTTTAAATTGCTTCTCGGCATTTTAGGTGAAAAAATTACAAAAAATTGGTCAATTTGGCAGCTTAAGCTATTTGACCGAGACTAATTCCTCGGCTCCGGCTAGATAGTCGTTGTCGGTTCAAATGGAGCAGGCGATAGCCGGTGCCGCTTGGTAATCGGGCTTAGCTCTTGGCCCGGTAGTTTTCACTGCTTAACCCAATAGCTTTGCGACATATCGATTCCCTTATGTTTTTTAATTATTATTTAATAACTTCCAAGACTTCTAAATCGGCTTTTGAAAATAAAAGGATTTCCTAAAAATCTCTAATCAATATATTCTTAGAAATATCTTTCAAAAGCCTTACCATTCGCTTGATAAGCACACCTCACCTGAAGCCGATATTCATGGGGAAACCCGATCCGACTGTGACGACTCCGTTGGGGACACTTATTAAGAGAGTGAGATCCCAAAGTTGAATTTGTGAGTCTTTATCGCGTTTGCATTGGGCATTTTTGCTTTTATGCGACCTTGAACATAGTTGCTCTTTTCGGACTTATAGACTTTAACTCTTAGGAACTTTTTTCGGAAAGGTCGAATCATTATCTTGGTGTGTTCACTCGACTTAACAATTAGGTGTGATTACTCTCCACTCATAGCAAGCTCTCTTGATCTTTTAATTGAGAAGCACCGATAATTTTGGATCCCACTCGTGCCTCCCTTGGAGGTATAAATTTTCAGATTATGAGCCACCATGTTTATCCTACCTAGAATTACGTTGTAAACCATAAAACCTTGGAAGTCTAGGCTATACTTATTTTCATTTTCATGCTTGAATGAATGTAGATACTTTTAGTATTTAACCCTCTTTTTGTGAGGCTTTAGCTTAGTAGGTTAGGAAAATTAGGGTTTGCTAAGTAATCCTTGCATGGGTGCAAACTAATAATAGTAAACCCTTTTGAGTCTGTCCATCTTTGTGTGCATCTTTAACCAAAGTTAAATTTTTCTTCCCCTTAAGGTCAGTCCATTAGTTGCATTTTTTGAGTCGGTTTATTTCTTTCTAGTCTTGGTGAAAAACAAAAATCAGAACGGGCCATAGCCATCGGGTGTAATTGGCTTTGGCTACCTATCCGTTCCTCGGATCGGTTCTTTCCATGGACCCATTCCGCACTCCAGTAATTTGTAGGTTCAAGTCTTTATTTCGTATTTTTCTCCGCATAATCGCATTTTTTTATCTTGTCACATTTAGCCAATTTCAAAATCATCTCAATTTAGGATGAGTCCATTATTGCATTAGCCAATTTTAAAATCATTTCAACTAAGGTGAATCCACTTTTATATTAGCAAAAATTAAATTCATCTCAATTAGCCGAGTCCATTTTTACTTTAACAAAAATTAAATTCATGTCAATTAGGAGAGTTCATTTTTACATAAGCCAAAAGTAAATTCATCTCAATTAGGTAAGTCCTTTTTGCATTAGTTAAAATTAAATTCATCTTAATTAGGAGAGTTCTTTTTTACATTATCCAAAATTAAATTCATCTTAACTAGGTGAGTCCAGTTTTGTATTAGCCAAAATTAAATTCATCTCAATTAGGAGTGTCCTTTTTGCATTAGACAAAATTAAATTCATCTCAATTAGCCAAGTTTTTTTTAGCCAAAATTAAATTCATCCCAATTTAGGTGAGTCCATTATCCAAATAAAAATCATTTTTGCATTATTTCCATTTAACATTCATTTTGCATCAATCTTTCGTATATTTGGCCGGTGTAGACACCTAAAAAGTGTCATCCTTTCTCTATTTATTTTATTTGTTAGCCCAATGATGAAATCCCAATCCTATTTACGAACTCGGATCACAGTTGAAGTTTGATTGGCGTGACGGAAGCCGATAAACCACAAAAACCCATTAACACCACAAAAATAAGCCTTTTGCTTGCCCGCAAACCCATTTTCTTTTGGCCGAACCAAGCCGGGGTCGAGCTCCCAACTAGGAAACCTAAACCCACACCAAAATACAAACTTGCCAAAAATAGAAACCTCGTTAAAAATAGAAACATAACAAAAGTGGAAACCTACCAAAAATGGAAGCCGCCAAGGTCGGCGCTGGTCTCCTCTATATTGGGCAAAAACGCAGGTGTCTCACTTTGTCACTCAACGACCAACCAAGACATAGAGCTCAAAGTGTCCATACGATGTCGTTTAGGTCGGCACAACGGTTCATGGCTTTCCACGCCAAAGCGTTGCATTTTGCTCTAGTGTCCAACCGAGGCACGTAAACCAAGTTCACCTAAATGATGCCATTAGGAGGCCAACATCGAGCTTCTTGGCCCCTCCCAAGCGATTTTCGGCTCGGTGGGATTTTGTCCGATTTTTTCCCTTGATCCATACTCGTAGACTCGGGCCCGGTTTAGCTATAGTGGATAACTGTTTGCTCTTTCTTAGGTCATTTTTGTGACTTAATCCCCTTCTATAAATACAGGGCCTAACCCTTCATTTTGCAACAGATTGATTCCTAAGCTAAATGCTACCAAATTTGTGAGCTAGCTACATCTTTAACTATAACATCCTCATTTCTTTCTTCCACTTCCTAATCCCTCCATTTTTACCATACTCGTTACACACTACCTCGCCTCACAAAATCCACAAAATATTCTTCTTTGAGCTTATTACCCTACCAATTACGCTCATTGAATCGGATCGTGACCCAATCTCGGTAGGTAGGACAACCCGAGGGCATCGGATCAACCTTCACCTGTCTTTACGGCTTATTTATTCTTTTTACCGCTTTTCGTATTGTGGATAGAAATGTAATCGCTTTTAATTCCTCCCCGCCCACTGTAACTTTTATTTCGTTTGCTTTCCTTTTCACTTTCCTTTATCGCTTTTCTTTATTGCTTTCCTATATGCTTTTATTGCTTTCCTTGCATGTTTTGAATGATTTAATTTCCGCACTTTGCATGTTGTATGCTTGATTGACAACACATTTTTTAATTCATAATTCAAACTAGTAAAGGTTGTCTATTGACGGGCGGAATAGAGAGCTTATCTCTTCATTTCGTACCTTCATCCCCGATCAATGGATTCTTGGTTCTAAACCGATGGAGTCATTTTTTAAACCTCTTTCAAGCTTAGTTTTCTTGTACTAAGATTGGAAGAGTATTCTTTATTTTTATTAGTTTTTATTTCTAAAACCGATCGATGACTTTCTCTTTTCTCCTTTTTAATTCTCCTAAAAGCATCTCGACATTTCTGATTTGAAAATAGAAAATTTTAATTTATTTTCCGACAACCGTGGCAATAGGACCGAGACTAAAAACCTATGGCCGGTGTCGGTCATTAGCCGATGACGGGGCTTGGGTCTTGGTCCAAATTGGTGTTGTCACACCTTTTTGGCCCAAAAGCCTTGCACCGGAATGTGAATTATATTTTCCTTTCTCTTAAATTATGAAATAACATCCCCGGATCTTCTAAAATTAATTTCCAAAAATAAAATGATTAATAAAATTACCAATCATTACTTTGCTTAAACTGTTTCCAAATTAAATTACAAAATTGAAAATCTCAATAAGAGAAACCCCCACTTTCTAAATCCATTTTCAAAAACTTAACTTTTAAAAAGAATCTTCAAAAACCAAGGAGAACCGACATTCGTGGGGAAACTTGGTCCCGTTGGTTCCCTCACGGGGACCAACCATGGTTCCTACGAGTGGCAACTCCACTCGGGGACGTATCACTTATTAAGAGGGTGACACTTGAAAATTTGAGTTGTGAGTTTTCTTAATATGTTTTGCATTAGACATATTGCATTCAGCAGACCTTGGACATAGTTACTTTTAATTTCAACCATTAGGTTTTACCTTTAAGAACATCTTTTGGAAGAGGTTGAACTACTATCCCAAGTGGGACCACTTAGGCTTGATTATTGGGAAGGTGGTTATTCTCCACTCATAGCATGCTCTTTTAGTTTACCAAGAGGCACCAAGAATTCATGTTATTTCTTGCCGTGTGCCCATGGGGGACTAAATTCTTGGAATAAGAGACACCATATATCCGACCTAGATTTATCCCTCTTTTTGACCATAGAACTTTGGCAGTCTAGGTCGTGCCTCTTTTTCATTTACATGCTTGAATAAGTGTGGTTGTTTTTAGTATTTAACCTTTTTCTTGTAAGCCTAGCAGTTTAGATTAGGTTTACTAAATAATCCTTGCATGGGTGCAAAAATAAAACAAAAATAATGAACCTTCTTGAGTCAGATCATTTTTACATCTAGCCAAATTTTAAATTCATCTCCACTCATAGTATGACCTTTGATAATCATTTTGACCCTCCGGTGCAAGTGTGGAGGGCACTCGCCCGGTGATCATGTAACCAAGGGCGTCCTAGAAGGAGGTTAAAAGTAGCTAGAATGTCTAGAACTTGGAAGTCAATATTTTTCACCACTAGCCCACATTGATCGGAAGAATCACTGTTCCTAGAACTGTTCTTTTGGAAAATTCATAAGCTCGAAGATGAACAATTCACTTAGAGTGTTGTTTCTCTTTGATGCCTCACGTTTTAACAAGTCCTTTAGGGCGGACATTTACAACATGATCCATTGTCTACTAAGGTTAGAGGGATAAACTTGTTGATGTAAGTTACGATCGGATAAAGGGCATTGTTGTGTGCAACGCCTTCTTCATATCCTTCTTGTCAAATGTAATGGTTTCATCCCCATTATTAACCAATCTAACTACCTCCTCAGGCGTAGTTTCGAGACGGACCTCAATCTTACTAAGTGCATCATTTAAGGCTTGTCTATACTTTCGGGAGACATATATGAGTTGCCGGATGGAAATGTCGGCTTTAAGTATTTAAAGTTGTATAAGGATTGAGTCTTCTTCTTTGACAACTTCTTTTTCTTTTGGGACCTCCCGAGTCTATTGTGTACCTTTTGGCGGGTTTTGTCGTCCGGATTTGGTAATGAACCTGGACCTTAGAACTTTTTGGTTCTCCTCAAAAGTCATCCTCTTCTAAAAGTGGTGTGCCTCATAAGTTGTCATCATTTTCATCCTTAGTCTCGTAGACATCCTCTTCATTGCTTACCCCATGAATCCATGGACTTCTAGGTCTAAGGAGGTTAAGCTAACAAATGGTTTAGATTCGTTAATGTCTTGAATAAAGACAAAGGGATCCCACCGACTCGGAATGGGTTTAGAAAAGATGGCTAAGGTCCCGCTGAATGAATTCTTGCTATTGTTAGGTTTTTAGCGGGCTCGGGAGAGGAAGTTCACCATCGCATAACATGTTCTCTAATTTTTCTTGAATGTCTAACATTGTTCCGTATCGTGTCCTCGTGCCCGATGGCACTTGCAGAATTTTCCTGCGTCCTTGTTTTTTTAACTGTTTTGTAGTTTCGATTCCGACCTTATGGGGCGGTAACTCAATATTCCTTTTAGACAATAAGCGGTCGAGGGATTGAGCGTAATTAGCTTGGTGATTAAATCCCGATCCTGTTTGCGGATTCAAATTACGCTCCAAGTCTAACTTGTGTGACTGAAGTCGATAAACCACAAAGAACCCTTTAGCACCACAAAAATCAGCTTACTTTGCTTTGGGCCAGCCCACAAACCCATTTTCTTTCAGCTGGACCAAGTCCGTGTCGGGCTCCCAACCAGGAAAACCAAACCCGCACCAAAAATAAAACCCGCCAAAAATAGAAACTCGCCAAAAATAGAAACTTTCCGAAAATGGAAAGCTGCTTGACCAGCGCCGGTCACCTCTCGTATTGCGCTAAAACACGAGTGTTTCACTCTTTCAATCAACAACCAATGAGGCACGGAACACGAGACGTCCATACGACACCATTTGTGACTCGGCGTCGCGTTCTTAGGCTCAACTTGCCAAAATATTGCGTTTTATTCCCGGAGGTCATCTCGAAGCACGTAATCCCATGAACTTCCATGCGACGTCATTTCTTGTCCAACGCCGGCCTTCTCGGCGTCCCCACGAGATTCCCGGTTTAAGAGGATGTTATTCGATTTTTTCCTTTATCCTCTTTGGGAAATCCGGCCCGGTCCGATCAATTTTCGACTGCTGATTGCATTGCTTTTAGGTCATTTTGTGATATAGCTTTCTTCTATAAATAGAGGGCCTAACCTTTCATTCTACAGGAGGTCATTAACCTAGCTACATGTTCGCTTAAATTAGGCTAAGAGTTATTGAATGCTATATCCGTATTATGATCTCTTGGCTCATTTTCAACTAATCATTCCTCCACCAAGCATCTCATCATTCTACGAGCACAAATTCCATAAAAAGCCTTCTTCGCTTTTTTCAGCCACCGTCACGCTTCTACATGCGTTCGTGATTCAAGATCGTAGGTGGGGCAACCCGAGGGCGCCGGATCCACTTTCAATTTGCACGGTTTATTTATATTATTGCTTTTTTATTGCTTTTCGTATTGCGGACAAAGATGTAATCGCATTTAATTCCTCCCCACCCACCGTAATTTTACTTTTCGTGTTTTCTTTTCCACTTTTCTTTTCGTATTCCTATCCGCTATTTATCACTTTCTAGCATGCCTTGGTTGATTTATATTTATCGTATTTGCATGTTGTATGCTTGAATGTTTAAACACATTTCTAATGCACAATTCGAATTAGTAGAGGCCGTCTACGGACGGGCGGAATGGAATGGAAGGGCTTATCCCTACATTTCGCACCTTTGCCCTTGAATACTAGATTCTTGGTTCTAGATCGATGGAGTCATTTTTAAACCTCTTTCAAGCTTAATTTTTCCACAATAAGGTTGGAAGAGTATTTCTTTATTGTTTTTAGTTTTTATTTCTAAAACTCACTCGGCGACTACCCTTTTGCTATTTTATTTCTCTTTAATTGCGTCTTGACATTTCTAATTTAAAATGGACAAAATTGGTTTATTTTTTACACCCAAGGCCACGGATGAAGACTGATTTTTTCGGTCTCGACCTATGGTCTGGCGCCGGACACCGGCCAAGATCGCTCTCGCCGGCGACGGCTAGTAGCCGGGCTTGGCTTTGGTCCAAGCCAGTGTTACCCATTGTTTTGGACCAAAAGCCTTGCGATCGAATATAGATTGTATTTTTTCTATTTTCCTAAATTATGAAATAATATCCCGAGACTTTCTAAAATTAATTTCTAAAAATAAAATGGTTAATAAAATCTTCAATCATTATTATGTCTAAACTAATTCAAATTAAATTACAAAAATCGAAAATCTCAATCGGAGGTCCATCCATCTTTAATAAAGCTTTTAAAATCATCTTCAAAAAGAATCTTCAAAAACCAAAGAGACCCGAAATTTGCGGGAAACTCGATCACGGGTAGGGATGGCAGTGGGTCTTGGACCCGACGCGAGTCACCATACCAGACCCAGTTAATTGGGTCTAGGTCCAATAAATTTGAACCCGATGGGTCCGGGTCGGGTTTGGGTCTCAAAAATTAAGACCTAGACCCGACCCGAGACCCATTAAAGACCCGAACACATTTTATTTTTTTGACAAAAAATGCAAGAAGCAAGCAGATAGTAATAACATATTATAATTTGAAATTTGAAAACCCTACCTAAAGTCACTTTCTCACTTCCTTCTCCCTCATTCACGCAGCCCCCGATTAGTTTTTTTTTTTTTAGTTAGTGTGTTTCAGTTGTGAAAAGTATGAATGGATTTGGTGTATTTGGTTTGTATAATAGGTTGGTTGAAAGATAGGTTATATGATGTTAAAGAGGTTATATGCAGTAAAATTGCTTGCAAATTTACAATAATATTAAACAGGGCACAAAACACTCATTTTTAAAATTTATTTATGATAAAAATATGCTAGACCCATTTAAGGGGTCGGGTCCGGGTCCATGCCTAAAAAGTTAAATGGACTCGGGTCCAGCTGGACCCGACCCATTGCCATCCTTAGTTACGCGGAACGGGCTGTGGTTCCTATAATGGCAACTCTATTGGGGTTGTGTCACTTATTAAGAGGATGAGACTTGGAATTTGAGTTGTGAGTTTTCTTAATGTGTTTTGTATTAGGCATGTTGCATTTACACAACCTTGAACATAGTTGCTTTTAATTTCGACTAATAGGCTTTACCTTTAAAAACATTTTTTGGAGGAGGTTCAAACTACCAATCTAGATGGGCCCAACTAGGCTTGATTGTCGTGGAGGTGGTACCTCTTCCCTCACAAAGACGCTCTTTTGGTTTACCAAGAGGCACCTAGAATTCATGCTTTTCTTGTCGTGCACCCCACGAAGGAATAAATTCTTGGACTATGAGACATCATGTATCCTACCTAGATTTATCCCTCTTATTGATGGGGAGAACACCGTAAGCCTAACTCGATCGATAATGACAACCAGCTAGCACCATCCGACAATTTTGAGTTCTTAGAATCCACTATTGAGTCCTTAGAATCCACTGCTAGGTCTTCACTTTTGACACACGTAGCAAGGGAGTTTTGGCAACACCTAGGAATACTTGTCTACCTCCTCGAAAAGAGTAAGGAGCCGGATAAGTCCGAAGATTATTCGGAGATAATAAGTCTAAGTTGGTCTTTTCTAAGTTCACGGTCTTCCGATCTCGGAGCATTTTGTAACTTCACTCGGATCTACTTGGGCACCTTCAGCAGAGCTAGAAAGGGAAACTTTAAGTATCGGAATGTAGAGAAAATTTGGTGATATCGATCGCAGCTATCACCATCCTTAGAATTGTATTATTCCGTACTATTCACGTGGGCTGATTCTCGTGGTCCCTTGCCATTTCTAATGTCCTATTTTCTGCTATAATTTGGCTACTTTTTGTCCTTGTTTTTGTCCTTTATTTTACTAAATACATCACAACCATTGGATTGTAGAAGGGGATTTATAACCCTTAGATTAGAGTGATGTAACCTAGCTTAAAGGCCCTTTAAATATGCATAGGCCTTCACTTGTAAGAAACAACCTAATTTTGATTATTGGCTATATGCTAAGTAAAGTCGAGTTGAGCTCCTTTCAACCCTCTAATTAGTGGCATAATTAGGTCGTGTCTCGAAGAGTCTAATTATACTTAGAGTGGTGTGACTATATCTCTAAGTGTGATTAGCGCCCTAGTTGTATCCTTGGTGGTGTGACTGTATCCTTAGATATTTCTAATCTATCTTGCTCTCGCTATATCGCATCTGGTTACCCTTTTTAATCATATACCTCGGAGTGATTAACTAAGTTCTTGGTATTTACTCGCTCTATTTCGGAGTCCTTTTGAGTCCCTTAGAACTGCGCATCCTTATACTCTATTTCGGGATCACCGTAGCATGTCATCTTGGCACATTAGTTTTGGTATCGTAGCTCCGGAGCCTTTCCTAGGTTGAGCTTCCTTTACCCTAAACACAACCCTTTTAGCCCAAACACATTAGTCAACAAAGGACCCATAAACCAAAATGAGAGGAAGTATACCGTTGGAGGAATGTTTTGAGATGCTCATGAACAACTACGTTGAGTTGCATGCTCGGATCATCCGTATGAGAAAGCAACTAGGAGACATGATGAAAACTAAACGTTGAGACATAGAGGAGTCACCTTTAAGCTCACCACCTCATACCCATTCATACGAGGATGAAGAAGAGAGCAATCCTTTTACTTCTTCTAGTGAGCGAGAAGGAAGGAGGAGAGGAAGAAGGCACCACTCGCCTCATTCGAAGTCAGATTTGAAAGTTGAAATCCAAAAGTTTGAGGGCCACCTTAACCTAGACGAGTTTCTGGACTGGTTACAAACAGTTGAGAGGATCTTCAACTACAAAGAAGTGAAAGATGAGAAGAAGGTTAAGCTTATTGCTATCAAGCTCAAAGGTTTTGCCTTAACATGGTGGGAGAACTTGGTGAAGAAGCGTGCTGTTCAAAGGAAACCTAAGACAAGAAGTTGGGTGAAAATAAGGTCTAAGTCGAAGGCTCGATTCTTACCCCTACATATATCCAAGACAACTATTCTAAGTTGCATAACTTGCAACAAGGCTCGATGAGTATGGAAGAGTATTCTAGGGAGTTCGAAAGGTTGATGATTAAGGGTGATCCGCAATAGTCCGAGGACCAAACTATACAGATCGAGATATTTGGGAGGGCTTGACCCAAGGTGTGCTAATGTCGTGGAACTACAACAGTACTCAACATTTGATGAAGTGTGTCTTCTAGCACATAAAATGGAGTAGTAAAGGAAGGTCGGAACCTTTAGGAGAGAGGTCCCGAAAACTCAACCATCAAGGCCTATTCAGTTTGGTAAGAGTGTTTCGACCCTTAATTTCAATACTGAACTCGCTGTTCCCTAGCCCAGCTTTGCATCTAAGGCAATCTGTTACTACTCGGACTCAACCTCGTAACAAGCTTTCTACTCGGGTTAAACCGCAAGTGTTTTTAAGTTTTAAGGATTTGGACGCTTTGCTTCGAGTGTCCTTATTGCTGAGAGTGATGAGACACTCGTTTGAAGAAGATGAGCTAGAGAGAGAACTATGCCTTGCTGAAGGCTTAAAAGAAATTGTTGAATAGGCTAGTGAAGTAGAATTACTTGTGATAATGCAGGCCTTAAGCGGATACAAGGATCCAAGAGAGGCTTAGAGAGAGAACATATTTCACACAAAGGGAACAATACATGGGAAAGTTTGCTTGATCATTATTGATGGAGGGAGTTGCACTAATGTTACCTCATTGAGCATGGTAGAGAAGCTTTAGTTGCACATCGAGTTGCACCCTTACCCCTACAATATTAAGTGGCTAAGTCAAGGTAAGGGCCTCGGGGTCAACTCTCATTGTTTAATATCCTTCAAGTATTAGGAAGTTATATGTTGATGAGATATGGTGTGATTTTATACCCATGGATGCATGTCACTTACTTTTGGGTAGACCTTGATTGTTTGACCGTAGAGTTACTCATGATGGGTTAAAAAACACATACACTTTACCAAGGATGGAAAAAAGATAATCGTAGCCCCTCTTGATCCCTCACAACAGCCAAAACCCAAAGCAACTCGGACACCCAGCCTATCTGAGTTATTTATGACCCTAGGGGATCTACAGTCTATGCACTACCCCTAAAAGAGTTAATTCTTTTGGGTCGAACGAGATAGAGTCCTTCGAACTCGGACACCCCTTAGCCAAAGAACTTGTCACTCAGTATGCTCATGTGTTTCCCGAGGAGATACCACTTGGTTTGCCACCCAAACAAAACATCCAGAACCACATAAACCTTATCCCAGGATCTATTTTCCAAACAAGCCAGCCTATAGAATGAATCCTAAACATACATCAAAAGTGCGAAGATAAATTGAGGAGTTGGTGTCTAAAGGTCCGGTGAGAGAAAGTCTCGAGCCTCGTGTGCTTTGTGCTAGCATTGTTAGTGCCAAAGAAGGATGGTTCAATGAGAATGTGTATAGATAATTGTGCTATTAACAAAATCACCATTAAGTACCGGTCTCCCATACCACGACTTGAAGATATGTTGGATGAGCTTCATGGTTCTAAGGTCTTTTCTAAGATTGACCTCGAAGTAGATCTTATCGATTCGAATCGGAGAAGGAGATGAATGGAAAACTGCTTTCAAAACCAAAGGAGGATTATATGAGTGGCTTGTCATTCCCTTTGGGTTGACTAATGCTCCGAGTACTTTCATGCGTCTAATGAATAGGGTTTTCAAACCATTCATGGGAAAGTTTGTTGTGGTCTACTTTGATGATATTATGATCTACAGTTAGAATGAGGTAGAGCATTCTGACCACCTCGGACAATTTTCTTAACTTTTGGAGAAAGAGAATTTGTATGGGAATTTGAAGAAGTGTTCATTCTTTAGCTCGAAATAACCTTTCTAGGTTATGTTTTTTCAGCTTAAGGTGTAAAGGTGGATGAGAGCAAAGTAGAGGCTATTCTGTCATGGCCTACTCCTAAAAGCATACATGATGTGCGAAGCTTTCATGGGCTGGCATCTTTTATAGGAGGTGAAGACTCGGGCTTTATACTTACACTTTTCCGAGTTCCATTGAGTAATCGGAATAAGACTTCAGCTCTTATAGGGTTTTGATTTCAAGTCATTCCATGTGCCTTAGAAGGCTTTCTCGAGTGATATAACATTCTCTCCGAGTGTTATAAAAACTATTATATATGTTTATGCGTGACTCGACCGACTCGGAAATCATATGTACTCACCTCTTCACACTCGGTTCCGAGTCACTCAATGCTCGAAATTTCACATGTTCAAACACTTTATTTCACGCACATAAACTCAGGTTTGACTTCATGTTACAGGAATTACATTATTAATTTACTATTCCAAGTCAGCATATTTAGGTTGAACTTTGTTTAGTCTAGATCAAGTTTGTTTACTCGATCTTTTGACTTGTTTATCTTCTAGACTAACTAAGATGGAATTTGAGTATCATGGATATTAGACACGGCAAATTCCATTCCTTTTCCGACTCGGATAATTAGTCACTTAATTATATTAATTATGTTATTATCTCGTGTCTAATCTTGGACCAAAGTATTTTATACTTTGAGAACCAAATTTGTTTACTTTTGTAGGTTATTCAAAAGAGGCTATCCTAATTTTGAAATACAAAAGTAATCGGCTTTAAAACGTCAAATCACCAGCGAGACAAGGCTTTTTCCACCTTTGAACTAGCCCCGGACACCGTGTCGGGGTTGTCTGTTTCCAAAGCTGGAAATCTGCAACACTAAGCTCATCCTTGACTCTCGCTCACCTCAGATTCATATCTATCTTAAATTTCAAGCAAATTTCATCATCACCCTATTCACCCCCTTCTAGGGTGACTTAGCCTCTCCCAGAGCAAACCTTCAATTGGTATCGAGCCTAACCTTTCGGAAAG
The DNA here is from genome assembly GCA_021018815.1 of Talinum fruticosum. Taxonomy (NCBI): domain Eukaryota; kingdom Viridiplantae; phylum Streptophyta; class Magnoliopsida; order Caryophyllales; family Talinaceae; genus Talinum; species Talinum fruticosum. The sequence continues at coordinate 3,714,396 of JAITYX010000010.1, read as the reverse complement.
GATCTAACCATCTAAAGGTTTAAAGATCAAATGGCTCGGAACAACGGAGAGTTCGATGAAGGAAGATCTTCCAGCAGACCACCAAAGTTCAAAGGATCTAAGTTCGTGCACTTGGAAGAAACTCATGGAATGTTTTCTGCTAGATCATGATGAGGATGTTTGGAACATCATACAAGGAGGCAACTACATTCCCATGAAGACGGAAGAAACAAGACTCATACCCAAGACAAAGGCTGAGTTCACTGTTGATGAAGCAGAGAAGTTCGAAAGAACTTCAAGGCAATGAACATTCGATGTGCACCATCGGCTCGGAAGAATACAGCCGAGTGTCCGCTCGTGATACAGACCAAAGAAGTATGGGACGCGCTGGTCAACACCTATGAAGGCACAAGCCAGGTCGGACAAGTGAAGATAAGCCAATATCTTCATAAGTATGAGCTGTTCAAGATGGAGCCAGAAGAAAACATCACTCGGATGTTCATTCGCTTTACTCGAGATTACAAACAATCTCAAATCTCTGGGTAAAAAGGTTTCCCACGAGGAAATGTGTAGAAAGATACTCGAAGCCTACCCAAGAAGAGATGGGGACCCAAAGTGACAGCTATCGAAGAGGCTCGGAACTTGTCTCTACTAAAGCCAGACGAACTCATTGGGAGGCTTCTCACCCATGAGATCCACTCGGAAGAGGAGGATGCAGAGGTCGAGCACCAAAAAGAACATTGCATTGAAAGCCTCGAAACTAGAGAAGCGAGATCCGAGTTCTTCGACTCGGAAGAGGATCCCATGGCACTTATCGCTAGAGGCTTCAAGAGAATGATGAAGCACAAGAGATAGGATAAGAAGCCAAGAGAAGAGTTCTATAAGAAAGACAAGAAGGATAGAAAAGGTAAATACTTTTCCCCTTCAAAGTTATCTCGTGACTAAAAATTCTCGCTGTTTTGAATGTGGTAGTAAGGAACACATAGTCAAGGACTGTCCCAAGAGAAAAAGGGACAGAAGAAAGAAAAAGACTATGATGGCCACATAGAGTGACGAGGACTCATCGAAGAGGATGAGGAATCGGATGACTCAAAGTGTCCGATGGCACTTTCTAATTCGAAGTGGAAACAGAGTCGGACACGGATCAATCGGACAATGAGGAAGTAAATCCTCAAGAGGTAATTGAATACTTTCTCAAATTTTCCAAAGTTGATTTAGCCAAGTATATTTTCACTTTGGAAGAGAAGTCCGATTCCGATTCTTCTCATTTTAAAGAACAACTTGAATAAATTTCTTCGAGAGCATTTCTTTAAAAAATGAGTTGGAAAAGCTGAGACTTACACTTAGAGAACTCAAGACTAGTGCTCAAACCAATGAGATTGAGTCCGAGTTACTCGAAAAGAAAATGAGCAACTAAAGCAAAAGCTCAATGAGTCTCAAGATCTTATTTTAAAATTGACTCATGGTCGGAAGAACCCTGATATGCTCTTGGGATCTCAATGTTTCTCGTTTATAAAAGAAGGTCTTGGTTTTAACAAAGAGGAGGAATCCAATTCCTACTCGGAGCTTTTCAAAAAGGATTCCAAAACTGTAAAATTTAGGAAGGTTGAACACGGTCCCATTCATAAAAATGAAAGGAGGACTGAGCCTGGACCAGCTTATAGGAGAAAATCATCTCCACCGGTTTATAAGAGAAAAGCTTTTAAAAGAAAGAGACACAGACTCGGTTCTCTAAATGGAAGACTCGGAATTAGATCAAACCCAAAGTCATTCAAATCCGGGTTCCAAAAACCTTCTTCCTCGAAAAGGACCACGGTAAAGAGTGTTACTTGGGTTCGTTAGAGGAAGTGAGAAGGGTTAGTTTATCTCTGTTTTGCAGGCCACTCAGAAAAGATCAAAAGGGCACTGGTACCTTGATAGTGGATGTGTAACACCCCAAAACACCCCCTGGGAGTATTACATCGCTAGAGTTCCTTAAAGGAACTCCCAAGGCTCTTTCTCGGTATCGGTTTAGGTGTCTAAACTCAACTTAAAGATAATAAGGGTGGTTTTCCAAAAAATCTGAGATTTCCTAAAAATTTCGGCAGAGTTCTGTTTGTAATGTGGACTAACCCTTAGGCTTAAAGCCCTAAAACCCTGCATAAAAAGCATAACATAACTCAACGAGCCATACGCTCGGAGTATACAACTCAACGGCCACACGCCCGAGTCCAACCAATCATGCGATAAAACTTAAAAACGATCTAAATGGTTTACTATACATATGGTACAAACTACATGAACTAAATTATAAGTACAATACTTAGAAACATAAGAAAAGCACATCCGCGATTCAAATCGCTCAGCAACCAGGAAACGACAATCAACGGGGTCCGGAATAAGCTAAGCACCACACACACTGAGAATGCACTCGCAACACTTGGGGAAAAAGGGGGAATTTGTGGGGGTGAGCAATAAACCACGGGCTCACCGGAGTCTTACACCCTTAAAATGGAAATTCTTTACACATATTACTCATAATAATGAAATCGGCGAAAGCGTAATAATATAATACAAATCTATATACTTTTCAATGAAATCTCTTGAAATCATTTGCAACATAAAACTCATGACACTTCAATCATTTGAAAGCATGATTTTTGCAATCATTTTAGGAATGGAATTACTTTAAACAAGGTGGAATCATCTGCACTTTCTTTCAAATACTTTCAGCCATAAACCGAAAATTCTTTCGGGGCTTTCGACGATTGAACTAGCACCAGGCGGTTCTTGGGGGTGCTACCCCGACTCGAGTTCCGGGACCTATCTCTAGTCAAATACCTGGAAGGCTCCGCTTTCCTCGTTAGGAAAGAATCAACCTCTCCGGTTGATGGGCATCCCGATACGCAAGGACCCCGTGGCCCGATACGCACGACCACCTCCTTCCTTTGGTCTAAACAATCTTAGCCCATAATTCATTTAAATCGAAGTGATCACAATCACTTATCAAACTTGGTTACTAACCAAGATCTCAATCAATTTATCATCGTAGAAGGCATGACACACGTGTCACCCTTCTAAATTCACTTTCTCAAATCCGATTCACTTTCTCAAACAAGATTCACTTTCTTAAACAAGTTTCGCTTCTTTAAAACACACTCACGTTTGAAAGGCAGTTCACAAGAAGTTGCATTCAAGGATCATTTCACGTAAAATACAAAACTCCTTTCAAAATTACTTTTGAATATCACGTAAAGCAATCACTAAACACGGACAACCATCATTCACTGCAAGCAATCATCCTCAACTCTTTCCAACTATACCTTTTCAATCCACCACTCTAGTATGATTAGTTTCCATTTTACGAGCCACAATAACCGCAAGCGGATACCACCTAATTGAACGTTCAACTTCTCACAATTCTCTGTCTTTACTTCAATTCCTCATTCTATGTTTCTACTTTATGAATCAACTTCTTTTGCTCACGTCTCGACTTCTCAAACCTCCCTATCTTTACTTCAACTCCTCATTCTAGGTCTCTATTTCATAAATTAACTTCCTTTGCTCATACTCAGCCATATGACTCCTATTCTCACTTTATCACTTAAATTCCTCTTGTTAGGTTCATCTTCCAACTTAATTTCATCTCAAAGACTTAGATACATTCTAAACTCAACTTAACCTTACAATTCCCCACTCGTCGTTTCCCTGCCTTAAACTCCCCATTGTATTTGTTATCTTATTAATCGACTCCTGTTCATCTATCCTTAATTATAAAACTCTCAACCGCTTTTCATTATTCAATTTCCGTTAGTTTCACTTACCTTCCTGTTCGGTTCAACCTCGAGGATTTCAATATACTTCAAACTTAATTGACCCGACAATCACCCCCTCCTAGCCTCAATTGTGCATCACTTAATATGAATTCATACCCTTTGTGCACTTCCCTCATTATTTCCCGATATTAGCAATCATTTCTTAATGCCACAATCTCGATAAATCTCTAAAGCTCAATCTAAAATATTGATTCACAATTTATACCCAAACCACAACGTGCTCATCCCCATCCCCAACCGACCAAATTCCCGATATTACTCATTATACCCACGCAACCCAACTCCGTTTGAATTCCCGGTTTCCAATTCAGGCCTAAACAACTACCAATTCCTTTCACAACTCCTAATTCAACTTTCAGCAACTACTAAACTCGTTTAATAGCATACATGTTCAATATTCACAATCACATTCAACAATCACAATAAACTCATTTGGATTTCGAATTTACTACTAGTGTAGGGTATAAGACTGCCCACCTTAAATTTTATGATTTGTAATCTGATTTGGATGAATTCGGATTGGGTTCCTTGCCCTCTTCTTCTTCCCATTCTCGCCTCTGTACCTCTCACTCTACCTCCCGCCCTTGTTCTCTGCCTCTACTTCTCTGCTTCTTCCTTCGCCATCTACTTAATCTTCTTCTTATTCCCCTCTAATGCTTGCCCTCGATCTCACTTTCCGTTTACGCTTCGTTCTCCTTTCTTGCTCGCTTTCGTCGTCGTCCCTCGCTCGTCGTTCGCCCTTGCCCACTGGCTGGTGTTGTTTTGCTCACCAGTCGTGGTTTCGCAGCCCTCCTCCATCCTCCACGCTCGACGCCATCGCCGACCACGGTTCTTGCGCTCACCGGCTGCCTCCTCTCTCGCCCTCGCGTTCGTGTCCCATTCTTGGCCTCGGTTTCGCCCTCCTTTGGGCCTTGGCCGTTCCCGCGCTGCCTCGCCGTCTCACCTCCGCTAGCCGTGGAGCCCGCCAACCTCCGGTCGTTTCCCTGCTCTCGCTCGCCCTCTCCCGCTCTCTCTATCTCCCTCGCTCGGTCTCACACTCTCTCTCTCCCATTGTTGCTTCGTTCGCCCCCTTCTTTCTTTTCGGTGGTTTCCATCAGGCCAGCACCTGCTTCCCCATACTAATCCCCTTCTCCCTTCTTTTTTTTTTTTCATCCTCAATGTAATTAAACCCACATACGTAACATACGTGGTCTCGGATTAATATGCTTCACTAATAAGAGTTATGCAAACTAATAATAATTCGCTCAAATTAATTTACGAGTATCTAACCACATATAAAACTTGGTCGCTCGACCCACTATATTTAATAAAGGCTAAATAATAAACTTAACTCGTAAACTACCTAACCCAAAATTACAGGTCTTACAGGATGCTCACGCCACATGTCGGGAGATTCGGGACTCTTTTCTGAGTTATAAGAGTACAAAGGAGGAAAAGTCACACTTGGAGATGACAGCAAAGGCAAGATAATTGGGATAGGTAAGATTAGAAAAGGAAGCAATCTGGTCAGCCCAGTATACCTTGTTAAAGGGTTAAAGTACAATTTGCTTAGCATCTCTCGAATTGTGTGATAAAGGTCAAGAGGTAAGATTCACTCAAACCAAGCTGTTATATTTCTGATGACACTACCAAGGAGATCAAGCTCTCGGGTAAGAGATCAGGTAACACTTATATTATTCCTCTTTCGACTCGAGTTAGAATTGATCTTGTTTAAAAGCATCACTTCTTGATGACTCATGGACATTTCATCGTAGATTAGGTCATGTTAGCATGCATACTATTAAGAAACTGGCATCTCATGGTTTAGTCAGAGGATTGCCTAATTGTGATAAAATTTGTGAAGCATGGACAAAAGGGAAACAAGTCGGATCATCTTTCAAATCTCTGAAGACAGTTTCCACATCCAAGGTGCTTGAAATACTACATATGGACTTATGTGGTGAAATCCCTGTTAAGAGTCTTGGAGGTAAATCATATGTACTGGTTATTGTTGATGATTACTCACGATTTACCTGGGTGTGTTTTCTTAAGCACAAAAATGAAGCATTCAAAGAGTTCAACAAGCTCTGCAGAAAAATCCAAGTTAAGTCTCGGACTCGGATCCGAGAGAATTCGAACCGACCATGGAAGGGAATTCGACTACTCGGAATTTGCGAGTTTTGTGACAAGAATGGTATTTCCCACAACTTCTTAGCACCAAGAACTCCTCAACAAAATGGAGTAGTGGAGAGAAAGAACAGAACTCTTGAAGAAATAGCTAGGACAATATTGATTGAACATAATCTACCCTCCTATTTCAGGGCTGAGGCGATAAACACCGCAAACTACACCTTGAATAGATGCGTCATCGGACCCATCCTGAAGAAAACACCATACAAGTTCTACAAAGGGAAGAAACCCAATATCTCATACTTCAAACCCTTTGGATGTAAGTGTTTTGTTCACAACAATGGTAAGGATCACCTAACCAAGTTTGATGCTCGGTCAGATGAAGGTATTTTTCTGGGTTATTCTTCTCATAGCAAAGCTTATCGCATTTTCAATAAAAGAACTAACAAAGTGGAAGAAAGCATCCACGTTGTGTTTGATGAGATTGAACAGGAAAAGCCAAGTGAATCATCATTCTCAGACCTAAAGCTCAGCAGAAATGATGATTGTGATGAAAATGAGCCTATCAGGAATCAAACCCAACCAGCTTAGAATGAAGTCACTCGTAACGAAGTGACTCGGAATGAGACAACTCAAGAACCCGCTCAGAATGATGAAGGACAAATTGTTGAACAAGTTCACTCGGAACGGATCTTTGAAGATCAACCAATTTAGCCTACGGATCTAGTGAATAAGAGAACAGATAGAGCATTTAAGTATGCTTCTAGTCATCCACTAGAAAACATATTATCCGATATCAACAGTGGGGTAAGAACTCGTTCGTCTCTTCGGAATCTATGTGCATTCACCGCATTTCACCATCTTCGTCGAATCCCCCATCAAACACCCAAAACCCTATCCCTATTGCTTGCCTCCACCGTCTCCCTTTTTCCGTTCATCTCAGCCCACTGGAGACGCCACCCCAACACCACCGACAACCACTTGTCACCTTCTACTACCCTACGGTCGTCATCCCAGCCACCAAACGCCAGCCCACCGCCGGCTATATTTCGTTCTGCGCCTGCTCCTGCCTCGGTTTTGCCCGGTTGGTCACGGTTTCTTCGGCCCCAACCCCTGTCCGGCCTCAGCTGCCTTTGTCGACCACCGACGCCGCTCACCGCCACCGACGACTGCCGCGACCGCAGGCGATCGCTCCGTTCGGTCAACTCCGATCCTCAAACCACCACCCTCAACCACCTCGAAACCCTTCAAAAAAAATTAACCACCGTCCACTTTGGTTCTAGGGTAATTTTCAGCTTTTGATTTAATTTCTTAGAAGTAAATTTCAGTTTCAGTTCGTTTAATTTTAGGTTAATTTTTCAGATTCAGTTCTTCATTTCTTTTAATTTAAGTGTTTAAGTTGTAATAAGTCATTATGTTGTTTTATCTGTTTGAAGATTAAAGTTTGCTCATGGTTATGGCATATATGTAACTGATTCATGAGGTTTGAGAGGATTTGGTGATAATTGATGACATTTGGATGTACTTGAATTAAAAACAAATCATGGATAATCCCCGTATCAAGGACATTTATGGACAATCCCTGTATAAAGGGTAATTATGGACAATTGCTTGGATAAAGGATATTCAGGAAGTGATTCTGAGTTAAGAATTACTTTTGATAAATGAGGAGATTAAGAGAGAGATTGATGATGATTTTTGATTCTGGGCAGCAAGTGAACCTGGAATATGACAATTAACACTTTTGGACCTTTACAAAACAAAATAAGGTTAAAAAGGTGGTACATAAAAATATGAATAAAGGAGATAAATGTTCAATATATCAATTGGAAGAAAATTATGTATATTTGAAGTTACCTTATGTATAATTATATAAATGTATACATATATTTACATATGTGCTTAGAAGAAAGTGATATATACATATACTTTAAAGTTGCTAAATAGATATATATATATATATATATATATATATATATATATATATATATATATATATATATATATATATATATATGCATACAGTTATACATGCATAGTAAAATAAGATAAATAAATCGTGTGAATCAAGAACCTCATTAGTATTCCTTAGTAAAAGCTAACTTTAATAATTTTCATTTCAAGCGTGTTTGAAATGATTTAATAAATAAATAAGCTATAAAAATTCAGTTTATTAATAAAACTCCTATGTCCTTAATTAAGGTCATCAAACACCAGCGTCGTGCGTTCATCCGGATTCCATCCAAAAAGAGAAAGAAGGAGGAACGTCAGCAAGGTACGTTCATTGATCGTGCCCTTCAATATTTTATTTACAAATCAAGGCCTGATATGGCCGCCATTAACATCAATAAAGAATTGTTTGCAAATAATATTTGCCATCATTAATATGGACCCGCCTATCAAGTGCCATTATTTGGTACGCCCAATATCCAGGTTGGTAACCCCGTAACGGTTAACCGCCTTCAACCGGACTATCCGATCGGTCCGGGTGTGTGCACATGCGTTTAGGGAAACCCGATGATCGTAAAGGGATCCATTCAGATAATTAATCGATAATAGTTTTACATTATTCACTTCCCTCATTTACAAATGAATTGAAATGCATGCGCTCAATTTAATTATTTCATTACTATTATTTTACTGCATGATAGTGAACGTGTTGAGTTTCGACTCACATTGCGAAAATATTTCCTTGTTTTGTTTTAGGTAAGAATAGTGAAGACGGCAAGTCATAGAAGAATCGTGTTCGAGGCTTAGGGGCTCTGGCTCGCCATGATAACCTTTTGGAGACTCGTACATAAGTGTTATGGGTTAAGAACTAGTGAATGTTGGGTTACCCTGTACTTTTGTTCGGCTTTGTACAAATTATAGTTTTCTTTTGTAGTTGACTGTTAAATAGAGTAATCTAAGCTGAATAGTTTAGTATTTGACTCTCGTTAGCCTTGCCCTTTCCGCTGGTAAGGGCGGCGGTGGCAGCTTCTAACCCTTTTTCCGCTGCGCTAATCACTGGTTAGCGAGTTGCCTAGCCTTAACTAGTGATTATGGGTTGGGGCGTTACAGCACCAAAGAACCTAATGTGATCGCTTCGATCACACTCAATTTTCCTCAAGAGAGGATGGTGATGTTGGGTAGTCTAAGGCCCCTGCCTCAAAACCATAGCCTGCATTAGCATTTGCTTGAGGAAGAAGAAGAAGCCGAGGAAGAAGAAGAAGCTGAGGAAGATCTACCTTTGACTCGCGAGACGGGTCATCCCATTGCCCGACCTACCACTCGTTGTTGCCCCCTCGTTAAGCTATCCCAACTCAAGGCTACGGGCGTAGGCGCAATCCTCGGTCTTCTACTTCTTGCTAGACTACTCGTCCTCTTTCTTAATTTAAAAAATCTATTTTAATTTCTGTCTAACATCTTTTGTACTTAGTTGTTCTTTCCTCCCCTCTTTTTGTTATTTTTCTAAAATACATAGGGGAGAGAAAATATAGAAAATATTGATGTTTGGTTTAGGAGGAGTTTTCCCTTAGTTGTTTTCTGAGTTGGTTTATTTATTAGTTTGTTTAAGTCTTTGAATAAATGCTTCTACTAATGAATGAAACTTACTTATTTCTGAGCATATCTGTATTTCAAGAAGTGTGTTATGAGTTATATATGATCTGAGCTGAGCTGAGCTGTTAAATATTCATCATTATTTTTCTTGCTCTGATCAACACTCTATGAAAACATAACTCTCTAAACTGATTAGTTTCTATCTTAAGTATGGAATGTCTTTCATCAAAAAGGGGAGATTGAAGACTCAAGTATAACTCTCCATCTCTCTATAGTTTTGATTCTAAGCTTTTAAGAAACTCATATCTAAGTTTTCATTATGTTCTAACCAACTTAGAAACCATTCATAAAAGCATATCACACTTAAATGTGTTTCTGAACCACTTAGACACTACTCGGAACAATGTCATGAGTAAATAATTTCACAAACACTTTAAATTCTGAGCACTGACTTTATGTTCAAACTGAAAATGAACTACAGTATTAATTATACTTTCTAAGTCAGCATACTTAATGAAATTGTTTACTTGATCAAGTTTATGTATTCTAATTATTTATTCTTTCTAAGTTAATCATTTTAAGGATTGACTCAAGATGGAATTTTACCTAATGAATATTAGACTTAGAAAATTCCATTCTTTTAAGCTAAAGATAATTAAGTGCTTAATTACTTTGAATTAATTATTATCTTTGTCTAATCTTGGGCCAAAGTATTTTTATACTTTGAGTACCTCATTGATTTGTTTTTTAAGGTTGATTAACCAAGCTTAATCTATTTTTAAAAAGCAAAAGCAACCGATTTCTAGCCATTAAACACCAGCAGATAGAAATGAGCCATTCCTAAACATAGCTTAGAGATCGTGTTAGTGTTGTTTGTTTCCAAACCTGGTAAACTTCAACTTTGTGTCCAACGGTTCTTTCCACCCAATAATTCAGTCACAACCAGAGGCATGGACCACTTTTTGAGCCAAGGACCACCACTCAACGTTCATATTACAACAGATCCTTTTCCGAGTGACTCATATTAGCTGTTACAACGGCCATTGAAGCTCAACAGTCCAGAACAAGTCTCAACGGCTAATTTGCCTTCTGTGTATTAATAGAAACCACTCCATAAGACTTGAAGATTGCTGAACACTTTGCTCAACTCTTACTTAGTGCTCACTTACTCCATCTTAAGCTTACAACTCCAATTTTATAGTTCTTACTTTCTGACATGTAAAGAAAAGTCTTGTAATCACTTCTACTCTTTCTACTTTCTTGTAATTCCCTTTACTTAGCTGTAACAGTTAACTCAGCTCAGTTATTCTTAGCTGTAAAGGGTATTGAAGACTCAAACTCTGAAACTAGACCATTCTGAGTACTACCAAAGACTCAGGTACAAACCTTATCCCTCCTAAGTTTTGATTACAAATCATTCTGAGTATTACTGAAACTACTTCATATGTTTTCATTCGATTCCGACTGACTCAGAAAACACATTCCTATCTGTCATCTCACACTAATGTTTTTGTGTCACTTAGACACTACTCAGATGTATTGCATGTTCAAATAATCCCTCTACCACTTTTTATGTGAGTTATCACTGCATGTTCTGAAGTAAAGTGAATTACAACGTTAATTCAACTTTCTAAGTTAGCATGTTTGTTTGAGAATTATTTGTCCAGAGCAAGTACATATAATCTGATGTTTTTACTCTTATAACTTGATCTTTCTTAAGACTCGACTCTGATGGAATTTGAGTATAATGAATATTAGACTCAGAAAATTCCACTCTTCTAGGCCTGAGATAATTATACACTTAATTATCTTAACTAAATTATTATCTGTGCCTAATCTTGGACCAAAGTATTTTATATATTGAGAACCAAAATTATTTACTTTTGTAGGTTATCCAAACAAGGTTATCTCATTTTTGAATTACAAAAGTAACCGGCTTCAAGCTGTCAATCACTAGCGGACAAGGTTTTTCTACTTCGAACAAGGCCCACAAGGTTGTCCGTTTCCAAAACTAGAAAACTTCAACACTAAGCTCAATGGTGCTTTCCACCCTACTTTTCAGACAACACCAGTTGATTGGAGCAGCCTTAGGATTCAAGAGCCGTTACACAATGTTCACATCTCAACAAATCTTTTCTGAGTCACTTAGAAGAACCGTTACAACGGTCACAAAGGGCTTCTGTTCAGAAATTAGTCACAATGGCTAATCCGCTTGGTCATCTATAAATAGAAGCCAACTCTCAAGACTTGAAGATTGCTGGATATATTATCAATACACATTACTTACGCAAAAGTCATTGTAGTCATACTCAATCTTCTATTTACAACTCCCACCTTGTAATTCATACTTTCTGAGTTGTAAAGTCTTGTAATTAGTTACATACTCTTTCTTACTTTCTGAGTAAGACTGGCACTGTTCGTGGTTTTCTGCCTCAGGAAGGTTTCCACATATATCTGACTTTACACTTTTTTGAGTCCAATGTAGACTCAGATTGTCTTGATTACTCTTTTCAAGCTTAAATCTTCCAAGTTTGTTAAAATTTTCTCATCACCCTATTCACCCCTCTCTAGGGTGACTAAGACTCTCAAAGAGCAAACCTTTAATTGGTATCAGAGCCTAACCTTTTGTAACGCCCCCAAAACCCATAATCACCATTTAGTCATAATGACTGACTAACTAGTAATTAGCGCAGCGGAAAAGAGAATTAGAAGCGTTACAGTCGCTCTTTAACAAGAGCAAGGCAACTACCTAATTGACATACAAACATAACTTATTAGGTTGAGGTTCATAATACGTAGGACGTCCAACTTATAACAACATAACGAGTAACAAGTTATCGAGCACCATCATGACTATAACTTATTAACCAAAGCATATACGACTTCCACACATCACGTTCTTGACTATCATTATGAGCCTCTAAATCTTGATGACCAAAATGAACTCGTCTGTTTTCCTCTGCATTTGCCTTACCTAAAACAAAATAGAGAAAAACATTTCGAAATAATAAGCCGGAGCTCAGCACGTCTATCCATGTACTGTAAATAATTTATGTGAGGATAAATTGATTTGAGCGCATGCATTTCAATTCATTTATAAATTAGATCGGAAGAATATAGTAAAACAATTATTCATTGATTATCTGAGTGGCTCCTTACGATTATCGGTTTCCCTAAATATGCCTATACCCAGACCGATCGGCAAAGTCTGGTTGATAATAGCCAAATATATATGATATGATCATGATATAGCATGATTGATATGGGGTGGGCCACATAATTAGGTGACAAATAATATTTGACATGGTTCATTTCATTAAGCAAACCATTTGATATTATTATGTATAAACATATGGGTTTTCGTAAGGTACAAGCAATAAACGTACATTAAATCGTGGAAATATTCCTTCTGATCCCTTTGAAGTTGCTGACTCGGATGAACGACGTGGATGCCTTAACAAAATAAGGTGTTCCATTAATAGGTTCGATACTCTTAGTAATCAAATTTATTATCGTTATTATTGTCGTCACTATAGTTATTACTATTGTTATCATTTACATTATTTCCTTTTTGTTTGTAACTTCCCATGATTAGATGAGTTTGAAGGCAAAAATCACTTCTTTCCTTCAACCCTCAAAATGACTTATTTTGTTTAATCTTCCCAAAATCACTCATTGTCTTCAACTTCTTACAATCATTCAACTTACCTATTCTCCTTAATTCATAATTTTATTCTATATCTTCATAGCACAACATACATGCCCACTTTAGTTAATCTCTTCTTTCAAAATTTTCTAAAAAACTCGAGTCATCACGAAAACAAAATTTCCTTTGCTTTGGAAGTCATCACGGACCTCCCCATGGCCAGTGGGGGTCAATGGCCGGTTCTAGAGGTCATCAAGGGCCTTCCCATGGTCAGTGGGGACTTCTGGTGGCCACCACGGGTTATCCCACGACCTGTGGGAGCACCCGTGGTGGGTGTTTTAGGTCAATTAACTCGCTGGTGGCCACCATGGCCTGTCCCACAGGCTGTGAGGACACCCGTGGTGGGTGGCAGAGTCTTCCAACTCCACTTTCTTATGCTCTACGAATTTTTTTGTCTTGTGATATCTCTATGAATGGTTTACTTTACACATTTTCCATCATTTTAAGTATCATATTAGCCCACTAAAACCCATTAAAAGCACATGCAAAATAATCACTTCTCATACCAAGATTTGGGGCAACCCGAGTTAACATTTCCAATCAACGATCCCCAAAAGCATAATACTAACTATGTAATATGATTTTAACACAATAATCCCTTGCATGCAACCTCTAACTAATTATTTCTAAAAATTAAAGGAATTAATTAGTTGAAGGTTGAGGTTTTTACCCAAAACTCACAAGAAAATGAGGGTTTTATGGTGGAATGGGGTGGCTGATCGGAGCTGTGGTGGCTGCGGTGGTTAACGGCAATGGGAAGCAGCAAGCTGGCGGTGATGGTGGCTGGCTGGTGGCTGGTGCAGCAGTAGGTGCAGCAACAGGCAGCAGCAAAACAGCAACAGGTGCAGCAGAGAAAACCCCACTGTGGCCGGCGGCAGGTGGCTCCGGTGATGGCGGCCGGCGCTGCTGGCGGCGGTGGTTGGCAGGCAGCTGGGCTGGCAGCAGAGAGGGGTTGAGTGAGGGATATGGTTTCCTTTGGGAAGGAGAACAAATGATGAAAATTGAGTTTTTGAGGTTTTAGGGCTTAAATAGCCAAAATCAAAATCTGAAATTTCTCTCTCCTCCATCAAAATTCCAGCCTCCTCTTTTATTTTTATTTTATTTTTTTGTCATTTGCTTGGTTATTGGGCCCTCTACTCTCTCCTAATATCTAAGCCTAAATTAAAAGAATGTCGGTTTTAGGAATTCCCGACTTGAATAATTATTTGCAAACTTTAGGCGTATGAATTATTGTTATTAGGATTCCAATAATGTCTTATTATTATTATTATTATTATTATTATTATTATTATTATTATTATTATTATTATTATTATTATTATTATTATTATTATTACAAAAAGCATAATTTATTTGCTTATTTATTTATTTATTTATTTTTGGCCAAGCGTCGTTATCATCATCCGAGACCTGCAACACATAAAATGGTTACTTATACAAGTACATAATATATATATATATATGATCATGAAAAATGAAAGTGTGAATTGAAGTGCACGCGCTCATTAGTATTTATTAATCTTTGTTAATGTATTGGGTTAAGGTCGGGGCATTACACCTTTCATAAAGGATCTAACAATCTAAAGTTCTAAAGATCAGATGGCTTAGAACAACGGAGAGTTCGATGAAGGAAGATCTTCCAGCAGACCACGTAAGTTCAAAGGATCAAATTTCGTACACTAGAAGAAGCTAATGGAATGCTTTCTGTTGGACAATGATGAAGATATCTGGAACATCATACAAGAAGGCAATTACATTCCAATGAAGATGGAAGATACAAGACCTATGCCTAAAGCAAAGTTCGAGTACACCACTGAAGAGGCAGAAAAGTTTAGAAAGAACTTTAAAGCAATGAACATTATGATATGTGCCATTTGCTTAAAAGAATAAAACAGACTGTCAGCTTGTGACACAGCTAAAGATGTGTGGGACACTCTTGTCAATACATATGAAGGAACAAGCCAAGTGAGACAAGTGAAGGTAAGTCAATATCTTCACAAAAATGAGCTGTTCAAGATGGAGTAAGAAGAAAACATCACTCAGATGTTTATACGCTTCACTGAGATTACAAACAATCTCAAATCTCTGGGTAGAAAGATTTCCCATGAAGAAATGTGCAGAAAAATTCTAAGAATCTACCCAAGAGAAGATGGGGTCCCAAGGTGACAGCCATCGAGGAAGCTTAGAACCTCTCTCAACTAAAGCCAGACGAACTGATTGGGAAGCTACTTACCCATGAAATCCATATGGAAGAAGAGGATGTTGAGGTCAACACCAAAAAGAACGTTGCGCTGAAAGCCTCGAAAGCAGAGTAGAAAACCTGAGTTCTTCAGACTCAGAAGAATATGCCATGGCACTCATTGCCCGAGGCTTCAAAAGAATGATGAAGCATAAGAAATGGGAGAAGAGGCCAAGGGAAGAGTTCTACAAGAAAGATAAGAAGGACAGAAAAGGTAAACACTCCTCCCCTTAAAAGTTATCTTTAACTAAGAACTCTGGCTGTTTTGAATGTGGTAGAAAAGATCATATAGTCAAAGACTATCCAAGAAGAAAGAGGGACATGATGAAAAAGAAGGCTATGATGGCCACATGGAGTGATGAAGATTCATCTGAAGAAGATGAAGACTCGGACGACTCAAAATGTCTGATGGCACTATCAGAATCAGAAGGTGAATCCGAGTCAGTCCGATAACTCAAACACTAAGGAGACAAATCCTCAGGAGGTAATAGAATACTTTCTTAAGTTCTCCAAAGTTGATTTAGCTAAATATATTTATACTTTGGAAGAAAAGTCCAATTCTGATTCTTCTCAATTCAAAGAGCAATTTGAGTCTCTCACTTCGAGAGCATTGGTTTGAAAAATGAATTGGAAAAACTGAGACTTACTCTAAGAGAACTCAAGACTAGTACTCAAACTAATGAGACTGAGTCCGAGACACTCAGAAGAGAAAATGAGCATCTGAAAAAAAAGCTCAAAGAGTCTTAAGAACTTGTTTTAAAATTTACTTAAGATCCGAAAAACCTTGACATGCTCTTAGGTTCTCAATGTGTCTCCTTCAGGAAAGAAGGACTTGGTTTTAATAAGGAGGAGAAATCTAATTCCTACTCAAATCTTTTCAAAAAGGATTCCAGAATTGTGAAGTTCAGGAAGGCTGAGCATGGTCCTATTCATAGAAATGAAAGGAGGACTGAGCCCAAAATAGTTTATAGGAGAAACCCCTCTCCACCAGTTTATAAAAGAAAAGATTTTCAAAAGAAAGAGACACAGACTCAGTTTTCTTAAAAGAAGACTTAGAATCAGACCAAACCTAAAATAATTCAAATCTGGGTTCTCAAGAGTCTTCTTCCTCGGAAAAGGACCACAGATAAAGAGAGTTACTGGGTTTGTTAGAGAAAGTGAGAAGGGTTAGCGTGTTTCGACTTGCATTTAACTCAGAAAAAGACAAAAGGTCATTAGTACCTAGACAGTGGATGCTCACGCCACATGTTAGGAGAGTCAAGACTCTTTTTGAGTTGGAAGATTACAAAGGAGGCAAAGTCACTTTTAGATATGACAGTAAGGACAGGATAGTTGGAATAGGTAAGATTGGAAAAGGAGACAACTTGGTCAGCCCAGTCTATCTTGTCAAGGGATTAAAGTATACAATCTACTTAACATCTCCCAACTGTGTGACAAAGGTCCAGAGGTAAGGTTCAGTAAGACAAATTGCTATATTTCTGATGCAACCACCAAAGAGATTAAGCTCTCAAGTAAGAGATCAGGTAATACCTACACTATTCCTCTTTCCGATCCAAGTCAAAATTTATCTTATTTAAAAGCATCCTTGCATGATGATTTTTGGACATGGCATCGTAAACTAGATCATGTTAGCATGCATACTATCAAAAGCTTACATCTCATGGTTTAGTCAGAAGTTTGCCTAACTATGCATTTAAGAAAGATAAAATTTGTGAATCATGCACAAAATGGAAACGGGTCGGATCAACTTTCAAATCTCTCAAAACTATTTCCACATCCAAAGTGCTTGAAATGCTGCATATGGATTTATGTTGTGAAATCCCTGTAAAGAGTCTCGGAGGTCAATCATATGTACTTGTGATTGTTGATGACTACTCACAATTTACCTTGGTTCGTTTTCTTAAGCATAAAAATGAAGCTTTCAAAGAGTTCAGCAAGTGTAACACTCCGAAGCTTGATCGTATTTAATTATTTTAAATTTGTATTTTGTCGTCTCAATATTGTTTAAGAGCAGTGAGTCACGCAAAAATTTGAAACCAAAATAAAAGGTGTGAACAATTAATAATTGTAAATAATAATGGGTAATTCGTACAAATTTACCTTTATACCACAAAATGTATATTTGTTCGAATAATTTCATTCCGAATCCGAATAATTTAAAATAATACGCAAAAATAAAATAATATATAAATTATTATCACAAAAAAAAATTTAGCCAAATGTGTGAGTAAACATTTAACTATGTGGTAGAATTAATAGTATAAAAAAATAAAAAAATAAAACCAAAAATGTTGGAGAGTTGCTAGAAGTATCGAGAGTCGGTAGGAACTCTAGAAGGCAAGCCTAACACATTCTATCATCCATCTCTCTCACCTCTCCTTCCTCTCTTCTCCCTCTGCCCCTGCTGCTCGCTGTGTTGCCGGCCACCGGCCAGTCATCGGTCGGACCTGCGGCCGCCAACAACCACCTCTGGCTCCTTGGCTACCACCCTTGCCGCGCCAACGCTTCTGTCCTCCTTCTTTTCGCTTTGTCTTGCGCGAACAGGGGCAGAATTGCCCCTGCTATTGCCGCTGCTCGAACCGGCTACCGCCGCCGTTTCTTGGCCATCGTCGCTGCCCGACGCCGTCGACCGGTGCCTCGCGCCGCACCCGAGCCACCCAATCTCCACCACCGAACTTCCAACACCAAATTCCACCCCAAACCCCTTTTGAGGTATCTCTCTAATCCTCGATTTCTAAGTAAATTCTATCCCAAATTTATGTTGTACCTGAATAATTAGACAAGTACTTGTTTTTATTCAAGTTGTAATTGAGTTTTGAATTAATTTGTGGTGGAATTGGAAGAACATTTGGAGCAATTGAAATTGGACTTAGGGTTTATTGCGCGTTGATATGAAATTGAAAATTTATATGGGTATGCTCATATTGGTGAATAAACTCCTCTGATTTTATTGGGTATGAATAGATTATTTTGTTACGTGAAGTTGATTGAGTCAAAATTTGGTTATGTTAATCCTGGAAAAAAAATGGATGCAACTATATTTGAGGGTGTGATTGGAATTGGTCGGGGATTTTGTGGAATTTAATTAGGTAATTGTGTGGTTTATTAAAATTGATTTGAGGAGTATGTGATAGTGAATTGGGCAAATTATGCTTAAATTTGAGAGGAAGAGTAATCGAATCACTTAGTTTATTTCTATAAAACGTTGTTGTTAGTTGAATGAGGTTAACGATTGGAGAAATTAAATTGGTTGGGGCATAAAATTTGTATAGAGTAAATAATGTTGTTGGGATAACGTGTGATATTTTGAGTGATACGACAATTAATTTTAGGATATATTTAGGCCAAAATGTTAAGAGTTCCACGGAATGAAAGTATTTCGTGTTAATGATGGGTTGAAATGATGGTGTGTTGGTATTCTAGGTTAATTAATGGAATTGCGAAGTTTGGGGATGTCAAATTCCATGGCCAAAACAATCAAGGAAAATGGGAAATTCGCTTGATTATTTGGTCATAGAACTTATCGGAAAGTATTTAGTTGTCGAGGGATTCTTTAATAAATAACTAAGGAAGTAAACAGACATGAAAGTCTTTAAGAGTGATAAGGAAAACAGTTAACTTAAATAACAAGAGTTCAAAGAATACAAAGTATATAAGTAATATTGATAACTTAATTAACGAATACTACTTATAAAAGTCTTGCTTTAAACACAAATAGGTCACAAACATGGTAATCAGGAAGCTTGTATAGGAGGTGAAAATGCATTAAAAGGTACGTTATTGCGTGTACCTTTTACAAAGTGTTCATCTTTATTATTGAGTTTGCTGTTTTAATAATACAAATAATTTGGACCCACTTCACAGTCACAGTTCACAGCTTACGATTACAGTTCACGATTATAGTTTACGGACATAGTTACAGCTTACGATTACAGCTTACGAACACGATTACAGTTCACGTAATGAGGTAACTCGGAATACCATGACTTAGAATGAACCAACTTAAGAGCCAGCTCAGAATAATGAAGGTCAATTAGATGACCAAGCTCAATCAGATCAGACCACTCGAAGATCAATTAGTTCAACCCACAAATCTGGTGAACCGGAGAACAGGTAAAGCATTCCAATATGCTTTGAGACACCCACTCGAAGACATCTTGTCCGACATCAACAGCGGGGTAAGAACTCACTCTTCTTTACAAAATCTATGTGTATTCACTACATTCATATCATTAACTCGAACCTAGAAATGCAATAGAGGCCTTAAATGAACCTGAATGGGTAGAGGCCATGCTAGAAGAACTTAATCAATTTGAGAGAAACCAAGTCCGGACCTTGACCAAACGACCTTCCGACCATCCAATCATAAGAACCAAATGGGTTTTCAAGAACAACCTGGATGAGGATGGGTTGGTGTTAGCTTGTCGTACAGCTTATAACTTAAACCACTACTTAGGCTTATAATAAACAATATAACATAGGGAAGTAGAGATCGAATCAACGGGGAAAGATATAATAACATGCAAACTTTAATCTAATTCAATTTACTACTCTTAAAAACAAAATAGAAAATATAAATTAATAAAAATCAATAACTAAAAATCATAGAAAATTATCTAACAACTAAATAAATAATTTATACATAATAACAAAACTATAATGAACCAGAAATATTTTGGTATATGTTTTTAGAATAATTAAAACATAAAACTAAAGCAGAAAATAAAAAAAATTCTAAAACAGAAAATTAAATAACTAAAAATTCTACACTAAATTAATTACAAAAATAAATACTAAAATTACGTAGAATATTAACACTAATTTTCTAGACCTAACAAGACCCTAAAAATATAAAAATAAAATTTAAAAACGAATTTACGAATTTATTTAACTAAAAACCTACAGTAATTAAATTCAAGAATTAAATCTGAAAAATTATCAAATTAATTCCAAAAATTCTAAAATTTAATCACATCAAACTAGGACTCTATCTAAACCCTAAAAGAATATAAAAAATAAAAAATAATAAAAGAAACTATTTTTAAACTAATTTCTAACAAACTTACTCAAAAGTAATAAAAGCTGACAGAAAAATAACTTGAAAATTAAAATATATAAAGACTCAAAATTAAACTTAGCTAAAATTACTAAAAGTAACCTAAAATACTGATCTTTAGGGGGATAATGAAATTGATAATAAAAGAGTATAAATTTATAAATAAAAATTGACAAACTAAAGAAAATAACTAAAAAGCAAACAAATAATGATCAAAATATCAAATTTATAAAAACACTTAGTATAATCTATATCCACCATGAAAATTATTATTTATCATTAACACACAAATTGATCTACCCATGAGCTAAACTATAGGACAGCCACTAGCAGATCTTCCCCGTTTTTTCTTAATTATTAGTTTACTTAGGCCTAGCCCTAATATAAACCCTACTAATATTGATAACCCTAGCACTAACACTAGAATTGAATCAAATTAGAGCATTAAGTATTAGAAAAACATCATCTAGCACCTAATAACCAATCTATGATAATTTCCTAATTAAAGGAGATGGGTATGAGCCATCCATGATGAATTAGGGTGATACTTACGTCTAAAAGATCAAGCGATTACGTACTTAAACCCTTTAAACTATCATATGAATTTATATAAAACTAATTAATGTGCACTCTAATTAATTAGACATAAAATCATAAACATTAAAATCAAATTATCATAGAATCATGGATCGAATCAATAAGACAATAAAGATCGAAACTTTGTTTTAAAATAAATAATTTAACATGATTTCAAATAGATTATACTAAGATTTCAAATAGATTATACTAAGTATAAAAAACTACTCAAACATAATGTAATTTGGGACACATAAACTAAATAAAAATATCATGTTTAATATTAAACTAACAATAAAAATAGAGTCTTTGAAATAAAAATTACAATAATAATAATAATACCATAGTAATCCTTGCCATGGTGATGATCAAGAAGTTGATGATGGAGAGTTGATGATGATGATGAAAGAAGAAGAAATAGCAAGATGGTGATGATGAGGATTATGATGATGATTATGATAAAGAGGAGAGATGATGATAAAGTGAGCAAGGCATGAGGTAGTGGTATTAAGATAGGTAATGGGCAGCAAGGAGGGGCAGCGAAGAGATGTTGGGCGGGCAGCGAAGGAGACGGGTGGCCAGAGATGAGCAGCGAAGGAAGGGGATGGGCGGCCGGTATGTAATTATGCATGAGGTGATGATAAGTGATAATATATATATATAGTGAAGCAAGAAGGTGAAGGAGCTAGGTTATTTCTCTTTCTTTTCTTCCAAATTTCCTTTTCTCTTTAAATTAAGATTTCATAAAATAAAATATCATAAAATAAATATTTTATGACATATTATTTTTATGGACCGATTTCATATCTTTTCTTGGATGCTTGTCGGTAGTTAAAAACCCACTTTTAACGTCTTTTCTTTTCTTCCCCACTTTATTTGATAATTACCTATAAATAGACAAAATAGGATAAATTAGATAAAATAAACTATATAATATAAACTAAATAACTACTAAAAATACGTACAAAATACAAGAGTTGGTAGTCGAAATAATGCTAGACTTGTAGCTCAAGGTTACAATCAAGAAGAAGGAATTGATTGTGAGGAAACCTTTGCACCAGTTGCTAGGATTGAAGCAATTAGAATTCTATTGGCATTTGCATCAACCATGAATATTAAATTGTATCAAATGAATGTCAAATGTGCTTTTCTAAATGGTTTCATTCAAGAGGAAGTCTATGTTAAGCAATCCCCTGGATTTGAAAACTCAGAATTTCCAAATCATGTCTTCAAGTTGCAAAGGCTCTTTATGGTCTTAAACAAGCCCCTAGAGCTTGGTACAAAAGGCTTAGCAATTTCTTGATTTAAAATGATTTTAAAAGAGGTCAGATTGACAAAACTCTTTTTCATAAAAACCAAGGGGAAAGACTTTCTTACTGTTCAAATCTATGTTGATGATATCATCTTTGACGCTACTAATAAAAATCTCTGTCGAGATTTTTCTGAGTTAATGAGACAGAAATTCAAATGAGCATGATGGGAGAGCTCAATTTCTTTCTTGGTCTACAAATCAAACAAGACAAAGATGGCATCTATGTCCATTAATCCAAGTATACCAAGGAGTTACTGAAGAAGTACAAGCTTCAAGATGCAAAACATGTAGCAACACCAATGAGTAGCAAGCATAAAATTGGTCTCGGACTGAAAAAGATAAAACAAGTAGATCGAAACTCTATCGAGATATGATTGGATCTCTGCTATATCTCACATCTAGTAGGCTAGACATCATGTTTAGTGTATTTTTGTGTGCAAGATTTCAAGCTAATCTAAAAGAATCACATCTCACTGTGGTGAAGAGAATCTTTAGATATCTTACAGGAACTCGGAATCTAGGTTTATGGTTTTCAAGTGACTCGGAACCGACCCTTACTGGATATTCAAATACTGACTATGCTGGATACAAGGTTGATAGAAAGAGCACCTCAGGAGCATGCCAATTTCTAGGTCAATCCCTTATATCTTGTCACTCAAAGAAGAAAAACTCGGTTGCTCTATCAACTGCTGAAGCTGAGTACATTGCAACTGGAGCATGTTGTGCTCATATTCTATGGATCAAGCAACACTTGAAAGACCTTGGACTTTCATTCAAATCAATTCTAATCAAGTGTGATAATCAGAGAGCAGTCAAGCATTACTAAGAATCTAGTCTAGCGTTCAAAGACAAAGCATATTGAGGTTAGGTATCATTTTCCGAGAGACCATTCCGAAAAAGGTGATATTTAACTTGAATTCATTCCTACAAAATCTAAGTTAGCTGATATCTTTACTAAGCCACTTAGTGGGATCAGTTTTGCTTTATTAGGAATGAACTTGGTATGATAAATGCTTGATTATATTTAAATTACCTTGCATGATTATATGTTACTTGTCTCTTTTCTTTATCTTAATAACAATTGGTTCAGTCTACCCAGTGATATTGAGCGATGATATATATTACTTGTCTCTTTTCTTTGTCTTAATAACAATTGGTTCGAGTTGACCGAGTGATACTGAGCTATGAGTTATTATCTGTTTGTGCTTTCGAGTCACTTAGAAACTTTACTGAGTCGGACTCGGTTTTGAGAAAATTGGACTTCAAACTTATGAAATCATCTCTTGATTAGTGGAGAATTTCAGAAATTTCTTTTAAATTTTCTTTTTTTCTCTCTCTCTACCGTGCGCATCGATTAGTGAACTAGCCGTTGGGAGACGGACACTGGAATTCTAACCGTTGGAAAGCGGAACAGACACACGGGTCCGAGGCGACCGTTGGAGGTTTAGGTCGGAACGGATACTCGAAGGACATTCCTTTTGCTATAAATAACATCTCTTTTCCTTCATTTTTCTATTTTACTCTCTGCTAACCTAAATTCTCGCATACTCACTCTTGCAATCTAAGCTCTCAAGCACTCTCAGTACTCTCTCTCTCTCGTTTCTTCAAGTTAACTCACCTTCTTCTCAAACTTCTCAACCATGCCTAAAAGAGGTTCTACTCTAGATTTCCTAGGTTCTGCAACTAAGAAGCCCAGTAACCAAGAACCAAGAGGGTCCTTCTAACCCCTCCAAAATTCTCGTCACCCAACACCTTATGTTGGATGACAAATTCTTTCCAACCACAACCTTTTTGTGGTTGAAACACATCAAAACCATTGGTGTATACAACTTTCTTTGTTTCAGCGAATTCATATACCTAGAACTTGTTGTTGAGTTCTATGCAAACCTTTCTTGCTCGAGGGGTCATCACCTCAAGAGTTTGCAACATAGTGGTTTGTATAAATCTCTTTCTCCTCCATCGTCTTTTTAAAGTTTCATCTATCTTTCTCAACAGCAACCCAATCCCCTTCAATGAGGTTGCTGATGAGTTCTTTGAAAAATACGCCAAGGAAGTCCCCGAGTCACGCAAGAATTTTTCCGTGACTCGGATGAAGACTGAGGCTAGACTTTTGTGTTTCTTACTGATGAGAACTTTCTTTTCTCATCACTCAAGCAAAGAGAATCCTAACTCAAAGATTCTTAAAGCTTTGTTTGACATTCTCGAGGGCTATGATGTAGACCTCTTTCCCGTTATCATCGAGCGGATGGCCACCGTGCCAGCTCGGACTAAGAAATCACCCCTCTTCCTTTCGGAGCCCTTCTTACCCTTGTCTTTAAACAATTCAAGGTTCCGCTCCCCTCGGACCCAAACGAAGTGTCCGAGGTTGCCATCGTCTTTGGCAGAAAAGAGCTTCTTGGATATGGGTACCTGGAAACCCAACTTGGTGTCCGGGTTCATAGCTCGAAGCGAGGCAGCGTTCTCCTCCGCCTTAGACTCGGACTCCTCTTTCACTCCCTCCTCCACCTAGCAATGCTTCCACCTCGAGTCCTCCTCCTCGTAGTCACTGCTGCTTTGTCCGCCACACCGATAGACAAGCTCCGTTCTGTGTCCACGGAAATCCGGGACACCCTTTGCTCCTTCAAGTCCGTCCTTCAGTCCATGACAATAAACCGGAAGACGACACGGTCTCGGATTCGAGAGCAACAAGATGTGCTCCTCGAAATGAAGGCTTTGGTTAAGGAGCAACATGAGATGCTTGAGCTCCTCGAGAGAAAGATGCTCCAAAGCCGCTCAGGACCAAGACAGCTCGGATACGTCTCAAGAGTCCTCGAGCCATGCCAAGTCTCCATCCATAGAGGCGGATGAAGAAGACGAGGAGGCTGCGGCCGAGGCGGCTCCTTCGAGGAGAATGAGGAAGGAGAGAAGGAAGAAGAGAAAGCGGAAGAAGGAGAACATAAAGAAGAAGCGAGAGGGTCAAGGTGCTGCCGTTCCTCAACTAGAATCGATAAGCTCGGACGGCGAGCTCGAGTGAGTCGAAGACCTTGCGGATGTTGGACGAGTCCGCAGAAGTCAAGCCGAAAGAGTACCACCCTCCGTGAGATTTCAAGAGGATGAGCCTTTGGAGGACCTCGTTTTAGGTCAGCCACTCGGAGCTGAGCCACTTGCAGAGATACTAGCGCTGCCGCCGCCCATATCTTTAACATCTTCACAAGCATATCGGTGCGGGCGCACTGCACGCTCATCCACCTCAACTCGGACCGCCCCAACTCCACCATCTTAATTTTTTTCTCTATTCTATTTTTTTTTGTCCAAACATCAAATTATATCAACTTGATACATTCTTCCCCAATTTTTGTCTTTCCTGAAATGCACGAGGGAGAATACACTAGAAAATTTGTTGTCTCATTTAGGGGAGTTTTCTCACCCTCTATTATGTAATTTCGTGTTTTTTTCTATGAATGAAGTTTCTAATTTCGAGCATACTGATTTCACTCTTTCGAGTTTGAATTTCTCATTTAGTTTTGCTCTAATATATCATCTTGTTTCTCTATCTTACTCGATATAGTTACTCACAACACTTCGTCATATGAGGTATCTGCAGAAATATTCTAAGTTCGAAACACATTATTCATTACTCTATACTCGAGATATTCTACTAAGTAAGAATGAAAACTCATGATTATTTCACTAATAAAGTTTCTATCTAAGTATGGAATGCCTTTCATAAAAAGGGGAGATTGAAGACTCGGATTACGAAACTAGACCATTACGAGTACTACCAAAGACTAAGGTACAAACCTTATCCCTCCTAAGTTTTGATTACAAGTCATTCCGAGTGTTAATGAAACTACTTCATATGTTTTCATTCGATTCGACTAACTCGGAAAATACATTCTTATCTATCATCTCAAACTGATGTTTCGAGTCACTCAAACACTAGTAAGATGTATTGCATGTTCAAATAATCCCTCTACCACGTTTTGCCTAAGTTATGTAACACCCCAAAACACCCCCGGGAGTATTACATCGCCGAGTTCCTTAAAGGAACTCCCAAGGCTCTTTCCGGTGTTGGTTTGGCTGTCTAAACTCAACTTAAAAGTAATACCGGTGGTTTTCCTAAAAGAATATGAGATTCTCTCGAAAATTTCGGCAGAGTTCCGTTTGTAACATGGACTAACCCATAGGCTTAAAGCCTTAAAATCCTGCATAAAAAGCATAATAAAACTCGACGAGCCACACGCTCGGAGTATACAACTCAACGGCCACACGCCGGAGTTCAACCAATCATGCGGTAAAACTTAAAACAATCTAACTGGGTTACTATACATTTGGTACAACTATATGCACTAAATTACAAGTACAATCATTTAGAAACAAGACAATGCATGACAGCCACTTGGGTCGCTTCAACCGTCAACAATCGGCAGGAGTCCGAAGCGTGTTGAGTGTGGATTATGCTTCGAAAGTGTACCTGCAACACTCGGGTGGGGACGGGGCAATTTGTGGGGGTGAGCAATAATCAACGGGCTCACCGGAGTCTTATACCCTTAAAATGGAAATTCTTTACACATAATACTCATAATAATGAAATCTGCGAAAACATAATAGTGTAATAGAAACCCATATACTTTTCACTAAAATTTCTTGCAATGAAAAAGATCAAGACTCTTTAATCACTTAAAAGCACATAATCACATTCAAGAACACTTCTTTTGGGATTGAATCAACATTCTAGGCCTTCGAGGAGTCGAACTAGCACTTCTTTAATTCAGGGCGCGACCCCGACAAAAAGGCTCCCGGACCATTCTTCTAGGAAGTCTCACCCTTATAAATTCACTTTCTCAAATCAGCTTTGCTTCTTTAAAACACATTCACGTTCGAAAGGCAGTTCACAAGAAATTGCATTCAAGAATCATTCACGTAAAATACAAAACTCGTTTCGAAACTATTTTTGAGCATCACGTAAAGTAATCACATAGCACGAATAATCACCATTCATTGCAAGCAATCATCCTCAACTCTTTTCCAACTAAGCTTTTCTCAATTCATCGGTTTAGTACGATTGAATCCATTTTCCGAGCCACAATAACCGCAAGTAGATATTATTTAACTCGACGTTCTCACTTTTCCCAATCCACTATCTTTACCTCATTTCCTCATTTCATGACTTCACTTTGTAAACCGACCTCTTTTGCCCTCATTCAACCATATATCCTTAAACTCACTTTACCGAATTTCCTCTATCTCTATTCGCCTTTTAATTCAATTCTCTCTCAAGGTCTTAGACATGACTATGGCTTAGTTCCACTTTACCGTCCCCAACTTGCTATTTCCCAACCTCAATTTCCCATTTAATATCTCTTACCTTATTAATCGATTCTTGCTTGCCCATCCTCAATTATGTACCTCTTACTTACTTTTCATTATTCAATTCCCGTTAGCTACTTACTTTCACGCTCGGTTCAACCTCGAGGATTTAATTACCTTTTGAACTCGATTATCCCAACACTCACCCACTTCTCACTCCCATGCCTCAATTGTGCACTACTCAATACAATCTCATACTCCTCTTTACACTTCCCTCGTTATTTCCCGATATTAGTACTCGTCTCTCAATGCCACAAATTCAGTAAATCTCTAGGACTCAATCTGAACATCAATTCATAACCTATGCCCAAACCATACGTACTTATCCCCAACCGACCAGATTCCCGATACTACTCATTATACCCTAGTAACCTAACTTCGTTTGAATTCCCTGGTTTCCAGTTCAGGCCTAAACAACTATCAATTCCCCTTACAACTCCTAATTCGACTTTCAGCAACTACTAATCCCACTCGAAGCGTACAAGTTCGAGTATTCACAATCACATTCAACAATCACAATAAACTCATTTGGGTTCGAAATTGGTAGTAGTTTAGAGTATAAGACTACCCACCTCGATTTAGGGATTGGAGGTTTGTGATTTACTGAGGTTCCGGCTCCCAGGTTCGGTTCCTTCTTTCGTTTCTCTTTCCTTGCTGCTAGCCTCGGTTTCGCCGCCCTCCTTTGCGCCTGACGCTGTCGCCGGTTGCCGTCCCGCGTCCCCGTTGCCCCCGGTTCCCGTTCCTCACTTCCTCTGTTTCGGTTCGTTGTTCTTGGCCTCGGCTACCTCTCGACCAGGCCCCGCGCGCTCGACGACGTTCCTCCTCCCTTCTCGCCGCCGCCTTTCCTAGTGTCCGGCCTCTCGGTCCTCGCGCCTGTCCTTGCCTCGGGTCCGGCTTCCGCCTTCTCTCCGCCCGGTCTCTCCCTCTCTTTTCCTCTTCGCTCGCGCCTACTTGCGTTGCCGACCGCCGCCTCCGGTCCTACGGTGGTCGCCGGTCCTCCTCCTTGGTCTCCTTCGTCCGTGCGCTGGCCTCCTCCCTCTTTTCCTCTCTCTCTTTCCTTGTTCGGTACTCCTTTCCCCCTCCCTGTTCCGCCTCTGCGGTTCTACTTCTTCTTTCTTCCTTTCTTTCTTTCTTTGTTTTCTCCCATGTCCCCCTCCCTTCAGTCCTCCTTTCTTTTATTTTTGCACCTCCTCTCTCCACCGTTTGACAAAGCCCACCCCTTCTTCCCATTGGACCTTCATTAAACCTTATTTGTCTCTTCATGGCCAAAGTAATCTTTTTCCACATAAAATAAATCCGTGCCTCTTCCTTCCTTCGTCCTCATATGTTTTGTCTTTTAATTTATTTTGATGCATCAATTAGGACACTTCCTAGCCGCACCGAGTTTTAGCTCAAATAAGAAGGGAGGGTATTTCCTTGATTCCTTATTTGACAACAGACTCTCGAAGGAATACTGAAGTAATACGTTTGGCCGCAAATAAAATCGAGTCACTCAACCCCCAGCTGCGGGGAATTATATTCAATAATTCTATGCTTTCCAGGTGCTTTCTTTAAAATTCCGGGTATTACAAGTTATGATCGCATATTCGAAGTAAAGTGAATTACAACGTTAATTCAACTTTCTAAGTCGACATGTTTGTTTGAGAATTATTTGTCCGGATCAAGTACGCATACTTTGATGTTTTCACTCTTTTAACTTGATCTTTCTTAAGACTCGACCTCGATGGAATTTGAGTATAATGAATATTAGACTCGGAAAGTTCCACTCTTCTAGGCTTGAGATAATTATACACTTAATTATCTTAACTAAATTATTATCTCGTGCCTAATCTTGGACTAAAGTATTTTATACTTTGAGAACCAAAATTATTTACTTTTGTAGGTTATCCAAATGAGGTTATCTCATTTTTGAACTACAAAAGTAACCGGCTTCAAGCTGTCAATCACCAGCGAGACAAGGCTTTTCTACTTCGAACAAGGCCCGGACGCTGTGTCGTGGTTGTTTGTTTCCAAAATTGGAAAACTTCAACGCTAAACTCAACGGTAGTTTCCACCCTACTTTTTAGACAACACCGGTTGATTGGTGCACCCTTAGGAGTCAAGAGCCATTGTACAACGTTGACATCTCAACGAATCTTTTCGGAGTCACTTAGAAGAACCGCTACAATAGTCACAAAGGACTTCGTTCAGAAATTAGTGACAATGGCTAATCTGCTTGGTCATCTATAAATAGAAGTCAACTCTCAAGACTTGAAGATTGTTGGATATATTATCAATACACATTACTTACGCAAAAGTCATTGTAGTCATACTCAATCTTCTATTTACAACTCCCACCTTGTAATTCATACTTTCCGAGTTGTAAAGTCTTGTAATCAATTACATACTCTTTCTTACTTTACGAGTAAGGTCCCTTGACTGAGCTGTAAGGGTTAAGTTAGCTCGATTGTCCCTAGCTATAAAGGTTACCTCGGTTAGGAAGTACTAGATCAAATAAGGGAATTTTTTGAGTATAGAAAAACTTTATAAGGAATTATTTAAGGGAGCAATTCTGGTTTAGTCGAGTCTGTCTGTATTTTGTGGATTCAAAATAGTGGATTTGACTTGGTGCTTGGACTAGCATTGTCCGTGGTTTTCCGCCCCGAGAAAGGTTTCTACGTTTATTTGACTTTACACTTTTCCGAGTCCAATCTAGACTCGGATTGTCTTGATTACTCTTTTCAAGCTTAAATCGCCAAGTTTGTTAAAATTTCCTCATCACCCTATTCACCCCTCTCTAGGGTGACTAAGACTTTGCAAGAGCAAACCTTCAGGTATATCGGTTAGGAAGTACTAGATTATATAAGGGAATTTCGAGTCTAGGAAATCTTATAATTGAATTGTCTAAAAGAGCAATTATGTAAAGAGTCGATCCTTGTATTTTATGGATTCAAAATAGTGGATTTGACTTGGTGCTTGGACAAGTACTGTTAGTGGTTTTCCGCCCTAGGAGGGTTTCCATTTATTTCTCTATGAACTGCGCTTTTGAGTTCATTCTAGACTCATAATTATTTTTTAAGTCCTGTTTTATGCAAAACAGTTTGTATTTTTAGAAAAATCTTCCATAACCCTATTCACCCCCTTTAGGGTGACTTAGTCTCTCCAAGAGTAAACCTTCAACTATGTACCCACTTCGGTGAAATTTGGTTAATGATCGACCGGAGTCACCGAAAACCTTGATATTCTTAGCTCCTTTCCGTGGCGGCTTCAAGTCCTGTGATGCATACTTCGTATTCTGCAACGTTGTTGGTGACCTCAAAGTCAAATTTGACTGAAATGGTAGTATGTGCTCCCTCTTGTGATATTACACTACTACATGAACCACTTTTAACTATGGTTAAAAATGACCTTTAACGGCGATTAATCGGCGTCGTGTATGTGGCCGTCGTTTTATATAGCATCTTTTACTACGGTTTAAAACCGTAGTAATAGGTCACTCTATGACAATGGTTCTCACTTTAGAACCGTCGTCATATGTCCCGCTTACAAAGTAACAACCAATAGCCACAATTTTCCAAATATATGCAAAAATTTTCCACTTACTACAACCACAACAAGTTCCATCGAACAAGTTCGAGAACACAATCCCATAAATTTTCATAGTAAGTTACAATTTACAATGATGTGAAATTATAATACCAACAAGTACTCATTCATTATTTATGTGAAAAAGTTCATCTCTATTTACCCAAAGTGATGCTTTTGTAGTAGATTTAGTTGTGTCATTGTCTTTATGACTATATTGCTTGATTGGAATTGTTGCAGAGGTAGCCTGGATAAGATATATATATATACATCATATTTGCAGTCCACACTACCTCCAAACAAGCAATATAGTCACAAAGACAGACACATAACTCAATCTACTAAAAAGTATCTCTTTAGGAAAATAGAGATGAACCTTTTGGCATAAATATTGAAATCATTTAAACCACAAAGTTTCAACAAAAAGAAATACACAAAGAGGTGGACAACATATAAAAATCAATGATCTCG
Source organism: Talinum fruticosum (assembly GCA_021018815.1). NCBI lineage: Eukaryota > Viridiplantae > Streptophyta > Magnoliopsida > Caryophyllales > Talinaceae > Talinum > Talinum fruticosum. The sequence goes on along the minus strand of JAITYX010000010.1, from coordinate 3,682,680 downwards.
CCCACGAACCTGTCAAGAGTGAGCTCATTACTCCTCCAAGGCAAACTGTCTTAGCTGTCGGAAAATCGGGGATGAAGATAACATTCAGGAGCTTAGTTCTTTTGACCCTCATCGAATGATGATCTTCTAGCCCAACATTGGAGAATCAAGTCTTTTGTTTTCTTTCTTAGAGTTCGTGCAGGGGTAGAGGTGGATAACCTCACTTCTTCTTAGGAACGTTCCTCTTCCGTTCGTTAGGGAGGTTCCTCCCGTTCTCCTTTGGCAAGTTCCTTCGGACCGGAGAAGAACAAGGGAAAGGGCCCATGCTTGAAGTGGCGCCTCGCCCGCCATGTCCCTTGCTGTTGAGTACGAATTGATTGCCTGGATTTCTACAAGTTGGTCAAAGTGGCACTCTACCCAGGCTTCAAGGAGGTCCCAGTCGAAATGCAACATAGCTTGTTTAAGAGCATGAGCTTCGTCAAAGTCTACAAAATCCAGCTCTATAGTATCATCAATCGAAGGTTGTAGAATGTCTTCACAACGAGGGTCGGGACATAAACTTGCTCGGCACGTTCCTTATTGAAGCGTGGGCACTGTTTCTTGAACCCAAGCAAGAAGTGCTCTGCAACTCATTTTCAACTATGCTCGAAGGAGAGAGATAAGTCAAAGAATTATTCTAACCAACTCCCTCAATAAATCCTCTACCCCTCTTTCCATTCAAATAAGAATTTTTTGCTTCCAATTGTTTACGTATATATTATATATATGGTTTCCTTTTTACTTCCAATTTTGATGTATTATACATTATCATAAACTAGACATGATTTGAGTTGAAATTTTAGAAAATGCATAGGACCAATTAATATGAATAAAATGTTGAGGTTATCTCTTTAATTCGTTTTAACGACCCCATGACATAACTAGAACCAGAGTTCCCATAACCCTTGTTGTCTTTAACAATGAGGTCGGATTCACTAGGCAAGACATCTATGTGCAGCGTGGATCAGTACATGTAAAGGGAAAAGGGATAAAGGCTTTATTGGAGAAAAAGGTGATAAACAATAGGGAATTAATACTAGTTTTGTGATTGTTTACCACCTTTTTCTCTAATAAAGCCTTTATCCCTTCCCTTTATTCGTGTACTCGACCCACACCGCACATAGACTCTATGTCTTGCCAAGTGAATCTAACCTCATTGCTAAAGTCAATAAGGGTTATGGGAACTTCGATTCAAATCATATGTGTTAGGTTGTTAAAGCAAACTAAATGGATGGCCTTAACATTTCATGGATATTTATTATTGTGTTATGCATTACGTAAACTTCAAAAAATCATGTACTATAGTTTACGATCATGTATAATACAACAAACTCGCACCCACAAAGTAAACCGAAAATTTAGGTTATTGGATAAATTAATCCCCCCAACTTCAAGTCATCAAAATAAATAAATTTGATAACAAATTTATCTTTATGACAAGTATTTGGGGAGATCCCTATATATCCAAATACCTTTCCAATTTTTTACAGTTTCACCTTTATATTTTTGCCTTTTTATCCTTAAATCCTATATATATATATATATATATATATATATATATATATATATATATATATATATATATATATATATATATATATATATATATATATATCATTCCCTATATTCGTTTTGTAAGAGAATGGTTTATGTATATTTTATAATAATAATAATAATATATATGTGGTTTCCTTTTTGTTTACAATTATATTAATAATAATGAAATGTTGAGGCCACCACTTTAATTTCCTCAACTATCGAAGACGTAAAAGGAATCAGAATTCTCTTATTGTGATTAACAATGAGGTCAAATTTACAAGACAAAAAGGAGTGTACATTCAATGTACGTCGATCCACAAATAAGGGTAGAAGGATCGATGAGTCAAATGGAAACAAAAGGTCATAAACAATAGTCATTCATGTTTATCACCTTTTCTTTCCATTTGACTCCTCGGTCTTTACCCTTCTTTGTGGATCGGCCTATGTTGCATGTACACTTCATGTTTTGTCTTATAAAACCGACCTCATTGTCAATTATAACAAGGGAATTTCGTTTCCTGTTATGTCTTAGGTCATTAAAACAAACTAAATGAATGACCTTAACATTTCATTCATATTTCATTATTATCTTATGAATTACGTAAATTTCAAAAAAAAATCATGGCCTCTAGTTTATGATCATGTATAATACAACAAACTTGCACCCAAAAAGAAAACTGAAAATTTAGGTAATTGGATAAATTAGTCTACCCCCAACTTCAACTCATCAAAATAAATAAATTTGATAACAAATTTATCTTTATGACAGCTTATTTGGGGAGATCCCTATATCCAAATACCTTTCCAATTTTTTACATTTTCACATTTATATTTCCTCCCTATTGATCCTTAAATACATATAACCACAAATTTTTCTATTTCCTCAAACCTTAAATCATAAATATTTATATTTCTCTAAACTCTAACCATATTTGGATACCAATTTCGATAATTGGATAAATGAGTTCACCCCAACATTACATCATCAAAATAAACAAATTTGGATACAAATTGATCTTTATGAGAAGGTTTTTGGGGATGACCTTATATCCAAATTATCTTTCTGTTTCTCCGAAACCCTAAACAAATTTGGATGCATTATTTTGATATACGATCCTTACCTATCATATTTCGCTATAATACCACATATCCTAAACTCCCCATTTCTCAAAATCTCAAACATTTCATGAATTTCCAACTTAATAAACCAAACAAATGTTACCTACATTCTCAATATTCAACATTTCAACAAAGATTCAACATTTTAATAATCTCAAACATTACCCACATTCTCAACATTCACTTAATTACTGCAAATACATTCAACATTTAACTATAATACATTTTCTAAATAACTTAAAGTGAAAAATAAGAGACGGTAGAGATTTATACCTAAGAACCGATAACGGAAAGGGTGAGGAGAGGCTTCACAGCGAGAATTTGAGGTGATCTACACTTAAAAGAGATGAGAGGAAACTATAAAGAAATGAAAGATTAAGAGAGAGGAGATCTAGACGGTGACGAGTGAGGAGAGGCTTACCAATTCAAGTCGATCGGCGAGGAACGAATTCCGGATCCGATGAGGAGGTATGTGAAGGAGATAAAACTAGAGAAACCGATAAGATCGAGAGGATATGTAAATGGGCATGGAAAAAGTAGATCACGTTTTTAAAGCCGATCCGAAAGACATATGACGATGGTTTTATCATAAAATCGTCATCATATGTAACATTTAATGACGATTCTTTTAAAAGAACCGTAGTTAAATGTTTCACGAAACCTATGAAAATGGTTCTTACATTAGAACAGTCGTTATATGTGTTAAAAAGTGCTTGTTATATACAAAAATGCCGTCGGTCCAGTTTTGATGATGGTTTGTCCTTTTAACCGTCATTAAAGACGCGTCGTTAAAAGTGGTTCCTATAGTAATGTTAGGAGTATCCCTACACCAAAGCCCTTCTATTTGGAAGCCATCAAAGAACATTGTCCACACATCGACCTAACTTGTAGAATATTTTCATCCGGGAAGTGAAGATGCTCGAGGTTATGATTCTCATTATCGATAGATTAGCTAGGAATTCTAATACTACCCTTCCTTTAATTACCTTTTGAGGGATATACTTGAGTTCAAATTCTGATATCATGACTGTCTACCTAGCTATCTTGTTGCTGATAGTTGGTTGATAAAGAATGTACTTAATGGGATCCTTTGGCGCTACTACATGTACCGTGTGGGCTAACATGTAGTGCCTAAGCTTCTTTGTTGCCCGGACTAAAACTAATGATGTTTTCTCTAATGGTGTATACCGAGTCTCGTAATCTAAGAATTTCTTGCTTAGATAATATACTACATATTCCTTTTTCCATCACGTTCGACTAACATGTCTCCCATTTCGGTTTACGTTGTAGCAGGGTATAAGAGCAAAGGCTTCCCTGGTTGGGGTGGAACTAGCACCGGTGAATCGACCAAATACTTCTTGACCTTCTTGAATGCGTTTTGGCACTTTTTATCCCTAATTAGCTGAGCTCCTTTTTAAGCTTTTTGAAGATGGGTTCACATACCATAGTCGGCTTTGAAACGACTAATGTAATGTAAATGTCCAAGGAAACCCTGTTTATCCTTCTCTATCTTCAGCAATGGAATCTCTTGGATGACTTCAATCTTGGATGGATCAACTTTAATTCCTCTAAGACTAACCACATAGCCTAGCAGTTTTCCCGAGGTTACCCCAAAGCCACAATTTTGTAGGTTAAGGCGCATGTTATACTTTCTTAGTCTTTCGAAGAATTTTCTAAGGCTAGGTAAGTGCCTTGCCCTATCCTTGGATTTGATGATCATGTCATCCACTTAATCTTCAACTTTCTTATGTATCATGCCATGTAGTAATGTTGTGGCTATCCTTTGATATGTGGCTCCTGCATTCTTAAGCCCAAAAGGCATTACTACATAACAGGACGTCTCCCATTGAGTTATGAAGGTCGTTTTTTCAATATCTTCTTCAGCCATCTTCACTTAATTGTATACAACATAACCATCCATAAATGAGAGTAAATCATGTCCTGTTGTGTTATCCACTAGAATGTCGAAAAGGCAACGTGAAGTCATCCTTAGGGCTCGCCTTATTTAAATCCATGAAATTGATGCACATTCAGACCTCGTCATCTTTCTTTGGAACCGGCACTATGTTTGCTACCCACTAAGGGTAGTGGAACACTTTGATGAACCCGACTTCTAACTCGCTTCTACACCTCTTCCTTAATTTTTAATGCCTATTCAGGTTTCATTCTCCTGAGCTTATGCTTTATTGGCTTAGCATCTTCATAGAGTGGAATTCTACGTTCCGCTATACTTGGATCTATCCCCAACATGTCTTTGTGGGACCATGCAAAGACATCTATGGATTCCGTAAGGAGCGAAGTGAATTGCTTCTACTATGTTGGACTTAGTGCTTTCCTAATTTTGACCTCTTGGGGTTGATCTCGCTGATCCTAAGTTAATTATTGTTGTTTTCTCTATTATTGGTGAGCAATTTTCATGATATTCCATAGCTTTTATTAATTCTTTAGGGATTTCTTGTTCATCATTAGAGGAAAAACAATTAAGAATAGGCAAAGGCAAAGAGCATAAATATTCATTTTATTGAATGAAGAAATGAGTACATCAGACTTGGAAACAAAAATTACGAAGCGTAAATTGGAGAACATGAACTAACAGAGCTGAAAATAGAAACAACAACCCTAGTGTCGGACTCGTAAATAGAATGCTCTCTTAAAATGACAGCAAATTCTTAGCCTTCCTCAGCATCAATCTAAGTAATATGCTTAGATCCTTCGATGTTGATGTCAGTGATGAATCTGGATGGATCAAACTATGGGTGCGACATAGCTTGGGACAATACCGAAACCGAACTCCACTCTAGATTTTTCTCTCGTCCAAATAATAGAGCAAAAATGTTACTTTCAGCCAGATTAGTCCAGTCTAGTTTGGACTGTCCTTTCTCGACGAGGTAGGGTGCCTCCTTTTGTAGCACATGGCAGTCACCGATGACCTCTATACCAGGTACCAGGATACCCTTCTCTTTTATGTATTAAGGCTTAGGAAAACCACAATAGGGAAGTCATCCTCTTCTTTTAAGAATTGCCCATTTAGAGTACATGGAAAGGGTTTGATTGAAATGTAAAAGATATAGTCCTCCTAGTTTATATCTCCTACTTAGCTTTTTGCTATTTCCTTAGTAGTTGGATAATAGCCTAATCCGAACTTCTAGTTGTTGGTCGGTGCAAGAAGTGGAAAGATTGGGTGGTATGCCCTCTTGCATGCAGCTAAGTCAAGAAAATATCCCTTCTCCTTTATCATCGAATGCACAATAGGGTTAACGTAAGGAGTGAAGTTGAAAGGTGCTTCATCCTCGTCTATAGCAGTGATGATCTCAAACCCATAGAGCTTCACATCATGAGCGTCATGTTTATTTTCAATGACAGACTCTTTAAAGGTGATAGTGGCACGAGATGTTGTCTCCTTTAATGGTTACTACTTGACCTTTAATGATAATTTTGACTTTCCGATGCAGGTGTAGAGGGCATTGCTTGGTGGTCGTGTAACCAAAGGCATCCTAGAAGAAGGTTTAAAGTAGGTGAAATATCTAGGACTTGGAAGTCGATCTTTTCACCACAGGTCCGACATAATTAGAAGAGTCACCGTTCCCAAAGCTATTCTTTTAGAGTTATTATAAGCTTGAAGATGAACAGTTTGTTTAGAGAGTTGTTGCTCTCTAATGCATAACCGTTTAGCGGTCCTCCAAGGATAGACATTTATAGTATATCCATTGTCTACTAAGGTTAGAGGGATAAACTTGTTAATGCAAGTTACGATTACGTAAAGGACATTATTGTGTGCAATGCCTTCTTTAGGTAGGTCCTTCTTGTTGAATGTGATGGTTCTATCCCCATTATTAACTAAACCTACCATCTCCTCAAGCATAGTTTCAGGAGAGACCTCAATCTTACTAAGTGCATCAATTAAGGCATGCCTATGCTTTTGGGGCAAATATAAGTTGCCGAGATGGAAATGTCCGCCTTAAGTTTTTGAAGTTGTTTTAGGATTGGGTTTTCCTCTTTAGCAACTTCTTTTTCTTTTGGGCTTCTTGAGTCCGTTGTCGACCCATTGGTGTATTATGTTGTCCCGACCTAGTAAGGAACTGGATTTCAAGGCTTTTTAGTTCTCCTAAAATGTCATCTTCTTCTAAGGGTGGTGTGCCCCAAAAGTTATCATCACTATCATCTTTAGTTTTGTACACATCTTCTTCGTCATTTACCCGTAATCCCCGGACTTCTATGTCTATGGAAAGTAAGATTGCAAGTGGTTTGAACACATTGATGTCTTCAATGAAGACAGATGGATCCCACTCGACTTGGAATGGATTCAGAGAAGATAGCTAAGGTAATGCTAAATGGATTCTTGGTGTTGTTGGGTTTCTAAGTGGCCTTAGGGAGAGAGAGCTGACCATTATGGAACATGTTCACTAACTTGTTCTTAAATGTCCAACATTGCTCGTGTCGTGTCCTCATGCACGATGGTACTTACACAATTTTCTTGCGTCCCAGCTTTTCGGCTGTTTCACGGTTTCGATTCTCGCTCTTACATGTGGTAATTCAATCTTCCCTTTAGACAATAGATGGTCAAGGGCTTTGACATCTGCACCCCTACCAGATATTTCCTTGATTGGATGCTATTAGGATGCCTCGTATCTTTAAGAGCTATAGAACTCATGACGGTAAGAATTTGAGGTGTCGGTTATAAGCGAGCTGAAGGTTCTTCACAATTATACTAACTTGGTCTTTCTTAGATGGTCGGTCCACCATATGGGCAGCCTTTGCCCTCCATCTCGGTGAGAAGGTCAGTAAAGCTCTCTTTCTCCCCTTGTATGATCAACTCTAAGTCTTTAAGAGTGACATGTAGATTAGTGTTATAGGAATACTAGTATAGGAACTACTTACATAGATTATTCCAATTGGTGACCTTGCGTGGGTCAACTGCGTTGAACCACTTCATTATATCATTGTCGAAGGTCCATATGAAGATGATGTAATAAGTTTCTTTAGGTACTTTTTAAAAGTCATTGCTCCTAAGAAGTTGGGAACACGATGATGGGGATTTTCAGAACCACGAAACTTGATGTCTAGCATAGTAAACTTAGGAGGTAACTTCCCTTTTGGGATTGAAGTGAATCCCATGAGTTCAAAGTAATGACTCTTGAATGTGGAGGATTCCCTTAGCATTTGTTCTATCCGATCTATGCGTGGATCGGACTTAAGCTTACATTTAGGAATAGTTCCAGGAGAAGGATCGGGTGGAAGGTGATTTTCTTCTTCGCCTACGCTCTTATTATAATAAAGAATCTCCAAAATGATTACAAGAGTTTCAAATATGGACTCTATCTTTTTGTCCTGAGCCTCAATTCGAGCTTCCATCTTGGCTAAGGATTCATTGAGTAAAGTAAGGATGGGAGATTGTTCTGGTACTCCATCCATTGGAGGGGAATTGTTTTAAGGTACTGCCCTACAACGGAAGATTGACTGAACCAATGTTGTGTGTACTAAGGTAGGTCCTACTAGTGTAGACCGAGGGGAAGAGGTACCGGACTCCTTGTTGAGGCGTTCTAACCTTTTGGAGCTCGGATTCCGATGAAACCAAATGGCAGTAGGCTTCCCTATCCTACAACCCAAAGGATAACTACTTAGGACCATGTGAAGGAACACCAACTTTTGGGAGGAAGGGACTCAAGTGCAAGGCCCGAAGGAACTAAGAAAGAATGCTTTTTATTTGGATGCATATAAGGAATGCAAAGCAATTGAAATGAAATGTGATGATGCTGATAACTTAATTTGGGATGATTTTTAATTTGGCTAATGCACAAATGGAATGCAAAACTGTATCCTCCTCATTGGAGATGAATTTATTTTGGTTAAAATGCAAAAATAAAATGCATAAATGGACTCACCTAATTTGAGATGAATTTATTTTTAGCTAAATGCAAAATGAAATGCAAAATTGACACACCTATTTTGAGATGAATTTATTTTTGGCTAAATGCAAACTAAAATGTAAAATTGGACTCACCTAATTTGAGATGAATTTATTTTTGCCTAAATGCAAAATGAAATGCAAAATTGGACTCACCTATTTTGAGATGAATTTATTTTTGGCTAAATGCAAACAAAAATATAAAATTGGACTCACCTAATTTGAGAGGAATTTATTTTTGCATAAATGCAAAATGAAATGCAAAATTGACTCACCTATTTTGAGATGAATTTATTTTTGTCTAAATAAAAAAAGGGAAAATTGGACTCACCAGATTTGAGATGAATTTATTTTTGGCTAAATGCAAAATTCAATTCAAAATTCAACTTACCTAATTTTAGATGCATTTATTTTTGGCTAAATGCAAAATGAAATGCAAAATTTGTCTCACCTAATTTGAGATGAATTCATTTTTGACTAAATGCAAAATAAAATTCAAAATTCAACTTACCTAATTTTGGATGCATTTATTTTTGGCTAAATGCAAAATGAAATGCAAAATTTGTCTCACCTAATTTGAGATGAATTCAATTTTGGCTAAATGCAAAATGAAATGCAAAATTGGACTGCAAAAATTCTACAAACTCAAAACCCTAAAAAACACACTCGACCGAAGAAAGAAGTGGGTCCCCGACAGGACACTCCTGGGTTAACCAGCGGTGGCCGGCGTCGGCTAAGCTCGGTGATCGGTGGCTACTTGAAACCTAGATTGAGAGATGAAATTTTGGGATGACTTAGAAATGCAATGAATGGACCGACCTGGAAAAATAAGGCAATTTTTGACTTTTGGCTAAATAAGCACATATTGGACCGACTCGAGGAAATTAATTATTGTATTTTATTTACACTCATGCAAGGGTTCTTCAGCACTCCTAACCTAAAGGCTCGCAAGTAGAAGATCAAATAGTAAAAACAAACACATTAAATTCAAGCATGCAAATGAAGAGAGAGGGTGCCGCCTAGACAACCGAGGATTTATGGTAAAAAAGGGATTAAACTAGGTAAGATACATGGTGTCTCATAATCTGAGCATTTAGTCCTCCGTGGGGTGCACGACAGGAAAAGCATGAATCCTCGGTGCCTCTCAGTAAACCAAAGAAAGCGTGTTATGAGGGAAGAGGTACCACCTCCCCGACAATCAAGTCTAATTGCACCTATCTCGGGTTAGTAGTTCGGATATTATTTCACAAATTAAGAAAATAACAAAACAAAAAAAGGTTTATTTCTATCGAAAGGCTTTTGAGCCAAAACAATGTCAAAACACCGGCTTGAACTAAAGCCTTGCCCGGTGATCGTCCGGTGTCGGCAATAGCCAGGACCGTATGGTCGTCGGCGTGGCAATAGCCAGCACTATACGGTACTCGGCGTCGACCATGGCCGTGACTAAAGTAATCAGTCTCGATCCATAGCTTAAACCGTGAGAAATAAATTTCATTTTTTGCCATTTTAAGTCGAAATGTCAAGGAGTAGATTGAAGAGAAATAAAAAGGAAAATAAGAGTCGTCGATCGGTTTTTAGAGATATAAAGTAAAAAAGTTAATAAAAGACTCTTTTAATCTTTGTATGGAAAAGACTAAGCTTGAAACAGGTTTAAAATTTGACATCGGTTTAGAACCGAGAATGAAGATTCAGGGGTGAAGGTACGAAATGTAGGGATAAGCCCTTCCGTTCCGCCCGTCAATAGACAAACTTTACTAGTTTGAGATGTGAGTTTAGGAAACGTGTTTCAGGAAAGCACACAACATACTAAGTGCGAAATTAAATAAACCAAACATGCTAGGAAAGCGATAAATAGCGAGATAGGAAAGCAAGTAAAGAAATGAGATAAAGAAAAGCGAAAAGGAAAACAAAAGAAATAAAAAGGTCACTACAAGCGGGAGGAATTAAAAGTGATTACATCTTTGTTCCACAAATACATAAAGTGATAAATAGCATGAATTAAACAAACCGTTAAAATCGCGAAGGTAATGAGCCCTCCGGTTGTCCCACCCGCTCATCTTGATCTCGAGCGTAATCTGGAAGCATGCCGGTGGTGAATTGAAAGCTATTTTTTAATGAAGGTAGAATGATGAATGTGAATGATGAATGTTAAGGGATCGAATATTGGTATTGTTGTGAGGATTAGTTGAAAGGAAACCAAGAGATCAAGCATACGTAAAGCATTCAATAGCTCTTACATAGATTTCGAGTAGAGTTTAGCTTAGGAAATTGCCATCCCTAAAGTAAGAGACTAAGCTCTCTAAAATTGAAGGGATTAGGTCACAAAATAACCTAATGAGCAGCTAAACAACCGTCCAAAATGCAGCAGCGAACAGGCTAGAAAATCCGAAAAAGTTGGACCAAATCTTCCTCGAACCGGGATCCCACGATAGGCATGAAAGTCGGGCACGCACCAAGAGTTGATTGCAACTCTTTGGCGAGAGCAGCGAATTGAGATGTCACCTTTAAAGAAAATATTTTGTCTAGCCACATACTTCATTTGAGTAACGAGAGAAATTATTTTGAGATTTTGGGATGATACGGGCATACTTATCGAAGAGTTCATCTACTATTTTACTCGAATAGGATGGGGTTTGAGTTCGAAAGAGATTTTGAACATCAAAGAGTTTATGGAGAAGAGGAAGATTGATAATGGTGTTCTTTCCTTGAACTAAAGAATAGACCACATTGTCCTTTGAGGAAATATTCTCATAAAACTCCGAGACTAGCTCGAGATACATGTATTCTCGAAACACTTGTAGTTGAAAACTCCTGTTTTGATGAATGGTTTGATCCATGAGATATTTGTAAAAGGAAGAATTTTTCTTCCAGAAAATAATGTTGGGCAACAATAGACTGTATTAGGTCCTCAAATGAAAGAGCTTTGCCTTTTGAGGAGTCTTTTTGTGCATCCTCGGGTTGAGAAACTCGGGTTCTTGCCATTTGGTGGCAGACCCTTCTTCGATGACACTTCCTCTCTTCCGCATGTCGAGAGAAGTAGAAAATTTGACACAAGAGTGAAGTATTGAATGAGTGAGAATAAAGAGTGAGAGAGTAGAGAAATGAGAATAAGAATTCTATGTCCGAAAGATTGTCCGAGTGCGAGTTCTGAGTTTGATAGGTGAGAGTGAGTGTAGGAAAATAGCAAAGTGAATTAATGAGAATGATTAAAGGCTATTTATAGAACAAGGACTCTCAAGGAACAAAACCTCAATTGACTCGGTTTGCAGAGTAACGGCTAGCCGACCGTTTGGCATTCCAGCGTCCTTTAACGATTACTTATTGAAACTACTACATTCCAACAACTAGCTTCTTAACCGTTTGCTTGCCGAGAGAGAGAAGAAATTTTCAAAAATATTTCCAATATTCTCCATTGAATTAGAGATGATCTTAGAACTTTGAGGTCCATTTTTCTCATGACTAAATATGACTTAATAGTGTATTTGAGGTGCTCGTAACACACTCGAAACTAATAACAACAACTCGGCTTCATGATATCTCAATTGAACCACTAGTCATTTTCTTAGATTAAGTAATAAGCAATAAAACACATAAATTCTTGCGCAAGCACTCAATCAATTATACATTCAACATGCCAAGTTCATTCCTAATAAAATAGAATTGATCTTCACTCGGAGGTTTTATGAAGGTATTAGCTAACTTAAATTTAGTAGGAATAAATTCAAGTTCAATATTACCTTTCTCGAGTGGTCTCTCATAAAGTGATATATGACCTCAATGTGCTTCATTGTTGAATGATGGACTGGATTCTTTATGATGATGATGGCACTTTGATTATCACACTTGATGGGAATGATCTGTGCATGATAGTCCTAGGTCCTTCGGGTATTGCTTTATCCATAGAAACTTAGCACAACAGGCTCCAGCTACTATGTACTTTGCCTCAACTATTGGTAGAGCAACTGAATTTTACTTCTTCAAGTGCCAGGAGATGAGTGATTGACACAAAAATGGACATGCTCCTGAGGTACTCTTTTTATCAACCTTGTATCCAAGCATAATCATCATCTAAGTATCGATCGAGGGTCAAATTTGAGTCTTTTCAATACTAGAGACCAAGTGTTTGAGTTCCTGCAAGATATGTGAATATTCTCTTCACTCGTAGTGAGATGTGACTCTTTTAGATTAGCTTGAAATCTTTCACATAGTCTAGTAAGGTATTGCTACACATTGTAGTTGCTACATGTTTAACATCTTGTAGCTTGTACTTTCCGAGTAACTACTTAGTGTATTTGGATTAATGAACATAGATACCATCCTTTTCTTATTTGATTTATAGTCTAAGAAAGAAGTTGAGTTCTCCCATCGGACACATTTGGAACTCATGTCCCATTGACTCGGAAAATTCTTGACATAGAATTTCATTACTAGCTCCAAAAATTATGTTATCGCCATAAATCGAATAATGAGAAAGTCATTCCCCTTAGTTTTTGTGAAAAGATTTTTTCAATGAGGCCTCTTTTGAAATCATTTTCAACCCGAAACTACTTAACCTTTCATACCAAGCTCTTGGAGACTGTTTCGATCCATACAAGACCTTTTGCAATTTAAAAACAGGGTTACGAAATTGAGAATTTTCAAATCTAGGAGGTTCCTTCTACTTCATGTTGGTGTGGCACTTTAACATAGACATTTCAAATCTTCATTCTTTGTAGGAGGACACCGTCCAAAGTAACGCAACTATCAAGAAGTTATTTTGTACCTTCGAGCACGGAACTACCTATTGGAGCAAACTTTAAATAATGTCGAGTTTGGTTCGCTCTATATTACTTTAAGCCATTTACGTGACCCCACCAACCGGGGTATCACTTGGGCCATTAGCGAACAGCTTCGGGATACAACTTACACTTTTAGTCTCTCATTTGGTGAGACGACTTTCACTCCTTTAGATTTTATCGTTCTTACATGAAGACTTAGGTATAACTCTCTATCTCTCTTGGGTTTTGATTATAAGTCATTCTAAGCCTTATAGAAACCTTTATCTAAGTTTTCATCCTGTTTTGACTCGCTCAAAAACCAGTCAATCAACATAACATTCCGAACCGAGCTTCGGCCCACTCGGACACAACTCAGAACTATTGAATGAGTAAATAATTTCTCTAACACTTCTATTCCGAGCACTAACTTCATGTTTTAAGTGAAAATGAATTACATCGTTAATTGTAATTTCTAAGTTAGTTTATTTTTGGAGAATTATTTCGTTGATTAAGTTTGTGTATCCTGATATTTTATTCTCTCTAACTTGATCATTTTAAGGATTGACTTAAGATGGAATCTAAACCTAATGGATATTAGACTAAGAAAATTCCATTCTTTTACGTCGAAGATAATTCGATGCTTAATTACTTTGATTTTATTATTATTTATGCCTAATCTTGGACCAAACTATTTTCATACTTTGAGTACCACTTTGATTTGCTTTTGTAGGTTGATTAAACAAGCCTAATCTATTTTTGAATTACAAAAGCTACCAGTTTCTAGTCGTTAAACACCATCGGACATAAATTAACCATTTCTAGACATGGCTTAGACAACCGTGTCATGGTTGTTTGTTTCCTAAACTAGAAAACTTCAACTTTGAGTCTAACGGCTGTTTCCACCCAGATTTCAATCAGTACTAGAGGGTTGGACTAGTTTTAGAGCCAAGAACCGTTACATAATGTTCACATCTCAACGAATCTTTTCTAAGTGACTTAGACTAGTCATTACCATGGCTATTGAAGCTCACCAATCCAGGACAAGTCTCAAAGCTCATTCTAGCTTGGTGCACATAAATAGAAGCCACTACATAAGACTTAAAGATTGATGGAACCGAACACATTATACTCTTACTTAATCTTCTAGTTTTTTACAACTCCAAATATGTAATCTCTTACTTTTGTTCACATACACCGATCTTTACAAGCATGAAAAATATAAAGTACAAAATAAGTCCGGAGAAGTCCTATCCGATGGTTCGCTTCTTCTAAAAGCCAAAAGCAACTCCGGGAGTCTTAACTTCGTAACTGAAATGTTGGTGAGGTCATGACCTCACTAGCCCGATGAATAACCCAAACCCGACCCCGGTTTCACTTTGCACATTAATTCATTAACAAACACACACAAGTTCACAATTCATTCATAACATGTGATTCGGATCATACATGCTTAAGACATGCGAGATACTAAACTTACCAACTTGTCGAGAAGCATAATGACCTCAATTACTCATGAATTCAATCGAACATACTTCATTCGTCTTTATGCGCAAGTAAGTCATATAATCATTCATCATGTAAATCATTCATCACTTAATTCATATCTTACCTTCTTATCATATTAATTTCTTATGAAATCAGGATTCGTTCTTCTTCTCATTCTTTTTCTTGAGTTCAATCATGCATTTCATAAATCATTGGTTCGTTCTTTCTTGTTCGTCATGCACGATCATTCGTTTCTTCATATCATAATTCTTTTAAGTAGTCTTAGTTTCGAAAGGAAAAAAGATTTATGTTCTCGCTCTAAAGACCCAGGTCTTGGAGCCAAAATAATTCGTGGGCTTAATTCTTGGAGGCAAAATAATTCGTGGCCTCAAGGCAAAATAATTCCTGGCCCCGAGGCTTGCCTCCCTTTCGAAGGACGCATATCGTCAATAATTCGTAGAAGCAAATTAATTCGTGGCTTCGGGTTGACAAACACTTCTATGGCCATAGCTTCGAGAGGGTTCTTTAATTCGTGGGGTCTTAGATCAATAACACAATCCTTTCTCCCTTCTTTAGTTCTTTATGTTTCTTATCTTCTTATTACTTATACATAAGATATACTTAATTCATATAATTCATGCTCAACACGTTTATGCGTAACTTCTTCAAAACAAGCAATTCACATAAGCAAGTTCCAACTCAAGTATAATCAATTCATTTCACATACGCATGCTTATGTCATTTATAATCGATGTAATTCGGAATAAACACATAATCACATAAACATGCCAACTAGGATTTCTAATCAACGAACTTATCGTTTTCATGATCGCGTATTATCGCGTATAAGTGATTTATGGTTCTATAATTTTTCTTAATCATTAAGTATCTCTTAATCTAGCCATATAGCTTCTTAAATTTTAGTTCTTAATTCAGTTACTCACTTAGTTCCGATTTAGCCCAAAACAGACACATTTTCACTTAAAAATTGCATATCTCCCAATCTACTCATCCAATGCATACCAAATTTTAGAGGAAATTTTTATAAATTGTCACGAAGCTGCAGTAAACTTTTTAGGAAATTTGGGCTACACACGAATTAATAGAAATTCGGACAGCATGCATAATTACTGAAAATCTACACATAAGTCATGAACTTAACTTTCGATTTTTCTCCCTGATTCCGTTGAAGCTAATCTCATCCAATTCTCAATAATCATGCTCAATAATACTTAAACATCATAAATTCAGAACTAGATATCACATAATCACAACATGCTCTTTGATTTGTGAGTTGCTAATTTAGTGAATTTAAGCCTTTTAACTTCTTCAATTAAACCTAGGGTTTCCAATTTCATACTTCGAATTCATGTTCGATCCACCTAATTCATTTTAATTTCGAAGATGAATTCAGATTACTCACCTTAGATTCTTTGAGGTTCTAAGAATTTCGGTTTTGTAAGGGTTCGGATTGGGTGTTTTTGCTCTTCCTTCTTCTCCCTTTCGAGTTCCCTTTTCTTCTTCTACCTCTTGATTTCTTCCTCTTCTTCCTACCTCTGTTTCTAGTTCTTCATCCCTCTCGCTCGGTCTCTCTACTCTTCTCTTTCTTCACTCTGCTCGGCCTCCCGAGCTCTCGCTCTCCCTTGCCCACCCACGGTGGCGCCTTCGCCGTTCGGCGGCCACCGGCTTCTCGCGCTCTCTCCCTCTCTCGCTCCGTTCGCTCCCTCTCGCTTCCTCTCTCGCTCTCGCCTCTGCTTCTTTTTGTTTTCCTCTACTTCGTTTCTGCTCTGCTTCCTCTTCTCTTTCCTTGCTTCGCTTCGCTTCTTTCGTTCCCTTTCCTCTTCCTCTCGGTCTCCCTCTCGCTCTCTCCCGCTTTCCCTCGCTTTCCCCTTTTCTATTTCTGCTTCTTTTCCTCTCTCCGACCGGTTCCTCTTCATCCCGGTTTGGTTTCTCTCTCCTAATTTCCTTATTCCACCTAATTAGCTTTGCTTGCTCCCTTTCAATTAGACCCCTCTCTCTCTCTTTGTTTAATTCCTTGCCGACTTCCTCCTCAATGCCAGCCATCCCTTTTTCATTTTCCTTTCTTTTTATTCTAATTGGGCCCAAACTAGCTTCACAAGGCCCAATTTAGCTAGCCCACGCTCGGGTTTCGGTTTTCGGCTTATAATTCCGAATTGGAAAAATTCTAATTCACTTAATTTAAGAATTTCGAATTTTTCACTTAACTTTTAATAATTTAATTCACTAGCAAGCAAACACCTGAAATTTCGGGGTCTTAACATAAGTGGTAGGTGTTTGTGAATTTACAACACCAACCACCTTCATTTCTCACAACACTAGCGTCACCCTAGCCATTCTCGGTGCTGGGAATAGACATTATTGGCAAAGTGACTCCTAAAGGAACAGGTGCTCATGAATTTGTATTAGTAGCAATTGACTACTTCACTAATGTAACGCCCCCAATCACCATTACTTATAATCCCTAATTAGAGAATATTAGATATGGTCGCAGTGGAGGTTGACGATCGAAGGCGTTACGCCGTCCTAAGAATAGGACCAGGCTAAGTGAGTAAAATCAAAATACCATTTACGTTTGTGAATGTAACAGGTTGGTTGGGTCCCGATATCGATAAGTATTTGTACCCCAAGTAGTTAAGCTTCATATCATGTTTAAACAAGACCCAAAATATAACTTAGTGGCTGACTTGCATATACTTCAATACAACCTCACGTACTTGTTTAACATGAGAAATTACGCAAAATATAATGATTTCCCAATTGACTCCAAGCCACGATTGAGGTGAAATCACCTGTGAGCGTCTAGATACCTTCGAAACATAAATACCACTTGTCCAGCTATGTTTGGCCTTCGTCATACTTGGTAGGTAATTGATTGATCACCAATGCTTTCCCTAAAACAAAAACAGTAAAATATTTCGAAAAGTGAGTCGAAACTCGGTACGAACATTCTCGCACTTGTAAAATTTCATTGAAACATTTTAATTGAACGCGCGCATTTCAATTCATTTTAGTTTGAAATCATGGGGGAGAGAATATGAGTAAAACTTGCTTGCTGGTTGTTATCCGAAAGTGGATCCCCTTGATAATTGATGCGATCTTTGAATAAGGTGCACACCTCTTGGGTCGACCGAGAACCCGAGTTGAAGCCGCGCGGGTGAAATTGCAGGCGTAAGCCCCGATAATTGATGATAATTGATCGGGGACCACTTAATTAGGTGACAAAACTTAATTTGCAAACGATTCATTATTAGTTATATATATAAGAAATGTTGAGATTTGATGAAACATGTGAGTTTCCGAAAGTTACGGGTAATGAACGTGCACTGAACCGAAACCTTTGTTTCTCCCCTTTTCGAAATTTACGTTGTCGGCTAATCGGCAACGAAGTGGCCTCAATTCTGTTTCAATAGATTTTTGTTGTTAATAATATTTCTCTTGAGTTTCAATAATTGAATTTGTATAAGCGTTGACAATTAATTTCATTTCCTATACTTATTACGTAATCGGTTAACTACGTTTTTCTTACATAACTTTACTTGCATTAATCCCGTTTCGAGCATGGATCGCAACGCATATTAATTAAAGAAGTTGATTAGGCTAATCAAATAACTAATGTTATCTATGTAATTCAATTAATTAGTTGACGTGGATTGAAAAGGTGTATATATATATATATATATATATATATATATATATATATATATATATATATATATATATATATATATATATATATATATATATATATATATATATATATATCATTCGCTTATCTTGGTTATTATATTTATTAAAAAGACTTGAAGTATGCTTCTAATAGTTCTTATTATTGTTACCCACATTGTTGTTGTCATTATTATTATCATTATTATTATTACCATTTGCTACAACTAATCCGATTAATTTGCTAAGCCTAACTTATTTTTCAATCCTCGTCCCCGACTTAACTCCTTACTTCTTACTACATTGCATTTAAAACTCATAGTTAAGTAATTAATTAACCCATCATATGCCTTTCCATAGAAAGGTTTCATAATTTACTGAATTGCTCAAAATTCATACATACACCATTTTAAGGTGATGAGCATTATTCTCTCGACAAAATTCACATTAACAACCATGATTAGGTATACTAAAGCTCAAATTTTTCTCACACCTATACACTTACACATTATCTAATTCCAACTTCTACATACACATCCCCCTTCGTTTGCTCAATATAACCATTTCCAAAATATAACAATTCCATCAAATTACTCAATTCTATACTAAAACATCCCCAATCTCATTCACTAATTCATAATTTCCCAAAAGGAATCACATTCATTCACAATCAATCCATCAAAATACCAAACCTCAATCATCTACACCAATTCGAATTTTCCTAAACTAATCTTTAAATTCACTCCACCAACATATTTCTAAATCGGATGATTCAATTTACAATTATAATTACTAAGTAAATATTAAAGTGTGTAAATCTGAGTTTTAGGGCTTTACCTTCAAAACCAAGAGTGGAAGCCAAGAAGGGGAAGAAATGGTAGTGGCGCAAGCACGGCTGGGCTCAGGCGGCTGCTGGCAGCACTCAACGTCGATTTCCGGTGGCCGGGTTGCGGTCGGTTACCCGGAGGGTGGGCGACGAAGCATGGCAGCCGCCGCGAGCGAGAGAGAGAGAGAGAGAGAGAGAGAGAGAGAGAGAGAAAGAGAGAGCGCGCGAGAGCGGGACGAGCGAGAAGGTGGATGGTCGGCGCTGGTCTTCTAGCCGGCGTCGGTCGCGTTGGCGGCCGGAGGAGCAATGGCAGCAAGGGGGAGAAGCAGGGGAGGCTTGAACGCAGAGCACGGGAGCGAGAGATGGAGATTGGGACTTTACCCGATTATTTTTAGCTCTAGCTTTATTTATTTCCTTTTTTTGGTAAAAATTCCGGATGAATCCATTTCTAGATTTTTCCTTCAAAAAATCTGATTTGTTTATTTTATTTATTTATTTATTATTATTATTATTATTATTACTATTATTATTATTATTATTATTATTATTATTATTATTATTATTATTATTATTATTATTATTATTATTATTATTATTATTATTATTATTGTTATTATTTTTCTCTTATTGTTACTTTTTAATTTTATTTAAATAATGATGTTTACAAATTATAACCTTATTATGATATTTTTATTAGGGCCACTTCGTCGCCTTAGCTGCATAACACATATAAAAATAATTTAAATATAAAATATCGAATTGAAGTGCACGCGCTCAATGATATTAATCTCGTAATTGATAAGATAAATAATGTGATTTAAGGTCGGGTTATTACAGTCTTCCCCCTTAAAATAAGTTTCGTCCTCGAAACTTGAGCATTCGGCAATGAGGTTTGCTAACTTACTTTAAAATAAGTGAGGTATTTATTTCTCATATCTTCCTTAGTTTCCCATGTGGCTTCCGAGGATGTATGGTTAGTCCACGAGTATTTTCACCAAAGGAATGCTTTTATTACGGAGTTCCTTGATTCTCGTAATCCAATATTTGCACTTGGTTGCTCTCATATATCAAGTTTACGGCAATTTCAAAAGGTTATGCTATAACATTATGGCTTGGATCGGGTACTTACTTTCTAAGATGTGAAACATGAAAGACGTTATTCTCATGTTCGAGTTCAAATGACATAAATACATATAGGATACTGTGTTGAACTCCTTTATAATCTCATATGGCCCAATATACCTAGAACTTGATTTTTCCTTAACATTGAATCTTTGACCATTTTCGGTGGGGACACTTTCAAAAACACTTTTATGTGTATACCTCTTTTGTCAACTTTGAATTGCCTTGATATGTTCTTGAACCTTCCTAACATCTTCGGTCCCATAGTCAATGCTTCATCCACTTCAAGCATATCACAACATGATTCCGCATTTCCTTTCATATAACGCTTTATATAGAGCCATTTTAATGGTCCCATAATTGTTATTACAGGAGAATTCCATCTAAGATAAATTATTTTCTTGTTTCCCGAAAGTCGAGTACATATACTCGAGTATATCTCCTAATATTTGATTTACTTTTTAGTTTGCCCATTTAGCTCTGGATGATACAACCTACTAAAACTCATTTTAGTCCCAAAAGCTCGCTATAAAGCTTCTCAAAAATTCATGTGAAACCTTTTGTCACTATTGATATAATGCCCTTTGGTATTTCATATAACCTAACAACTTGTTCAACGTATAATTGTGTCGGTATTTCTACATTCCATGTGTCAAGTATTAGTACAAAATGCGCAGGTTTAATAAGTCGGTCAACAATCACTCAAACATTTTTCGTTGAAGCAATAATAGGAAATCTTATGGCAAAGTTCACTGAAATTGAATCTCATCTCTAGGTAGGAATCTCCAAAGGTCTCAATTCACCAACAAGACATTGATATATCTTTTTATATTATACTCTCCAACGTTCGGTCTTAACCCTTTGACAAACGAAGCACTTATCAACATATTTTGTAATATCCTTTTCATATTATTCCACCAAAAATATTGCTTCAAGTCTCTATACATTTTGTTCCTCTTGGATATACCAAGTATCAAGTATTGTGTGCTTCCTCAAGAATTCCCTTTTCAATGCCTCTTTCTTCGAGTACATAAAACTAATTCTAAAACCTTAAGGTTCCATCCTCATGTATGCCTCGAAACCAGTAGATTTTTCCTCTTTTTAATATTCTGCTTAATCCTTTCTAACCCAGACTTCATCATTTTGGCCTAACTGGATTTCTTTCATTATAATAAGTTGTGCATTTATTGCTACTAAAAATCCACTCGTTTTTCCATGTGAGATTAACTGAATACCCAAATTGTGGAACTCTACCAAAATGATAGGTTGAGTTACCATTATTGCATTCAAACCGTGTTGCGTTTTCCTACTTCATATGCCAGCCACAACATTCGCTTTCCTGGGTGATATTGTATTTGTAAATCATAATCCTCAAGTAACTCCAGTCAACGACATTACCTTAGATTAATCCCCTTCGGGTAAAAATATATCTCAAACTATGATGGTTGGTATAAATATTACATAGTTCCTCACATTGATAATGTCTTTCAATTTATTTATTTATTTATCTTAGCGAACACAATAGCAGACCAACTCAAAATCATGAATAGGATAGCTACTTTCCCCCTCCCCCACTTAGTTTGAGATATCGAGATGCATAAGCTATGACCTTTTCATCCTCCATTAACGGACATCCTAACCTATTCTTAGAAGCATCACTATAGATGGTATACTTTTTACCTTCTACTGGTAAGGTAAGAATCCGGGTTGTGGTTAACCTTTTCCTTAACTCCTAGAGTGCCTCTTCATATTTATCTGACCAGTTAAATTAGGTTGTTTTCTTTAGCAAAATTGTTAGAGGTGATGTTGTTTTTGAAAAATCATGTAGAAACCTCCTGTAGTACCCTGCTAATTCAAGAAAACTCTTCACTTCTTTAACATTGGTTGGCATGTGATAATCGGTTACTACCTTTACCTTATAAGAGTTGACCTTAATCCCTTCCTTAGAAACACTATGCCCTATAAATGTTACTTTTTCTAGCCAAAACTCACCTTTTTGCCATTTAGCATACAATTGATGTTCTCTCAAAGTTTGTAACATTATTCTCACATACTCGACATGTTCTCCCTTATCCTTAGAGTATATAAGAATATCATCAATAAATACCACCACAAACTTATTCAAATAAATCCTGAAAATTTTATTCCCGAGGACCATGAACACAACGAGATGTATTGGTAAGTCTAGAGGGCATTTTCATAAATTCGTAATGCCCATTTCCGATTCCAAACGCAGTTTTGAGAATATCCTCTTGTTCAATTCTAAATTGGTAAAACATACTAACTCCTTATAAATTGATCAAACCAACCATCAATTCAAAATAGATGCTACTTATTCTTGAGTGTTATCTTGTTTACCTTGCTATAAGTCGTAAAGAGTCTAAAGGTGTCATCCCTCTTATTCGAAACAAGACTGAAGCTCCCCAAGGTGACACACTTGACTTAATAACTCCTTTTTGTATTAACTTATCAAGCTGACCTTTAGTTCTCTTTAAGTTGGATCGCGGTAAACCTATAAGGCACTTTAGAAATAGGTTTTACACCAGGAATTACTTCAAATTTTAAAATGAACCTCTCTTCGAAGAAGTAGATCAAGTAAATCGTCAGGAATTACTTCGAAATCCACACACCACAGGTATATCATCTATATCTGTTCTTTCTTTACATCCTTAGTAGCATAAATGCCCTTTATAGCCCTGTCTTAATAACTTGCTAGCCTTTATGACTGAAATTATAGAATACTCCTTTTTATCCTTCACCCCAAAACACGAGTGTTTTACTCTCGACCTTTTAAAATGAGCTTTCAACCTCTACAATCTATGTTCACCTCATGAGTTGTCAATCAATCCATTCCTAACATTACCTCAATTCCCACATATTAAATTGGATTAAATCTGCGAAAAGTAATCCCCACATATGACCTTGGCACACGCCGATAAAGAATTGAGCCTTTTACCACTTTTTCATTTGGAACATCGATTTAGTACTCTATTCGGTCTTATGGTCATCTGAATTTAAGTGAGAGGCAACTAGAAGTAACTATAAATGAATGGATGGTGCATGAATCAAATAAAACATCAAAAGGCTTTGAGTTTAATATCGGTGACAATCGTCATTCCTAAAGTTGCGGCTTCCTTCTTGTACATCACTTACACTTGTCCTACGATCACAGAGTTTCGAAGATGGTGCGGCTCTTTCACATGGTGTCATTAGGGGCTTGGTAACTCCTTTCTCCACAACTTTCTGTTCTCTTGGGAAAATGTTTACTAAATGTTCAAGGCTACCACACTACATACATTTATTACTCCCCATTCGACAATCTGGTGCGGTGTGATTTGTTTGGCAACATTTCCCACAATGAATGACCCTTGTTGGAACTAGTAACATGTTTCTTTTGAATTGCCCTCTCACTTGTATTGTTTCACTTCCTTTCGAGTCTCCGAGATTTAAGGCCCTTAGTTTGCTCTTTACTCATTCAACCTCCACTACTCTCTCATATAATCCTTTACAATCTTTGATAGATTAACTAGCAGGTTGGTGTCGAATATAATAGGCCAAGCCTTCCTCAAGTCTTAACATTTTCACCCTATCAATAATGACAAAGTTTGAGTCATATCTAGATAACTCCATAAATTTATTAGCATACTCCATTACTATCATCTTGTAGTCCATTTTTAACTTCATGAACCCCTTTTCTTTTTGTCCATGAATTACGATGGGGTAAAATTTAGCTCTAAACTCTTCCAGAAATTTACCCCAAGTGAACTCACAACCTCGTTTTCATTGTGCTTCACCATATGTCTACCGCACCAGTTAGATAATATGTCCCTATACCTCTTTTTCCTGAAGCGTAAATATGTTTTCCATTCCCTAATCCATTCCTCTATTTCTACTGCATCAATTTTTCCATCATAAGTCTTAGGGTTATGACGAGTCACTCTGTCGGCTTACTTGCTAGGCTTAGAAGTGGATTCGATAGGTATAGGGGAATCCTTTTCATTAACTCTATCACCAAGTTCCTCCAATAGTTTGGGTCCATGATATACTCAATGAAAATCTTTAAAGGTATAAATTGGGTTTCACTAAGGATTTGTTGCGAGTTGGGAATAGTTTCTAACGCCTATTCGGCATTGCCCAGCTCTATAGTTACATTCGAAATTACGTTATTACTTTCTAGCTAAGACATGCTGAACCATATAAATATAAATTTTCCTAATTAATTCCTTTTCCTTGTCCTACGAAACAAATTGTTAACAACTCCTAATATAAAACATACTTAGGTACCTCCTACTTTCGTTGCGTTTATATAATAAGTAACACCAAATTATATGTTAGATTATCATTCTCTCGAAGTTTTCATCGGTTGAGAAATCCTCAATCAAAGGAACTCCCAAGGCTTATTCAGGTGTCGGTTTTGCTTTCTAATTCCAAGTTAAAGGTAATAAAAGAAATTTTCTAAAAGAGTTTGATATTTCCTAAATATTTTGGCGAGTTCCGTTTGTAATATGGTCTATCCCTTAAGCTTAAAGTTTTAAAACCCTGCATAAAAACCCCAATATTACTCAACGAGCCACACGCTCGGAGTACACAACTCAACGGCCACACGCCGGAGTCCAACCAATATACATTAAGGCTTAAAACAACCCAAATAGTTCATAATGCATATGAAACGAACTATATAAACTTAATTACAAGCTACAAAACTTAAAAGCATGTGAAATGCATGTCGACGAACTTAAGTCATTACGTACATCGTTTATATTAGCATACCCAAAAGTATATATATCAACCCATCATTAACTACACTATATACACAAGTCCCAAAAAGGAAATAATAGCCACGTAATTTTTCTAAAGTTTAAATCATGAAACCTTAGAATCCTATTGCTCACGAGTGATTTCTAAACCCAGCACCGATACCACAACCGTAACGCCCCCAATCACCATTACTTAATAATCCCTAATTAGAGAATATTAGATATGGTCGTAGCCGAGGTTGACGATCGAAGGCGTTACCGCCGTCCTAAGAATAGGACCAGGTTAAGTGAGTAAAATCAAAATACCATTTACGTTTGTGAATGTAACAGGTTGGTTGGGTCCCGATATCGATAAGTATTTGTGAAGGTTTGCTCGGGAGAGTCCGAGTCACCCTAGAGGGGGTGAATAGGGTGATAGAAAATTCTTTGCGAAAACACACTTTTTTGACGAAAAGAGGCAAAGACAGCTTTCGATCTAAACAGAGGTCGAAAAAATTGGACTCGTAAAGCAATGAATCGGAATAAACAAGTGCAAGTAAGACTGTCCGAGTCTAGAATGAACTCGGAAAAGAACACGGAGATTTTACGTGGAAACCCTCCCGGGGCAGAAAACCACGGCCCGTGTCAATCCGGACACGAAGTCAAATCCACTATTTTGAGTCCACAAAATACCGTGAACCGATCGAACTCGAGTTGCTCCTTGGACAACTCTATACAAGTTTTCCTAGACTTAGAAGTTACCTTATCTCGATCTAGTACTTCCTAGCTGGGATAACCTTTACAGCTAGGGACAGTAAGCTGAGTTAACCTTTACAGACTTAGTCAAGGGACCTTACAAAGAATGTAAGAAGAGTTTGTAACTAAGTACAAGACCTTACAACTCGGAGAGTAAAGAATTATAGAATGGGAGTTGTAAGTAGAAGATTGAAAGTAAATACAATGACTTTTCTCAAGTATGAGTATTAACAATAGATTCGGCAATCTTCAAGTCTTGTGAGGTGGCTTCTATTTATAGATAACCAAGCAGAGTAGCCGTTATCTTTATCTCGCTGACCGAGAGTCCTCTCGTGACCGTTGATAAGGGCTTTCGAGTCACTCGAAAGTATCCGTTGAAATATGGACGTTGGACAACGGTTTAACTCTCTTGAAGTCCCAAAACCATCGGTTAGTGTCATGAAAATGAGGTGGAAACCACCGTTAGGCTTAGCGTTCCAGCTTTTCCGGATATGGAAGCGCATGGCCTCCGACACAATCTTCCGGGACTAAAGCAGGGAAGGTGAAAAGCCATATCTCGCTGGTGATTTGACGTTCGAGCTTCGGCTACTTTTGTAGTTTGAAAAAGGTGTATCCTCGAATGAATAACCTACAAAAGTAAATCAATTCTGGTCCTCAAAGTATAAAATACTTTGGTCCGAAGTTAGACACGGATAATAAAATAATTATGATAATTACGCAATTGATTATCTCGAGTCATAAACGAAGTGGAATTTTCTCGAGTTTAATATCCATGATACTCGTAATTCCATCCGACTTAGTCTAAGCGATAGAGCAAGTTCTATAACGAATATCGAGTGAGAAAAGCTTGATATAGACTAAGCATGAAATGAACTACGAATACCGACTATGCAAACAATACAACAGTACAACCGAAGTTAGATTTTGAATGAGAAACAGCTGGAATATTGGTATATTCAAAATGCGATTAATTTGAGTGGGAGTGGACTCGTAATAAAGAACCGGTTTTCGAGTCGCTAACTGAAAGCGATAAAAGAGATAAGTGAGGGCCGAAATACTTAGAGAAAATACTATTTTACTCAAGTAAGTTTCTAAGGCACAGAGAATGCCTTGGAATCAAAACTTTATATGTATAGAATCGTTATACCCGATTCCTTTTGCATGACTCGAAGAATATTGAGCGAGTGTCTCGAGTCTTCAATCTCCCCTTTTGATGAAAGGCATTCCATACTTTAAACAGTAAACTTTGTTAGAGGAAAATAGATTGATTCTTAGTAGATTGCTCATGAGTAATGCATATTGAATAAATCGAGCAATATATAATATATCGTAGCAAGATAAAGTAAAGTATGCTTTAACATTAACTCAGAAAAATAGAGAACTCGTAAATTAATAATGAAATGCATCACTTCATTAAAAAGAAATTACAAGGGCGGAAAAACTCCCCTAAACAAGACAACCAGCTTCGACTACATTTCTCCCCCTTGCCTTTCAGAAAAAACAAAGTAACAAAAAGAAGGGAGAAAAGTACAAGGAATACACATTAGTTGTCCGGACAAAAGAAAATTTGAAAGAAGAAAATCCGGAGACATTGAGGAATTGTGACTCGGTGCATGGCTCCAACTAGGAGGAGGGGATTTCGAGTGGAGGCGGAGGCGCGCCGGCGCTGATACGATCTCGACGATGTGCTTGAGCGCGGCGAAGGGAGAACCGGAATTGTTCTCGGGGGCTCAGCTCCGAGTGGTCGACCCGGAGAGAATGGATCGAGGGGTTCTTCCCTTGGGACCTCGGGGCTGGAGGGGGCTGCTCCGGCCGACTCACCGGAGGAGCGAGATCTTCGACCCACTCGGATCGCTCGTCCGAGCCGAGTACAGACGATTTGAGCTTGGGGAGCAGGCTGACCCTCGGCAGTTGCCACGGCCTCTTCTTCCCTTTGCCCGGAAGGGCCTCGCCTCGACCGCAGGTTCCTTAGCATCCTCTCGCTGCATCTGCAGCCTTCTTCCTCTTCTTCCTCGGCTTCCTCGCTGTCCAAGGAGGTCGGGCTCGGGGTCGAAGACGCCTCGACGCGTCTCGAGTCATCCCGGTCCCGAGCCGCCTTGGACCGTCTCTCTCCGAGGAGCTCAGCCCAGCTCCTTCGCTTCCTTAACCAGCTCTCTCATCTCAAGAATGAGAGACTCGCCGCTCTCGGATTTGGGACTCGACGGGTCTTTTGGTTGATGGTCGACCCGAAGGACGGACTTGAAAGCCCCGAGCATGTCTCCGAGTTCGAAGACACAGAGCCGATCTTGTCCAGAAAGCAGGGGACAAGAGGGCAGGGAGAGTTTTGGAAGCACCGGAGGTGGAGGCACCACCAGGTGTAGAGGGAAGAGGGAGAGGGGTTGATTTCCGAGTCCGAGGTGGAGAAGGAGGCCTCGGCTCGAGTTATGAACCCGGACACCGTGGTTAGTTTCCGGTATCCGTACCCTCGAAGTTCCTTCTTGCCGACCACAATGGCCGCCTCGTACACCGCCTTAGGGTCGAGGGAAGAGGAACTTGAAATTGTTTGAAGACAAGGGTGAGAAGAGCACCGAAAGGAAGGGAGGTGTTCTTCTTGGTTTGAAGTTGAGCCGGCACAGCGCCATCTCGCTCAATGATGGAGGGGAAGAGGTCGACTTCGTATCCCTCCGGGATATCGAAGAGGGCTTTGAGATGCTTGGAGTTGGGATTCTCCTTGCTAGAATGCTGCGAGAAGAAGGTTCTCATCGGCAGAAGCACGTAAGCCCGGCTTCGACTTCAACCGAGTCACGTAAAAGTTCTTTCGGACCCGGGGAATTCTTTAGCGTACTTTTCAAAGAAGTCGTCGGCGACTTCAAGTGAAAGGGATAGGGTTGCTTGTTCAAGAAAAGAGAAGAAACTTTGAATAGTCGGTAAAGGAGGGAGGTGTTGATACTGAACAGTAATGTTCCGAACTCGAGAGGTTAGAACATTTTCGGAGTGGGAGAGATGAGTATAAAACTCGAAATGAGTTTAGGATAGATGAACTCGCTGAAACACAAGAAATGATAGATTCCGGTGGTTTGGATGTTGGACAACCAGGAGAATTTGGTTGTTGGGAAGAATTTGTCGTCCAGACGCAAGGTGCTCGGGTGACAACGGGTTTAGAAGGGGTTGAGCTTTCGGCTTGTTGGTGCGGGGCTTTTTGGAAGAGGGGAAGCCCGGAAGTCGGGATAGTTTCGCGTTTAGGCATTGTGAGAGTTGGAGAGAAAAGATGAAGCTTTTCGAGTGAAAGAGAGAAGGAGGTGTAGAAGAGAAGAAAACGAAAATGATAGAAGAAAAGAGAATAGAGCGATCGAGACTTACGAGAGAGAGAGAGCTTCTTCAACGCTTGCAGACGATCAAGAGTCACTTGTTCACGTAGAAAACTTCCGCGAGAAGATTTTCGTTTGAGAGGGAAGGAGTTTTAGAATACCGAGATGAAGATGGATAGTCATTATTTATAGAAAATAACCGCACCCGTCCACTATCCGTTAAGTAACTCCGTTCGAC
The DNA here is from genome assembly GCA_021018815.1 of Talinum fruticosum. Taxonomy (NCBI): domain Eukaryota; kingdom Viridiplantae; phylum Streptophyta; class Magnoliopsida; order Caryophyllales; family Talinaceae; genus Talinum; species Talinum fruticosum. The sequence goes on along the minus strand of JAITYX010000010.1, from coordinate 3,653,208 downwards.
TCAGCTTGTCCATCAGCCACCAAAGACCGGTGTGACGGTTCTCCTTCAACGGTTGAGAAACGAGCGGTTTGAAATCTACTGTTACGATCCGATCGCAGCGCTCGAGAAAGAGAGAGAAAAGAGTTTGAAAATATAATCCGAAACTCTCCACTGTTCTAGAGATAGCTTCGAAAATTTGATGTCCAAATTTCTCTACGTCCGAGTTTGACTCGTAAAGATTTCGAGTGACTCGAAACACGAAATAACTATTAGCCCAAGTATCACGAATCAACTCGAACTAATGGTTATTAACAAAGAGAGCACATAGCACGTAAATATGCAATAAACGTAACACGTAATTAAGCATTTAACATACCAAGCTCATTCCGAATAAAGCAAAATTGATCTTCACCAAGAGGCTTAGTAAAGATATCAGCTAATTGAAGATTAGTAGGAATGAACTCAAGTGCAATATCACCCTTTTCGAGTGATCGCGTAAGAAGTGATACCGACCTCAATATGCTTTGTTTTTGAGTGCTTGGACGAGATTCTTAGTGATACCGATTGCGCTTTGATTGTCACACTTGATTGGAACCGAGTTGAGAAATAGTCCAAGATCCTTCAAGTGTTGTTTTATCCAGAGGATCCGAGCGCAACAAGCTCCAGCGGCAATGTATTCAGCTTCCGCAGTTGATAGAGCTACCGAGTTTTGTTTCTTTGAGTGCCGGGATATTAAGGATTGACCCGAAATTGGCAAGCTCCGGATGTGCTCTTTCGATCAACTTTGTATCCTGCGTAGTCCGCGTCTCGAGTACCCGGTCGAGTCGGCTTCGAGTCTCCGGAGTACCACGAGTCCTAGATTCCGAGTGCCTCGCAAGATATCTCGAATATTCTCTTCACCGCAGTGAGATGTGATTCTTTTGGATTAGCTTGAAATCGTGCGCATAAACAAACACTAAACATTATGTCCGGCTCTGCTTGAAGTAAGATATAACAGTTGATCCAATCATACCTCGATAGAGTTTCGATCTACTGCTTTACCTTTCTCATCTAAGTCGAGCTTTATCGTCGTTGCTCATGGGTGTAGATGCGTGCTTTGCATCTTGAAGTTTATATTTGTTCAGCAGTTCCTTGGTGTATTTTGATTGATGAACAAAGATTCCATCTTTGTCTTGTTTGATTTGCAACCCAAGGAAGAAATTGAGTTCTCTCATCATACTCATTTGGAACTCTTGGCTCATCAACTCGGAAAATTCTCGGCACGTAAACTCGTTAGTAGCACCGAAAATAGTATCATCAACATAAATTTGAACAATAAGAAAATCTTTCCCTTTGGTCTTGATGAATAGGGTCTTGTCAATCTGACCTCTTTTGAAATCATTTTGAACCAAGAAGCTACTCGCTCTTTCGTACCAAGCTCGAGGGGCTTGCTTAAGACCATAGAGAGCCTTTTGAATTTGAAAACGTGATTTGGAAATTCCGAGTTTTCAAAACCAGGACTTCTTCTTCAATAAAACCATTGAGAAAGGCACACTTAACATCCATTTGATATAATTTAATATGCATGCAGGATGCAAATGCCAACAAGTATTCTAATGGCTTCAATTCTAGCTACTCGGTGCAAAGGTTTCCCACAATCAATTCCTTCTTCTTGATTGTAACCTTGAGCTACAAGTCTAGCCTTGTTTCCGACTACCACTCCACCCTCATCCAGCTTTATTCTTGAAAACCCATTTGGTTCCTATAACTCGGGTGGTCAAAAGGTCGGTTGGTCGAGTCCGGACTTGGTTTCTCTCGAATTGATTAAGTTCCTCTTGCATGGCCTCTACCCATTCAGGTTCGTTAAGGGCCTCTAGTGCATTTTTGGGTTCAGTTAATGAAATGAATGCAGTAAATGCACATAGGTTATGAAGAGAGGAACGAGTTCTTACCCCACTGTTGATATCGTAACTGATGTTTTCTTGGGGATGACTGGGAGTAAATTTGAATGCTTTACCAGTTCTTTGATTCACCGGGTTTGTGGGCTGAATGGCTTGATCTTCGTAAGCTTGTTCCGAGTGATCCTCTTCATTGACTTGTTCGTTCGAGCGACCTCTTGAGCTGTCTCATTCCGAGCTTCCTCGTTCGAGTGGTCTCAATCCGAGTCTTTGTAGGCTCATCTTCGTCATCATCCTTTCTGAGCTTTAGTTCCGAGTATGAAGATTCACTTGGTTTCTCCTGTTCAAGCTCATCAAACACTACGTGGATACTTTCTTCCACTTTGTTAGTTCGCTTGTTGAAGATACGATAAGCTTTGCTATGAGAGGAGTAACCTAGAAAAACTCCTTCGTCCGATCGAGCATCGAACTTTGTCGGATGATCCTTACCATTGTTGTGGACGAAGCACTTATATCCGAAAGGTCCGAAATAGGAAATATTTGGCTTCTTCCCTTTGTAGAGCTCATAAGGTGTTTTCTTCGTGAATGGGCCCGATGAGGCATCGATTGAGAGTGTAGTTGGGCTGTGTTTATTGCCTCCGCCTGAAATAGTAAGGTAAGTTGTGTTCAATCATCATCGTTCTTGCTATTTCTTCAAGGGTTCTGTTCTTTCTCTCAACTACTTCATTCTGTTGAGGAGTTCGGGTGCTGAGAAGTTGTGAGAGATTCCATTCTTGTCACAAAACTCGAGAATTCCGAGTAATCGAACTCCCTTCCATGGTCGGTTCGAATCTTTTGAATCCGAGTCCGAGACTCAACTTGAATCTTTCTACGAGCTTGCTGAACTCCTTGAAGGCTTCATTCTTATGCTTGAGAAAACACACCTAGGTAAATCTTGAAAAATCATCAATAATAACAAGTATGTAAGATTTACCTCCGAGACTCTTCACAGGATTTCACCACATAGGTCCATATGCAGTAATTCAAGCACGTTGGATGTGGAAACTGTCTTCAGAGATTTGAATGAAGATCCGACTTGTTTCCCTCGGTGCATGCTTCACATACTCTGTCCTTCTCAAACGCACGCTTAGGTAATCCTCTAACCGGACTATGAGATGCAAGCTTTTTGATAGTATGCATCCTAATATGACCTAATCTACGATGCCAAGTCCAAGAATCATCATGAAGAGATGCTTTTAAATGGGATAAGTTCACGTAGAGGGATGATGTAGGTATTACCCGATCTCTTACCCGAGAGTTTTACCTCTTTGGTGGTCTCATCCGTGATGTAGCACTTGGATTGAGTGAATCTTACCTCTTGACCATTGTCACACAGCTGGGAGATGCTAAGTAGATTGTACTTTAGTCCTTTGACAAGGTAGACCGGGCTCACCAGATTGCTTCCATTTCCAATCTTCCTAATGCCCACTATCTTACCTTTGCTGTCATCGCCAAAAGTCACCTTTCCTCCTTTATATGACTCCAGCTCGAAAAGAGTCCTTGGTCACCTGACATGTGTCGAGAGCATCCACTGTCCAGTACCAGTGTCCTTTTGATCTTTTCCGAGTGACCCGCAAAACAGAGAGAATCTAACCCTTCTCACTTCCTCTAACGAACCCAAGAACATGCCTTACAGTGGTCCTTTCTCGAGGAAGAAGGTACTTCGAACCCAGATTTGAATGACTTTGGGTTTTGTCTCGATTCTCGAGTCTTCCTCTCGAGAACCGAGTCCGTGTCTCTTTCCTTTTAAAAACCTTTCCTTTTGAAACAGGAGAAAATGGTTTCTTTTTGTAAATAGGTCCGGGTTTAGTCCTCCTTTCATTTCGTGAATGGGACCATGCTCAGCCTTTTGAACTTTACCGTTCTAGAATCCTTTTTGAACAATTCCGAGTAAGAATTAGATTCTTCCTCTTTGTTGAAACCAAGACCTTCTTTTCGAAACGAGACACATTGTGATCCTAAGAGCATGTCAAGATTCTTCCGACCTTGAGTAAACTTTAAAACCAGATCTTGAGACTCAGTGAGCTTCGTTTCGGCTTGCTCATTTTCTTTCCCGAGTAACTCGGACTCAGCCTCATTAGTTTGAGCACTTGTCTTGAGTTCTCTCGAGTGTGAGTCTCAGCTTTTCTAATTCGTTTTTTAAAGAAGTGCTCTCGAAGTGATTGACTCAAGTTGTTCCTTGAAATGAGAAGAATCGAATTGGACTTTTCCTCCAAAGTGAAGATGTATTTAGCTAAATCAACTTTGGAGAATTTGAGAAAGTAGTTTATTACCTCTTGGGGATCGGTTTCCTCGTTGTCCGAGTCCGAGTCCGACTCTCTTTCAGCTTTTGAGTCGAAATTGCCATCGGACACTTCGAGTCATCTCGAGTCCTCGTCGTCTTCGGATGAATCCTCATCGCTCCATGTTGCCATCATGGCCTTTTTCTTCTTCCTGTCCCTTCTTCGTTTTAGACAGTCCTTGACTATGTGGTCTTTGCCGCCACATTCAAAACATCCGTAATTCTTAGACAGATAACTTTGAGGGTGAAGAAAACTTACCTTTTCTGTCTCTCTTGTCCTTTTTGTAGAATTCTTCTTTTGGTCTTTTGTCCCATCTTTTGTGCTTCATCATTCTCTTGAAGCCTCGTGCAATGAGTGCCATGGGATCACCTTCGAGTCGGAGGAGCTCGGACTAGCTTCTTTGGATTCCGAGGCTTTAAGCGCAATGTTCCTTTTGGCAGTACCTTCGAGCATCTTCTTCTTCCAAATGTATCTCATGAGTCGAAGCTTTCCGATGAGCTCGTCCGGCTTCAAGAGTGAGAGGTTCTGAGCCTCTTCTATGGCAGTCACCTTAGGGCCCCATCGTCTCTTGGGTAGGCTTCGAGAATTTTCCAAGCACATTTCTTCATGGGAGATTTTCTTTCCTAGAGATTTGAGATTGTTGGTGATCTCGGTGAAGCGTATGAACATCCGAGTAATGTTCTCTTCGGCTCCATTTTGAAAAGCTCATATTTGTGAAGATACTCGATCGATCTTCGCTTGTCTCACCCGACTTGTACCTTCGTAGGTGTTGACCAGGGTGTCCCACACCTCCTTAGCAGAGTCACAGGCGGAGACTCGATTATATTCTTCCGAGCTTATGGCGCACATGAGGATGTTCATAGCTTTGAAGTTCTTTCGAACTTCTCGCTTCGCCGGTGTGAACTCGCCTTTATCTTGGGAAGGATTCCGAATTCATCTGTCTTCATTGGAATGTAGTTTCCTTGTTGTATGATTTCCCATACTTCTTCATCATGATCCATGAGGAAACATTCCATAAGCTTCTTCCAAGTGACCAAAGTTTGAACCTTTGAATTTTGGTGGCCTCGTTGGAAGATCTTCCTTCGTCGAACTCTCCGGTGTTCCGAGCCATCCGATCTTTAAACCTTTGGATTGTTAGATCCTTTCCGAAAGGCTAGGCTCGATACCAATTGAAGGTTTGCTCGGGGAGAGTCCGAGTCACCCTAGAGGGGGTGAATAGGGTGATAGAAAATTCTTTGCGAAAACACACTCTTTTTGACGAAAAGAGGCAAAGATAGTTTCGAATCTAAACACGGGGTCGAAAATATTGGACTCGAAAGCAATGAATCGGAATAAACAAGTGCAAGTAAGACTGTCTTAGTCTAGAATGAACTCGAAAGAGAACACAGAGATTTTACGTGGAAACCCTCCCGGGGCAGAAAACCACGGCCCGTGTCGATCCGGACACGAAGTCTAATCAACTATTTTGAGTCCACAAAATACCGTGAACCGATCGAACCCGAGTTGCTCCCTTGGACAACTCTATACGAGTTTTCCTAGACTCGAAGTTACCTTATCCGATCTAGTACTTCTTAGCCGAGATAACCTTTACAGCTAGGGACAACTAAGCTGAGTTAACCTTTACGAGCTTAGTCAAGGGACCTTACAAAGAATGTAAGAAGAGTTTGTAACTAAGTACAAGACCTTACAACTCGGAGAGTAAAGAATTATAGAATGGGAGTTGTAAGTAGAAGATTGAAAGTAAATACAATGACTTTTCTCAAGTATGAGTATTAACAATAGATTCGGCAATCTTCAAGTCTTGTGAGGTGGCTTCTATTTATAGATAACCAAGCGAGTAGCCGTTATCTTTATCTCGCTGACCGAGAGTCCTCTCGTGACCGTTGATAAGGGCTTTCGAGTCACTCGGAAAGTATCCGTTGAAATATGGACGTTGGACAACGGTTTAACTCTCTTGGAAGTCCCAAAACCATCGGTTGTGTCTTGAAAAATGAGGTGGAAACCACCGTTAGGCTTGGCGTTCCAGTTTTCGGATATGGAAGCGTGACGACCTCCGGCACAATCTTCCGGGACTAAAGCGGGGAAGGTGAAAAGCCATATCTCGCTGGTGATTTGACGTTCGAAGCCGGCTACTTTTGTAGTTTGAAAAAGGTGTATCCTCGAATGAATAACCTACAAAAGTAAATCAATTCCGGTCCTCAAAGTATAAAATACTTTGGTCCGAAGTTAGACACGAGATAATAAAATAATTATGATAATTACGCAATTGATTATCCGAGTCGAAACGAAGTGGAATTTTACGAGTCTAATATCCATGATACTCGGAATTCCATCCGACTTAGTCTAAGCGATAGAGCAAGTTCTATAACGAATATCGAGTGAGAAAAGCTTGATATAGACTAAGCATGAAATGAACTACGAATACCGACTATGCAAACAATACAACAGTACAACCGAAGTTAGATTCCGAATGAGAAACAGTGGAATATTGGTATATTCAAAATGCGATTAATCCGAGTGGGAGTGGACTCGGAATAAAGAACCAGCTTTTCGAGTCGCTAACCGAAAAGCGATAAAAGAGATAAGTGAGGGCCGAAATACTTAGAGAAAATACTATTTTACTCAAGTAAGTTTCTAAGGCACGAGAGAATGCCTTGGAATCAAAACTCTATATGTATAGAATCGTTATACTCGATTCGTTTTGCATGACTCGAAGAATATTGAGCAGATGTCCGAGTCTTCAATTTGTACCCCAAGTTGTTAAGCTTCATATCATGTTTAAACAAGACCCAAAATATAACTTAGTGGCTGACTTGCATATACTTCAATACAATCTCACCTACTTGTTTAACATGAGAAATTACGCAAAATATAATGATTTCCCAATTGACTCCAAGCCACGATTGAGGTGAAATCACCGTGAGCGTCTAGATACCTTTAGAACCATAAATACCACTTGTCCAGCTATGTTTGGACTTCGTCATACTTGGTAGGTAATTGATTGATCACCAATGCTTTCCCTAAAACAAAAACAGTAAAATATTTCGAAAAGTGAGTCGAAACTCGGCACGAACATTCCCGCACTCGTAAAATTTCATTGAAACATTTTAATTGAATGCGCGCATTTCAATTCATTTTAGTTTGAAATCATGGGGGAGAGAATATGAGTAAAACTTGCTTGCTAGGTTATTATCCGAAAGTGGATCCCCTTGATAATTGATGCGATCTTTGAATAAGGTGCACACCTCCCGGGCCGACCGAGAACCCGAGTTGAAGCCGCACGGGTGAAATTGAAGGGCATAAGCCCCGATAATTGATGATAATTGATCGGGGACCACTTAATTAGGTGACAAAACTTGATTTGCAAACGATTCATTATTAGTTATATATATAAGAAATGTTGAGATTTGATGAAACATATGAGTTTCCGAAAGGTCGGGTAATGAACGTACTCGAACCGAAACCTTTGTTTCTCCCCTTTTCGTAAATTTACGTTGTCGGCTAATCGGCAACGAAGTGGCCTCAATTCTGTTTCAATAGATTTTTGTTTTTAATAATGTTTCTCTTGAGTTTCAATAATTGAATTTGTATAAGCGTTGACAATTAATTTCATTTCCTATACTTATTACGTAATCGGTTAACTATGTTTTTCTTACATAACTTTACCTGCATTAATCCCGTTTCGAGCATGGACTGCAATGCATATTAATTAAAGAAGTTGATTAGGCTAATCAAATAACTAATGTTATCTATGTAATTCAATTAATTAGTTGACGTGGATTGAAAAGGTATATATATATATATATATATATATATCATCATTCGCTTATCTTGGTTATTATATTTATTAACAAGACTGGAAGTATGCTTCTAATAGTTCTTATTATTGTCACCCACATTGTTGTTGTCATTATTATTATCATTATTATTATTACCATTTGCTACAACTAATCCGATTAATTTGCTAAGCCTAACTTATTTTTCAATCCTCGTCCCCAGACTTAACTCCTTACTTCTTACTGCACTCGCATTTAAAACTCATAGTTAAGTAATTAATTAACCCATCATATGCCTTTCCATAGGAAGGTTTCACAATTTACTCGAATTGCTCAAAATTCATACATACACCATTTTAAGGTGATGAGCATTATTCTCTCGACAAAATTCACATTCACAACCATGATTAGGTATACTTAAGCTCAAATTTTTCTCACACCTATACACTTACACATTATCTAATTCCAACTTCTACATACACATCCCCCTTCGTTTGCTCAATATAACCATTTCCAAAATATAACAATTCCATCAAATTACTCAATTCTATAATAAAACATCCCCAATCTCATTCACTAATTCATAATTTCCCAAAAGGAATCACATTCATTCACAATCATTCCATCAAAATACCAAACCTCAATCATCCACACCAATTCGAATTTTCCTAAACTAATCTTTAAATTCACTCCACCAACATATTTCTAAATCGGATGATTCAATTTACAATTATAATTACTAAGTAAATAATAAAGTGTGTAAATCTGAGTTTTAGGGCTTTACCTTCAAAACCAAGAGTGGAAGCCAAGAAGGGGAAGAAATGGTAGTGGCGCAGCACGGCTGGGCTCAGGCGGCTGCTGGCAGCACCAGCGTCGATTTCCGGTGGCCGGGCTGCGGTCGGTTGGCCGGAGGGTGGGCGACGAGCGAGGCAACCGCCGCGAGCGAGAGAGAGAGAGAGAGAGAGCAGAGAGCGGGACAAGGCGCGAGACGAGAGAGAGAAGGTGGATGGCCGGCGTCGGTCTTCCAGCCGGCGTTGGTCGCGTTGGTGGCCGGAGGAGCGATGGCAGCAAGGGGGAAAAGCGGGGAGGCTTGAACGCGAGCACGGGAGCAGAGATGGAGATTGGGACTTTGCCCGATTATTTTTAGCTCTAGCTTTATTTATTTCCTTTTTTTTGGTAAAAATTCCGAGATGAATCCATTTCTGGATTTTTCCTTCAAAAAATCTAATTTGTTTATTTTATTTATTTATTTATTTATTATTATCACCAATTCCCATCAACATCACCAATTCCCATCAAAAACCCCAACCGCCAATGCCCACCCCCATGGAAATCAAACCCCTTCACTCCCCTCGCGCTCTGTCCGGTCACCCTCGCGCCAGCAATCACCGCCTGCTACCGTCCGCTTCTACCTCGACCACCACTTTGTCACCGCCTAGCCACCAAAAGCCCGTATACCACCGGTTTTGCGCCTGTTTCGGCCCGGATTCGCGACTCTTTGGCCTTGATCGCCCGACCTCCGGCCGATTGGGTCTCCGCCATCTTCCGGCAGTCGCCGTCGCCGCCGCCGCTCATTGCCACCGACCGTCGCTTCAGCCACCCTTCGATCCTTAGTCCTCCAACCTTCAACCAGCCCAGAAACCCTCCTAAATTAACCTCCTCCATCTAATTGTTTAGGGTAAAATTTTCAGATTCGGTTCGTTAATTTAATTCCTTAGAGTAATTTTCAGATTTAGTGAGTTCTTTTAATTTGAGTATTTAAGCTGTACGGTTGTTCTTCTTATTCTGTTTGGAGATTGAAGTTGGATTATGGTATGTATGTGGTTTATTCATGGAGTTTAGGAAGATTTGATGACAATTGATGATGTCCGGACATACCGAAACCGAAGACAGATTGTGGACAAATTTGTGTATAAAGGACAGTCATGAATACTTTGAGTTAGAAAATGTTTTGGATTAATTTAGATAATTACTTGACCTAATAGTGAGATTAGCAGAAATTTTAGAAAAGGATTTAACCTACTGAGGGGATTGTGAAAATTGAAGTACAATAAGAGTAGCATGCCGGAGAATAAACATTTCTTTTTGCCTCGCCATGACAGAATGGGTCGAAGTAGGTGCATAAAAGAATGAATAAAGATATTTGCATAATAAAATAATTAATAACAAGTAATTAAAAATAAACCCTTCCTTAGTTTTGAAACAATTATAATCAATATCACTTATTAATAGAATTTTGTAGAGAAGGAGGAGATAATATCTAATATTATTATATACACATATTTTATGCATGCATTCTATAAAGGAAAACTAATAAACCTCACAGAGTTAGAAATAACCTTAGTATTCTTTAGAAGAAAGCTATTTATATTTTAAGGTTGCTATGGACATGTTCCTCTTTATTCTTCGAGTATATCAATATATCAATATATCATCAATGAAAACAACCACAAATTTATCCGGATAAGGTCCGAAAATCCTATTCATCGGATCCATGAACTTGGCAGGTGCATTAGTTAACCCAAAAGGCATGACAATAAACTCATAATGGCCATACCTAGTTCGAAATATAGTTTTGGGTATGTCTTCACTCCTTATCCCAAGTTAATGGTATCCGGACCTTAAGTCTATTTTTGAAAATATTTCAGCACCTTGTAATTGGTCGAATAAATCGTCGATCCGAGGTAGAGGATATTTATTCTTGATCGTAAGTTTATTCAACTCCCTATAATCAATGCATAACCGCAAGGTGCCATCCGTTTTCTTCACAAATAACATCGGTGCTCCCTAAGGTGAAGTACTCGATCGGATAAATCCTTTCTCCATAAGTTCTTCCAATTGACTTTTCAATTCTTTCAACTTTGCTGGGGCCATTCTATAGGGTGCTTTAGAAATTGGTCGAGCTTCTCGATATAATTCCACTTCAAAATTTACTTGCTCTCCGAGGCGGAAATCCGGAAGTTCCTCGGGGAAAACATCGGGAATTCGCTTATCATTGGAATATCCTCGAGTCTCACTCTTTCCTCTTTTTCTTTAATAGTATAACACCAATAACCTTGACACCCCCTTTTCAAGAGTTTTGCTACATTTGTTAAAGATACAAAGCATTCCATTTTATTCTCGTCTCCATAAAAACATATATTTCCTCCTTGCCTACTTTTTAATATCACTTTTCGTTCTTCACAATTGATTTTGGCCCCATATTTTGACAACCAATCCATTCCTAAAATTATTTCAAAGTTAACTAGATCAAACTGGATAAGATTGGTTGGAAAATCTTCTCCGGCTATAGTTAATGGAACTTCCTTGTAAGAAAATGGACACTCTACCACTTGACCATTAGGTAAAGTGATTTGATATGTCGTTAAGGCTTTATGCGCTTCTAAATTGAGTTGAGATACAACATGAGTTGACACAAATGAATACAAAGCTCCAGAATCAAATAACGCATAAATTGGCTTTGAATTTAAAAAGAGGGTTCCAAAACTAACGTACCCAAAGCGGCTGCATCCTTTTTATTCATAGTATATACACGACTTGCGTTAACGAGGAATAGTTGGGGAAGGTCCTGTACGTAGGTTAGGTAATGGCCTTACAGCTCCCTTTTCCACGGCTTTCTACCTCCTAGGATAGTTGAGCACTCGATGCTCCGTACTTCCACACCAATTGCATTTATTTGTCCCAACTCTACACTTTATTGTTGTGTGGTTGGTCCTGCCACACTTCTCACATGGTTCATGGCTAGCAGGTGTAGAGTTTTTAGCTTGGCTGGAGTTCGCCTTCGTTGCTATGTTATTTCCACCCCGATTTTGGTTTCCCTATCGTTCCATTTTCGTTTGGAACTTCCCGTGCTCCGAGCTCTCGGTTCGGTTTTTATCCTTTCAACCTCTGCGGCTCTCTCATACAAATCCTAGGTAGCCTTAGTTAGTTGCCCAGCTAGTTGGTGCCGTATAAACGAGGCCAAACCTTCTTCATATCTTATCATTTTCATTCTCCCCGTAGCCACAAAGTCTTGGGCGAACCGAGCCAACTCATTAAACTTAACGGTGTATTGCATCACCGTCATACCCTCTCGTCATCCTTAGTTCTAGAAATTCTTTCTCTTTCGACATTGGACCGAAGCGGGGTAAAACCTAGCTCTAAGTTCCTCCAAAAATTTGGGCCGAGTAAACTCGGGTCCTTAGCATTTTTCTTTAATTGGGTTCCACCATATGTCCGCTTCTTGTCTTCGGTACCTCGAGGACCGTGAAAGTTTTCTCCAGGTTCCTAATCCACTCTTCTAATTCCACTGGGTCAATTTACCATTATACACTTTGGGGTTTCTTTTGGCCACCCTATCAGCAAATTTTTCCATGTTCTTGGAAGATTCGGGTGGGGCAGTAAGGATAGGTACCCTCTTCGAGTAATTCTTGAACCAAATTTCCCCAATATGCAGGGTTGGCATTTTCTTGTGAGTTTGGTTACGCAAAAGCAACAAGCGGGGTTTGGTTGCTTTCCTGCTGTGAGTTAGCAGGTATTTCATTAAGATTGATGACCGGATCTCTTATTGTCCCTTCATGGTCACTATTCTTGGGCTGGTTGTTACTAGTACCTTGAGACATTCTACAAAACAAATAGATTTACTTGGATTTATTTATTCTGTTATGAAGACTCGGGCTTTATACTTACACTTTTCCGAGTTCCATCAAGGAATCAGGTATAGGACTTCATCTCTTATAGGGTTTTGATTTCAAGCCATTCCATATGCCTTAGAAGCTTTTCCGAGTGATATAACATTCTCTCCGAGTGTTATAGAAACTATTATATATGTTTATGCGTGACTCGATCGACTCGTAAAGCATACTTGTACTTACCACTTCACACTCAGTTCCGAGTCACTCAACACTCAAATATATCGCATGTTCAAACACTTTATTTCACGCACATAAACTCGGGTCCGACTTCATGTTCCGGGAATTACATTGTTAATTTACTATTCCAAGTCGGCATATTTAGTTTGAACTTTGTTTAGTCTAGATCAAGTTTGTTTACTCGATCTTCTACTTTGACTTGATTATCTTTTAGACTCGACTAAGATGGAATTTTGAGTATCATGGATGTTAGACTCAGAAAATTCCATTCCTTTTTCGACTCGGATAATTAATCACTTAATTATCTTAATTATGTTATTATCTGTGTCTAATCTTGGACCAAAGTATTTTATACTTTGAGAACCAAATTGATTTACTTTTGTAGGTTATTCAAACGAGGCTATCCTAATTTTGAATTGCAAAAGTAACCGACTTCAAAACGTCAAATCACCAGCGAGACAAGGCTTTTTCCACCTCTAACCTAGCCCCGGACACTCGTGTTAGGGTTGTCTGTTTCCAAAGCTGGAAATCTGCAACACTAAGCTCGACGGTGGTTTCCACCTTATTTTTCAAGACACCACTTGTGGTTTTAGGACTTCCAAAGGAGTCACGAGCCGTTGCCCAACGTTCATATCTCAACGGATATTTTCCGAGTGATTCGAAAATCCATTACAATGGTCACAAAGGACTTCTAGTCGGAAGATGGACACAACGGCTAAGCTGCTTGGTCATCTATAAATAGAAGCCAACTTTCAAGACTTGAAGATTGCTGAACCAATTGCTAATACACATACTTGAGCAAAAGTCATTGTATCCATTCTCAATCTTCTACTTACAACTCCAATTCTATATTTATTATTTCTTTGAGTTGTAAGGTCTTGTACTCGATTACAAACACTCTCTTTCTTACTCTCTAAGTAAGGTCCCTTGACTGAGCTGTAAGGGTTAACTCAGCTCGGTTGTCCCTAACTCGTAAGGGTGATCCCGGTTAGGAAGTACTAGATCGAGATAAGATAATTTCTAAGTCTAGGAAAAACTTGTAAGGAGTTGTCTAAGGGAGCAACTCGGTTGAGTCGATCTATTGAATTTTGTGGACTAAAAATAGTGGATTTGACTTCGTGCTTGGATTAGCACAGTCCGTGGTTTTCCGCCCGGGAGGGTTTCCACGTACTTTCCGAGTTATTACTTTTCCGAGTGCATTCTAGACTCGGACAGGTTTCAAAGTTCTCGCTTAATGTGTTTCTTCACTCTTCACTGAATACTGAGTTAGTACTTTTCTAAGTTCATCCTTGACTCTCGCTCACCTCATATTCATATCTATTTTAAATTTTAAACAAATTTCATCATCACCCTATTCACCCTCCCGCCCCGGGTCTAGGGTGACTTAGCCTCTCCCAGAGCAAACCTTCATGTTACCGGACTCCTTATTCTATATTCAAATACTAAAGCACCGAAATCTTCTCAACCTAACTTGACTCTTACAATTCCTATATGGATCGCAATGTTATCTTAAATCTAGGCTCGATACCACATCCGTAATGCCCCCAACCCATAATCACTAGTTTAGTCTAAATAAGCTGCTAACCGATGATTAGCACAGCGGAGAAAGGGTTAGGAGTCGTCACCGCCGCCCTTACCAGCGGAAAGAGCAAGGCTATTGTGAGTCGGATACTAAACTATTCAACATAGATTACATTATCTTAATAGTCAATAACGAAAGGAAACTATAATATGTACAAAGCCGAACAAAGTACACGGTAACCCAATATTCGCTAACTTTAACCCGCGACACCTGTTCACTATTATCCAAAAGGTCGTCACGGCGAGCCGAGTCCCTAAGTCTCGGACAAAACTCTTCTACGACCTGCCATCTTCAATATTCTTACCTAAAACAAAACAAGGAAAATATTTTCACAATGTGAGTCAAAACTCAATACGTTCACTATCATGTAGTAAAATAAAAGTTATGAAATAATTGAGTTGACCGCATGCATTTCAATTCATTTGTAAATGAGGGAGAGTGAATAATGTAAAGCTGTTGCTAATTAATTATCTGAATGGATCCCTTACAATCATCTAGTTTCCCTAAACGCATGTGCACACACCTGGACCGATCGGATGGTCCGGTTGAAGACGGTTAACGATTACGGTGTTACCAACCTCGGACATTGAGGCATACCAAATAATGGCACTTGATGGGCGTGTCCATATTAATGATGGCAAATATTATTTGCAAATGATTCTTTATTGATGTTGATGTCGGCCATACCCAACCTTTATTTGTAATTAAAACATTGAAGGGCACAATCAATGAACGTACCTTGTGCTGATGTTCTTCTTCCTTTTTGGGCGGAATCGGGATGATCGCACGAAGCTCGATGACCTTAAGTAGAGATATAAAAGTTTTATTAATAAACTGAATTTTTATACCTTATTTATTAAATCACTTCAAAAATATTTGAAATGAAGATTACAAAGTTAGTATTCCTTTAAATGATACTAAGATTATTTCTAACCTATAAGGTTCATTTAATTTCTTTTGTAAAATGCATACATAAATATATGTATATATTAACATCAAATACTTATCTCCTTTTTCTCTACAAAAATCTATTAATAACTAGTATTGATAATATTTGCTTTAAAACTAAGGAAAGATTTATATATATATTTTTAAGTACTGCCACTATTTGGTTTATTAGGTATATACTTTTATTCATTCCTTTATGTTAATTGTTTCTAACCTATTCTGTCTTATAATGGCACATATTAATTTGTAAGAAGATGCTCATTTTCTTGAGTAATATTCTCATATAACTCTAATTTTCATATACCTCTCAGTATTTAAATTATTCTCAATTTTCCTCTAATCTCACCATTAAGTCGGATGACCACCTAAATTAACCCAAGGTAATTTCTAACTCATGAATGCCCTTTATACAGAGATTTTTCCATACATCTCCTTCAATTTCAATACATCCAGATATCATCAAATTTTCCTAAACTCCAAGAATCAAATTACACATCACATAACATCATCAAACTTTAATCTCTAATCTCCCTTACATAATACAAGAAAAACATACTGATTACAACCTAAATATTTAAATTACCAAGAAGTAAATCCGAAACTTTACCCTAAGAAACAAGGTGAATGGGGTTAATTTAGGAGGGTTTCGGGGTGGTTGAAGGTTGGAGGATTTTAGATCGAAGGATGACTGAAGCGGAGCGAGACAGTCGGAGGTTAAAGCGATCGTCGGTGGTAGTGAATGGCGCCGGTGATCGGCAAAGGCAGACTGAGGCCGAACAGGGCTCGAGGACAAGGGCAGCCGAAAAAACAGGTGCAAACTCGGGCGGAAACAGGAGTACAACCGGTGGTGTGCTGGTGTTCGGTGGCTAGAGCGGTGATAGTGTGGTGGTACAAGGTGGCGGCGGCTGTCGGTGGTGTCGTGGTGGTGTCTCCGGTGGTCGAGACGAAAGATAAGAGGGAGGCGGAGGAGGAAAGTGAAGGACAGGGTGCGTTTTGGGCGGTTTGATGATGATGCTTGGAGATGGGGTGGTGACGGTGATGGTGGTTGACCGGTGGTGGGCTGTCGGTGCGGCCGAGGTGCCGCTGGTGCTTGTCGGGCGAGCTGTGGAGATGGGAAGAGACAGAGGCGTGGGCGTCAATGGCTATAAAGAGAGGGATAGAGGGTTGTGGGTTTATCGGATTTAGGTTAGGATAATGAGGGCTTGAGGTTACCTTAATCATTTATACTCCCTCTTGCTTTCCTCTAAATGGGCCGACCGACCTAGTTTAATTCTTCCGAGCCCAATTCTTTTGCAATTATCCTGATTTAACTCTTATCCTCTCCATTAAGCTTATCTTAATCTTTTTATTTTTAATGATGTTAAGTTTACCATAAAAATCATCTTAATTTTATTTGTATAAGACTTTTGAAAATCAAAATAAATTAGCTATATGAAAATGTTAATGTTTAGAATGAATAATCTAAACATGTTTAACTAAGGTCACTAGTTGCTAGTAAAATTTAATTTATAGAAATGATAAATGATAGTTATCTTCTAAGTCATTAAAATCTATAGAGTATGATCGCGCGTCGTTGTTGTCATCATCCGGTTCGTGCATTTAGACAACATTGTGATATATATATATATATATATACACACACACATGTGTAATATGAAAATATTTAAAAATTTGAAATACACGCGCTCATGCTAATCTTTAATGTATTTAATGTTAATTATTTTCTTAGGGACGGGTTGTTACAATGGGTCCATTGTGAACCCATGGGTGCATCATGTCATCCAAATCTAGTAAGGAATTTGATTTACGGACCTTTAGGTTCTCTCCAAAAGTCTTCTTCTTCTAAGGGTGGTGTGCCCCGAAGTCATCGTCATTGTCGTCATTGTTTCTAGTTTCGTAGATGTCTTCTTCATCACCATAGCCCGTGGACTTCTACATCTAAAGGAGGCAAGCTGAGAAGTATTGATGTCTTGAATGAAGATAGATGGGTCCCACTAACTCGGATTGGATTCGAGTAAAAATTCTAAGGTATCGTTAAAAGGATTCTTGTTATTACCTGGTTTCGAGTGGCCTTAGGAAGAGGGAGTTAACCATTGCGGAACATATTCTCCAGCTTGTTCTTGAACATCCAACATTGCTCGGTGTCGTGTCCTCGCGCACGATGGTATTTACAAAATTTTCCCGCATCCTAATTTTTAGGCATGTTTGCGGTTTCTAATTCTACTATAATGGGTGACAATTCTATCTTTCTCTTAGCTAGTAAACAGTTAAGGGCTTGAGCATGTGTGGTATCGATAGGAGTGTATTCATTACACCTATTGAGGGCATTGACATCCGCACCCCTACTAGTATTGCCTTTGTTAGAGGTTTTCTTATCTCTATACCGATAATTACCTCTATACCCCGTCATGACTTTTGTGGTCGTGGTGGACAACTCTTCTTCTATCAACATACTGGCATCTCTAAGGGTTGAGAAACTCATCATTGGTAGGAATTTAAGATGTTGATTGTAAGAAGGTTGAAAGTTCTTCATGATGATCCCGATTTGGTCCTTTCCGGAAGGTCGGTCTACCATGTGGGTAGCCTTTGCCCTTCATTTACTGAGAAAGTCTATAAAGCTTTCTTTCTCATCTTGCTTGATTAACTCCAAGTCTATAAGAGTAACTGGTAAATCGAGTGTTATAGGAGTATTGATGTAAGAATTCCTTACACAAATTTGTCCGATTGGTGACCTTGCGTGGGTCGATCGCATTATATCACTTCATTACGTTAGTATCAAAAGTCCACGGGAAGATGATGTGGTAAGTGTCTTCTAGGATGTTCTTAAGATTCATTGCTCCTAAGAAGTTGCGAACGTGATGATGGGGATTTTCGGAACCTCGGAACTTGATATCGAGCATAGTAAACTTAGGGGTAGTTTCCTTTAGGGATTGAAGTGAATCCCTTATGATCAAAGTAGTGATTACTTGAACATGGATGACTCTATTAGCATCTGTTCTAGCTGATCTATATGTGGATCGAGTTGAGGCTTGGATTTATGCTTAGGACTGTCTGGAGAAGATAAACTAGGTGGAGGTGGAGGATTTCCTTCTCTTAACCATTCTTCTTCCTCGTCTCTCTTACTATCCGCAATAGCTTTTAGGATAGCTTTAAGATTTCTTGATATAGAATTTATTTTCCGATCCTGAGCGCCTATCCTAGCTTCCATCCTGGCTGAATTTCATTAAGCAAAGCAAGGATAGGGGATTGTTCTGGTGTTTCGTCCATTGGAGGGGAATTCTTTTTAGGCACTATCTTACGGCGAAAAGGAGACTGAACCGGTGTGGTATGCATCGAAATATGTCGCATCGGTGTAGACCAATGAGTAGAGTGTGGTCCGGAGCGTGGAGAAGATGCGTCGGACTCCTTATTGAGGCGTTCTAACCTTTTCGAGCTTGGATTCCGACGAAACTCAATTGCAGTAGACTTCTCATTTTGCAACCCAAAGGATGAGGCTTAGGACCATGTGAAAGAATACCACTTTGGGAGGAAGGGGCTTAGCACTAGACTCGAAGAGACAAAGAATGCTTTTATTTGGATGAACATAAGGAATCCATAACAAATGAAATGTATGTAATGATGCTTATAACTTAATGATTTGGGATGATTTTATGATTTGGTTAATGCCCAACTGAAATACGTAATCGGAATGCATAAATGGTTGATCCTATTGGAAGAAGGATTTATTTTGGCTAAATGCAAAATGAAAATACACTTACCTGAGTGAGATGAATTTTATTTTGGCTAAATGAGAAATGGAAATGAAAAATGGCGATACGAGAGAAATAAAAAGGCCAAAATCTAAATACCAACCGACTAAAAGATAGAGAGAGACCCATGGGAAGACCCTTCGGACTGACTAGCGACGACTACCTAAAACTACCTAAAGGAAGATTTTAGGATGACTTGGAAATACAATTAATGAACCAACCTAAAAGGAAAAGGTAATTTGACATAATGGACATAAATGGAACAACTCTAGGAAATTTTATTAAGATATTTTATTTGCACCCCTACAAGGGCTAATCAACACTCCTCACCTATCCGTAAAGGCTCACAAATAGAAAATTAAATCTAAACAAACACACTCATCCACCATGTAAATGAAGAGGCACGGTGCCACCTAATAGTCAAAGGTCTATGGTCAAAAGAGGGCTAACACTAGGTACAATACATGGTGACTCATAATTCGAGGATTTAGTCTTCCGTGGGGTGCACGACAAGAAAAATGCATTGAATCCTCGGTGCCTCTTCGTAAGCTAAGAGCGTGTGCTACAAGGGAAGAGGTACCGCCTCCGTTGGCAATCAAGCCTAGTTGGTCCCGCTTGGGATGCGAGTGGGAGCCTCTTACCAAAATTGTTTTCAAGGGGAAAAACCTAATGGTCCACCAACGAGAATAAAATTATGTTCAAGGTTGCTAAATGCGGGATATCTAATGCAAATACATTATTAAAACTCACTACTCAAAGTTTCAAGTTTTTCCCTCTTAATAAGTTATTTATCCTCATTAGAGTCGCCACTATAGGAACCACGAGTCCTCCTCCCGTGAGGCTTTAGGGCTAAACTAAGTGGGGATGAATCTCTTATTTAGATTTTTGAATTTTATTAAATCAAGTTGAAATGGATTAAATCAAATTGAATGACAATTTTATTAATTATTTTACTTTAGAAATTATTTTCGAAGTCCCGAGATATTATTTCTTAACCGAACAAAATAAAGAAATTAGGGTTTTGAATATACCATGAGTCTTTAGGGCCAAACTAGTGTGAAAATGCTAGTTTGGACCTAAGAAACAGCAATCGACCACTCGGTGCTGGCCAAAGCCAACACTTAGTGAACGGCGGTGCTGGGTCGGAGGTCACGGCCGAGGAAATCAACTCGGCCTCCGGCCTGGCTGGCAGGTTTAGTAACCGTCGAGAAGGCTAAATTGTGCCCTCGGGTTGTCCCATCTGCCGATCCGGATCTCGAATCTGGATCTAGTAATGCGAGCGCAAGATGGTGAATCAAGAAGGGGCTTTTATGAGTTTTGTGAGGGTAAGTTTGTAGAGACTAGGAAAGATGAGCTGAATGAATACCAAGAGATCAGAAAAACTGAATATTCATTAGCTCTTAGTAAGGATTAAGCGGCGTAATGTTTAAGAAATAGGCCTTTTGAGGTTACTTTTTGGTGGAGTAACGCTTAGGGGAAGGTTGTGTATAGTTGATTCGGCGAGCATGGCACTTAGGATAGAAGCCATTTATGGTTAACTTTCCGTAGCATAATGCATAGGAAAAAGTTATGCTAAAATGAGAGCCTAAGCTCTCTATTTATAGGGAGAGGTTAGATCATAAAATGACCTAAGGTTAGGCTTTAGCCAGCCATCAAGAACTACAACAAAATCAGCTACAAAGACCGAGTCAAAATTGAAGTGATAAAACCAAATAGAACCCAATAGAACCCGGGTTGGGAGTGCCGGCCACCCGGTGTTCCTCTACGGTTTCATTCCCTTCCGTGCTGCAAAGGGAGTCTTCGGACCAAAAGGCGGCGTTTCAATGTGAACTAATCCAGGTAGGGGCGCCGGCCATACGGTGACGTTTTGGGGAAGTGTGCTCCTTGTCTCGGGTAGACTATCTTGGAGCTAAACGTAGCACTTTGATACTTGTGATCATGAAATACAACGCTTAACGTTTCTTTGAGGTCTTCGACTCCGTGTCTAGTTGGACAAAAGTGAAACGCAGAATTTTAAACCCGAAATCTCTTGCATACAGACACTAGACTTTTGTTGATGCTAGAGGTTTGACCGGGCTTGGACTGTCCGAAAGAAAAGGGATTTTTGGACAGACCCAAGGGAAAAGGCTATTTTATTTGGTGCTAAGGGGTTCTTTGTGGTTTACTGGCTTCGTCACACTAGTCAAATACGATCTGCGATTCAAATCCACAAAAGTGACTCGGGATCTCATCATCGGGCCAATAATATAAAATATAAAAATAAAAGAGATAAGAGATGACAAGTTTTAGGTGTCTACAATAGTTAAGAGCCATCTTATCTTTATACCTTGGATTTGTTAGATCCTTTGAAAAGGCTTAGCTTTGATACCAATGGAAGGTTTGCTTTTGGGATTGTGAATCACCCTAGAGGGAGGTGAATAAGGTGTTCGGGAAATTTTGCTTGGAATTACAAAGTTTTCTATAAAGAAAAGACTTAGAAATTATTCCGAGTTTAGATTGAACTCGAAGTGCGGAACTCATAATATATGTGGAAGCCCTCCTGGGTTAGAGAACCATGGACGAGTGTCAATCCAAACACTAAGTCAAATCTAATATTTTGAATCCATAAAATACAATGATCGACTCTTACGGAATTTCTCCCTTAGACAATTCAATTATAAGTTTTTTCCTAGACACGTAAGTTCCCTTATATATTTTAGTACTTCCTAACTAAGATAACCCTTACCGCTAGCGACAACTAAGCTGAGTTATCCCTTACAGCTCGGTCAAGGGACTATAGAGAATTGAGATAGGTAAGAGTGATTACAAGAATTTTCTCTTTACAGCTCGGAAAGTATAAACTTGAGTACGGAGTTGAAAAGCTAGAAGATATAGAGAGAGTAGATTTCGTTTAGTTTCAGTAATCTCCAAGTCTTGTAGGAAGGCTTCTATTTGTACATGGTAAGGCAGAGTAGTCGTTATGACCGATTCTCGAACTTGGAAGCTTCACTAGCTGTTGTAACGGAAAGTCCGAGTCACTCGTAAAAGGAGTCGTTACAAATGTGAACGTTGTGTTTAGGTCCTTGGCTCAAAAGGTAGTGCAACCCACTAGTTGTGATTGAAATCTGGGTGGAAACAATCATTAGACTCAAAGTTGAAGTCTACCGGATTTGATAACAAACAACCTTAACACGGTGTCCGAGCCTTATCCCGAAACGAGTGCTTTTACGTCTACAGGTGTTTAACGGTTATAAGTCGATTGCTTTTGCTTTTCAAATCAAGATTAAAATAAAATAATCATCCTGTAAAAGCAAATCAAAGTGGTACTCAAAGTATAAAGATACTTTCGTCCAAGTTTAGGCAAGGATAATACTTAATTCACAATAATTAAGCACTTAATTGTCCTTAACTAGATAAAATGGAATTTTCCGAGTCTAATATTCAATAGGTGCAACTTCCACGTAGTGTCTATCCTTAAATGATTGAGAGATAAAGATTATATAGACACCATGCATCAAAAAAATCGGGTAAATAATTTACGTTAATAAAACTGACTTAGAAATAAGAATTAACGCATTAATTTATTTTCGGTTAACTCATAAAGTCAGTACTCGAATAAGATATGCACGTGAAATCATGTACTCATGACAATTGTCCGAGTTACATCCGAGTGGGTCACAAACCTAGTGTTGTGTATGCTTACTCAAGAAATTCATTCCGAGTAGGTCGGATAGTGATGAAAAATGAAAGATAAGCTTCTTAAATATTGAGAATGACTTGGGATCAAAACCATAGAGAGATAGAGAGTTATACCCGAGTCTTCAAAAGGCAATTGGGCTTGTATTTCTACGCCATTCTCTCAACAACGTGCTCATGCTATGTTCCTTCAAAATTCCATATTTCTAACTAGTATGGTCCCTAATTTTTTATTATTTCCTATTTCTTAAATCTACCTTAGCCAACGGTCTAGTGTGGATTGTGGTCTAGGCCGTGGTGAACCTGGCGCCGGCTATGTGTCATGCCTAGTCACTTCGTTCGGCTAACTCATCCTGCTATCTTGTGGGTCATGTTTTTGGAGTTGGATAATTTTCATCCCTAATCTAGGAGTTAACATCCTTCGCAGCTTCGAGTTGTAAGAGACTTGACCGAGAGGCAAATTCGTTGGAAGGCCTGTTTGGTTTCGTTGGTACCTTGGTGAGCAGAGTTATACCTGTTTGGTTTCCGTTGGTATCCTTACACACATTCCTAGACGTAACTTCGACCTATCCTCAATATTTAGGGAGGATTATGACTCAAATGGTAAGCTTCAATCCTTCACTATTTGGTTTCATTTCTGGTACGAAAATTAGTACCTTGTAGTGATACAAATACTCCCCGGTGACATCCATATTCCCAACCTTGAAGTTAATATATCATGGCCCCTACATATTGTCAAAATTTCGGAGATTCCAAAGTTAGGGTGTGTACGACATCCGTTCTTAGGAAACAGGAAAGGGGTAAGAGTATTCTGCTCTTTATTTTAGTATGCTAAAACGTCTTTCATGACATGATGAAATTGTAGTATAACCAGGAACAATCTCGAAGGATATCTATTGTATTCCAATCTACCTTTTGAGCAGATCAAAGACTTGTTTACTCGTCGTGCGCTCTAATCTTTTGGGTAAGTCCAGTTAGTTAAAATTTCGGAGATTCCAAAGTTAGGGTGTGTACGACATCCGTTCCTAGGAAACAGGAAAGGGGTAAGAGTATTCTGCTCTTTATTTTAGTATGCTAAAACGTCTTTCATGACATGATGAAATTGTAGTATAACCGGGAACAATCTCGAAGGATATCTATTGTATTCCAATCTACCTTTTGAGCGAGTCAAAGACTTGTTTACTCGTCGTGCGCTCTAATCTTTTGGGTAAGTCCAGTTAGTTAAAATGCTAACTCTTGAGTTCTTAGTCCGTGTGCTAATCACTCTTTTGCCTTCTTAAGACCGTCGCCCTAGGTCTCCCCTTTGGGAGGTTTCCTGGCGATGCTCGAGATTCGTACGTAAATCGCCGGCCAACCTCGACGCCGCCTGGTAGCACTCGCTGGACTATAAACACCTAAAAGTATTGTCCTTTTTCTATTTATTTATTTTATTTGTTTTTGTTGGCCCTATGATGAAAACTCAGCCTCGTTTGTATGCTCAGGTCAAGATCGGACTAAAACAGAGTGCCTGGAAGACAACCCCACAAAAATCCAACCCGCACCAAAAATACAAACTTTTACAAATAGAAACCTTCCGAAAACAAAAGGTTTCTAAAATTAGAAAGTTTCCAAAACCAATGTCGGTTTCGGGCCTCCTCTCGAATGACGTCGTTTGGTTAGTTCAGCTCCCGGGATCTCTTCTATCCGTTTTCGAGATTTTCATCATCCTTATCGCTTTGGTCCATGACTTCTTCGAACCATCGCTCTAGGTCTCCCCTTCGGAAGGTTTCCTTAGCGGTGTCGCGATTCGTGCGAAGACTTCCGGCCAACCTCGGATGTCGTTTGGTAGCACTATCGGAGTGTAGACACCTAAAAAGTGTCGTCTCTTTTGTATTTATTTATTTTATTTGTGTTTTGTTAGCCTCGTGACGAAAACTCGGCCTCGTTTGCATGCTTAGGTCAAAATCGAACTAAAGCAGGGTGGCGAAGCTAGTAGCCCACAAAAAGCCAACCCGCACACAAAAAAACTTTCAAAACATAGAAACCTTTCAAAAACATAAACATTTCAAAAATAAAAAGTTTTTAAAAATGGAAATTTTCCAAAACCGACGCCGATTTCAGGCCTCTCTTGAATGACGTCGTTCGGTCAATTCAGCTCCTAGGGATCTCCTCTATCCGTTTCTCAAATTTTCATCATCTTTAGCACTTTGGCCGACGACTTTTGAAGCTTGGTTTAAGCTTTCTTAAAACCTAAATTTTTCTATAAATAGAAGGCCTCTCCTCTCTCATCCGACACCTTTTACACACCTTTATGCACCATGCTTAGCTAGAAAACCCCCAAGTCGTTGAAACTCTCTGCCTCTCTCTTTTCTCTATTTCTCACCGACTCCATTCGAGTACTCCTTTTCTAAACCTTTCTAAAAAGTCTTTCTTTTGCCTCTTTCGCTTCCCATAGCCCTACTCGTCACTCTTCCAAAGTCGGATCGTGATTCAAGCCTAACAAGTAGGTCTACCCGAGGGCGCCATTATGGATTAACGATGTAATAACTTTACTTTCTTCCACGCCCCATATAATCTTTTATTTCTCACTTTCCTTTTTTCTTTCTCTTTATTTCTCTCTTTGTTGCTTTCATTTAATTGATTTCCTTTATTACTTTGTATCATGTTTCGTTTGCCTATAAATTCTACCTATTTCATGTTGTTTGCTTGATTTTCTTAACGTGATTTAAACTCATCTTTTCAATTAGTAGAGGTCGTCTTTTGACGGGCAAAATAAAGAGTGTCTCTCTTTATTTTTTACCTTCACCCTTGAACACCCGATTTTTGGTTTAAGATCGATGGAGTTTTTTTCTAAAACCTTTTCTAAGTTTAGTTATTCTATACCTAATTTCGAAAAGTATTTTATTTACATTTGATAGTTTTTATTTCCTAAAACTAACTGGCAACTCCCTTTTTTAGCTTTTATTCTCTAAATTGCTTCTCGACATTTCGAGCTACAAAGATAACAAATTTTTGGTCATTTTAAAGCTAAAGTTATATGACTCGCCATATAGACGGTGCCGGTTTTAGGTCACTGCTGGCAAACGCCGGCACGACTAGAAAATGGGCTAAGCTCCTGGCACAACCAGATTTTATTATTTGGTCCAGAATTTTGCCTAGCAAAGTGTATTTCCTTATTTTTCCTAATTTTTTACCTTTAGAAATAACATTATGAGATTTCTAAAACCAATTTAAAAATAAAACGATTTCCGAAAATCATCAATTAATCCCTTCTTAAAAATCTCAAAATCCTTATCATTCACTTGATAAACACACCTCACGTTAAGTAGGCATTCGCTACGAAACTCGATATGCTTCCCTACGATGACGAGCCATGGCTTCTACAATAACGACTCTATTGGGGACACTTATTAAGAGGGTGAGATTTGAAAGTTTGAATTATGGGTCTTTATTGCGTTTGCATTAGGCACTTTGCATTCTTTTAGGTGACCTTTGACAATAGTTGTTCTTTATTTTGACCTTTAGGGTTTACCCTTAAGAACCTTTTCGGAGAGTTTGAATCGTTATCTTGGTGGGTTCATTTGATGTAACACTGGGATTTTATACTCTCCACTCATAGCACTTTCTCTTGATCTTTTGATTGAGAGGAACCGATAATTCAAGTCCCACTATGCACCCCATAGGGGATCAAATTTTTAGATTGTGAGCCACCATTTATCGGACCTAGAATTACCTTGTAAACCTTAGAACCTTTGTGGTTAGGTTGGAACTTCATTTTCATGCTTGAATGTATGTGATTACTTTGGTTATTTAATCCTCTTTCTTGAGTCTTTAGCAGTTTAACTAGGTTCATTAAATATTTCTTGTATGAATGCAAAAACAAAATGAAATAATAAACTTTTGAGTTAGTCCGTTTTTTGCATTTTTAGCTGAAGTCAAATTCGCTTTTCCCTTTTAAGGTCGGTCTATTTGTTGCATTTTTCGTGTCGGTCGAATTCCTTCTAATCTTGGTCCATAAAAAAATCTAGAACAAGCCATAGCCATCGGGCCTAACCGGCACCGGTTTCCCTTCCATCCCTCGAGTCGGGTCTTTCGATTGACCCCTTCACGTGCTGCAGTAAGTTTCAACTTAAGTCTTCTTTTCGCATTTTTTCGCATAATTGCAGCTTTTAATATTATCACATTTGGCCAATTTAAAATCATCACAATTAAGGTGAGTCCATTTTTGCATAAATGTAACACCCCTAGACCCACCCTAGGAGTATTACATGCCAGGGTTCCTCGAAAGGAACCCCTAAGGCTGCTTAAGATCTCACTTGGGGTTAATAACCTTTTCTTGGATTGGCGGAAGCGTAATTTTAGGTTTTCGAAGGTTTTCCTGAAAATTTCGGTAGAGTTTCCTCCGTAATATGGCTAATCCCGTAGGCTTAAAGCCTTGACCCCGCACAAAATACAATCTTAAACTCAACGAGCCACACGCTCGGAGAAACATAACACAACTCAACGAGCCACACACTCGGAGTATTCACATAGGGCTTTTACATTCATGGTCAAAACTTAAGTTCAAATACAAGCGATCTTTACAACATCCTTACAAACAAAAGACAAATAAACATGCAGTAAGACCAGGCATCTCCTATCCGATTGCTATTTCGAAAGCCAAAGGCAACTATTGCGAGTCTACTGTACTCGAAATGTTGGTGAGGTCATGAGCGCCACTAGCCCAGTGATAACCCAAACACAACCCCTGTTTGACTTTACACATTAATTCATTAACAAACACACGTAAGTTCACAATTCATTCATAACATGCGATTCGGATCATACATGCTTAAGACATGCGAGATTCTAAACTTACTAACTTGCCGAGAAACATAATGACATCAATTACTCGTGAATTCAATCAAACATACTACGTTCATCTTTCTACGCAAGTAAGTCATAGAATCATTCATCATGTAAAGCATTCATCACGTAAATCATTCATCAAGTAAGTCATTCATCACGTAATTCATATCTTGCTTTTTATCATATTCATTTCTTATGAAATCAAGATTCGTTCTTCTTCTCATTCTTCTTCTTGAGTTCAATCATGCATTTCATAAATCATTGGTTCTTTCTTGTTCATCATGCATGATCATTCGCTTCTTCATATCATAATTCCGTTAAGTCTTATTAGTTTCGAATGGAAAGAAGATTTATGTTCCGCTCTAAAGACCCAGTTCTTGGAGCCAAAACAATTCGTGGGCTCGGTTCACGGAGGCATACAATTCGTGGCCTCGAGGAAAACAATTGGTGGCCTCGAGGCGGCCTCCCTTCCCCGAAGGACGCATACTCGTCAATAATTCTTGGAAGCAATTCAATTCGTGGCTTCGGGTTGACGAGACACTTCTATGGCCATAGCTTCAGAGGGTTCTTTAATTCGTGGGGTCTTCGATCAATAACACAATCCTTTCTCCCTTCTTTAGTTCTTTATGCTTCTTATCTTCTTATTATCTTCTTATTACTTATACATAAGATATACTTAATTCAAATAATTCATGCTCAACACGTTCATGCGTAACTTCTTCAAAACAAGCAATTCACATAAGCAAGTTCCAACTCAAGTACGATCAATTCATTTCACATACGCATGCTTATATCATTTATAATCGATGTAATTGAGGATAAACACAAAATCACATAAACATGTCAATTAGGATTCCTAATCAATGAACTCATCGTTTTCATGATCGCGTATAGGTGGTTGATGGTTCTATAACTTTCCTTAATCGATATATATCTTTTAATCTAGCCATCTATCTTCTTAAATTTCAGTTCTTAATTCGATTACTCATTTAGTTCCGATTTTGCTCAAAACAGGACATTTTCACTTAAAATTGCATATCTCCCAATCTACTCATCTAATGCATACCAAATTTTACAGGAAATTTCCATAAATTGCCATGAAGTTGCAGTAAAATTTTTAGGAAATTTGGGGTACACATGAATTCACAGAAATTCGGACAGCATGCATAATTACCGAAAATCTGCACATAAGTCGTGAACTTAACTTTCCGATTTTTCTCCCTAATTCTGCTCAAGCTAATCTCATCAAATTCTCAATAATCATGCTTAGTAATACTTAAACATCATAAATTCAGAACTAGATATCACATATCACATAATCATCCGGAATTCTTAGTTAAAGATAACTTTGAAGGAGAAGAATACTTACCTTTTCTCGTCCCTCTTATCTTTCCCGTAGAATTCTTCTTTTGGCATGTTATCCTATTTTTTGTGCTTCATCATTCTCTTGAAGCCTCTAGCAATCAATGCCATGGGATCCTCTTCGAGTCGGAGGAACTCGGTTCCGCTTCTCCGGTTTACGAGGCTTTGAGTGCTATGTTCTTCTTGGTGCTGCCCTCAACATTCTCCTCTTCCAGGTGGATTTCATGAGTGAGAAGCTTCCCGATGAGCTCGTCCGGCTTTAAGAGTGAGAGGTTCCGAGCTTCCTCTATGGCAGTCACCTTGGCACCCCATCTTCGTTTTGGTAGGCTTCGAGTATCTTTCTGCACATTTCTTCGTGTGTGATCTTCTTACGCAGAGACTTGAGATTGTTGGTAATCTTAGTAAATCGGATGAACATCCGAGTAATGTTCTCTTCTGGCTCCATCTTGAATAACTCATACTTATGAAGATATTGACTAATCTTCGCTTGTCCGACCCGGCTTGTGCCTGCATAAGTATTGACCAGTGTGTCCCACACTTCTTTGGTTGAATCACGAGCGGATACTCGATTATATTCCTCCGAGCTGATGGCACACATCGGGATGTTCATTGCCTTGAAGTTCTTTCGAACTTCTCGCTTCGCCTGGAGTCAACTCGGCCTTTGTCTTGGGAATGATCCTGAATTCATCTGTCTTCACAGGAATGTAGTTTCCTTGTTGTATGATTTCCCATACATCTTCATCGTGATCCAAGAGGAAACATTCCATGAGCTTCTTCCAGTGAACAAAATTTGATCCTTTGAATTTTGGTTGTGCTGTTGGAAGATCTTCCTTCATTGAACTCTCCGTTGTTCCGAGCCATTTGATCTTTAGACCTTTGGATGGTTAGATCCTTTCGAAAGGCTAGGCTCGATACCAATTGAAGGTTTGCTCGGGGAGAGTCCGAGTCACCCTAGAAGGGGGTGAATAAGGTTATGGAAGTTTTTCGTAGAAATTTACACTCTTTTGCCAAAGAAGATACTCGAAATAATTTCTGCGTCAAAAGCGGAGTCGAAAAGTATGGACTCGAAATGCCGACAAGATTAAAGAGACAGACTGAGCACAGGATTTGAAACAGTCTGAGTCTAGAATGAACTCGGAAAGTAAACACTTAGAGATTACGTGGAAACCCTCCTGGGCGTAACACCACGCACCGTGAACTGATCGAACCCGAGTTGCTCCCTTAGACAACTCTTTATAAGTTTTCCTAGACTTAGAAATTCCCTTATCTGATCTAGTACTTCCTAGTTGAGATAACCCTTACAGTTAGGGACAACTAAGCTGAGTTAACCCTTACAGCTTAGTTAAGGGACCTTACGGAGAAAGTAAGAAAGTATTTGTAACTAAGTACAAGACCTTACAACTCGAAAGTAGTGAATTACAAAGTGGGAGTTGTAAGTAGAAGATTGAGAATAAATACAATGACTTTGCTCAAGTTTATGTATTAACAATAGGTTCGGCAATCTTCAAGTCTTGTGAGTTGGCTTCATATATAGATGACCAGGCGAGTAGCCGTTATCTCCATCTCGCTAACCGAGAGTCCTTAGTGACCGTTGATAAGGACTTTCCGAGTCACTCGGAAAGTATCCGTTGTGAAATGAACGTTGGACAACGGTTTAACTCTCTTGGAAGTCCCAAAACCACTGGCGGTGTCTCGAAGGATAGGGTGGAAACCACCGTTAAGCTTGGCGTTCCAGTTTTCCAAATTTGGAAACAGACAGCCACGACACAATCTTCCAGGACTGGAGCGAGAGAAGGTGAAAAGCCATGTCTGCTGATGATTTGATGTTTTGAAGCCGGTTACTTTTGTAGTTTGAAAAGTGTATCCTCGTTTGAATAACCTACAAAAGTAAATCAATTTTGGTTCTTAAAGTATAAAATACTTTCGTCCAAGATTAGACACGGATAATAAAATAATTACGATGATTAACCAACTAATTATCCGAGTTCGAAAAGAAATGGAATATTCTCGAGTCTAATATCCATACAACTCAAAATTCCATCTGACTTAGTCTAAGCAAAGAATTAAGTTATATAAAGAATATCAAAGTGAAGTAACTTGATAACGACTAAGCATAAATCGGATCGTAAGCACCGACTTCAACATGATAGATCTTATAGCAAGAAGTCGGATCCGAGTCTATACAACATGCGATATATCTAAGTGATGGGGGACTCGGA
This sequence comes from Talinum fruticosum, assembly GCA_021018815.1. Lineage (NCBI taxonomy): Eukaryota > Viridiplantae > Streptophyta > Magnoliopsida > Caryophyllales > Talinaceae > Talinum > Talinum fruticosum. Next base: position 3,622,043 of record JAITYX010000010.1, on the reverse strand, counting down.
GCTGAGTGTGATACGTATATCGGTTTTCTTAGTCACCTAAAGATAAGCGAGCAATACATAAATTAAATGCTATATCACTTAGAGAAGATACCAATTCACTTAGAAAAATTTCTAAGTTACAGGGAATGCCTTAGAATCAAAACTCTATACAAGAGAGGGTCTTATACCGATTCCTTCAATACAACTCGAAATGCATTGAGCGTTGTCCGAGTCTTCACTGCTTCCCGAGCTCTCGCTCTCCCTTGCCCACCGGCAGCGGCGCCCTTGCCGTTCGGATGGCCACCGGCCTCTCACGCCCTTTCCCTCTCTCGATTTCCTTTGCTCCCTCTTTTGCTCGCCTCTGCTTCTTTTCGTTTTGCTCTGCTTCTAATTTTTCCCGTTCTCTCCTTTCTTTCCCCGCTTCGCTTCTTTCCTTCTAATGTCTTAGTCCCACTCTCTCTCCTAATTTCCTTATTCCACCTAATTAGCTTTGCTGCTCCCTTTCAATTGGACCCCTCTCTTTCTTTACTTAATCTTTGACATCTCCTCCTCAATGCCATCCATCCTTCTTTTTTTCATTTTCCTTTCTTTTTCTTTTGATTTTTCTACTTTGGGCTTGACAACTTAGGCCCAACTTCAATTTCAAGAGGCCCAATAAGCTAACCCATGCTCGGTTTTGGTTCTTGGGTTTTAGTTTCGACTTGGAAAAATTCTAATTCACTTAATTTAATAATTTCGAATCTTTCACTTAACTTTTAGTAGCTTAATTCATTACCAGGCAAGCACATGAAATTTCGGGTCTTACAATAAACCACATAAAATTCATCACATTTTAGGTGAGTCCTTTTTTATTTTTGCATTAGCCAAATTAAATTTGTCTCAAATTAGATGAGTTCATTTTTTGAATTTAGCCAATTTAAATTCATCTCAATTAAGGTGAGTTCATTTTTGCATTAGCCAAAATAAAATTCATCTCATTTAGATGAGTCTTTTTCATTTTTGCATTAGCTAAATTAAATTCATTTCAAATTAGGTGAGCTGATTTTTGCATTAGCCAAAGTAAAATTCATCTCATTTTAATTGAGTCCTTTTTCATGTTTGCATTAGCCAAATAAAACTCATCTCAATTAGGAGAGTCCATTTTTACATTAGCTAAAATTAAAATCATCTCATTTAAAGTGAGTTCATTTTTGTATTTCTTTCTTATTTACGTCGAGTCATTTTTTGCATGCTTAGCCAAAATTAAAAATGCATTCTTTTTCCCCTTAAGGATCATCCTTTTTCATCTTAGTCAATCCGCATTTTTATGTGCAACCAAAATAAAAAGCATATCGTTTTCCTTCTTAGGGGCCGTTTTCTTCTCGAGTCAAGCACTTAAGCCCCATCTCCCTTAAAATTTGTCATGAGCCAATCTTGAGCACCTACTCTTTTGGGACACAAGATAGGGAATCCTATTAAGATCCGAAATCCTGGCACAAAGCGGCTAGGGAATAAGAAGTCTAATTCAACACCGCCACGAGTCAACACCTATACTTCCCACATCAATATGTACCACACCAGTACATCCAACACTTTTACTAGTAACGTCGATACATTGCCCACGAATAAAGAGACACCCTCTTTTAAAAAAGGCTGAGAAACCTAAGAAGAGTCCCATCGTGACCTTGTTCCAAGAGTCTACTCCCGAAATAGAAGCTAAAATTGAGGCCCGGGATAAAAAGATTGAGCCAATATCCGAAACTTTTGATCTTATACTCTAAACCCTATAAGAACGCTAACAAAGCAAGAAAAGACATAAACAAAACAAACCCTAAACCTAAACCTCAACCTAAGTCGCAATCGATCCACGAATAGATCGGATAGACTGTGGGATGAAGGGCGCAATCTGATCCGTCATTACGGTAATTTATTTTTATTAAAAATATTAGATCCGAGAGTGGGATAAAGGGCGCCGGTGGCACAAACAAACGTTCGGTGGCGCCCGTTCATCGTCCAAAGAAGTCTCCTCTTAAATCCATTGAGGAGTCTCGCACGCATTGGTGTGCTACTCCGGAAAATTATGTGGAGACCCTATCACCACAACAACCGTTCATCTGTAGCGTGCCAGGTCACGTGTTTGGGCAACGTGAAGCGGATATGTCGGTCTATGTCTTCATGGACGACATACTACAATTTTCGTGCATGGAGGAAATCGGCGTATCCGCTATTACGCTTGGCATGATGTGAGTTAATATATTCATAATCGGGTCTTTTTTACTATTAATTTCAATTTTTAACTACATAGAATTAATATGTAAGGTAGCTGCACGAGATTGGGAAGGACTTCGTTCGGTTTCGAACCCTATTTCCATTATTCAAGGACTTGGGTTGAATCGTGAAGAATGAGTCACCTATATCTTCGACGTCATGAAACATACTACGGAGGATAAATTACGGTTCTTGGTGGCATTCAATGAGAGGTAAGGGTACAAATAATTAATTAATTAACCGATGAAATTTTTATATGGTGTTATACATACTTATATAAAAATGTGTTATTTATGGTTATGTAGCCACCGGTGGATGCTTGTTGCCACCTACGGCTTGATCCTCTAGGTCATGATGTAAGGGAAGATATCAAGGACGTCATCGAGACGTGAGTTCATACTTTTAATCATTTTATGTTGTTTTTGTTAAGTAATCATTCAATGGTATGTCTAACTTGAATTTTATTTTTCTAATTGAAAAATAGTGCTCTACTCTGTTATTATTATGGTGAAGGCGCCAAAGACAAATGAGCGAAGAAAGCACAGACCACTAATTGTCCCCTTCAAGGTGAGGTTCTCTTGGTTATTAGAGTCTACTTTAATTGTTTTTCATTTCACATTACTTGCTAGATACATAAAGTACTAATTAATTCTCTATGTGTTAGGAATCTATTTTATTATTATAGTGCCACAAACAACCAGCGAACGTGGAGTGCGGCTTCTACATTCTCCAAGTACATGAAAGAGATTGTGACCGAACTCGATTTAAATGCTAGTCCCAAAGAGGTATAGTTGCACTTGTAATTGATTTATATTCTTTGTTTAGCTTGATTAACACTTGCACTTGATCTAATTAATATATCTTTTACAACATTGGTTATAATATTTCACGGGAAAGAAGCCACCCTCTCCTTATACAGTTGAAGTGCTCAACGAGTTAAAATAAGGTTAGGCAGAGTTTGTATATAACCGTATAAAGGAATAGGTATATATTTACAGTTATTCTTCATTATTTGATTGGTCAAGTTTGTGATTTTAGTAGTCATACGATTACATAGGTATATATGTACATAGGCATATATATTTTTACACTGTCTTGTACCATATACAAAATGTGATGAGTATGTTGTTTTGTATATATTCGGTGAATAGTGTATTGGATTGTGGTTTGTATATGTATTTGTATATGATATTTTGCACTGTACGAGAGGGAAAGCAAATACGAGAAAAATTATTTTAAAAAATCGGACTTATTACTACGGTTCTTAAGGCAAAACCGTAGTCATAGGCTCACCTATGACGACGGTTCGAGATGAAGGAACCGTCGTCATAGAGTGCTTTGTAATAAGTTTTTTTAACTATAGAGGAAGGTCTATGACGGTTCATATGAAAAAATTGTAGTCATAGATTGACCTATGATTACGGTTGTGCTGGCCTCGAACCGATGTTATATATTGGCCTATGACTACAGTTTTGAATCGTAGTAAAAGATGTTACATACAACGACGACCACATACACGACATCGATTAACCATTGTTAAATGTCGTTTGTAACGGTAGTTAAAAGTGGTTCCTATAGTAGTGTTGGTTAGAGTCTACTTTAATTGTTTTTCATTTCATATTATTACTTGCTAGCTACATAAAGTACTAATTAATTCTATATGTGTTGGTAATCTATTTTATTATTGTAGTGCTACAAACAACCGGGGATGTGGAGTGCAATTTCTACATTCTCCAAGTATATTAAAGAGTTTGTGACCGAACTTGATTTAAATAATTCTAGTCCCAAAGAGGTATACTTGCACTTGCACTTGTATTTGATTATGAAAAAATGAATTTTTTAATGTTCTTTTTCAGCTTGATTAACACTTGCACTTAACCTAATTAATATGTCTTTTACAGACATTGGTCATAATATTTCTCGGGAAAGAATCCACCCACTCCCTATACGGATGAAGTGTTCAACAAGTTAAAACAAGGTTGGACATAAGTATATATTTAGACTTATTCTTCATTATTTGATTAGTCAAATTTACGATTTTAATAGTCATACGATTATAGGTATATATGTATATAGGTATATATATTTACATAGCTATTATATTTTTACACTTGTCTTTTATATGTACCATATGCAAATGTGATGAATAGGCTATTTTGTATATATTCTGGTCAAAACTGTATTGGATTGTGGTTTGTATATTCTAAAAGAGTTTGTGTAAGGTTGTATATGATTTATATTGTATAGAGAGCACGCAAACACAAGAAAAATTATTATAAAAAAATCACACTTATCACTACGGTTCTTAAGAAAAACCATAGTAAAAGGTCCGATTTAGACTTATGACTACGGTTTAGATGAAGAACTGTAGTAAAAGATGTCCACTTACAACGACGACCACATAGACGATGCCCGATAACCGTAGTTAAAGTTCGTTTCATCCGTAGTCAAAAGTGGTTCTCGTAGTAGTGAAAAATGAACCGACTCAAGAAGGTTAATTATTGTATTTTATTTCGCACCCATTCAAGGATTATTTAGTGAACCTAACCTAAACTAAAAGGCTCACAAGAAAAAGGTTAAATACCAAAAACAATCACATTCATTCAAGCATGGGAAGAAAGGGCACAACCTAGATTGCGAAAGTTCTACGATCAAAAGAGGGGTGATCCTAGGTCGGATACATGGTGTCTCATAGTCCGAGAATTTAGTCCTCTATAGGGTAAACGACAGGAAATAGTATGAATTCTCGGTGCCTCTCAAAAAAATCAACAAAAGTGTGCTATGAGTGAAGAGTAACCACCTTCCCAATAATCAAGCTTAAGTGGGCCCACTAGGTCAATCTCTCCAAAAAATGTTCTTAAGGGTCAAGCCTATGGTCGAAATTGAAAGCAAGTGTCCAAGGTCTGCTTAAATACAACATGCCTAATGCAAAAGTCATTATAAAAACTCACAACTCAAATTTTCAAGTCTCACCCTCTTAATAAGTGATACATCTCCAGGTGCGATTGCCAATATAGGAACCACCACCCGTCCCAACGTAGGGAAACCAGCGGGACCGAGTTTTCCATGAATGTTGGCTCTTTTTGGTTTTTGAAGATTCTTTTTGAAAGTTAATTTAAAAAGTGGGGTGCGGCTCTTATTGATATTTCGAATTTCGTAATTTGATTTAAAACAGTTTAAGCAAATCGATGATTGGCAATTTTATTAATCCTTTATTTTAGAAATTTTAGAAGCTCTTAGGATATTATTTCATAATTTAAGAAAAAGGAAAAATATAATTCATATTCTGCCGTAAGGCTTTTGGGCCAAAAGGTGTGATAACAACGGTTTGGACCAAGAGCCTCGCACAGCCACCGGCCGGCGCCGACGAGAAGCAATGTCGTTTGGTTACGGCACCGGCCATAGGTCGAGACTAAGGAGTCTACCTCGGTCCATGGCCCCGACTGTCAAAAATAAAATTGATTTTTACCTATTTTTTAATCGAAATACCGAGATGCGATTAGGAGAAATAAAAATGAAAAAGGGAGAGTCGCGAGTCACTTTTAAGAATAAAAACTAATAAAAAATAAAAAGAATACTCTTCCAATCTTAATATGGGAAAACTAATCTTAAAAGTGGTTTAAGAAATAACTCCATCCATCTAGAACCGAGGATCTAGGGTTTGGGGGCGAAGGTACGAAATGTAGGGATAAGCCCTTCATTCTCGCCCGTCAACAAACGATATTTACTAATTTGAGTTGTAATTAAAAAAATGTGTTTAAACAGATCAAGCATACAACATGTGAAGTGTAGAAATTTAAATCAATCAAACATGCGTAGACAATAGTAAAAGCATATAAGAAAGTAATAAAAGAAAGCAAAAATGAATGCAAGAAAAATAAAATTATAGTGGTCGTGGAGGAATTTAAAGAGCAATTACATTTTGATCAACAATATGGAAAGCATTAAAGGCATAAATTAAATAAACTGTTAGGGGATTGTGAGTGGATTGAGCGCCCTCGGGTTGTCCCACCTATTAATCTTGAATCATGAACCGGATCTGGAAGCGTAACAATGGGAAAGCGAGATTAAAATGAGACTTTTTGTGAAATTTCGGAGGTAAGTAGTATGAGACGTAGAGGACTAGGGAATGTAATGAAATAGTAGGGTTGTTTAAGACTGTAGTAGGGGTTAGCTGAAAATGAGCCAATAGATCAAAATACAATAGCTCTTAGCTTAATTTCAACATGTAGTTAGGGTCCCAACCTCTCGCCAAAGTGAGGGGTTAGGCCTTTATTTATAGCGGAAAGTTAGGTCACAAAAAATGACCTAAAAGAAGCATTTTAGCCGCCGAAAATCGACTAAACAAGACTAGATTTTCCAAGCATAGATAAAGGGGGATGAACTAGATAAAATATTCTAAATTAGGAATCCCAATGGGGAGGCGAGAAGGCCAGTCGTCGACCTCATACGGCGTCGTCTAGTAGACTTAGTTTCCGCGCCTCGGTTGAACACTCGGAGCAAAACGCAATGCTTTGGCGATGTGAACCATAAAGCACTACGCCGACCTCAAACAACGTCGTTTGGTGAACTTGATTTACGTGCCTCGGTTGGGCGCTTAGAACAAAACACAGCTTTTTGGCGTGGAAAGTCATGAAGCGTGGCATCGGCCTAAACAACGTCGTACGGACGTTTGAGCTCCGTGTTACTTTGGGATGTCGAAGATGAAACGTTGCGTTTAGTGCACAGACAAAGCTCGAAACGCAGCGCCGACCTCCCCTAATTGGGAGTCTTGATCCGGGCTTGGTCCGACCAGAAAGAAAATGGGTTTGTGGACTGACCCAAAGCAAAGAGGCTGATTTTGTGGTTTTAATGAGTTTTTTGTATTTTATCGGCTTCCGTCACGCCTATCGAGCTCTAACCGTGATCCGAGTTCACAAATAGGACTACGATTTCATCAGCGGGCTAACAAATAAATAAAAAAGAAAAGGGATAGACATTTTTTAGGTATGTACATGATCATATTTGGAAGGTTCTCTAATTAGCCTACGCGTATACCTCCTATGTAAATAGATCAACATAGCCATATTAATACATATCATGATCAAAATTTTCACTCTACTTCTTCTCGTAGCATGCCACAAAACTAGAAATTCTCTAATTATTGGAGGACGAGCCATATAAATATAAAATAGAAATTATAGGTAAAAAGTTTGAATTTATATGATCTTTCTTGTCTACGCTAATATTACGTAAGACATAATTTTCTTTTTGACAAAAAGAACGAAAGCAATTCAATCAAAGACTTTAATTTTGGTGCGTTATATGCTTGATCTAAAAAAAAAAAACAAGGCACAAAAATTAATGTGAATGTATAATTACAATGCGAATATGAAGTCCAGACAATTGTACGTATAAAAAAGCAAGGCACAACTTTAAGTATTTCTGAAGTCACATTCAAGGCAATCAAATCAATGCAAATATGAACACAAGAAAATTAAAAGACAAAATGTTAAATAAATAAGTACGTGTTGATTGGAGTTGGAGGGAAGTCACAAGAGGCAAGGTAATTCTTATGCCACCATCGGTTACTTTTATAGTTATAATGATTAGGTTAAACATGAATGTTTTTTATAAATAATAATATTGATAATAAAATAATTAATTATGGATAATATTGATATTTTAAAACTACAGCCGAATTTACTAATTAGAATTTCCACCCCTATAAAAATAAATTTTAATAATGGAGAGCTTCTGTTTGTATTTTTGTTTTTTAATTTATTCTCATTTTCATAAACTAAAAATGTGAAATATATTATCATTTTTTTTATTGTTATTTTTATTTATCTATTATGATGTACGAAACGTGCCGAAAGTAATTAACGTAATAACAATTTCGGCTCATAAAATGCGGACGAAAAAAGCTGAGGGGAAAATAAGAACAAAATCAGCACAAGTTTAAAAAGTTGGCCCTTCCGTCCACGTGGTCTGTCAATGTCGAAGAGAATTCGGTGGGGTTAGTAACCCGCTTGTCCAAAACCCAACTTCCACTCTCTCTCTGCCTCTGACTCACTCTCCCTCTCGTGATTATCGAACGCTCTCCCACTGTTTACCTCCCGATCCACTCATTCATTTCTTTCCAATCCCTTAAATCCCCCAATTTTCTCTCTTAAACTTAAATCCCTCCTCAAACCCTCCTACCCCCTCTCTCTTTCTCGTCGTGGTCGTCGATGTCGCCGATCAATCTCCGGCAATCGCCGGCGGCGCAGACTCTGACGACATCGTCGCAGGACGCTCGGCTTCTAGTGAGAGAAACCATTCGAATCAGTGCCAATTTGGCTTCTGCTCGTTCGACTGCGACGTCGGCGTCGACGACTTCTTCGCCGTCCGCGATCATTCCGCCCACGGTTGCGGTTCCGCCATTGGAGAGCAAGAATTTGAGGTTAGGGTTGGTGGAAGAGGAATTCATTGATTCCAACTTGAGGTTGCTGTGTTGTGAGGAGATCGACGGCCGTCGGTGGAAGCACCTCGCTGAAAATGATGCTGCTTCTGGAAGGTTTAAGAAGGGTTCCATCCGCTCCGTTTGCTTGCAGACCCCTCAGGCACCCATTGAGGTCCTCTCTCTCTCTGTATTATCACACACACACACCCCCACACACACGCAACTCTTTGATGGCACCAAGCCCAGCTCAGAAACCAAACAGGGGGTCTGAGTTAAGCTCCGGTAGTATATGGGTGTGGGAAGCTTTATGTGGTGGTAGATATCCTCAACAATTGATGAACAATTGGAGAAGAAATCAGGGTATGGGAATGGGATAGAAGGGAAGGATAAGTAAGTTGTTAATTGGAGTTTGGAAGGAAGGATTTTACTCTTTCACCTATGTAAACCAGCTATCAATAACAAGGTAACCGAATAGAACCGAATTGACTTAGGAAGGGATTCACTCCAGTTACTGAGCGAATAAGGGGCAACTTAGAAAACTAACTGTGGAATGATCCAGCAAGGTTTGTTGACTAAGACTTACAAGAACACCACTTGGTTGTCAAATCAAGATACAACAACTAGGGGATTTGGGTAGAAAGCCGATTCACACTTTTTGGGTTGAAACAAAAAGTGTATCAAAGGGTTGATTTCATTCAATAGTTAAAAAGTTGTTTTAGTACATGAGTAGTAAGGCCTTTTATAATGAGAGGTTTCTCTCCAAAAGTAGCTTTCCCAATCAGTAAGAAAAGGTTAAGATTAATCATAATTAATTAACACTAATTATAAGATTAATCTTAACTAAGAACAGAAAGCACAAAGTGTTCCCAATGATAGCTCTTTCTCCTCTTGGCAAGTTGTAGTTGGCTGAAAAGACTTGAAAAGCCTTGACAATCTACTTGAAGACTCCTTATTGGACTGTTCAAAAGAGTAGGTTTGCAGTCTAGTAACTAGCCTTTACTAGGCTTTGCAAGTGGCCCATTTTTGAGACTCAGAAATATTGTAAGTAAGAAAGAGTCTTGCCCATGCGTATTCTTCTTCTTCTGAGGATGACTGGGAATGCTTTGGAACTCAGACTCAACGGACTTGTAAGGAAATCTACATCATTAATAATTTCTACTATCAGTGTACTCTGTGTAGAACACCAGAGAATCTATCTTTGGGGCTGAGAAACCAATTGAATTTCTTCTTCCGTTGGATTGGTGCTTCTGAGTGTGGTGCTTCTGAGTACAGTGTTTTACCTAATGAAATGTAAATTAGCAACATACAAATTGTTTAGAATTATTGCAGACCATAACATGTTCATCCAACGAATAACATTGTTCAAATAGCAATTTACAATGACAAAAGTCACTCAGAAAGTGAGAAAGTGAGTTTGGCTGAATCTGAATATGGATCAGGTTGGAGCAAACTTGAATGGGGGTTTCCTTCCTTTGTAGTGATCAGACTCAGGGTTCCTGGATTGAATTTGTGTGCTTCACCCTTGAGTTGTGGGGCTGTTTCTTGATTGACTCGGAAAGGCTGTTATTGGCCTGGACTCATAGAATGGAGACTTCTCCTTACTTTGTTTCTTGCACGGGAGTCTTTCCTTGAGTAAGCCTTTCTCGGGTTCTTGGATTGAATCTGTGTGCTTCACCTTTGAGTTGTGGGACCGGAGTCCGGGCCTATTTCTTGATTGACTCGGAAAGGTCAGTTGGGGTGGGACTCGAGAGAATGGAGACTTCTCTTTGCTTTGTTTCTTGCACAACAGTCTTTCCTTTAGTAAGCCTTTCTCATCTTGAACCTGTAGGGTTAACCTCCTAACTTTTCTGCCTTGGACCTGTGGCTCAAACCGAGATTTGTTACTTGATTCCGAGCTTTTAGTGATAATCTGGCTCTCGAAAGGCTCGAAAGGCAGGAAGACCATCATCAACTAGGGTTTGGACGTGGTTTGCCTTCACTTTCCCCTAGGGGATCAACCTGCACAAAGGTGTTAGTAATCAAGAACGATGATGGAAGAATATTTCCATCACTCTTTGTTTGTTCGGCAATGGGGTCGAAGTTTGGGCGGAAGTAGTTTGAGAACAATTTGTGAGCTACCATAATTTGAAAAACAAGATTATTCACTTACGGATTGTTTAGTTTGAAATGTTGAAGTGATGGAGTTGTAGTAGTATGTGATTAATTCGAACATGATTGTCTCGCATAAACCCGTAAGACATGCAATTTCCGAGAAAGTATTTTGATTGTCACTTGTCTTATTAATTGCCAACCTTCATGGAATCATTTCTGAATCACGTGTAATTTCAGACATGAGGAGGCTTCCTGATTGCAGTACAATGTTTTAGTGCCTATTGATTTTTTGCAGTCTTCTTTGTTTTATCCTATTTAAGATTGAATTGCGTTGTCATTGAAAAATTTTGTCCGTATTTGGTTGTGATTATGTACCCTCCTCTGGCTCCTGAGGATCCAGTTTCGTTCCCCTCTTAGCATTTTATGATGATGTTCTCTCACGAGTGAAATAAGCTGCCTAGCCAGATCTATTGTTTCTGTTTGTAATTGTGTTGGGTCTGCAACAAGCCCTAAGCTCACTCATGCCAACTCTAATCTGTAACAAGCACTCGTAACTTTGGAATCTCATGAGTGGGCTCCTCTAAAAGAAGGTGCATCTTTAGTGATATAAGTAGTCACTTCAATCCTTAGGAACTAAGGTATTAAAGTAAGGTTTTAGTGTTTGACTAGCTTTAAGGACCCATGGGATGCATGTGATCTAAATGTGTTTATTTTAATTTTTAAACTATGTATTACCTCTTTTTATTGAAAAATGTAATAATTCTTTTTATGAAAAGTTTATAAATTTCATAAGTTGTGTATATCATAAATTAATTTTAAGTTAATATAAACACTCAAATTTATAATGAAAGTTATGGTTGAAGGAATTCCCTATTGTTAATGGAATGATATTGTGAATTTCTTCCGCTTTGGGGTTACCTAGAGTAATGTAAATGTGCTTTGTTCAAAAATAAGCTTGCTCTGTATCTTTAAAAGTAATAATTATGATGTTTCTTGAACCACTGTTGTGATGTCTGTTCTATAACCACCGCCTTACTGAGGTAGTTCTGAAAAGCAAGTGTTCAGAATAATTTTCTTGTGATGATGTTCAGTCTTCTCTATGTGCAGCAAATAGCATCATTTGTAAGATCATACGTTGTTCCTGAAGGTTTTCCAGACAGTGTGACTCCTGCATACGTGCCATACATGACCTGGAGGGCACTAAAGGTATTATAAATTTTCTAAGTTGAATGATTATGTGCATGCAGATTTGTCTATCTTTTTACTTGTTTTTTGAAATATTTGGATATTGGGCAGTTTCATTGAGTCATAATTCTTTTTAATACCTGTGAAATATTGTTTCAATTGTTAAAATCATATTTCGGTTGTGTACTGCTTTGCTGTTTTTGTGATGCTAAACATTTGTACGTGTCTTTGCAGCACTTTTTTGGTGGAGCTATGGGTGTGTTCACAACACAAACTCTGCTGACATCTGTTGGAGTTTCTAGAAACAAAGCTAGCCCTGGTGCTGTTGCGATTAACTGGATCCTAAAGGTAGAAGCACATCAATCAACTTGGAGTTGAATCTCTTAATGCTTAGGATCTCGGCAGCCACCTACACAAATCTCTTATTGCCTTTTGAGTTCAAAACACCCTCTGCTAAGTGGGAGGATGGGGTATTGTTTTGTATATGATTAGCTTAACTTATTATCAGTTGGAAGGTTGACCAAATTTTGGTGATAATATGTGGGGAAAAGATCATATTTGATACTCTTCTGTATGTTCTTTGTGGATACATCAGCATCTTCAGTGACCCTGAGTTAACTTCTGTGAGGAAACAGTCATTTCACGTGTACATGACAGACCTGTGCAATCTGCTAGTATTACTAAGAGAGATTATTTTTTTTTTTTGGGGGGGATATTGCTGATATAGATGTAAAGAAGGTAACTTTATATTCATTATCGTTGTTCCATCATTCCCACCAAAATAAAAGATTATGTTTATATTGTCAAAACTGCTCTGAGCTGGGGTGACATAAAAGTAGTTGTGCGAATATTGAATCTGGCTGGCTGAAAGCATTTTGAAAATCTGAGTAACATGATGGAATTTTGGTGATATATGATTTCTTAATCAACCATTTGGAACAATTGAGTTATGCATAAGAGAAACTTGTACACTTGAAATTACCGTATGTTTTTAGTCTGAGCATTGTGATCAATTTGAAACATGCTACTTGTACATTATTACTTGGATGTTGCAATAGTTAATCTCATAGCTATGCTCTTCAAATCAATGAATGCAGTTCCAATTTTAGTCATGCTGCAGTACCTTCGAAAGTTTGATCATTGCTCTAATCTTTTGTTCTTGTGCTGGCATCTTGTTTGCTGACAAAAATCTTATATATGTAGGATGGTGCTGGGCGAGTTGGAAAAATGCTCTTTGCTAGGCAAGGAAAGAAGTTTGACTATGATTTAAAACAAGTACCTTTCCTTCCTGCTTCCTTTTTCATCCTCCTTGTTTTAAAAAATGTACCCTAATACTAATCGTTTGTGTTTGACGCCCTTCAGCTTAGGTTTGCCGGTGATCTATTGATGGAGATGGGTGCTGGAATAGAGCTGGTAACTGCAGCAGTGCCTCAATTTTTTCTGCCATTGGCCTGTGCTGCGAATGTTGCAAAGGTTAATTCCTACTTTATATGCTGGTGGCTTTTTAAGTTTTGACTTGCAGATTGACTAAAGGGGATGAAACCCGGTGATTTATGTGCTTTCTCTTTGCTGATTGAAGTTAATGGCTACGTTCTTAAAATATTTGTGTCTTTGTTTCACATAGGGAGAACTCTGCTTTAGGAAAGATTACATTCTTGCATGTTAATCATGTTTATTCGTTAATCATTATTTAATATGAGAATTACAGAAACATTTGATGTCATTGCTCGCTTATGCAATGTGAAATGCAAATAGCCATGCACATGCTTTTTTTCTAATTTGTTTTGTTGCCTTTTATTTTCTTTTGTTTGGGGGATGGGGTATGACGGCAGGGTCTGGTGGGTACAATGATATCAGAGTAATACACAACCTACTCCAACAAGCAGATAGACTTTCCGAAATTGTCTAACATGTAAGACACATATACAGCAAAGCAGGCTAGGCTACATGAGACTTTGCATGGTCTGGTTCTGCTAGGTGACAGTTAGGGATTGTGATATCTAATTGGGTGTGTATTTTGTGCCTAATTGGTCTGTGTCATCAAGTCGTCTGTATAGGATCAGTGGACTTTTATGTTTTTAGTGATCACTGAGCAGCAGATAATCTGCTCTTTCTGTCTTGCCACTTGACAGAATGTTGGTGCCGTCACATCAACATCGACTCGCACTCCAATTTACAAAGCATTTGCTAAAGGTGAAAACATTGGAGATGTTACTGCAAAAGGGGAATGTGTTGGCAATATTGCAGATCTGGTATGTTTATCTACTATGTTTTACTTCGAAATGATTCGTCTTGATTTATTGCTTACGATATTCTTTTTGCATCTTCTGCTGAGTCTGTTTTGAGAAATTAAGTTAATCTTCATATTGAAATTTTGATCGTACAATTCCATGCATTGTCGACATCTCTTCTCTTTTGTAATTACAAGAGTACATTAGGAATATGGTAGGTGCGTAAGAAGTGGGTCTCAGTGCTATAGCTGCCACCTTCTATCATGAAGGTTTCTTCCTCTCTGTTTTTTTTCCTCTTTAGGGGGGTTGCCTTATGTCCCATCTATCCATAATCTTAAGCAGCACAGACATTGATTCAAGATTTGAACATGATATAACACTGATAAGTTGACACTTGATTTTCTGAAAATTCAGGGTATGACATGTACAGGGCACACGTAGTAAAGGATTTTTGTGATTAATGATTCACATATAAAATTCAACTTTTCTATTATTTCTCGTTTCTCATGACAAATTAAGGTTATTTCTACTACTCCAATGGTTGTAATGGAAATAGCCTTTTTATTCACATGTTGTGAACCTCAATACATTTTCTCATTTGCTACTTCAATAATCAGTCAGTTATTTACTCATTTGTTGACAAATTCAATGTCCACTATAAATTCAACTGTTTGTTTAACAACTTGAGTTATCATTTACTCATGCGTCAATTGTCTTATCTTCCTGTAATCTATGTAATATATGCTGATGATCATGATTTGTTTTAAAGAGTTGAAATTGAAACTCTGGGTACATCAAAGTCCTCGATGTGAGAACTTAAAAGAAATGGACATTGGATTTGCCCTCTCTGCATATATAATTTTAATGTAAGAAAATTTGTTATCGTTATTATTATTATTATCGTTACTATTGTTACTATATTGTTATCATTGGTGTTGATGTACAAGTATTGACAAACATGAAAGCTATTATTCATGTAAAAGTACCTAGGATATGCTTTTATTTTACTGCATTGGGTGTTACTGTCATTTTCTTGCTGTTGCCTTTCTATCAGAAGTTTTCTGTCTGTGGCTGATGCTAGTTAGTTGTTCATTATGAAGCTGGGAACTGGATTAGGCATCATGATTTCAAAAAGAATCCATCCTTGGTGACAACATTTGCTTTCCTTTCTTGTGGGTATGTCCTGAGTTCGTACCAAGAGGTATGATTGCTGTTCCTGGTTTTGCTCTGAGATGTTCTCTTAAAATTGATGAAGTCTTGCTCATATAATAATGCCTTTGTGACAGGTGAAATCTGTTGTATTACATACTCTAAACAGGTCAAGATTCACTGTAGCTGTAGAGTCATTCCTTAAAACTGGTACTGCTAAATGCCATTTCCTGAAGTTGAAATTGAATATATCCATTTAATTGCAGTGCCCCTTAAGGTCTAACCTAAATATTTGGCATTCTAAGAGAAAATATAAACTCTTGCTCAAGCACAGTTTTTCCATGCAGGGCAAGTTCCTTCATTAAAAGAGGGAAATAGTGGGGAAAATATATTCACTTTTCCATGGCTGAGGGATCGGCCTGTTCAACTTGGTAAGTGTTTGTTCCTTTGCAGTTTAAATACATTTGATCTTGATCCATGTATTCATTTGATCTATTACCATCTAAACTGGCAGGCTCTAGATTCAAAGATGCATTTGAAGATCCAGGCCTATATGTCACACTGGAACCCCTCTTTGAGGTATATACTTCTGATGGCCTGTTTATTTTCTTAATGAATACTTTGTCAGTAATATCACAGATGGTATATCTGAATAGAGATAATGCTTCCAGGCATGTTACTTTTTCTGATAGTATATGGGGTCTACTTACAATTATTCTTTATAATGACAGGATGAGAGGTATATGGTGACTTACAATCCAGTGAAAAACAAAGTGTATGCATTGCTTAAGGATCAGGCAAAGTCTGATGATATCTTAAAAGCGGCATTTCATGTAAGTGAAGTTGATGGTTTTTGGCCCTTTCTTTTCCACATTGCTGCTTTAGGCATAATCAAACTAAACTGGGGGAATTCACGTTTATAGGGCCATGTACTACTACATTCTATTCGTTCTTCACTAAAAAGCAGCAGACTGCTTGTGGGAAGCATTATGACTCCTTAAACTCTATAGCTATGCCAGTTGATATTCGGAGTCTTGTGGCTGAGTCTTGCATGATGGTTTCAACTGCATATGGTCTTTTCAAATACAAAGCTGCAGAACAGGTAACCTTAAGATTGTATTTGCGTACCTTTTGTCTTGTCTGACTGTGGAATGTTTGCATTCATCTGTTCTGATGAAACTCATTTCTTAATTTATCTTTTTCTTGACTGTTATGGACAGCTGCTAGTTTGCTTTGTTGCTAATTTAGTTAGTTTAATGTGCTACATTTAGAAACTTTTGAAATTGTTTCCACTAAGAGCTGCAAAGACGGAGTTTGACTACAGAGTCTTTTCTATATTCACGCTTTGTATAACTTCCATTACAGAATAACAATAGAAAAGGACATGATATTTTTTAATAATTTATTTTCTAACTATGTGGTGTCTCCAGAATGTGCTTAGCGTTAGGATTCTGGGTTATCTATGTGCAGGAGAATTTGCTAAAGTCTAGCTGTGCAAGGATTTATTTCACCTGCTTTGTCAGTGGAAGTTGATGTAGTTGTTGGGGGGCGGGGGTGGTTCAAACTCTCAAAAAGGAAAACAATCGTTTAGCAATCTGAATGATACATATTGTTGCAGAATGTGCTTAATATTCCTTTTTTCATTTCTACAAAACTCTCCCCCTTTCTTCTTCTTATCTTTGGTTTTTGGGGGCTTGGGGAGGGGGGTGGGGTTACCGTTGATGGTTGGCTTCAACACCACCTTTTATTTTAATTTTTTGGATAAATGAATGCCCATCGCCTTTTGTTGTAATTGATAGGTTTCCACGACCAAATATAATTATTCAGGATATATTGAGATAATTATAATAATATTGTATTTTATTAGGCATCCACGTGCTCCATCAAAGTAAGGGTGTGTTCGAACTTACATACAAAACATATATAAATAGAAACATAAACAGAAACGAACATAAAAGAGTAAAAACGAACATAAATGAACATAAATGAATATAAACGAACATAAACATAAATAAATTTTGTTTATCATGTAAAGTCGAATAGGCCCCAGCTATGGAGTTCAGCTCAATATGCGGTTCTTTTAATATCCTAGGACGACCGATGACACGTTATGAGGAATAAAATAAAACTACATATAGGTATAAATTACTCTTTCAAAAAAGACCAGAAGAGTAACAAAAAGTGTAAATTGAAACATATCCATGCAAATACTACTTCTCAATCAAGGGTGTAAATTTCAAAACACTGCCAGTTATATGATAATAAAATAAATAACTTACTTAGAACTGTTTATTTGTGGTTTCTATAAAATTATATAGATTCTTCCTATTTCTTCCAATTTTATAAATAAATGTAACTAAACTTCTAATTTTTTTGTCCAAAAGAACCACCTCACTACCTTTTCTTTTCCTACCTTTCCTAGTGTTTTTCTCTATATCAGTGGTCTAATGATTATGACCTCTCTAAGGATAAAACTTAATGCATCTGATCCTCTACACTTGCCTAGGTAGGATTCCAAATTATTGATTTGATTAGTATCATTTGCCTATTGTTGTCTGCTTCTTTTTATTCAGTGAACCCTTATTTTTAAGGATATGCATTTATTTGTCCCGAACCACTCTACCTCTGCAGGACTTTAGGTGTGTTGGTGGTTTGGTTTTGTTATTATGGTTGCCGGTTTTCTCCCACAAGCTGGGTGCCTATTGTTTGAGTAAATTCTCTTCGGTCTACTGCTGTGGAGTCAAATGGATCATTCTTTGTCTATCTTATTTCTTTTTTGGGTTTTGTTGGTCTTTTCTCTATTTTTTCTTTTTTTTGGGGGGGCAGAGGGGTGGGAGGCAAGTTCTTTTATAGCTTAAATGATAACTATTTTTGGTAGTTGAGCTCTTCTATCTACTATTTTAAGCAAAATAATTTATATATGAGTCCATTAAGGTTTGGTAAAATAATTTATGGAAATTACGGGTGTGTTTGGTTGGGGGAAAAATATTTTCTCAGGAAATTATTTTCCATAGGAAAATAAATTTCCAAGGAAAATCATTTTCGACCCATATTTTCCTTTGTTTGGTAGAAGGAAAATAATTTTCCAAAATAGCTACTTAAAGGCAAAAACCAATCAAAAAACTTCATAAATATGAAAAGAAAAGGTAAATAACTAATTCAACTTCAAAACTTAAATATATATATATATATATATATATATATATATATATATATATGTTGAGCACCTAAATTTGATAAGTTTGTACATCTCCCTATGATCATACTTTTCCATGTATAGAATAATAGAAATTAAAAAAAGAAACAAATATTGTAAAAAAAAAAAAAACTTTTCATTTATGAACTTTGCAACAAAAAAGGAAAAAAGATAAGGAAAAACTTGAAAAAGAAACAAATACTGTAAAAGTTTAGAATTTGAACTCTCAATGATAAGACTTTATTTTGCCTTGATTGAGAAAGAGGAAAATTAACTTCCTTCCTTATAAAAGGAAATTTATTTTCCCTTGATTGAGGGAAGTTATTTTCCCCAAAAAATATTTATCTACCACTTATGCTACCAAACGCCGGAAAATAGAATGATAATTTTTCGAGAAAATATTTTCCACTGAAACAAACACACTCTACAATTTTAGATAAATAATTATGGGACCTTTGAGGTTTGGGTAAATGTTTTAGAGGCCCGGATCCTATATAAAACTTGTTTTTCCGGTCAAAAAATGACGCGGCTTCTAGAGTTGTGACATAAATGCTCCCATCCATTGAAAAATTATGTGAGTCCATTAAGATTTGGTAAAATAATTTATGGAACCTATAATTTTAGATAAATAATTAGTGTAAATCCTGTCCTTTGCACGAGTATGTGTCGAACTTTGTTTTTTTAATTTGTTCAATCAAATTATTGATTAACTAATAAATATTTGTGTTATTTAAGTTATTCATATAACATCATGAAATAAATGGTAGAAAATTTTTTCGCCTTTAATAACTAACTTTTGCTTTTGGCTATGATAAATTATTATCAATGATATGGAAAAATATTACTTTTTTTTAAAAATCATTTTTATGTAGATTATTATAATAGTAAATGATACTCCTTCCTTTTCACGAGTATATGTCGCTTTAAGTAATATTTTCCATTTAGTATTATTATTATTATTATTATTATTATTATTATTATTATTATTATTATTATTATTATTATTATTATTATTATTATTATTATTATTATTATTATTATTATTATTATTATTATTATTATTATTATTATTATTATTATTATTATTATTATTATTATTATTATTATTATTATTATTATTATTATTATTATTATTATTATTATTATTATTATTATTATTATTATTATTATTATTATTATTATTATTATTATTATTATTATTATTATTATTATTATTATTATTATTATTATTATTATTATTATTATTATTATTATTATTATTATTATTATTATTATTATTATTATTATTATTACATTTAGAATTAAATGGAGTACGATAATTAAAATTATTGTTATCATTTATTTTTAATTTACAATTGTATCCATTGATTTGAAGAATATTTTTCATATTATGAATTTTATTTGTAAGATTAGTATTTAGTACATTAAGGGTTGAGATTTAATGTTAACCATTAATTTTTTTAATTGACTCTATTTAACCTTAACCATTAATTTTTACATTAAGGGTTGAGATTTAATGTTTTTTTCTCTCATATTTAACCCTATGTTTATATTCAATAATAATAATAATATTAGATGCTAATAATCCCAACTTTAGGAGCATTAGACATCAATAATGTCCAATTTTTAAATTGGACGTCAATAATTCCACCTATGGAAAATTGGACGTCAATAATTCCACCTATGGAATTATTGAACGTCAATAGTCCTACCTTTTGAATTCTACGTTGATAATCTCACCTTTGACCTTATTTGTTTTTTTGTTTTTTTTTACCTTCACTAAGTAATGGAATCTTGATTATGTGACAGTAATCACTTATGAGGTCATATAGACCTCACATGCATCGTTCTTGCTGAATTAAGTCTTTTTAACTCGATGGAAGTCCATAAAAAACAAGTAGGATCCAAGGTGAAGTTATTTACATCCAATTTAAAAGGTACTATTATGGACATTCAATACTTCCTAAGGTGGGTTTATTAATGTCCAATTTGAAAGGCGGGGTTATTGCGGTTCAATAACCCTAATAATAATAATAATAATAATAATAATAATAATAATAATAATAATAAGGGTTTTGACACTTTAGTACTCTGTATTATCGATAAATAATAAAAAGCTCCTCAAGTATTAAAAATAATAAATTACTACTCTAAGGTATCGTATAATATTGTAAAGTTACCGTTTATGGTATATATATATATATATATATATATAACCCATAAAAGGAAACATTTAATTTATTATTTTCGAGGGGTTTTTTTTTATCATTTGTCGATAGTACGAGTACTAAAGTATCAATAACCCTAATAATAATAATAATAATAATAATAATAATAATAATAACAATAATAAGCTAGTAAACTAATAATCTCAAAAAAATATTGTTATATTAGTGTAATTTTTGTCATTGTTATGTATATTTTTTTTTGTTACATCATCACATTAGAAAAATAGAAGGGCAGATGCATCATTTCATGGGTCACATTTTTTACCCTGAAAAACAATTTTCTAGTAAGATTTGGACCCCTAAAACATTTATCCAAACCTCAAAGGTCTCAAAATTATTTATCTGAAATTGTAGGTCCCTTAAATTATTATACAAAATCTAAATGGACCGTATGTAAATTTTTCTATTCACATATCCAATTTGAATTTTGAACATGGTCTGTTTCAATGTAGGTTGTAAAATTCATTTCACAGTGAATCTTAAAAGCCACGTGGACCATGTGCTACATAAATTTCAGTAGCGTTATTTTCTTGTGTTGAACAATGCATGTGCCTGTGTTTGGCAGGGATGGATGATGTCAGAGTCACTTCTTAATCCTGGCCGAGCGCGGCTGTGTTTAGAATAAACTTCGGATCATGTCGTTTTTAGCTGATTGGGAGGAGTGAATTCTAGGCCAGGCTAGTTCTTCAGATGCCAGGTTTCTAAGATGTGGCCATTCAGAACTGATCTTTTGACGGGGAGCACCTTGACAAACTCTCGAATAGTAAAGAAGGTCCACTATCCTCGCTGTTGCTTAGTGTGTGAAATGTTGATGAGCCATGGCAGGCTGCTCAATTTCATTATTCTCAATTAGGACGGAGCTCCTTCAGTTGGCGCTATGATTATATTAGTTTTAGGTAAAATTTGTGGTGACTTTCCTCCCAAATCTTTAAAAGGTCAATTTTGGTATTGTCATACTAATGTAAATATTTTATTTTCTTTTTGAAAATTTTTCTTTAGCTTCTCATTTTCTTTTTGAGGTGTGCATTTATCATATTTTCAAGTTATCTTTTGGTTAGTGGTGTCTTCATTATTGCTCTAAGATGTATATGTGATTTTTTGACAATTGTGTTAATATATAGCGAGATTTGAGGGGTTCTGTAGTGATTTGATACATTGAGTTGTTAGTTTCATACAAGGGATTGTGGTATTAGGCCCTCTTCACTATGTTACGAGGACCGGATTGGACCTGTTCAATGGGAATCAGATATTGATGCTGTCCGTACGTGCTAGTTGACCTCCGGAGCATTGAACTGGATTAACTTGGTCAAAATCGTTTAACCTTGTTATGGTTTGACCTGGCCAAGTTAGGGGTGGACTGTAATTTATATTTAATATAAATCTTAATTTAAAAAACAAGCAAGAACTCAAATCTTCCTCTTGATAGCTCCTGCATTTGAAATCTTCTCTTTGCATGTGTCTCTCTTACACGCTCACTATTCGATAGTTGCATTTGAAATCTTTTCTCTGTCTGTCTCTCTTGTCGACTCTCTCTCTCTCTCGTCGATAACTTTGCATTTGAAATCTTTGCACGGTAAAAACATTACGGTTGAAAACATTAGGGTTTTTCTTTTACAAAAGTATGGGCTTTCTAGATAAGGTCTATTTCTTTTTATAAAAATGGGTTGAGCTGCCTTTATTTTTTTTACTAAGGGCGAGTATGTCTAGGGTTGTTCATTGGTTCAGGACCAGATTGGACCGGCTTGGATCGAAGATCGAATAAGAAAAAATTAGGATTGAGAATCAGGTCGGTTTGGTCCAGGACCAAATCGGTGAGAATTCGGATAAGATCCGGACCGAATTAAATCTGAATCGAAAATATGGAGAATTTTTTGG
This sequence comes from Talinum fruticosum, assembly GCA_021018815.1. NCBI lineage: Eukaryota > Viridiplantae > Streptophyta > Magnoliopsida > Caryophyllales > Talinaceae > Talinum > Talinum fruticosum. The sequence goes on along the minus strand of JAITYX010000010.1, from coordinate 3,599,438 downwards.
GGATTTTAATCTGTAAAGAAAGAAAGAAAGAGACGATTCCAATGCAACAATAATTAAAGCAACAAGCGATTTGCTTGTATTGAAGGCATAGAAGCTGCTTTGTTTCACAATCCCCAAAGAATCTTATTCAAGGCATATAAGCTGCTTTGTTTCACAATCCCCAAAAAAGTCAGAGACCTAATTAACTTCATCACAACTACCTCTTCTCTTCCCCCATATAACTTCATCACACCCACCTCTGCTCTTTCCCCAATTAAGTTGTCCCTCAATTATTCAGTTCAACACCTAAAACCCAAACCATAAGCAAAGCACTCCTGGAAAGGATGGCTACGGGGCAGGTCGGGGCTGGGGCCAGCCCCGACCCCGCTACCTAAACCCCTCCATGTCCCTAGCCCTGCCCCCGCATCGAGGGAGGAAACTTTTCCCCGTGTCCATCCTTGGCGAGTCCCTGTTCACCGTTAACAAATACTTAACCAAATTTGAATTTAACTAACTTAGACCAAAAATAAATTTAATAAAATCCAAACTCCATCAAATTTCTGTTCATATGTAACCAATTGAAACAATAGACAATAATTTGATTTACATAATTGAAAAAATAGATTTAAAAAATAGGATTCGGTATGGTAAACACGGCTTTTGATCTACCATGTCACATCCACTTCAAGGGATGGTGTTCAAGGTGGTGGCTTTGTGGTGGAAGACTTGACTTCACCACTTGGCATGAAGAAGATTGAACAGAGATGGAGTGAGGTTTTGAATTTTCTTCAAAATGCTTAATGGGGGGAGTATGTGCCTGGGTAGTGTAGAACAACTCGGATGCTTAGAATAGGCAAAGCGAGGGGAGAGGTGAAGAGGAGAGATACTGCAGCGGGGAAGGGGGCTAATAGTTAGTATTGATAACTAGGGTTAGGTGTTGTTATAAGACAAAAAATACCCCAACATACAAAATTAACTAAAGCTTACACGAGGAATAGGGGGAATGAGGCTAAAATTTCCCCAGCCCCATCCCCGTCCTCGCATGAGGAGTATTTTGGTCCCCGTCCCCGCCCCATTCCCTATTTGGGGCGGGATTTTTCCCCGACTTGGGTCGGGCATCGTGGGAGATAGAGAATCCCCACCATCTTGTCATCCCTAATTCCTGGATAGACAAAGAGAAATAAGTGTTGGAAGTAGTGACTTGAATGAATGAGTAAAAGGCAGAATAATACCACCCAATGACGTAGTGGTGGAAGCCGGAGGAACAATCGGTTGTGGGCGGCAACCGGTGGTGAAAAGCGACAACATGTAATAACCGTCCGAGTCCAAGAGAGAGAATGAGGGAGGAAGCGAGATGTGTCCGAGTGGGTGGTAGGGCTGCGGCGCCACCAAGTAGGTGGTGCGCCGTCGAGCGGCACTTTGCCGAAGAGAGAGGGCATCAACGAGGAGGCGAGGGAGAGACCGGGAGTAGGACGAGAGAGCGTGGAGTGGGGTAAGGGGTGAGAGGCGCGGAGAAGGCAAGCAATAAATCTAACTTCTAAAGTGAAAATGAAAAAAAACTCTAATTTTAATCGAGATTCGGTTTGGACCAGCAGATTAGTGGACTAACCCGGACCGGACCGAAGACCGAATAGCAAAATTTCAGGACCAAAGACCGAACCGAACTTTGTCGGTTTGGTTTGATCCCCGCTGGTTTTTAGTTCGGTCCGATTTTAGACCGAATAATGCGTAACTCTAAGCACCCTAGAACCGATCAAACGGGTCGGGTTCGAAATCGAAACTGTTTAACCTGGTTCGGGTAAGGTTCTTAAAAATTTGAAACCTCGTTCAATAGGTTCCGGACTTAGGTGGCTTTCGGTCTTTTGTATAGGGCCCAAACGTCCGGCCCACCATTGATTTTAAAAACCTTGATTCTCGTCTTTTTTTCTCTCCCATTTTCTACTCGCTCGTTGCCTCTCTCTCTGTCTCTTTCTCTCTTCTCTCTCTCTCTCTTTCTTTGTTAGTCTCTCTCCTCTTGTATTCTCCCTCTCGGATCTACTAGGTAGTGGACGACGATAGCAACAACAATTCCGTTATTATATACTCTCTCTTTCTCCCTCGGCTCATTGGCTTCCTTTGGAGGGCGACTTCCTTGTTGGTTTCTCTTCATCATCGGCAGTTGGTCGGGTTTCCTAGGTTGTTGCTTTCTAACCTAGGTTTGAACCCTCTCTCTCTCTCTCTCTCTCTCTCTCTCTCTCTCTCTCACTCACTCAACGTAAGATACCTTGGACGTTTTGAAACCTAGCCATGTTATGTTATTTAAAATTGAAGGTTTGTTGTTTGAGAGTTCGAATGCCCTTAGAGGGGGTGAACAGAGTGTGAAAGAAATTTTGCGGAATTAAAGATTTAAGGCACAAGTCGAACTCATAAAGAGTATTCTAAGACTTAGAAAAGTTAAAACACAAAGAAATACATGAGAACCCTCTTGAAGCGAGAAAACCACGGACAATGTTAATCCGGACACCAAGTCAAATCCACTATTTTGAATCCACAAAATACAAAGGTTGACTTCTCAAAATTATTCCCTTCGACAATTGAATACAAGTTTTCCTATGCACGAAGTTCCCTTATCTCGCACTATTACTTCCTAATTGAGTTAACCTTTACATCTAGGTACAACCGAGATGAGTTACCCCCGACAGTTCAGTCAAGGAAAATTACGAAGTAATGAGAAAGCAAGTGTTTGACTTGTTACAAGACTTCTTTGTTTAAACTCACAAGTTAAGAAAAACTAAGTACAGAGTTGAAAGTTAGAAGAGATTGAGTGTATGAGATAAGAGTTCGGTTTCAGCAATCTTCAAGTCTTATAGAGTGACTTCTATTTATAATTAGCAAAGCAAATAACCATTGTGACTCAATCTTGATCGGGAGGCTTCACTAGCCGTTGTAACGGATAGTCCGAGTCCCTCGTAAAGGGAACCGTTGTGAAGATGAATGTTGTACATTGGTCATTGGCTCAAAAATAATCCATCTTACTTTATTTTTATTGAAATATGGGGTAGAAATAACCGTTAAACTCAAAGTTAGAGTTTATCGAAATGGAAACAAACAACCCTAACACGGTGTCCGAGTCATCCCGAAAATGTAGCTTTTCTGTCTCCCGGCATTTAAGGGGAAGAAGCTGATTGCTTTTTGTTTTCCAATTGAGATTAAATAACTTTAATCAACCTGCAAAAATAAATCAAAGTGGTACTCAAAGTATAAAAATCCTTTAGTTCAAGATTAGTCAAGAATAAGAGTTAAGTTAAATACTTAAACACTTAATTATCCATAAATTAACTAAATAAAAATTTCTGAGTCTAATATTCAATATGTTCCAATTTCATTTGTGTCTATCTTTAGATGATCAAAGAGTTAGAGGAATATATAGACATAATACATCCAATATTAATATGTAATTTTAAGTTGATAAGTTTGGCTTAAATTCAAATTAACGCAGTAATTTTGATTCAACTTTTCCAATAAGCCAAATGATAAAACAAGCCGAGCATATGAAATTATTTAGGCGAGATGTTTGTTTGAGTTCTATCCGAGTGGGTCAAAAACCCGGAGACAATGATTTCATTCAAGAATAGATTTTTGAGTGGGTCGGATAGAGATAAAAACTTAAAGATGAGTTTTTTAAAGTGTGTGAATGACTTGAATACAAAATTACAAAGAGAGATAGTGTCATTTGAATTTAATTGTTATAGAGATAGTGTCATTAGAATTTAATTACAAAATGACTTGAATAGATCTTGAAGTTATACAAAATTACAAATGATAAAACAAAATTACAAAATTTTTTATAGATCCGGTTGTCTCGGAAGAGAAGTTATTGATATTGAGGATACTATGAAACTATTTTATTTTCATTTGAATTTAATTTTTAATTAATTTGAGACATCTCATTGTGTAATTCCTTCAAGAGTCTTTGTATGACTTCAATCTTCCCCTTGTTTAAGGTTGCCACTGCCGCTTAATTGGAAGTTTCTGTAAACATTTGGTGAAATATGGAAATCATAGAATTATTAGAGGCTCAGTAAATGTTTGGTGTAATATGGAAATCATATAATTATACTCGCTTGCTCCGTGAACATTAGTTAAATGCTTGGTGATTTATCTTTTTATGGCATGGAGAGTGTACTTTGGAACCGGAATCGTACCATGTGATTCAGGGTTAGGTTTCTATAATTGAGGAATGTATTGAACATGTTCTGTTTCAAGTACCTAATGTGAAGAACCGGTCAAATAGGATCGGGTTTAAGTTCCTAATTTTGAGACAGTGGTATTCGAAATTACTCACCCCTATTTTTTTACTCATATCCGTGTATGTGGGTGTGGGGTGGGGGTTTACTCGGGTTTGACCGGTCTAATTGGGTGTGTGTGTGTATGACTTATCGGGTTTGACTAGTTTAATCCAGTCCAATCATCAATGGAACCAACCTCTAATCCTAGTTGAATGATTGGACTGGTCAAACCATAGACCCATTTTGTTGACCGGGTCTATCACTCGGGCCGATTATCTTAACATAGCCTTTTCGACAACAATGTTCGGAGTATCCTTTAGTGTTTTGACCAAGTTAAAACTCTAACCAAACAAATATTAGTGTTTGGTAAATAGTGTTTCAAGTAGCATTTGTGGTAGTTTATGACGTTTCAAGTTGTGTTTATAAAACGTTATAAATATTAACTTTCACATTAAAGTTGTGTTTTCTTTTTCGTCAAAAAATATCCATTTATTAATTTGTATTCTTTTATGTTAATTTACAATCATTAGCTAGTCCAACCACGAAAATTTCAGAACGCATTTTCTTCAACCCTAGGTTGAAAAGCTATTGATTAAGCGCTAGAATCTAAAATTATTCGCTAAATAAACATCTATTCGTTATACAAACAAGTATATGATACTAAACAACTAATTATTTCATTTAAATTTCGGAAATTCTATGTGCATTAATTAATGATGGCTATATGTTGCATTTATATTATGGGTTTTACACCTTGCCTTGTACACTCTTACAAGGAACGAAATCACCAATTCAAGGGATTGCTTGGAGGGCGGCGAAGGGTGAAAGGTTCGTGGGGATGGAAGGGATTATGTAAGGCAACGAGAAAATTTAGAGAGGGGTTGAGCTGGATAGTGGGGAGGGGTACGGACATTCTTATTTCGATCGGAGGTGGGTGAAGGGGAGGGGGTGTCACGTTTAGAGGAGAGGAGGAACGGTTGGAGTGTCGGGAGAAAAAGTGAACTTTTTGATGAGGGAATCAAGTGTAGAATGAGATGTAGGGAAGATTAGAAGACTTTTTGCGTGGGATTCCGCTAAAAAATTCTCGCTATATAGGTAAGGGAGGAAATGACGGAGGATAGGATTATTTGGGATCACTCCATGGATGGCGAGTTTACAAAGAAAGACTGGTTATGCTTTTTGCTCAAACAAAAGGCGATAATGGATGGGTATTGGGTTGAGAATTGTGGATGGAAATGGATGTGGGCACTACGAGTGGAACCGAAAGTTAAGGTATTTCTGTGGAAACTACTTAATAATGCGCTACCTTTGGGACCTAATTTAGTAGTGAGAGGTTTGGTTGATGAAGTCAATTGCGTATTTTGTCATAAGGAAAATGAAACACCGAAACATCTATTTAGAGACTGCGAGCTAGTGAAGAAAATTTGGGCGGGAGGAGGGTTGGGGTTGAGGATCAATCTTATGCCTATGATTTCTATTTAGGGGTGGTTTTGGGATTGGTTAGGTTATTTGAGGAACAAGAAGGGACAAGATGGAGGTAATGGGGTTGAGTGTTTTATGGGGACGTTGTGGCAAATTTGGAAATATCGTAATGATGTCATCTTTAGAAGAATTAATGTTAATCCACAAGAAGTTTTGATGGAGATTAGGATGTTAAGGAGTAATTTGGCGGAAGCAAGAAATCATAGGAATAGGGTTGATCATGGTATACATTCGATGATGACAAGCGTTTGCTTTATGAAAGGAGTGTAGAGGAATGATTTACGAACCTGAGTTGTGGAAGTGGATGGAGCTTGGAAGATTGACACGTCTCGGGAGGGGCGGCCTGGATGATTTGGACAGGAGGTGGCTATGTATGTCAAGGGTCAAGAGCAGGTTTTGGACTAAGCGCGCTTCGGATGGAATACTTAGCGGTTGAGGGTGGATTGGAGGAATCCTTGAAATTAGGATGTTCTTAGGTCCGCATCCTAACGGATTCGACTACAATGGTTAAGAGTTAAAAGGGTTTGACAAGAGTAAATTATCGAAGGAGAACATTGCAATTCGAGCGAGAATTTATAAGTTGATCCAGTCATTCAACTTTGTAAGTGTAGAGAAGGTCGAAAGGTTGCTGATATCTCAAGCAAATAAGTTAGCTATTACAGTTAGGAATAGTAAGTTACTTATGTAATTTCCGTATTTCTACCAAAAAAAATTATTATTGGTTTTACCATTCAATGCCATAGGGCACTTAGTAACAGTTCTAATTTGGTAATTTAATCTTAAAGTATATTCAAAAGATAATTGCATTAGATTATCCAATTGTCATAGAACTATATTATTGTAAAAGATAGCTTATTTTAGGTGACTCTAACTATTTGATCTTATTCTATAAGTTTTTTCTCTCTGTCTACTTTTTCATTCCAATCTCACGTTAAATTTGTTTTTTGAGCTTAACTTTATTTTTCCCCTAGTTTTCCATTGCTATTTCTCACTCCAATCTCACTTTGTTTCTTTTGGGGCTATCAGTACTCCAATCTCACGTTCATATATCTATCATGGATCTTTTTTCTTTTCTTTTTTTTTTTTTTTGGCAAAGGAGGCGGATAACATTACACAGAGAAAAAAAGAGCCACAGAGTTCTCATCGTGGCCTTTCTTGCCAGGGAATTAGCAAAACTAACATACGATCTACTTTGACAATAGTACAAGATTGAAATTCTAAGAGTTCTCATCGCGGCCTTTCTTGCCAGGGAATTAGCAAAACTAACATACAATCTACTTACTGTGACAATAGTACAAGATTGAAATTCTGAGATTAACTTCCTAATCCTCTAGTACAAGATTGAAATTCTGAGATTAACTTCCTAATCCTCTTGTTGAGGTTGGTATTTTCTTTAGAGCATTGCAACGTCCCTTGAATCTCCTTGATTATCGCTGAGTCTGTTTTGACAACAATTTCGGTGATACTCTTCTTTAATGCTTCCTCCAAAGCTAGCTCAATTGCTATATGTTCTGCCTGCAATGCGGTTTGAGCTAGTCCTGCCCAATACCCATGAGTAATTCCTTGATTATTACCTTCAGCTGCCCATGCAGCCCCTGCAAGAAGGGTAACCTTGTCCCAAGCTCCGTCTGAACTGATAACAAGCGGTTCCTGAGCCTCTCTTCCAAAATGTGCCGTCAATGTTCCTTCATAATTCCTTCCCCTCTCATCGTAAAATTCTACCATGGTCATTCAAGCACCTAACTAGGTGCTTGAATATACTGCCACATATATCTTTTTGAAATTAAATTTATGTATTATGAATTTTTACACTAAAATGATGAACTTTTTCAAATTTGATGCATTTTTGTAATATATACTTTTTTGTGTTTTAGTGAATTTTTTTAATATAGTTTAATCACTTAATTATACTTTTTCAATACACTTGACTCGATATTATCTACATAATGATGAATTTAATGCAAATATGACGAATATTTGAATTAAATATATATATCTTCATTGTTTCTTGAAAACACTCATGAATTTGTATGTATTAGCATTTTTTTACTAATGAACTATTAATTGAAATTTAATCACTTATTTACGTCTTTTTAATGTACTTGACTCAATATTATCAATACGTACTGATGAATTTAATATAATATGATGAATATTTGAATTAAACATATGTATCTTCAACTTTTCTAAAAAAACATATCGATATAAATATTTATTCATTTATATAAAAAATATAAAAATATATCAAATAAATTACATATGAATTTGTAATAAACTAATAAATTTTATAACAATACTAATGAATTTTACAACAAAATTGATGAATTTTTAAAAATATCTCTACACTTGTCGATATTCATCCATCTCTTTCTGCATATTCAACACTTTTTTTCTCCAAGAACTTGAACTAACTTTTGTTGCTTAGTTCTCTGTATAAATTTATGAACAATTAGTAAATATTCAAATTAAATAATTAGTATATTCATCACTAATTTTGGTACATTCATCTAAAAATATGCAATTTCTTATAATATAAGATAAATTCATCAAGGATTAGTAAGGATTCATCACTATTAATTAACATATTCATTACTAAAATTTACATATTCATCAAAAAGTATATCTAATATAATAGCATATCCGACAATAGAAGATTCAGATGATCAAAAACACATTCAAAAATATAGAAGACAAATTCATCGAAAAAAATCATATTCATCAATATGCAAAATAAATTCGTTAAAAAAATCATATTCATAAAAAAATAGCATATTCATTAATACATAACAAATTCATCAAATTCAGAAATTTCATCTACACAACCTAATAAATCATCAAATTCATCTACAGACCTGAGAAATTCATTAAACAAATTCATCAAAAAGCAAATTCATCCCGATAAATTCATCAAATTCATTAAAACAACCTCGATAAATTCATCAAATTCATTAAAAAAATTCATGAAACAAATTTATCCAGAAATTTATTAAATAAATTCATTAAACAAATTCATCAAATTAATCAATATCATATTCATCAAATTCATCATAGAGAGCCCGAGAAATTCATCCACAAATTCATTAAATAAATTTATCAAATTCATCCACAAATTCATACTCTAACACAAGAAAAGAAATGAAAAAGAAATGACTAATAATGTATTTATTTACCTACAATTGAAGACTTCTTCGTCATTAGCTATCCTCTTGCGGCAATAGCAACACTTGCCAAGGAAAGTGCCAAACTCCATCCGCTCACTGTGATCGTAAACATGAGACAAAATAACGAAGATCGAGGGCGGAATTGAAGCTCCGACCATCGGCGGAGGTCGAGTATCGGCCGGTGGACCTCGGAGGATTCGTAGATTAGCGCCGAGAGGACGGTGGTTTCGCCGGAGCTCAAGGGACGTCCCAACCACAATTGCTTCGCCGCCATTATCGATTGCTCCATGAAGAGAGAGAGGTAGTGAAAAAGAGAGTAGACAGATAGAGAGTGAGTGTAGAGGAAGAAGGAGGAGAAGAGAGAAAAAGTAGATCTAAAAAATATGTGATATTTGTATTTAAAAAGAATTGATTTTATTTTATTTTAATTTATTTTTTAAAGTACCTTGATAGGTGCTTTAATTAGTATCATATACTTATTGCCCCTCTCATGGTGACATCTTTCTAGATCTAATTTTATGCTATTCTCTCAGTCCCTAATGACCTCATCGGGTATTAGTGGTCGCATGTTAAAAATTATATCGTTTCTTGTTTTCCATATCTCCCAAATGGTGAAGAAAAACCAACCCAATAAGTGCTTTTTCCATTGGTTCTTATCTTTATTAAGATATAATAGCACATTTCTGAACCATTCCTTGAAGCTTAATCTTAGATTGCTTCCTACCGTTATCCTAAAATCTCCTCGCTACCCAAATCCTTTTGGAAATTCCACAATCTCCAAATAGGTGCTCAAATGTTTCTTCAGCTCTTCCACAAAGGCACTGATAGAGAATGGGAAGGGGAAAAGGAAGAAGAAGAGGGACTTTAGAGGGGAGAGAAGAATTACAAAGGGAAAGAGAAAGATTTAGAGGAGAAGAGAGAAGGAAACTAGCATCTTAGTGTTGATTTGTATTCATTGCATATATGATGTCTTTTACAAGACTTTTAACATTTCTAATTTATACCAAAAGAGTTGCGGACTTAAGTCAAGTAAGACAAAATAGTGAAACTCCTTCCCCAAGTAACAAAAACAAAATTCCTTCCCAAGTAACAAAAGTAAAACTCCTTCCCCAAGCAACACATCTAAACCACATAAATTTTCTAATTATTATTTTCAAACCTTTTCCTAAAATAAACTTTTGTAAATCCATCATTTCTCCTCGGCTTGGAAAAACTCGCCCTAGAGAGTTTTCATGACGATAGTCATCAAGCGGATCAGGAGCTATGCCACGGAGATCATCTTCACTAACCCATGAGTTATCCGATTGAGAATATCCTTTCCAGCGAACTAAAAGTGCTCAAAACCTCCATCGCCAGTACTAACAATAGCTTCAACATCATCAATTGTAGATGGCGGAACAGGAGGCAACTTAGCACTGAAACCGAAAAAGTCACCGACCCACCCGTGACATTTCTAGAAAATGTGGGAGTCTCAAAAGTACCTTGGTAAAGTGTTAAATCCTCAACATTGAGGATATGACTAATAGATAAATCAGGAGGCAAGTCAATCAAATATGCATTGGAGTCAAGACATTTCAAAATGCGATTAGGTCCGGAAGCTCAACCAAAAAGCTTCTTAAAAGAGTGTTTTGGAAATCTTTCGGAGCGAATTCGAACATCACATAATCACCCCCATTAAGCCGTAGCTTCCTACAACGCACATCAGCTCCAAGTTTATAATTTTCATTACTTTGTGCAATTTTCTCGTTGAACATTGGCATGTAATTCATGAATGTACTCGAGAAAATGTTTCAACAAATTCAGCAGGCCAAGAATCAATATGCAATGGCACCAAATCAATTGGAAGTCTAGGAATGACACCATGCACAACTTAAAAAGGACTTTTGCCGAGTGGACTTGTTCACAACATTGTTATAAGCAAATTCAGTGGTAGGCAAAATCAAATCCCAAGTACTATGTTTTTCCTCGGCAAGACACCTAAAAAGGTTTCTTAGACTCCAATTGACTACCTCGGTTTGTCCATTAGTTTGAGGGTGGAAAGTGGTAGAAAATTTCAAATGAGTGCCAAGTAGTTTTCACAATGTCCTCCAAAATGATTCACAAATTTAACATCCTTATTGGACATAATAGAAGAGGGCAAACCATGCAATCTAAAAATTTCCTTGAAGAATATCTTTGCAACATGGGATGCATCAACAGTTTTACTACAAGGGATGAAATATGCCATTTTAGAGAATCTATCAACCACAACAAGAATGCAATCATGACCTCTAGCGGTTTGGGGAATAGCTAGGACAAAGTCCATGCTAAAGTCTTTCCATGGAGAATGTGGGACAGATAGGGAGTATACAATCCAAGTGTTTTACTTCCTATATTTTGCAAGCTGACAATTTCTACACCGAGACACAACTCGAGCCACATTTTTGCAAAGAGGGCCAAAAGAACTGATCAGTAACAAGACTAGTAGTCTTATCCCAACCCAAATGACTAGGAAGGCCTCCATCGTGCAATTCCCATATCAAAAATCACAAAGTGACGTGTGAGGGATGCACAATTTGGACCCATAAAACAAGTAACCATCCACAATCATGTAGTCAACAAAGTTATGGTGGTTACCATGCAACACCTCATCATAAGTCATAGCAAAGCCAGGGCATAAGGTATAGTGCTCTTTCATTTTTTCAAATCTTGTAACAGATGTGGTCCATCTATGCAATAGAAGTCCTACTCTACTTAGAGTATCAGCAACATTATTTTCAACACCGGATCGATGTTTTAGCACAAAGGAGTAATCTTGAAGGAACTCGACCCACTTAGCATGTTTTTTAAGCTTCTTTTGGTCATTAATGAATTTTAAAGCATCATGATCACTCCAAAGAACAAATTTAATAAGAAGGAGATAATATCTCCAATGTTGTAGGTGGTGTAGGTATCTCCGATAGCATTGTTGAGTTTCTCACTAAAGTACGCTATTGGGTGTCCTTCTTGACTCAAAACTCCTCATATCCCAACCCCTGAGGCATCATAAGCAACTTCAAATACTTTAGAAAAATCGAGATGATGCAAAATGGGGGCCTCAGTCGTTTTCCTCTTAGTTAGGTTAAAAACTTCCTTTGTAGATTTAGTCCATTTGAGCTCACCCTTTCTCATACATTTAGTAATAGGACCCATAATGGAACTAAAATCTTTGACAAAGCACCTATAGAAAGTAGCTAACCCATGGAAACAACACACCTTAGAAATGGTTTTAGGTTCGAGCCACTCTACTATAGTTCTAACCTTTTCAAAATCCCCTTATCGAAACAACAAACCCAAGGAAGACAACTTGAGATTGCGAAAAGAACACTTAGCCGTCTATATGCAGCTTTTCAGCTCGAAGAACCTTAAGGATTAACATCAAGTGTTTGAGGTGTTCTTCCCTAGAAGTGTTGTATATTAGAATATCATCAAAGTACACCACCAAAAACTTCCCAATGAAAGGATAAAGAATGTGAGTCATGGCTCTCATAAAAGTACTAGGAGCATTGGTTAACCCAAACAAGCATGACTAACCATTAAAACAGTCCATCGAGAGTGTTGAAGGCCGTTTTCAATTCATCTCCAAGTCTAATTCTCAACTCGATGGTATCCCGCCCTAAGATCAATCTTATAAAACCACTCGAGTCCCGACATTTGATCCAACATGTCATCTAGTCTAGGTATCGAAAAACCTATATTTCACGAGTGATCTTGTTGATGGCCCTACTATCAATACATATTCTCCAAGAACCATCTTTCTTAGGAGTCAAGAGCGCAGGAACAACACATGGACTAAGACTGTGTTGAATAAAACCTTTTGTAAGAGCTTATCAACTTGTCTATTCAATTCCTTACGTTCTTTAGGATTCATCCTATACTTAGGTAAGTAGGGTAAGGACGATCTTAGGACAAGGTCTATGGCATGCTGAATATCCTTCAAGCACGAAGCTCTTCAGGGGATACATCCTTAAAGTCATCAAGAATTCTAGTTAGGTCAGGTGACACCTTACATGGAGTATTGTAAGAAAACACAGGTTGAGACTTGACCACTAATGCAAGCAACATGTTAGATTGTCACCCTTCTATTTCACATTCATGTCCGGACATAAAATACAACTTCTTAGTTTCTCTTTTAGCATGAGAGGGGTTAGAATCAGTCCCTTTGGTCTTATTATGCTTTGAAGGTTGGGCATGAGTTAATCTAATCCTCTTTCCAGGGTGAGTGAACACATAAGTGTTGTCTTTTACAAAAATAGTGGCATTTTTATCATAAATCCAAGGACGACCCAACAAAATGTGAGCAACATCCACATGCAAAACATTACACCAAACCTTTTCAAAATATGCACCTAATTGGAGAGGGACTCCACACTTTACAAAAATGGACAAAGATGTCTTGTCAATCCAAGCAGACTTTAAGAGGAGTGGAATATGGTACACGCTTAACGTTGAGAAGTCTAACAACGAGTCTTGGAAATGACATTCATGGAACTACCATTATCAATGACTAAACGAAGAATCTTGTCGCCATAAAGCATTTTAGTTTCAAAGATAGCAGATACGTTTCCAAGAATCACAATTAGCGCTAGAAAGAAAAACACCTCATGATAGTAATATGACTCTCTCTCTCATCTTCTTCATCTTCACTCTCGATAGCGGCATCACCAACTATAGGGTAGGCGAGTCTCATCTATAGGTTCATTTTCTTCAAGGTTGTGTGATGGCAAGGGCATGATTGGGACAACGAGCAGCTGGATGACCTCGCTCATGACACTTATAGCATACCATGGGCGAAAATGAGGATGAAGGGTGAACTGAAGATGAATTGAGGGAGCTACCCTTGAAAAACCAACAGATCGACTAGGTTGGGCATTACTCTAAGAAAATTGGTTAGATTATGGTATTTTAGAGTAAGAAGTCTCGTTGAAAGGTCACGATCTTAGAAGACTTAGGCTCCTTGGCTTGGGAAGTCCAAGCAACGAGAGTAAGGAGGCTTTTTTACTTTCTATCTCTAAAGCCTTTTGGTATGCCTCCATAAAAATTCAGGTTGGTGCAAGTTCACATCTCCCTAAGGTTATCTCGAAGTCCATTAATTAACCTAGTCATAGTTACCCATTGTTCTTCTCTTACAGACACATCTCGGTTTCATTTCTTCAAATTCAGCATAATAGTCGGAGACACTAACAGACAACAACTGTTTCGATTCAACAAATCATTTAGCATCCGCCTTTTATGGAACGAAGGCAAATACTTTTCTTTCAATTTTTGTTTCATTTCATCCCACAAAGTTATAGGTGGTTCACCTAGGTAGTCTACCTCTCTTTGGACACTTTGCCAATATTTCTTAGCAGACGCAACAAGTTTTATTTTAGCAAAACGAACTCTATTATTCAAAGTAGTCCTCTAAGCGATCTAACCAATCTACAAATGAATCGGGATCATGTCTACAATCAAATCAGTAACATCAACCTTAAACTTTCTAGTCACGTTAAAAGGATCATGACCCTGGTTTCTCGGTTATCCTTGGTCTCTTCTAGGCGAAGGGTGCCTATAATGTCGTCCTCGGCACCTAACTCTAGAGTGATTAGGTATCGGCTCATAAGAACCATCTTGGTAATACTCATCATCTCAAACATCGAGACGACAAGATTTGTGACTCTAGGTTGATGCCCTCTTGAGAAATGGATGCCATTAGGCCTTCCAAGAATAAAGTTCATGGTCTAAGGGTTACATGCAGAGTTAACACCGATAAGTCAATTTCCGTAAGGAGGGACATAACTAGAACTAGCCACATGATGCACATATTAAAATAAGTGAGACCGTAGTTTCTATTCCAGTTTAGTGACATTTTCATGAATACCACCTAATGAGTTCTGGAAACCCGTGACGGTACTTTGGAGACTTTGGACTTGACTTTCTACCATAGTGGTGTGGTGGTGGTTTTCTCTAGTCTCTATCTCAATTGACTCATACTTTTCAGTCCATTTACCTTCCAGTTTTTCAAGAGTGGCATTCAAAGCATTTAGAGAGTTACGAACCTTAACAAAATCACTTTTAGTTGACTCATTGCGTTCTTTCATTCTTTTGTCAAACTCATCAAGTCTTTTATCAATTCCATCGAGTCTTTGTTCTAGTGCCATTAATCTAGTGATGGGCATGCAAACAATTTCTTTTTTTTTTTACACCAATAATTCAACACAAAATACACGAGTAACTCAAACTATAAATTACTTGTAATGCATGTATAGTAAATAGAGCAACAAAGACAAAAATGTAATTACCCGAATCGTCCCGATGTTTTTTTTTTGAAAACAGAAAATAATTTGAGCTCCAAGCAAATAATCGACAACCTACAAATAACCAAAAGTCCTAAAATCCAAGCAAGAATTTAAACAATACCAAAGTAAATTCGACCTCTTTGATTTGCATGATCACAATAAGCCTTTGACTCGGGGTCGAGCATGCAGTAGGAAGCAACGTAACCTCTTTGATTTGCGTAGATAAGAGTCGAGTAGCAGTAGCCCTTCGGCGAGCAAGTGGTAGTCGACAATGATGGTTGGTTGTGTGTTGGGAAGGGGGAATGTGGTTTGCAATTCTGGGAAAGTAGGGGTTTTTTGTTTGGCTATTTTAAAATTTCGGGGTAGGCAGACAAATTTAGGATGGTTTGAGAATCGGAAAGTTGATACCAATTTGATAGAGAACGGGAAAGGGAAAAGGAGAAGAAGAAGGAATTTAGAGGGGAGAGAAGAATTAGAGAGGGAAAGAAGAAGATGTAGAGGAGAAGAGAGAAGGAAACTAACATCTTAGTGCTTGATTTGTATTCATCGCATATATGATGTCCTCTACAAGACTTTTAAAATTCCTAATTTATAGCAAAAGATTTGCGAACTTAAGCTAAGTAAGACAAAATACTGAAACTCCTTCTCCAAGTTACAAAAATAAAACTCCTTCCCCAAGCAACACATTTAAACCACATAAATTTCCTAATTATTATTTTTAAACCTTTTTCTAAAATAACCTTTGTAAATCCATCGGACACACTTACAATTAGCTTGAAATCCTTTCTTCTTCAAATTTGCTCCCAACGGCAGAGCCTCTTGTACTACTTTCCACACGAACACTTTGATGTTTGGGGGTAAATGTTGAGCCCAAAAGACCCCCATTCGTTCTTAATCTATTCCTTATATGTCTCTCTCTTTTCTCGGTTAAAAAGGCATATTCAGATTTTATAGTGAGCTCTCCATCCCGGGTATGTTCCCATTGCACTTCATCCTCCATTTTGCCCTTTCTCAATGGTATGGCTAGAATCACCTTTGTCGTCTCTCATTTAAAGATCCTTCTAACCAAGTCACACCTTCATTGATTAATATTGTGATTAATCTACAAAGAGACTTTATCATTTTCCAATGCTTGTCTCATCTGTATCATCCTTGAAATGCAGATGATCATTTAATATCATCATTTAATATCTATCTGTCTTTCATAATATTGATTTTGTCTCCGCGACCTATCTTCCATACAAAACCACTTCGAAACTCTGAATAGCAGTGCACAGTCCTTTCCAACCAAATGATCGTGACCTTCCGCCTATATCTCCTGAATCGGCTTGAATTGGTGATTACGCCCGTATTTTTCCTTGTAAACCTTGGCCAACAATAAATCTTTATTCTTATTAAGTTGCCATGCTTTTCTCATCAACAAAGCTTGATTGAACTTGTGAGTTTCCCTAATTCCAATTCCTCCCATTCCCTTAGGAAGTGTAAAACATCCTTCCCGATCCAATGCTCGTCTTTTGACTCCCAATTTCTCTCCCTAAAAAACCCAACCATCAAAGAATTCAACAAGTTGAGAACTCTTGCAGGCATCGATGCTGATTAATTGAAACTAGAACCACATTGAGAAGAACTAACCTCCCTACTCGGTTATAGAAGACAAATCTTCCAACTCGAATCGACTTCGCACTTTATCCATCGGAAAATGAAAAATGCGAGCCCTTAATAGGGGATTTATCGGGGTAGATCCCAGGTATTTATCAAATCCTTACACCACATTAAAGTTGAACACCAGCTTCAGTCCTTGCTCATCTTCCGTAGTGATGTTTTTGGATACCATTACCGCCGATTTTTCACGAGTTGATAATATGACGTGATGCGTCACAAAACAAATCAATGGTGTTCTTTAAATTATAAAGATTAAATCCATGGATACTTCGAGAAAAATAACACATCATCTCGCAAAGAACATATGTGAAATTTGTGGTGCACCTTGTTACCTAAATACCTTTGATATTACCCCTATCGTGTTCTAAAGCTAGCAGCACTGGTAAAACCTCCATACATAAAAGGAAGAGGTAAGGTGATAAATGGTCTCCTTGCCTTAATCCCGATCTTGGGATAAAAGGTTCCATTGGCTCACCGTTAACCAACACACTCGTACTTGACCATTGTTAAACATTACACAAATTGATGCTCATGCAAAGGAGTTCATAAAATATCGTGATGGAAACCAATCAAAAAGGGAAAAAAGGGACAACATATGAATGACAAATAATGTGTGAAAGGGAGAAATCACCCACCAAAAGGAAGAACATTATTTTAGCAAAAAAGGAAGAATATTACCCATAATATATTAACGTGAGAATGGAGAAAAGGTAGATTTAAGCTAAAAAGAAATCGAAGAGTGTATGATAACGATTTTTTACCAACTACGATAGTTAACTTTAATACCAACCATTTTAGAATAGTGATAATTAGACCTGGAAAAACTAATCCGATATGAAAATCTGACCCGAACCAACCTAAAATTTTTGGGTTTTGGACACGATTTTTGACCTGAACCCGAAAAAAATGGAACTCGAAAACCCGCAAATTAGCGGGTCAAACCCGACTCGAACCCGTTCGACCCGTTGGGTCAAGGCAAAGGATAAGGGTTTGAAGATTTCGGCTCTCTTATGTCGTTCTTCACCTCATATGGCCTTACTTAGAGTACGTATGTTCTCCTCAAATCTTGTGGCCTCGATCTCTTCTTCTCTCCCCTGTGGCTTTCGCTCTTGGCTCCATAGATGAAAATTGATGGTAATTTTTGTATTTTTCTATTTTTAAGGACAAAATGCTACTCAATATGTGTACAAAATCACTCTTGAGATTATAGAATTGGAGATATGTATTATTATGTAAATTTATTGTGTTTTGAAATTGATTTTTTGGATTTCAATCAACATTTGTGCACGGGGAATTCTCCCCGCAAGGAATCGGGGACCCGTCGCAGTCGGGGCCGAGGAGAAGATTCATCCCCTGAGCGGAAGCGGGGACGGGGACGGGGACGGGGACAGGGATGGAGCGAGATATGGGTAGCGGGGTGAAGGTGGGGAGGCCGGTCCCGGCCCCGACTCGTCCCGTTGCCATCTCTAAATGTTTCCTCATTAGGAAAGTCAAATTTCTTTGGTTGCGCTTCGGTGGTGGGTAAATCGGCCAAGAATTCGAAACAACCCTCCCGTTAATTAGCATTATTACTTATACTGAATGGGTTAGCATGTAATGTTTGAGCTTTTTGGTGGCCTAAACTAAAGCCAAGGATATTTTTCTAGGAGAGTATACTGAGTTTCATACTTCAAGAATTTCTTACTTAGGTAGTACACAACATATTCTTCTTTCTTATCCTGTTGAGCTAGCATGGCTCTCGTTGCGGTTTCTATGGTGGCGAGATATAGTAGCAATGGTTTTTCGGGTTATTGTGGGACTAGGATTGGAGGATTAGACAAGTACAATTTTACCTTCTCAAATGTTGCCTACCATTTTTCTTCGAAATAGGCTTCGCTCCGTTCTTGAGCTTCTTGAAATCGGTTCACATACCATAGTCAATTTTGATATGAAACAATTAATGTACTCGCAGACGTATTGGGAAACCTTGTACTTCCTTCTTGGTCTTTGGTGGTGACATCTCTTGAATAGCTTTGATCTTGGATGGATCAACTTTGATTCCTCTAAGATTGACTACATAGCCTAACAACTTGCTGAAAGTTACTCCAAAGGCTCATTTCTAAGGGTTAAGGCGCATGTTATACTTTCGGAGTCTCGCAAGAACTTCTTGAGGCTAGATAAGTGCCTTGTCCTATCTTTAGACTTGATGATCATGTTATTGACGTAGACCTCAGCTTGTGGAATATATAATGTAGCAAAGTCATCGCTATCCTCTTATATGTGGCCCCAATGTTTTTTAACTCAAATGACATTACTATGTAATAGCATGCCCCCATAGAGTGGTGAAGTTAGTCTTTTCCATATCCTCCTTTCCATCTTAACTTCTTTATAATCGGCATAGTCATCCATAAAGGATAGTAAGGCATGGCCTATCATATTGTCAACCAAAACATTTATGTGGGGTAAAGGAAGGTCGTCGTTGGGGTTAGCCTTATTCAAATCCATAAAGTCGACACGCATCCGAACCCCTCAATCTTTCCTCGGGATTGGTATGATGTTTGCTACCCACTCGGGATAGTGTACTACTATAATAAATCGACGTCTAATTGCTTCCGGACCTCCTCCTTTATTATTATAGCCTACTTAGGTTTTAATTAATAAATTACTATTCAAACTTTACTTAATTCATTTTAAATCGGATTTAATAAAAGTCGAAAATCTTAATAAGGGGTTCATCTCCACATTTCAAAATCATGTTCAAAACCTTAAATCATTCTTAAAGCTTTCTAAAACGCCAACCATCCATGGGGAAGCTCGGTTGGCAGAGGTCGTGGTTCCTACAGGTGGTGACTCTATTGGGGATAAATCACTTATTAAGAGGGCGAAACTTGAAAATTTAATTAGTGAATTTTAATAATGTGTTTGCATTAGACATCTCGCATTTTAGCAACCTTTGAACGTAGTTTATTATTGTTGTTAGACCATAGGACCATTTTACCCCTTGTTAACACTTCTGGTAAGAGACTCCTACTGCATCCTAGGCGGGCCCAACTAGGCTTGATTGTCAACAGAGGCGGTACCTCTTCCCTCATAGCACGCGCTCTTGGTTTACCGAGAGGTACCGAGGATTCTTGCCGTGCCCCACATGGAAGACCAAATCCTCGGACTATGAATCAGCATGTATCCTACCAATTCTAAACCTCTTTTGACCATAGATGTTTTGAGTATTAGGTGGCATCTTGTCTTCATTTGCATGCTTGAATGAGTGTAATTGTTTTGGATTTAATCTTTTGCTTGTGAGCCTTTAGGGATAAGTGAGGAGCACTGAATAATCCTTGCGTGGGTGCAAAAATAAAAATAAAATAATAAACCTTTTTGTGTCGGTCCAATTTGTGTATTCTAGCTAAAAGTCTAAAATTACCTTCCCTTCTTAGGTTGGTCCAATAATTGCATTTTTTAATTTTTCATTTAGCTAAGAAGAATAAAATTCATCTAAAATTAGGTGAGTCCAATCTTCCATTTCATTTTACATTAGCCAAAGTCAAATTTCATCTCAAATAGGTGAGTTTATTCTTTTATTAGCCAAAAATAAATTTCATCTCAAAATAGGTGAGTCCATATTTGCATTTTACAAAATCAAATTCATCTCAAATTAGATTAGTCCATTTTGCATTAGCCAAAAGTAAATTTCATCTTAAATAGGTGAGTTCAATTTTACATTAGCCAAAAGTAAATTTCATCCCAAATTAGGTGAGTCCTCATTTTCATTTTATTCTTGCATTAGCCAAAATTAAATTCATATCAATGAGGTCAACTTTTTTGTGCATTAGCTAATTTAAAATTCATCTCTAATAGGAGAGTCTTTGCTTGCACTTAACCAAATCAAATTTATCCCAATATAAGGGATTTCATTTGCATCATTGCATTTCACTTTGGTCAATTGCATTCTCTATGTGCATCCAAATAAAAAAGCATATCATTTCCTTTCATCTTAGGATCGGTCGTTCTTCGGGTCAAGTACTTAAGCCCCATCTCCTCCAAAAATTTTTCCCATGAGCCAATCCTGAGCATGTACTCTTTTGGGATACAGGACAGGTAATCCAACTCAAATTAGGAATCCTAGCACGAAGCGGTTAGGAAATAGGAAGTCTACTTCAACACCGGTACGGTTAATGCCGCTACGTACCACACCATTATATCCCACACCCTTACTTGTGACACCAGTACGTCGCCCGTAGACAAAGCACAACCTTCCTCCAAAAATGGCCAACTAGCCAGAGCAAACTCCCATTATGACCCTATTTAAGGAATCTGCTGCTAAATTAGAAGCTAAGATTGATGCTCAGGATAAGAAGATTGAGTCAATAGCAGAAACCCTCAATCTCATACGCAAAGAATGGGAGAAGAAATTAAAAGAAGGAGAATCCCACCCTGATCCCCAACCTCGACTCGATCCACGAATAGATTAGATATAGAAGATGTTATGGGAGTCATCAATGTTCAATAATTATTATCTAACCCTGAAGGGGCAATGACTCTAAAGAATGAAAACCTTAAATAAATTTGTGCATTCACTTCAATGCCTAAAGGGAAGCTACCCCCAAGTTCCACGAGACTCGAAAACCCTCACTACCATGTGAGGAGCTTTGTAGGGGCAATGACTCTAAAGAATGTATCGGAGGACACATACCATGTCATCTTTCCATGGATGTTTAGCGAAGATGTCATGAAGTGGTACAATGTCTGTTGACCCACACAAGGTCACAAATTGGAAGGATCTTTGTCACGAGTTCTTACATCAATACTCCTATAATACCGATCTACTAGTTACTCTTCGAGACTTAGAGTTGATCAAGAAAGGAGACGAAGAGAGCTTCACTAACTTCCTTACTCACTGGAGGGCAAAGACAGCCTACATGACCGATCGACGATATGAAAAAGATCGAGGTTAGAATCATTATCAAGAACCCGGAACCCACCTATTAGCAACACTTGAAGTTCTTGTCCCTTATGGACTTTAAAACACTTTGAGATGTTGGTATGCTTATAGAAGAGGAGCAGGCATCCATAGAAGCTTCAACTAGTTAAAAGATCATCCAATCAGCCCATCACTATCGGGGATGCCAATAAAGCTTGCTTTTCCCCTTTTCCATATCCATTGTATGTTTATTTCCTTTTCTTGTTTTCTAAAAACATAAAAAAACCAAACCCAAATCAGTATTCCTTTTTGAACTACGAAGGCTTGATTTACGCTATAGCGGATACGTTGGACGCCCATGAGGTCCAACGAACAAACCTAATCTTAGTCCCAATTTCCATTTCCAATTTCCCAAATTCAAAGCCACTTTGCCCTATCTAGAAGAGCGGAAATCAATCGGGAAGCAAACTATTTTCATCTAGCACTAAACCGTCGGGATCACGATCACCGTCTGCAACGAATACATTGTAATTTGAGTATCATACCTTACTTTAGGCTCTACTTTGGGGAGTGGGGGCTAAAAATGTAATTTTTGTCTTTGTCTTTTTGAATTTTTTACATCATCTTAATAAAAGAATGCATTCATTTTTTGAATGGAGTCTTGCATTCATCTCCTTTGCGAAGTCAAGCTACTAAAAATACAAAAATTAATAACAAAGCAACCTACAAGAAATTATTGAAACAAGCAGAGCATCAAGCATCGAGATCAACATCATCTTAATAAAAGAATGCATTCATTTTTTGAATGGAGTCTTGCATTCATCTCCTTTGCATAAGTCAAGCTACTAAAAATACAAAAATTAATAACAAAGCAACCTACAAGAAATTATTGAAACAAGCAGAGCATCAAGCATCGGATCAACATCAAGAAGGTCACCGACACCGCCACCTTCAAAGCGATTCCGTTGAAGCTCACCAACTGTCCAACATTCGAGAAGAGCTAGACACAAGCACCCAAGAAGAACGTGGGGGCTCATGATCGAAAGGATCATACAAATCTAAGAATATTCAGGAGAAGACAACAATCTTCTACCATACAAATGAAGGAGCTATTAGCACACAAACTAAACAACTCAAAATTTAGAATAAGGCATATAACCTCATGGAACATCATATTTTCAAGCAAGCATTCCCTAGACTTTAGGTCATCCAACGACCAAATCTAGGCAAGAATTTCTATATATGGTCAAGCATCCGTCCCTATTCGGACGAAAGTGGATAGAAATCGAGCTTCGAGACCTGCAACAGTCAAGGTTTAGACAACCTCGGTTGAGTCTCGGACCCAAGAGCGATCAAGGTTCGGACACATCCTAGTCGAGCTTCGGGCCCAACATCGGTCAAGGTTCGGACAACCCTCATCGAGATTCAGGCCCAACAGCGAGTAAAGGTTCATACACACCTCGGTCGAGCTTCGGGCCCAAGAGTGGTCAAGGTTGAGACACACATCCTACTCGAGCTTCAAGCCCAATAGCGGTAAAGGTTCAAACAACCCCCGTCGAACTTCGGGCCTAGCAGGTGGTCAAGGTTAAGACACATCATAGTCGAGCTTCGGCCCAACAGGTGGTAAAGGTTCAAACACATCGGTCGAGTCTCGGAACCAAGAGCGGTTAAGGTTCGGACATGTCTTTAGTCGAGTCTTAAACCTAGGAGCGGTCAAGGTTTAGATACACTGAAGGTTTGCTCCGGGAGAGTCCGAGTCACCCTAGAGAGGGGGTGAATAGGGTGATAGAAAATTCTTTGCGAAAATACACTCTTTTTGACGAAAAGAGGCAAAGACAGCTTACGAGTCTAAACACGGGGTCGAAAAGATTGGACTCGAAAGCAATGAATCGGAATGGGAAAAGCTTGATATAGACTAAGCATGAAATGAACTACGAATGCCGACTATGCAAACAATAGAATAGATAACCACAAGTCAGATTTTGAGTGAGAAACGGCGGAATACTGGTATATTCAAAATGCGATTAGTCCGAGTGGGAGTGGACTCGGAATAAAGAACCGGTTTTCGAGTCGCTAACCGAAAAGCGATAAAAGAGATAAGTGAGGGCCGAAACACTTAGAGAAAATACTATTTTACTCAAGTAAGTTTCCAAGACATAGAGAATGCCTTGGAATCAAAACTCTATATGTATAGAAACGTTAGACCCGATTCCTTTTGCATGACTCGGAAGGATATTGAGCGATGTCCGAGTCTTCAATCTCCCCTTTTTGATGAAAGGCATTCCAAACTCAAACAGAAACTTTGTTAGAGGAAAATAGATTGATTCTAAGTAGTTTGCTCATGAGTAATGTATATTGAATAAATCGGAGCAATATATAATATATCGAGCAAAATAAAATAAAGTATGCTTTAACATTAACTCGAAAAAATAGAGAACTCGAAATTAATAATGAAATGCATCACTTCATTTAAAAGAAATTACAAGGGAGGAAAAAAAAACTCCCCTAAACAAGACAACCAGTTTCGACTACATTTCTCCCCCTTGCCTTTCAGCAAAAACAAAGTAACAAAAGAAGGGACAAAAGTACAAGGAATACACATTAGTTGTCCGGACAAAAAGAAAATTTGAAAGAAGAAAATGCTGGAGACACCGAGGAATTGTGACTCAGTACATGGCTCCAACTAGGGAGGAGGGATTTCGAGTGGAGGCGGAGGTGCGCCGGCGCTGATACGATCTTGACGATGTGCTTGAGCGCGGCGAAGGGAGAACTGGAATTGTTCTCGGGGGCTCGGCTCTAAGTGGTCGACCCGGAGAGAGTGGATCGAGGGTTCTTCCCTTGGGACCTCAGGGGTTGGAGGGGTCTGCTCGGCCGACTCGCTGGAGGAGCGAGGTCTTCGACCCACTCGGATCGCTGTCCGAGCCGAGTACGGCGATTTGAGCTTGGGGAGGAGGCTGACCCTCGGCGGTTGCCACGGCTTCTTCTTCCCTTTGCCGGAAGGGCCTGCCTCAGCTGCGGGTTCCTCAGGCATCCTCTGCTGCATCTGCGGCTTCTTCCTCTTCTTCCTCGGCTTCCTCGCTGTCCGAGGAGGTCGGGCTCGGGCTCGAAGACTCCTCGGACGCGTCCGAGTCATCCCGGTCCAAAGCGGCCTTGGACCGTCTCTCTCGAGGAGCTCGGCCAGCTCCTTCTGCTCCTTAACCAGCTCTCTCATCTCAAGAACGAGAGAGTGCTGCTCTCGGATTTGGGACCGACCGGTTTTTGGTTGATGGTCGGACCACGAAGAACGGACTTGAAAGCCCCGAGCATGTCTCTAAGTTCGGAAGACACGAGGCTGATCTTGTCCATGAAAGCAGAGGACAAGAGGGCGAGAGAGATCTAGAAGCACCTGAGGTGGAGGCACCACCAGGTGAAGAGGGAAGAGGGAGAGGGGTTGATTTCCGAGTCCGAGGTGGAGAAGGAGGCCTCGGCTCCGAGTTGTGAACCCGGACACCGGGGTTAGTTTCCTGGCATCCGTACCCCGGAGTTCCTTCTTGCCGACCACAATGGCCGCCTCGGACACCACGTTAGGGTCGGAGGGAAGAGGAACTTGAAATTGTTTGAAGACAAGGGTGAGAAGAGCACCGAAAGGAAGGGAGGTGTTCGGTGTTCTTCTTGGTTTGAAGTTGAGCTGGTACAGCGGCCATCCGCTCCAATGATGGAAGGGAAGAGGTCGACTTCGTATCCCTCCGGGATATCGAAGAAGGCTTTGAGGTGCTTGGAGTTGGGGTTCTCCTTGCTGGAATGCTTGTGAGAAGAAGGTTCTCATCAGTAGAAAGCATAGAAGCCTAGCTTCGACTTCAACCGAGTCACGGAAAAGTTCTTTCTAGACCCAGGGAATTCTTTTACGTACTTTTCAAAGAAGTCGTCGGCGACTTCGATGAAAGGAATAGGGTTGCTTGTTCAAGAAAAGAGAAGAAACTTTGAACAGTCGGTGAAGGAGGGAGGTGTTGATACAAACAGTAATGTTACGAACCCGAGAGGTTAGAACATTTTCGAGTGGGTGAGATGAGTATAAAACTCGAAACGAGTTTAGGATAAATGAACTCGCTGAAACACAAGAAAGGGTAGACTCAGGTGGTTTGGATGTTGGACAACCAGGGAGAATTTGGTTGTTGGGAAGAATTTGTCGTCCAGATGCAAGGTGCTTGGGTGACAACGAGGTTTAGAGGGGTTGAGCTTTTTGGCTTGTTGGTGTGGGGCTTTTTGGAGGATGAAGAAACCCGGAAGTCGGGATGGTTTCCTCTTTTAGGCATGGTGAGAGTTGAAGAGAAAAGATGAAACTTTTCGAATGAAAAAGAGGAGGTGTAGAAGAGAAGATAACGAAAATGGTAGAAGAAAAGAGATGAGAGCAGTCGAAACTTACGAGAGAGTGAGAGAGAGCTTCTTCGATGTTTGCGGACGATCAAAAGTCGCTGTTCACGTAGAAAACTTCCACGAGAAGATTTTCATTTGAGAGGGAAGGAGTTTTAGAATATCGAGATAAAGATGGATAGTCGTTATTTATAGAGAATAAGCGCGCTGTTCACTATCCGTTAAGTAACTCCGTTCGACTCGGCTCTGTCCATCGGTCATTAATGCCGGTGGGACGGTTCTTCTTCAACGGTTGAGATATCAACGGTTTGAAATCTACGGTTATGATCCGATCGCAGTGCTCGAGAAAGAGAGAGAAAAGATTTTGAAATTATAATCCGAAACTCTCCACTGTTCTAGAGATAGCTTCAGAAAATTTGATGTCAAAATTTCTCTACGTTTGAGTTTGACTCGAAAGTTTTCCGAGTGACTCGAAACACGAAATAACTATCAGCCCAGTATCACGGAATCAAGCTGAACTAATGGTTATTAACAACGAGAGCACATAGCACGAAATATGCAATAATCATAACACGAACTAAGCATTTAACATACCAAGCTCATTTCGAATAAAGCAAAATTGATCTTCACCAAGAGGCTTAGTAAAGATATCAGCTAATTGAAGATTAATAGGAATGAACTCAAGTGCAATATCACCCTTTTCGAGTGATCGCGTAAGAAGTGATACCGACCTCAATATGCTTTGTTTTTGAGTGCTTGGACAACATTCTTAGTGATACCGATTGCGCTTTGATTGTCACACTTGATTGGAACCGAGTTGAGAAATAGTCCAAGATCCTTCAAGTGTTGTTTTATCCAAAGGATCCGAGCGCAACAAGCTCCAGCGGCAATGTATTCAGCTTCCACGGTTGATAGAGCTACCGAGTTTTGTTTCTTTGAGTGCCGGGATATTAAGGATTGACCCAGAAATTGGCAAGCTCCGGATGTGCTCTTTCGATCAACTTTGTATCCTACGTAGTCTGCGTCCGAGTACCCAGTCGAGTCGGTTCGAGTTTACGGAATACCACATTCCTAGATTACGAGTGCCTGCAAGATATCCGAATATTCTCTTCACCGTAGTGAAATGTGATTCTTTTGGATTAGCTTGAAATCGTGCGCATAAGCAAACACTAAACATTATATCCGGCTTGCTTGAAGTAAGATATAACAGTGATCCAATCATACCTCGATAGAGTTTCGATCTACTTGCTTTACCTTTCTCATCCGAGTCGAGCTTTATCGCTGCTTGCTCATGGGGGTAGATGCGTGCTTTGCATCTTGAAGTTTATATTTCTTCAGCAGTTCCTTGGTGTATTTTGATTGATGAACAAAGATTCCATCTTTGTCTTGTTTGATTTGCAACCCAAGGAAGAAATTGAGTTCTCCCATCATACTCATTTGGAACTCTTGACTCATCAACTCGAGAAAATTCTCGGCACGTAAATTCATTAGTAGCACCGAAAATAATCGGGAGTAAATTTGAATGCTTTACCGGTTCTTTGATTCACCAGGTTTGTGAGCTGAATTGCTTGATCTTCGAAGCTTGTTCCGAGTGATCCTCTTCATTGACTTGTTCGTTCGAGCGACCTCTTGAGCTGTCTCATTCCGAGCTTCCTTGTTCCGAGTGGTCTCAATCTCGAGTCTTAGTAGGCTTATCTTCGTCATCATCCTTTCGAGCTTCGGTTCGAGTATGAAGACTCACTTGGTTTCTCCTGTTCAAGCTCATCAAACACTACGTGGATACTTTCTTCCACTTTGTTAGTTCGCTTGTTGAAGATACGATAAGCTTTGCTATGAGAGGAGTAACGTAGAAAAATACGTTCGTCCGACCGAGCATCAAACTTGGTCAGATGATCCTTACCATTGTTGTGGACAAAGCACTTACATCCGAAAGGTCTGAAATAGGAAATATTTGGCTTCTTCCCTTTGTAGAGCTCATAAGGTGCTTTCTTCGAATGGGTCCGATGAGGCATCGATTGAGAGTGTAGTTTGCTTGTGTTTATCGCCTCGCCCGGAAATAGTAAGGCAAGTTGTGTTCAATCATCATTGTCCTTGCTATTTCTTCAAGGGTTCTGTTCTGTCTCCGAACTACTCCATTCTACTGAGGAGTTCGGGTGCTGAGAAGTTGTGAGAGATTCCATTCTTGTCACAAAACTCGAGAATTCCGAGTAATCGAACTCCCTTCCATGGTCGGTTTGAATCTTTTGAATCCGAGTCCGAGACTCAACTTGAATCTTTCTACAGAGCTTGCTGAACTCCTTGAAGGCTTCATTCTTATGCTTGAGAAAACATACCCGGGTAAATCTTGAAAAATCATCAATAATAACAAGTATGTAAGATTTACCTCCGAGACTCTTCACGAGAATTTCACCACATAGGTCCATATGCAGTAGTTCAAGCACGTTGGATGTGGAAACTGTCTTCGAGAGATTTAAATGAAGATCTGACTTGTTTCCTCTCGGTGCATGCTTCACATACTATGTCCTTCTCAAATGCACAGTTAGGTAATCCTCTAACCGGACTATGAGATGCAAGCTTTTTGATAGTATGCATGCTAATATGACCTAATCTACGGTGCCAAGTCCAAGAATCATCATGAAGAGATGCTTTTAAACAAGATAAGTTCGACTTGGGTCGAAAGAGGGATGATGTAGGTATTACCTGATCTCTTACCCGAGAGCTTTACCTCTTTGGTGGTCTCATCCGTGATGTAGCATTTGGCTTGAGTGAATCTTACCTCTTGACCTTTGTCACATAGCTGGGAGATGCTAAGTAGATTGTACTTTAGTCCTTTCACAAGGGAGACTGGGCTCACCGGATTGCTTCCATTTCCAATCTTCCCAATGCCCACTATCTTGCCTTTGCTTGTCATCACCAAAAGTCACCTTTCCTCCTTTATATGACTCCAGCTCGGAAAAGAGTCCTTGGTCACCCGACATGTGTCGAGAACATCCACCTGTCCGAGTACCATTGTCCTTTGATCTTTTCGAGTGACCTGCAAAACAGAGAGAATCTAACCCTTCTCACTTCCTCTAACGAACCCGAGTAACATTCCTTACTGTGGTCCTTTTCGAGGAAGAAGGTGCTTCGGAACCCAGATTTGAATGACTTTGGGTTTAGTCCGATTCCGAGTCTTCATCTTAGAGAACTGAGTCCGTGTCTCTTTCCTTTTAAAAACCTTTCTTTTTAAAACAGGAGAAAATGGTTTCTTTTTGTAAATAGGTCTGGGTTTAGTCCTCCTTTAATTTCTGTGAATGGGACCATGCTCAGCCTTTTTGAACTTAATAGTTCCGGAATCCTTTTTGAACAATTCCGAGTAAGAATTAGATTCTTCCTCTTTGTTGAAACCAAGACCTTCTTTTCTAAAAGAGACACATTGTGATCCTAAGAGCATATCAAGGTTCTTCGACCTTGAGTAAACTTTAAAACCAGATCTTGAGACTCGGTGAGCTTCGTTTCGATTGCTCATTTTCTTTCCTGAGTAACTCGGACTCAGTCTCATTAGCTTGAGCACTTGTCTTGAGTTCTCTCGAGTGTGAGCCTCGGCTTTTCTAATTCGTTTTTCAAAGAAGTGCTCTCGGAGGAGATTGACTCAAGTTGTTCTTTGAAATGGGAAGAATCAGAATTGGACTTTTCTTCCAAAGTAAAAATGTATTTAGCTAAATCAACTTTGGAGAATTTGAGGAAGTAGTTTATTACCTCTTGAGGATCGGTTTCCTCATTGTGCGAGTCCGTGTCCGAGTCCGACTCTCTTTCGACTTCTAAGTCGGTGATTGCCATCGGACACTTTGAGTCATCCGAGTCCTCGTCGTCTTCCGATGAGTCCTCATTACTCCATGTTGCCATCATGGCCTTTTTCTTCTTTCTGTCCCGTCCCTTTTCTATTTTGGACGAGTCCTTGACTATGTGGTCTTTGCTGCCACATTCAAAACATCCGGAATTCTTAGACAAAGATAACTTTAAAGGAGAAGAAAACTTACCTTTTCTATCTCTCTTGTCTTTCTTGTAGAATTCTTCTTTTGGTCTTTTGTCCCATCTTTTATGCTTCATCATTCTCTTGAAGCCTCTTGCAATGAGTGCCATGGGATCATCTTCGAGTCGGAGGAGCTCGGACTTGCTTCTTTGGATTCCGAGGCTTTAAGCGCAATGTTCCTTTTGGAAGTACCCTCAGCATCTTCTTCTTCCGGATGTATCTCATGAGTCGAAGCTTTCCGATGAGCTCGTCGGCTTCAAGAGTGAGAGGTTGGGGGCCTCTTCTATGGCGAGTCACTTTAGGACCCCATCGTCTCTTGGGTAGGCTTCGAGAATTTTTCGGCACATTTCTTCATGGGAGATTTTCTTTCCCGGAGATTTGAGATTGTTGGTGATCTCGGTGAAGCGAATGAACATCCGAGTAATGTTCTCCTTTGGCTCCATTTTGAAAAGCTCATATTTGTGAAGATACTAAGCTGATCTTCGCTTGTCTCACCCGACTTGTACCTTCGTAGGTGTTGACCAAGGTATGCCACACCTCTTTAGCAGAGTCACGAGCGGAGACTCGATTGTACTCTTCCGAGCTTATGGCACACATGAGGATGTTCATGGCTTTGAAGTTCTTTCGAACTTCTCGCTTCTGCTGGTGTGAACTCGGCCTTTGTCTTGGGAAGGATTCCGAATTCATCTGTCTTCATTGGAATGTAATTTCCTTGTTGTATGATTTCCCATACTTCTTCATCATGATCCATGAGGAAACATTCCATAAGCTTCTTCCAGTGACCAAAGTTTGAACCTTTGAATTTTGGTGGCCTGTTGGAAGATCTTTCTTCGTCGAACTCTCCGGTGTTACGAGCCATCCGATCTTTAAACCTTTGGATTGTTAAATCCTTTCCGAAAGGCTAGGCTCGATACCAATTGAAGGTTTGCTCGGGGAGAGTCCGAGTCACCCTAGAGGGGGTGAATAGGGTGATAGAAAATTCTTTGCGAAAATACACTCTTTTTGACGGAAAAGAGGCAAAGACAGTTTCGAGTCTAAACATGGGGTCGAAAAGATTGGACTCGAAAGCAATGAATCGGAATGGAAATAGCTTGATATAGACTAAGCATGAAATGAACTACAAATGCCGACTATGCAAACAATAGAATGGATAACCACAAGTCGATTCTCGAGTGAGAAACGGCGGAATACTGGTATATTCAAAATGCGATTAGTCCGAGTGGGAGTGGACTCGGAATAAAGAACCGGTTTTCGAGTCGCTAACCGAAAAGCGATAAAAGAGATAAGTGAGGGCCGAAACACTTAGAGAAAATACTATTTTACTTAAGTAAGTTTCTAAGACACGAGAGAATGCCTTGGAATCAAAACTCTATATGTATAGAAACGTTAGACCTGATTCCTTTTGCATGACTCGAAGGATATTGAGCGAGTGTCTCGAGTCTTCATACACCTCGGCCGAGTCTCGAGCCCAACCGTGATCAAGGTTCGGACATCCCTCCATCGAAATTCAGGCCCAACCATGGTCAAGTTTTGGACATCCCTCCATTGAACTTCCGGCCCAATAATGGTCAAGGTTCGGACGTCACGCCAAGACTTCGAGACCACTTCATGGCCAAGTCAAGGAACCACATTTGAAACATGATCTTGCTACGGACCATCTTCGAGTAACACTTGAAACTATTTACATTCGATTATTAGCTAACAAAACTGTTAGTGCAGAAAATTTCAGCCAAGCTTGAGACCAAGAACGGTCAAGTTTAGGCCCCTCATCCGAGCTTCAGGACATTAATCAAGCCAAGCTTAGGATACTTCGCCGAACTTTAGATCTAAGAAGCCGTAAAGTTCAGGCACCCTGCTGGACTTCGGACTTCCCGAGTCAAGTTCAAGCACCTCGCCAAGCTTCGGACTAACTACACAGTCAAGTTTAGGCACACCAATATGAGCTTCGGGTTAGCAACCAAGTTCATGAATTAACAACCAGGACTTCGGACTTCGCTAATCAAAGTCCAGGCCCCCGTCGAGTTCAAGTCAAAAATACCTAATTTCGGATGCATGTATTCAATCGATTCGAAGTAACGTCAATTCCGGTAAGTACCTTTTAGTGTCTACTTTGACCATCGTCTTTTAGACTCTGGTCAAAGTGGGGGCTAATCGTAGACACCTAAAAAGTGTCACACCTTTTCTATTTTATTTATTTGTTAGCACGATGATGAAATCCCAAGTTCCGATTCAGATTTGTATCACGATCGAATTTGATTGGTGTGTCGAAAGCCGTAAACCTCAAAGAACCCCTAGCACCAAATAAATAGCCTCTTGCCTTAGGTCGGTAAAAAATCCCTTTTCTTTTGGACAATCGAAGCCCGGGCCCAGCCTCGAGAGACAACGGAAGACCAGGTGCTGCATACAGAAATTCCAGGCTAAGAATTCCGCATTTTATTTTTCTCGTCCAACTAGACACGGAGCTGAAGACCTCAAGATGACATTAAGTGCTGCATTTTACTCCAAGACAAGTCCGCCCGAGACTAGGAGCACACCTTCCCTCAAAACGGCACCGTATGGCCTCGCGCCCCTACCAAGTATATTTTACCTCAAAACATTGTACTTTGGCCTCAAGACTCCTTGGGCAAGCATAGAAGGGCATAAAACCCTAGAAAACCCCCATGGTCGGTCCCCCTACCCGGCTTTATCCCAGCTTTATTCGGTTCAATATTCACATTATCCTAGCCCGATTTTTTACCTTACTTTCAATGGCTCAGCGAGAGCTAAACTTAGGTCATTCCTCAACCTAAACTCTCCCTATAAATAGAGAGCTTAGGCTCTTATTTCAGCAATGGCTTATCCCTTAGCGTCACGCTGTTGAAACTCGTCGAAGAGCTACTCGAATACTCTCTTTTGTATTCTAATCTCTTGGTCTCTTTTTAGCCTACACATATTTTACTCCCTATTCAAACCACATCCGAACCCGAGAACTCCATCATTCACCTTTCTACCTACCTATCTACACACAAAATTCATCAAAAGCCCCTTCAATTAACCACCGTCGCATCACCGGATATAGATCCGAGAACCGGATCGGCAATCGAGACAACCCGAGGGTACTAATTTGGTCTTCACAATGGTTTACTTATTTATTTTATGTTTTTATCCTTTTCAGTATTGTAGAGAAATTGTATCGTTTTTAATTTCTCCTCACCCGATGTAATTCTTTTAATTTTTCGCTTCGCTTTCATTTATTGCTTTGCTTTTTTTTTCTTCATTGCTTCTATTATGTTGTGGTTGCTTTAATTTTCATTTAGCATGTTGTTTTCTTATGTTTAGTACGTTATTCCGATTCACTACTCAAACTAGTAATGACCGTCTTCGGATGGGTAGAGCAGAAGGGTGTATCCTTACGTTTCGTACCCTCGCCCCGAATCCGATTCTCGATTTAAAGAAGTATGGAGTCATTTTAACCTTTTTCGCTCTTAATTTCTCCCATACTTTATTTTGTTTTTGTTAGTTTTTCTTTCCTAAAAAGTGAATGACAACTCCCTTTTGATTTATTTCTACTAGATCCGTAGCTAGGCCGGAGGCCAAGGCTGATTGTCTCAGCCTTGGTCTCTGACCGGTGCTGTAGCAACCACGGCCGATGGGACCCACCCGAGACTCGACCGAGCTTCCCCACGAATTGTTGGCATTTTAGAAAGCTTAAAGAATGATTTAGGATTTTGAAGATGGTTTTGAAATGTGGGGATGAACCTCTTATTAAGGTTTCCGAATTTTATTAAATCAAGTTAAAGATGAATTAAATCAAGTTAAAGATGAAGTGGGGAAAATCCCCACCCCGATGGGGATGGGGCCGGGACGGCGGGGGTGTGGGTTTGAATTCCCAACGGGGACGGGGCCAAATTTTATCCCCATCCCCGCCCCATTTCCCCGTTGTTAAAAAAAAAAATTCAGCTCAAGCCTATTTGAGTATTTTAGGGGCTTTCCAAACCCTACATATAAAAGCAAGGCATCATTATTGTCCACCCACCCTGTTAGATTCGTTTGCCTCTCTCTCTCTCTCTCTCTCCTCCCTTTCTTGTTGAAGCCACAGAAACCTTCCTCCATGGATGGGAAATCTCTCTCTTCTCCATCTTTCTCAAGCTTTCATGTACTTGAAACTCGTACTTTCCGATCTAGCGGAAGCTTTAGCCATCAACAACCACCACCGCTTTGCTGGCAGCTGAAATATCATTACTTTGGGTTTTTCTTCGCCATTGTAGCTCCTCGCTCACCACCATGGAAATGGGTATTGAGTCTCTTGCTACTTAACAAAGGCTATTTAGATTTACTCCGTCAAATCTTGTTATTTATTTATTTATTTTGATAGAACAAATCTTATTTTTTTTGTTATCTTAATCTGGATTATACCAATTGAAGGGAAATTTTGATATTTGTGATTAAATTCAATATGTTGAAGTAGAAAATTAGAGATTTGGGCCCTTTTCTTTTGAGTTTTTTTAATTGTGAATTTAGCATGAAGACTCGGGTATAAGTTTCTATCTCTTAGGTTTTGATTCAAAGTCATTATAAGCTTTATAGAAACTCATATATAAGTTTTCATTATGTTATGATCGACTCGAAAGCGCTTTACTCGCATAATCTCTTGCTCATGTTTCGACTCGCTCAGTCATCACTTAGAACCATCACATTCTCAAATAATTTCTCTAACACATTTATTCCGAGCATTGACTTTGTATTTTAAGGCAAAATGAATTACAACGTTAATTATTTATTCCAAGTCAGTTTATATCTTGGAGAATTATTTGATTGTATCAAGTTCAAGTTTCTTGATAATTTAATATCTAACCCGATTGCGTTTAATATTGACTCTAGATGGAATCTGAACCTATTCTCGTATTAGACTTAGAAAATTCCATTTTTTAGGCATACAACAGCTTAAGCTCTTAATTACTTTGATTTAATTATTATCTCGTGCCTAATCTTGGACCAAAGTATTTTTATACTTTGAGAACCAATGTCGTCTACTTTTGTAGGTTATTCAAACGAGGCTAATCTATTTGTTGAATTTCAAAAGCAACCGTCTTCTAGCCGTTAAACACCAAAGAAACAAGCTTTAACTACTTCGGACATGGCTCAAACACTATGTCGGGGTTGTTTGTTTCCAAAACTGGAAAACTCCAACTCTAGGCCTAACGGTTGTTTTCACCTTAGTTTTTAATCACCACCATGTGATTGGGCAATCTTTTGGAGTCAAGAGCCATTACACAACGTTCACATCCCAATCGATCTTTTCCGAGTGACTCGTAACAGTACGTTATAATGGCTAGTGAAGATTTCAATCCAGAACCAAGACTCAACGGTCACTCTGCCTGGTTGAGTATAAATAGAAGCCACTCCATAAGACTTGAAGATTGCTAGAACCGAACTTATTGTTGAACTAATTATTGTTCTCATTCTTACTCAATCTTCTACTTACAGCTCCAACTCAGTATTTAATATTCTCTAAGTTATAAAGAAAGTCTTGTAATCAGTTACATACTTCTCTTACTTTCTTAGTAAGTCCATTGACCGAGCTGTAAGGGTTAACTCAGCTCAATTGTCGTTGATTGTAAAGGTTATCTCAGTCAGAAGTACTAGATTAGATAAGGGAACTTCTAAGTCTAGGAAAACTTTGTAAGGAATTGTATAAGGGAACAATTCTGGTTAAGTCGAGTCTTGTGTATTTTATGGATTCAAAACACTGGATTCGACTTGGTGCTTAGATTAGCACTATCCATGGTCTTATGCCCCAGGAGGGTTTCCACGTATATCCGTGTATTTATCTTCCTAAGTCCAATCTAGACTCGTAATTTGTTTTATCGAAGTGTTTGTGCAAAAAGTGTCTATATTTCCTCATCACCCTATTCATCCCCTCTAGGGTGACTTAAATTCTCCAAAAGCAAACCTTCAATTGGTATCGAGCTTAGCCTTTCAAGAGGATCTCACCATCCAAAGGTTTAAAGATTAGATGGCTTAGAACAATGGAGTGTTTGATGAAGGAAGATCATCCACCGGACCACCAAAGTTCAAAGGGTCAAACTTTACCCATTGGAAGAAGATGACGGAATGCTTCTTGATGGATAACGATGAAGAAGATTGGGACATCATCTAAGGAGGCAACTACATCCCAATGAAGACGGAGAGTGGAGCTATTGTGCCTAAAGCCAAATCTGAGTTCACCACTAAAGAGAATAATAAGTTCGAAAGAACTTCAAAGCTATGAACACACCGATATGTGCCATTAGCACAAAAGAATACAACAGAGTCTCAGCCTATGACACAACCAAAGAGGTGTGGGACACCCTTGTCAACACCTACGAAGGAACAAGTCAAGTGAAGCGAGGCAAATATAAGTCAATATCATCATAAATACAAGTTGTTCAAGATGGAGCAGAAGAGAACATCACTCGGATGTATGTTCGGTTCATAGAGATTACTAACAATCTCAAATCTCCGGGAGAAAGATCTTTCATGAGGAAATGTCCAGAAAAATTCTAAGAAGTCTACCAAAGACAAAGTGGGGTCCCAAGGTGACAGCCATCGAAGAACCTCGTAACCTCTCTCAACTAAGGCCATACGAGCTTATTGGGAAGTTACTCACTCATGAAATTCTTCCGGAAGAAGAGGATGCCTAGGTCAGCACCAGAAAAACATTACGCTGAAGGCCTCAAAAATAGACGTGAAAGTTTGAGCTCTTCGTAATCAAAAGAGGATCTTATGACATTCATTACCCGCGGCTTCAAGAGAAAGATAAAGTACAAAAAGTGGGAAAAGAGGTCAAAGGAAGAGTTGTACAAGAAAGATAAGAAGGACAAAAAGGTAAATTCTCATCCTTTTCAAAGTTATCTTTAACTAAGAGCTCTGGTTGCTTTGAATGTGGCAACAAGGAGCGCATAGTCAAAGATTGTCCCAAAAGAAAGAAGGACAGAAAGAAGAAGGCTATGATGGCTACCTGGAGTGATGATGACTCATCCGAAAAAGATGATTCCGATGACTTAAAGTGTCTTATGGCACCGACAAACTCGGAAGCTGAATCTAAGTTAGACAATGAGAGCTCGGATATTGAGGAGGTAATTGAATACTTTCGAAATTCTCCAAAGTTGATTTAGCCGGATATATTTATACTTTGGAAGAAAAGTCTAATTCGACTCTTCACATTTCAAAGAAAAACTTGAGTCTCTTACTCGCTGAGAGCAATGTTTTGAAAAATGAGTTAGAAAACCCGAGACAAAATATGAAGGTACTTAACACCGAGTGCTAAAGAAAATAAGACCGAATCTGAGTCACTCGGAACATAGAATGAGCAACCGAAAGGGTAGCTTAATGAGTCTCAAGAGCTTGCTTTGAAACTCACTCAAGGTCAGAAAACCCTTCATCTTTTACTTGGCTCTCGGTATGTCTCATTCAGGAAAGAAGGACTTGGATTTCGAATTGTGATTGATCGCTGCAATATAAGCCGATAAACCACAAAGAACCCCAGGCACCATTTAAATAGCCTTTTGTCTTGGGTCGGTCCACAAAACCTCTTTTCTTTCGACCGTCCAAGAGCCAGGCTGAGCCTTTAGAGATTGTGGAGTCTCGTGATGTATGGCGGGAGAATCCAAGTGCACAATACCGTGTTCTACTTTCGTTCAAGTCATACATGGAGCTAAAGACACGAAGACGACGTTAAAGCATGGCATTTCATGATTAAGAGCATCAAAGTGCTATGTTTTAGAAGCTTGGTGGAACGCTACGTTTTGAGCTTGGACAGTCCTCGGAGGCACAACTAAGGCACGAAACCCTAGAAGGCTCCGGTTGGCCGCGCCCGCCTTCCCATTTTAACCGGTTTTATCCGATTTTATCTCTTTTTGATCCGGTCTTATCTCGTAAGAAATGGTCCGGTTTTCTTTCAACTGTTTGGACGGTTGAATGGAGGCAAACCCTAGGTCATTATGACCTAGATCGTCTCCTATAAATAGAGACGTATGGATCTCATTCCCATACAGACTTCCTGCCCGAGCATCACACTCGCTGAAAGTTAACCAAAATACTCTCATCCAAACGTTACTCTACCAAAATTTATATTAAATATTCATCTTTTGTACTTACTACCGTTGAATCTATGCAAAGAGTTAAAGAATATTTGATTATTCTTATCTCTCGGGCACT
This sequence comes from Talinum fruticosum, assembly GCA_021018815.1. Taxonomy (NCBI): domain Eukaryota; kingdom Viridiplantae; phylum Streptophyta; class Magnoliopsida; order Caryophyllales; family Talinaceae; genus Talinum; species Talinum fruticosum. Next base: position 3,561,153 of record JAITYX010000010.1, on the reverse strand, counting down.
CTTTCAACCGATCATTACCATATCCCGGACATAATTTACAAAACTAGCCCTTTTCTTCGACTTGTCACCATTGCATCGAGAAATCCGGTGAGGAGATCCGGATCAACAAGGTGGGACAACCCGAGGGCCATATTTTAGCCTTCGAACGATTACATTTATTATTGTTTTATTCACTTTACGTATTGTGGTTTAAGAGTTGTAACTGCTTTAATTTCCTCCCGACCGATGTAATCCTTTATTTCTTGCTTTTCTTTCTTTTATCGCTTTCCTTTACCGTTTGCCTAGATATGTTTTGGTTGCTTTAATTTTTCTTTGCATGTTGTTGTATGCTTGCTTTCATACATCTTTATTAGCACACTCCTCAAACAAGTAATGGCCGTCTTCGGACGGGCGTAATGCAAGGGTTTGTCCTACATTTCATACCCTCGCCCCGAATCCGATTTTCGGTTCAGGATCGATGGAGTCATCTTTGAACCTCTTTCAGTCTTAGTTTTCCCATACTGAAATTGGATAGGAAAATTTTATTTTTGTTAGTTTTTCTTCGTTAAAAACCGACTAGCGACTCCCTTGTTTCATGTTTATTTCGGCATAAATTCACATCTCGGTGTTTTTGGTTGCAGGAAAAAATGGCATCGGGATCTGGATCTGCCCACGTGGCAAAGACCGAGGCTGGTTTCACCGGTTGCGACCTCCGGCCGATGCCCGCCTTCTCTTGATGCTGGCTACGGCCAGCGCCATGGGGTGGCGGTGGTGGCTTTGTCCGGATTGGTGTTTTCACACCAATCTATCCCTAAAGCCCCACCGCGAGAACCAACACCCTAATGTTATTTAGTCCTTAATTAGAAAATAAGATATTGAGAATTCTAAAAATAATTTCTAAAATAAAATGATTAATAAAATCGCCAATCAAATTTGATTTAATTCATTTCAACTTGATTTAATAAAACTCGGGAAATCTTAATAAAAGGTTCATCCCCACATTCTAATATCGACTTTCAAAAACTATCTTCAAAATCAAATTTTAAAAAGAGAGACTCAACACAAGTGGTTCCTACTGTGGCGACTCCACCGGGGAAAAACTTTTTATTAAGAGGGCGAAACTTGAAAATTTGAGTAGTGTGTTTTTGATAATGTGTTTGCATTATGCATCCCGCATTTAGCAACGTCTCGAATTAGTTTAAATATTGTTTTGAACCATTAGGAAAACTTGATTGTACCCACTGGTTAAACCTTTCTGGAGAGAGGCTCCCATCTGTTTCCTTGGCGGGCCCAACTAGGCTTGATTTGCGAAGGAGATGGACCTCCTCCCGCATAGCACGCACTCTTGGGGTAAACCCTTTGGTTCACCGAGAGGCACCTGAAATTCTGGTTGATATCCCGAATCCATGAAACCCATGGGGGACCAAATTCGGACAACGTGTCACCATGTATCCAAACTCTTGAACTCTTGGGCCATAGAATTTTTGAAGTTCTAGGTTTTCCCTTTGACTTCATTTGCATGCTTGAATGAGTGTGTTTATTTTAGATTTAATCTGCTTGTGAGCCTTTAGGAATAGGTGAAGAATGCTTGATTTTGACCCTTACATGGGTGAGAATAAAACACTTTAATAAATTTCTTAGAATCGGTCCATTATGTGCATTTAGACAAAAGTAAAAAGCCTTTTTTCCCCTAAATAAGGTCGGTCCATTGTTTGCACTTTTGTGTGTCATCTCAAAATTATCTTTCTAATAGCTTAAGTAGTTGCTATTTGTGAAATGGTCTTACCGGCAGCTCCCTTTTCTTTTTGTTTAGTCCTTTTCTTTTGCATTATCACATTTCATTTTGCATCATCTCATATTAGGTGAGTCCATTTGCATTAGCCAAATAAAATCATCTCATTAGGTGAGTCCATTCACATTAGCCAAATAAAATCATCTCATTAGGTAAGTCCATTCGCATTAGCCGAATAAAATCATCTCATTAGGCAAGTCCATTATATGAGTCCATTTGCATTAGCCAAATAAAATCATCTCATTAGATGAGCTTATTTGCATTAGCAAAATAAAATCATTACATATTAGGATGGATAAGTCCATCATTCTCATTTTGCATTTAGTCCTAAGTTCATATCATATAGGAAGGCACATTATCATATACGAAGCATTTTATTAAGAATCATTTATCATATCATCATTACATTCTTTATGTGCATCCAAATAAAAAGCATCCTTGGTCTCCTCGAGTCTTGCGCTTGAGCCCCTTCCTCCTAAAAGTGGTCTTCTCTCACATGGTCCTAAACCTCATCCTTTGGGCTGCAGAATAGGGAAGTTTATGACAATTGAGTATCAACGGAATCCGAGCTCTAAAAGATTAAAACATCTAGCCAAGGATCATTTCTTTCTACTCGCAGTCTACACTAGTGCGATAAGCTTCAGTGCATACTAGAGCATCACAATCCACTCCTTGTTCTAAGGCAGTACCTAAAAAGAGTTTCCTTTCAATGGATCCTAATCCCGACAAGTGTCTTAGTCTCAGTATGCTTAATGAGAACATAGCTAAAGTGGAAACCAAGTTGAATGATCGGGAGGAACATATATCCTCCATATCAAGAGATCTTAAGACCATCATAAGGGCTATGGACGCTAGTTAGAGAGATAAAGAGGCTGAACGTAGGAGAAGGGAAGAGGTCGAAAAAGCCGAGCGTGTCTAAAGGGAAATGGCTATCGTTATACCACCTCCACCCATCCAATCTTCTCCAGATAATCCTAAACCTGAATCTCCCGAGCCTGAATCCAAAACTCGGTCTGTTTCCCGCATAGATCAAATAGAACGGATGCTTGAGGAGTAATCCATGTTTAGTAATAATTATTTTGATCATAAGGGATTCACTTCAATTCATAAGGGTAAACTACCTCCTAAGTTTACCATGCCCGATATTAAGTTTAAGGGTTCCGAGAATCCCCATCATCATGTACGCAACTTCTTGGGAGTAATGACTCTTAAGAACATTCCTAAAGATACTTACCACATCATCTTCCCTGGACATTTGATACTAATGTCCTGAAGTGGTATAATGCGGTCAACCCACGCAAGGTTGCCAATTAGACAAATTTGTGCAAGGAGTTCCTCCATCAATACTCCTATAACACATATCTACCTGTTACTCTTAGAGACTTGGAATTAATCAAGCAAGGCGACAAGGAAAGCTTCACCGATTTCATGACCTGATGGAGAGCAAAGGAAGCCCACATGGTTGACCGACCCTCCGAGAAAGATCAAGTCCGCATTATTGTGAAGAACGTTCAACCTAATTATAATCAGCACCTCAAATTTCTACCCATGATGAACTTTTCGACCCTCGGAGATGCTTGGTTTGCTAATAAAAGAAGAACCGTCCACCAGGACCACAAAAGTCGCAATCGGATATAGAGGTAATTATCATACCAAAGAGAAGAAAACCTCCAATACGGCAACACTACTAGGGCGCGGATGTCAATGCCCTCAACAGGTATACCGACAACATTACTAGAGGCGCAGATGTCAATGCCCTCAACAGTATACTGAAAACACTACCAGGGCGCAGATGTCAATGCCCTCAACAGTATACCGACTACACTCTTATGGATACTACCTATGCTCAAGCCCTTGACCGTCTCTTGGAGAAAGGGAAGATAGAGTTGCCACCTATTAGAGCCGAATCGAAACCGCGAAACGAGTCTAAGAATTGGGACGCGTGAAAATTTTACAAGTATCATCGTGCACGAGGACATGATAGTGAATGGTGTTGGACATTCAAGAAAAACTAGAAGATATGTTTTGAAATGGCCAGTTACCCTACCTAAGGCTGCCTAGAAACCAAGTAATATAAAAACCCTTATAGCGGCACCTTAGCCATCTCTAATGAACCCACATCAGGTCAGTGGGATCCATCTATCTTTATTCGAGAGGTTAATGAGTCACAACTCGCTTCTTAATGTACTACCATTGGATCCGGAAGTCCAGGGGCTGTGGGTAAGTGATAAAGAAGATGTCTACGAAACGAGAGAAGATGATAACAATAGTGATGACTTCAGGGCACACCACCTTTAGAAGAAGACTTTTGGGGAAGCACTAAGAGTCCTGTTGTTCAGTTTCTTACTAGATCAAACGGCACAATGCGCCTTTGGGTCCACAAAAGACTCAGGAAGCCCCAAAAGAACCTGAAGCTGTGAAGGAAGAAGATCCAATCCTTTAGTAACTCTAGAAATTAAAAGCTGACATTTCTATCTCGGAAATTAATATCTCGCTTCTCGAAACATAAACAAGCTTTAATTGATGCACTCAGTAAGATTAAAGTTTCTCCCGAAACCACGCCGGACTTAGCAGAGACCCCGGTGCCAAGTCCTCGTGACCCTCTACTAGCGGGAATCCCCTATCAGGTACGTGATTATGGCTCGCTGTCTCGGGATAATAATGGACTTGACATAAGTATACACGTTGCGGTAATGCTTCATCGGGTTGGTTAAGCTAATCGATTCCCAATAAGGATCCACCCTAGATGCTTTCTACTCAATTTTAGAAAATATTGGTAATTTTCATGGAGATTTTGTGAGGATTTGGGCACAACCGGTTTTGTTTGCCTAAAACCGCCTAGTATGGCGTGAAATTCTTGAGGCAAGGGACAAAGTTCCTTGTCCCCGAACTTGAAAACATGGTGATGATGATCCCGAGTAAGCTACAATGGCCCTTAGGAAAAGCTAGTAAATTTTCACGTGACGAATGTTAAAGAGGACATTTAGCCCATAATTGGTTAACCCCGCGACCTATCCATGTTACTCATCCCATGCATCCACTGTGTTAATTCAGTCATGAAATCCATGGTTTTATGTATGGACGTAAGAGCAGGATATGTGGTGTAGGTGGAGGTTTAGTGTGTATATTTCTTGTTGCACCGAGTAGTCATATTTATAGGCATTTTCCTAGAATTCTTCGAATCTTATTATGATTGGAAGAGCAGAGCACTATAGTCCTTGTGGGACTCGTAGATGGGCAGTGCCGGCCCCACCTCCGGCCCAGCCTATTTCGTGTTCTCTTGCGGGTTCGAGCAGTCCTTGGTTGTTTTTGTTTCTCATCCCAGCGTGGAGCGCACATTGCTTGGACTATGCACTTGAGATTTCTTATTTTCTTTTTATTATTTTCTTTTAGGGGAATGGGGGCTAGTGCACTTTTTTTCAAATATTGTCTTTGTTATTTTTCCTAAGTTTTGTGCATCATATTAAATAAAAGAATGCATTTTTAGAATCGAGTCTTCCATTTCATCTCATTGCATAAGAGTCCTCGTTACAAAATAATATATAAACGAGCACCCTACGAGAGGTCCATTAATCAACAACAGTGGACGCAACAAAGAATTGTCTATGCATCATCTTAAGAGTCATCATCGAAGATATAATTTTCAAAGTCCTCCAAGATAGTTGTCGAGAAACGGCTACTTGCATCACCTTGGTACAAACCACCTCCTTGGTCCCAAGACTGCGAAGCTCCATGTGATGGTCCGCTATAAGAACACCGAGGGAAATAAAGAGGGTTCCTGTGTTGATCCAAGGCTTGCAAGGGTATGATGTTCAAGCTCTCCTTAGAGAAATCTTGTCCCATATCATAGGTATTAGGCTCGGAAGGACTAGGTCCAGCCTCATATGCACTCCTATGTTGAGATGCTGCAAAGAACGTTGTGACAAGCCTTGCCTAACATTATTACTAGAAAGCATTTGTTGCTCATGAGTTTGGGATGATTTCTCGGGCGCACCAAGTAGTCTATCGGAAGGAGTGGCTCTCTATCGGCGACATTACAAGATCAAAGAAGCGATTAGCAAATCACTAAAAGTTTAAAGAATTTAGCACTACACTAATTGAGGACTTACTCAAGAAGAAGAGAAAGATCAACCGATAAAAATATTTTGGATTCCACGAAAGCCGACTAAAATCTTATAGATATGGCCTTAGATTGCTCCTGGTTATATTACAAAGGTTATTTGAGGTTATCAACAAGGAAGACGCTTTTAGCACGCCACTAAAAAGAAAAGAGCACATAACTCTTACCCCTCGCCGGTTTCTAGGAAAGGGATGCCTAGCACATTCCTCTTTCGAGATTTCAGGAATGGTGACAAAACGAGGAGGTCTCTTGGGCATAGAAACATCCACTTTGAGACTCGGGATGTGAATATTAGCGGGAGTAAGCTGCCAAGGAAGGAAGATGATAATAAATTTCCATACAAGAAATTCATGGCTATAAGAAAGGAGTTGAGCACTTACTAGTTGAGTCATGATGCAAGATGCATGATGGGCATAAGAGGTGTGTAGATTCAATAGTGAGGTAAACAGATACCCCACCATGGCCGTCGCTTGCTCAGCTGGAGAAAGAGAACAAAAATAGAACATGGTCGAAGGAGGATCGACCGGAACAAATGGAGGTCATTTGTTAATGTGAATTTGAGGAGTAACCTTCTCCCTAAGATACCAACAAAATCGAAAAGGACCTTCAAACAAGATCCTTCTCTCACTTAATTCCTGGGCCACAAGAACTTTTTGGGAAGTTGGAGTTGGGCCCAAGGATAGAAGCTGGCTTACATACAAGAATTATCAAGAAATAAGTAGGCAAGAATGAAAAACCACAAGAAAATTGTTAAGCTTGTCGTACAGACAACAAATTAAACCACTACTTAAACTTATAATAAACAATATAGCAAGGGCAAGTAGGGATCGAATCCACGAGGAAAGATATAATAACATGCAAGTTTTAATCTAATTAAATTTACTACTCTTAAAAACAAAATAGAAAATATAAATTAAAATCAATAACTAAAAGTCATAGAAAATTATCTAATAACTAAATAAATAATTTATACAGAATAATAAAACTACAATAACCCAGAAATATTTTTGTATATTTTTTAGAATAATTAAAACAGAAAACTAAAGCAGAAAATAAACAAATTCTAAAACAGAAAATTAAATAAGTAAAATTCTGCACTAAAATAATTACGAAAATAAATACTAAAATTACCCAGAATAATAATACTAATTTTCTAAACCTAACCAGACCCTAAAAATATAAAAACAAAATTTAAAATCTAATTTACGAATTTATTTTATTAAAAACCTGCAGTAATTAAATTCAAGAATTAAATGTGAAAAAATATCAAATTAATTCCAAAAATTCTAAAATTTAATCACAGCAAACTAGGACTCTATCTAAACCCTAAAAGAAAATAAAACACGAAAAATAACAAAAGAAACTATTTTAAAACTAATTTCTAACAAACTGACTCAAAAATAATAAAAACTGACAGAAAATTAATTCTGAAAATTAAAATATGTAAAGACTCAAAATTAAATTAAAATAAAATTACTAAAACTAACCTAAAATACTGATCTTTAGGGGGTAACGAAATTAATAATAAAAGACTATATATTTATAAATAAAAATTGACAAACTAAAGAAAATAACTAAAAAGCAAACAAATAATTATCAAAGATAGCAAATTTATAAAAACACTTAGTATAATCTATATCCACCATGCAAATTATTATTTATCATTAACACACAAATTGATCTACCCATGAGCTAAACTGTAGAAGACAACCACTAGCGGATCTTCCCCGTTTTTCCTTAGTTATTAGTTTACTTAGGCCTAGCCCTAATATAAACCCTACTAATATTGATAACCCTAGCACTAGCACTAGAATTTAATCAAATTAGAGCATTAAGTATTAGAAAAACATCATCTAGCACCTAATAACCAATCTACTAGCAAATTGATTTAAGAAGGATCTATAATAATTTCCTAATTAAAAGAGATGGGTATGAGCCATCCATGATTAACTAGGGTGATACTTATTTCTAAAAGATCAAGCAATTACGTACTTAAACCCTTTAAACTATCGAATGAATTCATATAAAATCAATTAGTGTGCACTCTAATTAATTAAACATAAAATCATAAACATTAAACACAAATTATCATAGAATCATGGATCAAATCAATAAGACAATAAAAATCAAAACTTTGTTTCAAAATAAATAATTTAACATGGCTTCAATGAGATTATACTAAGTATAAGAAAAACTACTCACACATAATGTAATTTAAAACATGTAAAATAAATAAAACTAGCATCTTTAGTATTAATCTATCAATAAAAATTCAATCTTTTCTAATAAAAATTACAAAACTAAATTATACTACCGATATTAGTTTCTTTGACCCGGGAAGATGAAGAAGATGATGATGGATGGTGGCTGTCTGGGCAGCGGACAGCAGTGGCCAGCAAGGTGCAGCAGTAAGCCAGAAGCAGGCGGCGGCAGCCAGGTGTAGGCGGCAGCACTGGTGGTGGCTGGGCAGCAGGTGGACGTGGACAGCAAGCAGCAGTGGTGATTGTGTGTGGCTGGCTTCCTTGGTCTCCCTCCATGATGATAATAAGTAGTATATATAGGGTGAAAAAGTTAGGGTTTATTTCTCTTTCTTCTCTTCTAAGTTTCCCTTTTCTATTCCACTTAGGATTTCCTAAAATATAATATCCTAAAATAAATATTTTATTACATATTATATTTATGGACCGACTTCATATATTTTCTTGGATGCTTGTCGGTAGCTAAAAATCCACTTTTAACGACTTTTCTTCTCTTCCCCACTTTATTCGATAATTACCTATAAATAGACAAAATAGAATAAATTAGATGAAATAAACTATATAATATAAACTCAATAACTACTAAAAATACGTATAAAATATGACTTAACAAAAATGGACAACAACTGTGCATATAGGAGGCTGGACTGTATCACGGGCAGCCCCACAAGTAGTGGTCCAGGTTGTGGGCATGACCAGGATGCTAAAAGTGTGTTGAAAAGCTCATTTAGGCCTATTTTGGAGCAAATTTTGAGGGTAGAAATAACAAACCGAGTCAACGCGGTTGAGGGCTGACCTCAAAAACCTATCTCACTTGAGATTTATTTTAGCCCACGATACGGATGTCGGGAAGGTGGGCCGATTCGTTAAGCCGGAGAGAGATGTGTAAAGTATTCGTACAACCATGGCTACATTTTGACAAGTCAAGTAAATATTTTTATCCACATAAGATGAAAAGTAAATATTAAAGAAAGGAAAATTTGAGCATACCTCAATGATCTTCTATAAGCCGTTTAAAGGAAGGTAGTTGGTAGAACAATTCGGTTCTGGCCTTGTATGCCGTGCACCGGCACGGAGACCCTTAATGAGGCAAGTATATGAGGGAGAACCTCAATTGAGCTCCTTTATTCTATCAAGATTCGCTAGGTTCACCAAATAGTGAACATGGACCTCGGCAGCCTGATCTGAAAAGAGGACCATGCTCAAGAGAAGAGCAAGCACGACTCTTACTTGTTGAGGAGAATGTTGAGGCCAGAAAGTTTCATTCTCAAAAGCCTCACAAAGAATGGTATATTTGGAGTGATTATTATGTGGAAATCTATCGGCTATAGAACCGAAGAGGTGACGGAGGTAGTCACAATTTTTGTACAAATTCTGGTCGTGAACTAAGGGTTCCCTCGAAAAGCCTAAACTAGATAAAACAATAAAATTCAAAGGAGTTATTGTCATTTCACAAAAGGGGGTGGAAAGTGTTGGTGGTATCCCAAAACTGCTCACTCGATGACTATAATAGGATCCCTCTCCCTCCTATCAATGAGATGACGTAAGGCAACGAAGAGAGATCCAAACCCAACATTATACATGACGTTCTCGACAGGAAAGTGCATCCTCTCATTGGTCTCCATGAACTTTGGAATGACTCCACTGCTTCGGATCGAGCCCTTCTACAAGACAAAATCCAACAAGATTTTGGTTAGGAATTTTCTCTAAATGAACAAATGAAGAGGTTTAAGCTAATTAGCTTATCGAAGAGGAGATGGCAAGTGAGGAAACATGGCTTTTAGCTTTAACTAGAAGATCACTTGGGTCCCATTCATTTTGCAGGCGCCATTCGTGTTCGAGGAAGGAGTCTTGAGTAAGACTCTTAGCTCTAGTTCTTCCTACAGAATAAGCCTTTCTTCTAGGCTTTTTGAAGACAAGGAATTCTTGAGAACCAACTAGCATTCAAGAGGAAGCAAAACAAGGAAGTGCAAGAGGAGAACAAGAGTAAGATGAAGAGTTGGCAAATCAGTCAAGGCATCCAAGCATATAAAACAACAAGTAAAAAGATTAATGGGGAATCGAAGGAATCCGGCCAGGCACACTAGGGACCACGCCTAGCCCACTTCCCTAGTCCGAGTAGCTTTGTCTTCTTATAGCATGTATTTTTTCTCTTATGCATGGAAGTTGGACCTTCCGGGCCCCACCAATTAGCTTTTCCGGAACAATTTTATCAGTCTGTTTCGACTGAATTATCCCGGTAAAAACCCCGATCTTTTGTCAATTCAATTATACACTCGACAAGTATGCTAGCACAACAGATTATCTAGCCAAGCTTCAGATCAAAAGACGATCGAAGTTTCAGCATCGAAACATGCCAAGCTTCAGGCTCCGATCAAGCTAAGCTTAGGATCCCTTTACCGAACTTCGAACGCATGCGTCGCAATCAAGTTCAGGTCTGACTTTGGAGTTCAGGTTTGACTACAACCAATTCCAAGCATCATACAATGCCTTGCAGAAATTGAGGTAAGTACCCTTTAGTGTCTACTTTGACCCTTCGTCTTTATAGACTCGGTTAAGTGGGGGCTAACTATAGACACCTAAAAAGTGTCGTCCTTTATCTCGTTATTTTTGTGTTTTGTTTTCTAGGCCCGATGATGATAATCCCGAGTCCTGTTTGTGGATTTGGATTCGAACCGTGGTCGATTGGTGCAATATAAGCCGATAAACCACAAAGAACCCCAGCACCACTTAAATAGCCTTTTGTCTTGGGTTGGTCCACAAAACCTCTTTTCATTCAGACCGTCTAAGAGCCGGGCCGAGCCTTTAGAGATTGTGAAGTCCCATGATGTGTGCCAGGAGAATCCAATTGCAGAATACTACATTCTACTTTCGTTAAAGTCGGACATGGAGCTGAAGACCCGAAGACGACGTTACAGCATTGCTTTTCATGATTAGGAGCATCAAAGTGCCGTGTTTTGAGCTTCACAAGACAGCCCACAAGAGGCTAGGAGCTCTTTCCCTAAACAATGTTGTGAGGTTGGCGCCCGCCTTCTAGAAGCTTGGTGGAACGCTGCGTTTTGAGCTTGGAGAGTCCTTAGAGGCACAACTAGGGCATGAAACCCTATGTCATTTGTCACCTAGGTCCTTGTTAAACCTCGTTTTTATCGATTTTTAAGGCATTATTTAACCCAATTCCGTAATGATTTCAATGATATTTATTCAGTTTTGGGTTAGATTTTATTTATTTTCTCTTTATCGTCACCTAAGCTCGTAAATCTCTTTTTCAGGTTTTTGGGCTTAAATTTGAGAGATTCGAGACAAATTTGATGAAAAGCGATGAAGAGGAGAGTTCGGGCCCAAGAGGAGGCACGGAAGAAGCCTAAAGCACATCAAGAGACCTTGCACGGCCCCCTGTGCGAAGCTGCACAGCCGTGCGGATCATCGAGCGAAGGGTCCGAAGTCAAGAAAGGCCGCACGGCCCTCAGTGCGCATCTCGCACGGCCATGCGAGAGTTACGAAATTGAAGTCGTGCACGGTACCCCGTGCAGAAGTCGTCCGGAGAGTTCAAAATTTTCGAACAACCGGCTGTGCGATACCTGCACGGCCGTGCGAAACCGCTGCAGAAACCCGCACGGTACCCGTGAGAGACCCGCACGGTCGTGCGACTATTGTTTCTGCAGATATTTAAGTTTCCAAATTGTAATTTTTAGGGATCTTTTTCCAGAATTCTAAATTTTAGCTGGGGTTTTCGAGAGGCAGCCCCAAAAGGAGACTCAAGAACACTCAATTCTACTTTTCCACTTCAAGTTTATGTATGATTGAATCACTTCAAGTTTCTATTCGGTAATCGTAATTTCTTCTCTTTATCCTTTCTTTACAATTTCTCTTCGTTTCTCCATCGCTATGTTCCCTAAATTCTGTCAATTGTTTAGTATCATGTTTAGGGGCTAATTTCTCTACTTAGGTTGGGCTTGATCCCTATTATGCCTTGATAATCATGAATTGAATGCCAATTCAATTGTTCTATGTTTGTTAGGTTAGAATTCTCTTTGCTCATCACTTTTTCATTGATTTCCTCGAAAGAGGACTTATATATTTTTATTAGGGTTTTGTAAACATCGAAAGATGAAAACTTACCTAGAATGATGTTGTGAGCGATTAGAACTTCAATATGAAAATAATTAAGGTTTTAATCGGGGTTGTGAGATCCATTCTTTATGATTTTGCTCTTTATTAATCCTATGAAAATAGGTGATTAGATTGTGCAAGATTAGTCTTTGACCTTTGAAAGTAGGCGAAGATAGGTTTAATTTGGTGTCTCCCTCTTCTAAACTACTAGCATAGGCAAATCTCAAGCGGTATTTGATGTTGATTTCAGGCATAGTAGTGTGATTAATCCTAATCTAAGGCTTGTTATTTATTGATCTCTCACAGTTATTTTGTTTTTAGTTGAATCCAAAAACCAAATCACCGTCGAACCGAGTTTTTACCTAGATTAGAGTTTTTAGGTGGATTTAGTATTTGAAAACGAGTTCCTTGTGGACACGACCCGTACTTGCCTGTTCCTAGCTACAACTAAGCCGTGCACTTGCGGTAATTCTCTCTACAGTCCTCTCCTATAAATAGAGACGTATGGCTCTCATTCCCATACTGGCTTCCTACCTTAACATCACGCTGCAGAAAGTTAACCAAAATACTCTCATCTAAATGTTACTCTACCAAAATTGATCTTGAATATTCATCTTTTCTACTTACTATCGTTGAATCTATGCAAAGAGCTAAAGAATATTTGATTATTCTTATCTCTGGGCACTCTTTCAACTGATCATTACCATATCCCACACACAATTCACAAAACTAGCCCTTTTTTTTCGTATTGTCACCATTGCATCGAGAAATCCGGCGAGATGGAACAACCTCGAGGGCCATATTTCAGGCTTCGAAGGGTTACATTTATTTTTGTTTTATTCGTTTTCCATATTGTGGTTTAAGTGATGTAATTGTTTTAATTTCCTCCCCAACCGAAGTAATCCTTTATTTCTTGCTTTTCTTTCTTTTATCGCTTTCCTTTAGCGTTTTCCTAGTTATGTTTTGCTTGCTTTAATTTCTCTTTGCATGTTGTTGTATGCTTGCTTTCTTACATCTTTATTAACACACTACTTGAACTAGTAATGGCCATCTTTGGACGGGCGGAACGCAAGGATTTGTCCCTATGTTTCGTACCCTCGCCCCGAATTCGATTCTTGGTTGAGGACCGATGGAGTCATCTTTTAACCTCTTGTAGTCTTAGTTTTCCCATACTAAGATTGGAAGGGAAAATTTTTGTTTTTGTTAGTTTTTCTTCCCTAAAAATTAACTGGCGACTCCCTTGTTTCATGTTTATTTCTACATAAATTTGTATCTCGGTGTGTTCTGGTTGTAGGAAAAAATGGCATTCGGATCCGGATCTGCCCACAAGGCAGAGACCAAGGCTAGTTTCACCAGCCGCGGCCTCGGCTCGGGCCCGCCTTCCCTTGGTGCTGGCTACGGCCAGCGCCATGGGGTGGCAGTGGTGGCTTTGGTCTAGATTGGTGTTTTCACACCAATATGTCCCTAAAGCCCCATGGTAGAACCAACACCCTAGTGTTATTTAGTTCTTAATTAGAAAATAAGATATCGAGAATTCTAAAAAATAATTTCTAAAATAAAATGATTAATAAAATCACCAATTAAATATGATTTAATTCATTTCAACTTGATTTAATAAAACTCAGGAAATCACAACAAAAGATTCATCCCCACATTCTAAAATCGACTTTCAAAAACTATCTTCAAAATCAATCTTGAAAAAGAGAGACCCGACGAAGTGGGGAAGCTCGACGGGCCCACCTTTGCGAGTGGTTCCTACACATGGTCCCATTCATAAGAATGAAAAGAAGACTGAGTCCAAACCAGCTTACAGGAAAAAGCCTTTTCCACGGGTCTACAAAAGAGAGGATTTTTAAAAGAAAGAGATACGGACTCGGTTTTCTAGAAAGAAGACTTAGAATCAAACCGGACCTAAAATCATTCAAATTTGGGTTCCTAAGAGTGCTCTTCCTCAAAGAAAGACCACAGTAAAGACAGTTGCTTTGTTTGTAAGAGTAAGTGAGAAGCGTTAGTTCGTTTTTGTTTTGCAAGTAACTCGGAAGAAGAAAGGTCATTGGTACTTGGATAGTGGATGCTCATGCCACATGTCGGGTGACTCAAGACTCTTTTTTGAGTTAGAAGATTTGTAAGGAGGCAAAGTCACATTTGGAGACAATAGCAAAGGCATGATCGTAGGGATTGGCAAAATTGGTGAAGGAAACAAGCTGAATCAGTCTAGTCTACCTTGTCAAAGGCCCGATATACAATCTCCTCAGTATATCTCAGCTGTGTGACAAAGGGCAAGCGGTAAGGTTCACTCGGACTAATTGCTAGATTTCGATGCAGTCACCAAAGAGATTAAGCTCTCGTGTCCGAGGTCGGGTAACACCTATACTATCCCTATCTCGGATTCAAGTCAGAATTTTTTTTTTTTTTGAAAGCATCTTTGAATGATGATTCATGGACTTTGCATCATAGGCTATGCATATTGGCATGTATACTATCAAGAAACTTGCATCTCAAGGATTGGTTAGGGGATTACCTAACTATGCATTTAAGAAAGATAAAATCTATGAAGCATGCATAAAAGGGAAGCAAGTTAGATCATCTTTCAAACCACTCAAAACTGTGTCTATATCCAAAGTGCTTGAATTGGTTCATATGGATTTGTGTGATGAAATTTACGTGAAAAGCCTTGGAGGTAAAACATATGTACTTGTCATTGTTGATGTTTTTCACGATTGACCTAGGATTGTTTTCTCAAGAACAAGAAAGAAGCTTTCAAAGAGTTCACTAAGATCCGTAGGAAAATCTAAGTAAAGTCTCAAATTAAGATCGGAAGGATTCGAACTCACCATAGAAGGGAGTTCGACTACTCGAATTTGCAAATTTCTGTTACAAGAATGACATCTTCCACAACTTATCCGCACTAAAAATCCTTAACAAAATGGAGTAGTGGGGAGAAAGAACAGAACTCTTAAAGAAATAGGAAGGACTATGATGATTGAAAATGATCTACCTTACTATTTCTCGGCTAAGGCGATCAACACACCAAATTACACACTCAACAAATGCCTCATCATACCCATCTTAAAAAAGACTCCTGCGAGGTATACAAGGGAAAGACACCCAACATCTCCTACTTCGGACCATTTGGGTGTAAATGTTATGTTCATAACAATGGTAAAGAGCATCCGACTAAGTTTGATGCTAGGTCGGATGAAGGTATATTTCGGGTTACTCATCTCATAGCAAAGCTTATCATGTTTTTAACAAGAGAAGTAACAAACTGGAAGAAAGTATCCACGTTGTCTTTGATAAGATTGATCTTGGCAGGATAATTGAATCCACATACTCGGATCTCGAGCTTAACAGAGATGAAGACGACCTTGTTGCAGCTCAGCTCGGAAAGAGTTAAAACAGAAGAATTGAGGAAACTAAGAATGCTGTTAATCGGATCGAACAAGTACATGAGCCAGCTCGGAATGCTAAAGAACAAGTCAATTTAGAGACTCGACAAGATCAACCAATCGAAGATCAGCCTGCTCAACCAACAAACTTGGTAAATCGGAGGACGAGATAAAGCTTTCAAATATGCATCCAATCACCCACCAAATAACATACTATCCGACATCAACGAGTAGGGTAAAAACTTGATCTTCTTTGCATAATCTGTGTGAAGGTTTGCTCGGGAAAGTCCGAGTCACCCTAGAGGGGGTGAATAGGGTGATGGAAGTTTTTCGTGGAAACGTTAGCTCTTTTGCCAAATAAGAGACAGAGACAGCTTACGAGTCAATCAGCGAGGTCGAGAAAAGTATGGACTCGAAATGCTATCACGAATAAGTAAGCAAGTTACGCAGGAGCTATAAAGCTGTCCGAGTCTAGAATGAACTCGGAAAGATAACACTTAGAGATTACGTGGAAACCCTCCTGGGGCAGAAAACCACGGACCGTGCTAATCCAAGCACGAAGTCAAATCCACTATTTTGAGTCCACAAAATACCGTGAACTGACCGAACCCGAGTTGCTCCCTTAGACAACTCTTTACAAGTTTTCTTAGACTCGGAAATTCCCTTATCTCGATCTAGTACTTCCTAGCTGAGATAACCCTTACAGCTAGGGATAACTAAGCTGAGTTAACCCTTACAGCTTAGTCAAGGGACCCTACAGAGAAAGTACGAAAGTGTTTCTAGTCGAGTACAAGACCTTACAACTCGGAAAGTAAAGATTTACAGAGTGGGAGTTGTAAGTAGAAGATTGAGAATAAATACAATGACTTTGCGCAAGTACGTGTATTAACAATAAGTTCGGCAATCTTCAAGTCTTGTGAGGTGGCTTCTATTTATAGATGACCGGGCAGAGTAGCCGTTATCTTCATCTCGCTAACCGAGAGTCCTTTATGACCGTTGACAAGGTCTTTCCGAGTCACTCGGAAAGTATCCGTTGTGATATGAACGTTGGGCAACGGTTTAACTCTCTTGAAAGTCCCAAAATCACTGGCGGTGTCTTGAAAGATAAGGTGGAAACCACCGTTAAGCTTAGCGTTCTAGGTTTCCAGATTTGGAAATAGACAGCCACGACACAATCTTACGGGATTGGAGCGAGAGAAGGTGAAAAGCCATGTTTGCTAGTGATTTGACGTTTTGAAGCCGGTTACTTTTGTATTTCGAAAAACGTATCCTCGTTTGAATAACCTACAAAAGTAAATCAATTTTGGTTCTCAAAGTATAAAATACTTTGGTCTAAGATTAGACACAGATAATAAAATAATTAAGATACATAAACAACTAATTATCCGAGTCGAAACGAAATGGAATTTTACGAGTCTAATAACCATGATACTCGGAATTCCGTCCGACTTAGTCTAAGCGAAGAATCAAGTTAAGTAAAGAACATCGAGTGATATAACTTGATATAGACTAAGCATGAAACAGACTGGGAGTACTGACTTCAACAAGATAGACCTTATAGAAAGGAGTCGGATGTGAGCGGAATACTAGTCTATTCAACATGTGATAAATCGAGTGATGGGAGACTCGGAACGGGATGAGATACGCATATCGGTTTTCGAGTCACGCAAGAGATACAAGAAGTAAAAGCTATATCACTTAGAGAAGATACCATATCACTCGGAAAAGTTTCTAAGATACAAAGAATGCCTTGAAATCAAAACTCTATAAGTACGAGATTGTTATACTCGATTCCTTTTTATACAGCTCGGAAAAGTATTGAGCGAGTGTCCGAGTCTTCAATCTCCCCTTTTTGATGAAAGGCATTCCATACTGAGACAGAAACTTTGTTAGTGAAAAGATCCGATTCCGAGTAGTTGCGCATGAGATGAGATGAGTAAGACATACTTAATGTATCGAGCATAAAGTAAAGTATGCTTTATCAAGGGGTTAATATTAACGCAGAAAAGCATGCTAACAATAATGAACTCGAAATTAATAATGAAATGCATTAGTCCATTAAAGTTAAAGAAAATATATTCATAAGTAGGAAAACACTCCCCTAAACAAGACAACAAGTTTTTCGACTCTATTTCTCCCCCTTGCCTTTCAGCAAAAAAAAAATAACAACAAAAAGAAGGGAAGAAAATAACAAAGAGTACAACTTTGATGTTTGGACAAAAAAAAAAAAACTCTCGGAACGAACGAGCGAGGAATTGTGACTCGGTGTATGGTGCCTACGAGGAGAGGGGATTTTTGAGTGGAAGCGGAGGGGTTGGAGGTACGCCGGCGCTGGTATGATCTTGACGATGTGCTTGAGCGCGGCGGAGGGAGAAGCCGGTATGATCGTCGGGGCTCGGCTCCGAGTTGCCGACCCGAAGCGAGTGGATCGGGAGGTTCTTCCCGTTGAACCTCGGTAGGCTGGAGGGGCTGCTCGGTCGACCCGCCGGTGCGGCTAGGTCTTCGACCCACCCGGATCGCTATCCGAGCCGAGTACTGCTATCCGAGCTTGTGGAGCAGTCTAACCCTCAGCATTCTCGAAGCCTACCCAAGAGACGATGGGGTCCTAAGGTGACTCGCCATAGAAGAGGCTCGGAACCTCTCACTCTTGAAGCCGGACGAGCTCATCGGAAAGCTTCGACTCATGAGATACATCCGGAAGAAGAAGATGCTGAGGGTATTGTCAAAAGGAACATTGCGCTTAAAGCCTCGGAATCCAAAGAAGCAAGTCCGAGCTCCTCCGACTCGGAAGATGATCCCATGGCACTCATTGCAAGAGGCTTCAAGAGAATGATGAAGCATAAAAGATAGGACAAAAGACCAAAAGAAGAATTCTACAAGAAAGACAAGAGAGATAGAAAAGGTAAGTTTTCTTCTCCTTTAAAGTTATCTTTGTCTAAGAATTCCGGATGTTTTGAATGTGGCAGCAAAGACCACATAGTCAAGGACTGTCCAAAACGAAAAAGGGACGGGACAGAAAGAAGAAAAAGGCCATGATGGCAACATGGAGCGATGAGGATTCATCTGAAGAAGACGAGGACTCGGATGACTCGAAGTGTCCGATGGCAATTTCGACTCGGAAGGTGAAAGAGAGTCGGACTCGGACTCGGACAACGAGGAAACCGATCCTCAAGAGGTAATAAACTACTTCCTCAAATTCTCCAAAGTTGATTTAGCTAAATATATCTTTACTTTGGAAGAAAAGTCCAATTCCGATTCTTCTCATTTTAAGGAACAACTTGAGTCAATCACTTCGAGATCACTTCTTTAAAAAACGAATTAGAAAAACCGAGACTCACACTCGGAGAACTCAAGACAAGTGCTCAAACTAATAAGACCGAGTCCGAGATACTCAAGAAAGAAAATGAGCAACTAAAACGAAGCTCACCGAGTCTCAAGATCTGGTTTTAAAGTTTACTCAAGGTCGGAAGAACCTTGACATGCTCTTGGGATCACAATGTGTCTCGTTTCGAAAAGAGGGTCTTGGTTTCAACAAAGAGGAAGAATCTAATTCTTACTCGGAATTGTTCAAAAAGGATTCCGAATTGTAAAGTTCAAAAGGGCTGAGCATGGTCCCATTCACAGAAATGAAAGGAGGACTAAACCCGGACCTATTTATAAAAAGAAACCATTTTCTCCTCGTTTCAAAAGGAAAGGTTTTTAAAAGGAAAGAGACACGGACTCGGCTTTCGAAAGGAAGACTCGGAATCCGACAAAACCCAAAGTCATTCAAATCTGGGTTCCGAAGCACCTTCTTCCTCGTAAAAGAACCACAAGTAAAGAATGTTACTGGGTTCGTTAGAGGAAGTGAGAAGGGTTAGATTCTCTCTGTTTTGCAGGTCACTCGGAAAAGATCAAAAGGACACCGGTACCTAGACAGCGGATGCTCTCGACACATGTCGGTGACCAAGGACTCTTTTTCGAGCTGGAGTCATATAAAGGAGGAAAGGTAACTTTTGGTGATGACAACAAAGGTAAAATAGTGGGCATTGGAAAGATTGGAAAAGGAAGCAATCTGGTGAGCCTAGTCTACCTTGTCAAAGGGCTAAAGTACAATCTACTTAGCATATCCCAGCTATGTGACAAAGGTCAAGAGGTAAGATTCACTCAATCCAAGTGCTACATTACAAATGAGACCACTAAAGAGGTAAAGCTCTCAGGTAAGAGATCAGGTAATACCTACATCATCCCTCTCTCGACCCAAGTCGAACTTATCCTCGTTTAAAAGCATCTCTTCAAGATGATTCTTGGACTTGGCATCGTAGATTAGGTCATATTAGCCTACATACTATCAAAAAGCTTGCATCTCATAGTCCGGTTAGAGGATTACCTAACCGTGCGTTTGAGAAGGACAAAGTATGTGAAGCATGCACCGAGGGAAACAAGTCGATCTTCATTCAAATCTCTGAAGACAGTTTCCACATCCAACATGCTTGAATTACTGCATATGGACTTATGTGGTGAAATCCCAATGAAGAGTCTCGGAGGTAAATCTTACATACTTGTTATTATTGATGATTTTTCAAGATTTACCCGGGTGTGTTTTCTTAAGCATAAAAATGAAGCCTTCAAGGAGTTCAGCAAGCTTTGTAGAAAGATTCAAGTCGAGTCTCGGACTCAGATTCAAAAGATTCGAACCGACCATGGAAGGGAGTTCGATTACTCGGAATTCTCGAGTTTTGTGACAAGAACGGTATCTCTCACAACTTCTCAGTACCTGAACTCCTCAACAGAATGGAGTAGTGGAGAGAAAGAACAGAACCCTTGAAGAAATAGCAAGGACAATGATGATTGAACACAACTTGCCTTACTATTTCAGGCGGAGGCAAGAAACACAACGAAACTACATTCTCAATCGATGCCTCATTAGACCCATTCTCAAGAAAACACCTTATGAGCTCTACAAAGGGAAGAAGCCAAATATTTCCTATTTCGGACCTTTCGGATGTAAGTGCTTTGTCCATAACAATGGTAAGGATCATCCGACCAAGTTTGATGCGCGGTCGGACGAAGGTATTCTTCTAGGTTACTCCTCTCATAGCAAAGCTTATCGTATCTTCAACAAGCGAACTAACAAAGTGGAAGAGAGTATCCACGTAGTGTTTGATGAGCTTGAATAGGAGAAACCAAGTGAGTCTTCATACTCGGAACCGAAGCTCGAAAGGATGATGACGAAGATGAGCCTACTAAGACTCGGATTGAGACCACTCGGAACGAGGAAGCTCATAATGAGACAGCTCAAGAGGTCGCTCGTAACGAACAAGTCAATGAAGAGGATCACTCGGAACAAGTCTCTCGAAGGTCAAGCAATTCAGCCCACAAACCTGGTGAATCAAAGAACCGGTAAAGCATTCAAATTTACTCCTAGTCATCCCCAAGAAAACATCATTTCGATATCAACAGTGGGGTAAGAACTCATTCTTCTTTACACAATTTATATGCATTCACTGCATTCATTTCATTAACTCGAACCCAAAAATCCACTAGAGGCCCTTAATGAACCTGAATTGGTAGAGGCCATGCAAGAAGAACTAAATCAATTTGAAAGAAACCAAGTCCGGACTCGACCAACCGACCTTCCGACCACCCAGTCATAGGAACCAAATGGGTTTTCAAGAACAAACTGGATGAGGGTGGAGTGGTAGTCGAAACAAGGCTAGACTTGTAGCTCAAGGTCACAATCAAGAAGAAGGAATTGATTGTGGGGAAACCTTTGCACCGAGTAGCTAGAATTGAAGCCATTAGAATACTCGTTGGCATTTGCATCCCGCATGCATATTAAATTATATCAAATGGATGTTAAGTGTGCCTTTCTCAATGGTTTTATTGAAGAAGAAGTTTATGTCGAGCAGCCTCCTGGTTTTGAAAACTCGGAATTTCCAAATCATGTTTTCAAACTTCAAAAGGCTCTCTATGGTCTTAAGCAAGCCCCTCGTGCTTGGTATGAAAGATTGAGCAGACTTCTTGGTTCAAAATGATTTCAAAAGAGGTCAGATCGACAAGACTCTATTCATAAAGACCAAAGGGAAAGATTTCCTTATTGTTCAAATATATGTTGATGATATTATTTTCGGTGCTACTAATGAATTTCGTGCCGAGAATTTTCTCGAGTTGATGAGTCAAGAGTTCCAAATGAGTATGATGGGAGAACTCAATTTCTTCCTTGGGTTGCAAATCAAATAAGACAAAGATGGAATCTTTGTTCATCAATCAAAATACACCAAGGAACTGCTGAAGAAATATAAGCTTCAAGATGCAAAGCACGCATCTATCCCCATGAGTAGCAACATAAAGCTTGACTCGGATGACAAAGGTAAAGCAGCTTGATCGGAAAATCTATCGAGGTATGATTGGATCACCGTTATATCTTACTTCAAGCAGGCCGGATATAATGTTTAGTGTTTGCTTATGCGCACGATTTCAAGCTAATCCAAAAGAATCACATCTCACCGTGGTGAAGAGAATATTCGGATATCTTGCAGGCACTCGGAATCTAGGACTGTGGTATTCCGTAAACTCGAACCGACTCGATCTGGATACTCAGACGCAGACTACGCAGGATACAAGGTTGATCGAAAGAGCACATCCGGAGCTTGCCAATTTCTGGGTCAATCCTTAATATCCTGGCACTCGAAGAAACAAAACTCGTAGCTCTATCAACTCGCGGAAGCTGAATACATTGCCGCTGGAGCTTGTTGCGCTCGGATTCTCTCGGTTAAAACAACACTTGAAGGATCGTGGACTATTTCTCAACTCGGTTCCAATCAAGTGTGACAATCAAAGCGCAATCCGTATCACTAAGAATCCTGTCCAAGCACTCAAAAACAAAGCATATTGAGGTCGGTATCACTTCTTACGCGATCACTCAAAAAGGGTGATATTGCACTTGAGTTCATTCCTACTCATCTTCAATTAGCTGATATCTTTACTAAACCTCTTGGTGAAGATCAATTTTACTTTATTCGGAATGAGCTTGGTATGTTAAATGCTTAGTTCCGTGTTACGTTTATTGCATATTTATGTGCTATGTGTTTTCTGTGTTAATAATCATCGGTTCAGCTTGATTCCGTGATACTCGGGCTGATAGTTATTTTGTGTTTCGAGTCACTCGTAAACTTTTCGAGTCAAACTCGAAGTAGAGAAATTTGGACATAAAATTTTCTGAAGCTATCTCTAGAACAATGGAGAGTTTCCGATTATTTTTTTAAAATCTTCTTCTCTCTCTTTCTCGAGCGCTGCGATCAAATCATAACCGTAGATTTCAAACCGCCGATATCTCAACCGTTGAAGAAGAACCGTCACACCGGGCATTAATGACCGATGGACAGGCTGAGTCGAACGGAGTTACTTAACGGATAGTGAACGGGCGCGCTTATTCTCTATAAATAACGACTATCCATCTTCATCTCGATATCCTAAAACTCCTTCCCTCTCAAACGAAAATCTTCTCGCGAAAGTTTTCTACGTGAACAAGTGTTCCCCGATCGTCCGCAAGCGTTGAAGAAGCTCTCTCTCTCTCGTAAGTCTCGACTCGCTCTATTCTCTTTTCTTCTACCATTTTCGTTTTCTTCTCTTCTACACCTTCTTTTCCTCTCTCACTCGAAAAGCCTCATCTTTTCTCTCCAATTCTCACAATGCCTAAAAGAGGAAACCATCCCGACTTTCAGGTTTGTTCATCTTCCAAAAACCCCGCACCAACAAGCCAGAAAGCTCAACCCCTTCTAAACCCGTTGTCACCCGAGCACCTTGCGCTGGACGACAAATTCTTCCCAACAACCAAATTCTCCTGGTTGTCCAACATCCAAACCACCGGAGTATACCCTTTCTTGTGTTTCAGCGAGTTCATCTATCCCGAACTCGTCTCCGAGTTTTATACTCATCTCTCCCACTCGAAAATGTTCTAACCTCTCGGGTTCGAACATTACTGTTCAGTATCAACACCTCCCTCCTTCACCGTCCTGTTCAAAGTTTCTTCTCTCTTCTTGAACAGCAACCCTATTCCCTTCACTCGAAGTCGCCGACGACTTCTTTGAAAAATACGCTAAAGAATTCCCCGGGTCCGGAAAGAACTTTTACGTGACGCAATTGAAGTCGAAGCCGGGCTTCGTGTTTTCTGCTGATGAGAACCTTCTTCTCACAACATTCCAGACAAGGAGAACCCCAACTCCAAGCATCTCAAAGCCCTCTTCGATATCCTCGGAGGGATACGAAGTCGACCTCTTCCCCTCCATCATTGAGTAGATGGCCGCTGTGCCAGCTCAACTTCAAACCAAGAAGAACACCTCCCTTCCTTTCGGTCTCTGTTCTCACCCTTGTCTTCAAACAATTTCAAGTTCCTCTTCCCTCCGACCCTAACGCGGTGTCCGAGGCGGCCATTGTGGTCGGTAAGAAGGAACTCCGAGGGTACGGATACCGAGAAACTAACCTTGGTGTCCGGGTTCACAACTCGTAGCCGAGGCCTCCTTCTCCACCTCGGACTCGGAAATCAACCCCTCTCCCTCTTCCCTCTTCACCTGGTGGTGCCTCCACCTCAGGTGCTTCCAAAACTCTCTCTGCCCTCTTATCCCCTGTTTTCATGGACAAGATCGGCTCCGTGTCTTCCGAACTCGGAGACATGCTCGGGGCTTTCAAGTCCGTTCTTCGAGGTCCGACCATCAACCAAAAGACCGGTCGAGTCCCAAATCCGAGAGCAGCGAGCTCTCGTTCTTGAGATGAGAGAGCTGGTTAAGGAGCAGAAGAAGGCGGCTAAGCTCCTCGGAGAGAGATGGTCCAAGGCGGCTTAGGACCGGACGACTCGAGACGCGTCCGAAGCGTCTTCGAGCCCGGCCCGACCTCCTTAGATAGCGAGGAAGCCGAGGAAGAAGAGGAAGAAGGCTGTAGATGCAGCGAGAGGATGCTGAGGAACCTGCGGGCTGAGGCGAGGCCCTTCCTGGCAAAGGGAAGAAGAGGCCGTGGCAACTGCCGAGGGTCGGCCTGCTCCCAAGCTCAAATTGTTGTACTCGGCTCGGACGGCAGCCTCGAGTGGGTCGAAGATCTCGCTCCTCCAGCGAGTCGGCCGGAGCAGCCCCTACAGCCCCCGAGGTCCTAAGGGAAGAACCCTCGATCCACTCTCTCCGGGTCAGCCACTCGGAGCCGAGCCCCTGCGAACAATTCCGGTTCTCCCTTCGCCGTGCTCAAGCACATCGTCAAGATCGTATCAGCGCCGGCGCACCTCCGGCTCTACTCGAAATCCCCTCCTCCCTAGTTGGAGCCATGCACCGAGTCACAATTCCTCGGTGTCTCCGGATTTTCTTCTTTCAAATTTTCTTTTTGTCCGGACAACTTATGTGTATTACTTGTACTTTTCTCCCTTCGTTTTGTTTCTTTGTTTTTGCTGAAAGGCAAGGGGGAGAAATGTAGTCGAAACTCGGTTGTCTTGTTTAGGGGAGTTTTTCCGCCCTTGTAACTACTTTTTAATGAAGTGATGCATTTCATTATTAATTTCGAGTTCTCTATATTTTTTCTCGAGTTATTGTTATAGCATACTTTATTTTATTTTGCTTTGATATATTATATACTGCTCCGATTTACTCACTATGCCTTTCTCATGAGCAAACTACTCGGAATCAATCTATTTTCCTCTAACAAAGTTTCTGCTTAAGTATGGAATGCCTTTCATCAAAAAGGGGAGATTGAAGACTCGGACACTCGCTCAATATCTTTCTGAGTCATGCAAAAGGAATCGGGTATAACGATGCTATTCATATAGAGTTTTGATTCCAAGGCATTCTCTGTGTCTTAGAAACTTACTTGAGTAAAATAATATTTTTCTCTAAGTGATTCGGCCCTCACTTATGTCTTTTATCGCTTTTCGGTTAGCGACTCGAAAACCGGTTCTTTATTCCGAGTTCACTCTCACTCGGATTAATCGCATTTCGAATATACCAGTATTCCGCCGTTTCTCACTCGGAATCTGACTTATGGGTATCTATTCTATTGTTTGCATAGTCAGCATTCGTAGTTACTCTCGCTTAGTCTATATCAAGTTTTTACCACTCGATATTCGTTATAGAACTTGATTCTTTGCTTAAGACTAAGTCATATGGAATTCCGAGTATCATGGTTTTTAGACTCGAAAAATTCCATTTCTTTTTCGACTCGGATAATCAATTGCTTAATTATCATAATTATTTTATTATCTCGTGTCTAACCTTGGACCAAAGTATTTTATACTTTGAGAACCAAAGGTGTTTTACTTTTGTAGGTTATTCAATCGAGGATATCTTTTCAAACTACAAAAGTAGCCAGGCTTCAAAACGTCAAATCACCAGACAGATATGGCTTTTCACCTTCCTTGCTTTAGTCCCGGAAGATTGTGTCGAAGCCGCTGCGCTTCCATATCCGGAAAACTGGAACGCTAAGCCTAACGGTGGTTTCCACCTCATTTTTCAAGACACAATCGATGGTTTTGGGACTTCCAAGAGAGTTAAACCGTTGTCCAACGTCCATATTTCAACGGATACTTTCGAGTGACTCGGACAGCTTCTATCAACGGTCACGAGAGGACTCTCGGTCAGCAGATGAAGATAACGGCTACTCTGCCTGGTCATCTATAAATAGAAGCCACTTCACAAGACTTGAAGGTTGCCGAACATATTGCTTATACATATACTTGCTCAAAGTCATTGTATTTACTTTCAATCTTCAACTTACAACTCCAACTCGTAATTCATTACTCTACGAGTTGTAAGGTCTTGTAGTCGATTACAAACTCTTCTTACATTCTTTGTAAGGTCCCTTGACTAAGCTGTAAGGGTTAACTCAGCTTAGTTGTCCCTAGCTGTAAGGGTTATCTCAGCTAGGAAGTACTAGATCGAGATAAGGTAACTTCGAGTCTAGGAAAACTTGTATAGAGTTGTCCAAGGGAGCAACTCGGGTTCGATCGATTCACGGTATTTTGTGGACTCAAAATAGTGGATTTGACTTCTTGTTTGGATTGACACGGGCCGTGGTTTTCTGCCCCAGGAGGGTTTCCACGTAAAATCTCTCGTGTTCTCTTTCCGAGTTCATTCTAGACTCGAGCATGCCTTTACTCGTGCTTGTTTATTCCGATTCATTGCTTTCGAGTCCAATCTTTTCCGACCTCGTGTCTAGACTCGAAACTGTCTTTGCCTCTTTTCGTCAAAAAGAGTGTGTTTTCACGAAGAATTTTCTATCACCCTAATCACCCCCTCTA
The DNA here is from genome assembly GCA_021018815.1 of Talinum fruticosum. Classification (NCBI taxonomy): domain Eukaryota; kingdom Viridiplantae; phylum Streptophyta; class Magnoliopsida; order Caryophyllales; family Talinaceae; genus Talinum; species Talinum fruticosum. The sequence goes on along the minus strand of JAITYX010000010.1, from coordinate 3,534,251 downwards.
GGGTGACTCGGACTCTCCCGAGCAAACCTTCAGGAAAGAATTTGTCGTCCAGCGCAAGATGCTTGGGTGACAATGGGTTTGGAGGGGTTGAGCTTTCTCGATTCTTCGTGAGAGGCTTTTTAGAGGAAGAGGAGACCTGAAAATCAAGATGGTTACCTCTCTTAGGCATTTTGAGAAGAGGAAGGAAAGATGAAACTTTTGAGTAAGAAAAGAGAGCAAGAGGTGGATGAGAAGAAACGAAAAACAAGTAGAAGAAATAGATGAGAGCAGTTGAAACTTACTTGAGATGGCCTTTTACGTCGCTTGAAGAAGTTCAAAGATCACTGTGTACGTAGAAATCTTCCGCGAAAAGTTTTGTTTGAAAGAGATGAAATGTAGAATATCGAGATGAAGATGAATAGGCGCTATTTATAGAAAAGAAACGCTCCCGTCAACTATCCGTTAAGTATAACTCCGTTCGACTCGGCTTGTCCATTAGTCATCGAAGACCGGTGTGGCGGTTCTCTTCAACGGTTAAGATTTCAGCGGTTAGAGATCCACGGCTATCGTCCGATCATAGCGCTCGAGAGAGAGAGAGAGAAAAATTTTTGAAAATATATTCGAAACTCTCCACTATTCTAGAGATAATTTCGAAAATTTGATGTCCAAATTTTTCTCTACGTCCGAGTATGACTCAAAATGGGTTCCGAGTGACTCAAAAACAAGAAATAACTACTATCCCAGTATCACTGAATCAACTGAGCTAATGGTTATTGATAATTTGAAAACACATAGCACATAATCATGCATTTAACATACTAAGCTCATTCCGAATGAAACAGAATTGATCTTCACCAAGAGGCTTAGTAAAGATATCAGCTAATTGAAGGTTAGTAGGAATGAACTCAAGTTCAATATCACCTTTTTCAGAATGGTCTCGTAAGAAGTGATATCTCGACCTCGATATGCTTCGTCTTCGAGTGCTGGACTGGGTTCTTGGTGATTCTGATTACACTCCGATTGTCACACTTGATTGGAACCGATTTGAAAGAAAGTCCAAGATCTCTCAAGTGTTGCTTTATCCATAGAATCCGAGCGCAACGAGCTCCAATTGCAATATACTCAGCTTCAGCAGTTGATAGAGCTACTAAGTTTTGCTTCTTTGAGTGCCAGGATATTAGGGATTGACCCGGAAATTGGCAAGCTCCGAAGTGCTCTTTCGATCAACTTTATATCCAGCGTAGTCCGCGTCCGAGAATCCGAGTGAGAGTAAGTTCGAGTCTCCGGATTACCATAGACCTAAGTTCCGAGTACCTGCAAGATATCCAAATATTCTCTTCATCGCGAGTGAGATGTGATTCTTTTGGATTAGCTTGAAATCTTGCGCATAAGCAAACACTCGAACATTATATCGGGCCGGGTGGAAGTAAGATATAGCAAAGATCCAATCATACCTCGATAGACTTTCCGATCTATTGCTTTACCTTTCTCGTCTGAGTCAAGTTTTATGCTGATGCTCATGGGTGTAGATGCATGTTTTGCATCTTGGAGTTTATATTTCTTCAGCCAGTTCCTTTGTATACTTTGATTGATGGACGTAGATCCCATCCTTTTCTTGTTTGATTTGTAAACCAAGGAAGAAATTGACTTCACCCATCATACTCATTTGGAATTCCTGACTCATCAACTCAGAAAATTCTCAGTACGAGAGATTCATTAGTAGCACCGAAGATAATATCATCAACATAGATTTGAACAATAAGGAAATCTTTCCCTTTGGTTTTTATAAAGAGAGTCTTATCGATCTGACCTCTTTTAAAATAATTTTGGACCAAGAAGCTACTCGAGTCTTTCATACCAAGCTCGAGGGGCTTGTTTAAGACCATAGAGTGCCTTTTGAAGTTTGAAAACATGATTTGGAAATTCTGAGTTTTCAAAACTAGGAGGTCTGCTCGACATAGACTTCTTCTTCAATAAAACCATTGAGAAATGCACACTTAACATCCATTTGAAATAATTTAGTATGCATGCTGGAAACAAATGCCAACAAGATTCTAATAGCTTCGATTCTGGCAACAGGTGCAAATGTTTCCCCACAATCAATTCCTTCTTCTTGATTATATCCTTGAGCCACAAGTCTAGCCTTATTTCGACTACCACTTCACCCTCATCCAGTTTGTTTTTGAAAACCCATTTGGTTCCTATAACTGGGTGGTCGGAAGGTCGGTTGGTCGAGTCCGGACTTGGTTTCTTTCGAATTGATTGAGTTCCTCTTGCATGGCCTCTACCCATTCTGGTTCATTAAGGGCCTCTAGTGCATTTCTGGGTTTAGTTAATGAGATGAATGCAGTGAATGCACATAGATTTTGAAGAGAGGAACGAGTTCTTACCCCAATGTTGATATCGAAATTATATTTTCTTGGGGATGACTGGGAGTAAATTTGAATGCTTTACCAGTTCTTTGATTCACGAGGTTTATGGGCTGAGCTGCTTGATCTTCGAAGCTGGTTACGAGCGATCTTCTTCATTGACTTGTTCGTTCCGAGTGAGCTCTTGAGTTGCCTCATTCCGAGTTACCTCGTTACGAGTGACTTCATTCCGAGTGGGTTGAGTCGAGTCTTGGTAGGCTTGGCTTCATCATAATCTCTACTGAGCTTTAATTATGAGTATGAAGATTCACTAGGTTTCTCCTGTTCAAGCTTGTAACGCCCCCAATCACCGTTACTTAATAATCCCCTCATTAGGGACTATTACGTAAGGTCGCAGCGGAAGGTAACGATCAAAGGCGTTACCGCCTTCCTAAAAATAGGACAAGGCTAAATAATTGAAATAAAATGAAATATGATTTGGGCATCCACGGTTATATTTCAAAAATGCTTGTTAGGAGTAACTACTTATTACCCAAGTAGCTAGGTCATCCCAAAACACAGAGTTACTTGGTTTAGCAACGTAATATTTATACAATCTAGACTTTTGTTTAATCCACAAAGTAATATGCAACGTACAGTAATTCCCAAGGTCATACCTAGACCTTGGTTGAGGGTAAAATCACTGTGAGCGTCTATGTACCTTCAGATTTGCGAGTGCCACGTGGCTGGCTAGGGTTTGCCTTCGTCGGACTTAGTAAATGGTTGATTGTTCACCAATGCTTCTTCCTAAAACAAAAAATAGTAAAATATTTGGAAGAGTGAGTCGAAACTCGATACGAACATTCCTGCATCTGTAAAATAACTTTGAAGAATATATATTGATTGAGCGCGCGCATTTCAATTCATTTTAGTTTGAAACCGGGGGAGAGAATATAAGTAAAATTGCTTGCTGGTTATTATCCGGAAGTGGAACCCCTTGATAATTGATACGATCTTAGTAAGGTGCACACCTCCCGGGCCGACCGAGAACCCGAGTTGAAGCCGCGCGGGTTGGGCATAAGCCCCGATGATTGATAATTGATGGGCATAAGCCCCGATAATTGATGATTGGGCGGGGACCACTTGATTAGGTGGCAAAACTTGATTTGCAAATGATTCATCATTAATTATATATATGAGAAATATTGAGATTTGATTAAACATGTGAGTTTTTGAAAGGTACGAGCAATGAACGTACTCGAATTGAGAATATTTGTTTCTCCCCTTTTGCAGAAATTTGAGTCACCAGCTACTCGGCAATGAAGTGGCCTCGGTTCCGTTTAAAATAGATTTCTAGGGTTAATGATGTTTTCTTGAGTTTTAATGCTTGAGTTTGTATAAGCTTTAACAATTTATTTCATTTCCTATATTCGTATGAAGATCGATTAGTGTTTGTATTACTTATCTTTACTGCGTTTATTAAATACAATTTATATCAATTAAAGAAGTTGATTAGGCTAACTAAATACCCAATGATGTTGGTGTTATTCGATTTGCTAGTTGACTTGGATTGAAAATGGTGTACCTATATATATATATATACCCAAACACTTATTTTTAATTCATCCCTCACTCCTTCCTTCTCTCGCACTCAAATCCCATAGTTACGTAATTAATTAATCCGGTAAATGCCCTTCCATCGGGAGGTTTCACAATTTTGCCGATTCGTCCAAAATTCACATATACACCATTTTAAGGGCTTAAGCATTATTTCCTCTACAGAATTCACATTCACAACTACCATTAGGTATGCTTAATGCTCAAATCTCCCTCACATGTCTATACTTACACATTGCTTAATTTCACTCTCTACATACACATTCTCATTCATTTGTTCAATATAACCATTTCCAACATATATTAAATCCATCAATTTACCCAATTCTATAATAAACATCTCCCAAACTCATTCACTAATTCATAATCTCCCCACGAGAATCACATTCGTTCTCATTCATATAATACACAACCAATCCATTGAGATGTCACAACTCGATTATTCACACCAATTCGAATTTTCCCAAATTAATCTTTGAATTCACTCCACAAATATATTTCTAATCATACTTCAATTTACAGTTACAATTGCTCAAATAGACGATGAAATTGATAATTTAGGGTTTAGAGTTTTACCTTCAAGTACACATTGAGGAAGCCGAGGAGGACAGCCGATGGTGGTGACAACAGAGCCCCGGCGGCTATCGGGAAGCACCGGTGTCTACTCCCGGTGGATCGAACTGCGGCTGGAGGCTAGCCGGAGAGTGGGCCGCGGCAGGGGATGAACAGCGCCCGCGGCGAGAGAGAGGAGAGCGAGAGCGCGAGTGAGGGACAGAGGCGAGAGGTGGACGAGAGGCGCGGGCTTCTTCCGGACGATGCCGGCGCCGGCTGCCGGCCTCGGCATTGGTGGCGCTTGATTGCCGGGAGCAGGCCGCAGGTGGAGGCGGAAAAGGAAAACAGAGCACGCGAGGGAGAGTGAGAGCGATAGCGCAAGGGAGAGTGAGAGGGCGCCTAGCGCCGGCTCCGGCCGGCGTGGGTGGCGTCCGGTGGCCGCCGGAGTGGAAGGCAGCAGCAGAGAGAGAGATGGTGAGGCGGGGAGGAAGCAGGGAGCGAGAGTGAGCCCGAGTGAATTTTTAAGCTACCTACATATTCCGAGAGAATTCTTTCTCTCGATTTTTCCTTAGAAAAATCTAATTTAATTATTTTGATTTATTGCTTTATTTACTTATTTTGTTTTCTTTTATTGTTAATTTTAATTTTGTTTTTAATAACAATGTTCACAAATTAAAATCTTATTATGAGATTTTTATTAGGGCCACTTCGTCGCCTTAGCCGCATAACATACGGTAAAAATAGTTTAAATATAAGATACCGAATTGAAGTGCACGCGCTCGATCATATAAATCTTGTAATTAATAAAATAAATAATGTGATTTAAAATAAATAATTGTGATTTAAGATCGGGTTGTTACAAAGCTCATCAAACACAACATGGATGCTCTCTTCCACTTTGTTAGTTCTCTTATTGAAAATACGATAAGCTTTCGTTGTGAGAAGAATAACCCGTAAAAATACCTTCATTTGACCGAGCATCAAACTTGGTCAGTGGTCCTTACCATTGTTGTGAATGTAGCACTTACATCCGAATGGTCTGAAATAGGAAATATTTGGTTTCTTCCCCTTGTAGAGCTCGTAAGGTGTTTTCTTCAATATGGGTCCGATGAGGCATCTATTCAAAGTATACTTGGCTATGTTGACTGCCTCAGCTGAGAAATAGTAAGGTAAGTTGTGCTCAATCATCATAGTCCTTGCTATGTCTTCAAGGGTTCTGTTCTTTCTCTCTACCACTCCATTTTGTTGAGGAGTTCTTGGTGCTGAGAAGTTGTGAGAGATGCCATTTTTATCACAAAACTCCGAGAATTCCGAGTAGTCGAACTCCCTTCCATGGTCGGTTCGAATTCTCCGGATCCGAGTCCGAGACTCAACTTGGATTCTTCTATAGAGCTTGCTGAACTCCTTGAATACTTCATTTTTGTGCTTAAGAAAACACACCCAGGTAAATGTAGAATAATCATCAATAACAACAAATATATATGATTTACCTCCGAGGCTCTTAATGGAGATTTCACCACATAAGTCCATATGTAGTAGCTCAAGCACTTTGGATGTGGAAATTGTCTTCAAAGATTTGAATGAGGATCTCGACTTGTTTCCCTCTTGTGCATGCTTCACAAACTTTATCTTTCTCAAAAACACAGCTTAGGTAAACCCCTAACCGGACCATAAGATGCCAACTTTTTGATAGTATGCATACTAATATGGCCTAATCTACGATGCCAAGACCATGATTCATCATGAAGAGACACTTTTAAGCAAGATAGATTCTGACTCGGGTCGAAAGAGGAATGATATAGTTGTTACTTGATCTCTTACCTGACAGCTTGGTCTCTTTGGTATTGACATAAGAAATGTAGCAGTTGGTCCGAGTGAATCTTACCTCTTGACCTTTATCACATAGTTGAGAGATGATGAGCAGATTGTACTTTAATCCTTTGACAAGGTAGACTGGACTGACCAAATTGCTTCCTTTTCCAATCTTGCTTATCCCTACTATCTTGCCTTTGCTATCATCTCCAAATGTGACCTTTCCTCCTTTATGTTTTTCCAACTCGGAAAAGAGTCCCGCATCTCCTAACGTATGTTGGGAACATCCACTCGTCAAGGTACCAGTGTCTTTTTGATCTTTTCTGAGTGACCTGCAAAATAGAGAGAATCTAACCCTTCTCACTTCCTCTAATGAACCTAGTAACATTTCTTACTGTGGTCCTTTTCGAGGAAGAAGGTGTTTTGGAACCCGATTTGAATGACTTTGGGTTTTGTCTCGATTCTCGAGTCTTCCTTGCAGAGAACCGAGTCTGTGTCTCTTTCTTTTTGAAAACCTTTCCTTTTGAAACAGGAGAAAATGGTTTCTTTTTGTAAATAGTTCTGGGCTTAGTCCTCCCTTCATTTTTGTGAATGGGACCATGCTCGGCTTTCCTAAACTTCACAGTTCCGGAATCTTTTTAAACAGTTTTGAGTAGGAATTGGATTCCTCCTCTTTGCTGAAACCAAGACCTTCTTTTCTGAAGGAGACACATTGTGATCCTAAGAGCATGTCAAGGTTTTTCTGTCCTTGAGTAAACTTTAAAACCAGATCTTGAGACTTAATGAGCTTCTGTTTAAGTTGCTCATTTTCTTCCTCGAGTAACTCGGACTTAGTCTCATTAGATTGAGCACTAGTCTTGAGTTCCCTAAGTGTAAGTCTCAGGTTTTCCAATTCATTTTTCAAAGATATGCTCTCGGAAGAAATGGAATCAAGTTGTTCTTTGAATCGAGAAGAGTCGAATTGGACTTTTCTTCCAAAGTGAAAATATACTTAGCTAAATCAACTTTGGAGAACTTGAGGAAATAATCAATTACCTCTTGAGGATTAGTTTCCTCATTATCCGAGTCTAAGTCCGACTCTCTTTCAGCTTCGAGTCGAGATTGCCATCGGACACTTCGAGTCGTCCGAGTCCTTGTCATCTTCCGATGAGTCCTCATCGCTCCATGTTGCCACCATGGCCTTCTTCTTCTTTCTGTCCCTTTATCTTTTTGGACAATCTTTGACTATGTGGTCTTTGCTGCCACACTCAAAACATCCAGAATTCTTAGATAAAGATAACTTTGAAGGAGAAGAATACTTACCTTTTCTGTCCCTCTTGTCTTTCTTGTAGAATTCTTCCTTTGGCCTTTTATCCCATCTTTTGTGCTTCATCATTCTCTTGAAGCCTCTTACAATGAGTGCCATGGGATCGCCTTCCGAGTCGAGGAGCTCATATTTGCTTCTTTGGATTCCGAGGCTTTCAGTGCTAAGTTCCTTTTGGTACGCCCTCAGCATCCTCTTCTTCTAGAGGGATTTCGTGAGTGAGAAGTTTTCCGATGAGCTCGTCTAGCTTTAAGAGTGAAAGGTTTTGAGCTTCCTCTATGGCGGTTACCTTGGGACCCCATCTTCTTTTGGGTAGACTTTTGAGTATCTTTCTGCACATTTCCTCGTGGGAAATCTTCTTACCCAGTGATTTGAGATTGTTGGTAATCTCAAGAAATCGAATGAACATCCGAGTGATGTTTTCTTCGGCTCCATCTTGAATAGCTCATATTTATGAAGATACTCGGCTGATTTTTGCTTGTCTAACCCGGCTAGTGCCTTCATAAGTGTTGACAAGGGTGTCCCACACTTCTTTTGCTGAGTTACAGTGCAGACACTCGGTTGTATTCTTCTTAGCTAATGGCGCACATCGGAATGTTCATTGCCTTGAAGTTCTTTATGAACTTCTCTCGCTTTGTCTGGAGTAAACTCGGCCTTCGTTTTGGGAATGATTCTGAATTCCTCTGTCTTCATTGGAATGTAGTTTCCTTGTTGTATGATTTCCCATACATCTTCATCATGATCCATGAGGAAACATTCCATAAGTTTCTTCCAAGTGCTCGAAGTTTGATCCTTTGAATTTTGGTGGTCTCGCTGGAAGATCTTCCTTCGTCGAACTCTCTGTTGTTCCGAGTCATTTGATCTGTAGACCTTTGGATGGTTAGATCCTTTCCGAAAGGCTAGGCTCGATAACAATTGAAGGATTTCTCGGGGAGAGTCCGAGTCACCCTAGAGGGGGTGAATAAGGTGATGGAAGTTTTTGTGGAAAAATTAGCTCTTTTGCCAAAGAAGAGACAGAGACAGAGTTCCGAGTCAATCAGCGAGGTCGGAAAAGTATGGACTCGTAAATGCTATCACGAATAAGTAAGCAAGTTAAGAAGTAGCTATAAAACCTGTCCGAGTCTAGAATGAACTCGGAAAGATAACACTTAGAGATTACGTGGAAACCCTCCCGGGGCAGAAAACCACGTACCGTGCTAATCCAAGCACGAAGTCAAATCCACTATTTTGAGTCCACAAAATACCGTGAACTGACCGAACCCGAGTTGCTCCCTTAGACAACTCTTTACAAGTTTTCCTAGACTCGAAATTCCCTTATCTCGATCTAGTACTTCCTAGCAGAGATAACCCTTACAGCTAGGGACAACTAAGCTAAGTTAACCCTTACAGCTTAGTCAAGGGACCTTACAGAGAAAGTAAGAAAGTGTTTATAACCGAGTACAAGACCTTACAACTCGTAAAGTAAAGATTTACAGAGTGGGGGTTGTTAGTAGAACATTGAGAATAAATACAATGACTTTGCTCAAGTACGTGTATTAACAATAAGTTCGGCAATCTTCAAGTCTTGTGAGGTGGCTTCTATTAATAGATGACCAGGCAGAGTAGTCGTTATCTTCATCTCGCCGACCGAGAGTCCTTTGTGACCATTGACAAGGTCTTTCCGAGTCACTCGGAAAGTATCCGTTGTGATATGAACGTTGGGCAATGGTTTAACTCTCTTGAAAGTCCCAAAACCACTCGGCGGTGTCTTGAAAGATAAGGTGGAAACCACCGTTAAGCTTAGCGTTCCAGCTTTTCCAGATTTGGAATTAGACAGCCTCGACACAATCTTCCGGGATTGGAGCAGAGAAGGTGAAAAGCCATGTCCGTTCGTGATTTGACGTTTTGAAGTCGGCTACTTTTGTATTTCGAAAACGTATCCTCGTTTGAATAACCTACAAAAGTAAATCAATTTTGGTTCTCAAAGTATAAAATACTTTGGTCCAAGATTAGACACAGATAATAAAATAATTAAGATACATAAACAACTAATTATCCGAGTCGAAACGAAATGGAATTTTCTGAGTCCAATAACCATAATACTCGTAATTCCGTCTCGACTTAGTATAAGCGAAGAATCAAGTTAAGTAACGAACATCGAGTGATATAACTTGATATAGACTAAGCATGAAACAGACTGGGAGTACTCGACTTCAACAAGATAGACCTTATAGAAACGAGTCGGATGTGAGCGGAATACTAGTCTATTCAAGCATGCGATAAATCCGAGTGATGGGAGACTTAGAACAGGTTGAGATACGCATATCGGTTTTCCGAGTCACGCAAAAGATACAAGAAGTAAAAGCTATATCACTTAGAGAAGATACCATATCACTCAGAAAAGTTTTTAAGATACAAAGAATGCCTTGAAATCAAAACTCTACAAGTACGAGATTGTTATACCCGATTCCTTTTTATACAGACTTAGAAAAGTATTGAGCGAGTGTCTAAGTCTTCACTGTGTGCATTTTCTCGCATTCATATCATTAACAAAACATGAAAATGCACTAGAGGCCCTAAATGAACCTGAATAGGTAGAGGCCATGCAAGAAGAGCTTAATCAATTTGAAAGAAACCAAATCTAGACCTTCACCAAACAACCTTCTAACCACCCAGCCATATAAACCAAATGGGTTTTCAAGAACAAACTAGATGAGGAAGGGTTGGTAGTCGGGAATAAGGCTAGACTTGTTACTCAGTGGTTACAATCAAGAGGAAGGAATTGATTGTGGGGAAACCTTTGCACCTGTCGCTAGGATTGAGGCAACTAGAATCTTGTTAGCATTTGCATCTAGCATGAATATCAAGCTTTATTAAATGGATGTCAAATGTACTGTTCGAATGGTTCCATTCAAGAAGAAGTTTATGTTGAGTAACCCCCTGAATTTAAAAATTCAAAATTTTCAAATCATGTTTTCAAATTGAAAAAGGCTTTATATGGTCTTAAACAAGCTCCCGGAGCTTGGTATAAAAGACTCGAGCAGTTTCTTGGTTGAATATGATTTCAAAACAAGTCGATTGACAAAAATATTTTCATAAAAACCAAGGGGAAAGATTTTATTATCATTCGGATATATGTTGATGATATCATTTTTGAGCTACTAATGAAACTCTATGTCAAGAGTTTTTGAGTTGATGATACAAGAGTTCTAAATGAGTATGATGGGAGAACTCAACTTCTTTCTTGGTCTACAAATCAAACAAGATAAGGATGACATTAGTGTTCATCAATCTAAGCATACCAAGGAGTTGTTGAAGAAGTACAAGCTACAAGATGTGAAAAATGCAGCAACACCTATGAGTCCAGCTTTGAAACTGGACTCGGATGAGAAAGGTAAAGCTGTAGATCATAAACTCTACAGAGGTATGCTTGGATCTCTACTCTATCTCACATCTAGTAGGCCGGATATTATGTTTAGTGTCTGCCTTTGTGTAAGATTTCAAGCTAATTTAAAAGAATCACATCTCACTACGGTGAAGAGAATTTTTAGATATCTTACAGGGACTCGTAATCTTGGTCTATGGTTTTCAAAAGATTCGAACCGACTCTCACTCGGATACTCGGACGCCGATTATGCTCGGATACAAAGTTGATAGAAAGAGCACATCAAGAGCATGCCAATTTCTAGGTTAATCCCTCATTTCCCGACATTCAAAGAAACAGAACTCAGTTACTTTATCAACTCGCCGAGGTTAAGTACATTGCAGCTGGAGCTTGGTGTGCTCGGATTTTGTTGATCAAGCAACGACTTGAAGAATCTCAGGCTATCATTCACATCTATCCCAATCAAGTGTGATAATCAAAGTACAATCAGTATCACTAAGAATCCAGATCCAAGCACTAAAAGACAAAACATATTAAGGCCAGGTATCATTTTTTGAGAGACCATTATGAGAAAGGTGATATTGAGCTTGAATTTATTCCTACGAAATTTCGATTAGTCGATATTTTGACTAAGCCTTTTAGTGACAATCAGTTTTGCTTTATTAGGAATGAGCTTGGCATGAATAACACATGATTATGTGAGTTATTACATGAACTATCTTTGCATGATTATGTGTTATATGTTTTAATAACAAATGGATCAATTGATTTTGAGTGAGACCGAGCTATGAGTTATTAGTTGTGTGAGTGTTCTTAGTCACTCGTAAACAATACTGAGTCAGACTTTATTTATGATCAAAATGGACATCAAACTTCATAACTTCATAAATCTTTTCGAAAACTCTTTTTCTTTCTCAGCCACGCGTTTCAATCGAAGAAACTAGCCATTGGAAGAAAGTCGCTGGAATACTAGCCGTTGGAGTGCGAACGTCACGCCGGTATGAGAGTATTGCTCAGTTTTCGGGTCAAAATGAAGGTTGAAGGTCATTCCTTTTCGCTATAAATAGCACCCCTTTACCTTATTTTCTTCACTTTGCCCACTAATTACTCTCTCTCGTTTTTCTCGATACTTCGCTCACTTGTATTCTCTCTCTCGCTCTCTCGAATTCTAAAAGCTTTCACTACTCTCTTTCTCTCTCTTCTCTTTCTCTCTCTACTTTCTCTTTCTCTCTCTCTCTCAAGCTCAATCTTCTCACCACGCCTAAGCGAGGAACCGTTCAAGAATTTGGTTCAGCCATCAAAAAGATTCGCACCAAAATCGCCGAGGGAGGTACTTCAAACCCTCCTTAGCAGCTTCATCGTCCAACACCTAACGTTGGATGATTTTTCTAATGGTTGCACAATATCAAAACTATAGGGGTATACAATTTTACGTGCTTTTGTGAGTATATCTATCCCGAACTCGTTGTCGAGTTCTATGCAAACATGACTTTCTCTTGGGGTGTAATAACCTCAAAAGTTCAGTGGTACGGTTGTATGAATCAACCCCACCCTTCTCCACAAACTCTTCAAAGTTACTTCTCTCTTTCTCAACTCCAACCCTATACCTTTCATGGAAGTCACGGATGACTTCTTTGAAAAGTATGCAAAAGAAGTACTTGAGTCATGAAAGAACTTCTCCATGACTCGGATGAAATCCGAGGCAAGACTCGCTCTATTTCATTCCGATGAGAGCCTTCTTTTCTCATCATTCTAGGAAGAAGAATCCAAGTCCAAGATTCTCAAAGCCTTATTCAACATTCCGGAGGGCTACAATCTAGACCTCTTCCCAGCTATTCTTGAGTAAATGGCTTCGTGCCAGCTCATTGAAAGAAATCCGCTCCTTATCCTTTTGGAGCTCTCTTGACTGTTATCTTCAAACAGTTCAAAGTTCCCTTACCCATAGATCCAAACATTGTCTCTGAAGTTGCCATTTGTATTGGCATAAAAGAGCTTTTGGGGTACGGGTACCAGGAGGTCAACCCTCGTATCCGGATTCACGGTCCGAGTCGACTCCTCCTCCTCCACCCCATCGACTCAAACTGCAGCAGCTCTTGTACCCCCTTCCGCTGGTCCTTCTACTTCTCATCCTTCTCTCTTTGTTGCTCTGTTTGCCGACATGGTAAATAAATTTGCTTCGTGTCTAAAGAGTTTTAGACTACTCTATGCTCCTTCAAAAATGTTCTTCAAAACCCGGTTATCCACCGGAAAACCATGCGATCTCGGATCCAACAGAACTAGGATCTAATGTTTGAGCTCAAGGAGATTATCACATAACAGCGCAAGCAGCCTTCATCTCCTCCAAGAACGCAGATCAAAAGCCGTTGAGGACTTCGACACATCTCGATACTTCGAGGAGTCCTCTAGCCCAGCTAAGGCAACCACAAGTGAGGTTGAAGAAGCAGATGATGAAGCAGTTGAGGAAGAAGCTGAAGTTGTAAAAGGAGAAGTCGTGGAGAAATAAGAAGAAGAAAAAGAAGAAGAAGCGGCTGCTCCACCTCGATGGCCGGGCGCAAAGGAATAAGAACCGATCTCTTCGGATCATATTCCGAGTGGCCCGAAGAGGCTAGCGATGTTGGTCGGTTAAAAGCCCTTGCCTCAAAAGCTTCGCCCGCAGTTGTCTTCGAGGAATAAGAGCCCGAGGACGATGTTTCCTTAGTTCACAAAACCAGGACTAATCGGATCCCTTATATTCTCGGTGTTGCAGCCTCGCCGTTTATCCACTTTCACACAAGTATATAGGCGCAAAACCACCGGTCGTCCCTCCGCCTCTAGACAACTTGCCCTCTTTTCTTAGTCTATTTTTTTCTCTTTTCAGTTTTTGTTTCTTTTGTCCAACATCTCGTTGTACTTTTCTCGCTATTTTCTTCCCTACTTTTGATGAAATGCATAGGGGAGAAAAATAGAAAACTTGGATGTTTGGTTTAGGGGAGTAATGAATGAATTCTCTTTCTATGAGCATACCTGTTTCGAGTTATATATATATATATATATTTAACATATCTCGCTCTAGTTACAATTTCTATCTTTCTTTGCTCCGATCAATTATCCGCAAATCTGTTTCGAGTTATGTTATGATCCGAGCTGTACTTTATAAGTATCTCAAGTCTTACATAAGAAAACATTATTTCCTCGCTCCGATCATTTGTAATGAATTTTATTTTTAATTAACAATTTTCTATGTTAAGTATGGAATGCCTTTCATCAAAACGAGGGAGATTGAAAACTCGGGTATAACTCTCGTCTCTCTTAGGTTTTGATTCTAAGTCATTCTCGAGCTTTATAGAAACTCATATCTAAGTTTTCATTATCTTCCGATCGACTCGTAAAGCGCTTTATTGCATAATCTCTTACTTGTGTTTCGACTCACTTAGAACTATCACATACTCAAATAATTTTTCTAACACATTTATTCTAACTTGTGTTTCTTACTTGTGCTTCTTGATAATTTAATATCTAACTTGATTGCGTTGAAGATTGACTCTACATGGAATCTACGACTATTATATATGAGACTCGGAAAATTCCATTCTTTTAGGCCTAAGATAATTAAGCTCTTAGTTACTCCGATTTAATTATTATTTGTGCCTAATCTTGGACCAAAGTATTTTTATACTTTGAGAACCAATGTGGTCCGCTTTTGTAGGTTATTCAAACGAGGCTAATCTATTTTTTGAATTTCAAAAGCAACCGACTTCTAACTTTTAAATACCAATAGACAAGCTTTAGCTACTTCGGACATGGCTTGGACACCATGTCGTGGTTGTTTGTTTCCAAAATTAGAAAACTCCAACTCTATGCCTAACGGTTATTTCCACCTCGGTTTTCAGCGACCACCAAATGATTGGACCATCTTTTGGAGGCAAGAGCCGTTGCACAATGTTCAAATCCTAACGGATCTTTTCTTAACGACTCAAAATAGCCGTTACAACGGCTAGTGAAGATTTCAGTCCGTAACCAAGACTCAACGGTCACTCTGCCTGGTTGGCTTTAAATAGAAGCCACTCCACAAAACTTGAAGATTGTTGGAACTAAACTTATTGTTGAACTAATTACTGTTCTCATCCTTACTCAATCTTCTAGTTACAACTCCAACTCAGTATTTAATATTCTCTCGAGTTATAAAGAAAGTCTTGTGATAAGTTACATACTTCTCTTACTTTCTTACTAAGTCCCTTGGCTGAGCTGTAAGGGTTAACTCAGCTCAATTATCCTTGATTGCAAAGGTTATCTCGGTCAGCAAGTACTAGATCGGATAAGGGAACTTCGAGTCTAGGAAAATTTTGTAAAGAATTGTATAAGGGAGCAATTCTGTTTGAGTCCGTCCTGTGTATTTTGTGGATTCAAAATAGTGGATTTGACTTGATGCTTGGATTAGCACTGTCTCGTGGTTTTCCGCCCTGGAGGGTTTCCACGTATATATGTGTATTTATCATTTTGAGTGCAATTTAGACATAGAATCTGCTTTATCGAAGTGTTTGTTCAAAAAGTGTTTAAATTTCCTCATCACACTATTCACCCCCTTCTAGGGTGATTTAGACTCTCCAAGAGCAAACCTTTATAGTACGAATTTGTTATTGTGTTCGGGGATTAGGGACCCGTTGGGGCTCGGGGACCTGCTGGGGACGGGGACGGAGACGGGGATAGATAGTGGCAACAGGGGTGGGGATAGGCATGACACTCCCGGCCCCGATCGGCCCCGTTGCCATCCCTAGGCACCGGCCGGGACCAAGGTTGGGACAATCAACATCGGCCTCTCGCCTAGCTTGGCGGATCCAGAACCTATTTTTCTGTTGTTCGATCAAAAAATAACCGAGAAGCAAATCTAAGAGAAATAAATAAAAAGGAGTCGCCAGTCGGTTTTAGGAATGAAAAGCTAACAAAAACAAAATAAAGTTTACTTTTCCAATCTTAGTCTAGGAGAAACTAACACTGTAAAAGGTTAAAAATGACTCAATCGGTCTTTTAACCGAGAATCGGATTAGGGGTGAGGGTACAAAACAGAGGTATATACCGTTCCGTTCCCCTTGTTAAATAACGACCACTACTTGGTTCAAGTAGTGAATCGAATAATGTACAAAACACAAGCAAAAACATGCAACGAGAATTAAAGCAACCACGACATAATTAAGGAAAGCGATAAAGCAAAAATGAAAGCGATAAAGAAAGTGAAAGCGGAAAGAAAAGAAAAGCGGAAAACTAAAAAATTACATCAGGCGTGAAGGAATTAAAAGTGATACATCTCGAGTGCACAATCCGGAAAGCAAGAAAGAAAACATAAATAAACAAGTAAATTGTTTTGATGATCGAATTAGTGCCCTCGGGTTGTCCCACCTATTGATATGGATCTCGAATTTGGAGTCCAGTGATGCGATCATGGTGAATTGATGGGGCTTTTTGTAGATTTTTGTGGAAATGAGTAGGTATATTAATGAATGATGGAGTTTATGGGTTCAAATGTGGTGAGATTGGAGAGTAGAATGAGACTAGGCTGAAACGAGACCAAGAGATCGAATTAAGATGGGAGTATTCGGTAGCTCTCAATGAGGTTTCAAGCAGCATGACGTTGAGGGATGAGCCATTTTTGAAATGAGTGACTAAGCTCTCTATTTATAGGGAGAGGTTAAGTCAAGGAATGACCTAGGTTTGGCTCTCGGCCAGCCGTCCAAAACAAGGTACAAAAATGTGCTAAGATAAAGTCAATATTGAACTGGATAGAACCGAGATAAAACCGGGTAGGGGCGCCAGCCATAGGTTGTTCCTCTAGGGTTCCGAGCCTTCTGTGCTGCAACATGATTCCTTAGCCCAAAACATAGCATTTCAAGGTAAGGAAAAATAGTTGGGGCATTGGCCACCAAAGGCTTTTTTAGGGTTTCGTGCCCCTTCGTGTTGCAACAGGGTTCTCGGCCAAAACGCAATGTTTTGAGTGAAATAATTGGTAGGGGCACCATCCATGGTATGTCGTTTTGGGGAATTGTGTGCTCCTAGTCTCGAGTGGACTGTCTTGGAGCTTAAACGCAGCACTTTGATACTCGTGATCATGAAATGCAACATCTAACGTCGTCTTAAGCTCACGTGTCCGATTGGACAAAAGTAAAATGCAGAATTCTAAGTCCGGAATTTCCCGGTATGAGGCACTAGACTTTGTTGATTCTGGAGGCTTGACCGGGGCTTGGACTATTCGAAGGAAAAAAGGGTTATTTTAGACCAATCCAAGGCAAAAGGCTATTTATGTGGTGTCTGGGGTTCTTCGTGGTTTATTGGCTTCCGTCGCACCAATCAAATTCAGCCCGTGATCCAAATCCTCAAGCGGGACTCGGGATTTCATCATCGAGCTAACAAATAAATAAAATAGAAAAGGCATAACATTTTTAGGTGTCTACAGGCATCAGCCACCATTGGGTGCGGGTGCCGCTCTGCACCGAGTGGTCACAAGGTGGGGCTCGGGTCCAAACTAGTGTTTTCACACTAGTTTGGCCTTAGAGCCTCACTGCAGAAATAGAAAACCTAATTTTATTTATCGTTTGGTTAGGAAATAATATCCCGAGACTTCTCAAAATAATTTCTAAAATAAAATAATTAATTAAACCGCTATTCAAACATTACTTGATTCATTTTAAATCGGATTTAATAAAATTCAGAAACCTTAATAAGCGGTTCATCCCCACATTTTAAAATCATCTTTAAAACCCTAAATCATTCTTAAAGCTTTCTAAAACGCCAACCATTCCTTGGGAAGCTCGGTCGGCGTTGCTGGCTGTGGTTCGTACACTACCTTGTGGGCGGCCTTTGCCCTCCATCTAGTGAGAAAGTTGGTGAAACTTTTCTTGTCTTCCTATTTAATCAATTCCAAGTCATGAAGAGTAATAGGCAACTCATTGTTATAGGAATATTGATGCAAAAATTCCTTAAAAGATCTGTTCAGTATCGAATGTCCAATGGAAGATGACATGGTATGTGTCTTCCAGGTACATTTCTAGAGTCACTCGCTCCTATAAAATTTTGTACATGATGATAGGGATTTTCGGAACCATGAAATTTAATGTCAAGCATAGTAAGTTTGGTAGGAAGTTTTCCTTTTAGGATTAAAGTGTAATACCCCTGCTCACACCCTCGGAGTATTACATCATTAGGGTTCCTCGAAAGGAGCCTTGAAGGCTAATTAAGGAGTCAGGTTTAGTTTTCTAACCCCAACTTAAAGGTGATAGAGGTGATTTTCTACTTTTGTTTGAAATTTTCTAAAAATTTCGACAGAGTTCCGTTTCTAATTTGGCTATCTCCCCAAGGCTTAATGCCTTACACTTGTTGTAGACACCTAAAAAGTGTCACCCAGTTTCTATTTATTTTATTTGTTAGCGCGGTGATGAAATCGTAGTCTTGTTTGTGGATTCGGATCACGGCCGAGTTTGATTGGTGTGGCAACAGCCAGTGAACCCCAAGAATCCTTTAGCGCCAAAAAAATAAACCATATTTGCTTTGAACCGATCCAAAACCCATTATTTTGGGTCAGTCCAAGCCCGGCCAACACTCCGAGTCAACACCGGCCGATGTCACGCATAGAGCCTTGCTGCACTTAAAACACTGCGTTTCATCTTCACCGTACAATCGAGACAAGGAGTTAAAATCATCCGTACGAGGTCGCATTGACCGATGCCACGTTTCATGGCAAACATCTCCAAAAGGTTGCATTTTACTCCAAGCGTCAAACTAAGACACGAAGCTCACTTTCACAAAGCGATGCCATTCTTGCATTTGTCACGTTTCGGGGACTTTTCCTCCAGTACGCTGCATTTTGCTCCAGATTTCAACTGCAACACAAAACGAGGCCGAGACCATATGACGACGTTTCGACCGGCATCGCGTACCTCTTCTCGGACCTAGCTTCCAAAGTGTATGTTCACTAATTGGTAAACTTAACGGACTTAAACAAGGTTAAAGACCTTAATTGGGGTGTGCCCGCTTACACTTGCCTCATAAGGGGTTTACATTCTGCAGTTAAGCATACAAAGACCGAAAGGGTTTTTACAAACTATCTGTCTTTATGCGGCTTGTGGAAGATTATTGAGGTATGCTCCATCTCTTCTCTTAGTTCCAAAATACTTTATCTTGTATGGATCAAGGTCTCGGTTACCTTGAAAAATTGCAGCAATTGTTATACGAATATTTTCCTCACCTTTCACCCGGTTCATGGAATCATCCTTCACTCCCAGCCGTGGTATCATGGGCTAAAGTTCACCTTCGATGACCTAAAGCACATGATCTTGGCTTCTTAAGGTCCGCCCTCAACTGCGTGACTTCGATATGTGTAGAAACCACTCGCCGGTCGGAGCTTGCCGAGCTTCCCCACTTGTGTCGGGTCTCTTTTTTAAAGATTAATTTTAAAGATGGTTTTAGAAACCCGATTTTCGCATGTGGGGATGAACCTTTTATTAAGACTTCTGAATTTTATTAAATCTGATTAGTCAAAGTTGGAATGGCAATTTTATTAATTCTTTTATGTTAGAAATTATTTTCGAATTCCGTGGATCTCATTTTCCGATTAAGAAATAAATAACATTAGGGTTTTGGTCCTACCGTAAGGCTTTAGGGCCGGATTGATGTAAAACGCCAATCTGGACCAAAACCTATCTGGCTTACCCCACGAGCAGGTAGTGGCTCGCTTCTAGGGGTGGCAGCGCCGGCTAGAGGCCGTGGTCGGTGAAACTAGCCTTGGTCTACGCCCAGTGGGCAGATCCAAAATCTAATCGTTACTATTCCCGCAACCGAAAACACCGAGATGCAAATATGAGTAGAACAAAGCATAAAATAAAGGAGTCCCTAGTCGGTTTTAGGAAAAAAACTAACAAAAACAAAATTTGCTCTTCCAATCTTAGTATGAGAAAACTAAGACTAAAAGAGGCTAAAATGACTACATCAATTTTTGAACCGAGAATCGGATTTGAAGACTCGGACACTGCTCTATATATTTCTGAGTCATGCAAAAAGAATCGGGTATAACGATGTCATTCATATAGTGTTTTGATTCCAAGGCATTCTCTCGTGTCGTAGAAACTTACTTGAGTGAAATATCTTTTCTATGCGATTCGGCCTTCACTTATCTCTTTAATCGCTTTCAGCTAGCGACTCGTAAAACTTGTTCTTTATTCCGAGTCCACTCTCTCTCGAATCCGACTTATGTTTATATACTCTATTGTTTGCAAAGTCAGCATTCATAGTTCTTTTCGTGCTTAGTCTACATCAAGTGTTTCCCACTCGATATTTGTTGATAGAACTTGATTCCTTGCTTAAGACTAAGTCTTATGGAATTCCGAGTATCATGGATATTAGACTCGAAAGTTCCATTTCTTTTCCGACTCGGATAATCTGTTTGTTAATTATCTTGATTATTTTTATTATCTCGTGTCTAACCTTGGACCAAAGTATTTTATACTTTGAGAACCGAAGGTGTTTTACTTTTGTAGGTTATTCAATCGAGGATATCTTTTCAAATTACAAAAGTAGCCGGCTTCGTAACATCAAATCACCAAGCAGATATAGCTTTTCACCATCCCTCGCTCTAGTCCCGTAAGATTGTGTCGAAGCCGTCCGCTTCCATATCCGGAAAACCGGAAGGTCAAGCTTAACGATGGTTTTCACCACACTTTTCAAGACACAACCGATGGTTTTAGGACTTCCAAGAGAGTTAAACCGTTGTCCAACGACCATATTTTCAACGGATACTTTCCGAGTGACTCGGAAAGCCCTTATCAACGGTCACGAGAGGACTCTCGGTCAGCAGATGAAGATAACGGCTACTCTGCCTGGTTATCTATAAATAGAAGCCACTTCACAAGACTTGAAGATAGCGGAACATATTGTCAATACTCCAACTTGAACAAAGTTATTGTATTTACTTTCAATCTTCAACTTACAACTCCCACTCGTAATTCATTACTTTCGAGTTGTAAGGTCTTGTACTCGACTACAAACACTTCTTACATTCTTTGTAAGGTCCCTTGACTAAGCTGTAAGGGTTAACTCAGCTTAGTTGTCCCTAGCTGTAAGGGTTATCTCAGCTAGGAAGTACTAGATCGGATAAGGGAACTTCGAGTCTAGGAAAACTTGTATGGAGTTGTCCAAGGGAGCAACTCGGGTTCTGTCAAGTTCACGGTATTTGACTTCGTGTCCGGATTGACACAGGCCGTGGTTTTCTCGCCCCAGGAGGGTTTCCACGTAAATTCTCTCGTGTTCTATTTCGAGTTCATTCTAGACTCGGACAAAGACCGCTCGAACGTGTTTACTCCGATTCATTACATTCCGAGTCCAATATTTTATAACCCCTTGCTTAGACTCGGAATCTGTCTTTGATTCTTCTCTGTCAAAAGGGTGTGTGCTTTTACAAAGAATTTTTCATCACCCTATTCACCCCCTCTAGGGTGACTCGGACTCTCCCCGAGCAAACTTTCGGGATTCAGGGGTGAGGGTACAAAATGTAGGAAAAACCTTCCGTGCCGCTCGTCCGAAGATGGCCATTACTAGTTCAAGTAGTGTATCAAAACAACCAAAACATAAAACAAGCATACAACGACATGCTAAGCGAAATTAAAGCAACCAAAACATAACAAGGAAAACTATAAAGAAAAGCGATAAAGAAAGCGATAAAGAAAAGCAAGAAATAGAACAAATTACATCGGTCAGGGAGGAATTTAAAGTGATTACATCTCTTAAATCATAATACAAAAATCAATAAAAACAGAAATAAATAGAACCGTTTAATGGCTGAAAAATCGCCCTCGGGATGTCCCACCTTGCTGAGTTGCATCTTCGCACCGGATCTCTCGATGCAATGGCGACAATCATAAGAAAAGGGCTTGTTTTTTGAGTTGTGTATAGGGTGTAGTAATGATAAGTTGAATGAGTGCCTAAAGATCAGAATAATTGAATATTCTTTACCTCTTTGCACGGATTCAACGGTAGCTTAGTAAGAGATGAGTGTCTTATGGAAATTTGAGCAGAGTAACGTCTAGATGAGAGTGCTTTGGTTAGCTTTTAGTAGTGTAATGCTAAGGCGAGTAAGCCATATGCTGAATGAGAGTTAAGGCTCTCTATTTATAGGAGAGGACCTAGGTCACAAATGTCCTAGGGTTTGTCTTCATCCATCCGTCCAAACAACTGAAACTAGACCGGGCCAAATCCTAACGAGATAGAACCAGCACCAGAAAGAGATAAAATTGGATAGAGCCGGATAAGAGAGAGGAGGCCGGCACCGGCCAACTGGGCACCCTAGGGTTTCGTGCCCTAGTTCTGTCTCCAAAGGACTCTCCAAGCCAAAACGCAGCATTCCACTTAATGCTTCTAGAAGGCAAGCGCCGGGCACAATGTCGTTCGAGGGGAAAAGCTTCTAGCCTCGTGTGGGCTATCTTGTGAAGCTTAAGCGTAGCACTTTAATGCTCCCCGATCATGAAATGCAACGCTTTTACGCCGTCTTCAAGTCTTTAACTCCTTGTCCGATTGGACGAAAGTAGAATCCAAGTATTCGAACTTGAATTTTGCCAGTACACATCATGGGACTCCATAATCTCTTAAAGGCTCGGCCCAGTTCTTGGACGGTCCGAAAGAAAAGAGGATTTGTGGACCAACCCAAGGCAAAAGTTTATTTATTTGGTGCTGGGGGTTCTTTGTGGTTTATCGGCTTATGTTGCACCAATCGATTATAGTCCAAGATCCAAATCTATAAATAGGACTCGGGATTATCATCATCGGGCCAACAAAACAAAACACAGCTATAAAGAGATAAGAGACGACACTTTTTAGGTGTCTACAGTTAGCCCTCACTTTGACCGAGTCTAAAAAGATGAAGGGTGAAAGTAAACACTAGAGGGTACTTACCCGTAGTTTTTATAAGATATTGTATGATGCTTGGAATTGGTTGTAACCAAACCCGAACTCCAAAGCAGGACTCGAACTTGATCGTGGTGCGTGCGTTATGAACTTTGATAAAAGGATCCTAAGTTTGGCTTGATTAGAGCCTCGAAGCTTGGCATATTTTGATGTTGAAACGTCAATCGCTTTTTATCCGAAGCTTGGCTAAATAATCTGTTGTGGTAGCACACTTGTTAGTGCGTTATTGAATTGGCAAAAGTTCGGTGTTTTACCTAAATAATTCAGTCGAAGATAGACCGATAAAACTGTTCTCGAAAAGCCGATATGCGAGCCCGGAAGTTCCCACTTACATGCACAAGAGACAAAGAGCACATGCTTCGAGTAGACAAGGCTGCATGGACTAAGGAGGTGGGCTAGGCTACAAAAGCCGTTGCCGATTATACTTCATGGCGCCTCGTGGTCTGGCGCCAGCAGCGTGGCCTCCGGCGTGTCCGGCCGGATTCCCTTGGTTCCCCACTACTTGCTTGACTCTTGTTTTATGTGATTGGATGCCTTGACCAAATTTTCCTAATAAAAGGAGGTTCATGGTGTGTTTCATTTTGCACACCAACTCTTCTTCTTACTCTTAACATCCTCTTATATTTTCTTGCTTTTCCCCTTCTTGAAAACTAGTTGGTTCTTAAGAATTCCTTATCTTCAAAATTCCTAGAAGAAAAGCTCATCCTGCAGGAAGAACTACAGTAGAGGGTCTTACTCAAGACTCTATCCTTGAGCCCAAATGGCGCCCTCAAAGTGAATGGAACCCAAGTTATCTTCCGGTTGAAGCTGAAAACCACGTTTCTTCTCTTGCTATTTCCCTTAGGTAAGCTAATTGGCTTAAACCTCTTCATTTTTTATTTGGAGTAACTCTTTAACCAAAATCTTGTTGGATTTTGTTTTGTGGAAAGGCTCAATTAGAAGTAATGGAGCCATTCCTAAATTTATGGAGACATGTGAGAGGATGCACATTCCTCTTGAGAATATCATGTACGAGTGTCGGGCTGGGACCTCTCTACATTTCTTTACATCACCTTACCGACAGGAGGGAGAGAGATCCCATTAGAGACATTAGTGAGTGCTTTTGGGATACAACCAACATGTTCAACCTTCCTTTTCGTGAAATGACAATAACTCGTTTTGATTCCGTTGTTTTATTTGGTTTGGGCTTTTGGGGAACCTTTAGCCTATGACCGAATTTTGTATAGGAATCGTGACTACCTCCATCATCTTTTCGGTCCCATAGTAGATAGATTTCCACATAGCAATCACTTTAAGTATACCATTCTTTTCTAGGCTTTTGAAGATGTTATTTTCTAGCCTCAACATTCTCCTTAACAACAAATTAGGATCCCGCTTGCCCTTCTCTTGAGTACGATCCTCTTTTCGACCAGCATCGCTAAGATTCATGTTCACTATTTGGTAAACTTAGTAGAGCTTGATAGAATAAAGGAGCTCAACTGGGGTGCTCCTGCATATACTTGCCTCATTAGGGGACTCCGTGCCGGTGTGCAACACACAAAACTAGAGTCAAACTCCACCAACTATTTCCCTTTGAATGCCTTATGGAAGATCATTGAGGCATGCTCAAATTCTCTTTTCTTCTATATTTACTTTTCATCTTATGCGGATAAAAAGCTTTACTTGACTTGTCAAAATATAGCCATGGTTGTATGAATACTTTCCACATCTCTCTCCCGGTTTAACAAATCATCTCATATTTCCGGCGTCTGCGTCATGGGTTAGAATCTATCTTGAACGCCCCAAGATACATGGAATAGACTTCTTGAGATCGACCCTCAACTGTGTAAAAACTTGCTCAAAAATATGCTTAAAAGTGATTTTTACCACATTTTTAGCATTATGATCCTGCCCACCGCCTATACCAGTACTTGTGGGGTTGCCCGTGGTGTAGTCCAGCCCTTTATATTGACTGTTTTTCGTCCATCTTCTTTGTGTCTTCCATTCCTTCTAGCTGATTTCTAGATAATTATTTTATGTAGGCCAACTTCCACCCTTGGGCCTTCAACTTCCTCAAAGTGTCCTTGTGGCTTGGGAGTTGAGTGAAAGAAGGATCCTATTTGAAGGACCTTTTAGGTTTTGTTGGTATTTTAGGCAGAGGGTCACTCCTCAAATTCGGGTTAACACGCGGCCTCCGTTTGTTCTGGTCGATCCACCTTCCACCATGTTTTATTTTCGTTCTCTCCCTCCAAATGAGCAGGCGGCGACCATGGTGGGGTATCCTTTTACCTCACTTTTGAACTTGAACACTTCCTATGCCCATCATGCATCTCGTATTATGATGCAATTGGTGAGTGTTCAACTTCTTCCTTGTAACTTGAATTTCTTATGTGGAAATTTAATCTTTCCTCTTATTTGTGGCAGCTGACTCCCGTATCCCAAGCCTTGATATGGATGTTACTCTTCCTGGGGACCTCCTTGTTTTGTGAGAGTTCCTAAAATCCCGAAAGAGGAATGTTTTGGGCATCCTTTTCCTAGGAATTGGTGAGGGGTAGGAGTTGTATGCTAAAGATATCTCGTTTTTGCTGATTCCATCAAATAAACTTTGTAGTACAACCGGAAGCAATCAAGAGCCATGTCTATCGGATTTCAGTCGGCTCTTCGGGGAATCTAAAATTTCTTGACTGGGTGATCTTTCTCTTCTTTCCAGGTAAATCCTTGATTAGTGTAGTGCTAATTTCTTTAAGCTTTTAGTGCTTTTATTGATTTTTTAATAGCTTCTTTAGACCTTGTTCCGGTAATCTTCCTGGTGCACCCGAGACACCATCTTAAGCTCCCACACAACAAGTTCCTTCTAGTAGTAATGCTAGACAAGGCTCGTCATGACGTTCTTCGAGGCATGCTCATCATAGGCATGCATCCGAGGCAGGACCTAGTGTTTCTAGGCCTAGTGCCTTTGATGCGGGACCTAGCCATTCCAAGGAGAGCTTGCACATCCTTCCCTTGCGAGCTTCTATCATCACAGGAACCCTCTTTACTTCCCTCCACCTTCTTATTGTGGTCTATCCCATGAGGCTTCTCAAGCTTGGGACCAAGGAGGTAGCTCATATCAAGGTAATGAAGGTGGCTGATTCTCTACATCCGTCTAGGATGACTTCAGAAACTATATCTTTGATACAACTCGATGATGACACGTAGAGGATTCTATGCTCGCTTCGCTCGCTTGCTGATTCTTGGATCCACGTGGGATGTTTGTCTATTAATGTATTATTATATTGTAATGAAAACTCTTATGCAATGGGATGAAATGCATGACTCAATTTTAAAAATGCACTCTTTTATTTAATATGATGCACAAAAGTTAGGAACAATACAAAAACAAAATTAAGAAAAACTAGCACTAGCCCCCATTCCCCTAAAAGAAAATAACAATTAGAAAAATGGAAAATCTCAAGTGCATAGTCGAAAAGAATAATAAGGTACACCACGAGACAAGACAAACAATAAAAACTAATAAGGATCTGTTTGGCCACAAGAAAATCACAAAACGAGCTGGGCCAAGCCATGGCCGACGTCGGCCGTGTATGAGTCCTACGGGGATTGTAATTCCTCGGTGTATCAAATGCAGTGGGACTTAGATAACTCTAGAAAAATATTATAAATATGATGAACGTGCGGTGCAAAAGAAACACCAACATTAAAGCCTTCAATTAACCGTATGAAATCTCCTTTTTACATTCGGAAATAGAACCATGAACTACATGTCCGAGTTAACCCGATGGATGCATGAGATGAGTAACATGGATAGGTCCGGAATAACCAATTATAGGTGGAATGACCTATTCAGCATTCGTCAGGTGAAGATCTTGAAGATTTGCTCGGGGAGAGTCCGAGTCACCCTAGAGGGGGTGAATAGGGTGATGGAGGATTTTCTTTGAAAATCAAACTCTTTTGCTAAAGTGGAGGCGAAACAGATTCCGAGTCTAAAGTGGGGTCGAAAAGTATGAACTCGGAATTGCTATAAAGAGTAAAGAGTTACATAAAGCTGAAGCTTTGAGACTGTCCGAGTCTAGAATGAACTCGAAAGTAAAGACAAAGAAGTTACGTGGAAACCCTCCCGGGGCAAAAAACCACGGACCATGCTAATCCAAGCACGAAGTCAAATCCACTATTTTGAGTCCACAAAATACGAGTAGACTGACTCGAACCCAAGTTGCTCCTTTAAATAACTCTTTACAAGTTTTCTTAAACTCGAAATTCCCTTATCCGATCTAGTACTTCCTAGCCGAGATAACCCTTACAGACTAGGGACAACTAAGCTGAGTTAACCTTTACAGACTTAGTCAAGGGACCTTACCCGAAAGTAAGAAAGTGTTTGTAATCGAGTACAAGACCTTACAACTCGAAAGTAATGAAATTACAGAGTGGGAGTTGTAAGTAGAAGATTGATAATGAATACACGGACTTTTTCTCAAGTACAAGTATTAACAATAGGTTCGGCAATCTTCAAGTCTTGAAAGTTGGCTTCTATTTATAGATGACCAAGCAGCATAGCCGTTATCTCACTCTTCCGACGAGAAGTCCTTTGTGACCGTTGATAAAGGCTTTCCGAGTCACTCGTAAAGTATCCGTTGTGATATGAACGTTGGGCAACAGTTCTTAACTCTCTTGGAAGTCCCAAAACCACCGGCGGTGTCTTGAAGGATAAGGTGGAAACCACCGTTAAGCTTGGCGTTTCGGCTTTCTAGATTTAGAAACAGACAGCCCCGACGCAATCTTCCGGGATTGGGACGAGAGAAGAGGAAAAGCCATGTCTGTCTGGTGATTTGACGTTTTGAAGCTAGGTTACTTTTGTAATTCAAAAAGTGATCCTCGTTTGAATAACCTACAAAAGTAAATCGATTTTGGTTCTCAAAGTATAAAATACTTTGGTCCACGGTTAGACACGAGATAATAATATAATTAAGATAATTAAGCAACCAATTATCCGAGTCGAAAGTGAGTAGAATTTTCTGAGTCTAATATCCATGAAATTCAAAATTCCATCCGAGTTAGTCTAAGCGAAGAATCAAGTTACATAAAGAATATCGAGTGAAATAACTTGATATAGACTAAGCACGATTCGGACTAGAAGCACCGACTCTAACAAAATAGAACTTATAACATGAAGTCGGATCCGAGTGTGGGAAAGCGAAATACTAGTCAATTCGAGCATGCGATATATCTAAGTGATGAGGGACTCGGAACCGAGTGAGACATGCAGATCTGTTTTCTAAGTCACTTAGAGACAAGCAAGAAATACATGAAGTAAATGCTATATCACTTAGAGAAGATACCATATCACTTAGAAAAGTTTCTAAGGTACAGAGAATGCCTTGGAATCAAAACTCTATAAGTGAGAAATTCTTATACTCGATTCCTCTGTTGTAACTCGGAATTGTGCCGAGCAAGGTCTCGAGTCTTCAATCTCCCCTTTTTGATGAAAGGCATTCCATACTTAGACAAAAACTTTGTTAGTGATAAAGATCTCGCTTTTGAATACTTGCGTATGAAATCGGATAAGTAAAGCAAGCCTAATGTATCGGATCATAAAAATATATGCTTAGCCATGAAATAATGTTAACTCGTAAAAGGTTGCAATCACAGAGAAAATTGAAGAGAAAGCATTAATTCATTGAAATTAAAGAGAGTACACAGATGGAGAAACTCCCCTAAACAAGACAACAAGTTTTCTATCTATATTCTCCCTCATGCCTTTCAAAGAAAAACAACATCAAAAGGGAAGAATACAACGAAGTCACTACAAATTTGATGTCCGGACAAAAGAAATAAGTAGAAATCTCGCAGAAAGAAGAAGAATCTGGAAGACTGTGGAATTATGACACAGTGCATGGCACCTACGAGGGAGAGGGGGAAGTCCGAGTAGAAGCGGAGGGATGAGAGGTACGCCGCGCTGGTAGGATCTTGACGATGTGCTTGAGCGCGGCGGAGGGAGAATCGGGATCGCCGTTAAGGGCTCGGCTACGAGTGGCCGACCCGGAACGAGAGGATCTAGGGGTTCTTCCCCGTGGACCTTGGTAGCCTGGAGGGGCTGCTCTGTCCGACCCGATGGATGTTGTCGTAGCATAGTTGGGCCTTCGACCCACTCAAACTACCGTCCGAGCTGAGTACTGCCACTAGAGCTTGAGGAGCAATCGACCCTCGGCAGCTCCTCGCCGCTTCTTCTTTGTGATCCACCCCTTGACTAGATGGAGCCGCCTCAGCCGTAGGCTCCTCGGCGTCGCTTCTTCGTTGTCCGCAGCTTCTTCCTCCCCGCTTTCGAGGAGGTCAAGCCCGGGCTCGAAGACGCTTCGAAGTGTCCGAGTCACCATGGTCCTGAGCCGCCTTGGACCTTCTCTCTCCGAGAAGCTCGACCAGCTCCTTCTCGCTCCTTCACTAACTCCCTCATCTCAAGAACCATTGTTTGCTGCTCTCGGATTTGGGATTGGGCGGTTTTGGTGGATGAACAAAGAGTGATATACGATCTTGAATGAGCCGAGCGAGTCCTTGAATTCAGAGGACACGGAGCTGATTTTGGCCATGAAAGCGGACAAAATAGCGGAGAGAGATTTTGAGGCACCTGAGGTGGAAGCACCAACAGTGGGGCAGGGAGAGAGAGAAAGGTTTCTTTCGAGTCCGAGGCGGAGAAGGAGGCCTCGGCTACGAGTTGTGTACCCGGATACCGAGCTGAGTTTCCTGGTACCAGTACCCCTAGAGTTCCTTTTGCCGACCACAACGGCAGCCTCGGCATCACGGCAGTTGGGTCCGAGGGGAGAGGAACTTTGAATTGTTTAAAAACAAGGGTGAGAAGAGCACCGAAGGGAAGAGGGGTGTTCTTCTTATTTTGGAGTTGAGCTGGCACAGCTGCCATCCGCTTAATTATTGAGGGAAGAGGTCTACTTCGTAGCCCTCAAGAATATCAAAAGAGATTTCAAATGCTTGGAGTTGGGGTTCTCCTTGTTGGAATGCTGAGAGAAAAAGGTTCTCATCAGCAGGAAGCACTGAAGGCGTGCTTCGACTTCAACTAAGTCACTGAAAATTTTTTCCGTGACTCGGGGAACTCTTTAGCATATTTTTCAAAGAAGTTGTCGGCGACTTCGGTGAAAGGAATGGGGTTGCTATTCAAGAAAAGAGAGGAAACCTTGAACAAGCGGTGGAGGAGAGAGGTGTTTATTCTAACAAGTCACATTCGAACTCCGGAGGTTAGGACACCTTCGAGTGAGTGAGGTGAGTGTAAAACTCGAAACGAGTTCGGGGTAAATGAACTCGCTGAAACACGGAAAATTATACACTCCGGTGGTTTGAATGTGGGGCAACCACGAGAATTTTGTGGTTGGGAAGAACTTGTCGTCCAAGTGTGAGATGCTTGGGTGACAATGGGTTTAGAGGGGTTGAGCTTTCGGGTTTTTGGTGCGAGGCTTTTTAGAGGAGGAGCCCCGAAAGTCGGGATGATTACCTCTCTTAGGCATTTTGAGAATGAGGAAAGAAAGATGAAACTTTTGAGGAAGAGAAGAAGAGAGTAGGTAGACGAGAGCAAAAGAAAAGGAGTAGAAGAAAGAGATGAGAGCGAGTCGAACATACTTGAGACGGTTTTTACGTCGCTTGAAGAAGTCCAGAGAGCACTGTAGACATAGAAAGCTTCCGCAAGAAGTTTTACGTACGAGAGAGATAGAGAATGGAATGTGAAGTAACGAGACGAAGATGAATAGGTGCTATATATAGAAAGAAAAACATCCGTTAACTTTCCGTTCGACTCGGCTTGTCCATCGAGTCATCTTTGACCGGTGTGATGGTTCTCTTCTTCGACGGTTAGGATTCAGTGCGGTTTGAAATCCATCGGCTAGCGTTTCATCACAGATCGCGAGAGAAAAAAAAATTTGAAAAATATATTCTGAAATTCTCCACCCATCTAGAGATAACTCCGAGAAAATTTGAAGTCCAATTTTTCTCGACGTTTGAGTTTGACTTCAGATTGGTTTACGAGTAGCTCGAAACTAACAGCTATCGGCTCGAGTATCACGAAATCAACTCGAACTAATAGCTAACAATAAAGCATAAGTACATAACGGATGATCAAGCAATGGAAAATAGTTATGCATTTAACATACCAAGCTCATTCCGAATAAAGCAAAACCGATCTTCACCAAGAGGCTTAGTAAAGATATCAGCTAATTGAAGATTAGTAGGAATGAACTCAAGTTCAATATCACCTTTCTCGGAGTGGTCTCTTAAGAAATGATATCCGACCTCAATGTGTTTTGTCTTTGAGTGCTAAACTGGATTCTTCATGATGCTGATTGCACTCGATTGTCACACTTGATTGGAACCGATTTGAAAGAAAGTCCAAGATCTCTCAAGTGTTGCTTTATCCATAAAATCTGAGCGCAACATGCTCCAGTTGCAATATACTCAGCTTCGGCGGTTGATAGAGCTACTGAGTTACGCTTCTTTGAGTGCCAAGATATTAAGGATTAACCTAGAAATTGGCGAGCTCCGGAAGTGCTCTTTCTATCAACTTTGTATCCAGCGTAATCCGCATCCGAGTATCCGGTGAGGGTCGGTTACGAGTCTCTTGAGTACCATAGACCTAAGTTACGAGTTCCTGCAAGATATCTCGAATATTCTCTTCACCACGAGTGAGATGTGATTCTTTTGGATTAGCTTGGAATCTTGCGCATAAACAAACACTGAACATTATATCCGGCCGGCTGGAAGTAAGATATAGCAAAGATCCAATCATACCTCGATAGAGTTTCGATCTATTGCTTTACCTTTCTCGTCCGAGTCAAGCTTTATCTCTGCTGCACATGGGTGTAGATGCGTGCTTTGCATCTTGAAGTTTGTATTTCTTCAGCAGCTCCTTGGTATACTTAGATTGATGGACGTAGATCCCATCTTTGTCTTGTTTGATTTGTAAACCAAGGAAGAAATTTAGTTCTCCCATCATACTCATTTGGAATTCTCGACTCATCAACTCGAGAAAATTCTCGGCATAGATTTTCATTAGTAGCTCAGAAGATAATATCATCAACATAGATTTGAACAATAAGGAAATCTTTCCCCTTGGTTTTTATAAAGAGAGTCTTGTCGATCCGACCTCTATTAAAATCATTTTGAACCAAGAAATTGCTTAGTCTTTCATACCAAGCTCGGGGAGCTTGTTTAAGACCATAGAGAGCATTTTGAAGTTTGAAAACATGATCTAGAAATTCCGAGTTTTCAAAACCGGAGACGTCTGCTCGACATAGACTTCCTCTTCAATAAAACCATTGAGAAATGCACACTTAACATCCATTTGATATAATTTAATATGCATGCTTTGGATGCAAATGCCAACAATATTCTAATAGCTTCGATTACGCAACAGGTGCAAAGGTTTCACCACAATCAATTCCTTCTTGATTATAAGCTTGAGCCACAAGTCTAGCCTTGTTTCGACTACCACCCCTCCTTCATCCAGTTTGTTCTTGAAAACCCATTTGGTTCCTATGGCTGGGTGGTCGGAAGGTCGGTTGGTCGGAGTCCGGACTTGGTTTCTTTCGAATTGATTGAGTTCCTCTTGCATGGCCTCTACCCATTCAGGTTCATTTAGGGCCTCTAGTGCATTTTTGGGTTCGAGTTAATGAAATGAATGCGGTGAATGCACATAGATTTTGAAGAGACGAACCAGTTCTTACCCCACTTGTTGATATCGGATAGTATGTTTTCTAGTGGATGACTAGAAGTAAACTTGAATGCTTTACTGTTCTCCGATTCATAAGATTTGTGGGCTAAGCTACCGATCTTCGAATCTTGTTCCGAGTGAGCTTCTTCATTGACTTGTTCATTACGAGCAGGCTCTTGAGTTGTCTCATTACGAATCACTTCGTTACGAGTGACTTCATTACGAGCCGGTTGAGCTTGAGTCTTTGTAGACTCGGTTTCATCATCTTCTCTGCTGAGTTTCGGATCTGCGTATGAAGACTCACTTGGTTTTTCCTGTTCAAGCTCATCAAATACAACATGGATGCTTTCTTCCACTTTATTAGTTCTCTTATTGAAAATGCGATAAGCTTTCTTTGTGAGAAGAATAACCCGAGAAAAATACCTTCGTCGACCGAGCATCAAACTTGGTTAGGTGATCCTTACCATTGTTGTGAACGAAACACTTACATCCAAATGGTCCGAAGTTAGAAATATTCGGTTTCTTCCCTTTGTAGAGCTCATAAGGTGTTTTCTTCGATATGGGTCCGATAAGGCATCTATTCGAGTATAGTTAGGCTGTGTTGATCGCCTCGGCCCGAAATAGTAAGTTAACTTGTGCTCAATCATCATCGTCCTTGCTATTTCTTCAAGAGTTCTGTTCTTTCTCTCCATTACTCCATTTTGTTGAGGAGTTCTTGGTGCTTGAGAAGTTATGAGAGATGTCATTTTTGTCATAAAACTACGAGAATTACGAGTAGTCGAACTCCCTTCCATGGTTAGTTCGAATTCTCTGGATCCGAGTCCGAGACTCAACTTGAATTTTTGTACGAACTTGCTAAACTCCTTGAATGCTTCATTTTTGTGCTTAAGAAAACGCACCCGGGTAAATCGTGAATAATCATCAATAATAACAAATATATATGATTTACCTCCGAGGCTCTTAACGAGGATTTCACCACATAAGTCCATATGTAGTAGCTCAAGCACTTTGGATGTGGAAGCTGTCTTTAGAGATTTGAATGATGATCGACTTGTTTCCCTATTGTGCATGCTTCACAAACTTTATCTTTCTCAAAAGCACGAGTTAGGTAAACCCCTAACCAAACCATGAGATGCCAATTTTTTGATAGTATGCATGCTAATATTGCCTAATCTACTATGCCATGTCCATGAGTCATCATGAAGAGATGCTTTTAAACAAGATAAATTCTTACTTGGGTCGAAAGAGGAATAATATAAGTGTTACCGGATCTTTTACCGAAAGCTTGATCCTTAGTGGTAACATCGAAATGTAACAGTTGGTCCGAGTGAATCTTACCTCTTGACCTTTATCGCACGATTGAGAGATGTTGAGCGGATTGTACTTTAATCCTTTGACAAGATAAAGCTGGATCGACCAGATTGCATCCTTTTCTAATCTTGCCTATCCCAACTATCTTGCCTTTGCTTGTCATCTCCAAAAGTGACCTTTCCTCCTTTATGTTTTTCTAACTCGGAGAAAAGTCCTGCGTCTCCTTACATGTGGCGTGAACATCCACTTGTCAAGGTACCAATGTCCTTTTGATCTCTTCGAGTGACCCGCAAAGCAGAGAAAATCTAACCCTTCTCACTTCCTCTAACGAACCCAGTAACATTCTTTACTATGGTCCTTTTACGAGGAAGAAGGTTTTTCGGAACCAGATTTGAATGACTTTGGGTTTAGTCCGATTCCGAGTCTTCCTTGCAGAGAGCTGAGTCTGTGTCTCTTTCTTTTTGAAAACATTTCCTTTGGAAACCGAAGAGGATGGTTTCTTCTTGTAAATAGCTCCGGGCTTAGTCCTCCCTTCATTTCTATGAATAGGACCATGCTCAACTTTCTCGAACTTTACGGTTACGGAATCCTTTTAAATAATTCTAAGTAGGAATTGGATTCCTCCTCTTTGTTGAAAGCAAGACCTTTTTTTCGAAGGAGACACATTGAGATCCTAAGAGCATGTCAAGGTTTTTCGACCTTGAGTAAATTTTAAAACTAGATCTTGAGAATTAATGAGCTTCGCTTTAGTCTGCTCATTTTCTTTTACGAGTAACTCGGACTCGGACTCGGTCTTATTGGATTGAGCACTAGTCTTGAGTTCTCTAAGTGTAAGTCTCGGTTTTCCAATTCATTTTTCACGGAGATGCTCTCGGATGAAATTGACTCAAGTTGTTCTTTGAAACGAGAAAAATCGGAATTGGACTTTTCTTCCAAAGTAAAAATATATTTAGCTAAATCAGCTTTGGAGAATTTGAGGTAGTATTCAATTACCTCTTGAGGATTTGTTTCCTCATTGTCCGAGTCCGAGTCCGACTCTCTTTCGGCTTCCGAGTTAGAGATTGCCATCGGACATTTTGAGTCATCCGACTCCTCATCATCTTCCGATGAGTCTTCATCGCTCCATGTTGCCATCATAGCCTTCTTCTTCTTTTTGTCCCTTTTTCTCTTTGGACGAGTCTTTGACTATGTGGTCTTTCTCGACACACTCAAAACATCCAGAATTTTTAGTTAAAGATAACTTTGAAGGAGAAGAATACTTACCTTTTCTGTACCTCTTATCTTTCTTGTAGAATTCTTCTTTTGGCCTTTTATCCCATCTTTTGTGCTTCATCATTCTCTTGAAGCCTCTAGCAATAAGTGCCATGGGATCCTCTTCGAGTCGGAGGAACTCGGATTTTCTTCTCGGGTTTACGAGGCTTTCGGCGCTATGTTCCTTTTTGTGCTTGCCCTCGGCATCCTCCTCTTCCAGGTGGATTTCATGAGTGAGAAGCTTCCTGATGAGCTCGTCCGGCTTAAGAAGTGACAGATTTTGAGCCTCCTCTATGGCAGTCACCTTGGGACCCCATCTTCTCTTTGGTAGACTTACGAGTATCTTTACGCACATTTCCTCGTGGGTCATCTTCTTACCCAGAGATTTGAGATTGTTGGTAATCTCGATAAATCGAACGAACATCCGAGTGATGTTCTCTTACAGCTCCATCTTTAATAGCTCATATTTATGAAGATATTGACTTATCTTTGCTTGTCCGACCTGGCTTGTGCCTTCATAAGTGTTGACCAGTGTGTCCCATACTTCTTTGGCTGAATCGCGAGCGAATCTTGGATTATATTCTTCGAGCTGATGGCGCACATCGGAATGTTCATCGCCTTGAAGTTCTTTCTAAACTTCTGCTTCGCTCGGAGTAAACTCGGCCTTT
This sequence comes from Talinum fruticosum, assembly GCA_021018815.1. NCBI lineage: Eukaryota > Viridiplantae > Streptophyta > Magnoliopsida > Caryophyllales > Talinaceae > Talinum > Talinum fruticosum. The sequence goes on along the minus strand of JAITYX010000010.1, from coordinate 3,498,445 downwards.
GTCTTGGGAATGATTCTGAATTCTTCTGTCTTCATTGGAATGTAGTTTCCTTGTTGTATGATTTCCCAAACATCTTCATCATGATCTAGAAGGAAACATTCCATGAGCTTCTTCCAGAGTGCACGAAATTTGATCCTTTGAATTTTGGTGGTCTGCTGGAAGATCTTCCTTCGTCGAACTCTCCGTTGTTCCGAGCCATTTGATCTTTAGACCTTTGGATGGTTAGATCCTTTACGAAAGGTTAGGCTCGATACCAATTGAAGATTTGCTCGGGAGAGTCTCGAGTCACCCTAAAGGGGGTGAATAGGGTGATGGAGGATTTTCTTTGAAAATCAAACTCTTTTGCCAAAGTGGAGGCGAAATAGATTCCGAGTCTAAAGTGGAGTTAGAAAAGTATGAACTTAGAATTGCTATAAAGAGTAAAGAGTCGAGATAAAGTCGAAGCTTTGAGACTGTCCGAGTCTAGAATGAACTCGAAAGTAAAGACAAAGAAGTTACGTGGAAACCCTCCTGGGCGAGAAAACCACGGACCGTGCTAATCCAAGCACGAAGTCAAATCCACTATTTTGAGTCCACAAAATGCAGTAGGCTGACCGAACCTAAGTTCCCTTAAACAACTCTTTACAAGTTTTCCTACACTCATAAATTCCCTTATCCGATCTAGTACTTCCTAGCTGAGATAACCCTTACAGCTAGGGACAACTAAGCTGAGTTAACCTTTACAGCTTAGTCAAGGGACCTTACCCAGAAAGTAAGAAAGTGTTTGTAATTAAGTACAAGACCTTACAACTCGGAAAGTAATGAAATTACAGAGTGGGAGTTGTAAGTAGAAGATTGATACTCGAATACACTCGACTTTTCTCAAGTACAAGTATTAACAATAGGTTCGGCATTCTTCAAGTCTTGAAAGTTGGCTTCATTTATAGATGACCAAGCAGCATGGCCGTTATCTCCAACTTCGACGGGAAGTCCTTTGTGACCGTTGATAAAGGCTTTCGAGTCACTCGGAAAGTATCCGTTGTGATATGAACGTTGGACCATTAAGCTTGGCGTTTCAGTTTTCTAGATTTGGAAACAGACAGCCACTGACACAATCTTACGGGACTCGGGACGAGAGAAGAGGAAAAGCCATGTCTGCTGGTGATTTGACGTTTTGAAGCTCGGTTACTTTTGTAATTCAAAAAGTGTATCCTCGTTTGAATAACCTACAAAAGTAAATCGATTTTGGTTCTCAAAGTATAAAATACTTTGGTCCACGGTTAGACACGGATAATAATATAATTAAGATAATTAAGCCACCAATTATCCGAGTCGGAAAGTGAGTAGAATTTTCCGAGTCTAATATCCATGAAACTCAAAATTCCATCCGAGTTAGTCTAAGCGAAGAATCAAGTTACATAAAGAATATTAGAGTGAAATAACTTGATATAGACTAAGCACGATTCGGACTAGAAGCACCGACTCCAACAAAATAGAACTTATAACATGAAGTCGGATCCGAGTGTGGGAAAGCGAAATACTAGTCAATTCAAGCATGCGATATATCTAAGTGATGAGGGACTCGGAACCGAGTGAGACATGCGGATCTGTTTTCTAATCACTTAGAGACAAGCAAGAAATACATGAAGTAAATGCTATATCACTTAGAGAAGATACCATATCACTTAGAAAAGTTTCTAAGGTACGAGAGAATGCCTTGGAATCAAAACTCTATAAGTGAGAAATTCTTATACCTGATTCCTCTATTGTAACTCGGAATTGTGCCGAGCGAGTGTCCGAGTCTTCGGATCTATTGGCCTTTCTTAAGGGTTGTTGTTGCTTACTAGGATCGTCACTACCATGTCATTAGGTTTGAGGATAATGAAATATGCCCCCACCCGAAGAGTTCAATGCCATACTAGGCGGTTTTAGGTGAACAAAACAATTGTTCCCAAATCCTCGGAAAATCTTCATGAAAAGTACAAATACCTACTAAAAGCCGAGTAATAAGAATCTAGGGTGGATTCTTATTGGGAATCGAGTGAGTTTAACCAATCCGATGAAGCACTACCGCAACATGTACGCCTATGCTTGGGTCCATCATCATCCCGAGGTGACGGGCTATCATCACCGCATGATAGGCGGATTTATGCTCGTAGGAGGCCACGAAGACTTGGTACCAGCGGCTCGACTAAGCCTGCTTAGAACAGCTTAGACAATTATTGTTCCCTAACCCCATTAATAGTAGCTGAAACAATAATTGGCACAAACGATTAAAGCCAACGTTGAACGGAACTTCCGCGAAAGGCCCCGTTATTATAAGTATAAAATAATGAACGAAGCAAGCAAGCGGCAACTGGACGGCCGCGCCGGCCTTAAGGCAACAGATCGGCACCGACCGGAGGCCAAGGGGATTCTAGTTTATGCCGAAGAAAAAGAAAAAAGTTTTAACTTTCGTTCTCGCCTCTTCTATCACTATTTATTATTTCGATTTCTGTTGGGCCTAAAATATTAGACTTAGACCGTGCAAGACACTAATAATTGATTTTGCATCCGTGATGTGCAGATCTGGTTATTGGAACATCTAAAGCTCATTGATGCTCCTGCGAAGTTGGATACATACCTAGCGATGCACTTTTGCCAGTGAAACAAAAGCCGATGGTTGCTAATTACCCGGCCTCCTGATGGGAAGAATATCTCGTAAATCACGGTAACAACCACCTATGATATGGTAAACACTTGATGGTGTCCTAGTACAAAACACACACTCGCACAACACTCGTACATAAGTCTACTAGGCCTAAAGGAGAGTATGTATTGCTTCCTTAGTCGTGTGTTGTGGCAAATGGGTAGGGAACAAGTAATACCATTATTGGATTGTAACTAGCCCACAACCTTTGACTTGTTCGAGAGGGCATGGTAGGTCTAAACGGATAGGGTCGTGGCCCGAATATTGGAGAGGTCCGTCGAAACTACTAACTCCTGCAAACTTGCTGACACCTAAAGTTGTTGCAAACACCATCTGTTTCACCCTATTATCTAGAATAGATAACATAAGTAGATCCCGAACGACAAAAGGCACTCGAATGTTATAGAGCTGAATCTCGAAGAAGTCGTCCTCGCTCCCGCCCTCTGCAAATTCATGAAATAAACCCTTGAATGGTCGCACGCGCTCGTCAAAGAGAAACTGAAGCTAAAGAAACTAAAGAAAGGAGGGCTTGCTGAATCCAAGAACTAAAGGAACGCACCCGAGATGAGGAAGTTGAGTCTACCAATCCTAAGGGAAAGAAAGTAAAAATAAACTAGGGCTTAGACTCTTAGGATAGAATAAAAGAAAAGGATAATTAGTCTTTCCTCTTTAGAAAAGTGTTTATTTATTTTACAAGTATTTCCCTTTATGAGCTATGTAATTAGGTAAGTAGTAGGCTTACCTTTTATTGAATAAAAGTAAGGATTATGCTATACTTTCATATATTTGTCACTCACCGAGGTAAAATAAAAACAAATAAATTGAACCACCTAAAAAGAATAACGGACTACCTAATTAGGGCATCCAGCGAATAAACGAACTAAGGAAAACCGGAATAAAAAGGGTAAACCGTGGCTCGGTCAGCCCACTGTTGACCGGTGGTGGCCGGCGCTTGCCTTAGCCTAGCTCGATTGGGCTAGACTTGGCCTACTACCTATGAGTATGCTAGGTGAAGACTCGGACACTCGCTCAATATCTTTACGAGTCATGCAAAAGGAATCGAGTCTAACGTTTCTATACATATAGAGTTTTGATTCCAAGGCATTCTCTCGTGTCTTAGAAACTTACTTGAGTAAAATAGTATTTTCTCTAAGTGTTTCGGCCCTCACTTATCTCTTTTATCGCTTTTCAGTTAGCGATTCAGAAAATTGGTTCCTTATTCCGAGTCCACTTCCACTCGGACTAATCGCATTTTGAATATACCAGTATTCCGCCGTTTCTCACTCAGAATCCGACTTGTGGTTATCTATTCTATTGTTTGCATAGTCAGCATTCGTAGTTCATTTCATGCTTAGTCTATATCAAGCTTTTCCCACTCGATATTCATTATAGAACTTAATTCTTCGCATAAGACTAAGTCATATGGAATTCCGAGTCTCATGGATATTAGACTCGGAAAATTCCATTTCTTTTCCGACTCGGATAATCAATTGCGTAATTATCATAATTATTTTATTATCTCGTGTCTAACCTTGGACCAAAGAATTTTATACTTTGAGAACCGAAGGTGTTTTACTTTTGTAGGTTATTCAATCGAGGATATCTTTTCAAACTACAAAAGTAGCCGGCTCGTAACGTCAAATCACCAGCGAGATATGGCTTTTCACCTTCCCCGCTTTAGTCCCGAGAAAATTGTGTCGGAAGTCATGCGCTTCCATATCCGGAAAACCTGAACGCTAAGCCTAACGGTGGTTTCCACCTCATTTTTCAAGACACAACCGATGGTTTTGGGACTTCCAAGAGAGTTAAACCGTTGTCCAACGTCCATATTTCAATGGATACTTTCGAGTGACTCGGAAAGTCATCATCAACGGTCACGAGAGGAGTCTCGGTCGCGAGATAAAGATAACGGCTACTCGCTTGGTTATCTATAAATAGAAGCCACTTCACAAGACTTAAAGATTGCCGAATCTATTGTTAATACACATACTTGAGAAAAGTCATTGTATTTACTTTCAATCTTCTACTTACAACTCCCATCCTGTAATTCTTTACTTTCGAGTTGTAAGGTCTTGTACTTAGTTACAAACTCTTCTTACATTCTTTGTAAGGTCCCTTGACTAAGTCTGTAAAGGTTAACTCAGCTTAGTTGTCCCTAGACTGTAAGGGTTATCTCGACTAGGAAGTACTAGAACAGATAAGGTAACTTCCGAGTCTAGGAAAACTTGTATAGAGTTGTCCAAGGGAGCAACTCGGGTGCGATCGATTCACGGTATTTTGTGGACTCAAAATAGTGGATTTGACTTCGTGTGCTGGATTGACACGGGCCGTGGTTTTCTGCCCCAGGAGGGTTTCCACGTAAAATCTCTGTGTTCTCTTTCCGAGTTCATTCTAGACTCGACATGACCTTCTACTGTACTTGTTTATTCCGATTCATTGCTTTCGAGTCCAATCTTTTTCGACCCCGTGTTTAGACTCGAAACTGTCTTTGCCTCTTTTCTATCAAAAAGAGTGTATTTTCGCAAAGAATTTTCTATCACCCTATTCACCCCCCTCTAGGGTGACTCGAGACTCTCCCGAGCAAACCTTCACTAGGTGTAATACTTCTTCGTCCAAATTGGTTAACTTTACCGCTCCCGGGTCAAACCCGATTAAGTATGAATGGGCCCTGCGAGTTGGGCTTAAACTTCCCTCATGGGTCCTCAATTGGTGCTCTTATCTCTTTAAGGACCAAATCCCCAATTTGCAAGTTGCAACGCTTAACCTTCTTCTTAAATGCCCTAGATATACGAGCTTGGTATATGTGGACATTATGTAAGGCATTGAGGCGCCTTTAATCCAATAATACTAACTTCTCAAATTTGGCTCTCAGCGATTATCCTTAACGAAGGAATGGAAATCTCAAATGGATGGACTGCTTCCATGCTATAGACTAAAGAATAAGGCGTTGCTCCGAGTAGAGGCTCTAATAGAAGTTCTATAACCCCACAAAGCAAAAGGTAATTTACTTGGCCAATCCTTATAAGTAACTACCATTTTCTCTAGTATCTTCCAAATATTCTTATTATCGGCCTCAACTCGCTCCATTGGTCCGAGGGTGATACAGGGAAGATTTGTGATGTTGGATTTTATACTTATCCAACAAATTCGCTACTTCCTTCTTAAAATGGCTACCATGGTCACTTATTAGCTCGTGCGGCACCCCATAATGACAAATAATGTTCTAGGTGATGAATTTGGTTACCTATTTCAACGTCAAAGTTCCATAGAAAGCTACCTCTACCCATTTGGTGAAGCAATCAATTGCTATAAACAAAAATTTGTGACCACTTGCTCCTTTAGGAGTCACCTTGCTAATAATGTCCATTCCCCAAACTGAAAATGGCCAGGGTGAAGATAGTGTGGTAAGAAATGATGGGGGTTGGTGTTGTAGATTTGCATACACCCGACACTTAGGGCTTGTTTGGTTGGATGTAATCAAAGTGGTAATGCAATCAAATTGGTAATGGTGATTACATTACCATGTTTGGTTAAAACTTTGTAATGCAATCAAAATTACATTGTAATCACATTAACCTCTATCTATGCAATTACAATTACTTGAACATTTACTAAACAATCATGATTACATTCATCCTTGTGATCAAATTTTAACACACTTTCAATAATTCTCTCTCTCCCCCTTCTCAATTCATATCCATTTTCTCTCTCTTCCTTGGCAAGCAAAAAATTTATCCATTTGATAAGAAACTTAATTTTTTTCCTTCTATTATCTTAATATATGATATAATCATTAAGTCACTAAGAGAAAATTTTAACTTTAATATTTTGGATTTAAAATTTAAGTATTCAATTAAAAAGATAAAAGAAGCTTAAATTAAAATATTTAGATCAAATTTGTTTTACTTGTTAACACTTATCTTTAATTCAATAAATATTTATCATAAATAGAATAATTTTAGTTTGTATTTTTTATCAATTAAAAAAATTATATGATAGAAGAGATTAAAAAAGCTCAAATATAAATTTAAAATTTAAAATTTTGTTATGTGGATAACATTTATCTTCACTACGACAAACATTTATTACCACTAGAATAATCCAATTGATTTTTTTGCTAGAAAAAAATTTAAAATTAGGAAATATGATATAAAAGATTAAAACAATCTCAAATATGATTTTGAATTTAAAATATTTTCGTGTGGATAACATTTATCTTTATTACTATATTTATTGTTATTAGAATAATATAGTTTATATTTGCAATAAAATTTGATTATTTGATAGAAAATATTTTTAAAAGCTCAAAACTAAATATATAACTCAAATTTTTATTTAGATAGCATTTATCTCCATTACAATAATTTAATTACTAACTTTTGTCATTGAAATAATCCATTACCATTGTGATTACATTACACTTTTTATATAACCAAACATGGTAATGTAATTGTTGTCCCATTACATTACATATCTAATTACATTACATAATTGATTGCATCACACCTCTATTACATTACATCCAACCAAACGCCACATTATAGCATCTTCTAACAAAGTCATGACAATCCGCCACCATGGTTGACCAGTAATTACCAAGTCTCCGAACCTTCGAACCAACATCCTATCATTCATGTGAGGTCCACACTCCCCACCATGAATCTCTTCCATGATGCACTTTGCTTCATGTTGATTGACACAAAGTAAGTTAATCTCGGAGTTAGTTTTCTTAAACTATTGTCCCTTATTAATGAAAAATTAGGCAACCAACATCCCGATGGCTCATTGGGCTCTAGGTGTGGAGTCCAAGGGATATTCTTGCTTATCCAAATACTAATAAATATCATGATACCAACTGGTATGGTTAGTATTAGACACTTCTAAGGTATAGACGTGCGCTAGCCAACTCCGTCGCTTAATGTGAACAGGCATTGAATGCGAATAGGGATACTGATCATGGATGCTAACTTAACTAATGCATTCGGAAATTGATTATCATCCCTAGGAAGGTAAGTGAAAGAGATATTCTCAAAACGTTTAGATAATTCCGTGAAGTATGCTTGGTAGAGTGCCAAGGCTTCATTACGTACCTTCCACCTTTGCGAAATTTGGTTGATGACCAAAACTGGAATCTCCGAAAACCCCGATATTCTTGATCCCGATCTCTTTTGCAGCCTCAAGTCCTGTGATACAAGCCTCGTACTCTTAGCGTAATTGGTGATGTCGAAGTCTAGTTAGACTAAAATGGGAGTATGTGCTCCTCCGGCGAGACTAAAAGAATCCCTACTCCAAAGCCCTTCGATTGGAAGCGCCATCGAAGTACATTGTCCAAACCTCCACCTCTACTTATAAAATGTCTTCATTTGGAAAGTCAAGGTGTTTGGGTTGCGATTCGAGCATACCCTTCCTTTGATCGCTTTTGAGGGACGAACTTAAGTTCGAATTCGATAGCATGACGAGTCCATTGTGTTATCTTATTGCTGATAGTTGGTTGCTCAAGTATGCACTTAATAAGATCTATAGTTACTACCACATGTACCGTGTGTGCTAACATATAGTGTCCGAGCTTCTTGGTAGCCCATACTAAAGCCAAAGATGTCTTCTCTAATGGCTTATATCTAGTCTCGCAATCCGAAACTTCTTACCTAGATCGTAGATCGCACGTTCTTCTTTCCCGTTGTAGGAACCACGGCCGGCTAGGGCCTTGCCGAGCTTCCCCTCTCATGTCTCGCTCTCTTTTGTTTAAGATTATTTTTGAAGATAGTTTTAGAAAATCGATTTTGGAATGTGGGGATGAACCTTTTATTAAGATTTTTGAATTTTATGTAATCAAGTTAAAATGAGTTAAATCAGATTTGATTGGCAGTTTTATTAATTATTTTATTTTAGCAATTATTTTAGAAGTCCTGGGATATTATTTTCTAATTAAGGACTAAATAATATTAGGGTTATGATTCTCACGTGGGGCTTTAGGGCTAGATTGGTATGAAAACACCGATCCGGACCGAAGCCACCATTGCTGCCCCCAAGGTGTTGGCTGTAGCCTACGGTAGGGGAAGACGGGTGCTGGCCGGAGGCCATGGCTAGTGAGACCAGCCTCGGTCTCGCCCGGTGGGGAGATCCTAAACCTAATATAATTTTTCCTACAACCACAAAACAACGAGATGCGATTTTGCATAGAACAAAACATAAAATAAGGGAGTTGCATGTCGGTTTTAAGAAGGAAAAAACTAACAAAAACACAAAAAGAAAACTTGCTCCCTCGATCTTAGTATGGATAAAACTAAGATAGAAAAAGACTAAAAAATTAACTCAATTGAGAATCCAATTCGGGGCGAGGTACTAAACGTAGGGATAAATCCCACCATTCCGCTCGTCCGAAGATGACTATTACTAGTTTCAGTAGTGTATTAATAAAGATGTAAGAAAACAAGCATACAACATGCGAAACAAAATTGAAGCAACCAAAACATAATATGGAAAACGATAAAGAAAGCGATAGAAGAAAGAAAAGCGGGAAATAAAAAATTATATCGGTCGGGAGGAAATTAAAGCAATTACATCTTTTAAACCAACATACATAAAGCAAATAAAATAGAAATAAATATAATTGTTCGAAGGCTGAAATATCACCCTCACGTTGTCCCACCTTGCTGATCCGGATCTCGACACCGGATCTCTCGATACAATGACGACAATCCAAAGAAAAGGGTTAGTTTTGTGAATTGTGTATACCGTATGGCAGTGATCGAGTTGAAAGAGTGCCTAGAGATCAGAATAATCGAATATTGTTTAGCTCTTTGCACGGATTAAACGGTGAAAGATGAATGTTTATAGAAAATTCGGCAAAGTAAGGGTTAGATGAGAGCATTCAAATTGGCTTTCAGCAGCGTGATGCTAAGGTAGGAAGTCTGTATCGGAATGAGAGCCATACGTCTCTATTTATAGGAGAGGACCTAGGTCACAAATGACCTAGGGTTTGCCTCTTATCAGCCATCCAAACAACCGAAATAAAACCGGGCCATTCCTTAAGAGATAGAACCGGATCAAAAGATGATAAAACCGGATAGAATCGATTAAAGAGAGGAGGCGGGTGTCGGCCAACCGGACCCTCCTAGGTTTTCATGCCCTAGTTGTGTCTCCAAGGACTCTCCAAGCTCAAAACGCAGCGTTCCACCATGCTTCTAAAAGGTGGGCGTCGGCCACGACATCATTTAGAGAGGAAAACTTCTAGCCTCGTGTGGACTTTCTTGTGAAGCTTAAAACGCTGCACTTTGATGCTCCCGATCATCAAATGCAATGCTTCAACATCGTCTTCGTGTCTTTAGCTCTTTGTCTGACTTGGACAAAAGTAGAATGAGGTATTCCGCACTTGGAATTTCATGGCACACATCATGGGATTCCCCAATCTCTAAAGGCTCGGCCTGGCTCTTGGACGGTCGGAAAGAAAAGAGGATTTGTAAACCGACCCAAGGCAAAAGGCTATTTAAGTGGTGTTAGGGGTTCTTTGTGGTTTATCGGCTTATGTTGCACTCGATCGATCACAGTCGCAAATTCAAACCACAAACAGGACTCGGGATTATCATCATCGAGCCGACAAAACAAAGCACAAAAATAATGAGATAAAGGATGACACTTTTTAGGTGTCTACACCCGTCTCGTTGGGCTAGCATGGCTCTTATAGCGGTTTCCATTGTGGAGAGATATAGAAGTAAAGGTTTCCCGATTGGGGTGGAACTAACATTGGAGGATTAGCTAGGTATTCCTAAACCTTCCCAAATGCTTATTGGTACTCGGCATCCCAAAATGGGCTCAAATCCTTTCTTTCACTTCTTGAAAATAGGTTCACGAAAACAACTAATGTACTGCAAACGTCCTAGGAAACCTCTTATCTCTTTCTCCATACTTGGTGGAGAGATCTCCTTAATCGCCTTGATCTTGAATGGATCAATCTCAATCCATCTAAGACTCGACAACATAACCGAATAGTTTACTAGAGGTTACTCCAAAGGCATATTTTTACGAATTATGGCACATGTTTTATTTCCTAAGTCTATGAAAAAATTTTCTCAAGCGGGGTAAGTGCCCCGCCCTATCTTTAGATTTTATGATCATATCATCTACGTAAAGCTTAACTTCTTTATGGATCATATCATGTATTAGTGTCATTGATGTCCTCTAATACATTACACCAGCATTTTTAGCTTAAATGGCATCAACATATAACAATAAGTCCCGCATTGAGTGATGAAAGTCGTCTTCTCCATGTCTTCTTCAGCCATCTTCACCTGATTATATCCGGTATAACCATCCATGAACGAGAGTAAAGCATGACCCACTGTATTATCTACTAGAGGATCAATATGAGGCAACGAGAAATTATTTTTAGGACTGGCCTTGTTTAAATCAAGCGAAGTCAAAGCACATACACGAACTCCGCCACCTTTTTCAGGACCAAAACTATATTTGCTACACAATGAGGATAGTGAACGACCTTAATGAACCCAACCTCCAACTATTTCTAAACCTCTTCCTTAATCTTTAAGGCCCATTGTAGTTTTATCCTCGTTAACTTCGCTTAACGGCTTAGCATCCTCATAAAGCGAAATTTTGTGTTCTGCTATACTTGGATCTATACCCGACATGTCTTTATAGGACCATGCAAAGACATTGATAAATTCTACAAGGAGTGAAATGAATTTCATTTTCTCTTCTACTTTCAATGTTTTCCCAATCTTCACTTCTTGGGGTTGATCAACTGACCCAGATTAATCGCTATTGTTTCCTTTATTATTGGTGAGCAATTTTCATGATCTTCCATAGCTTTTATTAATTCTTTAGGGATTTCTTGTTCATCATTAGAGGCAAAACAATCAAAAGCAATAGAAGGCAAGGAGTAAGCGGAAAGCTTCACTTTATCAAAAGAAGCAACGAGTACATCGGACTCGAAACAAAATTAGAAACGATCTGGATTAGGCAAATGAACTAGAAACAATAGAAGGAGAAGTACAAGCCCCAACGACTAGATTCAAAAAGAGGATGTGCTCCTAGGCTAACAGACAAACTATTGGCCCTCCATAGCATCAATCCAAGTAACATGTTTGGACTCTTCTATATTAGCGTCGGTGATGAACGAATTGTGGGTGTGACATAGCTCGCGATAGTACCGAGATTGAGTTCCCCTCTAGATTACCCTCTCGGTCGAATAGAAGACCGTAAAGATTGTTTCCAACAAGATTGGTCTAATCTGATGTGGACCGTCCCTCTTTGAGGAGGTCGAGTGCCTCCTTTTCCATAATATAGTAGTCATTGAAAATCTATAAACCAGGTACTAGGATTCCCTTCTCCTTGATGTAATAGGGATCAGGAAAACCATAATAAGGAAAGTTGTCTCCTTCTCTCGAAACTGCCTATTTAGAGTATAAGGAAAGGGCTTAATAGGACGGACTGTGTGTGGTGTAATCATCTTCACTTGGATTTCCCACTTGTCTTGAGCTATTTCCTTAGTAGTAGGTCGATAGCCTAGTCCAAAGTTGTAATAATTAGTGGGTTCAAGGGGTGGAAAAATAGGGTCATATGCCCTTCGTTCTAAAGCAAGGCCTGCAAAATACCCCTTCTTCCTAAGCATCGATTGGATACCGGGGTTGCATAAGGGTTAAAGGTAAAAGGTGCTTCATCCCTGTCTAAGGCACCCATGGTTTCAAATCCACAAAGTTCTTCATTGTTAGCATCATGCTCTATCTCCACTACGGACTCTTTGGAAATGATAACACCACAAAGATTATCCCCGTTGAGTTATGACTTGACCTTTAATGATCATCTTGACCTTCCGATGTAGTGTAGAGAGCATTACTCGATGATCATGCAACCAAGGGTGACCTAGAACCAAGTTGAAAGTTGTAACAACCCGACCCTAAATCACATTATTTATTTTAAATCACATTATTTATTTTATTAATTACACTATTTATATAATTGAGCGCGTGCACTTCAATTCGATATCTTATATTTAAACTATTTTTATCCGTATGTTATGCAGCTAAGGCGACGAAGTGGCCCTAATAAAAATCTCATAATAAGATTTTAATTTGTGAACATCGTTATTAAAAACAAAATTAAAAGTAACAATAAAAGAAAACAAAACAAGTAAATAAATAAATAAATTAAAATAATCAAATAATCAAAGCGATTTTTTTTCAAAGGAAAAATCCAGAGAAGGAACTCTCTGGATAGTTAAACGACTTAAAATACTCGGGCTCATCCTCTCTCTCTCCGTACTCATTCGCTCCCCTGCTTTCCCCTGCCTTCCTCTGCCTCTCCCCTGCCTCTCCACACTCTCCCTCGGTCGGGCTGGTCCCGCGACCAGCTGCCGCTAACGCCGGACAAAGCCGGCGCTAGCACGGCCGAAGGCCACCGGCCTCCCTCCTCACGCTATTGCTCTCGTCCCGCTCTCCCTCGCGCGCCTTCGCTTTCCTCTCGCCTCCATCTACGGCCTGCTCCGGCCATTAGGCGCCACCAACGCCGGCCGAAGCCGATGCCGGCGTCGTCGGGAGACGCTCGACACCTCACTCGCCACCGCTCTTCCTCTCTTCGTTGCCGCTCGCGCACGGGCGGTTGCCCCGCCTCCCCACCGCAGCGAACCCATTCCGCCGCCAGCCGTCAACCGCAGCTCGGTCGTCGGAGCTCGACGCCGGTGCTGCCTCGCAAACGCCGGAGCTACTGTGCACCACCAACATCCTCTCCTTCCTCTCCTTGACTCCTCCGTGAATTCGAAGGTAAAACCTCAAACCCTAAATTATTACAGTTTCTCATTTACTCGGCTTGTTGTAGTTGTGAAATTGAATTATCGGATTTATAGACATGTTTGTATAGTGAACTTAAAGATTAATTTGGGGAGAATTCGAATTGGCGTGAAGAATTTAGGTTTGGTGTTGTGGCGAATTGAGGGTACGAATGTGAATAAATGTGATTCCATTTGGGAAAAGTATGAACTAACGAATGAGATTGAGGAGGTTTTATTAGCAAATGGAACAATTTGGTGGAACTATTACATTTTGGAAATAATTGAGCAAACGAAGGAGAAGGTGTGCGTAGAAGTTGAAATTTGATAATGTACAAGTGCACAGGCATAGAAAATAATTAAGCATTAGGTTTGCCTAATTGCGATTGTGAATGTGAATGTTATTGTGAGAATAAGGCTCATGACCTTAAGTTGGTATATGAATGAAATTTTGAGCAATTTGGGTAATTATAAGGCCTACCTATGGAAAGGCATCGGTAGATCGAATAATCGCTTAGTTGTGGGCTTAAATTCGATAAGTGAGGAATAAATTAGGAATAAGTGTTTGTTAGGTATATTTATATATATATGTATATATATATATATATATATATATATATATATATATATATATATATATATATACCATTTTTCAATTCAAAGCCGCTAATAAAATGAATTACACCAAAATCATCGAGTATCTAAATAGCCTAATCAACTTCTTTAATTAATATAAATTATATTCAATAAACGCAGTAAAGCTAAGTAATACAAACATAAGTTTAATCGATTTTCATACGAATATAAGAAATGAAATACATTGTTAAAGCTTATACAAATTCAAGCATTAAAACTCAAGAAAACATCATTAACCCTAGAAATCCATTTGAAACGGAACTCGGGCCACTTCCGTTGCCGAACAGTGCTGACTCCAAATTTCTATAAAAGGGGAGAAACAAATACTCTCAATTCAGGTACGTTCATTGCTCGTACCTTTCGAAAATTCACACGTTTCATCAAATCTCAACATTTCTCATATATATAATTAATAATGAATCATTTGCAAATCAAGTTTTGCCACCTAATCAAGTGGTCCCCGCTCAATCATCAATTATCGTGGCTTATGCCCATCAATTATCAATCATCGGGCGTATGCCCAACCCGCGCGGCTTCAACTCGGGTTCTCGGTCGGCCGGGAGGTGTGCACCTTACTAAGATCGTATCAATTATCAAGGGGTTCCACTTTCGGATAATAACCGGCAAGCAAGTTTTACTTACATTCTCTCCCCCGATTTCAAATTAAAATGAATTGAAATGCGCGCGCTCAATCAATGTGTTTCAAAATTATTTTACAGATGCAGGAATGTTCGTACTGAGTTTCGACTCACTCTTTCAAATATTTTACTGTTTTGTTTTAGGAAGAAGCATTGGTGAACAATCAACCATTTCCTAAGTCCGATGAAGGCAAACCCTAGTCAGCCACGTGGCATTCGCGAGATATGAAGGTATACGAGACGCTCACGAGTGATTTAACCTTCAACCAGGGGTAGGTATGGCCTTGGGAATTACTGTAGGTTGTATAAGTTTTATGTTGCTAAATCAGTAAACTGTACTTTGGGATGATTTAGTTACGTGGGTAGTAAGTAGTTACCTCTAACAGGATCAATGGAAATATAACGGTGGATGCATAAGTTGAATTTCAATCTTATTTCATATATTTAGCCTTGTCCTATTTTTGGGACGGCGGTAACGTCTTCGATCGTTACCTTCCGCTGCGACCTTACGTAATAGTCCTTAATGAAGGGATTAGTAAGTAATGGTGATTGGGGCGTTATAGTTGTGGTATCGAGCCAGGTTTAGAAATCACTCGTGAGCAATAGGATCCTAAAGTGTCAAGGTTTGACCTTTCGGAAAATTACGTGGCTATTATTTCCGCAAGTTGTTATTTTGGGATTTGTGGATGTGGTGTAACGTAACTAATATTGAATTGAGGTATATACTTTTGGGTGATGCTAAGTATAAACAATGTACGTAATGACTTAAGTTGCCGACATGCATTTCATATGCTTTTAAGTTTTGTAGCTTGTAATTAAGTTCATGAATTTTGCTTCGGATGTATTATGAGCCATTTGGGTGGTTTTAAGCTTTAATGTATATTGGTTGTACTCCGGCGTGTGGCCGTTAAGTTGTGTACTCCGAGCGTGTGGCTCGTTGAGTGATACTACGGTTTTATGCGGGGTTTTAAAGCTTTAAATTTATGGGATATGCCATATTACAAACGGAACTCTGCCGAAATTTTTAGAAAATACCAAACTCTCTTAGGAAATTCGCTATATTACCTTTAGGTCTGGAATTAGAAAGCAAACTCGACATTTGAATAAGCCTTGGGAGTCACTTTGATCGAGGATTCCTCAACCGATAAGAATCCTGAGAGAAGGATAATCTAACATTCAATTGGGTATTGCTTATCATATAAGCACAATAAAGGTGTGAGTTAGCTAAATATGTTTTATATTAGAGATTGTGATCAACCTGGTTTATAGGAGAGGGAAAAGATATTTGCACCTGAGGAAAAGAGGTATAGGGATTTATTGTTGCAGTGGACATATGGTGAAGCACAATGAAAAATGAGGTTGTGAATTCACTTGGGATAACTTTCTGGAAGAGTTAGAGCTAAATTGTACCCACCGCAATTCATGGACAAAAAGAATAGGGGTTCATGGAGTTAGACATGGACTACAACATGACGGTAGTGGAGTATCCCAATAAATTTATGGAGATATCTAGATATGACTCGGACCTTTTCGTTATTGATGGGGTGAAAATGTTAAGATTTGAGGATGACTTAGCCTATTATATTCGACATTAACTCGATAGTAATCTATCAAAGATTGTCAAGGATTACATGAAAGAGTAGTAGACATAGGGTTTGACGAGTAAAGAGCGAACTAAGGGCCTTAAATTCGGGGACTCAAAAAAAAAAAAAAAACTGAAAAGCATAAGTGAAAGTATAGTTCAAAAGAAACATGTTACTAGTTTCAACAAGGCCCATTCATTGATTATTCTTGAACCTTGAGAGAAAATTATGTCAAGCATATGAGTTTATCGCTACAAACTTTGAGAAAACACCAAATGTGTGCCAAATCGCAAAGATGTGAATTATGGCTAGAGGAAGAAACATTTTAGGCATGTTGTTTCCAAAGAAGAGATTAAGGTCGATCCTTATAAGGTAAACGCAGTAACAGGGTGATCCGGACCAACTAATGTCACGTAGAGGAGGAGTGCTCTTGGGTTAGTAAATTACTATAAAAGGGTCTGTCGAGAATAAGTATCCGCTACCTCGAATTAACGATTTGTTGATCGAGATATGAGGAGTTAGCATGTTTTATCAACTTTGGATTAACCAGAAATATATTCCCAAAGCTGCCTATAGAATTAAATAGGGACCCTACGAATTTACGGGATGCCTAGAGGATTTACCGAGGTATCCATTGCATTCATGGATCTCATGAATAGGATTTTTGAGAATTTATCTAGGTAAATGTGTGGTGGTGGTTTTGATGATATTCTTATATACTCTAAGCATAAGAAAGAATATGACGAGCAGCTTGTGAATAGTGGCAAATGCGTGGAGTACGGAGACAAAATACAAGCTGAATATGACAATGACAACTTAGCTTGTGGTTATATGAAACCTCCACATTATAAGTATTGAGTCAGTCTCGCATGAACAAATGAATGGGTCCCTAGCTGCGATAGAGGTATAATATATATATATAACCACGAAGGGTATTCAGTTAGGCCAAAACGAGGATATCGGGATGGAAAGGATTAAGAAAGATATAAAAAGGAAAAATCTCATGGTTTCAAGAAATCCACGGGAGTGGAACCTTAAGGTTTCAAAATCAATTTTGTGTATTGAAGAAAGAGGAATTAAAAAGGAAACTCTTGGGAAAGCACATAATACACGATATTGGGTGCATCTAGGAGGAACAAGTTGTATAAAGATTTGAAACAATGTTTTGGTGGAACAATATGAAGAGGATATTACGTAATATGTAGATAAGTGTTCCAATCATCAAATGGTTAAACCGAACGATGGAGAGTACAATATGAAAAGAGGTATCAATGTTCGTGGTGAATTGAATTGAGATCTTTGGAGATTTCTACATGGAGATGAGATTCAATTTCAATGAACGTTGCCATAAGATTACCTATTATTGCTTCAATAAAAAAATGTTTGAGCGATTGTTGATTAATTTATGAAATCATGCGATTTTGTACCAACACATGACATATAGGATGCAGAGATACCGACACACCTATACACTAAAGAAGTCGTTAGGTTACATGAGAATACCTCGAACATTATACCCGATAGTGATAACAGGCTTCAAATACGTTTTCGGTAAGCTCTATAGCGACCCATTCGCAACCAAACTCGGTGTTAATAGTTCATACCATCCGAGAACAATGGGGCACACTGAAAGAGTTAATTAAATATGAGAAGATATACCGAGAGCTTGGATGTACGGTTTTTCAATAAAGCAGGAAACCGATTTATCTTTGATGAATTTATCTTATAATACCATTATCGAGTCATCGATAAAATCGCTCCGTTTGAGGCATTGTATTGGAGGAAATACGTAACCTCGTTATGTTAAAGTGAGTGGAGCAACACCTTGACTATGGGTCTAAGTGGACCTAAGGAACAACTAAAAAGATTAGCAAGATTTAAGACCACATCAAGAAGACTTAAAGCGACAACGAGCTATAAAGATAAAAGTGTTTTTGAAGTGTCTTCACCGAAAGGAGGTCAAGGATCCAAAGTTAAGGAAAAGTCAAGTCCTAAGTATATTGGGCTACATGAGGCTATAAAGAAGTGCAATCCAATAGCTTATATACATATATATGTATAGTTATTTCATCCGAACCCAAATATGAGAATAACATTTTCATATCTAGCAGCTCGAGCGGCATATACCAATTCCAAACCATGATATTGTGGCAAAGCTACTAGAAATTATTAAAAATTTAAAAGTTTCGAGTGCAAATATTGGGTTACAAGGTCAAGAAATTCTGCAATAAAAACATTCCTTTGGTGGAAGTACTCGGAGTAACCATACATCCTCGGGAAGCCACATGGGGAAACCGAGGAAAACCCGAGAAACTAATACCCCCACTTATTTTAAGTTAAGTTTTCAAACCGCATTGCAGAAGGCTCAAGTTTCGAGGACGAAACTTATTTTAAGGGGGAAGACTGTAACAACCCGACCCTAAATCACATTATTTATTTTAAATCACATTATTTATTTTATTAATTACACTATTTATATAATTGAGCGCGTGCACTTCAATTCGATATCTTATATTTAAACTATTTTTATCCGTATGTTATGCAGCTAAGGCGACGAAGTGGCCTTAATAAAAATCTCATAATAAGATTTTAATTTGTGAACATCGTTATTAAAAACAAAATTAAAAGTAACAATAAAAGAAAACAAAACAAGTAAATAAATAAATAAATTAAAATAATCAAATAATCAAAGCAGATTTTTTTTCAAAGGAAAAATCCGAGAGAAGGAACTCTCTGGATAGTTAAACAGACTTAAAATACTCGGGCTCATCCTCTCTCTCTCCCGTACTCATTCGCTCCCCTGCTTTCCCCGCCTTCCTCTCGCCTCTCCCCGCCTCTCCACACTCTCCCCTCGGTCGGGCTGGTCCCGGCGACCGGCTGCCGCCAACGCCGGACAAAAGCCGGCGCTAGCACCGGCCGAAGGCCACCGGCCTCCCTCCTCACGCTATTGCTCTCGTCCCGCTCTCCCTCGCGCGCCTTCGCTTTCCTCTGCCTCCATCTACGGCTCGCTCCGGCCATTAGGCGCCACCAACGCCGGCCGGAAGCCGATGCCGGCGTCGTCGGGAGACGCTCGACACCTCACTCGCCACCGCTCTTCCTCTCTTACGTTGCCGCTCGCGCACGGGCAGTTGCCTCGCCTCCCCACCGCAACGAACCCATTCCGCCGCCAGCCGTCAACCGCAGCTCGGTCGTCGGAGCTCGACGCCGGTGCTGCCTCGCAAACGCCGGAGCTACCGTGCACCACCAACATCCTCTCCTTCCTCTCCTTGACTCCTCCGTGAATTCGAAGGTAAAACCTCAAACCCTAAATTATTACGGTTTCTCATTTACTCGGTTGTTGTAGTTGTGAAATTGAATTATCGGATTTATAGACATGTTTGTATAGTGAACTTAAAGATTAATTTGGGGAGAATTCGAATTGGCGTGAAGAATTTAGGTTTGGTGTTGTGGCGAATTGAGGGTACGAATGTGAATAAATGTGATTCCATTTGGGAAAAGTATGAACTAACGAATGAGATTGAGGAGGTTTTATTAGCAAATGGAACAATTTGGTGGAACTATTACATTTTGGAAATAATTGAGCAAACGAAGGAGAAGGTGTGCGTAGAAGTTGAAATTTGATAATGTACAAGTGCACAGGCATAGAAAATAATTAAGCATTAGGTTTGCCTAATTGCGATTGTGAATGTGAATGTTATTGTGAGAATAAGGCTCATGACCTTAAGTTGGTATATGAATGAAATTTTGAGCAATTTGGGTAATTATAAGGCCTACCTATGGAAAGGCATCGGTAGACCGAATAATCGCTTAGTTGTGGGCTTAAATTCGATAAGTGAGGAATAAATTAGGAATAAGTGTTTGTTAGGTATATTTATATATATATGTATGTATATATATATATATATATATATATATATATATATATATATATATATATATATATATATATATATACCATTTTTCAATTCAAAGCCGCTAATAAAATGAATTACACCAAAATCATCGAGTATCTAAATAGCCTAATCAACTTCTTTAATTAATATAAATTATATTCAATAAACGCAGTAAAGCTAAGTAATACAAACATAAGTTTAATCGATTTTCATACGAATATAAGAAATGAAATACGTTGTGAAAGCTTATACAAATTCAAGCATTAAAACTCAAGAAAACATCATTAACCCTAGAAATCCATTTGAAACAGAACTCAGGCCACTTCCGTTGCCGAACAGTGCTGACTCCAAATTTCTATAAAAGGGAGAAACAAATACTCTCAATTCAGGTACGTTCATTGCCTCGTACCTTTCGAAAATTCACATGTTTCATCAAATCTCAACATTTCTCATATATATAATTAATAATGAATCATTTGCAAATCAAGTTTTGCCACCTAATCAAGTGGTCCCCGCTCAATCATCAATTATCGGGGCTTATGCCCATCAATTATCAATCATCGGGCGTATGCCCAACCCGCGCGGCTTCAACTCGGGTTCTCGGTCGGCCGGGAGGTGTGCACCTTACTAAGATCGTATCAATTATCAAGGGGTTCCACTTTCGGATAATAACCGGCAAGCAAGTTTTACTTACATTCTCTCCCCCGATTTCAAATTAAAATGAATTGAAATGCGCGCGCTCAATTAATGTGTTTCAAAATTATTTTACGAGTGCGAGAATGTTCGTACTGAGTTTCGACTCACTCTTTCAAATATTTTACTGTTTTGTTTTAGGAAGAAGCATTGGTGAACAATCAACCATTTCCTAAGTCCGATGAAGGCAAACCCTAGTCAGCCACGTGGCATTCGCAGATATGAAGGTATACGAGACGCTCACGAGTGATTTAACCTTCAACCAGGGGTAGGTATGGCCTTGGGAATTACCGTAGGTTGTATAAGTTTTATGTTGCTAAATCAGTAAACTGTACTTTGGGATGATTTAGTTACCGGGTAGTAAGTAGTTACCTCTAACAGGATCAATGGAAATATAACGGTGGATGCATAAGTTGAATTTCAATCTTATTTCATATATTTAGCCTTGTCCTATTTTTGGGACGACGGTAACGTCTTCGATCGTTACCTTCTGCTGCGACCTTACGTAATAGTCCTTAATGAAGGGATTATTAAGTAATGGTGATTGGGGGCGTTACAAAAGTAGTTGGGATATCTAGGACTTGGAACTCGATATTCTTCTCCAGAGTGGCCCTATATTGATTGGCAAGGTCACCATTCCCGAGATTGTTCTTCTAGATTTATCATAACCTTGAAGATGAACAATCTACTTAGAGAGTTGTTGCTCCCTAATTCCAAACATTTTAGCGAGTTCTCCAGGGACATACTTTTACTTCGATCCATTGTCTACTAATGTTAAGGGAACAAACTTGTTGATGCAAGTTACGATTAAATAAAGGGCATTGTTATGTGCAATGCCTTCTTCCTGGGAGATCCTTCCGATCAAAAGTAATGGTTCCGTCCCCACTGTTGACCAATCCTACTACTTCCTCTAGCGTGGTGTCGGGAGAAACTTCGATCATGCTGAGTGCATCGATCAAGGCTTGTCTATGTTTCTAGGAAGCGGATATCAATTGCTAGATTAAAATGTCAGCTTTTAATTTTTAAAGTTGCTTGAAGGATTGGGTCTTCTTCCTTTATCGCTTCAAGTTCTTTTGGGGCTTCCCAAGTCCGTGTTGGACCCAAGGGTTCATTGTGTCGTCCTAATCTAGTAAGAAAATGAATTGTAAGGCTCTTAGTGTCTCCCCAAAACTCTTCTTCTTCTAAGGGTCGTGTACTTGTAGAAGTCGTCACTATTATTGTCACGATCGCCTTTTGTTTCGTAAACATCTTCTTCATCACTTACCCACAACCCCGCACTTCTGGATCTAATGGAGGTAGGTTATGAAGTGGTTTTGACTCGTTAATATCTCGGATAAAAATAAAAGGATCCCACCGATCCGGATTTAGGCTTAGCGAATTTAGGCTTGGGACTGTTTGGAGGAGATAAGATAGGTGGAGGAGGCGGAATCAAAGTTGCCCTTTTCAAACTTTCAGGTTCTTCTACCTCTTCCCTCTTCAAACATTCAATTTCCTCATCTCTTTTACTAGCCTCAATAGCCCTGATAATTTCCTTAAGATCCCTCGATATAGACGATATATGCTCTTTTTGATCACTCAACTTAGTTTCCATCTTAGCTATATTCTCATTAAGCTGATTGAGGTTATGATATTACTCCGGGTTGCGATCCATTGCAAGGGAACTCTTTTTAGGTACTCGTCTTAGAACAAGGAGTAGATTGTGACGATGTAGTATGCAGCAAAGCCTCGCTACACCGATGTAGACTACAAAGTAGAAAAAAAAAGATGATGTGACGAATTCCTTAGTAAGTCGTTCTAATCTTTTAGAGCTTAGATCCTAACGATACTCAGCTGCCATAGACTTCCCTATTCTGTAGCCAAAAGGATGAGGTTTAGGACCATGTGAGAGAAGATCACCTTTAGGAGGAAGGGACTTAAGCGCAAGACCCGAAGAGACTACGGATGCTTTTTATTAGGATGCACATAAAGAATGCGATGTTGATGTGATGAATGACTTGATTGCATGATCCTTAGAGGAAAGATGCTTCTTACATGATAATGCATTTCCTTATCTCGAGATGAATTTTGGACTAAATACGAAATGAAAAGGACAAACTCACCTATCTTAATATGAGATGATTTGACTTGGCTAATACAAATGGACTCACCTAATATGAGATGATTTTGTTTGGCTAATGCTAACGGACTCACCTAATATGAGATGATTTTGTTTAGCTAATGCAAATGGACTCACCTAATATGAGATGATTTTGTTTGGCTAATGCCAATGGACTCGCCTAATATGAGATGATTTTACTTGGCTAATGCAAATGGAAAATGAGAATATAAAAGAAAAAAAGATAGACAATAAGAGAAAGGGACTTCCGGTAAGTCCCTTTTGCAAATAGCAACTACTTAGGCTATTAAAAGGAAAATTTTTGGAATGACATGGAAAATGCAGACAAAGGACCAACCCTAATAGGAAAAAGGTACTTTGACTTTTGGCAAAATGCACATAACGGACCAACTATAGGAAAATTCATTAGAGTATTTTCTTTTCACCCATGCAAGGGTCTAATAAGCTCTCCTCACCTATCTTAAAGACTCACAAACAAAAGATTAAATCTAAAACACACACATTCAAACAAAAGATTAAATCTAAAACACACACATTCAAACAAAAGATTAAATCTAAAACACTCACATTCATTCAAGCATGCACATGAAGTCCGGGTGGCACCTAAAAGTCCAACAGTTCTATTGCCCAAAAGTTCAAGAGTTTGAATACACGGTGACACGTAGTCCGAGAATTTGGTCCCCTATGGGTTGCACGGAAAAGGATACCAACTAGAATTCTCAGTGCCTCTCGATGAACCAAAAGGTTTAGCCCAAGATGGCGTGCTACGGGGAGGTGGTACCATTTCCTCGGCCAATGATGCCTAATTGGGCCTGCCTAAAGGAACTAGTGGGAGCCTCTCTCCGTAAAGGATAAGCATGGGGTACAATAAAGTTTTCCAAGGCTCCAAAACAATATTTAAAAAGTTCAAAGGTTGATAAATGCAGGATGTCTAATGCAAACACATTATTAAAACACACTACTCAAATTTTCAAGTTTCGCCCTCTTAATAAATGATTTGTCCCTAGTGGAGTCGCCACTATAGCAACCATGGCCGACCGGGTCCCGCCGAGCTTCCCCACTTTTGTCGGGTCTCTTTTTAAAGATTGATATTGAAGATGGTTTTAGAAAGTCAATTTTGGAATGTGGGGATGAATCTTTCATTAAGATTTCGAATTTTATTAAATCTGATTAGGTAAAGTTCGAATGGTGATTTTATTAATTCTTTTATTTTAGAAATTATTTTCAGAATTCCCTAGATATCATTTTCTGATTAAGGAATAAATAACATTAGGGTTTTGGTCCTGCCGCAAGGTTTTAAGGCCGATTAGTGTAAAAACGCCAATCGGGACCAAAGCCTTACTCGGTTGACACCACAAGCGTCGGTAGTGGCCTACTCCTAGGGATGGCCGGCGTCGGCCAGAGGCCCCGGCTGGTGGAACCAGCCTCGGTCTCTAGCTAGTGGGTAGATCCAAAATCTAATCGTTATTGTTCCTACAACCAAAAACACCGAGGTTCAAATTTGAGTAGAACAAAGCATAAATTAAACGAGTTGCCGGTTAGTTTTTAGGAAAGAAAAACTAACAAAAACAATATTTGCTCTTCCAATCTTAGTATGAGAAAACTAATAATAAAAAAGGCAAAAATGACTCCATCGGTCTTTGAACCGAGAATCGGATTCGGGGCAAGGGTACGAAACGTAGGGAAAACCCTTCCGTTCCGCCCATCCGAACACGACCATTATTAGTTCGGATAGTGTATCAAAATAATGCGAGAAAACAAGCATAAAATGTCATGCTAAGCAAAATTAAAGCAACCAAAACATAACAAGGAAAACAATAAAGAAAAGCGGTAAAGAAAGCGATAAAGAAAAGCCACAAATAGAAAAAAATTACATCGGTCGGGAAGGAATTTAAAGCGATTGCATCTCTTAAACCACAATACGGAAAGCAATAAAAACATAAATAAATAGAACAGTTTGGAGGCTGGAAAATCACCCTCAGGTTGTCCCACTTTTTTGATATGGATCTCTCGCACTGGATCTATCGATGCAATGGCAACAATCAAAAGAAAAGGGCTTGTTTTGTGAATTATGTATAGGGTGTAGTAATGATCGCTTGAATGAATGCCCGGAGATCAAAATAACTGAATATTCATTAGCTCTTTGCACGGATTCAACGGTAGATTAGTAAGAGATTAGTGTCTTATGGAAATTTTAGTAGAGTAACGTTTAGATGAGAGTGCTCTCTATTTATAACTCGAATATTCGTTAGCTTTCGGTAGCGTAATGCTAGGGCAAGAAGCCAGTATGCTGAATGAGAGCCAAGGCTCTCTATTTATAAGAGAGAACCTAGGTCACAATGACCTAGGGTTTGCCTCCATCAAACCGTCCAAACAACCGAAAGTAAATCAGGCCAAATCCTTAGAGATAGAACCAGATTAGAAAGAGATAAAACTAGATAAGAGAAAAGAGGCCGGCGCCGGTCAACCGGGTGCCCTAGAGTTTCGTGCCCTAGTTGTGTCTCCAAAGGACTCTCCAAGCCCAAACGGAGCGTTCCACTTAATGCTTCTAGAAGGTAGGTGTCAACTACGATGTCGTTATGAGGGAAAAGCTTCTAGCCTCGTGTGGGCTATCTTGTGAAGCTTAAGCATAGCACATTGATGCTCCTTATCATGAAATGCAATGCTTTAATGCCGTCTTCGAGTTTTCAGCTCCTTGTCCGATTGGACAAAAGTAGAATGCAGTATTCCGAACTTGAATTTTCGCAGCACACATCATGGGACTCTACAATCTCTTAAAGGCTCGGCCCTATTCTTGGATGGTCTAAAAGAAAAGGGGATTTCGACCCAAGGCAAAAGGCTATTTATTTGGTGTTAGGGGTTCATTGTGGTTTACCGGCTTATGTTGCACTAATCGATCACAATCCGAGATCCAAATCCACAAACAGGACTCCAGATTATCGTCATCGAGGCCAACAAAACAAAACACTATTATATAGAGATAAGAGACGACACTTTTTAGGTGTCTCGCATTATGTTACTTCTTCTCTGTCCCAATCTGCTGCCCCAGCCCACAGCTCGTGGGCACGACCATGGTGGCCGGTGCCGGCCAAAAAGTCGGTGTTTGCTTCCCAAATATGTTGGTCTTTCTCTTCTCTCCTCATGGTTCTTGTGTGTGCAGGCTAACTTCCATCCATGCGCCCAAATTCAACTCCCTCCAAGATTAGGTGTGACATGAGAATTGAGCGAGAGGAGGATCTTATTTGAGGGTTTTGGAGTTCGTTGGTATCTTGCTGAAGCGAGTCACACCTTAAATTCATTATAACACATGGCCTTCATTCATCCCCTATGATCCACCATAAACAATGTTTTACTTCCGCTTCACTACTCCAAAATAACTAGCGGGTATGTCTATGCACAATTTTTGAACATGTATTCATCCTATGCTCAACATTTGGGGCGAATTATGACCCGACCGGTGAATCTTCATCTCCCCTCTTTTGTATAGTTGAATTTCTTGTGTGGAAATAAACTTCATCTTTTATAGCTTCTTCCTGAGGACATCTATATCCCGAGTCTTGATGTTAATGTGTTGCAACCCGGAGAATGCCTATGTTATGTCGAATTCCTAAAATTCTTAAAGATGAGTGTGTGGGCACCCTCTCCCGATGAATTGGAAGGGGGTAAGAGTTTTATGCTCTTTTACTTTTAGTTGTATGATAAAAGTATCTTACTAACATGATGAATTTTATAGTATGATTGGGTGCAATCTCGAATCATGTCTATCAACCTCCGATCAGCCCTCAAAGGTTTTACGGATTTGTCTACCGGAAAGACCTTCCGAACTTTCCAGGTGAGATCTTTTTAGTGAAAGTGCTAACTCATTGAGCTTTTAGTAAATGTGTTGATTGCTCTATTATTTTTGTTGTGTCGTCGGTTTAGACCTTCTTCATTGGGAGGTTTCCTTGGTGGTCTCGGGACTCAAGCACACTCCTTCTAGTCAACAAATGCCATCTAGTAGCACGGCTTGATCGGGTACTTCCTAACGTTCTTCACGAGATTCACATCATCATAGTGCTTTTGAAGCGGGGCCTAATACATCTCTGCACCTGGGCTTAGTTCTTCCGGGTTGGGCCTAGCTTTTCCAAGAATTATATGGACATCATGCCTCTCCAAGCACTTGATCCTCACGACAACCCGTTTGATTTCCACCTATTGTCATATAGCGGGCCTTTTCATGAAGCTTCTCAATCTTCTTGGGACTATGGGGCTAGTTCTTTGCAGGCTGGTGGGGACAAACGGATTTCTACTTTGGTCATGGAGGATTTCGAAAACTATATCTTGGATGACACCTCCGATGATGAAGAATAAGCGTCTCCTTGTAGGTTGCTTTGTTAATATATAATGTTTTGTAATATTTTGATGCTATGCAATGGGATGAATGGAAAGACCTAACTTAAAAATGCGTTCTTTTATTTATGTGATACGAAAAATTTGTAAGGAAAATTACAAAGACAAATCTAAAAAACAATTACACTAGCCTCCATTCCCCTAAAAAGAAAATAGTTAAATGAAAAAGAAGGAATGATAAGTGCATAGTGCAAAATAATATTAGGGTTCTTTGCTTGAAATGGGCTAGAAGCGGAATCGAAATTGGCCCAAGGAGTGCTTGAGCTGAGAAAAATAGGCAGACCGGCTGATTTGGTTAGCGCCAGCTAAGTGCGTGGACAAGGCTTTGGAGGATTGCAAAGGCGTGATGGTGATGGACTCTAAACCTAGAGATCGCTATAAAAGGCACCTTTAGTCGATTATCGAAAATCACACCTTCTAAACCATTCCTTCGCAACTTCTTCGAAAAACTGTTCCTAAGAAATTCCGTAGTGACTTTAATTCCTTCATGACTTTAATATCCCATTAGATGCATGAGATGACGGATGTTGACACAGTTGGGTTGTCCCTTTTTGTACTTAATACCTTGTTTAGCATTCGGCTGGTGAAAGTCTACTACACTTTCTTAAGGGTTGCTTGTGGCCTTTTGGGATCTTCACGATCATGTCATTAGGTTTGGGGATAAGAAATTATGTCCCCTTCATGATGAATTTGATGGCATCCTATGCATGCAACGTCAAACTAAACCTGTGATGTTGGCACCCTCTACCAATAGGCATGAAACATACAAGCGTCTATTGAAGCTAACCAATAGGAATCTAAGTTGGATTCTCATTAGGGATAAGGTGCATTTAATGAACCTAATTTCACATTACTGCCCAATGCACTCTTCAGGGCATGCATGCATTCAAAGATGTCGACTATAATCACTTGCCCGATAGGTGGTTTCCTATTAGTGGGAGGCCGTAGGGACATGGCTCCTGCTACGTTACTAAATTTCGTTTAGTAGTTGGAGGATCACTGTTCCCTTACTATGCTCGGTCATTGTAGAAAATATTATAGGGTTGGACCGGGTTGAAGCAAATCGAGATAAGAACTTTACGGACAGTCCTCTGTTATTACAAGTAGAAAAGATACTCGGGAACCAGTCGGTGAAACTAGACGGGCGGCGCCAACCAACGAATAGATGTCTTACACCACCGAGGCTAAAAAGCCTCTAACTTTGCTCAAAGTCTCGCATTTTCACTATTTTCTTTTCTCTCATTTTTTTATTTTGATTTTGCTCTTGTTGGACCGTAAATAATGATGAATTTGACCGTGCAAGACTAATAATTTTATGATCTATTGTGTGCAGATCTAGTTTGTGGAGAACCTTAAATTGGTGCACGCACTGGCCGGCATGGACTCGTATCCGGCTACACAATTCCGTCAACGAAACGAGGAGTGTTTTGGTTGACCACCCCGCTTCCTGGTGGGAAGCCTTGTTTAGAGCTCGGAATCCCATTAAATGGTACATTGAACATTAACAAGTGTCCCAATTTAGGACACACACTGAGTAACACCCTTTTGTACGTTTGCTTGAAGATCGACTAGGGCTGAAATTTTAGTGAGAATTTAGGAACAAACAAAAGTTTAGGAAACAATAGTTTTGCCTCTTTAAAACAAGTAGCATGCTTGTTTTATATCCCTTTTGTTAGCTATGTATTTAGGTAAGTAGTAG
This sequence comes from Talinum fruticosum, assembly GCA_021018815.1. NCBI lineage: Eukaryota > Viridiplantae > Streptophyta > Magnoliopsida > Caryophyllales > Talinaceae > Talinum > Talinum fruticosum. The sequence continues at coordinate 3,469,350 of JAITYX010000010.1, read as the reverse complement.
GCTTACCTTTTATTAATAAATGTAAAAAGTAAGTTTTATGCTAACTTTTATGCTTCATTTATTTTTATCTCTCATTCGGAGGAATAAATAATAATTAATAAATTTGGATCGTCTAATTGGACCATCTAAAGGGAATAATAATTAAAGAATTAGTTAAACAAGTGGACCTTCCGATTAGATCGTCGCAAAATATGCCCGAGAGGGGTTGCTTGGCCCGGTCGGCCGAGTCCGTCGATGTCCGGACAGTGGCCGACACCACCTATACCACACCCTGGTTGGGAAAACTAGTACATACTACTTCCCCGACCATGTAATAGGGCAAATGGGACGAGTACAGGTGATCCCTTGCTTGAACTGCGTTTGGCCTACTGCTTTTGAACTGTTTGCATATTTTGGCAGCTCAAGGCGAGTTTCGACATGGCTTGATTATTGGATGAACATACCGAAGTTGCTGAAACCTTCGAGATAAACAAACTATTGTAGTTTCCAAACGACACAAAGCAGTGAGGATGCGAGAACGGGACCCCATATGAGTTGTTCTTGCTGCAGCACCGCTTTAAATTCGGGAAGTGAACCGACGGATAGACGAATAAGCCCGCATGAGGGAGGTAGAAGCTAAAGAAGTCTGAAGAGAGGAGGGCTCGCAGGATTGAAGAGTTGAAGAAACATACCCGGGTGGATGCAGGTGAGTCTAGCGATTCGAAAGGTCAAAAAGTAAAGATTGATTAGGGATGAAAAATATTTGGGAAGAATTTAGAAGGAATAAAGAATTTAGGGAATTTTGGTTTTGTCTCTTTAGAACAATTTATTTTTCAAGTAGTATGCTTGTTTATTTCCCTTTTATTAAGGTATGTACTCGGATAAGTAGTAGATTTACCTTTTATTAATAAAAGTAAGTTTTATGCTCACTTTTATCCTTCATTTATTTTATCGGTCACTTAGAGGAATAAATGAAAATTTGGACCGCCTAATTAGACCGTCCTTAAAATAACAATTAAAGAATTAATTAATAAAATGGACCGTCCGATTGGACCGTGAAATTAACATTTTAATACCAAATATAGGAAAAGGGATTGCTCAATTCGGTCGATCCATTGTTGTCCTGGATGGTGGCCAGCGCCGTCTAACCGTGGTATAGTTGGGCCGAGGCTTAGGTAATTACGGAACTCGTTTAGTGTCATGCTAAATATAGTATTTCTTTAACCGATCCAAGCTTATACATAAAAAGTTTCTTCACCATCAAAATCAATCAATTTAACTTCTCCTTATGGCAGTATTTGACTAAGTATGAGTGGACCTTCCCAGTTGGGCCTAAATTTCCCCAAGGATCCTAAATTGATGCCCTAATATCTTTGAGGACCAAATCTCTAATCTGCAGATTACGAGGCTTTACTTTCTTATTAAATGCCCTTAATATACGTGCTTGGTATATTTGGACATTATGTAAAGCATTTAGGCGCCTTTCATCTAGCAACACTAACTCTTCGTAGCGTGCTTTAGCCCATTCTACTTACGGAATTTGACTTTCTGCAATGAATTATTGTAACGCCCCAAACCCGTAATCACTGGTTTTAATCTAAACAACCCGCTAGCCGATGATTAGCGCAATGGAAAAGGAGGTCGGGGACATTACTGCCGCCCTTACTAGAGGAAAGGGCAAGGCTTTGAATATATTTATGAGCATTTTTATTCATGGTTGTACCTTGCTAGACAGCTATGACCTATGCAAAATGTACATGTTAGACTTGATAATGAATCAACGGTACTTGACCACTAATATCCCAATTTGCCATTGCAAGCCTCTAAGTCCCAACAGAACTTCTCTCTTGCTTTATACCTTCAACATCTTTACCAAAAATAAAACAAGAAAACATTTTCGAAATGTGAGCCGAAGCTCAATACGTCCATTTATCATGTCTGTAAAATAAAGGTTTATCAAATAGTTGAGTCGAGCGAATGCATTTCAATTCATTTGTAAATGAGGGGAGGCAGGTGGCGGTTGTGGTGGTGGCTGAAAGTGGTTATAGAAGTATTAGTGGTAATGGTGGAAGTTGGTGATGGTGGTGGTTTTGGCTTGCATTTTCCGGTGATGGAGTGGTTGGTGGGTCGGTCCGAAGGTGGATATGGACTCGGTGCAAGGTGGTGAAGGGTTATGGTTGAAGGTGGCCAGCTGAAGGGTTCGGTGGGCGGCTGTGGAGGTGGCCGAAGTGGTGGTGTCTGGGCGGTGAGGGAGGAGAGAGAAAATGCTCAAATCAGAATTTTGGGTTAAATTTTCCGAGTTTTGAAGCCTATTTATACTAATTGTGGTACTTATCTTCATGGATTAGCTGGCTATGCACATTACACTTGCTTGACACTTAGCTTATGACTCATGGTTAATTGGTGAATTTGGCAATTTCCTAATCATGCTTAGTGTAGGTTAATTTGTCAAGCCCTAATTTGACCCCTAAATTCATTGTTTATCCAAAATTATTATTAATTATTATTTTTATTATCATAATTATCTTCAGCATTGTCATTGTACTTATCTATCATTATTATTTTTATTTTTATTTTTATTTTTATTTTATTTTATTTTATAATTATAATAATTATTATTTTTGCTATTATAGTTTTATTATTACTTTTGTTAATATGATAGCTTTATTGCTATAACCTAGTGTACTTTAACATATGTGGTTGCCTATACTTAGATTAGGTTAGTTTCATTAGCAAGTTATTCTTTAAGATTTGATATTTGGATATTTGATTATTTGTATATAAGTTGTGCCAATTTGTCATTAGTTATGTATGTGTATATATATATAAAGTTTAAACTTATATGAAAATATTTATGATTTAAGTTAGGAATTTAAACATGGTTTATGTGAATATAAGTACTAGATAATATGTTGGAATTTTACAAAAATATCGGCCATCCGTCGTCGTTGTTCGTATCCGGGTCCTGCAAGAAAACTCGATATATATATGATATGAAAAATATTTTTGAAATTGAAATGCACGCGCTTATTTATAATTTAAACGTATTAGAGGTAATACATTTCCTTAAAGTTGGGTTGTTACAACTACAGTAAAGGAATGGCAATTTATATTGGAAGTACTGCTTCCATACCATATATTAGGGAGTAGGGTGTTGCTCCCAAGTGAGGTTCTAATAGAGGTTCATTGGTCCAAGTAGATCTGCTACTTACTTCATGAAGACTAACTTGTCGGGCCAATACTTATAGCTAACAACCTTTTTCTCTACCATTTTGCGAATATTTTTGTTAGTGGCCTTAACTACTCCATTGGTCCGAGGGCGATAGGGAGAAGACTTATGGTGTTTAATCTTATATTTGTCCGAGAGATCTCGCTACTTACTTCTTGAAGTGACTACCATGGCCACTAATTAGTTTATAGGGTACCCCATATCGACGAGATGATGTTTCAAGTGATGAACTTTGCCATGTGCTTTAACGTTAAGGTTGCATAGAAAGTCGCTTCGACCCACGTGATAAATTAGCCAATTGCTACTAACACAAATTTGTGATCACCCGTTCCTTTGGGGGTCACTTTGCCAATGATGTCAATGCTCCAAACTGAAAACGGCCGGGCGATGCAAGTGTCGTTAGAAAAGATGGTGGTTGGTGCTACAAGTTTGCATACACATGACACTTGTGACATCTCTTAACAAATTTGTGCTAGTCCGCTCCCATGATTGACCTATAGTATCCCAGCCTCCGAATTTTCTAAACCAACATTCTTTCGAGTCGTTTGGGGTCCGTATTCCCCACCATGAATATTACTCATGATGCGTTATGTTTCATGTTGATTGACACAAAGTAAGTGAACCCCTTTGTTGGCTTTCTTCTACAACTCGCCCTTGGTAGATGAAGAACTGTGCTGCTAGCATACGAGATGGCTTATTGGGCTCTAGTTGTGGAGTCCCGGAGGTATTCTTGGTTTTCTAGGTATCCATAGATGTTATGGTACTAGCTAGTTTGGTCGATACGAGACATTTGGAGTGCGTATATGTGCGCAGGTTGACTCTGCCGTTCAATATGAATAGGCATTAAATGAATGCCACTAGGGTCCCAAGGCTTCACAATGTACCTTCCATTTTTGTGAAATCTGATTAATGATTAGACTGGATTCACCGAAAACTCTAATGTTCTTGGTTCCGATTTCTATGGCAACTTGAAGTCCTGTGATGCATGCTTTGTACGTTGTAGCGTTGTTGGTGACATTAAAATCTAACTTGACTAAAATGGGAGTATGTGCTCCCTCTAGTGAGCCTAAAAGGAAATCTACTCCTAAGCCCTTCTTATTGAAAGCACCGTCAAAGTACATTGTCCACATATCAACCTCTACTTACAAGATGTTTTCATCCGGAAAATCGAGAGGTTCGGGACGTGATTCAGCTTATTGGTAGATTAGGAATCCTAACACTACCCTTCCTTAGATTGCCTTTGCGGGACATACTTAAGTTTAAATTCGATAGCATACTATCCACCTAGTTATCTTACTAGTGATAGTTGGTTGCTTAAGAATGTACTTAACGGGATCCATTGGTGCTACTACATGTACCGTGTGGGCCCACATGTACTGCCTGAGCTTCTTGGTAGCCCAGCACTAAGGCCAATGATGTATTCTCTAAATGCTTGTACCTAATCTCATCGTAATTTCTATTGTAGCGAGGTATAGGAGCAAAGGCTTCCCTAGTTGGGGCGGAACTAGGACTAGTGGATGAGCCAAATATTCCTTAACCTTCTCAAATGCCTTTTCGCACTCATCATCCCAAATAAGCTCGGATCCTTTCTTAAGCTTCTTGAAGATGGGTTCACAAACCATAGTTCGTTTTGATATGAAACGATTAACGTATTGTAAACGTCCCGGAAAACCCCGTATCTCCTTCTCTTTCTTTGATGGTGGGATCTCTTGGATTACTTTGATCTTGGATGGATAAACTTTGATTCTCCTAAGACTAACCACAATACCCAGCAATTTACCCGAGGTTACTCCAAAGGCAAATTTTTGTGGGTTAAGGCCCATGTTGTACTTTCTTAGTCTTTCGAAAAATTTTCCGAGGCTAGTTAAGTGCCCTACCCTATCGTTGGACTTGATGATGATGTCATCCACATAAACTTCAGCCCCCTTATATATCATGTCATGTAGTGATGTTGTGGCTGTCCTCCGATATGTAGCTCCAACATTCTTGAGCCCAAATGGCATTACCACATAGCAAGTACATCCCCGATTGAGTGATGAAGATGTTTTTTCCATATCTTCTTGAGCCATCTTCACCTCATTATACCTAGCATATCCATCCATGAACGAGAGCAAGGAGCGTCCCACGGTGTTATCTAGTAGAATGTCGATATAAGGGAACGTGAAATCATCTTGAAGGCTTGCCTTGTTCAAATCCCCGAAATCGACGCACATTTGGACCCCACCATCTTTCTTTGGGACTAGCACTATGTTTGCTACCCACTAAGGGTAGTGGACCACTTTGATGAACTCGACTTCTAACCGCTTTTGGACCTTTCCTTAATTTTCAGCACCCACTCGGGTTTCATCCTCCTAAGCTTCTACTTAACGAGGCTTAGCGTCTTCGTAAAGTTGAATTCTAAACTCCGCTATACTTAGATCTATCCATGTCATGTCTTTGTAGGACCATGTAAAGATATCTATGAACTCGGTAAGGAGCGAAGTTAATTCCTTTTGCTCTTCTAGAGTTAGTGTTTTCCCAATTTTAACCTCCTAGGGTTGATCAACTAATCCTAGAATAATTGTTATTATTTTCTCTATTATTGATAAGGGATTTTCATGATCTTCCATAACTTTTTTAATTCTTTAGGGATTTCTTGTTCATCATTAGAGGAAAAATAATTAAAAATAGGAGAAGGCAAAGAGTAAGCAGAAAGGTTCATCTTATTGCATGAGGAAATGGGAACATCGGACTCGGAAACAAAAATTACAGAATTGGAAATTGCAGTAACTAGAAGACAAACTAACGGAATTAGAAACAAAAATAACAACCCTATTGCTAGACTTAGGAATGGGATGCCCTCCTAAGGTAACAACAAATTCTTGGCCATCCTCAGCATCGATGCAAGTAATATGCTTAGACCCTTCGAGTGTTCACATTGGTGATGAATCGGATGGATTAAATTGCGAGTGCAAGATGGCTTGGGACAAGACATGAAACCAAATTCCCTCTAGGCTCTTCTCTCGTCCAAATAGCGGATAAACAATTTTGCTCTCAGCCGGATTAGACAAGTCTTTTGTGGATCGCCCTTTTCGAGGAGGTAAGGTGCCTCCTTTTCTAGTACATGATAGTCACTAAAGACCTCCAAACTAGGTACCAAGATGCCCTTCTGTTTGAGGTAAAGGCTCAGGAAAACCATAGTAGGGGAAGTCATCCTTTTCTTTCAAGAATTTCCCATTTAGGGTGCGAGCAAAGGGTTTGATAGAACGGACTATGGTTGGTGCATTCCTCCTAGTTTGTATCTCCCACTTGGCTTGGGCTATTTTCTTAAATGTAGGTTGATAGCCTAGCCCGAACTTATAGTTGTTGGTGGGTTCAAGGGGTGGAAAAGTTGGGTGGTATGCCCTCCCGCTCGCAACTAGGCCAGGAAAATACCCCTTCTTCCTTAGCATCGATTGGACACTAGGGTTGACATAAGGATTGAATTTGAAAGGTGTTTCATCCTTGTCTAAGGCGATGACAATCTCAAACTTATAAATCTCTTCATCATCGGCGTCGTGTTCAATTTCGACAACAAACTCTTTAGAGGTGATGGTGGCATAAAGATTGTCTCTATTGACGGTTACTACTTGACCTTTAATGATCATCTTGACATTCCGATGCAGTGTAGAGGGCATTTTCTCGATGGTCGTGTAACCAAGGGCGTCCTAAAAGAAGGTGAAAAGTAGCTGGAATGTCTAGAACTTAGAAGCCGATATTTTTCAATACCAGTCCAACATTAATTGCAGAGTTACCATTCCCAAAACTGTCCTTTTAGAGTCATCATAAGCTCGGAGATGAACAGTTTGTTTAGAAATTTGTTGCTCTCTAATGCCTAACCTTTTGGCGGTCCTCTAAGGACAAACATTTACGCCGGATCTATTGTCTAGTCGAGTTAGAAGGATGAACTTCTTAATGGAAGTTACGGTCAAGTAAAGGGCATTGTTGTGTCCAATGCCTTTTTCAAGGAGATCTTTCTTGTCAAATGTGATAGTTTTATCCCCGTTATTGACCAATCCTACTACTTCCTCAAGTGTAGTCTCGGGAGAGACCTTAATTTTGGTAAGTGCATCAATCAAAGCCTCGCCTATGCTTTTGGGAATTAGATATGAGTTGCAAGATAGTGCTATCGGCTTTAAGTTTTTGAAGCTATTTTAGGATTGGGTCTTCTTCTTTAGTAGCTTCTTGTTCTTTTGGGCTTCCCGAGATTGTTATGGACCCATGAGTGCATTATGTCGCCCGGATCTAGTAAGGAATTGGATTTCGTGGCTCTTAGGTTCTCCCCAAAAGTCGTCTTCTTCTAAGGGTGGTGTGCCCTAGAAGTTATCATCACTATCGTCTTTGGCTTCATGTAGGTCTTCTTCATCGCTAACCCACAATCCTTGGACTTCTAGATCTAAAGAAGGCAAGTTAGCAAGTAGTTTTGACTCATTGATGTATTGAACGAAGATAGATGGGTCCCACTCGACCTGGATTGGGTTCGAGAGAATATGGCTTAGGTACCGTTGAAGGGATTCTTGTTATTGCTAGGATTCCGAGCGGCCTTAGGTAGAGGGAGTTGACCATTATGGAACATGCTCTCTAACTTGTTTTTGAACATCCAACATTACGCAATGTCGTGTCCTCGTGCACGGTGGGATTTGACGAATTTTCATGCGTCCTAGTTTTTCGACTATTTTGCAATTTCCGATTATGCTCTTATTGGTGGCAATTCTATCTTCCCTTTGGACAACAGACAGTACCAAAGGCTTGAGCTTAAGTAGTATCAATAGGGATGGAGTCATTGTACCGATTAAGGGCATTGACATCTTCACCCTTGCTAGTATTGACTTGATTAGAGGTTTTCTTGTCCTTGGATTGATAGTTACCTCTATATCCAATCACAAATTTTATGGTCGTGGTAGACAATTCTTCTTCTATCAGCATGCTTACATCTCTAAAAGTCGGGAAACCGATGAATGGTAGGAATTTGAGGTTTTGATTGTAGGTAGGATGAAGGTTCTTCACAATGATTCTTGCTTGATCTTTCTCGGATGGTCGGTCACCATGTGGGCAACCTTCGCCCTCCATCCGGTGAGAAAGTCTGCAAAGATTTCTTTCTCACCTTGTTTGATTAACTCCAAGTCTCTAAATGTGACAAGCATATAAGTGTTATAAGAGTATTGGTGTAGGAACTCTTTACACAAATCATTCCACTTGGTGACCTTGTGTGGGTCGACTGCATTATACCATTTCATTACATAACTGTTAAAAGTCTATGGAAAGATGATGTGGTAAGTATCTTCAAATACGTTCTTAAGAGTCATTGCTCCTAAGAAGTTGCAAACAAGATGACGGGGATTCTTAGAACCGCGAAACTTGATGTCTAGCATAGTAAACTTAGGTGGCGGTTTCCGTTTGGGGGTTTGAAGTGAATCTCGTATGATCAAAACAAGTGACTTCGAACATGGATGACTCCCTTAACATTTATTCTATCTGATCTATGCGTGGACCAAACATAGACTTACGTTCCGGATCTGGTTTGTGAAGAAGACTCGGAGGAGGGCCTCTTCTTCTTACTTCTTGTTCTTCTTCACCATCTTTCTTATTGTCGTCAAGAGTTTTTAAGATCCCAAGAGTGTCTAATATGGATTCTATCTTCTTATCCTAAGCCTCAATTCGGACTTCCATCTTGGCCGATGATTCAGTGAGCAAGGTGATGATAGGAGTTTGCTCTGGTTCTTTGGCCATTAGAGGGGAATTCTTTTAGGGTACTATCCTACGACGAAAAATTGAATAAACTTGTGTTGTATGCACCGAGGTAAATCACACTCGGCATAAACCAAGGTGTAAAGCAAGGTCCAAAATGAGGGGAAAGGTTCCGGACTCCTTGCTGAGGCATTCTAACCTTTTGGAGCTCGGATTCCGACGAAACCGAATGGTAGTAGACATCCCTATTCTGCGGCCCAAAGGATAATGCTTAGGACTATGTGAAGGAACACCGCTTTTGGGAGGAAGGGACTTAAGTGCGACATCCGAAAGAACTAAAAATGTCTTTTTATTTGGATGCACATAAGGAATGTAAAATAAATGAAATGCAATGCATTAATGCCCATGACTTAGTTGAGGATGAATTTAGTTTGGCTGAATAAAAAATGAAAATGCAAAATTGGACCCACCTAATTTGAGATGATTTTATTTTGGCTAAATGCAAAATGGACTTACCTAATTTAAGATGATTTTCTTTTGGCTAAATAAAAAATAGACTCACCTAATTTAAGATGATTTTATTTTAGCTAAATGCAATCATGTTGAAATGTAAAATGGACTCACCTAATTTAAGATTATTTTATTTGGCTAATGAAAAATTTTAAAATGTAAAATGGACTCACCTAATTTGAGATGAATTTATTTTGGCTAAATGCAAAATGGACTAACTTAATTTGAGATGATTTTATTTTGGCTAAATGCAAAATGGAAATGCAAAATGGAATAAAAGAAAAATGCTAAAGTCCAAACCCTAAAGACAAACAGACTAAGTGAAGAGAGGAGGGTCCCCGGCAAGACTCTTCGGGACCGACTGGTGATGGTCGGCGCCTACTAAGCCCAGCGGCCGGTGGCTACCTAAAACCTAGATTGCCTAGACCGAGATGAATTTTTGGGATGACTCGAAGTGTAGTAAATGAACTCACCTAGAAAGGAGAAGGCAATTTGACTTTTGGCTAAAAATGCACATAATGCATCGACTTAAAGAAATTAATCATGGTATTTTAATCACACCCATGGAAGAGTTAATCAAAATTCCTAACCTAACCTAAAGGCTCACAAGTAGAAGGTTAAATACTAAAAGCGACCACATTCATCCAAGCATGCAAATGAAGAGAAGGGGACCACCTAAACAACCAATAGTCTATGGTTAAAAGAGGGATGAAACTAAGTAGGATACATGATGTCTCATAATCCAAGAATTTAGTCCTCCGTGGGGTGCACGACAAGAGAAGCATGAATCAATACCTCTTGGTAAACCAAAAAGAGTGTGCTATGACGGAAGAGGTACCACCTCCCTAACAATCAAGCCTAGTTGGCCCGACTCGGTTAGCGGTTTGAACCTCTTCCAAAATTGTTCTTAGATGGTAAAGCCTAAAGGTCGAAATTAGAGGCGACTATGTTCGAGGATGCCTAAATGCAAGATGTCTAATGCAAAACACATTACAAAAATTACAACTCAATTTCAACTTTCACCCTCTTAATAAGTGATAGTCCCCAGCCGAGTCGCCACTCGTAGGAATCACGACCCTCGCATCCGCCTCCGTAGAGGAGAGGAACCGAATTCGGACCGCACTTCCCCACGAATTGGTGGGGTTTTCCTTTTTTAAAAGTGGAAACGATTTTTGAAGCTTAGTAATTTTTGAAATGGGGGATATATTTCTTGTTAGGATTTCCGACTTTTACAATCTAATTTTTAAAATAAATTAAGCAAAGGTGAATGGCGGTTTTATTAATCATTTATTTTAGGAATTATTTTAGAAACGTCGGGATATTATTTCACAACTAAAAATAAAACAAATCATAATTAACTTAATCCTGCCATAGGGCTTTGGGGCCAAATCGGTGTAAAAATATCGGCTTGAACCAAAATCCTACCCGTTGACCGTCCGACGCCGGCAAAAGCCAGCACTATACAGTTGGTGGTGCTGGCACCGAGATGGTTAGTCTCGATCCATGGCTCGACTGTCAAAAAATAAAAATTTATTTTTGTTATTTTCGAGCGAAATGTCAAGGAGCTAATTAAAAGAAATAAAATAATAAAATAGAGTCGCTAGACTATTTTAGGAATAAAAACTAACAAAAATAAATAAATACTCTTCTAATCTTATTACAGGAAAACTAAGCTTGAAATAGGTTTGAAAAGATGACTCCATCGGTCTAGAACCGAGAATCCCGATTCAGGGGCAAAGGTACAAAACGTAGGGATAAGCCCTTCCGTTCCGCCCGTCGACAAACTTTACTGATTTGAGAAGTGAGTTTAGGTAATGTATTAAAAGCAAGCATAAAACATATTAAGTGTGAAATTTAAACCAACCCAGGCATGCCAAAGAAAACGATAAAAACCAATATGAAAATAGTAAATGAAAGCAATAAAGAAAATGAAAAATAAAAGCGAAAGAAAGCGAAAAGAAAATAAAATATTACATCGGCCGGGAGGAATTAAAATGCGATTACATTCTTTCTCCACAATATTGAATGCAATAAATAACGAAATTAAATAAAGCTGTAATAGTCGAAGGCGATTTGGCGCCCTTAGGTTGTCCCACCTGCTGGTCCGGGTCTCAAACCCGATCTAAAAGCATAACGACGGTAAATTAAAAGGGGCTTTTGTGATTTTTTGTGAGGGTAGGTTGAAAGATGTATGTAACTAATAAAGGATTGAGGTTCGAATATCGGTAGTGTAGGAAGGATTAACTTAAAGGTCACCAAGAGATCAAAATATGCAAATATTCGAGTAGCTCTTAATCAAATTTTAACAACATAACGCATTAGAATAGGCCATATGCAAAATGAGAGCCTAAGCTCTCTATTTATAGGAAAAGATTAGGTCACTAATGACCTAGGGTTTCTGCTAAAGCATCTGTCCGACATGAGCGAAAACCGACCAGACAAAATCACAAAAACCAAACCAAATCAAGCTTGGACCATATTTCGGGAACAAAGCCTAGATGCACGGCGCCAGCCATAAATAGCATCATACATGCTCAACTTCTTTCCGTGTTGTAATTGAACTCGAAGTAAAATGCAATGTTTGCAGCAAAATTCCCCTAAAATGCGGCGCCGACCAAGAACGACGTCGTTTTATGAAAATGAGCTTCATGTCTTTATTGGCCGTTTGGATCGAAAGGTAGCGTTTTGGCAATTTTTACAATGAAACGCATCGCCAGCCAATGCGACATTGTACGCACGAGTTTAACTCGTGTCTCGATTGGATCTTGAAGATGAAACACGGCGTTTTGAATGAAGTAGGTCTCTATACGCGGCGCCGACCAAGAGTTGACTCTAGAGGATTGACTTAGACTTAGACTGGCCGAAAGAAATGGGTTTTTGAACCGGCCAAAAGCGAAAAGGTTTATTTTTTGTTGCTAAAAGGTTTTTGTGGTTCATTGGCTTCCGTCACGACAATCGGACATTGATCGTGATCCAAATCCACAAAAAGGACTGGAATTTCATCACCGGGCTGACAAAATAAAATATAGAAAAAAAGGAGATAAGGATGACACGTTTTAGGTGTCTACACTTGGCATTGTCTCCGGGATCCCGGTTTAGGGAAGATTTGGTCCGGTTTTCCTAATTTTTTTGGTCGGTTTGTTGCTTGATTTGGACGGCGGTTTTAACGAGTAACCTAGGTCATATTATGACCTAATCCTCTACTATAAATACAAAGCTTAGGCTCTTATTTTTATAATGGCCATTTCCTATGTGTTATGCTCCTAAACTCTGTTGAAACCCGATTAAGAGCTATTGAATGCTTTACGTATTCTAATCTCTTGGTTTCCTTTCATCTAATTCTCACTACATCACCAACATTTAATCCCTAATTCTTTATCATTTACATAAATCATTCCACCTTCATAAAATTTCACAAGAAGCCATTTTCGGTTTACCACCATCACACTTCCAATTCTAGTTCGAGATCTAAATCAACAGTTGGGATAACCAAAGGGCGTTAGATCCGCTATCAATTCTTATGCTTTATTTAATTTATGTTTTTTATTGCTTTCAGTATTGTGGAGAAAAGATGTAATCGTTTTAATTCATCCCCGCCCGATGTAATTTTTTATTTTCTTTTGCTTTCTTTCGCTTTTCTTTTTGCTTTTCTTCATTTCTTTTATTTAAGCTTTTGTATCTGTTTTCTCGCTTTCCTAAGTATCCCTTGGTTGATTTAATTTTTCATTTAATATGTTGTGTGCTTGCGTCTAACACTTTTATTAAACTCACTTCTTAAATTAGTAATGGTCGTCTATTGATGGGCGGAATGGAAGCGATTATCCCTACGTTTCGTACCTTCACCCCTGAATCTAGACCGATGGAGTCAAGTTTGAAACCTCTTTTAAGCTTAGTCCTTTCTATACTAAGATTGAAAGAGTCTTTTTATTTATTTTTGTTAGTTTTTATTCCCTAAAACTTACTCGGCGACTCTATTTTTCTTTTTTTATTTCTCTTTAATTTGCTCCTCGGCATTTCGACAGTTGAGTCATGGACTGAGACTAACCATCTTAGTCATGGCCCATGGCTGGCTACTCGTACGGTGCTGGCTCTTGGTGGCGCCGGCTACTCGTACGGTGCTAGCGCTTGCTGGCGCCAAATGGCCACCGGGCAAAGCTTTGGTCAAAGCCGATGATTTTATACCCGTTTGGCCCAAAAGCCTTGCGATAGAAATAAATTTATTCCGTTGTTTTATTTTCTTAAATCCTAAAATAATATCCCGAGGCTTCTAAAAATAACTTCTAAAATAAATTATTAATAAAATCGCCAATCCTCACTTCGATCTATTTTAAATTAAATTAAAAAAACGGAAATCCTAATAAAAGATACATCCTCATTTCTAAATTAAATTATCTTCTAAAAATCATTTTCGAATCAAAACGAAAGAAACCCGTCATTCGTGGGGAAATTCGGTTTAGTCCGAGTCTCCGGGGGATGGAGAGACCATGGTTCCTACGAGTGGCAACTTCGCTGGGGATTATCACATATTAAGAGGGTGAGACTTTAAAGTTTTAGTTGTGAATTTTTGTAATGTATTTTGCATTAGGCATCTTGCATTTAGGCAGCCTCAAACATAGTTGATTTTAATTTCGTCCTTTAGGCTTTACCTTTAAGAACATTTTTGGAATAGGTCGAATTGCTAACCCAAATGGGCCTAACTAGGCTTGATTGTTAAGGAAATGGTACCTCTTCCCTTATAGCACGCTCTCTTTGATTTACAAAGAGGCACCAAGGATTCATGCTTTTTCTTGTCGTGCACCCCACAAAGGACTAAATGCTCAAACTATGAGGCACCATGTATCCTACCTAGTTTTAACCCTCTTTTTTAACCATAGATCCTTGGTTGTGTAGGGGACACATTTTCTCTTCATTTGCATGCTTGGATGAATGTGGTTGTTTTAGTATTCAATCTTCTACTCTGGAGCCTTTAGGTTAGGTTAGGAGTGCTGATTAACCGTTACATTTGTGCGAATAAAATACAATAATTAATTTCCCGAGTTGTCTATTATGTGCATTTTCAGCCAAAAGTCCAAAATTGTCTTTTTTTTTTTACGTCGAGTCCATTAAATGCATTTCTAAGTCATCTCGAAAATTCATCTTAGTCTAGGTTTCAGGTAGCCACCGCTCACCGGGATTAGGCTGGCGTCGGCGGCCGTTCGGTCTTAGAGAGTCCTACCAAGGACCCTCCTATCTGTTCAGACTAGTCTCGTATGTTTTAGGGTTTGAGTTTTTAGCCTTTTTTTCACTCCATTTTTACATTTCATTTTGCATTTAGCCAAAAATAAATTCATCCCAAAATTAGGTGAGTCAATTCTGCATTTTATTTTTCATTTAGCCAAAAAAAATCATCTCAAATTAGGTAAGTCCATATTACATTTCATTTTTCATTTAGCCAAAAATAAATTCATGTCAAACTAGGTGAGTCCATTTTTGCATTTCATTTTTCATGAAGCCAAAATTAAATTCATCTCAAATTAGGTGACTCCAATTTTGCATTTCATTTTTCATTTAGCAAAAAATGAATTCATCTCAAATTAGGTGAGTCCATTCTACATTTAATTTTTCATTTAGCTAAAAATAAATTCATCTCAAAATTAGATGAGTCCAATTTTGCATTTTATTTTTCATTTAGCCAAAAATAATCCATCTCAAATTAGGTGAGTTTTGTATTTTTAGCCAAAATAATTTCATCTTCAATAAGATGCATCCATTCGTGCGTCCCAATTGTGCATCAACTAAATCAAAATCATCCTAAACTGTCATGAGCATCATTCATTTCATTTGCTTTGTATTCCTTAAGTGCATCCAAATAAAAAAAAAACATCCTTTCTTAGTTCCTTCGAGTCTACCATTTAAGCCCCTTCCTCCCAAAAATTGGTGTTCCTTCACATGGTCCTAAGCCTCATCATTTGGGCTCCAGAATAGGGAAGTCTACCGCCAATGGGTCTCATTGGAATCCAAGCTCCTTGCTCTACGCCTTGCTCTACACTTCGGTCTATGACAGTGTGACCTACCTCGGTGCATACAACGCCAATTCAGTCAATCTTCCGTTGTAGAACAGTATCCAAAAACAATTCCCCTCTAATAGATGGAGCACCAGAACAATCCTCTATCATCACCTTGCTCAATGAATCCTCAGCCAAGATGGAAACTTGAATCGAGGCTGAGGACAAGAACATAGAGTCCATAACCGACACTCTTAAAGCCATCCTAAAGACTCTTGAGTATAATAAGAAAGATGGTGAAGAAGAAATATGAGGAGGAGGCTACCCACCTGATCCTTCTCCCGAAACCAGACCAAAACGTAAGCCTAAGTTTCATCCACGCATGGATCAAATTGAAAAAATGTTATGGGAATCTTAAATATTCAAGAGTTGCTACATGGATCTCATGGGATTCACTTTAATCCCTAAAGGGAAATTACCTCCCAAGTTTACTATACCGGACATCAAGTTTTATGGTTCTGAAAATCCCCATCATCATGTTCGCAAATTCTTAGGAGTAATGACTCTTAAAACATCCTCGAAAACACTTACCACGTCATCTTCCCATGGACCTTCAATAGTGATGTAATGAAGTGGTACAATACAGATTGACCCACCTAAGGCACCAATTGGAATGATCCGTACAAGGAGTTCCTACACTAGTACTCCTATAACACTTATCTATCTATCACACTTAGAGACTTGGAGTTGATCAAACAAGGGAAGAAAGAGAGCTTTACCGACTTTCTCACTAGATAGAGGGCAAAGGTTACCCATATGGTGGACTCGACCTTTCTAGAAGGACCAAGTAATGATAATATTGAAGAACCTTCAACCTACCTACAACCAGCACCTTAAATTCTTACCATTCATATGTTTCCCAACTCATAGAGATGTAGGTATGCTCGACGAGAAGAAGAATTATCTACCATGACGACAAAAGCCGTGGTAGGATATAGAGGTAACTATCAATCGAAGGATAAGAAAACGTCTAATCAAGGCAATACGAGAGGGGTGCAGATGTCAATGCCTTTAACAGGTATAATGACTACACTCCTATTGATACTACAAACGCTCAAGACCTGAACTATCTGTTGTCTAAAGGGAAAATTGAATTGCCACCGTAATAGCGAGAATCGAAATGGCAAAACAGATCGAAAAACTAGGATGCCGGAAAATTTACGTAAGTAGCATTATCCATGAGGACATGAAATAGAGCAATGTTGGACATCCAAGCACAAGTTGGAGAGCATATTCCGCAATGGTCAACTCCCTCTCCCTAAGGCCACTCGAAACCTAACAATAACAAGAATCTGTTCAATGGTACCTTAGTTATCTTCTCCGAACCCATTCGAGGTCAATGGAATCCATATGTCTTCATGCAAGAAATCAATGAGTTAAAACCACTTGCTAGCTTACATTCTCTAAACCCAAAAGTCCATGAATTGTTGGTAAGTGATGAAGAAGATGTGTACAAAACTAAACATGATAGTGATGATAACTTATGCGGCACACCACCCTTAGAAAAATATGGCTTTTTGGGAGAACTAAAGAGTCCAAATCCAATTCTTTACTAGATCTGGATGATATAATATACCAATGGATCCACAATAGACTCAAGAAGCCCCATAGGAAAAGGAATTTGCTCAAGAGAAACACCCTATATACCAATGATTTGGAGGTTTTGATTTCATTCTTGGAATAATTAGTAGTTTCATATAGTGGCATAGTGATTAATGATGAGTTGGCATGTTGAGCCTTTTGCTTCCTTGTTGGTTTTTAGGTTGTAAGTTGTTGCAATTAGCTCGAGTTTTAGTAATGATGTCGTACGGACTATGGTTGTTCCGTTTGTTATGCAAATGTAAGGTGTTGGCTGTAAGATGATCTTGTCTTGACGTAGAAAAATGGAACTTCATCTATTTTGAGGAAAATTTGTGCCTTCCGAGAAAGTGTTAGTATGGCTCAATACGATACGTTATGCGATCGATGACGTAAACCTCCTATATGTTAAAATGAAAATTGATTTAAATGGATGGTATTGACCTAATCTTAGTTAGCACTATTAAATTATTAGATATGAAGAAGCCTTAAATGTCCGAGTGTATATTTGTGCATACTCCGAAAGTTAATGTGTTGGGTGCTTAGGTTCATAGTTTAGACAACGTCGCTTATTTTAAAGCAAGCTTTGAAATCGTAATTTTCAAGCGCACTTTTTCCCTTTTCTAGCACGATTTGTTCCTTGGGCCCTATAATTTAGTAAGCGGATGTACAGGAAGCACGGTAGAAAGGAGCTCGATTAACTTCTCCTAATATTTTCTAAACTTACTTTAGTGGACTTTGAAATGATTACTTGCTCATGCCCCTTAAAGTTGGATTCGTGTCTTCGTTACTTGAAGAATACTGTGACTAGATTTGGAAAGGAAAGTCACACTACACATAAAGACTTTTGCAAGAATTCTAATAAACGTGATTGAAAATAGTTATCTAATTAAATCTTATTCCATGTTAAGTATGCTATTATGATTTATGTATTTACATTCTATTTTACTTATTCGAGATACTACACGCTCATTACGAATTTCGAGGATAAAATTCTTTTAATGGGAGAAGAAAAATTTAATACCCGTAACTTTAATTAAGGTGGTCATATGAGATAAACTAATTAACTAGCTTTAATTAAAATTAGTTCGATTAATTAATTATATATAAAGTATATTTAAATACTTGATGCTGTCCTGCACATTTATGTTAAATAAATGAAGAGAGAAATCACCCATTTTTGAAATTAGACCCAAACTACAACTATGAATTGGGAAACTTGAATTAGTGCGTTGATTGGATAGTCGGACAAAATTGTGGGAATTGAATTGAATTTAACGGTTTGTGATGAATTGTGATTCCTTGGGTTAAAATTGTAACTATTGTGGTTATTATGGCTCATGTAAACTAAATTTTGAATTGAAAGGTTAGGGAACAATACGTGAGTTCGGACTCGAATATGGCGGTTTAGGGCGAGTTGTGACGATTTACGCAAAATTATAATTGTTCGTGATAATGTGTGCTTTTATGGCTTGTGGTTATTGTGGCTGAGGAGAATTAAACCTGATACTTTGAGTATAGAAAGGGAGTGTGAAGTTGGAGTGTAAAGGCTCAAAATGAGTTTTGGACCCCAAGTTATTGCAGTAGTAATTGTGTGTGTTTAATGTGTGATTGAAAGTCCTATTGATGATACTTATTGTAGTTTGGGAAAATGTGCGGAATCACTTAATTGAAGGAAAACTATGAATGAAACGTGAGCTTGAGGTGCACCTGCTTGAAATGAACTAAATATCGAGGAATTTAACCATCCAAGTTGGATTGTAAGGGATTTGAATAAGTGGGAATTCGATACGCATATATGCTTATAAATGCTTGATTTAAGGGTGCTGTATTAATTCTAAAACCAAGTGTTTTGCTCTGAATATATGAAAGAATATGCTAATGTGAATAATTGAACTTGATTACGGTTCTCAATGACTTTTAATCAAAACTCGAATTTTTGTAATTAGTTTTGAAAAGAGTTCGATTGAATATGCAAAACAACTATTAAATATGATTCCTGAATATTTGGTTTTCCAACTTGAAAATATGGTCCAAAGAAATGAGATTGAGTTTGGAAGGGTGGCAAGTGATGTTATGCCTTCTACCATGTTGAAATGATTTGAGATAGCTATCTAAAATAGCTTGATGAATGTGTTTACTTCGGTTTGAATCAAGTGGGCTAGGATCGTTTAGCACAGTGGAAAGGTTCTAACCGGGGTTCTTATGTATTAAGATTCCCAACCAAAGACTTCCTAGAGATAGGTCCTAGGAGTCTAAGTCGGGGTCGCGCCCGAAACCGTGAGGTGCTAGTTCGAGTCCGTAGCCTAGAATGTTGATTCAGTTCTAATGAGTTTCTAACGATTTCGAAACTTTGTTTATAAATGATCAACAAGCGGGGATTTCCCCGGAAGGAGACTCGATGTTTCTAGCAATTGTTGATAAGTGGAGACTTTGTTTGAAAAAAATGTGGAATTATGATTTTAGTGTTAAACTACATGAACTTGTGTGTGTATTGAATAACTAGAGTTTTACGTTGTTTTGAATAAGGGTTGATTCATTTAGTAGATCATTTGGAAATACGAGAGATGGTTATTCGAGCATTATGTTGAACATATGAAGTGTTTAAATTGGAAATTGAAACTCCAAAATGGAAATTTCAATGTGGTTGATGGACTTTACTTGCTACTACTCTATGGTTGTCACATATGTGTAACGTGCAAATGTATAACTTTTGGGATAGGATTGCCCACTGAGCTTGTGGTTTGCTCACCCTACATCTCTCTTTACAATTGCAAGCACTTCTTAAGGTGATTCATCTCATACCTTTAGCATTATGGAACCACGTGCATTAATGCTAGTCCCGAATGGCGTAAGCTTGTTGAACATGCACTTTGCTTGTCGTATTTTTATGGCATATATATTACTTCGAAGGTTTGCTCTTGGAGAGTCTAAGTCACCCTAGGGGGTGAATAGGGTGATGAGGAAATTTAAACAAACTTTGACAATTTTTGCTTTGAAAGAGATAAATAGTTGAGTATGAGTCTAGATTGAACTCGAAATATGCGAAAACCCTCCCGGGGCAAAAAACCACGGATAGTGCTAATTGTAAGCACCAAGTCAAATCCACTATTTTGAATCCTCAAAATACAAAGGACTAACTCTACTAGAATTGCTCCCTTAGACAATTCCTTACAATGTTTTCCTAGACTTAGAAGTTCCCTTAGTCGATCTAGTACTTCCTAACCGAGATAACCTTTACGATCGGGGACAACTGAGCTAAGTTAACCCTTACAGCTCAGCCAAGGGACCTTCCTCGAAAGTAAGAAAAGTATGTAACCGATTACAAGACTTTACAACTCAAAAATATTAATTACAAGTCAGGAGTTGTAAATAGAAGATTGAATATAAAGACAATGACTTTTGCTCAAGTAGTGTGCTTTGCAATAATGTTCAGCAATCTTCAAGTCTTGTAAAGTGGCTTCTATTTATAGATGACCAAGCGAGTGATCGCTGTGTCTTGGTTCCGAATAGAAGTCTTTATCGGCCATTGTAACGGCTCTTCGAATCACTCGAAAAGATCCGTTGGGATGTGAACGTTGTGCAACAGCTCTTGCCTCCAAAATATGCTTCGATCAACTGGTGATGTCCGAAAAGTAACGTGGAAACCACCATTGGGCTTAGCGTTGGAGTTTTCCAATTTTGGAAACAAACAACCCCGACACGGTGTCTAAGCCTCGTTCGAAGTAGATAAAGCTTGTCTGCTAGTAATTGATAGATAGAAGCTGGCTACTTTTGTATTTCAAAAAATGACTTAGCCTCGTTTGAATAACATACAAAAGTAAACCACTTTGGTGATCAAAGTATGAAATACTTTGGTCCAGGATTAGGCACAAATAATAATTAAATTAGGATAATTAAATGCTTAATTATCTTTGGCCTAGAAGAGTGGAATTTTCTAAGTCTAATATTCAATATACTCAAATTCCATCAGATTCAATCCTAAGGATAATCAAGCAAAAAGAATAGAATCATCGAGTTTAACAACTTGATCCGGACAAATAATTCTCAAAGAAATAAAACCGACTTAGAAAAGGAATTAACATTATAATTCTCTTTGCGTTGAAATATGCAGATCGGAACTCGGAATAACAGAGTTAAAGAAATTACTTGAACATGCAATAGCTCTAAGTGATATCCGAGTGAGTCGAAACATCGGTGTAGAAGATATACAATAATGTGCTTTCGAGTGAGTTAGAAACGAATGAAAACTTATACAGGAGTTTCTATAACACTCGGAATGACTTGAAATCAAAACTTAGGAGAGATGAGGTTTATACCTAAATCTTCATGTAGTACTCAGAATGGCTTATAGCTAGAATCTAAGTCTTCAACTTTATATAGTTATGTAAGTTGTGTTATAAGTTAATAAGTAGCTTTAAGTTTTAAATTCATTTAGAATGGACTCATGTGTGTGGCCGTTGAGATATTCGAGCATGTGGCTCATTGAGTATTTATGTTGTCATTTCTTATGTAGGTATCAAGCTTTAAGCCTAAGGGATAGGTCATATTAGAAACAGAACTCTGCCGAAATGTTTAGAAAATTTCGGACCAAAACGGAAAACCACCCTTATTACCCTCAAATGGGAGCTAGAAAGCCAAACTAACACCTTAATTTAGGCTTGGGGGTTCCTTCAGGGAACCCCGGTAATGTAATACTCTTAGGGTGGGGTTCGGGGTATTACAAATCTCTTCCATGAATTAAGAAAAACAGTGAGTATATTTTGTCCAAAAAAGGGTAAGTATTTACGTTACAAAAGAGAGAAAGAAAAAAGACAATTGAGTGAAAAAAAGGTGATAAAAAACAATATATTTTAAAAAAGGGGCTAAGTGAAAAAAAGGAAAGTAAAATTTTGTCGGTATAAAAAAAAAGGAGTTGAAAAGTAAGTATAGTCACGTGTTGAAACAAAAAAAAACAAAGTAGGTTGCTTGATTCATTACAACAAAATTCCAAGAGGTCATGTAATGGATGCAATCATGCTCGTTCGGTTCATGATATAATTGTTGCTGATCTTCAATGAGAGGTAGAACGTCTACACGGACGTCTAGCGTGTTATAAGGTTGTTGTACGTTCAAGTAATAGATCGAGATGGAGACAAGCCTGACGGAAAAAATGTTGAGGAAAATGATGACGAAAATCCATTTCACGAGTCTAATAAAACATCCGCAGGTGAAAAAGTTGCTAGTCCTCGATATACATAGGGCCCAATTTCAGGAAAAAGATTTGGGAATAAAGGTTGAAATTCTTAATTTTAAAGGAGGTGCTCATCCTAATGAGTTCATTGAATGGTTCCATACTGTCGAACGCGTTTTCGACCTAAAAACATTACTAAGGATCATAAAGTTAAGTTAGTCGTTATCAAGCTCAAAAGGCTTGCATCCATTTGGTTGGAAATTATTAAGCACCAACGGAAGAAAGAAGGTCGTCACAAAACCTATACAAGGGACAAAATCAAAAGTGAGCTCAAACGCAAATTTTTGCCCAGCCATAATCGAGTTGATATTTTCCTCAAGTTCCGGAACTTATGACAAGGAGGAAAATTTATAGCTCAATATGCTACTAAATTTGAAGAGTTATCAATGAAATGTGATAATTTTAAGCGGAACAGACAAACCATTACTAGACTCCTAGCTGGTTTGGATCCAAAAGTTACCAACATCATGCAACTGCTCCAACAATATTAGATGTTGCATGTTATTGTCAAATTATCCCTGAAGGTTGGAGAACAACTATAAAAGGAAAAGGGATTTTTAAGAGAGTAGTTAGAGAGATACCCAACACCTCAATAAGACTACCTCCAAAGATAACAACCTCCAGTTTGCCAAAGAAAAGTAAGAACTCTACTTGGGTCAAACAAGCCTATAAAGGTGAGCTTCAACAACAAGAGATGCTTCAAATGTCAAGGTTTTGGACACATTGCTTTAGTATGTCTAAATGCTAGACTTATATCATTTAAACATAAGTCACTCAAGTATCTACTAGCCTGCAAAAACTTCAGTGTTATCATGCTAACCGGAGTGAGTTCTCGTTAACATTTAACTATATCTTAAAGCACAAGTCTAGAACTCAAAATAAAGTTTCGATGCATTAAGTTGATGACATGCCTTACTTTCTACTATTTAACTCAAGATAACTAGTTTTGAAACTTTGGAGGAGTTATATAAAGATGACAATGATTTGGAATGCTATGAAAGAAATGTGCCGAAGGACCTTATAAATAGTTTTATTGTTAAGATGGATACTTGTTTAGAGGTACTCAACTATTATAGGAACCACGACCCCGTCCCCCTATCGAGGGAATTGGATCCGGCACCGAGCTTCCCCACGAACGTCGGACCTCTTTTTGAAGTTCCTTTTGAAGACAGTTTTAAATGTGTATTAGAAATGAGGATGCACCGCTTAATGAGATTTTTGATTTTTGTAATTTAATTGAAACTAATTAATCGGAATAGATAGGCGGTTTTATTAATCATATTTTAGAAATTATTTTTAGAAACCTCAGGATATTATTTTATAATTTAATAAAATAACAAAAATTAAATTCATTTACGTTGCAAGGCTTTTGGGCCAAAACAAGTGTGAAAACGCTAACTTGGACCAAAGTCTTGCCCAGTGACTGTCCGGCGCCGGCAAGAGGCACCATCATACGGTCGCCGGCGCCAGCCATAGGTTGAGACTGGAAGGCAGTCTCAATCCATGGCTCAGGTTTTCAGAAATAAAATCTATTGTTTTGTCATTTTAAATTACAAAATACAAAGGTTTCCTTTTAGGAGAAATAGAATAGAAAAGGAGAGTCACCACTCGCTTCGAGAAATAAAAACTAACAAAAATAACAAGAAGACTCTTTCAATCTTAGTATGGGAAAATTAAGATTGAAAGAGGTTTAAAAGTTGACTCCATCAATCTACAACTGAGAATCTAGATTTGGGGGTGAAGGTACGAAATGTAAGGATAGGTCATTCCATTTCGCCTCTCTATAGACGAACTCTACTAATTTGAGATGTGGGTTTAAGAAATGTGTTTAAACAAGCATAAAACAGCCGAATACTAGAATTTAAATGAACCAAGGCATATGAAGAAAGCAATAAAAACAAATAAGAAAGCAATAAAGGAAAGTGGTAAAGAAAGCGAGTAAAGGAAAGCGATAAAAATAAATTACAATGGGCGGGGAGGAATTAAAAACTATTACATGTTTGTATCCACGATACGTAAAGTGATAAAATGTGATAATTAAATAAGCCATTAAAACCACAAATGAATTGAACGTCCTCGAGTTGTCCCACCTCCCGATCTTGATCTCAAATCGGATTTGGAACCATGACTATGGGTGAACAAGTACTGAAAGCGACTTTTTAAAAAGTTTGGCGGAGGTAAAGTGATGTATGAAGTATGAAAATGATGAAGGTTAGGAGATCGAGTGAGATGACGGTATTGTAGTGAGGGTTAGCTGAAAAGGAGCTAAGAGATCGGACTACGTTGAAGCATTCGAGTAGCTCTTAGCAAAATTTCAGCAAGCATTTAGGTAAGATCTTGACCTCTCTACAAAGGAGAAGCTAAGCTCTCTATTTATAAAGAACATAGTAGGTCAAAAATGACCTAAAGAGCAGCTAAGTAACCGTCCAAAAATCGGGAATGAATCGGCCGGAAAATTAGAAAAACTCGGACAAAATTCCCATGAACCGGAAATCCCTTGGGAAAGGCTGAGGACCGTGGCGCCGGCCTCAAAATAACATCATTTGGTCAAATAAACCTTGCGTGCTTTAGCTGGTCTCCGGAAAACGCAGCGCGTGGAACATCTCTCGAAGCTCGAGAGTGTCGTTTGATCCTGTGAAGCTAGACGCCGGCCTTGTACAGTGTCATTTTGTTGAGTTAGCTTTCGTGCCACGGTTGGACGCTTGGAACAAAACGCAACGCTTCTAGGAAAATTCCCTAAAGTGCAGCACCGGCCAACATAATGTCGTACGGACTTGTAATGCTTCCGTGTCTCGGTTGAACGCCGAAGACGAAACACATCGTTTAGGAGTCGAAGAGCACGAAATGCTGCTTCGGCCCAATATTGACTACGAGCGTTGACCCGGGCTTGGACCGGTCAAAAGAAAATGAGTTTGTGGGCCGGTGAAAAACAAAGAAGGTTGATTTTTGGTGCTAAGGGTTTTTTTGTAATTTACTAGCTTCGTCATGCCCATTAGACTCGACCATGATCCAAATCCATAAACATGACCGAGATTTCATAACCGAGCTAACAAAATAAAATATAGAAATGAAAGAGATAAAAGTGACACATTTTCGGTGTCTACGATTAGCCCCCACTTTGACTAAGTTTGAAAGACGAAGGGTCAAAGTAGACACTAAAGGATACTTATCACATTTTTGAACATTGCATAGAATGCTAATTGATTTGTACTATCCGGAATTGGTTGCGGTTATACATGAACTTCAAAACGAGGCCTAAACTTGATCGTGATGCATGCGTTCTAAAGTCCGATAAAAGGGTCCTGAGCTAGGCTTGATCAAAGTCCCGAAGCTCGGTAATTTCTACTAAAGCTTTTACCGTCTCTTGATCCGAAGCTTGGCTTAATAATTCTGTTGTACTAAATACTTGTCGGTGGATAATTATATTTATAAAAGTTGGTGTTTTACCTTAATAACTTAATTAAAGACAGACTGAAAATTGGATCTCGATAAAGTTAAAATTGTTGGTACAAAGACCCATTTGCATGCATAATGCTCCAAGAGCACTTACCATGCCCGATGGGACTTCACCAACCTAGCCCCCAACTATGCTTGCAAAGCTACCGCCGAGCCGACGCTGGTTATGCCTCGTGGTCGGCGCCGGCTAGCCTTTGGGCAGGCCTTGTCTTGGCGCATGCTACTTGCTTCCATGATTGGTCTCCTCTTGGTTTTTGCATTTTGTCTTGTGTTCTTGTCAAGCTTAATAAATTGCCTATAAAAAGAAGACTTCGTGTGTTCATTTTGTACCCCTCACTTGCTCCTTTCCTTGCTTCTTCTTGCTTACTCTTACTTTTCTCTAGTTTGCTCATACTTGTCTAGCTTGGTTTTATTACACAACTTCTTCAAAAATGTCTAGAAGGCATGCCCATTCCGTTAGGAGAACAAGAGTCGAGAGCCTAATCCATGATAACTTCTTGGAACGGGAATGGCGTCCTCACCACAAGTGGAACCCCAATGACCTCTTGGTGGAGGCCGAGAGCCATGTCTTTTCTCGCCCATCTCTACCTTGGTAAGCTTGTTGGCTTGATTTTCTTCCTTTGTGTATTTAAAATGGTATCTTCTACTAACTAAAATCTTGTTGTAGAAGCGCACCATTCGGAGTAGCATTGCCATCGGCAAATTCATAGAGACCTTCAAGGAGCAGAATTACAGCTTGGAGCACATCATGAATAGTGCTTGGGTTTGGCCCTTTCTTTATTCCATTGAATCATTTGTGTGATCGAACGAGCGTGACCCTCCCCAAGCCATTAGTAAGCGATTTTAGGACACCACAAAATCTTTTCATCTCCCATTTAGGGAAATGACTATCACGTCTATTGATTTTCTATTCTTTCGGGCTTTGGGTTGTCGGGGAACCCTTAGTTTACGACCAGGATTTGTATAAAAATCATGACTATTTTCGTCACATCTTCGATCCTATCTAGCAAGTTTCTTCGAGCCAACTTCTTTAAATACACCCTTCTTTCGAGGCCTTTGAAAATGTCTCAACACACTCCACAACAACATGTCCGAATAGTGCTGGCCCTTTGAGGTATGAGTATTTCCCTTCTTTAAATCTTGTATGGATAAAGATCTTACTTGTGTTGTAAACTTACAGCCATGGTTGTATGAGTATTTCCCTTAACTGTCCACTAGTTCGAGAAATCACCCTTCTTGTCCGGCTCGATAGCGTGGGCTAAAGTCCATCTCCAATGATGAAAAACATATGACATTACCTCTTTGAGGTCTGCCCTCAACCATGTGTCCACGGTATGTCACTTTTACACTTTATAATCTGAGCTAGAATGGCTCAAAATTTTCTTGCTTTTAACACAAATTTTCTACCCCAGCCCACGACTGTGGTGGGCCTGTGGGCACGACCGCGGTGTGGCGGTGCTCGACCAAATGGTCGGGCTTGGCTACCTAGTTTTGCTGCTTCTTACTAATATTCTCATAGGTATTGTGTGTGTAGGCCAATGTTCACCCTTGGACTCAACTCGGCTTCCTCCAATTCTTGGCGTAGTACGGGAGTTGAATGAAAGGCGGATTTTTCTCGAGGGTCCGTTCAACTTCTATTGGTACCTTGGTGAGCGAGTTATGCCATAAATCTAGTATAATATGTGGCCTTCTTTTGTTCCCTAAGATCCACCATGGAAAATGTTCTATTTGCACCCTATAACTCAAGAGGAGCAAGAAGAAATAACCACCTGGCTATCTTTATACCCGGTTCTTGTATATGGAGTCGTCCTATGTTTAATATTTCGGATGAATCATGACATGATTGGTGAGTCTTCATCTATCTTTTTGTGCAATTAAATTTCTTGCGTGGAAATTAACTTTATCTCTACAGCTTCTCCCGGGTGATATGTACATTCCGAGCCTCGATGTCGATGTATCTCAACCCGGAAGTCACCCTGTTATGTTAGGATTTTGGAAATTCCCGAGTTTGAATGTGTGGTGCACCTGCTCCAAAAGCTGGAAATGGGTAAGAGTATTATGCTCTTTTACTTTTAGTTGAATGCTAAAAGTGTCTTGCTAACACAATGTATTTGCGAGTACGATCGAGAACAATCTCGAACGAGTGTCCAAGCAAAACTCCGGTCTGCCATTAAAGCTTTCAAGGACTTGTTCATCTGGTTAGACATTCCGAACATTTCGGGTGAGCTTAGTTAGTTTAAGTGCTAACTCTTTAGTAGATTTGCTAATCGCTCTATTACTTATATAGGATCACCGATCTAGGTCTCCTCTATCGGGAGGCTTCCTTGGCGGCTTTGGGGATCAAACACGTTTTTCTAGTCAACAAGTGTCGTCTAGTAGTACTCGTTGGAGCCAGTTCTTCATGTTGTTCCTCTCGGCGCTCTCACGGGCATAGTGCTTCGAGGTGGGGCCAAGTACTTCTACACCTGGACCTAGTTCTTCTAGTGCTAGGCCTAGCTCTTCCGATGCCTGGATGGACGTCATGCCTTTGCAAGCATTTAACCCTTATGGCAGTCCGTATGATTTTCATCGGATGTCGTATAGTGGTCCTTATCATGAGGTCTCTCAACCGACTTAGGATCATGGGGCTAATTCTTCGCAAGCTGTTGGGGATAAGTGAGTTTCCACTTCGATCTTGGAAGATTTTAACAATTATATCTTCGATGATGCTTCGATGATGAAGATCGAATAACCTCTTGTAGGGACCTTAATTAATATTAATGTTTTGTACCATTTCACTCTATGCAATGAAATGAATGTAAAGACTCAATTCTAAAATGCTTTCTTTATTTATATGATGTGGAAAAAAAAATTCAAAGACAAATCAAAAAAATTGCACTACCCCCATTCCCCTAAAAGAAATAATAAAATAGAAAAATGGAATGGTAAGTGCATGGTCCATAAGTATCAAGGCTGGTCGAAATAGGCCACATTCGGAAAATAAAACTAGCACAATATAAAAGGAACTCTTGGACCGAAAAGAAAAAAAAAAAAAGTGGACCGCCTTGTCTAGCCGGTGCCGACCAACTCTCGGCTTGGGGCTTGGGCGGTGACAGATGGCATGATAGAGGATGACTTTGGTCCCGAAATATTCGCTATAAATGGACCGGTAGTAGGTATCGGAAAATTACACCTTCAATATTCCTCTACAACTCTTTCAAAAACAAGTAGGTATCGGAAAATTACGGTTCCTTTGTTCCTTCAATTCCTAACGATGAACTTCATCACCGAATTGACCAGCTGAGATGAGCGAGGTTGACCAAGTAGGGTTATCCCATTATGGACTTAATACCCTATTCAAGCATTCGGCAAGTAAAGATCTATTGGACTCTATTAAGGATTGTAATTGCCTTTTAGGATCACGTATACCAGTGTATTTAGGTTTAGGAATAAAGAATTATGTCCCCGTCTTGAAGAATTCGATGCCATCTTAGGCATTTATCGTCGGACCAAACCCGTGGTTCCGACACCTTTTAGTAATATGTTTGAGTGATACAAACGCCTTCTAAAGTTAAATAACAAGAATCCGAGTTCGATTCTAATCGGGGACAAAGTGCAACCGATGAACCTGATGTCGCATGTCCACACAATGTATTCTTCAAGACATGTGCTTATTTAAAAGCGTTGGGCTATAATTACTTGCTCGATAGGTGCCTTCCTATTGGTGGAAGCCTATAGGGAATGGCGCCTACTGCACTATTGGACTTCATTGAGCAGTTGAAGGATCACTGTTCCCTTACTCCTCTTATCATCACGGAGACTATCTTAGGGCTAGATTGGGCTGAAGCGGATTCGAATGAGGACTTCGCGAGCAACCCCTATTGTTACAAGTAGTAAAATATATGCGGGAATCGGCTAGTGAGGCTAGAAGGGCAGCGCGGCAAAGCTAAAAAGCCCTCGGCTTATCTCGAGTCTCGTTGTGTTTTTTCTTTCTCCTTTTTATATTTTGATTTTTCTCCTGCTCGGGCCGTAAATTAGGATGAGTCCGACCATGTAGGACATTATCCATTTTACTATCCGTGTTGTGCGGATCTAGTTGGTGGAGCACATTAAATTGGTGCGAGGACCCGCAAAGCAGCACCAGTACGTAGCTACGCAGTCTTGTAAGCGGTAACGGCTAGATGTCTTCACCGATTATGCAGCTTCTTGGTGGGAGGCCTAGTTTAAAGTTAGGCGTCCCATTGAGTGGTAAATCGATCATTGGAGGGTGCCCCGATTTTGGACACACACCGAAAGGCATCCATTTGTACGTTTGTTGGGTCTAGAAACCATTACGTATTACTTTCCCGACCGTGTAATGCGGCAAATAGGACGAGTCCAAGCGATCCCTTATTTGGACTATATTGCGCCTGCCTCTTTTGAGATTTTTAAAGGCTTTGACAAGCACGAGGCGGTACCTACGAGGTTGATTACTCGGACGAACTCGCTAAGGTTGCTTGAAACCTATAGACAAACGAACTACTACGGTCTCTAGATTTTATCTAGAGTGGATAAAAGAGACTAATTCCAAACAACACAAGGAACTAAGAACTAAAGAACGTGATCCTAGAAGAGCTATTCTCGCCGCAGACACCTCTTCGATTCGTGAAGTGGTCCCTGCAAGTTGACAAACGGGCTCGCATGAGAAAAGTCGAAGCTAAGGAAGCGGAAGATAGAAGGGCTCCTAGGATCGAGGAACCGAAAAGGTGAACCTTGGAGGATGCAGCCGATTCTAGCAAGTGCAAAAGGGAAGAATGTGAAAATCGACTTGGCTTGAGATTAGGAGAGAACAAGAATTTAGGAAAGTTTTAGTTCCGTATTTTTAGAACAATTTATTTTTCAAGTAGTATGCTTGTTTATTTCCCTTTTTTATTTAGTTATGTATTCGGATAAGTAGTAGGCTTACCTTTTACTAATGATAATAAATTAAAAAGTAAGTTTTATGCTCACTTTTATGCTTCATTTATTTGGTCGCTCACTTAGAGAAATTAATAAATAATTGGACTGTCTAATTGGAGGGCCCAAAAATAAAAATTAAACATAAAATATCCCACTTAGAGGAATTAATTAATGAGTGGACTATCTAATTGAACAACTTTAAAAATAACAATTAAATACAAAACATCAACAAGAGGGATTTCTTGGCCCAGTCATCTCACCGTTATCTAGACAATTAAAAATTAGACCGCTTCCATACCGTATACTAGGGAGTAAGGTGTTGCTCCCCTCGAGGTTCTAATGGAGGTTCGGTAGCACCATAAAGCGAAGGGCAATTTATCGGAACAATCGTGTAATTGACAACCATTTTCTTCACTATGTTTTGGATATTCTTGTTAGCGGCCTCGACTCGCTCTGTTGGTCCGAGGGTGATAGGGAGAAGACCTATGGTATTTGATTTTGTACTTGTCTAATAAATCTGCCACCTCTTTCTTGAAATGACTACCATAGTCACTAATCAATTCATGTGGTACTCCATATTGCCGGATAATGTTGTGAGTTACGAATTTCACTACATGTGAAGACTTAAACACTTGCTCAACACATTTCGAGTTGTATCGAAGGAATCGGGTATAAGAATCTCTTAAGTATAGAGTTTTGATTCCAAGGCATTCTCAACATTACTAGAAACTTTTCTGAGTAATATAGTATATTTTCTAAGTGATATTAGCATTTACTTCAAGTATTCTTGGTTGTCTCTTTGTGACTCGGAAAACGAGATATTTGTATCTCACTCGGTTCCGAGTCCCTCATCACTTAGATTTATCGCATGAAGGATTGTCTAGTATTTCGCTTTACCTCACTCGGATCCGACTTCATGTTTTAAGTTCTACTTTGTTGGAGTCGGTGATTCTAGTCCGAATCATGCTTAGTCTAGATCAAGTTTGTCTCACTCGATATTCGTTGTGTAACTTGATACTTCGCTTAGACTAACTCGATGAAATTTTGAGTTTCATGGATATTAGACTCGGAAAATTTCACTAACTTTCTAACCCGGATAATTACCGACTTAATTATCTTAATTATATTATTATCTATGTCTAATTATGGACCAAAGTATTTTATACTTTGAGAACCAGATTTGATTTACTTTTGTAGGTTATTCAAACGAGGATACACTTTTTGAATCGGAAAAGTAACCGGCTTCAAAACGTCAAATCACCAGCGAGACATGGCTTTTCCTCTTCTTTGTTCCGAGTCCCGGAAGATTGTGTCGTGGCTATCTCGTTTCCAAATCTGGAAAACCGAAATGCCAAGCTTAACGGTGGTTTCCACCTTATCCTTCAAGACACCGCCAGTGGTTTTGGGACTTCCAAGAGAGTTAAACCGTTGCCCAACGTTCATATCACAACGGATACTTTCTAAGTGACTCGTAAAGCTCTTGTCAATGGTCACAAAGGACTCTCGGTCAGCAGAAGGAGATAACGGCTACTCTGCATGGTCATCTATAAATAGAAGCCAACTTTCAAGACTTGAAGATTGCCGAACCTATTGTTAATACACGTACTTGAGCAAAGTCATTGTATTCATTCTCAATCTTCTACTTACAACTCCCACTCTATAATTCATTACTTTCTTAGTTGTAAGGTCTTGTACTTAGTCACAACACTTTCTTACTTTCGAGTAAGGTACCTTAACTAAGCTGTAAAGGTTAACTCAGCTTAGTTGTCCCTAGCTGTAAGGGTTATCTCAGCTAGGAAGTACTAGATTAGATAAGGGAATTTCGAGTCTAGGAAAACTTGTAAAGAGTTGTCTAAGGGAGCAACTCGGGTTCAATCGGTCTACGGTATTTTGTGGACTCAAAATAGTGGATTTGACTTCGTGCTTGGACTAGCACGGTCCGTGGTTTTCTCGCCCCATGAGGGTTTCCACGTAATTCCTGTGTCCTCACTTTCCGAGTTCATTCTAGACTCATACAGTCTCAAAGGCCCTAGAAGAGGAGACTTCCTCCGACATTATCAACTCATACCGGTTTAATCCGCTTCATTATCGTCTATTGCAATTCGAGTTCAAACTTTTCGACTCGCTTTTCACTCGGAATCCATTTGCGTTTCTACTTTGGCAAAAGAGTTTGATTTTTAACGAAAATTTTCCATCACCCTATTCACCCCCTCTAGGGTGACTCGGACTCTCCCAGAGCAAACCTTCAACATGTTTTGATGTTAGGGTTACATAAGAGGCTGCTTCTACCTACTTAGTAAAGTAGTCTATTGCCACTAACACGAACTCATGACCACCCGTTCCTTTAGGAGTCACTTTACCGATAATGCCAATGCCCCAAACTGAAAATGGCCAGGGCGATGCAAGTGTTATTAAAAATGAAGGTGGTTAGTGCTGCAATTCACATGCACTTGACACTTGTGACATCTCTTAACAAACTCATGACAATCCGCTACCATGGTTGATCAATAATATCCTAACCTCCGAATTTTCCGAACCAACATTTTTCAATTTATATGGGGTCCACATTCCCTGTTATGAATATCGGTCATTATGCGCTTGCTTTATGTTGGTTGACACAAAGTAAGCTAATTCCTGTATTGATTTTCTTGTACAGTTGCCCTTATTTATGAAGAACTATGTTGCTAACATACGGATGGCTCGTTGGGCTCTATATGTGGAGTCCAGTAGGTATTCTTTGTTTTGTAAGTACCGGTAGATGTCATGGTAACAACTGGTTTGGTTGATACTAGACATTTCTAATACGTATATATGCAGAGGTTGACTCAGTCGTTGTATATGAATGGGCATTGCATGAATGCCGTTAGAGATATTAATCATGGATGCTAATTTGGCTAGGGCATCTCGCGAACCGATTGTCATACCTAAGAAGGTATGTGTACGACATACTATCAAAATATTTTGCTAATTCAATCAAATGCACTTGGTAGGGTGCCAAGGCTTTACTACGTACCTTCAATTTCTATGAAAGCTTATTGATGATCGGACTGGAGTCACCGAAGACCCCGATATTCTTACCTCTTAATTCTATGGTAGCTTGAAGTCCCATGATACATGCCTCGTATTTTGCAGTGTTGTTGGTGACCTAAAAATCTAATTTGACCGAAATGGGGGTTTGTGCTCCCTCCGGCAAGACTAAAAGGATCCCTACTCCGAGGCCCTTCTAATTAAAAGCGCCATCAAAATACATGGTCCACATGTCGACTTCTACTTGTAAAATGTTCTCGTTTAGAAAGTCGAGATGTTTGTGTTTTGCTTCGATTACTAATAGATCAGCTAGGAATTCCGATACTACCCTTCCCTTGATTACCTTTTAAGGGACACTCTTGAGTTCAAATTCGATAGCTTAACTCTCCATCTAATTATCCTACTATTGATGGTTGGTTTCTCAAGAATGTATTTGATGGGATCCATTAGCGCTACTACATATACCGTGTGGACCGAAGCATGTAGTGTCTAAGCTTCTTGGTGGCTCGGACAAAAGCCAACGATATTTTCTCTAGAGGTGTATATCGAGTCTCGTAATCGAAGAATTTCTTGTTGAGATAATACACTCGTATGTTCCTCCTTTCCATCTCGTTGATCTAACATGGCTCCCATTGCACTTTCTGTTGTAGCGAGGTATAAGAGCAATGGTTTCCCTGGTCGAGGCGGAATTAGCATTAGCGAATTGGTCAAATACTCTTTAACCTACTCGAATGCTTTTTGGCATTCTTCGTCCCAAATAGGCTTAATTCCTTTTTAAGCTTCTTAAAAATGGGTTCACAAACCATAGTCGGCTTTGATATGAAAAGACTAATGTATTGTAAACGTCCCGTAAAACCTCGTATCTCCTTCTCTATCTTCGGCGGTGGAATCTCCTGGATGGCTTTGATCTTGAATGAATCAACTTCAATTCCTCTAAGCCTAACCACATAGCCTAACAGTTTGCCTGAGGTTACCCCAAAGGCACACTTTTGTGGGTTAAGGCGCATGCGATATTTTCATGGTCTTTCAAAGAATTTTCTAAGGTTAGATAAGTGGACTACCCTATCTTTGACTTGATGATCATATCATCCACATAAACTTATGCTTCTTTATGTATCATTTCATGTAGTAACATTGTGGCCATCCTCCGATACGTAGCTCCAACATTCTTGAGTCCAAAAGGCATTACTACATTATAGTACGTCCCCATTGAGTAATGAAGGCCGTTTTTTCCATGTCTTCTTTAGCCATCTTCACTCGATTGTAATCGGCATATCCATCCATAAATGATAGTAAGGCATGACCCACTGTTTTATCGACCAGAATGTCAATGTGAGGTCAAGGGAAGTCATCCTTAGGGCTTGCCTTGTTCAAATCCCCGAAATTGACGCACATCCGAACCCCGCCATCTTTCTTTGGAACCGGTACTATATTTGCTACCCTTTAAGCGTAGTGGACCACTTGAATGAACCCGACTTCTAACTATTTTTGAACTTCATCCTTAATTTTCAATGCCCACTTAGGTTTCATTTTCCTAAGTCTTTGCTTAACTGGCTTAGCATCTTTATGGAGTGGAATTTTATGTTCCGCTATGCTTGGATCTATCCCCGACATGTCTTTGTAGGACCATGCAAAGACATCCATGAATTCTGTAAGGAGTGAAGCGAATTGCTTCTACTCTTCTAGATTCAATGTTTTTCCCAATTTTAACTTCTTGGGGTTGATCTGCTAATCCTAAGTTAATTGTTATATTTTCCTTTATGATTGGTGAGCGATTTTCATGATCTTCTATAGCTTTTATTAATTCTTTAGGGATTTCTTGTTCATCATTATAGGAAAAACAATTAAGCATAGGAGAATATAAAGAGTAAGCAAAAGGATTCATCTTATTGAATAAAGAAATGAGTACATTAGACTAAAAAACAGAATTATAAAAGACGAATTAACAAAATTAGAAACAAAAACAATAGCCTTAGTGCTCGACCTAGAAATAAACCGCTCTCCTAAAGTTACGGCGAATTCTTGTCCTTCCTCAACATCAATCCAAGTGATATGCTTGGACCTTTTGGTGTCAATGTCGGTGATGAACTTAGATAGATCAAACTGCAAGTGTGACATAGCTTAGGACAGTACCAAAATCGAATTCCCTTCTAGACTTTTCTCTTATCCGAATAGCGATACCAACGATGTTGCTCTCAGCCATATTGGTCCACTCTTGTGTGGACTGTTCTTTCTCGAATAAGTAAGGTGCCTCCTTCTCTAACACATGGCAGTCACTAAAGACTTTTAAACCTGGTACTAGGATACCTTTCCCTTTATATAATAAGGCTTAGAGTACGAGGATAGGGTTTGATAGAGTGGAATGTGAGTGGTGCAGCCCTCCTGGTTTGTGTTTGCCACTTAGCCTTGGCTATTTCCTTAACAATTGGATGATAGCCTAGTCCAAACTTATAATTATTGGTGGGCCCAAAGGGTGGAAAGATTGGGTGTTATGCCTTCCTTCCTATAGTTAAGCTAGGAAAATACCCCTTCTTCCTTAGCATTCAATGGACACTAGGGTTGACATAAGGATTAAAGTTAAAAGGTACTTCATCCTTTTTACAACGAGTGATAGGCTCGAATCCATAGAGCTCCTTATCATCAACATCGTGCTTAATTTCAACAACAGGCTCTTTAGAGCCGATGGAGGCATAAAGGTTATCTCC
Organism: Talinum fruticosum; assembly: GCA_021018815.1. Classification (NCBI taxonomy): domain Eukaryota; kingdom Viridiplantae; phylum Streptophyta; class Magnoliopsida; order Caryophyllales; family Talinaceae; genus Talinum; species Talinum fruticosum. The sequence continues at coordinate 3,432,966 of JAITYX010000010.1, read as the reverse complement.
GTTGACTGGATACTACTTGAACTTTAATGATCATTTTAACTTTATGATGTCGTGTAGACGACGAGTGTCCGGTGGTCATGTAACCAAGGGCGTCCTAGAAGAAGATTGAAAGTAGCTGGAATGTCTAGGACTTGAAAGTCAATGTTTTTCACCAATGACCCGACATTGATCGAAAGAGTCACTATCCCCAAAACTATTCTTATGGAATTATCATAGGCTTAAAGGTAGGTCCTTCTTGTCAAATGGGATGGTTCCATCCCCGTTATTAACCAATCCTACCACCTCCTTAGGCGTAGTTTCAGGAGAGACCTCGATATTGCTAAGTGCATCAATTAAGGCTTGCCTATGCTTTTGGAGGCGAGATATGAGTTACCAGATGGAAATGTCAACTTTGAGTTTCTAAAGTTGTTCAAGATTAGGTCTTCTTCTTTAGCAACTTCTTTTTCTGTTGGGGCTTCTTGAGTGTGTTGTGGACCCATTGGTGTATCACGTCATTCGGATCCGGTAAGCAACCTGGATTTCAGAACTCTTTGGTTCTCCCTAAAAGTAGTCCTCTTCTAAGGGTGGTATGCCCCGGAAGTTGTCATCACTATCGTCTTTAGTCTCGTAGACATCTTCTTGGTAACTTACCCATAATTCATGGACTTCGGTTAAAAGGAAGGTAAGTTAACAAGTGGTTAGACTCACCGATATCTTGAATGAAGGCAAATGGATCCCACTCACCTGGAATGGGTTCGAAAAGATAGCCGAGGTACCGCTGAATGGGTTTTTGTTATTATTGGGTTTCGAGTGGCCTTAGGGAGAGGGAGTTGACCGTTGTGAAACATACTCTTTAACTTGTTCTTGAATATCCAACACTGCTCCGTATCATGCCCTCGTGCACAATGGTACATAAAAACTTTTCATGCATCCTACTTTTTTATCGTATTGCAGGTTTCGATTCTGCCCTTATAGGTGGCAACTCAATTTTCCCTTTAGATAATAGATGCTCCAAGGCTTGAGCATAAGTAGTATATATAGGAGTGCAGTCATTATACCTGTTAAGGGCATTGACATCTCGCACCCCTGCTAGTATTGCCTTATGTAGGAGCCACAACCTTAGGCCCACCGGACCGAGCTTCACCACAAATTGCTTGGCATTAGGGTTTTAGAAAGCTTTTGATTTTTGAAGAGGCATAATGATTTTAGAAAGTGGGGATGAACCTTTCATTAAGATTTTTGAGTTTTATTAAATCATGTTTAAAGCGAATTAGGAAAAGTTTAAATGGCAATTTTATTAATTATTTTATTTTAGTAATTATTTTTAGAATTTCCGGGATATTATCTCTTAAGTGAAAAATAGAATTAGGGTTTATTGAATGTGCCACGAGGCTTTAGGGCCAAACCGGTGTGAAAACATTGGTTTAGACTCGAAGCCCCATGTGCCGACCACTTGATGCAGGTGGCAGCCGCACCTAGTGGTGGCTATGCGAGCTTGGGGCTAAGGCAAAGACAGTCAGCCTCGGCCTCCGGCCCGGCTTGGCAGATCCAGAGCCCTTTTTATCCTGCAGTTAAAAAATAGCCAAGATGCAATTTGAATAGAAATAAAGCAAAATAAGGAGTCCCCAGTTATCTTTTTAGGAAAGAAAAACTAACAAAACATAAAAACGTTTGCTCTTCCCATATTAGGATGGGAAAACTAAGACTAAAAGAGGCTAAAAATGACTTCATCGGTCTTTGAACCGAGAATTGGATTCGGGGCGAGGGTTAAAACGTAGGGATAAACCCTTCCGTTCTACCTATCCGAAGACCACCATCACTAGTTTGAGTAGTGAATCTAAAGAATGTACAAAAGCAAGCAAACCACATGCGCAGCAAAATTAAAAGCAACCAAACATAATAGAAAGCGATAAAGGCGGAACTAAAGAAAGCAAAAAAGCAAAAAGAAAAGAAAAGCGGAAACCGAAAAGATTACATCATGCAGGGAGGAATTAAAAGCAATACATCTCGAATCCACAATATGAAAAGCGATAAAATCATAAAAATAAATAATAAAACCGTTGAAGATTAAATATGTGCCTCAGGTTGTCCCACTTGCCGATCTCGGATCTCAAATCTGGATCCGATGATGCAATGATGGTGGATTGGAGGAGGTTTTTGTGAGTTTTGAGTATAGATAGGTAAAGGAGATGTATGAATGATGAATTCTTAGGTTCGGATGTAGTTGGAATGAGGAATAGATTAGGAAGAGGCTAAAAAGGGACCAAGAGATCATAATACATAACGAAGTATTCAATAGCTCTTAGGCGGATTTCAGCAAAGTAATAGTGAGGGCTGAGTCATTGTGAGAATGAGAGCCAAGGCTCTCTATTTATAAGGAGATGTTAGGTCAAGGAAATGACCTAGGGTTAGCTCGACCAGCCGTCCAAAAGCGAGCAAGAAATCGGGCCAAGATATTGTGAAGATTGAACCGAATAAAGGGAGGATAAAATAGGGTTCACGGTGCTCGGCCACTAAGGAATTTCTACGGTTTCGTGCCCTAGCGTGCATCCAAGGGAGTCTCTAGCGCAAAACGCTACGTTCCACTTAAAAATTTAGGGTGGCAGGCGCCAACCATAGCAGCTTTTTAAAAATAAAAAGTTCTCATTTTTGGCGGGTTTTAATTTTTGGCGGGTTTCATTTTTGGTACAGGATGCGTGCTCTTAGTCTCGGGTGGAGTGTTTTGGAGCAAAAACATAGCACTTTGATGCTTGTGATCATTAAATGCAGCGTCTAACGTCGTCTTGAGCTCTTTAGCTCCTTGTCTAGTTGGATTAAAGTGAAACGCAATGTTCTAAGCCTCGAATTTCCCGATATGCGGCACTCGAACTCCGTTGTCTCTGAAGGCTTGGCCCGGTCTTGGATCGTCTCGAAGGAAAAAGGGTATTTTTAGATCGACCTAAGGCAAAAGGAAATTTATGTTGTGCTTGGGGTTCTTTGTGGTTTAATGGCTTCCATCGCACTAATCAAACACGATCCATAATCCAAGTCCTCAAACAGTACTTGAGATTTCATCATCGGGCCAACAAAATAAAAAATAGAGAAAGGACGACACTTTTTAGTGTCTATAACTAGCCCCCACTTTAACTAAGTATGAAAGACGATGGTTAAAGTAGACACCAAAAGGTATTTACCTAGTGTTGTGTCGGATACGGATTAAATTGATATGTCCGAAATTGAGTATCTTTTGACTTGAATTTTAACTGGGGACCTGGACTTGACTAGTGGAGTATGGAGTTTGAGTTGTCGATTCCGAACTTGGCTACTTAAAAACTTGAAGCTTGGATTGGTGTGCCTAAACTTGAACGTGTTCTTAGTTTGAAGCTTGGGGAGGGAGCTTGAACTTGACACGGGTAGTAAAGTCCGAAGTCCAGTCGAGGGGCCTAAACTCGACCGTTCTTAGTCCGAAGTTCGGCAAGGTATCATAAGCTTGGCTCGATCACGTCCCGAAGCTCGGATAAAGAGCCTAAACTTGACCATTCGTGGTTTGAAGCTTGGCTAAAGTTTTCTCGCACTAACAGCTTTGTTAGCTAATAATCAAATGTAAATAGTTTTAAGTATTACCCGAAGATGATTTGTAATCGGATCATATTTCGAGGGAGTTGTCTTAACTTGGCCATGAGGAGGTCCCGAAGTCTTGACGTTGCATTCGTGAACCTTAACCAATGTTAGGCTTAAAGTTCTATGGAGTGACGTCCGAACCTTGACCATTGTTGGGCTTGAGACTCGTCTCGTAGTGTCTAAACCTTGACCACTCGCTGGGCCTAAAGCTCTACTAAGATATGTTTGAACCTTGACTGCTGTTGGGCTGAAAGCTCGCAGGGTTGTGTCTCGAACCTTGACCGCTCGCTGGGCTTGAAGCTCGATTGAGGTGTGTCCGAACTGTTGGGCCTTAAGCTCGACGGAGTTGTCCGAACATTAACCGTTGTTGGGTCCGAAGCTCGACTAGGATGTGTGTCCGAACCTTTACCACTCGTTGGGCCTAAAGCTCGACTAGGATTGTTCGAACCTTGACCACTATTGGGCTTGAGACTTAACTTCTATCCATTTTCGTTTGAATAGGGACGGATGCTTATCTTTATGTGGAAATTCTTGCCTACACTTGGCCGTTGGATGACCTGAAGTCTGCTTTCTTGAAAATATGATGTTCCATGAGGTGATGTGCCTCATTCGAAATTTAAGCTTTTAGTTTGTGTGCTAATAGCTCCTTTGTAAGGTAGACGATTTGTGTCTTCCCTAAGTATTCTTGGAGTTGTTGTGGTTGTATAACCCTTTCGATCTTGAGCCCCCACGTTCTTCCCGGGTGCTTGTGTCTAGCTCTTCTTAAACGTTGGAGAGTTGGTAAGCTTCGACATTCTTGGTTGAATTCTTTGAAGGTGGCAATGTCGGCTACCTTCCCGATCCTGATCCGATGCTTGATGCCGCTTGATTAAATAATTCCTTGTAGGGTGATTTGTTATTACTTTTTGTATTTTTAGGATTTTGACTCATGCAAAGGAGATGAATGCAAGACTCTATTCTAAGAACAAATGCATTCTTTTATTAAGATGATGCAAAAAGTTTAAAAAGACAAAGACAAAATTGCATTTTTGCCCCCACTCCCTAAAGTAGAGCTGAAAGAATAGTAATTCGCTCGAACTACAATGTACTTCTGCCGACAAGTGAACCATGGATCCGACGGTTTGGTGTTGAATCAAGCTCGCATGCTTCTTGATTGAGTTGTGCTCCTTTGGATAGGGCAAATTGGCTTTGAATTTGAAAAATTGGAAATGGAAATTAGAATCAAGATTTGGATTGGGGTCGGACCGCCTGGGCTTCCTACGTATCCTCTATAGCGGAAATTAGGCCTTTGTAGTTCAAAAGGAAGTTATTGAGGTTTTTTTGGGCTTTTTTTATTGGAAAATAGGAAAAGGAAATAAACATACCATGGATATGGAAAAGGGAAAAAGCAAGCTTTACTAGCATCCCCGATGAGTAATGGGCTCATTGGATCATCTTCTAAGTAAATGTATGTTCCTATTCTATGGGCATGCCAGCATCTCTTACTGTTTTGAAGTCTATGATGGCCAAGAACTTCAGGTGTTGATGATATATAGGCTTCGGGTTCTTGATGATGATTCCGACCTGATCCTTGTCGGATGGTTGATCGATCATGTGGGCGGTTATCACCCTCCAGCGAGTAAGGAAGTCGGTGAAGCCTTCACCGTCTCCTTGCTTGATCAATTCTAGATCCTGAAGTGTGACTGGTACATCAGTATTATAGGAATATCGGTGTAAGAACTCCCGACAAAGATCCTTCCAGCTTGTGACCTTGTGTGGGTCAACAACATTGTACCATTTCATGATGTCTATGTCAAATATTCATGGGAAGATGACATTGTACGTGTCCTCCAAGTACATTCTTCAAAGTCATTGCCCACACATAATTTCTCACATGATGGTGAGGGTTCTCACTTCCATGAAACTTAATGTTAGGCATCGTAACTTAGGGGTAACTTGCCTTTAGGGATTGAAGTGAATCCTTAGGCCGGATGGTAGTGGTTGAACATCGAGTACTACCATAACATCTTCTTTATCCGATCTATTCTTGGATCGGATTGAGCCCTAGGTTGAGGTTCGGGCAGGGATCCTTCTCCTTCTTTTTCTTTACCTTTGGACTTTGATTTCCTCTCCAGCTTCTTTTATTCCGATATAGACTTGATCTGTTTATCCCGGGTGTAGGAACCACGACCTCGGGCCCACACCCGGCCCCGACCGGGCTTCCCACGAATGGTTAACGTTTGGTTTTTAAAAAGCTTAAGGAATGATTTTAGGGTTTTGAAGATGCATTTTAGAGAGCGGGATTAACCTTTTTATTAAGATTTCCGAGTTTTATTAAATCTAATTAGACAAATTTTGAATGGCGATTTTATTAATCATTTTAATTTTATAAATTGTTTTCGAATTCCTGGGATCTTATTTACTAACTAAAGAATAAAAAAATTAGGGTTTTGATTCTACCGTGAGGCTTTAGGGCCATATCGGTAAAAACACCAATTTGGACTGAAGCCTCACCTGCCAACCCTCCGAGCACCCACCGGTGGCGGGCACCGGCCGAGGCTAGGGCCGAGGAGTCCAGCCTCGGCCTCGGCCCTAGCCGGCAGATCCAAAATCGATTTTTTTACCCCGCAATCGAAAAAAATCGGGATGCTAATTCAATAAGAAATAAGCATAAAAGGGAGTCACCAGTTAGTTTTTATGATGAAAACTAACAAAAACCAAAACTTGCTCTTCCGATCTTAGTATGGCCAAACTAAGACTAAAAGAGGCTAAAAAGTGACTCCATCAGTCATTACCAGTTTAAATAGTAAATCTAAAATGACATGTTATACACACAAACACACAACATGTTAGAACTATAAATAAAAGCAACCAACGAGAACTAAAGGAAAAGCGATAAAGAAAGCGGTAAAGAAAAGAAAAGAAAAGAAAAGCGGAAAACTGAAATATTACATCGGGTCGGGAGGAATCAAAAGAACGATTACATCTCTTTAATCCACAATACATAAAGCAATAAATGATGCATAAAAATAATAAACCATTTGAAGGTTATCCGATTGCCCTCATGTTGTCCCACCTTGCTAATATGGATCTCTAAGCTGGATCTCTTGATGCGACGACGACAAACAAAAGAAAAAGGGCTTGTTATTGTGAATTATGTATGTAGGGAATAGTAAAGAACAATTGAATGAGTGCCCAGAGATCAGAATAAATGAATATTGTTTAGCTCTTTGCACGGATTCAACGGCGGTAAGTAGAGAAGAGATAAATGGTTGATAGTAATTTCGGTAGAGTAATGTTTAGGTATAAGTGCTCTGGTTAGCTTTCTCGAAGCATTAGGCATATGAGAAAGCCGTATGGGAATGAGAGCTAAGGCTTTCTATTTATAGGAGAGGACCTAGGTCACAAATGACCTAGAGTTTTCCCTCGGTCACTTGTCCAAACAACTGCAAATAAACCGGGCCAGAATCTAACAAGATTGAACTGGATAGAGATGATAGAATTGGATAAAACCCGGTTGGTAGGCGCCGGCCAATCGGGCACTCTTAGGGTTTCATCCGCTACCATGCTTCCAAGGGATTCACCAAGCCGCAAAACACGGTGTTTTATACAAATCTTTGGGGTTGCGAGTGCCAGCCACGACATCGTTTTGAAGGGAAAGGCTCCTAGTCTTGAGTGGACTGTCTTATGGAGATTAAATGCAACACTTTGATGCTCGTGATCATGAAATTCAATGCTTTAACGCCATCTTCAGGTCTTCAACTCCTTGTCCGATTGGACAAAGTAAAATGCGATATTTTGAACTTGGAATTTCCCGGTACATAGCACTAGACTCTGTTGTCTCTAAAGGCTTGGCCTTGTATTGGATCGCCCGAAAGAAAGGGTGGTTTGTGGATCTACCCAAGGCAAAACACTTTTTATTTGGTGTTGGGGGTTCATTGTGGTTTACTAGCTTATGTCTCAAACAGGACTCGGGATTTCATCATCGGACCAACGGAATAAATACGGAAATAAAGAGATAAGAGACGACACTTTTTAGATGTCTACAGTTGCCCCCACTTTGACCGAGTCTAAAAAGACGAAGGGTCAAAGTAGATACTAAAGAATACTTACCTCGATTTTTGATATTAGATATTGTGTGATTTTTTTGAATTGGTTGTAATCAAACCCGAACTCCAGAATGGGGCCTGGACTTGATCGCGATGTATGCGTTCTCAAGTCCAAGTAAGAGGATCCTAACCTTGGCTTGATCGGAGCCTCGAAGCTTGGTATAGTTTGACGCTGAAACTTTAATCATTCTTTGATCTGAAGCTTGGCTAAATAATCTACTGCACTAACATGCTTGTTAGCGCATAATCAAATTGACAAAAATTCGAGTGTTTTACCCGAGTAATTCGGTCGAAAACAGATCGATAAAACCGTTTCAAAAAGCTGATTAGTGGGCTAGGAAACTCCCACTTGCATGCATAAGGGGACAAAGGATCACATGCCATGGTTTGATAAGACTTCACAAGCTAGGTGGGCGAGGCTAGGTTGTAAAGGCTGCAAAGGTTGTCGTTGATGGGACCTCACGACTCATTGTGGCCACCGCCGCCGTCCGGCCTTTGGCGAGCGTGGCCCCGGCGTGCTCTGCCGGATTCCCTTGGTCTTCCACTACTTTCTTGACCCTTGTCTTGTACGGTTCACTCGCCTTGACCAATTTTGCTTATAAAAGGGAATGTTTGGTGTGTTCATTTTGCACACTTACTTCTCTACTTACTCTTGTTTTCCTCTTGTGCTCTCTTACTTTGCTTCTTCTTGAAAACTAGTTGGTTCTCAAAAATCTCTTCTTTCAAAATGTCTAGGAGAAAGTCCTATCTTACTGAGCGGTCTAGAGCCAAGAAACTTATTCAAGACAACTTCCTGGAACGGGAATGGCGCCCACGAAAGAGTGGAATCCAAGTGACCTCTTGGTCGAGGCCTAGAGTCACGTGTCTTCACTGGGCATTTCTTCTTCGGTAAGCAAGTTAGCTTAACTTCTTCATTTGCTCATTTAGAGTAGTTCTTCAACTAAAATCTTGTTGAATTTTTTTGTCTTGCAGAAAGGCTCGATTTGGAGTAGTGTCGGGTTTGGTCTTCTCTACCTTTCTTTGTACAACCTTACCGATAGAAGAGAGAGGGATCCTATTAGGGCCATTAGTGAGTGCTTTTAGGACACTACCAACACTTTTCACCTTCCCTTTGGTGAAATGACTATAACGCTTTTAAATTTGCCGTTTTATCTAGTTTAGGCTTCAATAGAGAGCCTCTAGCTTATGACCGAAACTTGTATAAAAACCGTGACTATCTTCGTCACCTCTTTGGTCATGTAGCCAATAAGTTTCCCCATGAGAATTTCTTCAAGTATTCTATTCTTTTTGAGCCCTTTGAGGATGTTAGGCTCGGCCTCAACACTCTCCTTAACAACAAGTCCGGATCGTGCTTGCTCTTCTCTTAAGTACAATTCTCTTTTCGACCAAGTTGTTGAGCTTCATGTTCACTATTTGGTGAACTTAGTGAACCTTGACTAAATAAAGGAGCTCAATTGGGGTGCTCCTACATATACTTGCCTTATTAGGGGCCTTCGTGCCGGTGTGCGGCATACAAAATCGGAGTCGGATTCAACCAATTATTTGTCGTTGAATGGCTTGTGGAAAATTATTGAGGTATGCTCAAATTCTCCTTTTCTCTAACATATATTTGGTTTGTCATTTATATCTTGTGTGGATAAAAAATCGTACTTGATTTGTAAAATGCAGTCGTGATTGTATGAATATTTCCCACATCTTTCTCCCAATTCAACAAATCATCCCATATTTCCAGCCTCCGTATCATGGGCTAAGGTCTAAGGTCTACCTTCAACAGACATACCATTCATGGGATAGACTTCTTAAGATCAGCCCTTAACCATTTGACCTCAGTATGCTTCTTTTTAATCTCAAGATTTACCTCAAAATATTCTTTAGAGAACTTTTTATCACACTTTTAGATTTCTTGCCCTTCCCACGGCCTCGTGCCACCACCTATGGTGGACTCGCAACCTTGAATATTCACCGATTTTCATCCATTTTTCTCGCTGCGTTTCGCTCTTGCTAGTTGATTTCTTGATAAACGTTGATCTGTAGGCTAACTTTCATCATTGAGCCTAACTCCAACTTCCCCAAAGTGTCATTGTGGCACGTGAATTGAGTGAAAGGAAGTTCTTGTTTGAAGGTCCTTTTGGATTTTGTTAGTATCTTAGTGAGAAGGTTACACCTAACATTTGGGTCAACACGTGGCCTCCATTTGTTCCCGTCAATCCATCTCCGACCATGTTCTACATTCATTCCCTTCATCCAAATAAACAGGCGGCTACCATCGTGGGGTACCCTTTTACCTCATTTCGAAACTTGACCACATCTTACACCAGCCATGCGGCATGGATAATGACCCAACTGGTGAGTTCTCAACTCTTTCCTTATCATAGCTTGAATTTCATGCATGGAAATTAATCTTCATCTTTCAACAACTCACTCCTGTGGACATCCATATCACGAGTCTTGATGTGGATGTTACTCTTCCCGGGAATCTCCTCGTTTCGTAAGAATTGCTAAAATCCTAGAAGAAGAATGTGTTCGGCATCCTTTCCCTAGGAACTGCCGAGGAGTAAGATTTTCATGCTCTTTGCTTTTTAGTTGTATGCTAAATGTACTTTTGACTAACACTATAATATCGGGTTTTCATAGTATGACCGAGAGCAATCTCGGACTATGTCCATCAACCTTTAGTCCGCTCTCCAAGGAATCCAAAACTTCCTCACTGGGCCATCCTTCCCTACTTTCCGGGTATGCTTGTTAATTAGTTGAGTGCTAATTTTATTGAGCTTTTAGTGGTATCATGAGGAGAGGGTTTTTAGATTTTGTTGGTATATTGAGGAAAGGATTACCCTCAAATTTGAGTCAACAAATGGCCTTCATTGGTTCTGGTCGATCAACCTCCGACCATGTTCCACTTTCGTTCCCTTCATCCGGATGAACAGGCGGCTGCCATCATAGGGTACCCTTTTACCTCGTTTTTAAACTTGACCACATCCTACGGCCACCATGCGGTACGGATCATGCCCAACTGGTGAGTTCTCAACTCTTTCCTTATCATAGCTTGAATTTCTTACATGGAAATTAATATTCATCTTTTGACAGCTCACTTTTGCGGACATCCATATCCCGAGTCTTGATGTAGATATTACTCTTCCTGGGAATCTCCTCTTAGGGATTAAAGTGAATCCCTTATTATGAAAGTAGTGATTATTGAACATGGATGACTCCCTTAACATCCGTTCTATCTAATCTATACAGGGATGAGACCGAGATTTGGATTCTTGTTTAGGGGATTCATGTTTGGGACTGCCTGGAGGAGACAAGATAGGTGGAGGTGGCAAAATTAATGCCTCTTCTCTTCTCAAGAGTTTAGCTTCCTCATCTCTCTTACTGTCCTCAATAGACCTTATGATAATCTTAATATCCCTCGATATAAATGACATTTTCTCCTCTTCTATTTTCCACCCTGGTTATGTTCTTATTAAGTATACTGAGATTAAGGGACTCGCTCCGGGTTAAGAGCCATTGGAAGGGAACTCTTTCTAGGTACTCGTCTTATGACAAGGAATAGACTCGAGACAATGTAGTGTGCACCGAAGCTTGTCGCATCGGTGTAAACCGCAGAGTAAAGAGAAAAGAAGACATGCCGGACTCCTTGGTGAGGTGTTCTAATCTTTTAGAGCTTGAATTCCGACGATACTCAATTGTCGTACACTTCCTATTCTGCATCCTAAAGGATGAGGTTTAGGACCATGTGAGAGAAGATCACTTTTGGGAGGAAGGGACTTAAGCACGAGACCCGAAGAAACTAAGGATGTTTTTGGTTTGGATGCACATAAAGAATGCGATGATGATATGATGCATGATTTAGCTAAGACAATTAACTAATGAATGATTAACCCTTAAAGAAAATATGCTTTCTATTCTAGCTAATGATAATGCATTTCCTTATTTGAGATGAATTTGTTTTGTGCTAAATGCAAGTGCAAACATGAATTTACCTAATACAAGATGAATGTACATGGACTCACCTAATTGAAGATGAATTCTAAATGCAAATGGGCCCCTCTAATATGAAATTATTTTTATTTGGCTAATGCAAATGGACTTACCTAAGATGGGATGATTTTGTTTGGCTAATACAAATGGACTCACCTAATATGAGATGATTTTGGTTGCCTAATGCAAATAGACTCACCTCATATGAGATGATTTTGTTTGGCTAATGCAAATGCAAAATGTAAAAGAAAGAAGGACTAAACAACTAAAAAGAAAAGGGGCTTTCAGTAAGACCCTTGACAGAGCGGTAACTACTTAAACCACCAAAAAGAGAATTTTAGTACGACACGAAAGTGCAAACAATGGACTAACCCTAGTAGAAAAAGGAATTTTGACTTTTGGCTAAATACACATAATGGACTGACTCTAGGAAATTTATTAAAGTGTTTTATTTTTACCCATGCAAGGGTTTAACCAACACTCCTCCCCTATCCCTAAAGGCTCACAAGTAGAAGATTAAATATAAAACACACGCACTAATTCAAGCATACAAATGAAGTCAAAGGGACCTCCTAACAGTCCAAAAGTTCTATGGTCAAATAGTTTTACAAAGTAGGATATATGGTGACTCATAGTCCGAGAATTCGGTCCTCCATGTGGGGAAATAAGTCGAGAATTCTTGGTGCGTCTCGGTGAACCAAAAAGTTTGACCCAAGCATGCATGCTATGAGGGAGGAGGTACCATTTCCTTAGGCAATCAAGCCTAGTTGGGGCGCCTAGGAACCAGGTGGAAGCCTCTCTCCGGAAAGGGTAAACAAGTGGGCGTATAAACTTCAGGAACGATTTTAGGGTTTTGAAGATGCATTTTAGAAAATGGGGATGAACCTTTTTATTAAAATTTATGAGTTTTATTAAATCCGATTAAACAAAAATTGAATGGTTATTAATCATTTTAATTTTATAATTATTTTCATAATTCCATGGATATTATTTATCGACTAAATAACAAACAAAATTAGGGTTTTGATTCTCGCCGTAAGACTTTAGGGCCGGATCGGTGTAAAGCACATATCCGGACCGAAGTCTTTCCTGCGCACCCACCTAGCGGTGGCGGGCGCCGACCAAAGGCTAGGGCTGAGGAGATCAGCCTCGGCCTTTGCCCTATCTCGGCAAATCCAGAACCGATATTTTTACCCTGCAATCGGAAAATAACCCGGATGCAAATTCAATAAGAAATAAGCATAAAAAGGGGAGTCGCCAATCAATTTTAGGATGAAAACTAACTAAAATAAACTTGTTCTTCCAATCTTAGTATGGGAAAACTAAGACTAAAAGAGGCTAAAAATTGACTCCATCGGTCTTTGAATCGAGAATTAGATTCGGGGCGAGGTATAAAATATAAGGGAACTCTTACCATTCCGCCCGTCCGAACACGGCCATTACTAGTTTGAATAGTGAATCTAAAATAACGTGCTATACACACAAACACACAACATGATAGAACGATAAATAAAAGCAACCAACGGAACTAAAGGAAAAGCGATAAAGAAAGCGGTAATGAAAAGAAAAGCGGAAAACCGAAAGATCACATCGGGCGGGGAGGAATTAAAAGAACGATTACATCTCTTTAATCTATCATATGGAAAGCAATAAATGAAGCATAAAAATAATAAACCATTTGAAGGTTGTCCTAATTACCCTCGGGTTGTCTCACCTTGCTAATCTAGATCTCCACGTTGGATCTCTTGATGTAACGGCAATGCACGAAAGAAAAAGGGTTTGTTTTTGTGAATTATGTATATAGGGAGTAGTAAAGATCAATTGAATGAGTGCCTAGAGATCATAATAACCGAATATTCTTTAACTCTTTGCACGGATTCAATGGCGGTAAATAGAGAAGAGATTAATGGTTGATAGTAATTTTAGCAAAGTGAATGCTAAGCGAGTGGTTTGAGGTAGTCCGGTTAGCTGCCAAGACAATACAGGAGAAAGGCATAGGTAAGAAGAAGATCCTGCTGCCTTGACGAGAAGTGAGGATCTAGGCTCGGCGAACGACCAGGGCTTCCCATCAGGCCGAAGCATCCAAACGATGGCCACGTCAAATCAAACCTGCCGAGAGGCCTGAGACTGAACCGATAGAGGACAACTGAGAACCCGGCCACGATCGCGGCCAACCTGGGCATCTCAGTGTTTTGCTACCCTACCATGTCACTATGGATTCTCCAAGCCAAACCTGAGATTTATAAATTTTTTCGTGGTTATCAGTGTGTCACCAATGCAGCAGTAACTCTTGAGGGAAACTCTCCCAGTCCTTGCTGGCCGTTTCACTCGCCATTGAGCTTTTGGAACACAGACACTTGCATGCTCGTGGATCACAGCTCAGAACGCGCGACGCCACTCTTCTGTGTCTTCACCCTTCATCCCATTGGACAGCCGGTATGCTGCTGTCGCTGCGACCTTTCCAGATTTAATTGATATCTTCAGTAGACAAAGACTGGACCAATTGCCTCTCAGGCTTAGCCTCAGTTATTGGATCAGCCAAAAGAAAGGGACTTGGGGGACCAACTCTAAGGAAAAGTGCTGGTATGGTTGAAAGCCGGGGTCTTGGCGCCATCTACTCGCATGCCGCACCAACTCAACTAAGCCCAGATCCAAATCCTCAAACAGGACTGGGATTTCACTTCACCAGCTGAACAGAACGAATACGCTAAAATAAAGAGATAAGAAACTGCGACTTTTAAGTATCACAAAAATGCAACACATCAACTTTAAGAGGAGAGAAAAAGATGGTTTGACCTTCGCTAAATGCATATGCACTGGATCCGACTCGGAGCGGTTTACATTTGATTTATTTAAACTATGCAAGAGTGATTAGCAACTTCTGTATATTCCTTTTATCTGGTTATTTAGGAGAAAACCGAGGTGAAACTGAAAGCTTAAGGAGAATATAAGATAAGAACAACATAAATCTCCATATAATTACATAATGTATAATAAGAATATAGGCAAGGGAATGGAAAACAAACTCAAATAAGATTCAAGTCAATCAACTCATGAAACTGAGAAGTACGTCACGAGTAAACAAAATGAAACTAACCTCAGCATAGGTGGTCGGTCGTTGCAAATGAATTGCTTGACTGCCAGCATATGATAATCTGATAATTCCAATTGCAACTCAACCAATCCGGCACATTTTCCATTCATATGGAGCCGCCAAGTTTGCACTTTGGTGAAGATGACATTTTCTCGGTACCCAAAGCTTCACAGTGAAGATTAATCCGAAAAGCAACCAGAGACCACTGCAAGCCTCTCAGAATTGGCTGCAAGGTGACACCCAACAGTTAAAAGATCTGCGTGTTAAAGAGCTTAGCAGGCAGAGGATGCAGGTACGCATGGTCCGAGAATCCCGCCTTCCGCAGCGCCACAAATAAGCGGTTTAATCCCCTTGCAGCATCCTCTTGAACTGCAAAGGTTTCACCTGTGGAGTGCAAGCACAGGGAAGAGGTGGCTTGTTGCCTTTAGGCAATCAACTGGCCTATAGTTAGGCCCGCATGGGATCTCAAGGGGGAGCCTCTACCGGTAGGGCTTAGGCAAGCGGGCAAAACAGATCTTTTCCTAGGGGTCCAAAACAAGAATAAACTATGTTCAAAGGTTGTTAAATGTAGGATGTCTCATGCAAGTACAACATTAAAACTCACTATTCAAATTTTCATGTTTCGCCCTCTTAATAAAAAATTATCCCCGAGAGAGTCCCCACTCGTAGGAACCACTGGCCTCAGCCCACCAGACCGGACCGAGCTTCCCCATAAATTGCTTGGTGTTATGGTTTTAGAAAGCTTTTGATTTTTGAAGAGGCAAGATGATTATAGAAAGTAGGGATGAACCTTTTATTAAGATTTTCGAGTTTTATTAAATCAAGTTTAAAGCGAATTAGCAAAGTTTGAATGGTTGTTTTATTAATTATTTTATTTTAGTAATTATTTTAAGAATTTTCGGGATATCATCTCTTAATTGAAAAATAGAATTAGGGTTTGTTGAATCTCGCCACGAGGCTTTAGAGCCAAACCGGTGTGAAAACATCAATTTGGACCGAAGGTCCGCCTGCTCACCACTCGATGTAGGTGGCAGCACGCACCTAGTGGTGGCCTGTACTGCCAGGGGCTAAGGCCGAGACAGGTTAGCCTCGACCTCCGGCCTGGCTTGCAGTATCCAAAACCCTTTTTTATCCGCAGCTTAAAAAATAGCCGAGATGCAATTTGAATATAAATAAAGTAAAAGAGGAGTTGACGGTTAGTTTTTAGGAATGAAAAAGTGAAAACATAAAAACGTTTGCTCTTCCAATCTTAGTATGAGAAAACAAAGACTAAAAAAGGCTAAAAATGACCCCATAGGTCTTTGAACCGAGAATCGATTCGGGGGCAAGGGTACGAAACGAAAGGATAAACCCTTCCGTTCCGCCCGTCCGAAGACAGCCATTACTAGTTCAAGTAGTGAATCTAAATAATGTACAAAAGCAACCAAACAACATGCGAAGCGAAATTAAAAGCAACCAAACATAATAGAAAGCGATAAAGGCATAAATAAAGAAAGCGGTAAAGAAAGCGAAAAAGCAAAAGAAAAGAAAAGCGAAAACCGAAAAGATTACATCATGCGAGGAGGAATTAAAGCCGATACATCTCGAATCCACAATACGGAAAGTAATAAAAGCATAAAAATAAATAATAAAACCGTTGAAGATCGAATCTGTGCCCTCATGTTGTCCCACTCGCTGATCTGGATCTCGAATTTGGATCCGATAATGCGAAGGTGGTGGATTGGAGGAGGTTTTGTGAGTTTTGAGTATAGGTAGGTAAAGGAAATGTATGAATGATGAATTCTTAGGTTTAGATGTAGTTGGAATGAGGAATAGAATAGGAAGAGGTTGAAAAGGGACCAAGAGATCATAATACGGAACAGAATATTCAGTAGCTCTTAGGAGAATATCAACAGAGTAACAGACGAGGGTTGAGCTATTGTGAGAGAACCAATGATCTCTATTTATAGCGAGAGGTTAGGTCAAGGAAACGACCTAGGGTTAGCTCGGCCAACCATCCAAAAGCAAGTAGCAAAACTAGGCTAAGATATTATGAAGATTGAACCGGATAAAGGGAGGATAAAATCGGGTTCACGGCGCCAGCCACCAAGGGATTTCTAGGGTTTCATGCCCTAGCGTGCTTCCAAGGGAGTCTCGGGGCAAAACGCTATGCTCCATTTAAAATTTCGGGGTGGCGAGACACCGACCATAGTAGCTTTCAAAATATGGAAAGTTTCCATTTTGTGCAGGTTTATATTTTTGGTAGGTTTCACTTTTGGTGCGGGATGCGTGCTCCTAATCTTGGGTGGACTGTCTTGGAGCCAAAACGCAAGCACTTTGATGCTTGTGATCATGAAATGTAGCTTCTAATGTTGTCTTGAGCTCTTCTCGCTCCTTATTTGGTTAGACTAAAGTCAAACGTAGTGTTCTCGGTCTCGAATTTCCCGGTACGCGACAACTGGACTCCGTTGTCTCCGAAGGCCTTGTGCGGTCTTGGATTGTCCAAAGGAAAAGGGGATTTTTGGATCGATGCAAGGCAAAAGGCTAAAGATGTGGTCGTTGGGGATCTTTGTGGTTTACTAGCTTCCGTCGTACCAATCAAACACGATCCGTGATCCACATCCTCAAACAGGACTCAAGATTTCATCATTGCGCCAACAAATAAAAAAAAAAAAAGGAAAGGACGACAGCTTTTTAGTGTTTACACCTTAATTAGAGGTTTTCTTGTAGTTTGTTTAATAATTACCTCTATATCCAGCCACGGATTTTGTGGTTGTGGCGAGAAAACTCTTCCTCTATCAGCATGCTTGCATCTCTAAGGGTTGTGAAGCTCATAAATGGTAGGAATTTGAGATGTTGATTATAGGCGGGATGAAGGTTCTTTACAATAATTCTAACTTGGTCCTTCTCGGAAGGTCGGTCCACCATATGGGCAGCCTTTGCCCTCTATCCGGTGAAGAAGTCCGTGAAGCTTTCTTTCTCCCCTTGTTTGATTAACTCTAAGTCTCGAAAGGTGACAGGAAAATCAATGTTATAGGAGTATTGATGTAACAATTCCTTACACGGATCGGCCCAATTAGTGACGGTGCGTGGGTCAACTATATTGTACCAATTCATTACGTCACTATCGAATGTCCCTCGGAAAATGATGTGGTAAGTGTCTTTGGGTACATTTTTTCTAGGAAGTTGCAAACATGATGATGGGGATTCTCGGAACCACGAAACTTGATATCCGGCATAGTGAACTTAGGAGGTAACTTCCCTTTAGGGATCGAAGTGAATCCCGTGAGATCAAAGTAATGACTCTTGAATATGGAGAACTCCCTTAACATTTGTTCTATCCGATCTATGCGTGGATCGGACTTAGGCTTAGGCTCGGGGCTAAGTTCGGGAGTAGGTTCAGGATCAGGTGGTGGGCCTTCTAGGGGTGTATGAGCTTCTCTTTCACCTCCTTTCTTATTATCCTGAAAGGTCTTTAGGATAACTCAAAGTGTTTCGGATATGGACTATATCTATTTGTCATGGGATTCCATCTTGGTTGAGGATTCATTGAGCAAAGTGAGGATGGGAGCTTGTTTTGGTTCTCCATCTATTAGAGGGAATTATTTTTAGGTACTACCTTACGATGAAAGATAGACTAAATCGGTGTTGTGTGTACCGAAGTGGGTCGCATCTGTGTAGATCAAGGCGTAGCACGAAGGGAAAAAGTACTAGACTCCTTACGATGCGTTCTAACCTTTTGGAGCTCGGATTTCGACGAAACCCAATGGCGGTAGGCTTTCCTATTTTACAGCCCAAAGGATAACTGCTTAGGACCATATATAGGAACACCAACTTTTGGATGGAAGCGAATCAAATGCAAGACTCGAAGAAACTAAAAAAAAAAAAAAAAAGAAAGAATGTTTTATTTGGATGCACATAAGAAATGCAAAGCGATTGAAATGGAATGTAATGATGCTAATGACTTAGTTTGGGATGATTTTTATTTGGCTAATGCACAAACGAATTGCAAAAATGGACACATCTTATTGGAGATGAATTTATTTTTGGCTAAAATGCAAAAACCGGAATGCATAAATGGACTCACATAATGGAAGATGAATTTATTTTTGGCTCAAATGCAATTATGCACTCACCTAATTGGAGATGAATTTATTTTTGCTAAAATTCAAAATTGAAATGCGAATATGGATTAACCTAATTTGAGATGATTTTTTTTTAAATGAAAAATAAAATGCAAATATGGACTCACCTAATTTGAGATGAATTTATTTTTGCCTAAAATAAAAAATAAAATGTATATATGGACTCACCTAATTTGAGATGAATTTAGTTTTGGCTAAAATGAAAATGACCTAATTTGAGATGAATTTATTTTTGGCTAAAATGAAAAATGAAATGCAAATATGGAATGCCAAGATGATAAAAAGTCAAAAGCCCTAAAAAACCAATCTGACTGAAAAGAGAGGGTCCCGGCAAGACTCTCTCGGACCGTCGAAGGTGGTTGGCTCGAGCTAAGCCCGGCGGCCAGTAACTACCTAAACTAAAAGAAAAAAATTTGGATGACTCAAAAATGCAATTAATGGACCGACCTAGAAAAGGGAGGCAATTTTGACTTTTGACTAAAAATGCACACATTGGATCGAATCGAGCAGATTAATTATTGTATTTTATTTGCACCTATGCATGGGTTATTCAGCACTTCTAAACTCACGTAAAGGCTCATAAATTGAAGATGAAATACTAAAATAACCACGTTCATCCAAGCATGCAAATGAAGAGACAAGGGACCACCTAAACCACAACGGATTTATGGTCAAAAAGAGGGATAAAACTAGGCAAGATACATGGTGTCTCATAGTCCGAGCATTTAATCCTCCGTGGGGTGGACGACGAGAAAAGCATGAAATTTCGGTGCCTCTTGGTAAACCAAAACAGCGTTCTATGAGGGAAGAGTATCACCTCCTTGACAATCAAGCCTAGTTGGGCTTGTCTAGGTCGATGTAGACACCTAAAAGTGTCATCCATTTTCTATTTTATTTATTTGTTAGCCCTCATGATGAAATCCCGAGTTACGTTTAAGGATTTGGATCGAGAACAGTATTTGATTGGTACGGCGGAAAGCCGGTAAACCACAAAGAACCCTTCAGCACTAAATAAATAGCCTTTCTTCCCAAGGGTCGGTCTAAAAATCCATTTTCTTTAGAACGATCTAAGCCCGAGTCAAACCTTAAGAGTCAACGGAAGTCCGGCATCACGGACAAGGAGACACCGGGCTCAAAACACCGCATTTCACTTTCGTCCAACCCGGACACGGAGCTGAAGGCATCAAAACAACGTCATGTTCCACGCCGCGTTTCATGATCAAAAGCATCGAAACAGCACGTTTTGCTCCAAGACGGTCCGTTGAGACACGAAGCTTCCTCCCTCAAACGACGTTGTGTCCAGTAGCCGCATACCAGGTCCATTTTCACCTAAAATGCTATGTTTTGCTCGAGAATCTGTTGTAGCACGAAAAAGTTGGATGACCCAAAATGGCACCGTATGGCGGTGCCACCAACCTCGGGATCCGGTTCTATCCGGTTCTATGCTTTCATTTTCGGCCCAGTTTTTTACAATTTTGTAGCGAGGTTCGGGATTAGCTTTGGACGAGCTGAATGAATCCATACCCTAGGTCATTTCGTGACTTAGCCTCTCCCTATAAATGGAGAGCTTAGGCTCACATTTCAAAGTCGGCTTTTCCTATGCATCATGCTGCCAAAAAGTAACCATACGGCTCTCTCCTATGTGTTACGATGTTGGATATTAACCTCAAACGGCTTATTCCTTAGCGTCACGTTGCTTAATACTAAGTCGAATATCTCTTGGTCTCCTTTCGGCTGATCTTTCGACTCTCCATACATCTTTTTATTCACCTCCACAAAAACTCACAAAAAGCCCTTCCCGAATCACCACTTGTTGCATCAACAGATCCAAATCCGACATCCAGATCCGAGATCCGAGTGTAACACCCCTAGACCCACCCTAGGAGTATTACATGCCGGGGTTCCCGGGAGGAACCCCTAAGGCTGCTTAAGGTCTCAACTTGGGGTTAATAACCCTTTCTTAGATTAGCGGAAGAGCGGTTCTAGGTTTTCGAAGGTTTTTCGGAAATTTCGGCGAGTTTCCTCTATAATATGGCTAATCCCATAGGCTTAAAGCCTTAACCCTACACGATTCGCAATCTTAAACTCAACGAGCCACACGCTCGGAGTAGCACAACACGGACTCAATGAGCCTCACGCTCGGAGTATTCACATAGGGCTTTTACATTCTTAATCAAAACTTAAGTTCACATACACCAATCTTTACAAGCATGAAAAACATAAAGTACATAATAAGTCCGGAGAAGTCCTATCCGTTGGTTCGCTTCCTCTAAAAGCCAAAAGCAACTTCGAGGAGTCTTAACTTCGTACTGAAATGTTGGTGAGGTCATGAGCTCCACGAGCCCGGTGAATAACCCAAACCCAACCCCGGTTTCACTTTGCACATTAATTCATTAACAAACACACGTAAGTTCACTTTTCATTTATATCATGCGATTCGGATCATACATGCCTAAGACACGCGAGATTCTAAACTTACCAACTTGCCGAGAAACATAGTAACATCAATTACTCATGAATTCAATCAAACGTACTATATTCTTCTTTCTACATAAGTACGTCATAGAATCATTCATCATGTAAGGTATTGATCACATAAATCATATCTTGCTTCTCATCGTATTCATTTCTTATGAAATCAAGATTCGTTCTTCTTCTTATTCTTCTTCTTGAGTTCAATCGTTCATTTCATAAATCATTTATTCTTTCTTTCTTGTTCATCATGGACAATCATTCGATTCTTCATATCGTAATTCTTTAAGTCTTCTTAGTTTCGAATGGAAAGAAAATTTATATTCCGCTCTAAAGACCTAGTTCTTGGAACCAAAATAATTCGTGGGCTCAATTCTTGGAGGCAAAATAATTCGTGGCCTCGAGGCTTGCCTCACTCGAAGGACACATACTGTCAATAATTCGTAGAAGCAAATTAATTCGTGGCTTCGGGTTGACGAGACACTTCTATGGCCATAACTTCGAGAGGGTTCTTTAATTCGTGGGGTCTTAGATCAATAACACAATACTTTCTCCCTTCTTTAGTTCTTTATGTGTTCTTATCTTCTTCTTATCTTCTTATTACTTATACATAAGATATACTTAATTCATAAAATTCATGCTCAACACGTTCATGCGTAACTTCTTCAAAACAAGAAATTCACATAAGCAAGTTCCAACTCAAGTATAATCAATTCATTTCACATACGCATGCTTATATCATTTATAATCGATGTAATTCAAGATAAACACATAATCACATAAACATGTCAATTAGGATTTCCATCAATGAACTCATCGTTTTCATGATCGCGTATTATCGCGTATAGGTGGTTAATGTTCTATAACTTTTCTTAATCGATATATATCTTTTAATCTAGCCATATAGCTTCTTAAATTTCAGTTCTTAATTCAGTTACTCACTTAGTTCGATTTAGCCCAAAACAGCACATTTTCACTCAAAAATCCATATCTTCCAATCTACTAATCCAATGTATACCAAAATTTACAGGAAACTCTCATAAATTCTCAAGAAGCTACAGTAAAATTTTCAGGAATTTTGGGCCACACATGATAGCACAATAATGCAGACAAGCACGCTTAAATTCATGAAAAATCTGCACTTAAATCATGAAGTTCAATTTTCCGATTTTGCTCACTAAACCTATTCAAGTTACTTTCATCCAATTCTCAATATACAGCTCAATAATCATGCTTAACAATGCTCAATCATCACTAAATTCATGAATCGGACATCAAATTCGCTACATGCTTTTCAATTCGTGAGTTGCTTAGTTACGTGAATTTAGGCGTCTAACTTCTTCAATTAACTCTAGGCTTTCCAAGTTCATGAATCAATTTCAAGTTCAATCCACCTAATTCATTTTAATTCTAGAGGATGAATTCGGATTACTCACCTTGAATTCTTATAGGTTCTAAGAATTTCGGTTTTGGAAGGTTTTCGGATTGGGTTTTTGCTTCTTCTTCTTCCTTTTGATTTCTAGTCTGGCTCCTCCTCCTTCAAACCCTCTTCTTTCGCTCTCTACTTCCTACAATCACTCTCTCTCGGGCTCTTTCCCATTTTCATCTATTTCTCTACTCGCCTCTCGTTCTCTTTGCCCTCGTTTCGCTTCCCAATTCCTCTCGGCTCTCTCGCTCTTCGCCTCTCACTTCGGGGTCTCGACCCCTCTCGTTCTTCCTCTCAATCTCTCGCTCTCTTTGTTCTGTCTCTCCTCTCGCTTTGCTCGCTTACGCTTCTTTCGTTCCCTTGTTTCTGGTTCTGCTCCTTCTTCTTTCTTTCGCTCCCCTTTCCTTTCTCCTTCGTCCGGCGCTCTGTCCTCGGGCTCGCCGTGCCCGCCGGTTGCCGGTTTACGGCGTTCCTCTCGCTCCCGCTCACTCTCCTTCTCTCTCTGTGCGTTCTCCCTCTCTCTCTCTCCTCTGTCTCTGCTTCTTTCGTTTTCCTCTCGCTCCTCTTCCTCTCGTTCTTTTCTTCGAGTCTCGGTCCCACTCTCTCTCCTCTTTTCCTAATTACACATAATGGGCTTACTCGCCTAATTCCAATTGGACCCTAATGTCTTTCTTTACTTAATCTTTGACAGCTCCTCCTCAAATGCCGGTAATCCCTTTTTCATTTTCCTTTCTTTTTCTTTTGATTTTTCTGCTTTGGACTTTGACAATTTGGTCCAACTTCAATTTCAATAAGCCCAACAAGCTAACCCATGCTCGATTTCAATTCTCGGGTTTTAATTTCGACTCGGAAAAATTCTAATTTACTTAATTTAATAATTTCAAATCTTTCACTTAAATTTTAATAATTTAATTCATTAGCAAGCAAGTACCGAAATTTCGGGGTCTTACATCCAGATTAGCAGGTGGGACAACCTGAGGGCACCAATTCGGCCTTCACGACGGTTATTTATTTTTTCGATTTATTGCTTTTCGTATTGTGGAGAAAATTTTTATCGTTTTTAATTCCTCCTCACCCGATATAATCTTTTTTGTTTCTCTCTTTCGTTCTTTTCCTTTTTCCTTTTTCCTTTTGCTTTCTTTATCGCTTTTCATATCCGCCTTACTGACTTTCATTATCATGTTTTGGTTGCTTTTAATTTCGTATTGCATGTTGCATGCTTGAGTTTAATATGTTAAGCAAATTCACTACTCAAACTAGTAATGGCCATCGTTTGACGAGGCGAACGGAAGGTTTATCCTTATGTTTCGCACCCTCCCCCTAAATCCGATTCTCGATTTTAGACGATGGAGTCACTTTTTTAGCCTCTTTCAATTTATTTTTTACATACCGAGATTGAAAGAGCATTTATTTATTTTATTTTTTGTTAGTTTTTTCATTCCTCAAAACTAACTGTTGATTCCTATTTTCGATTTATTTCTATCCAATTGCTTTTCGACTTTTCCGATTGAATGATAAAAATTAAAAAAAAGAAGAAGTTTTCTAGATCTACCACCCAGGCCGGAGGCCGAGGTTGATCACCTCAACCATGGCCCCGGCGCGCGCCGCCGACCACCGGATGTTGACAAAATCCAGCACCCAATGGTCAACAGGTGAGCCTTTGGTCCAAACCGGTGTTTTCACACCGGTTTGGTCCTAAAGCCCCACGGCAAATTTAGCAAACCCTAGTTTTCTGTATTTTTTAATTAATTAAATATCCCTGGATTTGTGAAAATAATTTTTAAAATGAAATAATTAATAAACCGCCACTCAATCCTATTTAATTTATTTTAAATTAGCCTATAAAAATCGGGGATCTTAATAAGAGGTTCAACCCCACTTTCCAAATCCATTTTCAAAAATCAACTTTCAAAAAGAGTCTTTAAAAAACCAAAGAGACCGACATTCGTGGTGAAACTCGGTCCCAATCTTGGTCCCTCTACTAGGGGAGCCGTGGTTCCTACGAGTTAGCGGTTCAAACCTCCTCTAAAAAATGTTCTTAAGGGTAAAGCCTAATGTTTGAAATTAAAAGCAACTATGTCCAAGGCTACCTAAATGGAAAATGCCTTATGCAAAACACATTAAGAAAACTCACATCTCAAACGTTCAAGTCTAACCCTCTTAATAAGTGACACATCCCCTCCGGAGTCGCCAATGTAGGAACCACGGCCCCGTCCCTCGTACAGGGAACCGGATCTACGACCAGAGCTTTTCCATGAATTTTGGGTGTCCTTTTGAAGATTCTTTTCAAAAACGATTTTAAAATTTTATTAGAAATGGGAATGCATCTCTTATTGAGTTTTTGATTTTTGTAATTTAATTTGAAACTGATTAATCGGAATAATGATTGGCAGTTTTATTAATCTTATTGTAGAAATTATTTTTAGAAGCCTTAAAATATTATTTCATAATTTAAGAAAATAATAAAAAATTAAATTCATTTATATCGTGAGGCTTTTGGGCCAAAACGAGTGTGAAAACACCGGCTTGGGCCAAAGCCTTGCACGATGACTGCCCGATGCACGGCAAGAGCCGCACTACTATCGCCGGTGCCGGCCATGGGCTAAGACTCGGAGGGTTAGTCTCGATTAATGGCTTAGGTTGTTAGAAATAAAATCTAATTTTTGTCATTTTAAATCGAAATATCGAGGTGCACATTTAAGAGATATAAAATAGAAAATGAGAGTCGCCAAGTCAATTTAGAGAAATAAAAACTTACAAAAATAAAACAAAGAGTCTTCCAATCTTAGTATGGAAAAACTAAGCTTGAAAGAGGTTTAAAAGTTGACTACATCGATCTCGAACCGAGAATCTAGATTTGAGGGTAAAGGTACGAAACATAGGGATAAGCCTTTCCATTTCGCCCGTCAACAAACGTCCTCTACTAATTTGAGATGTAAGTTTAAGAAATGTCTTTTAAACAAGCATACAATAGGCGAATATTGGAATTTAAATCAACCAAGGCATGTGAAGAAAGCAATAAAAACAAATAAGAAAGCAATAAAGGAAAACAATGAAAGAAAGCGAGTAAAGGAAAGCGAAAAGAACAGTGATAAAAATAAATTACACCGGGAGGAGGAATTGAAAACAATTACATCTTTGTATCCATAATACGGAAAGAGATAAAATGCGACAATTAAATAAACCGTTAAAAGGGCCAAAGGAATTGAACACCCTCGGGTTGTCCTACTCGCGATCTTAATCTCAAACCGGATCCGGAAGCATGAAGGTGGGTGAACATGTATTGAAAGTTGCTTTTTATGAAGTTTGACGAAGGTAGCATGATGTATGAATTATGCAAATGATGAAGGTTAGGAGATTGAGTGAGATGACGAGTATTGTAGTGAGGGTTAGTTGAAAAGGAGCCAAGAGATTAGAATACCGTGAAGCATTCGAGTAGTTCTCGAGCAAAATTTCAGCGACATTAAGCTAGGTTCTTGTCTTCTCTACAAATGAGAAAGGTTGAGGATCTCGGCGCTAGCCTCAAAATGGCGTCATTTGGTCAAACAAACCTTCAGTGCTTCAACCGATCTCCGGAGCAAAACGCAGCGCTTTAACAAAAAATCCCCGAAGTGCGGCGCCGACCTTTTACGGTGTCGTTTTGTTGATTAGTTAGCTTTGGCGTCTCCGTTGGACGCTTGGAGCAAAACGCAATGCTTTGGCGAAAATTTCCCGAGGCGCGGTGCCTGGCCAACACGACGTCATATGGACTTGTTGAGCTCCGTGTCTTGGTTGGACGGTGAAGACGAAATGTAACGTTTAGCGATCAAAAGTGCATGTAGTGTCAGGCGTCGGCCAAATGTTGACTCGAGCATTAGCCCGGGCTTGGACCAGCCGAAAGAAAATGGGTTTATAGGCCGATCCAAATCAAATAAGGTTGATTTTGGAGCTAAGGGGTTTTTGTGGTTTATCGGCTTCCGTCACGCCAATGAGACTCCGACCAGTGATCCAAATCCACAAATAGGACTGGATTTCATCATCGGGCTGACAAAATAAATTACATAAATAAAAGACATAAGAATGACACGCTTTCGATGTCTACAATCGTGCATACCTCAATGTTCGTCGTGTGATATGATATTAATATAATGTCATGCAAGTGGCCTTCCTAGACATTTTGGAAGAGACAAGATATTAGCAATCATCTCTAAGCATTTCTTTTGGCCTCACTTGGCATGAGATGTTGACATATTTGTTAAAAGGTCCAAGACTTGTCATATCGTAAAAGCTCGAGCGAGAAAACACCAATCTTTATACGCCATTACATGTGCCTAAAGCTCCTTGGGAAGATATAAGCATGAAATTTGTTGTTGGGCTACCTGGCACCTGAAGAAACAAAGATTCCATAATGGTTGTTGTGGATCGATTTTCCGAGATGCCTTACTTTGTGCCTTATAACAAAACTCATGATGCTACTCAAATTGTTGATCTCTATTTTCGTGTGATTGTTCATCTCCATGGGATTTCGAAGACTATCACTTTTGATAGTGACGTCAAATTCATGAGTCATTTTTGGCAAATCTTGTGGGCGAAGTTGGGAATACGACTATAGTTTAGCTTTGGCCCATATCCTCAAACTTATGGATAAACCGAAGCGAGTGAATCATACTCTAGGAAACTTGTCGAGAAGTTTCGTGGGTAAGAATCTTCATTAATAGGATTTGACTTTAGCTGAAGTTGAGTTTGCTTAGGACTCATCACCAAGTCAAACCACAAGTTAAAGTCCTTTCAAGGTTATGTATGGTAATAATCCAATTACACTTGTTGACCTAGCTCCATTGCCTACACAACATCACTTTAGTAATGACGCCGAGGAACGAGCTAGAGAAATTAAGAAACTTCAAGAAAAGGTGAGATCCCAAATCTCAAGACAAAATGAGAGAAACCAACAGACAAGCTAACAAGTTTTATAAGCCAATTGCGTTTAAAGAAGGTGATTTGGTTTGGATTCATTTATGAAAAGAAAGGTTCCCTCCATGTCCACATGAAAAACTCAAACCAAGAGCGAGATAATCCGTTCAAAGTCCTAGAACAAATTTGAGAAAATATATACAAGATAGAACTTCTAGGGGCTTACAATCTTTCTACTATCTTTAATGTTGCTCGATCTATGTGCATATTATCAAAATGAGGAAAAGCAAAAGACTCGAGGATGAGCCTTCTCCAACAAGGGGAGCTTGACAACATGTAAGACCCGGAATTTTGAGTAGATTAATTTTATAGTTAAATTAAGCTAAGTATTTTTGCGTAATTTATTTTATGTGCTTGTTATGTGCTTGTGTGTTTATATAGCCTAGTTAGTAAAGGTAATTGCTCGTTCATCGCTATTTGAGATAGAATCCAGGCGAGACTTATGTCAAAAAAAAAAAAAAGAAAGGAAGTTTAATTGTGGGGAGGATTAGTGTACTCGCTGCAACGAGTGCTGGCTGCACCTAATGTAACCACCGAAAAGGGAAAGAAAAGAGGAGAGGAAAAGGGAAGAAGGGGAGGGGGAGACCGAGCAGAATCGGGAACCGAGAGGGAAAGGGAGAGGCCGAGCGGGAAAGATGGAGCGACACCGAGAGGGCGAGCGAGCGAAGGCGAGGGAGAGAGGCCGAGGACCGGCGAGCGGCGGTGGAGCGGCCGGCGAGTGCGAGGAAACGGCCGAGCGCGAAAGAAGGCGAAACCGAGGCCAAGAAAAAGGAAGCGAACGCGAAGGCTGAGGAGGCAGCCGGTGAGCGCGGGACCGCGACCGGCGACGGTGCCGGTCGCGAGAGGAGAGCGGCGAAACCGAGGCTAGCGGCGAGGAAAAGGAACGAAAGAAGGAAGGGAATCGGGAAGCCTGAATCTCGGACACTGCAATCCCCGAATCGAGGTGGGTAGCCCTACACTCCGAACAATTAGTAATTTCGAAACCCAAATGAGTTTGTTGTGATTATTGAATGTATATGTGATGGAACGAAGCTAGGAACTGTTAGAACCGAATCGGATTATGAGTAAATCGAATGGAATTGTTGAGTCCGAATCGAGAACTGGAAGGAGCTTAGTAGTTAGTTAGAGCTGTGATGAGATGCTGAAAATATTAGGTTGTGTAGGTATAAAGATTATGGTGACGATCTCAAATGGCACTTAGGGACAAGAAGTGGTAAATTGGGAGTAAATTTGCGAATCGATGTTTCGGTTAAACCATAGAGACTTTCTAAGTTCTTGCACCTGGAAGATAACGATGCGCATTGGGAAATAATGGGTGAGTATAAAGGAGAGACATGACTTCATCTTGATTAAGGCATAATTGGGGTAGAGAAATAGCGAGTTGGGAGTTCTAAGGTTAAAACGAGTTTAGAACGTACCTCGGTCTTTGGGATAAAATTAAGTTTGAAGTTAAGCACAGCAAAAGGGGCTTAAGCGATAAAGTGAGAGCAAGAGTCGGGTGGCTGAATACGGGCAAAGGAAGTTGAGTTATAAAGTGGAAGCATAAAATGAGCAAGTGAGGCAAAAAGGCAATGAAAAGTGAGAATGTTGAATTGAGTGATATGTACTTGTGGTTATTGTGGCTCGAAAATGGAAATAATCGTATTCAATTGATGAATTGAGAAAGACATGGTTGGAAAAGAGTCGGGAATGAGTGCTTGCATTGAAGAGTGACTATTCGTGCTATGTGTTTGCTTTATGTGATGCTCAAAAGTAGTTTTGAAAGAAGTTTTGTGTTTTATGTGAAATGACCCTTGAATGTGATTTCTGTGAAATGTCTTCCCAACGTGATTCTATTCTAAAGAAGCAAAACGTATTTAAGAAAGTAGATTAGATTTGAAAAGCGAATTTATGAGGGTGACACGCGGTGTCACGCCTCCCTTGATGTGAAATCAATTTGAGAAAGCTGTAAGTGAATGTGATGAATGAGAATGTGCAAATAGTTTTGAATCGACAGGCTACGGATCGTTTAGCATACCGAAGGGTTCGAGCTGGGGACGCCCGACTAGAAACTTCGAGGGAAGGGTTCTAACAGGGGTCCTACAGAGGCGGGATGCCCGCCCCGAGACTTCCTAGAAGATAGGTCCCGAGAGCCTTTTTGTCGGGGTTGCGCCCGAGATGAAAGAAGTGCTAGTTCGAATCCTCGGAAGGCCCGAAAAGTTGATTCAGCACTGAAAAGAATTGTTTATGAACGTGAATATGTGCTTTTGCATAATTAAAAGAATCTTGAACTTTACGTTGCAAAAGATTTCATTGAAAGTTTATAGATTTGTATTACGTTATTATGTTTTCGTCAATCTCATTATTATGTGTATTATGTATAAAGAATTTCCTTTTTAAGGGTGTATGACTCCGGTGAGCCCGTGGTTTATTGCTCACCCCACAAATTACCCCGCTCCCTCCCGGTTGCATGTACCCCCGAGGCGAATGGCCGGATGCTTGTCTTTGGTGGCGATTATGGTTGCGATCAAGTCTATGTGTTTCATGTTTAGCATATTGTATCTATTCGGCTACTTATGTAAATAGACAGTATTGTGTAGTAAGTTAGACGTATGTATGGAGACCGAACTAGTAGCTCGACAAGCCGAGAGATTTCTTTCTCTGGCAATTTTGATCTTAAATGGTTGTAAATCTGGTTTCTGTTGAATTCATGACTTGGGTTGTAAACTAGTTCGCCATGTAAGCTTTGTGGTTATGAATATACTCCGGCGTGTGGCCGTTGAGTTGTGTACTCCGAGCGTGTGGCTCGTTGAGTTTTATTGTGACTTTTATGCAGATTTTAAGGCTTTTAGCCTATGGTTTGGACCATAATTCAAACGGAACTCATCCGAAATTTTTAGGGAACCTCTAACCTTGGGGAGAATTTCAATTCATACCCTTAAGTTGGATTAAGATAGCTAAGTCAACACCAAAGTGAGCCTTGGGAGTTCCTTTGAGGAACTCGGCGGTGTAATACTCCTAGGATGGGTTTTGGGGTGTTACACAACGAGTAGAAAGTACAATTGTGACAAAGGAAGAAAAAAATGCTACAAAGCCACCTAGTCATGAATACACCACCCTACTCTATTTTAAAAGTATGGGGCAAGCAGAAAACTCTAGTAGTAAAATTGAAGCATTATTAAAAACTCTCTGGCATTGTGGTAGAAAAACGAAAGTAAAAAATTGAATTCATTGTAATAGTATCAAATTAGGTCTATAAAATGTCATGCTTGAAAACATCAATTGAGTTTGTATGAGTATTTCTATCAAACACTTTGAGTATTGAAAGGTTGAGAGTTTCTCCCTTCCTCTATAAAATTTTAAAAGTAGGAAGTATAAAATTTTTGTATCGTTTAGTTGACCTTTAACATGGTGATTTCAGCCTCCGAATCGATTTCTCATTTCAGAATTTATTTATCTCCTACCATCCAGTGTCAGGGAAAAAAGGATTGAACTTGACCAAACATATTAGGCAGTCTCATCATTTTGCTTTCACAATTACACACCAAGCTAGTCAACATATAATAATCATATGCTTACAGAAATTACCAACACACGCAGGAGAAATAAAAGTGACAGAACTATGACACTTCCATATTAGTAATTAATAATGACAAACTATAGTTAAAATTTAGGATGATAAAATAAAATACAACATATGCTACAGGAGAATCTTTCAATAGCTATGTCCAAAAGCAATCAAACAAAAAGATGAATTTCAACTCGATCTACTACCAAACATCCCCTCTCAATAATACTTCACCCAAGCTGAAGCTAGATGAAAATTTTTATTTTTTTATATCCAAGATATGATTAGTTTATTTTTTTACTCTAACAGTGAGTTTATTTTAGGGTATTCTAAGGTACGGTGAGTTAATTTTTTAATCCTCTAAAGTGTTAAGTAGACAACCAAATTATATAAATAATTTTTTACCCCTATATTTTTTATAAGAAAGAGAAAATTAAATAAGGTGACTTCTTTTTCTTGTATATATATAAAACATTTCTTCAAATATTTATTTGTTGTTTCTTTTCTCGTCTCCTCTCAATTTTTCTAACAAAATAAAGAAACATGCTTCAAAAAAAATAAAATAAAATAAATAAATAAATAAAAACATGAGACTTTTTATTTATAAAATTCTTTCAAATATTTATTACATAAATAACATAATTACATAAGCTTCAATTAAGAAGCTTTGGGTAGGGTTTCGATCATTATCAAGTAAATTTATTAAGAACTAAGTTATGCCCTTCTGAGCCAATGTATGGATCAATTGTATAAAGTAATTATATAAGTTTTATCCTAAAAATGATATCATCAATGAGCTATGTTTTCGCAAAATGTAGACTTATACCCCCAAAATAAATCCCAAGGTAACTATACCTAGAAAATAATGCCCCTAAGCAAGGTTCATTATGGGAGATTTGTGTTGCTTCTTAGTAGTCGTGGTAATTCTAAATAATTTACACTTAAAACTATTTTGGGAGTGATTTTGACGGCATGAATGTATATTTTGATAAAGTTCATATAATTATGTTATCTATAATCTATACATCTATATTAATACAACTTGACTATGACTATTCATCCTTAAGCATCTAGCCTTTTATATATGAGGGTTATTTTATTAAAGAAATTGATGAGAGAAATTTTATCCATGTTAAACTTATGTAGTTATGCTATCTATGTAATAAATATTTGGAAGAATTTTATAAACAAAAAAGTTTCATTTTTTATTTATTTCTTTCTTTATTAAAATGGAGAGGAGACTAAAAAGAAACAACAAATAAATATTTGGAGAAATTTTATATACATATAAAAAAATCTCCTTATTTACTTGCTCGTCTTATAAAAAAAACATGTAAGGATAAAAATATTATTTGTGTAATTCAATTGTCTACTTAATATTTTAGAACCTTAAAAAAATAAATTTATCATACTTCAAAGTACTTTAAAATAAATTTACATAAGTCAAAAAAATATACTGAACGTGCCTCAAAAAAGTAAAAATTCACTAGATGATCATCACATGATCCCGTCATCTGAATATTATATTATTTTCTGTCTGTATCTCTATATGACGACACAAAACCACCCAAGAAAACAAAGAACACACCAAAGACAAAACGTAACAATTAATTAAATCCCCTCCCCACCCCCAAACAAACAAACAAACAAACAAAATCATCACCGCATAATTAGAAATAACAATAATTAATAATGTAACAATGCTTCAATTAAATAAATAATTAATTAATTAAGTAAAGACGGAGAGTTATCGGTAGACCTGTCAATTCGGGCGGGCGGGTTAAATACGGGTCGGGTGTATTCGGGTTCGGGTAAAATACGGGTCGGGTGTATTTCGGGTTCGGGTAAAATACGGGCGGTCGTATATCGGGTTATACGGGTTTCGGGTCGACCCAACGGGTTAAGACCGCCTTTTTATCGATTGTTTTTCTTTTTTAATTATAAATATTAAGCATAATTTTTGCTTAAAATTGCGAATAATTCAACGAAAAAGTATAGTATTTGTATTTTCTAAAAGGAATATTCAAAAATATTCAAAAATTTCATTATGATATTTGTGTAAGGTCCCATTGAGCCGAGCGGGTTGGGTCGCTTGACGCGTTTAAATAAGGCCAACGAAAGATTGGGTTAATAATGGGTTGAATAATAATGACTTGTTACGTAATTATTAATTTAAGGTTACGATGTTTATTTCATAGTTTATATTATACTAACGAGGTTTATATGCATGTTTAATGCATTTTAAAACAAATCGAGAAAGTTTTGACTTGGGTAGGCTTAATCGATCCATTTTATTCACTAGAAAAATTTGACTTTGTTTTAGTTTGGCTTATTGCCTACCTTAGGAGTTATGGTTTAGGTACAGGTAAACACGGTTTAAAATAAATAAGAATTAGAGATTTATAATAAACTAAAATTATTATTTTTAATTACAACATCAAAATTTTAAATCATTATAGTAATATTATTTCTACAAAATAAAAGTATATTAATTAGATGTGACTAGGTATATTCGGTTTACCAAAAATACAACGAGTATAACTTGTACACTTGTAGTATTTTAATATATTACACCATTTGAATCTATATATGTTTTTATTGAAATTAACTATGCATAATTTTTGTATATAATGGCTTTTGTTTATGGGGAATAAGTTGAGAAATGAAACTATATCGGTCTTCGTCCGTAAATGATTGCAATAAATATGTAACGTCTCTCTAAATAATCGATATGATAAATAACCATTATTAAAAAAGTGATAAATTGAAGGAAAAATCATATAATGTGCATGAAACATTCAATCAACAAGTTACAAAGCTAAAATGGTTGTTTTTATTGCCTTGACCCAACGGGTCAAACGGGTTCGAGTCGGGTTTGACCCGCTAATTTACTGGGTTTTCGGGTTCGGTTTTTTCGGGTTCGGGTCGAGAAAATCATGTCCAAAGCCCAAAACTTTCGGGCGGGTTCGGGTCGAGTTTTGGGTCGGGTCAATTTTTGCCAGGTCTAGTTATCAGTATCATCAGGAAGATTCTTCTTGGCAAAAGTGTGCTTGTTGTTATGCATCCAAACCTTCAAGACCCTCCTCTTAACTCCGACCTCCTGGCAGAATTTCTGCACCACAACCTCCTCTTGTTTCTGAATCTTCCATCCAACTTTCTCAGCAAACTCCAGCATTTTCTCTTTCTGCTCTTGGCTAAACTTTGTCCTGAACCTCTTCTTCACCATCTGATGGCTGGCGGACCCTGCTCCGGCCGGATGATCATTCTGATCATCAGATTGATCATCCAAAGCCGAGCGGGCCCCGCCGCCACTGCACCCCACCTGGTAGTGGGGGTAGTGCAGATTGAATGCCACTGCTCTTGATCCTGCAGGGATAAGGGAAACACTTGCCCCAACTCCAGTGGGGTACCCTAAAAGTCCCTGGCCACCATTACTAGTCGTAGTACCACCGAAAATTACTTTTCTACCCCTGATGTGGTGAGGGGTAGGGTGGTAATTGAAACTGTGGTGTAGTGGTGGTGCCAGTGGAGGACACTCATTTCCACCACCACCATCACAACCTTCAATCTCTCTCCTATGGAAGTTTCTGTGGCAGTTGCAAACGGAACAAGTTAGGAATTGAAGGGTGCCCTCTTCTC
This sequence comes from Talinum fruticosum, assembly GCA_021018815.1. Taxonomy (NCBI): domain Eukaryota; kingdom Viridiplantae; phylum Streptophyta; class Magnoliopsida; order Caryophyllales; family Talinaceae; genus Talinum; species Talinum fruticosum. Next base: position 3,398,063 of record JAITYX010000010.1, on the reverse strand, counting down.
CACTGGGCATGAACTCACCACACCCGTCTGTGGCATTTCCTCCCATGGAAGCTGCATGGTTTTTCTTGCATTCCCTGTACCTTATCCTAATCACCTTGTTATTCTTTAGGGCACTTTCCGTATTACTGTAGGGCACTTCTTGTTGGTCATCCTCAAGATCTAGGGCAGGGGTGGTAGTAGTAGTGGAATCAGTACCATTGTTGTTGGGATTAATGTTTGATGATTGTGGAATAATTTGATGGTGGTGATGTGATTGTGGTGATGATGATGATGAAGGTGGATGAGGGTGATTTTCTCGTTGATGATAAGTCTGATGGTGATGGTGATCATGGGTCATGTACCCATGATGCCCATGACCATGACCACGCATTCCACCACCATAGATACTATTAATTGGCATTGGGATCTCTGCTTCTTCACTTGAAAGTTCCATTTCAGTGCCTTTTTACCCCTTTTTTGGGTTTAATTTGTCTGCTTGGAGAATGGAGACCAAAAGAGAGGAACCAAAGAATCTATTCCCTTAAATTAATCCTAGTCATGGTGTGAAAGAAAAATTAAGTAGAAGTGGGTAATGGAGAAGTTTTTATAATCAGGTGTAATGATGGATAATGAACCCCCTTTCTCTCTATTCTCCTATACCTTAAGGTGCAACAAAAGAAAGGTATAAAGGCCAGTCTGATGAAAATTAATTGGCGGCCAAGATCTTCACCTCAATGAGTAAAGTGAGCATGCCTAAAAAGGCTTAAGAATCCTGATCATCTCCACCAGGCCACCATTTGCGAAACCTATTACATTACAACATGAGAAAAAAGAGGAATCAATGAGTAAATTGGACAAAAAAAAAGTACAAGATCCTTCCAACCCTATCCATGCTAATTTTTCTGGCCTTTCCAGCCTTCTTCTTCTTCTTTTTTTTTTTTTTTGTTCCTGACGACTCTATTGAAAAACCCGCATGGATCTTTTTCACACCTTTCAAATACAAGTAAAATTGAATATTGTGTAGTAGCTCTAATAGCAATAACTACTATAATCGCAATATCAATTTCGTGAAAAAGTTGGATTTTGAGAAATTTTAGATATATGCACTTGTATGCTAATAAAATTTGGGACGATTTCCAGGGTGAACATTTTTGTGGTACTTCAACTTTGGAAAGAAAAACTAAAGGGCGCTTCTACGTGAAACAAAAAAATAAAATGAACTGAAATATGTGTAGGGTATCGACATTAGAAAGTGAGGAGGACACGGTAAAGAAGATAAACATGCAAAGCAAATTATTAAGCTCCAACATAGACAAAAACAAGAGTTGTGAATTTACCCAAATTATCTTAAGCTGCTTCTAAAGTATAGACCTATTTTATTGATTCAAGGTTGTAATTAACTTAGTGCTGGTGATGATTATGAAAGAGAGGGATACAGGAAACAAACAAGACTTTAGACTTCATGTAATCAAGGGTCACAAACTAGTATGGAGACGGCCGGGGGCGGGGGGAGGGGAAGGGGAGAGAGAGTGATTTGCAGGAGGAGGATGGAGACGAGAAGAGTTTTGGAGGAGAGGTTTTTGCTAGTGAAGCAAATACACCAGCTTATAGTTGTAGTGAAGGAGTGAAAAAGGGGGATAAATGAGAGAAAGGGAGACTCTCTCTCTCTCTCACTTGCTTTTGTTTTTTAATTCTTTAGGGGTATCTAGGTGTAACAGAAATAGAGTGCAGTTTTACAGTGTTTTTTTTTTTCATCAAAGTTTCAGTGATTTTGAGAACACGAATTTAATCAGAATACTAAAAGAAAAATAAGAGGGGAAAGGCCAGGCGGGTGTTTGCTTTGCTTGCAAAACCAGACACGACGTTTTTACGCCAAATATTCGACAGGGGCTGTGTCAGTACTGAGTGAGTGGAGACACAGCAGAGCAGACACTATTCTCTCTCTCTCTCTCTCTCTCTCTCTCTCTCGTCCATTTATTATTATTTTTTTCTTTGTATTTTCTTATCAACAATTACAAAAATACCTAGAAATACCCCTAATTCTTTAAAATTACTTTAGAGTAATATGATCATGTTTGACCAATGACTTTTTAATGATCTTTTGACAAAAAATATCTTTTTAAGTAAGTTTTTGTTTTTTGACTTGATAAAAAATTTATTTAAGGTTTTTGATAACTTAATTTTTGTAATAACTTTTTGTTTCTAAAAAGCCATTTTCAAATAGTTAATTTCAATAACTTGTTAATATTGACTTTTGTAAAAAATTAGAAAAGTAAAAAAAATACAATTTACTAAAAAAGACAAAAATCCATTCGATGTTTCTACCTAAAGCCCACACATATATTACACTTTCTTAAGCCTTCAAATAAGTTAAAACAAACCTTAAACAAATTACAAACCCTCTTGCTCCCTCGTAGCCACTCTATCCCCCTTTCTCTCTTGCTCCTTCTCGGTTGTGCACTCCTCCTCCTTTCTCTCTCCTCACCTTCTGCTCCTTCTCTCCGCCCTCCCCTTTGCTCCTTCTCAACCCCCTCCCCCAATTAATGTTGAGGCATAGTGACGGAAGCTAGGGCTAAGGCTCTTCTTGTTGCACTCGAATGGGCTCACGAAGGAAGGGCTTTGGCTATTGAAGCTCTCGAGGGAAATGAAAACAAAAAAATAGTTAGCTTCTAGGAAAATCCCGGTTTGACTGCGAGTCGACTAGGTTGCCCGAGTTTCCTAGGATGGTCGGGTTTCCCGATTCATTGTCTAGAAAGATTTTAAGATTAACCAAACCGGAGAAATGGTCGGTTCCCGGTTGAATCGACCAATTTGGTCCGCTTTTCTTAACATAGACTTAATCTTGACAAACTTGAATTCTCTCTCTTTCTTATGCTCCTCCTTTGAAGAATCTCTCTTACTTCATCTAACTCTAATAACTCCATAAATGAAGTAGAATAGAAGAAGAAAGTGAAGATTGGGTAAATAAGTTGAAGAAAATTGTGAAAGACGAAACGACAAGCAATTAATGTGTTTTTTTGTTTTTAGAGTTGTTTTTGAATGGGTTGAGTGGTTTGTCATCATTGATGATGAATTTGGAATTTGTGACCCATTCCCGAATTTAGGGTTTCATATTTGTTTATTATTTGTTGGTTTGTTATAATTTTTGAAGGTTTGCTCGAGGAGAGTCTCGAGTCACCCTAGAGGGGGTGAATAGGGTGATAGAAAATTCTTGGTGAAAACACACACTATTGCGCGGAAAAGAGACAAAGACAGATTCGAGTCTATCAACGAGGTCGAGAAAGATTGGACTCGAAAGCAATGAATCGAAGGAACAGGAGCGAGTAAAGGCATGCGAGTCTAGAATGAACTCGGAAAGATAACACTTAGATTTTACGTGGAAACCCTCCTGGGGTAGAAAACCACGGCTCGTGTCAATCCGGACACGAAGTCAAATCCACTGTTTTGAGTCCACAAAATACCGTGAGCCGAGCGAACCCGAGTTGCTCCCTTAGACAACTCTATACAAGTTTTCCTAGACTCGAAGTTCCCTTATCTGATCTAGTACTTCCTAGCTGAGATAACCCTTACAACTAGGGACAACTAAGCTGAGTTAACCTTTACAGACTTAGTCAAGGGACCTTACAAAGAATGTAAGAAGAGTTTGTAACTAAGTACAAGACCTTACAACTCGGAAAGTAATGAATTACAGAATGGGAGTTGTAAGTTGAAGATTGAAAGTAAATACAATGACTTTTCTCAAGTATGTGTATTAACAATAGATTCGACTGTCTTCAAGTCTTGTGAAGTGGCTTCTATTTATAGATAACCGAGACGAGTAGCCGTTATCTTCATCTGCTGACCAAGAGTCTTCTATGACCGTTGATAGAGGCTTTACGAGTCACTCGGAAAGTATCCGTTGAAATATGAACGTTGGACAACGGTTTAACTCTCTTGGAAGTCCCAAAACCATCGGTAGTGTCTCGAAAAATGAGGTGGAAACCACCGTTAAGCTTAGCGTTCCAGTTTTCCGGATATGGAAGCGGACGGCTTCGACACAATCTTACGGGACTGGAGTAGGGAAGGTGAAGAGTCATGTCTGCTGGTGATTTGACGTTCGAAGCCGGTTACTTTTGAGGTTTGAAAAAGGTGTATCCTCAAATGAATAACCTACAAAAGTAAATTAATTTTGGTTCCCAAAGTATAGAATACTTTGGCCCAAGATTAGACACGAGATAATAAAATAATTATAATAATTAAGCAGCGATTATCCGAGTCGAAACGAAATGGAATTTTACGAGTCCAATATCCATGATACTCGGAATTCCATCCGACTTAGTCTAAGCAAAGAATCAAGTTCGATAAAGGATATTAGAGAGGATTAACTTGATATAAACTAAGCATGAAATAAACTAAGAATACTGACTATAACGAGAATAGAACGTATACCCAAAAGTCAAATTCGAGTGAGAAACGAGTGGAATAATGGTATACTCAAAATGCGATTAATCCGAGTGAAGATGAACTCGGAAAATAGGAACCAGTTTTCTAAGTCGCTTATGAAAACGCACTAAATGCAATAAGTGAAAACCGTATTACTCGGAGAAGATACTATTTTACCCAAAGAAGTTTCTGCGATACCGAGAATGCCTTGGAATCAAAACTCTATATGCATGGGATTGTTATACCTGATTCCTTTTACATAACTCGGAAAAGTATTGAGCATTGTCCGAGTCTTCAATTTTAATGAATATGAACTACATAATCAAAATTGAGGGTTTTGGCGGTGATTAGTTGTAATAACCCGATCCTATTTGATATTATTAATCCGCTTAAAGTATAATTAAACTAACCAAATCGAGCGTGCACTTGAATTCAAAATGTATAACTGTTTGTGTTTTTGCAAGGCTCGAAATACCATGGAGGTGTTTGGTCAAATATACAATTTATACATATATTGGATAAGTAAGGTGTGAGACCGGAATTTCGAGTAGATTGATTTTATAGCTAAATTAAGCTTAGTATTTTTACGTAATTTATTTTATGTGCTTGTGTGTTATATAGCCTAATTAGTAAAGGTAATTGCTCGTTCGTCGCTATTTGAGATAGAATCCCGGGTAGACTTATGTCAAAAAAAAAAAAAAAGAAAAAGAGAAGTTAATTGTGGGGAGGATTAGTGGACTGTCTGCAGCGAGTGCTGGCTGCACCTGATGTAGCCACCGAAATTAGAGAAAGAGAGGAGGAGAGAAAAGGAAAGCGGGGAGGGGGAGGCTGGACGGAACCGAGGGAAACGAAAGAGAGAGAGAGAGAGAGAGCCGAGCGAGAGAGAGAGAGCCCGAGCGAGAGAGAGCACCGCGAGCGGGAGAGGGCAAGCGAGAGCAAGGAGAGCCACCGGAGGCCGGTGGGTTTCACGGCGAACGAAGGAGAGGCGATCGGCGAACGCGAGGGACGGCCGAGGGCTGAAGGAAAGGCCGAGCCCGAGGCCGGGAAAGAGAAGTGAACGCGAGGGCTAAAGGGGGCAGCCGGTGAGCGCGGGACAGCGACCGGCGGCGGTGTCCGGCGCGAGAGGAGGGCGGCGGAATTTGAGGCTAGCAGCAGGGAGAAGGAACGAAAGGAGGAAGGGAAACAGGGGAGTCCGAACGACAGAACTGCAATCCCCGAATCGAGGTGGGTAGCCTTACACTCTAAACTATTAGTAATTTCGAAACCCAAACGAGTTTGTTGTGATTATTGAATATTTATGTGATGGAACAAAGCTAGGAACTGTTAGAACTGAATCGGATTATGAGTAATCGAGTAAAATTGTTGAGTCCGAATCGAAAGCTGGACAGAGCTCGGTAGTTAGTGAGGGCTGAGATGAAATGCCTGAGAATATCGAGTCGTGTAGGTAAATAATATGGTGACGACCTCTAATGACACTTAGGGGCAAGAAGTGGTAAATTGAGAGTAGATTGCGAATTGATGTTTCGATTAAACCATAGAGACTTCCTAAGTTCTTGCATTGGGAGATAACGATGCATATTGGGAACCAATGATTTGAGTATTAAGGAGGGACACGACTTCATTTTGATTGACGCATAATTGGGGTAGGAAATAAAGATTGGAAATTCTAAGGTTGAAATAAGTTTAGATCGTACCTCGGTCCTTGGGATGAAATTAGGTTTGAAGTTAAGCACAGCGAAAGGAACTTAAGCGATAAAGCGAGAGCAAGAGCCGGGTGGCTGAATACGGGCGGAGGAAGTTGAGTTATAAGGTAGAAGCATAAAATGAGCAAGTGAGGCAAAAGGGCAATGAAAAGTAAGAATGTTGAATTGAGTGATATGTACTTGTGGTTATTGTGGCCCGGAAAATGGAAATAATCGTATTAAACCGATGAATTGAGAAAGGCACGATTGGAAAAGAGTTGGGAATGATTGCTTGCATTGAATGGTGACTGTTCGTGCTATGTGTTTGCTTTATGTGATGTTCATAGGTAGTTTCGAGAGAGGTTTTGTGTTTTACGTGAAATGACCCTTGAATGTGATTTCTGTGAAATATCTTTCAAATGTGATTCTATCCTAAAGAAGCAAAACGTGTTTGAGAAAGTAAACCAGATTTGAAAAAGTGAATTTATAAGGGTGACACGCGGTGTCATGCCTTCCTTGATGTGAAATCAATTTGAGAAAGTTGTAAGTGAATGTGATGAATGTGAATATGTGCAAATTGTTTTGAATCGACCAGCTACGGATCGTTTAGCATACCGAAGGGTTCGAACTAGGGAACGCCCAGCTAGAGACTTCGAGGGAAGGGTTCTAATAGGGGTCCTGGAGAGACAGGATGCCCGCCCGAGACTTCCTAGAAGAATGGTCCCGGGAGCCTTTTGTCGGGGTCGCGCCCGAATTAAAGAAGTGCTAGTTCGAGTCCTCTGAAGGCCTAGAATGTTGATTCAACCCCAAAAAGAATTGTTCCTGTATGTGAAATTGTGCTTTTAGCCCCTTTAGAAGTCGGTGTCGAGAATGCAAGTGTTTAAAAGAGTTCGATCTTTCCTCTGCAAGAGATTTCATTGAAAGTATATAGATTTGCATTACATTATTATGTTTTCGCCAATTTAATTATTATGTGTATTATGTATAAAGAATTTCCTTTTAAGGGTGTATGACTCCGGTGAGCCCGTGGTTTATTGCTCACCCCACAAATTGCCCCGCTCCCTCCCGATTACGAGTACCCCCGAGGCGATTGGCTGGAATGCTTGTCTTTGGCGGCGATCATGGATGCGATCAAGTCTATGTGTTTCATGTTTAGCATATGTTGTACCTATTCGGCTACTCATGTAAATAGACGAGTAATGTATAGTAAGTTAGACGTGTGTATGGAGACCGAACTAGTAGCTCGACAAGCCAGAGATTTCTTTCTCTGGCAATTTTGATCTTAAGTGGTTGTAAATCTGGTTTCTGCTGAATCCATGACTTGGGTTGTAAACTAGTTCGCAATGTAAGCTTTGTGGTTGTGAATATACTCCGGCGTGTGGCCGTTGAGCTGTGTACTCCGAGCGTGTGGTTCGTTGAGTTTTATTGTGAATTTTATGCGGGTTTTAAGGCTTTTAGCCTATGGGTTGGCCCATAGTTCAAACGGAACTCTGCCGAAATTTTTAGGAAACTTCTAACCTTTGGGGAGAATTTCAATTCGTACTCTTAAGTTGGATTAAGATAGCTAAGTCTACACCTGAGTGAGCCTTGGGAGTTCCTTTGAGGAACTCCGGCGGTGTAATACTCCTAGGGTGGATTTTGGGGTGTTACATAAGGTTACTAATAAAATAACTCAACTGAATATTAAACATCAAATACTAAACAACAAAAATAGAATTATATCCTTATAACTTTTTTAAAAAAGGTGCAATAACGCACTTAAACATATACATATGCTCTATATAAATAGGGTAAAAATAAATTTCATAATAATATCAATTATGAATATTTGACTTGAATATGTCATGTAGTCGGTCGTATAATATTTTTGTTGGCCTTAATACTTATGAGAATAATTAGAATATGTGTTATTGGATTAATTCACATGCATTAAAATTATCGACATTATGTTTAGTAAGTTACCTAGTCATATAAAATCAGTCAATTCAAAGTCAAAATCAAGTCAAGTCAAATCAAATGCATACATACTAATTAAGCAAAAAAATTAAATATAAACCAATTGTTTTAGGTTGCACATGAATTTTTCAAACCATGACTTTGTTTAGCCCATAGTTTTTTATAGAAATAAAATATACATGGTTTTAGCCCATAGGTTTTAAAAACAATTTGACAAGTATCATAATTTTATTGGTTTGAATCCTATAAATATGAGTTGAATTTCCTCCCTAAAAGCAACAAAAAGAAACACACTAAAAATAGTGAGAAGGAAAGGAAGAATTTGGAGGCTTTTGTTTGGTAGATTAAGGAATACAACAAAAATAGAGAGAAGGAAAGGATGATTTTGAAATTATGTTGCATGTGTTATTTGGGGTAAAATTATAGATTAAAAATATAAATGGAGATATGTTCAAGGGTTAAAATAAAGAAGTTACCCTTAGGGAGTAAGAAATGTAGGAGAAGAGGAAATTTTAGATAAGGTGTAAAATAAGGGGTAATATAAAACTAGAATATGGAGTAAGTTGGAATATAATAAAGTTCATAAATACAATACAATATAGAGCAGGAAGTTATTTTTCGATAAATCAAATTTTGCTTGATTTAGAGGTATACAACCCGAGTTATGACCGTTTTACCAAAACGGTTCAATTTTTACGTAAATTGGGAGCATTTCGATTCAAGTAAGTTTTTGAGGTTCTTGTTATCATTTTTGGACTTTATGATATGAATGAAAGTTTTAGAGCACTTTTCAAACTTTCAAATTTGGGGTCTTATGCCTTGATTCGAGATCGGGTAAGAAAGATATGAATTTTATAAATTAGCCTTAAAATCGACCAAACGCTCAAGGTTTTGTTATGTGATTTGTGATAATTTGGCATAAGTCGTTGAGTTAGTTCATAACTAATAATAAGAGATCATGTCAAATGACTACCTTGGATATGTTATGATTTTCACTTATATTTTCACTTAGTACAAGCCAAGTTAAAATTGATTATATATGAATAACTTTTAAATTGATGTGAGAACACTACAAAAATGCGATTTTAGAAACGAAATTAGAGGCAAAATTCAATTTTTGTTTTAAAATAATATTTTGAGACGAAATTATTTTGTCTCTTATTTGTAACACCCCTAGACCCACCCTAGGAGTATTACATGCTAGGGTTCCCAGAGAGGAACCCCTAAGGCTGCTTAAGATCTCAACTTGGGGTTAATAACCCTTTCTTGGATTGGCGGAAGCGTAATTCTAGGTTTTCGAAGGTTTTTCTGGAATTTTCGGCAGAGTTTCCTCTGAAACTGGCTAATCCCATAGGCTTAAAGCCCTAACCCCGCACGAAATACAATCTTAAACTCAACGAGCCACACGCTCGGAGTAACACAACACGGACTCAACGAGCCACACGCTCGGAGTATTCACATAGGAATTTTACATTCATAGGTAAAACTTAAGTTCACATACAACAGTCTTTACAACATCTTTATAAATAAAAGACGGAAAAACATGCGAGTAAGTCCGGCATCTCCTATTCGTCCGCTATTTCCAAAAGCCCAAAGCCAAAGGCAACTCCTGCCGGTCTTAACTTCGTACTCGAAATGTTGGTGATGTCATGAGCTCACTAGCCCAGTGAATAACCTAAACCCAACCCCGGTTTCACTTTGCACATTAATTCATTAGCAAACACACGTAAGTTCACAATTCATTCATAACATGCGATTCGGATCATACATGCTTAAGACATGCGAGATTCTAAACTTACCAACTTGCTGAGCGACATATATGACATCAATTACTCATAAATTCAATCAAACATGCTTCATTCGTCTTTCTACGCAAGTAATTCATAGAATCATTCATCACGTAAATCATATCTAGGTTCTTATCGTATTCATTTCTTATGAAATCAGGATTCGTTCTTCTTCTTATTCTTTTTCTTGAGTTCAATCATGCATTTCATAAATCATCGATTCGTTCTTTCTTGTTCGTCATGCATGATCATTCGTTTCTTCATATCATAATTCTTTTAAGTCTTCTTAGTTTCGAATGGAAAGAAGATTTATGCATCTGCTCTAAAGACCCAATTCTTGGAGCCAAAACAATTCGTGGGCTCGGTTCACGGAGGCATACAATTCGTGGCCTCGAGGCAAAACAATTCGTGGCCTCGAGGCGGCCTCCCATCCCCGAAGGACGCATACTCGTCAATAATTCTTGGAAGCAATTCAATTCGTGGCTTCGGGTTGACGGACACTTCTATGGCCATAGCTTCGAGAGGGTTCTTTAATTCGTGGGGTCTTAGATCAATAACACAATCCTTTCTCCCTTCTTTAGTTCTTTATGTTTCTTATTTTCTTCTTATCTTCTCATTACTTAGACATAAGATATACTTAATTCATATAATTCATGCTCAACACGTTCATGTGTAACTTCTTCAAAACAAGCAATGCAAATAAGCAAGTTCCAACTCAAGCACAATCAATTCATTTCACATACGCATGCTTATGTCATTTATCATCGATGTAATTCGAGATAAACACATAATCACATAAACTTACCAACTAGGATTCCTAATCAATGAACTCATCGTTTTCATGATTGCGTATAAGTGGTTTATGGTTCTACAACTTTCCTTAATTGATATATATCTTTTAATCTAGTCACATAGCTTCTTAAATCTCGGTTCTTAATTCGAGTTACTCATTTAGATTTTGCTCAAAACAGGATATTTTCACTTAAAATTGCATATCTCCCAATCTACTCATCCAATGCATACCAAATTTTACAGGAAATTCTCATAAATTATCAGGAAGCTGTCGTAAAAATTTCAGGAAATTCGGGCTACACATGAATTCACAAAAATTTGAACAGCATGCTTAATTCATAGAAATCTGCACATGAATCATGAAATTCAATTCCCTGATTTTTCTCAATAATTCTGTTCAAGCTAACTTCACTAAATTCTCAATCACACAGCTCCATAATCATGCTCAACCATGCTCAAATATCATTAAATTCATAAACTAGGCATAAATCGCAACATGCTTTTCAATTCATGAGTTTCTAGTTTCTTCAATTTAAGCCTCTAACTTCTTCAATTAACTTAGTGTTTCCAATTTCATACCTCGAATTCATGTTCAGTCCACCTAATTCATTTTATTTTAGAGGATGAATTCAGATTACTCACCTTAGATTCTTAGAGGTTCTAAGAATTCGGTTTTGGAAGGTTTTCGAATTAGTTTCGAATTGGGTTTTGCTTCCTCTTCTTCCTCCTTTCGCTGCCCTCGTTGCTCTCTTACCCTCGATTCCTCCGCTTCGACTCTCCTTCTTTCGCCCTCTACTTCTCTTTCCTTTCTTCGTCCGCCGCCTATCCTTGGGCAGGCCCACCGGTTGCTCGGTTGCCGGCTTCCGGCGTTCCTCCCGCTCGCTCTTCCTCTCTCTGTGTGTGTTCTGCTCCCTCTTGCTTTCCCGTTCCTCTGTCTTTGCTTCTTTCGTTCCCCTTTCTTCTTTTTCTCTGCTTAGCCTCCCAAGCCCGACCTCTCCCTTGCCCACCGACAGCGGCGCCCTTGCTATTCGAGCGACCACCGGCCACCGTCCTCTCGCGCCCTTTCCCTCTCTCGCTTTCCCTTGCTCCCTCTCTCGCTTTCCCCTGTCTCGCTTTCCCGTTCCTTTTTCTTTCCTCGCTTCGCTTCTTCGTTCCTCTTCTTTTGTTCTCAATCCTAATTTCTCTCTCCTAATTTCCTTATTCCACCTCATGAGCTTTGCTTTGCCTAATTCTAATTGGACCCCAATGTCCTTCTTTAGTTAACCTTTGACGACTCCTCCTCAAATGCCGGTAATCTCTTTTCATTTTCCTTTCTTTTTTATTTTAATTGGGCCCAACTAGCTTCACAAGGCCCAATTTAGCTAGCCCACGCTCGGGTTCGGTTCTCGGGTTTCTAATTTCGACTCGAAAGAATTCTAATTCACTACCGAGCAAGCACACGAAATTTCGGGGTCTTACATTATTGAAACGGAATCGGAGACGAAATTTTGTTTTTGTCTCTTATAGAAACAAAATTTAGAAACGAAATTAATTTTCGTCTCTAATTGAAACGAAATCTTTATTTCGTTTCAATATTCGTCTCTATCGAAATGTAATAAGATTTCGTCTTTGAGTTTTCATTGCTGCAACCAATTAATACCATTCTCCCACCTCCAATTTTGTTTTTCATGGTCCCGAGTTCTTCCTCCCGCGGCTAGGGTTCGCACAGTTCTTCCTCCCGTCGGCGAGGTATGTCTCACTTTTACCTGGCGTTGTCTCAATTCTAGGGTGAATTACCATTAGGTTTGGTTGATTTGATGAATTGATTTATCAAGGGTTCAATTCATGGAGAACCCTAGCGATTTGGTGGATTCATTTGGCTGCTCCAAAGTCGTGTTTGAAACTTAGACTATATGTTGAAAATAAAGTTAAAAACTATGACTATATGTTGGATATATAAGTTGGCTATTGCTAATTGATCGAGACCTCTTTTATAATAACTTTTGTACAAGTGTCAAGTCTATATTCTACTAACTCTTCCAAATTATACAAAGTCAACATATGTAGAAGATAGTTTCTTAAGATCTATTACATTGTTTTTTTTACTTATATAAAATATGTGTTTCTTTATTATGTTGATTTTTAATTCTTTATTTTGACTATATGACATATTTGGTTAAAGTTATTTTGGACCTTTAATTTAAATTTTTGTTGATCCCATCTTGTCAAAAGTTTCATTTGTTACATCCTCACTATATTAGTAGGGGGAACAAAAGATTGTTTGGTCAATTAGACAAAGTTTCTTCAAAGTTATGAGTTTATCTACTTATTTTCTATTTTTCATTTTTAATATGTAAAGTTTTGTCCGATTCAATGTATAAAATCATAATTTTCTCTATTTCTTCACTTATTTTCTGATTTTGAATATACTATGTCTTTTATTGTTTGCATTAGTTTAAAAGAAACTTGACATATACTATAAAAAACGCTGAAATACCGACGGGTTTTCCGACGGAAATGCCCGTTTGAATTTCGTTCGTCGAAACGGAATTCAGTCGAAATTCTCGTCGGAATTCAAAAAAAAAAAAACTCGTCAAAATCCTGTCGGAAAATGTCCGTCGCTATTTACTGTGTTTTTTTGTAGTTTAAGTTAGGGTGCTTTTTGACTTCGTGTCATAAAATTATATTAGTTAAAAATATAATTCTTATGTGCATTTTTAAATTAAAAAATCAAAAGGAACATGTGATAAAAATAATTTTAAATATTTGACTATTTGAGGGAGTAATTTGGCAATTTCTAATCTGGATCCATCCTACATTGTGAAATAATAGAACTTAAGAAATTATAAATTAATATACACACACACACATAGAGAGAGAGAGAGAGTCTCTTGATATCAATAATTAAAAATGTTTATAATGATAGAAAAATATGATTCAAATACATTGTAGAATAAGACTTAATTAGTAAAAAGTTGAGAATTGTAATACTTCAATTTCGTAATTTATGGATTTCAAGTTTGTAATTTTTATTATATTCAAAGATATGGAAACTCAATAAGTCGAACTTCGTTAAGCCTTTAAAACTTCAAATGAATTCATCTAACTCAAAATGTTTGTACAACGTACATATTATTATTTTCTTGTCATAAATATAGTTTATTTTATTTTTTGCCATAAATATAGTTTATTTTAATCTCTTCCATATATTTCTATACATAACTTATTATCGACAAATATATTTAAATCTTATATTTTGTTATTATAACTTTTCTATGTTCTTAAAAGATGGGTGTTTCCCATCGAGCCTCCCTGCCATCTTGAAATAAAAGTTCATGTTACTCTTATTATGTTAATTAATTGGGAGGAAAATTATTGTGTCTTCATGAAAGCAATTGGTTCTTTTTTTTTTTTTTTTGATCGGTTAGTTCTTAATCATGTAAAAGAACAATTATTTATAAAATCTCAATTTCATCAATATTTTTGCGTTATAGACTCGCAACTAGAATCTCGATTAATCTTCAATACAAGTATAAATTACGGATGATTTCATTGCCTTGCGCCATGAATTCTCCTATCATGCCCTTTACCATGATATAATTTTTACCTTTTTACTCACTGCCTGTTGATGTCAAATTTATTTGGATCACATCTGTCATTGTAATATTTTCGATTACTAATCTTAATATAAGTATTTGTTATAAGTTTAATTTCTTAATTCATAATTTTTAAAAATTATTATATTACTTTGTGTATAGCACATATTTAAACTAGTTTGTGCAGTAGTTCAGCTAATTAAATTGATGAAGAATTGCCTATAGATACAAGAGGAAGCCTAGACAGAGCATAGAAAATCTAGTTGGGAGGCCAAGAAATTCTAAAAAAATTCTAGAGCATCAATCTCTACTGTTGTCGTGCCAATTCAATGAAGTCGGACAACCTGATGCATTGTATCTTGCGTTTTTTTTTTTTTTTTTTTGTAGTGCACCAGCTAGAAAAAAAAAAAAAAACTTTATGATGAAGTCAAAACTTATTTCTGTAAACTTTATGAAATACTTTTGTTTTTGGGTAGTTTATGATTTATGTTAATCATAAGATACAATATTTTGTTATTTTTAAGTATTTATTTTTTACAATATTCTTATTTTTATCAAATTATAATTAGTTAAATTAATTAAGTTTAGGATTATTAACCTAAATTAAATTATAAAAAATCTAAAAAAATATAGTAAAATAATTAAATAATTTTTTATTAACATGTTCAACTATTAACAAAATCCAAATAAATTTACCATAATTAAATTTTTTAAAAATTACAAGTGGGACTCATTTATATTATAATAAGCCATATTTTTTAAAAAAGAACTATTACTATAGTTTTTAGATACAACTATAGTAAATGGTCATTTTTTGGCCTATTACTACGATTTTTAGACAGAACTATAGTAATAGGTTGATTTTTTATTTTTACTAAATTTTTTATTTTTAAGTCTTTATTTTTTTAATATTCTTCTTATCAAATTATAATTAGTTAATTAATTAACTTTATAATTATTCACCTAAATTAAATCATAATAAAACCTAAAAAATATATTAAAATAATAAAATAATTTTTTATTAACATATCTAATTATTAACAAAATCCATAAAATTTAAATAAATATAATACAACAATTGAATTCTTAAAATATTACAGGGTTAAAATATAATAATTCAATTTGTGATAATTCAATTTGTAATAATATAATGATTTAATAAAAATTACAAGGTCCCAAAAACTAACTTTTTGCTAATTACAATTCATGAAGTTACTCCAAAAGCGCTCAATACTTCTTCAAACAATAGCTAGTTTTGACAACTTACTTGTAGATTTGTATAAAATAATTCATTATGCTAAAGTCCAAAATAATTAAAAGTCAAAATACTTTTTATAAATTTTTAAAAAATACAAGAAATATAAAATTACAAAATAAATTCAGATGAAGTTGTGTGCAATATAAACACCTATTACTACGATTTTTGAACAGAACCATAATAATAGGTCCAAATATGACCTTTTACTACGGCTTTTATAGGTTACTTTTTTCAAATTTTTAGTAATACCTAGGCATTCACTTTCATCTCCCCAATCTCAGTTAAAATCTTTCTATTAAAATTTGTAGAGGTTGAGTTCATTTCATAGACCCGAGCATACGAACTTGTCACACCTCAAGAATTTGACTTTAAACTCTACCTGGGTTTTGGATTAAATGTGAGACCTTCCTCGTTCCTTGCAAATTGTATCTTGGGCACACAACACAATCTTAACCATAATCGCTAATAAAATTACTCTGCGATGATGACCCTTATATTTTCAAATCTGACATAACCAAATTAATTAATGTACTCGAAACCCTAATTTCAAAATATAAAACTTTCTTTCTTAACCACAACCAACATTAGATTAGGAGAGAAGAAGAAGAGGGAGAGAAAAAGAGGGTATACGAATAGAAGATAAATCTTTAAAAATGAAAAATCTAAGGGCCCAAGCTTACCTTTGTAGCAATGACTTCCTCTTTACGTAGGAAGGCAAGAAGAAGAAGAAAAGAAGAAGAAGAAGAAGACGAGAGAAAGAGATAGATGGCGAATTCAGAGTTTGGCGAGAAATGAAATACATATATAACACAAGCATTTAAGTAATTTCATTAAAACTTAATGAAACTTAACAAAGATGTAATAGAAAATAATTCAATAATTATTGCAGTACAATATAAATTAATTAAGAAGCCTTTCTAATAATATAGTTACCTAAAAGTAGTTTGTAAAGAATTAATGATACCCTTAGTCATTTTTTGCAACAGTCACAAAAATAAACAGGAAGGGTAAAAAATTGAGGAGAAAAGAAAAAAAAAAAACCTACGTTCGGAAGGTCAACTCTATTGGGGATGTTCTTTCAAGTGGAATATGCATGGTAACGATGACGCTACACAATTGCATAAATTTAGATGAATTTAGAGGAAACAAATTGATAGTAAAAGTAAAAAGCTTTTTGTCTTAAGATTTAAAATTTTTTTTCAACATTTATCTTTTGAATATAGCAATAAACAATACCAAGAATATATCTAGGTCCCATAAAGGATACAGAGAATTAAAATAGATTAAATTAATAATATTTTTGTAAAGCATTATTTCTGGATTCTTTTGATTGTGTAATTTCTGATTAAGATTTTCATGACATTTTCAAGACAACTTTGTATTTTTTAAAAAATTTTAATCTGTAAATTTTAAGAAAACATTCTTTATAAATTTTTAATATTTTTAATATATTAATTTTAAACTCATTTACTATTTAAGGCTACTATACAAATTAGAAAATTTCTAAAAATTCAGAGTCTTACTAAATACTAGTTCAAAGTGACTTTTTTAGAACTGTCCATAAATTTCTAAACAACCTATCAGCTATAAATAATAGAAATATCTATTGCTTCATATATTATGCTTGCAAGAATCTAATTGTTTATAGGAATTAAAAAAATCTCTGACGTAAAGTGAATCATTTATTTGATATTATGTAAGTTAATGGAGTTTGTGACCAATAATTTAATTTTTGGGTTAGTTACACAATAATATGTCTGGCTTTTTTCTAACATCTCGATGACTTGACTTTTTGTTTATTTTATTTCCTACTTAAACAACTATTCATGTCGAACTGAATCTTAACCTAATAAACATATAGTTGTAGTTTCATCGTCATTTGCATAAACATTAATAAAATTAAAAACTCTACTGAATAAATTTTGAAATTATTTTATTTTACTTAAAAAAATATTTTAAAAATACAGTATAGAATCATAGTGTACTTTTGCTATATTATTATCTCTTTTTATTTTATATTTTTCTTTGTTTTTTATTTGATAAAACAAGACTGCGAATTGTTAAGTGCAATATATTGTAATTAGACCTAGTAAAAACTGACCCGACCCGAAAACCCGACCCGAACCGGCCCGAAAGTTTTGGGTTTTGGACACGATTTTTCGACCCGAACCCGAAAAAATCGAACCCGAAAACCCGCGAATTAGCGGGTCTTAAGGTAATAAAAACAACTATTTTACCTTTGTGACTTGTTGATTGAATGTTTCATACACGTTATATGATTTTTACTTCAATTTATCACTCTTTTAATAATGGTTATTTATCATATCAGATTATTTAGAGAGATGTTATATAGTATTGCAATCATTTACGGACGAAGACCGATCATTGTTTCATTTCTCAACTTCTTCCTTATAAACATAGCCATTATATACAAAAATTATGCATAGTTAATTTTAATTAAAACATATATGGATTCAAATGGTGTAATATATTAAAATACTACAAGTGTACAAGTTATATTGTTGTATTTTTGGTGAACTGAATATATCTAATCACATCTAAATAATATACTTTTATTTTGTAGAAATAATATTACTATAATGATGTAAAATTTTGATGTTATAATTAAAAATAATAATTTTAGTTTATTGTGAATCTCTAATTCTTATTTATTTTAAACTGTTTTACCTATACCGAACCATAACTCCTAAGGTGGGCAATGAGCCGAACTAAAACAAAGTCAAATTTTTGCTAGTGAATGAAATGGATCGGTTAAGCCTACCCAAGTCAAAACTTTCTCGATGTGTTTTAAAATGCATTAAATATGCATATAAACCTCCTTAGTATAATATAAACGGTGAAATAAACATCGTAACCTTAAATTAATAATTACAGAACAAGTCATTATTATTCAACCCATTATTGACCCAATCTTTCATTTGCCTTATTTAAACGTGTCAAGCGGCCAACCCGCTCGGCTCAATGTGACCTTACACAAATATCATAATGAAAATTTTGAATATTTTTGAATATTCTTTTTAGAAAATATAAATATTATACTTTTCGTAGAATTATTGGCAATTTTAAGCAAAAATTATGCTTAATTTTATAATTAAAAAGAAAAATAACCGATAAAAAGGTGGTCTTAACCAGTTGGGTCGACCCGAAACCCGTATAACCCGATATACGACCACTTGTATTTTACCCGAACCCGAAATACACCCGACCCGTATTTTACCCGAACCCGAAATACACTCGATCCGTATTTTCGTCGAACTCAAATACACCCGATCCATATTTAACCCGCCCGCCCAAATTGACAGATCTAATTGTAATATTGATAAGCTTGTCCTCTGCAACTTCTACATGGAGACACCCTATTGCTATTAGGAAGAAGACAAGCATGGAGAGCTGGGAAGGAAGTAAAGGGAAGGAATTCCTCCCATATCTCTAGTGAAATTTAAACCTTGATCACCTTTCAATAGAAAAGAAAATTTAAACTTTGATCACCTTTCAGTAGAAAATGAAGTGAACGTGATTAGACTATGCTTTAATAGTAATTGTTTTAGTTTCAATATGTAAGCATTTTAAATTGAAGTCATATATTCAAAGCAAAGTCTTGAAGTTAGGTTGTCGATTTGTAAGTTTGAAATCTTGATAAGTTCTCTTAGTTCATTCAACTAAAAATTAGGATAAATGATGCAAAGTATAATGGATAATTTTTTAATGGTTAAATGTTATTTAGGAATGAAGTACTAAGTATCAAACAATTTAATTATAAGCTATGATATTGTTAGCTTTTATATATATATATATATATATATATATATATATATATATATATATATATATATATATATATATATATATATATATGTGTGTGTGTGTGTGCATGCGCGCATGCGTGTGTGCGAGTGTGCGTGCGTGCGTGTGTGTGTCGATTGGTAAGTTTGAAATCTTGATAAGTTCTCTTAGGTCATTCAACTAAAAATTAGGATAAATGATGCAAAGTATAATGGATAATTTTTTAATGGTTAAATGTTATTTAGGAATGAAGTACTCAGTATCATACAATTTAATTATAAGCTATGATATTGTTAGCTTTTATCCATACATATATATATATATATATATATATATATATATATATATATATATATATATATATATATATATATATATATATATATATATAGCGGATGTATCTAATGAGAGGAGAATGATAGGGTGAAAGTGAGAGAATTAAATATGGACCATTGAATTAAAATGAGTGGTTGAGATTAATTTACCAAATAAAAAACCCTAATTACTTCCTTCTCCATTATGTCACCCTGAAACCACCACACTCCATTGCTTTTTTCACTTTATTCTAAAAAGTGCATCTAATTTAGGGCATGTTGAACTCCAAATCGAAAATTTATATGTTGTACCCACGAATAATAGAAAATAACTTTGTTTTAATCATAACCCTTAGATTTGAAATGAATGGTTGAGATTTAATCTTCTCACTCTCACTCTATCCTCTCCTCTCATTTGATGCAATCCCTATATATATATATATATATATATATATATGGGCCATTTGATTAAATTGAGTAGCTTAGATTAATTTACCAAATAAAAACCTTAATTATTTCCTTCTCTACTATCTCACCTTAAAACCACCACACCCCATTACTTTTTTTACTTTTCGGTGGCAAAACCGCCGAAATTTATGAAAACCTAATCCTAAGTTGAAAATTCATATCTTATACCCACGAATGATAGAAAATAACTTTGTTTTAATTTTAAGTCTGAGATTTGAAATGAATGGTTGAGATTTGATCCTCTAACTCTCACCCTATCCCAAGTTAAAAATTCATATCTTATACCCACGAAAGATATATATATATATATAAGATTTGAAAGATTCCATAATTACAAAGTTTATTGATGTGAAGATGCAATCACCTATAACTATAAGTTCAATTAAACTTTTTAATACCATTGTCGTACGAAAAATTAACTATTGGATTCACTAGTAATCTCCTTAAAAAGAAATTGTGAAGAAATAAAATATTGTGATCCATACAGAGGGCAGGAGATAGAAAATGATGATCGAAACAATAGGGTACGGTCATAGGAGTGTTACAGGTAAGAAAGGAGGCTTGTATTGTAGAGTGGAGTAATTCATGCTTCGTTCTCCAGGCTTTCCAGGAAGGGTAAATAGAAAATTTAATCAAGTGCATTTGTACTTCAAAACAGAAAAGGAAATTAGACTAAAAAACGTCGATGAGGTCCCTCAGTGTCAGAATATTTATTGATATCAGTGCAAGAGCATGCTTCTAATCTGTGCTGCCCATCGCCCCTCTCTCTCTCTGCAGGCTGCTCTCTCTCTCTCTCTCTCTCTCTGCAGGCTGCTCTCTCTCTCTCTCTCTCTCTGCAGGCTGCTCCACATTTAGTTTTCGTGTTGTATTATCGTGGAAGGTTGTAGCAGCAGCATTACTCAATACGACAATGATGTATTCCGCCAACCCATTTTTTATTTTTATAAAAGAAAATTAATACACACAACATAACATAACACACCTTCCCTCCCCAGGATTTCTCAGCCACTCCCTTCACATGAACCTCAAGGATTCCATAATGAATAGATGAGAGAGACATTATGTTATTCAATTACACATATGTAACCTAGCCAATATAGGTGATATAATGTGTATTTCTCGAAAGGATCTTTGATAAACAGATGTAATTATTTTATTCTAATTAGGGGTTAGATACATCATTTTTTTGCTTTAGGCTCCATTTGATTCTAAGAAAATTAGAAGGAAAAAAAATGTGAAAAATAAATTTCTTTTCCTTGTTTGAATTGAAGAAAAAAGTAAAGAAAAAAATTTGATGGAAAAATTCATGAAAAATTTAGTCAATTTATATTTTCCTTCCAAAATTGAGAGGAAAATAGAAAAAATTCATAAAGAGACACAAATGGAGAAAAGATAGACTTCTATTTAAGAAAGATCATGAAGAATTTTCTTTATCCTCTCAATTAATCTTTGCTATTGAGTATTTTCTTTCTCCTCTCCATGATTAATGTATGGTGGATAAGTAAGAAGTTAGAAAATAATTATAATTTTTTTCCTCTATTTTTCCTTGAACCAAATATAAGAAAAAAAAATCAATTTTCTCTTAATTTTTTTCCATTTAAATTTTCTTTCCAACCTATTTTCTTAAAATCAAATAAGAGTTGTATTTTTCGTGGAGTTCTTATTAAGGTGTATTAAGAAGTGAGACTGAAGTTATATGGATATATTGTATTACTTATTTTTACATAGGTTACCAATTTAAAAAAAACATCTAACTATTATGATAATGATAGCCAATAAAATTGATAGCAGTGCTGGAGAACGAGGCAACATCTCAATAAAGTGTTGACGTGATAGCTAAAATAGCTCCATACAAAGGTACACCATTAAGCCGTCGTCAAATTATATTGGAGTTTACTAACTCCCCCTAAAAACACACAATGGAAGGGAGGGGAGATGGAAGACTGCATCGTGTGTAATTACATCTAACATTTTTCCAGCAATGGTGTGTTTGGTTGAGGCACTACAAGAAAAATTGCCTTAAGCAATAAGTAAAAAATGTTACCATATATTCTTACCGTTGCAAACAAGTCAAAGGCAACACTTATGTACTTGTTGCAATAGATACGGGTTGCAGTAGAGTACAAAATTGTTGCAATAGATCAATTTATGGCGACAGTTTCAACCATACACTAAGGCAACAGAGACTAGAATTTTTAGCAACAATTCTAAGAAAATGCTAAGACAACATATTATTTATCTTTTGCGAAAATTCCAAACAAATGCTAAGACAACAAATAATCTATTTCTATATCATGCCCACTTTCCCATATGTCCAATGAGGATTCAATTGCATAGATCTAACTTCATTGACATTTATGTCCTTAGAGTAACAAATCATCCAAGTAATGAAATCTATTAAGTTTACCCTACATATATCAAAACACAACATACAAGAGATTTTCTTCCCAAACGAAAATAGGATTCAAAAAATCAAAACACTTGCAAAATGATTCTTCAAGATAAGTCTTCTTCCTTTGTGCTTCTTGCTTTTAGAGAGCATGCATAAACAAAATACTTCCATACTATACAGTCGATAGACAATAAACGAAAGACAAAATTAGAAAAAGAACAATACATACAATTGTTCTAAATGAGCAAGTATAAATCGCATAACTATGTCGAGTGAACATAGAACAATACATACAATTGTTCTAAATGAGAAAGTATAAATCACATAAGCGTGTCGATTGAACATAAGAAGTATTATCCTTGATTTTGGAACAAACTCCACTACCATAAACATTCTAACGAGATAAGCATCCAAACCACTACCATATTAGATGAATCGGATGCTCTTAATGCACAATACATAAATACATGGTATGAATTAAACTTCCAAAAAGGGAAAAAAACAATTAGAGTAAGGAAAAAAAGATAAATGAAGGAGAGGACTTGCTTAGAAATAGGTGGAGGATAGCTATGAGTTCCATTTTAAAGACAAAGCGTCAAGCCCATAACAAGCGAGCACATGAATTAGAAGCCTATAGACTCAAGAATGAACCAAAATAAAAACTGTAAAAGAAAGAGCATTACTCTTCAAACTTTAGTCCGAAAGCATCACCCTTAAATAACTACATCAAGCAAATATCTCCATAACTCCTTCCAAATAGCATTACTCTTCATCTTGAAGGCATCTGAATTAGACAAATGATATGTATCATCTTCAATCTGTAGTATGAGGATGTTTCGAGTGCATTCAAATCATGTTAGTTTGAGTAGCTCATTCCAAATAACTATATCAAGCAAATATGTGAACAACTCCTTCCAAATAGCATTATTCTTCTTCTTGAAGGCATCCGAATTAGACAAGTGATATATATATCATCTTCAAACGTAGTATGAGAGTATGTTTACTGAATTCAACGAATGTTAGTTTTAGTTTGAGTAGATACTGCAACTCTACCTCAATCTAGCACCTCATTGAGAAAAACACATTTCCCACCAATCAAACTCGTGCTCGAGGCTTACATTTAACCTACAATTCTATTCTTTTTTCATAAAAAGCACTCGCATTGAGACCCGATATTCATTACAACAAATATGCAAATAACATTCACAAATAAGTGCTTAATACATTTTACCGTATAATTACTGCATCTTACAAATTACCAAACTAACACCTTCTCCACCAGGCCATCCCCAAAACAAACACAAAATCAAATTAAGTTTCAAACAGAATCGCACTAGGAACCTTTATCGAAGATGAAACAAAAATGGGCAACAAACTAAGCCTCTGTTTGGATATAAGAGGGGAGGAGGGGAGGTTAATCAAGGGAGGGAAATGGAAGGGAAGGGAGGGGAGATACATTCCCCTTGTTTGGATTTAAAATGGAGGGGAATGAAGGTTACTAATATTTCCTTATTTGGATTAAAAAGAGAAGGGGAAGGGAAGGGACATATAAAAGAGGAGGAACAAAGAAGCGAAGCACAAGCGGGAAAGAAAAGAACGGGAAAGCGGAAACAGGGGAAAGCAAGAGAGGGAGCAGGGGAAGGCGAGAGAGGGAGAGAGCGCGAGAGGGCGGTGGCCGCTCGAACAGCAAGGGCGCTACTGCCGGTGGGCAAGGGAGAGCGAGAGCTCGTGAGGCTGAGCAAAGGAAAGGGGAGCAAAAGAAAGAAGAAGGAGCAGAACTAGAAACAAGGGAACGAAGAAGCAGAGACGAGAGGAACGGGAAGCGAGAGGGAGCGAACGCACGGAGAGAGAGGAAGAGCGAGCGGGAGTAGGAGCGAGAGGAACGCCGGAAACCGGCGGCCGGCGGGCCTGCTCGAGGACAGGCGGCGGATGAAGGAGAAGGGAAAGAGAAGCAGAGTGCGAAAGAAGGAGAGTTGAAGTAGAGGAATCGAGGGCAAGAGAGCAACGAGGGCAGCGAAAGGAGGAAGAAGAGGAAGCAAAACCCAATTCAAAATCGAAATTCAACCTCTCCGAAACCGAAATTCTTAGAACCTCTAAGAATTCAAGGTGAGTAACCTAAATTCATCCTCTAAAATAAAATGAATTAGGTGGATTAAACATGAATTCGAAGCATGAAATTGGAAACCCTAAGTTAATTGAAGAAGTTAGAGGCCTAAATTTACGAAACTAGCAACTCACGAATCAAAGAGCATGTTGTGATTATGTGATATTTAGTTCCGAATTTGTGATGTTTAAGTATTATTGAGCATGATTGTTGAGAATTAGATGAGATTAGCTTGAGCGAGAATTAGGGGAAAAATCGAAAGTTAATTTCATGATTCATGTGCAGATTTCTATGAATTAAGCATGCTGTCCAAATTTCTGTGAATTCATGTGTAGCCCAAATTTTCTGAAAATTTTACTGCAGCTTCGTGGCAATTTATGGAAATTTCCTGTAAAATTTGGTATGCATTGGATGAGTAGATTGGGAGATATGCAATTTTAAGTGAAAATGTCATATTTTGAGCAAAATCAGAACTAAATGAGTAACTGAATTGAGAACTGAAATTTAAGAAGTTATGTGGCTAGACTAAAGGGTATATATCGATTAAGAAAAGATATAGAACCATTAATCACTTATACGCGATAATAGGCGATCATGAAAATGATGACTCGCATTGATTAGGAATCCTAGTTGACATGTTTATGTGATTATGTGTTTACCTTGAATTACATCGATGATAAATGACATAAGCATGTGTATGTGAAATGAATTGATCGTACTTGAGTTGGAATTTGCTTATGTGAATTGCTTGTTTTGAAGAAGTTATGCATGAACATGTTGAGCATGAATTATATGAATTAAGTATATCTTATGTATAAGTAATAAGAAGATAATAAGAAGATAAGAAACATAAAGAACTAAAGAAGGGAGAAAGGATTGTGTTATTGATCTAAGACCCCACGAATTAAAGAACCCTCTCGAAGCTATGGCTATAGAAGTGTTTTTCAACCCAAAGCCTTGAATTGAATTGCTTCCAAGAATTATTGACGAGTATGCGTCCTTCAGGGAAGGGAGGCTGCCTCGAGGCTATGAATTGTTTTGCCTTGAGGCCACGAATTGTATGCCTCCGTGAACCGAGCCCACGAGTTTTGATGGCTCCAAGAACTGGTCTTTAGAGCAGTAACATAAATCTTCTTTCCATTCGAAACTAAGAAGACTTAAAAGAATTATGATATGAAGAAACGAATGATCATGCATGACGAACAAGAAAGAACGAATCGATGATTTATAAAATGCATGATTGAACTCAAGAAGAATAATAAGGAGAAGAATGAATCCTAATTTCGTAAGAAATGAATACGATAAGAACTAAGATATGATTTACTTGATGAATGATTTACATGATGAATGATTCTATGACTTACTTGTGTAGAAAGATGAATGAAGTATGTTTGATTGAATTCATGAGTAAATGATGTCATTATGTTTCTTAGCATGTTGGTAAGTTTAGAATCTCGCACGTCATAAGCATGTATGATCCGAATCGCATGTATTGAATGAGTTGTGAACTTACGTGTGTTTGTCAATGAATTAATGTGCAAAGTGAAACCGGGGTTGGGTTTGGATTATTCATCGGGCTAGTGGAGCTCATGACCTCACCAACATTTCAGTGTACGAAGTTAAGACTCGCAGGAGTTGCCTTTGGCTTTCAAAAATAGCGATCGGATAGGAGATGCCGGTCTTACTTCATGTTTATTTGTATTTTGTTTGTAAGGATGTTGTAAAGATCAGTTGTATTTGAACTTAAGTTTTGACCATGAATACAAAAGCCTTATGTGTTTACTCCGAGCGTGTGGCTCGTTGAGGTTGTGTTGTTGATACTCCGAGCGTGTGGCTCGTTGAGTTTAAGATTGTGTTTCGTGCGGGGTTAGGGCTTTAAGCCTATGGGATTAGCCATATTACAGAGGAAACTCTGCCGAAATTTCCAGAAAAACCTTTGAAAACCTAGAACCGCGCTTCCGCCAATCTAAGAAAGGGTTATTAACCCCAAGTTGAGATCTTAAGCAGCCTTAGGGGTTCCTCTCGGGAACCCCGGCATGTAATACTCCTAGGGTGGGTCTAGGGGTGTTACAAAAATAAAATAAACAATTCAAATAATATAAACACCCAAAATATAAGAAAAAAATCAAAATTAGGGGAACGATAAAGATATTAATATCCACATGTATATTTATGGCGATTAACATATATATCATTTACTTTATTCATCATAACTATGAATTCAAACAAATGTACTTAAGCTAATAATTTGGACCAAAAACAGTAGGCAATATATAATTTAAAAGATCCTTGCGATTCTCAATTGGGCATTCAAGCAAAGCTTGCAGCATATCCGGATTCTTCACGAAGAAAAGATATGTTGTATCCATTGCTTTGTCTTGAATATCTAATTCACCCAACAAATTCCAAATCCTGTATTCGATATTGGCTTTGGATTCAATTTTCCTATATTTGCAGCACACACCTTAATTGCATCCTTTCTTCATCATTATAACCTCATCCTCTTTAGATAACTTGCCTTTGCTTTCATCCTTTTAGATGAAGGTTCACCCTTTGCATATTTTTTTTGAGGTGCGTTAGTCCCTCCACCATGTCCAATGTTAAAGTTATCAATATTCTCCGGTATAATGTCATCTTGATATATAAGATATTCAATCTCATCAATTGTATAAATATTTATCTCAAGTATCAAGTCTTTCTCTCATTTCAGCAGCTTGTTTCAGCTCCATCTCCAATTGCTTTTCCTTGCCTAGAAAGTGTAACCAACTTGTAATAATTACGGACTAGCTTTCCTCGTAAATCAGCAAAAAAGGCTTATCCTAAAATAATACAAAAAAATATTATGTAAGTAATTAGTAACTTTCATCAATCAGATGAAAAAAATCTTCTCAACTAAATAAGGAATGTGCCTTAATTAACTCATCCCAAACTTCATTCTCAACTTCCCAAGTTAAAGTGTGAGAGTTAAAGGCAAAACCACTAAATCCACCCATGGAAATATCATAAATGGATCCAAATATATTTTTAATGTGCTTCCATCGATTTTTAATTTTCTCTTTGTTGAGCACTTTGCCGGAGAGCATTTCTCTCATTTTCATGACAATATTTTTATAAGCATCTCGATGTAAATTTCCATTAACCCTATTTCCCATTTCTTGTTCACATAACAAGGCATCTAAAAGGGCATCGTTCATAGCATTTGACCATGTTAGCATACAATTAGACTTCATAACAACACTAGAATCAACCGATGCAGGTGCAAGTGATGCATTCTTTCTTTTTACCATGCTTTAGATCACAAAGACAAAAATAAGTTAATATCGGGGTGAAATTTTAAAAATAGGGCATAAGCTAGAAACGTTAAGAGATAGATAATGAAATAAAGAAGTTCATACAAATATGCTAAAATTTTAAAGATCAAAATATAAAATAAAAAAAAACCCTAGCAACTCATAGCCTAAGACGAACTAGTGTAATCCCTCCACATAAAATAAAAATAGGAATTTAGCAACTTGCTCTTCTACACTTACTCGTCTTGTTAGTTGTAACCTGCCTTCTCTTTATAGCATATTACATAATTTCATGAAAGCGGGTGCGGCCATTCGTAAGAGTTAACGACATCCGAAATTGAGGAGAATATCTCTCATATTTGTTGCTCGTGCTTTGTTTCTCTCTTCTATAATTTCCCGAGGGACAAGGGAGTTAAACTTCAATTGTTGTCTCATCCACCAATGAGCTACTAAACTAACAACTTATGCTAAGGTTGTGTAAAGTTTTTTCTATTTTTTCTTCATACATGTACGCAATTATGTTAAAAAAATTATGTAATACACAATATATTATACTAGCCTACTAGTTATTTAAAGATATATGCGGCTATATGAAAGCTAAAAATTTTTATGATTATTTTAGTTACTATTGAATTCAATAAATATAATTAACGCATAACAAAAAAAACACGAATCAAATACATAAAAAGAAAAGTACAAGATAATAGATAATCATGATCACATCACTATTAATTGACTAACAATTAAATCAAAGATCTAACTTAATACACATCTGACTTCCATTAACTAACAATCACTATTAATTAACAGTTAACTACAAGACAATGAGTTACTCATCCGACTTCCATTCAGTTGTACCAGACATATCTTCGTACATTTGACCACCAATACACAAAAGGCAAGCACATGATTTGCACTTGTGCATTGCACAAACATTATCAATTATACGCGAAGATATTAAAAGGGAGTTCGAAACAGGCATAGAGAGCTTCTAATATATTGGTTTCACGCCAAATAATAATTATAGTACCTTATGAACTCGGGCCGTTAACCTCGTCGTTGCACTTTTTAATTTCCTAACTCTATATCCGAGTTTCGACTACTAATCCGCACATTAAGAATGTCGAAATCATAAAAGGGACAGAGCGAGATAACATATGGATGGATATATATATATATATATATATAATTCGATGAGTGCGAGCAACTAGGAAGCTGCAGATTGCCTCCAAAGCCACCTCAAGGGCACGGAACTCAAAGGGAGATTCTGCATAATTAGATGTGTCAACAACAGAAGATAGAATAAGAATTCAAGCCTTCTACGAAGACAACTTAGTTAATTTTTCCTTTGAATGAACCCAAAAAAATAAAAAAATAGATGAAGAGATATTAAGCTAGATGAAGATCTCAGTAAAATAGAATAAGAGTTTAACTCTAATGTTATATATATATATATATATATATATATATATATATGTATATATATATATATATATATATATATATATATATATATATATAATTACTTTGGAGGGAAAATTTTAGAGTGAAGTAAGAAAAGATAATATGATAATAAGACAATATAAAATACAACTAAAATTAAATAAAAATATGTTTTATTTATTATTTTATTTTCCCTCCCTCACTTCCCCTCCAGGGAATAAAAATCAACAATTAAGGGTAAAAAGAGCGGAACGGTTCTCCCACCTTCACCCCCTCTATTTTATCCCAAACAAAGGAAAACATGGGTAATTAATCCCCTTCCCTTCCCTTAATCCCCTATCCAAACATAGGCTTAGTCACCCTAGAGGAGGAGGGTGAATAGGGTGATGGAAAATTTTTAAAAATTACAAATTGTTTTGCACAAAACGAGACTTAGAAAATAATTCCAAGTGTAGAATGAATTCAAAAAGTGCAATACACAGAGAAGTATGTAGACACTCTCCTAGGGCAGAAAACCACGGATAGTGAGCACTAAGTCAAATCCACTATTTTGAATCCACAAAATAAAAGGACTCGACTCTTCACGGAATTGCTCCCTTAGATAATTCAATTACAAGTTTTTCCAGCACTCGAAGTTCTCTTATCCGATCTAGTACTTCCTCACCGAGATAACCTTTACGGTTAGGGAAAACATAGCTGAGTTAACCCTTATAACTCACTCAAGGGACTTAGAAGAATGTAGAAAGAGTATAAGTGATTACAAGACTTTCTTTACAACTCGGAAAGTAAGAATTACAGAGTTGGAGTTGTAGGCTAAAGATTGAGTAAGTAAGCACTAAGTAAGTGTTAAGAAATTTGTTCGAGTAATCTCTAAATCTTGTGGAGTGGCTTCTATTTATGTACAAGAGGGCAAATTAGTCGTTGAGACTTGTTTTGGACTGCTGACTTCAACATCCGTTATAACAGCTAGTTTGAGTCACTCGGAAAAGGATCCGTTGAGATGTGAACGTTGTTGGTGGTCCTTGGCTCAAAAATTTGTCCATCCCTCTAGTTGTGATTGAAATCTAGGGTGGAAACAATGGTTGGACATAAAGTTGAAGTTTATCGGATTTGGAAACAAACAACCCCGACATGGTGGCTAAGCCATGTCCGGAAATGGCCGATTTCTATCTCGCTGGTGTGGAACGACTAGAAACCAGTTGCTTTTGCTTTTCAAAAATAGATTAGGCTTGTTTAATCAAACAAGAAAAGAAAATCAAAGTGGTACTCAAATTATAAAAGTACTTTGGTCCAAGATTAGGCAAAGATAATAATTAATTAAAAGTAATTAAGTACTTAGTTATCTTCAGTCTAAAAGAATGGAATTTTCTCGAGTATAATATTCATTTGGTTCAAATTCCATCTTGAGTCAATCCTTAAAATTATCAAGTTAGTAATAATAAAGAATCGGAATACATAAACTTGATCAAGTAAATAATTCTCAATAAATGCACTCGATTTAGAAAGTGGAATTAACGTAGTAATTCATTTTTACGTAGAACATTAACTCAGAGCTCGGAATAAAAGTGTTTGACAAATTATTTACTCATGACATTGTTTTGAGCGAGTGTCCGAGTGGGTGAAAAACACGGTTAAGAATATTATGCGTGATGAATTGTTTTTGAGTGAGTCGGAACATAATGAAAACTTAGATATGAGTTTCTTAAAAGTTTAGAATGACTTAGAATCAAAACTATAAAGAGATAGAGGGTTATACCTGAGTGTTCAATCTCCCCTTTTTTTATGAAAGACATTCCATACTTAAGATAAAAACTAATTGGTGGAGAGAGTTAAGTTTTCATTGGGAATTGATCGGAGCAAGAAAAATAATGATAAATATTTAATAGCTCAGCTCAAATCATATATAACTCGGAACATGCTTCTTGAAATAATTAGAGCATACTTGTTAAAAAAGATATATCGAGTAAGTATGAAGTCTACTTAGAAACGGATATGCTCATAAATAAGTAAGTTTCATTACTTGAAGAATTTGTACAAAGACTTTAATAGACTAAGAAACAAACACAAAAACAACTAAGGGAAACTCCCCTAAACCAAACACCTATATTTTCTAACTTTTCTCTCCTCTATGTATTTCAGCAAAAAATAGGGAGGAAACAACAACTAAGTACAACGAGATGTTGGACACACAAATTTTTTTTGAAACCAAGAGGGAAGAGCGAGTCGGCGAGAAGTGGAAGATCGAGTGTTGCGCCTACGCCTGTATACTTGAGTAGAAACAGACTAGCGAGGTGGCAACAATAGTGGTAGATCCGGTAGTGGGATGATCCTTCAAAGGTAGATCTTCCTCATCTTCTTCGTCTTCCTCAGCAAAAGCTGTTGCAGGCTGAGATTCCGAGGCATGGGCCTTAGATTGACCTACATCACCAGCCTCCTCCGAGGCACTCGAGTGTGAAAAGAAGAGATTGTGCTTTCTTTTCTTCCTCCTTCTTTCTTTCTTCCTCGGCTCCTCCTTTAGCCTCTTCTTATCATTTTTCTACTTCTTCTTCGAGTTTTCGACTCGGACTCGGAAGAACTGTGAAGGTTTGCTCGGGGAGAGTCCGAGTCACCCTAGAGGGGGCTGAATAGGATGAGGAGGAAATCTTGTGGAAATTCAAACTCTTTTGCCGGATAAAATACAGAATGCGGTTCGAGTCAAAACAGAGTCGAGAAAAGTAGAGACTCGGAAAGACCTGAATAGATAGAAATAGCAAGAAAAACAAACGCTTTAAGACAGATCCGAGTCTAAAATGAACTCGGAAAGTAAACACTTAGAGATTACGTGGAAACCCTCCTGGGGTAGAAAACCACGGACCGTGTCAATCCAGACATGAAGTCAAATCCATTATTTTGAGTCCACAAAATACCGTGAGCTGACCGAACTCTGAGTTGCTCCCTTAGACAACTCTTTACAAGTTTTCCTAGACTTAGAAATTCCCTTATCCGATCTAGTACTTCCTAGTTGAGATAACCCTTACAGCTAGAGACAACTTAAGCTGAGTTCACCCTTACGACTTAGTTAAGGGACCTTACAAAGAAAGTTAGAAAGAGTTTGTAATTGAGTACAAGACCTTACAACTCGAAGGTAATGAATTACGAGAATAGGAGTTGTAAGTAGAAGATTGAGAATGAATACAAAGACTTTGCACAAGTACGTATATTAACAATAAGTTCGGCAATCTTCAAGTCTTGTGAAGTAGCTTCTATTTATAGATGACCGAGGCAGAGTAGCCGTTATCTTCATCTGCTGACGAGAGTCCTCTGTGACTCGTTGATAGAAGCTTTACGAGTCACTCAGAAAGTATTCGTTGTAATGTGAACATTAGACAACGGTTTAACTCTCTTGGAAGTCCCAAAACTACTAGCGGTGTCTTGAGAGATAAGGTAAAAACCACCGTTAAGCTTGGTGTCTCGGTTTTCCAGATTTGGAAACAGACGGCTCGACAGTATCTTACGGGACTGGAGCGAGAGAAGGTGAAAAGCCATGTCTGCTTGGTGATTTGACGTTTTGAAATCGGTTACTTTTGTGATTTGAAAAGTGTATCCTCGTTTGAATAACCTACAAAAGTAAAGCAATTTTGGTTGTCAAAGTATGAAATACTTTGGTCCAAGATTAGACACGAGATAATAAAATAGTTATGATAATTAATCAACTAATTATCCGAGTCGGAAGAGAAGTGGAATTTTACGAGTCCAATAACTATATAACTCAAAATTCCATCGACTTAGTCTAAGCGATAGATCAAGATAAGTAAAGAATATCGAGTGAGATAACTTGATATAGACTAAGTATGAAACAGACTAGAAGTGCTGACTCTAATGAAATAGAGCTTATAATCGAAGCCAAATTCGAGTGAGAGAAGGTGAAACACTAGTCCACTCAATCTGCGATAAATTTGAGTGATCTTGGACTCGGAACAAAGAATCGGTTTTCTTAGTCACTTAAAGAAGCGCAATAAACACATGAAGTGCAAAGCTGTAGTACTTAGAGAAGATACCATTTCATTCAGAAAAGTTTCTAAAACACGAGAGAATGCCTTGTAATCAAAACTCTATAAATACGAGATGGTTATTCTCGATTCATGTAATGTAACTCGAAATGCGTTGAGCGGTGTACGAGTCTTCAATCTCCCCTTTTTGATGAAAGGCATTCCATGCTTAGACAGAAACTTTGTTAGTGAAAAGGATCGACTACGAATAGTTGCTCATAAAAGAAATTAAGTAAAGTATACTTAGTGTATCGAGCATAACGAAAGCGAGTCAGAGCATAAAGCAAAAATATGCTAAATAATGAAATAATGTTAACTTAGAAAGATTGTGAACACGAAGTTATAGAAGGGAAAGCATTACTTCATTGAACTTAACAAAATTACATAGATTGAGAGGAAAGCTCCCCTAAACTAGAAAATAAGTTTTCGACTCTATTTCTCCCCCTTGCCTTTCA
The DNA here is from genome assembly GCA_021018815.1 of Talinum fruticosum. Lineage (NCBI taxonomy): Eukaryota > Viridiplantae > Streptophyta > Magnoliopsida > Caryophyllales > Talinaceae > Talinum > Talinum fruticosum. The sequence continues at coordinate 3,364,314 of JAITYX010000010.1, read as the reverse complement.
GCAAAAACAACGGAAAAAAATACAAGGAAGATGTCCGGACAAAACAAAGGAGAGAAAATCTTTCGAAAGAGGAAGAATCGGCAAACTTTGGAATTGTGCCACGGTGCATGGCGCCTACGAGGGAGGGGGTTGTTGGTGTAGTAGCGGAGGGAGTAGAGGTGCGCCGTTGCTTGGTATGATCTTGATGATGTGCTTGAGCGCGGCGGATGGAGAACCGGTATGATCGTCGAGGGCTCGGCTACGAGTGGGCGACCGGAGTGAGTGGATCAAGAGGTTCTTCCCTTGGGAACTCCGGAGTAGCGAGGTCTTCGACCCACCCGGACTACCGTCCGAGCCGAGTACTTGCCACATGAGCTTGTGGAGCGGTCGACCCTCAGCAGTTCCCACTTGCTTCTTCTTTGTGTTCCACTCCTGGCCGGATGGAGCTGCCTCGGCCGCGAGCTCCTCGGCGTCTGCCGCTTACGCATCTGCAGCTTCTTCTTCTTCAGCCCGTTGTCCGAGGAGGTCGGAGCCGGGCTCGAAGACGCTTTAGACGCGTCCGAGTCACCATGGTCTGAGCCGCCTTGGACCTTCTCTCTCGAGGAGCTCGACCGGCTCATACGCTCCTGCACCGGTGCCCTCATCTCAAGAACTAGAGACTGCTTGCTCTCGGATTTGGGATTGACCGGTCTTTTGGTTGATGGTCGAGATGTTGGAGGATATGCTTGAAAGACCGGAGTGTGTCCTAGAAAGTAGAGGACACGGAGCTGATCTTGTCCATAAAAATGGGGGACAAGAGAGCAGAGAGAGATTTGGAGGCACCGGAGGTGGAAGCACCACCAGGTGGAGAGGGAAGAGAGAGAGGGGTTGATTTACGAGTCCGAGGCGGAGAGGGAGGCCTCGGTTCCGAGTTATGAACCCGGACACCGGGGTTAGTTTCCTGGTACCCGTACCCCTGCGAGTTCCTTTTGCCGACAACAACGGCATCCTCGGACTACGGCGTTTGGGTGCGAGGGAGAGGAACTTGGAATTGTTTGAAGACGAGGGTGAGAAGAGCACCAAAAGGAAGTGAGGTGGTCTTCTTTGATTGAAGTTGAGCTGGCACGGCGGCCATTTGCTCAATGATGAAGGGAAGAGGTCTACTTCATAGCCCTCAAGAATGTCAAAGAGAGCTTTGAGGTGCTTGGAGTTGGGGTTCTCCTTCTTTGGAATGCTTTGTGAGAAAAAGTTCTCATCGGCAGAAAGCACGAAGGCGAGCTTCGACTTCAAGCGAGTCACGAAAAGTTTTTCGGGACTCAAGAAACTCTTTGGCGAACTTGTCAAAGAAGTCGTCGGCGACTTCGAGTGAAGGGAATGGGGTTGCTTGTTCAAGAAGAGAGGAGACCTTGAACAAGCGGTGGAGGAGAGAGGTGTTGATGCGAATGGTGATGTTACGAACCCTGGAGGTTAGAACATTTTACGAGTGGGTAAGGTGAGTGTAGAACTCGAAACGAGTTCGGGATAGATAAACTCACTGAAGCACATGAAGTTATATGCTCCGGTGGTTTGAATGTGAGCCAACCAAGAAAATTTGGTTGTAGGAAAGAACTTGTCGTCCAGCGCAAGGTCTTTGGGTGACAATGGGTTTGGAGGGGTTGAGCTTTACGGCATTTTGGTGCGAGGCTTTTGGAGGAAGAAGAGATCCGGAAGTCGGGATGGTTTCCTCTTTTAGGCATTTTGAACGATGGAAGGAAAGATGAAACTTTTGAGTAGATAAGAGAAGGAGAGGTAGAAGAGAAGAACCGAAAAGATGTAGAAAAAGATGAGAGCGATCGAAACTTACGAGAGATGGCCTTTACGATGCTTGAAGAACTTCAAAGATCACTTGTTCACGTAGAAATCTTCCGCGAAAAGTTTCGTTTGAGAGAGATGGAATGTAGAGTACCGAGACGAAGATGAATAGATGTTATTTATAGAAAATAAGCGTGCCCGTCAACTATCTCGTTAAATATAACTCCGTTCGACTCGGCTTGTCCATCGGTCATCGAAGACCGGTGTGACGGTTCTCTTCAACGATTAAGATTTCAGCGGTTAGAGATCCACGGCTATCGGCTCGATCACGGCGCTCGAGAGAAAGAGAGAGAAAAGATTTTGAAAATATAATCCGAAGCTCTCCACTGATCTAGAGATAGCTTCGAGAAAATTTGAAGTCCAAGTTTCTCTACGTCCGAGTTTGACTCGGATACGTTTCGAGTGACTCGAAACACAAAATAACTATTAACCCGAGTATCACTGAATCAACTGAGCTAATCGTTATTAAAGGGAAAACACATAACACGGAATTATGCAATGAATAAGAATAGCACATAATTAAGCATTTAACATACCAAGCTCATTCCGAATAAAGCAAAGCTGATCTTCACCAAGAGGCTTAGTAAAAATATCGGCTAATTGAAGATTAGTAGGAATGAACTCAAGTTTAATATCACCTTTTACGAGTGATCACGTAAGAAGTAATATCGACGTCGATATGCTTTGTTTTCGAGTCGTTGGACGAGGATTCTTGGTGATGCTGATTGCACTTTGGTTGTCACACTTGATTGGAATTGAGTTGAGGAATAGTCCAAGATCCTTCAAGTGTTGCTTAATCCATAGAATACGAGCGCAACAAGCTCCAGCTGCAATATATTCAGCTTCAGCAGTTGATAGAGCTACTGAGTTCTACTTCTTTGAGTGCCAAGATATTATGGATTGACCCGAAATTGGCAAGCTCCGGATGTGCTCTTTCGATCAACTTTGTATCCTGCGTAGTCCGCGTCCGAGTATCCGGTAAGAGTCGGTTACGAGTCTCTGGAATACCATAGACCTAAATTACGAGTGCCTACAAGATATCCGAATATTCTTTTCACCGCAGATGAGATGTGATTCTTTTGGGTTAGCTTGAAATCTTGCGCATAAGCAAACACTGAACATTATATACGGCTCTGCTGGAAGTAAGATATAACAAAGATCCAATCATACCTCGATAATGTTTCGATCTATTGCTTTACCTTTCTCGTTTGAGTCAAGCTTTATACTGCTTTGCTCATGCGAGTAGATGCATGTTTTGCATCTTGGAGTTTGTATTTCTTCGAGTAGTTCCTTGGTGTACTTTGATTGATGGACATAGATTCCATCTTTATCTTGTTTGATTTGTAACCCAAGGAAGAAGTTGAGTTCTCCCATCATACTCATTTAGAACTCTTGACTCATCAACCCGAGAAAATTCTCGGCACGAAATTCATTAGTAGCACCGAAGATAATATCATCAACATAGATTTGAACAATAAGGAAATCTTTCCCCTTAGTTTTTATGAAGAGAGTTTTGTCGATCGACCTCTTTTAAAATCATTTAGAACCAAGAAGCTACTCGAGTCTTTCATACCAGGCTCGAGGTGCTTGTTTAAGACCATAGAGAGCCTTTTGAAGTTTGAAAACATGATTTGGAAATTCGAGTTTTCAAAACCAGGAGGTCTGTTCGACATAGACTTCTTCTTCAATAAAACCATTGAGAAATGCACACTTAACATCCATCTGATATAATTTAATATGCATGCTTGGATGCAAATGCCAACTGATATTCGATAGCTTCAATTCGGCTACGAGTGCAAAGGTTTCCCCACAATCAATTCCTTCTTCTTGATTGTAACCTTGAGCCACAAGTCTAGCGTTGTTTCGACTACCACTCCACCCTCATCTAGTTTGTTCTTGAAAACCCATTTGGTTCCTATAAGCTGGGTGGTCGGAAGGTCGGTTGGTCGGAGTCCGAGACTTGGTTTCTCTCGAATTGATTGAGTTCCTATTGCAAGGCCTCTACCCATTCAGGTTCATTAAGGGCCTCTAGTGCATTTTGGGTTCATTTAATGAAATGAATGCAGTGAATGCACATAGATTATGTAGAGAGGAACGAGTTCTTACCCCACTTGTTGATATCCGAAATTATGTTTTCTTGGGGATGATTGGAAGTAAATTTGAATGCTTTACCAGTTCTCTAATTCACGAGATTTGTGGGCTGAGCCGCTTGATCTTCGAAGCTCTGTTACGAGTGACCCTCTTCATTCCGAGCGGGTTGAGTCCGAGTCTTTGTAGGCTCGACTTCGTCATCATCTCTACTGAGCTTCGGTTACGAGTATGACGACTCACTTAGCTTCTCCTGTTCAAGCTCATCAAACACTACGTGGATGCTTTCTTCCACATTGTTAGTTTGCTTATTGAAAATGCGATAAGCTTTGTCTGTGAAAGGAGTACCCTAGAAAAATACCTTCGTCGACCAAGCATCAAACTTGGTCGAGTGATCCTTACCGTTGTTGTGAACGAAGCATTTACATCCGAATGGTTTGAAATAGGAAATATTTGGCTTCTTCCCTTTGTAGAGCTCATAAGGTGTTTTCTTTAGAATGGGTCCGATGAGGCATCTATTCGAGTGTAGTTAGGCTGTGTTGATTGCCTCGCCCGAAAATAGTAAGGCAAGTTGTGCTCAATCATCATCGTCCTTGCTATTTCTTCAAGGGTTCTGTTCTTTCTCTCTACTACTCTATTCTGTTGAGGAGTTCTGGGTGCTGAGAAGTTGTGAGAGATTCCATTTTTGTCACAAAACTCGAGAATTGCGAGTAGTCGAATTCCCTTCCATGGTCGGTTCGAATCCTCCGGATGCGAGTCCGAGACTCAACTTGAATTTTTCTGCAGAGCTTGCTTGAACTCCTTGAAAGATTCATTCTTATCCTTAAGAAAACGTACCCAGGTAAATCATGAATAATCATCAATAATAACAAATATGTAGGATTTACCTCAGAGGCTCTTCACGAGGATTTTACCACATAAGTCCATATGCAATAACTCAAGAACTTTGGATGTGGAAGCTGTCTTGAGAGATTTGAATGAAGATCTGACTTGTTTCCCTTTGGTGCATGCTTCACATACTTTATCTTTCTCAAAAACACGATTAGGTAAGCCCCTAACCGAGACCATGAGATGCCGGTTTTTGATAGTATGCATGCTCATATGGCCTAATCTACGATGCCAAGACCATGAATCATCACGAAGAGATGCTTTTAAGCACGACATATTCGACTAGGATCGAGAAGAGGAATGATATAGGTGTTACCTGATCTCTTACCGAAAGCTTGATCTCTTTGGTAGTGACATCGAAATGTAGCGGTTGAGTGCGAGTGAATCTTACCTCTTGACCTTTATCACATAGTTCGGAGATGCTTGAGCAGATTATACTTTAAACCTTTGGCAAGGTAGACTGGACTGACCAGATTGCTTCCTTTTCCAATTTTTCCTATCCCAACTATCTTGCCTTTGCTATCATATCCAAATGTGACTTTTCCTCCTTTATGTTTTTCCAACTCGGAAAAGAGTCCTGCATCTCCGACATGTGGCGGGAACATCCACTTGTCAAGGTACCAATGTCCTTTTGCTCTCTTCGAGTGACCTGCAAAACAGAGAGAATCTAACTCTTCTCACTTCCTCTAACGAACCCGAGTAACATTTTCTTACTGTGGTCCTTTTACGAGGAAGAAGGTTTTTCGGAACCCAGATTTGAATGACTTTGGGTTTTGTCGATTATGAGTCTTCCTTGCAGCGAACTAAGTCTGTGTCTCTTTTTGAAAACCTTTCCTTTTGAAACGGGAGAAAATGGTTTCTTTTTGTAAACGAGTTATGGGCTTAGTCCTCCCTTCATTTTTGTGAATGGGACCATGCTCGGCTTTCTCGAACTTCACGATTACGGAATCTTTTTAAACAGATTCGAGTAGGAATTGGATTCCTCCTCTTTGTTGAAACCAAGACCTTCTTTTGTGAAGGAGACACATTGTGATCCTAAGAGCATGTCAAGGTTTTTCTGTCCTTGAGTAAACTTTAAAACCGGATCTTGAGACTCAATGAGCTTACGCTTAAGTTGCTCATTTTCTTTCTGAGTAACTCAGACTTAGTCTCATTAGATTGAGCACTAGTCTTGAGTTCTCCGAGTGTAAGTCTCGGTTTTCAATTCGTTTTTCAAAGAAGTGCTCTCGGAAGAAATTGACTCAAGTTGTTCTTTGAAATGGGAAGAGTAAGAATTGGACTTTTCTTCCAAAGTAAAAATGTATTTAGCTAAATCAACTTTGGAGAATTTGAGGAAATAGTCAATTACCTCTTGAGGATTAGTTTCCTCATTGTCGCAGTCCGAGTCGACTCTCTTTCGGCTTCCGAGTCGGACATTGCCATTAAACACTTCGAGTCGTCCGAGTCCTCGTCATCTTCGATGAGTCATCATCGCTCCATGTTGCAATCATGGCCTTCTTCTTCTTTCTGTCCCTTTTCCTCTTCGGACGAGTCCTTGACTATGTGGTCTTTGCTTTGCCACACTCGAAACACCAGAATTCTTAGATAAAGATAACTTTGAGGGAGAAGAATACTTACCTTTTACTGTCTCTTTTATCTTTCTTGTAGAATTCTTCCTTTAGCCTTTTGTCCCATCTTTTGTGCTTCATTATTCTCTTGAAGCCTCTTGCAATGAGTGCCATGGGATCTTCTTCGAGTCGGATGAGCTCGAGATTTGCTTCTTTAGATTACGAGGCTTTCGGTGCTATGTTCTTTTTGGAGCGCCCTCGGCATCCTCTTCTTCTAGATGGGTTTCGTGTGTTAGAAGCTTTCCGATGAGCTCGTCGGCTTTAAGAGTGAGAGGTTACGAGCCTCCTCTATGGCGAGTCACCTTCGGACCCCATCTTCTTTTGGGCGAACTTCGAGTATCTTTTTGCACATTTCCTCGTGTGTGATTTTCTTACCCAGAGACTTGAGATTGTTGGTAATCTCGATAAACCGGATGAACATCCGAGTGATATTTTCTTCGACTCCATCTTGAATAGCTCGTATTTGTGAAGATATTCACTAATCTTCGCTTGTCGACCTGGCTTGTGCCTTCATAAGTGTTGACCAGTGTATCCCACACTTCTTTTGCTGTGTCACGAGCGGACACCCGATTGTATTCCTCCGAGCGATGGCACACATCAGAATGTTCATTGCCTTGAAGTTCTTCTCGAACTTCTCTGCTTCGCTCGGAGTGAATTCGGCCTTTGTCATGGGAATGATTACGAATTCCTCTGTCTTCATTGGAATGTAGTTTCCTTGTCGTATGATTTCCCATACATCTTCATCATGATCCATGAGGAAGCATTCCATAAGCTTCTTCCGAGTGCTCAAAGTTTGATCCTTTGAATTTTGGTGGCCTATTGGAAGATCTTCCTTCATCGAACTCTCCAGGTGTTACGAGCCATTTGATCTTTAGACCTTTGGATAGTTAGATCCTTTACGAAAGGCTAGGCTACGATACCAATTGAAGGTTTGCTCGGGGAGAGTACGAGTCACCCTAGAGGGGGTGAATAGGGTGAGGAGGAAATCTTATGGAAATTCAAACTCTTTTCCAGGTAAAATATAGAATGCGGTTCGAGTCAAAGCGAGTCGGAAAAGTAGAGACTCGAAAAGATCGAATAGATAGAAATGGCAAGAAAAACAAATGCTTTAAGACGAGTCCGAGTCTAAAATGAACTCGGAAAGTAAACACTTAGAGATTACGTGGAAACCCTCCTGGGGTAGAAAACCACGGACCGTGTCAATCCGGACACGAAGTCAAATCCATTATTTTGAGTCCACAAAATACCGTGAAGCGACCGAACCTGAGTTGCTCCCTTAGACAACTCTTTACAAGTTTTCCTAGACTCAGAAATTCCCTTATCTAATCTAGTACTTCCTAGCTGAGATAACCCTTACAGCTAGAAACAACTTAAGCTGAGTTCACCCTTACGGCTTAGTCAAGGGACCTTACAAAGAAAGTAAGAAAGAGTTTGTAATTGAGTACAAGACCTTACAACTCGGAAGGTAATGAATTGCGAGAATAGGAGTTGTAAGTAGAAGATTGAGAATGAATACAAAGACTTTGCACAAGTACGTATATTAACAATAAGTTCGGCAATCTTCAAGTCTTGTGAAGTAGCTTCTATTTATAGATGACCGAGGCGAGTAGCCGTTATCTTCATCTGTCGGCTGAGAGTCCTCTGTGACCGTTGATAGAAGCTTTACGAGTCACTCGAAACTATCCGTTGTAATGTGAACATTGGACAACGGTTTAACTCTCTTGGAAGTCCCAAAACTACTAGCGGTGTCTTGAGAGATAAGGTAAAAACCACCGTTAAGCTTGGTGTCTCGGTTTTCCAGATTTGGAAACAGACGGCTACGACACTATCTTACGGGACTGGAGCGAGAGAAGGTGAAAAGCCATGTCTGCTTGGTGATTTGACGTTTTGAAGCCGGTTACTTTTGTGATTTGAAAAGTGTATCCTCGTTTGAATAACCTACAAAAGTAAAACAATTTTGGTTCTCAAAGTATGAAATACTTTGGTCCAAGATTAGACACGAGATAATAAAATAATTATGATAATTAATCAACTAATTATCCGAGTCGGAAGAGAAGTGGAATTTTACGAGTCCAATAATTCTATAACTCAAAATTCCATCGACTTAGTCTAAGCGATAGATCAAGATAAGTAAAGAATATCGAGTGATATAACTTGATATAGACTAAGTATGAAACAGACTAGAGGTGCTGACTCTAATGAAATAGAGCTTATAATCGAAGCCAAATTCGAGTGAGAGAAGGTGAAACACTAGTCCACTCAATCTGCGATAAATTTGTGTGATCGTTGGACTCGGAACAAAGAATCGGTTTTCGAGTCACTTAAAGAAGCGCAATAAACACATGAAGTGCAAGTCTGTAGTACTTAGAGAAGATACCATTTCATTAAGAAAAGTTTTTAAAACACGAGAGAATGCCTTGGAATCAAAACTCTATAAATACGAGATGGTTATTCTCGATTCATGTAATGTAACTCGAAATGCGTTGAGCGAGTGTCCGAGTCTTCAAACTGGACGACTTTGAAGATTGTGCTTCTTCGATTTTGAGTCCTCTACCGCCTTCGACCTTCTCTCCTGGAGGTGGCAGATCTTATCATGTTGTTGCTTGATAACCTCATTCAGCTCGGTGATCAAGGTCCGACTCTGCTGAATCTGAGTCCGAGCTCGACTTTACATCTCGGTCAAAATAGGTATGAAAGTCCGGAAGGCTCCTAGAGTTGTTTGCAACTCTTTAGCCGAAGAGACAAGTTGGTTGGCTATCTTCTCAAGAAGTTCTACATAAGGGGTAGGCAGAGAAGTGGATTGTCCGAGTAGTGAGAAGTGGTACCTTAGAACCAGTCCGAGTCCGAGGTGGATGAAGACTCGGACAACGTTCAACGCATTTCGAGTTATATAAAAGGAATCAGGTATAACAATTTCTTACTTATAGAGTTTTGATTCCAAGGCATTCTCTCGTATCTTAGAATCTTTTCCGAGTGATATGGTTTCTTCTCTAAGTGATATAGCTTTTGAAAAGTGTATCCTCGTTTTAATCACCTACAAAAGTAAAGCAATTTTGGTTCTCAAAGTATGAAATACTTTGGTCCAAGATTAGACACGAGATAATAAAATAATTATGATAATTAATCAACTAATTATCCGAGTCGGAAGAGAAGTGGAATTTTACGAGTCCAATAATTCTATAACTCAAAATTCCATCCGACTTAGTCTAAGCGATAGATCAAGATAAGTAAAGAATATCGAGTGAGATAACTTGATATAGACTAAGTATGAAACAGACTAGAGTACCGACTCTAATGAAATAGAGCTTATAATCGAAGCCAAATTCCGAGTGAGAGAAGGTGAAACACTAGTCCACTCAATCTGCGATAAATTTGTGTGATGCTTGGACTCGGAACAAAGAATCGGTTTTCGAGTCACTTAAAGAAGCGCAATAAACACATGAAGTGCAAGTCTGTAGTACTTAGAGAAGATACCATTTCATTAAGAAAAGTTTTTAAAACACGAGAGAATGCCTTGGAATCAAAACTCTATAAATACGAGATGGTTATTCCCGATTCATGTAATGTAACTCGAAATGCGTTGAGCAGATGTCCGAGTCTTCAAAGCTGGACGACTTTGAAGATTGTGCTTCTTCGATTTTGAGTCCTCTACTGCCTTCGACCTTCTCTCCTGGAGGTGGCAGATCTTATCATGTTGTTGCTTGATAACCTCATTCAGCTCAGTGATCAAGGTCCGACTCTGCTGAATCCGAGTCCGAGCTCGACTTTACATCTCGGTCAAAATAGGTATGAAAGTCTGGAAGGCTCCTAGAGTTGTTTGCAACTCTTTAGCCGAAGAGACAAGTTGGTTGGCTATCTTCTCAAGAAGTTCTACATAAGGGGTAGGCAGAGAAGTGGATTGTCCGAGTAGTGAGAAGTGGTACCTTAGAACCGATCCGAGTCCGAGGTGGATGAAGACTCGGACAACGTTCAACGCATTTCCGAGTTATATAAAAGGAATCAGGTATAACAATTTCTTACTTATAGAGTTTTGATTCCAAGGCATTCTCTCGTATCTTAGAATCTTTTCGAGTGATATGGTTTCTTCTCTAAGTGATATAGCTTTTGAAAAGTGTATCCTCGTTTTAATCACCTACAAAAGTAAAGCAATTTTGGTTCTCAAAGTATGAAATACTTTGGTCCAAGATTAGACACGAGATAATAAAATAATTATGATAATTAATCAACTAATTATCCGAGTCGAAGAGAAGTGGAATTTTCCGAGTCCAATAATTCTATAACTCAAAATTCCATCCGACTTAGTCTAAGCGATAGATCAAGATAAGTAAAGAATATCGAGTGAGATAACTTGATATAGACTAAGTATGAAACAGACTAGAGGTACCGACTCTAATGAAATAGAGCTTATAATCGAAGCCAAATTCTGAGTGAGAGAAGGTGAAACACTAGTCCACTCAATCTGCGATAAATTTGTGTGATGCTTGGACTCGGAACAAAGAATCGGTTTTCGAGTCACTTAAAGAAGCGCAATAAACACATGAAGTGCAAGTCTGTAGTACTTAGAGAAGATACCATTTCATTAAGAAAAGTTTTTAAAACACAGAGAATGCCTTGGAATCAAAACTCTATAAATACGAGATGGTTATTCCTGATTCATGTAATGTAACTCGAAATGCGTTGAGCAGGTGTCCGAGTCTTCAAACCTGGACGACTTTGAAGATTGTGCTTCTTCGATTTTGAGTCCTCTACCGCCTTCGACCTTCTCTCCTGGAGGTGGCAGATCTTATCATGTTGTTGCTTGATAACCTCATTCAGCTCGGTGATCAAGGTCCGACTCTGCTGAATCCGAGTCCGAGCTCGACTTTACATCTCGGTCAAAATAGGTATGAAAGTCCGGAAGGCTCCTAGAGTTGTTTGCAACTCTTTAGCCGAAGAGACAAGTTGGTTGGCTATCTTCTCAAGAAGTTCTACATAAGGGGTAGGCAGAGAAGTGGATTGTCCAAGTAGTGAGAAGTGGTACCTTAGAACCAGTCCGAGTCCGAGGTGGATGAAGACTCGGACAACGTTCAACGCATTTCCGAGTTATATAAAAGGAATCGGGTATAACAATTTCTTACTTATAGAGTTTTGATTCCAAGGCATTCTCTCGTATCTTAGAATCTTTTACGAGTGATATGGTATCTTCTCTAAGTGATATAGCTTTTACTTCGTGTATTTCTTGCTTATCCTTGAGTGACTCGGAAAATTGATATGCTTATCCGTAATATCCGGGATTTTAAAGAAAGCAGTTGAAAAGCATAAAATTATTGAGTATTTTTCCCCGCAACTAGGGGGAGTTGAGTGGCTGATTTTATTTACAGCCGGATATATTACGTTAGAATTCCTTTGGAGGTCGTGGCGAATAAATAAAATCAAGGAAATTGTCTTCTTTTTATATCTAAGCTGAACTCGTTGGGTGATTAAGAATTGTCGTGGCCGGCATATTAAAATAAGTTAGGACGCTGAGTAGTGTAAGAGGACGGAAGGGAGGAGATGTGGACTTGTCGTATATGGGCCGGTGGTTATTTTCACTGAATTATGAAGAGATAATTAAGCCATTTGGGGGCCCAATTAGGAGCATTAACCGCCAATTAAGCGGTGGAGAGAGAGAGAAGCGAGAACGAAGGAGGGGGTCGGGGAAAGCGAGAGGAAGAAGAAGCGAGCAAGGGAGAGAGAGAGAACCACCGAACGGAAGAGAGAGAGGAGGGGGCAAGTGCGCGCGGCGAAGGAGACCGCGAGGACGGGCGACCACCGCGGGACCGAAGGCGACGGTCGGCGACGCGAGCGGACGCGGGCGAAGGAGAGCACCGAAGGGGAAAGAGAGAGAGAAGGCGTGCGGGAACCAAAGCGAGGCCGGAGGCCGCGAGCGGAGTAACGAACGCGAGCGGGCAGCTGGCGAAGCGAGCGAGGAAGAAAGCGAGAGGTTGGGACAGAGCAAGCGGCGGAGCGAGGGCGAGCAGCGCGAGAAAGTGCGGGAGGCCGGGGACCGGGACGCGTGACGGCGACAGCGACAAGGGAGGCGAGCCGGCGGTAAGCACGCGTGGGGGTCGGACCGAGAGGTGGCGAAGCGAGTGGGCTAGAGGCGGGGAAGCGAGGAACCGAAAGAAGGAACCGAACCAGGGAGCTCGAACCTCGAGCAAATCACAAACCTTCAATCCCCGAATCGAAGTGGGTAGTCTTATACTCTAAACTATTAGTAATTTCGAAACCTAAATGGATTTGTTGTGAATGTTGAATGTGTTATGTGAATATTGAATTGTTGTGAACGTTGAGTATCCGTATTACTGAAACGGACCCATTCGTTGTTTGAGATTGAAATAAGAGCTTAGAATGTATTTAAGAAATTGAGAGGGCTGAATCGTGAAATGAAGGGAGTTACTTGGGTTTAATAGTAGAGTTAAATCGAGAACTTCTAAAGAGCTTTAATAATCACTTAAGGTTGAATTGGGTGTGCTTGATTCGAAGAGGTTAGATTATATAGGTCAAATGAGTAGTATTGAGGTTCGATTAGTCTGTTGAGGATGAAGAGTTGGGACGTGGATAAGAATTATGAGTTAATTAAGTTTTAGAGATTCTTGAAGCTGCGGTATTAAGAGCTAATTATGAACATTGCGAAATGGTAGGTCGAAGTATAAAGAGGAGTATGAATTCGTATGGAGTAATGCGCAATTGGGACAAGTAAGTGAGAATGGGTAATTGTGAGCTTGATTATGTTTGAAGTATATTAATTCCTTGAGGTTGAACTAAGCGTGAAAATAAGCAAAGGTAACGGAAACCGAATAAGGACAAGTGATTGAGAGCTACATGCCCAAGGACGGACGAACAAGAGTTAAGTAATGAGTTTAGAACATATCTCGGTCTTTGGGATGAAATCAAATTTGAAGTTAAGCACAGCGACGGGGACTTAAGCAATAAAGTGAGAGCAAGAGTCGTGTGACTAAATACGGGCAAAAGGAAGTCGAATTATAAAGTAGAAGCGTAAATGAGTAAGTGAGGCAAAAGGCAATGAATTGTGATGAACTTGAAATGTAATTTAAGTGATACGCACTTGTGATTATTGTGGCTCGGAAAATGGGGAGAATCATACTAAACTCATGAATTGAGAAAAGCTTAGTTGGGAAAAGAGTTGAGAATGATTGCTTGTATTGAAGGGTGATTACTCGTGCTATGTGATTGCTTTACGTGATACTCAAAAGTAGTTTCGAAAGGAGTTTTGTATTTTACGTGAAATGATTCTTGAATGCAATTTCTTGTGGACTGCCTTTCGAACGTGAATGTGTTTTAAAGAAGCAAAGTTGATTTGAGAAAGTGAATTTATAAGGGTGACACGTGGTGTCATGCCTTCCTTGATACTAAATCGATTGAGAAAGTCTGTAAAGTGAATGTGATGAATGAGAATGTGCAAATTGTTTTGAATCGACCGGCTACGGATCGTTTAGCATACCGAAGGGTTCGAACCGGGAACGCCCAGCTAGAGACTTCGAGGGAAGGGTTCTAATAGGGGTCTTGGAGAGACAGGATGCCCGCTCCGAGACTTCCTAGAAGAATGGTCCCGGGAGCCTTTTGTCGGGGTCGCGCCCGAATTAAAGAAGTGCTAGTTCGAGTCCTCGAAGGCTCGGAATGTTGATTCAACCCCAAAAGAAGTGTTCTTGAATGTGATTATGTGTTTTTAAGTGATTGAAGAGTCTTGATCTTTTTCATTGCAAGAGATTTCCGTGAAAAGTATATAGATTTCTATTACACTATTATGTTTTCGCAGATTTCTTTATTATAAGTATTATGTGTAAAGAATTTCCAATTTAAGGGTATAGGACTCCGGTGAGCCCGTGGATTATTGCTCACCCCTACAAATTACCCCGTCCCCACCCAGTGTTGCAGGTACACTTTCGAAGCATAATCTACACCTAGCATGCCTCGGGCTCCTACCGATTATTGGTGATTGAAGCGACCAAGTGGCTGCCACTGCATTGTTTGTTTCTAAATGTTGTATTTGTAATTTAGTGCATATAGTTGTACCAAATGTATAGTAACCAATAGATTGTTTTAAGTTAGATTGTTTTAAGTTTTACCGCATGATTGGTTGAACTCCGGCGTGTGGCCGTTGAGTTGTATACTCCGAGCGTGTGGCTCGTCGAGTTTATTATGCTTTTTATGCGGGATTTTAAGGCTTTAAGCCTTTGGGTTAGTCCAGGTTACAAACGGAACTCGCAGAAATTTTCGAGAGAATCTCGGATTCTTTTGGGAATACCACCAGTATTACTTTTAGTTGAGATTAGATAGCCAAACCAACACCAGAAAGAGCCTTGGGAGTTCCCTTAAGGAACTTTGGCGATGTAATACTCCCGGGGGTGTTTTAGGGTGTTACATTATCTCACTCGGTTACGAGTCTCTCATCACTCAGATTTATTGCATGTTGAATAGACTAGTATTTCGTCTTTTCTCACTCGGATCTAACTTCGATTATAAGCTCTATTCTGTTATAGTCGGTACTTGTAGTCTGTTTCATGCTTAGTCTATATCAAGTTATTTCACTCGATATTCTTTACTTAACTTGATTCTTCGCTTAGACTAAGTCGGATGGAATTCCGAGTATTATGGATATTAGACTCGGAAAATTCCATTACTGTTTCGACTCGGATAATTAGTTGTTTAATTATCATAATTATTTTATTATCTCGTGTCTAATCTTGGACCAAAGTATTTTATACTTTGAGAACCAAAATTGATTTACTTTTGTAGGTTATTCAAACGAGGATACACTTTTCAAAGTACAAAAGTAACCGGCTTCAAAATGTCAAATCACCAGCGAGACATGGCTTTTCAGCTTCTCTGCTCCGGTTCCAGAAGATTGTGTCGGGGCTTTCGTTTCCAAATCTGGAAAAGCTGGAACGCTAAGCTTAAAGGTGGTTTTCACCTTATCTTTCAAGACACCGCCAGTGGTTTTGGGACTTCCAAGAGAGTTTAAACCGTTGTCCAACGTTCACATTACAACGGATACTTTCCGAGTGACTCGTAAAGCTTCTATCAATGGTCACAAAGAATTCTCGGTCGCAGATGAAGACAACAGTTGCTTTGCACGGTCATCTATAAATAGAAGCCACCTCACAAGACTTGAAGATTGCTGAACTTATTGTTAATACACGTACTTGAGCAAAGTCATTGTACTTATTCTCAATCTTCTACTTACAACTCCTATTCTGTAATTCATTACTTTCGAGTTGTAAGGTCTTGTACTTAGTTACAAACACTTTCTTACTTTCTCTGTAAGGTCCCTTGACTAAGTCTGTAAAGGTTAACTCGAGCTTAGTTGTCCCTAACTCGTAAGGGTTATCTCAGCTAGGAAGTACTAGATCGGATAAGGGAATTTCGAGTCTAGGAAAACTTGTAAAGAGTTGTCTAAGGGAGCAACTCGAGTTCGGTCGAGTTCATGGTATTTTGTGGACTCAAAATAGTGGATTTGACTTTATGCTTGGATTAGCACGGTCCGTGGTTTTCTCGCCCCAGGAGGGTTTCCACGTAAATTGTAAGTGTTTACTTTCCGAGTTCATTCTAGACTCGGACAGTCTCAAAGCTTCGTTTATTTTGCCACTGTACTCTAAGCAGCATTTCCGAGTCCATACTTTTCGACTCGCTTTTGACTCGGAATTCACTTCGTATCTTATTTGGCAAAAGAGCTTGGATTTCAAAGAAAATCCTCCATCACCCTATTCACCCGCCTCTAGGGTGAATCGGACTCTCCCCGAGCAAACCTTCAATTGGTATCGAGCCTAGCCTTTCGAAAGGATCTAACCATCCAAAGGTCTAAAAATCAAATGGTTCGAACAACGGAGAGTTCGACGAAGACAGATCTTCCAGCAGACCACCAAAATTCAAAGGATCAAACTTCGGGCACTCGGAGGAAACTTATGGAATGTTTCCTCATGGATCATGATGAAGATGTATGGGAAATCATACAACAAGGAAACTAAATTCCAATAAAGACAGAGGAATTCGTAATCATTCCCAAGACAAAGGCCGAATTCACTCCGAGTGAAGTAGAGAAGTTCAGGAAGAACTTCAAGGCAATGAACATTCTGATGTGCGCCATTAGCTCGAAGAATATAACCGTGTGTCTGCCTCGTGACTCAGCAAAAGAAGTGTGGGACACACTCGGTCAACACTTACGAAGGCACTAGCCAGGTCGACAAGCGAAGATAAGCCGATATCTTCACAAATATGAGCTTTTCAAGATGGATCCGAAGAGAACATCACTCGGATGTTCATTTGATTTACTGAGATTACCAACAATCTCAAATCACTGGGTAAGAAGATTTCCCACGAGGAAATGTGCGGAAAGATACTCGAAGTCTACCCAAAAGAAGATGGGGTCCCAAGGTGACCGCCATAGAGGAAGCTCGGAACCTCTCACTCTTAAAGCCGGACGAGCTCATCGGAAAGCTTCTCACTCACGAAATCCATCTAGAAGAGGAGGATGCCGAGGGCAGTACCAAAAGGAACTTAGCATTGAAAGCCTCGTGAATCCAAAGAAGCAAATCTGAGCTCCTTTGACTCGGAAGGCGATCCCATGACACTCATTGCAAGAGGCTTCAAGAGAATGATGAAGCACAAAAGATGGGATAAAAGGCCAAAGGAAGAATTCTACAAGAAAGACAAGAGGGACAGAAAAGGTAAGTATTCTTCTCGTTCAAAGTTATCTTTATCTAAGAATTCTGGATGTTTTGAGTGTGGCAGCAAAGACCACATAGTCAAAGATTGTCCGAGAAGAAAAAGGGACAGAAAGAAGAAGAAGGCCATGATGGCAACATGGAGCGATGAGGACTCATCGGAAGATGACGAGGACTCGGACGACTCGAAGTGTCCGATGGCAATCTCGACTCGGAAGCCGAAAGAGAGTCGACTCAGACTTAGACAATGAGGAAACTAATCCTCAAGAGGTAATTGATTATTTCCTCAAGTTCTCCAAAGTCGATTTAGCTAAGTACATTTTCACTTTGGAAGAAAAGTCCAATTCGACTCTTCTCGATTCAAAGAAGAACTTAAGTTCATTTCTTCCGAGAGCATATCTTTGAAAAATGAATTGGATTGTTGGCGAATTTGTAATTTTGATGAGTTTGGCATTGAGGCGCTTGGTTGGGAACTTGACTTTTTAATTGTGAATATATGTCGTCATGAGAGGTTCCTGATTTGAAGTGTCTTTGTAATGTTTTAACGAAGTTTGTTAAGATAAAGAAGTGTCATGAGTTTCCTCACATGTATCCGAAGTTGGCTTTACTTTTACCGGTGCCCACCACACTCGTATTACTTACTTTACTTGTGACATTTTTTAAAAAATTATCCAATGATAATTTCATACTTCATTTTCAAAATATGAGAACTCTATTGAGGAGAATTATAATGTTAAGTGTGTAATTTTATTTATATGACTAGTTTCAAAATTTTCGACCTTAGGTGTTTTATTTCCAATCCCGTTGCTTTTTTGTTTTTTTTTTTTTTGGATCCGGGTATGCTAATAAGCTAAATAAGTTAGTGGTCAAATATGAACAGGTGATCTGCTTAATGCAAGTGTCCCCTACACATTAAAGTGATAAATACAAACATGCATATATACCGATATATGGAACTTGGATTTTTGTATTGGTTAAGCATATGTATATGATAAGTACAAATACAAAAATGGATAATGTAAAAAGTATAAATTTTGTATGAGAATAATCCATGTTCATTACGTACCTTGTAGAAAAAACTCAAGAAACTATAGCTAACATATAATAATAATAATAATAATAATAATAATAATAATAATAATAATAATAATAATAATCATAAAAAGTTCATTTACTTTTCTTTTTTAAAATATTTAAATGAAATATTTTTTTCTTTTTTACTTATAGAACCCACAAATAATAATATAATACACTTACAATACAATAAGATTTGCAAGCTAATCCACCTAGGACCTAAAACACATTTTGACTATTGAACTGAGATCTCTTCCGAAAACTTAAGCATAATAAAGGAATGTTTAAATTGAGCACTAATTAAGCATTTAAGGGTGTGTTTGGTTGGGGGAAAATATTTTCCTTGGAAATTATTTTCCATGGGAAATCATTTTCCACCCACATTTTCCTTTGTTTGGTAAAAATTATTTTCCTTTGTTTGGTAGGAAGGAATATACTTTATTTTCAAAGAAAATAAACTCTAACCCTAAACCCTAAATCCGATACCCTAACCCTAAACCCTAAACCCTAAACCTCATATCCTAATCCTAAACCCTAAACCCCATACCCTAACCCTAAACCCTAAACCCTAAACCCTAAAACAAAATAAAAAATGTGGTAAAGTTAACAAATCAACCGATATAAATTCTCCAAAAACATAGCGAAATAGAAGTAAAGGAAGAAAGAGAAGACAATGCAACCGATGTAAGTTCACCAAAAACATGTATATTTTTTTCGATTAAGTCATTCGCTGTATAAACCCAAAAGAATAATACAAGTTGAAGATAGTTAAACATTCTAACTGAACTAAAAAATAAAATCATCTTCTCTCTCATACCATACGTAAAACACTATCATAAGCATAAATCCATATGATTCCACTAACAATTCAAGAACCTCAATTTAACTTAACAAGCATTCAAAAGGCTAACACTAATTAGTTAACATAATCTAACAACTTCCTCATAAGTCATATCCAAACCAAATAATACTGAAACCTTAAGACATAAACATAACAAACTAAAAAGTCTCGAAAGGAAAAATACAATACTATCGAGGTTGTGTTGTTCTTCTTCATGAAGTTTTGTAGCCAAATTTTGCGAAGTTTCTCATTTTTTACAAGAAAGCCTCTACCTTGAATTTCATTTTCAATCAAATAATCGAATGCGAAGCCAAAAACTCATCTTCAAAACCTTCAGTCTTCATAACTTCTTCAAAGAGTACCTCAACATCGAGCTTGGATTTAGAGAATTTTTCAAGAGCCGTTGCAACTTGACCAAGTCGGGAAGAAATTACTTGTATATCCGGGTCAACCTCACGAGCTCTCTTTTGACTTTTTGTTGACCCCGATGGTACACCAATAGAAGAAACCGATGGATTGTCATTTGCTTTCACGGCTTCACTTTCATCATTACTCTTCTCTTCTAAATTGATCGCATTATCGCAAGACTCCACTTCAACATCATCAAATGATTTCGCAGAACTTCTTCTTGCTACATCCTTCCCAATGACGATTGCCATTTCATCGTACATCTCAATCTTTTTGTTCAAATACTTATCATGAGCAGGATTTGCCTAATCAGAAAAAATAACATAAAAAAACATCACAACTTGTTCTTTGTAACAATTACTCAAGTAACCAACCAAAATGCACGTTCGGTAACTTATATGGATATATGAATATATGCATGCATGAACCCCCTGTGCAACTTATATGGATAAAAAAACATCACAACTTGTTCTCTTCCACCTACTTGGATTTTGATACATGGCCTGGAAAGTGGGCATGTACTAGAGATATAGAGCACGTTCGGTTGGCATGCACCATGGTTTAAGAGACTACCAAATAATGCAATAATAACATGCCACCCATAAAATTTCAATGTCCTTGCTGCTACTACGACAGCTTACACTATCGTCCAATAAGATTTTTGCTACTATTTTGGAAAATTGCAGTACAACAAATCACCCGTAAATAGAACATACACATAGACAAAGTGACCAACTTCTAGCATTTCTTTGTCACCCCAACATATTCTATACGATAGAATTGCTCATCCATATCCAACAGAGAGCTAGCGATAGATAATCGTGTTTACTTAACTCGCTTACTTTGATACTCATTCACGTTAAGGTTAGTTTATTCAAGTTCGGTGTAGTTAAGGTTTTTATTTCAAGTTCATGCAATATCGACATGATTATTTTGCTCATCTATGCCAGTGAACTACGGAGTATGGCTTCATACATTTTACCATAGACTAATAAAGAGGAGAATTTCATAGATAACACTCAAACAAAGGGGAAGGGAATTTTACCATACCTCAATGTATGCATCATACACAGTAGGTGATGCTTGGATCATCTTAAGGTTTTCATCCCACCCAAAGCCAGAATCTTTATTTCGAAGCTTTGATATCACTCCCCATGTAGTTTTGACTGTCTTCGGATGATTTTTAACATGCTCAGCCAAGCATTTGACATTGTACTTCTTTGAAATGAACTCTGCTCGCTGCAACGAAAGGAGATAGACTTGAAAGTATTATTTGGTCGATTGCCCTTCTTCACTTCATTAGCCAAAAATTTCAATAACTCCTTTGACATTGCCTTTGGCCACCGAAATTGAGTTCTTTTCTCATCAACTTCCTTATTCTTCCCTTTGTCCATGCTACATAAATCAGTTTATCAAAATTCAACACAAGGCAAAGACTGAAAATAACACTTGAAAAAGAAAATCAAACTTACAAGTAAACATTATTATCATGAGAAACATTTCATCTTCGTTCTTGATAATTTTGCCACATTGCATTCGCTATAGCATCCCTTTTTATTTTCCAAACTTGGTTTTCTTCCCTCTCTTCTCTTTGTGAGAATTGAGATCTTTGTGTATAATTTGAAAATTCTTGATCAACTTCTCTCATAATATAGTCATTTGGATCAACACCCCTAAGAAAGTTGTGGAACACACAACATAGAAGAACGACATCCACTTGAGTTTTAAAATCCCAAAATGGCTCGCTTCTAGCACACGAAAGCGCTTTTCATGACACCAAATGCCCTTTCTATACTAATCCTCAAGGAAGAATGGCGTAGGTAAAACAACTCCTTGGCATTTGTTGGAAGTGAGTTCTCATCAAACTCTTTCGGGTGATATCGAACTTTCCTATAAGGTGGTACAAAAGCTTTCCGAAGAGCATAACCAGAATCTAGCGGAAAATATTTGCCTACAAGAGATCAAAAATTTCATTACTATCTAAACGGTATTACTTTAAGGGTGAAAAAACAAGTTATCAAGTGATACCTTCGGGGCATGTAAGCCTCTTGAAACCGCATCATTTAACACCCTCAAATCATGTGCTGATCCTTCCCACCCGACAAGTACATATGTGAACTTGAGATCATCGAAAGATATGGCGAGCAACACATTTTGGGACAACCCACCTTTTCTATTCCTATACATATCTTGATCTTCGACGGTATAGATGCACGCACATGAGTGCCGTCTAAAGCTCCTATACAATCCTCAAACCATGGATAAAACCTAGAGTTGTTTATAATTTTTAAAAGGGTAGAGGAGCTAGGAGGGTTAACAAACTCTGGATACAACTTAAGCACAACTTTAAGTACCTTGTGAAAATAGATGTGAACGGTCCAAGTAGAACGAAGAATCTTCCTCCTATTGCCCTAAATCTTACATTATGGCCTAATAGCGTTCGTTATGTTAGGCCAGCCCACAAACCTATTTTCTTTCGACCGGACCAAGCTTGGGTCGGGCTCCCAACCAGGAAACCCAAACTCGTACCAAAAACAAAACCCGCCAAAAATAAAACCCGCAAAAAATGAAAAGCTACTTGACTTGCATCGGTGTTCTTTATTTTTGGCAAAAAACATCGTTTCACTCTTTCACTCAGCGACCAAGTGAGGCATGGAGCACGAGATGTCCGTACGACACCATTTGTGACCGGCGCCGCGTTTTAGGCTCAACTTGCCGAAACACTACATTTTGTTCCCAGAGGTTATTTGAAGCACAGTAACCCCAGGAACTTCCATGTGACATCATTGCTTGATCATCCTCGGCCTTGTTGGCGCCCCACGGGTTTCCCGGTTCAAGAGGATATTATCCGATTTTTCCCTTTATCATCTCTCGGGACCTGGTCCAATCAATTTTCCGGTGGCTGATTGCATTGCTCTTAGGTTGTTTTGTGGCCTAACTTTCCTCTATAAATAGACGTACCTAACCCCTCGGTTTGGCAAAGGTCATTAACCTAGCTACATGCTCGCTGAAATTAGGCGTAGAGCTATTGAATGGTATATCGGTATTTTGATCTCTTGGCTCATTTTCAGCTAATCATTACTCCACCAAGCATCTCATCATTCTCCTACACTACTCTATTGCCACAAATTCCGAAAAAGCCTTCTTCGGTTTTCTTCATCCAACGTCACGCTTCCGGATCGGTTCATGATTTAAGATCAACGAGTGGGACAACCCGAGGGTGCACATTTCATTCTCAATCCCGACTACGGTTTGTTTAATTTATTTTTTTATCGCTTTTCCTATTGTAGACAAATATATAATTGTATTTAATTCCTCCCCGCCCATTGTAACTTTTAATTTTTCGCTTTCTTCTTCGCTTTCCTTTATTTGCTTTCTTTTACTTCTTTCCAATCTACTTTTTATCGCTTATCCCTACGTTTCGTACCTTCGCCCCGAACGCTATATTCTTGGTTCTAGGCCGATGGAGTCATTATCTAAACCTCTTTCAAGCTTAGTTTTTTTGTACTAAGACTAATTTTTTCAGAGATCCTATGGCCGGCGCCATCCAAGTAGCCGGGCTTGGCTTTGGTTGAAGCCGGTGTTGTCCGCTGTTTTGGCCCGAAAGGCTTGTAGTAGAATCTAAATCCTATTTTTTCTATTTTCTTAAATTATGAAATAATATCCCGAGACTTCTTTAAATTAGTTTCTAAAATAAATGATTTATAAAATTGCTAATCGGCCTTTTAAAATCATATTAAAAAATCGGTAATCCTAATAAGAGATACACCCCAATTTCCAAATGAACTTCAAAAATCATCTTTCAAAATAATTCAAAAATCAAAGAGACTTGACATTCATGGGGAAAATCGATCCCAATCCGATCCCAAGGTACGGGCGGTGGTTCCTACGAGTGGCAACTCTCACTGGGGATGTGTCACTTATTAAGAGGGTGAGACTTGAGTTGTGAGTTTTCTTAATGTGTTTCGCATTAGGCGGTTGCATTTAAGCAACCTCGAACATAGTTGCTTTTAATTTCGATCGTTAGGTTTTACCCTTAAGAACATATTTCGGTGCGGGTTCCAACTGCTAACTCGGACGGGCCCAACTAGGCTTGATTGTTAGGGAGACGATACCTCGTCCCTCATAGCACACTCTTTTGGTTTACCAAGAGGCACAGAGAATTTATGCTTTTCCTATCGTGCACCCCATGGAGGACTAAATTCTCATACTATGAGACACCATGTATTCTACCTAGATTTATCCTTCTTTTGACCATATATCCTTGGTTATTTAGGTGGTCCATTTCTCTTCATTTGCATGTTTGAATAAGTGTGGTTGCTTTTGTTATTTAACTTTTTTCTTGTAAGTCTTGAGCGGTTTAGCCAGGTCCATAAAATAATCATTGCATGGGTGTAAAAATAAATAAAATAATAAATTTTCTTGAGTTGGTCAAATGTGCATATTTTTAGACAAAGTCCAAATTTTCCCTCATTTTTGTAAGGTCGGTCCATTTTTTCATTTTGGCAAAATTTTAAATTCATCTCAAATAGGTGAGTCCATTTTTGCATTGGCCAAACTTTAAACTTATCTCAAATAGGTGAATTCTTTTTCGCATTTAGCTAAAAATAATTTCATCTCCAATATGTGAATCCATTTTGCATTAACCAAACTTTAAATTCATCTCAAATTAGGAGAGTCCATTTTGCGTTAGCCAAATTTTAAATTCATCTCAAATTAGGTAAGTCTATTTTTTCATTAGACAAATTTAAATTCATTTAAAAATAGGTTAGTCCATTTTTTGCATTAGCCAAATTTTAAATTAATCTTAAATAGGTGAGTCCATTTTTGCATTAGCCAAATTTTAAATTTATCTCAAATAAGTGAGTTCTTTTTTCGCATTTAGCTAAAAATAATTTCATCTCAAATACGTGAATCCATTTTGCATTAGCCAAACTTTAAATTCATCTCAAATTAGGAGAGTCAATTTTGCGTTAGCCAAATTTTAAATTCATCTCAAATTAGGTAAGTCCTTTTTTTCATTAGACAAATTTAAATTCATCTAAAAATAGGTTAGTCCATATTTTGCATTAGCCAAATTTTAAATTTATCTCAAATAGGTGAGTTGTTTTTTTGCATTTAGCTAAAAATAATTTCATCTCAAATACGTGAATCTATTTTGCATTAGCCAAACTTTAAGTTCATCTCAAATTGGGAGAGTCCATTTTGCGTTAGCCAAATTTTAAATTCATCTCAAATTAGGTAAGTCCATTTTTTCATTAGACAAATTTAAATTCATCTAAAAATAGGTTAGTCCATTTTTTGCATTAGCCAAATTTTAAATTCATCTTAAATAGGTGAGTCCATTTTTGCATTAGCCAAATTTTAAATTTATCTCAAATAGGTGAGTTCTTTTTTCACATTTAGCTAAAAATAATTTCATCTCAAATACATGAATCCATTTTGCATTAGCCAAACTTTAAATTTATCTCAAATTAGGAGAGTCCATTTTGCGTTAGCCAAATTTTAAATTCATCTCAAATTAGGTAAGTCCATTTTTTCATTAGACAAATTTAAATTCATCTAAAAATAGGTTCGTCCATTTTTTGCATTAGCCAAATTTTAAATTCATCTCAAATAGGTGAGTCCATTTTTGCATTAGCCAAATTTTAAATTTATCTTAAATAGGTGAGTTCTTTTTTCACATTTAGCTAAAAATAATTTCATCTCAAATACGTGAATCCATTTTGCATTAGCCAAACTTAAATTCATCTCAAATTAGGAGAGTCCATTTTGCTTTAGCCAAATTTTAAATTCATCTCAAATTAGGTAAGTCCATTTTTTCATTAGACAAATTTAAATTCATCTAAAAATAGGTTAGTCCATTTTGTGCATTAGCCAAATTTTAAATTCATCTTAAATAGGTGAGTCCATTTTTGCATTAGCCAAATTTTAAATTTATCTCAAATAGGTGAGTTCTTTTTTCACATTTAGCTAAAAATAATTTCATCTCAAATACGTGAATCCATTTTGCATTAGCCAAACCTTAAATTCATCTCAAATTAGGAGAGTCCATTTTGCGTTAGCCAAATTTTAAATTCATCTCAAATTAGATAAGTTCATTTTTTCATTAGACAAATTTAAATTCATCTAAAAATAGGTTAGTCCACTTTTTGCATTAGCCAAATTTTAAATTCATCTCAAATAGTTGAGTCCATTTTTGCATTAGCCAAATTTTAAATTTATCTCAAATAGGTGAGTTCTTTTTCGCATTTAGCTAAAAATAATTTCATCTCAAATATGTGAATCCATTTTGCATTAGCCAAACTTTAAATTCATCTCAAATTAGGAGAGTCCATTTTGCGTTAGCCAAATTTTAAATTCATCTCAAATTAGGTAAGTCCATTTTTTCATTAGACAAATTTAAATTCATCTAAAAATAGGTTAGTCCATTTTTGCATTAGCCAAATTTTAAATTCATCTTAAATAGGTGAGTCCATTTTGGCAGTAGCTAAATTTCTAATTCATCTCAAATTAGGTGAATCCATTTTTGCATTAGCCAAATTTTAAATACATCTCAAATAGGTGAATCCATTTTTACATTAGCCAAATTAAACTCATCTCAAATTAGGAGAGCCTTTTGTTTGCATTTAGCCAAATTAAATTCATCCCAATCTAGGTGATTTCATTTGTATCATTGAATTTCACTTTGTTCAATTGCATTCTTTATGTGCATCCAAAAGTAAAAAAAACATATCATTTTCTTTTCTCTTAGGATTAGTCGTTCCTCGTATCAAGCATTTAAGCCCCGTCTTCTCTAAAATTTTTATGAACAGATCTCGAGTACTTACTCTTTTGGGACGCAGGATAGGGAATCCTACTCAAATAGGGAATCCTACCACGAGCGGCTAGGAAATAAGAAGTCTACTTTAACACCGAGTGCGGGCGACAACGATACGTCCCACACCAGCATGTAACACACCAAGTACGTCCAACACCTTTCATTACTAAAGGAACCACTTTTAACGACAGGGCTTTAATGACGGTTAAAAGGACAAACCATTATGAAAAGTGGACTGGTGGCATTTTTGTAAATAATAGGCACTTTTTAACACATATGACGACGGTTCTAATGTAAGAACCATAGTCATAGGTTTTCTGAAACATTTAACGATAGTTCTGTTAGCAAACCGTCGTTAAATGTGACATACGACGACAGCTATGTCACGTAACCGTCATCATATGTCTTTCGGATCGGCTTAAAACGCGATCTCGCTATTTCCACGCTCACTTACAATACTCTCGGTCTTATCGGTTTATAGAGTTTTCTCTTCTCTATGAACCTCCTCATTAGACCTAGAATTCATTCCTCGCCGTCTGGTCGACTTGAGTTGGTAAGCCTCTTCTTACTCTCGCCGTCTATATCACTTCTTTCTTAATCTTTCATTTCTTTATACTTTCATCTCGTTTCTTTTAAGTGTATATCTCCTCAAACTCTCGTTGTCAAGCCTCTCCTCATCCTCGCCGCTGTCGGTTCTTAGGTATGAATCTATATCCTCTCTTATTTTTCGCTTTAAATTATTTAGGAAATTGTTTTATAGTTAAATGTTGAATGTATTTGCGATAATTATGTGAATATTAAGAATGTGGGTAGTGTTTGAGATTGTTGAAATGTTGAATATTAAAAATATAGGTAACATTTATTTGATTTATTAAGTTGGAAATTCGTGAAATGTTTGACATTTTTAGAAATGGGTTTAGGAGTTTAGGATTTATGTTAATTATAGCGAAATATGATAGGTAAGGATGGTAGATCAAAAGAGTGCATCCAAATTTGTTTAGGATTAGTTTTAGAGAAATAGAAAGATAATTTGGATATAGGGTCCTCCCCAAAACCTTCTCATAAAGATAAATTTGTATCCAAATTTGTTTATTTTGATGAGGTGATGTTGGGGGTGAACTCATTTATCCAATTATCGAAATTAGTATCCAAATATGGTTAGAGTTAGAGAAATAAAAATATTTATGGTTTAGGGTTTGAGGAAATATAAAAATTTGTGGTTATATATTTAAGGATATAAATGTGAAAATGTAATAATTTAGAAAGCTATTTGGATATAGGGATCTCCCCAAATACTTGTCATAAAGATAAATTTGTTATCAAATTTATTTATTTTGATGAGTTGAAGTTGGGGTGGACTAATTTCTCCAATTACCGAAATTTTCGGTTTCCTTTTTGTGTGCAAGTTTGTTGTATTATACATGATCGTAAATTAGAGGCCATGGTTTTCTTTGAAGTTTATGTAATTCATAAGATAACAATGGAATATGAATGAAATATTAAGGCCACCCCTTTAATTTCCTTTAACGACGCAAGATTTAACATGAACTAGAATTCTCTTGTTGTGATTAACAACGAGGTCGGTTTTACAAGAGAACACATGAAGTGTACTTTGCAACATAAGCCGATCCACAAATAAGGGTAGAAGATCGAGGAGTCAAATGGAAACAAAAGGTCATAAATAATGACTATTGTTTATGATCTTTTGTTTCTATTTGACTCTTTGATCCTTCTACCCTTATTTCGAATCAACCTATGTTACATGTACACCCCATATTTTGTCTTGTAAAACCGATCTCGTTGTTACTCATAACAAGAGAATTCCGGTTCCTGCTATATCTTGAGTTGTTAAAGGAAATTAAGGGGTGACCTCAACATTTCATTCATATTTTTAGTATTGTTTTATGAATTACGTAAACTTTAACAAAAAAAATCATGTCTAATTTATGATAAATGTATAATACATTAAAATTGGAAGAAAAAGAAAATTATATATATATATATATATATATATATATATATATATATATATATATATATATATATATATATATATATATATATATATATATATAGGGTTTAAGGATGAAAAGGGCGAAAATATATATGTGAAAATGTAAACAAAAATTGAAAATGTATTTGGATATAGGGATCTCCCTAAATACTTCTCATAAAGATAAATTTGTTAAAGTAATACATAAGGAGATAGAGATTGCTCGTGAGGACCAAGAACTATATTACTTTCTGTCTAAGAAGAAGTGGGGTTCTCCACCTCTACCCCTGCACGAACTCCAAGGAAGAAATACATAAGAGGAGCATCACTTTGGGGCAATGACTAAGGAGATAGAGATTGCTCGTGAGGACCAAGAATTGTATTTCTTTCTGCACTTTCTACGACATTTATGCTATTCTCCTGCACTTCGTTGTTCTCGGGTCATCTATTTTCCTAAAGTGATCATTTTGTAGTAGATTTAGCTATGTGAGCTCACTCTTGAAAGGTTCGTGGGAAAGATCATTGTGCTTTTATGTTGTCCACCTCTGTGTAGTCCTTTTTCAATACTTATGTAAAAAGAAGAGATTGCTAGTGAGATGTCCTGTTTGTGAATTCCTTTTCACGAAGAGAGAAGTGGTATTATGTTTTTATGAATATATTGTTTTTTGGGGTTTGTGCAAAGGTAGCGTAGACTACAAATATGATGTATTATGTTGTCCATGCTACTTCTACAACAACTCCAAACAAGCAATATAGTCATAAAAACTTACCACATCTCTCTTCATGGAAAAGGAATACACAAAAAGAAAATTCTTGTATTATTAGAAATTCTTGTATTTATGTTGAAAAATTGAGGTTGTTGGTTTGTTGTTGTGTAAGTTGTGATGTATTTTGTACAGGGTGATGAAAAATACCAAAAACTACTAAAGAAAATACTCGACCTATTATGACGATTCTTACATTACAACCGTTGTCATAAGCCCGAAACAATTTTGCTTTATGGGCGGGACCTATGACGATGATTTGTCGGATAGAACCGTCGTCATATGTAAATATATAGGCACATATGACGACGGTTATTACATGAGAACCATTATCATAGGTGATCTTTTACTATGATTGTTGAACCGTAGTTAAAAATGCTACATACAACGACGACCACATACAGGACGCTTGCTAACCGTCGTTAAATGTCATTTTTAATCGTAGTTAAAAGTGGTTCCTGTAGTAGTGTTTACTGGTAACACCAAACGTCGCCTACAATCAAAGCACATCTCTCCACAAAGAATGGTCAACAAGCTAGAGCAAACTCTCGTTATGACCTCGTTAAAAGAGTTTACTCGCCAAAATAGAAGATAAGATTGAGGGTTAGGATAAAAAGATTGAGTCTATATTTAAAACCCTTGATCTTATACTCAAGACACTCAACAAGATTGCTAATGAAGCAAGCAAGGATGTAGACGAAGCCAACCTTCAACCTAAACCTCAACGTCAACCCAAGCCTCAATTTGATTTAAGAATAGATCGAATAGAGAAGCTGCTGCATGAGTCTTCTATGTTTAATAACTACTATCCGGCCCAGGGATTCACCTTAATCCTTAAAGGGAGTTGCCTCCAAAATTCACTATGCCTAACATCAAATTCTACAAGACTGAAAACCCTCACCACCACGTAAGGAACTTTGTAGGGGTAATGACTTTAAAGAGTGTACCGAGAGGACACATACCATGTCATCTTCCAAGGGATGTTTGATAAAGACGTCATGAAATGGTACAATGTTGTTGTCCTACACAAGGTCAAAAACTGGCAAGATCTTTGTTGGGAGTTCTTACACCAATACTCCTACAATACTGATCTACCAGTCACTCTTTGGGACTTACAACCGATCAAGCAAGGAGATGAGGACAGCTTCATCGACTTCCTCACTTGCTGGAGGACAAAGGCTACCCACATAACTCGATCGACCTTATGAAAAGGATCAGGTTAGACTTATTATCAAGAACCCGAAACCCGCTTATTAGCAACACTTGAAGTTCTTGTCTTTCATGGACTTCAAAGCACTCGGAGATACCGGCATGCTTATAGAAGAGGAGCAGACATTCACAAAAGCTTCAACTAGCTAGAAGATCATCTAATGAGCCCATCACTCATCAAGGATGCCAATAAAGTGTGCATTTCCCTTTTTCATATCCATTCTACCTCTGTTTCCTTTTCTTGTTTCCAAAATAAAAAACCAAATTAATACTTCCTTGTTGAACAATGAAGACCCGATTTCCGCTATAGTAGATACGTAGAAAGCCCATGAGGTCCGACCCTAATCCTAATCTTGATCCTAATTTCCAATTTCCCAAAGCCACCTTGCCTTACTCATAAGAGCAAAAACCAATCAAGAATCATGCCATGCTGATTCAGCACCAAACCCTCAATCCTACGATTCACTGGTTCACCGCCAGCAACTTGTATATTGTAGTGCAAGTGATCTGTAAACATCTAAAAATAATTGTCCCTTATCTTATTTAATTTAGTGTTTTATGTTATTGGCCCGATGATGAAATCCCGAGTCCTGTTTGAGGATTTGGATCACGGACTAAGTTTGATTGGTGCGACGGAAGCCGGTGAACCACAATGAACCCCTCCACACTAAATAAATAGCCTTTTGCCTTCGATGGATCCAAAAATCCCCTTTTCTTGCGGATAGTCCAAGCCCGGGCCAAGCCTCCAAGACAACAGAGTCCAAGTGCTATTTACCAAGAAATTTCAGGCTTAGAATTCTGCATTTTACTTTTGTCCTATCGGACATGGAGCTGAAGACCTTCGGACGACGTTAAAATGTTACATTTCATGATCACGAGCATCAAAGTGCTACATTTAAACTCCAAGACAATCCACTTGAGACTAGGTGCTTTTCCCCTTAAAACGACATCGTGGTTGGCGCCACTTACCCTAGATGTTTTAAGTGGAATGTTGCGTTTTGGCTTAGACTCCTTCTTCA
This sequence comes from Talinum fruticosum, assembly GCA_021018815.1. Lineage (NCBI taxonomy): Eukaryota > Viridiplantae > Streptophyta > Magnoliopsida > Caryophyllales > Talinaceae > Talinum > Talinum fruticosum. Next base: position 3,333,091 of record JAITYX010000010.1, on the reverse strand, counting down.
ACCCTAGGCACGCTCGAGTGACCGGTGTCGTCGACTAGATTATATCCGATTTTATCCTATTCTATTTGGTTCAATCTTCCGATTTAATGGCCAAGTTTTTTCTCGCTCAGATTTGGACGGTTGGCCGGGAGCAACCCTAGGTAATTTGTGACCTAGGTCTCTCCCTATAAATAGAGAGCCTTGGCTATGATTCTCAACACGGCTTATTTCCTTAGCGCTATCGTCGCTGAACTAAGCTAAACACGACTTTCTCCTATGCGTCATGCTCGTAGAAAGATAATTGGCACGACATTTCCTTAACGTTACTCTGCTGAAAAGCATCCTCAAATACTCCTCTTTTTATACATCGCCACTAAATCTTTGCAAAGAGCTAAAGAATATTCAGTTATTATAATCGTTAGGCATTCTTTCAACTAATCTTTCATTTTCCCTACAAATTTACCTTCACAAAACTCATAAAAAGAAGCCCTTTTCTTTGATTTGTCACCGTTGTACTAAGAGGTCCAATAGGGAGATCCAGATTAGCAGGTGGGACAACATGAGGGCATAATTCGGCTTTGGAACGGTTCTTTATTTTTATGTTTTATTTATCGCTTTCGACAGGCCGCAAGCGCATGGTGTATAAATTGTAGCTAGTCAAGGTCGATCCCACAAGGACTCGTTCTAGCAACTCACTAAACTAGCCCTCTACTCAATTGCTAAGTTAATCGGGTTTTTGAAGTTTGTTTCTCTAAACTAGTTCTAAATATTAAAATCAAATAAATTAATCTAAACTTAAATCAATGGGTAAAAACATCTAGGGATTTGCTTTCCTAACAATGGGTTTGATTATTTAAACATAATTTGTGCAAGCATTCATTCAAATAAATCAAGGATCGATAATCACAAAATTCTACCGCTCTTTCGATGCTTAATAGAATTGCTCTAATTAACCTATCAAACAACTTTCGTATGCCTTCAAAGTTAATCAAAGTTAAAGATTTCAAATTATCAAAGTGATCCCCTAATTTACTATTCTTTTCTCAAATTTCATAAACTAGGTAGAAAAGTTGGTTGTCGGATTATTCTATTTCACCTTTCAGTACATGATAGATTAATCTCCAAACATAAGTATTTTAGGCCTTCAAAACACTCATGAACATGATAAACACAACCTTCTATTGAATCAAAATCAGAATGCAAGCACAAATCATAGAAAACTAATCAAACTACATTGTTTCGGATTACAAATCCCTAGAAAAACTAAACTACTCACACATGTTTATTGAAAGCTTAAATAATATCCAATATATTGAAATCAAACCTCAAACAGCAAAATGAAGAAATAGATGATAGGCTTGAAGTGCTCCAATTGAATCTTTCGACTTTAGATGGAACTCCGTAACTCGCTTCAATCTTTTTCTTCGATCCGCAAAGCTTTTTTGGTTTGATGTGAAGGAATGGAGGAAGGGAAAATGGAGGATGAACTATGGAGGATTCTTGACTGGATTCCGCAGGAATGGCCGAACATCAACTTAAATAAGCCATTAAGAAGCAATCAAGAGGCGAAACCGTCAAAACCGAATCGTCTCGGCAAAATTTACCTCCAACATCGGCCGTGTCCTCCGACACGGGCTGCCCGTGTTGGATGCCGGCACGTCAAAAGTGGACGGGGATGCTGAAAATGGGCCGTGTCCTCCAACACAGTCCGACCGTTTCGATATAAAATGCTCCTAGGCATGCTCACCATCAACACGGGCCGTTTTCATGGAAACGGGCCACCCTTGTTGGATGCTTGGAATGATAATTTTGAGAAATTGAAGGAAACGGCCGTTTTGACTGCAAAGATGGACCGTGTTGGTCTTCTTAAGGCTCGGAACACTCACTAATATCCGGAATACTCGGTATTAGTGATCAAATCTGCATAAACATCTCAAAACACCAAAACACAAGCGTAAAACCGAAACTGGAGCATAAACACACTCCTATTAACCGATTTTTCCCAAAGAAAAGTATCAAAATGCCTAAGAATCTAATGCATTTTAGGCACTCATCAAATTCCCCATTCTTAAACCTTGCTTGTCCTCAAGTAAGGCCAATAAGCGAAAGATAAAATCCAGCGAAAAGAATCACAACTTCATCGAGGCTAGGCAACCATAAATTTTACAAGGAAAAACCATTCAACAACAACTCATAAGGACACCAAATCGTTTGACAATCAGATGGAAAGAAAAATTTTCGAAAACCACACTGAAAACCATAAAGACAAACTAGATCAATCAGCCAAATCATCATCTAAATAATTTATGTTGGCACATGTAGAACAGTGGAGCTAGAAAGGTCGGTAGAACCTCACTTTGGAAATGTGAAAACACTCCGCTCATGTGTTTAGGTTCATACATGGTTCACTCAATCTCTCTCACAATTATGCAAACTACCATATGCTTGGTAGAATTCTCTATTCGCCACCACTAAAGTGTATCATGCAACATGACAATTAAGAGGACTTCATATGGTTATAACAGGGTTAGGTATTGGGCAAGAAAGGGGTATTGTACATTTTGGGAAAAATGAGGAGCTAAAAGCCAATTAGCGAGGAGCCTCCTACACTCTATCCAACAAATCACACAATACAACTCATTACACCCATCCGACAAGTAACTTAGAATATGAGCTTTACTAAAAATAAATCGAACCGAATATTCCGAAAATGCCAAAAATTTTATTGACTTTTTTTTTCTCTTTTTGTTTTTGTTTTTTTGTTTTTTTTTTGTTTTTATTTTTTATACTTGGCATTAGAAACATCTTACAAATCAAAAAGCTCATATAACATCATATTACACCTTTACAACCAAGAGGGGGAAAATCATCTCATGCTCAATAAATACATATTACCCCTAATCTCAACAAAAGAATCCAAATTATCACCAACACATCAAAGACTCCAAATGATCCAACAATATGTGTAAGAAGCTCCCCTATATTTGGCTTAGATATTAGATTATGTGTTTGGCCAAGGGCTAGTTAGGAGGGTTCAAACAAACGAATTAGGCAATTAGGCTCAAAGGGCTATCAAGGGCCAATAACATGAAAAAGGCTGGCAATTTGGTTAATGTAGCTCAAAAATCAAAGAATGCCTCAATCATGTTGTCACAAAGCATGCACACATGTGATTTTGAAGAGAATTCAAACAAGTTCTAGAGATGCAATCATGGAGGAGAATCACACATGAAGAAAAACATGAGACTAATTGTAATGTTTAGTCTCTTCAAGGCTCAAAAGTCTCACATGGTCTCTACCACAATCTCAACTAGCTCAAAGAATTTCACATGCCAACACTATTGTCAAGGAATCAAAGGCAATCAACTTTCATCTATCAAATATGGCCAAAATCTTGAAGTTCAAAAACTGGTCTTCAAGGCAAATAGAGCTATTCATTGAAATCATTCTCCTTGGAAAACGTATTTTTGCCTAAAAGGAATCATCAATGGAGGTTCATCTTTTTTTTCTTTCTTTTTGGTGCAAAACTATGTGATGCTACCTAAATGCTCTAAATGCAATCCTAAATGCTTTTATATATATATATATATATATATATATATATATATATATATATATATATATTTATTTATTTATCAAATGCAAAATTTTATACTAAATGTCAAATAAAACATGCTCTAACTTAAATGAAATGCAACTATTCATCAATGACAACCTAAGTAGGAACTACCCCCTATGCTTGGACATAACATTGTCCACAATGCAAGCACAATTAGGAAAAAGGAGACGGGGAAGAACAAAACATCACTCAAATGGAGGGGGAGGGGAGGAGGATTAGGATTACCCTAGGAAATATGCCAATCATGCCAAGCAATCAAACATTCACTCATCATATGCATATAATGATTTTGATTGGCAAGCATGTCACGAAGTTCAAGTTGAGCATTTTGTATATTCACACACTCCGAATGAACATAATCTCGAAGGGAGGCTTGTTCGAGTGGAGGTGCTCCCTAAGTGAGGCTTGCTCGGATCGAAAAGCAACGTGCTCGGAATGCACATACTCCCCGAAGGAGAGCTGCTCTTGATGGATAGGAGTGAGAAGTGAATGCACGTAACCATCGGCATTAGGCTCATGACGTGCATTATGCTCGTGGGGGAAGAGAAGAGGTAGAGGCACCTACATCAATATGGGGCGGAGGGCGAGGGACTTCATCCTCACAGGGCAAGAATCCGAGGTTGGCCGCATCCTTAAGGGATGTGCGCTCAAGATAAGGGAGACGCAACATACGGTTATTAGGATACAACCAATGAAACTCTCCGTAAACTATTCGACACATGCCCATAGCCCGCAAAGCCTCAATATCGATACGCTCGGACCCGCGCACCTTATCATCATGATGGTCATCCGGATTCCAACCTAAAGCTACAATAATGACAAGTAACCAAACCCCAATAACAATCCTACCCCGGAACTAGTAGCAACAAGTGGCAAATTGGCGGGCTAAATAAGCCCCAAGATTTAACTCGGACACATTTCTCATCCACATCACATATAAATAAAACAATTCGGAGAGACGCATATTATTTCCACTCGTCATCCCTCCCAAACAAATCATGGCCCAAAACTCAATGAATATACCGAATACAGGGGTTCCTAACAGCGGTCGCCTTAGTCGAACTAGGATGATAGTCCTGCTCACCAAAAATAGAATGCCAAAATTGCATTGAACTCAAACAATCAGGAACTACACGGTGTCTAAGTCCAAGGTCTCGAGGGAGGGAAAATAAAGCATTAAACTTACCGAGAGTGAATTCATGGTATCTCCCTAATAGGCGAAAGGAAACTAAGCCATGCTCGGCGTGAGAGCCACGCCCAATATCAACAGCTAATGTGCTTAGAAATTCCAAAGTCAGGCTTCTATAGGTCCCTAATTAAATATTCACAAAATTTAACAAACCACCCCGTTCAACCATCCAAAGAAAATCCTCAAGTAAACCCAACCTTTCTAAACTAAGCTCATCATAATAACGGGTGGCAACAATTTCACGATTAAGCAATGAATTGTAACGCTCAATATGTTTAGGATGAGGCAAGTTAAGAGGGTTGTTTGGATTACCTCTGTTTCGCGAAATACGGACATTCCGGGGTGGTGGACGAGTGGCTCGGGCCGGGGCTGCGGAGCTCGGTCGGGAGGACTCCCTTGAGTGAACTTCGCCTTTTGGGCGCCATTGGAGCAAATTGGAGAACATAGACCAAGTCAAAAGTAGAATTTTGGTGGAGAGGAATGGGCAAGAGAAGAGGTGATTTTTATGGAAGGAGGAAGAAGCTTGAAGAGAAGACGAGGACGGCGAAGGCGGCGACGGCTATAGCACCGCCGTGAATGCGTAAGGCGCCAGCGAGAACAGTTAGGCTACGACGACGAGTTCCGGCGAGAAGAGACGGATGCGGAATTTCACGCAGAGGGAAGAGAAAAGCGGGAAAAAGGGAAACGAAACAAGAAACCGGCGAATAGAAGACGGTGGGTGCCGGTGAGTAGCAGAGACACCGGTGAGAAGAACTAGAACAAGCAGAGACGCCGGTGAGAACAAGGCGCGGAGAGAGACGCAAAACCCGCGTAGAGGGAGAGAAAATTGAAGAAGAAAAAGAACAGATCGGGTGAATGTGGTGAGAAATTTGGAGTTTAGAAGAAATTTGAGATGGAAGAAGAGAATGGAGTTAGAGGTATTGCTATGGAGGATGCAAGGGCGAGAGAGTAAGAAGAAGAAGAGGCAGGGTAACTTTGAGGAGAAAGACAAACAATCGGGTTAAAAAACAAGCCCGCGCAAAGATTACTCCCGACACGGGCCGCGTCCGAAGACACGGCCGACCGTGTCGGATGCTCGCCTCGAAGTCTAGGCCCAAAGCCAGCCCGTTTTCAATGAAAACGGGTGCGCTATCGCTAAGTAGGAGATAGCACCCAACACGGGCCGTTTCGTGGAAACGGGTAGCCCGTTTTGGTTGTCGCCTCGCTTCTTTTGTTTTTTGTTTTTTTAAACACAATAAACGGCTTGGGTTGCCTCCCAAGAAGCGCTTGTTTTAAGTCATTAGCTTGACCATATACAATTCATTGCTCATGGCTTACCCGGTCGGTAAGAGCATAATAAATGGTCTTCACGTCGAATGCCCCACAATGTAAGGCTTAAGCCATTGACCATTGACCTTTAAAGAACCCGTGGACTCACTCCACACCTCAACCGCACCATGAGGAAATACCTTGGTGACTTGAAACGGCCCGGACCATCGGGATCTTAGTTTTCCTGGAGACAACTTCAATCTTGAGTTGACCAAAAGGACCATGTCACCTTCTTCAAACCCCCGTGCGTAATATGCTTGTCATTCCACCTCTGGTTGTCTCCTTGTAAATTCGGGAACTCTCATAAGCTTGCAATCGCAACTCCTCAAGTTCTTGCAATTGGAGAACTCGCTTCTCACCAACCGCCTTGGCATAAAAATTCAGGGTCCGGATCGCCCGTAAAGCTTTATGTTCCATCTCTACGGGCAAATGACAAGGCTTCCCATACACTAACCTGGAAGGGAGTAGTGCCAAGGGGAGTCTTGTAAGCAGTGCGGTATGCCCATAGTGCATCATCAAGCTTCAAAGACTAGTCTTTTCGGGATCGATCCACCGTCTTCTCAAGAATATTTTTCAACTCCCGGTTAGACAACTCAACTTGACCACTTGTTTGAGGATGATAAGGCGTGGCTACCTTATGAAATACTCCATATTTCTTCAATAGAACCTCAAGTGGTCGATTGCAAAAATGACTCCCATTGTCACTTAATAAAGCCCTAGGAGTGCCAAATCGAGCAAAAATATTCTTCTTTAGGAACTTCATGACAACCTTGGAATCGTTGGTGGGAGAGGCAATGGCTTCCACCCATTTTGACACGTAATCAACAGCGACTAGGATGTAGAGGTTCTTGTGAGAGGGAGGAAAAGGACCCATGAAGTCAATTCCCATACATCAAAAACTCAACCTCTAAAATCCCCGATTGGGGCATCTCATGCCTCTTGGAAATAGTGCCCATCCTTTGGCATCGGTCACAAGCTACCATAAAATTCCGTGCATCTTTGGCGAGATTTAGCCAGTAGAAACCAGCTTGTAAGACCTTGGAGGCGGTTTTATCGGGGCCAAAATGTCCACCATAAGTAGTGGAATGCTAGTGATGGAGCACGCCTTGAACCTCATCTTCCGGAGTACATCTTCGATATACCCCATCTCGCACACAACTTGTAAAGGAAAGGCTCTTCCCACACATAACTTTTTACCTCAAACAAGAAACGCTTCCTTTGTTGGAAAGATGACTCCGGTGGCATCACGCAACAAATAATATAATTCACAAAGTCAGCATACCATGGAGTGGAAGAATGCGAAACAGCCATGAGTTGCTCTTCCGGAAACGAATCATCAATGGGGATAGCTTCCTTGGGCAAATCTTCCAATCGAGAAAGATGATCGGCAACCACATTTTGCTACCCAGGCTTATCCCGGATTTCCAAATCGAACTCTTGAAGTAAAAGCACCCATCGGATAAGGCGAGGCTTAGAATCCGATTTCCTCATAAGATGCTTGATGGCAGCATGATCAGTAAAAACTATCACCTTGGAGTTAATCAAATAAGAACGGAACTTCTCCAAGGCAAACACAACCACCAAAAACTCTTTCTCCGTGGTGGCATAGTTAACTTGAGCCTCATCCAGAGTTCGGCTCGCATAATGTATAGCATAAGGCTTGCCATCCTTCCTTTGCCCCAAAACGACCCCCAATGCAAAGTCACTTGCATCACACATTACTTCAAATGGAAGACTCCAATCCGAGGCTTGCATAATAGGAGCTGTAATCAAAGCTTCTCTTAACCTGTTGAAAGTACTCAAGCACACATCATCAAATATAAAAGGCATATCTTTGACAAGCAATTGGGTGAGAGGCCTTGCAATTTTCGAAAAATCTTTAATGAACCGTCGGTAAAAACCCACATGTCCAAGAAAACTCCTCACACGATTAACAGACGTAGGTGGAGGTAATTTCTCAATTACCTCTACCTTAGCTTTGTCAACTTCAATGCCTTTATTGGAAACCACATGACCTAGGACAACTCCTTCTTGTACCATAAAATGACACTTTTCCCAATTCAAGACCAAATTCACATTCTCACATCTAGACAACACCTTAGAAAGATTTTTCAAACATTGATTAAAGGTAGAACCATAGACAGAAAAATCATCCATAAAGACCTCCATAATATCCTCAATAAAATCAGAGAAAATAGCCATCATGCAACGTTGAAATGTGGCGGGTGCATTACACAACCCGAAAGGCATTCTCCTATAAGCAAATGTTCCATAAGGATAAGCAAAGGTGGTCTTCTCTTGGTCACTAGGGTGGATAGGGATTTGGAAAAATCCGAATACCCATCAAGATAACAAAAATATAAATTCTTTGCAAGTCTTTCAAGCATTTGGTCAATGAAGGGGAGAGGGAAATGGTCTTTACGGGTGGCAGTATTCAACTTGCAATAATCAATGCACATCCTCTAACCCGTAACGGTCCTAGTGGGAATCAATTCATTGTTCTCATTTCTTGCAACAGTCATCCCCCTTTCTTAGGCACAACATGAAGCGGGCTCACCCAATCACTATCGAAATAGGATAAATGATACCGGCCTCAAGCAATTTCAAAACATCTTTCTTTACCACCTCTTTCATGTTAGGATTTAACCTTCTTTGATGTTCAATGGGGGTTTATAGTTATCCTCCATTAAAATCCTATGCATGCAAACTGAAGGATGAATGCCCTTAAGGTCATCTATGGTATAGCCAATAGCCTTATGATGCAATCTAAGGACTCTCAACAAAGCTTCAATTTCGAAGCACTCAAATTTGCATTCACAATCACGGGATAAGAGGAATTTGGGCCAAGAAATTCATACCTTAGGGAGGAAGGGAGATGTTTCAATTCAACCTTTGGAGCTTCATTTCCACCAATAGACAACTCACATTTGCTTCCATTCAACAACTTCTCCACCGTGGCCGGTTGTGGTGGGACTTTGGAGACGCCTCCAAGAATTGAGCACAAATGGCAACTTCGGGATCAATATCCCTAGTTGTACTATTATTTAACAAGCAAAACTCAAGAGGATCATTAGAGCTCAAATTAGTACTATCTTCCCTTAAAATGAAATCAATGATATCCACTCTAAAACAATCATCGAAAAGGAAGGGAATTTAGTAGCTTCAAACAAATTAAACTCAGCTCTTTCATCTCCTATACAAAAGGACATTCTCCTATTTTTCACATCAATGCAACACCCAGCCCCATGAAAGGCCTCCCAACAATAATGGGGGTACGGGTGTCTTCCTCCATCTCTAAAATCACAAAGTCAATAGGTACAAAGAAACCTCCTAACTTAATTGGGACATCCTCTAATATTCCAATGGGGAACTTGACCGAACGATCGGCCAATTGAAGGGAAATGGTAGTGGGTTTCAACTCACCCATACCAAGCTTTTGGGACAAAGAGAGGGGCATTAGGCTCACACTTGAGCCTAAATCACACAAAGCACGGTCTATGGAAATCTTCCCCACCTCACATGGAATAGTGAAACTAGCGGGGTCCTTAAGCTTAGGGTGAAGCTTGTTTTAGAGAACGACACTACACTGTTCAATCAAAGATATGGTCTCATGCTCTTCTAACTTTCGTTTGTTGGACAAAATTTCTTTCAAGAACTTAGCATAAGAAGGCATTTGAGACAAGGCATCGGTGAAGGGAATATTAATGTGGAGCTTCTTAAGGACCTCTAAAAACTTCCCAAATTGTTTATCATTTTTCGACTTTGCTAATCTTTGTGGGAAAGGCAAAGGTGGAGTATAGATTCTTTGGGGAATTTTCGTTTGGTCATTGGAAGGCTCACTCGCATTCTGCACAATAACATCAACCAAAGACTCTTTGGAGGGTAAAGACACCTCCTCATTCACAACATCATGCAACTCATTCTCATCAGTCTCAACATTCTCAACAACATTTTCAGATTGCAACTCAATGACCACATGATCACTACTAGCACCCTTAGGGCCCGCCGATTGTATCCCACTCCTTAAAGTTACGGCATTACATTGGTCCCGAGGGTTAGGCACCAGTTGGCTAGGAAGCTTACCTGAAGGGTTAAAGGAAGAGCTTGCTTGGCTAGCAATTTGAGTTTCAAGCATCTTATTGTGAGTGGCTAAGATTTCAACTTTAGAAGCCAATTGCTTGATAATCTCATCTTGCTTTTGTTGAGCCAAAAGCATGCTTTCCATCATGAACTCCAAGTTAGACTTTTGGGGCACTTGGGGTTGGGTAGGTATTTGGAATCTAGGGGCGGGTGGTCTTGGCACTTGTTGTGGACCCATAGGATTGTTATTCCGGTAGGAAAAATTGAGGTGATACCTCGATCCCGGTTGTAGAAATTAGAGAATGGGTCAAAATTTGGCCTCGGGTTTGGATTGCCAATAAAATTGGCTTGGTCGGTTGGTCCATTACTAGCCATACCCACAGGACAAAACAAGGTCTCATGCTTATAGGAATTGCAAGAAGCACATGGAAGGGGAGGAGCAACATTAACATTTAGACGGTCCATTTTTTGTGTTATAGCATCTATCTTAGCAGAAAGGACAGAAACTACATCAACATCAAGCTTACCTTCCGTTCTCTTGGAACGGGGCTTGGACCATTGAAAACTATTGAGCGCCATCTGCTCAATCAAGGTGTGGAGCTCATCGACGGACTTGCTCATAATGTTGCCTCCCGCCGTCGTAAGGATGGTGGCTCTCAAGTGATCATCTACCCCATTGTAGAAAGCTTGAATAGGGACCCATGGCTCAAATGCATGTTGGGGGCATTGGCGAAGGAGATCCTTGAACTCGCTCCCATGCTTCATACAACGTCTCCTCCGGCTCTTGAACAAAGGTGGAAATTTGGTTCCTCAAACTGGTCAACTTGCTTGGTGGGAAGTATTTTGCCAAGAAGGCACTTGCAAGTTGATTAAATATGCTGATGGAGTTCGCCGGAAGAGAATCTAGCCACTCCCATGCCCTTCCTTCAAGTGAGAACGGAAATAATCGCAGCTTGAATGCATCCGGTGAAGCCTCGTTCGCCTTGAAAGTATCACATGCCCGGCGAAAAATAAGGAGGTGTCGGTTGGGGTCTTCATTGGGGATGCCATGGAATGGAGTGGCCCTCACCAAGTTGATGAGCAAATTCTTAAACTCAAAGTCATTCGCCGTAACACTCGGGACATTGATGGCCGACGGTGGATTAGTGACATTGGGTGTCACATATTGCCCAAAAGTTCTTCTTTCTTAACCGACCATCTTGGGCTTTTGCTTGGAGTTTTCTTCTTGCTTTTTCTTAGCCTTCTCTAGCCTTTGCATCTTCCGTCTAGAGCGGAAGGTTTACTAAATTTCTGGATCAAACTCAAATAATTAAGCTTTTTGCATGTAAGGAGAGAATACCTAGCAAGAACAAAAACAAAACTACCAATGCAATCAAAACAGAAAAAGAAAATAAACACTTAGTCAATTTGAGAGTATTTGTCTAATGGCTACTAAAAATAGAGTCCCCGTAACGGCGCCAAAAACTTGACAGAGCCGCAAGCGCACGGTGTATAAATTGTAGCTAGTCAAGGTCGATCCCACAAGGACTCGTTCTAGCAACGCACTAAACTAGCCCTCTACTCAATTGCTAAGTTAATCGGGTTTTTGAAGTTTGTTTCTCTAAACTAGTTTTAAATATTAAAATCAAATAAATTAATCTAAACTTAAATCAATGGGTAAAAACATCTAGGGATTTGCTTTCCTAACAATGGGTTTGATTATTTAAACATAATTTATGCAAGCATTCATTCAAATAAATCAAGGATCGATAATCACAAAATTCTACCGCTCTTTCGATGCTTAATAGAATTGCTCTAATTAACCTATCAAACAACTTTCGTATGCCTTCAAAGTTAATAAAAGTTAAAGATTTCAAATTATCAAAGTGATCCCCTAATTTACTATTCTTTTCTCAAATTTCATAAACTAGGTAGAAAAGTTGGTTGTCGGATTATTCTATTCCACCTTTTAGTACATGATAGATTAATCTCTAAACATAAGTGTTCTAGGCCTTCAAAACACTCATGAACATGATAAACACAACCTTCTATTGAATCAAAATTAGAATTCAAGCACAAATCATAGAAAACTAATCAAACTACATTGTTTCGGATTACAAATACCTAGAAAAACTAAACTACTCACACATGTTTATTGAAAGCTTAAATAATATCCAATACATTGAAATCAAACCTCAAACAGCAAAATGAAGAAATAGATGATAGGCTTGAAGTGCTCCACTTGAATCTTTCGACTTCGGATGGTACTCCGCAACTCGCTTCAATCTTCTTCTTCGATCCGCAAAGCTTTTTTGGTTTGATGTGAAGGAATGGAGGAAGGGAAAATGGAGGATGAACTATGGAGGATTCTTGACTCGGATTCCGCAGAATGGCCGAACATCAGCTTAAATAAGCCATTAAGAAGCAATCAAGAGGCGAAACTGTCAAAACCGAATCATCTCGGCAAAATTTACCTCCAACACGGGCCGTGTCCTCCGACACGGGCTGCCCGCGTTGGATGCTCGGCACGTCAAAACCGGACGGGGATGCTGAAAACGGGCCGTGTCCTCCGACACGGCCTCGACCGCTTCGATGTAAAATGCTCCTGGGCATGCTCACCATCAACACAGAGTCGTTTTCATGGAAACGGGCCACCCGTGTTGGATGCCTGGAGTGGCAAAGTTTGAGAAATCGAAGGGAACGGCCGTTTTGATCGCAAAGATGGACCGTGTTGGTCTTATTTAGGCTCGGAACACTCACTAATCGCAGGACTACTCGGTATTGGTGATCAAATTTGCAAAAACATCTCAAAACACCAAAACACAAGCGTAAAACCGAAAATGGAGCATAAACACACTCCTATTAACCAATTTTTCCCAAAGAAAAGTATCAAAACGCCTAAGAATCTAATGCATTTTACGCACTCATCACTTTCCGTATTGTGGATCAAAGTTGTGTCACACTTTAATTCCTCCCTGCCGATGTAATTTTTTTAGTTTTTCCCTTTCTCGCCTTTCTCGCTTTCTTTTCTTTTTCTTTTTATTTTCTTTACTCGCTTTCCTTTATTCTCTTTCATTATTTTTTGTTTATGTTTGGTAGTTTTTAATTTCGCGTAACATGTTGTGTGCTTGTATTTAGTATGTCATTAAAATTCCTTTATTCATTTTCAAACCCCCATTTTTAAAAGATAAATTCCAAATAAACGCCAAGATTTCCTAGGGAAGCTCGGTGCGGCCCCGGCCGGCCGTGGTTCCTACAATGGCAACTCCACTAGGGATAAATCACTTATTAAGAGGGCAAAACTTGAAAATTTGAGTAGTAAGTTCTAGTGATATGCTTGCATTAGACATCCCGCATTTTAGCAACTTTGGAACATAGTTTATTTCTGTCATTGGACCCTACGACAAATTTATTTTACCCCCTGTTTAACACTTCCGGTAAAAGGCTCCTACTGAATCCTAGGCTGGTCCAATTAGGCTTGATTGCTAATGGAAATGGTACCTCTGCCCTCGTAGCACGTACTCTTGGTTTACCGCTTGGTACACCTTGAGGCATCAAGGATTCTAGCATTTTCTCTTGTCCCGCACCATACGGAAGACCGAATCTTCGGACTATGAGTTACCATGTATCCTACCAAGTCTAAACCTCTTTTGACCATAGACCCTTGACTATTAGGTGGTACCATGTATCCTACCGAATCCTCGGATCTTGCGCTTAATTCCCTTACTCCCAAAACTGGTCTTCTTTCACGTGGTCCTAAGCCTTATCCTTTGGGCTGCAAAATAAGAAAATCTACAAGCAATTGAGTATCGTCGAAATCCGAGCTCCAAAAGATTACAACACTTCACCAAGGAGTCTGGCACATCTTCTCCCCATTCTCGCGTTACGTTTTATTCCATGGTCCACACCGGTGCGACAAATTTTGATGCATACCACAACAGTTCAATCTATCCTTTGTCACAAGAAATTACTTAGAAATAAATCCCTTCCAATGGATGGAGCCCCGGAACAGTCTCCTATTCTCACTTTGCTTAATGAGAACTTAGCTAGGGTGGAAACTATGATGGATGATCAAGATGAGAAGATAACATCCATATAAAGTGATCTTACGGCTATTCCGAACCTATTGAGGACAAGTAAGAGAGATGAAGAAGCATAATGCTTAAGAAGAGGGGGAGATTAGGTCTTCCACCTTCACCTAGTTTGTCTCCTCCAAATAGTCCTAAACATGAATCCCTTAAGTATGAATCCCAACCCCAGCTTGATCCATGTGTAGATAAGATAGAGAAGATGTTAAGGGAGTCATCCATGTTCGGTAATCACTACTTTGATCACAAGGGATTCACTTAAATCCCTCAAGGGAAGCTACCCCTAAGTTTACCATGCTCGATATCAAGTTTAGAGGTTCCGAGAATCCCCATCATCATGTTCGCAACTTCTTAGGAGCAATGACTCTTAAGAACATCCTGGAAGACACTTACCACATTATCTTCCCATCGACTTTCGATACCGATGTAATGAAGTGGTATAACACGGTCGACCCATGCAAGGTTACCAACTGGACTAATTTGTGCAAGGAGTTCCTACATCAATACTCCTATAACACCGATTTACCAGTCACTCTTAGAAACTTGGAATTAATCAAATAAGGTGAGAAAGAAAGCTTCATAGACATCCTCACCGGATGGAGAGCAAAGGCTGCCCACATGGTAGACCGAGCCTCTAAGAAGGACCAAGTCGGGATCATTGTGAAAAACCTTCGATCCAACTATAATCAGCATCTCAAATTCTTACCCATGATAAACTTTCCAACCCTTAGAGATGCTGGTATGCCGATGGAAGAGGAACAGTCCACCACAACCACAAAAGTCGCTATATGATATAGAGGTAATTATCAATCCAAAGATAAAATAAAACCTTCAATACGAGCAATACTAATAGGGGTGCAAATGTCAATGCCCTCAATAGATATACTCGACTACACTCCTAATGATACTACCTATACTCAAGCACTTGACCGTCTATTGGCTAAGGAAAAGATAGAATTGCCACCCGTTAGAGCGGAATCGAAACCACGAAACAATCTAAAAACTGGAACGCGGGAAAATTTTGTAAATACCATCGTGCACGAGGACATGACACCGAACAGTGTTGGACATTCATGAACAAACTAGAGATTATGTTTCGAAATGATAAACTCCCATTACCTAAGGCTGCCCAAAACCAAGTAACAACAAAAATCTTTTTACCGGCACCTTAGCTATTTTCACTAAACCCACTCCACGTCGGTGGAATCTGTATGTCTTCATTGACGACATCGGCTATGGGTAAGTGAAGAAGAAGATGTCTATGAAACGAGAAACAATAGTGACGACAACAACGATAACTTCGGGGCACACCACCCTTAAAAGAGGAAGACTTTTGGGGATAACCTAAGGGTCCGAAATCCAATTCCTTAGTAGGTCTCGCACGAGATAATGCACCCCTGGGTCCACAACGGACTCAAGAAGCCCCAAAAGAGCTTGAAGCTACAAAAGAAGAAGACCCAATCCTTAAATAACTTGAGAAGTTAAAAGCCGATATTTCGATATGGCAACTAATATCTCGCTTCTTAGAAACCTAGGCAGGCTTTGATTGAGACACTTAGCAAAATCGAGGTCTCTTCTAAAAAATGCCCGAGGAGGTAGTAGGATTGTGAAGACTCGGGTATGACTGATTAACCCCTTGAATGTGTTTTGATTTAATGCATTCATCTAAATTTAGATAAAACAAGAAGTATCCTAAAAGAAATTCATTTAACTAAGTCATATGCTTTAAAATTCATCATTTCAATATGACTTGTTCATAACCGAACTCGGACTTAAGTATATTAAGTTTATCCGACTAAGTCCGAGACTCGGAAAGTAGAATATGAGTTAGTTATGACAAACTAAGTTAGATTGAACTACTAAGATCTCGGATTCTAACCTCCTCCGTTGGACTCGGACATTTAGTTTACGTAAGTCATCTCTCATGTATCATGTCTATTTTATCATGGCAAACATCATAATTTGATTTGGGATTGAATTATTTGAATCATGCTTTAACCTAGAAACTTACCGTATTATTTGCTTAATCATTCGTAATTGTAAAATGTCTAAATAACTCATGTGCCCATTATGGTTGAATGACTTATTTATAAGTTTTGGCACACCTGAAATTTGAGTATATTGAATATTAGACTTGAAATATTCCAGATTAATAGATTAAGCATAATTAGTCATTAAGCGCTTTATTTAGATCGATCCTTATCTAACTATGGACCAAAGTATATTTATACTTTGAGAACCATTGTGCTTAATGTTTTTGCAGGCTTTTCTATTGTCAATTATCTAAACAAAAAGCAAAAACAAAAGACTTCCGACCATTCAAGCACTTCTAGACAAAAAGTCGGAATTTATGGAAAAGTTCATAATTGACTAACGACCTTGTCTCATTACTATTTTGGGTAATATTTTATTTCGAGTCTAACGGTCTTTTCGTTCGCTTTTCCAGTTTACAAAAGTTGGAAAAAGAGTTGTTGGAAGCTAGGACCGAGGCGCAACGACTATTTCAAGGAGTTCTAAAATCTGAGTAACTCGGACTATCCGTTATAAAGGCTAGTTGGCTTAGACAGCTTCAACATAAAGACGTTGGAGGCTCAACGACTATCACTTCAAGGCGGACTATTTATAGAAGCCTTTGCACAAGTTTTCAACTCGACGAATGGAAGAAAAAGTGAGACCACATTGAACATCTTCTCTAGTATACAGCTCTCAAACTCTAATTCTAATATTCTAAGTTGTATTCTTCCGAGTCGGTTGTATGGTAATTCTTACTACTCTTCTACTCTTTCTCTTTGATCGAGTTATAAATGTTATCTCAGCTTAGTTGTCCTAAACTATAAAGGTTACCTTAGTTTGGAAATACCAGGTTAGACAAAGGAACTTCTAACCTTGGGAAAAATGAGAGAATCCCAAGTTGATAAGGTAACTTCAACTTGGAAGTACTAGGTCGATCGGATAAGGTAAATTCCGAACTCGGGAAAATTGTAATAGATTTGTTTGAGAACAAATCCGGGTAGTCATATTCATTATAATTGAGGATTCAATTAGTGTATTTGACTTGGTGTCCGGATTGACACTGTCCATGGTTTTCTGCCACACGAGGGTTTCCACGTATTTCTTTGTGTTTTACACTTTCTCAGTCCAATCTAGACTCGGAATCTGTTTTTTATCTCTATTTTGTGTAAAAGAGTTTGATTTAGTCTGTCCAAGAGCAAAATCTTCCATCACCCTATTCACCCCCTAGGTTGACTTAGTCTCTCCAAGAGCAAACCTTCAATTGGTATCAGAGCTTAGCCTTTCAAGAGGATCTCACAATCCAAAGGTTTAAAGATCATGGCTCATCCTATCGGAGAATTCAAAGAAGGAAGATCTCTTTTGAGGCCACCCCAGTTCAAAGGCTCAAACTTTGCACTTTGGAAGAAGGTAATGCAATGTTTCATCCAAGCTCTTGATGAAAAAGTGTAGAAGGTCATCACCGAGGAAACTATATTCATTCAAAGCAAGAAGGTGACTAAACAAGTAGCAAAACTAAATTCAGAATACACCACTCGAAGAGAAGAAAAGGTACTCGGAAGAACTTCGAGCTATGAACATCCTTCTATATGCCATATATGATTAAGAGTACATAGTGTCTCACCTTGAGACACCATTAGGGAGGTGTAGGACACATTGGTGACAACATATGAAGGAACAAACCTAGTGAGACAAACTAAGATCAACCAATACCTCGACAAGTATGAGCTATTCAAAATGGAAGAAGCCGAGAGCATCACCAAGATGTATCTCGATTAACGGAGATTGTTAATAATCTCAAATCTCTCGGTAAAAGATGCTAATGAGGAAGTTTTTAGAAAACTTCGAGTATCCTACCAAAGAAGAAATGGGGTCTAAAGGTGATGCAATCGAAGAAGCATAAGACCTCAGTAAGTCGAAGCTAGATGAGCTCATAGGGAAACTTTTGACCCATGAGCTACATCTCCAAGAGGAGGATTCCGAGGTCAGCCCGAGAAGGAATATTGCATTAAAAGCCTCGGAAGAAGTTGAACTTAGTTCAAGTAGTTCCGACTCGAAGAGGACCTAACAGAGCAAATTGAAAAGGCTTCAAGAGGATAATGAAGCATCGGATATTGAAAAAGAAGCCTAAATCTAAGGTCCTTAGATGAGAAAGAAAAGGTAAACTTTCTCATCCTCTCAATTCTTTTTCTACTAATTATTCCGGGTATTTTGAGTGTGGTAGCAAGGAACACACTATCAAATATTGCCCTGGATGTTTTAACTGGAACATTGCGTTTTGGCTTGGAGACTTCCTCTTTAGCACACTAGGGCATGAAACCCTAGGCACGCTCGAGTGGCTCTGCATCATCGATCGAATTTTATCCGATTCTATCCGGTTCAATCTTCCGATTTAATGGCCTAGTTTTTTCTACTCAACTTTGGACGGCTGGTCGGGAACAACCCTAGGTTATTTGTGACCTAGGTCTCTCCCTATAAATAGAGAGCCTTGGCTCCAATTCTCAACATGGCTTATTTCCTTAGGGCTACGCTGCTGAACTAAGATAAACACGATTTTCTCCTATGCATTATGTCTGTAGAATGCTAATCAGCATGACCTTTCGTAAATGTTACTCTGCTGAAAAGAATCCTCAAATACTCCTCTTTTCTACACATCACAACTGAATCTTTGTAAAGAGCTAAAGAATATTCAATTATTCCGATCTCTCGGGCATTCTTTTAGCCGATGTTTCCTATTCCCTACAGATTCACCTTCACAAAAATCATAAAAAGAAGCCCGTTTCTTTGATTTGTCTCCGTTGCACCAAGAGATCCAGATTAGCAGGTAGGACAATGTAAGGACATCAATTCGGCCTTCAAACGATTCTTTAGTTTTATGTTTTATTTATCGCTTTCGTATTGTGGATTAAAATTGTATCGCACTTTAATTCCTCCCCGTCAAATGTAATTTTTTTAATGTTTCGCTTTCTTTTTTTCGTTTTTTTCCCTTTATCGTTTTCCTTTAATCTCTTTTATTGCTTTTAGTTCATGTTTAGTTGCTTTTAATTTCGCTTAGCATGTCTGTGTGCTTGTGTTTAGTACGTCATTAAAATTCGCTATCGAAATTATAAATGGTCGTCTTTGGACGGGCGGAATAGAAAGGATTTTCCTACATTTCTTACCCTCGCCCTCGAAACCGATTCTCGGTTCTAAGACCAATGGAGTCATTTTAGCCTTTTTGGTCTTAGTTTTCCCATACTAAGATCGAAGAGAAATTTTTACCTTTTTATTTTTTAGTTTTTCTTTCCTAAAAATTGACTGGCGACTCATTTCTTTCCTTTATTTTAATCGGAAATTGCATATGCGTTTTTCGATCGCAGGTAAAGAATTTAGGTTTTCTAGATCTACTTGCCAGGCCAAAGGCCGCGACTAATTTTTACACTAATCATTTTCTTTCCTAAAAATGGAGTCATTTTAACCATGACATGTGGCCGGTGCCATCGACCGCCAGGTGTTGGCTTTGGCCAACACCGGGTGGTTAGTGGTCTGTGGCTTTGGTTTATATTGATGTTTTTAAACTAATCTGGCCTTAAAGCGTCACGACATACATGAATCCCTAATTTTTTTCTATCTTGTTCAATTAAGAATTAACATCCCGAGAAATATGAAAGTAATTGCTAAAATAAAATAATTAATAAAAAGGCAATCAATTTAATTAAATTCATCTTTAGTTCAACTTAATAAAATTCGAAAATCTTCATAAGAGATTAATGCCCACTTTCTAAAATTTATTTTCAAACCCCTTTTTAAAACAGAACTTCTAAAAAAGAAACGCCAAGGTTTCGTAGGGAAGCTCAGTGCGGCCTCCTGGTCGACCGTGGTTCCTACAGACGACCTGCCTTTCTTTAGGCTTTACTTTGGGGAGAGGGGGCTAAACGTGCAATTTTGTTTTTGTCTTTTTCAACCTTTTGCATCATCTTAATAAAAGAACGCATTTGTTCTTAGAATAGAGTCTTGCATTCATCTCCTTTGCATGAGTCAAACTCCTAAAATTACAAATATCAATAAAAAGCACCCTACAAGAGATTAATTAATCAAGAAGCATTCATCAAGTCAGCATTAAGAAGGTCACTGGCATCACCACCTTCAAAGGGAAAACATCCCAAATTATCAACTAGTCAAAGCTAGTAAACTCTCTTACATTAGAGAAGTGTTAGACACAAGCACCTAAAAAGAACACGGGTCACGATCAAAAGGATCATACAATAACTCAAAAATACTAAAGAAGAGGCACAAATCGTGTACCTTACAAAAGAGCTATTAGCATACGTACTAAAAAGCGTAAAATTAGAATGAGGCATATAACCTCATGGAACTTCGAGTTCCATCAAACACGTCTAGTTCATCCGTCCCTATTTCGACAAAAATGGATAGATGTCAACTCTTAGAACCAGGAGCGGTCAAGATTCGGACATTCCCTGTCGAGCTTTAGGCCCGACAAAGTGGCCGGGGTTTAGATAGTCCAGTCGAGTCTCACACCTAGCAGTGGTCAAGGTTCAAACGCACCTCGTTGAGCTTCAAGCTTAATAGCGGTCAAGCTTCGGACAACCCCGTCGAGCTTCGGACCTAACAGAGTGGTCAAGCTTTAGACACCGTAGTTCAATATCGGAGCCAGGAGGAGTCAAGATTTAGACGTCCCCTATCAAGCTTCAGCACCCAATAGTGGTCAAGGTTCGGACACACAAGTCTAGCTTTAGACGCAATATTGGTTAAGGTTTACACACCATGCCAAGACTTCACGACCTCTCCATGCCCAAGTCAAGGAAGCGCGTTTGAAACTTGATCTAGTCATAAATCATTTTCAGGCAACACTTGAAACTATTTACATTTGAGTTTTAGCTAACAAAACTGTTATGTAGAAAAATTTAGCCAAGCTTCGGACAAAGAAACGGTCCAGCTTAGGCCCCTCATCCGAGCTTGAGATTAGTGATCGAGCCAACGTAGGGTACTCCAACGAACTTCATATCTAAGGAGTAGTCAAGTTTAGGCACCCTTAGATGGACTTCGGACTTTACTCGCCCGAGTCAAGTTTAAGCCCCTCGCCAAGCTTCGGATTAATTACATGGTCAAGTTTAAGCACAATCCGAGCTTCGGGTCTTTAATTAGCCAAGTTGAGGAATCAGCCATCCGGACTTCGGACTCGTTAGTCAAGTCCACGCCCCTATTAAAGTTCAAGTGAAGAGACAATTAATTCCGGACACATTGATTCAATGAGCATTCGAAGCAACAGGTAATTACCCTTTAGTGTCTACTTTGACCTTCGCCTTTTAGAATTGGTCAAAGTGGGGGCTAACTATAGATGCCTTAAAAGTGTCATCCGTTTCATCTTTGCGGATTCGGATCATGGTTGCAGTCTTATTGGCGTGACGAAGCCGACAAACCATAAAGAACCCCATAGCACAACCAGAATCAGCCTTGTTTGCTTTGGGTTTGTGTACAAACCCATTTTATTTCGGCTGGACCAAGCCCGGTCGGGCTCCCAACTAGGAAACTTAACCCCACACCAAAAACAAAACACTGGGAAAAAAGAAACTCGTCAAAAATAGAAACTTTCCAAAAATGTAAAGTTTCCAAAAATGGAAAGCTCGCTTGATCGATGCCGTTTTCTCCATTTTGGAAAAAAACATCATTTCACTCTTTCACTCAATGACCCAACAAGGCACGAAACCCGAGACATCCGTACGATACTATTTGTGACCGGTGTCTCGTTTTCGAGCTAAACTTGCCAAAATGTCTGCGTTTTATTCCCAAAGGTCATGTGAAGCACGTAACCCTAGGAAATTCCACATGACGTCATTGCTTGACTAGCACGACCTTATCGGCGCCCCCACGGGATTCCCTATTCAAGAGCATATTATCCGATTTTTCCCTTTATCCTCTCCAGGAAGTCCGGCCAGTACAGATCAATTTTTGATAGCCGATTGCATTGCTCTTACGTCATTTTGTGACCTAACTTTCCTTTATAAATAGAGGGTCTAACCCCTTAGTTTGGCTAGCTACATGTTGCTGAAATTAGGCTAAGAGCTATTGAATGCTATATCAGTATTCCGATCTCTTCGCTCATTTTCAGCTAATCATTACTACACCAAGCATCTCACCATTCTCTTACACCACTTTACTCGCCACAAATTCCAAAAAAGCCTTCTTCAGCTTTTTTCATCCAACGTCATGCTTCCAGATCCGTTTGCGATTCAAGATCGATAGGTGGGACAATCCGAGGGCGTACTTTTCATTCTCAATCCCGACTACGGTTTATTTAATTTATGTTTTTTTATCACTTTTCATATTGTGAACAAAGATATAATCGCATTTCATTCCAGCCCGTCCACTCGCAACTTTTTATCTCTCGCTTTCTTCTTCGATTTCCTTTATTTGCTTTCTTTCACTTGCTTTCCTATGTGCTATTTATCGCTTTCCTAGCATGTTTGGTTAATTTAATTTTCACATTTAGCATGCTGTGTGCTTGGTTGTTTTAACACATTTTTTTATCTCACAATTCAAATTAGTTGAGGTCGTCTGTTGGATGTAATGAAGGGCTTATCCCTACATTTCGTACCTTCGCCCCCAAACACTAGATTCTCGGTTCTACACCAATGGAATCATTTTCTAAACCTCTTTTGAGTTTAGATTTTTCGTGCTAATACTTGGAAGGGTATTCTTTTTATTTTTGTAAGTGTTTATTCCTAAAATTGACTAGCGACTCCCCTTTTCCTATTTGATTTCTCTTAATCACATCTCGACATTTCTTATTTAAAATAGACAAAATTGGTTTATTTTCCGACAATCCGAGCCACTGACCGAGACTGATTTTTCGGTCTCCACCTATGCCGGCGCTGGACACCGGTTAGCGCCGGCTCTCGTCGGTGCCGGCCAGTAGCTAAGCTTGGCTTTTGTCCAAGCCGGTGTTATCCACTATTTTGGCCAAAAAGGCTTGCGACAGAATCTAAATCCTATTTTTTCTATTTTCTTAAATTATAAAATAATATCCTAAGACTTCTTAAAATTAATCTATAAAATAAATGACTAATAAAATAGCTTATCGCCCTTTCAAAATCATACTAAAAAATCAAAAAATCTCAATAAGAGACATACCCCTACTTTCCAAATGATGTTTCAAAAATCATCTTGAAAAAGAATTTTCAAATGTCAAAGAGACCCGTTGCTTGTGGGGAAACTTGGTCTTAATTCGGTTCGCTCTCGGGGCACGAGTTGTGGTTCCTACAGTACCAAAATAAAATTCCCATTTAGATTTTTCTCCCGTCCAAATAATGAATCACAAATATTACTCTCAGCCAGATCGGTCGAGTCTTGTATGAACTGTCTCTTCTCAAGGAGGTAGGGTGCCTTCTTTTTCTAGCACATTGAAGTCATTGAAGACCTCCAAACCATGTACTAGGATACCCTTCTCTTTTAGGTGGTAAGGCTTAGGAAAATCATAGAAGGGGAAGTCATTCCCTTCTTTCAAGAACTTCCCATTTAGGGTACGAGGAAAGGGTTTGATTGAACGGATCGTGAATGGTGCAGTCCTCCTTGTTTATATCTCCTACTTATCTTGGGCTATTTCTTAGCAGTTGGATAATAGCCTATCTTGAACTTATAGTTGTTGGTGGGTTCAAGGGGTGAAAAGAATGGGTGGTATGCCTCCTCCTTACAACTAAGCCAGGAAAATGCCCCTTGTTGCTTTGAGTGAATACTAGGGTTGACTTACGGATTGAAGTTCACAAGGTGCTTCATCCTTGTCTATAGTAGCGACGGTCTCTAACCCATAAAGCTCCTCATCATCGGCGTTGTGTTTAATTTCGACGACAGTCTCTTTAGAGGTGATGGTGGCATAGAGGTTATCTCCATCAACAGTTACTACTTGACCTTTGATGATCATTTTGACTTTATGATGTAGTGTAGAGGGCACTCGCTCGATGGTCTTGTAACCAAGGGCATCTTAGAAGAAGGTTGAAGGTAGCTGGAATATCTAGGACTTCGAAGTCAATAGTTTTCACTATCGGTCCGACGTTAATCGGAAGAGTCACCATTCCCAAAACTGTTATTTGGAATTATCATAAGCTTGAAGATGAATAATTTTATTAGAGAGTTGTTGCTCTCTAATGCCTAACCTTTTGGTGGTTCTCCAAGGACATATGTTCACAAGCAGATCCGTTGTCTACTAAGGTTAGAGGGATAAACTTGTTAATGCAAGTTACAGCTTAGGTAAAGGGCATTGTTGTGTGCAATGCCTTCTTCAAGTAGATATTTCTTGTCAAATGTGATGGTACCATCCCCATTATTGACCAATCCTAGCACTTGCTCAGGTATAGTTTCGGGAGAGACCTCAATTTTGCTAAGTGCATCAATCAAGGCATCCCTAAGCTTTTGGGAAGAATATATGAGTTGCTACATGGAGATATCATTTTTATTTTTTGAAGCTATTTTAGGATTGGGTCTTCTTCTTTACCAGCTTTTTGTTCATTTGGAGCTTCTTGAGTTTATTGTCGACCCATTGGTATATTATGTCATCCAGATCTAGTAAGGAATTGAATTTCTGGACTTGTTGGTTCTCCACAAAAGTCATATTCTTCTAAGGGTGGTGTGCCTTAGAAGTTATCATCACTATTGTCTTTAGTTTTGTACACATCTTGTTCATCACTTACCCACAAATCCGTGGACTTCCGCCTCTAAAGAAGGTAAGTTAGCAAGTGGTTTTAACTTACCGATGCCTTGAATGAAGATAGATGGATCCCATTGACCTGGAATGTGTTCATTGAGCGACCTTAGGGAGAGGGAATTGACCATTACGAAACATGCTTTGTAACTTGTTCTTGAATGTACAACATTGCTTGGTGTCGTGTGCTCATACACGATGATACTTACAGAATTTTCCTACGTTCGAGTTTTTCGACACTTTCGCGGTTTCGATTCTCGCTCTTACAGGTGGCAACTCAATCTTCCCTTTAGACAACGAGACGGTCAAGGGCTTGAGCGTATGTAGTATCAATAGGAGTGTAGTCATTACACCTATTAAGGGCATTGACATCTGCAGCCTGCTTAGCATTTCCTTGATTAGAGGTTTTCTTATCATTTGATTGATAATTACCTCTATATCCAGCCATGAATTTTATGGTCGTGGTGGACAACTCTTCTTCTATTAGTATGCCTGCATCTCTAAGAGCCGTGAAATTCATGAATGGTTGGAATTTAAGGTGCTTTGGTTAGAGGCAGTCGAAGATTCTTTACAATTATCCTTACTTGGTCATTCTTAGAAGGTTGGTCCACCATGTGGCCAGCCTTTGCCCTCCATCTAGTGAGAAAGTTAGTAAAGCTCTCTTAGCATTTGTTCTATCCGATAGTGAGTTTTAAACATCGAAGACTCCCTTAACATTTGTTCTATCCGATCTATGCATGGATCGGACTTAGGCTTGCGTTCAGGATCTGTTTTAGGAGAAGGATCGGGTGGAGGGCTTCCTCCTCCTATTTCTTCTTCTTCACCGTCTTTCCTATTATCCTCAAGAGCATTTAGGATGACTTTAAGAGTGTTAGATATGGACTCTATCTTCTTGTCCCGAGCCTCAATTGAGGCTTCCATCTTGGCTGAGGATTCATCGAGCAAGGTGATGATATAGGATTATTTTGGGCTCCGTCTATTGGAGGGCAATTGTTTTTGGGTAATGTCCTACGGCATAACATTAACTAAATCGGTGTTTTATGTATTGAGGTAGGTCACACTAGTGTAGATTAAGGAGTAGAACAAGATTCAAAGCAAGGGGAAGAGGTACCGTACTCGTTGCTGAGGCGTTCTAACCTTTTGCGACTCGGATTCCGACGAAACCCAATGGCGGTAGACATCCCTATTCTGCTGCCCAAAGGATGATGCTTAGGATCATATGAAGGAACACCACTTTTGGAAGGAAGGGGCTTAACTGCGAGACCCGATGGAACTAAGAAAGGATTCCTTTTATTTGGATGCACATAAGGAATGCAAAGCAAATGAAACGAAATGTTATGAAGCTCATGACTTAGTTTGGGATGATTTTTAATTTGCCTAATGCGCAAAATAGATTGCACAATTGATCCTCCTAATTGAAGATGAATTTATTTTTGGCTAAAATGCAAAAATAAAATGCAAAATTAATGTAAAATGGACTCACCTATTTTGAGATGAATTTATTTTTGGTTAAATGCAAAATTGCAATGTAAAATGGACTCACCTATTTTAAGATGAATTTATTTTTGGCTAAATGGAAAAAGGAAATCCATAATTGGACTCACCTAATTTGAGATGAATTTATTTTTGGCTAGATGAAAAATGAAACGCAAAAATTGGAATGCCCAAGCATGACTCTTTGGCGCCGACCCTAAAGAACCCTAAAAAATAGACTGACTGATAGAAGAAAAACGAGGGTCTCCGGTAGGACTCTCCGGGACCGACCGGCGATGGCTAGCGCCGGCTAAGCCCCGTGGCGCGTGACTACCTGAAACCTAGACTAAGATGAATTTTTAGGAAGACTCGTAAATGCAATTAATGGACCGACTTAAAAATGAGAAGGCCATTTTTTACTTTTGGCTTAAAAAATGCAAATAATTGACTCGACTCAAGGAAATTAATTATTGTAATTTATTCACACCCATATAAGGGTTATTCAAGCACTCACCTAATTTAAAGGTTACAAGTAGAAGATTAATACTTAAAACAACCACATCCATTCAAGCATGCAAATGAAGAGAAAAGTTACCGCCTAGACAACTAAGGATCTATGGTCAAAAAGAGGATAAAAGCTAGGTAGGATACATGGTGTCTCATAGTCCGAGCATTTACTCCTCCATGGAGTGCACGACAGAAAAAGCATGAATCCTCGGTGCCTCTTGGTAAACCAAAGAGAGCGTGCTATGAGGGAATAGGTACCACCTCCCTAACAATCAAGCCTAGTTGGACTTCTATGGGTTAGCATTTCGAACCTCTTCCGAAATTATTGTTAAATGAAAGCCTAAAGGTCGAAATTAAAAGCGACTATTGTTTGAGGTTGCGTAAATGCAAGATGCTTAACGCAAAAACATTACGAAAACTCACAACTAAAAATTTCCAATCTCACCCTCTTAATAAATGATAATTCTCAGCGGCATCGGCAATATACGAACTACTTGCCCCCGCATCCACCTCTGTTAGGAGGGGAAATGGATTTAGGCCGAAGCTTCCATATGTGTATCGAGTCTCTCATTTTAATCGATTTAAAAATGATTTATAGAAGATAATAATTTTAGAAATTGGGCGTATCTCTTAATAAGATTTTCGATTTTTATAATTTACTTTAACACAAATTAAATAAAGCCGATTTGCGGTTTTATTGATTATTCATTTTAGAAATTATTTTTAGAAACCAAAGGATATTATTTCACAACTTAAGAAAACAACAAAACAGAATAATTTATTTCGGCGTAAGGTTTTTGTAAGACCCGTAATTTTGGGTTAGGTAGTTAAAAGGGGTCGAGTAACTAGGATATTATGTGGTTAGATATTCGTAAAATTATTTGAGCGAATTATTATTAGTTCGCGTAACTCTAATTAGTAAAGCTTATTAATTTCGTCCTCCGAATTTTCACCAGGACCAACTACGTATAAACCCGAGACTCGCTTATGCTATGTATTCGGTTTAATCTAAATAATGCTTAAAAAGAAAAGAGGAGTGAGAAGGGGGATTAGGTGTCAGCTGGGTTTTGATTAGTGAAAAGGCGTGGCCTTTCCTAGAGGGAAGCCACGAAGAGGGAAGGAACCGAGAGGGAGAGGAAGGCGAAGGGGACTCGAGGAAGCGAAGGAAAGGAAGCAGAGCAAAGGAAGGGGAGAAAGAGCACCGAATGGCGAAAGAGAAAGAGAGAGAGAGAGAGGAGGCGAGCGGTGCTCATGGGGAAAGCAGAGGAGGGAGCCAAGTGAGAGGAAGAGCAAGAGGGTCGGGAGAGAGAACCAAAAGTGGACGAACAATGACAAGCAAAGCGGAAGCAAGAGGGTAGCTATTGAGAGCGAGAGATTAAAGAGACCCTAGATTGAGAAACCAAGGCCGAGTGTAGAGGAATGGGTAGGAACGGCCGGAGGAAACTACGACCGGCGAGCAAAACAACACCGGCCAGTAGGCAAGGGCGAACGGCAAGCGAGGGACGACGGTAGAAAGCGAGCAAGAAAGGAGAACGAAAGTAGAAACAGAAAGGGAGATCGAAGGTAAGCATTAGAGAGGAATATGAAGAAGATTAAGTGGATAGCAGGAGGAAGAAGCAGAGAAGCAAAGGCAGAGAACGAGGGTAGGATGTAGAGCAAGAGGTTCAGCGGTAGACAGAGACGATAGGAAGAGGAATGCGAGAATTTTCAACCCGATTTCAAACCCTAGAAATTCGAGTGGGTAGTCTTATATTATAAAATATTAGTAATTTCGAAACCCAAATGAGTTTTGTTGTGATTATTGAATGTTTATATGATTGAATGATGTTAGGAGGTGGTTAGGACTGAATTTGTTTATGAGAAAATGAATTGAACTGTTACGTCCGAATCGAAACCTAAAGGAGCTTAGTAGTTGGTTAGGGCCAAGTTGAGATGCTGAACATTAAAAAGGAGTTAGGTTGCGTATGTATAAAGAGTATTGTAAAGATCTCAAATAGCACTTAAGGACGAAGAAATGATGATTTGGGTCTAATCTGTGAATTAATGCTTAACTTGAACCTTAGAGATTTCCTAAGTTCTTTGCGATGGAAGGTAATAACTTATATTGAGAAATAACGAGTTAAGTATAAAAGAGGAGTGTGAGTTCATACTGATTGATGCATAATTGAGGTATGGGAGCAAGAAGTAGGTGACTATTACGATAATTAAGTTCAAAAGATAATTGAATCCTTGAGGGTGAACTAAATTCGAAGATAAGCGGAGCTAGCGAAGTAGAGCGATGAAAAGAGATTAAGAGTCTGTATGATTGAGTTTGGACAAGAAAGAGCAATTAATGAGATAGAAACCTAAGATGAGAGCAAATTACACTTGGAGATGAAGGGAGCTAGAGGAATTTTAGAAGTGAAGTAAGAATGAGAGCTATCTCGACTAAGTATGAGTAAGAAGAGGTTGATTAGTAATGTGGACGCCTAATCTTAAAACATTGAAGCAAAGATGGTAAATTGTGAGAAGTTGGAACATGTGAGATTAATGGTAACTACTTGTGGTAATTGTGACTAAAAAAGGGAATTAATCTTACTAAATGGGAGAATTCGAAAGGTTTAGTTGGAGAGAAGCTGAGAATGACTATCTATGTTGTATTGTGGCTATCTCGTGCAAGTGATTGTGTTAAATGTTGTTCAAAAATTGGTTTTGAAAGAAGTTCTATGTTTTACGCAAAATGATTCTCGAATGTGACTTGTGTGATATATGATTTTCAAATGTGAAAACGTACTTTTAAGAAGTGAAATTGATTTGAGAATGTTGTTTGAAACAAGCTTGATAAGTGAACGTGTTAAAGAAACTGTTGTGAATCAACTTTGCTTGGATCGTTTAACACATGGAAGGATTCTAACTAGAGGCAGCTAGCTAGTGGTCTTGTGTAGCAGGACGCCCGATTCGATTCTTCTTAGATAGGTCCCGAGAGCCTTTTATTTGGGATCGCGCCCAGCAGAAACCAGAGAAATCGGATAAACTATGAGAAATTGAAAAGTGCTAGTTCGAGTCACCAACTCGGGAAGTGATTCACCAAAAGAGATTCATTGAAAATGATTCATGAAAAGTGATTTGGCAGAAATGATTCAGTTTCGATTGAAAGCCTTTGAAAGAAAATGTAGGTGGTTGCCTCACCTTGTTGAAAGTTGATTCAGTCCCGAAAAATTGTTCATGAATGTGAAATCGTGCTTTTAAAAGATTAAAGAGTCATGATATTTACGTTGCAAGAGATTTCATTGAAAGTATCTAAATGTGTATTATGTTATTACGTTTTCACCGATTTCATTAGTATGAGTAGTATGTGTAAAGAATTTCCCTTTTATGGGTATAAGACTTCCGGTGAGCCCGTGGTTTATTGCTCATCCCGCAAATTTCCCCATTTTCCCCAGTGTTGCAGGTGCATTCTCACGAGATGTGTGCGAGTACTTAGCTTATTCCGGACTCCGATGATTGCTATTTGCTTCTTGCTGAGTGATTTGAGTTACGGATGTGCATTTCTTATATTCCCAAGTATTGTACTTTGTAAATCAGTTCATATAGTTTATACCCAATGTACCATGAACCATTTAGATCATTTTAAGTTTCTCACATGATTGGTTGGACTCCGGCATGTGGCCGTTGGTAGTATACTCCGAGCGTTTGGCTCGTTGAGTTTTATTGTGATTTTTATGCAGGGTTTTAGGGCTTTAAGCCTAGAGGATAGTCCTCATTTTAAATAGAACTCGCCAAAATTTTTAGAAAATGGTCAATTCTTTTGGAAGAATTCCCTATTACCTTAAGTTGGAATGAGAAAGCCAAACCAACACCTGAAAGAGCCTTAGGAGTTCCTTTGAGGAACTTTGGCAATGTAATAATCCGAGGGGGTGTTTTGGTGTGTTACAAAAATGGTATCGGAGCATAGATTTTGGTGACCTTAAGTTTGCATTGCATATAGGCGTCTAGGACCCTTATTATGTTGTTATGTGCTTTATTTGTGGCCGACATATGTGTTGCCTTAAGTTCAACCTCTAACTTATAAGTGACTACCTGGTTGACTTAGTTGAATTAGTTGATAGTAAATCGCCCATTAAGGTGATGTGCGAGTGACTTGTGTATGCTAATTGTGTGAGTAAGTGTGGCTGAAATCTTATTTCCAGCCCATTACTCATTGGTTTCGTTGAGTCCCGAATTAGAAACCTCTATCTTTAGGACTTCATTGATTTGATTACTTATGTGATTAGCTAGTGGATGAGTTCGGTGATCGAATCGTGAATTTATGTGCTTGTATGTGTGAATGATTTATGCATGCTAAGTATGTGACTCGAATGTAGCTAAACTTTATTTATGTTTCGTTATTCCTTCATTTCGTGGTGTGACTTCTAATCATTAGTCGAATTAGGAATTCTACCTCTAAGAAGCATACGAGTATACAATTATGTATTGATTGTTTATATACTTATTTCCTAAGAGTTTAGGAAGTGTATAGTTGATCTTAGGTGGGAAAAGAAAAGACATACGGTACACTAGCATAAGTGAAGCATTTATGGGAGACCCCGATCCCGTTTGTTGATTTTGGTATAGAGGCTACTTTTAGGAGTTGTCACTAAGGAATTAATTGAAATGTCACATTGTGGAATAGGATAGGGCTGACCCCGAGTGTTAAGGGATACTTGCATATAATTACGAAAATACTTAGAGATGGGTACTTTTGGAAGTTATAAATTAGAATTAGTGACGGTGGAGAGGAAAATTAATGGGAAATACAATGTGAAAGGTTCGTTGTATCATTGGTTGAATTGGTTCTCTTGATTATAATAATAATTGAGTTCATAATCGAGAATGTCCAACTGGGTATTTTGCTTGAAGTGAAGGTCGTTCGGATGTGTTGGAAGGTACCTTTTGGGTGCATTTGGGAACTATTTTGGAGAAACAGATTGATTTAGGAATTTTCCCTATTTCCATCTAAGTTTGAACCGACCAAACATAGGATGCAACGGTTATGGAGATCCATCTATGAGTCCCAATTTGAGAAACTTATGAGAAAGGTTTAGAGTAAGCCGAGCATGAGGCTAGAAGGGGCTAAGTAAATCATATTGAAGATTGTGCTTTCCACCATTTTGAATTCCTTTCACTTAACTATCTCACCAAGAAGAGTTGATTGATGAATGTTGAAATCATGCCCCCACCACTTTTGAGTTTATATGTGGTAGTTCTTTGTGACTTTATAAACCTTGGGCATTGATAATAACCTTGTAGGTGGAGCGCCTCGTTTACAAAGGAGTTAGAAGTTGTTCTATCACTCCCATGCTTCATTTGGAGTTCATTGTGTTATTAGTGCTCATTGGAGCGATTATAAGTTACTTGGGAGTGAGATACTTTACGTTTTACATAAGGATCGTAGGTTTGATCTTAACTCCCATAGTAGTGAAATAATAACATGAGGACTCCCTACTACCCATTGTGGTTACTATGAGTTGTTCAAGGATCGTATTGTGCTAGACACGATCGCACATAGTTTGGTTGCCTCTAAATTCCGACTTGGTTCAACTCCATCGTTTTGATTATACTTTCGAACTTTGTCTATTATCTTTTTGGTGATGTTACTTGCCTAGTATGTGTGTCATTTCTTACCGTTTAACCAGTGATGCACCATAGATAGTCTGTTAAACTAGCCCACCCAACTAGCTTGGCCATAGAATCTGCTTAGTTTGTGGAGAATAAAGAGCTAGAGGGTGTTGTGAGATATTGAACTATAGGTGTGCCAAGTAAATTGTGTAACTATTTGGGTTGAGACGTTAAGATCCAATTCTAAAACAAGTGGTAAGATCGTTCCAAGCTAACTATTTGCTCCTTTTTAGTGCGATTTGCTCCTTGGCACCTTGTAATTAAGTGAGCGGACGCACTCGAAATGGTGGTAGAAAGGAGGCTGGAACTCATTAACCCATAGAGACTCCCCGAAGGATTCTGATAACCGTGGTCTGCCTAATTGAGTTTCCTTCCGTATTAAGTGTGTAAGTGTGCTCTAGTTATATATGCCTATGTCTTGCCCGTCACATGGGTACTACCTATTTGTTTTGAATTTCGGGGACGAAATTCTTCTAAGGGGAAGTAATGTAAGACTCGTAATTTTGGGTTAAGTAGTTATATGAGTTAAATTAATTATTTAGCCCTAAATAGTTAAAAGGGGTTGAGTAACTAAGGTATATACGTGGTTAGATATTCGTAAAGTTATTTGAGCGAATTATTATTAGTTCACGTAACTCTTATTAGGGAAGCATATTAATTTTGTCCTCCAAATTTTTTCCAGGACCAGCTACGTATAAACCCAAGACTGCTTATGCTATGTATTTGGGTTTAATCTAAATAATGCTAAAAAAGAAAAGAGGAGTGAGAAGGGGGATTAGGTGTTAGCTGGGATTTGATTAGTGAAAACGCATGGCCTTTCTTAGAGAAGCCACGAAGAGGGAAAGAACCGAGAGGGAGAGGAAGGCGAAAGGGACTCGGGCAAGTGAAGGTAAGGAAGCAGAGCAAAGCAAGGGGATAGAGAGAGCACCGAACGGGGAAAGAGAAAGAGAAAGAGAGAGAGGAGGCGAGCGAGTGCTCGGGCGAAAGCGGATGAGGGAGCCGAGTGAGAGGAAGAGCAAGAGGGTCAGCAGAGACAACCAAAAGCGAGGAACAACGACAAGCAAAGAGGAAGCAAGAGGGTAGCGATCGAGAGTGAGAGATTGAAGAGGCTCGAGATTGAGAAACCAAGGCCAAGAGTAGAGGAACAAGCAGGAATGACCGGAGGAAACCGCGACTCGCGAGCAAAACAACACCAGCCAGCGAGCAAGAGCGAACGAGCAAGCGAGGGACGACGATAGAAAGCGAGCAAGAACGGAGAACGGAAGCAGAAACGGAAAGGGAGATCGAGGGCAAGCATTAGAGAGGAATAAGAAGAAGATTAAGTAGATGGCAGGAGGAAGAAGCAGAGAAGCAGAGGCAGAGAACGAGAGCAGGAGGTACAGCGAGAGGTACAGCATGCGACATGGACACGATAGGAAGAGGAAAGTGAGAATTTCCAACCCGGATTTCAAACCCTAGAAATTGAGGTGGGTAGTCTTATATTCTAAACTATTAGTAATTTCGAAACCCAAATGAGTTTTGTTGTGATTATTGAATGTTTATGTGATAGAATGAAGTTAGGAAGTGGTTAGGACTGACTTAGGTTATGAGCAAATGAATTGAACTGTTAAGTCCGAATCGAAACCTAAAGCAGACTTAGTAGTTGGTTAGGGCTGAGTTGAGATGTTGAAACATTTAAAAGGAGTTAGGTTGCATATGTATAAAGAGTATTGTGAAGATCTCAAATAGCACTTAAGGACGAAGAAAGGGTGATTTGGGTCTAAACCGTGAATTGATGCTTAACTTGAACCTTAGAGATTTCCTAAGTTCTTTGTGTTGGAAGGTAACGGCTTATATTGAGAAACAACAAGTTAAGTATAAAAGAGGAGTGTGAGTTCATACTGAGCGATGCACAATTGAGGCATGGGAGCAAGAAATGGGTGACTATTAGGATAATTTAGTTCAAAAGATAATTGAATCCTTGAGGGTGAACTTAATTCGAAGATAAGCAGAGCTAGAGGAGATGGAGTGATGAAAAGAGATTAAGAGTTATATGATTGAGTTTGGATGAGACATAGCGATTAATGAGATAGAAACTTAAGATGAGAGCAAATTACACATGGAGATGAAGGGAGCTAGAGGAATTTTAGTAGTGAAGTAAGAATAAGAGATATCCGACTAAGTATGACTAATAAGAGGTTGATTAGTAATGTGGAGCCGTAATTGGAAAACATTGAAGCAAAGATGGTAAATTATGAGAAGTTGGGACATTTGAGATTAATGGTAACTACTTGTGGTTATTGTGGCTCAAAAAAGGAATTAGTCTTACTAAATGGGAGAATTGAGAAAGGTTCGGTTAGAGAGAAACCGAGAATGACTATCTATGTTGAATTGTGGCTATCTCAGTGCAAGTGATTGTGTTAAACGTTGTTCAAAAGTTGGTTTTGAAAGAAGTTCTATGTTTTACGCAAAATGATTCTTGAAAGTGACTTGTGTGATATATGATTTTCAAACGTGAAAACGTACTTTTAAGAAGTGAAATTGATTTGAGAATGTTGTTTGAAACATGTTTGATAAGTGAACGTGTTAAAGAAACTATTGCGAATCGACTTTACCTGGATCGTTTAGCACAACAAAGGATTCTAACAAGGGGCGGCTAGCTAGGGGTTCCGTATAGCAGGACGCCCGATTCGAATCTTCCTAGATAGGTCCCGGGAGACTTTTATTTAAGGTCGCGCCCTAGAGAAACAAGAGAAATCACATAAACTATGAGAAATTACGAAGTACAAGTTCGAGTCCCCTACCCGGGAAGTGATTCATCAAAAGAGATTCATTGAAAATGATTCATGAAAAGTGATTTGGTAGAAATGATTTAGTTTCAAATTAAAAGCCTTTGAAAGAAAATGTAGGTGGTTGCCCCACCTTGTTGAAAGTTGATTTAGTCCCAAAAGAATTATTCATGAATGTGAAATCGTGCTTTTAAATTATTAAAGAGTCATGATATTTATGTTGCAAGAGATTTCATTGAAAGTATCTAAATGTATATTATGTTTGTACGTTTTCACCGATTTCATTAGTATGAGTAGTATGTGTAAAGAATTTCAATTTTTAAGGGTGTAAGCCTTCCGGTGAGGCTGTGGTTTATTGCTCACCCTCACAAATTTCTCGCTGTTCCCCAAGTGTTGCAGGTGCATTCTCGGGAGATGTGTTCGGCATTTAGCTTATTCTGGACTCCGCTGATTACTATTTGTTTCTTGTTGAGTGATTTGAGTTACGGATGTGTGTTTCTTATATTCCCAAGTATTGTACTTTGTAATTCAGTTCATATAGTTTGTGCCCAATGTACCATGAACCATTTAGATCGTTTTAAGTTTGTCGCATGATTGGTTGGACTCCGTAGTGTGTTCGTTGAGTTGTATACTCCGTAAGTGTGGGTCGTTCAGTTTTTTTTAATTTTTATGCAGGGTTTTAGGGCTTTAAGCCTAGGGGATAGTCCTCATTACAAACAGTAACTCTGCCGAAATTTTTAGAAAATGGTCAATTCTTTCGGAAGAATTCCCCTATTACCTCAAGTTGGAATTAGAAAGCAAAACCAACACCTGAAAGAGCCTTAGGAGTTCCTTTGAGGAACTCTGGTAGTGTAATACTCCCGGGGGTGTTTTGGGGTGTTATAGTTTTTTGGCCGAATTGGTATAAAAACACCAACTTCAACTAATGCCTTGCTCGGTGACTGTCTGGCGTTGGCAAGAGTCGGCATCTTATAGTTGCGAGTGCTAACCGTGGGCCATGACTCGAAGTGGGCAGTCTCGGTCCATTAGCTTAGCTATCAGAAAATAAAAAATGAAAAAAATTCTTTTTATGATTTTAAGTAAGAAATGCTATAAGGAGCAAATTAAACGGAAATAAAAAAGGAAAATTGAGTGCCAGTCGGTTTTAGGGAATAAAAACTAACAAAAATAAATAAAAGACTCTTTCAATCTTATTATGGAAAAAAACTAAGCTTTAAAGAGGTTTAAAAATTTACTCCATCGGTCTAGAACCGAGAATCTAGATTAGGGGCGAAGGTACGAAATGTAGGGATAAACCCTTTTATTCCACCCGTCAACGCACGACCTTTACTAATTTGATAAGTGACTTTAAGAAAAGTGTTACGAGAAAATGCACAACATATTAAATGCGAGATTAAATCAACCAAGGCATGCTTAGGAAAGCTAAAAAGCGAGATAAGAAAGCAATGAATAAAGGAAATAAAGAAAAGTAAAGGAAAGCGAAAAAAAATAAAAGGATTACAATTGGCGAAGAGAAATTAAAAACGATTATATCTTTTCTCCATAATACTGAAAGTAATAAATAACATAAATTAAATAAACTCGTAAGAATGGAAAGCGAATTTGGCGCCCTCAGGTTGTCCCACCTGCCGATTTGGGTCTCAAACCGGATCTGGAAGCGTGATGGTGGTAAACTAAAAATAGTTTGTTTTAGAACTTTTGTGAAGGCGCAATGATGTATGTAAATGATGAAGGATTAGGGATTGAATGTTTGTTATATAGTGGGGATTAGCTGAAAGCAAACCAAGATATCTAAATACGTGAAGCACTCAATAGTTCTTAGTTAGATTTCAGCGAGAATTTAGTAGCATAACACATAGGAAATGGCCATGTGAAAAATGGGAGCCTAAGCTCTCTATTTATAGTGGAGGATTAGGTCACACAATGACCTAGGGTTTAACTAAAAAACCGTCCAAGTAAAGCAACAAACCGGCGAAAAAAAAATTTCATGAAAATCGGACTAAATCTTCTCTCAATTGGGATCTCGGGGACAATGCCGAGATACGCGACGCTGGTTAAGAAACGGTATCGTATAGTTGAACAATGTTTTCGTGTTGCAGTTGAAGTTTGGAGCAAAACATAGTGTTCGGGGACAATGCGGCGCCGATCAAGAACAACGTCGTTTTGTAGAAATGAGCTCCGTGTCTCGGTTGGACCCTTGGAGCAAACCACAACGTTTTGGCAATGTTGGCCATGAAACACAATTCCGGTCAATAAGACGTCATACACACGAAATTAGCTCCGTGTCTAGGTTGGACGCCGAAGATTAAACACAACGTTTTAAGTGTCGCATAGCCCGATGCGCATCGTCGGCCAAGGTTATGTAGGAACCACAGATCCCCTTCCCGGAAGAGGGAAGTCTCGAGCTTCCCATGAATTGGTGATGAGTTTTTAAAATTTTACCTTTTCGGTTTTCAAAGATGAAAATGATTTTAGGTTTTGAAGATTAATTTTTAAAGTGGGGATGAACCTCTTATTTAGATTTTCGAATTTTATAAATCAAGTTAAAATGATTTAAATCACATTAAGTGGTGGTTTTATTAATTATTTTATTTTATAAATGAATTTTAGAAATCCCGAGGATATTATTTCTTAACCAAAAAATAAAAACTTAGGTTTTCCGATCTGCCGTGAGGCTTTATCATCAAATTGGTGTGAAAACACCGGTTTGGACCCAAGCCTCACCTGCTAACCAAAACCTCTTCAGGGGTCGTGGTTGAGGTGGTCGAGCTTAGCCTTCGGCCTGGCTAGCAAATCCAAAACTCATTTTTTTTTTATTATTCAATCGAAATAGCTGAGAGGTAGTATAGAAGAATTAAATCAAAAATAAGAGTCGCTAGTCGGCTTTAAGAATGGAAAACCAACAAAACAAAAAATAAATGCTCTTCCAATCTTAGTATAGGAAAATTAAGTTGAAACAGGTTAAGAAAAAGTGAATCCATCAGTCTAGTACCGAGAATCGAATTCGGGGCGAGGGTACGAAACGTAGAGATAAGCCCTTCCGTTCCACCCGTTAAACAACAACCATTACTAGTTTTAATAGTGAATCTAAACGACATATTAAACAAAAGCAAATAACATGCGATATTGAATTAAAAGCAACCAAAACATGCTAAAAAGTGATAAAAAGCAAATATGAAAAAAGCGATAAAGAAAGCGGTAAAGAAAATAAAAGAAACAACAAAAGCAAAAACAAAAAGGATTACATTGGGCAAGTAGGAATTAAAAAGCAATACAACTCGTTCTCCATAATACGGAAAGCAATAAAACATAAAAATAAATAACCGTTGTGAAGGCCAAATTAGTGCCCTCACATTCTCCCACTCGCTAATGTAGATCTCCGATCTAGATTTATTGATGCAACGGTGGTGATTTGAGAAGGCTTTTTATGAGTTTTTGATTGTAGATAGGTAGAACGATGTATGACTCGATGAGGTTTAAGGTTCGGATGCGATTGAAATAGTGAGTAGAATAGGAATAGGCTGAAAAGAAACCAAGAGATGAGAATATGAAAACGAGTATTAAGTCATTCTTAGTTAGGTTTTAACAAGTGTGATGCTAAGGAATAAGTCTGTCTAGTTACTTTTTGGGAGTGTGATGCATAGGAAAAGTTGTTGAGCTTAGCGTTAAGCAGCGTGGCGCTAAGGAATAAGCCGTTATCGAAGAGAGAGGCTAGGTCACAAAATGACCTAGGGTTAGGTTTCAGGCAGCCGTCCACACTAAACCAAAATCGGATGCAAAACTAGGCCAAAAATAAAGGGATAGTACCGGATATCGCGGTTGGGGGCATCGACCATACGACATCGTTCGGGGTGTTGAGCTCCTTCCGTGTTCCAACGAGATTCTTACACAAAATGTGGTATTTTAAGTTAAAATGGACCTAGTATAGGGCACTCGGACACGACGCCGTTTTGAGGGAGGAAGCTCTGTGTCTTGGAGCAAAACAGGACTTTTGATGCTTATGATCATGAAATGCGGCACCAAGTGTCGTTTTGATGTCTTCAACTTCGTGTTTGGGTTAGACGAAAGTGAAACGTGGTGTTTTGGGCTTGGAATCTCCTTGTACCGGGCACTAGATTTCCATTGACTCGGAGGTTTGACCCGGGCTTGGAACGTTCGGAAGAAAAGGGATTTTTGATCGACACAAGGCAAAAAGGTTATTTATTTGGTGCTAAGGGGTTCTTTCTGGTTTACTAGCTTCCGTCACATCAAACAAATAGAGTATGTGATCCAAATCCTTGAACAGGACTCGAGATCTCATCATTGGGATAACATTATAAAATTAAAGAAATAAGAGAGATAATGGACAACATGTTTTAGGTGTCTATAGTTAGCTCCCACTTTGATCGAGTCCGAAAGATGAAGGGTCAAAGTAGACACTAAAGGATCCTTATTTTGCTTTTGTACATTGTTTCGAATGAGTGACTCGTTGTGTTGTGTCCGGAATTGGTTATCGTTGAACCGAACTCCGACACGAGCCTTAACTTGATCGTGATGCATGCGTTCGAAGTTCGGTAGGAGAATCCTAAGCTTGGCTTGATCGGAGGCTAAAGCTTGGTGAATTTTTATGCTGAAACTTCAATAGTCTTTTGATCCGAAGCTTAGCCCGATAATTTGTTGTAGTAACATGCTTGTTCGTGGATAATCATATTGAGAAAACTTCGATATTTTACCCGAATAATTCAATAAAAAACAGATTGAAAAACCGATCTTTAAAAGCCGATATGGTGGGTCCAAGTATCCACTTGCATGCACATGGTGCCTAGAAGCCACTTGCTAGGCCTCGATGGGTCCGTCGAAGCTAGGCCACCTGCTGGGCTGCAAAGCTGCCGCCGATAGGACACCCCTAGCCTCGTGGCGGGCGTTGACTAGCCTTTGGCGAGCCTCGCCCCGGCGTGCTACCGGATTCTCTTGGTCTCCTCTTGCTTTTTTACTTTTGTCTTGTATGTTTGGCATGCCTTGGCTGAATAGGTCAATAAAAGCGGGAGATTGGTCTGTTCATTTTGCACTTCACTTACTCCTCTCGTCCTTGCTCTAGCTTTCCTCTTATCGTGTTATTATTTTTCTCTTTGAGAAAACTAGTTGGTTTTCAAGACATCTTTCCAAGCATGTTTAGCAGAAAAGCTCATCCAATTGGAAGAACCCAGTGTCGAGAAGTTAGTTCATAACAACTTCTTAGAGCGAGAATGACACCCCCATGATCTCTTGGTGGAGGCTGAGAATCACGTGTCTTCACTTGCCATTACTCCATCGGTAAGCTTGTTGGCGTAAACTTCTCTATTTGCTCGTTTAGAGTAGTGCTTTTACTAAAAATCTTGTGTGATTTTCACCTTGTAGAAAGGCTCAATGTAACAACCCATCCCTAAGAAAATAATTAACTTTAAGTATATTAAAAATTATCCTGAGCGCGTGCATTTCAAATTTTCAAATATTTTCATATTACACATGAGTATACATATGTATATATATATATATGTCAATGTTGTTTAAAATGGAGGAACCGGATGATGTCAACGATAACGCACGAGCATATTCTATAAATTTCAATGACTCGGAAGATAATTAACATTATTATATAGCAAATTTATTTTGAGTTCTAAAAATCGTTAAACAAATGAAATTAATATAATTTTTATAAACTTAATATTACTAAAAATAAAATTTCTTGGATTAAGATAAGCTTAATAAAGAAGTATTTGATAAGCATGAGGGATTGGATTTAAATAAGAAGTAAGATGGAGAGTAAGGATGAGATTAGGATTATGTTGAAAGAAAGAGATAGCTTGCTAAGGAATTGGGCCCGAGATATGGAAGTAGCCGATCGGCCCGAGTGAGAGAGGAAGCAAGAGGAGGTATAAAAGAATAAGGAAACCTAAAACTATCATATTTCCTAAACCTAAATACTGATTCATAACCTTCCCTCTCCTCTCTCCAGCCCCGACACCCACGCACTGCCCTCTCCCCATCTCCACCGCCACCGCCTCGCTGCCCACCGCGGTGACCTTGCTCGGCCACCCCGGGTTCGACGCCACCATTAACACCACCTATCATCACCGAAACTCGAACCGCCAACCACCACCATGATACTCCTCTACTCCTCTCGGTGTCATGTTCGGTCGCCGCCCAACGCCAAGCAACCACTGCTCGCCACCGTCGGCTCGCCCTGACCGCCACCTTGTCACCGTCCCAGCCATCAAACACCGGTACACCACCATCCTCACTCCCTCTCTGCCCCAAGTTTGCGCCTGTTCGCTCGATTCCGCCTAGTGGTAGCGGCTTCTCCGGTTCGCAGCCCTGTCCGGCCTCGGCCGCCTTCTATCGGTCGCCGGCGCCGTTCGTTATTCTCGGCGATCGCTTCGATTGCGGCCACCTACTCCATTTCGGTCATCCTCCGATCTTCAACCCTCCAACCCTCAAACCACCACCCTCAATCATCACGAAAACCCCTCAAAAATTAACCCCTTAACCTTGGTTCTTAGGGTAATTTTCAGATTCGATTCTTTAATTTAATTTCTTAAGGTAATTTTTCGATTCAGTTCTTTTAATTTAAGTATTTAAGTTGTAATAAGTTATTCTCTTTTTCTGTTTGGAGATTAATATTTGATTGTGGTATGTATGTGATTGATTCATGGAGTTTAGGAAGGTTTGGTGACAATTGATGATATCCGGAAATACTGAAATTGAAGACAGCTTTATGAACAATTTACGTATAAAAGACAGATCATGAATAATGTATGTTCGAAAGTATTCGGACTAATTTAGATGACCATTTGACTTAATGGTGAGCTTAGAGGAAATTTGTGAAAGTTGAAGGGTTATGAGAATGCTATGTCGGAGAATTGGCACCTTGGTTTCTACCATTATAAAGATAGAATAGGTTAGAAATAATTAACATAAATAAATAAATAAAGGTATATGTATAATAGCTAAATAGTAGCGAGTAATTAAAAAGCTCAAACCTTCCCTTGGTTTTAAAAGCAAATATTACCAATACCATTATTTGTAGAGAAAAAGGAGATAAGTGTTCAATGTAATATAAATACTCTTAGGTATGCACTTTATAAAAAGAAAATAAATAAACCTTATATGTTAGAGATAACCTTAGTATTATTTAAAAGAAAACTATGTATATTGAGGTTACTATATATAAAAATGTATGCATATATTTATGTATGTATTTAGAAGAAAGCTATATATTTTTAAGGTTGCTATATATATATATATATATATATATATATATAGGGAAGGGTTCAAGTAAGCACCCTTATATAGGTAAGCACCATTCATTAGGTAAGCGGTTCTAATCCGAACCGTCTAATTTTGATCTAATGGTGGAAATTAAAAGGCATATATTTCGTTAAAAAAAGGAAAAATAAAAATTTAGAGAGGAGGGGTCTTCCAAACCACGTTCATTCTCCAGCCCTCGTCATTTTTTTTGCCGGTTTGCTTCCCCTCTCTCTCTACCTTTCGCCTCCCCTTCCTCTCTCTCGTCGGTAGAAACCACCTCCCCCTCTCCGTCCACCTCGCCGGCTACCTCTCTCTGTCTCACCTGGTTGCTACTTTCTCTCAACTCGCGCCGCTTGCCTCATATCTCGCTGCACTATCTCGTCGCCTCCCCACCATTTGTCGCCTCCCGCTCCGTCCGCCGTCGTCGCCTCCCCAATCTGTCTCTCCGTCTCTCTCGCTGGTCGCGCTGTCTTTCCGTCTCTCTCACCGGTCACCTCCCACTCGTATCTCGCTACTCGGACGCCGAACGGACAAAGTAATGTCCATCTCGCGTTGTAAGATTCTCAATTTTCCTCCTCTTCCAATATCAGATTTTGCTTACACGAAAATTAGGGTTTGGAAAAATTTTGTTGGCTATGTTGCTTTCGGGATTATTGTTATCAATATATTGCTTTGGGGAGATGATTGTTGACTCAATTTTGGGGTTTTGTGGATGACTTTGGGAATTTTGTTGATGAAGCAGTGAAATGTTGTTGAAATTAGTTGGAAGTGAAATTGAGTTGGAATTTTGTGGACAAAATTGTTATACTTATGTTATTCTGTTGATAAATTTAGAATTTTGTTCTCTAATATCATATTTTTCTTGCACGAAAATTAGCGTTCGACAAATTTTGTTGGCTATTTTACTTTGGGGAATTATTTTTTCAATATATTGCTTTAGGGATGATTGTTGACTGAATTTTGAGGTTTTGTGAATGAATTTGGGAATTTTGTGGATGAAGCAGTGAAATTATTGAATTTAGAAATTTGGGAATTTTGTGGATGAAATGTTGTTGAAATTAGTTGGAAGTGAAATTTAGTTCGAATTTTGTGGACAAAATGGTTTTGCTTCTATTATTCTTGCCGTTGTTGTTTCAGTGCTTTTGTTATTCTCCAAATTTCATAGATCATGCCCGCAATTGTCACTCTAGCAAAAAATACAATATGTCCGGGTTTGTGAAGGTGCATGAGCCAATACGTAAACCTGTCCGTATGTTTGCATTCTTTAGTTGATCCGGAGTCATTCAGTCACATGTTATCTAACCTCAGTAGCATAGGGACATTCAAATAGGATGTGCTCTATAGTCTCGAGCTAGCATGAGCGAGATAGGACAATCTATAACCATATTGGGTTCATGTTGTTTCGAGTAGGCACCGATCACTACATGTACTTTCTCCGGTTGTTTTAGCAGGCATTTGTATCCCCATTTAGCTTTATATTCTCGCTCACTGCTTTAGGACTTCTGCAATTTTTAAGTCTTCCACTCAATAATTGTGAACATTAGTTGGGTAGATTGGAAAGCAACTAATAACTCAAACGTCAAGTTTTAATGTCAGACATTACTATTTTGTTTTAGCCTATTAGCTCAAGGCGGAGCGACGTGCAACAATGCACGGAGATGTGGATTCAAATCCCACATAGGCTTGTATACTTTTGCTAATAGCAGCTGCAG
Source organism: Talinum fruticosum (assembly GCA_021018815.1). Taxonomy (NCBI): domain Eukaryota; kingdom Viridiplantae; phylum Streptophyta; class Magnoliopsida; order Caryophyllales; family Talinaceae; genus Talinum; species Talinum fruticosum. The sequence continues at coordinate 3,288,781 of JAITYX010000010.1, read as the reverse complement.
ATCGTAGCACCGGGAGCTTATTGCCAGCCTTAGACACATGCCATCTAATTAGGATACGGTTTCACTCGAAGGCCATATTTTCCTTAGTTTCACTCGAGATGGTTTCAAAGGAATATTCATAACTGCTTGCTATTTTGTTTGACTTGTTTTGCCATGCTATAAAACAACCTCCAATTCTAACCACCACCTCTAACATAGCCCCATATAATAGTCGGTTATCTTTTTACATCTCTTGCAAAGCCTCACATAACTAGCCTCACATAACTAGCCAATTAATCGTGTGAACCGGACGACATCGTTCAATACCTTTTTACGAATACCGATAGATGAGTCAAAGATCAAAACTTTCTATCGAGTTACTAATGGAGAAATCTTTTGGGTGGGAAGTGAAGTCTAGAACTAGTTTGTTGAATTTGCCAATAGATGCTCTGTGTCGGATTAAGCACTCAAACTTAGCATTGTAGGTTTTTCAAGAGATGGAGTATAAGCTGTTACGATCCCGATAGAGAAAGCTATAAAATTCTTATGAGAAGGCTCTGTCAAGATGGCAGGCTGAATGAAGCAACTTATTTGTTGTACTCAATGCTATAGAGGATTTCTCATAAAGGTTGTGGAGAAGACTGTAATATACAGGACTCTGTAAACGAGCGTACATGAAGTTTAAACCGGAACATTCCATAATAAGGCAAAAGTAGTATTTTGTTTCTTACTAAGGATCTTACAAACTTGTAGCCTATATGGGATTCGGACCCACATCATTTGTGTAACTACACAAATGCTCTACCATTTGAGCTAATAGGCTGTACATAACCTACTCAATTACCTAAAGCTCCAATCAAGTTTTAGACATGGCATAAACTAAGAGCCTTCATAACACATTTTACTCAAAAAGTTAGAGATGTTGTTCAGTTACAAACCTAAAAATTTAAAAAAAAAAAAAAATTGGGTCGGAGAGGAGGGCGAAGATGTGAATTTTCCTAAATCCTAATATTCGTAATTGAAGTTGTTGGAAGAGACTAACAGTCTCACTTCAACTTTCACAAAGTAATAATCGAAACTTGAATTCAGTCAAATCACATAACTTGAATTCGCAAATTGAAGAACACTACAGTTCAAATTTCACAAAAAATTTACTCGACATTTCGAGCGGACATTTCATGCCACAAAACTACAAGGAAACACATAAATTCAGTCAAACCACGTAACCCGAATTCTCAAATTGAAAAACAACTTAGAATCTGAATTCGCACATTTGGAAGAATAATTTGCAATTATTCAATCAAATTGAAGAAAGAAGTTACCTAATTAGAACCTGAATTGCAATTCGCATTTTTCGAAATCCCTAATTTCGCTCGAAAAAGAACTAAGGGAGTCGGCGACGACAAGAGGCGAGAGCGAGAGAGGAATCTGGCAAGAAGGTGTCCGACCATGTCGGCGACAGGGAAAGAACTTTCCGACGATAGGTAAAGGGGCGAGAGAGAGAGAGGAGAAGAGAATCAACTTACGAGAAAGCGAGAGAGAAAGCCGTTTTGGCCGAATCGGGCCGAAAAGAGGGTGACTCGAAGAGGTAGAGACAGAAGAGGGCTATTTTCGGTGACGGCGAGGTGGTTGTGAGCGAGAGTGTGTGAGAGAGAGAGAGAGAGAGGAGCGAGATGGACTGAAATGTTGACCGGAACAAACACCCCCCAAATTTTTTAGTTTTCTTTTAATTTTTAACTAAGAAAAAGATTTTTATTTATGGCCGTTGGATTCAAATTAAACGGTCAAGATCTATAGTGCTTACCTATTGTTGGTGCTTACCTATAAGGGGTGCTTAGTTGAACCCTTCCCCATATATATATATACGCACGCATTGCATAAAATAAGATAAATAAATCGTATAAATTAAAGATATCATTAGTATCCTTAGTAAAAAATAACTTTGTTAATTTTCATTTCAAGTATCTTTGAAGTGATTTAATAATTATTTTAGTTTATTAATAAAACTTTTATATCTCTACGTAAGGTCATCAAGCGTCGTACGTTCATCCGGATTCCGCCCAAAAAGATAAAGAAGGAAGAACATCAGCACAAGGTACGTTCATTGGTCGTGCCCTTCAATGGTTTATTTACAAATCAAGGTCGGATATGGCCGACATCAACAATAACAAAGAATCATTTGCAAGCAGTATTTGTCATGTTAAAGCGGACCCGCCCATTGATACTTCACCATTGTTCAAAGCCGGCACACCGTAATCGCGCCGCACCAACTAGACTTCCCGATCGGTCCGGGTGTGTACACATTTAGGGAAATCCAATGATCGCAAGGGGTAACCACACAAATAATTAATGAGCAACAGTTTTACATTGTTCACTCTCCCTCATTTACAAATGAATTGAAATGCATACGCTCAACTCAACTATTTCATAACATTTATTTTACGAGCATGATAATGGGCGTATTGAGCTTCGGCTCACAATTCGAAAATAGTTTCTTGTTTTGTTTTAGGTAAAGATGTTGAAGGTATGAAGCAAGAGAAGTTCCGGTCGGGACTTAGAGGCTCCAGATGGCAACCTAGTTGGGGTACTAATGATCAAGTGTCATTGACTTCGTATTACCATGTTTATAAAATATCGTTTAGAAGCCTTGCCCTTTCCTCTAGTAAGGGCGGCGGTGATGTCCCCGACCTCCTTTCCACTCGTGTTAATCATCGGCTAGCGGCTTGTTTAGTCTAAAACCGGTGATTACGGGTTGGGGCGTTACACTCAATTCGAAGTAGTGGGGCCATTTCGAAGTTTATAGAAACATGTAGAAAGATGAACTACCCTTTAGAAGACATCATGAAAAATGTTAAGTTTGGTTTCCTCTTTACCGCTTGAAGTCATTTGTTTGACAAAAAGAACGGGATCCCATTAGGGCTATTAGTGAGCGTTTTGGGATACCACTAACACCTTTGATCTTCTTTTCGGGAGATGACCATTACACCTTTTGATTTTTCCGTTTTATCGGGTTTGGGATTCTTGGGGAGCCTCTAGTTTTTGACGGGGAGCTTGTATAAAGATCGTGACTATCTACGTCACTTCTTGGGTCCTATGGCTACTAGATTTCCTCGGGAAAATTTCTTTAAATACACCATTATTTTTGATGCTTTTGCGGATGTTGGGTTTTGGGCTCGACATTCACCTTAATAACAAGTCCGGGTTGTGCTTGCTCTCTTGTTAAACATGATACTCTATTCCGACCAAGCTTTGAAGGTTCATGTTCACTATTTTGTGAACATAGCGGACCTTGATAGGATTAAAGAGCTTAAGCTGCGGTGTACCAGCGATATACTTGCCTCATAAGGGGTCTCCATGCTAGTGTGAGACACATTAAGCTCGAAAAGGACTTGAAAAACTATCTTTCGCTTTGTGGCTTATGGAAGCTCATTGAGGTATGCTCTATTTCTTCACTTATTTTCAGTATATTTTTATCTTGTGTGGATAAAAATCTCACTTGTTTTGCAAAACTTGTAGTTGTGGTTGTATGAATATTTCCAGCGTCTTTCGCTCGGCTCAATGAATCGAGTATCATGGGCAAAAGTCTATCTTCGACAGCCCAAAGTCCTTGAGTAGGCTTTTTACGTTCGCTCTCAACCATGTTGCTTCGGTATGTCACCTTTAAGCTCTTAAATTTAACTAAAAATATGCCTAGAAGAAATCTCTTCACCGCCCATCTCGCTGCCCTCGCCCATGGTAGTGGTGACCGGGGCTCGCCACGAGACGGCGTTTGCCCACCCAATTTTTATTGTTTTTTGCTTTTGCTTGCTGGTCTCCTTACAAATCCCGTGCGTGTAGGCCAATTTCCATCCTCCAAGTGGGGATGTTGCACGGGGTTAAGTGAAAGGAGGATTTTATTTGAGGGTCATTTCAAGTTTCTGTTGGTACCTTGGCGAGAGAATTACGCCTCAAATCCACTCCAATACATGGCCTCCGTTCGTTCTTTATGATCCCCATCATACCATGTTCTACCTCCGCTCTCTTTCTCAACAAGAGCAGGAGGAAGCAACCATCAGGTATCCTTATACTCAGTTTTGAACTTGTATACCTCCTATGCGTATCATTTGGGATGGATGATGATCCAACTTGTGAGTCTCCATCTTTTTTTTTTTTTTTGTGTAGTTAAATTTCTTGCATGGAAATATACTTCATCTTTTGTAACTTTTTCCGCAGGATATCCATATTCCAAGTCTCAATGTGGATGTTTCTCAACCCAAGGAACCTCCTAGCTATATAAGAATTCGCGAACGTGTAGAAGAGGAGTGTGTGGGGCATCCTTTCCCTATAAACTTGCAAGGGGTAAGAGTTTTATGCTCTTTACTTTTAGTTGCATGCTAAAAGTCACTAACACCATTAAATCTTGTAGTATGATCGGAAGTAATCTCGGACCATGTCCATTAGATTCCAGTCCGCCCTTAGGGGTATCCGAGACTTATTTACTAGGAAGACTTTCCAAAACTTTTGAGTGAGTCTTGCTTAGTGTAAATACTAAGTTCGTTGAGCTTTTAGTAGATGTGCTAATTGTTGCATTATTTTTGTAGAGCCGTTGATCAAGAAATTTTTCATTAGGAGGCCTCCTTAGTGGTTCGGGGGCTCAAACACATCCATCCGCCTAATAAGCACCGTTTGGTAGTACATCTAGGGCGAGTACTTCTCGACGTTCTTTACGGCGTGCACATCATCGGAGTACTTTTGAAGCAGGAATAGTTCTTCCGGGCTTAGTTTTTCTGAAGAATGCATGGATATCACACCTCTTCAAACACTTAATCAACATGGGAACCTGATAGACTTCCATCGGATGTCTTATAGTGGGCCTTCTCAAGGAGCTTCTCAATCTTGGGACCATGGGCTAGCTCTTTGCATGGTAGTGGAGACGATCGGTTTTCCACATCTATCTTGGAGGACTTCGGGAATTATCTTTTGATGATGCTTCCAATGACGAGGATTAGTATATCCCTTGTAGGGTGCTTTGTTGTTTAATGTTTAATATTTTGCAAAATTCTTTAACTCCACGCAATGAGATGAATGCAAGGACTCGATTCTAAAAATTCTTTCTTTTATTAATATGATGCCAAAGTTCTACGGAATATTACAAAGACTAATCGAAAAAATACACTCGGCCCCCATTCCCCTTAAAAGAAAATAATAAAAATGAAACTGGGAATTTGTAAGTGCATGGTTCGAAATAATATAGCTTAACCAAAAATGGGCAAGGGGAAGAAACAAGTAATAGCCCAAGGAATGGGCCAAAAGAAAGCGAGATCGGCCTGTCTAGGAGGCCCGGCTCGCGCCCGCTATACAGGAGACCGAGTTGCTAGCGGTCTTCGATGGTGTTAGTGCAATAAGACTCTTATATCTAGAACTGCTATAGATTGGACCCTTGTCGAGGTACCGAAAATTATGCCTTCGAACTATCTTCCGTAATTCATCGGAAAATATTTCCTAAGGAAATTCCCTAGTGCCTTCAATTTCCTTCTACTTCCTTCAAAGATGAACTTCATGACTGAGTTATCTCGTTGGATGCATGAGATGACAAAGACTAAGAGCGTAAGATTGTCATAATATGGGCCGAATATCCTATTCAAGCATTGGACATGTGAAAGTCTATTGGACTTTCCTTAAGGCTGCTTGTGGCCTATTGGGATTTACATTACCACATTTTCAGAGTTAGGGGATGAGGAATTTTGTCCCTTGCTCGAAGAGTTTGATGCCATCTTGGGCATCGTACTGCTATCTGAAACTTGTTATGCCCAACTCCTCCGAGAATGTGCATGAAACCTACAAATGCCTTCCGAAGTTGAACAATCGGAATCTAGGTTGAATTTTTTTGGGAATCGGGTGTATTTAATGGATCTAATGAATTATTACCACTTGATGTATTCATCATTAGAGTCCATCCTCATTCCGAGATGTCGGCTATTATCACGTGTCCGATAGGTGGTTTTCTCGCTGGTAGGAGGCCACAAGGATATGGCGCCTGCTGCACTACTAAGCTTTGTTTAGTAGCTAGAAGGATTAATGTTCCCTAACTCCGCTGAAAGTTGTTGAAACACTCGGTAGGGTTAGACCGGGTAGAGGCCAATCCGGAGGAGGACTTTCTTGGGATCCCCTGTTATTGTAGGTGAGCAGTAAATAATAATCGAAACCAACCGATGAGACAAGGTCGGCGGCGCCAGCCAAGGGGCAGCTGTCCGGCGCCTTCGAGGCTGAAAAATCTCTAGCTTTCGCACAAAGTCTCCGTTTTTGAGTTTTTACTCTTTTTTTATTTTTATTTTTATTTTTACTCCGGTTAGGCCGTAAATAGGTTGAATTTGACCGTGTAGGACTCTTATGTTTTTTATCTCTTGTATGCAGATTTGGTTAATGGATCATCTACAACAAATTCAAGCTCCTACAAGAGCAGACACGTATTTGGTGATACACCTCTACCAAGTGGAAGTAGTTAAAGGTAGTAATCGATCATTCAACTTCCTGGTGGGAGGATTGGCTTAAAAACCACGAGTAGTATCATTGAATGGTACATTAAACACTCGGAAAGTGTCCTAATTTAAGACACATACCGGCCAACAACCCTTTATATGCCTGCTGGGTCTAAAAACTAGTACCTATTGCTTCCTTGACCATGTATTACGGCAAATGGGATGAGAGCAGGCAATTCCTCATTTGGATTGCGTTTGGCTCGCTACCTTCAAACTATTCGAAGGTTTTGGCAATTTTAGGCGAGTGAAGTCATAGCTTGAATATTGGATGAACCCGCTGAAGTTGCTGAAACCCGTTAATGAGCATTGGCAATTTTAGGCGAGTGAAGTCATGGAAGCGAGCCAAGGCTCGAATATTGGATGAACCCGCCGAAGTCATGGCCCCAAGTTGCTAAGCACTCGAAGGGTCGAGAGTTGGATCCCCAAGAAGTTGTTCCCCTGCTGCACCACTCAAAATTCGTGAAGTAAACCCTCGGATAGATGAACGAGCCCGTAGAAGGGAATCCGATGCTAAAGAAGTCGAAGAGAGAAGGTTCCGGAAAATTGAGGGACTGGGCCGAGTCCAGTGATCCGAAAGGGAAGAAAGTGAAAATAAACTAGGGCTTAATTTTTAAAGAGAATTTTTGGAATAACAAAAGAACTTTTTGAAGTTTAATTTTGCCTCTTTAGAATAGTTTCTTTCTTCTACAAATAGTGTGGTCGTTATGTCACTTTTATTAGCTATGTATTTGGGTAAGTAGTAGCCTAACCTTTTTATTAATAAAAGCAACTTTCATGCTCACTTTTATGTTTCATTTTATTTATCACTTACCTAGAGAAGTAAATAAATTGGACCACCTAATTAGACCAAATTAATTAAAATAATTAAAGAATTAATTATACTAATCGACCATCTAATTGGACCGCCCAAAAATAGAATACCAATTAATTTAATAAGCGAATCGTCCGATTAGACCGTCGAACAAATAATTACAGAGATAAAATTGGGGAAATTATTTGGCCTGGCCAGCCCACCGTTGTTTGGGTGATGACCGGCGCCTGCCATAGCTCAATCTAGTTAGGCTAGGCTTGGCCCGTTGTTTAGGGTCGTGCTAAACATAATATTTCTTCAATCGATCCAAGTTTGTGTACTCGAAAGACCTCTTGTTTAATAAAAGGATTAAATTATTAAAAGTTAAAGTTAAATTTAAAATTATTAAATTAAGTTGAATTATAATTTTTCCGAGTGAAAATGAATACCAAGAATTGAAACCCGAAAATTAATTAACTAAAATGGGCTTTGTGAAGTTATTTTTGTTCTATTTACATAAACCCCCAAAACAAAAATTGAAATAAAGAAGTGTATGCTGAAAAAATTTACGTAAATAAAATAAAAAATAGAAAGAAAACAGAAAAGAAAAAGGGAAAGATGGATATGAATTGTTTTGTTGGCAAACGAAGAGTTATTATTGGCATTTAGAGGAGGTGTTGTCGAAAAAGAAGAATGAGGTTAGTTGGGGTCCAATAATGTTTAAACACCAAAATCCAATAGGTGTTGACAGGAGAGGGAGAGAGAGAGAATTAAAGATAAACCCGAAACAATAAAAGAAAGAGGGACAGAGCAACACCGGTATCCGGAATGCAGTAGAGCAAAGAAAATTAAGGGACGAGAGGCTAAGGGAACTAGAACTAAAGAAAGCGAGAGTGAGAGAACCAGAGGGGAACCAAAGCAAAGAGTGTGAGTGATCGAGAAACCCGAATAGGAAAACGAGAGGGAGACGAGAGTCGAGTAGAAATAGAGAGGAAGAATGAGGGAGAAAGACTAAACCAGAAATAGCGAGAAAGGAGAGCTCGAGGGAGCCGAAGCGAGAGAACCGGAAGAAGGGAAACTGGAGCAGAGAGGAACGAGAATGAGAGACCGAACAAAGGCGAGAAGAGAAGGGGAGCAAGAGAGAACGAGGGAGCAGAAACATAATAGAGCGAGAGGAAGAAGTGAGAATGGGGCTGGTGAATCGAAAAGAAGAGGAAAGACAAGGAATAAAAAACGCCCAATTTAAAACTCATCAAAATTGAAATTCTTAGAACCCTAAGAATCCAAGATGAGTAATTCAACTCTTCTCCTAAAGATAAAAATGAATTAGGTCAACTAATTAGGAAAATTGATGCATGAATTTGAAACCCTAGGTTTAATTGAAGAAGTTAAATTCACTAAATTTGCAACTCACGAGCTGGAAAGCATTTTGCGATTTATGTTCGATATTATGAATTTAATGATGTGTGAGTATTTTTGAGCACGATATTGAGCTGTATATTAAGAATTTGATGAAACTAGCTTGAATAGAATTAGTGAGAAAAATCAAAAATTGAATTCATGATTTAGGTGCAGATTTTTCATTAATTACGCTTGTTGTTCGAATTATTGTGACTTAATGAGTAGCCCCAAATTTCTAAACTTATTACTATAGCTTTATCATGAGTTATGACAATTTCCTATAAATGTAATTGAATCAGGAACGGAAAGACTTCACATCAACTCAATAAATGACGTCTCATCGGGATGAGTATCTTTGAAGATATGAATTTTTGAGTGACAATGTCTTATTTTGGCAAAATTGGGTTGAGTGAGTAAATGAGGTTAAGAACTGAAACTTCGAAGCTATATGGATTATGAAATGTCATAAACCACCTATGTACGATAATACACAATCATGAAATGATAAGTTTGTTAGTTAAAAATCCTATATGTTTATTTTTAAAGTACATCGATTATGAATGATATAAGCATATCAATATGAGTTATATTGATTGTACTTGAGTTGCAACTTGTTTACGTGAATTTCTAGTTGTGAAGATGTTACTTACGAAATTATTGAACACGATTTATTTGAATTACGTGTATCTTGTCCATAAGTAATAAGAAAATAATAAGAAAATAAGAAATATAAACAACTAAAGAAGGGAAAGAGGATTGTATTGTCGATCTAAGACCCCAAGAATTAAAGAACCCTCTAAAACTATGTCCATAGAAGTGTCTCGTCACCGAAGCCACGAATTATTTTGCTTCTATAAATTATTGACAGTATGCATCCTTAAGAGTTTGAGGCTTGCCTCGAGGACAAATTATTTTGCCTCGAGGCCATTAATTATTTTTCCTCCAAGAACTAAGCTCACAAATTATTTTGGCTCCAAGAATTAAACCGGGTGTTTAGAGCGAGAATAAATCTTCTTTTCATTTGAATGAATATGACTTGAACCAAGAATTATTATACGAAGAAATGAATGATTTTGCATGATGAACAAGAAAGAAAGAATCGATGATTTACATGGTGATTGAATATATGAATCAGCTCAAGAACAAGAATGAATCTTGTTTTCATACGAAGCTTATATGATGTAAGACATGAACTATGATATGATATGATTTACGTGATGAATGACAAACATGATGAATGATTATATGATGTATTTGCATAGAAAGAATGAATAAAGTATGTGTTGATTGATTTTATGAATGATTGATGTCATATGTGTTGCTTAATAGGTAAGTCCGATAAGTCATGTATGTTACGTATCTTGAGCACATATATCCTAAAATGTATATTATTGATGAATGCTGAGCTTATGTGTTATTACAAATGAATTAATGTGCAAAGTGCAACAAGGGGTTAAGTTTGGGTTATTCACTGGGCTTGTGGAGGTCATGACCTCACCAACATTTTCAGGTACAATAGTAAAACACCCCGGAGTTGTCTTGTGGCTTTCAAAAGAAGCAGACAGATAGGAGATGCCGGACATACTATATGCTTTTCTATTTTTATTTTGTAAAAGAAAGAATCGATTATAAGTTGAATATGAAAGACCAATGTGTTTACTCCAAGCATGTGACTCGTTGAGTTTGTGTTATGGATACTCCTAGCTTATGGCTCGTTGAGATTATGATTGTGTCTAGTGCAAGGTTAAGGCTTTAAGCCTTGGGTTTATCCAAATTACAGACGAAACTCAGTCGAAATTTTCAAGAAAACTTTTGAAAATTTAGAAATACGCTTTGCCAATCTAAGAGAAAGTTATTAAACCCAAGTTCATATCCAAATTACGGACTGAAACACTAGCATGTAATACGCCAACTCGGGCCAGGGTGGGGTGTTATAACTAGGAAGTAAGGTGTTGCTCCCGTAAAGGTTATGATGGAGGTCCGCTAGCCCCATAAAGCAGGGGGAAACTTTTCGTGCAATCCTTATAATTGGCAGCTATCTTCTCCACTATTTGTAAATATTTTTGTTAATGGCCTCGATCGCTCCATTGGTCTTAGGATGATAGGGAGAATATTTGTGGTGGTTGATCTTGTATTCCTCCAGTAGGTCCGCTACTTCCTTCTTGAAGTGACTACCATAGTCACCGATAATTTTATAGGGTACCCAATATCGACAAATGATGTTTCGAGTGATGAACTTAGCAACCTGATTTAACGCCAAGGTGGAGAAAGAGGTCGCTTCTACCCACTTGGTGAAGTAGTCAATTGCTACTAAGACAAATTTGTGACCACCCATTCCTTTAGGGGTCACTTTTCTAATAATATCAATTCCCCAAATGGAGAATAGCCAAGGTGATGCAAGTGTCGTGAGAAACGATGATGGCTGGTGTTGAAAACTTGCATACACTTGACACTTGTGGCATTCCCTAATGAATTCGTGGCAGTCCGCTGCCATGGTCGACCAGATAGTATCCTAGCCTCTCGAATCTTCTCGAACCAACATCCTTCCATTCATATGGGGTCCACATTCCCCAGCATGAATTTCATCCATGATGCGCTTTGCTTCATGTTGGTTGACACAAAGTAAGTTAATCCTCGTGTGAATTTTCTTATACAAGCTGTCCTTGATTCATAAAAAACTAGGTTGCTAGCATCCGAATGGCTCGTTAGGCTATATGTATGGATTCTAATGGATATTCTTGTTTATCTAAATACCAGTAGATGTCGTGGTACTAATTGATTTGTTTAGTACTAGACACTTCTAGCATGTATACATGCGCATGCTAACTCCATCGCTCTATGTAGATGGGCATTGAATGAATGCCTTTAGGGATATTGATCATGAATGCTAACTTAGCTAAAGCATCCCGTGAATTGGTTATCATCCCAAGGAAGGTATGTGTATGAATTGCTTTCAAAATGTTTTGATAATTCAAGCGGATGTGCTTGGTAGGGTTCCAAGGCTTCACAACGTACCTTCCATTTTTACGAAATCCGATTCATAATCAGATTGGAGTCACCAAAAACCATGATGCTCTCGGCTCTAATCTCTATAGCAGCTTGAAGTCCCATGACACATCCTTCATATTATGCGGCATTCTTGGTAATTTCAAAATCTAACTTGATCGAAATGGGAGTACGTGCTCCCTCTCGCGTGACTAGAAAGATCCCAACTCGAAGCCCTTCGATTGGAAGCTCCTTCAAAGTACATTGTCGATATGTCCACCTCTATTTGTAAAATTTTTTCATCCGGGAAATCAAGGTGTTCGGATTGCGATTGAGTTACGGTGTAGATCGGCTAGGAATTCCGACACGACACTTCCTTTGATCGCCTTTTGAGGACGTACTTGAGTTTGAATTTTGATAGAATTACTATCCATCGTGTCTGTCTTGTTGCTGATGGTTGGTTACTCGAAGGATGTATTTGATGGGATCCATTGGTGCTACCACATGGACCGTGTAGGCCAACATGTAGTGCCCGATCTTCTTAGTATCCCGGACTAATGCAAATGATGTCTTCTCCGATGGCGTGCATCTAATCTCATAATCTAAGAATTTCTTACTTAGATAATATACCGTGAACTCTTCCTTTCTATTATGTTTTGCTAGCATGGCTCCCATAGTCTGTTTCCATCGTGGCAAGGTACAAAAGTAAAGGCTTTCCGGGTTGGGGTGGAACTAGCATTGGAGGGTTTGCTTGATATTCCTTGACTTTCTCGAATTCTTTTGGCACTCATCATACCAAATAGGCTCAAACCTTTTCTTCAACTTCTTGAAAATGGTTTCACAAACCATAGTTAGTTTTGACATGAAATGACTAATGTATTGCAAACGTCGTAAGAAACCCCGTATCTCCTTCTCTGTTTTTGGTGGCGGAATTGCCTAAATATCTTTGATCTTGGATGGATCAACTTCGATTCCTTTACCGAAAACATAGCCTAACAGCCTGCTCGACGTTACGCCGTAGGCACACTTTTGAGGATTAAGGCGCATGCTCGTACTTTTTCAATATTTCGAAGAATTTTCTCAAGTTGGGTAGGTGCCCTGCTATATCCCTAGACTTAATTATCATGTTGTCCATGTAAACCTCTACTTCTTTGTGGATCATGTTATGTAATAGCATTGTTGTTGTCCTATGATACGTTGCACGTACATTCTTGAGCCCAAATGGCATCACCATATAACCGTATGTCCCCTATTGAGTGATGAAGGTTGTCTTCTCTATGTCTTCTTCGACCATTTTCACCTGGTTGTACCCAGCATAGCCATCCATAAATGAAAACCGAGCACGTCCCGCTGTGTTCTCTACAAGGATGTCGATATGGGGCAGCGGGAAATCATCCTTAGGACTTTCCTTGTTTAAATCCCCGAAGTTAACACATATTCAAACCCTGCTGTCTTTCTTTGGAACTCCGTACTATGTTGATAACCCACTGAGGATTGTGGACTACTTTAATGAACCCAGCCTCTAACTCGCTTCTAGACCTCTTCCTTAATCTCCAATGCCCATTCAGGTTTCATCCTTCTCAACATCTCGCTTAACTGGATTGCCATCCTCATAAAGTGGAATATTATGTTCCGTTATACTTGGATCTATCCCCGGCATGTCTTTGTAGGACCATGCAAAGACAACTATGAACTCTATAAGGAGCAATGTCAATTGCTTCTTCTCTTCTATATCCAAGTGTCTTCTTGATTTTAACCTCTTGAGGTCAATTAATTGATCCTAGATTATTTGTTATTGTTTCCTCTATTATTGGTGACTCGATTTTCACGATGTTCCAAAGCTTTTATTAATTCTTTAAGGGTCTCTTGTTCATCATCGGAGGCAAAACAATTAAAAACGAGGAGAAGGCAAAGAGTAAGCAGAAAGGTTCATCTATTGAATGAGGAAATGAGTACATTAGACTTAGAAACAGAACATGGAAATTAGAGATAATAGAACTAAAAGATGAACTAGAAGCAACAAGAATAGAAATAAAAGCCCTAGTGCTAGACTCGGGAAGGGAATGCTCTCCTAAGCTAACAATACATTCGTGGCCCTCCTCGGCGTTGATCTAAGTAATATGCTTGGACCCTTTATCGTCAATATCGGTGATGAATCTAGATGGATCAAACTGCGAGTGCGACATGGCTCAAGACGGTGCCGAGACCAAATTCCCCTCTAGGTTCTTCTCTTGGCCGAATAGCGGACCGAAGATGTTATTCCTAGCCAAGTTGGTCTAGTATGGTGTGGACTATCCCTCTTTAAGGAGGTAGGGTGCCTCATTCTCTAGTATGTAGCAGTCATTAAAAATCTCCAACCAAGTGCCGAATACCCTTTTCTTGGAGGTAGTAAGGCTCGGAAAAGCCATAGTAGGGAAGTCACCTCCTTCTTTCGAGAATTGCCCGTTTAGAGTATGAGAAAATGGCTTGATGGAATAGATTGTGTGAGGTGCAATCCTCGTAGTCCGAACTTCCCACTTAGCTTGTGCTATTTACGTAGCGGTAGGTTGATGGCCTATCCCAAATTTACAGTTGTTAGTAAGTTCAAAGGGTGTATAGATATGCTCGGTGTTCCTTTACGCTCGCAACTTGGCCTGGAAAATACCCTTTCTTCCTAAGCATCGAGTGAACACTAGGGTTGCTATAAGGATTGAAGTTAAATAGTGCTTCATCCTTATCTAAGGCGATGAAAGTCTCAAATCCGTAAAGCTCTTCGTCATCGGCATCGTGCTCAATTTTAATAATTGATTCTTTAGAAGTGATAGTATCAAAGATATTGTCTCCATTAGTGGTTACAACCTCACCTTTGATAATCATCTTAACTTTCCGGTGCGAGTGTAGAGGGTACTACTTGATGATCATGTAACCAAGGGCTTCATAGATCCAGGTTGAATGTAGTTGGGATGTCAAGGACTTGGAAGTCAATGTTCTTCACCACTAGTCCTACATAAATTAGTAACATCACTATTTCCAAGATTGTCCTCTTAGAATTGTCACAGGCCCGAGAGATGAATAGCCTGTTTAAAGAGTTGTTGCTCTCTTATTCCCAACCTTTCGGAGGTCCTCCAAAGACAAACATTCATAAGCGGATTCATTGTTTACGAATGTTAAGGGAATGAACTTGTTAGTGTAAGTTATAGTAAAGTGAACGGCATTGTTGTGTGCAACACCTTCTTAAGGGAGATCTTTTTTATCTAAAGTGATGGTTTCGTCCCCACTATTGACCAATCCTACTACCTCCTCGGGCGTGGTTTTAGGAGAGACCTCAATCTTGCTAAGTGCTCTAATTAAGGCTTGTCTATGTTTTTGGGAAGTAGTTATGAGTTGCCACATAGAGATGTCGGCTTTTAACTTCGAAGTTGTTTCGAGATTGGTCTTCTTTTTAGCGGCTTTAGGATTTTTGGGAGCTTCTCGAGTCTGTTGTGGACCCATGGATGCATTATCCCATCCAGATCTAGTAAGGAATTGAATTTCTGGACCTTTTGGCTCTCCACAAAAGTCTTCTTCTTCTAAGGCTAGTGTGTCCCAAAATTTGTCGTCATTGTCACTATTGTCTTTGGTTTCGTACACGTCCGCTTCATCACATACCCATAATCCATGGACTTACGGGTCTAAAGGAGGCAAGATAAGAAGTGGTTTGGACACATCGATCTCTTGATTGAAGATAGATGGGTCCCATTGACCTGGAATGGATTAAGAGAAAATAACTAAGGTACCACTGAAAGGATTATTCTTGTTACTTAGTTTTTGAGCGGCTTTAGAAGAGGGAGTTGACCATTGCGGAACATACTATCCAGTTTTTCTTGAACATTGAACATTGCTCGGTGTCATGTCCTCGTGTACGATGGTATTTGCGGAATTTTCCCGCGTCCCGGGTTTTAGATTGTTTCGTAGTTTCGATTCACGCATCGATGGGGGGCAATTCTATTTTCCCTTTAGTCGATACGTTATCAAGGTCTTAAGCGTATGTGGTGTCAATTAGAGTATAGTCATTATACCTGTTGAGGGCATTGACATCCGCACCCATGTTAGTATTGCCTTGATTGGAGGTTTTCTTATCTTTCGACCGATAAATACCTCTATACCTCGTCGGGACTTTTATGGTCGTGGTAGACAACTCTTCTTCTATAAGCATACCGATATCTCTAAGGGATTTCATAAATCGGGGAGTAAGGAGTTGCTCCTGTATAGGCTCTAATTGAGGTCCTACACCCTCATAAGGCAAAAGGTTTTATCAAACCAATCTTTATAATTTATAGCCATCTTTTTTATAATCTTGCAAATGTTTTTGTTGGCTGCCTCGATCGCACCATTAGTTTGAGGCTGGTATGGGGAAGACCTTTGATGTTAGGTTTTGTATTTATCTAGTAGATCTACAACTTCATTCTTAAAGTGACTAATGTGCTCGACTTATGAACTCATGTGGTACCCTATAATTGTAGATGATGTTATGGGTCAAAAACTTAGCCACATTTTTAGACGTGATGATGAAGTAGGATATAGCCTTCAACTTTTTCATAAAGTAGTTGATTGCTACTAATACAAACACATGTCCTCTTGTTCCTTTGGGAGTCACTTTTTCTATGATGTCTATTCCCCATGTTGAGAAGGACAAAGATGATGCAAGAGTAGTTAGGATGTAAGGTGGTCGGTGCTTGCAGATTCGAGTAAACTTGACATTGATGGCATCTTCTATCAAAATCATGGCAATCTTTCACCATGCTTGACCAAGTAATACCCGAGTCTCTAAAACTTTTGAACTAAAATTTTTCCTTTCATGAGAGATCTACATTCTCTTCCATGGACTTTGAACATTATGTGTTATGCTTTGCTTTGATTAATGCAAAGTAAACTCATGCCTATGTTGATTTTCTTATACAGCTTGTTATGATTTATAAAGTATTGGGTTGTTAGCAAGGAAATCGCTCATTGGGTTCTAGGTGTGGAACCCTACGTGTATTCCTAGTTTACTAGATATTGATAAATGTCGAAGTTCTAACTGGTTTTGTCGATACTCGAACAACTGTAGATCGTGAACGTGTGTAGGTTGATTCCTCCACACTATGTAAATGTGCCTTGAGTGAATACCACTCGGAATGTTAATCATTGACACTAGTTTTGCTAGAGCATCAGCAAATTAATTATTATCTCGAGGAAGGTAGGTGCAAGATATATCATCAAAGTGTTTATTTAATTCTAATAAATGTGCTTGGTAGGGTGTTAAAGCTGTACTCCTTACCTTCCATTATTTCAAAATTTGTTTGATGATTAGACTTGAATCTCCATATACTTAAGTAATCTTAACTCCTATTTCTATTGCAACTCATAACCCTGTGATGTAAGCTTTATACTCTGCATTGTCGTTAGCTACCTCAAAGTCCAGTTTAACCGAGATAAGATTATATATTCTTTTTAGTGAGACCGAAAGAATTCCTCTCCGAAGATTTTCTTATAAGAAGCGTCATCGAAGTACATAGTCCATATATCAACCTCTACTTGTAGTATCTCTTCATCTAGGAAGTTGAACTCTTCCGGTCTGTGCTTCCTCTGTTGGTAGTTCCACTATAAACTTTAAGACAACTCTTCCTTTGATTACTTTTTGTGGGACATACTCTAAAGGAGTATACCGAGTTTGAGTTTTTGATTGTTGACCGATGGTTTCAGTACGATGTATTTGATCATATCCATTGACATTACTACTTGTACTCGAATGGGTTAGCATGTAGTGTTTGAGTTTTTGATGCCCCAAACTAACTCCAATGATGTTTACTCTAAAGGAGTATACCGAGTTTCGTACTCTAAGTATTTCTTGCTTAGATAATACAATGCTCTTTCTTTATTCTCGTCTTGTTGAGCTAGCATGGCTCCCATTACAGCTTTTATAGTGGTTAAATGCAGAAAAAATAGTTTTCCGGGTTGTGGTGGAACTAAGACGGGTGGATTTTCCATGTACGTTTTACTTTTTCAATACTTTTTCAAAAGTTGCTTGACATTCTTTCGTCGTAAATAGGCTTTAATCGTTTTCGAGCTTCTTAAATATTGGTTTGCGGACTAGTCATTTTTACATGAAACAACTAATATACTCGAAGACGTCCTAGAAAACCTCGTATCTCTTTCCCAGTCTTTGGTGACAAAATTTCTTAAATAGCTTGATCTTAGATGGATCAACCAAAATTCCTCTTAGACTTACCATATAAGCTAATAACTTATCCGAGGTTACTCGAAGGTACATTTCTAATGGTTCGGATGCATATTGTACTTCGTGAGTGTCTCAAAGAATTTCCTCGAGGCTAGTTAAGTGCCCATCTCTATCCTTGGATTTAATAATCATGTCTCCACATAGACATCAGCTTCCTTATGAATCAGGTTATGAGTTGTTCTCTCGGTACTGGCCTTAGCGTTCTTCAATCCAAATGGTATTAACACATAATAATAAGTCCCTTATTGAGTTAAGCTCATTTTCTTCATAAATTCCTCTACCATTTTGACTTAGTTATAACGAGTATTACCATCCATAAATGAAACTAACCGTGGCTTGTCGTTCTATCAACCAAGAAATCTATGTGAGGCAGAGGGAAATTGTTCTTCGGGCTTGCGTATTGAGATCCCTGAAGTCAAAAGACATCCCGACCTTATCATCCCTTTTTGAGAACTCATACAACATTTGCTACCAAGTTAAGTAGTGCATTACTTCGATTAATCTAATGTCTAACTATTATGAAATTTCCTCTATTTTTAAAGCCCCATTCTGTTTCATCCTACAAAGCTTATGTTTGGTAGGCTTAGAATCCTCATAGAGTGGAATTTTGTGTTTTGTTATTTTTCGATCTATCCTAGGCATATGTTTATAAGACCAACCAAAGACATCAATAAATTCTTTCAAGAGTGAACTAAAATGCTTACTCTTCTAGAGTTAGAGACTTTCCAATCTTGACCTCATGTGGCTACTTAGGGGTCCCTAATTTAATAATATTAGTATCTTGAATAATAACGGAGCAGTTTTCATGATCCTTAATAGCTTTTAATAGTTCTTTAGGGATTTCTTGTTCATTATTAGAGGCAAAACAATAAAGAATAAGAGAAGGCAGGGAGTAAGCGAAAGGTTCATTATATCGAATAAAGAAACAAGTAAATCAAAATTGGACTCTCAAGATGAAACAACATAATTGAAAGAAGATGAACTAGCTGGATTAGAAAAAGGAAAAGATAAACTAGTCCTAGTCCTAGGCTCTAGACCAAACTTCCTCGATTTCTCTCCTAAAACCATGGTAAACTCTTGGCCTCTTTTAGCATCAATCCAAGTAACATGCTTAGATTCTTCTTCGTTTATGTTCATGATGAATTTGGTAGGATCGAACAGGGTGTAACATGGCCACAAATAGTACCTAAATTGTTCTCTCTTCTTGGCAAATCTCGTGTCCAAACAAGTATGCCAAAGATGTTGTTGTATGCTAAATTAGTCCTGTCTAGTATGGATCTGTTCCTTTTTAAGAGGAAGGGTGCCTCTTTTTCTAGCATCCGACGGTTATTTCATATTTCCAGCCCGAGAACCAAAATTGCCTTCCTTTTTAGGTCGTATGGCTAGGGGAAGTTGTAGTGATTGAAATAGTTACCTTCTCGTAGAAATTGCCCATTTATAGTATGAGGATAAGGTTTGATGGACTAAACTGTTAATACTGCAACTCTTTTGGCTTGAATCTCCCATTTTGCTTTGGCTACCTCTTTGACAATTGGGTTATAGCCTAGCCAAGCTAATAATTGTTTTTGGGAGTTAAAGGAAGATAAATTAGGTTTTGTGCCATCCGACCTATTACTAATTTAGTAAAATTCCCCTTTTATTAAGCATCGCATAAATATTGGGGTTAGAGTAAGGATCAAAGTTAAACGAGTGCTTTGTCTTTTTCTAATGTAGCTAAAGTTTGAAAGCATATAGTTTCTCGTCATTGGAACCATGCTCGATCTCAATTTTTGATTCGTTATTGGTGATTGTTGCTCATAAGTCATCTCCATCTATGGTGACCACTTGTCCTTTGATGAGCATTTGACTTTCTTAAGTAGTATGGAGTGTACTACTTGATAATCGTGGAGTGAAGAACATCCCAAAAGAGCATTGAAAGTTGCGAGGATGTCTAGGACTTGAAAATTTATATTCCTAGCTCTCGATCCTACATTTATCAAAAGAGTTACTCGATCCTAGGACCATTCTCTTAGAATTATCATATGCTCGAAGATGTATTCTTTGTTTAGAGAGTTGATGTGCTCTTATCCCTAAACACTTAGCAAGTCCTCTAGGGGCATACATTTAACAACTGACCCATTGTCTACTATAGTCGGAGGTAATTGTTTATTAGTGTAAGTTACTATTAAATATAGGGCATTGTTATGAGCAACGCCTTCTTGGGGTAAATCATTTTTATAGAAGGTGATGATTCCTTCTCCGCTGTTGACTACGCCTACTACTTCTTCATCACTATCCCATCTTGGAGTTCTTGTGGTGGAGTACCTTTAAAGTTGGGCCGAGTTCCTTTACGGCCAGTGCCTAGTTCCTATAAAGTTGTGCCTAGTTCATCTATAGTCGTTATTTGTGCTATACCCTTGCAAGCACTCGATCCTTATGATAGGCTATATGATTTCCACCGGATGTCCTATAGTGGGCCTTATTATGAGGCCTCACAACCAACTTGGGATTGTGGAGCTAGTTCCTCACATACTCGTAGAGGATAGGCGAGGTCCGGTGTCAAACACGGAGGACATGGGCAATTATATCTTTGGCGATGTTGATGACAATGATGATGAAGACCATTGAATAACCACTTGTAGGGTGCTTTATAGTTAATTTTAATGTATTTTGTATTGCTATTAGACTTTTTGCAATGGAATAAATGAAAAAACTCAATCTAAAATGCATTCTTCGTTTATATGATACGAAAAAAATTCACGAGACAAATTCGAAAAATACGCATAGCCGCATTCCCCCAAAATAAAATAACAAAAAGGAAAATGAAAAATACTAAGTTGAATGAGCATGGCGTCAAGTAATCATGCGAGAAACTACAAACAAAATGGGCCATGAGCAAGAACTAGCCTAACTACCGAGGTTAGAACCGCAGAGGACCGGCGAACCGGCTGACTAAGCCGGAGCTGGTTTGGGCTTGGTTTGACGAGAGCGGCATGAATAGCGAGAAGAAAAAAACTTGGAAATCTTCTATAAAACGGGTCACAACAAGGTTCCAAAAACACACTTCAGAACTTAACACGAACATCCCCAAAGCGGATCCCAAACACTTCAAAATATCCTACATCTAGATGAAAAATGAATATCACAGTTTAATTAACTTGTTGGATGCACGACATGAATGACCTCGATGAGTTAGGATTTCTTCCTATGCATTTAGGTTTGGAGATAATAAATTGTGCTCTATCTTTAAAGAGTTCAAGGCCATTCTTGGCAATCAGCACCATCGAATCAAAGTCGTTGTTCATATGTCATCAACTAACATAGCAAGCAACCTACAAACAAGCTGCTAAGGTTTAACAAAATGAATATCATAGTTGAATAAAGACAAGCTAAACCTAACTAATCTGCTGCAACACTTTCATCTCATGTATGGCTCGAGTACGGTAAGCATATGGAAGCGTTGGGCTATTATCATGTGCATGGTGGATTGCTTTCTACTAGTGGGACGCCACGGAGACATGGCGTCTGCCGCTCTGCTAAGCGTGATCGAACAACAAGGGTAATACCATTTGTTGACCCCTTTAATCCTTGCTTAAACTATTTTGGGTTGGACCGCGTTGAGTCAAACTCGAATGAAGACTTTGCCATCAACCCCTATTATTGCAAGTAAAAATTGAAACTTTTCATATAAACCCCCATTGCACCGAAAGGTGGCGCCGGTTATTGGCGTCCAAAACACTGCGCCGACGAGTTTAACCAACCTCTTTTTTTAATTATTACCCTGGTGGGCATCGAATTGAGAAGAATTCGGTCGTGCATGATAATTCTAATTTTTCTTTGTGTTATATACAAATCTGGTTAGTTGTGCATTTCGAGTTGGCGTAAGAACCTGCGTAGGTCAATTAGTACTCGTGCAACTCAATTCTGTCGGCGACAACGCCTCCTGGTGTTGATTGATCGGATTGCATCCTGGTGGGAGTTCCGGTTGAATGCGGGTCGCCCCATACTGTCATACATCAAGCACTAAAGTGTGTCTCCATTTAGGACACACATTACAAGATACCCATATATATGCTTACGGGGACTCAAAATCAATACGTACTACTACCCGGATCGTGTCATGCGCCAAAATGAGCTGGTCGCGCAAATGATATCCCTTATCTAGATTACATCCTGCTTGGTTCTTTTGATGTTCTAGGTAGAAGTAGACAGGTGCAATCCTGCAGCAAGTGTTGGAAGAACTTACCATGTTTGTTGAAGCCTTGTTGATGAGTGACCTGTAAATGTCTTTGCCTTTTACCTAGAATGGATAAAGGAGTCTCGAGCTCGACAAGCGCTCGGATACCGAGGGCTTGAGAACATGAGCAAAGCAGGAATGTTCCTGCTGTTGCCCCTCTCGTAGATTTGCGATGTGGTCCTGCAAGTTGATGAATGGGCCCACCGAAGAGAAGCCGATGCTAAGGAGGAAGAGGAGATAAGAGTTTGCAGGATTGAAGAGTTGAAGAAATGAACCCCAAGGTGATGCATATGAGTTAAGTGGCTCAAAGGGGAAGAAAGTAAAAATGAACTAGGGCTTAAGATTAGGAATAAATAATTGTATGAGATTTGTTTTGCCTCTTTCGAACTTATTTAATTTTCTTGTTATTTCCCTTTTTAGCTATGTACTTGGAAAAGTAATGAACTGCCCAAAATGTGTTGTCCGAGAAATGACCAAACACAGGAAAGAAGAATTTGGCTGACCGAGCTAGGTGTAGCTATCCCGTTATTCATCGGGCGTTGATCGGCGCCCGCTAGGGTCTGCCGTTTGGTTTAGGCTTGGCTCGGCTATTATCTAAACCATTTACTTTCGTGCTAAACGTAATACTTCTTCAACTGGTGTAGATTGTTGTACTAAAATAGCTCTTCCGCATCTAAGTCGGTTAGTTTAACTCGCTCCTCCTAGCAGGATTTGACTGAGGAAGTAAGGCCCTTACTAATTGGGCCGAAATTTTCCTCTTGGGTCTTGAATAGGTGCTCGATTTCCTTGAGTACCATGTCACCAACTTGTAAGTGACGAGGTCCGACCTTTTTATTAAATGCCCTTGATATATCTTGGTATATTTGGATATTATGCAGAGCACGCCAACATCGTTCATCCAATGTGACTAGCTCTTCATATTGGGGTTTAGCCGAGTCCGCTTCCGGGATTTTACTTTCAGCTATGATCATTAATGAGGGGATGACAATCTTTATTGTAAGGACTTCTTCCATGCCATATGCTAGGGAGTAGGGTGTTGCTCTTGTGGAACTTCTAACCGATCATGTCTATACCCCAAGCTGAGAATGGCCAGGGTGATGCAAGTGTTGTCGAAAAGAAGGTGGTTACTCGCTGCAGGTTTGCATATATCCGACACTTATGACATCTTTTAACAAACTCGTGACAATTTGCTGCCATGGTTCCTAAATGCTAAATTTTATTAATTAACAATCTTCCATTCTTGTGAGGTCTCGCACCCTCCACCATGAACATTTGTCATTAGGTTTTTTGCTTCATGTTGATTGACACAAAGGAAGCTAATACACATGTTGGTTTTCTTGTACAATTGTCCTTGATTTATGAAGAATTGTGTAGCTAACATGTGTATAGCTCGTTGGGCTCTGGTCTCGAGTTTGATGTGTATTCTTGGCTATCAAAATATCGATAGATATCATGGTACCAATTGGTTTGGTCGATATCAAACACTTCAATTGCATACACATATGCGAACGGACTCAATTGTTCTATACTGATCGGCATTGAATGAACACCGCTAGGAATGTTAATCATGGAAGAAAATTTGGTTAAGGCATTAGCGAATTGATTATCATCCCTAGGAAGGTAGGTGTGAGAGAAATCGTCAAACTACCTTGCTAAGTCCATTAGTTGCCCTTGGTAGGGTGCCAAGGCTTGACTACGTACCTTACATTTTTGTCGATTTGATTAATGATCGGACTCAAGTCGCCGTAAACCCCGATGTTCCCGGATCCTATCTCTATTGCCGCTTGCAGTCCAATGAAGCATGCTTTATATTCCATAACATTGTTGGTAACCTCGAAGTTCAATTTAACCGAGATGGAAGTATGCGCTTCTTTTAGCGAGAATAAACGGATTCCTACCCCAAAGCACTTCTAATTGGAAGCTTCATCGAATACATTGTTGTGGGAACCACGGCCGCCCGTGGCCCCGCCAAGCTTCCCCACTTGTGTCGTGTCTCTTTTTAAAGATTGATTTTGAAGATGGTTTTTGAAAGTCTATTTTGGAATATGAGGATGAACCTTTTATTAAGATTTTTGAATTTTATTATATCAAGTGGAAAGGAATTAAATCATATTAGATTGGCAGTTTTATTAGTCATTTTAGTTTAACAATTATTTTAGAAGTCCCGAGATCTTATTTTCTAATTAAGGACTAAATCATATTAGGGTTATGATTATGCCGTAGGGCTTTAGGGCCAAATTGGTGTGAAACACCGGTCCGGACCGAATCCACCACCATCGCCCCCATGGTGTTGGCCATAGCCTACACCCGGGAAAGTTGGGCACCGACCGAAGTCGTGGCTGGTGAAACCAGCCTCGATCTTTGCCCAGTGGGAAGATCCAAAACCCAAGATCATTTTTACCGCAACCGAAAAACACCAAGATGCGATTTTGAATAGACCAAAGCATAAAAAATAAGAGTCACCAATCAATTTTTAAGAAGGAAAATACTAACAAAAACACAAAAAGAAGACTTGATCCCTCGGTCTTAATATGGGAAAAACTAAGACAGAATAAGGCTAAAAATTGACTCCATCGGTCTTTAATCGAGAATCGAATTCGGGGCGAGGGTACCAAACATAGGGACAAATCCCTCCATTCCGCCCGTCCGAAGACGACCATTACTAGTTCGAGTAGTGTATCAATAAAGATGTAAGAAAACAAGCATACAACATGCCAAACAAAATTAAAGCAACCAAAACATGATAAGGAAAATGATAAAGAGAAGCAATAAAGAAAGCTATAAAAGAAAGAAAAGTAGGAAATAAAAGATTACATCGGTCGGGAGAAAATTAAAACGATTACATCTCTTAAACCACAACACGTAAAGCAAATAAAACAGAAATAATTATAACCATTCGAAGGTTGAAATATGGCCCTCGGGTTGTCCCACCTTGTTGATCCGGATCTCTATGTCGATCTCTCGATACAATGGCGACAATCCATAGAAAAAGGGCTAGTTTTGTGAATTGTGTCTAGGGTATGACAGATGACCAACTGAAAGAATGCCTAAAGATCGGAATAATCAAATATTCTTTAACTCTTTTAACTTATTCAACGGAGAAAGATAAATCTTTATAGAAACTTCAGCAGAGTAATGGTTAGATGAGGGCATTCAAGTTGGCTTTCAGCAGCGTGATACTAAGGCAGGAAGCCAGTATCGTAATGAGAGCTAAGGCTCTCTATTTATAGAAGAAGCCCTAGGTCATAAACGACCTAGGGTTTGCCTCTTATCAGTCATCCAAACAGTTGAAATAAAATCGGGCCATTCCTTAAGAGATAGAATTGGATCGGAAGATGATAACACCGGATAAAACCGGTTAAAAGAGAGGAGGCGAGCGTCCGCCAACCGAACCTTCAAGGGTTTCGCGCCTTGGTTGTGTCTCCAAAAACTCTCCAAGCTCAAAACGCAGCGTTCTACCATGCTTTTAGAAGGCGGGTTCGGTGACGACATCGTTTAGAGGGGAAAGCTTCTAGCCTCGGGATTTGTGGACCAATCCAAGGCAATTTCTAAAGGCTCGGCCTGGCTCTTCGACGGTCCAAAAGAAAAGAGGATTTGTGGACCGATCCAAGGCAAAAGGTTATTTAAGTGGTGGTGAGGGTTCTTTGTGGTTTATCGGCTTATGTTTTACCAATCGATCATAGTTTAAAATCCAAATCCACGGACAGGACTCCGGATTATCATCATCGGGCCAACAAAACAAAACACAAAAATAACAAGATAAAGTACGACACTTTTTAGGTGTCTACAATTAGCCTCCACTTAGACCGAGTCTAGAAACACGAAGGCTCAAAGTAGGCACTAAAGGGTACTTACGTCAATTTGTATAAGACATTATGTGATGCTTAGAATTAGTTGTAGTCAAACCCGAACTCCAAAGTTAGACATGAACTTGATTGCGATGCATGCGTTCGAAGTTCGATAAAAAGATCCTAAGCTTGCCTTGATCAAAGCATGAAGCTTGGTATATTTCGATGCTTGAAACTTCGATCTGTCTTTCGATTTGAAGCTTGGTCAAATAATCTGTTGTGCTAGCACACTTGTTAGTGCATAACTGAATTGACAAAAGCTTATTATTTTTACATGAATAATTCAATCGAAACAGACTGATAAAACTGATCTTGAAAAGCTGATTGGTGGGCCCGAAAGCTCCCACATACATGCATAAGCGATGAAAATCACATGCTCCAAGAGGACAAAGCTGCTCGGACTAGAGAAGTGGGCTAGGCTGCAAAAGCTATCGCCGATTAAACACCACGGCGCCTCGTGACCGGCGCTTGGTCGGCTTAGCCTTCGAGTGTGCCTTACCGGATTCCTTTGGTTCCCTCACTAATTGTTTGACCCTTGTTTTATGTCCTTGGATGTCTTTACTCGGTTTGCCTCTAAAAGGGGAGCATGGTGTGTTTCATTTTGCACACCAACTCTTCATCTTTATCTTGTTATCTTCTTGTATTTCCTTGCTTTGCTCCTTCTTGAAAGCCAGCTGGTTCTCAAGAGTTCTTTTTCTCCAAAATGCCTAGAAGAAAAGCTCACCCTACAGGAAGAACTAGGGCTGAGAGTCTTACTCAAGACTCTTTCCTTGAGCGTGAATGGCGTCTACGAACGAATTGAATTCGAGTGATCCGCTGGTTGAAGTTGAAACCCACATTTCTTCACTTGCCATCTCCTCTTTCGTAAGCTAATTGGCTTAAACCTCTTAATTTTGTCATTTAGAGTAAAGTTTTAACCAAAATCTTGTTGGATTTTATTTTGTAGAAAAGCTCAATTCGAAGCAGTGGAGCCATCCCAAAGTTTATGGAGCCATGCGAGAGGATGCACTTTCCTCTCGAGAATGTCATGTACAATGCTAGGTTCGGACCTCTCTACATCGCTTTGTGCCATCTCATTAATAGGAGGGAGAGAGATCCTATTAGAGCCATCAATAAGCGATTTTGGGACATCACCAACGCATTCTATCTTCCCTTGGGTGAGATGACAATAACTCCCTTTGACTTTACTATTTTATCTAGCCTAGGCTTTTCATGGGAACCTTTAGCTTATGAACGGAATTTGTACAAAAACCATGACTACCTCCGTCACCTTTTCGGTCCCGTAGCGGAGAGATTTCCACATAATAACCACTTCAAATATACCATTCTTTTTAGACTTTTGAGGATGAAGTTTTCTGGCCTCAACATTCTCCTCGACAACAAGTGAGGGTTATGCTTGCTCTCCTTTTGAGCACAATCCTCTTCTCCGACCAGGCCGCTAAGATTCATGTTCACTACTTGCCTTATTAGAGGCCTCTGCGCTGGTGTGTGGCATACAAAGCCGGACCGTGATTCCACCAACTATCTTCCTTTAAGTGGCTTATAGAAGATCATTGAGGTATGCTCAAATTTTCCTTTCTTTAATATTTACTTTTCATCTCATGTGGATAAAAAGTTTTACTTGACTTGTTAAAATGTAGTCGTGGCTATATGAATACTTTTCACATGTCTCTCCCGATTCAACGAATCGGCCCGCATTCCCGGCGTCCGTATCATGAGTTAGAATAAATCTTGAGCAAACCAAGATACATGGGATAGGCTTTTGAGGTCAGCCCTCAACCACGTTAACTCGGTATGTTACTTCTACTTACAAAATTTGCTCTAAAATAGGCCTAAATGAGTTTTTCAACACACTTTCAGCATTCTGGTGATGCCCACGGCCTAGACCATTGTTTGCGGGCCCGCCCATGGTGCAGTCCAACCCCTTATATTCACAATTTTTGTCCATTTTCTTTTGTTTTTTCATTCTTGCTTGCTAATTTCTTGATAATTCTTGTATGTAGGCCAACTTCCATCCTTGGGCTCAACTTCAACTTCCTAAAACTCTCCTTGTGGCCCGGGGAATTGAGAGAGAGAAAGATCTTGTTTGAAGGTCCTTTTGAATTTTGTTGGTATCTTACGGAGAGGGTTACTCCTCAAATTCAAATTAACACGTGGCCTCTATTTGTTCTGGTCGATCCTTCTTTGACCATGTTCTATTTTTGTTCTCTTTCTATGGACGAGCAAGCAGCGGCTATGATGCGGTATTCCTTTACCTTACTTTTGAATTTACACACCTCCTACACACATCATGCTTCCCGCATCATGACCCAACTACTGAGTGCTCAACTCCTCTCTTATGACTTTGAATTTTTGTATGGAAATTAACCATCATCTTCTCTTCCTTTGCAGCTCACTCATGCCGACATTCACATCTCGAGTCTCAACGTGGATGTTACTATACCCGAGGGACCTCCTCATTTCGTCACCATTCTCGAAATCCCTGAAGAGGAATGTGTAGGGCATTCCTTTCCTAGAAATTGGCGAGGGGTAACAATTATGTGCTCTTTTCCTTTTAGTTACGTGCTAAAAGTATTTTACTCGTTGATAACCTCAAATAAACTTTGCAGTATGACCGGGAGCAATCTAGGACCATATATATTAGATTGCGGTTAACTCTTCATGGAATCCAAAATTTCTTTACTTGGATGATCTTTCTCTACTTCTCGAGTAAGTCCTCAATTAGTGTAGTGCTAAATTCTTTAAGCTTTTGGTGATTTTCTAATCTCTTCCTGGATCTTGTAGAGACGCCGATCGGGAACAACTCCTTCCGGTAATCTACCTAGTGCGCCCGAGACATCATCCTAAGCTCATGAACAACAAGAGCCCTCTAGTAGCAATGCTAGACAAGGATCGTCCCGACGTCCTTCAAGGCGTGCGCATTGTAGGAGTGCTTTCGAGGTAGGACCTAGTGCTTTCGGGCTTAGTACCTCCGATGCGGGACCTAGCCACTCCGAGGAGAGCTTCGACATCGTACCTTTGCACGCCTTCGATCGACACGGGAACCCTCTTTATTTCCGCGGTCTTCTTATAGCGGACCAGCTCATGGGGTTCTCAGCCTTGGGACCAAAGAGGTGGTTCGTACCACGGCAATGAAGGTGGCCGATTCTCTACGTCCTGTCTAGGAGGACTTCGGAAATTACATCTTCGATGAGGATACATAGATGATCCCTTGCTGCTTCCATTGCTTGCCGATTCATGGACCTCTTGTAGGGTGTTTGTTTTGTTAATATATTATTTATTTTGTAATGAAGACTCTTATGTAATGAGATGAAATCCAAGACTCGATTCTAAAAATCTATTCTTTTATTTAATATGATGCACAAAACTTAAGAAAAATACAAAGAAAAAATTTTTAAAAAATGGGCACTAGCCCCCATTCCTTTGAAAAGAAAATAATAATTAGAGAAATAGAAAATCTCAAGTGCATAGTCCAACTAAGGTGCTGCTCCACGGGCTGGGACGAGAAACAAAAATAACCAAGGATTGCTCGGGCATGCGAGAAAGCACGAAACAGGCTGGGCTCAAGGCGAGGCCTATAAATACGATCGCTCGGCGCAACATGAAATACGTGACACCAAAGCCTTCACTCAACCGCGATATATCCTCTTCTTATGTCCATACTCGTAACACCCCCTAGGAGTATTACGTTGTCGAGTTCCTCACAGGAACTCCCAAGGCTCTTTCAGGTGTTGGTTTGGCTTTCTAATTCCAACTTAGAGGTAATAAAGATGGTTTTCCAAAAGAATTTGAGATTTCCTATAAATTTCAAGCAGAGTTCTGTTTGTAATATGGGCTATCCCCTAGACTTGAAGCCTTGAAACTCTATATAAGAATCATAACGTAACTCAACAAGCCACACGCTCGGAGTATACAACTCAACGGCCACACGCCGTAGTCCAACCAATCATACGATAAAACTTAAAACAATCTAAATGATTTACTATGCATCCGGTACAAACTACAAGAACTAAATTACAAGTACAATACTTAAAAATATAAGAAATGCACATTCACGATTTGAATCACTCAACAACCAACAAACGGCAATCAGCGGAGTCCGAATATGCTAATTACCGCATATAACACCCGAGAGGGTACTTGCAAGACTGGGGGACAAGGCGGAAATTTGTGGGGGTGAGCAAACCACGCGTTCACCGGAGAGTCTTATACTCTTAAAATGGAAATTCTTTACACATACTACTCAAAATAATAAAATCGGCGAAAGCATAATAACATAATATAAATCTATATACTTTTCAATGAAATCTTCTGAAATGGTTTGCAACATAAAGATCATAACACATCAATCATTTACAAAGCACGATTTACAATCATTTTGGGAATTGAATCACTTTAAACAAGGTGGTGCAACCACTTGCACTTTCTTTCAAATACTTTCACTTCTCGGGCCGCGACCCTTTAACTCGAGTTCCTGGACCTATCTCTAGTCAAATACCTGGAAGGCTCCGCTTTCCTCATCGGGAAAGAATCAACCTCTCCGGTTGATGGGCATCCCGACACGCAAGGACCCCGTGGCTCGATACGCACGACCACCTCCTTCCTCCGGTCTAAATAATCCTTAGCTCAAAATCCATTCAAAACTGAAGTGATCACAATAACTTATCAAACTTGGTTTTGAACCACAATCTCAAATTAGTTTAGTGAAGACTCGGACACTCGCTCAACGCATTTCGAGTTGCATTAAATGAATCGAGTCTAACCATCTCATACTTATAGAGTTTTGATTCCAAGGCATTCGTTAAGCTTGTCGTACAGACAACAAATTAAACCACTACTTAAACTTATAATAAACAATATAGCAAGGGCAAGTAGGGATCGAATCCACGAGGAAAGATATAATAACATGCAAGTTTTAATCTAATTAAATTTACTACTCTTAAAAACAAAATAGAAAATATAAATTAAAATCAATAACTAAAATTCATAGAAAATTATCTAATAACTAAATAAATAATTTATACAGAATAATAAAACTACAATAACCCAGAAATATTTTTGTATATTTTTAGAATAATTAAAACAGAAAACTAAAGTAGAAAATAAACAAATTCTAAAACAGAAAATTAAATAAGTAAAATTCTGCACTAAAATAATTACGAAAATAAATACTAAAATTACCCAGAATAATAATACTAATTTTCTAAACCTAACCAGACCCTAAAAATATAAAAACAAAATTTAAAATCTAATTTACGAATTTATTTTATTAAAAACCTGCAGTAATTAAATTCAAGAATTAAATCTGAAAAAATATCAAATTATTTCCAAAAATTCTAAAATTTAATCACAGCAAACTAGGACTCTATCTAAACCCTAAAAGAAAATAAAACAAGAAAAATAACAAAAGAAACTATTTTAAAACTAATTTCTAACAAACTGACTCAAAAATAATAAACACTAACGTAAAATTAATTCTGAAAATTAAAATATATAAAGACTCAAAATTAAATTAAAATAAAATTACTAAAACTAACCTAAAATACTGATCTTTAGGGGGTAATGAAATTAATAATAAAAGACTATATATTTATAAATAAAAATTGACAAACTAAAGAAAATAACTAAAAAGCAAACAAATAATTATCAAAGATAGCAAATTTATAAAAACACTTAGTATATAATCTATCAATAAAAACTCAATCTTTTCTAATAAAAATTACAAAACTAAATTATACTACCGATATTAGTTTCTTTGACCCGGAAGATGAAGAAGATGATGATGGATGGTGGCTGGCTGGGCAACGGCTGGCAGCAGACAGCAGCAGCAAGCGAGCGGCAGCGAGGTGCGGCTAGGAACAAGCAAGCAGCCAGGAGCAAGCGGACAGCAGCAGCAGTTGGCGGGTGGTGGCTGGGCAGCAGGTGCAGGCAGACAGCAAGCGGTAAGAGGTGGTGATGATGTGTGGGTGCTAGGTCCCTCTCCATGATGATAATAAGTAGTATATATAGGGTGAAAGAGTTAGGGTTTATTTCTCTTTCTTCTCTTCTAAGTTTCCCTTTTCTATTCCACTTAGGATTTCCTAAAATATAATATCCTAAAATAAATATTTTATTACATATTATATTTATGGACCGACTTCATATATTTTCTTGGATGCTTGTCGGTAGCTAAAAATCCACTTTTAACGACTTTTCTTCTCTTCCCCACTTTATTCGATAATTACCTATAAATAGACAAAATAGAATAAATTAGATAAAATAAACTATATAATATAAACTAAATAACTACTAAAAATACGTATAAAATACGGCTTAACACATTCTCTCGTATCTTAGAAACTTCTCCGAGTGAAATGGTATCTTCTCTATGTGATAAAACTTTTACTTCTTATATTTCTTGCTTATCCGTAAGTAACTCGTAAAACCTGGTTCTTTGTTTTGAGTCCCTCATCACTCGGATTTATCGCAGATTAAGTGAACTAGTATTTCATCTTTTCTCACTCGAATTTGACTTCGATCTTAAGCTATTTTCTGTTATAGTCAGTGATTTCTTAGTCTGTCCAATACTTAGTCTCGTATCAAGTTATTTCACTATGATATTCATTATATATCTTAATCTATCGCTTAGACTAAGTCGGATGGAATTTTGAGTTACATGGTTTTTAGACTTACAAATTCCACTTGTCTTCCGACTCGAGATAATTAGTTGTTTAATTATCATAATTACTTTATTATCTGTGTCTAATCTTGGACCAAAGTATCTTATACTTTGAGAACAAAAATTGTTTTATTTTTGTAGGTTATTCAAACGAGGATACACCTTTTTCAAACCACAAAAGTAACCGGCTTCAAACCGTCAAATCACCAAGCACACATGGCTTTTCACCTTCTCTGCTCCAGTCCCAGAAGATTGTGTCGTGGCTGTCTGTTTCCAAATCTGGAAAACTAGAACGTTAAGCTTAAATGTGGTTTCCACCTTACCTTTCAAGACACCGCCGGTGGTTTTGGGACTTCCAAGGGAGTTAAACCATTATCCAACGTTCACATTAGAACGGATACTTTCGAGTGACTTAGAAAGCTTCGTCAATGGTCACGAAGACTCTCGGTCAGCAGATGAAGATAACGGCTACTCTGCCTGGTTATCTATAAATAGAAGCCACCTCACAAGACTTGAAGATTGCTGAACATATTGTTAATACACATACTTGCTCAAAATCTCTGTATACACTCTCAATCTTCTACTTGCAACTCCCAATCTGTAATTCATTACTTTATGAGTTGTAAGGTCTTGTACTCGATTACAAACACTTTCTTACTTTCTCTATAAGGTCTTTTGACTAAGCTGTAAGGGTAAACTCAGCTTAGTTGTCCCTAGCTGTAAGGGTTATCTCAGCTAGGAAGTACTAGATCGGATAAGGGAATTTCGAGTCTAGGAAAACTTGTATAGAGTTGTCTAAGGGAGCAACTTGGGTTCACTCAGTTCACGGTATTTTGTGGACTCAAAATAGTGAATTTGACTTTGTGCTTAGATTAGCACGGTTCGTGGTTTTCCGCCCCAGGAGGGTTTCCACGTAATTTCTAAGTGTTGTCTCTCCGAGTTCATTCTAGACTCGGATTGTTATACTTCTTCCGCTTGATCCGCTTATTTATTCTTGATAGCATTTCTAGGTCCATATATTTCGACCCTGCTAATTGACTCGAACCTGTCCTTATCTCTTCTTTATAAAAAGACTTAAAGGATTCACGAAAAACTTCCATCACCCTATTCACCCCCTCTAGGGTGACTCGGACTCTCCCTGAGCAAACCTTCATTTAGTATCGTAGAAGGCATAGCACCATGTGCCACCCCTCTAAATTCACTTTTTCATTTAGTTTCACTTCTTTAGAACACATTTCAAGTTTAAAAACCAGTTAACAAGAAGTTATATTTAAGGATCATTCGCGTAAAATACATAACTCCTTTCAAAATTACTTTTGAACATCGTTTAATACAATCACTTGCACCGATAGCCACAATTCAACACAAATAGTTATTCTTAGCTCCTTTCCGACTGTACCTTTCTAAATTCACCAATTTAGTAAAATTAATTCCCTTTTCGAGTCACAATAACCACAAGTAGTTCCTCATAACTCAATCGTTCCAATTCCTCACAATTTGCCATCTTTGCCTCAATTTTCTCCGATTATGCCTTCACCTTACTAGTCAAACTCTTCTTGCCCATACTTAGCCATATAGCTCCTAAACTTACTTCATTAAATTTCCTTTAACTCTATTTACCTTCTAGTTCAATTCATTCTCAAGGATTTTAGATATGCCTCCAACTCGCTTTATCCTCACCATCCCCAACTCGCCATTTCCCTATCTCAAATTCTCTTTTTGTATCTCTACCTTATTCATCAGCTTTTGGTTGCCCATCCTCAGTTATATAACTCTTAATCAGCTTTCATTACTCAATTTCCGCTAGCTTCGCTTACCTTCATGTTTAGTTCAAGCTCAAGGACTTAAATATATTTTGAACTCAATTAACATGACAATCACCCACTTCTCACTCCCATGCCTCAATTGTGCATCAATCAATAGGAATTCATGCTCCTCTTTATACTTGACTCATTATTTCCTAATATTAGCAATCATTTCTTAACGCCGCAATTATTTCCTAAAATTAGCAATCATTTCTCGCTCTACCATCGCTGCCTCATCATCGACCCATTCCTTGCTTGCCGTATACCTTTGCTCGCCGATCGCCATTCTCTTGGTCGCCACGCCAGCCTTCGCCCTCCTTTTGCTTCTCGCTCTCGGTCCTAGTCTATCGCTTTCTTCCTTTGCTCACCGCCTACTCGCGTCACCGGCTGTCGCCTCGGGTCTGCGGTGGTCGCCGATCCCCTCGGTCTCTCCGGCCCTCGCATCGCTTGCCCTCCCTTCTCTCTTTCCTTTCCCGTTTGGTGCTCCTTCTTTCCCTTTCCTTCGTTCTCGCTTCTTTTTCCTTTGCCTTCCCGAGCCCTCTTTCCTTTCTTTTCATTTTTTTCTTCTTTTCCCATTTTGTTGGCTTCCTTAGGTAATGCCAACAAAGCACCAATTACACTAATCCCCTTTTCTATTCTTAGCACCTATTTGCCCCTTCCTTCCCTTGCTGAATTCCTCTTTTGTTAATCCTCATAACAATTAAACCCACCTTCGTAGCACAAATGGTGTCAGGTTTTTATTTAGCTAGCCCAAGCGGGAAAATTCGAGAGGAAAGAATTAATATGCTTCACTAATAATAATTACGCAAACTAACAATAATTCTCAAATAAATTTACGAATATTTTACCATGTAGATATCTTGGTCATTCGATCCACTTTAATTAATTAGCGCAAAATAATTAATTTAACTCATATAACTACCTAACCTCAAATTACGGGTCTTACACATACATAGAAGCATGGACTTCATGATCGAATTAATCCAATGGATGCATGAGATGAGCAACATGGAGAGGTCGGGGTTAACCAATTATGGGCTAAATGTGCTCTTTTGCATTCGCCAGTAAAAATCTATTGGCTTTTCTTAAGTACTTCGTAGCTTAATGGGTCACCATCACTTGTTCAAGGTCTCCTCTCTCTTCTTGAACAGCAACCCCATTCCGTTCACTCGAAGTCGCCGACGACTTCTTTGAAAAATTCGCCAAAGAGTTCCCCGAGTCCCGGAAAAACTTTTCGTGACTCGCTTGAAGTCGAAGCTCGCCTTTAGTGCTTTCTGCCGATGAGAACCTTTTTCTAACAGACATTCCAGCAAGGAGAACCCCAACTCCAGGCACCTCAAAGCTCTCTTTGACATTCCGAGGGCTACGAAGTAGACCTCTTCCCCTCCATCATTGAAGCGGATGGCCGCTGTGCCAGCTCAACTTCAATCCAAGAAGAACACCTCCATTCCTTTCGGTGCTCTTCGACCCTTGTCTTCAAACAATTCTAAGTTCCTCTCCCCTCGGACCCAAACGCTCGTATCCGAGGCTGCCGTTGTTGTTGGCAAAAGGAACTGCAGGGGTACGGATACCGGGAAACGAACCCCGGTGTCCAGGTTCATAACTCGGAACCGAGGCCTCCCTCTTCGCCTCGGACTCGAAATCCACCCCTCTCTCTCTCCCTCTCCACCTGGTGGTGCATCCACCTCAGGTGCCTCAAAATCTCTCTCTGCTCTCTTGTCGCCCGTTTTTATGGACAAGATCGACTCCGTGTCCTCCGATTTCGGAGACATGCTCCGGTCTTTCAAACTTGTTCTCCAAAATCCGACCATCAACCATAAGATTGGTCGATCCTAAATCCGAGAGCAGCAATCTCTAGTTCTTGAGATGAGGGAACTGGTAAAGGAGTAGAAGGAGCTGGTCGAGCTCCTCGAGAGAGAAGGTCCAAGGCGGCTCAGGACCATGATGACTCGGATGCGTCTCGAAGCGTCTTCGAGCCTGTGTCCGACCTCCTCGGATAGCGGGGATGAAGAAGAAGAAGCTACAAATGCGAAGTAGTAGACGCCGAGGACCCTGCGGCTGAGGCAGTCCATCGGGGCAAGGGAAGGAACACCAAGAAGAAGTAGTGGGAACTGGCTGAGGGTCGATCGCTCCGCAAGCTCAAATAGCAAGTACTCGGCTCGACAGCGAGTCCGGGTGGGTCGACGACCTAGATACACCAGCGGGTCGACAGAGCAGCCCCTCCAGCTATTGAGGTTCCAAGGGAAGAACCTCTCGATCCACTCACTCCAGGTCAACCACTCGTAGCCGAGCCCCGACGATCATACCGGTTCTCCGTTCGCTGCGCTCAAGCACATCGTCAAGATCATATCGGCGCGGCGAACCTCTGCTCCCTCCGCCTCCACTCCGAAATCTCCCTCTCCCTCGTAGGTGCCATGCACCGAGTCACA
The DNA here is from genome assembly GCA_021018815.1 of Talinum fruticosum. Taxonomy (NCBI): domain Eukaryota; kingdom Viridiplantae; phylum Streptophyta; class Magnoliopsida; order Caryophyllales; family Talinaceae; genus Talinum; species Talinum fruticosum. Next base: position 3,251,914 of record JAITYX010000010.1, on the reverse strand, counting down.
ATTCCTCGATCCGCGATTCTTCTTCTTTGAGAGATATTTTTTTTTGTCCGGACAACTAAGTTGCACTATTTGTTCTTTTCTTCCCCTCTTTTTGTTGTTTTTGCTTGAAAGGCAAGGGGGAGAAATATCTTAAAAACTTGTTGTCTTGTTTAGGGGAGTTTTCCTTTTAATCCTTGTAATTTCTATTGAGTTCAATGAATTAATGCTTTCTCTTACATGATTTCTGTGTTTATAATCTATCCGAGTTTACATTATTTCATTACTAAGCATTCTTGCTTTATGCTCGACTATATACCTCTTGCTCCGATACACTCGAGAATTCTTTACTTAACTTTCCTCATAAGCAACTACTCGGAGTCAGCTTTTTTACTAACAAAGTTTCTATCTCGAGACTGGAATGCCTTTCATCAAAAAGGGGAGATTGAAGACTCGGACACTTCTCAACGCATTTCGAGTTGCATTAAATGAATCAGGTATAACCATCTCATACTTATAGAGTTTTGATTCCAAGGCATTCTCTCGTATCTCGAAACTTCTTTGAGTAACATAGTATCTTCTCTAAGTGATATAGCTCTTACTTCTTATATTTCTTGCTTATCCGTAAGTGACTCGGATAATCGGTTCTTTGTTATGAGACCAAGCATCACTCAGATTTATCGCAGATTGAATAGACTAGTATTTCGTCTTTTCTCACTCGTAATCCGACCTCTGGTTATAAGTTCTATCTTGTTATAGTCAGCACTTTTAGTATGATTATTGCTTAGTCTATATCAAGTTATCTCGACTCGATGTTCTTTACTTAACTTGATTCTTTGCTCGGACTAGCTCGATGGAATTTTGAGTTACATGGATATTGGACTCGGAAAATTCCATTTCGTTTCTGACTCGGATAATCAGCTGCATAATTACCGTAATTATTTTTATTATCTCGTGTCTAATCTTGGACCAAAGTATTTTATACTTTGAGAACCAAAATTGATTTACTCTTGTAGATTATTCAATCGAGGATACACTTTTTAAACTACAAAAGTAACCGGCTTCGAACGTCAAATCACCAGCAGACATGGCTTTTCACCTTCTCTCGCTCCAGTCCTAGTAGATCGTGTCGTGGCTGTCTGTTTCCAAATCTGGAAAACTGGAACGTCAAGCTTAATGGTGGTTTCGACCTTATCTTTCCGGACACCGCCAATGGTTTTGGGACTTCCAAGAGAGTTAAACCGTTGTCCAACGTCCACATTACAACGGATACTTTCCGAGTGACTCGTAAAGCTTCTATCAACTGGTCACGAGAGGGCTCTCAGTCAGCGAGATGAAGATAACGGCTACTCGCTTGGTTATCTATAAATAGAAGCAACCTCACAAGACTTGAAGATTGCCGAATATATTGCTAATACACATACTTGCTCAAAGTTATTGTATTTACTTTGAATCTTCTACTTACAACTCCCACTCGTAATTCATTACTTTACGAGTTGTAAGGTCTTGTACTCGATTACAAACTCTTTGTTACATTGTTTGTAAGGTCCCTTGACTAAGCCGTAAGGGTTAACTCAGCTTAGTTGTCCCTAGCCGTAAGGGTTATCTCAGCTAGGAAGTACTAGATCGGATAAGGGAATTTCGAGTCTAGGAAAACTTGTATAGAGTTGTCTAAGGGAGCAATTCGGGTTCGATCGGTTCACGATATTTTGTGGACTCAAAGTAGTGAATTTGACTTCGTGTCCGGATTGACACGGTCCGTGGTTTTCTGCCCTGTGAGGGTTTCCACGTAATCTCTAAGTGTTATATTTCTTAGTTCATTCTAGACTCGGACAGCTTTACAGCTCTTGCTTTTCTTGCTTATGCATTCGTAATAGCATTTCGAGTCCAAACTTTTCTGACCCTATTGATAGACTCGGAATCTGTCTATGTCTTGTTTTTGACGAAGAGCGTTAGTTTCCACGAAAAACTTCCATCACCCTATTCACCCCCTTCTAGGGTGACTCGGACTCTCCCGAGCAAACCTTCATTGGAGAGTTGGTGAGCTTCGATGGGAGATTCCTTTTGAAGGTAGCGGTGTTGGTGACCTTTATAATGTTGATTTGATGAATGATGCTTGATTGAATAATTCCTTGTAGGGTGCTTTGTTATTAAGTTTGGTATTTTTAGGAGTTTCACTCATGCAAAGGAGATGTATGCAAGACTCTATTCTATGAACAAATGTATTCTCTTATTAAGATGATGTAAAAATTTCAAAAGGATAAAGACAAAATTGCACTTTAACCTCCACTCTTCAATGTAGAGCCTAATGAAAATCAAGCCGCTGCAACTCTAATGTGCTGCTGGTTAACAATGAGCCGTAAGCTTGACGGTTTGGTGCCGAGTCGGAATGGAATGCTTCTTGATTGATTTGGTGGCTTATCCCGATTGATTTCTACTCCTTTGGATATAGAAAAGTGGCTTTGAATTTGGAAATTGGAAATAAGAACAAGGAAGTTTGGGGCCGGATCTCATGGGCTTTCTACGATCTATTATAGGAAAATCGAGCCTTCGTAGTTCAAAAAGGAAGTATTGATTTGGTTTTTCTAGAGGACAGGAAAATAAAATAGATATGAAAAGGGGAAATGCACACTTTATTAGCATAATGATGAGTGATGGGCTCATTGAATGCTCTTTTAGTTAGTTAAAGCTTTTGTGGATGCTTGTTCCTCGCCTATAAGCATGCCGGCATCACGAAGTGTTTTGAAATCCATGAAAAGAATGAACTTCGAGTCCTCGCTGACAGGCATGTTTTAGGTTCTTGATGATATATCTAACATGATCCTTTTCGGAAGGTCGATCAATCATGTGAGTAGCCTTTTCCCTCTAGCAAGTTAGGAACTCAATGAAGCTTTCCCGTTCTCCGTGCTTGATCAACTCTAAGTCTCGAACAGCTACTAGTAAATCAATATTGTTGGAGTATTGATGTAAGAACTCTCGGCAAAGATCCTGCCCATTTGTGACCTTGTGTGGATTGACAACATTGTACCATTTCATGACGTCTTTGTCAAATGTTCATGGGAAGATGACATGGTATATGTCCTTCGGTACATTCTTTAAAGTCATTGCCCCTATAAAGTTCCGCACGTGGTGTGAGGGTTTTAGGTCTTGTGGAACTTGATGTCAATCATAGTGAATTTTTGGGGTAACTTGCCTTTAGGGATTAAAGTGAATCCGTCGGTCGGATAGTAATCAATAAACATCAAAGATTACAAGCAACATCTTCTCTATCCAATATATTCGTGGATCGATTGAGGCTTTGGCCGAGGCTGAGGTTTAGATTTACTCTCCTAATAAGAGATGATTTTTAATTTGGCTATATGAAATGTAAAGTTCAAAATGGTGATGCCAACTAAAAGAAAGAATGTGAAAAAGAAAATTAACTAACCAAAAGATAGAGGGGCCTTGGTAGGACCCTTTAGGATTGGCTGGCGATGATTACTTAGATCGCTTAAAGAAAGAATTTTGGTATGACTCAAAAATGCAAATAGTGGACCAACCCTTAATAGGAAAAAGGTACTTTGACTTTTGGCTAATATGCACGTAATGGACCGACTCTTAGGAAAAATGTTTTTGAAATATTTTATTTACATCCATGCAAGGGCTAATCAGCACTCTTTATCTATTCCTAAAGGCTCACAAGTAGAAGATTAAATCTAAAACAAACACACTCATTCAACCATGCAAATGAAGTCAAGGGACCACCTAATAGTCAAATGGTCTATGGTCAAAACAAGTTAAGACACGATAGGATACATGGTGACTCACAGTCCGAGGATTTAGTGTTCCGTGTGGGGCACGACAAGAGTAAAATACACAATCCTTGGTGCCTCTCGGTGAACCAAGCGATTTGAACCAAGAGCGCATGCTATGAGGGAAGAGGTACAATTTCCATTGGCAATCAAGCCTAGTTGGGCTCGCCCGAGATTCAGTATGGGCCTCTTCCCGAAATATCAACAAGGGGTAAAATAAATTTGTCCTAGGGTCCAAAAACCGTAATAAACTCGTATTTAAAGGTTGCTACATGCATGATTTCTAATGCAAGCAAATTTTTAAAATATACTACTCAAATTTTAAGCTTTCACCCTCTTAATAAGAAATTTGTCCCCAATTGAGTCGCCACCGTAGAAACCATCGGCCTCCCCTCCCCTAAGGAGGGAGGCTATTGCCCGCTTCCCCATGGTACCTTAGCATAAGGGTTTCGAAAAGGGGAAGATTTTGGAAAAGAGATTAGAGAGTGATAATTGGAAAATGATTTTTGAATGTGGGGATTGATCTCCGATAGAGAGTTCTAAGTTTTTTAAATCAAGTTAAAGAGTTAAATCAGATTCGATTGGCGGTTTTATTAATCATTTTATTTTATAAATTACTTTTAGAATTTTTGGGATATTATTTTCTAATTAAAGAATAGAAAAATGTTGGAAATTAGGGTTCCGTCGTGACGCTTAAGGGCCATGCCGGTACTATTATGGACCCAAGCCTCAGCCACTAACCACCCAGGTGCAGGCGGCGGCCTACACTCGGCGGTCACAAACACCGGCCGTAGGCCTTGGTTGAAATAGTTAGCTTTGGCCTCTATTCTCGCTAGGCCGATCTAGATCTCCTTTTTTTAACCCTATAATCGAAAAATAAAAATTTACTCTTGTGATCTTAGTATGGGAAAACTAAGACCAAAAAGGCTAAAAGTGACTCCATCGATCTTAGAATGGAGAATCGGATTCGAGGGCGACGGTACGAAACGTAGGGAAAAGCCTTCCGTTCCGCCCGTCCGAAGACGACCATTACTAATCCGAGTAGTATACTAAAAGAACATGCTAAACTCAAGCACTCAGCATGCGAAACAAAAGAAATAAAAGGAACCAATCATGATTAAACGAAAGCGGTAAAGAAAGCAAATAAACAAAACAATAAAGAAAGTAAAAGCGAAAAGGAAAAGAAAAGCGGAAAACTAAAAGATTACATCGGGCATGGAGGAATTAAAATGCGATTACATCACTTTGATACACAATATGGTAAATGATAAAAACGGCATAAATTAAATAATCGTTTGACGGCCAAATGGTTGCCCTAAGGATATCCCACCTTCCGATCCGGATCTCAAGCATCTGGATCTCTTGATCCGACACCGACGAATCCAATGAAAGGGTTTGTTTTTATGAATCTTGAAAAAGGTGAGTTTGTAGGGAGTACAAAAATTAAGTTGAATGAATGCCTAGAGATCATAATAAATGAATATTCTTTAGCTCTTTGCACAAATTCAATGGCATTATTTTGAAAAGAGGAGTGTTTGAGGTTATTTTTTGGCAAAGTAACGTTAATAGATGTGTGCTCCGGTTAGCTTTATGCAACGTAACGCATAGTAGAAGTCGTCCTTGGAAATGAGAGCCAAGGCTCTCTATTTATAGGGAGAGACTTTGGTCACAAATGACCTAGGGTTGCTATCGGTTAGCCAGTCCAAACAAATGAAAAAACCGAATCGGAATATCTTGAGATTAAACCGGATAAAGGGAGGATAAAACCGTATAGAACCCGGTCGGAGGCGCCCGCCACCCAAGCATGCCTAGGGTTTTGTGCCGTAGCGTGTTACCAAGGGAGTCTCTAGGGAAAAACGTTGTGTTCCATCGAAAATTTTGGGATTGCGGGGGCCGGCCATACGACACCGTTTTGCGGGAGACAACTCCTAGTCTCGCGCGAATTGTCTTGTACCTTAAACGCGGCACATTGATACTAGTGATCATCAAATGCAACGTATGATGTATTCTTGGAGGTTATCAGCTTCTTATCCGATTGGACAAAAACAAAATGCGAATTCGATCCTAAAATTTCTCGATACGCGACATTAGACTTCGTCATCTCTTGAGCCTTGACGCAGTCTTGGATCGTCTCGAAGAAAAAATGGATTTTTGGATCGACCCAAGGCAAAAGACTATTTATTTTGTACTAGGGGTTTTTATGCCTTATCGGCTTTCATCGCACTAATCGAACAAAGTCCGTGATCAAACTCTTCAAACAGGACTCGAGTTTTCATCATCGGGCCAACAGAATAAAATACGAATTAACAGAGATAAGAGACGACTTGAGACTAGGAGCCCACAATCTCGTTAAAAGCCAAACATGGCTAGTGCCCCTCATCGGTAATTTCACTCAAAACGCTTTGTTGTGACTAAGGAATCCCGAGACATCACGGAAAGGGCACAAAACCCTAGAAGACCACCCATGGCCGACTCTTTCTACCCTGCGTTTTGTCTCAAAATGTTGTTTTCCAGCTTTGTAGACTCCTGGGCTAGCACGCTAGGGCACAAACCCTAGGCAACACCAGTTCTTTTCGATTTTATCCTTTGCTTTATCTCGCTCTTATCACTTTCATCATGGCCCGGTTTTTGTTATCGCTTTCGACTGGCTGGTAGAGAGCTAACCCTAGGTCATCCCTTGACCTAACATCTCCCAATAAATAGAGACCCCTTGCTCTCATTCTCCCAATGGCTTATCCCTTACTCGTTATGGTCCCGAAACCAGTTTAAGAGCTATTGAATACTCCCGTTGGTATTCCGATCTCTTGATCTCTTTCCAACCTACTTCCATCATACTCCATACATTTGATCCCTAAACTCCGTCATTCATCTTTCTACCTACTCACCTTTACAAAATACTCACAAAAGCCCCTCTCATTGACCACCATCGCATCAAGAGGTCCGGATGCGAGATCAAATCAGCAGGTGGGACAACCTCGAGGGCACAAACTCGATCTTCAACGGTTTATTTATTTTATGCTTCCTTTATTGCTTTCCCTATTGTGGACAAACAATGTATTGTTTTTAAATCCTCCCTGCCTAATGTAATCTTTTAGATTTCTCACTTTTCTTTTCTTTATCGCTTTCTTTACCCCTTTTCTTTTATTGCTTTCCTTAATTATGTTTTGGTTGCTTTAATTCTCATTGCATGTTGTTTGCTTACTTGTTTTACATTATTTTAATTCACTAATCAAACTAGTAATGGCTTTCTTTAGATGGGTTGAACGAAAGGGTTTGTCCCTACGTTTCATACCCTCGACCTCGAATCCGATTTTCGGTTAAAGACCGATGGAGTCATTTTTAGCCTTTATCAATCTTAGTTTCCCATACTAAGATTGGAAGAGCAAATTTTTTACTTTTGTTTTTGTTAGTTTATCTTTCCTAAAATTTGACTCGGTGACTTCTCTTTTGCTTTGTTCTATTCAAATTTGCATCTCGGTGTTTTCTAGTTGCAGGAATGGTGATGTTAACTTTTGGATCTTCGATCGGGCAGAGACCGAGGCTGGTTCCACCAGCCACAGCCTCTTGCCCACCAATCCGGCCTAAAACCATACGGCAAAACCAAAACCCTAATGTTATTCATTCCTTAATTAGAAAACAAGATACCAGGAATTCGAAAATAATTCCTCAAATAAAATGGTTAATAAAACCGCCATTCAAACTTTACCTAATCGATTTATTAAAATTGTGAAATCTTAATAAAAAGGTTTATCCCCACATTCCAAAATCGACTTTCTAAAACCATCTTCAAAATCAATCTTTAAAAAGAGACCCGACACAAGTGGGGAAGCTCACAGAGCCCCGACCGGTCATGGTTTCTACAAGTTCTATCTCTTAAGAAATGGCCCGGTTTTATTTTAGTTGTTTGGACGACTGGTAATAGGCAAACCCTAGGTCATTTGTGACTTAGGGCCTCTCTTATAAATATAGAGCCTTGGCTCTCATTTCGATATGGCTTCATGCCTTAGCATCACGCTACCGAAAGCCAACTTAAATGCTCTCACCTAACCATTACTTTGTTGAATTTTCTATAAACATTAATCTTTCACCATTGAACTCGTACAAAAACCTAAAGAATATTTGATTATTCTGATCTCTAGGCACTCATTCAACCGATTCATCGCCATACCCTAGACACAATTCACAAAACTAGCCCTTTTCTTTGGATTATCGCCATTGCATCGAGAAATTCGGCGTGGAGATCCGGATCAACAAGGTGGGACAAACCGAGGGCCATATTTCAGCCTTCAAACGGTTATAATTTATTTATGTTTTATTTGCTTTCTATATTGTGGTTTAAAAGATGTAATCTCTTTAATTTGCTCCTCGACCGATGTAATCTTTTATTTCCGGTTTTCTTTCTTTTATCGATTTCTTTATTACTTTTCTTTATCGTTTTCCTTGTTATGTTTTTGTTGCTTTAATTTTGTTTCACATGTTGTATGCTTGTTTTCTTACATCTTTATTAATCCACTACTTGAACTAGTAATGTCCATCTTCGAGACAGGCGAAATGGAGGGATTTATCCCTATGTTTCGCACCTTCGCCCTTGAATTTGATTCTCGGTTCAAGATAGATGGAGTCAATTTTTTATTCTTTTTCGGTCTTAGTTTTTCCCGGACTAAGATCGAGGGAGCAAGTCTTCTTTTTGTATTTTTGTTAGTTTTTCCTTCTTAAAACCGACCGGCGACTCCTACTTTTTATGCTTTGGTATATTCAAAATCGTATCTCGGTGTTTTCTGGTTGCAAGAAAAATGATCTTGGGTTTTGGATCAGCCCACTTGGCAGAGAACGAGGCCGGTTTCACCAGCGACGCCCGTGGCCGACACCCATCTTCCGTCGAGGCAGCGGTGGTGGTTTCGGTCAAACCGGGATTTTCATACCAATATGGCCCTAAAGCCCCACTGCAGAATCATAACCCTAATATCATTTAGTCCTTGATTAGAAAATATCTCGGGACTTCTAAAATAATTGCTAAAATAAAATGATTAATAAAACCGCCAATCTAATCTGATTTAGTTCATTTCAACTTGATTTAATAAAATTCAGAAATCTTAATAAAAGGTTCATCCCCATTTTCCAAAATCGACTTTCAAAAACCATCTTCAAAATCAATCTTTGAAAAAGAGACCCGACACAAGTGGGAAGGCTTTGTGGGTCCTTGGTCGGTCGTGGTTCCTACAAGTGGGGATAAACTTTTTATTAAGAGGACAAAACTTGAAAATTTGACTAGTGTGTTTTTAATGATGTGCTTGCATTAGACATCCCCCATTTAGCAACCTTTGAACTAGTTTAGATATTGTTTTAGACCACTAGGAAAGCTTTATTGTACCCCTTTTTACCCTTTCTGGAGAGAGGCTCCCACTAGTTCTTGTAGGTGGGCCCAACGAGGCTTCATTGCCCAACGAAACGGTACCTCCTCCCTCATAGCATGACATCATGGGTTAAACCTTTTTGGTTCACCGAGAGGCACCAGAATTCTGGTTGGTATCCTTACTCATGCAACCCATGGGGGACCAAATTTCGCACTACATGTCACTATGTATCCAAACTCTCAAACTCTTGGGCTATAGAAGTTTTAGACTTCTAGGTTTTCCTTCGGACTTCATTTACATGCTTGGATGAATGTGTTTGTTTTCGATTTAATCTTCCGCTTGTGAGGCTTTTGGGAATAGGTGAGGAGTGCTTGATTTACACCCTTGTATGGGTGAAAACAAAACACTTTAATAAATTTCCTAGCGTCGATCTGTTATGTGCATTTAGCTAAAAGTCAAAATACCTTTTTCCCTAATAGGTTTAGTCCATTGTTTGCATTTTTCCATGTCATTTCAAAATTATCTTTCTAACAGACTCTACGCAGCTTGTTTGTGAAAGGGTCTTATCGAAAGTACCATTTTTTTATTGTCTAGTCCTTTTATTTTCTTTTGCACTGTTACATTTCATTTTGCATCATCTCATATTAGGTGAGCCCATTTGCATTAGCCAAATAAAATCATGTCATATTACGTGAGTCCATTTGCATTACCCAAATAAAATCATCACATATTAGGTGAGTCTATGTGCATTAGTCAAACAAAATCATCTCATATTAGGTGAGTCCATTTGCATTAGCCAAATAAAATCATCTCATATTAGGTCAGTTCATTTGCATTAGGGAAATAAAAACCATCTCATATTAAGTAAGTTCATTTGCATTAGCCAAGAAAAAAAATCATTTCATATTAGGATAGGTAGGTCTATCTCTCTCATTTTGCATCTAGTCCAAAGTTCATCTCAAATAAGGAAATACATTATCATATAAGAAGCATTTTATTAAGTTATTCATCATATCATATCATATCATCATTGCATTCTTTATGTGCATCCAAATAAAAGCATCCTAAGTCTCTTCGGGTCTTGCGCTTGAGTCCCTTCTTCCCGAGAGTGATCTTCTCTCACATAGTCCTAAACCTCATCCATTATGCTGCAAAATAGGGAAGTCTACGGCAACCAAGTACCACTCGGAATTTGAGCTCTAAAAGATTAGAACGTCTCACCAAGGAGTCCAAGCACATCATCATTTCTTTCTACTCCGTGGTCTACACTCGTACGACAAGCTTTAGTACATAATACACTGTCACAATTCACTCCTTGTTCTAAGATAGAACCTAAAAAGAGTTCGGATCCCTATCCCGAACAGTATCTTAACCTCAGTATGCTTAAAAAGAATATAGCTAAGGTGGAAACCAGGTTGAGTGATCAAGAGGAACAAATATCCTCTATATCAAGATATCTTCAGGAAATCATAAGGGCTATTGACGCTAGTAAGAGAGATAAGGAAGCTTAACGTTTAAGGAGAAGAGAAGTGGCCGAAGAAGCTGAGCATATGAAAAGGGAAATGGCTATGGTTATACCACCTCCACCCATCCAATCTTCTCCGGATGTGCTAAACAAGAATCCCTTAAACCTAAATCCAAAACTATGTCCGATTCCCGTATAGATCGGATAGAACGGATGTTGATGGAGTCATCCATGTTGAGCAATCATTATTTCGATCATAAGGGATTCACTTCAATCCCCAATGGTAAACTACCTCATATACCATGCCCGATATTAAGCTCAAAGGTTATGAGAATCGCCATCATCACGTACGCAACTTCTTGGGAGCAATGACTCTTAAGAACATTCCTGAAGACACTTACTACATCATCTTCCCTGAACATTTGATACTAATGTGATGAAGTGATACAACGTGGTTAACACATGCAAGGTCGCCAATTGGACAAATTTGTACAAGGAGTTCCTCCATCAATACTCCTATAATGCAGATCTACCTGTTACTCCTAAAGACTTGGAATTAATCAAGCAAGATGAGAAGGAAAGCTTCTCGATTTCCTTAACATGTGGAGAGCAAAGGCAGCCCATATGGTTGATCGATCCTCCTAGAAAGATCAAGTCCGCATCATCGAGAAGAACCTTCAACCTAATTAAAATTAGCACGTCAAATTCCTACCCATGATGAACTTTTCAACCCTTAGAGATGCTGGTTTGCTGATATAAAAATAACTCGTCCACTGCGACCACAAAAGTTACAACCGGATATAGAGGTAATTATCATTCCAAAATAAGAAAACCTCTAATGCTAGCGAGTGCTTCCAGGGGTGCAGATGGCAATGCCTCAATAGGTATACCGACTACACTCCTATGGATACTACTTATGCTCCTGCCCTTGACCGTCTCTTGGAGAAAGGCAAAATAGAATTACCACCTATTAGAGCAGAATTAGAAATCATGAAACGGTCTAAGAATTAGGACGTGGGAAAATTTTGCAAATACCATCATGAACGAGGACACGATATCGAATGTTGTTGGACATTCAAGAACAAACTAGAAGATATGTTTCGAAATGGCCAATTACCACTGCCTAAGGCTGCCCGAAATAAAGTAACAACAAAAACCCTTTTAGCGGCACCTTAGCAATCTTTATCGAACCCATGCCAGGTCGGTAGGATCCTTCGTCATTGGATCCGGAATTCCAAGGGCTGTGGATAAATGTTGAAGAAGATGTCAACGAAACGAGTGATGATCACAACAATAGTGACGACTTCGGGGCACACCACCTTTAGAAGAAGACTTCTGGGAAACACTAAGAGCCCCGTTATTCGGTTTCTTACTATATTAGGACGGCGAACGCGCCTGGGGTCCACAACTGGACTCGGGAAGCCCCAAAAGAACCTCGAAGCCGCAAAGGAAGAAGACCCAATCCTTCAACAACTCTGAAAATTAAAAGCTTACATTTCTATCCGACAATTAATATCTACTTCCTAGAAACATATACTAGCTTAGTCGATGCACTCAGTAAGATTGAGATTTCTCCCGACATCACGCCGGACAAAGTAGTAGGATTGGTTAACAGTGGGGATGGAACCATTACTTTTGATTAGAAGGATCTCCCAGAAGAAGGCATTGCACACAACAATGCCCTTTATTTAATCTGTAACTTACATTAACAAGTTTCTTCACTTAACCTTGGTAGACAACGAATCGGTTGTTAACGTGTGTCCTCGGCGAACTACTAAGAGGTTAGGAATTAGGGAGCAACAACTCTCTAAGCAAACTATTCATCTCTCGAGCATATGATAATTTTCTAGAAGAAAAGTCTTAGGAACAGTGACCTTACCAATCAATATAGGGCCAGTGGAGAGGAATATTGAATTCTAAGTGTTAGATATCCCAACTACTTTTAATCTACTTTTAGGACGCCCTTGGTCGCATGATCATTGAGCAGTACCCTCTACATCTGTATCGGAAGGTCAATATGATCATTAAAGGGCAGGTCACCACCGTTAACGGAGATAATCTTTGTGCTACTATTACTTCCTAAGAGTCCGTAGTGGAGATCGAGCACGATGCTAATGATGAAGAATTGTATGGATTTGAAACCATCGCTGCCTTAGAAAGGGATGAAGCACCTTTTACCTTTAACCCTTACGGCAACCCTAGTCTCCACTTGATGCTTAGGAGGAAGGGGTATTTTCCAGGTCTTGCTACAGTGCCGAAGGGCATACCACCCTATTTTCCATCCCTTGAACCCACTAATAATTATAACTTTGGGCTCGGCTATGAACCTACTACCAAGGAAATAGCTCAAGCCAAGTGGGAAATTCAGGTACGGAGGACTCGCACCACACACAGTCTGCTCTGGTAGGCCCTTTCCCTATACTCGAATGGGCAATTTCGAGAGAAGGAGATGACTTTCCTCATTAAGGTTTTCTTGAGCCTTATTACATCAAGGAGAGGGGTATCCTAGTACCTAGTCTGGAAATCTTCAACAATTACTATATTATAGAAGAGGAGGCACCTGACCTCCTCAAAAGGGACAATCCACGTCGATCTGGACCAGTCTCGCTGGAAACAATAATTTTCGGCCTTCCGTTCGATCAAGAGGGTCATTTAGAAGGAAATATGTCTCAGTATTGTCGCGAGCTACGTCGCATCTGCAGTTCGATCCGTCGAGGTTCATCACCGATGCTCGATATAGAAGGGTCCAAGCATATTACTTAGATTGATGCTGATGAGGGTCAAGAATTCGCTTTTAGTCTAGGAGCGCATCCTCCTTCTAAGTCTAGTGTTAGGGCATGTATTTCTTCTTCTTCTTGTGTTGTTTCTAGTTCTAATTCTATCATTTCCAATTCCGCTTCGAGTCGAATACGCGTTTTGTCATTTAATAAAGTGAATCTTTCCGCTTACTCCTTGCCTCCACTTGCTCTTAATTGTTTTGCCTCTAATGATGAACAAGAAATTCCTAAAGCATTAATAAAAGCTATGGATGATCATGAAAATCGCTCACTAATAATAGAGGAAACAATAATAATTAATCTAGGGTCAATCGATCAACCCCAAGAGGATAAGATTGAAAAAACATTGGATGCAAAACAGCAAAAGCAATTCACTTCACTCCTCACGAGTTCATCGATGTCTTTGCATGGTCCTACAAAGGCATACCAGGTATAGATCCGAGTATATCATAACACAAAATTTTGCTTTATAAAGATGCTAAGCCGCTAAGCGTAAGTTGAGAAGGATGAAGCTGGAATGGGCATTGAAGATTAAAGTAGAGGTTCGAAATAGTTGGAGGTTGGGTTTATTAAGGTAGTTCACTATCCTCAATGGGTAGCAAATATAGTTCTAGTCCCGAATAAAGATAGAAAGGTTCGTATGTGCGTTGACTTCGGGGATTTAAACAAGGCATGTCCTAAAGATGATTTCCCGTTACCTCATATCGATCTTCCGGTAGATAATACAGCAGGTCATGCTCGCTCTTGTTCATGCATGGTTACGCCGGGTATAATCAAGTGAAAATGGCTAAAGAAGACATGGAAAAGACGACCTTCATCACTCAATAGGGGACTTACCGCTATGTGGTGATGCCATTTAGGCTAAAAATGCGGGTGCAACGTATCAAAGAATAATAATGACACTACTGCAGGATATGATCCACAAATAATCCGAAGTATATGTAGATGATATGATATGAAACTTACCCAGTCTGAGAAAATTCTTCCATAGACTCGGAAAGTATAACATGCGCCTTAACCCTCAAAAGTGTGCCTTTGGGGTAACCTCTAGTAAACTGTAACGCCCCCAATCACCATTATTTAATAATCCCCAAATTAGAGAATATTAGGTAGGGTCGCAGCAGAAGTCGAAGTTGACGATCGAAGGCGCTACCGCCGTCCTAAGAATAGGACCAGGCTAAGTGAGTAAACTAAAATGCCATCGACATTTGTAAATGTAACGTGTTCGTGAATTTCATTTGTTGATTACTTGGATCGGAATATTCTCATTTTGAAATTTTACTTATACTTTAGATATTACTACTTGTTTAACATACAAAAATATGACTCCAACTAATATTATTATTATTATTACTATTATTATTATTATTATCTCAATTAATTATATCAATCCAAAATCTTACGTTCAATCCTCTCCTTAAGTCATCTTATCATCTATTCCACAAATTAATCAATTTACTTAACAAATTAACTAATTTACTAAAATTCCACATACATCAAAACACACTAATTCAAACTTGTATGCATATTTTCCTCAACAAAATCCACATCTACGTATACAATTAAGTACACTAAATTTCTCAAAGTTTTATATACATTCAACTCTACTTATTATCCAAATCCAATCTCTATATACACATTCTTTTTCTTTTACTCAAATATATTCAATCCCAAAGTGCAATAAAACCATCAATTTCTACTCAAAATTTACATTAAAACATTCCCAATTCACTTCACCAAATTACAATTCCACAAGTGAAATTACATTAATTAACTCCCAGAATAATTCATTCCACTAAGAACACCAATTCACAATCATCCTCAATAACTCAATTTTTTTCTCTTTCCAATTCAACTTTTAAATTCATACCATAACATCGTTCTAAAACAATATAATTCAATTAACAAATACAATTAAGAGGTAAATAATGAAGGGAGATAAACTAGAGTTTAGGGTTTTACCTTCAAAACCCAAGGGATGGAAACCAAGGATAAGAAGGAGTGGTGGTGATGACAGCGAGCTCCGGCGGCTATCGGGAAGCACCGGCTCGACTCCTGGTGATCGAGCTGCGGCTGGTGGCTGACCGGGAGTGGGCCACAGCAGGGCGAGGAAGAGAGCGAGAGGGAGGGAGCGAGAGCGACAGAGAGAGAGGAAGAGAGGGAGAAGGCCGGCGTCGGTTTTCTGGCCGGCGTTGGTGGCTGATGGCCGATGATGGAGGCGATCGTGGGGAGGGGCAGAGTGGGCTGGAGGAGGCAGGGGTAGGGGACGCGGGCACAAGCGAGAGAAAGGTGAAGGAATGAAGATTGAATGTGCTTGATTAATTTGAAGCTGATATTTTTATCAACTTTAATTTAATTTATTTTTATTTTTATTTTTTTCCTTTGTTTCCAGTTATTTCTAGCACATTCTAATTTGTTTCGTTTTGTTTTTTTTTATATTGTTATTTCATTCCTATTTTATTTAATTTAAATAGTATTGCATATAAATTGTACAATTCATTATTAAATATAACGATTCCTTTAAGATATAATCTTTAATGGCCTTATAAATATGTACCTTCGCATTTATGTGTATCATATATTAATATAATTTTTAAATTTTCTATTAGACATATGCATAAATTTACAATCAATATTATGAAATTCCATTGGAGGCCACTTCGTCGTCTTAGCCACATACCATACACATAAAAATAATTCAAATGTGGAATTGAAGTGCACGCACTCAATTATATAAATCTTGTAATTAATAAGATAAATAATGTGATTTAGGGTCGGCTTGTTACAGTCTTCCCTCTTAAAATAAGTTTCGTCCTCGAAACTTGCACATTTGACAATAAGGTTTGCAAACTTAGCTTAAAGTAAGTGAGGATATTTATTCCTCATATCTTCCTCGGTTTCTCATGTGGCTTCCGAGGATGTATGGTTAGTCCACAAAACTTTAACTTAAGAAGTGCTCTTATTACAGGGTTTGTTGGCTCTAAAATTCAATAATTGCAGCGGACGCTCCTTATATACCAAATTATTAGTGATTTTTAGGGCTTTGTCATAATATTTTTGTTTGGATCGTGTACACATTCCCCGAGTTGCAAAATATGAAAAGCGTTGTGTCTCTACTTGAGTTCATATGACAAGCTAACCTATAGGTCACTGGATTTAACTCCTATATTATCTCATACAACTCGATGTACCTTGGTTTTGATTTTTCCTTAATATTGAACCCTTAACCCCTTTCGCTGGGGGCACTTCAAAAACACTTTTATCTATATAGCTCTTTTGTCAACTCGAATTACTTTGATATGTTCCTGAATCTTCCTAACATTTTCGCTCTCATAATTAATGCTTCATCCATTTTAGGACAACACAACATGATCCTCGCATTTCCTTTCCTATAATGCTTTACATAGAGCCATTTTAATGGTGACTCGATAATTGTTATTGCAGGAGAATTCCATCTAAGGTAAATTATTTTCTTGTTCCCCGAAAGTCGACTACATATACTCGAGTATATCTCCTAATATTTTACTTTTTCAGTTCACCCAGTTCGCCCATTTACCTCAGGATGATACAATCTACTAAAACTCATTTTAGTCCCAAAAGCTCGCTATAAAGCTTCTCAAAAATTCACGTGAAATCTCTTGTCACTATTGATATAATGCCCTTTGGTATTCCATGTAACTTCTTGTCACTATTGATATAATGCCCTTTGATATTCCATGTAACATAACAACTTCCTTAACGTATACCTGCACCTATATCTCTACACCGCATGTGTCATGTGTTGATACAAAATATGGAGATTAATAAGTCGGTCAACAATCACCCAAGTAACATCTTTCCAAAAATAATAGGTAACTCTATAACAGAGCTCATTGAAATTGAATCTCATTTTCAGGTAGGAGTCTCTAAAGGTCTTGACTTACCTACAAGACTTTGTACCATTTGACAGAGTTAACCACTTATTCACGTATTCTACGATATCTCTTTTCATATGATTCCACCAAAATATTGCTTCAAGTCTCTATACATTTTGTTCCTCTTGGATATACAAAGTATCTTGTATTGTGTGCTTTCACAAGAATTCTTCTTTTCAATTCCTCTTTCTTCAAGTACATAAACCGATTCTGAAACCTTAAGGTTCCATACTCATGTATCCTCGAAACTAGGAGATTTTTCTTTTTCTTCTTTTGGGTAAAAATGTACTTCAAACTCTGATGGTCAATGTAAATCTTACATGTTACCTCATACAAGTAATGTCTCCGAATATTTAAACCAAAAAAACAGCAGCCTACTCCAATTCATGAATAGGATAAGTCTTTTCACACGATTTGAGTTGTTAAGATGCATAAGCTATGACCTTGTCGTCCTGTATTAATATGCATCCCAACCCTTTTTAAACGCCTCACTATAGATGGTATACTTTTTACCTTCCATGAGTAAGGTAAGAATTTGGGTTGTGGATAACCTTTTCTTCAACTTCTAGAGTGTCTCTTCACATTTATTCGACCATTTAAATTAGGTTGTTTTCTTTAGCAAAATTATTAAAGGTCACGTTGTTTTTGAAAAATCATGTAGAAACCCCGTTAACTCAAGGAAACTCTTCACTTCTGTATCATTGGTTGGTATGGAGTATTTAGTTACTACCTTTATCTTACGACAGTTGACCTTAATCCCTTCCTTCGAAACATTATGCCCTATAAATGTCACTTCTTCTAACCAATACTCACATTTTTGCCATTTAGCATCCAATCGATGTTCTCTCAAAATTTGTAGCACTATTCACAACTCGCTCGTCATATTCTCTCTTATCCTTAGAGTATATGAGAATATCATTAAGAGCCACGACCACAAATTTATGTAGATAAGTGCTCAAAAATTCTATTCATAAGATCCATGAATGCAACGGATACATTGGTACATCCTCTAGGCATCACCGTAAATTCGTAGAGTCCATATTTAATTCTAAAGCAAGTTTTGGAAATATCCTCCTGTTTAATTCCAAGTTGGTAAAATATGTTAACTCCTTGTACATCAATGCGGGGTAGTGGATACTTATTCTCAACAAACCTCTTGTAGTAATCTGCTAACCCAAGAACACTCCTAATTTACGTAACATTAGTTGGTCCGGATCATTCTGCTATCTGCGTTTACCTTATGAGGATTGACCTTAATCTCTTCTTTGGAAACAGCATGCCTAAAAATGTCTCTTCCTCTAGCCGGAACTCACATTTTCGCGATTTGGCACACATTTGATGTTTTCTAAAAGTTTGTAGCGCTATTCTCACATGTTTGACATAATTTTCTCTTATCATTAGAGTATATAAGAATATCCTCAATACTACTACCTCAATTTATCTAGATAACACCTAAAAGTTCCATTTGTGAAATTCATGGAGGCAATAGGTGGATTGGTAAGTCCACATAGAATCACCTTAAATTCATGATGCCCATATCCGGTTTTAAACGCAGTTTTGGGAGTATCTTTCTGTTTAATTCCAAGTTGATGAAACACATCAACCCCTTGAACTTGATCAAACAAATTATTAATTCAGGGTAAAGGATGCTTATTATGTGGAGGGGTTATCTTGTTTAGCTCCGTATAATCTATATAGAGTCTCCAAGTATCATCCTTCTCCTTCACAAACAAGACTCGAAGTTCTTCAAGTTAACACACTTGGCCTAGTAAATCCTTTTTGTAGTAACTCATCAGGCTGGGCTTTCAACACTATGAGTTCCATTGGGGTCATCCTATATGGCGCTTTAAAAATGAATTATGCGTCAGGAATTAGTTTAACCTCTAACTCAATCTCCCTTTGAGGAGGTAGACCATATAATTTTTTTTTTTAAGAAATACATCCGAAAAATCACAAACTACATGTGTAACATTTATATCTGTTTCTTCCTTTCTATCCTTAATAATATAACACCAATACCTTATGTAGTCCTTTCTTAATAATTAACTAGCCTTCATGACTGAAGTTATGAAATACTCCTTTATACCTTTTTCTCCCGAACACTCTTCTTTCTCTTTTCTGGCCCTTTAAAAGAATCTTACAACCTTTACAAGCTTTGTTCACATCATGTGTCGCCAACCAATCATTCCTAAATAACTTCGATTCGACAAATCAAATTGGATTAAATCTATGGGAAACACATATGACAATAGGCACATGTTGATAAAGAATTGGACATTTTAAAACTTCTTCATCGGTAACTCGATTTGGCACTTTATTCAGGCCGTATGATCATTTGAGTGTAATTGAGAGGCAACTTGAGTAAATATAAATGAATGGGTGGCGCCTGGATCAAATAAAACATAAAAAGACTGTGAGTTTAGTACTAGTGACAATCGTCATTCCTAAAGTTGTGGCTTTCTTCTTGTACATCACTTACACTTGCCGCACAATTATTAGAAGATGGTGCGGTCCTTCACATGGCGTCATTAGGGGCTTGGTACTCTTTTCCCTACAACTTTCTGCCCTCTTGGGAAAGTGTTTACTGAATGTTCAAAGCTACCACACCACATACATTTATTACTACCCACTCAACAATCTGATGCGGTGTGATTTGTTTGGCAACATTTCCCACAGGGGTTCGAAATAATCAACGAGTGACCCTTGTTGGAACTAGTAACATATTTCTTTTTAACTACACCCTTACTTGTATTGTTTCACTTCCTTTTGAGTCTCCGAGATTTAAGGCCCTTAGTTCGCTCTTTACTCGCTCAACTCTTGATAATATTTAGACCGAGTCCGAGAAACTTAGAAGAGAAAACGAGCATCTAAGACAAAAGCTCAGTGAGTCTCAAGAGCTTGTTTCGAAATTTACTCAAGCTCAAAAAACCTTGACATGCTCTTAGGCTCTCAATGTGTCTCCTTCAGAAAGGAAGGACTTGGTTTTAACAAAGAAGAGGAATCAAATTCCTACTTAGATCTTTTCAAAAAGGATTCCGAATTGTGAAGTTCAGGAAGGTTGAGAATGGTCCTATTCATAAAAATTAAAGGAGGATTGAGCCCGGACCAGCTTATAGGAAAAACCTTTTTGACCGGTTTATAAACGAAAAAATTTTCAAACGAAAGAGACACAAACTCGGTTTTTAAAAGAAGATTCGGAATCGGACAAAACCCAAAGTAATTCAAATCTGGGTTCCCAAGAGTCTTCTTCCTCGAAAAGAACCACAGAAAGGGAATTACCGAGTTCGTTAAAAGAAGTGAGAAGGATTAGTGTGTTTCCGACTTGCGGGTAACTCGGAAAAGGACAAAAGGTCATTAGTACCTAGACAGTGGATGCTCACTCCACTTGTCAAGAGATTCAAGACTCTTTTCCGAGTTGGAAGATTACAAAGGAAGCAAAGTCACTTTTGGAGATGACAGTAAGGGCAAGATAGTTAGAACATGCAAGATTGGAAAAGGAGATAACCCGGTCGGCCGAGTCTATCTTGTCAATGGATTAAAGTACAATCTACTCAAGCATCTCTCAACTGTGTGATAAAGGTCAAGAGGTAAGATTCACTCGGACCTATTGCTATATTTCTGAGGCAACTACCAAGGAAACTAAGCTCTCGGGTAAGAGATTAGGTTATACTTATACTTGTTCCTCTTTCCGATCTAAGTCGAACTTATTTTGCTTAAAAGCATCTCTACATGATGATTCTTGGACATGGCATCATAGACTAGGTCATGTTAGGATGCATACTATCAAAAAGCTTGCATCTCATGGTTTAATCAGAGGTTTACCTAACTTTGCATTTAAGAAAGATGAAATTTGTGAAGAATGCATAAAAAGGAAACACGTCAGATCTTCTTTCAAATCTCTCAAAACTATTTTCACATACAAAGTGCTTGAAATGTTGCATATGGATTTATGTGGTGAAATCCCTATAAAGAGTCTCGGAGGTAAATCATATGTACTGGTGATTATTGATCACTACTAATATTTACCTGGGTTTATTTTCTTAAGCACAAATATGAAGCCTTCAAAGAGTTCAAGCAAGCTCTGTAAGAAAATTCGAGTAGAGTCTAAGACTCAAATCAAACTAACCATGGAAGGGAGTTCGACTATTCGGAATTTGCAGAGTTTTGTGACAAGAATGATATCTCCCACAACTTCTCAAGCACCTGAACTACTCAACAGAATGGGGTAGTTGAGAGAAAGAACAGAACTCTTGAAGAAATACGAAGGACAATGATGATTAAACACGATCCGCCTTACTATTTCTAGGCTGAGGCGATCAACACAACGAAACTACACACTCGAATAGATGCCTCATCCGACCTATTTTGAAAAAAACTCCATATGAGCTCTACAAGGATCACCCGACCAAGTTTGATGCTCGATCGGATGAAGGTATATTTCGGGTTATTCATCTCATAGTAAATCATATCGCATTTTCAATAAAAGAACTAACAAAGTGGAAGAAAGCATCCACGTTATTTTTGATGAGATTGATAAGGGAAAACCAAGTTAGTCAACATTCTCGGATTTGAAACTCAGTTCGGATGAAGATGATTTTGCTGAAGCCGAGCTCGGATAAAGTCAAGAAAAAGCAACTCGGACAAAGGTAGCTCAAAATATCATGACTCGGATCGGACTAGCTCTAGAGCCAGCTCAAAATGTTGAAGGTCAAACAAATGAGCAAGCTCAATCGGATCGGATCACCGAAGATCAACCAGTTCAACCAATAAATCAGGTAAACCCGAGAACAGGTAGAGTATTCAAATATCCTTTGAGTCACCCACTCGAAAACATCTTGTCCGACGTCAACAATGGGGTAACAACGCCCTCTTCTTTGCAAAATCTATGTGCATTCACTGCATTTATGTCATGAACTGAACCTAGAAATGCGTTACGGGCCTTAAATGAAACTGAATGGGTAGAGGCCATGTAAGAGGAACTCAATCAATTTGAAAGAAAACAAGTCTCGAACTTTGACCAAACGACCTTCCGACCACCTAGTGATGACAACCAAATGGGTTTTCAAAAACAAACTGGATGAGGATGGGCTGGTAGTCGAAATAAGGTTAGACTTGTGGCTCAAGGTTACAATCAAGAAGAAGAAATTGATTGTGGGGAAAGCTTTGCACCAGTTGCTAGGATTAAAGCGATTAGAATCCTATTGGCATTTGCATCAAGCATGAATAGTAAACTATATCAAATGGATGTCAAATGTACTTTTCTCGAATGGTTTCATTCAAAAGGAAGTCTATGTTGACCAACCCCTTGGATTTGAAAATTCAGAATTTCCAAATCATGTTTTCAAATTGCAAAAGGCTCTCTATGGTCTTAAACTAGCTCCCGAGCTTGGTATGAAAGACAAAGCAGTTTCTTGGTTGACAATGATTTCAAAAGAGGTCAGATTGATAAAACTCTTTTCATAAAAACCAAGGGGAAAGAATTTATTATTGTTCAAATCTATGTTGATGATATAATCTTTAGAGTTCCTAATGAAAATCTCTCGTTGAGATTTTTCTAAGTTAATGAGACAGGAATTCCAAATGAGAATGATGGTAGTGCTCAATTTTTTCTTGGTCTACAAATCAAGTAAGACAAAGGTGGCATCTATGTCAATAAATGAAAGTATACCAAGGAGTTGCTAAAGACGTACAAGCTTCAAGATGTAAAACATGCAAGTAACACCAATGAGTAGCAACATAAAACTGGACTCGGACAAAAAAGGTAAAGCAGTAGATTAGAAACTCTATCGAGGTATGATTGGATCTCTGCTATATCTCACATCTAGTAGGTCAGTTATAATGTTTAGTGTATGTGTGTGTGCAAGATTTCAAGCTAATCCAAAAGAATCACATCTCACTCGTATTGAAGAGTATCTTTAGATATCTTGCAGGGACTTAGAATCTAGGTCTATGGTTCTCAAGAGACTCGGAATTGACCCTCACTAGATACTCGGATGCTAACTATGTTGGATACAAAGTTGATAGAAAGAGCACCTCAGGAGCATGCCAGTTTCGGGTCAATCACTTATATCTTGGCACTCACGAAGCGTAACTCGGTTGCTCTATCAACTGCTAAAGCTGAGTACATTGCAGCTGGAGCATGTTGCTCGGATTCTATGGATCAAGCAACACTTGAAAGACCTTGGACTTTCATTCAAATCAATTCCGATCAAGTTTGACAATCAGAGTGTAATCAACAATATTAAGAATCCAATTTAACACTCAAGGACAAAGCATATTGAGGTCAACTATCATTTTCTAAGAGACCATTCTGAGAAAGGTGATATTGAACTAGAATTCATTCCTACAAAATTTCAATTAGTCGATATCTTTAATAAGCCACTTAGTGAGGATAAGTTTTGCTTTATTAGGAATGAACTTGGCATGATAAATGCATGATTATGTGTATTTTTATATAAAATTCTCTTGCATGATTATGTGTGACGTTTATTTTCTTTGTCTTAATAACAATTACTTCTAGTATGCACCATGCTTAGTCTAGATCAAGTTTATTTCACTATGATGTTCTTTATGTAACTTGATTCTCGCCTAGACTAACTTAGATGGAAGTTTGAGTTTCATGGATATTAGACTCAGAAAATTCCATTCCTTTTCCGACTCGGATAATTAGTCACTTAATTATCTTAATTATATTATTATCTCGTGTCTAATCTTGGACCAAAGTATTTTATACTTTGAGAACCAATTTGATTTACTTTTGTATGTTATTCAAACGAGGATACAGCTTTTGAATTACAAAAGTAACCAACTTCAAAACGTCAAATCACCAGTAGACAAGGCTTTTTCCATCTATGACCTAGCCCCATAAGACTGTGTGAGGACTGTCTGTTTCCAAAACTGGAAATCCGCAACACCAAACTAAACGGTGGTTTCCACCTTATCTTTCAAGACATCGCCAGTGGTTTTCGGACTTCCAAAAGAGTCAAGAACCATTGTCCAACGTTCATATCTCAACGGATACTCTCTAAGTGACCCGGAAGATCTTTAACAACGGTCGCAAAGAACATCCAGTCGGAAGATGGACTCAACGGCTATTCTGGTTGGTCATCTATATATAGAAGCTAACTCTCAAGACTTGAAGATTGTCGAACCTATTGTTAATACACATACTTAAGAAAAAGTCATTGTATTCATTCTCAATCTTCTACTTACAACTCCCACTCTGTAATTCATTATATTCCGAGTTGTAAGGTCTTGTACTTAGTTACAAACACTCTCTTTCTTACTCTCTAAGTAAGGTCCTCGACCGAGCTGTAAGGGTTAACTCAACTTAGTTGTCCCTAGCTATAAGGGTTATCTCAGCTAGGAATTACTAGGTCGGATAAGGGAATTTCTGAGTCTAGGAAAAACTTGTAAAGAGTTGTCTAAGAGAGCAACTCGGGTTCAATCAGCCTATCGTATTTTGTGGACTCAAAATAGTGGATTTGATTTCATGCTTGGATCAGCACGATCCGTGGTTTTCTACCCCAAGTGGGTTTCCATGTATTTTCAGTGTCTTCACTTTTTGAGTTCATTCTAGACTCGGACTGTCTTAAAGCTTCAGCTCTATCTCGCATCTTTATTCCGAGTTCATACTTTTCCGACCCTATTGTAGACTCGTAACTCGCTTCGTCTCGTCCTTCGATCGAAAGAGTTAGTTTTTTCGAAAAATCTTTCATCACCCTATTCACCCCCTCTAGGGTGACTTAGCCTCTCCTCGAGCAAACCTTCAATTGGTATCGAGCCTAGCCTTTCGGAAAGGATCTAACAATCCAAAGGTATAAAGATCAAATGGCTCGTAACAACGGAGAGTTCGATGAAGGAAGATCTTTCGATAGACCACCAAAATTCAAAGGATCCAACTTCGTGCATCTGGAAGAAACTCATGGAATGTTTCCTCCTGGATCATAATGAAGATGTTTGGGACATCATACAAAAAGGAAACTACATTCCCATGAAGATAGCAGAATTTAGAGTCATTCCCAAGACAAAGGCCAAGTTTACTCCGAGCGAAGCGAGAAGTTCGAAAGAACTTCAAGGTAATGAACATTCTTATGTGCGCCATCAACTTAGAAGAGTACAACCAAGTGTCCGCTCGTGACATAGCCAAAGAAGTGTGGGACACAGTGGTCAACACTTATGAAGGTACAAGCCAGGTCGGACAAGCAAAGATCAGCCAATATCTTCACAAATATGAGCTATTTAAGATGGAGCCGAAGAAAACATCACTCAAATATTCATTCGATTTACTCGAGATTACCAACAATCTCAAATCTCTGGGTAAGTAGATTTCCTATGAGGAAATGTGCGGAAAGATACTCGAAGCCTACCCAAGAAAAGATGGGGTCCCAAGGTGACTGCCATAGAGGAGGCTCGGAACTTATCACTTCTAAAGCTAGACGAGCTCATTGGGAAGCTTCTCACTCATGAAATCCACTGGAAGAGGAGGATGCCGATAGTAGCACCAAAAAGAACATAGCGTTGAAAGCCTCAAAAACCAGAGAAGCGGATCCGAGTTCCTCCGACTCGAAGGGGATCCCATGGCACTTATTGCAAGAGGATTCAAGAGAATGATGAAGCACAAAAGATGGGATAAAAGGCCAAGAGAAGAGTTCTACAAGAAAGACAAGAAGGACAGGAAAGGTAAATATTCATCTCCTTCAAAGTTATCTTTGACTAAGAACTCGGTCTGTTTTGAATGTGGCAGCAAGGATCATATAGTCAAAGATTGTCCAAAGAGAAAAAGGGATAGGAAGAAGAAAAAGGCTATGATGGCCACATGGAGTGATGAGGACTCATCGAAGACGACGGGGACTCGGATGACTCAAAGTGTCCGATGGCACTTTCCGACTCGAGAGCTGAAATAGGTCGGACTCGTAATCGGACAATGAGAAAATAAATCCTCAAGAGGTAATTGAATACTTCCTCAAATTCTCCAAAGTTGATTTGGCTAAGTATATTTTTACTTTGGAAGAAAAGTCCAACTCGATTCCTCTCGTTTCAAAGAACAACTTGAGTCAATTTCATCCGAGAGCATTTCTTTGAAAAATGAGTTGGAAAAACTGAGACTTACACTCGGAGAACTCAAGACTAGTGCTCAATCCAATGAGACCGAGTCCGAGTTACTTAGAAGAGAAAATGAGCAGCTAAAGCTAAAGCTCAATGAGTCTCAAGATCTTGTTTTAAAATTCACTCAAGGTCAAAAAACATTGACATGCTCTTAGGATCCCAATGTGTCTCCTTCGAAAGGAAGGTCTTGGTTTCAACAAAGAGGAGGAATCCGATTCCTACTCGGAGCTTTTAAAAATGATTCCGAACTCGTAAAGTTCAGGAAAGCCGAGCATGGTCTTATTCATAAAAATAAAAGGAGGACTAAGCCCGAACAGTTTACAAGAAGAAACCATCTCCTCCGGCTTTCAAAAGAAAAGTTTTTCAAAAGAAAGAGATACGGACTCGGTTCTCTACACGAAAGACTCGGAATTAGACTAAGCCCAAAGTCATTCAAATCTGGTTCCGAAAAACCTTCTTCCTCGTAAAAGGACAACAGTAAAGAGTGTTACTGGGTTCGTTAGAGGAAGTGAGAAGGGTTAGGTTGTCTCTGTTTTGCGGGTTACTCGGAAGAGATCAAAAGAACACTCGGTATCTTGATAGTGGATGCTCACGCCACATGTCGGGAGACTCGGGACTCTTTTTCCGAGTTAGAAGAGCATAAAGGAGGAAAGGTCACTTTTAGAGATGACAGCAAAGGCAAGATAGTTGGGATAGGCAAGATTGGAAAGGGAAGCGGTCTGGTCGCCCAGTCTACCTTGTCAAAGGACTCGAAGTACAATCCGCTTAGCATCTCTCAACTTTGTGATAAAGGTCAAGAGGTAAGATTCACTCGGACCAACTATTACATTTCGATGATTCCACCAAGGAGATCAAACTCTCGGGTAAGAGATCAGGTAACACTTACAATATTCCTCTTTCGACCCGAATCAGAATTTATCTTGTTTGAAAGCATCCCTTCATGATGACTCATGGACATGGCATCGTAGATTAGGCCATATTAGCATGCATACTATTAAGAAATTGGCATCTCATGGTTTGGTTAGAGGTTTACCTAACTGTTCTTTTGAGAAAGATAAAGTTTGGGAAGCATGCACAAGAGGGAAACAAGTCAGATCTTCATTCAAATCTCTCGAAGACAATTTCCACATCCAAAGTGCTTGAGCTGCTACATATGGATTTATGTGGTGAAATCCCTATTGAGAGCCTCGGAGGTAAATCATATATACTTGTTATTATTGATGATTATTCACGATTTACCTGGGTATGTTTTCTTAAGCACAAGAATGAAGCATTCAAAGAGTTTAGGAAGCTCGCAAAAAATCCAAGTTGAGTCTCGGACTCGGATCCGGAGAATTCGAACCGATCATGGAACGAAGTTCGACTACTCGAATTCTCGAGTTTTGTGACAAAAATGGTATCTCTCACAACTTCTCAGCACCAAGAACTCCTCAACAAAATGGAGTAGTGGAGAGAAAGAACAGAACTCTTGAAGAAATAGCAAGAACAATGATGATTGAGCACAATCTACCTTACTATTTACGGGCCGAGGCGATCAACACAGCCTAACTACACTTTGAACAGATGTCTCATCGGACCCATACTAAAGAAAACATCTTATGAGCTGTACAAAGGGAAGAAACCCAATATTTCCTATTTTAAGCCTTTTGGATATAAATGTTTCGTTCATAACAATGGTAAGGATCACTTGACCAAGTTTGATGCTCGGTCGGATGAAGGTATTTTTCAGGGTTATTCATCACATAGTAAAGCTTATTGCATTTTTAATAAGAGAACTAACAAAGTGGAAGAAAGCATCCACGTTGTGTTTGATGAACTTGAACAGGAAAAGCCGAGTCTTCGTACTCGGATCCGAAGCTCAGCAGAGACGATGATAGTGATGAACATGAATATGTCAAGATTCAAA
This sequence comes from Talinum fruticosum, assembly GCA_021018815.1. NCBI lineage: Eukaryota > Viridiplantae > Streptophyta > Magnoliopsida > Caryophyllales > Talinaceae > Talinum > Talinum fruticosum. The sequence continues at coordinate 3,223,623 of JAITYX010000010.1, read as the reverse complement.
CTCAAACAACTCGGAATGAAGTCACTCGGAATGAAGTGACTCGAACGAGACAACTCAAGGATCAACTCGGAATGTCTGAAGAGCAAACTGGTCACTCGGATCAAGCCTCCGAAGATGAAGCAGTTCAGCCTACAAATCTGGTGAATCGGAGAACAGTAAAGCTTTCAAGTATGCTTCTAGTCACCCACTAGAAAACATATTATCCGATATCAATAGTGGGGTAAGAACTCATTCCTCTCTTCAAAATCTATGTGCATTCACTACGTTCATCTCATTAACTCGAACCCAAAATGCACTAGAGGCCCTAAATGAACCTGAATGGGTAGAGGCCATGGAAAAAGAACTCAATCAATTCGAAAGAAACCAAGTCCGGACTCGACCAAACGACCTTCCGACCACCCAGTCATAGGAACCAAATGGGTTTTCAAGAACAAACTGGATGAAAGTGGATTGGTAGTCGAAATAACGCTAGACTTATGGCTCAAGGTTACAATCAAGAAGAAGGGATTGATTGTGGGGAAACCTTTGCACTGTTGCCGAATTGAAGCCATTAGAATCCTGTTGGCATTTGCATCTAGCTTCAATATCAAATTATATCAAATGGATGTTAAATGTGCATTTCTCAATGGTTTTATTGAAGAGGAAGTCTATGTTGAGCAGCCCCCGCATTTGAAAACTCGGATTTTCCAAACCATGTTTTCAAACTTCAAAAAGCTCTTTATGGTCTTAAACAAGCTCCTAGAGCTTGGTATGAAAGACCGAGCAATTTCTTGGTTCAAAATGATTTTAGAAGGGGTCAGATCGACAAGACTCTCTTTATAAGAACCAAGGGGAAAGATTTTCGTATCGTTCGGATCTATGTTGATGATATAATTTTTGGAGTCATTAATGAAAATCCGTGCCGAGACTTTTCCGAGTTAATGAGTCAGGAATTTCAAATGAGTATGATGGGAGAACTCAATTTCTTCCTTGGTCTACAAATCAAAAAGACAAAGATGGAATCTATGTCCATCAATCAAAGTATACCAAGGAGCCGCTGAAGAAATACAAACTCCAAGATGCAAAGCATGCAGCTACACCCATGAGCAAGTAGTATAAAACTTGACTCGGACGAGAAAGGTAAAGCAATAGATTAGAAACTCTATCGAGGTATGATTGGATCTTTGCTATATCTTACTTCCAGTAGGCCGATATAATGTTCAGTGTATGCTTATGAGCAAGATTCTAAGCTAATCCAAAAGAATCACATCTCACTCGTGGTGAAGAGAATTTTCGGATATCTTGCAGGGACTCGTAACTTAGGTCTATGGTACTCAAGAGACTCGGAACCGACTCTCACCTGGATACTCGGATGCGGATTACGCTGGATACAAAGTCGATAGAAAGAGCACTTCAGGAGCGTGCCAATTTCTGGGTCAATCCTTAATATGCTCGGCACTCAAAGAAGTAAAACTAAGTAGCTCTATTAACCGTCGAAGCCGAGTATATTGCAGCTGGAGCATGTCGTGCTCGGATTTTATGGATAAAGCAACACTTGAGAGATCTTGGACTTTCTTTCAAATCAGTCCCAATAAAGTGTTATAATCAAAGTGCAATCAGCATCACCAAAATTCCGATTCAAGCACTCAAAAACAAAACACATTGAGGTCGGGTATCATTTCTTACGAGACCATTCTCGAGAAAGGTGATATCCAACTTGAATTCATTCCTATTAATCTTCAATTAGCTGATATTTTTACTAAGCCTCTTAGTGAAGATCGGTTTTGTTTTATTAGGAACGAGCTTGGAATGTTAAATGCATAATTATGTGCCTTCTTGTGAAAATTTCTCTGCATGATTATGTGCTGAGTGTTTAGGATTCTTTAATAACCATTTATTCAGTTGATTTCGTTATACTTGAGCCGATAGTTTTATTTATGTATAGTTTCGAGTCACTCACAAACTAAGCTGAGTCAAACTCAGATTGATGAGCAAACTGGACATCAAATCTCCGAAATCATCTCTAGATAAGTGGAGAACTTCGAATTAATTTTCAAAATCTTTTTCTCTCTCTCGCTCGTCGTGATCGGACTTCTAGCCGTTGGAAGTCAAACCGCTAGAATTTTAACCATTGAGAAGAGAACCGTCACACCGGTCCGAGGTGACCGATGAAAGAGCTAAGTTAGAATGGATATATAAATAGCGCTGTATTGAAGGACGATTAATTTTTTTAAATAGCGCCTATTCTCCTTCATCTCGCTACATTACATTTCGTTTACTCTCTCTCTCTCTCTCGATCAAAAACTTCACACACAAGCTTTCTACAAGTGGCTTCGGACATTTTCAAGCTTCGTGAAGCTCATCTCAAGTAAGCTCAACTGCTCTCATCTCTTTCTTCTACGCATTTTCTTTCACTCTCGTCGACCTACTCTCTCTCAAAGTTTCACTCTTCTTTTCTGTCATTCAAAATGCCTAAACGAGGTTCTCACTCGACTTTCTTGGCTCTTCCTCAAAGAAGCCACGCACCGAAAACCAAGAAGGCTTCTCCTCGTCTAAACCTCGTTGTTACCTAGCATCTTGTGCTCGACGACAAGTTCTTCCCAACCACCAAATTCTCGTGGTTGCGACACATCCAAACCACCGGTGTTTATAACTTTCTTTGTTTCAGCGAGTACATCTACCCCGAACTCGTGTCCGAGTTTTACACTCACCTCACAAGCTCGAAGGTGTTCTAACCTCTAGGGTTCTAAACGTGACCGTTTGTATCAACACTTCCCTTCTCCATTGCTTGTTCAAGGTCTCCTTTCTTTTCTTGAATAGCAACCCCATTCCTTTTACTGAAGTCGCTGATGACTTCTTTGAAAAATACGCAAAGAGTTCCCCGAGTCACACAAAAACTTTTCTATGACTCAACCGAAGTTAGAAGCACGTCTTACGTGCTTTCGCCGATGAGGACTTTCTTCTCTCAAGCATTTTAGCAAGGAGAACCCCAACTCCAAGCACTTAAAAGCTCTTTTTGACATTCTTGAGGGCTATGAAGTAGGCCTCTTTCCTTTAATAATCGAGCAAATGGCGCTTGTGCAGCTCAACTCCAATCCAAGAAGAACACCCCTCTTCCTTTCGGTGCTCTTCTCACCCTTGTATTCAAACAATTCAAAGTTCCTATCCCCTCGGACCTAAACGTTGTTTCGAGGCTGCCATTGTTGTCGGAAAAAGAAACTTCGAGGGTACGGATACCAGGAAACTCAACCTGGTGTCTAGGTAAATAACTCGTAGCCGAGGCCACCTTCTCCGCTCGGACTTAGAAAGAAAACTCCCTTTCTCTCCCTGCCCCACCTAGTGGTGCTTCCACGTCAGTGCTTCTAAGTCTCTCTCCTCCATTTTGTCCTCCGTTTTCATGGAAAAATCAACTCTGTGTCCTTGGAATTCAAGGACATGCTCCGATCATTCAAGACTGTCTATCGGCCTATGGCCATCATCCAAAAGACCGCCGAGTCTCAAATCGAGAGCAAGCAGGACTCGCTTATCGAGATGAAGGGGCTGGTAAAGGAGTAAAAGGAGCTGATCGAGCTCCTTCGAGAGAGAAGGTCCAAGGCGGCTCAGGACCATGCGACTCGGACACATCCGAAGCGTCCTTCAGCCCGGCCAAGACCTTCTCTTCGAGATAGCGGGAGGACAGAGAAGAAGACCAGGAAGAAGCATACGCCGAGGAGCTCGCGGCTGAGGCAGCTCCTTCCGGGCAAGGGGAGCAACAAAAGAAGAAGAAGAAGGAGGGACAACCGAGGGTCAAAGTGCTCCTAAAGCTCAACTGGAAGTACTCAGCTCGGACAGCGAGTCCGAGTGGTTCAAAAGACTTAGCTACACAAGGACAATCTGCAGCGGGTCGGACCGAGCAGCACTCTCCAGCCTACCGAGCTCCACATGGAGGAATCTCTCGGATCCTCTCGTTCGGGTCAACCACTCGGAGCCGAGCCCTTGACGACGATCCCTATCCTCCCTCCGTCGCGCTCAAGCACATCGTCAAGATCATATCGGTGCCGGCGGATCACTCGTCCTTCCTCTTCTACTCGGACAACCCCTCTCCCTCTTAGGCGGACACCATGCACTCGTGTCACAATTCTAAAGTCCGCTGATTCTTCTTCTTCCCGGAATTCCATTTTCTTTTACTTATCTTTTTGTCCACACATCAAATATGTACTACTTGTTGTATTCTTCCCATTTTTGTTTTTCTTTGAAAGGCAAGGGGAGAATATAGATAGAAAAAATTTGTTGTCTTGTTTAGGGGAGTTTCTCACTCTCTATCTCTGTATATACTTTCTTTAACTTCAATGAATTAATGCATTTCTTTTCAATTCTGTAAGCTTATTGTTTATTGCAAACATTTCGAGTTAGCATTATTTCATTGACAATTGCTGAGCATCTATTCTTTATGATCCGATACTTTAAGTATGCTTTACTTAGCATTATTTTCTCGAGCAAGTATACCAAAACAAATCTATATCACTAACCAAGTTTTTGTCTAAGTATGGAATGCCTTTCATCAAAAAGGGGAGATTGAAGACAGACTTTACTCCGCACATTTCTGAGTTCTAACAAGGGAATCAGGTATAAGACTTTCTCATTTATAGAGTTTTGATTCCAAGTTATTCTCTCGTACCTTAGAAACTTTTCTCGAGTGATATAGTATTTTCTCTAAGTGATATAGCATTTATCTCATGTATTCTTACTTGTCTCTATGAGACTTAGAAAGCATATTTGAACTTACTATTGTACACCCAGCTTCCGAGTCTCTCATCACTTAGAAGTATCGCATGTTCAAATGACTAGTACTCGTATAACCGCACTCAGTCCGACTTCATATTACAGGTGTTATTCTATTATAGTCGGCGCTTCTAGTTTGAACCATGCTTAGTCTAGATCAAGTTTATTTCACCCCGATGTTCTTTATGTAACTTGATTCTCGTTTAGACTAACTTAGATGGAATTTTGAGTTTCATGGATATTAAACTCGGAAAATTCCATTCGTTTTCTCGAGTCAGATAATTAGTCACTTCATTATCTTAATTATATTATTATCCGTGTCTAATCTTGGACCAAAGTATTTTATACTTTCAGAACCAATTTGATTTACTTTTGTATGTTATTCAAACGAGGATACACTTTATGAATTACAAAAGTAACCGGCTTCAAAACATCAAATCACCAGCAGACAAGGCTTTTTCCATCTATGACCTAGCCCCGTAAGACCGTGTCGGGACTCGTCTGTTTCCAAAACTAGAAATCTGCAACACCAAGGTAAACGGTGGTTTCCATCTTATTTTTCAAGACACCACTAGTGGTTTTGGGACTTCGAAAGAGTCAAGAACCGTTGTCCAACGTTCATATCTCAACGGATACTTTCTAAGTGACTCGGAAGATCCTTAACAATGGTCACAAAGAACTTCCGGTTAGAAGATGGACTCAATGGCTGTTCCGCTTGGTCATCTATATATAGAACCCAACTCTCAAGACTTGAAGATTGCCGAACCTATTGTTAATACACATAAGAAAAAGTCATTGTATTCATTCTCAATCTTCTACTTACAACTCCCACTTTGTAATTCATTATATTCTGAGTTGTAAGGTCTTGTACTTAGTCACAAACACTCTCTTTCTTAGTCTCTAAGTAAGGTCCTTTGACTAAGCTGTAAGGGTTAACTCAGCTCAGCTTGTCCCTAGCTGTAAGGGTTATCTCAGCTAGGAAGTACTAGATCGGATAAGGGAATTTCTGAGTCTAGGAAAAACTTGTAAAGAGTTATCTAAGGGAGCAACTTGGGTTCAGTCAGCCTACTGTATTTTGTGGACTCAAAATAGTGGATTTGACTTCGTGCTTGGATTAGCACGGTCCGTGGTTTTCTACCCCAAGAGGGTTTCCACGTATTTTCAGTGTCTTCACTTGTTGAGTTCATTCTAGACTCAGACTATCTTAAAGCTTCAGCTCTATCTCGCATCTTTGTTATGAGTTCATACTTCTCCGACCCTATTCTAGACTCATAACTTGCTTCGTCTCGTCCTTCGATCAAAAGAGTTTGTTTTTTTAGAAAAATCGTTCATCACCCTATTCACCCCCTCTAGGGTGACTTAGCCTCTCCCTAAGAAAACCTTCATCATTCATCATGTAAATCATTCATCATGTACATCATATCTTACTTCTTATCGTATATCGTATTCATTTCTTACGAAATTAGGATTCGTTCTTCTACTCATTCTTCTTCTTGAGTTCAATTATGCATTGCATAAATCATCGCTTCTTCCTTTCTTGTTCGTCATGCATAATCATTCGTTTCTTCATATCATAATTCTTTTAAGTCTTCTTAGTTTTGAATGGAAAGAAGATTTATGTTCCGCTCTAAAGACCAAGTTCTTAGGGCCAAAACAATTCGTGGGCTCGGTTCTTAGAGGCATACAATTCGTGGCCTCGAGGCAAAATAATTCGTGGCCTCGAGGCGGCCTCCCTTCTCTGAAGGATGCATACTGTCAATAATTCTTGGAAGCAATTCAATTCGTGGCTTCGGGTTGATGAGACACTTCTATGACCATAGCTTCGAGAGGGTTCTTTAATTCGTGGGGTCTTAGATCAATAACACAATCCTTTCTCCCTTCTTTAGTTCTTTATGTTTTCCTTTATTTTCTTCTTATGTTCTCATTACTTATACATAAGATATACTTAATTCATATAATTCATGCTCAACACGTTCATACATAATTTCTTCAAACAAGAAATTCACATAAGCAAGTTCCCCCTCCAGTACAATCAATTCATTTCACATAGGTATGCTTATATCATTTATAATCGATGTAATTCAGGATAAAAACATAATCACATAAACATGTCAATTATGATTTCTAATAAATGAACTCATCGTTTTCATGATTGCATACCATCGCATATAGGTGGTTTATGGTTCTGTAACTTCCCTTAATCGATAAATATCTTTTAATCTAGCCATAAGGCTTCTTAAATTTCAGTTCTTAATTCAAGTTACTCATTTAGTTCTGATTTTTCTAAAACCAGAACATTTTCACTTAAAATTGCATATCTCCCAATCTACTCGTCCAATGTATACCAAATTTTACAGGAAATTTCCATAAATTGCCACAAAGCTGCAGTAAAATTTACAGGAAATTTGGGCTACACATGAATTCACATTAATTCGGACAGCATGCATAATTACTGAAAATCTGCACGTAAGTCATGAACTTAACTTCCTGATTTTTCCTCCCTAGTTCTCGCTCAAGCTAATCGCATCCAATTCTCAATAATCATGCTCAATAATACTTAAACATCATAAATTCAGAACTAGGTATCGCATAATCACAACATGCTCTTTGATTCATGAGTTGCTAATTTAGTGAATTTAAGCCTCTAATTTCTTCAATTAAACCTAGGGTTTCCAATTTCATGAATCAATTCCAGGTTTCATCTTCTAATTCATTTTAACTTTAGAGAATGGATTCAAATTACTCAACTTGGATTCTTAGAGGTTATAAGAATTTCGAGTTGAGGAAGGTTTCGAATTGGGTTTCAATTCTGTTTCCTCTTTCCCTTTCTTCTTTTACCTCTCGGCCTCAATTCCTTGCTACTCTCTGCCTCTGCTTCTATTGTGGTTCTCTTTCTCGCACCCTCTTTCTTCTCGCCCCTGTTTCGCTTCCCAATTCCTCTCGGCTATCTCGCTTTTCGCCTCTCACTTCGGGGTCTCGACCCCTCTCATTCTTCCTCTCAATCTCTTGCTCTCTTTGTTCTGTCCCTCCTCTCGTTTTGCTCGCTTCGCTTCTTTCGTTCCCTTATTTCTGGTTCTGCTCCTTCTTCTTTCTTTCGCTCCCTCTTTCCTTTACGCTTCGTCCGCCGCTTCGTCCTCGGCTCTGCTGTGCCCGTCGGCTGCCGGTTTCGGCGTTCCTCTCGCTCCCACTCTCTCTCCCTTTCTCTCTGTGCGTCCTCCCTCTCTCGCTTGCCTCTGCTGCCACTCGCTCTCCTCTGTCTCTCGCTTCTTTCGTTTTCCTCTATTCTTCTTCCTCTCATTCTTTTCTTCAGTCTCGGGCCCATTCTCTCTCGTCTTTTCCTAATTACACATAGTGGACTTCGCTGCCTAATTCCAATTGGACCCCTAATCTCCTTGCTCTAATCAACTACCGGATCCTCCTATAATGCCACTCATCCCTTTTTCATTGCCCTTTCTTTTTCTTTTTATTTTTCTACTTTGGACCTTGACAAATTGGGCACAACTTCAATTTCAATAAGCCCAACTAAGCTGGCCCATGCTCGGTTTTTGGTTCTCGGGTTTTAGTTTCAACTCGGAAAAATTAATAATTCACTTAATTTAATAATTTCGAAGTTTTTTCATTCAACTTTTAGTAGCTTAATTCATTACTAGGCAAGCACTTGAAATTTTGGGGTCTTACATTTCTCCCCTTCTTACAAAAAGTTTCGTCCTCGAAACTTGATTCATCTATGATCCTATACAAATTCTCGGAACATTTCATCATATCATTCACACAAATTCATGGAATCACATATATGCACGTAACTTCATAATTCATATCACATGAGATTCACTCAATCACATATAAGCACATAGGTTCATGAATCAAATCACATACTCATATTTCAATCAAACACATAAGCAATCGGTCAAATCCTAGACTCGATTCTAGGAAAATCTATAGGTCGGAGGATCCTTGCTCGATACCTTTTTGTAATACCCCTAAGACCCACCCTAGGAGTATTACATGCTAGGGTTCCCGAGAGGAACCCCTAAGGCTGCTTAAGATCTCAACGTAGGGTTAATAACCCTTTCTTAGATTGGCGGAAGCGTGGTTCTAGGGTTTCGAAGGTTTTTTGGAAGTTTCAACAGAGTTTCCTCCGTAATATAGCTAATCCCATAGGCTTAAAGCCTTAACCCCGCACAAATCGCAATCTTAAACTCAACGAGCCATACGCTCGGAGAAACACAACGACAAACTCGACGAGCCACACGCTCGGAGTATTCACATAGGGCTTTTACATTCTTAATCAAAACTTAAGTTCACATACACTAATCTTTACAAACATCTTAACAACAAGATACAAAACATGTAATAAGCCCAAGCATCTTCTATCGTATGCTATTTCGAAAGCCGAAGGCAACTCCTGCGAGTCTACTTCGTACTTGAAATGTTGGTGAGGTCATGAGCCCACTAGCCCAGTGACTAACCCAAACCCAACCTCGGTTTCACTTTGCACATTAATTCATTAACACACACACGCAAGTTCACAATTCATTCATAACATGCGATTCGGATCATACATGCTTAAGACATGTAAGATTCTAAACTTACCAACTTGCCGAGAAACATAATGACATCAATTACTCATGAATTAAATTCAAACATACTTCATTCATCTTTCTACGTAAGTCATATAATCATTCATCATGTAAATCATTCATCACGTACATCATATCTTACTTCTTATCGTATATCGTATTCATTTCTTATGAAATTAGGATTCGTTCTTCTACTCATTCTTCTTCTTGAGTTCAATTATGCATTTTATAAATCATTGCTTCTTTCTTTCTTGTTCGTCATGCATAATCATTCGTTTCTTCATATCATATTTCTTTTAAGTCTTCTTAGTTTCGAATGGAAAGAAGATTTATGTTCTCGCTCTAAAGACCCAGTTCTTGGAGCTAAAACAATTTGTGGGCTCGGTTCTTGGAGGCATACAATTCGTGGCCTCGAGGCAAAACAATTCATGGCCTCGAGGCAGCCTCCCTTCTCTCGAAGGACGCATATTGTCAATAATTCTTAGAACCAATTCAATTCATGGCTTCGGGTTGATAGACACTTCTATGGCCATAGCTTCGGAGGGTTCCTTAATTCGTGGGGTCTTAGATCAATAACACAATCCTTTCTCCCTTCTTTAGTTCTTTATGTTTTCCTTTATTTTCTTCTTATGTTCTCATTACTTATACATAAGATGTACTTAATTCATATAATTCATGCTCAACACGTTCATACATAACTTCTTCAAACAAGCAATTCACATAAGCAGGTTCCCCTCAAGTATAATCAATTCATTTCATATAGGTATCCTTATATAATTTATAATCGATGTAATTCGGGATAAACACATAATCACATAAACATGTCAATTATGATTTCTAATAAATGAACTCATCGTTTTCATGATCGCGTATCATCGCGTATAGGTGGTTTATGGTTCTATAACTTTCCTTAATCGATATATATCTTTTAATCTAGCCATAAAGCTTCTTAAATTTCAGTTCTTAATTCGATTACTCATTTAGTTCTGATTTTGCTCAAAATAGGACATTTTCACTTAAAATTGCATATCTCCCAATCTACTCATCTAATGTATACCAAATTTTACAGGAAATTTCCATAAATTTCCACGAAGCTGTAGTAAAATTTTCAAGAATTTGTGCTACACATGAATTCACCGAAATTCGGACAGCATGCATAATTACCGAAAATCTACACATAAGTCATGAACTTAACTTCCTGATTTTTTCCTCCCTAATTCTGCTCAAGCTAATCTCATCCAATTCTCAATAATTATGCTCAATAGTACTTAAAACATCACAAATTCAAAACTAGGTATCACATAATCACAACATGCTCTTTGATTCCCGACTTGCTAATTTAGTGAATTTAAGCCTCTAATTTCTTCAATTAAACCTAGGGTTCCCAATTTCATAAATCAATTCCAGGTTTCATCTTCCTAATTCATTTTAACTTTAGAGAATGGATTCAAATTACTCACCTTGGATTCTTAGAGGTTCTAAGAATTTCAGTTGAGGAAGGTTTCGAATTGGGTTTCAATTTCTGTTTCCTCTTTCCCTTTCTTCTTTTACCTCTCGGTCTTAATTCCTTACTACTCTCTGCCTCTGCTTCTATCGTGGTTCTCTTTCTCGCTCCCTCGTTCCTCTTGCCCCTGTTTCTACTTCCCGATTCCTCTCGGCTCTCTCGCTTTTGCCTCGACTTCGAGGTCTCGACCCCTCTCGTTCTTCCTCTCAATCTCTTGCTCTCTTTGTTCTCGTCTCTCCTCTCGTTTTGCTCTACTTCGCTTCTTTCATTCCCTTGTTTCTGGTTCTGCTCCTTCTTCTTTCTTTCGCTCCCTCTTTCCTTTCTACTTCGTCCGCCGCCTCGTCCTCGGCTTATCGTGCCCGTCGGCTGCCGGTTTCGGCGTTCCTCTCGCTCCCACTCTCTCTCCCTTTCTCTCTGTGGGTCCTCCCTCTCTCGCTTGCCTCTGCTGCCTCTTACTCTCCTCTGTCTCTCGCTTCTTTAGTTTTCCTCTGTTCTTCTTCCTTTTGTTCTTTTTTTAGTCTCGGGCTCATTCTCTCTCCTCTTTTCCTAATTACACATAGTGGCTTTGCTGCCTAATTCAAATTGGACCCCTAATCTCCTTGCTCTATTCATCCGCAGATCCTCCTCTAATGCCACTCATCCCTTTTTCATTGCCCTTTCTTTTGCTTTTGATTTTTCTGCTTTGGACCTTGACTAATTGGGCACAACTTCAATTTCAATAAGCCCAACTAAGCTGGCCCATGCTCGGTTTTCGGTTCTCGGGTTTTAGTTTCGACTCGGAAAAATTAATAATTCACTTAATTTAATAATTTCGAATTTTTTCATTTAACTTTTAGTAGCTTAATTCATTACCAGGCAAGCACCTGAAATTTCGGGGTCTTACAAAACCTCATCCTTCCTAGGTTTTGATTACAAGTTATTCGAATACTATAGAAACTATTACATATGTTTTCATTCAATTATGACTTACTCGGAAAACACATTCTTCTCTATCAACTTGCATTGATGTTTCTAAGTTACTCATACACCACTCGGATTTATCGCGTGTCCAAATAATCTATCGAACACCTCATATCCGAGTTCCGAGTGTATATTTCAAAGCAAAGTGAATTATAGTGTTAATCCTATTTTAACGTCGGCATGTTTGTTTGAGAGTTATTTATCTAGATTAAGTACTTACACTCTGATGTTTTTTAACTCTTATAACTTGATCTTTCTTAAGATCGACTTCGATGGAATTTGAGTATAATGAATATTAAACTAAGAAAATTCCATTCTTCTAGGCCTCGGATAGTTATGCACATAATTATCTTAATTAAATTATTATCTCGTGCCTAATTATGGACCAAAGTATTTTATAATTTGAGAACCAAAATTGTTTACTTTTGTAGGTTATCTAAACGAGGTTATCTCATTTTTTCAATACAAAAGTAACCGGTTTCAAGTCGTCAATCACCGACAGACAAGGCTTTTCTACTTCTAAACAAGGCCCGAAGGTGTGTCAAAGTTGTCTGTTTCCAAAACTGGAAAACTTTAACGCAAAGCTCAACGGTGGTTCCCACCCTACTTTTCGGACAACACCATTTGATTAGAACACCCTTAGGAGTCAAGAGCCGTTGCACAACGTTCACATCTCAACGGATCTTTTCCGAGTCATTCGGAAGAACCGTTATAGTGGTCACAAAGGACTTCGTTCGTAAACTAGTCACAATGGCTAATCCGCTTGGTTGTCTATAAATAGAAATCAAGTCTCAAGACTTGAAGATTGTTGAACAAATTGCTGAAATTATATATCATTGTATAATACTCATTCAATCTTCTAACAACTCCAAGTCTCGTATTTAATACTTTTATGAGTCGTAAAGTGTTGTAATCAGTTACATACTCTTTCTTACTCTCTATGTAAGGTCCCTTGACGGAGTTATAAGGGTTAACTCAGCTCGGTTGTCCCTAGTCTGTAAAGGTTACCTCGGTTAGGAAGTACTAGATCGGATAAGGGAATTTCTCAATCTAGGAAAACTCTGTACGGAATTGTTTAAGGGAGCAATTCGGTTGAGTCCATCTCGCTGTATTTTGTAGATTCAAAATAGTGGACTTGGTGCTTGGACTAGCATTGGACGTGGCTTTATTCCCCGGGAGGGTTTCTGCGTGAATATGAGTTCATACTTTTCTGAGTCCAATCTAGACTCAGACTGTCTTGATTATTCATTTCAAGCTTAAATCTTCCAAGTTTGTTAAAATTTCCTCATCACCCTATTCACCCCCTCTAGGGTGACCAAGACTCTCCAAGAGCAAACCTTCATAATAGATCATTATTCGATGTGGATTGAAAGGACTAAGCTATCCAATGGAAGTGGAGAAACCAGCAAAATTATTGATTTTTCTGATTCATCCATTATTCAAGATATGAGACCACGATAAAGAAAATAGAGAATGTTGGTTAAATCTCCTACTGGTGCTCGCTGGTGTACTCTTTTTTAGTATTTATGCCAAAAAGTTCATCTCGTTGGCCTTGGAATTTTTTGGTATAAATGTTTATCTCTTGGTTTAGAAAATTTTTGGTATAGATCTCTTGTTTAGCCGAAATATTATACTCCTTGTATTATAATGTATTTGCTGAAAGTTTGCTAAAAATGGAACTATTATGGATGCAAAATTGTGTAAAATTTGTTGTGAAACAAGTGCTGTTATTGGTGGTTTCATCGTATAAATTGTTACCGGGTTGTATCGTGTATACATTTTATTTGCATAATTGTAGAGATGGGTAAGAAAAACAAAAATAAATTATAAAAAATTCCAAACCTATTACTACAATACTTCCTTAAGAACGTAATAATAGGTCTAGGCCTAAAATTTTGGCGAAAAATAAGGGGCATAGACATATTACTATGATTTATATATATGAATCGTAGTTATAAGTGAACCTATTACTACGGTTCTTCAATTAAACTCGTTGTAGTAGGATTTCCTTTACTACGATTATTCATATGAATCGTAGTAATAGGTTATCTTTTATTACGATTTGGACCATAGTAAAAGATGTCCATTTATAATGTTAGAATCAACTCGTTGTCATAAAGTGTGCCCCATGGGTGTGGGCACCCCATAGGTTCCCTTGTGGTGGTGAGGCAATAGCTATGAAGGTTCTCTCGATGTGTCACACTTATAACAATGGTTCGTTTGAGAAACCATTGTCATATGTCATTTACCACAACGGTTGTTAGGATATGAACCATTGTAATAGGGTTGATTTTATTTTTAAGGAACTAATGTCTTTGTTTGTTTCATCTACCCCCTACTTATACATTGTCATTTTTTTAAAAAAGTTAATCCATTTGAAAAACAAACTTATTATGCAAAAACTTTGTAAACTTGTCCAGCTAAATATGAAAAATGATAATACATGAAAACATGTTGAAGACTCAGGTATGACTGACTAACCCCTTAAATGTGTTTTGATTTCATGTATTCATCTAAATTTAGGATAAAGCAAGAAGCATCCTAAAAGAAATTTATTTAGCTAAGTCATATGCTTTACAGTTCATTATTTTAATATGACTTATTCTTGATTGAACTCAAACTTAAGCATATTAAGTTTATTTGACTAAGTCCGACCCACTAAGTCGGACACGGACTTAGAAAGTAGAATCTGAGTTAGTTATGACAGATCGAGTAAGTCCGACCCACTCGGATCCGACCCACTCGGAACTCGGATTCGACCCACTAAGTCGGACTCGGACATTTAGCTTGCCTACGCTATTATTTGTTTAATCATGCATAATTGTAAAATGTCTATATAACTCATGTACCCATTAAGTTTGAATGATTTATTTATGAGTTTTAGCATATCCGGAATCTGAGTATATTAAATATTAGACTTGAAATATTCCAGATTAATAGATTAAGGTAATTAGTCATTAAATACTTTATTTAGACTAATTCTTATCTAATTATGGACCAAAGTATATTTATACTTAGAGAACCATTGTGCTTAATATTTTTTAGGTTTTTCTGATGTCAATTATCTGAAGAAAAAGCAAAAACAAAAGGCTTCGACCGTTAAAGCACCGCCGGACAAAAAGCTGAAATTTCTAAAAAGCTCAAAACTTACCGATAGCCTTGTCTCATTCTTGTTTTGGGTAATATTTTATTTGTGAGTCTAACGGTCTTTCCGTTTTGCTCTTTTAGTTTAAAAAAAAGCTGGAAAAAGAGTTGTTGGAAGCTAGGACCAATGCACAACGGCTATTTCTAGGTGGTCCAGAAATCTGAGTGACTCGGACTATCCGTTCCAACGGCTAGTTGACTCGGACGAGCTTCAACAGAAAGACGTTGGAGGTTCAACGGCTATCTCTTCAAGGCAGACTATTTATATAAGCCTTAGCACAAGATTTCAACTGACGAATGGAAGAAAAAGAGAGACCAAATTGCACATCTTCTCTAGCATACAACTCCCAAACTGTAATTCTAATATTCCGAGTTGTATTTTTCTCGAGTCGGCTTGTATTGCAATTCTTACTACTCTTCTACTCTTTCTCTCCGACTGAGTTGTAAAGGTTACCTCAACTCGGTTGTCCCAAACTGTAAAGGTTACCTCGGTTTGGAAGTACCAGGTTAGATAAGGGAACTTCTAACCCCGGGAAAAATTGGAGGATCCCAAGTGGATAAGGTAACTTCAACTTGGAAGTACTAGGTCGATCGGATAAGGTAAATTCTAAGCCTGGGAAAATTGTAATAGATTTGGTTGGGAACAAATCTGGGTAGTCATATTCATTGTAATTGAGGATTCAATTAGTGGATTTGACTTGGTGTCTAGATTGACACTCGTCCGTGGTTTTCTCGCCCTAGGAGAGTTTCCACGTATATCCGAGTTTACACTTTTCCGAGTCCAATCTAGACTCGGAATCTATTTCTGTCTCTATTATGTGCAAAAGAGTTTGATTTTCTCAAAAATCTTCAATCACCCTATTCACCCCCTCTAGGGTGACTTAACTTCTCCCCGAGCAAACCTTTACATGTACATTATCATTTAAACATCAATCCTTTCTTATCGTCCTCTAGACTAATCTTCAATATATATGCCTTCCCGATGATTAAATCTTAAATACTCGTAGGAGTCACGGCCTTTCACTACTACAAAACTTTAAAATAGCGACGGAAATAGCGACGGAAACAAATCTGTCGCCGAGATAGCGACGGAATCAGCGACGAAACCGACAAAAATGCCACTCGCAACATACAACGACGGATTTAGCGACGGAAAGTAACTTCCGTCATTGTTTTGTTCTCCGCGACGGCTCGGCGACGGAACTTTCCGTCGCTGAATTGATTCAGCGACGGAATATTCCGTCGCTACTCCGTCGGCGGAAGTTCGTATAGTACAAAATCCTTGAAAGGGGAAAAAAATTAATCGTACTTATTAGCGACGGAATATTCCGTCGCTATTCCGTCGCAAATGACATTTTTGTAATTAGCGACGGAACAGCTGACTGATCTGTTCCGTCGCTAATTACGAATAAATCCGAAGCGGCACCGGCCGGTTCCGGATTTCGCAAACCAGTAGAGAGCGAGAGCGAGACCGAGACCGAGACCGAGACCGAGAGCGAGAGCGAGAGCAATCAGCCGCGACACCACCGCCATCGGCCGCTACCGCCGGCGACGAGGCACGCCGCCGTCGCTCGTTGCCGCCGCCTCCCTGCCGCCGCAAGTTCAGGACCCCAAAGGCCGAAACACCACCGCTCTCGGCTTCGTTTCGCCCGACCCCGCACTGCGCGCCGCTGCCGCTGGGTGGAGGACGCCGCCGACCAACCGCCGCCGCTGCTAGGTCACGCCTGAGCTTCGCCGTCGCAGCTCGTGCCGCCGCCGGTGCCGCCCATACATTGGAGGTATTTTTGTGTTGACTTTTTGTAGATTTATGGTTTTACAAAATTGATATTGAAATTGATGAATATATGTAATTTGTGGGAAATTAATGATGTTTGTGAATGAATTTGAGAAGAAAATTGTGAAATTGTGTTGTTTAAGGAGTAAATGTTATTGAAGTTTAATTTAGGGTTTTACAAAATATAACTTGGAATTGACGAATATACGTACTTTAGTGGGAATTAATGTTGTTTGTGAATGAATTTGAGAAGAACAATGTGCAATTGTGTTGTTTGTGGAGTAAATGTTATGGAAGTTAAATTTAGGGTTTTGAACATTGTAACTTGAAAGTAACGTATATATGTAATTTAGTGGAAATTAATGTTGTTTGTAGATGAATTTGAATAGAAAAGTGTGCAATTTGGTTCTTTATGGATTAAATGTTATTGAAGTTAAATTTAGGGTTTAAAAAATGTAAGTCGAAATTGACGAATATATGTAATTTGGTGGAAATTAATGTTGTTTGTGGATGAATTTGAATAGACAAATGTGCAATTGTGTAGGATATGTGGGACATTATTGTTGAAGTTGAGGGAAATGGTGTTTTTGATTTATATATGCGTAATTGTTTGTTGTTTATTTGTGTGAGGTTCTTGACACTAATTAGGTATGCTTATAGGTATGATTGCTTTACCGATGATGAGGATGATGAGTAGTTGATAATGTGCTTTTGTTGGGTTTGTTTTTTATTGTACAACTTTCATTTATGTTGTAATCGAATGAATTCTTTTTAATGTACTCGAAGGTGAAACCATTGAAGCGTACTTTATTCACATGCTTCGATTTATATCTAACGCTCTTACATGTGCATATGTTTACTATTGTTTGTATGTTGTTCTATATGAAATCACTTGAACCGTTGGATGTTTACTAATACTGTGAATTACTTGTTTATGTACAGAAAAATGGAGAGAGGTAGAGGCGGAACCAAAAGATCAGCCTACTCGGGAAGGGCTAGAAACACCTCTACCGATGGGGAAGGTAATGATGTCAGCACTTCTACCCCCTCTCAAAACCCTCGGAACCTTCAAACTTCTGCCGGTGGAACACTATCTCCACACTCCCCTCACAACCAAACTCCACTGGGGGTCATTTATTCCCAACCTTCCCTTTTTCCAACTCCCAAATGTCCCACACATGCAAAACCCACTGGGTGGGCCTTTCTTTCTAAACCCTCCATATTCTCAGCAACCCCATATGTACTCAAACCCGTTCGGTACATATACATATCAACAATATGGTACAAATAATGTACCACGCATCCACGTTGGTTCCGAACAACGGCCACCACAAATGCCTACAAATGAAGGACCAACTGATATCGGGAACGAGGATCCTTGTCTTCAATCAAGTAGCGCTAGCAGCCGAGAAAAATCCGAATTGAGCCGGATGGTGAAGGGTGAGTGTGATAATAAATAATAAAATAAAATAAGCATATTAGTTATTAGGAGGACTAACTATTTTATATGTTGAATTGATAAGGTTCTACCCCATTGACAAAGTTGTGGGTACGATTTCCCACATCTTCCAAAGCAAATACGATGGAGCTTGGCCTACATGGGGTAAAGTCCCTCGATCACAACGTGATCAATGGTTTTCTGAGTTCAAGGTAATGACACATCATTAGTTTTCTCCAGTTCAAATAACACAATCACTTATTGTGCATGTTCGAGCATTATATTTTAATTTCATAACGTATAAACGACGTTTTTATTTATATAGAAATGTTTCACGTGGTCCCCAACCCATGAAGTCCAAATCAGAAGAAATTTTGAAAAGAAAGGCAGTGATCGCTTGAAGGACTTCATGCTCAAGGCGAGGAAAACTAAGAAGAAGCCGAAATGGTTGGGTGACAACTACTGGCGCGAGTTGCTCGAATATTGGGAAACTGCTGAGTACAAGAAGTTCTGCGAGCAAGCTCAGAAAAACCGTCATGCTCGATCAGGGGGACTTGGTTCATCACTCCATACGTGTGGCTCAATCCCTATGACGGAGCATAAGCGGCGATTTGTACGTACCCCTTTCTTATTGATTACGCATGCAACTGTTAACATGTTCATATTTGTGAATTGATTCTCTACTAACTTGTTTTCAATTTTAGATGAAGGAGCTTAAAGGAGTTCAGCCTCTACCGACCCAACTATTTGCACGCACGCACAAAACAAAAAAGGACGAATGGGTGGACAAAAAATCCAAGGCCATTTACGTGAGTAATCGTATATATGAATTCCGCATAATTTTCTATCTATTGTTTTCGTTAACAACTCGTTATATTTACATGCCTAAAATATTTATATTATATTCAGGAGAAGTTTCAAAAAGAGTGGGAAGAGTTGCAAAACACTCAACCCACTCAAACTTCCAGTGATGACCCCAACTCTTCCGAGGATCATGTATCCACCCCTTCACAACAAGAGTTGTGGGTCAAAGCAAATGCGAACAAGAAAGGTCGCATTTATGGATTTGGATCCGAGGCTACAAACTTGAAACCAACAATGTCCTTCAAATCACCGAAAACTTCTACTACAGATGACTCGGAATGGAGAGCAACGAGTGCATAATTTAAATTCCGAGGTACATCACTGGATTGAGCATTGCCGCCGCTTGACGTACAAAATCGGCATCCGAAGGCACGAGTCGACAGTTCGCTGAGCCAATAGCACGTATAAATGAATTTCTGCAGTCTCAGCAAGCATCCGGATCGCACCGTCGACCACCGGAACCACAACAGGAAGAGGAAGAGGAAGAGGAAGAGGAAGAGGATGAGGAAGAGGATGAGTGAATTCAAATGTGAACTTTTGTATATATTGATGATCATCACTTTGCGAACTATTTACAAATTTGTTTTAAATATGTTATGGTTGTTGATGATGTTGAATATGTAAGTTGGATTTGTATATCCAACTTTGATGAATTATTTGTGGCCGGCATATGTAAATGCCAAATGTAAGTGTCACATATGTGAATGTTGGATTTGTATATCCATTCACAATGTTAC
Source organism: Talinum fruticosum (assembly GCA_021018815.1). Taxonomy (NCBI): domain Eukaryota; kingdom Viridiplantae; phylum Streptophyta; class Magnoliopsida; order Caryophyllales; family Talinaceae; genus Talinum; species Talinum fruticosum. Next base: position 3,203,882 of record JAITYX010000010.1, on the reverse strand, counting down.
GTACTAGGATAACGAATAATTAGCAAACAATATATAAAATTTTTTAGAGAACAGACGACGGATCGGCGACGGTCTGTGCCGCTTAGCGACGGACATTAGCGATGGAAATGCGGAAATTCCGTCGCTAATACGACTATCGGCGACGGAAATCACTCCATTCCGTCGCTGGTTTAGCGACGGAAAGGCGGGATTTCCGTCGCCTAATTCCGTCGCTAAATCGGCGACGGAACACTTTCCGTCGCTGATTGGTTTCGGCTACGGAACGATATTCCGTCGCTAGTCCGTCGCTAATTGGCGACGGACTTGAAAATTTCCGTCGCCGATAAATAGCGACCCGCTTTTCAGCGACGGAATTTTTCCGTCGCTAATTCCGTCGCTAATGGAGAAATTCCGTTGCTAATCATTAATATTCCGTCGCTATTTCCGTCGCTAATATGTTGTTTTGTAGTAGTGTTTGCCCAGTAAGGGAACCAGATTGGGACCGAGTTTTCCCATGAATGTCACTTGTTTTTGATTTTTGAAGATTCTTTTTGAAAGTTGATTTATGAAAATGGATTTAGAAAGTGGAGGTATGTCTCTTATTAAGATTTTTGGTTTTTGTAATTTGATTTAAAACAGTTTAAGCAAAGCGATGATTAGTGATTTTATTAATCCTTTACTTTAGAAATTAAATTTAGAAGACCTCGGGATTTTATTTCATAATTTAAGAAAAAGGAAAAATACAATTCACATTCTCGTTGCAAGACTTTTGGGCCAAAAAGGGTAACAACACCGGCTTGGACCATGATCCCAAAGATAGTGATCGGTCGGGGACAACGAAAGCTAGCACCATCTAGTCACTTGCGCGGCCATTGGCCGAGACCGAGGGATTCTATCGGAAAATAAATTTGTTTAGTCTATTTTCAAATTAGAAATGCCAAGATGCAATTTAGGAGAAATAAAAATAAAAAGGGAGATTGCTAGTTAGTTTTAGGAGTAAAAACTAATAAAATAGAAGAATACTCTTTTAATCTTAGTATTGGAAAACTATGCTTAAAAGAGGTTTAAAAAAATGACTCAATCGACCTAGAACCGAGAATCTAGTGTTCGGGGTAAAGGTACAAAATGTAGGGATAAGCCCTCCATTCCGCCCGTCAACAGCGACCTTTAATAATTCGAGTTGTGACTAAAAAATGTGTTTAAACAGATCAATCATACAAGATGTGAAGTGCGAAAATTTAAATCAATCAAACATGAGTAGAAAGCGAGTAAAAGCATATAAGAACACTCGTAAAAGAAAGCAAAAAGGAAAGCAAGAAAAATAAAATTACTGTGGGAGGGGAGGAATTTAAAGAATAATTAAATTTTGATCCACAATACGGAAAGCATTAAAGGTATAAATTCAATATACCATTAGGGGATTGAAAGTGGATTGAGTGCCCTTAGGTTGTCCCACTCGCTGATCTTAAATCACGAACCTGGATCTCGGAAGCGTAATGATGGGCAAGCGAGCTTAAAAGTGGTTTTTTTTTGTGGAATTTGTGGAGGTCGAGTAGTGTAGGAAAGTGGTGAAGGTGTTTGGTAGAGTAATGGTTAGCTAAAACCGAGCTAAGACATCGGAATACCGATTTAGCATTCAGTACCTCTTAACTTAATTTAAGCGAGCATATAGTTAGGGTCCTAACCTCTACCAAAGTGCGGGGTTAGGCCTCTATTTATAAAGGAAAGCTAGGAAACAAAAAATAACCTAAATGAAGCATTTTAGTCTGTCGAAATTGATTGAACCGAGCCCAAACTTTCCGAGCGTGGATAAATGGTTGTAGACACCTAAAAAGTCTCGTTCCTTATCTCCTTTAATTATTTGATGGCCCGATGATGAAATCCTAAGTCCTGTTTGAGGATTTGGATTATGGACTTGATTTAAATGGTGGATCGAAAACCAATAAACCACAAAGAACCCCAAGCACAATATAATTGGACTTTTTCCTTGGACATAACCAAAAATCCCCTTTTCTTTCGGACGGTCCGAGCCCTGGCCAAGCCTCTAGAGACAACGGAGTCTAGTACCACGTACTAGGGAATTCTAGGCTCATAATCCCGCATCTCACTTTTGTCTAATCATACACGGACGTAAAGACCTCAAGACGGTGTAAAACGTTGCATTTCATGATCATCGGTATCAAAGTGCCGCGTTTAAGCTCCAAGACAGATCTACCCGAGACTAGAAGCTTATCCATTAAGATGATGTCATATAGGTAGCACCCCTACCTGCATTTTTTATGTGAAACGCTTCATTTTTGGCTTGGAGACTCCTTTTAAGCACGCTAGGGCACAAAACTCTAGGTATCCACTGGGTGGCCGGCGCCCTTGTCCGGGATCATATCCGGTTATATCCGGTCTTATCTCTTCGGTTTTGGTTAGGTGTTTTATTGCCATTTTCACTCAACTTTGGACGATTGACCGAGGCAAAACCCTAGGTCATTTGTGACCTAGGTCTCCCCTAAAAATAGAGAGCCTTGGCTCTCATTTACGCACAGACTTTTTCTATGCGTTATTTACATACCACAAGTGCGGGGTGTATGGTTGTAGCAAGTCAAGGTCGATCCCACAAGGACTCGATCTAGCAACGCACTAAACTAGCTCTCCACTCAATTGCTAAGCAAATCAGATTTTTGGAGTTGGTTCTTTGCTAAACTAATTCTAAATATTAAAATAAAAAAATTTAATCTAGACTTAAATGAATGGATAAAAACATCTAGGCATTTGTTTTCCTTACAATGAGTTTGATTATTATAACCTAATTTGTGCCATCATTCTTTCAATCAAACTAAGGATAGATAATTAAATAATTCTACCGCTCTTTCGATATTTAAAAGAATTGCTCTAATTAACGTAACAAACAACTTTCGTATGCTTTTCAAGTTAATTAAAGTTACTGATTTTTAATTATCAAAGTGATCCCCTAATTTACTAATCTTTTCTCAAATTTCATAAAATAGGTACAATGGTTGGTTGTCGGATTATTCCATTTCCCTTTTAAGTACTTCACAAATTAATCTCAAATCACAAGTATTCTAGGCCTTAGAAATACTCATAAACATGTTAAACACACCCATGTATTTATTCAACCTCGGAATTCAAGCACAAATCATGAAAGCCTAATCAAACAATATTGTTTCGGATTACAAATCCCTAGAAAGACTAAACCTACTCACACATGATTATTAAAAACTTAACGAATATCCCATACATGGTAATCAAACCTCAAACAACAAGAATGAAGAATTAGGATTGAAAGACTTGAGGAACACCACTTGAATCTATCAACTTCGGATCGAAATCCCTTAACTTGCTTCAATCTTCTTCCGCAATTCTCTAAAAGTTGTAGGTTTGATGTGGATGATGGAAGTTGATGAAAAATCGAGGATGAACTCTGGATGAATGCCTCAAAAACAAGATGAAATCGACTTAAATCAGCCATTACGAGACAATCAAAGGCCGAAACCGTAAAAAATGAAGCATCTCGATAGAAATTATAGCCAAGACGGGCCGTGTCCGCCAACACGAGCTACTCGTGTTGGCTGCGACACGCTATAACTTGATGGAAACGCAGAAAATGGGTCGTGCCAATGAGCGTGCCCCACCCGTGCTTGATGCAAAGGTACTGGGCAAGCTCACCTTCAACACAGGCCGTGTTGATGGACACGAGTGGCCCATGTTGGTTACTTGGAAGTGGAATGTTCGAGGAATCAAGGAGAAAGATCGTTTTGACAGCAAAGCTGGACCGTGTTAGTCTTCTTAATGCTTGAAACACTCACTAGTCTCGACAATACTTGGTATTTGTGATCAAATCTGCACAATCATCTCAAAACACCAAAGCACAAGCATAAAATAAAAAAATGGAGCATAAACACACTTTAATTAGCCAAATTTCCAAAAGAAAAGCATCAAAATGCCTAAGAAGCTAATGCATTTCATGCACTTATCAAATTCTCTCATGCTTGAACCTTGCTTTCCCTCAAGTAAGGTCAAAAGGCAAAAGTGAATCCAGCAAAAGAATCATAACCTCCTCGGGCTAGGCAACCATAAGTATTATAAGGAATACCAAATCAACAACAACCCCATAAGCTCACCAAATCTTTTCGAGCATAAGATGGAAAGAAGATTTTTATAAATCATAATGAAGACCTTAAAGACAAACTTAGTCAATCACCCAATTCACTTTGGCACGTGTAGAATAATAGAGCTAGAAAGACCGGTCGAACCTCACTTTGGAAATGTGAAAACACTCCACTCATGTGTTTAGGCTCGAGACAAGATTCACTCGATCTATCTCACAATCATGCGAGACTACCATAAGCTTGGTAGAATTCTCTATTTGCCATCACTAAAATGTAACATGCAACATAACAATCAAAAGGACTTCAAGTGGTTGTAACGGGGATTAGGCAATGGGTAAGAAAGGAATATTGTATTTTTGGGAAAAATGCGGAGCTAAAAAGCAAATTGGTAAGGAGCTTTAAACATTCTAACAAAAACCACACGAGTAAACCTCATTACACCTAATCAGTAACTCCGACAAATATTTTAGAAAATGAGCTTTATATAATAAAGGTCAAAATGAATATTCCAAAATGCCAAACATTTTATTGATCACTTCTTTTTCCCTTTTTTGATTTCATTTTTTTCTTTTATCAAAATTTTTCTTGATTTTCTCTTTCTTTTTTTTTTACGTGCTTGGCATTAGGAATTTCTAACAAATTAAAAAGCTCATTTAACATCAAAGTACTCATCCTTACAACCAAGAGGCAAAATCATCTCAAACTCAATACAAATAAACCCCTCAACTCAACCAAAGATCCAAATCATCACCGGCACATTAAAGACCCCAAAACAACCCAACAACATGAGTAAAAAGCTCTACTAGACTTGGCTTAGGTAATAGGTTATGTGTTTGGCCAAGGGCTAGTTAGGAGGGTTCAAAACAAATGAAATAGGTAATTAGGTTCAAAGGGCTATCAAAGGGTCGACAATATGTAACAAGGTGGCAATTTGGCCAATATAGCTCAAAAATTCAAAGAATGCGTCAATCATTTTGTCACAAAGCATGCACACATGTGGTTTTGAAGAGAATTCAAACAAGTTATAGAGATGCAATCACGGAGGAGAATCACTCTTGAAGAAAACATGAGACTAATTGTAATGTTTAGTATATTCAACGCTTAAAAATTTCACATGGTCTCTACCACAATCTCAACTAGCTCAAAAAGTTTCACATGCCAACACTTTTTGCTAAAGAATCAAGGGCAATCAACTTTCAATCATGAAATATGGTAAAAATCTTGAAGTTCAAAAACTCGTTTTCTAAAATTTATGCACTTTAGGACTATGCATCAAACATGTTCTCCACTGAAACTTATTTGGCCTAAAAGGAATCATCATTGGAGGTTCATCTCTTTTTTTTTTTTTAATAGTTTTTTCAGTTTTTTATGCAAGTCTATATGATGCCACCGAAATTTTTAAATGCAATCCTAAAATGGTTTTTTTATTTTTAATGTTTTTCAATTTTTTTCAATTTTTGTTGTTGTTTAATGCAAAACTAAATGTAAAACTAAATAATCAATGCCAAATAAAACATGCTCTATCCTAAATGAAATACAAGCTGTACATTATTCAAACAATGGAAACTTAAGTAAGCAAATTCCCCCCAATGCTTGGACACAACATTGTCCACAATGCAAGCACAACAACAAAAGGAGATTGAGGAGAACAAAAGATCACTGAAATGGAGGGGGAGGAGGAGGGGATTCGGGTTACCCTGGGAGATATGCAAATCATGCCAGGTAGTGAATCATTCACTCATCATATGCATATAATGGTTTTGACTAGCAAGCATGTCACAAGTTCGGTTTGGGCGTTTTGTATAATTCCACACACTAAATGAACATAATCTTGAAGAGAGACATGTTCAAAGTGGATATACTCCTCGGTGAGGCTTGCTCGGCTCTAAGAGCAACATGCTCGAGTGCATGTACTCCCTAAAGGCGAGCTACTGGCTGATGGATAGCAGTGAGCGAGTGAATGTACGGATGCATCGGCATTACGCTCATTACGCTAAGCGGGCGAGGGAAAAAAAAGAGGAAGAGGCACGAGTATAGTGAAGAGGGCGAGGATTTCATCCTCAATGGGCAAAAACATAAGGTTAGCGAGCATCGCTAAGGTATGTGCGCTCAAGAGAAGGGAAACACATGGTTATGTGGATATAACCAATGTAACTCTCCCAAAATTGTACGGCACATGCCCATAGCTCTTAAAGCCTCAATATCTATTCTTTCAAACCCTTGCACCCTATCATCATTGTTCTCATCGAGGTTCTAACCTAGAGCTACAACAATAGCTGTGACTAAACCCCCAATCATAATTCCACCCTAGGTACTAGGGACAACATTAGCAAATTGTCGAGCTAAATAAACCCCACGACTAAACTAAGATATATCTCCCGTCCACATCACATACAGGCAAAACAACTCGAGAGATGCATATTATTACCACTATCATCCTTCCCACACAAACCATGCCTCAAAACCCTATGGATGTATTGAAAATAGGGGTTCGTAAGAGTAGTCACCTTAGTTGAACTAGGATGACGAGTCTTGCTCACTAGAAATAAAATTTTGAAATCGTATCGAATCAAAACAATCAGGAACTATATAGTGTCCCAATCCTATATCTATACGTAGGGTAAATAAAGCACTAAACTAACTAAGAGTGACTTCACGGTATTCCTTTAACGAGGCCAAAGGAAACTAAGCCATGCTCGGCGTGAGGATCACGCCCAATTTAAACACTAAGCGTGCTTAAGAATTGTAGTGTTAAGCTCTTATAGGTCCCTAATTGAATATACACAATGTTCAACAAACCACAACGTTCAACCATCAAAAGGAAGTCCTCAAGCAAACCTAATTTTTCTAAACTAACTTCATCATAGTAACGGGTTGCAACAATTTCACGATTAACCAATGAAGTATAACATGTAACATGCTCGGGATTAGTTAAGTAAAGTGGGTTATTTGGGTTACCTCTGTTTCTTGAAATTCGAACATTTCGGGGTGGAGGACGAGAGGTTCCGGTGCTGGGTTGTAGAGCTTGGTCCGGAGGAGTCTCCTTGAGTAGTCTTTTGCCTTTCCGGTGCCATTGGAGCAAAACTTAAAACCCGAAACTAGTTGGAAGGAGTAGAATTTTGTGGGGGAAGAATGGGAAAGAAAGGGGTGGTCTTTTCGTGGGAGTAGAAGAAGGCGAGGTGGATAGAAAACGGAAGAGGGAAGAACGGGGAAGAAGAAGACGTCGTCGAGCAATAGAGAGCAGACAACGGAACGGCGATAGTGCCCGATTCGGGCGAGAGGAGAGCCTGTAAAACACGAGTAGAGAAAAGGGGAGAGTAAGTGGGAAGGTCGGAAATAGGAGAAAGATGGCGAAGATGATGCCGACAAGCGGGGAGTAGTAGAACGATAGCGCCGCCGACTATGTTGCGAAAAGAACAGCGAGAATCGCGAGCACATAAAAAACAGCGTGAGAGTGAGGGTGATATTAAAGAAGAAGTATAACTGATATAGTGAATGAGGTTGGAAATTTGGAGGTTTGAAGGAATGCGAGAGAGAGAAGAGGTAATTCTAGGCAAGACTAACATAGTGGCTCATAGTCCGAAAACATCGTCCTCTATAGGATGCATAGTGAGAGTTGAATAATCGGTGCTTCTTACTCGGGAATGAAGAAAGTATGCCATTAGTGAAGGGTAATTACATCTCGGTGTTAATTAGAGTGGACCCACAAAGATAATGATTTGACCTCTCCAAAAAAGGCTCATAAGGGTTGAAGCCTATAGGATAAAAAACAACTATGTTCAAGGTTGCGTAAATGTAAAAATGAATAATGCAAACGAGATAAAAACTCACAATTTAAATTTTTAGTTTCACCATCTTAATAAGTGATTTCCCCAGTGGAGTTGTCACTTTATGAGCCATCACACCTCAGGCCATTCCCTCCATTCCCCTACCCCGCTTCTTGTCGTAGGGAGAAAGGGACAGATCTGGAAATATGGGCGAAGCCTCCCACTGAGTGACGAATCCAGGAAAACAACTATAAATAGGATTGACGTGCGTTGTAAAAGAAATACCAACATCAAAGCCTCCACTGAACTGCACCATATTTCTTTCTTCCAAAAAAATTAACTGTGAACTATGTGACTGAGTTAACCCGGTGAATGCATGAGATGAGTAACATGGATAGGTCCAGGTTAACCAATTATAGGCTGTATGTCCTATTTAGCATTCGCCGAGTGAAGATCCATTGGCTCTTCCTAAGAGTTGTTGTGGCGTATTGGGATCTTCACCACCATGTTTTTAGGTTCGGGGATAAGGAACTATGCCTCCTGCTCGAAGAGTTCGATGCCATACTAGGCACTTTCAAGCTAACAAAACCAGTTGTACCCAAATCCTCAAAAAACCTTTATGAAAAGTACAAATACCTACTAAAATTGAACAATAAGAATCTAGGGTGGATTCTTATCAAGGACCGGGTGAGTGTGATCAACCTAATGAAGCATTACCGAAACCTATATGCCTATGCTAAATCTATTATCATCCCGAGATGGCGAGCCATTATCACTTGAGTGGTAGGTGGCTTCCTGTTAGTAGGAGGTCACGAAGATTTGGCATCGGCCACTCTACTAAGCCTGGTTTAACATTTAGAGGATTATTGCTCTATAACTCAATTAATAGTAGTTTAAAAATTATTAGCTTAGACCGAGTTCGAGCCAATGTTGAGCGGAATTTCCGTGGAAACCCCTGTTATTGCAAGTAAGCACGAAACGTCAAAGGGAAGCAAACAAGCGTAAACCGATGGACGACGTGATAAGGCGGTTATTCGGCGCCGGCGAGGCCGATTTTTACGGCTAAAATTCTTAACTTTTGTTTACGCCTTTACGTCGCTATTTATTATTATTTTGATTTATCTCTGTTGGACTTAAAAAAATTAGACTTTGACAATGTAGGACAGTCATATTTGATTTTGTATATGTGATGTGCAAATCTGGTTCATGGAACAACTAAAGCTTATTGATACTCCTCCAAAGTTGGATATGAAGGTTTGCTCGGGGAGAGGCTAAGTCACCCTAGAGGGTGGGTGAATATGACTCTAAGGAGAGTGAGAGTCAAAGATGAACTCGGAAAATGAGCTAACTCGGAATTCGGAGATGATTGAAGAAACAGATTAAACATAATTCGAAGCCGCCTAAGTCTAGAATGTACTCGGAAAAGTAATAACTCGGAAAGTACGTGGAAACCGTCCCGGGGCGAAAACCACGGACCGTGCTAATCCAAGCACGAAGTCAAATCCACTATTTTGAGTCCACAAAATACAGTACACTAACTTAACCCTGAGTTGCTCCCTTAGACAACTCCTTACAAGTTTCCTAGACTCGAAATTCCCTTATCCGATCTAGTACTTCCTAGCCGAGATAACCCTTACGGCTAGGGACAATTGAGCTGAGTTAACCCTTACGGCTCGGTCAAGGGACCTGACTTAGAAAGTAAGAAAGAGATTGTTTGTAACCGAGTATAAGACCTTACAACTCGGAATATAATGAATTATAGAATTAAAGTTGTAAGTAGAAGATTGAGAATGACTACAACGACTTTTGATCAAGTATGTGTATTAACAATAGATTCGGCAATCTTCAAGTCTTGAGAGTTGGCTTCTATTTATAGATGACCAAGTAGCTTAGCCGTTGTGTCCATCTTCCGACTAGAAGTTCCTTTATGACTTGTTGTGAAGGATTTTCCGAGTCACTTAGAAAATATCCGTTGAAATATGAGCGTTAGACAAGGGCTCTTGACTCCCTTGGAAGTGCCTAAAACCACTGGCGGTGTCTTCAAAAGTAAGGTGGAAACCACCATTGAGCTTAGTGTTGCAGATTTCCATTTACGGAAACAGACAACCACGACATAGTATCTAAGGCTAGGTCGAGGTGGAAAAGCCTTGTCTGCTGGTGATTTGACGTTTTGAAGCCAGGTTACTTTTGTATTTCAAATATAGGATAGCCTCGTTTGAATCACCTACAAAAGTAAATTAATTTGGTTCTCAAAGTATAAAATACTTTGTTCTAAGATTAGACACGAGATAATAATATGATTAAGATAATTAAGTGACTAATTGATCGGGTCGGAAAAAGGAATGGAATTTTCGAGTCTAATATTCATGATACTCAAAATTCCATCCGAGTCGATCTAAAAGAAAATCAAGTTAACTAAAGAATATCGGAGGAAATAAACTTGATCTAGACCGAGCATGAATTCAAACTAAAATACCAGAGTTAGAGCGCGAAAAGATAGTGTTTGAATCATGCGATATTTACGAGTGAGTGACTTAGAACTGAGTGAAACATGGTAAGTGCAAATATGGTTTCGAGTCATACAGAGTCATGTATAAATGCACGAGATAATTTCTATCACTTTAGAGAAAATACCATATCACTCGGAAAAGTTTCTCGAGCGCAGGGAATGACTTGGAATCAAAACTTTATAAGTGAGAAAGTCTTATACCTGATTCCCTTGATAGAACTTAGAAAGGTGAGATGTAAAGTCCGGGTCTTCGGGATACATACCTAGAGACTCACTTCGACAGCGAAACGAAAACCGGCGGTGGTTGATTATCCGACTTCTCGGTGGGAGGAGTACTTTAGAAATGACAAGTAATGACCTTCTATGGTATTTTAAACATTGGAAATTATCTCAATTTAAAACACATATTGCACAGCACCCGTTCATACATCCGCTTGCCCTAGAAGAGAGCACGTATTACTTCCCTAGTTGTGTGTTGCAGCAAATGGGTAGAGAAAAGTAATACTGCTTGTTGGATTACATTTTCCCTACTACCTTTGACTTGTTCAAACGGCATGGTACTTCTAGCTGAACTAAGTCTTGGCTGGAATATGGGAGAGGTCTGCCAAAGCCGATGACTCTTGCAATCGTGTTGGCACTGAAGGCAAACCTATCATTACCGTATCTCCCTATTATCTAGAGTGGATAATAGAAGTAGATCCCGAACAATGAAAGGCACCGAGACTTAGAGTGATGGATCTTGAAGAAGTTGTTCATGCTACTCGCTTCTCTACAAATTCACGAAATAAACCCTCGGATGGCTGCATGCGCCCACCGAAAAGAAACTTAAGAGAAAGAACTTTAAGAAAGAAGGGCCCACTGAATTCAAGAATTGAAGGAACCCAACCGAGATGAAGAAGCTGAGTCTAGTGATCCTAAGGGAAAGAAAGTCAAAATAGACTAGGGCTTAGACTCTTAGGAGTTAGGATAGAATAAAAGAAAAGGATGATTAGTTTTTCTCTTTAGAATGGTGTTGCAAGTAGTATGCTTGCAATTATTTTCCTTTTATTAGCTATGTATTTAGGTAAGTAATAGGCCTACCCTTTATTAAATAAAAGTAAGTATTATGTTATACTTTCATATTTTATCGCTCACTAAGAAGTAAAGAAAAAAATGGATAAATTGGGCCTAATTGGACTATCTTTAAATAAAAGATATTAATGGTTTCCTAATTAGGCCATTGTTTCCTCTATTATTGGTGAGCGATTTTGATGATCTTCCATACCTTTTATTAGTTCTTTAGGAATTTTTGTACATCATTAGAACCAAAAAATTAAGAGCAAGAGGAGGCAAGGAGTAAGCGAAAGGTTTACTTTATTAAATGAAGCAACGAGTAAATCAAACTCGAAATAGAATTAGAAATGATAGAATTACCAAAAGAACTAGAAATAACGAAGGAGAAGTACAAGCCCTAGTACCAAACTTAGAGAGAGGATGTTCTCCTAGGCCGACAGACAAATTCCTGGCCCTCGTTAGTGTCAATCCAAGTGACATGCTTGGACCCTTCTATATTAACATCGGTGATGAACCTGGATGAATCAAACTGTGGATGCGACATAGCTCGTGACAACATCGGGACTTGAAGGTTTGCTCTTGGAGACACTAAGTCACCCTAGGGGGTGAATAGGGTGATGAGGAAATTTGACCAACGACTGGAAGATTAAAATCGAAGCCGACTTTAAAACAATCCGAGTCCGGATTGGACTCGGAAAAGTGTTAACTCGGAAAGTATGTGGACACCCTCTTGGGGAAAAAAGCACAGTCAGTCCTAATCCAAGCACCAAGTCAAATCCACTATTTTGAATCCACAAAGTACAGTAGAAAGACTCAACCGAATTTCTCTCTTAGACAATTCCTTATAAGATTTTCCTAGACTCGAAGTTCCCTTATCAGATTTAGTACTTCCTAGCTGAGGTAACCTTTATAGTTAAGGATAAGCTGAGCTGAGTTAACCCTTACATCTCTGTCAAGGGACCTTACTCAGAAAGTAAGAATAAGTGTTTATGATCGATTATAAGACCTTACAACTCGGAAAGATGTTAAGTCCAGAGTTAGAGTTGTAAGTAGAAGATTGAATGAGAATTACAAAGAGAGTGATAATTTCAGCAATAGGTTCAGCAATCTTCTTGTCTTGTGAAGTGACTTTTATTTATAGATGACCAGGCAGATTAGCCGTTGTGTCTATCTTTTGATTGGAAGTCCTTTGTGACCGTTGCAATGGTTTTTCCGAGTGGCCGAGAAAATATCCGTTGAGGTGTGAACGTTAGACAATGGCTCTTGATTCCTTTGGATGTCCCAATTTAGTGGTAGTGTCTAGAAAATAGGGTGGAAACCACCGTTGAGCTAGGCGTTGCAGATTTCCAGCTTTGGAAACCGATAACCCCGACATAGTGTCCGGGCCTTGGTCACAAGTAGAAAAATCCTTGCTGCTTGGTTATTTGACATTTTGAAGCCGGTTACTTTTGTAATTCAAAAATAGGATAACCTCGTTTAGATAACCTACAAAAGGAAATCAATTTTGGTTCTCAAAGTATAAAATACTTTGGTCCAAGATTAGACACGGATAATAATTTTGATTAAGATAATTAAGTGCCTAATTATATGAGTCTCGAACAAGTGGAATTTTCTGAGTCTAATATCCATTATACTCAAATTCCATCCGAGTCGGTCTAGAAGTAAAACAAGTCGGTTAGGGAATATCGTAGTAATGAGACTTGATCTAGACAAGCATAGTTCAAATGAAACATGCTCACTTAGAAGGTTGAATTAACACTGTAATACAATCAAACTTAGAATACAAAGTCGGACAAGAGTTTATGCACATTAGAGCAAACATTTGAACATGCGATAAGTTCGAGTGTTGTCCGAGTGACTCAGAACCGTGTGTGAAATGATAGACAACATCATGCTTTCCGAGTCGAGTCGAGTCAAGTGAAAACATATGCAATAGTATCCGTAACACTCGAAAAGATTCTAAATCACTCGGAAAAGTTTCTAAACCACTCAAAATGACTTGTAATCAAAGCCGACAAGAGATGAAGTTTGTACCTGATTCCTTGATGGTACTTAGAATGATATACCTACAAAGTCCGAGTCTTCAAGACTGAGTTCCCTTCTAGATTACCCTCTTGGCCGAACAAAAGACCCAAAATATTATTTTTCACGAGATTGGCCCGGTTTGATGTGGACTATCCCTCTTTAAGGAGGTAAGGTTCCTCTTTTTCCAGAATATAGCAATCATTAAAGATCTTTATACTAGGTACTAAGATACCCTTCTCCTTAATGTAATAGGGCTCAGGAAAACCATAAATAGGGAAGTCGTCTCCTTCGGAAATTGCCCGTTTAGAGTATAGGGAAAGGCCTTTATAGAATGGGTTGTGTATGGTGTAGTCTTCCTTGTTTGAATTTACCACTTGGCTTGAATTATCTCCTCAACAGTAGGTTGGTAGCCTAGTCCAAAATTGTAGTTATTAGTGCGTTTACGGGGTGGAAAAATAGGGTGGTATGCCCTTTAGCTTGCGACGAAACCTGGAAAATACCCGTTTTCCTAAGCATCGAAGGGACACTAGGGTTACCATAAGGGTTAAAGGTAAACGGTGCTTCATCCCTTTATTAGGCGGCAAACAGTTTCAAATCTGTAAAGTTCTTCATCGGTAGCATCGTATTCGATATCCACTACGTACTCCTTAAAGGTGATAGTAACCGAAAGATTATCCTCGTTGACGGTTATGACTTGACCTTTATTTTGACCTTCGATGCGAGTGTAGAGGGCACAGCTAGATGATCATGCAACCAAGGGTGTCCTAGAAGTAAATTAAAAGTAGCTGGGATATTTAGGACTTGGAATTTGATGTTCTTCTCTACTTGGGCCTATATTGATTGGCAAGGTCATTGTTCCCAAGACTGTTCTTTTAGAATTATCATAAGCTTGAAGATGAATAGTCTGTTTAGAGAGTTGTTGCTCCCTAATTCCTAACCTTCTAACAGTTTTCCATGGACATACATTTACTATTATCCATTATCTACGAAGGTTAGGAGAACAAACTTATTGATGCAAGTTACAATTAGATAAAAGGGCATTGTTGTGTGCAATACCTTCTTCCGGGATATCTGTCGATGAAAAGTGATGGTTCCATCCCCACTTGTCAACCAATCCTACTACTTCGAGCATAGTTTCGGGAGAAACTTCGATCTTGCTAAGTGCATCAATTAAAGCCTCGTCTATGTTTCGGGAAGTAGCTATTAATTGCTAGATTGAGATGTCGACTTTTAATTTCTTGAGTTGCTTAAGGATTGGGTCTACTTCCTTTGTAGCTTCGGGCTCTTTTTCGGGCTTCTTGAGTTTGTTGTGGACCCAAGGGTGCATTTGTTATCCAAATCTAGTAAGAAACTGGATTGCGGAACTCTTAGTATCTCCCCAAAAGTGTTCTTCTTCTAAGGGTGTTGTGCCCTAGAAGTCATCACTATTGTTTTCGTAATTGTTTCTTGTTTTGTAGACATCTTCTTCATCACTTAGCCACAACCCCTAGACTTTTGCATCTAGCGGAGGTAAGCTAAGAAGTGGTTTCGGCTTGCAAACATCTTCGATAAAAATAAACGGATCCCACTATCCTAGAATGGGTTGAGTGAAAGTGGCTAAGTTGCCGTTAAAAGGGTTTTTATTATTGCTTGGTTTCTGGATAGCCTTAGGCAAGGGTAGTGAGCCATTTTGAAACATACTTTCTAGTTTGTTCTTTAATGTCTAACAACTGTTCAATATCATGTCCTGGTGCACGATGAGATTTGCAAAATTTTCCCACGTCTCAATTTTTGGATTGTTTCGTGGTTTTTGATTCTGGTCTAATAGTTGGCAATTCTATCTTCCCTTTTTCCAATTGACGATTAAGAGCCTTGGTGTAAGTAGTTTCAATAGGATTATAGTCGGTATATCTATTGAGGACATTGACATCTGCACCCCTCGTAGCATTGCCGATATTGGAGGTTTTCTTTTCTTTGGAATGATAATTAGCTCTATATTAACTTTTGTGCTCGCGGTAGACAACTCTTCTTCTATCAGCAAACCAACATCGCTAACGGTTAAAAAGTTCGTCATGGGTAGAAATTTGAGGTGCCGATTATGAATGGGCTGAAAGTTTTTCACAATAAATTGAACCTGGTCTTTTTGAGAGGGTCGATCAACCATATAGGCTGCCTTTGCTCTCCATTTGCTAAGAAAATTTGTGAAAATTTCCTTCTTGCCATGCTTGATTAATTCCAAATCTCTAAGAGTAACAGGTAGATTAGTGTTATAGGAGTATTAATGGAGGAACTCCTTGCACAAATCTATCCAATTGGCAACATTGCGTGGGTCAACCGCATTATACCACTTCATTACATCGAGTATCAAATGTACATGGGAAAATAATGTGGTAAGTGTCTTCAGGAATGCTCTTAAGAGTTATTTCTCTCAAGAAGTTGCGTACATGGTGAAGGGGATTCTCGGAACCTTTGAACTTAATATCGGGCATGGTAAGGTTAAGAGGTAGCTTACCCTTAGGAATTAAAGTGAATCCCTTATGATCGAAATAATGATTACTGAACATGGTCGACTCCTCAACATCCGTTCTATCTAATCTATATGGGAATCGGACTAAGATTTGCGTTTGGGACTACCTGGAAGAGACCGAATAGGTGGAGGTGGCGGAATCAAGGTCTGTTTCCCTTTTAAACGTTCGGATTCCTCGGCCTCTTCCTTTTTCACACGTTAAACTTCCTCATCTCTTTTACTAGCCTCGATAGCCCTTATAATATTCTTAAGATCCCTTGATATAGATGATATGTGTTCTTCTTGATCACTCAATTTGGTATCCACCCTAGCTATATTCTCATTAAGTAAGCCGAGGTTGAGATACTTGTTTTAGGTTGGGATCCATTGGAAGGGAACTTTTTTAGGTGTTGTCTTAGAACAAGGTGTAGGTTGTGATGGTATAGTATGCACCGAATCATGTCGCACCAATGTAAGACCACGGAGTAGAAAGAAAAGACGATGTTCCGGACTCCTTGGTAAGATGTTCTAATCTTTTGAAGCTCGGATTTCGACGATACTCGGTTCCCCTAGACTTCCATATTCTGCAGCCCAAAGGATGTGGTTTAGGACCATGTGAGAGAAGGCCACTTTTAGGAGGAAGGGGCTTAAGAACAAGACCCGAAGGAACTAAGGATGCTTTTATTTGGATGCACATAAAAAATGCGATGATGATATAATGAATGACTTAACTAAGACTAATGCATGATCCTTAAAGAGAAGATGCTTCCTATATGATAATGCATTTCCCTATTTGAGATGAATTTTTGTTTGCCTAATGCAAATAGACTCACCTAATATGAGACAATTTTATTTGGCTAATGCCAATGGACTCACCAAATATGAGATGATTTTATTTGGCTAAGTCAAATGGACTCACCTAATATGAGATGATTTTATTTGGCAAATGCAAATGACTCATGCAAATGGAAAGCGAAAATGTAAAGGAATGAAAAAGACTAGACAATAAGTGAAGGGAACTTCCGGTAAGACCCTTCACAAATAGCAACTACTTACGCTATTAAAAGGATAATTTTGGGACGACACGGAAAGTGTAGACAATGGACCAACCCTAATAGGAAAAGGAATTTTGACTTTTGGCTAAATGCACATAATAGGCTAACTCTAGGAAATTCATTAAAGTGTTTTATTTACACTCGCTGAAAGTGTCTAATTAGCACTCCTCACCTATTCTTAAAGGCTCATAAACGGAATGAAAACTCGAGACACTTGCTCAACGCATTTCGAGTTACATTACATGAATCGAGTATAACCATCTCGTATTTATAGAGTTTTGATTCCA
Source organism: Talinum fruticosum (assembly GCA_021018815.1). Lineage (NCBI taxonomy): Eukaryota > Viridiplantae > Streptophyta > Magnoliopsida > Caryophyllales > Talinaceae > Talinum > Talinum fruticosum. The sequence continues at coordinate 3,186,601 of JAITYX010000010.1, read as the reverse complement.
AGGCATTCTCTCGTGTTTTAGAAACTTTTCTGAATGAAATGGTATCCTCTCTAAGTACTACAGACTTGCACTTCATGTGTTTATTGCACTTCTTCAAGTGACTCGAAAACCGATTCTTTGTTCGTAGTCCAGACATCACTCAAATTTATTGCAGATTGAGTGGACTAGTGTTTCACCTTCTCTCACTCGAAACCGGCTTCGATTATAAGCTCTATTTCATTAGAGTCAGTACATCTAGTCTGTTTCATACTTAGTCTATATCAAGTTATCTCACTCTAATATTCTTTACTTATTTCGATCTATCGCTTAGACCGAGTCGGATGGAATTTTGAGTTATATAGTTATTAGACTTAGAAAATTTCACTTCTCTTCGACTCGGATAATTAGTTGATTAATTATCATAATTATTTTATTATCCGTGTCTAATCTTGGACCAAAGTATTTTATACTTTGAGAACCAAAATTGATTTACTTTTGTAGGTTATGCAATCGAGGATACACTTTTCAAACTACAAAAGTAACCGGCTTCGAACGTCAAATCACCAACGGACATGGCTTTTCACCTTCTCTACTCCGAGTCCCGGAAGATTGTGTCGTAGTGCATCTGTTTCCATATCCGGAAAACTAGAACGCTAAGCTTAACGGTGGTTTCCACCTTATCTTTCAAGACATCGCTAATGGTTTTGGGACTTCCAAGAGAGTTAAACCGTTGTCCAACGTTCACATTACAACGGATACTTTCGAGTGACTCGTAAAGCTTCTATCAACGGTCACGAGAGGACTCTCGGTCAGCGAGATGAAGATAACGGCTACTCTGCCTAGTCATCTATAAATAGAAGCCACTTCACAAGACTTGAAGATTGCCGAACATATTGTTAATACACATACTTGCTCAAAGTCTTTGTATACATTCTCAATCTTCTACTTACAACTCCTACTCTGTAATTTATTACCTTCGAGTTGTAAGGTCTTGTACTTAATTACAAACTCTTTCTTACTTTCTTTGTAAGGTCCCTTGACTAAGTCTGTAAGGGTTAACTCAGCTTAGTTGTCCCTAGCTGTAAGGGTTATCTCTGCTAGGAAGTACTAAATCGAGATAAGGGAATTTCGAGTCTAGGAAAACTTGTATAGAGTTGTCTAAGGGAGCAACTCGGGTTCGGTCGGTTCACGGTATTTTGTGGACTCAAAATAGTGGATTTGACTTCGTGTCCGGATTGACACGGTCCTTGGTTTTCTGCCCCAGGAGGGTTTCCACCTAATTTCTAAGTGTTATCTTTCCGAGTTCATTCTAGACTCGGACAGTCATATTACTCCTGCTTGACTTGCTTGTTTATTCGTGATAGCATTTACGAGTCCAAGCTTTTCGACCTGCTTGTTTAACTCGGAACTCTGTCTCTGTCTCTTCGTTAACAAAAGAGCTAACGTTTCAACAAAAACTTCTATCACACTATTCACCCCCTCTAGGGTGACTTAGACTCTCCACGAGCAATCTTTCAATTGGTATCGAGCCTAGCCTTTCGAAAGGATCTAACAATCCAAAGGTCTAAAGATCAAATGGCTCGGAACACCGGAGAGTTCGACGAAGGAAGATCTTCCAACGAGGCCACCGAAATTCAAAGGATCAAACTTTGGGCACTAGAAGGAACTTATGGAATGTTTCCTTATAGATCATGATGAAGAGGTATAGGAAATCATACAACAAGGAAACTACATTCCAATGAAGACGAGATGAATTTAGAATCATTCCCAAGACAAAAGCCGAATTCACTCCAGGAGAAGCGAGAGAAGTTCGGGAAGAACTTCCGGGCAATGAACATTCTGATGTGTGCCATTAGCTCGGAAGAATACAACCGAGTGTCCGCTTGTGATTCGAGCAAAAGAAGTGTGGGACACCCTTGTCAACACTTACGAAGGCACAAGCCAGGTCGGATAAGCAAAGATAAGTCAATATCTTCACAAATATGAGCTTTTGAAGATGGAGCCAAAAGAGAACATCACTCGGATGTTCATTCGATTTACTCGAGATTACCAACAATCTCAAATCACTGGGTAAGAAGATCAATGTGCAGAAAGATACTCATAAGTCTACCCAAGAAAAGATGGGGTCCCAAAGTGACTGCCATAGAGGAGGCTCGGAACCTCTCACTCCTAAAGCTAGACGAGCTCATCGGAAAGCTTCTAACACACGAAATCCATCTAGAAGAAGAGGATGCTGAGGGCGGCTCCAAAAAGAACACAAGCATCGAAAGCCTCGGAATCTAAAGAAGCAAATCTGAGCTCCTCCGACTTAGAAGATGATCCCATGGCACTTATTGCAAGAGGTTTCAAGAAAATGTTGAAGCACAAAAGATGGGATAAGAAGTCTAAGGAAGACTAGTGGAAACGTGACAAGAAGGACTGGAAAGGTAAGTATTCTTGCCCTTCTAAGCTATCTTTGACTAAGAATTCTGGTTGTTTCGAATGTGGCAGCAAAGACCATATAGTCAAGGACTGTCCGAAGTGGAAAAGGGACAGAAAGAAGAAGAAGGCCATGATTGCAACATGGAGCGATGAGGACTCATCGGAAGATGACGAGGACTCGGACGACTCGAAGTGTCTAATGGCAATGTCCGACTCGGAAGCTGAAAGAGAGTCGGACTCGGACTCGAACAATGAGGAAACCGATCCTCAAGAGGTAATTGATTATTTCCTCAAATTCTCCAAAGTCGATTTAGCTAAGTACATTTTTACTTTGGAAGAAAAGTCCAATTCGATTCTTCTCAATTCAAAGAACAACTTAAGTTAATTACTTCGAGAGCACTTCTTTGAAAAATGAATTAGAAAAACTGAAACTCTCATTCGAGAGAACTCAAGACTAGTGCTCAATCTAATGAGGCCGAGTCCGAGTTACTCAGAAAGAAAATGAGGAGATAAAGCGGAAGCTCACTGAGTCTCAAGATATGATTTTAAAGTTTACTCAAGGTTAGAAAAACCTTGACATGCTCTTAGGATCACAATGTGTCTCCTTTCGAAAAGAAGGTCTTGGTTTCAACAAAGAAGAGGAATCTAATTCCTACTCGGATTTATTCAAAAGGATTTCGAACTATGAAGTTCGGGAAAGGCGAGCACGGTCCCATTCACGAAATGAAGGGAGGACTAAGCCCGGAAGCTGTTACAAAAAGAAACCATTCTCTCCTCGTTTCAAAAGGAAAAGTTTTCAAAAAGAAAGAGATACGGACTCGGACTCGAGACAAAACCCAAAGTCATTCAAATCGGGTTCGAAACACCTTCTTCCTCGAAAAGGACCACGATGAAGGAATGTTACTTGGGTTCGTTAGAAGAAGTGAGAAGGGTTAGATTCTCTCTGTTTTGCAGGTCACTCGAAAAGACCAAAAGGACACCGGTACCTTGACAGTGGATGTTCCTGCCATATGTCGGAGATGGAGGACTCTTTTCCGAGTTGGAAACACATAAAGGAGGAAAGGTCACATTTGGAGATGATAGCAAAGGCAAGATAGTGGGGATTGGCAAGATTGGAAAAGGAAGCAATTTGGTCGATCCAGTCTACCTTGTCAAAGGTTTAAAGTACAATCCGCTCGAGCATGTCCCAATTGTGCGATAAAGGTCAAGAGGTAAGATTCACTCGGACCAACTACTACATTTCGATGTCAATACCAAAGAGACCAAACTGTCGGGTAAAAGATCGGGTAACACCTATATCATTCCTCTTTCGACCCAAGTCGGAACTTATCTTGTTTAAAAGCATCTCTCCATGATGATTCATAGACTTGGCATCGTAGATTAGGGCATATTAGCATGCATACTATCAAAAAGCCGGCATCTCATGGTCCGGTTAGGGGTTGACCTAAGCTGTGTTTTTGAGAAAGATAAAGTATGTGACGCATGCACCAGAGGGAAACAAGTCGGATCTTCATTCAAATCTCTCGAAGACAGTTTCCACATCCAAAGTGCTTGAGCTACTACATATGGATTTATGTGGCGAAATCCTTGTTAAGAGTCTCGGAGGTAAATCTTACATATTCGTTATTATTGATGATTATTCTCGATTTACCTGGGTGTGTTTTCTTAAGCATAAGAATGAAGCTTTCAAGGCGTTCAGCAAGCTCTACGAAAAATCCAAGTTGAGTCTCGGACTCGGATTCAAAGGATTCGAACCGACCATGGAAGGGAGTTCAACTACTCGGAATTCTCGAGTTCCGTGATCGGAATGGAATCTCTCGGAACTTCTCAAGCACCAAGAACTCCTCAACGAACGGAGTTGTAGAGAGAAAGAACAGAACTCTTGAGGAAGTAGCTAGGACTATGATGATCGAACATGATCTTCCCTACTACTTACGGGCGAAGGCAATCAACACCGCGAACTATACACTAAATAGATGCCTCATCGGACCAATATTGAAGAAAACACCCTACGAGCTCTACAAAGGGAAGAAGCCAAACATCTCATACTTTAAGCCCTTTGGTTGCAAGTGTTTTATTCACAATAATGGTAAGGATCACTCGACCAAGTTTGATGCTAAGTTAGATGAAGGTATTTTTCTGGGTTACTCTTCACATAGTAAAGCTTATCGTGTCTTTAACAAAAGAACTAACAAAGTGGAAGAAAGCATCCACGTAGTGTTTGATGAGCTTGAACAGGAGAAGCCAAGTGAGTCGTCATACTCGGATCGAAGCTCGGTAGAGATGATGACGAAGCCGAGCTTACAAAGACTCGGACTCAACCTGCTCGGAATGAAGTCACTCGAACGAGGAAACTCGGAATGAGACAACTCAAGTGCTCGCTCGGAATGAACAAGTTAATGAAGAGGGTCACTCGAACGGGCTTCGAAGATCAAGCGGCTCAGCCTACAAATCTCGTGAATCGGAGAAGCTGGTAAAGCATTCAAATTTACTTCCGAGTCATCCCCAAGAAAACATAATTTCGGATATCAACGAGTGGGGTAAGAACTCGTTCCTCTTTGCATAATCCATGTGCATTCACTACATTCATTTCATTAAACGAACCCAAAAATGCACTAGAGGCCCTTAATGAACCTGAATGGGTAGAGGCCATGCAAGAAGAGATGAATCAATTCGAAAGAAACCAAGTCCGGACTCTAACCAAACGACCATCTAACCACCCGAGTCATACGAACCAAATGGGTTTTCAATAACAAACCTGGATGAAGGTGGGGTGGTAGTCGGGAATAAGGCTAGACTTGTGGCTCAAGGATACAATCAAGAAGAAGGGATTGATTGTGGGGAAACCTTTGCACTGTTGCCCGAATTGAAGCCATTAGAATTCTGTTGGCATTTGCATCCAAGCATGCATCAAATGGATGTTAAGTGTGCATTTCTCAATGGTTTTATTAAAGAAGAAGTCTATGTCGAACAGACCTCCTGGTTTTGAAAACTCGGAATTTCCAAATCATGTTTTCAAACTTCGAAGGCTCTCTATGGTCTTAAACAAGCACCTCGAGCTTGGTATGAAAGACCGAGTAGCTTCTTGGTTCAAAATGATTTTAAAAGAGGTCAGATCGACAAGACTCTCTTCATAAAAACTAAGGGGAAAGATTTCCTTATTGTTCAAATCTATGTTGATGATATTATCTTCGGTGCTACTAATGAATTTACGTGTCGAGAATTTTTCGGGTTGATGAGTCAAGAGTTCCAAATGAGTATGATGGGAGAACTTAACTTCTTCCTTGGGTTACAAATCAAACAAGATAAAGATGGAATCTATGTCCATCAATCAAAGTACACCAAGGAACTACTGAAGAAATACAAACTCCAAGATGCAAAACATGCATCTACTCCCATGAGCAAGCAGTATAAAGCTTGACTCGGATGAGAAAGACGCAGACTACACAGGATACAAAGTTGATCGAAAGAGCACATCCGGAGCTTGCCAATTTCGGGTCAATCCCTAATATCTTGGCACTCAAAGAAGCGGAACTCGGTGGCTCTATCAACTGCTGAAGCTAAATATATTGCAGTCTGGAGCTTGTTGCGCTCGGATTCTATGGATTAATCAACACTTGAAGGATCTTCGACTATTCCACAAATCAATTCCAATCAAGTGTGACAACCAAAGCGCAATTAGCATCACCAAGAATCCTGTCCAAGCACTCGAAAACAAAGCATATCGAGGTCGGATATCACTTCTTACGTGATCATTCAGAAAAAGGTGATATTAAACTTGAGTTCATTCCTACTAATATTCAATTAGCTGATATTTTTACTAAGCCTCTCGGTGAATATCGGTTTTGCTTTATTCGGAATGAGCTTGGTATGTTAAATGCTTAATTATGTGCTATTCTTATTCATTGCATAATTCTGTGTTATGTGTTTTCCCTTTAATAACCATTAGCTCGGTTGATTCGGTGATACTAGGTTAATAGTTATTTTGTGTTTCGAGTCACTCGAAACCAATCCGAGTCAAACTCGGACGTAGAGAAACTTGGACTTCAAATTTTCGAAACTGTCTCTAGAACAGTGGGGAGTTTCGGATCATATTTTCAAAATCTTTCTCTCTCTCTCTCGAGCGCTGTGATCGAGATATTAGCCATGGATTTCTAACCGCTGAAATCTTAATCGTTAAAGAGAACCGTCACACCGGTCTTCGATGACCGATGGACAAGCCGAGTCGGAACGGAGTTATACTTAACGGATAGTTGATGGGCTTCTATTTTTTGTAAATAGCGCCTATTCATCTTCGTCTCGGTATTCTACATTCCATTTCTCTCGTAGGCGCCATGCATTGTGTCACAATGCCAAAGTCTGCCAGATTCTTCTTCTTTCGAGAAATTTCTTTCTTTCTTTTGTCCGGACATCTAAGTTGCACTATTTGTTCTTTTCTTCCCTTCTTTTTATTGTTTTTCTTTGAAAGGGAAGGGGAGAAATAGAGTCGAAAAACTTCTTGTCTAGTTCGGGGGAGCTTTCCCTCTCAATCTATGTAATTTTGTTAAGTTCAATGAAGTAATGCTTTCTCTTCTATAACTTCGTGTTCACAATCTTTCTAAATTAACATTATTTCATTAATTAGCATATTTTTGCTTTATGCTCGACTGTTTTCATAATGCTCCGATACACTAAGTATACTTTACTTAATTTCTTTTATGACCAACTATTCGGAGTCGGATCCTTTTCACTAACAAAGTTTCTGTCTAAGCATGGAATGCCTTTCATCAAAAAGGGGAGATTGAAGACTCGAGACCATCGCTCAACGCATTTACGAGTTACATTACATGAATCGGGTATAACCATCTCGTATTTATAGAGTTTTGATTCCAAGGCATTCTCTGTGTTTTAGAAACTTTTCTGAATGAAATGCTATCCTCTCTAAGTACTACAGACTTGCACTTTATGTGTTTATTGCGCTTCTTTAAGTGACTCGGAAAGCCGATTCTTTGTTTTGAGTCCAACGATCACTCAGATTTTTCGTAGATTGAGTGGACTAGTGTTTCACCTTCTCTCACTTAGAAACCGGCTTCGATTATAAGCTCTATTTCATTAGAGTCAATACCTCTAGTCTGTTTCATACTTAGTCTATATCAAGTTATCTCACTCGATATTCTTTACTTATCTTGATCTATCGCTTAGACTAAGTCGGATGCAATTTTGAGTTATATAGTTATTAGACTCGGAAAATTCCACTTCTCTTCGACTCGGATAATTAGTTGATTAATTATCATAATTATTTTATTATCCGTGTCTAATCTTGGACCAAAGTATTTTATACTTTGAGAACCAAAATTGATTTACTTTTGTAGGTTATTCAATCGAGGATACACTTTTCAAACTACAAAAGTAACCGGCTTCGTAACGTCAAATCACCAGCGAGACATGGCTTTTCACCTTCTCTACTCCGAGTCCCGGAAGATTGTTTCAGTGGCTGTCTGTTTCCAAATCTGGAAAACTGAACGCTAAGCTTAACGGTGGTTTCCACCTTATCTTTCGAGACACCGCCAATGGTTTTGGGACTTCCAAACCGTTGTCCAACGTTCACATTACAACGGATACTTTCGAGTGACTCATAAAGCTTCTATCAACGGTCACGAGAGGACTCTCGGTCAGCGAGATGAAGATAACGGCTACTCTGCCTGGTCATCTATAAATAGAAGCCACTTCACAAGACTTGAAGATTGCCAAACATATTGTTAATACACATACTTGCTCAAAGTCTTTGTATACGTTCTCAATCTTATACTTACAACTCCTACTCGTAATTTATTACCTTCGAGTTGTAAGGTCTTGTACTTAGTTACAAACTCTTTCTTACTTTATTTGTAAGGTCCCTTGACTAAACCGTAAGGGTTAACTCAGCTTAATTGTCCCTAGCTGTAAGGGTTGTATCTGCTAGGAAGTACTAGATCGGATAAGTGAATTTACGGGTTTAGGAAAACTTGTATAGAGTTGTCTAAGGGAGCAACTCGGGTTCGATCAATTCACGGTATTTTGTGGACTCAAAATAGTGGATTTGACTTCGTGTCCGGATTGACACGGTCCGTGGTTTTCTGCCCCAGGAGGGTTTCCACCTAATTTCTAAGTGTTATCTTTCCGAGTTCATTCTAGACTCGAGACAGTCATATTACTCCTACTTGACTTGCTTGTTTATTCGTGATAGCATTTCGAGTCCAAGCTTTTCGACCTCGCTGTTTAACTCGGAACTCGTCTCTGTCTCTTCGTTAACAAAAGAGCTAACGTTTCAACAAAAACTTCTATCACCCTATTCACCCCCTCTAGGGTGACTCGAGACTCTCCCGAGCAATCCTTAACGGAAGATTAAATCTAAAACACACACATTTGTTCAAGCATGCACATGAAGTCTAGGTGGGTGATACCTAAAAGTCCGAAAGTTCTATGGCCCAAGAGTTTCAAAAGGTTTCATACATGGTGACACGTAGTCCGAGAATTTGGTCCCCATGGGTTGCACGAATAAGGATACCAACCAGAATTCTTAGTGCCTCTTGGTGAACCAAAAGGTTTCGCCTAAGAGTGCGTGCTATAAGGGAAAAGGTACCGTTTTCTCGGGCAATCAAGCCTAGTTGGGCTCGCTTAAAGGAACCAGTGGGAGCCTCTCTCCAGAAAGGGTAAACAGGGGGTACAATAAAGTTTTACTAGGGTCCAAAACAACATTTAAGCTAGTTCAAAGGTTGCTAAATGTGGGATGCCTAATGCAAGCACATCGTCAAAACGTACTACTCAAATTTTCAAGTTTTGCCCTCGTAATAAATTATTTATCCCCAGTGGAGTCGCCACTATAGGAACCATAGCCTTGGGCCCCCGTACATCAAGGCACCCCAGGCCGAGCTTCCTACGAATTGGTTTTGACGTTAGGGTTTTCGTAGATGTATTTTAAAAACTAGGGATGAACCATTTATTAAGATTTTCCGAGTTTTATTAAATCCGATTAGTCAAAGTTTGAATGAATGTTTTATTAATTGTTTTATTTTAGAAATTATTTTTAGATTTCCTAGGATATTGTTTTAATAATTAGAGGACAAATAAAGTTAAGATTTTGATTATGTCATGAGCCTTTCGGGACGATTAATGTGAAAATACCAATCGGACTGAAGCTTCTTTAATTGAACCCACGGTGCAGCCAGTGGCCCACACCTAAGGATGGTAGGCGCCGCCGGAGGCCTTGACTCGATGGAATCAACCTTGATCTCTAACCGGTTAGCGGATTCAGAACCTTAATTTATTTTATCTTGTAAATCGAAGATTACAATAAGAATAAATCATAAAATAAAGGAGTCGTCGATCGGTTTTTTTTACGGAAGAAAAACAAAAACAAAATAAACGATTTGCTCCTCCGATCTTAGTATGCGTAAACAAAGACCGAAACAGCTGAAATGACTCCATTGATCTTTAAACCGAGAATCGGATTCGGGTGTGAGGGTACGAAACGTAGGGAAAACCCTTCTGTTTTGCATGTCCCTAGACAGACCATTAATAATTCGAATGGTAGATTAAAACGATGTAAAACAAACAAGCAAGCGGCATATTATGACGATAAAAAAAGCTACCAAACATAATAAAGAAAGCAATAAAGAAAAGTGGTAAAGAAAGTGATGAAAGAAAGAAAAAACAAAAAATAAAAGAATTAATTGGTAGGGGAGAAATTTAAAGCGATTACATTTGTTGAAAAACAATACGGATAGTGATAAAAACAGAAATAAATAAAATCGTTCAAAGGCTAAATAATTGCACTCCGCTTCTCCCACCTTGTTTATTTGGATCTCCACACTGCATCTCTCGATGCGACGACTACAATAAAAAAAAAAGGGGCTTGTTTTGTGAATTGTGTATAGGGTATAGTAGTGATAAGTTGAATGAGTGCCCGAGAGATCGGAATAACTAAATATTCTTTAGCACTTTCCACAGATTCAATGCTAGCAAGTAAAAAGGTGAATGTCTTATAAAAATTTCAGCAGAGTAAAATTTAGATGAGAGGATTCCAGTTAGCTTTCACGTAGTGTGATGCTAAGGCTAGAAGCCATATAGGAACGAGAGCCAAGGCTCTCTATCTATAGGAGACAACCTAGGTCACAAATGACCTAGGGTTTGCCTCCATCTAGCCATCCAAGCAGTAGGAACTAAAGGGGCCAAATCCTCGGAGATAAAACCGGATCCGAAAGAGATGAAACCGGATAAAACCGGGAGGCGAGCACCGGCCAATAGGACGCCCTACGGTTTCGTGCTTTAGTTGTGTCTCCAAAGGACTCTCCAAGCCAAAACGCAGCGTTCCACTTGAGACTTCTAGAAGGCAGATGCCGACCATGACGTTGTTTTGAGGGGGAAGCTTCTAGTCTCATATGGACTGTCTTGTGAAACTTAAACGCAACACTTTGATGCTCATGATCATGAAATGCCACACTTTAACACCGTCTTCGTGTCTTCGGTTCCTTATATGATTTGAACAAAAATAGAATGCAAGGCAAAAGGTTGTTTATTTGGTGCTCGGGGTTTTTGTGGTTGTAGGAACAACGGCCGACCGGGCCCTGCCGAGCTTCCCCACTTATGTCGGGTCTTTTTTTAAGGATTGATTTTAAATATAGTTTTAGAAAGTCAATTTTGGAATGTGAGGATGAACCTTTTCTTAAGATTTTTGAATTTTATTAAATCTAAGTTGAACTGAATTAAATTAGATTTGTTTGGTGGTTTTATTAATCGTTTTCTTTTACCAATTATTTTAGAAGTCCCGGTATTTATTTTCTAATTAAGGACTAAATGATATTACGGTTATGATTTTTCCGTGGGGCTTTAGCGCCGATTGGTGTGAACACACCGGTCCGCACCGAAGCGACCATGACTCGCCCCCATAGTGTTGGCCGTAGCCTCGCTGCACGGGAAGGCGGGCACCGTTCGGAGGCCGTGGCTATTGAAACCAGCCTCGGTCTATGCCTAGTAGGCAGATCCATAACCTAAGGTCATTTTTCCTACAACTAAAAAACACCGAGATGCAATTTTGCACGTAACAAAACATAAAACAAGGGAGTCGCCGATCAATTTTTTAAGAAGGAAACACCTAACAAAAGCATAAAAAGAAACACCGACTTACTCCCTTGATCTTAGTATGGGAAAAACTAAGACCGAGAATCGGATTTAGGGTCAAGGGTACGAAACGTAGGGATAAAATCCATCCATTCCGCTAGTCCGAAGACGGTCATTACTAGTTCGAGTAGTGTATTAATAAAGATGTAAGAAAACAAGCATAGAACATGCGAAACAAAATTAAAGCAACCAAAACATAACAAGGATAATGATAAAGAAAAGCAATAAAGAAAGCGATAAAAGAAATAAAAGTGAGAAATAAAAGATTACATCGGTCGGGAGGAAATTAAAGCGATTACATCTCTTAAACCACAATACGAAAGTAAATAAAACAGAAATAAATATAACCGTTTGATGTCCGAAATATGGCTCTCAAGTTGTCACACCTTGCTGATCTAGTTCTCCACACCAAATCTCTCGATGCAATAGTGACAATCCAAAGAAAAGGGCTAGTTTTGTGATTTGGGTCTAGGGTATGGCGGTGATCGGTTGAATGAGTGCTTGCGATCGGAATAATCGAATATTTTTTACGTCTTTGCCCGGATTCAATGGTAAAAAGTTATTTATAGAAAATTCGATAGAGTAATAGTGAGATGAGAGCATTCAAGTTGGCTTTCAGCAGCGTGATGCTAAGGCAGGAAGCCGTATCGGAATGAGAGCCAAGGATCTCTATTTATAGGAGAGGACCTAAGTCACAAATGACATAGGGTTTGTCTCCGATCGGTCGTCCAAAGAATTGAAATAAAACTAGGCCATTCCTCAACGGATAGAACCTCCTAGGGTTTCGTGCCCTAGTTGTGTCTCCAACGACTCTCCAAGCTCCAAACGCAGTGTTCTATCATGCTTCAAGAAGGCGGGTGCTAGCCACAATGTCGTTTAGAGGGAAAGCTTCTAGCCTCGTGTGGACTATCTTGTGAAGCTTAAAATGCATCACTTTGATATTCCCGATCATGAAATGCAATGCTTCAACGTCATCTTCAGCTCCTTGTCTAACTAGGACAAAAGTAGAATGCGATATTCCGTACATGGACTTTCCTTGTACACATCATAGGACCTGCTCAATCTCAAAAGGCTTGGCCTGGCTCTTGGATGGTTTGAATGAAAAGAGGATTTGTGGACCGACCCAAGGAAAAAAGGCTATTTAAGTGGTGTTGGGGGTTCTTTGTGGTTTTCTGACTTATGTTGCACCTATTGATCACAGATCCGAAATCGAAATCCACAAACAGGACTCGAGATTATCATCATCGGGTCTACAAAATAAAACGCAGAAATAATGAGATAAAGGATGACAATTTTTAGGTGTCTACGAGTTAGCCCCCACTTTGATTAAGTCTAAAAAGATGAAGGGTCAAAGTAGACACTAAAGGATACTTAGCTCAATTTCTATAAGACATTAGATGATGCTTGGAATTGGTTGTAGTCAAACTTCAACTCCAAAGTGAGACCTAAGCTTAGTCGCGATGTATGCATTTTGAAGTTCGGTAAAAGCATTCTAAGCTTGGCTTGATCGAGCTCGAACCTTTGTATGTTTTGATACTGAAGCTTCAATCGCCCTTTGATCCGAAGCTTAGTTGATTGGTGGGCTGTGAAGCTCCCACTTGCATGCATAAGGGATGAAAATCACATGCTCTAAGAGGACAAAGCTGCTCGGATTAGGGAATTGGGCAAGGGTGCAAAAGCTATCGCCAATTGGACACCATGTCGGCTCGTGGCCGACACTAGCTAGCCTTTGGCGGGCGTGGCCCCGGCATGCGTGATCTGGATTCCTTCGGTTCCCTATTAATTGTTTGACCCTTGTTTTATATGCTTGGATGTCTTAACCGGTTTGCCTATAAACGGGGTGGATGGTGTGTTTCATTTTGCACACCAACTCTTCATCTTAATCTTCTTATCTTCTTGTATTTCCTTGCTTTTCTCCTTGTTCAAAGCTAGTTGGTTCTCAAAAGTTAATTTTCTCTAAAATGCCTACAAAAAAGCTTACCCTATAGGAAGAACTAGGGCTGAGAGTGTAACTTAAGACTCTTTCATCGAGCGCGAATGGCGACCGCAAAACGAATGGGATCTAAGTGATCTTCTAGTTCAAGCTGAAAGCCCTGTTTCTTCACTTGCCATCTCCTCTTCGGTAAGCTAATTGGCTTAAACCTCTTCCTTTGCTTATTTAGAGTAAATTTTTAATCAAAATCTTATTCGATTTTGTTTTGCAGAAAGGCTCACTTCGGACTAGTGGAGCCATCCTAAATTTTATAGAGACATGCGGGAGGATGTACTTTCCTCTCGAGAATGTCATGTATAATGCTAGGTTCGGGCCTCTCTGCATTGCTCTATGCCATCTCATTGATAGAGAGAGAGAGAGATCCCATTAGAGCGATCGGTGAGCGATTTTTGGACACCACCAACACATTCCATCTTCCCTTCGGTGAGATGACAATAACTCCGTTTGACTTTACTTGCTTTATCCGGTCTAGGGATTTCGGGGGAACCTTTAGCTTATTACTAGAATTTGTACAAAAACCATGACTACCTATGTGTTAAGCTTGTCGTACAGCAACAAATTAAACCACTACTTAGGCTTATAATAAACAATATAGTAAGGGCAAGTAGGGATCGAATCCACGAGGAAAGATACTGTAAAAAAATCAAACTTCCAATCTAATTAAACTAACTATTCTAGTTATTTACCTTATAAAATTCAAACAAATCAACTTAACTACTAAATTTCTAATTTTAATTCTAAGAAAAACATCTGAGATTATGCATTATTATTCTAATAATCTAAATTTAACAAAACTATCCTAATTAATTCTGGAAAAATCAAAACAGAAAATCAAATAAAAACTTAAACAGAAAATTAAAACGTAGAATAATTCAGAATTAAATAACTAAAAATAACAGAAAATTATCTAATAATATAAATAAATATTCCAGACAGAATATAAAGCTTGTAATAACCCAGGAATGTTTTTTATAATTTTTCAGAATAATTAAAAAAGAAAACTAAAGCAGAAATTAAATAAATTCTAAAACAGAAAATTAAATAAATAATATTCTGCACTAAATTAATTACGAAAATAAATACTAAAATTATCCAGAATAATAATACTAATTTTCTAAACCTATGCAAACCCCTAAAAATATAAAAATAAAATATAAAATCGAATTTACGAAATTATCTAACTAAAAATCTGCAGTAATTAAATTCAAGAATTAAATCTGAAAAATTATCAAATTAATTCCAAAAATTCTAAAATTTAATCACAGCAAACTAGGACTCTATCTAAACCCTAAAAGAAAATAAAACACGAAAAATAACAAAAGAAATTATTTTTAAACTAATTTCTAACAAACTAACTCCAAAAATAATAAAAACTGACAGAAAATTAATTCTGAAAATTAAAATATGTAAAGACTCAAAATTAAATTAAAATAAAATTACTAAAACTAATCTAAAATACTGATCTTTAGGGGGTTTAATGAAATTGATAATAAAAGACTATAACTTTATAAGTAAAAATCAATAAACTCAAGAGAATAACTAAAAGTAAACAAATAATTATCAAAGATAACAAATTTATAAAAACACTTAGTATAATCTATATCCACCATGCAAATTATTATTTATCATTAACATACAAATTGTTCTACCCATGAGCTAAAGCTGTAGAAGACAACCACTAGCGGATCTTCCCGTTTTTCCTTAGCTATTAGTTTACTTAGGCCTAGCCCTAATATAAACCCTACTAATATTGATAACCTTAGCACTAGCACTAGAATTTAATCAAATTAGAGCATTAAGTATTAGAAAAACATCATCTAGCACCTAATAACCAATCTACTAGCAAATTGATTTAAGAAGGATCTATGATAATTTCCTAATTAAAAGAGATGGGTATGAGCCATCCATGATTAACTAGGGTGATACTTATGTCTAAAAGATCAAGCAATTACGTACTTAAACCCTTTAAACTATCACATGAATTTATATAAAACTAAATAGCGTGCACTCTAATTAATTAGACATAAATTCATAAACATTAAACACAAATTATCATAGAATCATGGATCAAATCAATAAGGCAATAAAAATCAAAACTTTGTTTCAAAATAAATAATTTAACATGGCTTCAATGAGATTATACTAAGTATAAGAAAAACTACTCACACATCATGTAATTTAAAACATGTAAACTAAATAAAACTAGCATCTTTAGTATTAATCTATCAATAAAAACTCAATCTTTTCTAATAAAAATTGCAAAACTAAATTATACTACCGATATTAGTTTCTTTGACCGGGAAGATGAAGAAGATGGTGATGGATGGTGGCTGGCTGGGCAGCGGACAGCAGCAGCCGGCAAGGAGCAGCAGCAGACGATGCGGTGCAGCAAGGAGCAGCGGAAGCGAGGTGCAGCGAAGAGAACGTGAGGTGGTGCTGGGTAGCTAGGTGGCTGGCTGCTTGTGTGGGCAGTGGACGTGAGCAAGCAGCAGGTGCGGCGGCTGGGATATATGTGGCTGCCTTCCCGGGTCTCTCTCTCCATGATGATAATAAGTAGTATATATAGGGTGAAAGAGTTAGGGTTTATTTCTCTTTCTTCTCTTCTAAGTTTCCCTTTTCTATTCCACTTAGGATTTCCTAAAATATAATATCCTAAAATAAATATTTTATTACATATTATATTTATGGACCGATTTCATATATTTTCTTGGATGCTTGTCGGTAGGTAAAAATCCACTTTTAACGACTTTTCTTCTCTTCCCCACTTTATTCTTTAATTACCTATAAATAGACAAAATAGAATAAATTAGATAAAATAAACTATATAATATAAACTCAATAACTACTAAAAATACGTATAAAATACGACTTAACACTATGTCACCTTTTCGGTCCCATACCAAGGAGATTCCAATATAATAACCACTTTAAATATACCATTCTTTTTAGGATTTTGACGATGAAGTTTTCTCGGCCTCAACACTCTCAACACCAACAAGTTAGGGTCGTGCTTGCTCTTCTTTTGAGCACGATCCTCTTCTCCAATCAGGCCACTAAGATTCATGTTCACTACTTGGTGAATCAAGTGGATCTTGATAGAATAATGGAACTCAATTGGGGAGCTCCTTCATATACTTGCATCATTAGAGGCCACTCCACTCGTTTCTAAAACAAAAGATTTTCAAAAGGAAGAGACATAGACTCGGTTTTCTAAAAAGAAGGCTTAGAATCGGACAAAACCCCAAGTCATTCAAATCTGGGTTCCTAAGTGTCTTCTTCCTCGAAAAGGACAACAGTAAAGGGAGTTATTGGGTTCGTTAAAGGAAGTGAGAAGGGTTAGCGTGTTTATGACTTGCACGTAACTCAAAAAAGAACAAAAGGTCACGGGTACTTAGACATTGAATGCTCACGCCGACTATTTTCTTAGTTAGAAGATTATAAAGGAGGCAAAGTCACTTTTAGAGATGACAGTAAGGGTAAGATAGTTGGGATAGGCAAGATTGGGAAATGAGACAACCTGGTCAGCCCACTCTATCTTATCAAGGGATTAAAGTACAATCTACCGCACATCTCTCAATTGTGTGACAAAGGTCAAGAGGTAAGGTTCACTTACACTAATTGCTATATTTCTGATGCAACCACCAAAGAGACTAAGATCTCGGGTAAGAGATGAGGTAATACCTACACTATTCCTCTTTTTGATCCAAGTTAGAATTTATCGTGTTTAAAAGCATCATTACATGATGATTCTTGGACATGGGATAGTAGACTATGTCATGTTAGCATGGATAGTATCAAAAAACTTGCATCTCCTGGTTTATTTAGGGGTTTACCTAACTGTGCATTTAAGAAAGATAAAATTTTTGGAGTATGCACAAAAGGGAAATAGGTCAGATCATCCTTCAAACCTTTCAAAATTGTTTCCACATCCAAAGTGCTTGAAATGTTACATATGGATTTATGTGGTGAAATCTCTGTAAAGAGTCTCGAAGGTAAATCATATGTACTTGTGATTGTTGATGACTACTCACGATTTACCTAGGTTTGTTTTCCAAAGAAAAAAATGAAGCTTTCAAAAAGTTCAGCAAGCTCTTCAGGAATATTCAAGTAGAGTCTCAAACTCAGATCGAAAAATTCGAACCGACCATGGAAGGGAGTTCGATTATTTAGAATTTACGGAGTTCCGCAATAAGAATGATATCTCTCACAACTTCTCAGCACCCAGAACTTCTCAACGGAATGGAGTAGTGGAGAGAAAGAATCGAACTCTTGAAGAAATAGGGCAGACAATGATGATTGAACATGATTTACCCTACTATTTCTGGGCTGAGGTAGTGAACACAAGCAACTACACACTCAACGAGATGCCTCATCGGACCCATCTTGAAGAAAACTCCATACGAGCTCTACATGTGAAATATGCCCAACATTTCGTACTTCAAACCCTTCGGATGTAAGTGTTTTGTTCACACTAATGGTAAGGATCACTTGAGCAAGTTTAATGTCGATCGGATGAAGGTATTTTTCTAGGTTACTCATCTCATTGTAAAGCATATCATATTTTGAATAAAAAAACTAACAAAGTGGAAGAAAGCATCCATGTTGTGTTTGATGAGATTGATAAGGGAAAAGCAAGCGAGTTAATGTTCTCGGATGTGAAACTAAGTCGAGATGAAGATGATATTGCTGAAGCCGAGCTCGAGACAGAGGCAAAAGAAAGCAACTCAAAATGAGGTAGCTCGGAAAATCATGACTCGGATCGAACCGGCTCGGGAGGCAGCTCGGAATGCTCGAAGGTCCGCGCAGATGAGTGAACGCAGCCGGATCAGGCTAATAAAGATCAGGCACTACAACCAACAAACCTGGTGAACCAGAGATCGGGTAGAGCATTCAAATATGCTTCGGGCCACCCACTCGAGAACATTTTGTCCGACATCAACAGTGGTGGAAGAACTCGTTCTTCTTTGCAAAATCTATGTCCATTCACTGCATTCATATCATTAACTCGGGCCCATAAATGAACCTTAATGGGTAGAGGCCATGCAAGAGGAACTTAATCAATTTGAGAGAAACCAAGTCCGGACTTTGACCAAACGACCTTCCGACCACCCAGTCATAGGAACCAAATGGGTTTTCAAGAATAAAGCTGGATGAGGATGGGTTGGCAGTTAGAAATAAGGCTAGAGTTGTGGCTCAAGGTTACAATCAAGAAGAAGGGATTGATTGTCGGGAATCCTTTGCACCGATTGCCAGGATCGAAGCAATTAGAATCCTTTTGGCATTTGCATCAAGCATGATTATTAAATTGTATCAAATGGATGTCAAATGTGTCTTTTTAAATTGTTTCATTCAAGAGGAAGTCTATGTTGAGCAACCCCTGGATTTGAAAACTCAGAATTTCCAAATCATGTTTTCAAATTGCAAAAGGCTCTTTGTGGTCTTAAACAAGCTCCCGGACCTTGATATGAAAGATCGAGTAGTTTCTTGGTTAAAAATAATTTTAAAAGAGGTCAGATTGACAAAACACTTTTCATAAAAACCAAGGGGAGAGACTTTCTTATTACTCGGATTTATTTTGATGATATAATCTTTGGAGCCACTAATGAAAATCTTTGTCGAGAATTTTCCGAGTTGATGAGACAAGAATTCGAAATGAGCATACTCGGGAGAGCTTAATTTCTTTCTTGGTCTACAAATCGGACAAGATAAAGATGGCATCTATGTCGATCAATGCAAGTATACCAAGGAGTTGTTAAAGAAGTAAAAGCTTCAAGATGTAAAACATGCAGCGAACACCAATGAGTAGCGAGCATGAAGCTAGACTCGGACAAAAAGGTAAAGCGAGTAGATCGAAACTCTATGGAGGTATGATTGGTTCTCTGCTATATCTCACATCAAGTAAACCATACATTATGTTTAGTGTATGTTTGTGTGCAAGATTCTAAGTTAATCCAAAAGAATCACATCTCACTACGGTGAAGAGAATTTTCAGTTATCTTGCAGGGACTCATAATCTTGGTCTATGGTTCTCAAGAGACTCGGAACCGACCCTCACTAGATACTCGGATGATGAGCATGCTGGATACAAGGTTGATAGAAAGAGCATATCAAGAGCATGCCAGTTTCGGGTCAATCCCTTATATCTTGGCACTAAAAGAAGCAGAACTCGGTTGCTCTATCAACTGCTGAAGCCGAGTACATTACGGTTAGAGCATGTTGTGCTCGGATTCTATGGATCAAGCAACACTTGAAGGATCTTGAACTTTCATTCAAATCTATCCCAATCAAGTGTGATAATCAAAGTGCAATCAGCATTATTAAGAATCCAGACTCAGCACTTAAAGACAAAGCATATTGAGGTTAGGTATCATTTTCCGAGAGACCATTCTAAGAAAGGTGATATTCAACTTGAATTCATTCCTACAAAATTTTAGTTAGTTGATATTTTCACTAAGCCACTTAGTGAGGATCAGCTTTGTTTTATTAGGAATGAGGTTGGCATGATTAATGCATGATTATGTGATGTTCCAAGTGAAATTGTCCGGCATACTTAGGTGCTATATGTTTTATTTCTTTGCCTTAAAAACAATTGGTTCAGTTGACCGAGTGAAAGTGAGCTAAGAGTTAATATGTGTTTGCGTTTTACGAGTCACTCAGAAACCATACTCGAGTTAGACTCGGTTTTTGAGCAAAAAGGACATCAAACTTCTGAAATCATCTCTAGATAACTGGAGAATTTCATAAAATTCTTTTAACATTTCCCTTTCTCTTTCTCTCTCTCTCTACCGTACGCATCGATAAGTGAACTAGCCGTTGGGAGAAAGCCACTGGATTTCTAACCGTTAGAGAGCGGAAACGTCACACCTGTTAGAGGCGACCATTGGAGGTTTAGGTCGGACCGAATACTGAAGAACATTCCTTTTCGCTATAAATAACATCCCTTTACCTTCATTTTGCTACTTTACTCTCTGTTCACTTACTCGCTCTCGTTCTCAAAGCTCTTAGTACTCACTCCCTTACTCTCTCTCTCTCTCATCTTTCGAGCTCATTCTCTCTCTCACTCTAAAATCTTCAGCCATGCTTAAAAGAGGTTTAGCGCAAGATTTTCTAGGGTCTGCGACCAAGAAACCGTGAACCAAACAAACACAAGAGCGTAGCTCTAACCCCTCAAAAATTTTCGTCACCCAACATCTCACGTTCGATGACAAGTTCTTCCCAACCACATCATCTTTGTGGTTGGCTCACATCAAAACCACTCGGAGTTTACAACTTTCTCTGCTTCAATGAGTTTATTTACCTAGAAGTCATTGCTGAGTTCTATTCTAATATGTCTTGCTCGAGGGAGTCAACACGTCACGAGTCCGGGACACGGTTGTGCGCATCAACCTTTCCCTCCTCCATCGTATTTTGAAAGTTTCCTCTCTATTTCTCAACTGTAATCCCATCCCTTTCAACGAGATTGCGGATGAGTTCTTTAAGAAGTATACCAAGGAAGTCCCTAACTCATGAAAGAATTTCTCGGTGACTCAAATGAAGACCGAGGCTAGACTTTTTGCTTTCTTCGATGAGAACTTTCTTCTCTCGTCACTCAAGCAAAGAGAATCCTAATTCTATGATTCTCAAAGCTTTGTTTGATATCGTTGAGGGCTACGATGTGGACCTCTTCCCAGCCATGCTTGAGCAAATGGCCACTATGCCAGCTCAATCTAAGAAATCTTCTCCTCTTCCCTTCGAAGCCCTTTTAACTTTGGTTTTTAAGTAGGTTATGGTTCTCCTCCCCTCAAACCCAAACGCAGGTGTCTAAGGCTGCCATTGTAGTGGGCAGGAAGGAACTTCGGAATACGGGTACCAGGAGATTAAGCCCGATGTCTTAATCCATGGGTCGAACCGAAGCCTCCTTCACCCCCTCTTAAGACTCAAACTCGGACTCGGACTCCCATATCTCTCCCTCCTCCACCAGGTGGTGCATCCACATCGAGCCTCCTCCTAAAGCCATTGCTTGCCTTGTCTACAGTCTTGATAGACAAGATCTCTTATGCGATCGAAGAATTTTGAGCCACTCTCTCCTCCTACAAAAACGTCGTTCAAATTTTTGTCATAAATTAGAAGACGACTCGGCTTCAGATCCGGGAGCACCAGGATCTACTCCTCGAGATGAAGGGACTGATCAAAGAGCAACAGGAGCAACTTTAGCTCCTTCAAGAAAGGAGATCCAAGGCTGTTAGGTCACCGACAGCTTAGAAACCGCCGAGTAGTCCTCGAGCCCTGCCAAGTCCCTCTCCGCGGAAGTAGAAGAACAAGAAGAAGTCTGCGATCGAAGCAGCTCAACTCGAAGAGAAGGAGGAAGAGAAGGAAGAGGATAAGGAGGAAGAAGAAAAAAGGAGGATGCCGCTCAGCAAGAGGGACAAGGTGCTAACGTCCCTAAACGAGAGCTTATCAGCTTAGACAATAGTCCGAGTGGGTCAAAAGACCCTACGGACGTTGGTTAGTCCACAACGGTCGAAATAGAAGAAGCACCTACCTCCGCAGTATTCAAGGAGGATGAGCCCCTAGATGACTTAGGTCCGGGTCAGCCAGTCGGAACTAAGCCGCTACCGGATATCCCGGTGCTGCTGCCGCCATAGTCTTCAACGTAATCCCAAGCCTATCGGCGTCGGCGTAGTGCACGCTCATCTACCTCAGCACTTGCAGCAACCCCGTCTTAATCTCTTCTCTTTTGTTTTATTTTTTGTCCAAACATCAACTGTATCTTCTTGATGTGTTCTTCCCTGTTTTTGTTTTTGTTCATAGGCAAGGGGAGAACAATAGAAAACTTGATGTTATGCTTAGGGGTGCTCACCCTCTTTCTTGTATTTTTTTCTTTCTTATATATATGAATGAATTTTCTTTTATATATGAATGAATTTTCTTTCTTTGGGAAGAATTCTTTCGAGTTCGATCTCTTATTATTTATTTTCTATTTTGATATATCTGTTCATATTTCTTGTTCCGTTATGATTTAGTTGTTCATATATTTTTTGCTAAATATGATATCCGCATAAATGTTTTAAGTAGTGATAGTATCTGCAATGCCTTTTTGAGTATGCAATACGCTTCACTCACTACTTCGAATTTGATATGTTATACTAAGTATGAATGAAAACTCATGATTTACACTAACAAAGTTTCTATCCGAGTGTGGAATTCCTTTCATCAAAAAGGGGAGATTGAAGACTCGGACTCTAAATATAAATCATTATGAGTATTACATGAAGATTCAGGTACAAACCTCATCCCTCCCGAGTTTTGATTACAAGTCATTCCGAGCGTTATAGAAACTCCTCTATAAGTTTTCATTCATTTCGATCGACTCGGACTACACATTATTAGTGTTTTTGACTCACTCAAACAACACTCGGATCTATCGCATGCTCAAATAATCTCTCTAACACTTTTTATCTTAATCTTAACTGCATATTTCAATGTAAAGTGAATACGAGTGTTAACTCCTCTTCTTAAGTCGGTTTGGTTATTTGAGAGTTATTTATCCGAGATCAAGTCCTTATACTCTAATGGTTTCACTCTTTTAAGTTGATCTTTCTTAGGACTCGACTCGATGGAATTTAAGTATATTGAATATTAGACTCGGAAAATTCCACTCTTCTAGGCCTAAGATAATTATGCACTTAATTGTCTTAATTAAATTATTAGTTGTGCCTAATCTTAGACCAAAGTATTTTATACTTTGAGAACCAAAGTGGTTAACTTTTGTAGGTTATCCAAACGAGGTTATTCCATTTTTGAATTACAAAAGTAACCGACTTCAAGGTACCAATCACAAGTAAACAAGGCTTATCTACTTCGAACAAGGCTCGGACATCGTGTCGGGGTTGTCTGTTTCCAAAACTGAAAAACATCAATGCTAAGCTCAACGGTGGTTTCCAGCTTACTTTTCCGACATCACCAGTTCATCGAAGCACCTTAAGGAGCCAAGAGCCATTGTCACTCTGCTTGGTCATCTATAAATAGAAGCCACTTCACAAGACTTGAAGATTGCTGAACACATTGCTGAAACTATATCTCTTAGTATATTACTCATTCAATCTACTTCTTGCAATTCCAAGTCTATACTTGATACTTTTCCGAGTTGTAAAGTCTTGTAATCGAGTCACATACTCTTCTTACTTTCCGAGTAAGGTCCCTTGACTAAGCTGTGAGGGTTAAGTTAGCTCGGTTGTCCCTAGCTATAAAGGTTACCTCGGTTTGGAAGTACTAGATCGGATAAGGGAACTAATGAGTATAGGAAAACTCTATAAGGAATTGTCATAGGGAGCAATTCAGTCGAGTATACACTTTTCTCGATCCAATCTAGATTCATATTATCTTGTTCATTCTTTTCAACCTTAAAAGTTTCTAAGTTTGTTAAAATTTCCTCATCACCCTATTGACCCCCTCTAGGGTGACTAAGACTCTCCAAGCGTAAACCTTCAGCTATGTATTCGGGTAAGTAGTAGGCTTACCTTTATCGAATAAAAGTAAATATTATGCTATACATTCATGTCATTATCGCTCACTTAGAGGTAGAGTAATAATAATAAAGAAAAGCCAATATACATATTGGACCGTCTAGTTGGATCTGTCGACAAATAAACGAACCAAAGAAAACCGAGAAAAAGGGAAAAACATGACCCAGCCAAGTGTACCGTTGATCGAGTGGTGGCCGATGCCCACCTTGGGTAAGCCTAGTTGGGCTGGGCTCGGCCGCCTTCCTAGGGACATGCTACGCGAAGTACTTTTTCAACTGATCTAGATTGGTGTACTAAAAATCTCTTTTCCTTCTAAATCAGTTAACTTTACTACTCCGTCGGATAAAATCTAATCAAGAATGAAAAGGCCCCGCCGATTGGGCTTAAATTTCCCTCATGGATCCGGAAATGGAGCTCTTACCTCTCTAAGGACCGAATCCCTAATTTGCAAGTTGCGAGGCTTAACCTTCTTATTGAATGCTCTTGATATACTAGCTTGGTATATTTGGACATTATGCAAGGCGTTGAGATGCCTCTCATCCAATAATACTAATTCATCACAATGTGCTCTAGATCGAGGAGTAATGCGTTGCTCCCCATGGACGATCTAATAGAAGTTCTATAACCCCACAAAGTGAAAGGTCATTTATCCGGCCAATCCTTACAAGTGACTGCCATTTTCTCCACTATCCTCTAGATATTCTTATTAGCGACTTCAACTGTTCCGTTGGTTTGAGGACGATATGGGGAAGATTTGTGATGCTGAAATTTATACTTATTCAAAAAATCCGCTACTTCCTTTTTAAAATGATTACCGTGATCACTTATAAGCTCGTCGGGCACTCCACAACGACGGATAATATTCCGGGTGATGAGTTTGGCTACTGTTTCGATGTCAAGGTTGCATAGGAAGCTACTTCTACCCATTTGGTTAAGTAGTCGATTGCGAATAACACAAATTCGTGAACACCTGTTCCTTTAGGAGTTACCTTGTCAATAATGTCTATACCCCAAACTGAAAGATACTAGGGTGAGGATAGTGTAGTGAGAAATGACGGTGTTGGTGTTGTAAGTTTGCATAGATCCGACATTTATGGCACCTTTTAACAAAGTCGTGGTAATCTGCTGCCATAGTTGACCAGTAATAACCAAGTGTCCGAACCTTCTAGACCAACATTCTAACACTATTGAAGTACATTGTCTAAACGTCCACCTCTACTTGTAAAATATCTTCATCCGGAAAGTCAAGGTGTTTGGGTTGTGATTTAGGCACGGATAGATCAGCTACGAATTGTAACACTATCCTTCCTTTGATCACTTTTTGAGGAACAAACTTGAGTTTGAATTCTGATAGCATGATAGTCCATCGCTCTATCTTACTACCGATCGTCGGTTCGTTGAAGTATGTACTTAATAGGATTCATAGGTGCTACCACATGTACCGTATGGGATAACATATAGTGTCCGAGCTTCTTGGTCACCCAAACTAAAGCCAAAGATGTCTTCTCTAGTGGTGTATATCTAGTCTCGTAGTCCAGGAACTTCTTGCTAAGATAGTAGATCGCACGTTCTTCTTTTTCATCTTGTTGAGCTAACATGGCTCCTATAGTGGTTTTCGTTGTGGTGAGATATAAAAGTAAAAGTTTCCCTAATTGGGGTGGAACTAACACTAGAGGATTATCCAGGTATTCCTTAACCTTCTCGAATGCTTGTTGGAACTTGGTATCCTAAATGGGCTTAGATCCTTTCTTTAACTTCTTGAAAATAGGTTTAGAGACCATAGTCGGCTTTGATATGAAACGATTGATGTACTTGGAAACGTCCTAGGAGACCCCTTATCTCCTTCCCTGTACTTGGTGGAGGGATTTCCTGAATAGCCTTGATCTTGGATGGATAAACTTCATTTCCTTTAAGAATGACAACATAGCCTAACGATTTACTAGAGGTTACGCCAAAGGCACACTTTTAAGGATTAAGGAAGATGTTGTACTTTTTGAGTCTATGGAAGAACTTTCTCGGGCTAGGTAAGTGCCCCTGCCCTATCCTTTAATTTTATGATCATGTCATCTATGATCATGCCATCTATGATCATGCTAGCTTCTTTATGGATCATATCATGCAGTAGTGTCATTGCTCTCCTCCGATACGTTGCACCAAGCATTTTTGAGCCCAAATGGCATCACCACATAACAGTAAGTCCCCCATTGAGTGATGAAGGTCATCTTTTCCATGCCTTCTTCAGCCATCTTCACTTAATTATACCTAGCGTAACCATCCATGAACTAGAGCAAAGAATGACCTACTCGTATTATCTACCGGAAGATTGATATGAGGTAACGGGAAATCTTCTTTAGGACTGGCCTTATTTAAATCCTTGAAGTCGATGCACGAGACGAACCCTGCTATCTTTCTTCGGGACTAGAACTATATTTGCTACCCATTTAGGATACTTGAACTACCTTAATAAACACAGCCTTCAACTGTTTCTAAACCTCCTCCTTAATCATAAAGGCGCAATCCGGTTTCATCCTTCTCAACTTTTGCTTAATCGGCTCAAGCATCTTCACAAAATGGAATTTTGTGTTCCGCTATACTCGGATCTATACCGACACATCTTTGTAGGACCATGCAAATAAATCGATAAACCGTGAGGAGTGAAGTGAATTGCTTTTGCTCTTGTGCATCCAAGGTTTTTCCAATCTTAACTTCTTTGGGTTGATCGGTTGACCCCAGATTGATTGTTATTTTTTCCTCTATTATTGGTAAGCAATTTTCATAATCTTCCATAACTTTTATTAATTCTTTAGGAATTTCCTGTTCATCATTAGAGGCAAAACAATTAAGAGTAGAAGGAGGCAAGAAGTAAGTAGAAAGATTCACTTTATTAAATGTAGAAATGAGTACATTAGACTGAAAATTATAATTGGACATGACAGAATTAGGACTAGAAACAACGAGAAGAAGAAGAAGAAATACAAGCCATAACATTAGACTCGAGAAGAGGGTACGCTCCTAGGCTAATAGAAAAATCTTGGCCCTCCTCGGAATCAATCCATGTAATATGCTTGGACCCTTCTATATTAGCATAGGCGATGAACCTTGACGGATCGAACCGTGGATGCGATACAGCTCACGATAGTACTGAGATAGATTTCCCTTCTAGATTACCCTCTTGACCGAACGAGAGCCGAAAAGATTGTTTTCGGCGAGATTGGTCCCGTCCGATGTAGATTGTCCCTTTTGAAGAGGCCAGGTGCCTCCTCTTCTAGAATATAACAGTCATTGAAATTTTCGGACTAGGTACTAGGATACCCCTCTCCTTGATGTAATAGGTCTCAAGAAAACCATAATAAGGAAAGTTGTTTCCTTCTCTCATAAATTGTCCATTAAGGGTATAAGGCAAGCTCCCGATAGAGCGGACTGCGTATGGTGCGATCATCTTTACCTAGATTTCCCACTTGGCTTGAGCTACTTCCTTAGTGGTAGGTTGATAGCCTAGCCCAAAGTTGTAGTTGTTAGTGGGTTTAAGGGGTGCAAAAATGGGGTGCTATGCCCTTTGGCGTGGAGCAAGACATGGAAAATAACCCTTCTTCCTAAGCATCGATTGGACACTAGGGTTGCCATAAGTGTTAAAGGTAAAAGGTACTTCATCACTTTCTATGGCAGCGATAGTTCCAAATCCGTACAATTCTTCATCATTAGCATCATGCTCGATTTCCACTACGAACTCTTTGGAAATGATTGTACCACAAAGATTATCCCCAGTTAACGGTTATGACCTGACCTTCAATGATCATCTTGACCTTCCGATACAGTGTAGAGGGCACTACTTAATGATCGTGCAACCAAGGGCATCCTAGAAGCGATTAAAAGTAGTGGGGATATCTAAGACTTTGAATTCAATATTCCTCTCCACTGGCCCTATATTAATTGGTAAGGGACACACGTTAAGTGCTGATCCGTTGTCTACCAAGGTTAAGGGAATAAACTTATTAATGCAAGTTACGAGTTAAATAAAGGGCATTGTTTTATGCAACGCCTTCTTCCGGGAGATCCTTATGATCGAAGTAATGAGTTAATTCCCATTGTTAACCAATCCTACTACTTCTTCCGTCGTGGTTTTAGGAGCAAATTCAATCTTACAAAGTGCATCAATTAAAGCTTGTTTGTATTTCGTGAAGTAGATATTAATTGCCAGATAGAAATGTTAGCTTTTAATTTCTAGAGTTGGTTAAGGATTGGGTCTTCTTCCTTTGTAGCTTCGAGGTTCTTTTGGGGCTTCTTGAGTCCGTTGTGGACCCAAGGGCGTGTTGTGCCATCCTAATCTAGTAAGAAACCGAACGACAGGGCTCTTACTGTTTCCCTAAAAGTCTTCTTCTAAGGGTGGTGTGCCCCAAAAGTTGTCACCGTTGTTCTCATCATCTCTTGTTTCGTAGACATCTCTTTCATTAATTACCCACAGCCCTTAGACTTCTAGATCCAATGATGGTAGATTAAGAAGTAGTTGTGACTCAAGCAATATCTCGGATAATGATAGAAGCATCCCACCGAATTGGTGTGGGTTAAGTAAAGATGGCTAAGGTGTCGTTAAAAGGGGTTTTGATGTTACTCGGTTTCGGGCAGCCTTAGGCAGGGGTAATTGGCCATTTGAAAAATTTCCCCACGTCCTAATGTTTAGACTATTTCACGGTTTCGATTCTCGCTTTAATGGGTGGCAATTCTATTTTTCCTTTCTCGAAGAGATGGTCAAGGGCTTCAGCATATGTCATATCCATAGGAGTGTAGTCATTATATCTATTAAGGCATGGACATCTACACCCTGGTAGCATTGCCGACATGAGAGGTTTTCTTATCTTTGGAATGATAATTACCTCTATATCAGTCGCGACTTTTGTGGTTACGAGTGGACAGTTCATCTTCGATCAGCAAGCCAACATCTCCGAGGTTTGAAAAGTTCATCATGGGTAGAAATTTGAGGTGTTGATATAATTAAGTTGAAGGTTCTTCACGATGATGCGGATGTGATCTTTCTCGAAGGGTCGATTAACCATGTTGGGCTGCCTTTGCTCTCTATCCGGTCGAGAAATTAGTCAAGCTCTCCTTCTCACCTTGCTTTATTAATTCCAAGTCTCTAAGAGTAATAGTTAGAACTGTGTATAAGAGTATTGATGGAGGAACTCCTTGCACAAATTTGTCCAATTGGCAACCTTGCATGGGTAAGCCGTATTATACCACTTCATGACGTCGGTATCAAATGTGCAGGGGCATTCTCGGAACCTTTCAACTTAATATCAAGCATGGTAAACTTAGGATGAAGTTTACCCTTAGGAATTGAAGTGAATCCCTTATGATCAAAATAATGATTGTTGAACATGGATGACTCCCTCAACATCCGTTCTATCTAATCTATACGGGAATCGGAGCGAGTTTTGGATTCAAGCTTAGGGGATTCATGTTTAGGACTATCTGGAGAAGATTGGATGGGTAGAGGTGGCACAACCAAAGCTATCTCCGTTTTCACACACTCAGCTTCTTCGCCCTCTTCTTTTCTCCTACGTTCGGCTTCCTTATCTCTCTTAATAGCCTCAATAACCCTTATGATTTCCTTAAGATCTCTTCATATAGAGGACATTTGTTCCTGTTGATCACTCAACTTGGTTTCCAATTTAGCTATATTCTCATTAAGCATACTGAGGTTGAGATACTAATAGGGATTGGGACCCATTGAAAGGGAATTATTTTTAGGTGTTGTCTTAGAGCAAAGAGTGGATTCTGACGGTGTAGTATGCACCGAAGCTTGTCGCACCAATGTAGACCGCGAAGTAGAAAGAAATGATGATGTGTCGGACTCCTTAGCTAGACATTCTAATATTTTACAGCTCAAATTCCGACGATACTTGGTTGCCATAGACATGCCTATTATGCAACTTTAAGGATGAGGTTTAGGACCATGTGAAAGAAGATCACTTTGAGGATGAAGGGACTCAAGCACAAGACCCGGAGAGACTAAGAATGCTTTTATTTGGATGCACATAGAAAATGCAATGATAATATGATATGATGAATAACTTAATAAAATGCTTCCTATATGATAATGCATTGCCTTATTTGAGATGAACTTTGGACTAGATGCAAAAGAAGAGAGACAAACTTACCTATCCTAATATGAAATGATTTTTCTTTCTTGGCTAATGCAAATGAACATACCTAATATCGGATGCTTTTGTTTGCCTAATGCAAATAGACTCACCTAATATGAGATGATTTTAGTTGGCTAATGCAAATGGACTCACTTAATATTAGATGATTTTATTTGGCTAATACAAATGGACTCACCTAATATGAGATGATTTTATTTGGCTAATGCAAATGGCCTCAATTAATATGAGATTATGCAAAATGAAATATGAGAATGGAAAAGAAAATAAAAGGACTGGACAATAAAAAAAAATGAACTTCCGGTAAGACCCTTTCACAAATAGCAACTACTTAGGCTATTAGAAAGATAATTTTGAAATGACACGGAAAAAAGCAAACCATGGACCAACCCTTAGAGGGAAAAAGGCATTTTGACTTATGGCTAAATGCACAAAACAGACCGACTCTAGGAAATTTATTAAAGTGTTTTATTTTCACCCATGTAAGGGTCTAAATCAAACACTCCTCACCTATTCGAAAGGCTCACAAGCAGAAGATTAAATCTAAAACAAACACACTCATCCAAGCATGCAAATAAAGTCCGAGGGAAAACCTAGAAGTCCAAAAGCTATATGGCCCAGGATTTTAAGATTTTTGATAAATGGTGACACGTAGTCCGAAAATTTGTCCCCATAGGTTACGGGAATAAGGATACCAACCAGAATTTTGGTACCTCTCGGTGAACCAAAAAGGTTTAGCCCAAGATGTCTGTGCTACGAGGGAGGAGGAACCATTTCCTCGGGTAATGAAGCCTAGTTGGGACCCCTTACAAGAATCGGTGGGGGTCTCTCTCCAGAAAAGGGTAAACAAGGGATACAATAAAGTTTTCGTAGTCGTCCGAAATAGTACTTAAAGTAGTTCGACGGTTGCTAAGTGTAGGATGTCTAATACAAGCACATCATCAAAAACACACTACTCAAATTTTCAAGTTTCGCCTTCTTAATAAAAAGTTAATCCCTAGTGGAGTCGCCATTGTAGGAACCAAAGCTAGCTGGGTCTCGCTGAGCATCCCCACTCATGTCGGGTGTCTTTTTCAAGGATTGATTTTGAGGATAGTTTTAAAAAGTCGATTTTGGAATGTGGGGATGAACATTTTATTAAGATTTTCGAATTTTATTAAATCTAAGTTGAAATGAATCAAATTAGATTTGAGTGGCGGTTTTATTAATCGTTTTATTTTAGTAATTATTTTAGAAGTCCTAGGATCTTATTTTCTAATTAAGGACTCAATGATTTTAGGGTTATGATTTTGACGTGGGCATTTAGGGCCAGATTGGTATGAAAACACCGGTCTCGACTAAAGCTACCACCGCTGCCCCCACAGTGTTGGCCATAGCCTGCACCGGGGACGGCGGGCGCGAGCTAGAGGCCGTGGCGGGTGAAACCAGTCTCGGTCTCGCCTAGTAGAAAGATCAAGAACATAAGGTCATTTTTCTTGCAACTAGACTTTGGATCATGCTTATTTTCACTTATCATTTATGTTTCTTTTTTTATTATTTTCTTTTTTGGGGAATGGAGACTAGTGTATTTTATTCCAAATTTGTTTTTGAAATTTTTGCATCATATAAATAAAGAAAAATATTTTTAGATCTAGTTTTGCAATCATATCCTTGCGAACGTCTAATTATAATACAAAGTACATAAATATTAACTAAAAGCACCCTAGAATTGCTTATTCAATAATCTTCATCATCGTTATCATCAGCATCGCTGAAGAGGTAGTTGCCCATATCCACTAAAATCGACGTTGAAGCTAGCCTATCATTCAAAATGTGTAAAGAACTAGCTCCACAAGTACCAATTTGATTGTTAGGCCTCATCATAAGGCTCGCTATAAGAGGCTCGATGAAAATCGCACGACCTAACATTAAGGTTGAGAACTTGCAAAGGTATAACATCAACAATGCCTGCAGTTAAGCTATGTCTAGCCGAAGATGAACTAGGCCCAAATCTATATCCGTTCGGTTTAACTTCATAAGTACTTTACCTGTGAGAGTGCCGAGAGGCACGCTGAGAAATGCCAGCTCAGTAGTGCTACAACAAGACATCCGACGTTAGCCGAGAGGCCCCCACATGAATCTTGAAATTTCCAAGGAAAGCTCCCGAAGGAATAAATCTAGAATAACGGTCCTAAGAAGGAAAAAGAGTGATTGGTATATGGACTAAAGAGCTCCAAAGTTAGCATTTTAACTCATTGAACTTAACTGAGATGATCGGAATGCACGACAAATAAACATGTCTTTGAATGCTCAAAGGGCATATTTGAAAGTCCCGCAATTTTGGGGTTAGGTAGTTATAGGAGTTAAGTTAATTATTTAGTTTTAATTAATTAAGGTGGGTCGAATGACCAAGATATCTACGTGGTTAGATATTCATAAATTTTATTTGTGCGAATTATTATTAGTGAAGCGTAACTATAATTAGTGAAGTGTATCAATTCTTTCCTCCGAATTCTCCGCCCGGACTAGCTAAATAAAAACCTGAGTTAGACTTCGCTAATATTTACGCTTAGGTAAAAACAAGAAAAAAAAATAGAAAAAGGGGAAAAAGAGATAAGAAGATGAGAGCAATTACGTGTTAGCGGGAAAATTAGGATTAATGGAGAGGAAGAAGGAGTGGCTCCCTCTCGGAAAGCCACGAAAGAAAGAGGGAACCAGTTGAAGGAGAAGCAAAGAGGGCTCGGGGAAAAGAAGAAGCAGAGAAGTAGAAGCAAAAGGGGAAACGAAGAGGAAGCGGGACGAGAGGAGAAGAAAGGGAGCAACGGATCGAGTATAGAGTGAGAGGGAGAACACGAGAGAGAGAGGAGCGGCTGCGATGGTTAAAAAGAAGAAGAGGAGGCTGGTGGCACGCCTAAATGGGAGCCGGTGAGCGAAGCGATGAATGGCGGACGGGCGAGAGCTGGTGAGCAAACGAGGGTAATAGGGAAGCGAGAGAACGCGAGAGCAATTGGATCGAGCAAGGAAGAGGAATTCCAGCGGCGACGATCGACGGGGAGGGTGACGATGAACGAGAACCGAGCAAGTAGGAAGCAAAGGGGAGCAAGAAGCCGAGCGGGATATGGGCAAAGGGAAGCGAGACCCAGGAGAATGGGAGTAGCGAGAGTAAGACAGAGAGAGATAGAGAAAGAACGGGAAGAAGAGGAGGGCAAGGAACCCAATTCGAAGTCATCCAAATCATATTTCAAACCCTATAATTCAAGGTGGGTAGTCTTATACTCTAAATTAATACTAATTTCGAAACCCAATTGAATTTTCTTGTGAATGTTGAATATTTAGTGCGATTATTTAATGTTTCTGCTATAGAATGAATTTAGGAGGTAGTTAGAGCCGAGTTGGGATATGAGCGAATCTGATTATGTTTTTGAGACTGAATTAGGAACCTGGAAATTTGATGGAGTTAGGTTATTTAGGTCTAAGGAGTAATATGGAAAATTGCGTTAGCAATTACGGATGATGAAGTTATGATTTGGGTGCAAATTATGAGTTAATCAAGCCTTAGGGACTTCCTGGATTCTTTTCGTGGGGAGATAACTATTGATATTGGGAAACAATAATTTAGAGTATAAAGAGAGAGGATGAGTTCATATTAATTAATACACAAGTGTGGCATGGAAGTGAGAAGTGGGTGAGTGTTCGGTAAATTGAGTTCAAAATGTATTTAAATCTTTGTGGTTGAACTAAACTTGAAAATAAGTAGAGCTAGCAAAACTTTAGTAAAGAACGGAAATTAAGAGTTATATGATTGAGTATTTGTGAGAAAAAGTTGATTAATAAGGTAGAAACGTAAGATGAGAATTTAAGGTAAAAATGGCCATTTGTGAGAAGTTGGGGCGTTGGACTTAAGTGGTAATTACTTGTGGTTATTGTGGCTTGGAAAAGTTTAGCCCCTAAGGTCATTAGGTGAAAGTGAATTAAGTTAAGTGGAATGGACCTTGGGAATTTAGAGGAGGAATGGAAATTATGAAGCGCTAGCTCGAATCCCTTGAAAGCCCACAAAGTTGATTCAATTTTAAAAGAATTGTTAATGAGTGTGAAACCGCATTTTGAATGATTAAAGTGTTGTGATCCATGTGTGACAAACGATTCCAAGGGATTTTATACAAAAGTATATAGATTTGTATTATGTTATTATGTTTTCACCGATTTCATTATTATGACTAGTATGTGTAAAGAATTTCCATTTTAAGAGTGCAAGACTCTCCAGGTGAGCCCGTGGTTCGCTTAGCCACACAAATTTCCCATTTTCCCCTCCCGAGTGTTGCAGGTACACTCTCAAATGATGTACGTGGTACTTAGCATATTATGAACTCCTGCTAATTTCTGTTTTCTGTTGGCTAAGTGATTCAAGTCGGGGACGTGCATTTCTTACATTTCTAAGTGTTGTACTTTGTAAATTAGTTCATATAGTTTGTACCAGATGTATAATGAATCATTTAGACTGTTTTAAGTTTTATCATATGATTGGTTGGACTCCGGCGTGTGGCTGTTGAGTTGTATACTTCGAGCGTATAGCTCGTCGAGTTATATTATGGTTTTATGCAGGATTTTAACGCTTTAAGCCTAGGGGATAGTCCTTATTACAAACGGAACTATGCCGAATTTTTAGAAAACTTCTAACCCTTGGGGAAAATTTCCTTCCTTACCTTTAAGTTGAATTTAGATAGCCAAGTCAACACCTAAGTGAGCCTTGGGAGTTCCTTTGAGGAATTCTAGCGATGTAATACTCCTAGTGTGGGTTGTGGGGTGTTATAAAAATGGTATCAAAGCATAGATTTTGGTGACCTTACGTTTGCATTGCATATAGCCATCTAGGATATTTATTATGTGATTATGTGCTTTATTTGTGGCAAACATACGTATAACCTTAAGTGCAATATCTCGCTCATAAGTGATTATCTTGTTGACTTAGTTGAATTAGTGAGATTGTAATCTGCTTGTTAAGGTGATATGTAAGTGATTTATACATGCTAAGTATGTGACCGAGTGTAGCTGAATTTTTATTTCCTTTCCTTTATTCCTTGATTTTATGGTGTGACTTCTAATCGTTAGTTAACTTAGGAATTCTACCTCTAAAATCATACGAGTATTCAATTATGTATTGATTGTTTATATACTTATTTCCAAGGAGTTTAGAGAATGAATAATTGATCTTGGATGGGGATAGAAAAGACATACAAGTACAATAGCATAACTGAAGCATTTGTTGGAGATTCCCGACTCCATATGTTGATTTAGGTATAGAGGCCGCCTTTTTGGGAGTTGTTACTAAGGAACGAATTGAAATATCACATTGTTGAATGGGATAGGGCTGAGCACCCGAGGATAGGGCTGAGCACCCCGAATGTTGAGGGATACTTGCATATATTTGTGGAAATAATCATGGGTGGGTACTTTTGGAAGTTATAAATAAGAATTAGAGGCTATGGAGAGGAAATTTAATAGGAAATACAACGTGGAAGGTTTGTTGTATCATTGGTGGAATTAGTTTTCTTGACAATAATATTTGAGTCCATAATCGAAAATGTCGAGTTTGGTATTTTACTTGAAGTACATGTTTGTTCGGATGTGTCGGAACGTATCCTTTTAGGTACATTTAGGAGCTATAGTAGAAAAGCAGTTGATTTAGGGATTTTCTCTATTTCCATCTAAGTTTTAGGTCGACCAAACAGAGGATGCAATGGTTATGGAGATCCATCTATGAGTCCCAATTGGGGAAACTTACGAGAAAGGTCTCAAATAAGCCGAGCCTCGAGGCTAAAAGGAGCTAAGTGAATTGAAGGTAGTTCTTTCCACCAATTTGAGTTCCTTTGACTTAACTATCTCACCAAGAAGAGTTGATTGGTGAATGTTGGAATCATTCCCTCCACCACATTGAGTTTATATATGGCGATTCCTTATGAGTAATCAAAACATCGAAACCATTAGGAAGTAGTTTCCTTGGGTTCTTCATAACCCTTGGGCAGTGATAATGCTTCATTTAAAAAGGAGGTTAGAAGTTGTTCTATCACTCCCATACTTCATTTGGAGTTCATTGTGTTTATTAGTGCTCATGGGAGTGACTATAAGTTACTTGGGAGCAAGATACTTTAAGTCTTACATACGGAGCATAAGTTTGATCTTAACACCCATAGAGGTGAAAGAATAACATGAGGACTCCCTACTACCTATTGTTGTTACCATGAGTTACTCGGGGATCTTATTATGCTTGATACGATCATATATAGTTGGTTGCCTCTAAATTCCGACTTGGTTTCAATTCCGAGCATTTTGATTATACTTTTAAGCTCTATCTATTTCCTTTTTGTGATGTTACTTGCCTAGTATGTGTGTCATTCTTACTATTTTTACCAGTGATGCACCATACATAATTCGTTAAACTAGTCCATCCAACTAGCTTGGCCATAGAGTCCGCTTAGTTAGTGCGGGATAAGGAGCTAGAGGATGGTGTGAGATATTGAACTATATGTGTACCGAGTTAATGTGCTGATTGTATAAGTATTTGGTGGAGATATTAGTATCCAATTTAAAAGAAGTGCTTGAGATCATTCCAAGCCAACTGTTTGCTCTTTTCTAGTACGATTTGCTCCTTGGCGCCTTGTAATTAAGTGATCGGACGTATCGAAATGATGGTAGAGAGGAGGCTGGAACTCATAAACCCATAGAGAATCCCTTGGGAATTCCGTAATCGAGGTTGCCTAATTGAGCTTCTTTCTGCGTTAAGTGCATTAGTGTCCTCCATGTATAGGTGATTATACCTTGCGTGTCGTAGATACCACTTGTTCCGAATTTCGGGGACCAAATTCTATTAAGAGGGGTAGAAATGTAAGGCCTGCAATTTTGGGGTTTGGAAGTTATAGATGTTAAGTTAATTATTTAGTTTTAATTAATTAAAGTGGGTCGAATGCCCAAGATGTCTACGTGATTAGATATTCGTAAATTTATTTGGGCGAATTATTATTAGTGAAGCGTAACTCTAATTAGTTAAATGTATCAATTCTTTCCTATGAATTCTCCGCTCGAACTAGCTAAATAAAAACCTGAATTAGACTTGGCTAATATATATGCTTAGTTAAAAAAAAAGAAAAAAAGAAAAAGGGGGAAAAGAGATAAGAAGACGGGAACAATTACGTGTTAGCGGGCAAATTAGGATTAATGGAAAGGAACAAGGAGTGGTTCGCTCTAGTAAAGCCACGAAAGAAAGAGAGAACTGGTTGAAGGAGAAGCGAGAGAGGGCTCGGGGAAAAGAAGAAGCGGAGAAGCGAAGGGGGAAAACGAAGGGGACGCGGGAGACAAGGGAAGAGAAGGAGTGAGAGATTGAGAAGGAGGACGACAATAGAGCGAGAGGGAGAACCCGAGAGAGAGAGGGAGCGACTGCGATGGCCAAAGAGAAGAAGAGGAGGCCGGTGGCACACCTGAATGGCGGTGACCGAGTGAACGGAAAGTGAAATGCGGACAGGCGAAAGTCGGTGAGTGAACGACGGTCACCGGGAAGCAGAGAAAGCGAGAGCAATTAACCAAGCAATGTAGAGGAATTGCAGCAGTGACGACCGATAGGGAGGTCGACGGCGAATGAGAATCGGTGAGCAGCAAGCGAAGGGGAACGAGAGTGTGAGCGGGAACCGAGGCAAAGGGAAACCGACACTAAGCGGAGCGGGAGTAGCGAGAGTAAGACAGAGAAAGACAGAGAAAGAATGGGAAGAAGAGGAGGGCAAGGAACCCAATTCGAATTTATCCAAATTAGATTCCATATCCCAAAACTCGAGGTAGGTAGTCTTATACTATAAATTAAAGTAATTTCAAAACCCAATTGAATTTTATTGTGAATGTTGAATATTTGTTGCCATTATTGAATGTTTGTTCTATAGAATGAATTTAGGAGGTAGTTAGAACGGAGTTGGGATATGAGCGACTCGATTATGTTATTAAGACATAATTAAAAACCTGGAAATTTGATGGAGTTAGGTTATTTAGGTCTAAGGAGTAATATG
This sequence comes from Talinum fruticosum, assembly GCA_021018815.1. Classification (NCBI taxonomy): domain Eukaryota; kingdom Viridiplantae; phylum Streptophyta; class Magnoliopsida; order Caryophyllales; family Talinaceae; genus Talinum; species Talinum fruticosum. The sequence continues at coordinate 3,148,380 of JAITYX010000010.1, read as the reverse complement.
GAAAATTGAGTTAGCAATTATAGATGAAGAAGTTATGATTTGGGTGCAAATTATGAGTTAATCAAGCCTTAGGGACTTCCTAGATTCTTTCCGTTGGGAGATAACTATTGATATTGGGAAACAATAATTTGGTGTATAAAGAGAGAGTATGAGTTCATATTGATTAATACACAAGTGTGGCATGGAAGTGAGAAGTGGGTGGGTGTTAGGTTAATTGAGTTCAAAATATATTTAAATCTATTACGTTGAACCACACTTCAAAATAAGCGAAGCTCGCGGAACTTGAGTAAAGAAAGGAAATTAAGAGTTATGTGATTGAGTATGGGTGACAAAAAGTTGATTAATAAGGTAGAAACATAAGATGAGAATTTGAGGTAAAAATGGCAATTTGTGAGAAGTTGGAGTTAAGTGGTAAATACTAGTGGTTATTGTGGCTCGTAAAAGTTTAGCTCCTAAACTCATTCGGTGAAAGTGAATTAAGTTAAGTGGAATGGACCTTAGGAATATAGAGGAGGAATGGAAATATTGTTATTAGTGGCATTTTTTATATTATGTGATATTTTAGTGGCATTTTTTATATTCACGTGATATTTTAGTGGCATTTTAATATGAAAAATATTCTTATTTTATCTCCTATTCATTTCTAATTATGATCTTTCTTCTCCTTCTTCATCCGCCTCGTCTCTTCTTATGCACAAATTAATTATGCACACATTCAAATCCACAGTAAAAACATCTACTAATAACGTTTTTTTTTTATAAAACATATCATAAATCATGATCAACCACAATCTATGACGGTTTTCTCTTTGAGAGTCCGACTCGCCCTAGAGGGTGTGAATAAGGTGAGAAGGAAATTTTCCGAAAATAAAATTTTACGGCACAAGTTAGAACTCGGATAGAGTATTCCGAGTCCGGAATGAACCCAGAAAATTTAAAACAACAAGAAATACATGGAAACCCTCCTTGAGCAGAAATCCACGGATAGTGTTAATCCGGACACCAAGTTAAATCCACTATTTTGAATCCAAAAATACAAAGGGATAGCTTCTTAGAATTGTTCCCTTCGATAATTCATTACAGATTTCCTTCCTATAGAAGTTCCCTTATCTATCGTAGTACTTCCTAACCGAGTTAACCTTTATAGCTAGGTACAACCGATGTGAGTTACGCTTTACAGCTTAGTCAAGGGAAATTACAGTCGAGTAGAGAAAGTAAGTGTTTGACTAACAACAATACTTCTTTTGTTTCAACATAGAAGTTGAGAATATGAAGTACATAGTTGAAAGCTAGAAACGATTGACTTGTATGAGATAAGAGTTCGGTTCCAGCACTCTTCTAAGTCTTGTAGAGTGGCTTTTATTTATAATGAGCAAAGCGAGATAGCGGTTGTGTCTCGGTCTTGATTGAGAAGCTTCACTAGCCATTGTAACGAGATAGTCCGAGCCCCTTATAAAGAGAACCGTTGTGAATATGAACATTGTACATCAGTCCTTGGCTCGAAAAGTAATCTATCCCGCTTGTAGTGACTGAAATCTAAGGCGAAAACAACCGTTCAACTCAAAGCTAAAGTTTTCTAGAAAAGGAAACAAACAGCCTTGACACGGTGTCCGAGTCATCCTGAAAATGTAGCTTTTCATGTCTGCTCGTAACAATAAGAAGTTGAATGGTTTTGCTTTTCAAAATGAGATTAAATAACATTAATCAACCTATAAAAACAAATCAAAGTGGTACTCAAAGTATAATAATAATTTGGTCCAAGATTAGTCAAGGAAAAGAATTAATTCAAATAATTAATCACTTAATTATCCTTAAACTAGTTAAATGGAGTTTTCTAAGTCTAATATTCAATATGTTTCAATTCTATGTGTGTATATCATTTAGATAAATGAAGAGGTAGAAAATTTTAGAACATAATACATCAAATGGAAATAAATAATTTCGGTTAACAAATAAATATGGCTTAAGTTTAGAATTAATGCACTAATTTTGATTCAACTTTTACAGTGAGCCGGATGCTAAAATAAGCTGAGCATATGAAATTATTTAAGCGAGACGTCTGTCTAAGTTCTATCTAAGTGGGTTAGAAACCAAGAGATAAGTGTTTCACTCAAAAATAGATTTATGAGTAGGTCGAGACAGAGATGAAAACTTAAAGATATAGTTCCTACGTGTGTGAATGACATGAATTCAAAACTACAAAGAGAAATAGAGTCATACCCGAGTCTTCAATCTTAGAAGTATGAGTTAGAAATATAAAGGACTAAGTTTGCATTCAACATGTAAAACTATCGGTTAACAATCAACACTTAGGTCGAGCTGCGAAGACGGATGGGCTTGGATTGACCAACATCCCGAACTTCCTTAGAAGTTAATTTTGTGTCCTCGGATGAAATAATTTCAACTTTTTTCTCTCCTTGGCCTTCTTCTACTCCAGCTTTTTCTGTTTCTTCTTCTTCTTCTTCGTCTTCTTCTTCTTCTTCTTCTTCTTCTTCTTCTTCTTCTTCTTCTTCTTCTTCGTTTGAGTCGAAGAGGTAGATGGCTCTATGGACAAGCCTGAATCCGATTCTCATTCCTCAACAAGCATTTGATATTCGCTCTTGGAGGCGGTTGATCAGCTCTTATTTCCTTCTCATGACCTCTTTGAGCTCATTAACTAGAGTCTAACTTTGATCAATCCGCTTCGAGTCGTACTCTAAAGTTTTGTCATGTAGGTATGAAATCTTTAAAGGCACCAAGAGTTTATTGTAACGTTTTGACTAGAGAAACAAATTAAGAAGTCACCTTCTAAAAGAGATCAATAGAAGAGGATGGTTGATGGGAAAGATCAGTAGTAAGAAGAAGAGTTTCTTGTTAAGTCTTTTGGATGGAGAAAGAAGAGGAGGCATCTTAGAAGGATGAATCCGGACACCAGGTTTAGTTTTTGGTAACCCGGATTCATCAGCTCAACTCGTTAATAGAAATGGTTAGCTCAAGAAATTTTGTATTCTCATTGGGAAGATCATCTTTAAAATGAGCAATGACTTTGGGGAGCGAGGGCTCCGAAAGGTAAAGCGAGCTTTTTATTATTTAGAGGAACATAAGCAATTTATTCAATGATGAAAAGGAAGAGGTCAACCTCATACCCTTCAATAATATGAAAAAGAACTTTGAGAACCTTGTTGTTGGGCTTCTCCTTAGAAGCATAGAATGAGAACACAATTCTCATAAAAAGAAACAAAGATGTTTGGCCTCGGAATTCAGTTAGGTAATAGAAATATTCTTTCGAGATTTGGGAATGGCTCGCGCATATTTTTCAAAGAATTCATCTCGCTCGTTTAGTAAAAGGAATGAGATTGGAGTTTAGAAAAAGACACTCGAACATCAAAAGTTTGTGAAGAAGGGCAAAAGTTACGGTGATTCTCTTGCCCTGGAGAGTCAAATAAATAACATTGTCCTTTAAGGACATGTTTAAGTATAATTGAAACTAACTCACGATAAATGTAATCTCGAAGTGAAGGTAGTTGAAGATAAATGTCTTAGTGTGTGGTTTGAGCCACGACATTTTAGTGGAAAGGAAGATTTATCTTCTACAAAGTAGTGTTGAGGAACGATCGACTACTTTCGATTTTCGAAGGATAGGGCTTTACCCTTCGAGGTATCCTTTGAGGATCGTCATATTGAGTGACATATGTTCTTGCCTTCTTTATCTTAGAACCTCCTTCAGCAAGACTTCCTCTCTTCAGCATGTTGAGAGAAGTTGAAAATCCATGCGAGAGATGTAGAATTGTGTGAGTAAGAAAGAGAGTGAGCGAGTAAGAATTAAGTGAGTAAGAGTATAGAAGTAGAATTTTGAGTCCGAAAGAGTATGTGAGAGAGTTATGAGTAACAGATTTGGGATTGAGAGAGCGAAAATAATAAAGTGAAAGAATAAGGGTGAACAATGGTTATTTATAGATAAAGGCTCTCACCGAAACGAAATCTCAACTAACCCAGTGTATACGGACCAACGGGTGAATTGTTTGGCATTCCAACGTCCTTCTAATAGTTACTTCTTGAAACTGCTTCCTCTAATGGCTAGTTCTTGACAGTTCACGTGCCAAAAGAGAAAAAGAAATTTTCAAAATATTTATAGGATTCTCTATTAAATTAGAGATGTACTCGAAGTTTGATATCCATTTTCTCTTAACTAAGTTTGACTTAATAGATTGTTTGAGTAAGAAGTGTAGCTTAGTTTCATGAAGTTTCAACTGAACCACTAGTTATTCGGACAAAGGAAATAAGTATCGGTGAAATCATATAATTTATCATGCAATAACCCAAGTAATTATGCATTCATCATACCAAGTTCATTCCTAATAAAGCGGAATTGTTCTTCACTCAGAAGTTTTGTTAAGACATCAACTAACTGAAATTTAGTTTGAATAAATTCAAATTCAATATCACCCTTTTCGAGTGGTGTCTTAGAAAATCATATTTGACCTCAAGGTGCTCCAGCTTTTAGTGCTGAACTGAATTTTTTGTAACGCCGATGGAACTTTGATTATCAAACTTGGTAGGAATGGTTATGAATGAAATTACTAGATCCTTCAAGTGTTGCTTAATCCATAATATATCTAAGCATAGCAGGCTCAAACTGCTATGTACTATGCCTTAGCTGTTGATAGAGCAACTAGATTTTGCTTCTTTGAGTGCTAGGAGATGAGTGATTGACCAAGAAATTTACATGCTCCCGAGGTCTGCTATCTATCAACATTTTATCCAAGTGTAGTCAGCATCCGAGTATCTACTAAGGGTTAGACTTGAGTGTTTTGAATACCATAGACCAAGTGACTGAGTTCCTTTAAGATATCTCGAATATTCTCTTCACCATAGTGAGATGTGAGTCCTTTGGATTAGGTTGAAATATTGCACATATATGGACACTAAAATCATATATGAATGTAAGATAAAGTAGAGATCCAATCATACCTCCGTAGAGTTTCGATCTACAACTTTACCTTTCTCATTCAAGTCTAGATTGGTACTACTACTCACTAGAGTTGTTGCATATTTGACATCTAGTAGTTTGTACTTCTTGAGTAACGCCTTTTGTACTTTGACTCGATGGAAAAGGATGTCATCCCTTTCCTGTTTGTTTTGTAGTCCATGAAGGTTTGCTCAAGGAGAGGCTAAGTCACCCTAGAGGGGGTGAATAGGGTGATGAAATATTTTTCCGAAAAATCAAACTCTTTTGATTTAAGGACAGACAAAAGCAGATTCCGAGTCTACAATAGGGTCGAAAAGTATGAAATCGGAATGAAGATGTAGATAGAACTGAAGCTTTAAGACAGTCTGCGTCTAGAATGAACTCGAAAGTGAAGACACGAGAAAATAAGTGGAAACCCTCCTGGAGCGAGAAAACCACGGACCCTGCTAATTCAAGCACGAAGTCAAATCCACTATTTTGAGTCCACAAAATACGATGAGATCGACCGACCCCGAGTTGCTCCCTTAGACAACTCTTTACAAGTTTTTCCTAGACTCAGAACTTCCCTTATCCGATCTAGTACTTTCTAGCCGAGATAACCCTTACAGCTAGGGACAATCGAGCTGACTTAACCCTTACGACTCAATCAAGGGACCTCACTTAGAGAGTAAGAAAACAAGTGTTTGTAATCGAGTCCAAGACCTTACAACTCGTAATATAATGAATTACAGAGTGGGAGTTGTAAGTAGAAGATTGAGAATGAATACAATGACTATTGCTTAAGTAAGTGTATTGACAATATGTTCGGTAATCTTCAAGTCTTGAGAGTTGGCTTCTATATATAGATGACCAGGCATAATAGACGTTATCTCCATCGTCCGACTAGAAGTCCTTTGTGACCATTGTGTAGGATTTTCCGAGTCACTCGGAAAATGTCCGTTGAGATATGAACATTGGGCAACGGTCCTCGACTCTTTTGGAAGTCCCAAAACTACTAGCGGTGTCTTGAAAGATAATGTGGAAACCACCGTTTAGCTTGGTGTTGTAGATTTCCATTTTTGAAAACAGACAGCCCCGACACGATCTTCTCGGGCTAGGTCGGAGGTGGAAAAAGCCTTTTCGTCTGGTGATTTGACGTTTTGAAGCCGGTTACTTTTGTTTTTCAAATATAGGATAACCTCATTTGAATCACCTCCAAAAGTAAATCAATGTGGTTCTTAAAGTATAAAATACTTTGGTATAAGGTTAGACACAGATAATAATATGATTAAGATAATTAAGTGACTAATTATCCGAGTCGAAAAAGGAATGGAATTTTCTGAGTCTAATATCCATGAAACTCAAAATTTCATCCGAGTTAGTCTAGGCGAGAATCAAGTTGAATAAGGAATAACAGAGTGAATAAACTTGATCTAGACTAAGAATGGTTCGGACTAGAAGCGCCGACTATAACGTAATAACACCTGTAATATGAAGTCAAACCCGAGTGCGGTTATGCGAATACTAGTCATTTGAACATGCCATAATTCTAAGCAATGAGACATTCGTAACCGGGTGTACAATAGTAAGTACTGATATGCTTTACGAGTCTCACGAGACAAACACAAATACATGAAATAAATGCTATATCACTTAGAGGAAATACTATATCACTCGGAAAAGTTTCTAAGGTACGAGAGAATGACTTGGAATCAAAACTCTATAAGTGAGAAAGTCTTATACCCGATTCCTTTCATAGAAGTCGAAATGTGCGGAGTAAAGTCCGAGTCTTCAATCTCCCCTTTTTGATGAAAGGCATTCCATACTTAGACAGTAAACTTTGTTAGTGATATAGATCTGAATTTGTATACTTGTGCAGAAAATAAGACAAGTAAAGCAAGCTTAAAGTATCATATCATAAAGAATAGATACTCAAGCAATTATCAATGAAATCATGCTAACTCGTAAATGTTTGCAATAAATAATAAGCTCGAGAGAATTTGAAGAGAATGCATTAATTCATTAAAGTTAATGAAAGTACATGCAGATATAGAGAGTGACAAACTCCCCTAAACAAGACAACAAATTTTTCTATATATATTCTTCCCCTTGCCTTTCAAGCAAAAACAAAAAAATGGGAAGAATACAACAAGTAATACATATTTGATGTCCGGACAAAAGGATAAGTAAAAGAAAATAGAATTCCGGGAAGAAGAAGAATCTGCGAGACTTTGGAATTGTGACACAGTGCATGGTGTCCGCCTAAGAGGGAGTGGGCGTTGTCCGAGTCGAAGAGGAAGGACGAGCGGTCCGCCGGCACCGATATGATCTTAACGATGTGCTTGAGCGCGGCGAAGGGAGGACGAGGATCGCTATCAAGGGCTCGGCTCGACCGGCTGACCCTGAATGAGAGGATCCAGAGGTTCCTTCATGTGGGGCTCGGTAGGCCGAGGGGGTCCGCTCGCCCGACTCGCTCGCAGGTTGGCCTTCGCAGCCTAGGTCTTCCGACCCACTTAGACTGCTATCCGAGCCGAGTACTTCCAGCTTGAGCTGGAGGAGCACTTTGACCCTCACCTGTCCCTCCTTCTTCTTCTTTTTGTTCCTCCCCTTGCCCGAAAAGAGCTGCCTCAGCCAGCGAGCTTCTCGGCGTCTCGCTTCATCTTGGTCTTCGTCTCCGTCCTCCCCGTTATCCGAGGAGGTCCGGCCGGGCTCGAGGATACTTTAGATGTGTCCGAGTCACCATGGTCCTAAGCTGCCTTGGACCTTCTCTCCTGGAGGAGCTCGATCAACTCCTTCTGCTCCTTCACCAGCCCCTTCATCTCCATAAGCGAGTCCTCGCTGCTCTCGATTTGAGACTCGGGTGGTCTTTTGGTTGATGGTCATAGATCGGTAAACAGTCTTGAACGACCGGAGCATGTCCTTGAATTCCAAGGACACAGAGTTGATTTTGTCCATGAAAGCGGAGGACAAAATGGAGGAGAGAGACTTAGAGGCACCTGAGGTGGAAGCACCACAAGGTGGGGCAGGGAGAGAAAGGGGGCTTCTTTCCGAGTCCGAGGCGGAGAAGGTGGCCTCGGCTCCGAGTTATGTACCCGGACACTAGGTTGAGTTTCCTGGTATCCGTACCCCTTAAGTTCCTTTTTGCCGACAACAACGGCAGCCTCGTAAACAGACATTTGGGTCCGAGGGAGAGGAACTTTAAATTATTTGAATACAAGGGTAAGAAGAGCACCGAAAGAAAGAGGGGTTTTCTTCTTGGATTGGAGTTGAGCTGGCACAGCTGCCATTTGCTCGATTATTTAAGGAAAAAGGTCTATTTCGTAGCCTTCAAGAATGTCAAAAAGAGCTTTTAAATGCTTGGAGTTGGGGTTCTCCTTGCTAAAATACCGAGAGAAGAAAGTTCTCATCAGTAGAAAGCATAGAAGACGTGCTTCGACCCTAGCTAAGTCACGTAAAAGTTTTTGCGTGACTCGGGGAACTCTTTTGCGTATTTTTCAAAGAAGTCGTCGCGACTTCAGTGAAAGGAATGGGGTTGCTGTTCAAGAAAAGAGAGGAGACCTTGAACAAGCGATGGAGAAGGAAGTGTTTATACGAACGGTTACGTTCAGAACCCCGGAGGTTAGAACACATTCAGAGCTTGTAAGATGATTGTAAAACTCGGATACGAGTTCGGGGTAGATGAACTCGCTGAAACAAAGAAAGTTATAAACACCAGTAGTTTGAATGTGGGGCAACCACGAGAATTTGGTGGTTGGGAAGAACGTATCATCCAGCGATAAGATGCTCGGGTGATGAGAGGTTTTGAGTTGGAAGAGCCTTCTTGGCTTTTTGTGTGGGGCTTCTTTGAGGAAGAGCCAAGAAAGTCGAGGTGAGAACCTCTTTTAGGAATTTTGGATGAGAGAAAAGAAGAGTGAAACTTTGAGGGAGAGTAGAAGAGAGTAGGTCAACGAGAGTGAAAGAAAAAGAGGAGAAGAAAGAGATGAGAGCAAGTCGAGCTTACTTGAGATGAGCTTCACGAAGCTTGAAAATGTCTAGAAGTCACTGTAGAGAGCTTGTGTGCAAAGTTTCGATCGAGAGAGAGAGAGAGTAAATGAAATGTAAAGTAGCGAGATGAAGGAGATTAGGCGCTATTTGTAGAAAAATAATCGTCCTTCAATATCCGTTCGACTCAACTCTTTCATCGAGTCACCTCGGACCGGTGTGACGGTTCTATTCTCAACGGTTAAAATTCTAGCTATTTTTCAATGGCTAGCTGTCCGATCACAGTTCACGAGAGAGAGAGAAAAAGATTTTGAAAAATAAATTCCGACATTCTCCACTTATCTAGAGATATTTCGAGATTTGATGTCCACTTTGCTCATCAATCCGAAGTTTTACTCGACTTAGTTTCCGAGTGACTCGTAAACTACACACAAATAATAACTATCGACTCAGTATCACTAAGTCAACCGAACTAATGGTTATTAATGAAATGTAAACACATAACAGCACAATCATGCAATGAAATTTTCACATAAGAAAGCACATAATTATGCATTTAACATTCCGAGCTCATTCCTAATGAAATAAAACTGATCTTCACTAAGAGACTTAGTGAAAATATCAGCTAATTGAAGATTAGTAGGAATGAATTCAAGTTGAATATCACCTTTCTCGTAATGGTCTCGTAAGAAATGATACCCGACCTCAATGTGTTTTGTTTTGGAGTGCCGAACCGGATTTTTGGTGATGCCGATTACACTCGATTATCACACTTGATTGGAACCGAATTGAAAGAGAGTCCAAGATCTCTCAAGTGTTGCTTTATCCATAAAATCCGAGCACAGCATGCTCCAGCTGCAATATCCTCAGCTTCGGCAGCTGATAGAGCCACCGAGTTTTGGTTCTTTGAGTGCTAAGATATTAAGGATTGACCTGAAATTGGCAAGCTCCTCGAAGTGCTCTTTCTATCAACTTTGTATCCAGCGTTGTCGGCATCTCGAGTATCCAAGTAAGAGTCGGTTCCGAGTCTCTTGAGTATCATAGACCTAAGTTCCGAGTCCCCGTAAGATATCTCGAATATTCTCTTCACCGTAGTGAGATGTGATTCTTTTGGATTAGCTTGGAATCTTGCGCATAAACATATACTTAGCATTATATCTCGCCTGCTCGAAGTAAGATATAGCAAAGATCCAATCATACCTCGATAGAGTTTCGATATATTGCTTTACCGTTCTCGTCTCGAGTCAAGTTTTATACTCGCTACTCATGGGTGTAGCTGCGTGCTTTGCATCTTGGAGTTTGTATTTCTTTAGTAGCTCCTTGGTATACTTTCATTGATGGACATAGATTCCATCTTTGTCTTGTTTGATTTGTAGACCAAGGAAGAAATTGAGATCTCCCATCACACTTATTTGAAACTCCTGTCTCATTAACTCGAAAAGTCTCGGCAAAAATTTTCATTAGTAGCTCCAAAAATTATATCATCGACATATATTTGAGCAATAAGGAAATCTTTCCCTCTGGTTTTTATGAAGAGAGTCTTGTCAATCTAACCTCTTCTAAAATCATTTTGAACCAAGAAATTGCTCGCTCTTTCATACCAAGTTCTCGAGCTTGTTTAAGACCATAAAGAGCTTTTTGAAGTTTGAAAACATGATTTGGAAAATCTGAGTTTTCAAATCCAGGGGCTGCTCAACATAGACTTCCTCTTCAATAAAACCATTAAGAAATGCACACTTCACATCCATTTGATATAACTTGATATTCATGCTAGATGCGAATGCCAACAGATTCTAATGGCTTCACTTCGGCAACAAGTGCCAAGGTTTTCCCACAATCAACTCCTTCTTCTTGATTGTAACCTTGAGCCACAAGTCTAGCCTTATTTCGACTACCAACCCACCTTCATCTAGTTTGTTCTTGAAAACCCATTTGGTTCCTATGACTGGGTGGTCGAAGGCCGTTTGGTCGAGTCCGGACTTGGTTTCTTTCGAATTGATTGAGTTCCTCTTGCATGGCCTCTACCCATTCTGATTCATTTAGAGCCTCTAGTGCATTTTTGGTTCGAGTTAATGAAATGAATGCAGTGAATGCACAACAGATTTTAAAGAGAGGAACGAGTTCTTACCCCACTGTTGATATCGGATAATATGTTTTCTAGTGGGTGACTAGAAGCACACTTGAAAGCTCTACTCGTTCTCCGATTCACAAGATTTGTAGGCTGAACTGTTTGATCTTTAGAGTCTTGTTCGAGTGATCCTCTTTATCAGCTTGTTCATTCTAAGCGGACTCTTGAGTTGTCTCGTTCCGAGTCACATTATTCCGAGTTGCTTCATTTTAAGCTGGTTGAGTTTGAATCTTGGCGATTCATGTTCATCACTATCATCGTCTCTGCTGAGCTTCGGATCCGAGTATGAAGACTCACTTGGCTTTTCCTGTTCAAGCTCATCAAACACAATGTGGACGCTTTCTTCACTTTGTTAGTTCTCTTATTAAAAATGAGATAAGCTTTACTATGAGATGAATAACCTAGAAAAAGACCTTCATCTCGACCGAGCATCAAACATGGTCGAGTGATCCTTACCATTGTTATGAACAAAACATTTGCATCCAAAAGGCTTGAAATAGGAAATATTGGGTTTCTTCCCTTTGTACAACTCATAAGGTGTTTTCTTCAGTATGGGTCCGATGAGACATCTGTTCAAAGTGTAGTTAGTCTGTGTTGATCGCCTCAGCCTCGTAAATAGTAAGGTAGATTGTGCTCAATCATCATTGTCCTTGCTATTTCTTCAAGAGTTCTGTTCTTTCTCTCCACTACTCCATTTTGTTGAGGAGTTCTTGGTGCTGAGAAGTTGTGAGAGATACCATTTTTGTCACAAAACTCGAGAATTCCGAGTAGTCGAACTCCCTTCCATGGTCGGTTCGAATTATCCGGATCCGAGTCCGAGACTCAACTTGGATTTTTCTACGAGCTTGCTGAACTCTTTGAATGCTTCATTTTTGTGCTTAAGAAAACACACCCAAGTAAATCGTGAATAATCATCAATAATAACAAGTATATATGATTTACCTCCGAGGCTCTTAACAGGGATTTCACCACATAAATCCATATGCAGCAGCTCAAGCACTTTAGATGTGGAAACTGTCTTCGAGAGATTTGAATGAAGATCCGACTTGTTTCCCTCTTGTGCATGCTTCACAAACTTTATCTTTCTCAAAAGCACAGCTTAGGTATAACTCTAACCAAACCATGAGATGCCAATTTCTTAATAGTATGCATGCTAATATGGCCTAATCTACGATGCCATGACCATGAGTCATCATGAAGGGATGCTTTCAAACAAGATAAATTCCGATTCGGGTCGAAAGAGGAATAGTATAAGTGTTACCTGATCTGTTACCCGAGAGTTTGATCTTCTTGGTGGTATCAACAGATATGTAACAATTTGTCCGAGTGAATCTTACCTCTTGGCCTTTATCGCACAATTGAGAGATGCTAAGCGGATTGTACTTCAGTCCTTTGACAAGGTAAACTAGGCCGACCAGATTGCTTCCCTTTCCAATCTTGCCTATCCCAACTATCTTGCCTTTGCTGTCATCTCCAAAAGTGACTTTTCCTCATTTGTACTCTTCTAACTCGTAAAAGAGTCCGGAATCTCCCGAGATGTGGCATGAGCATCCACCGTCCAGGTACCAATGTCCTTTTGATCTCTTCCGAGTACCCCGCAAAACAGAGACAAGCTAACCCTTCTCACTTCCTCTAACGAACCCAAGTAACACTCTTTACTGTGGTCCTTTTATGAGGAAGAACGTTTTTCGGAACCCAGATTTGAATGACTTTGGGCTTATTCCGATTCCGAGTCTTCCGTGTAGAGAACCGAGCCTATATCTCTTTCTTTTGAAAAACTTTTCTTTTGAAAGCTGGAGGAGATGGTTTCTTCTTGTAAACTGATCCGGGCTTAGTCCTCCTTTCATTTTTATGAATGGGACCATTCTCAACTTTCCCGAACTTTACAGCTTCAAATCCTTTTGAAAAGCTCCGAGTAGGAATTGGATTCCTCCTCTTTGTTGAAACCAAGACCTTCCTTTTCTAAAGGAGACATATTGGGATCCTAAGAGCATATCAATGTTTTTTGACCTTGAGTGAACTTTAAAGCAAGATCTTGAGACTTATTGAGCTTTTGCTTTAGCCGCTCATTTTCTCTTTTGAGTAACTCGGACTCGGTCTCATTGGATTGAGCACTAGTCTTGAGTTCTCTAAGTGTAAGTCTCAGCTTTTCCAATTCATTTTTCAAAGACATGCTCTTAGAGGAAATTGACTCAAGTTGTTCTTTGAAACGAGAGGAATCGAATTGGACTTTTCTTCCAAAGTGAAAATATACTTGGCTAAATCGACTTTGGAGAATTTGAGAAAGTATTAAATTACCTCTTGAGGATTTGTTTCCTCATTGTCCGATTCTAAGTCCGACCTTGTTTCAGCTTTCGAGTCGAAAGTGTCATTAGACACTTTGAGTCATCTCGAGTCCTCGTCATCTTCGATGAGTCCTCATCACTCCATGTGGCCATCATAGCCTTTTTCTTCTTCCTCGTCCCTTTTTCTCTTTGGACAGTCTTTGACTATGTGATCCTTGCTGCCACATTCAAAATAGCCGAGTTCTTAGTCAAGGATAACTTTGAAGGAGATGAATATTTACCTTTCCTATCCTTCTTGTCTTCCTTGTAGAACTCCTCTTTTGGCCTTTTATCCCATCTTTTGTGCTTCATCATTCTCTTGAAGCCTCTCGTAATAAGTGCCATAGGATCCTCTTCCGAGTCGGAGGAACTCGGATTTGCTTGTTTGGTGTCCGAGGCTTTCGGCGCTTTGTTCTTTTTGGTGCTGCCCTCAGCATCCTCATCCTCTTCCAGGTGGATTTCATGAGTGAGAAGCTTCCTAATGAGCTCGTCCGGCTTTAGAAGTGATAGGTTCCGAGCCTCCTCTATGGCAGTCACCTTGGGACCCCATCTTCTCTTGGGTAGACTTCGAGTATCTTTCCGCACATTTCCTCGTGGAAAATCTTCTTACCCGAGAGATTTGAGATTGTTGGTAATCTCGAGAAATCGAATGAACATCCGAGTGATGTTTTCTTCGGCTTCATCTTAAATAGCTCATATTTGTGAAGATATTGGCCGATATTTGCTTGTCCGACCCGGCTCGTACCTTCATAAGTGTTGGCCAGTGTGTTCCACACTTCTTTGGTTGTGTCACAGGCGGACACTCGGTTGTATTCTTCCGAGCTGATGGCACACATAAGAATGTACATTGCCTTCAAGTTCTTTCGAACTTCTCTGCTTCGCTCGGAGTAAACTCGGCCTTTGTCTTGGGAACGAGTCTAAATTCTTCTATCTTCATGGGAATGTAGTTTCCTTGTTGTATGATGTCCCAAACATCTTCATCATGATCCAGGAGGAAACATTCCATGAGTTTCTTCCAGATGCACGAAGTTGGATCCTTTGAATTTTGGTGGTCTCGTTGGAAGATCTTTCTTCATCGAACTCTCCGTTGTTCTCTGCCATTTGATCTTTAGACCTTTGGATGGTTAGATCCTTTCCGAAAGGCTAGGCTCGATACCAATTGAAGGTTTGCTCAAGGAGAGGCTAAGTCACCCTAGAGGGGGTAAATAGGGTGATGAAAGATTTTTCGAAAAATCAAACTCTTTTGATTGAAGGACGCACGTAGCGCATTCCGAATCTACAATGGGGTCACAAAAGTATGAACTCGGAATGAAGATAAAGATAGAACCGAAGCTTTAAGACAGATCCGAGTCTAGAATGAACTAAGAAAGTGAAGACATAGAAAATACATGGAAACCCTCCTGGGGCAAAAACAATGGACCGTGCTAATTCAAGCACGAAGTCGAATCCACTATTTTGAGTCCATAAAATACAAGTAGACAGATTGACCCCGAGTTGCTCCCTTAGACAACTCTTTACAAAGTTTTCCTAGACTCGAAATTCCTTTATCCGATCTAGTACTTCCTAGCCGAGATAACCCTTACAGCTAGGGACAACTAAGCTAGGTTAACTCTTACAGCTCAGTCAAGGGACCTTACTTAGAGAGTAAGAAAGAAAGTGATTAGTAATCGAGTACAAGACCTTACAACTCGGAATATAATGAATTACAGAGTGGGAGTTGTAAGTAGAAGATTGAGAATAAATACAATGACTATTGCTTAAGTAAGTGTATTGACAATTTGTTCGGCAATCTTCAAGTCTTGAGAGTTGGCTTCTATATATAGAAGACTAGGCGGAATAGCCGTTATCTCCATCGTCCGACCGGAAGTCCTTTGTGACCGTTGTGTAGGATTTTCCGAGTCACTCGGAAAATGTCCGTTGAGATATGAACGTTGGGCAACGGTCCTTTACTCTTTTGGAAGTCCCAAAAATACTGGCGGTGTCTTGAAAGATAAGGTGGAAACCACCGTTTAGCTTGGTGTTGTAGATTTCCAGCTTTGGAAATAGACGACCACGACACGCTCTTCTGGGGCTAGGTCGGAGGTGGAAAAAGCCTTGTCTCGCTGGTGATTTGACGTTTTAAAGCTCGGTTACTTTTGTATTTCAAATATAGGATAACCTCGTTTGAATCACCTACAAAAGTAAATCAATTTGTTTCTCAAATTATAAAATACTTTGGTCCAAGGTTAGACACGAGATAATAATATGATTAAGATAATTAAGTGACTAATTATCTCGAGTCGGAAAAGGAATGGAATTTTCCGAGTCTAATATCCATGAAACTCAAAATTCCATCCGAGTTAGTCTAGGCGAGAATCAAGTTGAATAACGAATAACAAAGTGAATAAACTTGATCTAGACTAAGCATAGTTCGGACTAGAAGCGCCGACTATAACAGAATAACACCTGTAATATGAAGTCGGACCGAGTGCGGTTATGTGAATACTAGTCATTTGAACATGCGATAATTCTAAGCGATGAGAGACTCGGAACCGGGTGTACAATAGTAAGTACAGATATGCTTTCTAAGTCTCACAGAGATAAGCACAAATACATGAAATAAATGCTATATCACTTAGAGGAAATACTATATCACTCGGAAAAGTTTCTAAGGTACGAGAGAATGACTTGGAATCAAAACTCTATAAGTGAGAAAGTCTTATACCCGATTCCTTTGATAGAACTCGTAAATCTGCGGAGTATAGTCTCGAGTCTTCAGTCCAACTAAGAAGTTGAGTTCTCTCATCATACTCATTTGAGATTCCTGTCTCATCGCTTAAGAAAACTCTTGGCATAAAATTTCATTAGTATCTCCAAAGATTATATAATCAACATAAATTTGAATAATTAGAGAATCGTTCCCTTTGGTTTTTGTAAAAATGTTTCTATCACTAAGACCTCGTTTGAAACCATTTTTTATAAAAAAGCTACTTAATCTTTCATACTAAGCTCTTGGAGCTTGTTTCAAACCATAAAAAGCTTTTTGCAATTTGAACACATGATTAGGAAATTTAGGTTTTCAAATATAAGGGATTGCTTAACATGGACTTTTTCTTGAATATATCCATTAAGAAATGCATACTTAAAATCCGTTTGATATTGTTTCATGTTCATCTTGTATGCAAATGCTAAAAGAATTCCGATTGTCTCAATCCTAGCAAGAAGTGCAAAAGTTTACCCATAATCAATTCCCTTTCTTGATTATAACCTTCAAGCAACCGATCCGACCTTATTTCGACTACCAAACCTCCCTCATCCAGCTTTTTCTTCAAGACCCATTTGGTTCCTATAACTGGGTGGTCGGAAGGTCGTTTGGTTATGGTCCAAACTTGGTTTCTTTCAAATTGTGAGAGTTCTTCTTGCATGACCTCTACCCATTCAAGCTCAAGTACGGCGTCGAGCACATTTTTAGGTTCTATTAATGAGATGAATGCAGAATATCCACATAAATTTTGCAAAGAAGGAGTACTTAACCCGAGTTGATGTCTAAGATGATGTTCTTAAGTGGATGACGTGATGTGTATTTGAAAACTTTACCTATTCTCTAGTTACCAGATTTGATGGTTTAATACTTTGTTCTTTAGCTGGTTATATTTCTTCCTCACCTTGTGCTATAGTGTTCGAGCTTGTTCTTGAGTTGAATCATTCCGAGTTGGCTCAATTCTCTTGTTGTCGACGATTCCGAGCTCAACTTCCACTACGTCATCATCATTTTAGTTAAGCTTGTGGTATGAGAATGTAGACTCCCTTATCCTGCCATCATTAACTTCATTAAAGATAACGTGGATTCTTTCTTCCACTTTGTTAGTTTTTTTGTTAAAAATGCGATAAGCTTTGCTATGAGATGAATAGCCTAGAAATATACCTTCATCCGACCTTGCATCAAACTTGGTCAAATGATCCTTACCATTCTTATGCACAAAGCATTTACGTACGAAAGGTTTGAATTAGGAAATGTTAGGTTTCTTTCCCTTTTGGAGCTCATATGGTGTTTTTTCTTTAGAATAGGTGGAATGAGGCATCCGTAAAGTGTAGAGTTTGTTGTGTTCATTGCCTCAGCTGAGAAATAGTAAGGAAGGTCATTTTTAATCATCATAGTCCTTCCTCTTTCTATAAGTGTTTGGTTGTTTATCTCCACTACTCCATTTTGTTGAGGAGTTGTAGGTTTTGAGAAGTTATGGGAGATGTCATTCTTATCACAAATGTCTCGCAAATTCTAAGTAGTTCAGCTCCCTTCCATGCTCGGTTCGAATTCTTCCGATGTGAGTCCGAGACTCCACTTGAAATTTTTATGCTTATCTTGGTGAACTCCTTGAATGCTTCATTCTTGTTCTTTAGAAAATAAATCCAGATAAATCGTGAGAAGTCATCAACAATGACTAGTACATACGATTTAACTCTTAAGCTTTTAACAGAATTTCACCACGTAATCCATATGTATCAATTCAAGCACTTTGGATGTAGAAACAGTTTTGAGTGGCTTAAATGATGGTCCGACATGTTTTTCTTTCATGCATGCATCACATATTTTATCTTTCTTAAATGAGCAATTTGGTAGTCCTCTCGACTAACCGTTGAGATGTAAGTTTCTTAATAGTACGCATACTAATATAACGTAATTTATGATGCCATGTCCATGGATCATCATTAACTGAAGCTTTTAAACATGTCGGATTTTGAGTAGAATGAGAAAGAGGAATGGTGTAGGTATTGAGTAGGAACCACGATCGGTCGGGGACCGGACCAAACCGAGCTTCTTCGCAAATGGCTTTGGGTGTTAGGGTGTTCGAAAGTTTTAAAGAACGATTTTAGGGTTTTGGAAATGACTTTTTGAAACTAGGGATTGATATCTTATTTAGAGTTATGAATTTATTAAATTAAGATAAAGGTGAATTAAATTGAATTGATTGGAGTTTTATTAATTATTTTATTTTAGAAATTATTTTCGAAGTCTCGGGATGTTATTGCTTAACTGGACAAAATAAACTAAAGTAGAATTTCAAATATGCCGTGAGGTTTTAGGGCCAAATCGGCGTAAAAACACCGGCTTGGACTAAAGCCGCGACCACTTACCACTCGGTGCTGGCTAAAGCCAACATGTAGCGGTCGGGGGCACCAACTAACGGTCATGACTAAAAGAATCAACTGTGGCCTTTGGCTTGGTAGGCGGGTTCGAAGCCCAATTTTATTTACATGTAGTTAGAAAAACAGAGATGCAATTTGAATAGATATAAAGCACAAAAGGGGAGTCGCTAGTCGTTGTTTAATAAAGAAAAACTAACAAAAACAAAATAAATGCTTTCTCAATCTTAGTGTGGAAAAACTAAAGTTAAAAGAGGCTAAAAATGACTCCATCGGTCTTTGAACCGAGAATCGTATTCGGAGGTGAGGGTACCAAACATAAGAAAAACCCTTCCGCTCCGCCCGTCCGAAAATAGTCATTACTAGACCGACTAGTGAGTTAAAAATAACGTAAGGAACACAAGCACACAACATGCTAAACAAAATTAAAGTAACCAAACATGAATGAACATGATAAAAAGTATATAAAAGGAAAGCGATAAAGGAAAACAAAAGCGAAAAAAAGAAAAGCGAGAAACTTAAAGGATTACATCGGGTGGGGAGGAAATACAAAAGCGATACAATTCTTCTCCATAATACGGAAAGCGATAAAAGCATAAAAATAAAGAACCATTTGAAAGTCGAATTGATGCCCTCAAGTTATCCTACCTACCGATTTGGATCTCCGCATTGGATCTCTTGATGCGACGTTGATGAATGAAGGAAAAGGACTTTTGTGAGTTTTGTGAAGGTAAATTGATGAAGAATCTGGAAGGATCCGCTGAATGAATACCAAGAGATAAGAATAACTAAATATTTGTTAGCTCTTAGTAAGGATTCAACGACGGTGTTTAGGAAGAGGAGTATTTGAGGTTACTTTTAGGCAGAGTAACGTTTAAGGAAAGGTTGTTTCTCGCTTAGTTCAGTAGCGTAACGCTTAGAAAATAAGTTGTATAGAAATAAGAGCCAAGGCTCTCTATTTATAGGGAGAGACCTAGGTCATAAAAGACCTAAGGTTGCTCTCGGCCAGCCCCAAAGCCGAGTAGAAAAACCGGGCCAATATTGAAGTGATAAGACCGGATAGAATCCCAATCGGAGGCACCGGCTACTAGGGGATACCTAAGGTTTTGTGCCCTTTCCGTGCTACTCAGGGAGTCTCCAGTGCCAAAACACGGAGTTTCACTTAAAAATCCTAGTAGGGGCGCCAGCCACCACGACGTCGCTTTGAAGATGTGTGCTCCTAGTCTCGGGTGGACTGTCTTAGGGCAAAACGCCTAACATCACATTGAGGTCTTCAGCTCCGTGTCCGATTGGACACAAATAAAACGCGTTATTTTGAGCCCGGAACTTTCTCGTATACATCATCGGATTCTCGTTGTCTTTGGAGGCTTAGATCGGGCTTAGACTCGCTTGAAAGAATAAGGGATTTTTGGATCGATCCAAGGCAAAAAGGTTATTTATTTGGTGCTGGGGGTTCTTTATGGTTTATCGGTCTCCGTTGCATCAATCAAATTCGATATATGATCCAAGTCCTCAAACAGGACTAGGGATTTTATCATCGAGCCACAATATAAAATATAGAATTAAAGGAGATGAGGGACGATACTTTTTAGGTGTCTATAATTAGCCCCCACTTTGATCGAGTCCGAAAGACGAAGTGTCAAAGTAGACACTAAAGGATACTTACCTTGATTTTGTGCGGTGATTTTAATATTAATTGTTGTGTAATGCTCTACCTTCCTGAACTTAATTGTTCCGGAATCAATTTTGAAAAGGCTTTTGTAGAAATTGTCTTCCTGGTCAACATCATAACCAAGTTCTTTTTTTCGAAAAGACACAAACTAAGAACTACGAAGTAAATTAAGGTTTTTTAGACCTTAAGTAAGTTTCAAAACCAACTCCTAAGACTCAGTTAGCTTCTAGTTTACTTGCTCATTTTTGTTCCGGCACAGTTTGACTCGGTTTCATTGCCTTCGAGTACTAGTCTCTTGTACCTTCGGGTTTGGTCTCGGTTTTTCTAAATCATTTTTCAAAGATTTGTTCTCGAATTGACAGACTCTACTTTCTCTTTAAATACGTAAGAATTAGAATTGGGCTATCCTTCTAATGTAAAAAATATATCTAGCAAAATCATGATTGGAGAATTTGAGAAAGTAGTTTATTACCTCCCGAGGATATGTTTCCTTAGTATTCGATGCTTCACTTTCTAACTCAAATTCAGCTTCCGAGTCTATTAGAGTCATGAGGCACTTAGACTTATCATCCGTGTCATCATCTTCTTCTGATTCATTATCACTCTAAGTGGCTACCATTGTCTTTTCTTCTCTTTGGAGAGTCCTTGACTATGTGATCTTGCTTTGACACTCAATAACCGGAGTTTTTAGTCAAAGTCAAATTCTAAGGAGATGAGAATTTACCTTTTCTTTCCTTCTTGAAGAATTCTTGCTTTGGCTTCTTTTGCCACTTTTTGTACTTCATTATCTTTTAAAATCCTCTAAGCTAAAAGTGCCATGGGGTCTTCTTCATAATATATCCGAGGAGCTCGGACTTGGACCAAATTCATTTGGGGCTTTGAGAGCAATGTTTCTTTTAGTGCTTGCCTCGCATTCTTCTTCCTTTAGATGGAGCTCATGAGTAAGTTGTTTCATAATGAGCTCATTTGGTTTAGCCTGAGCAAGGTCCTCAGCTTTTTCAATAGCAGTAACCCTTAGACCCCATCTCTTCTTTGGTAGACTCCTCGGAATCTTTCCAGCAATTCCTTGTGGGACATCTTCCTTCCAACGGACTTGATATTATTGACAATCTTAGTGAAGCGAGATGTACATTTAATTTTTGTTTTCATCAGCCTCCATCTTAAACATCTCACACTTATGGAGATACTAACTTATCTTTGCCTACCTCACTTGACCTGTACCCTCATAAGTAAAGACAACGGTGTCCCAAACTTCCTTGGCAGTATGAGAAGCGGATACTCTGTTGATTTAAGCTGCATTAGTGGCACACATTAAAATGTTTATGGCCTTGAAGTTCTTTCCAAGCCTTTTATTTTCTTCATGAATAAATTCTGACTTTACTTTAGCTACTTATTGAGTGCACTCCATCTTTGTGGGAACATAGTTGCCGAGTACATATCATTTCCGAGACTTCTTCATCACAATCTTGGATGAAACACTCCATGAAACACTCCTTGAACTTTGGTGGCATGGCGAAAGATCTTCCTTCATTGAACTCTATATATTTAAGAGTCATGTAATCTTTAAACCTTAGATTGTTAGATCCTCCGGAAAGGCAAGGCTTTGATACCAATTGAACGTTTGCTCTTTTAGAGTTTGACTCACCCTAAAGCGGGGTCAATAGGGTGAGAGGGAAATTTTGCGGAACCAAAATTTTACAACACAAGTTGGAATTCATATAGAGTATTCTGAGTCTAGAATGAACCTAGAAAAACTTGAACAACAAGAAATAGGTGAAACCCTCATAGGCTAGAAAACCACAAATAGTTTCAGTCCGGACACCTCCAAAAATACACGAGGCTAACTTCTCATAATTATTCCCTTCGACAATTCAATATAGATTTTCCTAGGTACGTAAGTTCCCTTATCTCGTCCTAGCACGTCCTAACTAAGTTAACCCTTACAACTAGGTATAACTAAGCTGAGTTACCTTTACAACTCGTCAAGGGAAATTACGTAAGAGTAGAGAAAGTAAGTGTTTGACTGATTGAAAGACTTATTTTGTTTTAACTTGGAAGTTGAGAATACTATGTACAGAGTTAAAAGCTAGAAAAGATTAGGTGTATGCAATAAGAGTTTAGTTCTAGCCCTCTTCTAAGTCTTATACAAGTGGCTTCTATTTATAATAAGTAAAGCAGGTAGCCATTGTGTCTCATTCTTAACCGTGAAGCTTAACTAGCATAGAAGCGTTGACTACAACAGAATAGGACTATAACATGAAGTCAAACCCGAATGCGGTTAAGCGAAATACTAGTCAATTCAATCATGCAATATATCTAAGTGATGAGAGACTCGGAAGCTGTGTGAGACAGACGTGAGTACATATCTGTTTTCGGAGTCACTTAGAGACAAGTAAAAGTACATGAAGTAAATGCCATATCACTTAGAGAAGATACCATATCACTTAGAAAAGTTTCTAAGGTTCGGAGAATACCTTGGAATCAAAACTCTATAAGTGAGAAATTCTTATATCCGATTCCTTTGTTAGAACTCGGAATTGTACAGAGTAACGTTTAGAAAAACTTGATCTAGACTAAGTATGGTTCAAACTAGAAGCGCCGACTACAACAGAATAGGACTATAACATGAATTCGGACTCGAGTGCGGTTAAGCGAAATACTAGTCAATTCAATCATGCGATATATCTAAGTGATGAGGGACTCCGAACCGAGTGAGACAGACGTGAGTACATATCTGTTTTTGAGTCACTTAGAGACAAGTAAAAGTACATGAAGTAAATGCCATATCACTTAGAGAAGATACCATATCACTTAGAAAAGTTTCTAAGGTTCGAGAGAATGCCTTGGAATCAAAACTCTATAAGTGAGAAATTCTTATATCCGATTCCTTTGTTAGAACTCGGAATTGTGCGAGTAGTGTCTAAGTCTTCACTCCGGCTATTTTGAATGTGGCAGCAAAGAGCACATAGTCAAGGCCTCGTCCAAAGAGAAAGAATGACAGAAAGGAGAAAAAGGCTATGGTGGCTACTTGGAGCAATGATGAGTCGAAGAAGATGATGGTACCAACGATGAATCAATGTGTCGAATGACTCTATCGGACTCGAAAGCTGGATCTTAGTCGGACATCGATGCATCGGATGCTAAGGAAACATATCCTTAAGAGGTAATCAACTATTTCCTTAAGTTTTCCAAGCATGATCTTGCTAGATATATTTTTACTTTGGAGGGGAAGTCCAATTCGAATCTTCGATGTCAAAGAGAAACCGGAATCTCTTAATGTTAAAAGCATCTACTTGAAAAATGATTTAGAAAACTTTAGACAAAATTTAAAAGTGCTTGAGAGCAGTAGTTAACATAATGAGACTGAGTTTGAGTGCTTTAGAATAGAGAATGAGCAATTAAAACAAAAGCTCAAAAAGTCAAAATAGTTGGTTTTGAAGCTTATCGAAGGTCGAAAAACCTTGATTTGTTACTTGGTTCTCAATGTGTCTCATTCGAAAGGAATGTCTTCGATATAATGCTAAAGACAAAGATAATTCCTACAAAAACCTTTTAAAAATTGACTCTAGAACTATTAAGTTTAGGAAGGTTGAGCATCATCCTATTCATTCAAAGAGAAAAGGGACTGAGGCTAGACTAGTTTTCATGAGAAATCCTTCTTAACATGTTTACAAAAAGAGAGGTTTACAAAAGAAAGAGACGCAAAGTTAGTTCTTAATAAAGAAGACTCAGAATCACACCAAACCAAAAATCATTCAAATATAGAAGACTCGGAATCACACCAAACCAAAAATCATTCAAATATGGGTTCCCAAAAGTGCACTTCCTCAAAAAGGAACCACAATAAGGATAGTTACTGGGTTTGTAAGAGGAAGTGAGAAGGGTGAGTTTGTTTCTGTTTTTCCAGGTTACTCGAAATGAAAGGGTCATTGGTACTTGAACACTAGACGCTCACGCTACATGTTTGGAGACTCAAGACTCTTCTCATAATTAGAAGAGATGAAAGGAGGGAAAGCCAAATTTGGAGAGAACAACAAAGGCAAGATAGTTGGAATTGGCAGAATTGGTTAAGGAGACAACTCAATCAGTCAAGTCTACCTTGTCAAACAGCTCAAATATAATCTTCTAAGCATATCTCAGTTGTGGTTTAAAGGACAAGAGGTAAGGTTCACTCAAACTAACTGTTCCATTTCTTATGCAGTCACCAAAGACACAAAGCTCTCAAGCTTAAGGTCGGGTAACACCTACGAGTATTCCTTTTTCGATTCTAGTAAACATTTATCATGTTTACAAGTTTCTTTGAATGATGATTCATGGACATGGCATCGTAGATTAGGCCATATCAGCATGCATACTATCAAGAAACTTGCATCTCATGGATTAGTTAGAGGTTTACCTAATTGTTAATTTAAGAAAGATAAGATTTGTAATGCATGTACAAAAGGAAAATAAGTTAGATCACCGTTTAAGCCACTCAATACGGACTCTTCATACAAAGTGCTTGAATTGATACATATGGATTTGTGTGGTGAAATTATCGCCAAAAGCTTAGGAGGTAAATCATATGTGCTAGTTTGTGTTGATGATTACTCACGATTTACCCGATCTTGTTTTCTAAAGAACAAAAATGATGCTTTCAAATAGTTCACTAAGATCTACAGGAACATGCAAGTGGGGTATAAGATTTAGATAAGGAGACTTCGAACCGACCATGGAAGGGATTTCGATTACTCGGAATTTACGGACTTTTGTGACAAGAATGGCATCTCCCACAACTTCTAAACACCCAGAACTCCTCAAAAGAATGGAGTAGTGGAAAGAAAGAATATAACATTTCAAGAAATAGGAATGACAATGATGATTGAAAATTATCTACCTTACTATTTCGGGTTGACGCTGTCAACATAGCAAACTACACTCGTTAATAGATGCCTTATTCGACCATTATGAAGAAGACACCCTACAAGTTGTACAAAAGAAAGAAGCCTTACATTTCTTACTTCAAACCATACAGATATAAATGCTTTGTGCATAACAATGGTAAGGAACATATGTCTAAATTTGATGCTATGTCACATAAAGGTATTTTTCTTGGTTATTCTTCACATAGTAAAGCTTATAGAATCTTTAACAAAAGAACTCACAAAGTGGAAGAAAGTGTCCACGTTATCTTTGATTAAATTGATCATGGCAGGATAAGTGAATCCACTTCCTCATATCTCAACCTCAATCGAGATGAAGATGACGTAGCAAAGGCTAAGCTCGAAATGATCAAAACAAAGAAACCGAGCCAACTAAGAATGAGACAGGTTCAAGAACCAGCTTAGACTACTAAAGGTCAAGCTAATGAACAAGATCAACAAGTAAACTAGCTGAAGATCGGAATATTCAACCAACAAACTTGGTAAATCATAGTATAGGTAATGCTTTCAAATATGCATCTTGTCACCCACTTGAGAACATCATTTCGACATCAACAAGTGGGGCAAGAACTTGAAGACTCATGTACAACTCTGTACTCTCTATGGTTTTGATTTCAAGTCATTTTAAGCATTTATGAAACTTATCTTTAAGTTTTCAATTTTGGTTGACCCACTCGAAACCATCTATTGAGTATAAAGCATTTAATTATGTTTCTTACCCGCTCGGACATATCCGAGAACAATGACATGTGTAAATAATTTCACAAACACTTCATATTCTCGAGTACTCACTAAGTGTTCAAACCGAAAATGAATTACATTGTTAATTCTCTTTTCCAAGTTCGTTTATTGAATGAAATTATTTACTTGATCAAGTTTATACATTTTGTTAATTCATTCTTATTAGCTTGATCATTTAAGGGTTTATCTCAAGATAGAATTTACACCTAATGAATATTAGACTCAAATAATTCCATTTATTTAGGTTGAAAATAATTAAGTGCTTAATTACTTTGAATTAATTATTATCTTTGCCTAATCTTAGACCAAAGTATTTTCATACTTTGAGTACCACTTTTATTTGCTTTTGTAGGTCGATTAAAGTACTTTAATCTATTTTTGAAAAGCAAGAGCAACTCGGTTTCTAGTTGTTAAACACCAAGCAGATAGAAAAGCAACATTTATAGACAAGGCTCGGATACCGTGTTAGGGTGGTTTGTTTTCAAATTCAGCAAACTTCAACTTTAGGTCTAACGGTTTTTTCCACCCTGCATTTCAGTCACGATCAGTTGGATGGACCACTTTTTGAGCTAAGGACCACCGCAAAATGTTCACATTACAACATATCCTTTTCCGAGTGACTCGGACTAGCCCTTACAACAGCTATTATAGCTCACCAGTCCGGAACAAGCGTGAATGACTACTCGCCTCGCTATGTATAAATAGAAGCCTCTCTATAAGACCTAAAGATTTCCGCCAAAATACATTTGCAAAACACTTACTCGAGTGCATGCTGACTTAAACTTCAGCTTACACCCCCAATTCTTAAGTTTCAACTTTCCGAGTTGTAAAGAGAAAGTCATGTAATAATTTCTACACTTTCAATTCTCTGTTAAGTCCCTTGACATAGCCGTAAGGGTTAACTTAGCTCGGTTATACCTAGCTGTAAAGGTTATCTCGGTTAGGAAATACTAGATCGGATAAGGGAATTTCTAAGTCTAGGAAAAGCATGTAAGTGAATTATATAAAGGAGTAATTCTATAACGATTCAATCCTTGTATTTTGCATATTCAAAATAGTTTATTTGACTTGGTGCTTGGATTAGTACTCGTTAGTGGTTTTTCGCCCCATGTTGGATTCCATGTATTTTTGTGGTTTACTTGTTTTTGAGTTCATTCTAGACTCAAAGTTATTTTTTAAGTGCTTGCTGGACAAAATTCTTTATTAATTCATAAAAATCTTCCATCACTCTATTCACCCCCTCTATGGTGACATAACCTCTCCAAGAGCAAACCTTCAAGTGGTATCGAGCCTAACCTTTCAAAAGGATCTCACAATCCAAAGGTCTAAAGATCAGATGACTCAGAACAATGGAGTGTTCGATGAAGGAAGATCTTTCACTAGACTACTGATGTGTAGTGGCGGAAGCAAAGAAAATGGATAGCAAACCGCAAGAAGCACAACCGGGCGGAATGCAGCCTGCTTGCGCAATCTTGGCAGATTGGGGAAATGGAGGGGCAAAAGTGCTTGGTCTTTGCTGAAATTTGGTAGGAAGGATGGTAACTGGTAGATGATGATCGTGACCAAGTTTCGTTGAATTTGGATAAGGGGAACTCCCTGAACAGATAGCCTGAAGCTGAGGTAACCGGCTGGTCGTACAGACAGACACCCTTTGTTTGATTTTGGTGTGGAGGATGGAGGTGTTCTTGGATGGAGCTGAAAATTGGTGGAATGGAAGTAGATGGACAGGAAGGATTGTGGTTAAAATTTGGAATGAAATGGCTGGGTAGATTGTGAGATATGAATTGATGAAGTGAGGGGATAATACCAAGGTCCTAGCTCGGATACGGAAAACACCACCGAGTAAGAACCGAGGGGCACCTTCAATCTGTCCGGATACAGCAACACCACCGGGAGATTGGAAGGACTCACAGGACACCACCTAGCTGCCACACTAGGATACAGCAATGAGAGTTCCGAAGGGTGAGCAAATCCAGCTCGAGTATAAACTCATATATTTCATCAAAGGTGTCTTACAATGGCGCATAGGTGCTGAATATATAATGCTTCATATGAGCAATTACATAACCGAATCCAAGCTGAAAAATATGAAATAAAGCAAAACAAAAATGCCAACTAATTAGATGCTTTCCTCCTCCCCAAGTTAAGCTTGAAGAATTTCTAGCCAAGTATTGTTTGATAGGGAACATGTGGCCAAGATTTGTTGCCCCTTCTCCAAGCTCTTTTCTAACCACCTTCCACTAGTGGTAGTGTCTTCTAGAATGCTTCTAGCTTGGTGTTCTTGGCAGCTCCATGTGATGCATGACCATAAGCCCTTTTGGCCCTCCCTTGGACCGACCCATCATGACATGAATTTATTTATGTTCAAAGCTCTTAAGATAATAATACTTGTAACATTGCTCGATTTGTACTTGGCCGATCTTCCCTTGCTTAACCATGGAAATTTGGTGAGCTTGATTCCTCAACTATCTTCCTTAACACCTTGATTTATTTATGAACAAGTAATCAATGATTAACCTCCCGGCTCAAACGACATTATGTGCTTGAAAAATACAAGCATTCCCGGTTGTTTTGCATGCACGTTGAGCTGAACATTTTCTGTCTTTTTACCCATGGCTGGCCACTTTCCATTAATGTCACACAGCTCAAAACAGAAGGCTTCCCACTCTCCATCATTCTCCCCTTGTAGGAGAGAATTTGCCCTCAAATTCGCACAAATAACATGCTCCGGGTGTGAAAAAATTTGACCATGTTGGCGCTTGTGTTGAGAACAAAATGGAGTTTCCTTGTATGCCCAGGCAGACGGTTAATTGTGGGAGCAGGCCTCATCCATGCAGCCAGCCCGGATGTTCTCCGAGTATGCTCATGATGTAGGGGTTGCCTCGGTCCTCATTAGGCACATCAAACCGCAAACATTGAGGAAGATACACAACTTCCTTTGGTACCATGAAAGTTGGCACAACAAACTCCACAACTCCATGTTCAACGTTTGGATAGAAATGATTTGGCCTCAAAATACCATCAAAAGCAATCAAACTTACATTGTACTTCCATTGAACAACAGATTCGGACAGGCCATAATGTGGACTTAACAACCACTTACCAATGAAAAGGAAGTCACCCTTCTTTGGTATAGAAAAAATGGGGGCTGTCCATGGAATTTCTTGTTGTTCTTCTCGGTCATCTGCCCATGTTTCAGCACCATTGGCCTTTAAATCACATTCTGGCCATGTGAGAAAAATAGCTCCGGGATGGGGTCCTTTTGGAGACATGGTTTTTTTGTGGTGGCGAGTGAAAAGGATTGTTGTGTAGAGGGTCAAGGACAATTTTGGCTTGTGGAGTGACGGTGAGGAGATGTACATTTTGTGGAGGGTTTTCGGTTTTATGGAAAGATGGGGAAATTTGTGTTTGGTAAGGAAAAAACTCTTGTTGCTTATCCTTGAAGAGAGGTTCTCCAAGTGTAAGCAATAGGTCATTTTGGGAAGTAGAGTTTTGTGGCTTCGGATTACATTGGCTAGGGGGCAAAGGAGCTAAGGTGATTTTCTTTCCATCCTTGGTGAAGGTGTAGGTGTTCTTGAAGCCATCATGTGTCACCCTTCGGTCATATAGCCAAGGTCTCCCAAGTAATATATGGCAAGCATCCATAGGAATCACATCACACCACAACTCATCATGGTAGTGCTTACCAATACTAAATGAAAGAAGACAACGAGAATTAACTTGAAGTCCTTTACCTTGACTAAGCCATTGGACATTATAGGGGTGAGGGTGGACCGAAGCATGAAGTCCAAGCTTGTCTACCATTGTAGAGGCAGCCACGTTAGCACAACTACCTCCATCGATGACAATGGAACACACCTTGTCTCGGACCGTACCCCTTGTGTGAAAAATATGTTCACGTTGCTCCTCATTCGGATCCTTGAATCCGCTCAAGGTCCTTCTTAACACCAACATTTCTCCTTCATCCGCCTCTTCTATCACTTCCTCTACATCATCTAGCAAGAGTAGCTCCTTCTCGGTTTCATGCTCATCCATCAAGGGCTCTTGGTATTCAACCAAGGCCATTACCCTACGGTTTGGACATTCCGCGGCAATATGTCCAAAACCATGGCATTTAAAACACCTTCGCGGGTCACTTGGAGTTGGTAGAGCTTTGGGTGGGTTTGGAGGTTGGACGGGCTGTTTTGTGCGGTTTGGAGTTGTTTGAGGAAAGGGTTGGGGACTCCCCTTGTAGAAGGTTTGGCTTCTTTGAGAGGGAAAAATTTTAGGCACCTCCTTTTTGGCAAACCGATTTTTCTTTTGTTGCTCCACCTTGTGTGCCAAGTGACACACCTCATCAAATGTGGTAAAATGTTGTAGCTCCACAATTTGAGCATACTTAGCATCCAAACCGCCTAAGTACCTCACAATTGTTTGGTCCTCATTCTCTTGCAAATCACATTTGATCAACAATTTCTCAAACTCTCTAGTGTATTCTTCTACACTCATATTGCCTTGTTGTAGAGTATAGAGTTGGAGAAAACTATCTTGGACATAAGTAGGTGGTAGAAAACGAGCTTTGAGCTTAGCTCTCATTTTCTCCCAACTTTTGATTTTAGGCTTCTTGTCCCTTACTCTTTTGTGCTTCAAATTTTCCCACCAAGTGGAAGCAAAGCCTCTAAGCTTGAGTGCAACAAGCTTCACCTTCTTCTCGTTTGGTACTTCTTTGTAATCAAAAATTCTTTCCACGGTCCTCATCCAATCAAGGAACTCATCCGGATGCAATCTCCCTTCAAATTCCGGAATCTCAACTTTGAAGTCTTGGTAGTGTGATTTGGACCGCCTAGAACTTCTTTTTGATTGCCTTTCACTATCCGTGGAGGCAAAAGGAATGCTCTCCTCATCATCTTCATGTAGGCTAGGATTAGAGCGAATAGGAGGTGATTCACTCCTTAGCTGGTCACGCCTTGCCTTCATGTCACGCCCAAGCTGTTTTCGGAGGTACTCATTCTCCTTCATTAACATTTCAAACCTCTCTTCCAAAGTCATGCTTGCACTCATGGTCGGGAAGTTTTTGTGGCTGGCTATTTTTTGTGGTTTTTAATTTTTTGGGGAAATGGACACAATCACCCTAGGTTCAGAACTTGCTCTGATACCAAAAATGATGTGTAGTGGCGGAAGCAAAGAAAATGGATAGCAAACCGCAAGAAGCACAACCGGGCAGAATGCAGCCTGCTTGTGCAATCTTGGCAGATTGGGGAAATGGAGGGGCAAAAGTGCTTGGTCTTGGCTGAAATTTGGTGGGAAGGATGGTAACTGGTAGATGATGATCGTGACCAAGTTTCGTTGAATTTGGATAAGGGGAACTCCCTGAACAGATAGCCTGAAGCTGAGGTAACCGGCTGGCTGTACAGACAGACACCCTTTGTTTGATTTTGGTGTGGAGGATGGAGGTGTTCTTGGATGGAGCTGAAAATTGGTGGAATGGAAGTAGATGGACAGGAAGGATTGTGGTTAAAATTTGGAATGAAATGGCTGGGTAGATTGTGAGATATGAATTGATGAAGTGAGGGGATAATACCAAGGTCCTAGCTCGGATACGTGAAAACACCACCGAGTAAGAACCGAGGGGCACCTTCAATCTGTCCGGATACAGCAACACCACCGGGAGATTGGAAGGACTCACAGGACACCACCTAGCTGCCACACTAGGATACAGCAATGAGAGTTCCGAAGGGTGAGCAAATCCAGCTCGAGTATAAACTCATATATTTCATCAAAGGTGTCTTACAATGGCGCATAGGTGCTGAATATATAATGCTTCATATGAGCAATTACATAACCGAATCCAAGCTGAAAAATATGAAATAAAGCAAAACAAAAATGCCAACTAATTAGATGCTTTCCTCCTCCCCAAGTTAAGCTTGAAGAATTTCTAGCCAAGTATTGTTTGATAGGGAACATGTGGCCAAGATTTGTTGCCCCTTCTCCAAGCTCTTTTCTAACCACCTTCCACTAGTGGTAGTGTCTTCTAGAATGCTTCTAGCTTGGTGTTCTTGGCAGCTCCATGTGATGCATGACCATAAGCCCTTTTGGCCCTCCCTTGGACCGACCCATCATGACATGAATTTATTTATGTTCAAAGCTCTTAAGATAATAATACTTGTAACATTGCTTGATTTGTACTTGGCCGATCTTCCCTTGCTTAACCATGGAAATTTGGTGAGCTTGATTCCTCAACTATCTTCCTTAACACCTTGATTTATTTATGAACAAGTAATCAATGATTAACCTCCCGGCTCAAACGACATTATGTGCTTGAAAAATACAAGCATTCCCGGTTGTTTTGCATGCACGTTGAGCTGAACATTTTCTGTCTTTTTACCCATGGCTGGCCACTTTCCATTAATGTCACACAGCTCAAAACAGAAGGCTGCCCACTCTCCATCAACTACCCAAGTTTAAAGGTTCAAACTTTGCACACTAAAAGAAGATAATGGAATGCTTCATCAAGAACTCGATGAGGATGTCTAGAATATCATCCAACATGGAAACTACAATCCTATGAAGATGGAAGGAACAAGTGTTGTACCCAAGAAGATGTCGAGTACACCACTTAAGAGAATGAAAAATATAGCAAGAACTTCAAAGCCATCAACACTCGATGTGCGCAATCAACTCGAAGAAATACAACAGAGTGTCCGCATGTGACACAGCCAAAAAGTGTGGGATACCTTGGTCAACAACTATGAAGGAACCAGCCAGGTTAAACAGGAAAAGATAAGTCAATGCCTTCATAAACATGAAGTGTTCAAGATGGAGCTCGACTAGAACATCACTCGGATGTACATTCAGCTTCATCGAGATTGTCAACAATCTCAAGTCTAAAGGTAGAAAGATGTCTCATGAAGAAATTATGAGGAAAATCCTAAGAAGTCTACCGAAGAGAAGATGAGGTCCCAAGGTGACAGTATTTAAAGAAGCACAAGATCTATTGATGGACATTTCTATCCATACATAACTTTCAAGAGTCAAGGGGTTCTCAAGTTAAAGCATAAAAGGAGTCAAGCTTATTTTTACATCAAAAACTCCTATGCTAGTCCAAAAGTGCAAGCCAAGCCAAGGATGGAAGAGATCGTTAAAGGCCTTGAGAATTGTCATTCAAAGACAATTAGCACATAAATAAATGTTGCCAAATGAGTAAAGCAAGATATGCATCAAAGACGGTCCAAAAATACCTAAAGGGTATTTTAGGCACATTTTGTTCATGCTGAATTTTATGGCCGAAAAAGTCATGCTTGGTCAAGAGTCAATGGCCAGACCTTCAAGGTTCAAGAAGACATTCTAGAAGCCTCCTAGAATATGATGTGTTGGCCAAATGGAAATGAGGCTTGGGAAAGGGGAAAACAAGCCACATCCACATGTTCCCAATTTTGCAAATACTTGGCTAGAATTCCTCCTAGCTTAACTTGGAGGAGGGGAAAGAATCTTGTTAGTTTTATTATCTTTTTACTTTATTTTCCAGCTTAGTTTCAGCTTTGTAAATGCCATTATGAGGCATTATATATTCAGCTAGTTAGCTATGTAAAAAGAAGACTTGATGAATATATGAACTTTGAGCTTTGCTCTTTTGAGATGGATTTCTCAACCCCTTGAATTCTCATTGCTGTATCCGAGCCTTGGCAAGCTTGGTGGTGTCCTTTGAGTCCTTACAATCCCCGGTGGTGTTTCTGTATCCGGATAGATTGCAAGGTGCCCCTCGGTTCAGCTTGGTGGTGTTTCTGTATCCAGGCCAGAACCCAGGAACTATCCAGCGACTTTATCATCCCATATCTCCCAATCCACAAATCCTTTCGTCCCCAAATTTCACCCACACCATCCTACACGGGTTGAGTCCAGTACCACCAAATTTCAGCTCAATCCAAGAAGTATCCCGTCCTCGGCACCAAAAACAAACAAAGGACCTCATCCTGGACGAGCCGCCCAGCGTGACTTTCTGTTTGGCTTTGGTTCAAGGTGATCCCGACCTTGGATGCTTCCCATATTTTTACCAGCCCTTCCTAACATCCCAAATAACCTTCCCTCCAATTTTTAGCCAAAACCAAGAACATTTGACCTTCCTTTCACCCTTTTCCCCAGACCCGCACCTGCAGACCCTATTCTGTCCGGTTGCATTTTCTTGGGTTTTTCCTTCTTCTTTTGCTTCCGCTCCCACTACACATCAACTTTGGTATCAGAGCAAGTTCTGATCCTTGGTGGATGATCCTATCCCATAAAACCCAAAAACACAAAAAATAGCCAGCCCCACAAAAAACCAAAAAAGAAACCACAAAAAATTTTCTGCCCATTTTTATTTTACCATCTTGAGCATCATTGAGGATTCGGTTGTGAGAGCTTAAATGGCTGCTTCTAATTTTGAGTTGGTTAATCTCTTTGTGCCTAAATTTTATGGCCAACAAGATCGATTTTCTAGTTGGCTTATCAAGGTTGAAGAGGCCTTTGAAAATTTGAGATTAGAAGAGCATGAGAAGGTTGAGATTGTTGTGTCTAAGTTGAGGAGTCATGCCCTCACTTGGTGGAAAGAGTACAAGTTGAGAAGGAAGAAGAAAGGCAAAAAGAAGGTGAACACATGGAGAAAGTTGAGAGGAAAATTGTTAAAAAAATTTGGCCCACTTCATTACAAATTTCCTCCCACCAAGAGCAAATCAATCAACAAGGGGAGTCATTCTTCCCTTCCTTCTAAACCTTCTGCCACTTCTTTTCCTCCACCATCTCCACCACAAAAACAACCCTCTCCACCACCACAAAAATCCAAACCTTCCCACAAAAAGAGCCCCCACCGAAGCCTACTGTCCAGCCAACATTTCCCCACCAAAACCCATGGCCGCTCCTCTTTTTCCTATTCAAAGGAAATTGAGCCCAACTTTGGTTTGTCTCTAAAGTTTGATGAGTATGTTGAGAGTGACTTGGAGGATTGCCAACCAACAAATGATTTTGATTTACCTCTTAAGTTTGATGAGCATGATGGAGTTGTTTTGGAAGACACTTCTTTATTTACTAATGAGGTAGAAATCAATGACCCTTCTTCATGTGAAGTTTTGGTTGAGCAAGAGATATTGGGTTTGTCTAACCCACCTCAAGATGAGCAAATTGTGAGCCATGGTGAACTACTTCCTACCTTTGATGATTATGGCCAAACATGTTTAGAAGTTGAGGAGCATGGAAGTGTTATCTTTCATTCATTGTCTAGTGAGGTAGAAGAGCCTACTAGCAATGAGAGTTTGATGATTCAAGCTACAAACCACTTCCCTCTATGTGACATCCCACGGCCCCATGGAGGTATAAGCCAATTTGTTCATCCTTGCTTAAATTCTTTTGGCTTTGTAAAGTTGAGCATTATTGAAAAGTGGAATGTTGCTATGCTTGTGAGCATTTGTTTTGTTTTTTGGGAATGGCCATTATTGTTTGACAAGAGATTAGCCCATGATGGAGACTCTCATACTTCTCCCAAAAATGCCCACAAATTGTCCTTAGACCCTCCCACTTTTACCCTACTCAAAAGAACCCAAGTCCACAAACCAAAAGCCAAAAACCGAACCCCATTTCACCCCCAAACACATTCTGCCCAGCCCTCATTTCATCTTTTACCCCATTCTGTCCAGCCCCCATTTTTCCCACAAAATAAACCAAACCCACCTCCCAAAATTTCCCATAGCCCCAATTCAGCCCGGAGGTACTTTACATGCCAAGGGGTTGATTATTTTGTCACAAAAATCCCATACCGCACACTTGATGCAATTCTGGCCGAGAACATGCTGTCCAAGGAGACTAGAGCTGAATGTCATTTTTTGGAGCAACTAATGCTTTGGTGTGTTTATGCCAAAAATGTGGAGAGCAAGCTCCTACTTATACCATTGAAGTTGTGCCATTATTGTGAGCTTAAGTATGGAGATTTTGTTTGGTGCTCTTACTTCCATATGCTGTCCGAGAGTACATGGTGCCAATTCTTCCCATCAAAAGGTTGTAACCTTGAGCATGTATGGCTCTTGTGTGTTAATCAAGTTGGAGATTTGCTTGGAGAACATTGTGATCTAGCCGAAGGGAAGAAGCAACATGAACAACCCTATGATCCCCGGCTTCATTGGTCATGCTTATCTCAACTTGAAGAATCCCATGGAGATCACTTGCTAGGATCCTATGGTGAACAATCGGTTTTATGTCCAAGCAAGGCATATCTTCCTTAACCGAAAATAAGAGGCAATACTCCTATGATGACAAGAGTTGTGCTTTATTGATCTTGATTTTTCCTCACTTGGAAGATATTGTCCATGCAAATTTGAGGACAAATTTTTTTCAACAAGGGGAGGATGATGGACATTTCTATCCATACTTAACTTTCAAGAGTCAAGGGGTTCTCAAGTTAAAGCATAAAAGGAGTCAAGCTTATTTTTACATCAAAAACTCCTATGCTAGTCCAAAAGTGCAAGCCAAGCCAAGGATGGAAGAGATCGTTAAAGGCCTTGAGAATTGTCATTCAAAGACAATTAGCACATAAATAAATGTTGCCAAATGAGTAAAGCAAGATATGCATCAAAGACGGTCCAAAAATACCTAAAGGGTATTTTAGGCACATTTTGTTCATGCTGAATTTTATGGCCGAAAAAGTCATGCTTGGTCAAGAGTCAATGGCCAGACCTTCAAGGTTCAAGAAGACATTCTAGAAGCCTCCTAGAATATGATGTGTTGGCCAAATGGAAATGAGGCTTGGGAAAGGGGAAAACAAGCCACATCCACATGTTCCCAATTTTGCAAATACTTGGCTAGAATTCCTCCTAGCTTAACTTGGAGGAGGGGAAAGAATCTTGTTAGTTTTATTATATTTTTACTTTATTTTCCAGCTTAGTTTCAGCTTTGTAAATGCCATTATGAGGCATTATATATTCAGCTAGTTAGCTATGTAAAAAGAAGACTTGATGAATATATGAACTTTGAGCTTTGCTCTTTTGAGATGGATTTCTCAACCCCTTGAATTCTCATTGCTGTATCCGAGCCTTGGCAAGCTTGGTGGTGTCCTTTGAGTCCTTACAATCCCCGGTGGTGTTTCTGTATCCGGATAGATTGCAAGGTGCCCCTCGGTTCAGCTTGGTGGTGTTTCGTATCCAGGCCAGAACCCAGGAACTATCCAGCGACTTTATCATCCCATATCTCCCAATCCACAAATCCTTTCGTCCCCAAATTTCATCCACACCATCCTACACGGGTTGACTCCAGTACCACCAAATTTCAGCTCAATCCAAGAAGTATCCCGTCCTCGGCACCAAAAACAAACAAAGGACCTCATCCTGGACGACCGCCCAGCGTGACTTTCTGTTTGGCTTTGGTTCAAGGTGATCCCGACCTTGGATGCTTCCCATATTTTTACCAGCCCTTCCTAACATCCCAAATAACCTTCCCTCCAATTTTTAGCCAAAACCAAGAACATTTGACCTTCCTTTCACCCTTTTCCCCAGACCCGCACCTGCAGACCCTATTCTGTCCGGTTGCATTTTCTTGGGTTTTTCCTTCTTCTTTTGCTTCCGCTCCCACTACACATCATCTATGTAAGTTGAAATAAGACTGATTTTATTGGGAAGTTACTCACTCACGAGCTGCACCTAGAAGAAGAGGAAGCTAAGGTCAGCACCAAAAAGAACATTGCACTTAAGGCCTCGGAAGACAGACGACAAAGTCCGAGTTTCTCGTATTCGAAGAAGATCCCATGGCTCTCATTGGCTAAGATTTCAAGAAGATGATGAAGTACAAAAAGTGGCAACGTAAGCCAAAACAAGAGTTCTAGAAGAAAGACAAGAAAGGTAAATACTCATCCTATTCCAATTTGTCATTAACTAAGAACTCGCCTGTTTTGAGTGTGGTAGCAAGGAGCACATAATCAAGGACTCGTCCAAATATAAGTAAGGAAAAAAAGAAGAGAAAGGCTATGGTGGTAATCTGGAGCGATGATGACTCGGAGGAAGATGATGACTCGATGACTCGAAAGTGTCTAATACCAGTGACAAACTCAAATGCTAGATCCGAGCGAGACAGGTGATGATTTAGATGTTGACGAAACAAATCATCAGGAGGTATTTAATTATTTCCTCAAGTTTTTCAAATTTAATCTTGCTAGATGTATCTTTACTTTGAAAGAATAGTCCAATTCTAATTCTCTTGAATTCAAAGAGCAACTAAAGTCTCCGACTACCGAGAGCATCGGCTTCAAAAAGGAATTGAAAATTTTGAGACAAAATGTGAAAGTGCTTAAGACCAGTACTCAAGATGATGAGAGTAAGTCTAAGTGCCTCGTAACGGAGAATGGGCAACTAAAACGAAGCTTAATGAGTCTCAAGAGTTGGTTTTAAAAATCACTCAAGGTTAGAAAACCTTGATCTTTTGCTTAGCTCTCAGTGTGTCTCATTCAAAAAGAAGGCTTTGTTACAATGCCGACAAGAAAGATAATTCTTATAATAAGCTTTTCAAAATTGATTGAAGAACTATTAAGTTTAGGAAGGTTGAGAATGGTTCCATTCAGAGCATGGTCCCATTCATTCACAAATAAAAGGGACCGAGCCCACACCAGCTTCTCATGAGAAAGCCTTCTCAAACTGTTTACAAAAGCAAAGGTTAAGAAAGAAAAGAGGCACAGTACTATGTTCTATAGAAAGAAAACTATGAATCAAACCAAACCCAACAATTATTCAAATCTGGGTTCCCAAAAGTGCTCTTCCTCGTAAAAAGAACCACAAGAAAGACTGTTATTGGGTATGTAAGAGGAAGTGAGAAAGGTTAGTTTGTTTTTGTTTTGCGTGCCACTTAGAAACGAAAGGGTCATTGGTACTTGGACAAGTGGATTCTTATGTCATATGTATGGGGACTCAAGACTCTTCTTAGAATTAGAAGACATGAAAGGAGGAAAGGTCACATTTGGAGATAACAAAGAAGGGCAAGATAATTGGAATTGGAAGAATTGGTCGAGGAGACAATTCAGTCAGTCCACTCTACCTTGTCAAACGACTCAAGTACAATCTTCTACCCATTTCTTAGTTATGTGACAAAGGTCAAGAGGTAAGATTCACTCAAACCAACTCGCTTCATTTCTGATGCAGCTTACCAAAGAGACAAAGCTCTCGTGTTTGAGGTCAAGTAATACTTACGCCATTCCTCTTTCGCATTCTAGTCAAGATTTATCATGTTTAAAAGCATCTTTGAATGATGATTCATGGACATGGAAATGTAGACTAGGAAAATTAGCATTCATACCATTAAGAAGCTTACATCTCATGGATTAGTTAGGGTCTACGAAACTCGTGCATTTGAGAAAGATAAAATTTGTGAGGCATTCACAAAAAGAAAACAAGTAAGATCCGAGTCTAAGTTCCGAGTGGGTCGATTTGAGTTCTAAGTGGGTCGAATCTAGTTCCGAGTGGGTCGATCTCGAGTCCGAGTTCCGAGTGGGTCGGATCCGAGTCCGAGTTCCGAGTGGGTCGGATCTCGCCCGAGTTCTAAGTGGGTCGGATCCGAGTGGTTCTTCCGAGTAGGTCGGATCCGAGTGGGTCAAACTTACTCAGTCTGTCATAACTAACTCGCATTCTACTTTCTAAGTCCGAGTTTGACTTAGTAGGTCACACTTAGTCGATAATCTTAATATGCTTAAGTTTGAGTTCGACCAAGAATAAATCACATTGAAATGATGAATTATAAAGCATATGACTTAGTTAAATGAATTTCTTTTAGGATGCTTCTTGCTTTATCCAAAATTTAGATGAATGCATGAAATCAAAACACATTCAAGGGGTTAGCCAGTCATACTTGAGTCTTCATATATGACAACTGTTCTTTTCGAAAATTGTCGTCACAAAGTGACCTATGAATACGGTTTTCCATCCGAACCGTCGTCAATAGGTTATTCTTTTACTACGGTTCTTGAACCGTAGTAAAAGATGCTACATACTATGACGGTCACACACACGACAGCTTAAAGGTCATTTTTAACCGTAGTTAAAAGAGGTTCCTATAATAGTGTATATTATCGCCTCCTCACCCAGCTTGTATCAACTCAGGCTACAGGCATAGGCATGGTCCTCACTCTTCTACTTCGCTAGAACTACTCCTTCTCCCTCTTGACTTCAATTTTTTTTGTTCAACATCTATGTACTTTATTGTTCATCCGTCCGTATTTTATTTTGATGAAATGCATAAGGGGAGAGAAAAGATAAAGATGTTTGGTTCAATGGGAGTTCTTTGTTTGTTTAAGTTTGTTTTTTATTTAATTTTTTTATCCCTATGTATAGTCTCGTCAAACCTTTAATGAAATTTTCTAATTTCTTAGCATATATGAGCTATCTCTCTTACTTTCTCTCGATATATTTTCTCAATGCTGTTAATTATGTGACATGTATGCTCTATTAACCTCAAGAAGCCTACTCGAGTTATATATGATCTAAGCTGAGTTGTTTAATATTTTATATTTTCTTCTGTTCTTATTAATATACACTCAAAACTTAACTTTCTAAACTGATTAGCTTATATCTTAAGTATGGAATGTTTTTCATATAAAAGAGGGAGATTGAAGACTCATGTATAACTCATTATCTCTCTATGGTTTTGATTTCAACTCATTCTAAGCATTTAAGAAGCTCATCTTTATGTTTTGAATTTTGTCCGACCCACTCGAAAACCATCTATTGAGTATAAAGCATTTAACTATGTTTCGACCCACTCAAACACAACTCGAATAATGAGATGAGTAAATAATTTCACAAACACTTCATATTCGAATAATGACTTAGTGTTCAAACCGAAAATGAACTACAACGTTAATTCACTTTTCCAAGTAAGTTTATTGAATGAACCTATTTACTTGATCAAGTTTATGCATTATGTTTATTCATTCTTATTAGCTTGATCGTTTAAGGGTTTATCTCAAGATGAAATTTTTCCGTAATTAATATTAGACTCGAAAATTCCACTTATTTAGGCTAAAGATAATTAAGTGCTTAATTACTTTGAATTAATTATTATCTTTGCCTAATCTTAGACCAAAATATTTTTATACTTTGAGTATAACTTTAATTTCATTTTGTAGGTTGATTAAAGTATTTTAATATTTTTTGGGAAAACGAAAGCAACCGATTTCTAGCCGTTAAACACCAGGAGACAGAAGAGCAACATTTCTAGACAAGGCTCAAACATCGTGTCAAGATTGTTTTTTTCGAAATCTAGTAAACTTTAACTTTGGGTCTAACAGTTATTTCCACCCTAGATTTCAGTCACAACTAATGGGATGGACCACTTTGCGAGCCAAGGACCACCGCATAATGTTTACATTGCAACATATCCTTTTCTGAGTGACTTAGACTAGCCGTTATAATGACTATTGAAGCTCACCAGTCCATAACAAGCCTGAAGGACTATGTTTGCCCTGCTGTGTATAAATAGAAGCCTCTTTACAAGACATTAAGATTTTTGCTAAATACATTTGCAAAACACTTACTTAGTGCATACTCACTCGGACTTCAACTTACAACACCAATTCTTAAGTTTCTACTTTATGAGTTGTAAAGAGAAAGTTTTGTAATCACTTCTACACTTTATATTCTCTTTTAAGTCCCTTAACTAAGCTGCAAAAGTTAACTCAGCTCAATTGTGCATAGCTATAAAAGTTATTTAAGTTAGGAAGTACTAGATCGGATAAGGGAATTTATGAGTCTAGGAAAACCTTCTAAGTGAATTGTATAGGGAAGCAATTCTTGTAAAGAGTCAGTTCTTGTATTTAATGGACACAAAATAGTAGATTTGACTTGGTGCTTGGATTAGCATTGTCCGTGGTTTTCTCGCCCCAGTGCGTTTCCATGTATTTTTGTGTTTTAGTTGTTTCGAGTTCATTCTGGACATAGAACATACAAAGCTTATTAGGCGTAATTCTTGGTTAATTGACAAAAACTTCCATCATACTATTCAGCCCCCTCGAGGGTGATATAACCTCTCATAGAGCAAACCTCCCAAACTCATTCTTCTTTGTAAAATTTATGTGCATTTTTAGGATTCGTTTCATTAATAGAACCTAAAAATATACTAGAAGCCCTACTTGAACCTCGAATTAACTCAATTTGAAAGAAACCAAGTCTGGACTCTAATCAAATGACCTTCTCACCACCCAGTTATAGGAACCAAATGGGTTTTTAAGAACAAACATAATGAGGAAGGGTTGGCAGTAAAAACCAAAGCGAGATTAGTTGCTCAAGGGTATAACCAAGAACACGAAATTGATTGTGGGGAAACCTTTGCACCTGTTGCTATGATTGAGGTAATTAGAATTCTCTTAGCATTTGCAATTAGCATGAACATTAAGCTATATTAAATGGATGTTAAGTTTGCATTTCTCAATGGTTATATTCAAGAAGAATTTTATGTTGAGCAGCCCCCGGATGTGAAAACTTCCAATTTCCAAATCATGTATTCCACTTGCAAAAAGCTTTGTATGTTCTGAAACAAGCTCCAAGAGTTGGTTATGAAAGACTAAGTAGTTTCTTAGTTGAAAATGACTTCAAAATAGGTCATATTGACAAAACTCATTTCACAAAAACCAAGCGAAATGACTTTCTCATTATTCAAATTTATATTGATGAAATTATTTTTGGAGCTACTAATGAAACTCTATGCCAAGAGTTTTCTAAGTTGATGTGATAGGAGTTCCAAATAAGCATGGTGGGAGAACTCAATTTCTTTCTTGGATTGCAAATCAAGCAAGAAAAGGATGACATCTACGTTCATAAATCAAAATACACCAAGGAGTTGCTAAAGAAGCATAAGGTATAAGATATGAAACATGTAGCAACACCAATGAGTAGTAGTACAAAACTTGACTCAAATGAGAAAGGTAAAGTTGTAGATTAAAAACTCTATAGAGGTATGATTGGATCTTTACTTTATCTTATAACTAGTAGGCTAGATATCATGTTTAGTGTCTGTTTGTGTGCAAGATTTTAAGCTAACCTAAAGGAATCACATGTCACCGCGGTGAAGAGAATTTTTCGATATCTTACAAGGACTCGTACACTTGGTCTCTTGTATTTTAAAGACTCGGATCCGATTTTCACCGGATACTCAAATGCTAACCGTGTTGGATATAAAGTTGATAGAAAAACACCCGAGGAGCATGCCAATTTCTGGGTCACTCACTCATCTCCCGGCATTCAAAGAAACAAAATTAAATTGCTCTATCAACAACTAAGTATATAGTAGTTGGAGCTTACCGTGCTCGGATTCTATGGATCAAGTAACACTTGAAAGATCTTGGATTGTCATTCACATCCATCTCAATCAAGTGCGATAATTAAAGTGCCATCAAGCATAACCAAGAATCTAGTTCAAGCATTCAAAAACAAAGCACATTAAGGTCATATATCATTTTCTCGAGAGACCACTCTAGAAAAGGTGATATTAAACTTCGGCTTATTCCTACCAAATTTTAATTAGTTGATATTTTCACAAAGCCTTTAAGTGAAGATCAATTTTGTTTTATTAGGAATGAATTTGGCATGATTATTGCATGGTTATTGGATTTATTGCATGAGAAATTATGAGTTTGATTGTACATTATATGTTCTGAGTAAATAGCAAATGGATCAGTTGAACCATAATGAAACTAAGCTATTAGTTATTAAGTTTTGGAGTGTGCTCTAAGTGTCTCAAACACAACGTAGTCTCTTTACTTGTTGAAGGGAAGGTTATTCAAATTAACCCCTCTCTCCGTCACAAGCTTTTTGATGTTCACACCCGTTCAATGAAATCGCCGACAATTTCTTTCATAAATTGAGTAATTCCAAAGTCCATAAAGAATTTTTCTCGTGACTCGGATCAAGTCCGAAGCTAGACTTCTATGTTCTATTCTCGATGAGAATAGTGTTCTCTTTCTATCCTTCCAAAGAGAACCCCAACAGCGAAGGTTCTTAAAATTCTTTATGATATTCTTGAAGGGTATGAGGTTGACCTCTTCCCTTTCATTATTAAGTAGATTCATGTTGTTACTATTGATAAAAAGATATCCCCTTTTCATTTCGGGGCTCTCCTCACTCGTTGTTTTCACTCACTTCCAACCGGATCTCCCCGATGATCCACTCCAATGTCTTGAGCCGCTTGTTTGTATAGGCAAGAAT
The DNA here is from genome assembly GCA_021018815.1 of Talinum fruticosum. Lineage (NCBI taxonomy): Eukaryota > Viridiplantae > Streptophyta > Magnoliopsida > Caryophyllales > Talinaceae > Talinum > Talinum fruticosum. The sequence goes on along the minus strand of JAITYX010000010.1, from coordinate 3,104,391 downwards.
GAGCTCGTTGGTCTAGGATATTAGGAAACTTCACCTAGTGTCCGGATTCATTCTTCCGAGCTTTCACCTCCTCCCGAGACTCGTAAGAGTTTTGAGACTCCTCTTCTTATTGCTGGACCATCTTCTTCCCAGCCTACCCCTTCCATGGAATCGCTTTAGAAGGTGGCCTCCCAATTTGTCGCTCTTGCTAAAGAGTTATAATAACTCTTGGCATATTATAGGATTTCATGCCTTTTTGACTCAGCTTCATAACTCGACTCAAAAGTAGATTGATTAGAGTCAAGTCGTGGTCAATGACCTGAAAGAAGTCATTAAACAACAACAAGACTAGATCCGTCGTCTTCAAGAACGCAAATCAAATGTTGTCGAGGACTCGTAATCTTACTCTACATAAGAATCATTTTTAGAGTCCTGTGGCTCTTCCGAGTCCGAGTTAGAAGAAGAAGAAGGAAAGGAAGAAGAAGTCGAAGCTGGAGTAGGCCAAGTTAAAGGTCAAGGATAGAAGGAACCCGAGGTCATTTCCTTAGAACACATCGAGTCCGCCGTAGAAGAAGCCGCAAATGTTGGTCAATCGTAGGCTCATTGCACAACCATCTAAGGCTGAAGTGGCCGAGGGAACGAAGAAGAGACAGAAAAGCAAGCACTCTCCCTCGCCCAGCCAGTTTCCACTCGTGGCTGTCGTCACGTAAGAAGGGGTCCTCATTCTTCCTCCTCCACTCACACTACTCCACCTCCCCTCATTTCTGCATCTCTTTTTCCTCCCTCCTCGCTCAATTTTTTTGATGAAATGCATAGGGGAGAGAAAAGACAGATAGATGTTTGGTTTAGGAGTTATTTTCATTTTATTTTATGTACTTGTTTTTTTCCAAAGCAATGAAATATCATTATTTCTAAGCATTATTGACTTGTATTATCCATATCTCTTCATTTCTCGCTCTAATTTTATGCTCCGATATTTGATTTTATGCTCTTATGATTTTGCTTTGATACATTTTACATCAATATGTTCTAACAATGAATTCCGACTTAGTTTCATGAAGAACATTTTACAGTCATTCATTTCTAAGCAATGAAACTCTCTACACTTCTAGCTTCGTTTTACGTGTTGAATGTCTTTCATCGAAAAGGCGAGATCGAAGACTCAAGTATAACTCTCTATATGTCTATGATTTTGATTTCAAGTCATTCTTAGTGTTTAAGAAGCTTATTTTTAAGTTTTCATTACTATCTAACCTAATAAGAATGCTTTTGATGAATACACATAACATTAGGTTTTTAACCCACTTTGATCGAACTCGGAGAGTCATCATGAGTAAATAATTTCACATGCATATCCTATTCCGAGCACCGGCTTTCTAAGTTAACCGAAAATAAATTATTGCATTAATTCTTATTTCTTAGTTAGTTTAATAAAAGAAATTATTACCTAATCAATTTGGTACATGGTGTCTATATATTGTTGATGTCTTGATCATTTAAAGATAGACACAAGGCGGAATTAGAACCTATTGAATATTAGACTCGTAAATTTCCATTCTCTCAGGTTGAGGATAATAAATGCTTAATCATTTTGAATTAACTATTATCTTTGCCTAATCTTGGACCAAAGTATTTTTATACTTTGAGTACCGCTTTGATTTGCTTTTGAAAAGCAAAAGCAACTCTGCTTCTAACTCGTCACCAACAGACAAAAAGCACTATTTCAGGACTAGGCTCAAACACCATGTCGGATTGTTTGTTACTAAACCCGGAAACTTTAACCTTGAGTCTAACAGCTTGTTCCCCTGATTTTAGTCCCAACCAATGGGATGGACTACCATTTGAGCCAAGGACCTAAGCACAACATTCACATTTGCAACGACTCCTTTTCTAAGTTACTGAAACTATTCGTTACAATGGCTAGTGAAGCTCCCATGTCCAGAATCGGCTACAACGGCTAATCCGCCATGATGTGTATCATTAGAAGCCTTCCTACAAGACTTTAAGATTGCTGGAACTAAACGAAATCTACTCTCTTAATCTTCTATCCTTTTCAACTCTTTACTTAAGTTTATACTTTCTCGCTTGTAAAGAGAAAAGTCTTGTGATCACTCTTACTTACTTCAATTCTCTCGTAAAGTCCCTAGACCGAGCTATAACGGTAACTCATCTCAGCTTGTCCTTAGCTGTAAGGGTTATCTCAGTTAGGAAGTACTAGGGTAGATAAGGGAACTTCTGTGCTTAGGAAAATTTATATTGAATTGTCTAAAGGAGTAAGTCCGTAAGAGTCGATCGTTGTATTTTGTGGATTCAAAATAGTTAATTTGACTTAGTTCCCGGATTGGCACCTGTCCGTGGGTTTCTACCCCAGGAGGTTTCTACGTACTTTCTGTGTTGAGCACTTCTGTTCTAATCTAGACCGAGAATAGTTTTATATGTCTTTTCTTTGTAGAAAACTTTGTTATTTAGCAAAATTTCCTTCACACCCCATTCAGGCCGCCTCTAAAGTTATTCAGACTCTCAAGAGCAAACCTTCAAGGTGCATCCCTATCTTTAATACATTAAAAATCATCTTGAAAAATAATCTTAAAAAACCGAACAAACCTAACATTCGTGGGGAAACATGGCCTTCGATCGGGCCCCTCCCTATGGGGCGGACGGCCGATGGCCGTCGGTTCTCGTAGCGCTTTGGCTAAGAACTTGGTTCGCTACCAATATGTTCATATGATGCCTTTATTACGTTCACCATCAGTAGGATATTTGTTCATTTTATCAATTGTTTTAATTTAAAATTTCACATGACTCGACCAATTAATTTATTGGTTGCCTTTGTAATATTCACTAAAAATATAATATTTTTTTAGCATTATATATATCTTAAAATTATTCATCGAGGTTTCAAAATTTGTTCATTGATTATCTTAGTAGTATTAACTATGAGTGTTTTATTTGTACATATGTATTGAGAGTGTTAATCAATGTTGTTAGAATCGCGATCCTAGTTAGAATCAATCACGGGTTGTAGGAACCACTGGCGAGTGGGGCCGACCGAGCTTCCCCACGAATGTCGGGTTTTAGAAATTTTAAAGAATGATTTAGGGTTTTGAAGATGGTTTCGAAATGTACGGGTGAACCTCTTACTAAGGTTTCTGAGTTTTATTAAATCAAGTTAAAATTAGTTAAATCAGATTGAGTGGCAGTTTGATTAATTATTTTATTTTAGATATTATATTCGAAGTCTTGCGATATTATTTCCTAATCGAACGATAGATAAGATCGTGGTTTCGGTTTCGCCGTAAGGCTCCGTGGGCAAATTAGTGTGAAAGCAATTGCTGAGAAGCTCCACCTAGTGGTGGCCGGCACCGGCTAAAGGCCATTGCTGAGAAGCTCGGCCTCGGCCTCCGACCTCGCTAACAAATCCAGGATCCTCTTTTTTATTATTTAGTCAAAAAATAGTTGAGAGGCGATTTAGAAGAAATAAATCAAAGAGAGTTGCCAGTAAGTTTTTAGGAAAGAAAAACTAACAAAAACATAATAAAGCTTACTTTTCCAATCTTAGTATGAGAGAAACTAAGACTGAAAAAGATTAAAAATGACTCCATCGGTCTTTGAACCGAGAATCGGATTCGGGCGCGAGGGTACGAAATGTAGGAATAGGCCCTTCCATTTCGCCCATCAAATGACGACCATTACTAGTTTGAGTAGTGAATCAAAATAATTCACAAAACACAAGCAAACAACATGCTACGAAAGTTAAAGCAACCACAACATAATAATGAAAGCAATAAAGCAAACAAGGAAAGCGATAGAGAAAGCAAAAGAAAAGCGAAAAGAAAATAAAGTAAAAAACTAAAAGATTACATTAGGCGGAGAGGAATTAAAATCGATACAATATTCTCGCACAATAATGAAAATGATAAAAGCATAAAAAAATAAGTAAACCTTTGTGAAGATAGAATCAAAGCCCTCAAGTTGTCTCACTTGCTAATCTTGATCCGGGATCTAGATCTAGTGATGCGACGGTGGTGAATAGAAGAAGGCTTTTGTGACTCGTTGAGTATAGGTAGGTAAACGATGAATGAATAGTTAAGTTTTCATGTTCGGATCTTGGTTGGAATGGAGAGTACAAGTAGTAATAGGCTGAAAAGATGCCAAGAGATTAGAATATGAAAAGGAGTATTCAATAACTCTTAATTAGGTTGCGATAACGTCACACATAGGCTGAAGTCGTGTCGAAATAAGAGCTAAAGCTCTTTATTTATATACAGAGAGCTAGGTCACAAATGACCTAAGGTTAGCTCTCAGCCAGCTGCTCGAAGCAGATGAGAAAACTAGGCAAAAAATGATAAGATTGAATCGGATAAAATAGGATAAAACCTCGATAGAATAGCGGTCGAGTGCGCCGACCACTCGATCTTACCCTAGGGTTCCAGACCGTAATGTGGCAAAACGTGAGTCTTCAGGCCAAAATGCGGCGTTTCAAGTGAAATAACCCACGTTGGGGGCACCAGCTCCAACTTCGTTTTGATGGGAGGTATGCTCCTTGTCTCGTGCGGATCTGTCTTGAAGCAACACACGTAGTTTGATGCTTGCGATCGTGAAATGCATCACTTTACATCTTCTTGAGGTCTTCGACTCCGTGTCTGGTTGGACAAAAGAATACAACGCAAAATTCCGAGCCCGGAATTTCCCATAAGCGGCACCGGACTTCTACCGACTCTCGAGGCTTGGCCTAGGCTTGGATCGTCCAAAAAAGGGATTTTTTGACCGACACAAGGCAAGATGCTATTTATTTGGTGCTAGGGGCTCTTTGTGGTTTACTAGCTTCTATTGCACCAATCGGATACCGATAGTGATCCAAATCCACAAACAAGACTCTGAAGCTCATCATCGGGCGAAAAATAAATAAAAGAGGAAAGGGATGACACTTTTTAGGTGTCTATAGGTAGCCCCCATTTTGACCGAGTCCGAAAGACGAAGGTCAAAGTAGACACTCGATGGGTACTTACCTTGTAGTGGCATTGCTTCGAATCCGATTAAATTCGTGCATTTGAAATTAGGTATCCTTTGACTTGAACTTTAACGGGAGGCCAGGACTTGACTCGCGAAGTCTAAAGTACGGGTTATCGATTCCCGAACTTGCTACTTAAAGACCTTAAGTACGGATTGGTGTACCTAAACTTGACCATGTAGTTAGTCCGAAGCTTGGCGAAGGGCTTGAACTTAACTCCGGTAGTAAAGTCTGCAGTCTAGCTGGGGCCTGAACTTGATCGAAGAGGTATAACTCTTTATCTCTTGAGAGTTTTGATTATAAGTCATTATAAGCTTTTAAGAAACTCATCTCTAAGTTTTCATTGTTTTTCGACCAACTTGGAAACCATTCATCAAGCATAACATTCTTAACTTTGTTTTTGACCCACTTAGACACAACTCAGAACAATGGCATGTATAAAAGTTCTCCAACATTTTTATTCCGAGCACTAACTTGATGTTCTAAGTTAGAATGAATTACTCGTGTTATTTCCACTTTCTATGTCAATTTGTTTATTGAGAATTATTTAATTGATCAAGTTCATGTACTCGATTTTCTATTATTACTAAGTTGATCATTTTTAGGATTACCTCAACATGGAATTTAAACCTAATGTATATTAGACTCAGAAAATTCTATTCTATTAGGCTGAAGATAATTAAGTGCTTAATTACTTTGAATTAATTATTATCTTTGCCTAATCTTGGACCAAAGCATTTTTGTACTTTGAGTACCACTTTGATTTGCTTTTACAGTTTAATTGAAGAAGCCTAATCTATTTTGAAAAGCAAAAGCAATCGGTTTCTAGCCATTAAACACCAAGAAACGAAATCAGCCGTTTTGGACATGGCTCGGACACCATGTCGTGGTTGTTTGTTTCCAAATTCGGTAAACTTCAAGTGAAGGTTTGCACTTGAGAGATTAAGTCACCCTAGGGGGTGAATAGGGTGATGGAATATTTTGAAAAACTACAAACTGTTTTTGCACATAACAAACTTAAAAACAGAATCCGAGTCTATATTGGACTCGTAAAGTAAAGTACACATAGAACTATGTGGAAACCCTCCCGAGGTAGAAAACCACAGATACATCGCTAATTGAGTCTATGTTGGAGTTAGAAAGTAAAGTACATACAAAACTATGTGGAAACTCTCCTGGGGTAGAAAACCACGAGACAGTTCTAATCCAAGCACTAAGTCAAATCTATTAATTGAATCGACAATTACAAGGACTCGGCTCTTAACCGAATTACTCCCTTAGACAATTCCTTTACGAGTTTTTCTAAACTTAGAAGTTCCCATATGTGATTTAGTAATGAGATACCCTTTATAGTCGGGGACTACTGAGCTGAGTTAACCTTGATAGCTTAGTCAAGGGACTTAGAAAAAAGTAGAAAGAGTATAAGTGATTATAAGACTTTCTTTACAACTCATAAAGTAAGAGAATACAGATCGGGAGTTCTAAGTCGAATATTGAATAAGAATCACTAAGTGTTAAGAAATGTGTTTTGCAATCTTAAAGTCTTATGTAGTGGCTTCTATTTATGCACAACAAGGCAAAATGATCGTTAACAGCTTGTTCCGGATCGGTGAACTTCAATAGCCATTGTACCGGCTTGTCCGAGACACATAGAAAAGGATCCATCGAGATGTGAATGTTGTGTGGTGGCCTTTGGCATAAAAGTTGATCCAACCCTCTAGTTGTGATTTAAATCTGGGGTGGGAACAACCGTTAGACCCGGAGTTAAAGTTTACCGGATTTGGAAACAAACAACCCTAACATGGTGTTCGAACCATGTCCGTAAATGGTTGATTTCGTCTGCTGGTGTTTAACGGTTACAAAACGGCTACTTTTGTATTTCAAAAGTAGATTAGGCTTGTTTAATCAACCTTCAAAAGCAAATCAAAGTGGTACTAAAAGTATAAAAATACTTTGGTCCAGAATAAGGCAAAGATAATAATTAATTCAAAGTAATTAAACATGTAATTATCTTCGACCTTAAAGAATCAAATTTTTGAGTCTAATATTCATTTGTATCAAATTCCATCTTGAGTAATTCTGTAAAGTGATCAAGAATATCATAATACATAAACTTGATCAAGTAAATAATTCTCAATAAATAAACCGACTTAGAAATTAGAATTAATGTTGTAATTCATTTTCACCTGAAACATGAAGTCGGTGCTAAGAATAAAAGTGTTTGAGAAACTATTTACTCACAACATTGTTCCGATTGGTGTCCGAATGGGTCGAAATTGATTCAAGAATGTTATGCTTGATGAAAGGTTTTTGAGTTGGTCGTAACAGGATGAAAACTTATATATGAGTTTCTTGAAAGCCGAGATTAGCTTAGAATCAAATCCACAAAGAGATAAAGAGTTATACCCGAGTCTTCAATCTCCCCTTTTTTATGAAAGGCATTCGACTCTTAAGATAGAAACTAATCGGTTCGGAGAGTTATGTTTTAGTAGCGTATTTATCGGAGCAGGAAAAAATGATGATGAATATTGATCTGTTTCAGCTCGGATCAAAACATAACTCGAACATGTTTTGGAGCAAAGAAATAATATATCGAGCAAATTTGTTAAAGACTAAGAAATAATAAATCCGAGTAAGTATGAAACATATACTATGAAATAAGTATGCTATGAAATAAATAAGTTTCATTTATTGCAAGAAACATTTATACAAGAATAATAAAACAAACTAAATTAAGTGAAAAACCCCCTAAACCAAACATCTATTTTTCTATCTTTTCTGTCCCCGATGCATTTTAGCAAAAAAAAAAACAAAATGAGGGAGGAAAGACTAAGTAAATACATAAGATGTTGGAAAAGCAAAAAAAAAAAAAAAACTGAGTTGAAATTTGGAAGGACGGGAAGTCCGGCGAGAAGTCAAAGATCGAGATGTGCGCCTAAGCTCGTATGCTTGAGTAGAAGCGGTTGGGTGAGGTGGCATCGAATTGGTAGATCCGAAAGTGGACAGATCATGGTTCTCGTGAACTAAAGGTAGATCTTCCTCTACTTCTTCTTCTTCAACAAAAATGGTTCCTGGCTGAGTTTCGAGGCAAGGGCCTTAGACCGACCTACATCACCAGCCTCTTCCGAGGCACTCTAAGTATGGTCCAAAGAGATCACCTTAGGTTCTTTGATGCCCTGGTCCCTAAGTAGAACTTCTTCTTCCTCATTTTCTCCTTCTTCTTCTCCTCCTTCAGCCTCTCCATGACCTTCTTCTCGCTTCTTATGATTCGGAATCGAAGAGCCGGAGGACTCCTCATATTTGTCTTTAGTAGAATTCCGAGTGCTCGGCTGCCTTTGATATGCTCTCGTCTAGGTGGAGGATCTGATTACGTTGTTACTTGATCACCTCCTTCAGCTCAACAATCAGCACTCGACTCGTTGAAGCCGAGTTTGAGCCTAGCTTTGCATCGAGTTAGTGTGGGGATGAAAGCCCTGGAAAGAGCTTAGAGTTGATTTGAACTTTAAAGCTAGAGAAGCAAGTTTGTTGGCCACCTTTTCATGAAGCTCGATAGTATGGGCATGTAGAGAAGTGGAAGATCTAGTAGTTAGAAGTGGGACCACAGGAGTAATCTTAGTTTGAGGTGGAGGAGGTGGGGGTGGTACCTCGGATGAGTGAACCCGGACATCGAGCTTGACTTCCGATATGCAAGAACAATAATCTCATTTCGCCAAAACAAACGGTAGGCTCCGAGAAAGAGTGAGGGTCGAAGGGAGAGGGACCTCAAACAGAGTGAAAACAAGCAAGAAAAAGGGCTCCGAAAGGATATGGAGTCTTCTTCGAGTCGGATGGAATAGAAGCAATCTGTTCCACAATGAATGGAAAGAGGTCTACATCATAACCCTTTAAGATGTCTTACGTAACCTTGAGAACTTTAGAATTGGGGGTTCTCTTTTGACGGATAGTAAGAAAATAAAGTCCTTATGAGTATGAAGCACAAAAGTCTAGCTTTTGAAGTCGTCCGAGTCAAAGAAAAGTTCTTTTTTGATTGAGTAGGTTCTTGAGAGTATTTAGCAAAGACGACGTGAGCGACATCATTAAAAGGAATGGGATTGGAGTTGAGAAAGAGGGACTTCACATCAAAAAGTTTGTGAAGTAGACCAAGGTTGGTGCGAAGCATCTTCCCTTGAACAATAGAAGAGATAACATTGTCTTTTGATGTCCGTGAGTGTAGAACTCATAGATTAGGTCTCGCGTAAATACACTCACGTGAATCATAGATAATTGTACACACCAGCTTGTGACGATGTGTTTCAACCACGAAAAATATGTTTTCGGGAAGAATTGTCGTTGAGGATGAACTGTTGCGCCACATTGTGTTTTAGATCTTCTAAGGTAAGCTCTTTACCTTTGCCTTGTGCAACCTCGGATTGAGTGCACTTGGTTCCGGCCTTCTTAGTGGTCGAACCTCCTTCGACAACTGATCCTCTCTTACGAATATTTGAGAGAGTAGAGAGTGTTTGAGATTAGAGAAAGAGGGAGAACACGTAAGAGAGAAATAGAGGGAGATTGAATGCCGAGTGAATGAACTCCGGAGTAAAGTGAGCGAGAGAGCAAGCAATAAGTAGGTAATGTGAAAGAGAGAAAATGAAGTTGTGTTATTTATAGAGGGTAAAAGAAAAGCTTCCCACCGGCTTCGACTTAGTTTGCTAGCTAATGCTTATCCGACCGTTGAGTCTCCTATCGCAAGAACGGCTAGTTTTCCAACAGACTTTCTTCGAACGACTAATTTTACTGATCGCTCACGTGGCGGAGAGAGAGAGAGGAAAAGAGTTTTTCAAAACATTTATGATATTCTCCATTTTTCTTGAGATGATCCCAAAATTTTGATATTCATTTTGCTAAAAATCGGAATCGACTCAGTGATGTGTTTAAGTGACTCAAAACACACTTAGAAAATTCATAACTCATAGCTTAGTCTCATTCTGTGTCAATTGATGCATTTGTTATCTACTCAAAGCATATAACAATCAATATTATTAGAATAACTCATGAAATAACTCAGATAATCATGCATTTAACATGCCAAGCTCATTCCTAATAAAGTAAAATTGATCTTCATTCGGAGCTTAGTGAAAATATCAACTAATTGAAGTTTTGTAGGAATAAACTCAAGTTTAATATCACCTTTCTCATAATGTTCTCTTAAAGGATACCCGACCTCAATGTGCTTTGCCTTTGAGTGATGAACTGGATTCTTAGTGATGTTGATTGCACTTTGGTTGTCACACTTAATTGGAATAAATGTGAATGATACTCCAAGATCCTTCAAATGTTGCTTGATCCAGAAAATTGACTTGCTCTTGATGTGCTCTTTCTATCAACTTTATATCCAACATAATCAGCATTTAAGTATCCAATGAGAGCCATATATGAGTTCTTTGAATACTAGAGACCAAGATTTTGAGTGCCTACAAGATATTTAAAGATTCTTTTCACCGTAGTGACATGTGATTCCTTAGGATTAGCTTGAAATATTAAACAAAGGCAAAAACTAAACAATATCTCGGCGTACTAGATGTGAGATGAAGTAGAGATCTAATCATACCTCTGTAAAGTTTTTGATCTACAACTTTACCTTTCTTATCCGAGTCCAGTCTTAAACTACTACTCATAGGTGTTGCTGCATGCTTCATATCTTGTAGCTAGTACTTCTTCAATAACTCCTTGGAATATTTAGATTGATGGACATAGATGCCAACCTTTCATGCTTTATTTGTAAACCAAGGAAGAAATTGAGTTCTTTCATCATGCTCATTTGGAACTCTTGTCTCATTAAATCAGAAAACTCTTGGCATAGTGTTTAATTAGTAGCTCCAAAAACAATATTAGCAACATAGATCTAAATGATAAGAGAATCATTCCTCTTGGTTTTTATGAAAAGAGTTTTATTAATCTTGCCTCTTTGAAATCATTTTCAACTTAGAAACTGCTTAGTCTTTCATACCAAGCTCCGGGAGCTTGTTTTAGACCACATAAATCCTTTTGCAACTTGAAAACATGATTTGGAAATTCAGAGTTTTCAAATCCAGGGTGTTTCTCAATATAAACCTCTTCTTGAACATAACCATTAAGAAATGCATGCTTAACATCCATTTGATAAAGAAAGATTTTCATGCTAGATGCAAATGCTAAGAAAATTATGATTGCCTTAATCCTAGCACCAGGTGCAAAGGTTTCTCCACAATCAATTCCCTCTTCATGGTTATCCCCTACGCAACTAATCTAGCCTTATTTCGACTACCAAACCTTCCTCATCCACTTTGTTCCCGAAAACATATTTGGCCTTATGGCTGAACACATTGCTTAACACATTTAGTGTTTACTTACTCAATCTTCCGCTTACAACTCCAATTCTTCAATTCTTACTTTCTGAGTTATAAAGAAAGTCTTGTAATCACTTCTACTATTTCTACTTTCTTCTAAGTCCCTTAACCGAGCTGTAAGGGTTAAGTCGGTTCGATTGTCCCCGATTGTAAAGGTTAACTCGGTTAAAAGTATTAGATCGGATAAGGGAATTTCCGAGTCTAGGAAAACTTGTAATTGAATTGTCTAAGGGAGCAATTCTATAAGGAGTCGATCTGTGTATTTTGTGGATTAAAAACAATGGATTTGACTTGCTCGCTTAGATTAGCACTGTCTCGTGGTTTTCTTCCCCAAGAGGGTTTTCATGTATTTACTTGTGTATTGCACTTTCTAAGTCTTATCTAGACTCATAATTATTTTTTAAGTCTATTTTGTGCAAAACAATTTGTAATCTCTCAAAAAACTTGCATCACCGTATTCACACCCCTCTAGGGTGACTAAGTCTCTCCAAGAGCAAACCTTCAATAGGTATCAGAGGTTAGCCTTTCAAGAGGATCTCATAATCCAATGGTATAAAGATCGATGGCTCGTAACACCTGGAAAGTTCAATGAAGGAAGATCATCCACTGGATCATCTAAGTTTAAGGGATTAAACTTTGCACACCGTAAGAAGATGACGGAATGCTTCCTCTAGGACTGTGATGAAGATGTCCGGACCATCATATAGAATGGAAACTTCACTCTCATAAAGCTGGAAGGAGAAAGATCTGTACCTAAGGTGATGTCCGAGTTCGTAACTAATGAGACCGAGAAGTACAGGAAGAACTTCAAAGCCATGAACACTCTTATGTGTGCTATCAACTTACAAGAATACAACAGGTGTCTTCATACGATACAGCCAAAGAGGTGTGGGATACATTGGTCAACACCTATGAAGGAACCAGCCATGTGAAGCAAGATAAGAGAAGCTAGTTTCTTCACAAGTACAAGCCGTTTAAAATAGAGCCTCGATGAAAACATTACTCGGATGTACAAGTCACTTCACTAAGACTCGTCAACAGCTCTCAAGTATGTGGGTAGTAAGATATCTGATGAAAAAGTTGTATGAAAGATTCTAAGGAGTCTACGCAAGAGAAGATGCGATCCGAAGGTAATAGCCATCGAGGAACCTTAAAATCTCTCTCAATTGAAGCTAGATGAGCTCATTGGGAACCTACTCGCTCATAAGCTGCACCTAGAAGAAGAGGATGTTGAGGTCAGTACCAAAAGAAACATTGCATTTAAGGCCTCAAAAGCGAGATGACAAAGTCTTAGCTCCTCGCTTTAGAAGAAGACCCCATGGCACTCATTGCCCGAGGTTTTAATAAGATGATGAAATACAAAAAGTGGCCAAACAGGCCAAAGCAAGAGTTCTTCAAGAAAGACTACAAAGGTAAATACTCATTTCCTTCTAAGTTGTCTTTAACTAAGAACTCGCTTGTTTTGAGCGTGGCAGCAAGGACCACATAATCAAAGATTATCCAAAGAGGAAGGATAGAAAGAAGAAAAAGGCTATGGTAGCGACCTAGAGTGATGATAACTCATATGAAGATGATGATTATGATTACTCAAAGTGTCTAATGGCACCGACAGACTCGTAAGCTGGATCCGAGGTAGAGAGTGACAACTCGGATGCCGAGGAAACAAGTCCTCAGGAGGTAATCGACGACTTCCTTAAGTTTTCCAAACTTTTATATCTTTAGTTTGGAAGAAAAGTCCAATTCGATTGTTCTTATTTTAAAGAACAACTTGAGTCTCTTACTACCGAGAGTACTCGTTTTGTAAAATGAGTTAGAAAACTTTGGACAAAATCTGAAAGTACTTGACACCAATGCTTAAGACAATGAGATTGAGTCTAAGTGCCTCAAAAAGAGAATGAGCAACCGAAACGTAAGGTCAAAGAGTCTTAAGAGTTGGTTTTAAAAATCGTTCAAGGTCAGAAAAACCTTGATCTTTTACTTGGCTCTCAGTGTGTCTCATTTAGAAAAGAAGGTATTAGCTACAATGTTGAAGAAAAAGGATAACTCTTACAACAATCTTTCCAAAACTAATTCCGAATTGTTAAGTTCGAGAAGGCCGAGCATGGTCGCATTCACTCACATGGAAAAAGGACCGAGGAGAGACCAGCTTACAGGAAAAAGGCCTTCTAAACCTGTTTACAAAAAAGGCAAGGTTTTCAAAGGAAAGAGACACGGACTCAATTCTTTTAAAAGAAGACTCACAATCGACGAAACCCAAAACCATTCAAATCGGGTTCCCAAATATTCTCATCCTTAAAGAAAGACCATACTAAAGACAATGATTGGGTTTGAGAGAGGAAGTGAGAAGGGTTAGTATGTTTCTAATTTGCACGTGACTCGAAACAAAAGGGTCATTGGTACTTAGAGAGTGGATGCTCATGCCATATGTCCGGAGATTCAAGACTCTTCTTTGAGCTAGAAGATGTGAAATGAGGAAAAGTCATATTTGGAGATAATAGAAAAGGTAAGATAGTTGGGATTGACAAGATTGGTCAAGCGGACTACTCGATCGATCCAGTCGACCTTGTGAAAGGGCTCAAGTACAATCTTCTAAGCATATCTCAGCTTATGTGTGAAATATCATGAGGTAAGATTCACTTAGACCAACCGCTTCATTTCTGATGGAGTCACCAAACAGACAAAGCTCTCGTGTATGAGGTCGGTAACGCTTATACCATTCCTCTCTCGGATTCTACTCAAATCTATCATGCTTAAAAGCATGTTTAAATGATGATTCATGGACATGGCATCGTAGACTAAGTCATATCAGCATGCATACCATCAAGAAGCTTGCATCTCATGAATTAGTTAGGGGATTAGATAACTGTGTGTTTAAGAAAGATAAAATAAGTGAAGCATGCACAAAAAGAAAGCAAGCCGGATCTTCTTTCAAACCACTCAAAACCGTATCTACATCTCATATGGATATGTGTGGTGAAATTCTCGTGAAAAGCTTAGGAAGTAAACCATATGTGCTAGTTATGATTGATGATTATTCAGGATTTACTTGGGTGTGTTTTCTGAAGAACAAGAATGATGCCTTCAAAGAGTTCACTAAGATGTACAAGAAAATTTAAGTGGAGCATGAGACTTAGATTAGAAGAATTCGAACCGACCATGGAAGGGAGTTCGATTACTCGAATTCGCAGACTTCAGTGACAAGAGTGGCATCTCCCACAACTTCTCAAGCACTAAGAACTCCTCCACGAAATGGAGTCGTGGAGAAAAAGAATATAACTCTTGAAGAAATAGGAAGGACAATGATGATTGAAAATGATCTACCTTACTATTTCTAGGCCGAGGCAATCAACACAAAGAAACTATACACTCAACAGATGCCTCATTAGACCCATTCTCAAAAAGACACCCTATGAGCTCTACAAAGGAAAGAAACCCAACATCTCCTACTTCAAACCATTTGGATGTAAATGCTATGTGCATAATAATGGTAACGAACATCCGACTAAGTTTGATATAAGGTCGATGAAGGTATATTTATGGGTTACTCATCTCATAGTAAAGCTTATAGAATTTTTAACAAGAGAACTTACAAAGTGGAAGTAAGTATGCACGTTGTTTTTGATGAGATTGACCATGGCAGGACAAGTGATTCCACCTTCTTAGATCTCAACCTCAATAGGGATGGAGATGGCATTATTAAAGCCGAACTCGTAATGAGTCAAAACAACGTAAATGACGTAACTCAAAATGAGCTAACTCAAAATGAGCAAGTTTAAGAGCCATTTTAGAATGCCGATGAACAAGCCAATGCGGATGTTCAAGCAAGAGCAAGCAAGTGAACATTATGCCATTCAACAAATGAACTTGGTGAACTAGAGGATAGGTAGAGCTTTCAAATATGCATCTAGTCACCCACTTGAGAACATACTTTCTAACAGATGAGGTAAGAACTCGTTATTCTTTGCAAAATCTGTGTGCATTATCAGCATTCATATCATTAACTAAACCTAAAAATGCACTAGAAGCCTTACTTTAACCTGAATGGGTAGAGACCGTGCAAGAAGAATATAATCAATTTGAAAGAAACCAAGTCTAGAATCTGACCAAATGATCTTATGTCCACCCAAGTAATAGGAATCAAATGGGTTTTCAAGAACAAACTAGATGATGGAGGTTTGGTAGTCGAAATAAGGCCGGATTAGTTGCTCAGGGATATGACCAAAAAGAGGGAATTAATTGTGGGGAAACCTTTACACCTGTTGCTTGGATTGAGGCTATCAAAATTCTTTTAGCATTTACATCTAGCATGAACATCAAGCTTTACCAAATTGATGTTAAGTGTGAATTTCATAATGGTTATATTCAAGAAGAAGTTTATGTTGAGCAACTCCCTGGATTTGAAAACTCTCAATTTCCAACCATGTTTTTCAAGTTGCGAAAGGCTTTATATGGTCTAAAATAAGCTCCATGCGCTTGGTATGAAAGACTAAGCAATTTCTTGGTTGAAAATGACTTCAAAAGAGATCAGATTGACAAAAATATCTTTACAATAACAAAGGGGAATGATATTCTTATCATTCAAATCTATGTTGATGATATTATATTAGAAGCTACTAACGAGACTCTATGCAAAGATTTTTCTAAGTTAATAGGACATGAGTTCCAAATGAGCATGATGGGAGAACCCAATTTCTTCCTTGGATTGCAAATCAAGCAAGGAAAGGATAGCATCTATGTCCATCAATGAAAGTACACCGAGGAGTTATTGAAGAAGTACAAGCTACAAGATGTGAAGCATGCAGCAACACCTATGAGTAGTAGTACAAAACTGGACTCGGATGAGAAAGGTAAAGTTGTGGATCCGAAACTCTACATAGGTATGATTGGATCTCTACTTTATCTCACAACTAATAGGCCGGATATCATGTTTAGTGTTTGCCTTTGTATAAGATCCTAAGGAATCACATCTCAATGTCTGTGAAGAGAATCTTTAGATATCTTGTAGGGACTCGGACACTTCTTTTCTTCTCTTCCCACTTTATTCGTCAATTACCTAAAAATAAACAAAATAGGATAATTTAGATAAAATAAACTATATAATATAAACTAAATAACTACTAAAAATACGTATAAAATATGACTTAACAACTGGTGTTACAAGTAAAGATGTGGGACATACTGGTGTGGTACATACTAATGTGGGACGTACTCGATGTTGATCGTGCTCGGTATATAAGTAGACTTCTTATTTCCTAACCCATTTGAGCCAGGATTCTTGATTTGATTTTGGATTCCCTATCATGTAAGCAAAAAGAGTACGTGGTCGGGATTGCCTCATGGAAAAGGCTACGGAGATGGGGCTTAAGTGCCCGACCCGAGAAACGACTAATCCTAAGATGAAAGTAAATGATATGCTCTTTTATTTTGATGCACGTAAGGGAATGCAAATAGGACCAAAATGAAATGCAATGATGCAAATGGAATCCCCTAGATTAGGATGAATTTGATTGGGCTAAATGCAAACAAACACTCTCCTAAGGAGAGATGAATTTAAATTTGACTCATCAAGAAGAAGGGATTGATTGTGGGGAAACCTTTGCACCTATTGCCGAATTGAAGCCATTAGAATCTTGTTGGCATTTGCATCTAGCATGAATATCAAGTTATATCAAATGGATGTTAAGTGTACATTTCTCAATGGTTTTATTGAAGAGGAAGTCTATGTCGAACAGACCTCCTGGTTTTGAAAACTCATAATTTCCAAATTATGTTTTCAAACTTCAAAAGCTCTTTATGGTCTTAAACAAGCTCCCGGAGCTTGGTACGAAAGACTCGAGTAATTTCTTGGTTCAAAATGATTTTAGAAGATGACAGATCCACAAGACTCTCTTTATAAAAACCAAGGGGAAAGATTTCCTTATTGTTCGTATTTATGTTGATGACATTATTTTTAAAGCTACTAATGAAATTTTATGTCGAGACTTTTCCGAGTTAATGAGTCAGGAATTTCAAATGAGTATGATGGGAGAACTTAATTTCTTCCTTGATTTACAAATCAAGCAAGACAAAGATGGAATCTATGTCCATCAAACAAAGTACACCAAGGAGCTGCTGAAAAATATAATCTCCAAAATGCAAAGCACGCAGCCTACACCTATGAGCAAGCAGTATAAAACTTGACTCGGACAAGAAATGTAAAGCAATAGATCGTAAACTCTATCGAGATATGATTGGATCTTTGCTCGTATCTTACTTCAAGTCGACTCGGACATAATGTTTAGTGTCTGTCTATGTGCAAGATTTCAAGCTAATCCAAAAGAATCACATCTCACTGCGGTGAATAGAATATTTAGATACCTTGCAGGGACTCGGAATTTAGGTTTGTGGTACTCAAGAGACTCGAACCGACTCTCACCGGATACTCGATACCGATTACGCTGGATACAAAGTTGATAGAAAGAGCACTTCAGGAGCTTGCCAATTTCTGGGTTAATCCCTAATATCTTGGCACTCAAAGAAGCAAAACTCAGTGGCTCTATCAACTGCCGAGGCCGAGTATATTGCAGTCTGAGCATGCTCGTGCTCGGATTTTATGGATAAAGCAACACTTGACAGATCTTGGACTTACTTTCAAATCGGCTCCAATCAAGTGCGACAATCGAGTGCAATTAGCATCACCAAAAATCCAGTTCAAGCATTCCAAGACAAAACATATTGAGGTCGGTATCATTTCTTAAGAGACCATTCTGAGAAAGGTGATATTGAACTTGAATTCATTCCTCGCTAATCTTCAATTAGCCGATATCTTTACTAAGCCTCTTATTGAGGATCAGCTTTTTCTTTATTAGGAATGAGCTTAGTATGTTTAATGCGTAATTATGTGGTTTCTATGTGAAAATTTCTTTTCATGATTATGTGCGAGTGTTTAGAATTCTTTAGTAACCATCGGTTCAGTTGAGTTAGTAATACCGAGCCGGTAGTTATTTTTTTCTTCCAATTTCGAGTCACTCGTAAACCGAGCTAAGTCGACTCGGACATTGACAAAAATGGGCATCAATCTTCCGAAATCATCTCTAGATAAATAGAGAATTTCGAATTTATTTTCAAAATTTTTCTCTTTCTATTTCTCTCTCGCGCTATGATCGGACAACTAGCCGTTGGAAGACAAACCGCTGGAATTCTAACCGTTGAGAAGAGAACCGTCACACCGGTCCGAGGTGATTGTTGAGGAAGCCGAGTCGAACGGATATTGAAGGACGATTATTTTTCTATCAATAGCGCCTACTCTCCTTCATTTCTCTACTTTACCTCTCGCGCAATATCTCTCTCTCTCTCTCTCTCAAACTCAACTCTTCATGATCAAGCTCTCGTACTACAAGAAACTCCAAGTACTTTCAACCTTCGTGAAGATCATCTCAAGTAAGCTCAGCTGCTCTCAACTCGTTCTTCTACTCTTTTTTTTACGAGTTCTTCTCTCCTCATCCTTCTCTAGCTTTTCTACTCCCTCTTTTTCTCTTAAAAATGACTAAAAGAGGTTCTCACCCTAACTTTCTTGGCTCTACCACAAAGAAACCCCGAACTAAAAGCCAAGAAGACCCTTCATCTTCTACGCCTATTGTCACCTAGCATCTTGCGCTAGATGGTAAGTTCTTCCCAACCACCAAATTCTCGTGGTTGCCCCACATCCAAACAACTGGGGTTTATAACTTTCTTTGTTTCAGCGAGTTCATCTACCATGAACTCGTAGTTGAGTTTTACACTCATCTCACCAGCTCCGAGGGTGTCATAACCTCTAGGGTTCGGAACATCACAGTTCGTATAAAAACCTCTCTTCTTCATCGTCCTGTTCAAGGTCACTTCTCTCTTCTTAACAACAATTCAATTCCTTTCACCGAGGTCACCGACGACTTCTTTGAAAAGTATGCAAAAGAATTCCCGGGTCACGTAAAAATTTCTCTCGTGACTCGCTTGAAGTCGAAGCTCGTCTTCTATGTTTCTTACTAATGAGAACTTTCTTCTCTCAAGCACTCTAGTAAGGAGAACCCCAACTCCAAGCACCTCAAAGCTCTCTTTGACATTCTTGAGGGCTACAAAGTAGACCTCTTCCCTCCATCATCGAGAAAATGGCAACTGTGCCAGCTCAACTCCAAAACAAGAAGAACACCCCTCTTCCTTTCGGTGCTCTTCTTACCCTTGTATTCAAACAATTCAAAGTTCCTCTTCCCTCGCATTCGACCGCAGCTTCGAGGCCGCCATAGTTGTAAGCAAAAAGAATTTCAGGGGTACGGATACCAGAAACCGATCCCGGTGTCCGGGTTCATAACTCGTAGCCGAGGCCCTCTCGCACTAAGAAAGAAACCCCCTTTCTCTTCCCGCCCCACCTGGTGGTCCTTCCACCTCAGGTGCCTCTAAATCTCTCTCTTCTATTTTTCCTCCGTTTTCATGGACAAAATCAGCTCCGTGTCCTTGGAATTCAAGGACATACTCCTGGCCACTTAAGACTATTTATCAGCCTATGACCATCAACCAAAAACAACTCAGCCTCAAACTCGAGAGCAAGCAGAACCCGCTTATTGAGATGAAGGCTCTAGTGAAGGAGCGTATGAGCCGATAGAGCTCCTCCAGGAGAGTCGATCAAAGACAGCTCAGACCAAGGTGACTCGACTCATCCGAAGAGTCCTCGAGCCATGCCAAATCCTCCTCCGACCGAGGAGAGGAGGAAGAAGAAGATAAAGGAGCAGAAGTCGACGAGCTCGCGGCTGAGGCAGCTCTTTCTCGGACAAGGGGAGGAACAAAAGCAACAACAAGGAGCATTAGCCGAGGGAACAAGTGCTCCTCAAGCTCAACTGGAAGTACTCAGCTCGGACATGCAGTCCGAGTAAGTCGAAGACCTGGTCGCACAAGGACACTCAAGCAATGGGTCGCCCGAGCAATTCCCTCTAGTTGCCGAGCTATAAGAGGACGAACCTCTGCATCCCCTCGTTCTAGGTCAGCCACTCGAACCGAGCCTATGCCGGAAATCCTCGTCCTCCCTCCGCCGCGCTCAAGCACATCGTCAAGATCATATCGGCGTCGGCGCTCCGCTCGTCCTCCTTCTTCCACTCCGACAACTCCACCCCCTCTTAATTTCTTCTTCTTGTATTTACATTTTTTCTTTTCTTTTGCCTGTACATCAAAATTGTATTTCTTGTGCTCTTCCCATTTTTTGCTTTTGCTAAAAGGTAAGGGGAGAATAATTAGAAAATTTGTTGTCTTGTCCAGGGGGAGCTTCTCTCTCTCACTGTGTACATATTTCTTTCAAATTTAATGAACTTATGCATTTTGTTCCAATTCGAGTACAATGATAAATAAAGCATTTCGAGTTTTCCATCTAATTTGTCTTATTGCTTAGCATCATTAACAATTATTGTTCTAGATCTCTTTCTTGCTCCGATATCTATGAGAATTGAAGTTTCTTTTCCGAGCAAGACTACGGACTCAATATTTTATAACTAACAAAGTTTCTTCTTAAGTATGGAATGCCTTTCATCAAAAAGGGGAGATTGAAGACTCGGACTTTAAATCTCACCTTTCGAGCTCCATCTAGGGAATGAGGTATAAGACTTTCTTACTTATAAAGTTTTGATTCCAAGTCATTCCCTCGTGTCTTAGAAACTTTTCTCGAGTGATATAGTATCTTCTCCGAGTGTTAAAGAAATTATCTTATGCATTTACACATGATTCCGAGTGACTTAGAAAGCATATCTACACTCACCTTGTTTCACTCGGCTCCGAGTCAATCGACACTCGGACATATCGCATGATTCAAACACTATCTTTTCGCGCTCCGACTCTAGTATTTCAGCTTGACTTATGCTTAGTCTAGATCAAGTCTGTTTACTCGTTATATCATATTTGACTTGATTCACTTTTAGACTAACTCGGATGGAAATTTGAGAATCATGAATATTAGACTCGTAAAATTCCATTCCTTTTTCTAACTCGGATAATTAGTAAATTAATTATCCGAATTATGTCATTATCTCGTGTCTAATCTTTAAATACAAAAGTAACCTCGCTTCAAAACATCAAATCACCAACAGACGAGGCTTTTTCCACCTCTCGACCTAGCCTCGTACAATCGTGTCGTGGTTGTCTATTTGCGTAAATGGAAATCGAAATGCTAAGCTCAACGGTTGTTTCCACCTTACTTTTGGAAGACACCGCCGTGGTTTTAGGCACTTCCAAGGAAGACAAGAGCCGTTGTATAACGTTCACATATCAACGCATATTTTTGAGTGACTCGTAAAATCGTACCCAACGTTCATAAAGGAACTACCGGTCGAAGATGGACACAACGGCTACGCCGCTTGATCATCTATAAAAGGAAGCCAACTCTCAAGACTTGAAGATAGCCGAACCTATTGATAATACACATACTTGATCGAAGTCTTTGTATTCATTCTCAATCTTCTAGTTACAACTCCCACTCGTAATTCATTATATTCTGAGTTGTAAGGTCTTGTACTTAGTTACAAACACTCTCTTTCTTACTCTCTAAGTAAGGTCCTTTGATTGAGCCGTAAGGGTTAACTCAGCTTCGCTTGTCCCTAGCTGTAAGGGTTATCTCAGCTAGGAAGTACTAGATCGTATAAGGGAATTTCGAGTCTAGGAAAACTTGTACAGAGTTGTCTAAGGGAGCAACTCGTGGTTCGATCAGCCTACCGTATTTTGTGGACTCCAAAATAGTTGATTTGACTTCGTGCTTGGATTAGCATGGTCCGTGATTTTCTCGCCCCAGGAGGGTTTCCACGTACTTTTATGCCTTCACTTCCCGACTACATTCTAGACTCGGACAGCACTCAAAGCTTCAGCTTAATCTATTTCTTTACTCTTATCTCGTATTCCGAGTTCATACTTTTCCGACCTCAATATAGACTCGGAATCCGCATTCTGTTTGCATCAAAATCAAAAGAGTTTGATTTTAAGAAAAATCTTCCACCACCCTATTCACCCCCTCTAGGGTGGCTTAGTCTCTCCCCGAGCAAACCTTCAGTGTGTCCGAACCTTAACCACTCGTTAGGCTAGAGACTCGCACTAAGGTGTGTCCGAACCTTGACCATTGTTAAGTCTAAGACTCGACGGAGTGTGTCTAAACCTTTACCGCTGTTGGGCATGAAGCTCAACAGGATAGTCGTAACCATGATTGTTGTTGGGTTTGAGACTCGACTCGGGTGTCCGAACCTTGACCGTTGTTGGGTCCGAAGCTCGACTTCCATCAACATTCGTCTGAATAAGGACGGATACTTATATTCATGTATAAATTTTTTCATAGACTTGGTCGTTAGATGACTTGAAATCCGTAGAACGCCCGCTTGAAATATGAAGTTCCCCGAGGTTATGTGCCTCATTATAAATTTGAGCTTTTAGTTTGTGTGCTAATAGCTCCTTTGTATGGTAGCCAATTTGTGTCTACGCTGAGTATCCTTGCAGTTGTTGTATGATCTTTTCGATCGTGAGCCTCCACGTTCTTCTTGGGTGCTTGTGCCTAGCTCTTTTTGAATGTTTGAGAGTTTACTAGCTTTGACTAGTTAATGATATGGTACATTTTCCGTTTAAAGGTGGCGATGTCGATGACCTTCCTAATGCCGACTCGATTAATGAAGCTTGATTGAATAATTCCTTGTAAGTTACTTTAATATTTAATTTCTATGGTTTTAGGAGTTTGACTCATTCAAAGGAGTTGAATGCAAGACTCTATTCTAAGTACAAATACATTCTTTTATCAAGATGATGCAAAAGGTTTAAAAGGACAAAGACAAAATTGCACTTTTAGCCGCCCACTCCCAGTAGAGCCTAAAGAAAAGTAGGCCGCTCAAACTGCGATGTATTGTTGCTAAATGGTGAAAAGTGTATCGTAGACTTGACAGTTTAGTGATGAGTCAAAATGGCATGCTTCTTGATTGACTTCGGCTCCTCTAAGTAACTCATGGTGGCTTTAAATTTGGAAATTTGATATGGGAGCAAGATTAGGTTTGGGATTGGACCTCCTAGGCTTCTTACATATCTCGCTATAGAAAACATCGAGGCTTCGTAGTTCAAAAGGAACACCGATTTGTTTTTTTATCTTTTTGTTTGGAAAATAAGAAAAGCAAATAGACACAAAATGGATATGAAAAAGGGAAATGCACACTTTATTGGCATCCTTGATGAGTGATGGGCTTATTAGATAATCTTCCGGTGGATGTCTCGCTCCTCTTCTATAAGCATACCTGAAGACTCATATTCGAACTCTAAGTCATTTTGAGTACTACATGCAAACTTAGGTATAAATCCTATCTCTCTTAAGTTTCGATTCAAGTCATTATGAATACTATAGAAACTTGAGTGTAAGTTTTCATTCGTTTCGACTCTCATAAAGCACCTTATTGCATATCTTCTACACTCGATGTTTCTTACTCACTCGGACATCACTCGGAACTATCGCTTACGCAAATAATTTCTCTAACACTCTTATTATGAGTACTAACTGTGTATTTCAACGCAAAGAGAATTACAGCGTTAATTCCTTATTCTAAGTCGGTTTATTTCTTTGAGAATTATTTGACCGGATGAAGTTGTTATACTCGATATTTTACTCTCTGTACATGATCATCCTTAGCGTTGGATCGGATGGAATTTGAGTATATTGAATATTAGACTTAGAAAAATTCCACTCTTGTAAGGCAAAGATAATGAAGCATTTAATTGTGTTAATTTAATTATTATGTGTGCTTAATCTTGGACCAAAGTATTTTATACTTTGAGAACCAATGTGGTTTGCTTTCGTAGGTTATTCAAACAATGCTAGCTCATTTTTGAAATACAAAAATAACCGGCTTCTAGCTATCAAACACCAGCAGACAGTGTTCTACCTACTTCGGACATGGCTCGGACATCGTGTCGTGGTTGTTTGTTTCCAAAATTAGAAAACTCCAACTCTAGGGTTAACAGTTGTTTCCACCACAACCTTCAGCCACCACCAAGTGATTGGACCATCTTTTGGAGCCAAGAGTCGTTGCACAATGTTCACATCCCAACAGATTTTTTTAGCGACTCGTAAGAGCCATTACAACGGCTAGTGAAGTGTTATGTCCATAACCAAGACTCAATGGTCACGCTGCTTGGTTGGATATAAATAGAAGGCACCTCACAAGACTAGAAGATTACTCGAACATTATTGCTCGAACACATTACTTGAGGTAAAGTTGTTGTTCTCATTCTTTATTCAATCTTCTATTTACAACTCCAAGTCTATATTTAATATTTTATGAGTTGTAAAGAAAGTCTTGTAATCAGTTATATTCTTTTCTTACTTTCCGAGCAAGGTCCCTTGACCGAGCTGTAAGGGTTAACTAAGCTCAATTGTCCTTGATTGTGAAGGTTACCTCGGTTAGGAAGTACCAGATTAGATAAGATAACTTCTAAGTCTAGGAAAACATTATAAGGTATTGTTTAAGGGAGCAATTCTAGTAGAGACAATCCTTGTATTTTGTGGCTTCAAAATAGTGGATTTGATTTGGTGCTTGGATTAGCACTATCCGTGGTTTTCTTCCTCAAGAGGGTTTCCACGTAAATCGTAGTTATCACTTTTACGAGTCCAATCTACACTCGGAATCTACTCGTTTAGCCGATCCGTTGCAAAAATTATTTAATTTTCTCCATTACCCTATTCACCCCCTATTTAGGGTGACTTAGACTCTCCACAAGAAAACCTTCAATGGCAGCATCTCTAAGCGTTTGGAAGTCCATAAGGGCCAAGAACTTTAAGTGTCTGCTGATAGGCGAGTTGTAGGTTCTTGATGATGATTCGAACCTCGATCTTTTTCAAAATGTCAATCAGTCATGTGGGCTGCTTTTGCTCTCAAGCGAGTGAGGAAGTCGGTTAAGCTTTCATTGTCTCCTTGCCCGATCAACTCTATATCCCAAATAGTGACTGGTAGACTAGTATTGTAGCAAGTATTGATGTAAGAACGCCCAAGCAAAGATGCTTCAAGTTTGTAACCTTATGTTGTCCGACAACGTTGTACCACTTCATGTCGTCTATGTCAAATGTCCATGGGAAGATGAAATGGTATGCATCCTTCATTACATTAGAGTCATTGCCTCTACAAAGTTCGTCATATGTTGGTGAGGATTTTCAATCGCGTGGAACATGATGTGAGGCATAGTGAATTGTGGGGGCAACTTGCCTTTAGGGATTGAAGTGAATCCTTGGGCCGGATAGTAGTGATTAAACATTGATGAGTCCCACAACAACTTCTCTATTTGATCTACTGCCACATTAGACTAAGCCTTGGGTTGAGGTTCGGGCGGGATCCTCCTGCTATTGATTTATTCCCTAGTTCTTTAAGTATGAGACTCGAGGGTTTCTACTATTGACTCAATCTTCTTATCGTGAGCATCAATCTTAGCTTCCAATTTGCTACAGATTCCTTGAATAGGGTCATAATGGGAGTTTGCTCTATTTGGTTGGCCATTTCTTAAGGTAGGTTGTTCTTTGACCAAGGCGGCGCACTGGTGTTAAGCTTGTCGTACAGACAACAAATTAAACCACTACTTAAACTTATAATAAACAATATAGGAAGGGCAAGTAGGGATCGAATCCACGAAGAAAGATATAATAACATGCAAGTTTTAATCTAATTAAATTTTGTACTCTTAAAAACAAAACACAAAATATAAATTAAAATCAATAATTAAAATTCATAGAAAATTATCTAATAACTAAATAAATAATTTATACAGAATAATAAAACTACAATAACCCAGAAATATTTTTGTATATTTTTAGAATAATTAAAACAGAAAACTAAAGCAGAAAATAAACAAATTCTAAAACAGAAAATTAAATAAGTAAAATTCTGCACTAAAATAATTACGAAAATAAATACTAAAATTACCCAGAATAATAATACTAATTTTCTAAAACTAACCAGACCCTAAAAATATAAAAACAAAATTTAAAAACCTAATTTACAAAATTATTTAACTAAAAACCTGCACTCATTAAATTTAAGAATTAAATCTGAAAAATTATCAAATTAATTCCAAAAATTCTAAAATTTAATCACAGCAAACTAGGGCTCTATCTAAACTCTAAAAGAAGATAAATCACAAAAAAACAAAAGAAACTATTTTTAAACTAATTTCTAACAAACTGATTCAAAAATAATAAAAACTGATAGAAAAATAATCTGAAAATTAAAATATATAAAGACTCAAAATAAAATAAAAATAAAATTACTAAAACTAACCTAAAATACTGATCTTTAGGGGGTTAATGAAATTGATAATAAAAGACTATAACTTTGTAAATAAAAATTGACAAACTGAAGAAAATAACTAAAAAGCAAACAAATAATTATCAAAGATATAAAATTTATAAAAACACTTAGTATAATCTATATCCATCATGCAAATTATTATTTATCATTAACACACAAATTGATCTACCCATGAGCTAAACTGTAAAAGACAACCACTAGCGGATCTTCCCCATTTTTCCTTAGTTATTAGTTTACTTAGGCCTAGCCCTAATATAAACCCTACTAATATTGATAACCCTAGCACAATCACTAGAATTTAATCAAATTAGAGCATTAAGTATTAGAAAAACATCATCTAGCACCTAATAACCAATCTACTAGCAAATTGATTTAAGAAGGATCTATGATAATTTCCTAATTAAAAGAGATGGGTATGAGCCATCCATGATTAACTAGGGTGATACTTATGTCTAAAAGATCAAGCAATTACGTACTTAAACCCTTTAAACTATCACATGAATTTATATAAAACTAACTAGCATGCACTCTAATTAATTAGACATAAATTCATAAACATTAAACACAAATTATCATAGAATCATGGATTGAATCAATAAGACAATAAAAATTGAAACTTTGCTTCAAAATAAATAATTTAACATGGCTTCAAGTAGATTATACTAAGTATAAAAAGACTACTCACACATAATGTAATTTAAAACATGTAAACTAAATAAAACTAGCATCTTTAATATTAATCTAACAATAAAAATTCAATCTTTACTCGTAAAAAATTATAATAATAAATTATACTACCGATTCCTTGGTCCGGGATGATGATGGTGATGATTATGATGGTGTTGGCGTGGGATTATGGGCATCAGCAGGTGCAGCCAGCCAGGAACAAGGATCAGCGGCAGCAGCAAGCAAAAGAACGTGAGGTAGGCAAGGGAAGAGGCAGCAGCTAGGGTGGCTGTTTGGGGTGTTCGGTAGCAGGGATTGTGTGAGCTGTGTGTGTGGCTGCCGTGGACAGCAAGTGACGGGAGGTGGTGATTGTGTAGCAGCTGGCTTCCTCCGTCTCCTCTCTCCATGATGATAATAAGTAGTATATATAGGGTGAAGGAATTAGGGTTTATTTCTCTTTCTTCTCTTCTAAGTTTCCTTTTCTATTCCAATTAGGATTTCCTAAAATATAATATCCTAAAATAAATATTTTATTACATATTATATTTATGGACTGACTTCATATATTTTCTTGGATGCTTGTCGGTAGCTAAAAATCCACTTTTAACTTCTTTTCTTCTCTTCCCACTTTATTCGTCAATTACCTAAAAATAAACAAAATAGGATAATTTAGATAAAATAAACTATATAATATAAACTAAATAACTACTAAAAATACGTATAAAATATGACTTAACAACTGGTGTTACAAGTAAAGATGTGGGACATACTGGTGTGGTACATACTAATGTGGGACGTACTGATGTTGATCGTGTCGGTATATAAGTAGACTTCTTATTTCCTAACCCATTTGAGCCAGGATTCTTGATTTGATTTTGGATTCCCTATCATGTAAGCAAAAAGAGTACGTGGTCGGGATTGCCTCATGGAAAAGGCTACGGGAGATGGGGCTTAAGTGCCCGACCGAGAAACGACTAATCCTAAGATGAAAGTAAATGATATGCTCTTTTATTTTGATGCACGTAAGGGAATGCAAATAGGACCAAAATGAAATGCAATGATGCAAATGGAATCCCCTAGATTAGGATGAATTTGATTGGGCTAAATGCAAACAAACACTCTCCTAAGGAGAGATGAATTTAAATTTTAACTACTGCAAAATGGAGTGTAAAATTGAACTCACCTTACTTGAGATGAATTTATTTTGGATAATGGAAAAGGAAATGCAAAATGGGACTCCCTAATTTAAGATGGAGTGTATTTTTGGCTACATACAAGATTGGACTCGCCTACTTTGAGATGATTTTGACTTTGGCTACATGAAAAAATGCTATTATTAGACCATCATAAGAATGGAAAGACAAATTTGGACTTTTTGGCTAAAAGACACAAATTAGACCGACTCAAAAAGGTTCATTATGTTATTTTTATTTTGTGCCCATGCATGGATTATTTAGCGCTCTTCACCTATCCTCAAGGCTCATAGGTAGATGATTAATCTAAAAAGAATCACACTCAACCAAGCATGCAAATGAAGACAAGGTGCCACCTAATAGTCAAAGATTTATGGTCAAAAGAGGGTTAAGACTAAGTAGGATACATAGTGACTCATAATCCGAGGATTTAGTCTTACGTGTGGTGTACGGTAAGCAAAAATGCCTTTAATCCTTGGTGCCTCTCGGTAAACGAGAGCGCATGTTATAAGGGAAGAGGTACCGCTTCCGTTTGTAATTAAGCCTAGTTGGGCCCGCCTGGGTTGCAATGGGTGCCTCTTACCAAAAGTGGTTTCAAGGGGGTAAAGCCTAATGGTCCACTAACGAAATAAACTATGTTTAAGGTTGCCAAATACAGGACGCCTAATGTAAATACATTAGTATAACTCACTCGCTCAAAGTTTCAAATTTCGCCCTATCAATAAATGATTTATGTCCAATGGAGTCACCACTATAAGAACCACGACCTTCTCCCCGATCGGGCTAGGCCGAGCTTCCCCATGAAGCTGGCGGGTTTAAGAAAATTTAAAGAATAATTTAGGGTTTTGAAGATGGTTATAAAATGTCGGGATGAACCTCTTATTAAGGTTTCGAATTTTATTAAATCAAGTTAAAACGAGTTAAATCAGATTAAGTGGTGGTTTTATTAATCATTTTATTTTAGAAACTATTTTCGAAGTCCCGAGTTATTATTTCCTAACTTAACGATAAATAAGATTAGGGTTTCTATTTTTGCCACGAGGCTCTAGGGCCATACTAATGTGAACACAATAGTTTGGACCTATGCCTCACCTATCGACCCCTGCAACCACTGGTGGTCGGTGCCGGCCAAAGGCCATGGCTGAGATGTTCGAGTCGGCCTTTGACCTAGCTAACAGGTCCAGAATCCTCACTTTCTATTGTTCAGTCAAAAAATAGATAGGAGGCAGATTTAGAAGAAATAAATCGAAGAGAGTCACCAATTAGTTTTTAGGGAAGAAAAACTAACAAAAACAAAATAAAGTTTACTTTCCAATCATAGTATGGGAGAAACTAAGACTGAAAAGATTAAAAATGACTCCATCGGTCTTTAAACCGAGAATCGATTCGGGGCGAGGGTATGAAACTTAGGGATAAGCCCTTCCATTCCGCCTCGTTAGACGACCGGTCATTACTAGTTTGAGTAGTGAATCTAAATAATGCACAAAACATAAGCAAAAAACATGCAAACATGGTTAAAGTAACCATAAAAAATAATGAAAGCAATAAAGCAAAAATGCAAAGCGATAAAGAAAGTAAAGGAAAAGCGAAAATAAACAAAAGCCAAAAACTAAAACATTACATCGGGCGAGGAGGAATTAAAAGCAATATAATTTTCTCCGAATACCGAAAACGATAAAAGCATAAAATAAATAAGTAAATCACTATAAAGTTCTAATCAATTCCCTCGGGTTGTCCCACTCGCTGAAATGGATCTCGGATCGGAATCGGTGATGCGACAATGGTGAATAGATGAGAGGCTTTTGCGAGTTTTGTGTAGGTAGGTAAAGGATGTATGAATGATGAAGTTTTCAGGTTCATATGTTGGTTTGAATAAAGAGTATAGTCATAATAGGTTGAAAAGAATGCCAAGATATCGGAATATAAAGAGGAGCATTCGGTAGCTCTTAATTAGGTTTCAGCGACGTGACGCATAGGCGAAGCCGTGCCAAAATGAGAGCGAAAGCTCTCTATTTGTAGGGAGAGAGCTAGGACAAATATGACCAAGGGTTAGCTCTCGGCCAGCTTTTCGAAGCAGATGAGAAAACCGAGCGAAAAGTCATAAGATTGAACTAGATAGAATAGGATAAAATCGGACGGAATAGCAATCCGAGGCGCCGACCACCCATTGTTAACCTAGGGTTTTGTGCCCTAACGTGCCGAAACAGAGTCTTCGAGGCTAAAATGTGGCGTTTCAAGTGAAATAACCCATGTTGGGGTTGCCGGCCACGACGTCGTTTTGAGGGGAGGTGTGCTCCTAGTTTCGTGCAAATTGTCTTGAAGAAAAAGGCCACACTTTGATGCTTGTGATCATGAAATGCAGCACTGAACATCATCTTCAAGTATTCAGCTCCGTGTCTAGTTGGACAAAAAATAAAACGGAGAATTCTAAGCCTGGAATTTCCT
This sequence comes from Talinum fruticosum, assembly GCA_021018815.1. Taxonomy (NCBI): domain Eukaryota; kingdom Viridiplantae; phylum Streptophyta; class Magnoliopsida; order Caryophyllales; family Talinaceae; genus Talinum; species Talinum fruticosum. The sequence goes on along the minus strand of JAITYX010000010.1, from coordinate 3,073,427 downwards.
GTACGCGGCACCGGACTTCCGGTGACATTGGAGGCTTGTCCCGAGCTTGGATCGTCCGAAAGAAAAGGAATTTTTGACCGACCCAAGGCAAGAAGCTATTTATTTGGTACTGGGGGTTCGTTGTGGTTTATCGGCTTCCATCGCACCAATTAGATACCAACCGTGATCCAAATGTACAAATAGGACTCGGGATCTCATCATTGGGCCAACAAATAAATAAAAAGAGGAAATGGATGATACTTTTAGGTGTCTACTGGGGTGGTTAGAACCGGAATCGTAAAATCGAATTGAGGATTGTAAGATTCGAATTTTTCTTTGTAATAATAAAAGTTTTTTTGAAGTATTAAAATCATAGCAAACATTTATAAAGATTTGTTGGAAATCCAATTCAACTATGCTTTGTGAAAGATTTTTTTCAAAAGCATACTATTGTGATGATTTCTCGAATAAAATTATGTGTCGACAATTTATAAAATTTACTAAATTAAAATCGTAAGATTCTAATACATTTTTATCATAGAGTCTGTAGGATTGTATGATTTGCATCGTGAGTTTAATAATCATGATGTTATTTTAGTAGGTCCAATTTACTATATTTCATTAAGTATGATTTATTAAACGATTATTAAAAATAATACAACAAAATTGAAATTTAAACTAACTTCAAAAAAATTAATATGATAAAATATCTGCAAGTCGGGAACAATATGATATAGATTACTCAATAAATTTTGATTAGTTAACAAAAGACAATCAATATAAATTAGTACAAACACAAATTGATTTGCTTTTGGTGATAACCAAACTTAAAAAGCTAAATGAACAAACGCTATAACTACTATACTAAAATGAAACTTAATTTATAGGAGAAAAATGAACAATCATGAATGAACAAATTAATTATATGTAAATGTATCTTAGCATGTTCAATGATGCCTTTCTTTAGATCTCTCTATACAACTCCACTTTGCTCCTTCATCTTATACATTTTAATGTCGATTGTGAATGAACGTATTAACTCAAAAATTAGCTACTATGCTTCCCTGTCTATCTCTCGAGTACCTTAGTTCATGTAGAGGTTTTATATCAACATTAGATTTTGAAATCACAATTTTTGCAAACATCAAATACATGAGCTTTTAAATTGATGAACATATTTGTGATAACTGATAAACATTTTAAATTGATCCAATGAACAAATCCAAGGTATTGAATGCGTTGATTTTTCTTTTAAATATAATTCAAAAAACTAATAAATAGAAAACAAAAATTCAATCAATAAATTCCACAATACGTTTCTTACATTCATTTTATAGGTTTGCACTTCTAATTACTTACCCATAGCTTTTTGAGTTCCACTTGTTTGTTCTAAACCTTTTTATTTTGATTATTCTCCACTTTCATTAAATAGAAGGTTAAGAGTTTTAGAGTGCGTTTGGTTGGGGGAAAACAATTTCTTGGAAAAAATTTCTTGGAGAATTAAGATTCTATTTTCTAGTGTTTAGCAACATAAAAATCATAAAATAATTTTGTAGGGAAAAATATTTTCCCTAAATTAGAAGAAAATAATTTCTTTGATTTTAGGGCTAAAGTTAATTTTTAGGTCCCTCCCTTTCGCTAAGCTCTCCCTCCCTGTCGCTCGACTCTCATCTCGAACCCTAAAGGCTCTATCTCCTCTCGCTCTCTCCCTCGTTCAACAATGGCGCTCATCTCGCTTTCTCTCATCTCTCGCTTGCTTGCTCGTTCAACAATGGCAAAAAACTAGATTTGTGGTCTTGCTTTCTCTCTCCTCTCACAGACTTGAAACCTCTTCACTATTCAAGGTATGAAACTTTATTGATTGATTCTTTTTGGTGGCTTCTAATTTTCGATGTACAGTTTATTGAGTTAATTTTTCGTAGCATCGGGAACTTACATTGAGTAATTTGTTAACTTTACGACATTTTTGTTTTGTTTTGGGGGAGGTTGAGGTACATATTTTTGGGGGTTTAGGGTTAATGTATGGGTTTTAGGGTTTAGGTGTTTAGGGTTTAGGCTTTAGGGTTAGGGTATAGGCTTGAGGGTTTAGGATTAGGGTATGGGGTTTAGTGTTTAGGGTTAGGGTATCGATTTACGATTTAGGGATTTAGCATTAGGGTATGAGATATAGGGTTTAGGGTTAGGATTAGAGTTTGAGTGTAGGAACCATGACCGGCTTGGACCTGCCCCGGACCGAGCTTCCCCACAAATGGTTGGCGTTTTAGAAAGCTTTAAAGAATTATTTAGGCTTTTGAAGATGAGACTTAGAAATTTTTGAAATATGGGGATGAACCTCTTATTAAGGTTTCCGAATTTTATTAAAGTGATTTAAAATGAATTAGGCAAAGTTTTGATTGGCGTTTTTATTAATCATTTTATTTTGGTTATTATTTTAATTAGTCCCAGGATATTATTTCCTAACCGAACGATAAAGAAGGCTAGGGTTTCTATTTCTGCAGTGAGGCTCTAGGGCCAAACCGGTGTGAAAACACCGGTTTAGACCCGAGCCTCACCTACTCGACCGCTTCGTGTGGCGGCGTCCTGCACCAAGGGATGGCCGGCACCGACCAAGGACCAAGACTAAGATAGTCAGCCTCAGCCTCAGCCTCTAGCCTCGCCTTGGTAGATCCTCGAACCTGTTTTTCTATCCTGCAGGTATGAAATAGCCGATGCATTTTGAATAGAAATAAAGCAAAATGCGGAGTCGCCGATCGATTTTGGGAGAGATAAACTACCAAAAACAAAATAAAGTTTACTTTTCCAATTGTAGTATGGGAGAAACTAAGACTGAAAAAGATGAAAAAAACACTCTATCGGTCTTTGAACCAAGAATCGGATTCGGAGGCGAGGGTACGAAACTAGGCATAAACCCTTTCGTTCCGTCGGTCGGAAGGACGGTCATTACTAGTTTAAGTAGTGAATTTACATAATGTCCAAACACAAGCACAGAACATGCAAAATTAAAAGCAACCAAACATAATTACAAAAGCGCCAAAACCACAAACGAAAAGCGATAAAGAAAGCAAAACCGAAAAGAAAAGAAAAGTGGAAAACTAAAAGATTACATCGGGCGGGGAGGAATTAAAAGTGATACAATTTTTCTCCACAATACGGAAAGCGATAAAGAAAGCACAAATAAACAAATAAAATATTTTGAATATTGAATAAGTGCCCTCAGGTTGTCCCACCTACTAATCTAGATCTCGGATCCGAATGCGGTGATGCGATAGTAGTGAATTAAAGGGGCTTTTGTAGATTTTTGTGGAGATGAATAGGTATATGAATTAATGATGGACTTTATGGGTTTAGATGTGGTGAGATTGGAGAGTAGAATGATAATAGGGTGAAAAGAGACCAAGAGATCGGAAAACATATGGAAGTATTCGGTAGCTCTTAATCGGGTTTGAGTAGCGTGACGCCGAGGAATGAGCCATTGCTGAAATGAGAGCCTAAGCTCTCTCTTTAAAGGGAGAGGTTAGGTCAAGGAATGACTTACGTTTAGCTCTCGGCCAGCCGTCCGAATGAGCCGGAATCTTTTACAAAACCGACCAGGATAATGTGAACATTGAACCGGATAGAATAGGGATAAAATCGAATAAACCGAGGAGAGGGCACCAGCCACAAGGGTGCTACCTACGGTTTAGTGCCCTTCCGTGCTACCCAGGGAGTCTTCAAGACAAAACACACCGTTTTGAGGAAAAGTGATAGGGGTGCCGGCTATGCAAAGTTTTTCTACGGTTTTGTGCCATTTCCAATCTGCAACAGAGCCTTGGCCAAAACACAACGTTTTGAGTGAAAAATACCGGTAAAGGGTACCCGTCATAACAGATTTCCAAACACGAAAAGGTTTCATTTTTGGCACGTGTCCATTTTTTGCAGGTTTCTATTTTTGGTAGGTTTTATTCAGGTGCGGGTTTGGGTTTCCTGGTTGGGAGCCCGACCTAGGCTTGATCCAGCCGAAAGAAAATGGGTTTGTGAGCCGACCCAAAGCAAAGAAGGCTGCTTTTGTGGTGCTAATGGGTTCTTTGTGGTTTATTGGCTTCCGTCGCACCTCAAATAGGACCCGACATGTCATCATCGCGCAAATAAACAAATAAAATAGAAAAGGGGATTAGACTTTTTAGGTGTCTACATTGAGGGATTTAGGGTTTAGGGTTAGGGTATAAGGTTATATTAATTTCCTACTTACTAAACAATGGAAAATGTATTTTTAGAAAATTATCTTCCCTTCTACCAAATAAAGGAAAATGTAGGCGGAAAATAATTTTCCTTGGAAAATAAGAAAATGAATTTCCAAGAAAAATATTTTCCCCCAACCAAACGCACTCTAAATTTCTAATGTTGGGGTTTTCTCTCTCTTTTTCTTGTTTTTGAAGTATGATTATGTGAGATTCTTTTTTGGCATTAGCTTCTTCAATGTTAAGTGAATAGCCTCCTTCCCTCATATTTGAGAATTTATTTGTCACTTTTGGTTAATTGATGGCTTTTCTTTGGTGGTCTAGTTAGCAATTTTGATGGTGGTGTTAGCTTCTATTACCTTTGTATATCTCATTTTTTTCTGCATATTTCTACCTCTCTTAATATTATGTAGCTATTTTAATGTATTCCTTTTCCTTGTAGTTATTGTGCAATATGCTCATAATGAACCCCCTTAATATTATGTGTATTTCTACATAAGCTTTCATTACTCAAGTAATTAATGGACCTCGCCACCTAATGCTTAGTTCATTTTTCACTCGTATATTAACTTAATGGACATAATGTGCAAGACAATGATTGCTCCTGTCAAGCTTATAAAATGTTTAAGGTCGATTAAGAAATATGCCTTGTCTGTACCCTAGTATCCTGCTTGTAGTAACCCTTCAAGACCATTGTACTACAAATCTTCAAGCTAAAGCTACTGAGGTGAATTGTTACTTGCTCTTATGTTACAACTCATAGGCATTTAGTAACTTTTAGTTTAGAATAAAAACAATTGTATATATAAATACTATGACTCGAGTTTCAAAATCAGATGTCTTGATACTAAGTAGTAGTAAGATTTATCACACCATGGCTTCCCAAGATGACAAAATAAAGGAGGAAGAGGTGTGGATTCTAATAAGGAGAACGGTATAGGGCATTTCTCAATCTAATTAATTTTTTTTTACACAAGGGCTATAGTAGGTGTTACTCATAATAATTTTTCTTTCAGCTTATTATATAATCATGTATAATTTTCAGCACTTGTTCTTCACGTGTAATATTGGATTCACCATTAAGCTTTCCCATCCCGAACAATTAGAGTTTGTATTCCTTTTTTATTATTTTGGTCTTTTGTTTTGGCGGTGAGTGAGAGGGAAAATCATACATGATTTTTGAATGACTATATATGTTGCTTTTGTGAATATGATTACCGATACATTTGGAGAGGCACTATGTATACCGGACTCAAAATGAACTAAGCACTTAAGCTACGAGTTGTACTTTTTATGTTCCTTTTTATAGATTTTGATACATAGACTTGAACTTCAAATGTTGAGGAAGGTGATGCTCTGTTTAAACAATGCTTTCCGAATGACTTTCTTTGTTTTATTCATTATGCTTTAGCTTTCAAATTGGTTAGTTTGTCAAACTAATGATTATGCTTTTGCTTTCAATCCTCTGTTGTCTTTTGTATAGTATAACTAATTCATTTTATCTTAATTATATTCATTAGATGGTAAATGAATTTAAAGAAGAAGAAGTTGTGGTCACTTGTGCTACTATTGCTTTTTAAGGAGGCACGAGTAATGTAGACACATAAAAAGTGTCATCCCTTATCTCATTTAATTCTATATTTTATTTTGTGGGCCCGATGACAAAATCACGAGTCCTGTTTGAGGATTTGGATCTCGGAATGTGTTTGATTGGTGCGATGGAAACCAGTAAACCACAAAGAATACCCCAGGACCACATAAATAGCCTTTTGCCTTGGGTCGATCCAAAAATCCCCATTTCTTTCGGACAATCCAAGATTGGACCAAGCCTTCAGAGACAACGGAGTCCGAGTGTTTTGTATTAGGAAATTCCATGCTCAAAACACCAAATTTTACTTTGTCCAATCGGACACGGTGTCTGAAGACCTCAAGATAACGTTAAAATGTTGCATTTCATGATCATGAGCATCAAAGTGTTGCGTTTAAGCTCCAAGATAGTCCACCCAAGACTAAGAGCTTTTCCCCTCAAAACGACATCGTGGTTGGAGCCACTCACCATGGAAATTTTAATTGGAACGCTATGTTTTGGCTTGGAGTCTCGCTCTTCAGCATGCTAGGACTTGAAACTCTAGGCATGCCCAGGTGTCCGGCGCGAGTAAACCAGGTTGTATCCGGTTTTATCCTATTCAAATCCGGTTCAATCTTCCGATTTAATGGCCTTATTTTTTCTGTTCAGCTTTGGACGGCTGGCCGAGAGCAACCCTAGGTCATTTGTGGCCTAGGTCTTTCCCTATAAATAGAGAGCCTTAGCTCTCATTCCATAAGGCTTTCCCCTATGTGTTATGCTGCAGAAAGCTAATTAGTACACCCTTTCCTAAACGTTACTCTGCTGAAAAGCATCCTCAAACACTCCTTTTTCTACACATCACTGTTGAACCTTGCAAAGAGCTAAAGAATATTCGATTATTTTGATCTCTAGGCATTCATTCAACTGATCTTTCCTATTTCGTAAAAACTCACCTTTTCAAAACATATAAAAGACCCCTCTTTTCTTTGATTCGCTCATTGTTGCATCAAGAGATCCAGTGTGAAGATCCAGATTAGCAAGTGGGACAACTTAAGGGCAAAGATTCGACCTTTGAATGGTGTACTTGTTTATTTTATATTTTATTTATCACTTTCCGTATTGTGGATCAAAGTTGTATCGTGTTTAATTCCTCGCCGCCCCATGTAATTCTTTTATTTTCTCACTTTTCCTTTCTTTCCGATTTTATTTTATTTACCGCTTTCTTTATCGTTTTCTTTTATTATGTTTGGTTGCTCCAATTTCGCTTAGCATGTTGTTATATGCTTGTGTTTTTCACATTATTTAGATTCACTACACCAACTAATAATGGTCGTTTTCGAATGGGTAGAACGGAAGGGTTTATCCCTACGTTTCGTACCCTTGCCCCGAATCCGATTCTCGGTTCAAATATCGATGGAATCATTTTTTTCAACCTTTTTCTGTCTTAGGTTTCCCATACAAAGATCGAGAGAGAAAGTTTTTACTTTGGTTTTGTTTTTGTTAGTTTTTCTTTCTTAAAAACTAACTCGCGAGTCCCTTTGATTTATTTCTTATAAATCTTCCTCTCGACCTTTTTTAAACCGAAGAGTAAAAAATAAATTATGGATCCGTTAGCCGGGACGAAGCCAAGGCTAAATTCTTCACCTAGGGCCTCTAGCCAACCACAGCCACCATGGGCGTAGGCTGCTGCACTGTACCGAGTGGTCGGTAAACAAGGCTTGGGTCCAAACCGGTGTTTTGACATTAGTTTGGCCATAGAGCCTCACGGAAGAAACATAATTCTAGCTTTCTTTATTATTTAGTTAAAAGGTAATATCCCAGGACTTCTCAAAATGATTGCCAAAATATAATAATAAATAAAACCGCCATTCAAATTTTGCCTAATTCGCTTTAAATCGGATCTAATAAAATTCGAAAATCTTAATAAAAGGTTCATCCCCACTTTCAAAAGATTAATAGTGACCTTGAGACAAAACGAGTTTATGATTGTTGAGGTACGGAAGACGTGTTCAATAATTTGTTAAAAAAAGGCCAAATGTTTAAAAATTAATATATTAAAGTACTCTAATTGAAAATAATGATAGATGCTTGGTGGATTAGGATCCTAAATAAATAAGACATTTAAAGAGGGAAAAAAAATTGTAACTACATATATATCTTACCAAAGATACTTAGACTAGAATAATTGAGAAAGCATGAGCGTAATTTTGGTAGATACATCCATTTTATTTTTCTAGAGGCATAAGTCAAAGGTGAAGATTCTATGAGAGAAATGCTCTAGGAAATGCGTGATAACCATAAAGATAAAGGGAATAAATGGTGTTCTATATATATTTTGGATGATCAAATACAAGTACCGAGTAAAATTTTAATGATTGGAGAAGTTAAGTTAGGAATCTGGATATCTTAGTTCAATATAATTTATGTTAAATGAGAATTTCATATTATTAAATTAGAGTATTTCACGAACTCATATGGGAGTTGTGACTAATTAATTTAATTGAATGAGACATCATACTGCTGGGGAAAAACAAGGCTTATTTTTGTTAAAGTTTGACCTTGGATTTAGTAATACAAGATTAAAGAATGAGTGTGATATATAGTCTTCTTTTTAGGGAGAAAAACTTAAACATCCTTACTTAGATCAAATTTATATAATGTTCATCACATAAATTCTATGTCAATCAACATGAGCTCATAATCGTATTTAGTCGTTAACCTATGTTCATTGTTAAATTCTTTCCATAGGAACCATTATAACATAATCATTTGACCTTTTTTGAATCCTATGACTTCCTTGACCTTTGTTGATCTCTAAGGGAGCTCATAATTTACTCCAACACATAATAACTCATAAATCGATGTGAATCATACTAATCTATCATTCTCATCCCTTATCTATTCCAACATTACCTTGCTGATATCCTTTCTTTCATTGAACCATTAATGTCAAAATTTTCTTCTCTTGCTCCAGTTAAGGTTTTTGTGATGCTTATTTTGTAGATATTATCTTTTTCAATATTTAATAACTCATTTTTTTCCGTAAGGAATCTCTATCTATCGCTTGACCTTGTTACTTCCTTTGAATTCTTATACTCTACTTTGCAATCAAAGAGAATTTTTCCAAACTTTACCCATTCATAGCAAAATACTTGAACTTGTTGTATTATTTTATTAATTCCTTTTTGGAAAAGATAACCAGGTTCCAAATAATAATAATGATAATAATAATAATAATAATAATAATAATAATAATAATAATAATAATAATAATAATAATAATATCCCTATAATTGAGTACCCAACTCTTTTTATTGAAATTTTTCAATCATTGCCAATTACATGCTTCCATATTAACGCTTGGCTTATTTCACAAAAGATTTATCTATCAAACTCGGTTGCTTCGTTTATGCACTCATCTATTTTTAACTCATTTAATCTTTACAATTCAGTTAAGCGAAGTGTAACTTCCATTTCAGTATAGACTAAGTTAAACCTGTTTTTCGAGCCATTCCATATATTCTTCTTTGTGACTCTTAGTAATTACTTTGAAACTAATATGACTCCTACTTATCACAATTTCATAATTTTATATTTGAATGTTTCCTACTATGGGTGAAAATGTATTACCATGGAAATACTTTTTGCACCTAGTTTATTTATAGTTGCTCACTCCATTATCTATATTGACGAGCAATTTCGCTCTATCTATGTTCGTTAATTGTTAGTTCTAGCAAACATGCATTTATATTTGGAGAAACTTTGTAATAGTATCAGGTATCATTATTTTCACCATTTGATATTTCCTTATATTATTGTTCAACTTACCATTCATCCAGTTGGTCGTCACTTTCCCTTGAGTGTTTACTAAATTATTTGTCCTTGTCGTTCCTTGGTAACCAAAGTCGACACAAGTGGTTTTTATTCATGTTGATACTCATCAAGATTCTTCCTATATACAGTGGTTTTTATTCATCCTATGCCAATACTTATTGGCACTTATTGCAGATTAAAAAACAATTCCTTGAGAAGGATGACCAAAATTATTATTTTCTTATTAATTGAGTCTTTAATTCCAAGATAATGATTTTCGTCCTTGGAACTAATATTCAAACATACCTTCCTCTTACTCACTCTCCAATGGAAATTTATAGAATTGGAGTCTTCCTTACTCAATCTATGTCACTACTTTTCCTATTTATCGTTTCAGTCTTTATTATTTAGAATGAAATTAGAATTTTCTTCATAATACCATTAGATAAAGACCTTCCCAATAATTTCTTCTCTAACTACTTAATAGATCACCAATTCAAAAATTTAAACCAATTCATTTAATTGTTGTCAATTCTTTGTAGACTATGACCTTGCCATCTATGTCATTTTATTCACATATGTATTCTTATCCTTGCCAAGACAAACAACATTTTTTCCTAGAGATCTCTTCTAAATTTATCCAATTAATGTGCTCATGATCCTACACTAACATTAAACCATATTTTTTAATAATCTATATGATAGTAAAAGGTTAAGTATACTTATTTGTCGTGTATATGTTTTAGGAAATGACACTTTGAACCTATTCAACCAATCTTTTTCTAATGGTTATAAAATAAAATTTTCAAATAATATGCACTTGCTTATTTAGTTGGTGAGGACCTCTAGGTTACTCTCAGTTTCTTATGATACAATATTGAACGTGGATGATATGAGATCATTGGTTATTAGATTTGAATAACTTTATATTACCGAATCTTATTATACATATGTTCGATACGGTTGTGTAAATGATTAAGGATAGAGGTAATGCAAATTACAAAAATAATAAAGTAGTTATCATGGGTTAAGTTAAAACATAAAGATAAGGTTGAACATGAGGGATATAAGATAGATGTTTGCTTCATTATGCCAATTATATGAGGTTATGGAGATGTATGGGTGATGTTATGAAATCATACTCAATCGGAAAGTCTTAGAATCGGACAACACAAGGAAGGGAATCTTATGTCCAAATAAATTTTTAAGTGGAATTATTTAAAACTTTTGCCAATATATGATTGAACATTATAGTTACACAATTTGTTGGGTTCCTTATCGAAGAGATAAAGGTTACATACTAAACTAAAGTACTATATAGTATCATCATAATATATATAAAAATTTTATTAGAGGGGATTTTAAAATATATTTTAAACATTGAGATAGTTAGTTTCTACAAATGACCACATATTCAATTTAGACGTAGGAAAGTGATTATATTTGTGGGAAGCTATAAAAAAATTATTAAGCATTGAATGAATACTTTAATACTTCTTTTAATCCTTAAGGAAGTTTTTCCATATCAAGTTTCGAGGACGAAACTTATTTTAAGGGGGAGACTGTAACAACCCTACCCTAATTAATATTATTAAACAACAACTAAGCTAACTTAATCGAGTGCGTACACTTCAATTCGAAATTTATAAGTATTTGTTTTTGCATGGCTCGAAATACCGTGGAGGTCTTCGATTAAACATACAATTTATGCATATGTTGGATAAATAAGGTTACTAATGAAATGATCGAGCTAAATATTAAATATCAAATACTAAATAATAAAAATACAATTACATCCTTATAACTTTACAAAAAACAAAATGTAGTAACACACTTAAACATATACATATGCTCTATATAAATAGGGTAAAAATAAATTTAATAAATAAGATCAATTATGAACACTTGCTTATGAATACTTGATTTTAGTATGTCATTTAATTGGTCATGAAAAATTTTTTTGGCCTTAATATTTATAAAAATAATTAGAATTATGTGTTCATGAAATTAATTCACAAGCATCAAAACTAATGACATTATATTTAATAAGTTACCTAATCATATAAAATTGGTGAAGCCAAAGTCAAAATCAAGTCAAGTCAAGTTAAGTCAAATACATACTTAGTAATAAAGAAAATAAATAAATAATTATAATATATATATATATATATATATATATATATATATATATATATATATACAAGTCAATTGTTTTAGCTTGCACATGGATTTACCAAAACCAAGGTTTTGTTTAGCCATAGTTTTTAAAAATTCACATGGTCTTAGCATATGGTTTTCTAAAAACAACTTGACAAGTATAATGCATGCATTGGTTTGATATTCCTATAAATAGGAGTTGGTTTTCCTCTCTTAAAGCACCAAGAAGAAACACACCAAAAATAATGATGAGGAAAGGAAGGAGTATGGAGGACTCGAAGAGTTTGGAGGTTTTTGCTTTGTAGATAAAGAAACACAAAAAGAAGTAGAAAGAAGGAAAAGATGATCTTGAAATTATGTTACATGTGTTATTTGGAAAAAAAGAAGTATAGATTAAAAATATAAATGAAGACATGTTCAAGGGTTAGAGTAAAGAAGTTACCCTTAGGGAGTAAGGAAGGTAGGAGAAGGGAAAAGTTAAAATAAGGTGTAAAATAAGGGGTATATAAAGCTAGAATATGGAGTAATTTAGGATGTATTAAAGTTTATAAATATGTTACAACATAGAACAAGAAGTTATCTTTCCAACAAATCAAATTTTACAGGATTTGGAGGTGTACAATCTGAGTTATGATCATTTCACCGAAACGGTGCAATTTTTGCGTAAATTGGGAGCACTTCGATTCAAGTAAGTTTTTGAGGTTCTTATTATTCTTTTTGGACTTTATAATTCAAATGAAAGTTTTCGAGCACTTTTCAAGCTTTCAAAATTGGGGTTTTATGCCTTGATTTGACATCGGATGAGCAAGATATGAATTTTCTAAATTAGCTTTAAAATCTAACCAAAACACTCAAGGTTTTGTTATAGGAATTTGTGAACATTTCGCATAAATTTTCGACTTAGTTCATAATTAATAATAAGGGACCATAATAATGAGCAAAATTAATATAAGAATATTATTAAAAGAAAAGAATAGTTATGATACGGGTAAATACCGACATGAATTATTAGGGAGTAATAAGACACATACTACGAATTTATACCCTACTGGTTATTATAAATAAAATTAGGGACTAATAGGATGGTTAATAGGAATAGTCTAAATAGAGGACAACACATTTCCTATGAAATCGGATTATAACAATTAATCTAAGAATGAAACATTAACCGTTGCGTAAAGAGATTTAAAACACGCAAGGAATAATCGATCAAATTATTGACCATATAACTATTTACTTAAGCAACGAAGAGGATCCTCCAACGGTTGTCGAGCCAATGCACATCATTATGTATCAGTAAAGGATATCAAGGTTAAGGTACATTTATTCCTTGTATCTTACAAAAACTCATATGTTTATACATAACAATAGCAAATGGTTTGCTTAATGAAATGAACTATTCCAAATATTATTTGTCACCTAATTATATGGCCCGCCCATATCAATTATACTAGTGTGATCGGACTTGTGATCACACCCATATATATTTGGCTATTATCACCGAGACTTTGCCGATCGGTCCGGGTATGCGCATATTTATGGAAACCGATGATCGTAAGGAGCCACTCGGATAATAAATGAATAATTGTTTTACTGCATCCTTCCTATCTGATTTATAAATGAATTGAAATGCACGTGCTCACAAATAACATTCCATAATATTCATTTACGAGTGCAAGGATAAATGTATTGAGCTTCGGCTCACTATTTCAAAATGTTTTTTATGTTTTGTTTTAGGTAATGCTAATGTTGATGGAAGCAAGTAGTAGACATATTTATTTTTGTCAACGAGACTTAGAAGCTCACGAGTGGTAGTAAGGGATGTGATATTTAGAAGTCATATATTTTCTTATTAAACAAGTTGTCATTATGATGGTACCATCAACTTGACTTCGAGGTTATAGAAGTTTGGTGTCCGAAATGTTTTGAACTTTATTTTCACAAGTGACGTAGTGGAGTCCTACTCATATTATATTTTCAAAGGAGTTGCATTGCTTTTTGTATAGAGCGGCGGTAATGCTTTTAATATTCCTTTCTGCTGCACTAATTACTAGTTAATTAGTCATTAAGGCTAAACTGGTGATTGTGGGAGTTGGGGGCGTTACACTAGATTAGGAATAGTGAGTTTTGAGAGGCCAGGAATTTCTTTAATTTGTAAATTTTTGGATTTTGGGCATTGTTGTACTTGACAAAGGAGGAAGACTGAGAAAACTTGTGTTTAGGAACAATTAGATTGGTCTATAGCTAATGATACATGGTCTTCACATTTTTCTCATATACGCGTGGAGAACTCGCATCATTTCACATTAAACCACTCCCTATTTTCCCACAATGAATTGGAATTACCAACTATCCCAAGGATGTAAAAATTCATTCAAGATCGAGAAAGTTTGGTTGGAGAGTGAGGAATGTGAAAAGACTGTGCAACATTAATAGGAGCAAGGTGAACCAAGTAATCTGATTCGGAAGATCTCTGCATGTGCACGTAGTCGTTATGATTGGAATTAAGATACTTTTGGGAGTATAGGGAAGGGAACAACTAATTTCAAGAAGGAACTTAAGGTGGTCTAAGCACAGGAAGCATCCTTACAACATATTGACAAATGAGTTCTCATTGAATCAAAGTTCGATGAACTTCACAAACAAAGGGAAAATTTATCATTTATGAGATCACATGTGGCTAAATTGCAGCACTCCTTATTTTTAACCATAAATTTGAACAATTAAAGCGCTGAAAAGTACATTTTAGGGATTAGAAAAAGGAGGATAGAACATAAGTTGAGGAGAATGACGAGATTATCAAGGTTATAACATACTACTACCAGCAAACATTTTCTTAGGGGTGGAGGGTGTAACACCCCGAGACTTAATCGTAATTAATTATTTAAAATATTCATTTTATCGTTTTAATATTGCTTAATAGCGAGTGAATCGCGCATAATACTGAAATCGAAATAAAAGGTGCAAACAATTTAATAATTGTAAATAATAATGAGTAATTCGTACAAATTTACGTTTATACCACGAAATGTATATTTGTTCGAATAATTTCATTCCAAATTCAAATAATTTAAAAATAATAAGCAAAAATAAAATAATGTATAAATTATTATCATAAAAAAATCTTTAGCCAAATGTGTGAGTAAACATTTAAGTATGTGGCCAAATTAACTGGAAAAAAAAAAAAGAAAAGGGGAGAGTTGCTAGAAGTATCGGGAGTCAATAAGAACTCTAGAAGGCAAGCCTAACACATTCCATCATCCATCTCTCTCACCTCTCCTTCCTCTCTTCTCCCTCGGCCCCTACTGCTGCTCCGCTCCGTCGCCGACCACCGGCCAGTCATCGGCCGGACCTGCAGCCCCCAACAGCCACCTCCGGCTCCCCGGCTACCACCCTTGCCGCGCTAACGCTTCTATCCTCCTTTTTTCGCTGTCTCGCGTGAACAGGGCGGAACCCCCGCTATCGCCGCCGCTCGGACCGGCTACCGCCGCCATTTCTTGGCGAGTCGTCGCTGCTCGACGCCGTCAACCGGTACCTCACGCCGCACCCGAGCCACTCGATCTCCACCACCAAACTTCCAACACCAAATTCCACCCCAAATCCCTTTTGAGGTCACAAACATGGTAATCGGGAAGCTTGTATAGGAAGTGAAAATGCATTAAAAGGTACGTTACTATTTGTACTTTCCAAAATATCTAAATGTTAACATGTTAATGAGTTTCACTATTTATCTACGACACACTAAATCATTAATCGATTATTGGTAATACTCATAAAGGAATTAATCGTACGGATCCATCTCCCGAAAGTCGGGATGTTTATGATTAAATTGTTTAACCGAAGCCTTAGCTATAAATATACATGTACAAAGGTTCTTGTCTTGATCAAAATTCGAAATGTTCATGAGCACAAGAAAATGAGAATATTGACGAGATTGTAACTTGACTTATATACGGATTTGAAACATGGTTTTTGTGGTTGTAAATATACTCCGGCGTGTGACCGTTGACTTGTGTACTCCGAGCGTGTGGCTCGTTGAGTTTTATTATGGATTTTATGCAGGTTTTTAAGGCTTTTAGCCTAATGGTTAGGCCATATTTCAAACGGAACCTTGCCGAAATTTTTAGAAAATTTGAAAACCAAATCGACACCTTTAGTGGGGGATGTAGAGTGTTGAATGTCGGTGCAAAAGCATTAAAGCAACAAAGTATATAATATAACTTAGATTGGGAAAGGAAATTGAAGAGATTATAGGGTGATAATTCCGAGTGTGACAAGTGGTGCCAATAAGAATTCATTAACTCGGGTGAATTTGGATTACATCGATGAAATGAATTGGTGGTGGTTTTGAAGTAAGTAATCTTATAAATGACTAATCACACAAGGAAGTTAAGATATTTAGATTAGCCAAGTCAAGGAGTCAATTGGTAGGAAGTAGGAAGTATATTTGGTTTACAGAGCATACTAGATCAAACTTGAGTTTTATTAAAGAATGAAGAATTAAACTCATCAATTGTTATATATACAAATTCAAACTATATCATCAATAGCTTCTTTCGAGGATATGTATGAATATCGAGATCAAAAGGAAATAAATATGGATAGGTACGCGAAAAGTAAAAGTTTGGTGATCGTAAATGCATATAAGTATTGCAAAAAGACTAGTAATCTACAAAAGTAGATTTGTTTTGGGAAACAAAAATCAAATTGAAATTGTGTTGTAGAAACAATTAGCAATTGAAGCGTTCGGCACGCTGAGGTAAGTTATTGCCTTTACATTTATACTAAAAGTAAATGTTTTACTGATTAATAGTTGGTGCTTCCAATTCATTGCATTTATAAATAAGTTTTCACAATTTATCATGATTTGGCCATGCAAAGGACCCATTAATTGCTATGACGATCCGTGAATGAATGTGATCGTAATCGTAATCGTAATCGTAATCGTAAATGCTTGATCCGGGGACGCTCGGACAACGTTACCTGCTAGCGAGCATTAAACCGTTAATCGTTCAATTGTTCACGTAACCGTTAATCGTTCAATTGTTCACATAATCGTTAATTGTTCAATTGTTTATAGAATCGTTAATCGTTCAATTGTTCACAGAATCGTTAATTGTTCCATTGTAAATAGAATCGTTAATTGTTCAATTGTGAACAGAATCTTTACTTGTTCAATTGTGCACGTAATCGTTAATCGTTCAATTGTTCGCAGAATCGTTAATCGTTCAATCTGTTCACAGCTGACTCGTCTTATGGTTCAATGAACCTAGGAGTCGGATCCCATGATTGTTTGCTTCACGAGTACGGGTCCTATGTTTGGCTAAATCAGCAAAGAAAATCGGCAATTGACAAGTTTGCAAACTGTTTATTCAAGAAAAATGATTTAAGATATACATGATTTAAGAGCACTTAAATTATAATTTTATTTTATAACGGTAACGTACTCGAGCTTCTAGCTCACATGTCTATTGCTTTATGTTTTAAAAATTTTAGGTGCTCGAGCGCATGGCGGACTATTCACAATCACAACTAAAGTTTAAAGAGGAAGAAAAGATAAAGCCGGTCGGGAGAAGTGATCTTCGACTGTTCATCCCGACCCCATACATGTTAGTCCCTCCCTCGAGCTCTTGGCTCATGATTCATCTCCAGTTGATCCTCGGCAATTTGAAAACTTCATTTTACGTAAAGAAAAAAATTTGGGTTGGATTGTTACATAAATTGTTTGAAAATTTAATTTGCTCAAATGAATTTGCCTTGTTTTTATTCTGAAAACGGCGGTAACGTCTTCCAATTTACAAGTCTTCCGCTGTTAATTACTTATTTATGTGGTTATGTATTAGGGCGTTACAGACGGACACGCAAAATTGATAATACTCTTAAAGGAATAAGACATTTGGTGACGAGCGGGATAACGAGTAACTTCTTTAGCCTTGCAACACATAAGACGTTAGAACTACCCTATATCGGATGTACCTTATAAAGGTTCCAAGGGTTGACATCGTGCATGCTCCTTTCTTTTCCCAAAAAATTTAGCATATTATAGGTTTAGTTGTTCTAGTTTTTGTTTCCTATATCCTAAATGGCAACATAAGTTTGGCATGTGTTAGTAACACCCTTATTGTCTTCATACCTAAAGTTAAAACGCAAAAAAAAAAAAAAAAAAACAATTGAATTCTGCATTAGTTTATCCAATGTGTTATTGTAGACAATGAAAACATGTCACCTTTATTTGTTTTATTTTTGTGATTTATTTCGTTGGCCCGGTTATCAAATCCCAGTCATGTTTGCGAACTAGGATCATGGTCAAAATCTTATTGGTGTAACGAAAGCCGGTATACCACAAATTACCCATTAGCACCACAAAAGTAAACTTTTTGCTTGGGCCAGCGCACAAACCCATTAACCAAGCCCGGTTTGAGCTCCAACCCAGAAACCCAAACCAGCCCCGTGTTTTGTTCAAGAGTGTGCATGAAACACGAGTGTTTCATTCGTAGTAGTTAAGCATGACATGGAACTCAACGTTTGTACGACATTGTCAAGATCGGCGTCGCTTTTCAGGATAAACTTGCCAAGATACTGCGTTTTGTTCCTATATGCCAACCAGGGCACGGAACCCAAGACATCTACATGAGGCCGTATGCGACCGGTGCTGGACTTCTTAGCTCCATTGGCGGGATTCTCCGATTTAGAAGATTTTGCCCGATCCTTTTCCTTGATCCACGCCGGCAAATCCGAACCCCGTTCAGCTGATTTCCGGTACCTAAAGCTATTTTTTGGGTTGATTTTGTGAACTAAAATTTTCTATAAATAGAGAGCTTATCCCCTTATTTTAGAATGCTACATTTGCGGCTAGTAAACCTCCTTAAGCTGAAAATAGTCCCATTACTCTCTTCCACTCTCTACTCTCTCCATTTTGTCATACGGCTATACACATTTGCCAATTCTTAAAGTCCACAAATAGCCTTCTTCACCCTCCTTTTGAGCTCACTACCCTTCATTACTGCTGCCGAATTCCGCACGTGATCTAAGATCGGCGAGTGGGACAACCTCGAGGATAGTTGATCGACTTTCAATTCATCTCGTACAATTTTATTTATTTATGCTTTTCATTTCTTTCTTTATTGATCAAATATATAATCGCTTTTAATTTCTCCCCGCCCAATATAATTTTTTAATTTCCTTTTTGCTTTCTTTTTGCTTTCGTTGTCGCTTTCTTTATAACTTTCCTATTTGCTTATTTACCACTTTCTTAGCATGCTTTGTTTGATTTCATTTCAATACTTCACATGTTGTATGTTTGATCGATAAACACATTTTTTAACTCATAACTTAAACTAGTAAAGGTCGTTTATCGGCGGGCGGAATGGAGAGTTTATCTCTTCATTATTTACATTCACCTCCGAACACCGGATTCTGGATTTTAGAATGATAGATTCTCTTTTAAACCCCTTTCGGTCTTAGTTTTCTCCATACTAAGATTGGAAATGTATTTTTATTTTTTTGGTTTTTACTTTCTAAGACTGTCTAGAGACTCTTTTCTTTTTACTTTTCCTATTTGCTTCATGCAATTTTTGGTTTAAATGGAAAATTTTAAATTATTTTTTGACAACCGAGGCTATAGGATCGAGACTAATTTCTCGGTGTCGACCAGTGTGGGCGACATCGGTTATCGATCGATGTTGGCTCTCGCCGGCGGATAACCGGATATGGCTCTCTGTCCAAACTAGTTTGTTCTTACTTTTTTGCCCGAAGCCTTGCGGCATAAAATTTTTTTTTTTGTGTGTTTACCTAACGATGAAATAATATCCTAATATTTCTTTTAAAGTAATTTTTAAATAAATAATTAATACAACCTCTAATCATCAGTTCACTTAAATTATTTTAAAAATCAGATTATGAAAATAAACAATCTTAATAAGAGGCGCAACCCACATTCCAAAACCATCTTTAAAAATACATAATAAGAGAGCGAACATTTGTGAGGAAACTCGATCCGACGGGTCACCTGTGAGGACGGTGTCGTAGTTCCTACAGGTGGCGACACCATTGGGGATGTATCACTTATTAAGAGGATGAGATTTGAAAATTTTAGTTGTGAGTTTTCTTATTGTGTTTTGCATTATGAATATTGCATTTAGGCGACCTTCGACATAGTTGCTTTTAATTTTAACCATAAGCTTCACCCTTAAGTGAACAATTTCGAGAGCTTAAACTATTAACTCGGTGGGCCCATCTAGGCTTGATACACTCGGGAAGATAGTTACTCTCCACTCATAGCACGCTTTTTCGCCATTACTGATTGAGAGGCACTGATTATTAATGTCCTACCATGCAGCCGATGGAGGACTAAATTTTCGGACTATGAGCCACCATGTATTCAACCTATAATTATCCCTTTTTTGACCATAGAAACTTTTGGTTTAGGTTAGACCTCATTTGCATGCTTGAATGAATGTGGTTGTTTTAGTATTTAACCCTCTTCCTTATGTCTTTAACAGTTTCGTCAAGTTTACCGAATAATATTTTCATGGGTGCAAAAATAAAATAAAATAATAAACCTTCTTGAGTCGAGTCATTTTGTCCATTTTAGCCAAAAGTCCAAATTTGCCTCTCTTTTAAGGTCAGTTCATTAATTGCATTTTCCAGTCGATCTAAATAATCTTTAGTCTTGACCTTTTTTTAGTCAACAATTGCTAGGCATAGCCTCGTGTCGGCTTCCCCGGTCATCAACATGTTTGTATTTTTGTATTAACCAAGTCAAAATTCATCTCAACTAGGTGAGTTCTTTTTTTGCATTAGCCAATAAAATCCATCTTAAATAGGTGAGTCCATTTTTGCATTAGCTAAATTTAAAATTCATCTCGAAATAGGTGAGTCCATTTTTGCATGCTTAGCAAAAATTAAAAATACGTTCATTTTTCCCTTAAGGATCATCCTTTTGCATCTTGGTTGGTCCGCATTGTTAATGTGCATCGAGCATATTGTTTTCCTTTCCTAGGGGTCCGTTGTCTTCTCGGGTCAAGCACTTAAGCCCCACTCCCTTAAATTTTTCTAGGAGCCAATCTCGAGCACCAACTCTTTTGGGATATAGGATAGGGAATCCATCTCAAATCGGGAATCCTAGCACGAAATGACTAGGCAATAATAAGTCTACACTAACACGTCCGACACTAATACGTCCCACATTAGCACGTACCACACCAGTATGTCCTGCACCTTTACTAGTAACATTGGTACGTCGGCCACTTAATAAGAACGTACTGGACGATACATACCATGTTATCTTCCCATGGATGTTTTGACAAACACAACATGAATACTCCTATAATATTGATCTATCAATAACTCTTTCGGACCTAGAACTAATCAAGCTAGGAGACCAGGAGAGTTTCACCGACTTCTTCACTCGGTGGATGGAAAAGGCTACCCACATGGCAAATCGACTCTCTAAAAAGAATCGAGGCTAGATTAATCATCAAAAACCCGAAACCCGCCTATCATTAATATTTGAAGTTCTTGCCTTTCATGGACTTCGAAACACTCGGAGATGCTCGACATGCTTATTGAAGAGGATCGAGGCATCCACAAAAGCCACGAGATAGTTAGAAGATCATCCAATGATCCCGTCATTCATCAAGGATGCCAATAAAGTTCGCATTTCCTATTTCGTATCCGTTTTATGTCTATTTCCTTTTCCTCTTTTCCTAAAAAAACAAAATCAATACTTCATTTTCGAGCTACAAAAGCCTAATTTTCGCTATAGCAGCTATGTAGGAAGCCTATGTGGTTTGGCCCCAATTCTAATCTTTTTCGTAATTCCCATTTCCAAATTCA
This sequence comes from Talinum fruticosum, assembly GCA_021018815.1. Lineage (NCBI taxonomy): Eukaryota > Viridiplantae > Streptophyta > Magnoliopsida > Caryophyllales > Talinaceae > Talinum > Talinum fruticosum. The sequence continues at coordinate 3,051,857 of JAITYX010000010.1, read as the reverse complement.
AAGCCACTTTTCTATATCTAGAGGAGCAAAATCAATCGGGAAGCATGTCATTCCGATTCGGCAACAGAACTGTCAGGTCTACGATTCGAGTATTCACCGGTAGTACATTGCAATTCAAGATGCCCATTTTTTCATTGTGCTATACTTCGGGAGTGGGAGCTAAAGTGCAATTTTGTCTTTCTCTTTTGAATTTTTTTGCATCATATTAATAGAAGAATGCATTTTGTTCTTAGAATATAGGCTTGCATCCATCTCGTTTGCATGATTTAAGAATACAAAAATTAATAAGCTGTAATACCCTAAAACACCTCATAGGAGTATTACATCGCCAAAGTTCCTTAAAGGAATTCCCAAGGCTCTTTCAGGTGTTGGTTTAACTTTCTAATTCCAACTTAAGGTAATAGAGGTGCATTTTCCAAAAGAGTTTGAAAATTCCCTAAAATTTCGGCAGAGTTCCATTTGTAATATAGACTATCCCTTAGGCTTAAAGCATTGAAACCATGCATAAAAATGATCATATAACTCGACAAGCCACACCCTCGGAGTATACAACTCAACGGACACACGCCGAGTCCAACCAATCATGTGATAAAACTTAAAACAATCTAAGTGGTTCATTACACATCATGTACAAACTGTATGAACTGAATTACAAACTACAATACTTAGAAATATGAGAAATGCACGTTAGCAACTTGAGTCACTTCAGCAAACAGACAGTCGGCACACAACACGCAGAGTCCGGAATATGCTAAGGTATGAGACACGCCTTTCGAGAGTCTACCTGTAATACTTGGAGGGGAAAGGGGAATTTGTGGGGTTGAGCAAACCACGGGCCCACCGAAAAGTCTTTACACTCTTAAAATGGAAATTCTTTAGACATAATACTCATAATAATGAAATCGGCGAAAGCGTAATAACCTAATACAAATCTATATACTTTTCAATGAAATTTCTTGAAATAATTTGCAACATAAAGCTCATAATAATTCAATCATTGAAAAGCACGGATTGCAATCATTTTGGGAATTGAATCACTTTAAACTAGGTGCCACCGGACTTTCTTTCAAATACTTTTAGTCCTAGATTGAATATCTTTTCGGGGCTTTAGACAATTGAACTAGCACCACACGGTTTATCGGGGCGCGACCCCTTGATTCAGATTCCCGGGACCTATCTTTAGTCAAATACCTGGAAGGCTCCGCTTTCCTCGTCAAGAAAGAATCAGCCTCTCTGGTTGATGGGCATCCTGATACGCAAGGACCCGGTGGCCCGATACGCACGACCACCTCCTTCCTCTCGGTCTAAACAATCCTTAGCCCAAAATCCGTTCAAGCACGGAAGAGATCATAATCACTTATCAAACTTGGTTTTGAACCACAATCTCAAATCGGTTGAACATTGTAGAAGGCTTAGCGCCACGTGCCACCCCACTAAATTCACTTTTTCAATAAGTTTCACTTCTTTATAACACATTTAAAGTTTGAAGAGCGAGTTAACAAGAAGTTACATTCAAGGATCATTCGTGTAAAATACAGGACTCACTTCAAAAGTACTTTTGAACATCGTTTAACACAATCACTTGCACGAGATAGCTATAATTTAACACAAATGGTCATTCTCAACTCCTATCCGACTGTACCTTTTAAATTCACCAATTTAGTAAAATTAATTCCCTTTTACGAGTCACGATAACCGAAGTAGTTACCACTTAACTCAAACGGCCCAACTTCTCACAAATCACCATCCTTACGTGCATTTCTCATCTTATGTCTCTACCTTATCAATCAGCTCCTTTTTACCCATACATAACCATATATTATCAACCTCACTTTATCAATCAAGTTCCTCTTGCTATGACTATCCTCAAACTTAATTCAATCTCAAGGGTTTAGGCACATTTTAACTCGGTTTAACCTCACAATCCCCGGCTCGCCATTTCCTTACCTCAAGTTCCCATTTTATGGCTCTACCTTATTAATTAACTTTAGTTCGCCCATCCTCGGTTATATAACTCCTAATTACCTTTCATCACTTAATTTTCGCTAGCTTGGCTTACCTTCACGTTAGTTCAACCTCAAAGATTTAAATATGTTTTGAACTCAATTAACTCGACAATCACCCACTTCGGCTCCCATGCCTCAATTGTGCATCAATCAATACAAATTCATACTCCTCTTTATACTTCACTCATTATTTCCCGATATTAGCAATCATTTCTTAACGCCGCAAATTTAATAAATCTCTAAGGGTTCAATTTGAAATATTAATTCATAACTTATACCCAAACCACAACAAGCTCACCCCCAACTGGCTGAAATCTTGACACTACTCACTAGACCCACGCAACCTAACTCCGTCTAGATTCCCAAGTTTCCAATTCAAGCTTAAATAACTACCAAATCCCTTCAAGGTTCCTAATTTAACTTTCAATAACTACTAAATAGCACAAACATTCAATATTCACAAAAACTTAATAATTACAATAAATCCATTTGGGTTTCGAAATTACTAATTGTTTAAAGTATGAGACTACCCACCTCGAATTTAGGGATTGAGTGTTTGATTGAATGAAGTCGGTTCAAGGTCCCCTGCCGCCCCCTTTATCTCGTTACGTCCCTGTCTATCTCTGTCTCTGTTTAGTTTTCTTGCTCCTTCGACCACCCTTGCTCGCCGGCCACCGACAGCGGTTCTCTTGGCCGTCGATTGTCGTTCCCTTCCTCTTTGTGATCTCTATCTCTCGACCGGTTCCCGCTCGGTCTCTCGGTCTGTCTCGGTCCCTCGCTCCCCTTGTCGTGCTTGCTGCCCACGGCGTTGTCACCGTTCAGCGGCCACCGGCCTCCGGCCTCCAGGCTCTTGCTCTCTCTCTCTCTCTCTTCCCTCTTCTGCTGCGTGCTCTAGCCTCTCCCTCTTTGCTCCTCCATTTCCCTGCGTGCGTTTGTTGCCTTTCCTCCATTTGCCGTTCAGCACTCCGGCTTTCGGCCTCTTCTTCGGCTCCCCGCACTCCCTCCCACTCATTCCCGGTTCTCCCTCTCGCGTTTCCCCTTTCTTTTTCCTTTGCCCGGGCCTCCGAGCCTTCCTCTTTGCTTCCCTCTCTCTCCACCGATTATTTCTCGGTCCTTAAATCCTATTGGACCCTAAATCATCCCTTAATCTTATCCCTTTTCATTTTTCTCTTTTTTCTTTTTTATTAAGCATTATCTAAATTAAACCCAACTAAGTGGCATAAGCAATCTTGGGTCTTTATTTAGCTAATCCGGGCGGAAAATTCGGGGAAGGAATTAATACGTTTCACTAATAATAGTTACACGAACTAATAATAATTTGCTCAAATAAATTTACGAATATCTAACGCACGTATATAACTTGGTCATTCGACCTACTCTATTTAATTAAGGCTTAATAATTAACTTACTCATATCTACCTAACCCAAAATTATGGGTCTTACATTTCTTCCGTCCTTAAAAGAATTTCGTCCCGAAATTCGGAACAAGTGGTATCTAAGGTACGTAAGCTATAATCACATACACATGAGGCACACTAGTGCACTTAACATGGAAGGAAACTCAATTAGGCAGCCACCGTTATCGGAATTAATAGGGAGTCTCGATGGGATAGTGAGTTCCAGCCTCCTCTCTACCATCATTTCGAGTACATCTGCTCACTTAATTACAAGGCTCAAAGGAGCAAATTGTACTAGAAAAGAGCAAATAGTTGGCTTGGAATGATCTCACCACTTGTTTTAAATTGGATACCAATGTCTCCACCAAAAACTTATGCAATCAACACATTAACTTGGCACGCATGTAGTTCAAACATCGCACACCACCCTCTAGCTCCTTATCCTCCACAAACTTAAACGGACTCTATGGCCTAGCTAGTTTGATAGGCTAGTTCAACGAATTATCTATGGCGCATCACTAGTCGAAACAGTAAGAATGACATACATACCCGGCAAGTAACATCACAAAAAGGCGATGAGACAGAGCTCGAAGTATAATAAAAATGATAGAATTGAAACCAAGTCAAAATGTAGAGGCAACCAAACTATATGGAATCATATCTAGCACAATAAGATCCTTAAGCAACTCATGGTAACTACATTAGGTAGTAGGGAGTCCTCATGTTATTCTTTCACCTCTATGGGAGTTAAGATCAAACCTATGATCCTTATGTAAAACTTAAAGTATCTCGCTCCCAAGTAACTTATAGTTACTCCCATGAGCACTAATAAACACAATGAACTCAAATGGTGGAAAACACAACCTTCAATGTGAATAACTTAGCTTCTTCTAATCTCGGACTCAATTTATTTTAGACCTTTCTTACAAGTTTCTCAAATTGGAACTCATAGATAACTCTTCGAAACCATAGCATCTTATGTTTGGTCGACCGAAATAAATTAGATGGAAAGAGAGAAAATCCCCAAATCAACTGTTCCTCCAAAGCTCCCAAATATACCCAAAAGATATCTTCCAACACATCCGAACACACATGCACTTCAAGCAAAATACCAAATTTGACATTCTCGATTATGGACCTAAGTATTATTATCAAGAAAAGCCAATTCCACCAATGATATAACGAACATTTCATGTTGTATTTCCTATTAAATTTCCTCTCCATAGTCTCTAATTCTCATTTATAAGTTCCAAAAGTACTCACCTATGAGTATTTCCGTAAATATGTGTAAGTATCCCTCAACACTCGGGGTGCTCAGCCCTATCCTATTCAACAATGTGACATTTTAACTCATTCCGTAGTGACAACTTCCAAAAGCAGCGTCTATACCTAAATCAACAAACAGGATCAAAAGTCTCCAATAAATGCTTCGAGTTATGCATTCTCTAAACTCCTTGGAAATATATATATATACAACCAATACATAATTGAATACTCATATGCTTCTTAGAGGTAGAATTCCTAAGTCAACTAACGATTCCGAAATCACACCATGAAGCCAATGAATAACAGAATAGTAATAAAATTCAGCTACACTCGGTCACATACTAAGCACACATAAGCCACACACATATCGCCTTAACAAGCGATTACAGTCCAACTAATTCAACTAAGTCGATTAGGTTAATACTTACGAGTCAATGGTTACACTTAATACCACGTGTATATATGTCGCAAACAAAGCACATAATCACCTAACAAAGGGTCCTAGATGACTATATGCAATGCAAACATAAGGAACTCCCAAGGCTCTTTCAGGTGTTGGTTTGACTTTCTAATTCCAACTTAAGGTAGTAGAGGCTAATTTTCCAAAAGAGTTTGAAAATTCCCTAGAATTTCTACAAAGTTCCATTTGTAATATGGGCTATCCCCTAGGCTTAAAGCATTAAAATCCTACATAAAAATCATCATATAACTCGACGAGCAACTCAACGACCACACGCCGGAGTCCAACCAATCATACGATAAAACTTTAAATAATCTAAGTGGTTCATTACACATCTAATACAAACTATATGAACTAAATTACAAACTACAATACTTAGAAATAAGAGAAATGCACGTTAGCAACTTGAGTCACTTCAGCAAAAATGTGTCGCCCTTATCTCTTTTAGTTTTATTATTTATTTACGTTAACTCGTTGATGAAATCCCAATCCTATTTGCGAACTAAGATCATGATTGGTCTAATCGGTGTAAAGGAAGCCACTAAACCACAAAGAACCCATTAACACCACAAAAATAAGGCTTTTTACTTGGACCAGACTACAAACATATTTTGTTTTGACCAAACCAATCCCAATTTGGGCTTCCAACTAGGAAACCCAAGCTGAGGCCACATTTCGTTCAAGATTGCGCATTAAAGGCAATGTTTCATTCCTAGTAGTCAAGCGTGACATGGAACTCAACGTCCGTACGACATCATCAAGACCGGTGCCACTTTTTCAAGATGAAGTTAGCAAGACACTGGATTTTGTTCAAAGAAGCCAACCAGCACACATAACCCAAGACATTCGTATGGCGTTGTGTGAGACCGACGTCGATCTTCTTGGTTCCTCGACGGGATTCTCCCGTTTAGAAGATTTTGTCCGGTCCATTTCCTTGATCTACGTCGGCAAATCCAGGACTGGATCAGCTAACTTATGGCTGCTAAAGCTATTTTTTGGTTGATTTTGTGACTTAAAATTTTCTTTAAATGTAGGGCTTACCACCTCATTTATGGCTGCTATATTTTTAGCAAGTAAACCCTCTTAAGTTGAAAATAGTCCCATTACTCTCTTCCACAATCTACTCTCTCTATCTTGTCACATGGCCTCACACATTTCCTAATTCTCAAAACTCCACAAATAGCCTTCTTTGCCCTCCTTTGGAGCTCGCTACCCTGGTGTTACACTCTGTCGAATTTCGTTCATGATCAACAAGTGGGACAACCTAAGGGCACCGGATCCGCTTTCAATTCATCTATACGATTTTATTTATTTACCCTTTTCATTACTTTCCGTATGGTGAATTAAAGATGTAATCACTATTAATTCCTCCCTTCCTGCTACATTTTTTTAATTACTTTTTGCTTTGTTGTCACTTTCTTTAACGTTTTCTTTATAACTTTCCTATTTTCTTATTTACCGCTTTCTTAGCATGCTTTGTTTGATTTCAATTTAGTACTTCACGTGTTGTATGTTTGATGGACAAATACATTTTTTAATTCACAACTTAAAGCTGGTAAAAGTCGTCCGTTGACGGACGGAACGAGAGCTTATCTCTTCATTCCGTACCTTCACCCCTAAACACCGAATTTTCGATTTTAGACCGATGGCGTCTCTTTTAAAACCTCTTCGAGTCTTAGTTTTTCTATACTAAGATTGGAAGAGTATTTTTTTAATTTTTTACTTTCTAAAATTAACTTGTGACTCTTTTCTATTTAGTTTTCCTATTTGCTTCTCGACATTTCTCGTTTAAAATAAATTTTTTGTTTTTGTTGACAGTAGAGGCTTTAGGACCAAGACTTATTTCTGAGTATTGGCCCTATGGCCGACGATGGTTATTAGTTAATGCTGACTCTCGCCTGCACCGGCTGATAACCAGGCATGATTGTCGATCCACACCGGTGTGTTCTTACCTTTTGGCCCTAAAGCGATGTGACGAGAAAATTATCTTTTATTTTTTTGTTTACCTAACCATGAAATAATATCAAGAGATTTATTTTAAAAACCACCAGTTCCCATTTCAATTAAGTTGTTTTAAAAATCAGATTCTAAAAATAAAGTATCTTAATAAGAGGCACACCCCACATTCGAAAACCATCTTTAAAAATAAAAAATTGAGAGAGCCAACATTCGTGAGGAAACTCGATCGAGCGGGTCGCCTACGGGATGGCACCATGGCTCCTATAGTTATACAAGATTAAATCTTAAACCAACATAGATAGACTAAAAAGGATTTTTCGAGAGAGTGTTCGAAAATCAAAGGGTATTTTTTACCCCGGTCACATAATTACGGACAATGTGCTAATTGTACTCGAAGTATTCCACACGATGCAATCTTGTTCTTCTAGAAAGAGGGATTATAGTTTTGAACATTGATATAATGAAGTCATATGATAAGGTTTAATGGTTTTTCTTAAAAGTTTTGCTACTCATAACTTTCACAACACTTATTCAATAGGCACAAAACTTCATTGTGTAGAATTAGACTTAATAAGGCACAAAACATATAATACGTAGGGTTGAATGGTCTTACCTTTCCAATCAAGAAAGAGAATGTATAGAGAGAAGGGAGAAAAATGTAGAGCAAGTGAGCTTGCTTTCCAAGCTTCAATGGCACAGAAGGCAAAGAAATCCCCTAAAATTCGGTTAGATCTTTAATCATCTACATCCCATTCTTTGAATAACAATGTGAGATCGAAGAAGAAACTTTCCAACGAAATGGAGATGGAAATGAATGATCTCAATCAAACAATGCACTGAGCTGAGACTGGTTAGGAAACAACCCATAATCCACAAAAGGATCCGAGATCTAGTTTCTCAAGATGGATTAATGCCTTTGGACTCCCAATCTTGGGCTGATCGAGTCAAAGAGGAAGAAGTACCGAGTGTACGGGGTTGAAGGACCAAATATTGGGCAAAACCCGACATTTGTACCTCTTTGTTCACATAATGGGATGACGATACAATGTATTGAGGAAAAGCATATTGAATATGATGTAGAATTCTAGGCATCCTCTATTAGTTTCTTTGTGTTATGAGCTAATCCTCCGGTTTACGTTATGACTGACTTCTTCAATAGAATCATGGCGGAAAAGGGGTTTGATATGGCTATTGCAAAACAAGGTGGGATGTTTATCGCTTGGTTTCTTTTCCATAATGGAGTAAGATGAACCTCTTAGACTACTATAGGAACCACTTTTTACTACGGTTTCGAAAGACCTTTTACTACGGTTATGAGGCGTTGTGTATGCGGGCATAGTAGTAGATGAGCATATTTAACTATTGTTCAAAACCATAGTAAAAGATCACCTATTACTACGGTTCATTTGAGGAACCGTAGTAAAACCGACCTATTACCATGGTTTTCGATAAAAAAACCGTAGTAATATGTTACTACGATTCTTTTCCAAGAACCATAGTAATAGGTCTGAATTTTTTATAACTTTTTTTATTTTTTGTACCCCTGTACAATCATACAAATAGAATATATATACATACATTTTTTAACCACAAAAATTTACATAACAACCACCAACGAACCTCACTTGTTTCACAAACATTTACACATTTTATAACCGCAATGAGTTCCATGTTTCACGACTTTCAACAAATAATATATTATAATGTGAGATATAATACAAGGAGTACATAGACTAGTAGGAGAACTCACTAGCACATTCCATTTCCATGGTCCCATATTTTTGCTAGCAGGTGATTTATACCAAAAATTCTAAGTTTAGAAGCGTTAAGTTCAGTAGAAATACTTAAAAAGTAACAAGTTAGAACTTTTTGGTATTAATAAATTGTTTAGCGTAAATAAAGAAGAGCTTTCTCCCTTCCACTAGACAGCTTCGTCCTTTTGATTCACATTAAACAATTATCTATTATAGGAAAACATTAAGGTCGAAATACTAGAAACAAGAAAAAATATGGATATCCATCAATAAAAGGGTTATACAATAATGTTCTTACCGAGTTGATATAATTTCATGGTTTATGCTCTTTTTCCCCTTCTTTGGACTGATCTCAATATATATGCCCTCCGATGGTCAACCTTACATACAATTTTTCAAAATTGGCATCCTCATTTTCGACAAGAATTCCCAAGGAGAAAGGTGGGGTCTCCTCAATAAACTCACACACATCTTCACCATCCCAACCGAAGACTCGGACATCTGCTCCGCACTTTTCCGAGTTCTATCGAAGGAATCAGGTATAAGAACTTCTCACTTATAAGGTTTTGATTCCAAGGCATTCTTTGCACTTTAAAACTTTTCTGAAGTGATATAGTAGATTTTCTAAGTGATATAGCATTTACTTCACGTATTCTTGCTTGTCTCTATGTGACTCGGAATGTGTTCACGCTATCTCACTCGAGTCCGAGTCTCTCATCACTTAGAAGTATCGCATGTTCAATTGACTAGTATTCGCATAACCGCGCTCGGATCCGACTTCATGTTACAAGCCTTATTCTGTTATAGTCAATGCTTCTAGTCCGAATCATACTTAGTCTATATGAAGCTATTTCACTCGATATTCTTTATGTAACTTGATTCTAGCTTAGACTAACTCGGATGGAATTTTGAGTCTCATGGATATTAGACTCGGAAAATTCCATTCACTTTCTCGACTCGGATAATTAGTCGCTTAATTATGTTGATTATATTATTATCTCGTGTCTAATCTTGGACCAAAGTATTTTATACTTTGAGAACCAATTTGATTTACTTTTGTAGGTTGTTCAAACGAGGATACACTTTTTGAAATACAAAAGTAACCGGCTTCAAAACATCAAATCACCAACAGACATGGCTTTTCCCTTTCTCCGACCTAGCTCCGAGAAGATTGTGTAAGGGTTGTCTGTTTCCAAATCTGGAAAACTGAAACGCCAAGCTTAACGGTGGTTTCCACCTTATCTTTTAAGACACCGCTAGTGGTTTTGGGACTTCCAAAGAAGTTAAGAACCGTTGTCCAACGTTCACATCACAACGGATACTTTTTGAGTGACTCGAAAGTTATTAACAACGGTCACAAAGGACTTCCCGTCGAAGTTGGAGACAACGGCTATGGTGCTTGGTCATCTATAAATAGACGCTAACTCTCAAGACTTGAAGATTGCCGAACCTATTGTTAATACACGTACTTCAGCAAAGCCAATGTATTCATTCTCAATCTTCTACTTACAACTCCCACTCTGTAATTCATTATATTTTGAGTTGTAAGGTCTTGTACTTAGTTACAAAGACTTTCTTACTCTCTAAGTAAGATCCCTTGACTCGAGCTGTAAGGGTTAACTCAACTTAGTTGTCCCTAGCTGTAAGGGTTATCTCAGCTAGGAAGTACTAGATCGGATAAGGGAATTTCTGAGTCTAGGAAAACTTGTAGAGAGTTGCTTAAGGGAGCAACTCGGGTTCGATCGATCTCATCGTATTTTGTGGACTCAAAATAGTGGATTTGACTTCTTACTTGGATTAGCACGGTTCGTAGTTTTCCGCCCAGGAGGGTTTCCACGTAATCTCTGTGTCTTTACTTTATGAGTTCATTCTAGACTCGGACAGTCTCAAAGCTTCAGCTTAATCCGCTTCCTTACTCTTTATTGCAATTCTTAGTTCATACTTTTCTCGACCACGTTTTAGACTCGGAATCTGTTTCGTCTCTACGTTGGCAAAAGAGTTTGATTTTCATTGAAAATCCTCCATCACCCTATTCATCCCCCTCTAGGGTGACTCGGACTCTCCCCGAGCAAACCTTCAATTGGTATCGAGCCTGGCGTTTTAGAAAGGATCTAACCATCCAAAGGTATAAAGATCAAATGGTTCGTAACAACGGAGAGTTCGATGAAGGAAGATCTTCCAGATAGACCGCAAAAATTCAAAGGATCAAATTTCGTACACTAGAAGAAACTCATGGAATGTTTCCTCCTGGATCATGATGAAGATGTTTGGGAAATCATACAACAAGGAAACTATATTCCCATGAAGACAGAGGAGTTTAGACTCATTCCTAAAACGAAGGCCGAGTTTACTCCAAGTGAAGCAGAGAAGTTCGAAAGAACTTTAAGGCGATGAACATTCTTATGTGCGCCATCAGCTCAAAAGAATACAACTGAGTGTCTCGCTTGTTACTCGAAGAGAAAATGAGGGGCTAAAGCAAAAGCTCATTGAGTCTCAAGATCTGGTCTTCAAATTTACTCAAGGTCGAAAAACCTTGACATGCTCTTAGGATCTCAATGTGTCTCCTTCGGAAAAGAAGGTCTTGGTTTCAACAAAGAGGAGGAATTCAATTCCTACTCGGAGCTTTTCAAAAAGGATTCCAGCATTGTAAAGTTTAGGAAAGCTGAGCATGGTCCTATTCAAAAAATGAAAGGATGACTAAGCCCAGATTAGTTTACAAAAAGCAACCATCTCTTCCAGTTTCCAAAAGAATGATTTTTTAAAAGAAGGAGATACGGACTCGGTTCTCTACAAGGAAGACTCGGAATCAAACTAAACCCAAACTCACTCAAATCTGGGTTCCGAAAAACCTTCTTCCTCGAAAAGGACCACAGTAAAGAGTGTTATTGGGTTCGTTAGAGGGAGTGAGAAGGGTTAGACTGTCTCTGTTTTGTAGGTCACTCGGAAGAGATCAAAGGACATTAGTACCTTGACAGTGGATGTTCACGCCACATGTCGGGAGACGCAGGACTCTTTTCCGAGTTAGAAAAACATAAAGGAGGAAAGGTCACTTTTGGAGATGACAACAAAGGCAAAATAGTTGGGATAGGCAAGATTGGAAAAGGATGCAATCTGGTCAGTCCAGTCTACCTTGTCAAAGGATTAAAGTACAATCCGCTTAGCATTTCTCAACTGTGTGATAAAAGTCAAGAGGTAAGATTCACTCGGACCAACTGTTACATTTCTAATGTTACCCCCAAGGAGATCAAGCTTTCAGGTAAAAGATCCGGTAATACCTACATTATTCCTCTTTCGATCCTAGTCGGAACTTATCATGTTTAAAAGCATCTCTTCATGATGACTCATGGACATGGCATCGTAGATTAGGCCATATTAGCATGCATACTATAAAAAAAATTGGCATCTCATGGTCTGGTTAGGGGTTTACCTAACCGTGCTTTTGAGAAAGATAAAGTTTGTGAAGCATGCACATGAGGGAAACAAGTCGGATCATCATTCAAATCTCTCGAAGACAATTTCCATATCCAAAGTGCTTGAGCTACTGCATATGGACTTATGTGGTGAAATCCTCGTTGAGAGCCTCGAAGGTAAATCATATATATTTGTTATTATTGATGATTATTCACGATTTACTTAGGTGTGTTTTCTTAAGCATAAAAATGAAGCATTCAAGGAGTTCAGCAAGCTCTGTAGAAAAATCCAAGTTGAGTCTCGGACTCGGATCTAGAGAATTCGAACCGACCATGGAAGGGAGTTCGACTACTCGGAATTCTCGGAGTTTTGTGACAAAAATGGTATCTCTCACAACTTCTCAGCACCAAGAACTCCTCAACAAAATGGAGTAGTGGAGAGAAAGAACAGAACTCTTGAAGAAATAGCAAGGACGATGATGATTGATCACAACTTACCTTACTATTTCGGGCCGAGGCGATCAACACGACCAATTACACTCGAACAGATGCCTCATCGGACCCATATTGAAGAAAACACCTTATGAGCTCTACAAAGGGAAGAAACCAAATATTTCCTATTTTAGACCATTTGGATGTAAATGTTTCGTGAAGACTCGGACACTCGCTCAATATCTTTCGAGTCATGCAAAAGGAATCGGGTATAACGATGTCATTCATATAGAGTTTTGATTCCAAGGCATTCTCTCGTGTCTTAGAAACTTACTTGAGTTAAATAAGTATCTTCTCTATGCGATTCGGCCTTCACTCATCTCTCGTTATCGCTTTTGGTTAGCGACTCGAAAACCGGTTATTTATTCCGAGTCCACTCTCACTCAGATTAATCGCATTTTGAATATACCAGTATTCCGCTGTTTCTCACTCGGAATCCGACTTGTGGTTATTTACTCTGTTGTTTGCATAGTCGGCATTCATAGTTCATTTCATGCTTAGTCTATATCAAGTTCTTTCCCACTCGATATTCGCTATAGAACGTATCTCTTTACTTAAGACTAAGTCATATGGAATTCCGAGTATCATGGATATTAGACTCGGAAAATTCCATTTCTTTTCCGACTCGAGATAATCAATTGCGTAATTTTTCAAAATTATTTTGTTATCTCGTGTCTAACCTTGGACCAAAGTATTTTATACTTTGAGAACCGAAAGGTGTTTTACTTTTGTAGGTTATTCAATCGAGGATATCTTTTCAAACTACAAAAGTAGCCGGCTTCGAACGTCAAATCACCAGCGAGATATGGCTTTTCACCTTCCCTGCTTTAGTCTCGGAAGATTATGTCGGAAGCCGTCCGCTTCCATATCCGGAAAACTGGAACGCCAAGCTTAACGGTGGGTCTCACCACATTTATCAAGACACAACCGATGGTTTTGGGACTTCCAAGAGAGTTAAACCGTTGTCCAACGTCCATATTTCAACGGATACTTTCCGAGTGACTCGAAAGCCTTTCACAACGGTCACGAGAGGACTCTCGGTCAGCGAGATGAGGATAACGGCTACTCGCTTGGTTATCTATAAATAGAAGCCACTTCACAAGACTTGAAGGTTGCCGAACATATTGTCTATACACTTACTTGATCAAAGTTATTGTATTTACTCTCAATCTTCAACTTACAACTCCCACTCGTAATTCATTACTTTCGAGTTGTAAGGTCTTGTACTTAGTTACAAACTCTTCTTACATTCTTTGTAAGGTCCCTTGACTAAGATGTAAAGGTTAACTCAGCTTAGTTGTCCCTAGTCTGTAAGGGTTATCTCAGCTAGGAAGTACTAGATCGGATAAGGTAACTTCCGAGTCTAGGAAAATCTGTATAGAGTTGTCTAAGGGAGCAACTCGGGTTCGATCAAGTTCATGGTATTTTGTGGACTCAAAATAGTGGATTTGACTTCGTGTGCTGGATTGACACGGGCCGTGGTTTTCTCGCCCGAGGAGGGTTTCCACGTAAAATCTCTGTGTTCTTTCTCTCGAGTTCATTCTAGACTCAAACAGACCTTAGTGCTCTTGATTCTTCCGATTCATTGCTTTACGAGTCCAATCTTTTCGACTCTGTTATTAGACTCGGATTCTGTCTTTGCCTCTTTACTGCGCAAAAGTGTGTATTTTCGGAAAGAATTTTCTATCACCCTATTCACCCCCTCTAGGGTGACTCGAGACTCTCCTTGAGCAAACCTTCAATTGGTATCGAGCCTAGCCTTTCGAAAGGATCTAACAGTCCAAAGGTTTAAAGATCGGATGGCTCGAGAACACCGGAGAGTTCGACGAAGGTAGATCTTCCAACGAGGCCACCAAAATTCAAAGGTTCAAATTTCGGTCATCTGGAAGAAGCTTATGGAATGTTTCCTTATGGATCACGATGAAGAAGTATGGGAAATCATACAATAAGGAAACTACATTCCAACAAAGACGAGATGAATTCAGAATCCTTCCAAAGACAAAGGCCGAGTTCACGCCAGCGAAGCGAGAGAAGTTCGAAAGAACTTCAAAGCCATGAACATCCTCATGTGCGCCATAAGCTCGAGAAGAATATAATCGAGTCTCTGCTCGTGACTCTGCTAAAGAGGTGTGGGACACTCTGGTCAACACCTACGAAGGTACAAGTCGGGTGAGACAAGCAAAGATCAGCCGAGTATCTTCACAAATATGAGCTTTTCAAAATGGAGCCGGAAGAGAACATTACTCGGATGTTCATAGGCTTCACCGAGATCACCAACAATCTCAAATCTCTGGGAAAGAAGATCTCCCATGAAGAAATGTGTCGAAAAATTCTCGAAGCCTACCCAAGAGACGATGGGGTCCTAAGGTGACTGCCATAGAAGAGGCTCGGAACCTCTCACTCTTGAAGCCGGACGAGCTCATTGGAAAGCTTCGACTCATGAGATACACTTGGAAGAAGAAGATGCTGAGGGTACTTCCAAAAGGAACATTGCGCTTAAAGCATCGGAATCCAAAGAAGCAATTCCGAGCTCCTCCGAATCGGAAGATGATCCCATGGCACTCATTGCAAGAGGCTTCAAGAAAATGATAAAGCACAAAAGATGGGACAAAAGACCAAAAGAAGAATTCTACAAGAAAGACAAAAGAGATAGAAAAGGTAAGTTTTCTTCTCCTTCAAAGTTATCTCTGTCTAAGAATTCCGGATGTGGCAGCAAAGACCACATAGTCAAGGACTGTCCAAAACGAAGACGGGACGAGGAAGAAGAAAAAGGCCATGATGGCGACATGGAGCGATGAGGAATCATCCGAAGACGACGAGGATTCGAGATGACTCAAAGTGTCCGATGGCGATCAGCGACTCGAAGGCTGAAAAAGAGTCGGACTCGCACTACGGACTCGAACACGGACTCGGATAATGAGGAAACCGATCCTCAAGAGGTAATAAACTACTTCCTCAAATTCTCCAAAGTTGATTTAGCTAAATACATCTTAACTTTGGAAGAAAAGTCCAATTCGATTCTTCTCATTTCAAGGAACAACTTGAGTCAATCACTTACGAGAGCACTTCTTTAAAAAACGAATTGGAAAAGCTGAGACTCACACTCGGAGAACTCAAGACAAGTGCTCAAACTAATGAGGCCGAGTCCGAGTTACTCAAAAAGAAAATGAGCAAGCTGAAACGAAGCTCACTGAGTCTCAAGATCCGGTTTTAAAGTTTACTCAAGGACGAGAAGAACCTTGATATGCTCTTAGGTTCACAATGTGTCTCTTTTAGAAAAGAAGGTCTTGGTTTCAACAAGGAGGAAGAATCTAATTCTTACTAAGAATTGTTCAAAAAGATTCCGAAGCTGTTAAGTTCAAAAAGGCTGAGCATGGTCCCATTCACAAAAATGAAAGGAGGACTAAACCAGCACCTATTTACAAAAGGAAACCATTTTCCTCTCGTTGCAAAAGGAAAGGTTTTTAAAAGGAAAGAGACACGGACTCGGTTCTCGAGAAGAAGAAGACTCAGAATCGGACTAAACCCAAAGTCATTCAAATCGGGTTCGAAGCACCTTCTTCCTCGGAAAAGGACCACGAGTAAGGAATGTTACTTGGGTTCGTTAGAGGAAGTGAGAAGGGTTAGATTCTCTCTATTTTGCGGGTCTCTCGAAAAAGATCAAAAGAGCACTGGTACCTGGACAGCGGATGTTCTCGACATATGTCGGGTGACCAAGGACTCTTTTACGAGCTGGAGTCATATAAAGGAGGAAAGGTGACCTTTGGTGATGACGAGCAAAGGCAAGATAGTGGGCATTGGGAAGATTGGTAATGAAAACAATCGGTGAGCCCAGTCTACCTTGTCAAAGGACTAAAGTACAACTTACTTAGCATCTCCCAGCTTTGTGACAAAGGTCAAGAGGTAAAATTCACTCAATCCAAGTGCTACATCACGGATGAGATCACCAAAGAGGTAAAACTTTCGGGTAAGAGATCGGGTAATACTTACATCATCCCTCTTTCGACCCAAGTCGAATTTATCCTGTTTGAAAGCATCTCTTCAAGATGATTCTTGGACTTGGCATCGTAGATTAGGTCATATTAGCATGCATACTATCAAAAAGCTTGCATCTCATCATCTGGTTAGAGGATTACCTAAGCGTGCGTTTGAGAATGATAAAGTATGTGAAGCATGCACCGAGAGGAAACAAGTCGAGATCTTCATTCAAATCTCTGAAGACGGTTTCCACATCCAACGTGCTTGAATTACTGCATATGGACCTATATGGCGAAATTCCTGTAAAGAGTCTCGGAGGTAAATCTTACATACTTGTTATCATTGATGATTTTTCAAGATTTACCTGGGTGTGTTTTCTCAAGCATAAGAATGAAGCCTTCAAGGAATTCGAGTAAGCTACGTAGAAAGATTCAAGTGGAGTCCCGGACTCGGATTCAAAAGATTCGAACCGACCATGGAAGGGAGTTCGATTACTCGGAATTCTCGAGTTTTGTGACAAGAATGGAATTTCTCACAACTTCTCGAGCACCCGAACTCCTCAACAGAATGGAGTAGTTGAGAGAAAGAACAGAACCCTTGAAGAAATAGCAAGGACAATGATGATTGAACACAACTTGCCTTACTATTTACAGGCGGAGGCGATAAACACAGCCAACTACACTCTCAATCGATGCCTCATCGGACCCATTACGAAGAAAACACCTTATGAGCTCTACAAAGGGAGGAAGCCAAACATTTCCTATTTCGGATCTTTCGGATGTAAGTGCTTTGTCCACAACAATGGTAAGGATCATCGACCAAGTTTGATGCTCGGTCGGACGAAGGAATTTTTCTAGGTTACTCTTCTCATAGCAAAGCTTACCGTATCTTCAACAAGAGAACTAACAAAGTGGAAGAAAGTATCCACGTAGTGCTTGATGAGCTTGAACAGGAAAAACCAAGTGAATCTTCATACTCGAAGCTGAAGCTCGAAAGGATGATGACGAACATGAGCTTACAAAGACTCGAAGGAGATCACTCGAACGAGGAAGTTCGGAATGAAATAGCTCAAGAAGTCGCTCGGAGCGAGCAAGTCAATGGAGCCGATCACTCGGAACAAGCTTCGAAGATCAAGCTATTCGATCCACAAACCCGGTGAATCAAAGAACTGGTAAAGCATTCAAATTTACTTCCGAGTCATCCCCAAGAAAACATAATTTCTTATATCAACGAGTGGGGTAAGAACTCGTTCTTCTCTTCATAATCTATGTGCATTCACTGCATTCATTTCACTAACTCAACCCAAAAATGCACTAGAAGCCCTTAATGAACCCGAATGGGTAGAGGCCATGCAAGAAGAGCTTAATCAATTCGAAAGAAACCAAGTCCGGACTCGACCAACCGACATTCGACCACCCGGTTATAGGAACCAAATGGGTTTTCAAAAACAAAGCTGGATGAGGGTGGAATAGTAGTCGGAAACAAGGCTAGACTTGTAGCTCAAGGTTATAATCAAGAAGAAGGAATTGATTGTGGGGAAACCTTTGCACCAGTAGCTAGAATTGAAGCCATTAGAATACTTGTTGGCATTTGCATCCTGCATGCATATTAAATTATATCAAATGGATGTTAAGTGTGCCTTTCTCAATGGTTTTATTGAAGAAGAGGTCTATGTCGAGCAGACCTCCTGGTTTTGAAAACTCGGAATTTCCAAATCATGTTTTCAAACTTCAAAAGGCTCTCTATGGTCTTAAGCAAGCCCCTAGAGCTTGGTATGAAAGAGCTGAGCAGCTTCCTGGTTCAAAATGATTTTAAAAGAGGTCGGATCGACAAGACCCTATTCATAAAGACCAAAGGGAAAGATTTTCTCATTGTTCAAATATATGTTGATGATATTATTTTCGGTGCTACTAATGAATTTACGTGTCGAGAATTTTACGAGTTGATGAGTCAAGAGTTCCGAATGAGTATGATGGGAGAACTCAATTTCTTCCTTGGGCTGCAAATCAAACAAGACAAAGATGGAATCTTTGTTCATCAATCAAAATACACCAAGGAACTGCTGAAGAAATACAAAATTCAAGATGCAAAGCACGCATCTACTCCTATGAGCGAGCGAGTATAAAGCTCGACTCGGATGAGACAGGTAAAGCGGTAGATCAAAAACTCTATCGGGGTATGATTGGATCACTGCTATATCTTACTTCAAGCGGACCAGATATAATGTTCGGTGTTTGCTTATGCGCACGATTTCAAGCTAATCCAAAAGAATCACATCTCACTTGCGGTGAAGAGAATATTCGGATATCTTGCAGGCACTCGGAATCTAGGACTATGGTACTCCGGAGACTCGAAGCCGACTCGACTCGGGTACTCGAGACGCGAGACTATGCAGGATACAAAGTTGATCGAAAGAGCACATCCGGAGCTTGCCAATTTCTGGGTCAATCCCTAATATCCTGGCACTCAAAGAAGCAAAACTCGGTAGCTCTATCAACTGCAGAAGCTGAATATATTGCAGCTGGAGCTTGTTGCGCTTAGATTCTCTGGATAAAACAACACTTGAAGGATCTTGGACTATCTCTCAACTCGGTTCCAATCAAGTGTGACAATCAAAGCGCAATCGGTATCACTAAGAATCCTGTCCAAGCACTCAAAAACAAAGCATATTGAAGTCGGTATCACTTCTTACGCGATCACTCGGAAAAGGGTGATATTACACTTGAGTTCATTCCTAGTAATCTTCAATTAGCTGATATCTTTACTAAGCCTCTTGGTGAAGATCAATTACATTTTATTCGGAATGAGCTTGGTATGTTAAATGCTTAGTTTTGTGTTATGATTCGTGAATATTTACGTGCCATGTGCTTTCATTGTTAATAACCATTAGTTCGGTTGATCACGTGATACTTGGGCTGATAGTTATTTCGTGTTTCGAGTCACTCGAAACTTTTACGAGTCAAACTCGGAGATCTGGACATCAAATTTTACGAAGCTATCTCTAGAACAGTGGAGAGTTTCGGATTATAATTTCAAACCCTTTTTCTCTCTCTTTCTCGAGCGCTGCGATCGGATCATAACCACGAATTTTAAACCGCTGATATCTCAATCGTTGAAGAAGAACCGTCACACCGGGCATTAATGATCGATGGACGAGCTGAGTCGAACGGAGTTACTTAACGGATAGTGAACGGGCGCGCATACTCACTATAAATAACGACTATCCATCTTCATCTCGATATTCTAAAACTCCTTCCCTCTCAAACGAAATTCTTCTCGCGGAAGTTTGCTACGCGAATAGTGTTCCCCGATCGTCCGCGAGACGTCGAAGAAGCTCTCTCTCTCTCTCTCGTAAGTTTTCGATTCGCTCATCTCTCTTTCTTCTACCATTTTTCGTTATCTTCTCTTCTACACCTCATTCTCTTTCTCTTTCGAAAAGCTTTATCTTTTCTTCTCTCACCATGCCTAAAAGAGGAAACCATCCCGACTTTCGGGTTTCTTCAACCTCTAAAAGCCTCGCACCAATAAGGCGAAAGCTCAACCCCTTCTAAACCCTTTGTCACCCAAGCATCTTGCAGCTGGACGACAAGTTCTTCCCAACAACCAAATTCTCCTGGTTGTCCAACATTCAAACCACCGGAGTATACCCTTTCTTGTGTTTCAGCGAGTTCATCTATCCTGAACTCGTTTCGAGTTTTATACTCACCTCTCTCACTCTGAAAATGGTCTAACCTCTCGGGTCCGAACATTACTATTCGTATCAACACCTCCCTTCTTCACGATTGTTCAAAGTTTCTTCTCTCTTCTTGAACAGGTAACCCTATCCCTTTCACTCGAACTCACCGACGACTTCTTTGAAAAGTATGCTAAAGAATTCCCCGGGTCCGGAAAGAACTTTTACGTGACTCGGTTGAAGTCGAAGCCAGGCTTACGTGTTTCCTGCTGATGAGAACCTTCTTCTCACGAGCATTCTAGCAAGGAGAACCCCAACTCCAAGCACCTCAAAGCCCTCTTCGATATCCCGGAGGGATACGAAGTCGACCTCTTCCCCTCCATCATTGAGCGGATGGCCGCTGTGCCAGCTCAACTCCAAACCAAGAAGAACACCTCCCTTCCTTTCGGTGCTCTTCTCATCCTTGTTTTCAAACAATTCCAAGTTCCTCTTCCCTCCGACCCTAACGCGGTGTCCGAGGCGGCCATTGTGGTCGGCAAGAAGGAACTCCAGGGTACGGATACCAGGAAACTAACCCCGGTGTCCGGGTTCACAACTCGAGCCGAGGCCTCCTTCTCCACCTCGGACTCGAAATCAACCCCTCTTCCTCTTCCCTCTTCACCTGGTGGTGCCTCCACCTCCGGTGCTTCCAAAACTCTCTCCGCCCTCTTGTCCCCTATCTTCATGGACAAGATCACCTCTGCGTCTTCCGAATTCGGAGACATGCTCGGGGCTTTCAAGTCTGTTCTTCGGGGTCCGACCATCAACCAAAAGACCTGGTCACTCCCAAATCCGAGAGCGGCAGTCTCTCGTTCTCGAGATGAGAGAGCTGGTTAAGGAGCGGAAGGAGCTAGCCGAGCTCCTCCGAGGAAGAAGGTCCAAGGCGGCTCGGGACCACGATGACTCGGACAACTCGAGGCGTCTTCGAGCCCGAGCCCGACCTCCTCGGACAGCGAGGAAGCCGAGGAAGAAGAGGAAGAAGTGGCAGATGCAGCGGAGGATGTTGAGGAACCCGCGGCTGAGCGGGCCCTTCCGGGCAAAGGGAAGAAGAGGCCGTGGCGACTCGCTCCCCAAGCTCAAATTGCTGTACTCGGCTCGGATAGCGGTCTCGGTGGGTCGAAGATCTCGCTCCTCCAGCGAGTCGGCCAGAGCAGCCCCTCCAGCCCCTGAGGTCCCAAGGGAAGAACCCTCGATCCACTCTCTCCGGGTCGGCCCTCAAAGCTGAGCCCTTGAGAACTATTCCGGTTCTCCCTTCGCCGCGCTCAAGCACATCCTCAAGATCGTATCGGCGCGGCGCACCTCCGCCTCTACTCGAAATCCCCTCCTTCCTAGTTGGAACCATGCACCGAGTCACAATTCCTCGGTGTCTCCGAATTTCTGCTTCAAAACTTTCTTTTTGTCCAAACAACTTATATGTTTTACTTGTACTTTTCTCCATTCGTTTTGCTTCTTGTTTTTGCTGAAAGGAAAGGGGGAGAAAATGTAGTCGAAACTGGTTGTCTTGTCTAGGGGAGTTCTTTCAGCCCTTGTAATTTTTTTTAAATGAATTGATGCATTTCCTTATCAACAGTGCGGTAAGAACTCGTTCCTCTCTTCAAAATCTATGTGCATTCACTACATTCATCTCATTAACCGAACCCAAAAATGCACTAGAGGCCCTAAATGAACCCGAATGGGTAGAGGCCATGCAAGAGGAACTCAATCAATTCGAAAGAAACCAAGTCCGGACTCGACCAAACGACCTTCCGACCACCCAGTCATAGGAACCAAATGGGTTTTCAAGAACAAGCTGGATGAAGGTGGGGTGGTAGTTAGAAACAAGGCTAGACTTGTGGCTCAAGGTTACAATCAAGAAGAAGGGATTGATTGTGGGGAAACCTTTGCACCTGTTGCCGAATTGAAACTATTAGAATATTGTTGGCATTTGCATCCAGCATGTCTATTAAATTGTATCAAATGGATGTTAAGTGTGCATTTCTCAATGATTTTATTGAAGAGGAAGTCTATGTCGAGCAGACCTCCTGGTTTCGAAAACTCGGAATTTCCAGATTATGTTTTCAAACTTCAAAAGGCTCTCTATAGTCTTAAACAAGCTCCCGAGCTTGGTATGAAAGATCGAGCAATTTGTTGGTTCAAAATGATTTTAGAAGAGGTCGGATCGACAAGACTCTCTTTATAAAAACCAAGGGGAAAGACTTCCTTATTGTTCAAATCTATGTTGATGATATTATTTTTGGAGCTACTAATGAATTTCTATGCCGAGAATTTTCTCGAGTTGATGAGTCGAGAATTCCAAATGAGTATGATGGGAGAACTCAATTTCTTCCCTTGTTTACAAATCAAACAAGAAAAAGATGGGATCTATGTCCATCAATCAAAGTATACAAAGGAGCTGCTGAAGAAATACAAACTCCAAGATTCAAAGCACGCATCTACACCTATGAGCAGTAGTATCAAACTTGACTCGACAAGAAAGGTAAAGCAATAGATCGAAACACTATCGAGGTATGATTGGATCTTTACTATATCTTACTTCCAGCTGGCCGGATATAATGTTCGAGTGTTTGTTTATGCACAAGATTCCAAGCTAATCCAAAAGAATAACATCTCACTGCGGTGAAGAGAATATTCGGATATCTTGTAGGAACTCGTAACTTAGGTCTATGGTACTCAAGAGACTCGAACCGACCCTCACCTGGATACTCGGATGCCGACTACGCCGGATACAAAGTTGATAGAAAGAGCACTTCGGAGCTTGCCAATTTCGGGTCAATCCTTAATATCTTGGCACTCAAAGAAGAAAAACTTAGTAGCTCTATCAACTGCCGAAGCTGAGTTTATTAGAGCTGGAGCATGTTGCGCTTAGATTTTATGGATAAAGCAACACTTGAGGGATCTTGGACTTTCTTTCAAATCAATTCCAATCAAGTGTGACAATCGAGTCGCAATTAGCATCACCAAAAATCCAGTTCAAGCATTCAAAGACAAAGCATATTGAGGTCGATATCATTTCTTACGAGACCATTCTGAGAAAGGTGACATTGAACTTGAGTTCATTCCTACTAATCTTCAATTAGATGATATCTTTACAAAGCCTTTTGGTGAAGACCAGTTTTGTTTCATTAGGAATGAGCTTGGTATGTTAAATGCATAATTGTGTGCTTTCTTACATGAAAATATTCATTGCTCGATTATGGGTTATGTGCGTTCAAATTGTTAACAACCATTAGTTCGGTTGATTCAGTGATACCGAGCCAAGCGTTGTTATTTGTGTAAAGTTTACGAGTCATTCGAAATCTTAGCTGAGTCAGACTCAAACTTTTGAGAAAAATGGACATCATATTTCGAAATTATCTCTAGATAAGTGGAGAATTTCAGAATATATTTTCAAATTTTTTCTCTCTCTCGCTCTCTCGCGATTTGTGATGAAACGCTAGCCGATGGATTTCAAACTGCGATGAATCCTAACTATCGAAGAAGAGAACCGTCACACCAGTCTAAGGTGACTGATGGATGAGCCGAGTTAGAACGGATAGTTAACGGACGTTTATCTTTCTATATATAGCACCTATTCATCTTCGTCTCGTTACTTCACATTTCATTTACTGTCTCTCTCATACGCAAAACTTCTCGCGGAAGCTTTCTTCGACTACAGTGGTCTCTGGACATTTTCAAGCGACATAAACATCATCTCAAGTAATCTCAACTCGCTCTCATCTTGTCCTTCTACTCTTTTTCTTTCACTCTTGTCGACCTACTCTCTTCTTCTCTTCCTCAAAAGTTTCATCTTTCTTTCCTCATTCTCAAAAATGCCTAAGAGAGGTAATCATCCCGACTTTCTTGGCTCCTCCTCTAAGAAACCACGCACCAAAAGCCAAGAAGGCTCAACACCTTCTAAACCTGTTGTCACCCAAGCATCTCACGCTGGACGACAAGTTATTTCAAACCACTAAATTTTCTTGGTTGCCCCACATTCAAACCACCGGTGTATATAATTTTCTTTGTTTCAGCTAGTTCATTTACCTTGAACTTGTTTTTTAGTTTTACACTCATCTCACTCACTCTAAAGGTGTTCTAACCTCCGGGGTTCGAACGTTACGTTCGCATAAACACCTCTCCTCCACCGCCTGTTCAAGGTTAACCTCCGGGGTTCGAACGTTACCGTTCGCATAAACACCTCTCTCCTCCACCGCCTGTTCAAGGTTTCCTCTCTTTTCTTGACCAGCAACCCTATTCCTTTCATCGAAGTCGCCGACGACTTCTTTGAAAAATTCGCCAAAGAGTTCCCCGAGTCACGGAAAATTTTTCGATGACTCGGTTGAAGTCGAAGCATGTCTTCGTGCTTCCTGCCGATGAGAACCTTTTTCTCTCAGCATTCCAGCAAGGAGAACCCCAACTCCGAGCATTTAAAAGCACTTTTTGACAATCTTGAGGGCTACAAAGTAGACCCCTTCCCTTCTATCATTGAGCGGATGGCAGCTGTGCCAGCTCAACTCCAAAATAAGAAGAACACCCCTCTTCCCTTCGGTGCTCTTCTCACCCTAGTCTTCAAGCAATTCAAAGTTCTTCTCCCCTCGGACCCCAATGCCGTGTCCGAGGCTACCGTTGTTGTTGGCAAGAAGGAACTCAGGGGTACGGTACCAGGAAACTCAGCCTGGTATCTCGGGTACACAACTCGTAGCCGAGGCCTCCTTCTCCGCCTCGGACTCGAAAGAAACCCCTCTCTCTCTCCTTGCCCCACCTGTTGGTGCTTCCACCTCAGGTGCTTCCAAGTCTCTCTCCGCTATTTTGTCCTCCGCGTTCATGGATAAAATCAACTCCGTGTCCTCTCGAATTCAAAGACATGCTCCGGCCATTCAAGATTGTTTATCGACCTATGACCATCAAATAAAAACAGCCCAATCTCAAATCCGAGAGCAAACAGATCTAGTTCTTGAGATGAAGGGTTTGGTGAAGGAGCAAAGGGAGCTGGTCGAGCTCCTCGGGAGAGACGGTCCAAGGTAGCTCAGGACCATGGCGACTCGGACACATCCGAAGCGTCCTCGAGCCCGGCCACGACCTCATCGAAATCGAGGAGGAAGAAGAAGTAGACAACGAAGAAGCGGACGTCGAGGAGCTCGCGGTTGAGGCAGCTCCTTCTGGGAAGGGGAGACACAAAAAAGAAGAAGGAAGGACAACCGAGGGTCGATCGCTCCTCAAGCTCAAGTGGCAGTACTCGGCTCGGACAGTAGTCCGAGTGGGTCGAAGACCCAGCTGTGCTACGACAACATGCAGCGGGTCGATTGAGCAGCCCCTGCAGCCTACCGAGGTCTACAGGGAGGAACCCCTAGATCCTCTTGTTCTAGGTCAGCCACTAAGAGCCGAGCCCTTAACGCCGATCCCTGTCCTCCCTCCGCCATGCTCAAGCACATTGTCAAGATCCTACCAGCGCCGGCGTACCTCTCATCCCTCCGCTTCTACTTAGACATCCCCCTCTCCCTCGTAGGCGCCATGCACCGTGTCGAA
The DNA here is from genome assembly GCA_021018815.1 of Talinum fruticosum. NCBI lineage: Eukaryota > Viridiplantae > Streptophyta > Magnoliopsida > Caryophyllales > Talinaceae > Talinum > Talinum fruticosum. The sequence goes on along the minus strand of JAITYX010000010.1, from coordinate 3,025,918 downwards.
TTCCACAGCTCGCGCATTCTTCATCTTTCGAGAGATTTCTACTTATTTCTTTTGTTCGGACATCAAATTTGTACTAAGTGTTATATTCTTCCCATTTCTTTTGCTTGTTTTTGCTGAAAGGCAAGGGGAGATAGATTATAGATAGAAACTTGTTGTCTTGTTTAGGGGAGTTTCTCTCTCTCATCGTGTAGTTTCTTTAACTTCAATGAACGAATGCATTCTCTTTCACTTTTTGAGTTTATATACTTTTTACTGATAATTGTTGTGTATACTGTTACTTTAAGGATGCTTTACTTGGTTTTATTTTCTCGCACAACGTTTACAAAAACAAATCGGTATCACTAACAAAGTTTCTATCTAAGTATGGAATGCCTTTCATCAAAAAGAGGAGATTGAAGACTCGGACACTTGCTCCACACTTTTCCGAGTTCTATCGAAGGAATCGGGTATAAGAACTTCTCACTTATAAGGTTTTGATTCCAAGGCATTCTTTGCCTTTTAGAAACTTTTCTGAAGTGATATAGTAGATTTTCCAAGTGATATAGCATTTACTTCAGGTATTCTTGCTTGTCTCTCGTGTGACTCGGAATGTGTTCATGCTATCTCACTCAGTCCGAGTCTCTCATCACTTAGAAGTATCGCATGTTCAATTGACTAGTATTCGCATAACCGCACTCGGATCCGACTTCATGTTACAAGCCTTATTCTGTTATAGTCGGCGCTTCTAGTCCGAATCATGCTTAGTTTATATCAAGCTATTTCACTCGATATTCTTTATGTAACTTGATTCTCGCTTAAACTAACTCGGATGGAATTTTGAGTCTCATGGATATTAGACTCAAAAATTCCATTCCCTTGTCGACTCGGATAATTAGTCGCTTAATTATCATGATTATATTATTATCTCGTGTCTAATCTTGGACCAAAGTATTTTATACCTTGAGAACCAATTTGATTTACTTTTGTAGCTTATTCAAACAAGGATACACTTTTTAAAATACAAAAGTAACCTAGGCTCAAACGTCAAATCACCAAGCAGACATGGCTTTTCCCTTTCTCCGACCTAGCTCCGGAAGATTGTGTTAGGGCATGTCTGTTTCAAAATCTCGAAACCGAAACGTCAAGCTTAACGGTGGTTTCCACCTTATCTTTTAAAACACTCGCCAGTGGTTTTGGGACTTCCAAAGAAGTTAAGAACCGTTGTCCAACGTTTATATCACAACGGATAGTTTCGAGTACTCAAAAGTTCTTAACAACGGTCACAAAGGACTTCCCGTTAGAAGTTGGAGACAATGGCTATGCTGCTTGGTCATCTATAAATAGACGCCAACTCTCAAGACTTGAAGATTGTCGAACCTATTGTTAATACACGTACTTGAGCAAAGACATTGTATTCATTCTCAATCTTCTACTTACAACTTCCACTCTGTAATTCATTATATTTTGAGTTGTAAGGTCTTGTACTTAGTTACAAACACTTTCTTACTCTCTAAGTAAGATCCCTTGACCGAGCTGTAAGGGTTAACTCAGCTTAGTTGTCCCTAGCTGTAAGGGTTATCTCAGCTAGGAAGTACTAGATCGGATAAGGGAATTTCGAGTCTAGGAACACTTGTATTTTGTGGACTCAAAATAGTGGATTTGACTTCATGCTTGGATTAGCACGGTTCGTGGTTGTCCGCCCCAGGAGGGTTTCCACGTAATCTCTCGTGTCTTTACTTTCCGAGTTCAATCTAGACTCGGACAGTCTCAAAGCTTCGACTTAATATGCTTCCTTACTCTTTATTGCAATTCGAGTTCATACTTTTCGACCACATTTTAGACTCGGAATGCATTTCGTCTCTACGTTGGCAAAAGCATTTGATTTTCATCGAAAATCCTCCATCACCCGATTCACCCGCCCTCTAGGGTTACTCGGACTCTCACCGAGTAAACCTTCACCAACAACAATGTGCCTCTTCCTCTCGAAGAACAATAGACCACTTATGATTGGTCGGGTCCTCAACATTAAACACTTGTCTTGCTTGCGATACCATAATGAATTGATCCCCTTTATGCCCTTCTCTTGTGATATCCACTATCATGAATCCCATCTCATCAACTCGGAGACTGTTGTTATTGTCAACCCGTTTGCACCGGAAAATGGGCTCGTGAAAGTCAACATAGTCTAGCTCCCATATATCCTCAATGACTCCTTAATACGATATTTTAGCTACAACAGGATGTTTGTCCTTGGAGCTCGAAACATAAACAACATGAGCATATAATGTAACCCCACTATTTTAAACGGTGCTCCTGTTTTCTTGGCTTTTTGTATAGAAAGAGAATCCATTAATGTCATACCCACGGTAAGAAATAACATCCAATTAGGGCCCTCTAGGCAAGCTTACTAATTTATACGAGATATCTTCCCGTGATTCTCCCCATTGGCTAGTGATGATTCTATCTCCGAACCAGTTGACAAATGTGCGATTATAGTGGACAAGTACCCACGTCTCATTTCTTCCTCAATGTGGTCTCCTTATGAGAGACTTGTGCTCATTAATGAATGCCTTCACTTCATCACTACTTTGAAGAATATAAAAATGTGCTTGATCCCTCATATCCCGACCGATTATTTGAATCATCGACCTGAATTTTCCACGCCTAGCGATTTTCCCCATAAATAAATGTTTAGGAATGCCAATAACTTCCATTTGGGGGTACTATTCACAACAAAAGCTCAACACACTCCTTACCTGTGTATTCCGCAACAATGAACCTTCCGGACTATACTAATTTCTAACATACCCTTTTGAGAATTTTCATAAACTATTCAAATGGGTACATCTATCGAGAAAAACCGGGCCACGTAATCACACTTCTCTCACCAAATGGACAACTAGGTACACCATGATATAAAAAACAGAAGGTGGGAGTTACGTTTCAAGTTGGCATAATGTAACGATCATGCCACACTCAAGATCATCCAATTTCTTCAAATCAATGAGCTTAGTACATATGGCATTGAAGAAGAACCAAAGTCTACCATTCAATTGTGTAACATGTTTTGGCATCACAACTTGAATAGCCATTGGTAAAATTTGTTGCATCAAATTATGACAATCTTGAGATTTGAGACAAGCTAGTCTATAATCGGACATCGAAATGGGTCTACTGATGTTTGAAGAATATACTTGTGGTGCTCTCGGTTTCTTTAAGGTCCGACACAAATGTTTTTTTTCCCCGCTACTCAATGTGTTAGAAGTGAAAGGCAAAAACGTTATCGTCCCCTCTTGTTATAGTGCTAATTTATCACGTATTCCTATTTCACACAAATCGAGTCTTGCTTTCTTTCCATCCTTGGTCTTCCCGGTATGTGCAAAAGAGTGCCAATAAGATTTTCACATATGTTTTTCTCACTATGCATCACATCAAGATCGTGTCTCACATACAACTCTTTCCAATATGGAAGATTCAAACATATTGATCACTTTTTCCACACACCATTTTCGGATCCAATATGGAAGATTTTTAACTTGTTCATAAATTTGATGTCATGTTAATGGAGTTGGACCAAAATCCATCTCGATTTTAGCATTGAAGGCCTTCTTTTCTTACGATATTGAAGGAAATAAGTAAGAAACTTTCGAGTGTCCGAGATAGGCTATCTTCTTTCCGTGCTTAAGTTAATCGGAGCAAGTTCCTTCAGTGCAAATGGGGCATGCCTTATGGCCTTTAACAAGTGAAGACTCGGACTTTATACTTACACTTTTCCGAGTTCCATCAAGGAATCGGGTATAAGGCTTCATCTCTTATAAAGTTTTTATTTCAAGTCATTCCATGTGCCTTAGAAACTTTTACGAGTGATATAGCATTTTCTCCGAGTGTTATAAGAACTACTATATATGTTTACGTTTGACTCTAACTCGACTCATAAAGCATACTTCTACATCCCACTTCACACTCGGTTCCGAGTCACTCAACACTCACGTATATCGCATGTTCAAACAATTTCTTTAACGCGCATAAATTCGGTTCGACTTCATGTTCCGGAATTACATTGTTAATTAAATATTCTAAGTCATCATAATTTATTTGAACTTTGTTTAGTCTAGATCAAGTTTGTTTACTCCGATATTCTTTATCTAACTTGATTATCATGTAGATCGACTAAGATGGAATTTATGTATCATGAATATTAGACTCGTAAAATTCCATTCCTTTTCGACTCAAATAATTATGCAATTAATTATCTTAATTATTTTATTATCTCGTGTCTAATCTTAGACCAAAGTATTTTATACTTTGAGAACCAAATTGATTTACTTTTGTAGGTTATTCAAACGAGGCTATCCTATTTTTGAATTACAAAAGTAACCAGCTTCAAAATGGCAAATCACCAACCGACAAAGCTTTTTCCACCTCGACCTATCCCTAGACACTCGTGCCGGGGTTGTCCGTTTCCAAAACTAGAAATATGAAACACTAAGCTCAACGGTGGTTTGCACTTTATTTTTCAAGACACCAGCGAGTGGTTTTGGGACTTCCAAAGGAGTCGGGAGCCGTTGCCCAACGTTCATATCTCAACGGATATTTTCCGAGTGACTCGGAAAATCCATTACAACGGTCATAAGGGACTTCCAGTCGGAAGACGGACACAACGGCTAAGCTGCTTGGTCATCTATAAATAGAAGCCATCCTTCAAGACGAGAAGATTGCTGAACCGATTATTAATACACATACTTGAGCAAAAGTCATTGTATTTATTCTCAATCTTCTACTTACAACTCCAATTCTATATTTAATATTTCTCTCGGTTATAAGGTCTTGTACTCGATTACAAACTCTCTTTCTTACTTTCTAAGTAAGGTCCCTTGACTGAGCTGTAAGGGTTAACTTAGCTCACTTGTCCCTAACTCGTAAGGGTTATCTCGGTTAGGAAGTACTAGATCGGATAAGGTAATTTCGAGTCTAGGAAAAACTTGTAAGGAGTTGTCTAAGGGAGCAACTCGGGTTAAGTCAATCTACCGTATTTTTGTGGACTCAAAATAGTGGATTTGACTTCGTGTTTAGATTAGCACGGTCCGTGGTTTTTGCCCCAGGAGGGTTTCAACGTACTTTCCGAGTTATTACTTTTCCGAGTGTATTCTAGACTCACACGGTTTCAAAGTTCCGTTTAATCTGTTTCGTCACTCTTCACCGAACTCCGAGTCGGTGCTTTTCTAAGTTCATCCTTGACACTCGCTCACCTCAAATTCATATCTGTTTTAAATTTCATCATCACCTTATTCACCCCCTCTAGGGTGACTTAGCCTCTCCAAGAGCAAACCTTCAATTGGTATCGAGCCTAGCCTTTCGAAAGGATCTAACCATCCAAAGGTTTAAAGATCAAATGGCTCGGAACAACGGAGAGTTCGATGAAGGAAGATCTTCCAGCAGACCACCAAATTTCAAAGGATCTAACTTCGTGCACTAGAAGAAACTCATGGAATGTTTCCTGTCTGGATCACGATGAGGATGTCTAGAACATTATACAAGTAGGCAACTACATTCCCATGAAGACAGAAGAAACTAGAGTCGTAGCCAAGACAAAGGCCGAGTTCACTCGGCGATGAAGTAGAGAAGTTCGAAAGAATTTCAAGGCAATGAACATTTTGATGTGCGCCATCATCTCGGAAGATTGTAACCGAGTGTTGCACTGTGACACGGCCAAAGAAGTATGGGACACACTCGGTCAACACTTATGAAAGCACAAGGTAGGTTAGACAAGCGAAGATAAGCCAATACCTTCATAAGTATGAGCTGTTCAAGATGGAGCCGAAGAAAACATCACTCGGATGTTCATTCACTTTACTCGAGATTACCAACAATCTCAAATCTCTGGGTAAAAAGATTTCCCATGAGGAAATGTGCCGAAAGATACTCGAAGCCTACCCAAGAAAAGATGGGGTCCTAAAGTGACAGCTATTGAAGAGGCTTAGAACTTGTCTCTACTGAAGCCAGACGAACTCATTGGAAAGCTTCTCACCCATGAGATCCACTCGGAAGAGGAGGATGCAGGGGTCATCACCAAAAAGAACATTGCGCTGAAAGCCTCGAAACCAAAGCGGATCTGAGTTCTTTTGACTCCGAAGAGGATCCCATGGCACTCATCGCTAGAGGCTTCAAGAGAATGATGAAGCACAAAAGATGGGATAAGAAGCCAAAAGAAGAGTTCTATAAAAAGATAAGAAGGATAGAAAAGGTAAATACTCTTCTCCTTCAAATTTATCTTTGACTAAGAACTCGGTCTGTTTTGAATGTGGCATCAAGGAACACATAGTCAAGGATTGTCCCAAGAGAAAAAGGGATAGAAGTAAGAAAAAGGCTATGATGGCCACATGGAGTGATGAGGACTCATCGGAAGATGACGAGGACTCGAGATGACTCAAAGTTTCGATGGAACTTTCCGACTCGTAAGTCGAAACAGAGTCGGACATAGATCAATCGGACAATGAGGAAGCAAATCCTCAAGAGATAATTGAATACTTTCTTAAATTTTCTAATGTTGATTTAGCTAAGTATATTTTCACTTTGGAGGAGAAGTTCAATTCCGATCTGTTCTCATTTTAAAGAACAACTTGAGTCAATTTCTTCGAGGGCATTTCTTTAAAAAATGAGTTGGAAAAACTGAGACTTACACTAAGAGAACTCAAGACTAGTGCTCAATCCAATGAGGCCGACTCCGAGTTACTCGGAAGAAAGAATGAGCAACTAAAGCAAAAGCTCAACGAGTCTCAAGATCTTGTTTTAAAGTTTACTCAAGGTCGGGAAACCTTGATATGCTCTTGGGATCTCAATGTGGTTTTAACAAAGAGTAGGAATCCAATTCGTACTCGGAGCTTTTTAAAAGGATTCCGAAGCTGTAAAGTTCAAAAGGCTGAGCACGGTCCCATTCATAAAAATGAAAGGAGGACTGATCCTGGACCAGCTTACAGGAGAAAATCATCTCCACCGATTTATAAGAGAAAAGCTTTTCAAAAGAAAGAGACACGGACTCGGTTCTCTAAATGGAAGACTCGAGAATCAGACCAAACCCAAAGTCATTCAAATCTGGGCTCCGAAAACCTTCTTCCTCGAAAAGGACCACGAGTAAAGGGTGTTACTCGGTTAGTTAGAGGAAGTGAAAAGCGTTAGTTTGTCTCTGTTTTACAGGCCACTCGAGACAAGATCAAAAGGACCTTGGTATCTAGACGGTGGATGCTCACGCCATATGTCGGGAGACTCGGGACTCTTTTCCGAGTTAGAAGAGTACAAAGGAGGAAAAGTCACATTTGGAGACGATAGCAAAGGCAAGATAATTGGGATTAGCAAGATTGGAAAAGGAAGCAATCCGGTCGGCCCGAGTATACCTTGTCAAAGGGTTAAAGCACAACTCGCTTAGCATCTCTCAATTGTGTGATAAAGGTCAAGAGGTAAGATTCACTCGGACTAACTATTATATCTTTGACGATGCTACCAAAAGATCAAGCTCTCCGGTAAGAGATCGGGTAACACTTATATTATTCCTATTTCGACCTAAGTCAGAATTTATCTTGTTTAAAAGCATCACTTCTTGATGACTCATGGACATGGCATCGTAGATTAGGTCATGTTAGCATGCATACTATTAAGAAACCGGCATCTCATGGTTTAGTCAGAGGATTGCCTAATTGTGCTTTTAAGAAAGATAAAATTTGTTAAGCATCCACAAAAGGGAAACAAGTCGGATCATCTTTTAAATCTCTGAAGACAGTTTCCACATCCAAGGTGCTTGAAATGCTACATATGGACTTATGTGGTGAAATCTCTGTTAAGAGTCTTGGAGGTAAATCATATGTACTTGTTATTATTGAAGATTACTCACAATTTACCTGGGTGTGTTTTCTTAAGCACAAAAATGAAGCATTCAAAGAGTTCAGCAAGCTCTGCAGGAAAATCCAACAGTCTCGGAGATTAGATCCAAATAATTCGAACCGACCGTGGAAGGGAGTTCGACTACTCGGAATTTGTAGAGTTTTGTGACAAGAATGGTATCTCCCACAACTTCTCAGCACCAAGAACTCCTCAACAAAATGGAGTGGTGGAGAGAAAGAACAGAACTCTTGAAGAAATAGCTAGGACAATGATGATTGAACATAATCTCCTACTATTTTTGCGCAGAGGCGGTAAACACCACAAACTACACCTTGAACAGATGCCTCATCGGACCCATCCTGAATAAAACACCATACGAGCTCTATAAAGGGAAGAAACCCAATATCTCATACTTCAAACCCTTTGGATGTAAGTGTTTTGTTCACAACAATGGTAAGGATCAGCTGATCGGGTTTGATGCTCGATCGGATGAAGGTATTTTTCCGGGTTATTCATCTCATAGTAAGGCGTATCGCATTTTCAATAAGAAAACTAACAAAGTGGAAGAAAGCATTCATGTTGTGTTTGATGTGATTGAACAGGAAAAGCCAAGTGAATCATCATTCTCAAACCTAAAGCTCAGCATAGATGATGATCGTGATGAAAATAAGCCCATCAAGAATCAAATCCATGACACTCGAAAGAAGTCATTCAAAACGAAGTGACTCGGAATGAGACAATTCAAGAACACACTCGGAATGTTGAACAAGCTCACTCGGAACGGACTTATGAAGATCAACCAACTCAGCCTACGGATCTAGTGAACTAGAGAACAATTAGAGCATTCATGTATGCTTCTAGTTATCCACTAGAAAGCATATTATTTAATATCAACAGTGGGGTAAGAACTTGTTCCTCTCTTTACAATCTATGTGCATTCACTACATTCATTTCATTAACTGAACCTAAAAATGCACTAGAAGCCCTAAATGAACCAGAATGGGTAGAGGCCATGCAAGAGGAACTCAATCAATTCAAAAGAAACCAAGTGCTGGACTCGACCAAACGACCTTCTAACCACCCAGTCATGGGAACCAAATGGGTTTTCAAAAACAAACTAGATGAAGCTGGGTTGGTAGTTAGAAATAAGGCTAGACTTGTGACAGGCCGCAAGCACACGGTGTTTAAATTGTAGCTAGTCAAGGTCGATCCCACAAGGACTCGATCTAGCAACGCACTAAACTAGCCCTCTACTCAATTGCTAAGCAAATCAGATTTTTAAAGTTGGTTCTTTCTAAACTAGTTTTAACTATTAAAATTAAGAAAATTATTCTAGACTTAAATCAATAGGTAAAAATATCAAGGGATTTGCTTTCCTAACAATGGGTTTGATTATTTAAACATAATTTGCGCAATCATTCATTCAAATAAATCAAGGATCGATAATCACAAAATTCTACCGCTCTTTCGATGCTTAATAGAATTGCTCTAATTAACCTATCAAACAACTTTCGTATGCCTTTAAGTTAATCAAAGTTAAGGATTTCAAATTATCAAAGTGATCCCCTAATTTACTATTCTTTTCTCAAATTTCATAAATTAGGTAGAAAGGTTGGTTGTCGGATTATTCTATCTCACCTTTCGAGTACATGGTAGATTAATCTCTAAACATAAGTATTATAGGCCTTGAAAATATTTCGAACATCATGAACACAACCTTCTATTGAATCAAAATCAGAATTCAAGCACAAATCATAGAAAACTAATCAAAGTACATTGTTTCGGATTACAAATCCCTAGAAAAAAACTAAACTACTCACACATGTTTATTGAAAGCTTAACTAAAATCCAATACATTGAAATCAAACCTCAAACAGACAAAATGAAGAAATAGATGATAGGCTTGAAGGACTCCACTTGAATCTCGACTTCAAATGGAATCCCGCTATCGCTTCTTCTTCGATCTTCAAAGCTTTTGGTTTGATGTGAAGGAATGGAGGAAGGGAAAATAGAGGATGAACTATGGAGGATTCCGGATCTGGATGGCTGCAGGAATGGCTGAAAATCAGCTTAAATAAGCCATTAAGAAGCAATCAAGAGTCGAAACTATCAAAATCGAAGCGTCTCGGCATATTTTACCTCCAACACGGGCCGTGTCCTCCGACACGGGCTGCCCGTGTTGGATGCAGGGAGGTCAAAGCTGGACGGGGACGCTGAAAGCGGCCGTGTCTTCCGACATGGTCCGACCGTTTCGATGTAAAATGCTCCTAGGCATGCTCAACATCAACACGGGCCATTTTCGTGAAAATGGGCCACCCGTGTTGGTTGCTAGAAGGACAAACTTTGAGAAATCGAGGGAACGGCCGTTTGATCGCAAAGATGGACCGTGTTGGTCTTCTTACGGCTCGAAACACTCACTAATCTCAGGAATACTCGGTATTGGTGATCAAATCTGCAAAAACATCTCAAAGCACCAAAACACATGCGTAAAATCGAAAATGGAGCATAAACACACTCCTATCGACCGATTTTTCCCAAAGAAAAGTATCAAAACGCCTAAGAATCTAATACATTTTACGCACTTATCAAATTCCCCATGCTTAAACCTTGCTTGCCCTTAAATAAGGCCAAAAAGCAAAAGATGAAATCCAGCAAAAGAATCACAACCTCCTCGAGCTAGGCAATTATAAGTTTCACAAGGAAAAACCATTCAACAACGACTCATAAGCACACCAAATCTTTTGACAATCGGATGGAAAGAAACATTTTCGAAAACCACACTGAAAACCATAAAAACAAACTAGATTAATCACCTAAATCATCACCTAAACAATTTATGTTGGCACATGTAGAACAGTGGAGCTAGAAAAGTCGATAGAACCTCGCTTTGGAAATGTGAAAACACTCAGTTAGGTTCATACATGGTTCACTCAATCTCTCTCACAATCATGCAAACTACCATATGCTTGGTAGAATTCTCTATTCGCCACCACAAAAATGTAACATGCAACTTGACAATCAAGAGGACTTCGTATGGTCGTAATGGGGCTAACGCATTGGGTAAGAAAGGGATATTGCACAATTTGGGAAAAATGAGGAGGTAAGAGCTAATTATCAAGGAGCTTCCTACACTCTAACCAACAAAAATTCACAATATAAATCATTACACCCAACCTCTAACTCGACAAGTACTTTTGAATATGAGCTTGACTAAAAATCAAACTGAATACTTCAAAAATGCCAAACATTTTATTGATTTTTTTCTTCTCTTTTTTTTTTTAAACTTTTCTTGATCCTCTTTTTTGTTTTTTTGATTTGGCATTAGGAACATCTTACAAATCACAAAGCTCATATAACATCAAAATACACCTATACAACCAAGAGGGGGAAAATCATCTCATGCTCAATAAATACATATTACCCCTTAATCTCAACAAAAGAATCCAAGTTATCACCAACACATCAAAGACTCCAAATGATCCAACAACATGTGTAAGAAGCTCCCTAGCTTTGGCTTGGATATTAGATTTTGTGTTTGGCCAAGGGCTAGTTAGGAAGGTTCAAACAAATGAATTAGGCAATTAGGCTCAAAGGGCTATCAAGGTCAATAACATGTAAAAGGGTGGCAATTTGGCTAATGTAGCTCAAAAATCAAAGAATGCCTCAATCATGTTGTCACAAAGCATGCACATATGTGATTTTGAAGAGAATTCAAACAAGTTCTAAAGATGCAATCATGGAGGAGAATCACACATGAAGAAAAACATGAGACTAATTGTAATGTTTAGTCTATTCAAGGCTCAAAAGTCTCACGTGGTCTCTACCACAATCTCAACTAGCTCAAAGAATTTCACATGCCAACACTATTGTCAAAGAATCAAAGGCAATCAACTTTCATCTATCAAATATGGCCAAAATCTTGAAGTTCAAAACTGGTTTTCAAGTATTACTGCACTTAGAGCTATTCATTAAAATCATTCTCCTTGGAAAACGTAATTTGCCTAAAAGGAATCATCAATGGAGGTTTATCTTTTTTTCTTTTCCTTTTTTTTTTGAATTTTGGAAAATTTTTTTATGCAAATCTATATGATGCTACCTAAATGCTCGAAATGCAATCCTAAATGGTTTTTTAAAATTTTTTTATTTATCAAATGCAAAATTTCATACTAAATGTCAAATAAAACATGCTCTAACCTAAATGAAATGCAATTGTACATTATTCATCAATGACAACCTAAGTAGGAATGATCCCCCATGCTTGGACACAACATTGTCCACAATGCAAGCACAATTAGGAAAAAGGATATGGGGAAGAACAAAACATCACTCAAATGGAGGGGAGGGGGAGGAGAATTGGGGTTACCACTGGAAATATGCCAATCATGCCAAGCAGTCAAACATTCACTCATCATATGCATATAATGATTTTGATTGGCAAACATGTCACGAAGTTCAAGTTGAGCATTTTGTATATTCTCACACTCGAATGAACACAATCTCGAAAGGAGGCTTGTTCAGAGTGGAGGTATTCTATAAGTGAGGCTTGCTCGGATCGAAAAGCAACGTGCTCGGAATGCACATACTCCCCGAAGGAGAGCTGCTCTTGATGGATAGTAGTGAGAAGTGAATGCACGAAGCATCGGCATTAGGCTCATTACGTGCATTATGCTCGGGGGTGGGGAAGAGAAGAGGTAGAGGCACCCACATCGAGTACGGGGTGGAGGGCGAGTGACTTCATCCTCATCGGGCAAGAATATGAGGTTGGCCACATCCCTAAGGGATGTGCGCCCAAGACAAGGGAGACGCAACATACGGTTATTAGGATACAACCAATGAAACTCTCCGTAAATTATTCGACACATGCCCATAGCCCGCAAAGCCTCAATATCGATACGCTCGGACCCGCGCACTATCATCATGATGGTCATCGGGATTCCAACCTAAAGCTACAGACAATGACAAGTAACCAAACCCCCACTAACAATCCTACCCAGGAACTAGTAGCAACAAGTGGCAAATTGACGGGCTAAATAAGCCCCAAGATTGAACTCGAGACACATCTCCCGTCCACATCACATATAAACAAAACAATTTAGAGAGACGCATATTATTTCCATCTGTCATCCCTCCCAAATAGACCATGGCCCAAAACTGGATGGATATACCGAATACGGGGTTCCTAACAGTGGTCGCCTTAGTCGAACTAGGATGATAGTCCTGCTCACCGAAATAGAATGCCAAAATTGCATCTAATCGAAACAATCAGGAACTACACGGTATCCAAGTCCAAGGTCCCGAGGGAGGGAAAATAAAGCATTAAACTCACCGAGAGTGAATTCATGGTATCTCCCTAACAGGCAAAAGGAAACTAAGCCATGCTCGGCGTGAGAACCACGCCCAATATCAATAGTTAACGTGCTTAGAAATTCCAAAGTCAGGTTTCTATAGGTCCCTAATCGAATATTTACAAAATTCAACAAAACGCAACGTTCAACCATCCAAAGAAAATCCTCAAGTAAACCCAACCTTTCTAAACTAATCTCATCATAATAACGGGTGGCACCAATTTCATGATTAAGCAATGAATTGTAGCGTTCAATATGTTCGGGATGAGGCAAGTTAAGAGGGTTGTTTGCATTACCTCTGTTTCGCGAAATGCGGACATTCCAGGGTGGTGGACGAGTGGCTCGGGGCCTGAGCTGCGGAGCTTGGTCGGGAGGACTCCCTTGAGTGAACTTCGCCTTTTGGGCGCCATTGGAGCAAATTTTAAAATGTAGACCAAGTTAAGAAGCGGAATTTTGGTGGAGAAGAATGGGCAAGAAAAGAGGCGATTTTTATGGAAGAAGGAAAAAGCGTGGAGAGAAGAGGAGGACGGGGAAGGCGGCGACTATCGCGCCACCGTGAACGATAAGGTGCCGACGCGAACGAGTCAAGGCTACAGCGCGAGTTCCGCAATAAGAGAAGGATGCAGAATTTCGCGGAGAAGGAGAGAAAAGCATGAAAAGGGAAACGAAACAAGACACCGGCGAATACAAGACGGTGGTGGCTGGTGAGTAGCAGAGACGCCAGTGAGAAGAACTGGAGCAACGAGAGGGGGATGATGCTTGGCGCGAACAGGCGTGGAGAGACACGCAAAACCCGTGTGGAGGGAGAAAAATTGAAGAAGAAAAAGAACAAATCGGGTGAATGTGGTGAGAAATTTGGAGTTTAAAAGAGATTTTGCATGGAAGAAGAGAATGGAGTTGGAGGTATTGCTATGGAGGATGCAACGGCAGAGAGAGCAAGAAGAACAAGAGGCGGTGGTAGAGTGAGGAGAGAGACAAGAAATCGGGCTCAAAAACTACCCCGCGCAAATATTACATATGACACAAGGCCGTTTCAAGGAAACGGTCGAGCCGTGTCGGATGCTCTGTCCCGAAGTCTGCGCCCAAAATCAGCCCGTTTTTAATGAAAACGGGTGCGCTGCTGCTAAGTAGGAGATAACACCCAACACGGGCCGTTTACGTGGAAATGGGTAGCCCGTTTTGGTTGCGGCCTCGCTCGGTTTTTTTTATTTGTTTTTTTTTGTTATTTTTTTTTGATAAACACAATAAGCGGCTTGGGTTGCCTCCCAAGAAGCGCTTGTTTTAAGTCATTAGCTTGACCATATACAATTCATTCCTCATGGCTTACCCGGGTCGGTAAGAGCATAAAAAATGTCCTTCACGTTAGAATGCCCCACAATGTAAGGCTTAAGCCGTTGACCATTGATATTGAAAGAACCCCTGGACTCACTCCACACCTCAACCGCACCATGAGGAAATACCTTGGTGACTTGAAACGGCCCGGACCGTCGGGATCTCGGTTTTCCGGAAACAACTTCAACCTTAAGTCAAACAAAAGGACCATATCGCCTTCTTCAAACCCCCGTACAGAGTATGCTTGTCATGCCACACTCTTGGTTCTCTCCTTGTAAATTTGGGAACTCTCATAAGCTTGCAATCGCAACTCCTCAAGTTCTTACAATTGGAGAACTCGCTTCTCACCAACGGCCTTCGCGTCAAAATTCGGGGTCCGGATCACCCATAAAGCTTTATGTTCCATCTCTACGGGCAAATGACAAGGCTTCCCATACACTAACCTGGAAGGGAGTAGTGCGAAGGGGAGTCTTGTAAGCGATGCTCGTATGCCCATAGTGCATCATCAAGTTTCAAAGACTCTGTCTTTTCGAGATCAATCCAGCGTCTTCTCAAGAATATTTTTCAAGTCCCGGTTAGACAACTCAACTTGACCACTTGTTTGAGGATGATAAGGCGTGGCTACCTTATGAAATACTTCATATTTCTTCAATAGAACCTCAAGTGGTCGGTTGCAAAAATGACTCCTATTGTCACTTAATAAAGCCCTTGGAGTGACAAATCGAGCCAAAATATTCTTCTTTAGGAACTTCATGACAACCTTGGAATCGTTGGTGGGAGAGGCAATGGCTTCCACCCATTTTGACACGTAATCAACAGCGACTAAGATGTACGGGTTCTTGTGAGAGGGAGGAAAAGGACCCATAAAGTCAATTCCCCATACATCAAAGAGCTCAACCTCTAAAATCCCAGATTGGGGCATCTCATGCCTCTTGAAAATAGTGCCCATCCTTTGGCATCGGTCACAAGCTACCACAAAATTCCGTGCATCTTTGGCGAGAGTTGGCCAGTAGAAACCAGCTTGTAAGACCTTCGAGGCGGTTTTATCGGGGCCAAAATGTCCACCATAAGTAGTGGAATGACAGTGATGGAGCACGCCTTGAACCTCATCTTCCGAAATACATCTTCGATATTCCCCATCTACACACAACTTGTAAAGTTGACGCACTTCCCACACATAACTTTTTACCTCAAACAAGAACCGCTTCCTTTGTTGGAAAGATGACTCCCATCACGCCACAAACAATATAATTCATAAAGTCAGCATACTATAGAGTGGAAGTATGCGAAACAAGCAATGAGTTGCTCTTCCGGAAACGAATCATCAATGGGGATAGCTTCCTTGGGCAAATCTTCCAATCGAGAAAGATGATCGGCAACCACATTTTGTGACCCGACCTTGTCCCGGATCTCCAAATCGAACTCTTGAAGTAAAAGCACCCGTCGGATAAGGCGAGGCTTAGAATCCGATTTCCTCATAAGATGCTTGATGGCAGCATGATCGGTAAAAACTATCACCTTGGAGTTAATCAAATAAGAACGGAACTTCTCCAAGGCAAACACAATCGCCAAGAATTCCTTCTCCGTGGTGGCATAGTTAACTTGAGCCTCATCCGAGTTCGGCTCGCATAATGTATAGCATAGGGCTTGCCATCCTTCGTTTGCCCCAAAACGGCCCCCAATGCAAAGTCACTTGCATCACACATTATTTCAAATGGATGACTCCAATCCGGGCTTGCATAATAGGAGTTGTAATCAAAGCTTCTCTTAACCTGTTGAAAGCACTCAAGCACACATCATCAAATATAAAAGCCATATCTTTGACAAGTAATTAGGGTAGAGGCCTTGTAATTTTCAAAAATCTTTAATGAACCATCGGTAAAAACCCACATGTCCAAGAAAACTCCTCACACCCTTAACAGACATAGGTGGAGGTAATTTCTCAATTACCTCTACCTTAGCTTTATCAACTTCAATGCTTTTATTGGAAACCACATGACCTAGGACAACTCCCTCTTGTACCATAAAATGACACTTTTCCCAATTCAAGACCAAATTCATGTCCTCACATCCAGACAACACCTTAGAAAGATTTTTCAAACATTGATCAAAGGTAGAACCATAGACAGAAAAATCATCCATAAAGACCTCCATAATATCCTCAATATAATTAGAGAAAATAGCCATCATGCAACGTTGAAAAGTAGTGGGTGCATTACACAACCCGAAAGGCATTCTCGTATAAGCAAATGTTCCATAAGGACAAGTAAAGGTGGTCTTCTCTTGGTCACTAGGGTGGATAGGGATATGGAAAAATCCGAATACCCATCAAGATAACAAAAATATGAATTCTTTCGCAAGTCTTTCAAGCATTTGCTCAATGAAGGGAAAAGGGAAATGGTCTTTACGGGTGGCGGTATTCAACTTGCGATAATCAATGCACATCCTCCAACCCGTAACGGTCCTAGTGGGAATCAATTCATTGTTCTCATTTCTTACAACAGTTATCCCCCTTTCTTTGGCACAACATGAACCGGGCTTACCCAATCACTATCGAAATAGGATAAATGATACCAGCCTCAAGCAATTTCAAAACTTCTTTCTTTACCACCTCTTTCATGTTAGGATTTAACCTTCTTTGGTGTTCAATGGTGGGTTTATAGTTATCCTCCATTAAAATCCTATGCATGCAAACGGAAGGCTGAATGCCCTTAAGGTCATTTACGGTATAGCCAATAGCCTTACGATGCAATCTAAGGACTCTCAACAAAGCTTCAATTTCGAAGCACTCAAATTTGCATTCACAATCATGGGATAAGAGGAATTTGGGCCAAGAAATTCATACCTTAGGGAGGAAGGGAGAGGTTTCAATTCAACCTTTGGAGCTTCATTTCCAACAATAGATAACTCACCTTTGCTTCCATTCATCAACTTCTCCACCATGGCTAGTCGTGGTGGAACTTTTGGAGACGCCTCCAAGAATTGAGCACAAATGGCAACTTCGGGATCAATATCCCTAGTTGTACTATTATTCAACAAGCAAAACTCAAGAGGATCATTAGAGCTCAAATTAGTACTATCTTCCCTTAAAATAGAATCAATGATATCCACTCCAAAACAATCATCCGAAAAGGAAGGGAATTTAGTAGCTTCAAACAAATTAAACTCAGCTCTTTTATCTCTTATACAAAAGGACATTCTCCCATTTTTCACATCAATGAAACACCCAACAGTAGCCATGAAAGGCCTCCCAAGAATAATGGGGGTATGGGTGTCTTCCCTCCATCTCTAAAATCACAAAGTCAACAGGTACAAAGAAACCTCCTAACTTAATGGGGACATCCTCTAACATTCCAGTGGGTTTCAGCTCACCCATACCAAGCTTTTGGCATAAAGAGAGGGGCATTAGGCTCACACTTGAGCCTAAATCACACAAAGCACGAGTCTATGGAAATCTTCCCCACCTCACATGGAATAGTGAAACTACCGGGGTCCTTAAGCTTAGGGGAAGCTTGTTTTGGAGAACGACACTACACTGTTCGATCAAAGCTGCGGTCTCATGCTCTTCTTACTTTCGTTTGTTGGACAAAATTTCTTTCAAGAACTTAGCATAAGAAGGCATTTGAGACAAGGCATCGGTGAAGGGAATATTAATGTGGAGCTTCTTAAGGACCTCTAAAAACTTCCCAAATTGTTTATCATTTTTCGACTTTGCTAATCTTTGTGGGAAAGGCAAAGGTGGAGTATAGATTCTTTGGGGAATTTTTGTTTGGTCATTGGAAGGCTCACTCGCATTCTGCAAAATAACATTAACCAAAGACTCTTTGGAGGGTAAAGACACCTCCTCATTCACAACATCATACAACTCATTCTCATCGGTCTCAACATTCTCAACAACATTTTTAGATGGCACCTCAATAACCACATGATCACTACTAGCACCCTTAGGCCCCGCCAATTGTGTCCCACTCCTTAAAGTTATGGCATTACATTGGTTCCTAGGGTTAGGCACCGGTTGGCTAGGAAGCTTTCCCGAAGGGTTAGAGGAAGAGCTTGCTTGGCTAGCAATTTGAGTTTCAAGCATTTTATTGTGAATGGCTAAGATTTCAACTTTAGAAGCCAATTGCTTGATAATCTCATCATGCTTTTGTTGAGCCAAAAGCATGCTTTCCATCATGACCTCCAAGTTAGACTTTTGGGGCACTTGGGGTTGGTTAGGTCTTTGGAATCCAAGGGTGGGTGGTCTTGGCACTTGTTGTGGACCCATAGGATTGTTGTTCCGGTAGGAAAAATTGGGGTGATACCTCGATCCCGGGTTGTAGAAATTAGAGAATGGGTCGAAATTTGGCCTCGAGTTCGGATTGCCAATAAAATTGGCTTGGTCGGTTGGTCAATTACTAGCCATACCCACAGGACAAAACAAGGTCTCATGCTCATATGAATTGCAAGAAGCACATGGAAGGGGAGGGGCAACATTCACATTTAGATGGTCCATTTTTGTGTTATAGCATCTATCTTAACAGAAAGAACAGAAACTACATCAACATTAAGCTTACCTCCCGTTCTCTTAGAATGGGGCTTGGACCATTGAAAGCTGTTGAGCGCCATCTCGCTCAATCAAGGTGTGGAGCTCATCGACGGACTTGCTCATAATGTTTCCTCCCGCCGCCGCAAGAATGGTGGCTCTTAAGTGATCATCTACCCCATTGTAGAAAGCTTGAATGGGGACCTATGGCTCAAATCCATGTTGGGGGCATTGGCGAAAGAGACCCTTGAACCGCTCCCATGCTTCATACAACGTCTCCTCTCACTCTTGAACAAAGGTGGGAATTTGGTTCCTCAAACTGGTCAACTTGCATAGTGGGAAGTATTTTACCAAGAAGGCACTTGCAAGTTAATTAAATGTGCTGATGGAGTTCGCCGGAAGAGAATCTAGCCACTCCCATGCCCTTCCTTCAAGTGAGAACGGAAACAATCGCAGCTTGATTGCATCCGGTGAAGCCCCGTTCGCCTTGAAAGTATCACATGCCTGGCGAAAAATATGGAGGTGCCGATTGGGGTCTTCATTGGGGAGCCCATGGAAAGGACTGGCCCTCACCAAGTTGATGAGCGAATTCCGCAACTTAAAGTCTTTCGTCGTAACACTCGGGACATTGATGGCCAACGGTTGATTAGTGACATTGGGTGTCACATATTGCCCAAAAGTTCTTCTTTCTTCACCGGCCATCTTGGGCTTTGGCTTTGAGCTTTCTTCTTACTTCTTTCTAGCCTTCTCTAGCCTTTGCTTCTTCCGTCTAGAGCGGAAGGTTCGCTCGATTTCATGATCAAACTCAAATAATTGAGCTTTTTGCATGCAAGGAGAGAGTACCTAGCAAGAACAAAAACAAAACTACCAACGCAATCAAAACAGAAAAAAAAGAAAAAGAACACTTAGTCAATTTGAGAGTATTCGTCTAATGGCTACTAAAAATAGAGTCCCCAAGAACGGCGCCAAAAACTTGACAGTCTGCAAGCGCACGGTGTTTAAATTGTAGCTAGTCAAGGTCCATCCCATAAGGACTCGATCCGGCAACGCACTAAACTATCCCTCTACTCAATTTCTAAGCAAATCAGATTTTTAATGTTGGTTCTTTCTAAACTAGTTCTAACTATTAAAATTAAGAAAATTAATCTAGACTTAAATAAATGGGTAAAAATATCTAGGGATTTGCTTTCCTAACAATGGGTTTGATTATTTAAACACAATTTGCGCAATCATTTATTCAAATAAATCAAGGATCGATAACCACAAAATTTTACCGCTCTTTCGATGTTTAATAGAATTGCTCTAATTAACCTATCAAACAAATTTCGTATGCCTTTAAGTTAATCAAAGTTAAGGATTTCAAATTATCAAAGTGATCCCCTAATTTACTATTCTTTTCTCAAATTTCATAAATTAGGTAGAAAGGTTGGTTGTCGGATTATTCAATCTCACCTTTCGAGTACATGATAGATTAATCTCTAAACATATGTATTATAGGCCTTGAAAACATTCCTGAACATGACGAACACAACCTTCTATTGAATCAAAATCGGAATTCAAGCACAAATCATAGAAAACTAATCAAAGTACATTGTTTCGGATTACAAATCCCTAGAAAAAAACTAAACTACTCACACATGTTTATTGAAAGCTTAAGTAAAATCCAATACACTCGAAATCAAACCTCAAACAGCAAAATGAAGAAATAGATGATAGGCTTGAAGGACTCCACTTGAATCTCTCGACTTCAAATGGAATCCCGCAACTACTTCAATCTTCTCCTTCGATCTTCAAAGCTTTTGGTTTGATATGAAGGAATGGAGGAAGGGAAAATAGAGGATGAACTATGGAGGATTCCGGACTAGATGGCTGCAGGAATGGATGAAAATCAGCTTAAATAAGCCATTAAGAAGCAATCAAGAGCCGAAACTGTCAAAATCGAAGCGTCTCGGCATATTTTACCTCCAACACGGGCCGTGTCCTCCGACACGGGCTGCCGGTGTTGGATGCTTCGGGACGTCAAAACCGGATGGGGACGCTGAAAACGGGTCGTGTCTTTCGACACGGTCCGACCGCTTTCGATGCAAAATGCTCTTGGGCATGCTCAACATCAACACGGGCCATTTTCGTGAAAATGGGCCACTCATGTTGGTTGCTTGGAAGGGCAAACTTTGAGAAATCGAGGAAACGGCCATTTTGATCGCAAAGATGGACCGTGTTGGTCTTCTTACCGCTCGAACGCTCACTAATCTCAAGAATACTCGGTATTGGTGATCAAATATGCAAAAACATCTCAAAGCACCAAAACACAAGCGTAAAATCGAAAATGGAGCATAAACACACTTCTATTAACCGATTTTTCCCAAAGAAAAGTATCAAAACGCCTAAGAATCTAATGCATTTTACGTACTTATCAACTTGTGGCTCAAGGTTACAATCGGGAAGAAGGGATTGATTGTGGGGAAACCTTTGCACCTGTAGCCGAATTGAAGCCATTAGAATCCTGTTGCCTTTTGCATCTACCATGAATATCAAGTTATATCAAATGGATGTTAAGTGCGCATTTCTTAATGGTTTTATCGAAGAGGAAGTCTATATTGAGCAGCCCCTGGATTTGAAAACTTAGATTTTCAAAATCATTTTAAACCGCAAAAAGCTCTTTATGCTCTTAAACAAGCTACCAGAGCTTGATTTGAAAGATTGAGCAACTTCTTGGTTCAAAATGATTTTAGAAGAGGTCAGATTGACAACACTCTCTTTATAAAAACCAAAGGGAAAGACTTCCTTATCGCTCGGATATATGTTGATGACATAATTTTTGAGCTACTAATGAAATTACGTGTCGAGATTTTTCTGAATTAATGAGACAGGAATTTCAAATGAGTATGATGGGAGAACTCAATTTCTTCCTTGGTCTACAAATCAAGCAAGACAAAGATGGAATCTATGTCCATCAATCAAAGTACACCAAGGAGTCGTTGAAAAAGTACAAACTTCAAGATGCAAAGCATGCAGCGAACACCTATGAGCAATAGCATAAAGTCGGACTCAAACGAAAAGGTAAAGCAATAGATCGGAGGCTCTATCGAGGTATGATTGGATCCTTGCTATATCTTACTTCCACTAGGCCGGACATAATGTTTAGTGTCTGTCTATGCGCAAGATTCCAAGCTAATCTAAAAGAATCACATCTCACTCGTAGTGAAGAGAATTTTCGGATATCTTGCAGGGACTCAAAATTTAGGTCTATGGTACTCCAAACACTCGAATTAACTCTCACTTGGATACTCGGATGCTGATTACGCTGGATAGAAAGTTGATAGAAAAGAGCACCTCAGGAGCTTGCCAATTTCTAGGTCAATCCTTAATATCTTAGCACTCAAAGAAGCAAAACTTAGTAGCTTTATCAACTGCCAAGGCTGAGTATATTACAGTTGGAGCATGTCTGTGCTCGCATTTTATGGATAAAGTAACACTTGAGAGGTCTTGGACTTTCTTTCAAATCAGTTCCTATCAAGTGTGATTATCGAGTGCAATAAGCATCACCAAAAATCAAGTTCAAGCACTAAAAACGAAACACATTGAGGTCAAGTATCATTTCTTAAGAAACCATTCTGAGAAAGGTGATATTGAACTCGAATCCATTCCTACCAATCTTCAATTAGCTGATATCTTTACTAAGCCACTTAGTGAGGATCAGTTTTGCTTCATTAGGAATGAGCTTGGTATGTTAAATGCACAATTATGTGTTTTCTATGAAAAAATGTCATTGCATGATTATGTGGTATGTGCTTAAGATTCTTTAATAACCATTAGTTATTATCTATTTCCAGCTTCTAAGTCACTCGAAACTTAGTTGAGTCGACTCGGACTTTGAGAAAAATGACATCAAACTTTTGAAATCATCTCTAGACAAGTTGAGAATTTCGAATTTATTTTCAAAATCTTTCTTTTCTCTCTCTCTCTCTCGTGTGTCGTAATTAGACAACTAGCCGTTGGGAGACAAACCGCTGGAATTCTAACCGTTGAAGAAGAGAACAGTCACACCGGTCCGAGGTGACCGCTGAAAGAGCCGAGTTAGAACGGATACTCGAAGGATGATTATTTTCTAATAAATAACGCTTATTCTCCTTCATTTCGTTACTTTACTCTTCGCTTACTCTCTCTGTCGAAATCAAGTCTTCGTGAACAAGCTCTCTGTGATTAAAGCGACACCCGGTGATCTTAAGCTTCGTGAAGAACATCTCAAGTGAGCTCTGTTGCTCTAAAACTCATTCTTCTTCTACTCTTTTATTTTTCTCTCACTCTCTTCGAGCTCTTTTCTCCTCACCTCTCTAAAGCTTATCTACTCTCTCTTTTCTCCATCAAAATGCCGAAAAGAGGTTCTCACCCTGATTTTCTTGGCTTTGCCACCAAGAAACCCCGCACAAAAAGCCAGGAAGGCCCGTCAAATTCGAAACCTCTTGTCACCTACCACCTTACGCTGGATGATAAATTCTTCCCAACCATAAAATTTTCGTGGTTGCCTCACATACAATCGACCGGGGTCTACAACTTTCTTTTTTTAGCGAGTTCATCTATCCTGAACTCGTCTCCGAGTTTTACACTCGTCTTTCCAGCTCTAAGGGTATTCTATCCTCCAAAGTTCGACCATCACTATTCGAATCAATACTTCCCTCCTCCATCGTCCTGTTCAAAGTATCTTCCCTTTTCTTGAACAGCAACCCAATACCTTTCAATAAGGTTGCTGTCGACTTCTTTGAAAAATACGCCAAAGAGTTCCCTAGGTCATGCAAAAACTTTTCCGTGACTCCAACTAAAGTGAGAAGCTCGTCTTCTCTATTTCTTGCTGATGAGAACTTTCTTCTCACAAGCATTCCAGCAAGGAGAACCCCAACTCCAAGCATCTCAAAGCTCTTTTTGATATCCTAGAGGGCTATAAAGTAGACCTCTTTCCCGCTATCATTGAGCAAATGGCAGCTGTGCCAGCTCAAACTCGTAACAAGAAGAACACCCCTGTTCCTTTCGGTGCTCTTCTCACTCTCATTTTCAAACAATTCAAACTTCCTCTTCCCTCGGATCCGAAAGTCGTTTCGAGGCTACCATTGTTGTCGGTAAGAAGAAACTTCTTTGGTACGGATAACAGGAAACCAAACCTCGGTGTCCGGATCCACGGCTCGGAGCCGAGGCCACCCTCTCCGCCTCGGACTCGGATCGAAGCACCTCTTTCTCTTCCTCGCTCCACCTGATGGTGCCTTTACCTCAGGTGTTTCTAAAACTCTTTCTTCAATTTGTCCACCGCTTTCATAGACAAAATCTCTTCTGTGTCCTTGGAACTCAAGGACCTTCTCCGATCATTCAAGACTGTCTTCCGAGTGTATAACCATCAACCAGAAAACCACCCAATGTCAAATTCGAGAGCAGCAGGACGTGCTCCTTGAGATGAAGCCTTTGGTAAAGGAGCAATGGGAGTTTCTCGAGCTCCTTCAGGAGAGAAGATCCAAGGCGGCTTAGGATCCAGGTAACTCGAGACAGCTTTGAGGAATCCTCGAGCCTCGCCAAGTCCTCCTCGGACGAGAGGAGAGGAAGAAGAAAAAGGAGAAGAAGCGAGATGAGCTCGCGGTTGAGGCAGCTCCTTCCGAGCAAGGAGAGCAAGAAGGGTAAGAAGGATAAGAAGCAAGCAACTAAGGGTCCGGGTGCTCTCGAGCGCAACTGAAGTGATAAGCTTAGACAGCGAGCCTGAGCGGGTCGAAGAACTCTGCGACCATGGTCGAGCCAGCAGCGGCTCAGCCTGAGCACACCCCTCCAGTCGTTAAGTTCCAAGAGGACGAGCCTCTGGATGACCTAGTTCCGGGTCGGCCACTCGGAACCGAATCGATGCCAGAGATTCTCGTACTTCCTCAGCTGCGCTCAAGCACATCGTTAAGATCTTATCAGCGCCGGCGCACCACTTGTCCTTCCTCCTCAACCCCGATTGATCCATCTCCTTCTTAGTTTCTTAATTTTTACTTATTTACAGTATTTCATTTTTTTCTTTCTCTTTTGTCCATACATCAAATATGTACTTTCTCGTTGTATTCTTTCCATTTTTTGTTTTTTTTTTTTTTCTTTGAAAGGCAAGGGGGAGAATAGATAGAAAAAATTTGTTGTCTTGTTTAGGGGAGTCTCTCTCACCCTCTCGTAAATATTTTCTTTCACCTTAATGACGTAAATGCATTTCATTAATAATTGTTGCTTCAATCATTACTATGTCTATCTCGGACTTATTTCTTTTCTTGCTCCGATAGCTATGAAATCTCAAGTTATTTTCTCGAGCAAGTTTGCAAAAATCGATTTATATCACTAACCAAGTTTTTCTCAAAGTATGGAATGCCTTTCATCAAAAAGGGGAGATTTAAGACTTAGACTTTATACTTACACTTTTCCGAGTTCCATCGAGGAATCGGGTATAAGACTTTATCTCTTATAGAGTTTGGATTTCAAGTCATTCCATGTGCCTTAGAAACTTTTCCGAGTGATATAGCATTTTCTCTAAGTGTTATAGGAACTACTGTATATGGTTATGTTTGACTCTAACCGACTCGTAAAGCATACTTCTACATCCCACTTCACACTCGGTTGTGAGTCACTCAACACTCACGTATATCGCATGTTCAAACACTTTCTTTCACGCGCATAAACTCGGTTCGACTTCATGTTCCAGGAATTACATTGTTAATTTACTATTCTAAATCAAGCATAATTTATTTGAACTTTGTTTAGTCTAGATCAAGTTTGTTTACTCTAATATTCTTTATCCGACTTGATTATCATCTAGACCGACTACGTGGAATTTGAGTATCATGGATATTAGACTCGGAAAATTCCATTCCTTTTCCGACTCGAGATAATTATGCACTTAATTATCTTAATTATTTTATTATCTCGTGTCTAATCTTGGACCAAAGTATTTTATACTTTGAGAACCAAATTGATTTACTTTTGTAGGTTATTCAAACGAGGCTATCCTATTTTTGAATTGCAAAAGTAACCGGCTTCAAAACGTCAAATCACCAACGGACAAGGCTTTTTCCACCTCCGACCTAGCCCCGAACATCGTGTCAAGGTTGTCTGTTTCCAAAACTGGAAATCTGCAACACTAAGCTTAACGGTGGTTTGCACCTTATTTTTCAAGACACCACCAAGTGGTTTTGGGACTTCCAAAGGAGTCAAGAGCCGTTGCCCAACGTTCATATCTCAACGGATATTTTCCGAGTGACTCGAAATCCATTACAACGGTCATAAGGGACTTCCAGTCAGAAGATGGACTCAAAATAGTGGATTTGATCGAAGACTCGGACACTCGCTCAATACTTTTCCGAGTTATATTAAAGGAATCGGTATAACAATTTCATACGTATAGAGTTTTGATTCCAAGGCATTCTCTCGTATCTCGAAACTTATCTTCTCTAAGTGACACAGCTCTTACTTATTATATTTATTACTTATCCGTAAGCTGACTCGAAAACCGGTTCTTTGTTCCGAGTCCAGACTTCACTCGGATTAATCGCAGATTGAATATACCAATGATTTCGTCTTTCCTCACTCGGAATCGACTTGTGATTATAAGTCCTATCTTCTTATAGTCAGTATTCTTAGCTTATTTCATGCTTAGTTTATATCAAGTTAATCCTCTCCGATATTCTTTATTGAACTTGATTCTTTGCTTAGACTAAGTCGGATGGAATTCCGAGTATCATGGATATTGGACTCGTAAAATTCCATTTCATTTCGGACTCGGATAATCGGTTGGTTTATTTATCGTAATTATTTTATTATCTCGTGTCTAATCTTGGGCCAAAGTATTTTATACTTTGAGAACCAAACTTGATTTACTTTTGTAGGTTATTTAATCGAGGATACACTTTTCAAACTACAAAAGTAACCGGCTTCGAACGTCAAATCACCAACAGACATGGCTCTTCACCTTCTCTCGCTCCAGGTCCCAGTAGAATTGTGTCGTGGCTGTCTGTTTCCAAATCTGGAAAACTGGAACGCCAAGCTTAACGGTGGTTTCTACCTTATCTTTCAAGACACCGCTAATGGTTTTGGGACTTCCAAGAGAGTTAAACCGTTGTCCAACGTTCACATTACAACGGATACTTTCTATGTGACTCGAAAGCTTCTATCAACGGTCACAGAGGACTCTCGGTCAGCAGATGAAGATAACGGCTACTCTGCCTGGTCATCTATAAATAGAAGCCATCTCACAGGACTTGAAGGTTGCCGAACATATTGTTTATACACATACTTGCTCAAAGTTATTGTATTTACTTTCAATCTTCAACTTACAACTCCCACTCGTAATTCATTACTTTCCGAGTTGTAAGGTCTTGTACTCGATTACAAACTCTTTCTTACATTCTTTGTAAGGTCCCTTGACTAAGCCGTAAGGGTTAACTCAGCTTAGTTCTACCTAGCTGTAAGGGTTATCTCAGCTAGGAAGTACTAGATCGGATAAGGGAATTTTTGAGTCTAGGAAAACTTGTATAGAGTTGTCTAAGGGAGCAACTCGGGTTCGGTCGGTTCACGGTATTTTGTGGACTCAAAATAGTGAATTTGACTTTGTGTCTAGATTGACACGGTCCGTGGTTTTCTGCCCTGGAGGGTTTCCACGTAAATTCTAAGTGTTATCATTCTAAGTTCATTCTGGACTCGGACAGACTTTATCGCTCTTGTTCTTTCTTATTGATCGCCTTCGAGTCTAATCTTTTCGACCTCGTTGATAGACTCGGAATCTGTCTCCGTCTCTCTTCTGCGCAAAAGAGTTTGATTCCGTAAAGAATTTTCTATCACCCTATTCACCCCCTCTAGGCTGACTCGGACTCTCCCCGAGCAAACCTTCAATTGGTATCGAGCCTAGCCTTTCGTAAAGGATATAACAATCCAAAGGTTTAAAGATCAAATGGCTAGAGCACCTGGAGAGTTCGACGAAGGAAGATCTTCCAACAGGCCACCAAAATTCAAAGGATCAAACTTTGGGCACTCGGAAGAAGCTTATGGAATGTTTTCTTATGGATCATGATGAAGAGGTATGGGAAATCATACAACAAGGAAAGTACATTCCAATGAAGATAGATGAATTCGTAATCGTTCCCAAGACAAAGGCCGAGTTCACACTAGAGAAGCAGAGAAGTTCGTAAAGAATTTCAAAGCAATGACCATCCTTATGTGCGCCATAAGCTCGGAAGAATATAATCGAGTCTCTGCCTCGTGACTCGCTAAAGAGGTGTGGGATACTTTAGTCAACACCTACGAAGGTACAAGTCAGTAAGACAAGCGAAGATCAGTCAAGTATCTTCATAAATATGAGCTTTTCAAAATAGAGCCGGAGGAGAACATTACTCGGATGTTCATTCGCTTCACCGAGATTACCAACAATCTCAAATCTCTCGGGAAAGAAAATTTCCCATGAAGAAATGTGCTTGGAAAATTCCGAGAAGCCTACCCAAGAGACGATGGGATCCGAAGGTGACTGCCATAGAAGAGGCTCGTAACCTTTCGCTCTTAAAGCCGGACGAGCTCATCGGAAAGCTTCTAACTCATGAGATACATCTAGAAGAAGAGGATGCTTGAGGGAAGTACCAAAAGAAACTTAGCACCGAAAGGCTCGAATCCAAAGAAGCAAATCCGAGCTCTTCGACTCGGAAGACGATCCCATGGCACTCATTGCAAGAGGCTTCAAATCTTCGACAAAAGGCGCCAAGTACACAATTATATAAAGTCCTTGTTGTTTAGGCCCGTAAATGAGCATTAACAACATAATGTACTTACGCTTCATACAAAACGAGGATGATAGGTTGTCTAGTACATATGGCTTTGAAGAAGATGCAAAGTCTATGTCTCACATACAACTCTTTCCAATATGGAAGATTAAAACATATTGATATGTTTTTCCACACACCATTTTCAAATTAACGTCGGTATGGCTTGCCGAACTCCGGATCAAGATTTTTCACTTGTTCATAAATTTGATGTCATGTTAATGGAGTTAGACCAGAATCAATCTTGGTTTTACCATTGAAGGCCTTCTTTTCTTACGATATTGAAGGAAATAAGGAAGAAACTTTCGAGTGTTCGAGATAGGCTATCTTGTTTCCGTGCTTAAGTTAATAGGAGCAAGTTCTCTCTATGCAAATGGGGCATGGCCTTTAAAAGTGTACCCGGATAAATTTCCTTATATGCGAAAGTCATTGATTGTGGTGAAAATCATAGCTCGCAATGTAAATTGCTCTTGATGGTATGTAGAAAAAATTGAAACACCTTCATCCCACAATAGTCTGTAAATCTTTAACAAAAGACGTCAAGTACACAACTATATCAATTCTTGATCTGTTTACGCCCGAAATGAGCATTGACAACATAATGTACTTATGCTTCATACAAAACGAGGATGGTAGGTGTAGATAACCAAAAGAACGGCCCTAGTGTTGTACTTGCTACTAAGGTCACCATGGGAGTTTATTCCATCCATACAAAGACCGAGACGTAGATTCCATGCGTCCCTACCAAATTTCGGGAAAAATGAATCTATCTTCTTCCACCGAGGAGAATTCACGGGGTGACATAGCTTGTCACCAAAAATTATTCCATCCGCATGCCACGTCAAGTTCTTCGCATCATTGCACTTGAAAACAAGCGCTTAAACCTCGGTATTATCACTAATCAGCATAACACCTTTGTAGGAGTTCCCTCAACATTCTCTCTATCGATGTTTTTCATTTTATATCTAGGTAGACCACATTTAGGACATTCGTGTCTATGTGCATATGATTTTCAGTATAATATGCAATCGTTTGGGTAGGCATGTATCTTCTTATACCCTATGCCCATAGGACAGAACATCCTCTTCACCTTATATGTACAATTGGGAAGTACATTGCCTTCTAGGAGTATGTCTTTAAGCACACTCAGTAAGTCCATGAAACTTTTGTCACTTCAACCATTAGTTGTTTTCATGTTCATAAACAGGTATATTTATCACACTACGAGTATACAGGATTCTCTAAATCAGCTAACAATTGCTCAATACATGCGGTTTATTGACTAATTCACCTTCTACTTTAGGAACCATTTTTTCAGCTTGCTCTTCTAATTCCAAACTACCTTCATTTTCATCATACCCTTCCCCTTCTTCTATGTTATTATTCAAAACTCCTCTTCTCCATGCCATACCTACACCTTTTAAGATGTGTCAAATCCATGCTGAAATAGATGACCTTTTACAACCTTAGGGATCAATCTTGAGGAGCTAAAACATTGTAAACATTGACATAAGATGGATTGTTCTTTGAATTTGGCTGCATATTGGATGGAAATCTCCCGAAAGTTGTTAACACTATCACGATATTCTACTCGTCCGCCTATCACTATAAAGCCATGCTCGATCTATACCTCAACCCTAAACACGAGATGCAATTCACCTCATATAACTATTCCTAAGAGAGGATCTGTTGCAGAAGGAGGTTTGGCTACCAAGACCACTCGTACCGAGGCTATAGAAGGCAAAGGTCAAGAGCCCGCCTTAGAAGACCCAAAGCATATTGTCGCCCAACACTTCATTCCGGACGATAAATTCTTTCCAAAAACATCCTTCTCCTAGTTGAGACACATCCTCAAAACTAGTGTGTACACTGTCTTTGTTTGTGTGAGTATATTTACCCAAACCATGTGTCCGAGTTCTATGCTAACATGACGGCAAGAGACAACATTAATTCTTGTGTTGTTTAAGGCAAGACCACTCAAATCAATCTTACTTTACTTCACGAGACTTTTAAATGCGAAGTCTCTCTTTCTCATTTTCAATCCGATTCCTTTCAATGAAGTTGGTGATGAGTTCTTTGAAAAATACGCTAAAGAACCTCCTCAATCTAGAAAGAACTTTTATGTGACTCGAGATGACCTTAGAAGCTAGGCTTCGTGTTTCATTCTAATGAGGACATTCTTCTCTTATTACTCGTCTAAAGAGAACACTAACTCCAAAGTTCTAAAGATTCTCTATGACATTCTCAAGGGCTACCAATTAGACCTCTTTCAATTCATCTTAGAGTAGATAGCCTCTGTTCCTTCTAACTCTAAGAAGACTTCTTATCCTTTCGGAGCTCCTCTTATTGCTATTTTTACTTGGTTCGGGGTCCCTTGAACTTCTAACCTAAAATTTTGCTTAGAGCCTACTATTTGTCATGGCAGGAGTGAACTCATTGGACTTAGATACCAGGAAGTCAAACCTGGTGTTTAGGTTTACTTGTCTAAGTTACCACCTCCACCTCCTCCTCCACCTCGGACTCGGACTAATCTAGAAGTCCCACTTCTAACTGCTGGACCGTCTACTTCTCTACCTGCCCTTATGTCGACCTTCTTGAGAAGGTTGCCAACAAACTTGCTTCTCTAGCTTTAGAGTTGAAATCAACTCGAGCTCTTTCCAGAGCTTTCATCCTAACTTTGACTCCGATGCAAAGCCGGGTTCGGACTCAGCTTAAGCAGAGTCAAGATCTGATTTCTAAGCTCAAGGAGGTGATTAAGGAACAACGTGATCAAATTCGGCGCCTCCCGGAGAGAAGATCAAAGGCAGCCAAGGACTTAGAATCCTCTAAAAATCGAGGAGTCCTCCAACCCTTTTTAGTCTAACTTAGAAGAAGGACTCGAGAGAGGCTGAAGGATGAGAAGAAGAAGAAGAAGAAAAGGAGGAAGCAGTTGCTCAACCCGAGGACCATGGCAACAAAGAACCCGAGGTGATCTCTTCGGATCACACTCAAAGTGCCTTAGAAGAGACTGGTGAAGTTGGCTAATCTAAGGCCCTCGCCTCAGAACCTCGGCCAATAGTAGTCTTTGAGGAGGAAGAAGAAGAAGAAGAAGAGGAAGAAGAAGAAGAAGAAGAAGAAGACGAAGAAGAAGAAGAAGAAGAAGAAGAAGAAGAAGAAGAAGAAGAAGAAGAAGAAAGAAGAAGAAGAAGAAGAAGAAGAAGAAGAAGAAGAAGAAGAAGAAGAAGAAGAAGAAGAAGAAGAAGAAGAAGAAGAAGAAGAAGAAGAAGAAGAAGAAGAAGAGGAAGATCTCGCTCTAGTTCACGGAACTCGGATCCCTCCATTATCGGATCTACCTATTCCGATGCCACCTCGCCCGACTACTTCCACTCAAGCATACGAGCATAGGCGCACAACTCTATCTTCAACTTGACGACGGACTACCCTTCCCTCCCGATTTCAAACTCGAGTTTTTCTTTTCTTTTATTTTTTTGTCCCACATCTTATGTATTTACCTGTTCTTTCCTCCCTCATTTTGTTAATTTTCTGTTGAAATGCATAGGGGAGAGAAAAGATACAAAAATAGATGTTTGGTTTAGGGGAGTTTATCCCTTGGTTGTTTTTTGAGTTTATCCGTAACACCCCTAGACCCACCCTAGGAGTATTACATGCCGGGATTCCTCGAGAGGAACCCCTAAGGCTGCTTAAGATCTCAACTTGGGGTTAATAGCCCTTTCTTGGATTGGCGGAAACGTAATTCTAGGCTTTCAAAGGTTTTTCGGAAATTTTGGCAGAGTTTCCTCTCGTAAGCTGGCTAAACCCATGGGCTTAAAGCCCTAACCCCGGACGAAACACAATCTAAAACTCAACGAGCCACACGCTCGGAGAAACACAACACAACTCAACGAGCCACACGCTCGGAGTATTCACATAGGGATTTTACATTCATAATCAACTTAAGTTCACATATAACCAGTCTTTACAAGCATGAAAAGCATAAAGTACAGAGAAGTCCGGAGAAGTCCTATCCGATGGTTCGCTTCTTCTAATAGCCAAAAGCAACTCCAGGGAGTCTTAACTTCGCACTCTGAAATGTTGGTGATGTCATGAGCTCACTAGCCCAGTGAATAACCCAAACCCAACCCCGGGTTTCACTTTGCACATTAATTCATTAACAAACACACGTAAGTTCATAACTCATTCATAACATGCGATTCGGATCAAATAAGTTTAAGACATGCGAGATTCTAAACTTACCAACTTGCTGAGAATCATAATGACATCACTTATTCATGAATTCAATTAAACATGCATCATTCGTCTTTCTACGCAAGTAAATCATATAATCACTCATCATGCAATTCATTCATCATGTAAATCATATCTTAGTTCTTATGGCACACATTTCTTATGAAAACAGGATTCGATCTTCTTCTTATTCTTCTTCTTGAGTTCAATCATGCATTTCATAAATCATTGGTTCTTTCTTTCTTATTCGATATGCACGATCATTCGTTTCTTCATATCATAGTCCTTAAATATTCTTAGTTTCGAATGGAAAGAAGATTTATGCTCCGCTCTAAAGACCCGGTTCTTGGAGCCAAAACAATTCGTGGGCTCGGTTCACGGAGGCATACACTTCGTGGCCTCGAGGCATAACAATTCGTGGCCTCGAGGCGGCCTCCCATCCCCGAAGGACGCGTCATCGTCAATTCTTAGTGGAAGCAATGCAATTCGTGGCTTCGAGTTGACGAGACACTTCT
Organism: Talinum fruticosum; assembly: GCA_021018815.1. Taxonomy (NCBI): domain Eukaryota; kingdom Viridiplantae; phylum Streptophyta; class Magnoliopsida; order Caryophyllales; family Talinaceae; genus Talinum; species Talinum fruticosum. The sequence goes on along the minus strand of JAITYX010000010.1, from coordinate 2,992,320 downwards.
ATGGCGATAGCTTCAGAGGGTTCTTTAATTCGTGGGGTCTTAGATCAATAACACAATCCTTTCTCCCTTCTTTAGTTCTTTATGTTTCTTATTTTCTTATTACTTAATCAAGAGATGCACTCGAATTCATATGATTCATGCTTAACACGTTCATGCGTAACTTCTTCAAAAACAAGCAATTCACATAAGCAAGTTTCAACTCAAGCATAATCCATTCATTTCACATACGCATGTTTATGTCATTTATCATCAATGTAATTCGGGATAAACACATATTCACATGAACATGCCAACTAGGATTCGGAATCAATGAACTTATCGTTTTGCGCTCGCGTATTATCGCGTATAAGTAGTTTATGGTTCTATAACTTTCCTTAATCGATGAATATCTTTTAATCTAGCCACAAAGCTTCTTAAATCTCAGTTCTTAATTCAGTTACTCACTTATATGCGATTTAGCCCAAAACAGAACATTTTCGCTTAAAATTTCATATCTCCCAATCTACTCATCCAATGCATACGAAATTTTACAGGAAATTCCCATAAATTGCCACGAAGCTGCAGTAAAAGTTTCAGGGAATTTGAGCTACAAATGACTTCGCAACAATTCGGACAGACATGCTTAATTCATAAAAATCTACACATAAATCATGAAATTCAATTTCCCGATTTTTCTCAATAATTCGGTTCAAGCTTAACTTCACTAAATTCTCAATCACACAGCTCAATAATCATGCTCAACAATGCTCGAATATCATTAAATTCATGAACTAGGCATAAATCGCAACATGCTTTTCAATTCGTGAGTTGCTTAATTTCGTGAATTTAGGCCTCTAGCTTCTTCAATTAACTTAGGGTTTCCAATTTCATGCTTCGAATTCATGTTCAATCCTCCTAATTCATTTTATTTTGGAGGATGAATTTAGATTACTCACCTTCAATTCTTAGAGGTTCTAAGAATTCGGTTCTACGGGGTTTCGGATTGGGTTTCGATTTGGGTTTTGCTTTCTCTTCGCTCTATCTCCGCTTCGGTTCTTCGTCCCTCTCGCTTCCCTCTCTGCTCTGCCCTCGCTTTTGTCTCTGCTCTGCTTCTTCTTTCTTTCGCTCCCCTTTTCCTTTCTCCTTTGTCCAGCGCCTATCCTCGGGCTCGCCAGTGCCGCCGGCAGCGCGGTTTCTGCGTTTTCTCGTTCCGCGCCTACTCGCTCTTCCTCTCCCTCCGTGCGTTCTGCTCCCTCTCGCTTTCCCCTATTTCCGCTTTTGCTCTGCTCGGCCTCCCGAGCCCCTCTCTCCCTTGCCCACCGGCGACGGCGCCCTTGCCGTTCAGGCGGCCACCGGCCTCCTCGCTCTCTCGCTTTCGCTCCGCTCGCCCTCGCCCGATCTCCCTTCTCTTGCTTTCCCTTGCTCTGCTTTCCCGTTCCTTATTTTTTCTTTTCCCGCTTACGCTTCTTCGTTCCTCTTCTAATGTCTCAGCCCCTTCTCTCTCCTCTTCTCCTAATTACACACAATGGGCTTGTTGCCTAATTCCAATTGGACCCCCTCTCTCTCTTTGCTTAATCTTGACGGCTCCTCCTCACTGCCAAGCAATCCCCGTTGTCATTCCCTTTTTCTTTTTTTTTATTTTTAATTGGGCCCAACTAGCTTCTCAAGGCCCAATAAGCTAGCCCATGCTCGGTTTCGGTTCTCGGGTTTCTAATTCCGACTCGGAAAAATTCTAATTCACTTAATTTAATAATTTGATTCACTAGCAAGCAAACACCCGAAATTTCGGGGTCTTACATTATCGTAATTTGTTCTTGTATAAATGTTTCTTGCAATGAATGAAATTCGCTTATTTCTAAGCATATCTGTTTCGAGTATATGTTTTCTATTTACTCTAATATTATCTCTTTACTCTTTAATAACCTTGCTACGATTACATCAAGAAATATGCTCGAGTTGTGTTTTGATCTAAGTTGAACTGATAAATACTCATCATTATTTTTCTTGCTTTTATTAATACTACGTGCGTCGATCAATTCTCTATAAAAACTTAACTCTCCGAATTGATTAGTTTCTATGTTGAGTATGGAATGTCTTTCATCAAAAGGGGAGATTGAAGACTCAAGTATAACTCTCTATCTCTCTTAGGTTTTGATTTTAAATCATTCTAAGCTTTATAAAAACTCATATCTAAGTTTTCATCTTGTTCTAACCGACTCGTAAAGCGAGTCATTCGGCATAACATTTCTTAATTGTGTTTCTAACTAAGTCGGACACAACACGGAACAATCGCATGAGTAAATAATTTCTTTAACACTTTTTATTCCGAGAAGTGACTTTATGTTTCAAGTGAAAATGAATTACAACGTTAATTCTAATTTCTAAGTCACATTATTTCTTGAGAATTATTTACTTGATCAAGTCTTATGTACTCCGATATCTAATTCTTTATAACTTGATCATTTTAAGGATTCACTTAAGATGGAATCTGAACCACATGAATATTAGACTCAAAAATTCCATTCTTTTAGGTCGAAGATAATTAAGTGCTTAATTAATTTTAATTAATTATTATCTTTGCCTAATTTTAGGCCAAAGTATTTTTATACTTTGAGTACCACTCGTGATTTGCTTTTGTAGGTTAATTAAAGAAGCCTAATCTACTTTTGAAATACAAAAGTGTGGACACCTAAAAGTGTCGTCCTTTTCTCTTTTTTTTTAATTTTTGGCCCAATGATGATAATCCTAAGTCCTATTTGAGGATTTAGATCTTGGACTGTGTTAGATTGGTGTGATGGAAGCCAGTAAACCACAAAGAACCCCTACCACCACATAAATAGCATTCTCCCTTCGGTCGATCCAAAAATCCCCTTTTTATCGGACGATCCCAAGTTGTGTGCCTGGAAATCCCAAGTTCAAAATAATAAATTTTACTTCGAGTACAACCGGACAAGGAGCCGAAGACCTCAAGACGATGTTAGACGTTGCATTTCATTATCACGAGAATCAAAGTGTTGTGTCTAAGCTCTAAGACAGTCCACCCATGACTAGGAGCCCACAATCTCCTTGAAAGCCCAACATGGTTGGCGCCCTTACTCGGTAATTTCACTCAAAATGTTGTGTTTTGACTAAGAAATCCCGAGACATCACGAAAGGGCACAAAACCCTAGAAGACCACCCATGGCCGGCGCCTTCTACCCTACGTTTTGCCTCAAAATGTTGTGTTCCAGCTTGCAAACTCCCGGGGTAGCATGCTAGGACATGAAACTCTAAGCAACACCGGTTGGCCAGCGCCGGCGCCCTCATTTACCCCGGTTTTACCCTTCATTTTATCTCGGTCTTATCACTTTGATCTTGGCCCGGTTTTTGCTGCTAGCTTTGGACGGCTGGCCGAGCTAACCCTAAGACATTCCTTGACTTAACATCTCCCTATAAATAGAGAGCCTTAACTCTCATTCTCCAAATGGCTCAACCCTTAATGTTACTATGTTGAAATTCGCCTAAGAGCTAATGAATACTCCATTCGATATTCCGATCTCTTGGTCCCTTTCCAGCCTATTCCTTCTCTACTTCCATCATACTCCATACATCCGATCCCAAAACTACATCGAGTCACATATCTGCCTACCTATCTCCACAAAAACTCACAAAAGCCCCTTAAAATCACCATTATCGCATCACGAGATTTAGATCAGCGGGTTGGACAACCCGAGGACAGAGATCCAATTTTTAAAACGGTTTATTTTTTCTAACTTTTATGATTTCTTTTATCGCTTTACGTATTGTGGACAAACATTGTATCACTTTTAATTCCTCCCCGCCCGATGTAATCTTTTAGAATTCTCGCTTTTCTTTTGTTTATCGCTTTCTTTACCGCTTTTCTTTATTGCTTTCTTTCATATGTTTTGGTTGCTTTAATTTCGCTTCGCATGTTGTTGTATGCTTGTGGTTTACATCATTTTAAATTCATTACTCGAACTAGTAATGGTCATCTCCGGATGGGCGTAACAAAAGGTTTTGTCCTTTACGTTTCATACCCTCGCCTCCGAATCCGATTCTTGGTTCAAAGACCAATGGAGTCATTTTTAGCCTCTTCTTGTCTTAGTTCTCCCATACTAAGATTGGAAGAGTAAATTTTTATTTTGTTTTTGTTAGTTTTTCTCTCCTAAAAACGAACTAGTTACTTCTCTTTTACTTTACTTCCATTCAATTGCATCTTGGCCTTCTTTCTTACTCGTAGGATAAAAATTTTAAGGCTCTTAATCTGCTAACCGTGGCAAAGGCTAAGGCTAATTTCTCAACCCTGGCCTCGCCCTACGGCGGCCTCCCCGGTGGAGGCCACTACCTACACCGTGGGATCAGCCAGTGGTGGCTTCGGTCCAGATTGGTGTTTTCACGAGCAATATAGCCCTCAAGCCTTACAACGAGATCTAGAACCCTAATTTAATTTATCTTTCAATTAGGAGAAAATGAAGGTTTGCTCAGGGAGAGACTAAGTCACCCTAGAGAGGGGTTAATAGGGTGGTGGAAGATTTTTATGAAAATCAAACTCTTTTGAACAAAGTATAGACAGAGGTACATTCCGAGTCTATAGAGGGTCGGATAAGTATGAGCTCAAAATACGGTGAAGAGTAAAGGAGCATATTACATCGAGACTTTGAATCTATCTCGAGTCTAGAATGTACTCGGAAAATGAAAACATAGAAAGTACGTGGAAACCCTCCTAGGGCAGAAAACCACGGACCGTGCTAATCCAAGCACAAAGTCAAATCCACTATTTTGAGTCCAAAAATACAGTAGACTAACCGAACCCTGAGTTGCTCCCATACACAACTCTTTACAAGTTTTCCTAGACTCGAAATTCCCTTATCTCGATCTAGTACTTCCTAACTAAGATAACCCTTATAGTTAGGGACAAGCTGAGCTGAGGTAACCCTTACAGCTCGGTCAAGGGACCTTACTTAGAGAGTAAGAAAGAAAGTGTTTGTAACTAAGTACAAGACCTTACAACTCGAATATAATGAATTACAGAATTGGAGTTGTAAGTAGAAGATTGAGAATGAATGCAATGGCTTTTGATCAAGTATGTGTATTAACAATAGATTCGGCACTCTTCAAGTCTTGAGAGTTGGCTTACGTTTATAGATGACCAAGCAACTTAGCCGTTGTGTCCATCTTCCGATCTGGAAGTTCCTTTATGACTTTGTGAGGGATTTTCCGAGTCACTATGAAAATATCCGTTGAAATATGAGCATTAGACAACGACTCTTGACTCCCTTGGAAGTGTCTAAAACCACTGGCGGTGTCTTTAAAAGTAAGGTGGAAACCACCATTGAGCACTGGAAACGGACAACTCGGACACGAGTGTCTAAGGCTAGGTCGGAGGTGGAAAAGTCTTGTCTGCTTGGTGATTTGACGTTTTGAAGCCAGGTTACTTCGTATTTCAAATATAGGATAGCTTCGTTTGAATCACTTACAAAAGTAAATCAATTTGGTTCTCAAAGTATAAAATACTTTGGTCCAAGATTAGACACGAGATAATGATATAATTAAGATAATTGTTTTACTAATTATCCGAGTCGGAAAAGGAATGGAATTTTCCGAGTTTAATATTCATGATACTCAAAAATTCCATCCGAGTCGAGTCTAAAAGTAAATCAAGTCAAATATGAAATATCGAGTAGACAGACTTGATCTAGACTAAACACAATTCAAACTAAGATACCACGGTCGGAGCGCGAGAATAGATAGTGTTTGAATCATGCGATATATCCGAGTGTTAAGTGACTCGGAACTGAGTGAACCATGCAGAGATGATTTACGAGTCACACGAGTCATGTATAAATGCATGAGATAATTTCTATAACACTTAGAGAGAATACCATATCACTCAGAAAAGTTTCTAAGACACAAGGTATGACTTGGAATTAAAAGCTGTATAATTGAGAAAGTCTTATACCCGATTCCCTAGATAGAACTCGAAAGGTGAGATGTAAAGTCCGAGTATTCAATCTCCCCTTTTTGATGAAAAGCATTCCATACTTAAACGAAACTTTGTTAGTGATAATATATTGAATCTATAACCTCGCTCGGAAAAGAAACTTAAATTTTCATAGATAACAGAGCAAGAAAGAGGTCCGGAACAATAATTGTTAATGATGCTAAGCAATAAGACATATTAGATGGAAACTCGAAATGCTTGCATTTATCATTATACTCGAATTGGAACTAAGTGCATAATTTCATTAAATGTAAAAAATATGTACGAGAATCTAAATTATTCTCCCCTTGCCTTTCAGCAAAAAACAAAAAATGGGAAGAATACGAGAAATACAAGTTTGATGTCTGGACAAAACAAAAAAATGTAAAAAGAAATATGAAATTAAGAAGGAGAACGGTTTGTCCGAGTGGAGGAAAAAGGACGAGCGGTGTGCCGGCGCCGATAGGATCTTGACGATGTGCTTGAGCGCGGCGGACAAAGGACGAGGATCTCCAGGCATAGGCGTAGTTCCGAGTGGCTGACCCGAACGAGGGGATCTAGGGGTTCTTCCTCTTGTAGCTCGGCGAGATGGAGGGAGTGCTCGAGGCTGACCCGCTGCCGATTGTCCTTATGCGAGTAAGGTCTTCGACCCACTCAAACTACATGTCCGAGTCGAGTACTTCCAGTTGAGCTTGAGGAGCATTTTGACCCTCAGCTGTGGCTCCTTGTTCTTCCTTTTGTTCCTCCCCTTGGCCGGAAGGAGCTGCCTCGGCCGCGAGCTCCTTGGCTTCTGCTTCTTCTCGATCTTCTTCTTCTTCATCCTCGCCTCTATCTCGAGGAGGTCTTGGCCGGGCTCGAAGACTCTTCGGATGTGTCCGAGTCGCGTTGGTCTTGAGCGGCCTTTGACCGTGTCTCCTGAAGAAGCTCTAGCAGCTCCCTCTGCTCCTTCACCGGGGCCTTCATCTCAATGAGCATATTCTTACGCTCTCGGATTTGAGATTGGGCGGTTTTACGGTTTATGGTCATAGGACCGATAGACGGTCTTAAATGACCGGAGTATGTTCTTGAATTCCAAGGACACAGAGCTGATTTTGTCCATGAAGGCGGAGGACAAATTGGAAGTGAGAGATTTAGAGGCACCTGAGGTGGAAGCACCACCAGGTGGGGCGGGAAGAGAAAGGGGGTTTCTTTCGAGTCTAAGAGGGCCTTAGCTCGAGCTATGTATCCAAATACCAGGTTCGGTGTCCTAGTACCCGTACCCTTGAAGTTTCTTTTTGCCGACAACAACGGCAACCTCGAAACGAGCGTTTGGGTCCGAGGGAAGAGGAACTTTGAATTGTTAAAAACAAGGGTGAGAAGAGCACCGAAAGGGAGAGGGGTCTTCTTCTTGTTTTGGAGTTGAGCTAGCACGGCTACCATTTGCTCAATGATGGAGGGAAAGAGGTTGACTTCGTAGCCCTCAAGAATGTCAAAGAGAGCTTTGAGGTGTTTGGAGTTGAGATTCTCTTTCTTGGAGTGCTTGAGAGAAGAAGGTTCTCATCAGCAAGAAACACGGAAGGCGTGCTTCGACCTCGAGCTGAGTCACGGAAAAATTCTTGCGTGACCCGGAGAACTCTTTGGCATACTTTTCAAAGAAGTCGTCGGCGACCTCGGTGAAAGGAATTGGATTGCTTGTTCAAGAAGAGAGAAGTGACCTTGAATAGACGATGAAGAAGAGAGGTGTTTATGTGAACTATGATGTTCCGAACCCTTGAGGTTATGACACCTTCGGAGCTGGTGAGATGAGTGTAAAACTCGGATACGAGTTCGGGGTAGATGAACTCGCTGAAACAAAGAAAGTTATAAACCCCGAGTTGTTTGGATGTAGGGCAACCACGAGAATTTGGCGGTTGGGAAGAGCTTATCATCCAGGCACAACATGCTTTGGGTGACAATAGCTTTAGAGTTTGAAGGGCCTTCTTGGCTTTTGGTTCGGGGTTTCTTTGTGGCGAGCCAAGAAAGTCGGGGTGACAACCTCTTTTAGTCATCTTTAAGAGAACAAGAGAGGGTAGAAAGGCTTGAGAAGGATGAGGAGAGAAGAACTCGAAGAAAGTAAAAGTAAAAGAGTAGAAGAAGGAGACGAGAGCAGGTGAGCTTATTTGAGATGGTCTTCGTGAAGCTTGAAATTTACCGAAATCGCTGTAGACGCGAGAGCTTGTGCGTGACGTTTTGATTTCGAGAGAGAGAGTAAGTGAAAAGTAAAGTAACGAAATGAAGGAGAATAGTCGCTATTTATAGGGAAAATAATCGTCCTTCAATATCCGTTCCGACTAAGCTCTTTCATCAGTCACCTCGGACCGGTGTGACGGTTCTCTCCTTCAACGGTTAGAATTCCAGCGGTTTGCCTTCCAACGGCTAGTTGTCGATGACGACGCGCAAGAGAGAGAAGAAGATTTAAAAAAATTTCTGAAATTCTCCACTTATCTAGAGATGATTTCGGAAGATTGATGTCCATTTTTCCGAACGTCTAAGTCTCACTCATCTTAGTTTCGAGTGACTCGAAGCTGGAAGCAAATAATAACTATAGTCTCGGTATCACTAAGTCAACTGAACTGATGGTTACTATAGGATTCTAAACACGTAACACATAATCATGCAAAGAAATTTTCACATAGCAACCACATAATTATGCATTTAACATACCAAGCTCATTCCTAATGAAACAAAATTGATCCTCACTAAGAGGCTTAGTAAAGATATCAACTAATTGAAGATTAGTGGGAATGAATTCAAGTTCAATATCACCCTTCTCGGAATGGTCTCTTAAGAAATGATACCGACTCAATATGTTTTGTCTTTGAGTGCTTGAACTGGATTTTTGGTGATGCTAATTGCTCTCCGATTGTCGCACTTCATTGGAACCGATTTGAAAGTAAGTCCAAGATCTCTCAAGTGTTGTTTTATCCATAAAATCTGAGCGCGGCATGCTCCAGCTGCAATATACTCAGCCTTGGCGATTGATAGAGCTACTGAGTTTTGCTTCTTTGAGTGCCAAGATATTGAGGAATGACCCAGAAATTGGCATGCTCCTAAAGTGCGCTTTCTATCAACTTTGTATCCAGCGTAATCAGCATCCGAGTATCTAGTGAGAGTCGGTTCGAGTCTCTTGAGTACCACGAGACCTAGATTCCGAGTCCCTCCAAGATATCTAAATATTCTCTTCACCGCGAGTGAGATGTGATTCTTTAGGATTAGCTTGAAATCTTGCACATAGACAAACACTAAACATTATGTCTGGTCTACTTGAAGTAAGATACAGCAAAGATCCAATTATACCTCAATAGAGTTTCGATCTATTGCTTTACCTTTCTCGTCCGAGTCAAGTTTTAAGCTGCTGCTCACAGGTGTAGCTGCGTGCTTTGCATCTTGGAGTTTATATTTTTCAGCATCTCCTTGGTGTACTTTGATTGATGGACATAGATTCCATCTTTGTCTTGCTTGATTTGTAAACCAAGGAAGAAATTGAGTTCTCTCATCACACTCATTTGAAATTCTGACTCATTAACTCGGAAAAGTCTCGACCACGATTTTCATTAGTAGCTCCAAAAATTATATCATCAACATAAATATGAGCGATAAGGAAATCTTTCCCCTTGGTTTTATAACGAGAGTCTTGTCAATCTGACCTCTTCTAAAATCATTTTGAACCAAGAAATTGCTCGAGTCTTTCGTACCAAGCTCCGGGAGCTTGTTTAAGACCATAAAGAGCTTTTTGAATTTTGAAAACATATTTTGGAAAATCTGAGTTTTCAAAACTAGGAAGTTGCTCAACATAGACTTCCTCTTCAATCAAACCATTGAGAAACGCACACTTAACATCCATTTGATATAACTTGATATTCACGCTAGATGCAAATGCCAATAGGATTCTAATGGCTTCAATTCAGCAACAGGTGCAAAGGTTTCCCCACAATCAATCCCTTCTTCCTGATTGTAACCTTCGAGCTACAAGTCTAGCCTTGTTTCGACTACCAACCCACCTTCATCCAGTTTGTTCTTGAAAACCTATTTGGTTCCTATGACTGGGTGGTTAGAAGGTCATTTGGTCAAAGTCCGAGACTTGGTTTCTTTTGAATTGATTGAGTTCCTCTTGCATGGCCTCTACCCATTCAGGTTCATTTAGGGCCTCTAGTGCATTTTTGGGTTCGATTAATGAAATGAATGCAGTGAATGCACATAGATTTTGGAGAGAGGAACGAGTTCTTACCCCACTTGTTGATATCGGATAATATGTTTTCTAGTGGGCGACCAGAAGCATACTTGAAAGCACTACCTATTCTCCGATTTACAAGATCTGTAGGCTGAATTGCTTGATCTTCGAAGCTTATTCCGAGTGATCTTTTTCATCGGATTGTTCTTCGACATTCACGCGAGCCTCTTGAGTTGTCTCGTTACGAGTCACATTATTCCGAGTTGCTTCATTACGAGCTAGTTGGGTTTGAATCCTGATAGACTCGGTTTTATCATCATCTTCTCTGCTGAACTTCGGATTTGAGAATGATGATTCGCTAGATTTTTCTGTTGAATCTCATCAAACACAACGTGGATACTTTCTTCCACTTTGTTAGTTCTTTTATTGAAAACGCAATAAGCTTTACTATGAGATGAATAACCTAGAAAAATACCTTCATCTGACCGAGCATCAAACTTGGTCGAGTGATCCTTACCATTGTTATGAACAAAGCATTTGCATCCAAAAGGTTTGAAATACGAAATATTGGGTTTCTTCCCTTTGTAGAGCTCATATGGTGTTTTCTTCGGTATGGGTCCGATGAGGCACCTATTCAAAGTGTAGTTGGTTATGTTGACTACCTCAGCCCAAAAATAGTAAGGTAGATTGTGCTCAATCATCATTGTCCTCACTATTTCTTTAAGAGTTCTGTTCTTTCTCTCCACTACTCCATTCTGTTGAGGAGTTCTTGGTGCTAAGAAGTTGTGAGAGATACCATTCTTGTCACAAAACTCCGAGAATTCGAGTAGTCGAACTCCCTTCCATGGTCGGTTCGAATTCTCCGGATCCGAGTCCGAGACTCAACTTGGATTTTTCTACATAGCTTACTCGAACTCCTTGAATGCTTCATTTTTGTGCTTAAGAAAACACACCCAGGTAAATCATGAGTAATCATCTATAATAACAAGTACATATGATTTACCTCCGAAGCTCTTGACAGGGATTTCACCACATAAGTCCATATGTAGTAGTTCAAGCACTTTGGATGTGGAAACTGTCTTTAGGGATTTGAATGATGATCGACTTGTTTCCCTTTTGTGCATGCTTCACAAACTTTATCTTTCTCAAAAGCATAGTTAGGCAAACCTCTAACTAAATCATGAGATGCCAATTTCTTAATAGTATGCATGCTAACATGGCCTAATCTACGATGCCATGTCCATGAGTCATCATCAAGTGATGCTTTTAAACAAGATAAATTCTAACTAGGGTCAAAAAGAGGAATTATATAAGTGTTACCTGATCTCTTACCTAAGAGTTTGATCCTCTTGGTGGTATCATCGAAATGTAACAGTTGGTCCGAGTGAATCTTACCTCTTGACCTTTATCGCATACTTGAGAGATGCTAAGCGAGTTGTATTTCGATCCTTTGACAAGGTAAACTGGGCTGACCAGATTGCTTCCCTTTCCAAACTTGCCTATCCCAATTATCTTGCCTTTGCTGTCATCTCCAAAAGTGACTTTTCCTCCTTTATGCTCTTCTAACTCGGAAAAGAGTCTTGAATCTCCGACATATGGCGTGAGCATCCACTTCAAGGTACCAATGTCCTTTTGATCTTTTTGAGTAACCTACAAATCAGAGACAAGCTAACCTTTCTCACTTCCTCTAATGAACCCAGTAACACTCTTTCATCGTGGTTCTTTTACGAGGAAGAAGGTTTTTCGAAACCCAGATTTGAATGACTTTGGGCTTAGTCCGATTCCGAGTCTTCCGTGTAGAGAGCTGAGTCCAGTATCTCTTTCTTTTGAAAAACTTTTCTTTTGGAAACTAGAGGAGATGGTTTCTTCTTGTAAACTGATCTGGGCTTAGTCCTCCTTTCATTTTTATGAATGGGACCATTCTCGGCTTTCCGAACTTTACGGTTCGGAATCCTTTTGAAAAGTTCGAGTAGGAATTGGATTCCTCCTCTTCGTTGAAACCAAGACCTTCTTTTTGAAGGAGACACATTGAGATCCTAAGAGCATGTCAAGGTTTTTCGACCTTGAGTAAATTTTAAAACAAGATCTTGAGACTCATTGAGCTTTTGCTTTAGTCTGCTCATTTTCTTTTACGAGTAACTCGGACTCGGTCTCATTTATTTGAGCACTAGTCTTCAGTTCTGTAAGTGTGAGTCTTAGTTTTTCCAATTCATTTTTTAAAGATATGCTCTCGGAGGAAATTGACTCAAGTTGTTCTTTAAAGTGAGAGGAATCGAATTGGACTTTTCTTCTAAAGTGAAAATATACTTAGCCAAATTAACTTTGGAGAATTTAAGAAAGTACTCAATTACCTCTTAAGGATTAGATTCCTCATTGTCCGATTGATTTGAGTCGACTATGCTTACGCTTCGAGTTAGAAAGTGCCATCGGACATCCGAGTCCTCATCATCTTCGATGAGTCCTCATCACTCCATGTGGCCATCATTGCCTTTTTCTTCTTTCTGTCCTGTTTTCTCTTTGGATAGTCTTTGACTATGTGTTCCTTTCTTCCACATTCAAAGCATTTAGAGTTCTTAGTCAAAGATAACTTTGAAGGAGAAGAGTATTTACCTTTTCTATCCTTCTTGTCTTTCTTATAGAACTCTTCTTTTGGCTTCTTGTCCCATCTCTTGTGCTTCATCATTCTCTTAAAGCCTCTAGCAATTAGTGCCATGGGATCCTCTTACGAGTCGGAGGAGCTCGGACACTGCTTCTCTGGTTTTGAGGCCTTTAGAGCAATGTTCTTTTGGTGTCGACCTCTGTATCCTCCTCCTCTAGGTGGATCTCATGGGTGAGAAGCTTCCCAATGAGTGCATCCGGCTTCGGTAGAGATAAGTTTTGAGCCTCCTCGATAGCTGTCACCTTGGGACCCCATCTTTTCTTGGGTAGGCTTCGAGTATTTTTCCGCACATTTCTTCGTGGGAGATCTGTTTACCTAGAGATTTGATATTATTGGTAATCTCGATAAATCGGATGAACATCGGAGTGATGTTTTCTTCTAGCTCCATCTTGAATAGCTCATATTTGTGAAGATATTGGCTTATCTTCGCTTGTCCGACCCGGCTTGTTCCTTCATAGGTGTTGACTAACGTATCCCACATTTCTTTAGTTGTGTCACGAGCGGACACTCGGTTGTATTCTTACGAGCCGATGGCGCACATAAGAATGTTCATAGCCTTGATGTTCTTTACGAACTTTTACGCTTCATCGGTTGTGAACTTAGCCTTTGTTTTGGCCACGATTCTTATTTCTTCGTGTTCATGGGAATGTAGTTTCTTTGTTGTATGATGTTCCGGACATCTTCATCATCATCTAGGAGGAAACATTCCATGAGTTTCTTCCAGTGCACAAAGTTGGATCCTTTGAACTTTGGTGATCTGTTGGAAGATCTTCCTTCATCGAACTCTCTATTGTTACGAGCCATTTGATCTTTAGACCTTTGGATGGTTAGATCCTTTTCGAAAGGCTAGGCTCGATACCAATTGAAGGTTTGCTCGGGGAGAGACTAAGTCACCCTAGAGGGGGTGAATAGGGTGGTGGAGGATTTTTTGAAAATCAAACTCTTTTGAACAAAGTATAGACAGAGGTAGATTCCGAGTCTATATAGGGGTCGAGAGAAGAATGAACTCGGAATATAGTGAAGAGTAAAGAAGCGATTACACTGAGACTTTGAATGCATGCGAGTCTAGAATGTACTCGGAAAATGAATATATAGAAAGTACGTGGAAACCCTCCTGGGGCAGAAAACCACGGACCGTGCTAATCCAAGCACGAAGTCAAATCCACTATTTTGAGTCCACAAAATACAATAGACAGACTAAACCCCGAGTTGCTCCCTTTGACAACTCTTTATAAGTTTTCCTAAACTCGAAATTAACATATCTCGACCTAGTACTTCCTAACTGAGATAACCCTTACGAGTTAGGGACAAGCGAGCTGAGTTAACCCTTACAACTCAGTCAAGGGACCTTACTTAGAGAGTAAGAAAGAAAGTGTTTATAATCGAGTACAAGACCTTACAACTCGGAATATAATGAATTACGGAATTGGAGTTGTAAGTAGAAGATTGAGGATGAATACAATGACTTTTGATCAAGTGTGTGTATTAACAATAGGTTCGACAATCTTCATGCCTTGAGAGTTGGCTTCCTTTTATAGATGACCAAGCAGCTTAGCCGTTGTGTCCATCTTCGACTTGGAGGTTCCTTTATGGCCGTTATAAAGGATTTTCCGAGTCACTCAGAAAATATCCGTTGATATGTGAACGTTAGACAACGGCTCTTGACTCCCTTGGAAGTGTCTAAAACCACTGGCGGTGTCTTCGAAGTAAGGTGGAAATCACCGTTGAGCTTAGTGTTGCAGATTTCCATTTCTTGAAACAGACGAGTCCTCACACGAGTGTCCGAGGCTAGATCGAGAGACGGAAAAAGCCTTGTCCGCTTGTGATTTGACGTTTTGAAGCCAGGTTACTTTTGTAATTCAAAAATAGGATAGCCTCGTTTGAATCACCTACAAAAGTAAATCAATTTGGTTCTCAAAGTATAAAATACTTTTGTCCAAGATTAGACACAAATAATGATATAATTAAGATAATTGTTTTACTAATTATCCGAGTCGGAAAAGGAATGGAATTTTCCGAGTCTAATATTCATGATACTCAAAAATTACATCCGAGTTAGTCTAAAAGTAAATCAAGTCAAATATGAAATATCGAGTAGACAGGACATGATCTAGACTAAACACAATTCAATCTAAGATACCGAGTCGGAGCGCGAAATGATAGTGTTTGAATCATGCAATATGTCCGAGTGTTAAGTGACTCGGAACCGAGTGAACCATGAAGAGATGATTTTGAGTCACACGAGTCATGTATAAATGCATGAGATAATTTCTATAACACTTAAAGAGAATACCATATCACTCGGAAAAGTTTCTAAGACATAAGGAATGACTTGGAATCAAAACTTTATAAGTGAGAAAGTCTTATACCCGATTCCCTAGATAGAATTCGAAAGGTGAGGTGTAAAGTCCGAGTCTTCGAGAAAATATCCCAGGACTTCTAAAAATAATTACTAAAATAAAATGGTTAATAAAACCGTCATTCAAACTTTGCCTAATCAGATTTAATAAAACTCGGAAATCTTAATAAAAGGTTCATCTCCACATTCCCAAGTTGACTTTCTAAAATCATCTTCAAAATTAATCTTTAGAAAAGAGATCCGACACAAGTGGGGAAGCTCGGCGGACCCCGGCCGGCTGTGGTTCCTACGAGTGTTGAATGAGTGTTTGTGTTTTAGATTTAATCTTTTACATGTGAGCCTTCAGGGATAGATGAGCAGCGCTAAATAATCCTTGCATGGGTGCAAAAATAAAATAAAAATAAAACTTTGAATGAGTCCAATTATGTGCATTTTAGCCAAAAAGTCCAAAATTACATTCCCTTTCTAGATCACTCCATTCATTCCATATTTGCATTAGCTAAATCAAAAATCATCTCACTTTAGGTTGGTCCATTCATTTCAATTTTGCATTAGCCAAAATAAATTTTATCTCAATTAAGGTGAGTCCGTATTTGCATTTATTTTTGCATTTAGCCACCATCAAAATCATCTCAAAGTAGGTGAGTCTAATCTTGTATTTTATTTGCATTAGCCTAAATTAAACTTCATCTCAATTAAGGTGAGTCCATATTTGCATTTCCTTTTTTCATTAGCCAAAATTAAATTCATCTCTAATTAGGAGAGTCTTTCACTTGCATGAACCACATAAAAAATTATATCAATTTAGGTGAGTCCAGTCATTTGATTCTTGCATTAACCGAAATCAAATTCATCTTCGATCAGGAGTAATCATATATGCATTTCGGTTCCGCACTAGCCAAATCATAGAATCATCCTAGATTAACCCATACGCATCATTGCATACATTCCATTCCATTTGTTTATGTGCATCCAAATAAAAGAGCATATCATTTTCTTAGGATCACTTGTTGTTCAGGTCAAGCACTTAAGCCTCATCTCCCTTAGAAGTTCTTCCACGAGCCAATCCCGAGCATACTCTTTTGGGAAACAGGATAAGGAAATCTCGTGCAAGTCAAGAATCTTAGCACGATGCGTCTAGGAACTAAGAAGTCTACTTTAACAGTGACACGATCAACACCGATACGTCCCACATTAGCACGTACCACACTAGTACGTCCCTCTTTACTTGTGACACCGTTGCATCGTCCAAGGTCTAAACTCAATCCTCCTCCAAAAATGGCCAACCAGCCGGAGCAAACTCCAATCGTGACCTTGTTCAAGGAGTCCGTTGCTAAGCTAGAAGCTTGGCTTGATACCCAGGATAAGATGATTGGGGTTATATTTGAATCCATTAGTTTCATTCAAGAAGAATTAGAGAAGAAATCAAAGTCCAAAGCGAAAGAAAAAGAAGGAGAAGGATCTCACCTCGAACCTCAACCAAGTTCTCAATCTGATCCAATAATAGATTAGATAGAGAAGATGTTTCGAGAGTCATCATTGTTGAACCACCATTATCTAGCCCGAGGATTCACTTCTAAAGGCAAGCTACCCCCTAAGTTTACCATGCCTAACATCAAGTTTCATGGAACAGAGAACCCTAACCATCACGTGAGAAACTTATGGGGGCAATGACTTTGAAAAATGTACCAGAGGACACTTATCCCATCATCTTCCCTTGGACATTTGACACGGATGTCATGAAATGGTACAATGTCTGTTGACCCACACAAGGTCAAAAGCTGGCAGGATCTTTGCCGGAGTTCCTACATCAATACTCCTACAATACCGATCTACCAGTCACACTTCGGGATCTAGAATTGATCAAGCAAGGAGATAATGAAAGCTTCAAAGACTTCCTCACTCACTGGAGGGCAACAGCTGCCCACATGACTGATCGACCATCTCGGAAGGATCAAGTCGGAATCATCATTAAGAACCTCCAACCCGCTTATCATCAGCACTGAAGTTCTTGCCTATCATGAACTTGAAAGCACTCGGAGACGCTAGCCTCGCTCATAGTAGAAGAGTAGACATCTTACTAGAAGACCATCCAATGAGCCCACTACTCATCAAGGATGCGAATAAGGCCTACATTTCCCTTTTTCATATCTATTTGCTTTATCCCTTTTCCTTATCTATTATATTTTCTTTTCCTTATCCAAATCGGTTATTCCTTTTGAACTAAGAAGGCTTGATTTCTGCTATTGCGGATACGTAGGAAGCCCGTGAGGTCCAGCCCTAAGCCTTATTTCGATCCCAATTTCCATTTCTAATTTCCCAAATCCAAAAAAACCACTTTGCTCTATCCAAAAGAGCTTAAACCCATCCAAAAAATGCATCGAATCATCAAAAAGCATGGCAGTGTGATCCGAAGCATCAAACCGTTAGGAGCATGGTCCATTAGCAGCATTACATCATAGTTCGCACGATTTGCCATTCTTTAGGCTTTACTTTAGGGAGTGGGGGCTAAAGTTAAACTTTATCTTTGTCTTTTTGAATTTTTCACATCATTTTAATAAAAGAATGCATTTGTTCTTAGAATAGAGTCTTGCATTCATCTCGCTTTGCATGAGTCAAACTCCTAAAAATAAAAAATTAAATAACAACGCACCCTATAAGGAATTATTCAATCAAGCATCAAGCATCATCAAGCATCATCGGGAGGTCACCAGCATCATCACCTTCAAAGAGGATCTTCCATGCCATCAAGTAGTCAAAGCTAGTCTCCAATATTCAAGAAGAGCACCCAAGAAGAACGTGGGGGCTCAAGATCGAAAGTGTTAGACAACCATAACAACTCTAAAAATGCTCAGGGAAGTGATGTGTAGTGGCGGAAGCAAAGAAAAAGGTGCAAAAACCGCAAAACACACAACCGGGAAGATTAGGACCTGCAGGTGCGGTTCTGGGGAAAAGGGTGAAAAGAGGGGTAAATGTTCTTGGATTTGGACGAAACTTGGAGGGGAGTGAGGTAACTGATGGAGGAAGGTTGTGGCCAAGTTTCGTGAATTTTGGATAAGGGGAACTACCTGAACAAATAGCCAGAAGTTGGTGCTGCTGGCTGGACGTACAGAGTTGATACCCTTTGTTTGGTTTTGATGTGGAGGACGGAGGGGTTCTTGGATGGAGCTGAAAATTGGAGGGATGGAAGTAGACTTGCTGGAGGGATTGTGGTTAAAATTTGGAGTGAAATGGCTGGGTAGATTGTGAGATATGGAATGGCAAAGTCGCTGGATAGTACCTTGACTCAAGCTCGGATACGTAAACACCACCGAGTGAATCAAGGGGCACACCTAAGTGATCCGGATACAGAAACACCACCGGGACTTAAGTGACTCAAAGGACACCACCGTGAGGCCAAGCACGGATACAGCTTTGAGGATTTAAAAGGTTGAGAAATCCATCTCAAGAGCAAAGCTCAAATTCATATATTCATCAAGGGTGATTTTACAAGGAGTGTGCATGCTGAATATATAGACCCGCCATTACAACTAACCATGCTGAAAATTGAAATTAACAAAGCTGAAAATAAAGCAAAACAAAATGCTAACTAATTAGATGCTTTCCTCCTCTCCAAGTTAAGCTTGAAGAATTTCTAGCCAAGTATTGTTTGATAGGGAACATGTGGATGTGGTTGAATTTCCCTTTGCCAAGCATCTAACAAACCTCCTTCCATCCACTATGGTTAGTGCTTCTAGAATGCTCTTTGCTTAGGCTTCTCTTTTGAACGCATGGAGGTAAGTCTTGGGCCCTTGGACCGTCCCTTTGATTATTTATGTTCAAAAGATAAAAGATGGTAACATTTGTAGCATGCCACGGCTGGACTTGACCGAACTCAACGTTGCTTGAGCATGGGAGAATTTAGGCGGCAAACTTGTAACTTCTAACCTTCCTTCTTGACGCTATTGACAATCAATTATTTATAAACAAAATTATAAGAAATTGATGTCCTTGACTTCTCATCCTCCGGGATCCATTTGTACCGTACTTGAGACTATGGAGATTTCAAGTATTTTCGGTTGATCCTTGAGCTTGCATAGCTCCGCAATATGGACATCTTTCAGCTCAAAACAAAGGACTGGCCACTCTCCATCAGGAAGACATAAATCTTCAACCTCACAACCAAAGGAGTTATTAGCACATAAACTAAAAGCTCAAATTTTGAATGAGACACATCACCTCATGGAACAACATATTTTCAAGCAAGCGGACTTCGAGTCATCCAACAACAAAGTCTAGCCAAGAATTTCTACATAAAGATAAGTATCTCGTCCCTATTTCAACGAAAGTGGATAAAAGTTGAGCTTTATGACCCAGCACCGATCAAGGTTCAAAAACAACTTAGTTGAGCTTCATGCCCAACAGTAATCAAGGTTCGGACAATCCCCGTCGAGCTTCGGGCCCAACAGTGGTCAAGGTTCGGACACACCCCGGTTGAGTAGCGATCAAGGTTCAAACACACTCCGGTCAAGTCTCAAGCCCACCGAGTAGTCAAGGTTCGGACACACTTCGGTTGAGTCTCGGGCCCACCGGTTGTCAAGGTTCGGACACACTCCGGTCAAGCTTCAAACCCTACGGCACTAAAGGTTTAGACATCCTAGTCGAGCTTCGGACCCTATAGCACTCAAGGCTCGGACACAACTCGGTCAAGCTTTATGCCTAGTAGCGGTCAAGGTTCAAACATAACTCGGTAAAGCTTCGGACCCAACAGCGGTCAAGGGTCCGACACTTCGGTTGAGCTTCGGGCCCAGGCAGTGGTCAAGGTTCAAACGCAACTCGGTCAAGCTTCACGCCTAGCAGCGGTCAACGTTTAGACATCAATCCCTCCAGTCGAGCTTTAGGTCCAATAGTGGTCAAGGTTTAGACACCACACCAAGACTTCAAGACAACTCCATGGCCAAGTCAAAGAACTACATTTGAAACATGATCCGATTACAAATTATCTTTAGGTAACACTTGAAACTATTTACATTTGATTATTAACTAAGGAAACTAACGAAACTAGGCCCATCAAAAGCTACACAATTTCGGACGCATCAATTCAATCAGATTTTAAAACAACGCCGATTACAGGTAAGTACCCTTTAGTGTCTACTTTGATCTTCGTCTTTCGGACTCGGTCAAAGTGGGGGCTAACTGTAGACACCTAAAAAGTGTCGTCCTTTTCTTTGTTTTTTATTTGTTGACTCGATGATGATGATCCCAAGTCCTGTTTAAGGATTTGGATCTTAGACTCGTGTCCGATTGGTGTGACGGAAGCTACTAAACCACAAATGAAGACTCACACTCTAAATCTAGATCATTTTGACTACTACATAAAGACTTAGGTACAAACCTCAACTCCCTAAGTTTTGATTATAAGTCATTCTAAGTACCATAAAAACTCCTGTTTAAGTTTTCATTTGATTCTGACTGACTCGGAACATATGTTCTTGTCTATCTTCTCACATTGATGTTTCGAGTCACTCGGACACCATTAAGATTTATCGCATGTTCAAATAATCTCTCTAACACTTCTTATCTTAGTTCGACTACATATTCGAAGTAAGGTGAATTATAGCATTAATTCATCTTTGTAAGTCGAGTATGTTTGTTTGAGAATTATTTTTCCGGATGAAGGACGTATACTATGATGTTTTCACTCTTATAACTTGATGTTTCTTAGGATCGACTCGATGGAATTTGAGTATAATGAACATTAGACTCAAAAATTCCACTCTTCTAGGCCGGAGATAATTATGCACTTAATTATCCTAATTAAATTATTATCTCTAACTAATCTTGGACCAAAGTATTTTATACTTTGAGAACTAAAATTATTTACTTTTGTAGGTTATCCAAACAAAGTCATCTTATTTTTGAATTACAAAAGTAACCGGCTTCAAGCTGTCAATCACCAATAAATAAACAAGGCTTTTCTACTTCGAAGAAGGCCCGGACGTTGTGTCGGGGTTGTCTGTTTCCAAAACTAGAAAACTTCAATGCTAAGCTCAACGGTGGTTTCCACCTACTTTTCAAACAACACCAGTTACACACTTTTCTTACTTTCGAGTAAGGTCCCTTAACCGAGCTGTAAGGGTTAACTCGGCTTAGTTGCCCCTAGCTATAAAGGTTACCTCAATTACGAAGTACTAGATCGAGATAAGGGAATTTCGAGTCTAGGAAAAGTCTGTAAGGAATTGTTTAAGGGAGTAATTCTAGTTGAGTCGAGTCTATTATATTTTGTGGATTCAAAATAGTGGATTTGACTTGGTGCTTAGACTGGCACTTGTCCGTGGTTTTCCGCCCCATGAGGATTTCCACGTATATATGAGTTTACACTTTTCTATGTCCAATCTAGACTTAGATTTTCTTGAGCACTCTTTTCAAGCTTAAATCTTCCAAGTTTGTTAAAATTTCCTCATCACCCTATTCACCCCCTCTAGGGTGACTAAGACTCTCCAAGGGCAAACCTCAATTGGTCTCGGAGCCTAGCCTTTACGAAAGGATCTAACAATCCAAAGGTCTAAAGATCGGATGGCTCGGAACAACGAAGAGTTCGATGAAGGAAGATCTTTCAGCAGACCACCTAAGTTCAAAGGATCAAATTTTGTGCACTTGGAAGAAGCTAATGGAATGCTTTCTACTGGACAACAATGAAGATGTTTGGAACATCATACAAAAAGGCAATTACATTCCAATGAAGATGGAAGGTACAAGACCCGTGCCTAAAGCAAAGTTCGAGTACACCACTGAAGAGTCAGAAAAGTTCATAAAGAACTTTAAAGCAATGAACATTCTAATGTGCGCCATCAGCTTTGAAGAATACAACAGAGTGTCGGCTTGTGACACAGCTAATGATGTGTGGGACACTCTTGTCAACATATACGACGGAACAAGCCAAGTGACACAAGCGAAGATAAGTCAATATCTTCACAAATATGAGTCTGTTGAAGATGGAGCCGAAGAAAACATCACTCGGATGTTTATACGCTTCACCAAGATTATAAACAATCTCAAATATCTAAGTAGAAAGATTTCCCATGAGGAAATGTGCGAGAAAAATTTAAGAAGTCTACCCAAGAGAAGATAGGGTCCTAAGGTGACAGCCATTGAGGAAGCTCGGAACCTCTCTCAATTAAAGCCAAACGAACCGATTGGGAAGTTACTTAGCCATGAAATTCATCTGGATGAAGAGGATGTCGAGGTCAGCACCAAAAAGAACATTGCACCGAAAGCCTCGAAAGCGAGAGAAGAAAATATGAGTTCCTCAAATTCTGAAGAAGATTCCATTG
The DNA here is from genome assembly GCA_021018815.1 of Talinum fruticosum. NCBI lineage: Eukaryota > Viridiplantae > Streptophyta > Magnoliopsida > Caryophyllales > Talinaceae > Talinum > Talinum fruticosum. The sequence goes on along the minus strand of JAITYX010000010.1, from coordinate 2,969,841 downwards.
CAATCATTGCTCGAGGCTTCAAAAGAATGATGAAGCACAAGAAATGGGAGAAGAGTTCTACAAGAAAAATAAGAAGGATAGAAAAGGTAAACATTCCCCGCTTCAAAGTTATCTTTAACTAAGAACCCTGGTCTGTTTTGAATGTGGCGATAAAGATCACATAGTCAAAGAATGTCCAAGGAGAAAGAGGGACAGAAAGAAGAAGAAAACTATGATGGCCACATGGAGTGATGAAGACTCATCTTAAGAAGATGAAGATTCGACGACTCAAAGTGTCCGATGGCACTAGCAAACTTAGAAGCTGAATCCGAGTCGGACTCGACAACTTAAACACTCAGGAGACAAATCCTAAGGAGGTAATTGAATACATCCTTAAGTTCTCGAAAGTTTACTTAGCTAAATATATTTACACTTTGGAAGAAAAGTCCAGCTTCGATTCTTCTCAATTCAAAAAACAACTTGAGTCTCTCACTTCGAGAGTATTGGTTTGAAAAATGAATTGGAAAAGCCGAGCCTTACTCTAAGAGAACCCAAGACTAGTACTCAAGCTAATGAGACTCGGTCCGAGACACCGAAGACTCGGACACTCGCTCGGCACAATTTTGATTTCTAACAAAGGAATCGGGTATAAGAATTTTTCACTTATAGAGTTTTGATTCCAAGGCATTCTCTGTACCTCGGAAAATTTTCTAAGTGATATGGTATCTTCTCTAAGTGATATAGCATTTACTTCATATAGTCTTGCTTGTCTCTGTGTGACTCAAAATGTATTCGAATATCCCACTCGGTTCCGAGTCCCTCATCACTTAGATATATCGCATGTTGAACCGACTAGTATTTCGCTTTACCGCACTCAGTGTCGACTTCATGTTATAAGTTCTATTTTTGTTTGAGTCAACGCGTCTAGTCCGAATCATGCTTAGTCTAGATCAAGTTTGTTTCACTCGATATTCGTTGTATAACTTGATTCTTGCTTAGACTAACTCGGATGGAATTTTGAGTTTCATGGATATTAGACTCGAAATTCCACTCACTTTTGACTCAAATAATTACTTACTTAATTATCTTAATTATTTTATTATCTATGTCTAATCATAGACCAAAGTATTTTATACTTTGAGAACTAAAATTGATTTACTTTTGTAGGTTATTCAAATGAAGATACACTTTTTGAATTACAAAAGTAACCGGCTTCAAACGTCAAATCACCAGCAGACATGGCTTTTCCTCTTCTCTGTCCTAGCCCCGGAAGATTGTGTCGGGGCTGTCTGTTTCCAAATCTGAAACCGAAACGCTAAGCTTAACGGTGGTTTCCACCTTATCCTTCAAGACACCACCGAGTGGTTTTGGGACTTCCAAGAGAGTTAAGAACCTTTGCCCAACGTTCACTTCACTAACGGATACTTTCGAGTGACTCGTAAAGTTCTTAATAAATGGTCACAAAGGACCTCCCGTTAGAAGTTGGAGATAACGGCTATGCTGCTTGGTCATCTATAAATAGAAGCCAACTCACAAGACTTGAAGATTGCCGAACCTATTGTTAATACACGTACTTGAGCAAAGTCATTGTATTCATTCTCAATCTTCTACTTACAACTCCCACTCGTAATTCGTTACTTTCGAGTTGTAAGGTCTTGTACTTAGTTACAAACACTTTCTTACTTTTCGGATAAGGTCCCTTGACTAAGTTGTAAAGGTTAACTCGGCTTAGTTGTCCCTAGTCTGTAAGGGTTATCTCAGCTAGGAAGTACTAGATCGGATAAGGGAATTTCGAGTCTAGGAAAACTTGTAAAGAGTTGTTTAAGGGAGCAACTTCGGTTCGATCAGTCTATGGTATTTTGTGGACTCAAAATAGTGGATTTGACTTCGTGCTTGGATTAGCACGGTCCGTGGTTTTCTGCCCCATGAGGGTTTCCACGTAATCTCCGTGTCTTGACTTTCCGAGTTCATTCTAGACTCGGACAGTCTCCAAGCTTCAACTTAATCCGCTTCATTACTCTTTATTGTAATTCGGAGTTCATACGTTTCGACCCCGCTTTAGACTCGGAATGCATTTCTGTCTCTACTTTGGAAAAAGAGTTTGTTTTTCATCGAAAAACCTCCATCACCCTATTCACCACCCTCTAGGGTGACTCGGACTCTTCCCGAGCAAACCTTCGGACACTAAGAAGAGAAAATGAGCCTCTAAAACAAAAGCTCAATGAGTCTCAAGAGCTTCATTTGAAATTTACTCAAGGTTAGCGAAACCTTCACATGCTTCTAGGCTCTCAATGTGTCTCCTTCAGAAAGGAAGGAGTTGGTTTTAACGAAGAGGAGGAATCTAATTCCTACTCGGATCTTTTCAAAAACGATTCCGAAGCCGTGAAGTTCGGGAAGGCTAAGCATGGTCGTATTCATAAAAATGAGAGGACTGAGTCCAGATCAATTTATAGGAGAAAACCTTCTCCACCCGTTTATAAAAGAAAATATTTTCAAAAGAAAGAGACATAGACTAAGTTTTTTAAAAGGAAGACTCGAGAATCACACCAAACCCAAAGTAATTCAAATCTGGGTTCCCAACAGTCTTCTTCCTTAGAAAAGGATCACGAGTAAAGGGAGTTACTAGGTTCATTAGAGGAAGTGAGAAAGGTTAGTGTGTTTTTGACTTGCGAGTAACTCACAAAAGCACGAAAGGTCATTGGTACCTAGAAAGTGGATGTTCATACCACATGTCGGAGATTCAAGACTCTTTTCCGAGTTGGAAGATTACAAAGGAGGCAAAGTCACTTTTGGAGATGACAGTAAAGGCAAGATAGTTGGAATAGGCAAGATTGGAAAAGGAGACAACCTGGTTAGCCTGATCTATCTTGTCAAGGGATTAAAGTACAATCTACTCAGCTCTCTCAACTGTGTGACAAAGGTCAAGAGGTAAGATTCACTCGGAAAAATTACTATATTTTTGATGCAACCACCAAAGAGACTAAGCTCTCGGGTAAGAGATCGAGTAATACCTACACTATTCCTCTTTCGATCCAATTCAGAACTTATCTTGTTTAAAAGCATCTATGCATGTTGATTCTTGGACATGGCATCGTAGACTAGGTCATGTTAGCATGCACACTATCAAAAAGCTTACATCTCATGGTTTAGTCGGAGGTCAACCTAACTGTGCTTTTAAGATAAAATTTGTGAAGCATGCACAAAAGAGAAACGAGTCAAATCATCTTTCAAATCTCTCAAAACTATTTAAACATCCATAGTGCTTGAAATGTCACATATGGACTTATGTGGTGAAATCCCTATAAAGAGTCTCGGAGGTAAATCTTATGTACTTGTGATTGTTGATGAGTACTCACGATTTACCTAGGTGTGTTTTCTTAAGCACAAAAATGAAGCTTTTAAAGAGTTCAGCAAGCTCTGCAGGAAAATTGAGTACGAGTCTCGGACTCATATCGGAAGAATTCGGACCGACCTCGGAAGGGAGTTCGATTACTTAGAATTAGTAGAGTTATGCGATAAGAATGGTATCTCTCACAACTTCTCAGCACCCGAACTCTTCAACAAAATGGGGGAGTGGAGAGGAAGAAGAACTCCTGAAGAAATAGGAAGGACAATGATGATTGAACACAATCGCCTTACTATTTCTAGGCTAAGACAATCAACACAGACAAACTACACACTCGAAAAGATTTATGTTGATGATAAAATTTATAGAGCCACTAATGAAAATCTCTGTCGAGATTTTTCGAGTTAATGAGACAGAATTCGAAATGAGCATTGAAGACTCGGACTTTATACTTACACTTTTTTGAGTTCCATCCAAGAATCGGGTATAAGATCTCTTCTCTCATAGGGTTTTGATTACAAGTCATTCTATGAACTCGAGAAAGTTTTCCGAGTCATATCGCATTTATTCCGAATGTTCTCGAAATTATTTCATATGTCTTTGTGTGACTCGGCTGACTCGGATAGCATACTTGTACTAACTCACTTCGAGTTACTCAACACTCAGAATTATTGCATGTTCAAACTCTCGTATTCACACACATAAACTCAGGTCTAACTTCATGTTCCAGGAATTACAATGTTAATTTTCTATTCCAAGTCGGCTTGTGTTGTTTGAACTTTATTTTAGTCTACATCAAGTTCGTTCACTCGATATTCTTTATCTAACTTGATTCTCTTTTAGATCGACTCGGATGGAATTTTGAGTATAATGGATGTTAGACTCAGAAAATTCCATTCCTTTTGTGACTCGGATAATTAGTCATTTAATTATCTTAATTATATTATTATCTCGTGTCTAATCTTGGACCAAAGTATTTTATACTTTGAAAACCAAATTGATTTACTTTTGCAGGCTATTCAAACGAGGCTACCATATTTTTGAACTACAAAAGTAACCGGCTTCAAAACATCAAATCATCAGCCGACAAAGGCCTTTTCCACCTCGGACCTAGCCCCGAGACATCGTGTTAGGGTTGTCTGTTTCCAAAATTAGAAATCTGCAACACCAAGCTCAACGGTGGTTTCCACCTTATTTTTAAAGACACTACCAAGTGGTTTTGGGACTTCCAAAGGAGTCAAGAACCGTTGCTCAATGTTCATATCTCAACGGATATTTTCCGAGTGACTCGGAAAATCCCTCACAACGGTAACAAAGGACCTCCAGTCGGAAGATGGATACAATGGTTAAGCTTCTTGTTCATCTATATATAGAAGCCAACTTTAAAGACTTGAAGATCGCCGAATCTATTGTTAATATACATACATGAGCAAAAAGTCATTCTTAATCTGCTACTTACAACTCCAATTCCGTATTTGATAACTTTCCGAGTTGACGTCTTGTATTCAATTATAAACACTTTCTTTCTTACTCTCTAAGTAGGTCCCTTGACTGAGCTATAAGGGTTAACTCAGCTCGGTTGTCCCTAACTGTAAGGGTGATCTCGGTTAGGAAGTACTAGATCGAGATAAGGAAATTTCGAGTCTAGGAAAAACTTGTAAGGAGTTGTCTAAGGGAGCAACTCAGGTCATGTCAGTCTACTGTATTTTGTGGACTCATAATAGTGGATTCGACTTCGTGCTTGGATTAGCACGATCCATGGTTTTCTCGCCCCAGGAGGGTTTCGATGTACTTTTTGAGTTATTACTTTTCTTAGTGCATTCTACACTCGAGCAGCTTTGAATTCGATCAATCTGTTTCTTCACTACTTACTGTATTCCGAGTTCATGCTTTTCCGAGTACATCCTTGCCTCTCACTCACATCGGATCCTTATTTGCTTTATTTTTCAAGCAAGTTTCCTCATCACCCTATTCACCCCCCTCTAGGGTGATTTATACTCTCCAAGAGCAAACCTTCAATTCGTATCGAGTCTAGCCTTTCGAAAAGGATCTAACCATCTAAAGGTTTAAAGATCAAATGGCTCGAGAACAATTGAGAGTTCGATGAAGGAAGATCTTCCAGCAGACCACCAAAGTTCAAAGGATCTAATTTCATGCACTTGGAAGAAACTCATGGAATGTTTCCTACTTGGATCATGATGAGAATGTCTTGAACATCATACAAGGAGGCAACTACACTCCCATGAAGACAGAAGAAACAAGACTTGTGCCCAAGACAAAGGATGAGTTCAGAGCTGATGAAGCAGAAAAGCTTAGAAACAACTTCAAGGTGATGAACATTCTAATGTGCGCCATCAGCTCGGAAGAATACAATCGAGTGTCGATCCGTGACACGGCCAAAGAAGTGTGGGACACACTTGTCAACACTTATGAAGGCACAAGCCAGGTCGGACAAGCAAAGATAAGCTAATATCTTCATAAATATGAGCTATTAAAGATGAAGCCGAAGAAAACATCACTCGAGATGTTCATTCGATCTACTCGAGATAACCAACAATCTCAAATCTCTGGGTAAAAAGATCTCCCATGAGGAAATGTGCAGAAAGATACTGAGAAGCCTACCCAAGAAAAGATGGGGTCCCAAGGTGACAAGCTATCGAAGAGGCTTAGAATCTGTCTCTACTAAAGCCGGACGAACTCATTGGGAAGCTTCTCACCCATGAGATCCACCTAGAAGAGGAGGACACAGAGGTCGGCACCAAAAAGAATATTGCGCTGAAAGCCTCAAAAACAAGAGAAGCGGATCCGAGTTCTTCCGACTCATAAGAGGATCCTATGGCACTTATCACTAGAGGCTTCAAGAGAATGATGAAGCACAAGAGGTGGGATAAGAAGCCAAAAGAAGAGTTTTACAAGAAAGACAAAAAGGATAGAAAAGGTAAATACTCTTCCCCTTCAAAGTTATCTTTAACTAAGAACTCTAGGTGTTTTGAATGTGGCAGCAAGGAACATATAGTCAAAGACTGTCCAAAGAGAAAAAGGACAGAAAAAAAAAAGGCTATGATGGCCACATGGAGTGACGAAGACTCATCGGAAGATAACGAGGACTCGGATGACTCAAAGTGTGTGACGGCACTTTCTGACTCGGAATGGGAAACAGAGTCGGACTCGGATCAATCAGACAATGAGGAAGCAAATTCTCAAGAGGTAATTGAATACTTCCTCAAATTCTCCAAAGTTAATTTAGCTAAGTATATTTTCACTTTGCAAGAGAAGTCCAATTCTGATTCTTCTCATTTTAGAGAACAACTTGAGTAAATTTCTTCCGAGAGCATTTCCTTAAAAAATGAGTTGGAAAAACTGAGAGTTACACTCAAAGAACTCAAGACTAGTGCTTAATCCAATGAGGCTAAGTCCGAGTCACTCGTAAAAGAAAATGAGCGACTAATATAAAAGCTCAATGAGTCTCAAGATATTGTTTTAAAGTTTACTGAGGGTCAGAAAAACATTGATATGCTCTTAGGATCTGAATGCATCTCCTTCGAAAAGAAGGTCTTGGTTTTAACAAAGAGGAGGAATCAAATTCCTACTTAGAACTTTTCAAAAGGATTCCGAACCGTAAAGTTCGGGAAGGTTGAGCACGGTTCCATTCATAAAGATGAAAGGAGGACTAAGCTTAGACCAACTTACAAGAGAAAACCATTTCCTCCAGTTTCTAAAAGAAAAGTTTTTCAAGAAAAAAAGACACAGACTCAGTTCTCTAAATAAAAGACTCAAAATCGGACCAAACCTAAAGTCATTCAAATTTGGGTTCCGAAAAACTTCTTCCTCGAAAAGGACCACAGTAAAGGGTGTTACTGGGTTCTTTAGAGGAAGTGAGAAGGGTTAGTTTGTTCTCTTTTTGCAGGCCACTCAAAAAAGATCAAAAAGACATTGGTACCTGGACGAGTGGATGCTGGCGCCACATGTCGGGAGACTCGGGACTCTTTTTGAGTTAGAAGAGTACAAAGGAGGAAAAGTAACATTTGGAGATGACAGCAAAGGCAAGATAGTTGGGATAGGCAAGATTGGAAAGGAAGGCAATCTGGTCGACCCAGTATACCTTGTCAAAGGATTAAAGTACAACCCGCTTAGCATCTCTCAATTATGTGATAAAGATCAAGAGGTAAGATTTACACGGACCAACTGTGTTATATCCGATGTTGATACCAAAGAAACCAAGCTGTCGGGTAAGAGATCGGGTAATACGTACATTATTCCTCTTTCTAACCCGAGTCGGAATTTATCTTGTTTAAAAGTATCACTTCCTGATGATTCCTTGGCATGGCATCGTAGATTAGGTCATATTAGCATGCATACGATTAAGAAACTGGCATCTCATGGTTTAGTTAGAGGATTGCCTAATTGTGCTTTCAAGAAAGACAAAGTTTACGAAGCTTGCACAAAAGGGAAACAAGTCGGATCATAATTCAAATCTCTGAAGACAGTTTCCACATCCAAGGTGCTTGAAATGCTACATATGGACTTATGTGGTGAAATCCCTGTTAAGAGTCTTGGAGGTAAATCATATGAAGGTTTGCTCAAGGAGAGTCCGAGTCACCCTAGAGGGGGTGAATAGGGTGATAGAAAAATCTTTCGAAAGTACACACTTTTGCGCGAAAAGAGGCAAAGACAGAATCTAAGTCTAATAACAGAGTCGAAAAGATTGGACTCGAAAGCAATGAATCAAAAGAAGCAAGAGCACTAAGGTCGTCTCGAGTCTAGAATGAACTCGAAAAAGAACACGAGAGATTTTACGTGGAAACCCTCCTGGGGCAGAAAACCACGGCCCGTGTCAATCCAAACACGAAGTCAAATCCACTATTTTGAGTCCACAAAATACCGTGAACTTGACGTAACCCAAGTTGCTCCCTTAAACAACTCTATACAGATTTTCCTAGACTCGAAGTTACCTTATCTCGATCTAGTACTTCCTAGCTGAGATAACCCTTACAGCTTAGGGACAACTAAGCCGAGTTAACCTTTACAGACTTAGTCAAGGGACCTTACAAAGAATGTAAGAAGTGTTTGTAACGAAGTACAAGACCTTACAACTCGTAAAGTAATGAATTACAGAGTGGGAGTTGTAAGTTGAAGATTGAGAGTAAATACAATAACTTTGATCAAGTAAGTGTATAGACAATATGTTCGGCAACCTTCAAGTCTTGTGAAGTGGCTTCTTTTATAGAAGACCAGGTAGAGTAGCCGTTATTTTCATCTCGCCGACCGAGAGTCCTCTCGTGACCGTTGTGAAAAGCTTTCCGAGTCACTCGAAAGTATCCGCTGAAATATGGACGTTGGACAACGGTTTAACTCTCTTGGAAGTCCCAAAACCATCGGTTGTGTCTTGATAAATATGGTGGAAACCACCGTTAGGCTTGGCGTTCCATTTTTCCGGATATGGAAGCGCATGACTTCCGACACAATCTTCTCGGGACTAAAGCAGGGAAGGTGAAAAGCCATATCTCGCCGGTGATTTGACGTTCGAAGCTTCGGCTACTTTTGTAGTTTGAAAAGATATCCTCGATTGAATAACCTACAAAAGTAAAACACCTTTCGGTTCTCAAAGTATAAAATACTTTGGTCCAAGGTTAGACACGGATAACAAAATAATTTTGAAAAATTACGCAATTGATTATCCGAGTCGAAAAGAAATGGAATTTTCCGAGTCTAATATCCATGATACTCGTAATTCCATATGACTTAGTCTTAAGTAAAGAAACACGTTCTATAGCAAATATCGAGTGAGAAAGAACTTGACTAAACATTAAATGAACTATGAATGCCGACTTTGCAAACAATAGAGTAAATAACCACAAGTCGATTCTCGAGTGAGAAACAACTGAATACTCGGTATATTCAAAATGCGATTAATCCGAGTGAGAGTGGACTCGGAATAAAGAACCGGTTTTCGAGGCGCTAACCGAAAAGCGATTAAAGAGATATGTGAAGGCCGAATCGCATAGAGAAGATACTTATTTAACTCAAGTAAGTTTCTAAGACACAGAGAATGCCTTGGAATCAAAACTCTATATGAATGACATCGTTATACCCGATTCCTTTTGCATGACTCGTAAAGATATAGAGCAATGTCCGAGTCTTCAATCTCCCCTTTTTGATGAAAGGCATTCCATACTTAAACGAAACTTTGTTAGAGGAAAACAGATTGATTCTGAGTAGTTTGATAGAAAGTGAGGCATATTGAATAGATCGGAGCAATATACACTATATCAAAGCAAATTAAAGTATGCTTTAACTCATTAACTCGTAAAAGAAAGAACTCGAAATGAATAAGGAAATGCATCAATTCATTAAAAGAAATTACAAGGGCTGAAAGAGCTCCCCTAGACAAGACAACCAGTTTCGACTACATTTTCTCCCCTTGCCTTTCAAAGAAAAACAAGAAACAAAAAGAAAGGAGAAAAGTACAAGTAAAACACATAAGTTGTCCGGACAAAAAGAAAATTTTGAAGCGGACATTCGGAGACACCGAGGAATTGTGACTCGAGTGCATGGCTCCAACTAGGAAGGAGGGGATTTCGAGTGGAGGCGGAGGTGCGCCGGCGCCGATACGATCTTGACGATGTGCTTGAGCGCAGCGAAGGGAGAACCGGAATAGTTCTCAAGGGCTCAGCTCCGAGGGGCCGACCCGGAGAGAGTGGATCGAGGGGTTCTTCCCTTGGGACCTCGTGGGCCGGAGGGGGTCGCTCTGGCCGACTCGCCGGAGGAGCGAGATCTTCGACCCACTCGGATCGCTGTCCGAGCCGAGTACAGCAATTTGAGCTTGGGGAGCAGTTGCCACGGCCTCTTCTTCCCTTTGCCCGGAAGGGCCTCGCTTCAGCCAGCAGGTTCCTCGGCGTCCTCCGCCGCATCTCGTAGCTTCTTCCTCTCGCTTCCTCGGCTTCCTCGCTGTCCGAGGAGGTCAAGCTCGGGCTCGAAGACGCCTCATATGTGTCTCGAGTCATCCGGGTCCCGAGCCGCCTTGGACCGCTCTCTCTCGAGGAGCTCAGCCAGCTCCTTCGCTCCTTAACCAGCTCTCTCATCTCAAGAACGAGAGACTCGTCGCTCTCGGATTTGGGACTCGACCAGTCTTTTGGTTGATGGTCGACCTCGAAGAACAGTACTTGAAACCCCGAGCATGTCTCTCGAATTCGAAGACACAGAGGTGATCTTGTCCATGAAGACAGGGGACAAGAGGGCGAGAGAGGGTTTTGGAAGCACCGGAGGTGGAGGCACCACCAGTGAAGAGGGAAGAGGAAGAGGGGTTGATTTCTCGAGTCCGAGGTGGAGAAGGAGGCCTCAGCTCCGAAGTTGTGAACCCGCACACCAGGGTTAGTTTCCGGTATCCATACCCCTGGAGTTCCTTCTTGCCGACCACAATGGCCGCCTCGTACACCGCGTTAGGATCGGAGGGAAGAGGAACTTGGAATTGTTTGAAGACAAGGGTGAGAAGAGCACCGAAAGGAAGGGAGGTGTTCTTCTTGCTCCGGAGTCGAGCCGCACAGCGGCCATCCGCTCAATGATGGAGGGGAAGAGGTCGACTTCGTATCCCTCCAGGATATCGAAGAGGGCTTTGAGGTGCTTGGAGTTGGGGTTCTCCTTGCTAGAATGCCGTGAGAAGAAGGTTCTCATCGGCAGAAACACGAAGCCTGGCTTCGACTTCAACCGAGTCACGTAAAAGTTCTTTCTGGACCCGGGAATTCTTTAGCATACTTTTCAAAGAAGTCGTCTGCGACTTCAAGTGAAAGGGATAGGGTTACTGTTCAAGAAGAGAGAAGAAACTTTGAACAATCCGTGAAGAAGAGAGGTGTTGATACTGAACAGTAATGTTCCGAACCCGAGAGGTTAGAACATTTTCGGAGTGGGTGAGATGAGTATAAAACTCGAAACGAGTTCAGGATAGATGAACTCGCTGAAGCACAAGAAAGGGTAGACTCCGGTGGTTTGGATATTGGACAACCAGGAGAATTTGGTTGTTGGGAAGAACTTGTCGTCCAGACGCAAGATGCTCGGGTGACAACGGGTTTAGAAGGGGTTGAGCTTTCCGGCTTGTTGGTGCGAGGCTTCTTAGAGGATGAAGAAACCCGAAAGTCGGGATGGTTTCCTCTTTAGGCATGGTGAGAGAAGAAAAGATGAAGCTTTTCGAAAGAGAAAGAGAATGAGGTGTAGAAGAGAAGATAACGGAAAAAATGGTAGAAGAAAGAGAGATGAGCAATCGAAAACTTACGAGAGAGAGAGAGAGAGAGCTTCTTCGACGTCCGCGGACGATCGTGGAACACTATTCACGTAGCAAACTTCCGCGAGAAGAATTTCGTTTGAGAGGGAAGGAGTTTTAGAATATCGAGATGAAGATGGATAGTCGTTATTTATAGTGAGTACGCGCGCCCGTTCACTATCCGTTAAGTAACTCCGCTTCGACTCAGCCCGTCCATCGATCATTAATGCCCGGTGTGACGGTTCTTCTTCAACGGTTGAGATATCGGTGGTTTAAAATCTGCGGTTATGATCCGATCGCAGCGCTCGAGAAAGAGAGAGAAAAAGGGTTTGAAATTATAGTCCGAAACTCTCCACTGTTCTAGAGATAGCTTCAGAAAATTTGATGTCCAAATTTCTCTTACGTCCGAGTTTGACTCGTAAAAACTTCCGAGTGACTCGAAACATAGAAATAACTATTAGCCCAAGTATCACGTGATCAACCGAACTAATGGTTATTAACAATGAAAGCACATGGCACGTAAATGTTCAAGAATCATAACACAACAATAAGCATTTAACATACCAAGCTCATTCCGAATAAAATGCAATTGATCTTCACCAAGTGGCTTAGTAAAGATATCAGCTAATTGAGGATTAGTAGGAATGAACTCAAGTGTAATATCACCCTTTTCCGAGTGATCGCGTAAGAAGTGATACTCGACTTCAATATGCTTTGTTTTTTAGTGCTCGGACAGGATTCTTAGTGATACTGATTGCGCTTTGATTGTCACACTTGATTGGAACCGAGTTGAGAGATAGTCCAAGATCCTTCAAGTGTTGTTGTATCCAGAGAATCTCGAGGGCAACAAGCTCCAGCGGCAATATATTCAGCTTCCGTAGTTGATAGAGCTACCGAGTTTTGCTTCTTTGAGTGCCAGGATATTAGGGATTGACCCGTAAATTGGCAAGCTCCGGATGTGCTCTTTCGATCAACTTTGTATCCTCGCATAGTCCGCGTCCGAGTACCCAGTCAAAGTTAGTTCCGAGGCTCTGGAGTACCATAGTCCTAGATTCTCGAGTGCCCGCAAGATATCTCGAATATTCTCTTCACCGCAATGAGATGTGATTCTTTTGGATTAGCTTGAAATCGTGCACATAGGCAAACACTCGAACATTATATCTAGTCTGCTTGAAGTAAGATATAGCAGTGATCCAATCATACCCCGATAGAGTTTATGATCTACTGCTTTACCTGTCTCATCCGAGTCGAGCTTTATACTCGTCGCTCATAGGAGTAGATGCGTGCTTTGCATCTTGAAGTTTATATTTCTTCAGCAGTTCCTTGGTGTATTTTGATTGATGAACAAAGATTCCATCTTTGTCTTGTTTGATTTGCAACCCAAGGAAGAAGTTGAGTTCTCCCATCATACTCATTTGGAACTCGTGACTCATCAACTCGTAAAATTCTCGCACGTAAATTCATTAGTAGCACCGAAAATAATATCATCAACATATATTTGAACAATGAGAAAATCTTTCCCTTTGGTCTTTATGAATAAAGTCTTGTCGATCCGACCTCTTTTAAAATCATTTTGAACCAGGAAGTCGCTCGCTCTTTCATACCAAGCTTTAGGGGCTTGCTTAAGACCATAGAGAGCTTTTTGAAGTTTGAAAACATGATTTGGAAATTCTGAGTTTTCAAAACCAGGAGGTCGCTCGACATAGACCTCTTCTTCAATAAAACCATTGAGAAAGGCACACTTAACATCCATTTGATATAATTTAATATGCATGCAGGATGCAAATGCCAACAGTATTCTAATGGCTTCAATTCTAGCTACTGGTGCAAAGGTTTCCCCACAATCAATTCCTTCTTCTGATTGTAACCTCGAGCTACAAGTCTAGCTTTGTTTCTGACTACAATTCCACCCTCATCCAGCTTTGTTTTTGAAAACCCATTTGGTTCCTATAACCGGGTGGTCGAAGGTCGGTTGGTCGAGTCCGCACTTGGTTTCTTTCGAATTGATTCAGCTCTTCTTGCATGGCCTCTACCCATTCGGGTTCATTAAGGGCTTCTAGTGCATTTTTGGGTTCAGTTAGTGAAATGAATGCAAGTGAATGCACATAGATTATGAAGAGAAGAACGAGTTCTTACCCCACCGTTGATATCGAAATTATGTTTTCTGGGGATGACCGGAAGTAAATTTGAATGCTTTACCAGCTTCTTTGATTCACCAGTGTTTGTGGGCTGAATAGCTTGATCTTCGTAAGCTTGTTCCGAGTGATCGGCTCCATTGACTTGCTCGCTCCGAGCGACTTCTTGAGCTATTTCATTCTGAACTTCCTCGTTCCGAGTGATCTCCTTCGAGTCTTAGTAAGCTCATCTTCGTCATCATCCTTTCGAGCTTCAGCTCCGAGTATGAAGATTCACTTGGTTTTTCCTGCTCAAGCTCATCAAACACTACGTGGATACTTTCTTCCACTTTGTTAGTTCTCTTGTTGAAGATACGGTAAGCTTTGCTATGAGAAGAGTAACCTAGAAAAATTCCTTCGTCTCGACCGAGCATCAAACTTGGTCGATGATCCTTACCATTGTTGTGGACAAAGCACTTACATCCGAAAGGTCCGAAATAGGAAATGTTTGGCTTCCTCCCTTTGTAGAGCTCATAAGGTGTTTTCTTCGTAATGGGTCCGATGAGGCATCGATTGAGAGTGTAGTTGGCTGTGTTTATCGCCTCTCGCCTGCAAATAAGTAAGGCAAGTTGTGTTCAATCATCATCGTCCTTGCTATTTCTTCAAGGGTTCTCGTTCTTTCTCTCAACTACTCCATTCTCGTTGAGGAGTTCTGGGTGCTGAGAAGTTGTGAGAAATTCCATTCTTGTCACAAAACTCGAGAATTCTCGAGTAATCGAACTCCCTTCCATGGTCCGCTCGAATCTTTTGAATCTCGAGTCCGGGACTCCACTTGAATCTTTCTACGTAGCTTACCGAATTCCTTGAAGGCTTCATTCTTATGCTTGAGAAAACACACCCAGGTAAATCTTGAAAATCATCAATGATAACAAGTATGTAAGATTTACCTCCGAGACTCTTTACAGAATTTCGCCACATAGGTCCATATGCAGTAATTCAAGCACGTTGGATGTGGAAACTGTCTTCGAGATTTGAATGAAGATCTCGACTTGTTTCCTCTCGGTGCATGCTTCACATACTTTATCCTTCTCAAACTCACAGCTAGGTAATCCTCTAACTAGATGATGAGATGCAAGCTTTTTGATAGTATGCATGCTAATATGACTTAATCTACGATGCCAAGTCCAAGAATCATCTTGAAGAGATGCTTTCAAACAGATAAATTCCGACTTGGGTCGAAAGAGGGATGATGTAGGTATTACCTGATCTCTTACCTGAAAGTTTTACCTCTTTGGTGATCTCATCTCGTGATGTAGCACTTGGATTGAGTGAATTTTACCTCTTGTCCTTTGTCACAAAGTCGGGAGATGCTAAGTAAGTTGTACTTTAGTCCTTTGACAAGGTAGACTAGGCTCACCGGATTGTTTTCATTTCCAATCTTTCCAATGCCCACTATCTTGCCTTTGCTGTCATCACCAAAGGTCACCTTTCCTCCTTTATATGACTCTAGCTCGTAAAAGAGTCCTTGGTCACCCGACATATGTCGAGAACATCCGCCGTCCAGTACCAGTGCCCTTTGATCTTTTCCGAGAGACCCGCAAAACAGAGAGAATCTAGCCCTTCTCACTTCCTCCAACGAACCCAAGAACATTCCTTACCGTGGTCCTTTTCTGAGGAAGAAGGTGCTTCGAACCCGTATTTGAATGACTTTGGGTTTAGTCTCGATTCTCGAGTCTTCTTCTTCTCGTGGAACCGAGTCTCGTGTTTCTTTCCTCTTAAAAACCTTTCCTTTTGCAACAGAGGAAAATGGTTTCCTTTTGTAAATAGGTCCGGGTTTAGTCCTCCTTTCATTTTTGTGAATGGGACCATGCTCACTTTTTGAACTTAACAGCTCTGGAATCCTTTTGAACAAATCCGAGTAAGAATTAGATTCTTCCTCCTTGTTGAAACCAAGACCTTCTTTTCTAAAAGAGACACATTGTGAACCTAAGAGCATATCAAGGTTCTTCTCGTCCTTGAGTAAATTTTAAAACCGAGTCTTGAGACTCAGTGAGCTTCGTTTCGCTTGCTCATTTTCTTTTCTCGAGTAACTCGCACTCAGTCTCATTAGTTTGAGCACTTGTCTTGAGTTCTCTCGAGTGTGAGTCTCAGCTTTTCCAATTCATTTTTTAAAGAAGTTCTCTCGTAAGTGATTGACTCAAGTTGTTCCTTGAAATGAGAAGAATCGAATTGGACTTTTCTTCCAAAGTAAAGATGTATTTAGCTAAATCAACTTTGGAGAATTTGAAGAAGTAGTTTATTACCTCTTGAGGATCAGCTTCTCATTATCTCGAGTCTCGTGTCTCGAGTCCGACTCTTTTTCGCCTTCCGAGTCGCTGGATCGCCATCGGACACTTTGAGTCATCTCGAATCCTCGTCGTCTTCGGATGATTCCTCATCGCTCCATGTTGCCATCATGGCCTTTTTCTTCTTCCCTGTCCCGTCTTCGTTTTGGACAGTCCTTGACTATGTGGTCTTTGCCGCCACATTCAAAACATCCGGAATTCTTAGACAGAGATAACTTTGAAGAAGATGAAAACTTACCTTTTCTATCTCTTTTGTCTTTCTTGTAGAATTCTTCTTTTGGTCTTTTGTCCCATCTTTTGTGCTTCATCATTTTCTTGAAGCCTCTTGCAATGAGTGCCATGGGATCATCCTCTCGATTCGGAGGAGCTCGGAATTGCTTCTTTGGATTCTCGAGGCTTTAAGCGCAATGTTCCTTTTGGAAGTACCCTCAGCATCTTCTTCTTCCAGGTGTATCTCATGAGTCGAAGCTTTCCGATGAGCTCGTCTCGGTTTCAAGAGTGAGAGGTTCCGAGCCTCTTCTATGGCAGTCACCTTAGGACCCCATCGTCTCTTGGGTAGGCTTCGAGAATTTTTCGACACATTTCTTCATGGGAGATCTTCTTTCCCGTGAGATTTGAGATTGTTGGTGATCTCAGTGAAGCGTATGAACATCCGAGTAATGTTCTCTTCTGGCTCCATTTTGAAAAGCTCATATTTGTGAAGGTACTCGGCCGATCTTTGCTTGTCTCACCCGACTTGTACCTTCGTAGGTGTTGACCAGAGTGTCCCATACCTCTTTAGCAGAGTCACAGGCAGAGACTCGATTATATTCTTTCGAGCTTATGGCGCACATGAGGATGTTCATGGCTTTGAAGTTCTTTCGAACTTCTCGCTTCGCCGGCGTGAACTCAGCCTTTGTCTTTGGAAGGATTCTGAATTCATCTGTCTTTGTTGGAATGTAGTTTCCTTGTTGTATGATTTCCCATACTTCTTCATCGTGATCCATAAGGAAACATTCCATAAGCTTCTTCCAAAGGACCGAAATTTGAACCTTTGAATTTTGGTGGCCTCGTTGGAAGATCTACCTTCGTCGAACTCTCCGGTGTTCTCGAGCCATCCGATCTTTAAACCTTTGGACTGTTAGATCCTTTCTGAAAGGCTAGGCTCGATACCAATTGAAGGTTTGCTCAAGGAGAGTCTCGAGTCACCCTAGAGGGGGTGAATAGGGTGATAGAAAAATCTTTCGAAAGTACACACTTTTGCGCGTAAAAGAGGCAAAGACAGTAATCTAAGTCTAATAACGAGATCGAAAAGATTGGACTCGTAAAGCAATGAATCGAAGAAGCAAGAGCACTAAGGCCGTCCGAGTCTAGAATGAACTCGTAAAAGAACACGGAGATTTTACGTGGAAACCCTCCCGGGCAGAAAACCACGGCCCGTGTCAATCCAGTACACGAAGTCAAATCCACTATTTTGAGTCCACAAAGTACCGTGAACTTGACGTAACCCAAGTTGCTCCCTTAGACAACTCTATACAGATTTTCCTAGACTCGAAGTTACCTTATCTCGATCTAGTACTTCCTAGCTGAGATAACCCTTACAGCTTAGGGACAACTAAGCCGAGTTAACCTTTACAGACTTAGTCAAGGGACCTTACAAAGAATGTAAGAAGTGTTTGTAACGAAGTACAAGACCTTACAACTCGTAAAGTAATGAATTACAGAGTGGGAGTTGTAAGTTGAAGATTGAGAGTAAATACAATAACTTTGATCAAGTAAGTGTATAGACAATATGTTCGGCAACCTTCAAGTCTTGTGAAGTGGCTTCTTTTTATAGAAGACCAGGTAGAGTAGCCGTTATTTTCATCTCGCCGACCGAGAGTCCTCTCGTGACCGTTGTGAAAAGCTTTCGAGTCACTCAGAAAGTATCCGTTGAAATATGGACGTTGGACAACGGTTTAACTCTCTTGAAGTCCCAAAACCATCGGTTGTGTCTTGATAAATATGGTGGAAACCACCGTTAGGCTTGGCGTTCCATTTTTCCAGATATGGAAGCGCATGCCTTCGACACAATCTTCCGGGACTAAAGCAGGGAAGGTGAAAAGCCATATCTCGCTGGTGATTTGACGTTCGAAGCCGGCTACTTTTGTAGTTTGAAAAGATATCCTCGATTGAATAACCTACAAAAGTAAAACACCTTCGGTTCTCAAAGTATAAAATACTTTGGTCCAAGGTTAGACACGAGATAACAAAATAATTTTGAAAAATTACGCAATTGATTATCCGAGTCGAAAAGAAATGGAATTTTCGAGTCTAATATCCATGATACTCGGAATTCCATATGACTTAGTCTTAAGTAAAGAAACACGTTCTATAGCAAATATCGAGTGAGAAAGAACTTGACTAAACATTAAATGAACTATGAATGCTGACTTTGCAAACAATAGAGTAAATAACCACAAGTCGGATTCTCGAGTGAGAAACAATGGAATACTCGGTATATTCAAAATGCGATTAATCCGAGTGAGAGTGGACTCGGAATAAAGAACCAGCTTTCGAGGCGCTAACCGAAAGCGATTAAAGAGATATGTGAAGGCCGAATCGCATAGAGAAGATACTTATTTAACTCAAGTAAGTTTCTAAGACACAGAGAATGCCTTGGAATCGAAACTCTATATGAATGACATCGTTATACCCGATTCCTTTTGCATGACTCGGAAAGATATAGAGCAATGTGTGAGTCTTCATCATATGTACTTGTTATTGTTGATGATTACTCATGATTTACCTGGGTGTGTTTTCTTAAGCACAAAAATGAAGCATTCAAAGAGTTTAGCAAGCTCTGCAGGAAAATCCAAGTTGAGTCTCAAACTCGGATTCAAAGAATTTGAACCCGACCACGAAGGGAGTTCGACTACTCAAAATTTGCAGAGTTTTGTGACAAAAATGACATCTCCCACAACTTCTCAGCACCAAGAACTCCTCAACAGAATGGAGTAGTAGAGAGAAAGAACAGAACTCTTGAAGAAATAGCTAGGACAACGATGATTGAACACAATCTGCCATACTATTTCTAGGCTGAGGCGATTAACACCGTAAATTACACCTTCAACAGATGCCTCATCGGACCCATTATGAGGAAAACACTTTATGAGCTCTATAAAGGGAAGAAACCCAATATCTCATATTTCAAACCCTTTGGATGTAAATGTTTTGTTCACAACAATGGTAAGGATCACTCGACCAAGTTTGATGCTCGATCGGATGAAGGTATTTTTCGAGGTTATTCTTCTCATAGTAAAGCTTATCGCATTTTCAATAAAAGAACTAACAAAGTGGAAGAAAGCATCCACATTGTGTTTGATGAGCTTGAACAGGAAAAACCAAGTGAGTCAACATTCTCGGACCTAAAGCTCAGCGAAGTGATGATCATGATGAAAACAAGCCTATCAAGAATCAAACCCTACCAGCTCGTAATGAAGTGACTCGAGATTAGGACAACTCAAAACCCACTCGGAATGAGGAAGGACAATATGATGAACAGATTCACTCGGAACAACCTTTAGAGGATCAAGCAATTCAGCCAACAGATCTGATGAATCGGAGAACAGGTAGAGCATTCAAGCATGTTTCTAGTCATTCACTAGAAAACATATTATCCGATATCAACAAGTGGGGTAAGAACTCATTCCTCTCCTCGGAATCTATGTGCATTCACTGCATTCATATCATTAACTCGAACCTAAAAATGCACTAGAGGCCCTAAATGAACCTGAATGGGTAGAGGCCATGCAAGAGGAACTCAATCAATTCGAAAGAAACCAAGTCCGGACTCGACCAAACAACCTTCCGATCACCCGATCATACGAACCAAGTGGGTTTTCAAGAATAAACTGGATGAAGGTGAATTGGTAGTTAGAAACAAAGCTAGACTTGTGGCTCAAGGTTATAATCGGGAAGAAGGGATTGATTATGGGGAAACCTTTGCACTGTTGCGTAATTGAAGCCATTAGAATTCTGTTAGCATTTGCATCTAGCATGAATTTCAAGTTATATCAAATGGATGTTAAGTGTGCTTTTCTCAATGGTTTTATCGAAGAGGAAGTCTATGTTGAGTAGCCCTGGATTTGAAAACTCGGAATTTCCAAATCATGTTTTCAAACTTCAAAAGCTCTTTATGGTCTTAAACAAGTTCCCAGAGCTTGGTATGAAAGACTCAAGCAATGTCTTGGCTCAAATATACGTTGATGATATAATTTTTAGAGCTACTAATGAAATTCCGTGTCGAGATTTTTCGAGTTCATGAGACAGGAATTTCAAATGAGCATGATGGGAGAACTCAATTTCTTCCTTGGTCTACAAATCAAGCAAGACAAAAATGGAATCTGTGTCCATCAATCAAAGTATACTAAGGAGCTGCTGAAGAAGTATAAACTTCAAGATGCAAAGCATGCAGCAACACCTATAAGCAGTAGCTTGAAACTAGACTCGGACGATAAAGGTAAAGCAATAGATCGAAACTCCATCGAGGTATGATTGGATCTTTGATATATCTTACATCCAGTGAGACCAGATATAATGTTTAGTGTTTGTCTATGCACAAGATTCTAAGCCAATCCAAAAGAATCACATCTCACTGCGGTGAAGAGAATATTCGGATATCTTGCAGGGACTTAGAATTTAGGTCTATGGTACTCCAGAGAGGTAGAACCGACTCTCACCGGATACTCGGATGCTGATTAGGCTGGATACAAAGTTGATAGAAAGAGCACTTCAGGGCGTGCCAATTTCGGGTCAATCCTTAATATCTTGGCACTCAAAGAAGCAAAACTCGGTAGCTCTATCAACTGTCAAACCTGAGTATATTGCAACTCGAGCATGCTGTGCTCAGATTTTGTGGATAAAGCAACACTTGAGAGATCTTGGACTTTCTTTCAAATCGGTGCGAATCAAGTGTGATAATCGAGTGCAATCAGCATCACCAAATATCCAGTTCAAGCACTCAAAAACGAAACACATTGAGGTCGGTATCATTTCTTAAGAGATCATTCCGAGAAAGGTGATATTGAACTCGAATTCATTCTTACAAATCTTCAATTAGCCGATATCTTTACTAAGCCTCTTAGTGAAGATCAGTTTTGTTTTATTCGGAATGAGCTTGGTATGTGAAAATTTTTTGCATGATTATGTGTTATGTGATTGCATTTCTTAAATAACCATTAGTTCGATTGATTTAGTGATATTGAGCCGATAGTTATCATTTATTTCCAGTCTTCGAGTCACTTAGAAACCGAGCTGAGTCGGACTCGGACTTTGAGAAAATGGACATCAAACTTCGAAATCATCTCTAGACAAGTGGAGAATTTCGAATTTATTTTCAAAATCTTTCTTTCTCTCTCTCTCTCTCTCACGCAATGATCGGACAACTAGCCGTTGGAAAACAAACCGCTGGAATTCTAACCGTTGAAGAAGAGAACAGTCACACCGGTCCGAGGTGACTGCTGAAAGAGATGAGTCGAACGGATATCGAAGGACGTTTATTTTTCTTATAAATAGCGCTTATTCTCCTTCATTTCTTTACTTTACTCTATGCTTACTCTCTCTCTCGAAATCAAATCCTCGTGACCACGCTCTCGGTGACTAAAAGCGATACACAGCGTTCTCAAGCTTCGTGAAGAACATCTCAAGTAAGCTCTGTTGCTCTCAATCTCATTCTTCTTCTATTTTTTTCTTTCACTCTCTTCGAGTCTTCTTCTCTTCTACTCTCTCTCAAGCTTACCTACTCTCTCTTTTCACATCAAAATGCCGAAAAGAGGTTCTCATCCTGATTTTCTTGGTTCTGCCACTAAGAAACCCCGCACCAAAAGCCAAGAAGGCCACTCAAATTCTAAACCTCTTGTCACCCAAGCATCTTGCACTAGATGATAAATTCTTCCCAACCACAAAATTTTCGTGGTTGTCTCACATACGATCGACCGGCGTCTACAATTTTCTTTGCTTCGGTGAGTTCATATATCCCGAGCTCGTTTCGAGTTCCACACACATCTTTCCAGCTCTTAAGGTATTCTCACCTCCGAGTTCGAACATAACTGTTCGAGTCAATACTTCCCTCCTCCATTGTCTCGTTCAAAGTTTCTTCGTCTTCTTAAACAAGCAATCCAATACCTTTCAATGAAGTCGCTGACGACTTCTTTGAAAAGTACACAAAGAGTTCCCTAAGTCACGAAAAATTCTTTCGTGACTTAGCTAAAATTAAAAGCTCGTCTTTTGTGTTTCTTGCTGATGAGAACTTTCTTCTCACAAGCACTCTAGCAAGGAGAACCCCAACTCCAACCACCTCAAAGCACTCTTTGATATTCTCGAGGGCTACGAAGTAGACCTCTTTCCTGCTATTATTGAGCAAATGGCAGTTGTGCCAGCTCAATCTCGTAACAAGAAGAACACCCCTCTCCCTTTCGGTGCTCTTCTCACTCTCATCTTCAAACAATTCAAAGTTCCTCTTCCCTTAGATCTCGACCGCAGTTTCTTACGCTACCATTGTAGTTGGCAAAAAGGAACTTCGGGGTATGGATACCAGGAAACCGAACCTAGTGTCCGGGTTCACAGGTCGAGCCGAGGCCACCTTCTCCGCCTCGGACTTAGAAAGACACCCCTCTTTCTCTTCCTCGCTCCACCTAGTGGTGCCTTCACCTCAGGTGCTTCTAAAACCTCTCTTTCATTTTGTCCTCTACTTTCATGGACAAAATCTCCTCTCGTGCCCTTGGAACTTAAGGACCTTCTCCGGTCATTCAAGACCGTCTTCCAGTCTATGACCATCAACCAGAAAACCACCTAATCTCAACTCCGAGAGCAACAGGATGTGCTCCTCGAGATGAAGGCTCGATGAAGGAGCAGAGGGAGCCGATCGAGCTTCTTCGGGAGAGACGATCTAAGGCAACTCAAGATCAAGGAGACTCGGATACTTCGAGGAATCCTTGAGCCTCGCCAAGTCCTCCTCGGACGGAGGAGAGGGTGAAGAAGAAGTTCAAGAAGAAGCGGAAGAACTTGCGGTTGATGCAGCTCTTTTCGAGCATGGTGAGCCGAAGGCGAAGGAGACGAAGAAGGACAAGGAGCAACAATTGAGGGTTCGGGTGCTCCTAAAGCGCAACCGAAGTGATTAGCTCGGACAACAGTCTAAGTGGGTTAGAAGAACCTCGCTGATCCAAGACAGTCAGCGAGTAGGTCAACTTGAGCACACCCCTCCGAGTCATTTAGTTCCAAGAGGACGAGCCTCTAGACGACCTAGTTCCGGGTCGGCCACTCATAACTAAGCCAATGCCAGAGATCCCTGTACTCCCTCCACCGCGCTCAAGCACATCGTCAAGATCTTTTCAGCGCCAGCGCACCACTCGTCCTTCCTTCTCAACTCGGACTAACCCATCCCCTCCTTAATTTTTTTTTGTCCGGACATCAAATATGTACTTCTTATTGTATTCTCCCAATTTTGTTTTGTTTGTTGAAAGGCAAGGGGAGAATAGATAGAAAAATTTGTTGTCTTGTTTAGGGGAGTCTCTCTCACCTTGTGTAAATATTTCTTTCCGTTAAATTAATGAAGTACTGCATTTCATTAATAATCTCAAGTTTCTTGCTCGATATGTTATTTACAAGCAATGCATCTATCTGTTTTTGCTTTGTTTCTTACTACGATATGATAGCTCTTACTATGAAATCTTTTACAATATCACTTACAAAATTTCTGTCTAAGTATGAAATGCCTTTCATCAAAAAGGGGAGATTGAAGATTCGGACTTTATACTTACACTTTTCCGAGTTCCATCCAGGAATCAAGTATAAGATCTCTTCTCCGATAGGGTTTTGATTACAAGTCATTCCATGAACTCGAGAAAGTTTTCTAAGTGATATAGCATTTATTCCGAGTGTTCTCGAAATTATTTCATATGTTTTTGTGTGACTCTGACTGACTCGGAAAGCATACTTGTACTAACTCACTTCTGAGTTACTCAACACTCGAATTATTGCATGTTCAAACTCTCGTATTCACACACATAAACTCGGGTCCGACTTCATGTTTCGGGAATTACAATGTTAATTTTCTATTCCAAGTCGGCTTGTGTTGTTTGAACTTTGTTTTAGTCTAGATCAAGTTCATTCACTCGATATTCTTTATCTAATTTGATTCTCTTTTAGAATGACTCGGATGGAATTTTTAGTATAATAGACTCAAAAAATTCCATTCCTTTTCTAACTCGGATAATTAGTCATTTAATTATCTTAATTATATTATTATCTCGTGTCTAATCTTGGACCAAAGTATTTTATACTTTGAGAACTAAATTGATTTGCTTTTGTAGGTTATTTAAACGAGGCTACCATATTTTTGAACTGCAAAAGTAACCGGCTTCAAAACGTCAAATCACCAGCGAGACAAGGCTTTTTCCACCTTCGACCTAGCCCCGGACAACTGTGTCGGGGTTGTTTGTTTCCAAAATTGGAAATCCGCAATACCAAGCTCAACGGTGGTTTCCACGTTATTTTTAAAGACACTACCAGGTGGTTTTGGGACTTCCAATGGAGTCAAGAATCGTTGCTCAACGTTCATATCTCAATGGATATTTTCCGAGTGACTCGGAAAATCCCTTACAACGGTCACAAAGGACCTCCAGTCGGAAGATGGATACAACGGCTAAGTCGCTTGTTCATCTTTATATAGAAGCCAACTTTCAAGACTTGAAGATCGCCGAATCTATTGTTAATATACATACTTGAGCAAAAATTCATTCTCAATCTTCCACTTACAACTCCAATTCCGTATTTGATAACTTTCCGAGTTGTAAGGTTATGTATTCGATTACAAACACTTTCTTTCTTACTCTCTAAGTAAAGTCCCTTGACCGAGCTGTAAGGGTTAACTCAGCTCGGTTGTCCCTAACCGTAAGGGTGATCTCGGTTAGGAAGTACTAGATCGGATAAGGAAATTTCGAGTCTAGGAAAAACTTATAAGGAGTTGTCTAAGGGAGCAACTCCGGTCAAGTCGATCTCATCGTATTTTGTGGACTCAAAATAGTGGATTTGACTTCATGCTTGGATTAGCACGGTCCGTGGTTTTCTGCCCCAGGAGGGTTTCCACGTACTTTCCGAGTTATTACTTTTCCGAGTGCATTCTAGACTCAAACAGTTTCGAATTCGATCAATCTGTTTCTTCACTACTTACTGTATTCCGAGGTCATGCTTTTCTAAGTACATCCTTGCCTCTCACTCACATCGGATCCTTATTCGCTTTATTTTTCAAGCAAGTTTCCTCATCACCCTATTCAACCCCTCTCTAGGGTGATTTATACTCTCCAAGAGCAAACCTTCAAGCATGATGGGAGAGCTCAATTTCTTTCTTGGTCTGCAAGTCAAACAAGAAAAGGATGGCATTTATATCCATCAATCTAAGTCTACCAAGGAATTGCTAAACAAGTACAAACTTCAAGATGCAAAACATGCAGCAACACCAATGAGGAGCAACATGAAACCGGACTCACACGAAAAAGGTAAAGTAGTAGATCGAAACTCTATCGAGGTATGATTGGATCTTTACTATATCTCACATCCAATAGGCCGGACATTATGTTTAGTGTATGTCTATGTGTAAGATTCCAAGCATATCCAAAAGAATCACATCTCATTGCGGTGAAGAGAATTTTTAGATATCTTATAGGGACTCGGAATCTAGGTCTAGGGTTCTCAAGAGACTCAAACCGACCCTCACTGGATACTCGGATGCTAACTATGCTTGGATACAAGGTTGATAGAAAGAGCACCTCGGGAGCATGCAAGTTTCGGGTCAATCCCTTATATTAAGTAGCACTCAAAGAAGCAAAACTCGGTTGCTCTATCAATCGCTAAAGCTGAGTACATTGCAGCTGGAGCATGATGTGCTCGGATTCTATGGATCAAGCAACACTCGAAAGACCTCGGACTTTCATTGAAATCAATTCCAATCAAGTGTGACAATCAAAGTGCAATCAGCATAACTAAGAATCTAGTCTAGCACTCAAAGATAAAGCATATTGAGGTCGGGTATCATTTTCCGAGAGACCATTCTGAGAAAGGTGATATTAAACTTGAATTCATTCCTACAAAATTTAAATTAGCTGATATCTTTACTAAGCCACTTAGTAAGGATCGGTTTTGCTTTACTAGGAATGAACTTGGCATGATAAATGCATGATTATATGTTTCTCTAAGTGAAATTATCTTGCATGATTATGTGTTACATGTTCCTTTCTTTATCTTAATAACAATTAGTTCAATTGACCCAGTGATACCTGAGCTAGGAGTTATTATCTGTTTGTGCTTTCTAAGTCACTCGGAAACTTTACTCGAGTCAAACTCAGTTTTTGAGAAAATTGGACTTTAAACTTCGAAATAATCTCTAGATTAGTGGAGAATTTCAAAATTTTCTTTTAAAATTTCTCTTTCTCTCTCTCTACCACACGCATCAATCAATGAACTAGCCATTAGGAGGCGGACACTTGGAATTCTAACCGTTGCGGAGCGGAACAGACAGCACCGGTCCGAGAGACCATTGGAGGTTTGGGTCGAACGAATACTATAGGACATTCTTTTAGCTATAAATAGCATCCCTTTTCGTTCATTTCGCTACTTTAATCTTTGTTAACCTAAACTCTCACACACTTACTCTCTCAATCTAAGCTCTTAAGCATTCTCAACACTCTCCGTACTCTCTCTCTCTCTCTCTTCTTCGAGTTCACTGTCTTTCTTCTCAAACACCTCAACCTTTTCGTGGTTGAAATACATGAAAACCACCAGCGTATATAACTTTCTATGTTTCAATGAGTTCATATACCTAGAACTTGTTGCTTGAGTTCTACTCAAACCTTTCTTGCTCTTAGGGGATCATCACCTCAAGAGTTTGCAACACTCGTTGAACGCATAAATCTCTCTCTCCTCCATCGTCTTTTCAAAGTCTCTTCTATCTTTCTCAACAGACAACTCCATCTCCTTTAACGAGGTTATTGATGAGTTCTTTGAAAAATATGCCAAAGAAGTCCCCGAGTCACGCAATAATTTTTCCGTGACTTAGATGACGATTGAGGCTAGACTTCGTGTTTCTTCCCGATGAGAACTTTCTTCTCTCATCATCCCAAGCAAATACAATCCCAACCCAAAGATTCTCAAAGCTTTGTTTGACATTCTTGAGGGCTACAACATAGACCTCTTTCCCGCTATAATTGAGCGAGATGGCCACCGTGCCGGCTCGGTTAAAAAATCCACCCCTCTTCCTTTCGGAGCCCTTCTTACCCTTGTTTTTAAGCAATTCAAGGTTCCGCTCCCTCGGATCCAAATGAAGTGTCGGAGGTCGCCATCGTTTTGGCGAAAAGAGCTTCTTGGATACGGGTACCAGGAAACCCAACCCGATGTCCGGGTCCACAACTCATAACCGAGGGAACCTTCCCTCCTCCTTAGACTCGGACTCAACTCTCACTCCCTCTTCCAGCTGGCGGTGCTTCCATCTCGGGTCCCCCTCTCCAAGCAGCTGCTACTTTGTCTACCATACTAATAGCCAAGCTCACTTCGTGTCCACATAATTCCGGGACACTCTCCACTCCTTCAAACTTGTTCTTTAGAACATGACCATCAACCAGAAAATGGCCCAATCTCGGATTTGTGAGCAACGATATGTGCCCCTCGAAATGAAAAATCTGGTTAATAAGCAACAAGAGATGCTCGAGCTCCTCCGAGAGAGGTGATCGAAGACCACTCAGGATCCGCACAACTCGGACACGTCCGAAGAGTCCTTGAGCCCCGCCAAGTCTCCTTCAGAGAGGCAACGAGCAGAAGAAGAAGAGGAAGGCTGCGGCTGAAGCGGCTCTTTTCGAGGAGAAGGAGGAAGAAAAGGAGGAAGAGAAGGAAAAGGAGAAGGAGGCAGAAGGAGAGAAGAAGGAAGAAGCCCCGGGATAAGGTGTTATAGTTCCTCAACCGGAACTCATAAGCTTAGACGACGGTTTGAGTGAGTTAGAAGACCGTGTGGATGTTGGACGATGCCGTAGCAGCCAAGCCGGAAGAGGCACCACCCTCTTTAACGTTCCAAGAGGATGAGCCTCCGGACGACCTAATCCGGGTCAGCCACTCGAGCTCAGCCACTTCCGGAGATATCGGTGTTGCCGCCACCTAGATCTTTAACGTCATCACAAGCATACCAGCGCAGGCGCACTCGCACACTCATCCACATCAACTCATACCGCCCTAAATCCACCCATATTAATTTCATTTTCTCATTTTTTTTGTCTTGACATCAATTGTATTAGCTTGATACATTCTTCCCTATTTTTGTTTCTCGCTGAAAGACAAGGGGAGAATATTAGGAAAATTGTTGTCTTATTTAGGGGAGTTTCTCACCCTCTTTTCTGCATATTTTTGTGTTTTCTATATATATATGAATGAAGTTTTTATTTTTGAGCATACTATTTTCTGAGTTCACTCTTTCTTGAGTTTGAATTTCTTATTATTTAGTCTTGCTCGATAAATCAATTCGCATTATTTTTCTCTATATCTCGCTTTAATATACTTACTCATGATTCTTAGCTATGTGAGTGCTTTGCGAAATATTCTAAGTACAAATCACTTCACTCATTACTCTATATTCCGAGATATTCTACTCAGTAAGAACGAAAACTCATGATTATTTTACTAACAAAGTTTCTATCTAAGTATGATTGCCTTTCATCAAAAAGGGGAGATAGAAGACTCGGACTCGACTCTAGATCATTCCGAGTACTACATAAAGACTCGGTATAAACCTCATCCCTCGTAAGCTTTGATTACAAGTCATTCCGAGTACCATAGAAAATCCTGTTTAAGTTTTCATTTGATTCCGAGTAACTCGGAACACACGTTCTTGTCTATCTTCTCACATTGATGTTTCGAGTCACTCGGACACCATTCGGATTTATAGGATGTTCAAATAATCTCTCTAACACTTCTTATCCGAGTTCTTATTGTATATTCTAAAGTAAAGTGAATTACATCATTAATTCATCTTTCTAAGTCGAGTATGTTTGTTTGAGAATTATTTTTCCGGATCAAGTACATATACTCTTATGTTTTCACTCTTATAACTTGATCTTTCTTAGGATCGACTCGATGAAATTTGAGTATAATGAATATTAGACTCAAAAATTCCACTCTTCTAGGCCGGAGATAATTATGCACTTTATTATCCTAATTAAATTATTATCTATGGCTAATCTTGGACCAAAGTATTTTATACTTTGAGAACCAAAATTATTTACTTTTGTAGGTTATCCAAACAAGGTCATCTTAGTTTTGAATTACAAAAGTAACCCACTTTAAGAAGTCAATCACCAGCGAGACAAGGCTTTTTACTTTCAAACAAGGCCCAGACGCTGCGCCATGGTTATCTGTTTCCAAAACTAGAAAACCTCAATGCTAAGCTCAACGGTGGTTTCCACCCTACTTTTCGATCAACACTAGTTGATTGGAGCACCCTTAGGAGTCAAGAATCGTTGCATAACGTTCACATCTCAACGGATCTTTTCTAAGCGACTAAGAAGAATCTTTACGAGTGGTCGTAAAGGACTTCGTTCAGAAATTAGTCACAACGACTAATCCGCTTGGTCATCTATAAGTAGAAGCCACCTCTCAAGACTTGAAAATTCTAGGATTATTGTTCAAACACATTACTTAAGCAAAAGTCATTATATTCATACTTTCCGAGTTGTAAAGTCTTGTAATCGGTTACATACTTTTCGTACTTTCCGAGTAAGGTCCCTTAAGTGAGCCGTAAGGGTTAACTCAGCTCATTTGTCCCTAGCTGTAAAGGTTACCTCGGTTAGGAAGTACTATATCGGATAAGGGAATTTTTGAGTCTAGGAAAACTCTGTAAGGAATTGTTTAAGAAAGCAATTCGGTTGAGTCGACTCATCGTATTTTGTGGATTCAAAATATTGGAGTTGACTTGGTGCTTAGACTAGCGCGGTCCGTGGTTTTCTGCCCTAGGAGGGTTTCCACGTATATCCGAGTTTACACTTTTCCGAGTCCAATTTAGACTCGGATTGTCTTGAGTACTATTTTCAAGGTTAAATATTCCAAGTTTGTTAAAATTTCCTCATCACCCTATTCACCCCCTCTAGGGTAACTAAGACTCTCCAAGAGCAAACCTTCAACAAAGAACCCCTATCACCATATAAATAGCCTGCTCCCTTGGGTCGATCCAAAAATCCCCTTTTCTTTCGGATGATCCAAAACCGAGCCAAGCCTTTAAAGACAACAATGTTCAATGTTGTGTGCTGGGAAATCCCAAGTTCATAATACTACATTTTACTTTAGTACAACCAGACAAGGAGCTGAAGACCTCAAGACGATGTTAGACGTTGCATTTATGATCACGAGAATCAAAGTGATACGTTTAAGGTCCAACACAGTCTACCCGAGGCTAGGAACCCACAATCTCCTTGAAAGCCCAACATGGCTGGCACCCCTAACTAGTAATTTCACACAAAATGCTTTGTTTTGATTAAAGAATCCCAAGACATCACAGAAAGGGCACTAAACCCAAGAAGACCACCCATGGCCGATACCTTCTATCCTGCGTTTTGCCTCAAAACATTGTGTTCCACCTTGCGGACTCTCGGAGTAGCACGCTAAGGCATGAAATCCTAGGCAACACCGGTTGGTCGACGCTTGCCTCCCCTCATTTACCCAGTTTTATCCTTTGCTTTATAAGGTCTTATCACTT
The DNA here is from genome assembly GCA_021018815.1 of Talinum fruticosum. NCBI lineage: Eukaryota > Viridiplantae > Streptophyta > Magnoliopsida > Caryophyllales > Talinaceae > Talinum > Talinum fruticosum. The sequence continues at coordinate 2,939,057 of JAITYX010000010.1, read as the reverse complement.
TGATCTTGGCCCGGTTTTTGTTACTAGCTTTGGATGGCTAGCCGAGCTAACCCTAGGTCATTCCTTGACCTAACATCTCCCTATAAATACTGCTGAAATTCGCCTAAGAGCTACTTAATACTCCATTATGTATTCTGATCTCTTGGTTTCTTTTTCAACCTATTCCTTATCTACTTCCATTATACTCCATACATCCGATCCCAAAACTACATCAGTCACATATCTCGCCTCCCTATCTCCACAAAAACTCACAAAAAGCCCCTTCAAATCACCACCATCTCATCATCGGATCTAGATCAGTAGGTGGGACAACCCGAGGGCACAGATCCAGTCTTCAAAACGGTTTTTTATTGCTTTCCGTATTGTGAACAAACTATGTATCGCTTTTAATTCCTCCTTGCAACGATGCAATCTTTTAGATTTCTCACTTTTCTTTTCTTTATCGTTTTCTTTACAAGTTTTCTTTATTTCTTTCTTTACTATGTTTGGTTGCTTTAATTTCGCTTCGCATGTTGTTATATGCTTGTCTTTTACATCATTTTAAATTCACTACTCGAACTAGTAATGTTCATCTTCGAGACGGGCAAAACGAAAGGGTTTGTCCTTACGTTTTGTACCCGCGCCCCGAATCTCATTCTCGATTCAAATACCGATGGAGTCATTTTTAGCCTCTTCTTGTCTTAGTTCTCCCATACTAAGATTGGAAGAGTAAATTTTTTTTTTTTTGTTAGTTTTCTCTCCTAAAATCTGGCTGGCGATTCCTCTTTTACTTTACTTTCATTCAATTACATCTCGGCCTTCTTGCTTGATCGCAGGATACAAATTTTAAGGCTCTTGATTTGCCAATCGTGGCAGAGGCCGAGGCTCATTTCTCACTCCCGGCCTCCGGCCGACACCAGCCTCTCATGGTGCGAGGCCACTGCATGCACTTGTGGGATCACCGTGGTGGCTTCGGTCCGATTCGTGTTTTCACACCAATTTGGCCCTAAAGCCTCACGGTAGATCTAGAACCCTAATTTAATTTATCTTTCAATTAGGAGATAATATCCCGGGACTTCTAAAAATAATTACTAAAATAAAATGGTTAATAAAATCACCATTTAAAATTTTCCTAATTAGATTTAATAGAACTCGAAAATCTTAATAAAAGGTTCATCCCCACATTCCAAAGTCAACTTTCTAAAATCATCTTCAAAATCAATCTTCAAAAAGTGACCCGACACAAGTGGGGAAGCTCGCGAGCCTCAGCTGGCTGTGGTTCCTTTAAAAGCAGCTGGTTTCTAGTCATTAAACACCAAGCAAACGAAATCACCCATTTTTGGACATGGTTCGGACACTATGTTCGGGTTGTTTGTTTCCAAAATTGGAAAACATCGGCTTTGAATCTAACAGTTGTTTCCTCCCAGATTTCAATCACCACCGAGAGGGTTAGAAAATCTTCGAGCCAAGGACCACTACACAACGTTCATATCTTAGACTAGTCTGTTATAATAGCTATTAGGGCTCACCAATCCAGAACAAGTCACAATGATCATTCTACCTTAGTGCTTATAAATAAAAGTCACTCCACAAGACTTGAAGATTGTCGTTGAATACATTGCTTAACACTTAGTGCATTATTATTCAATCTTCAACTTACAACTCCTAACTTATAATTTCTTACTTTCCGAGTTGTAAAGAATGTCTTATAATCACTCATACTCTTTCTCCTTTCTTTGTAAGTCCCTTGACTGAGTTGTAAAGGCTAAATTAGCTGAATTGTCCCCGACTTGGAAGAGTTAACTCGGTCAAGAAGTACTAGATCGGATAAGAGTACTTCGAGTCTAGAAAAACTTGCAAAGGAATTGTCTAAAGGAGAAATTTTGGCCGGAGTCGATCCTTTGTAATTGAGGATTCAATTAGTGGATTTGACTTGGTGCTCGGATTAACACTCGTCCGCGATTTTCAGCCCTGGGAGGGTTTCAATATATTTTTGTGTGTGCTTAAATTTCTAAGTCCAATCTAGACTCGGAATCTATTTCTTAGTTTGTTCTCAGTGCAAAACACTTTGATTTTTCTCAAAAATCTTCCATCAGCCTATTCACCCCTTCTCCGGGGTGACTTAACCTCTCCTAGAGTTAACCTTCGGTTTCTTCAAGAGACTATTTGCTACAATTCAATTATGGAATCATAATAATAGATACCTACTACTACGGTTCTTTCGTTAAACCATAGTGAAAGGTGGACATATTGAACTATTACTACGGTTTATTGAAAGAACCGTAGTAATAGGTGTAATAAAAACTTGCTTATTTACAAAAATGTCGCCACTATATTTTTAGGGACGGTTTTTATTTTTAACCGTCATAAAACTCCTATAATAAAAAAATCACATTTGTAGTAGTGTCAAGGAAAATTTCCTTTATTTTGATTTTTTAAAAAAAGAAGTGGTAGCTTAGTGGGTCAATCAATTGAGAAGGATGATATTAAAAAATTCCTATTTGGACTAAGTTTCATAACTTGGATCGGAAATTCAGGAATGTTGAAGGGCTTACCAAAATAGCTAGCTTAGTGGGTCAACCACTTGCTACTAATAGACACAATCAAAATAAATCAAATGCTCTGTTTGCTTGTGTCCTCATTGAAATGGACCTTAGTAAAGACTTTAAAGATGAGGTTACATTTGCGGATGAGAAGGGTGGCTGAGTATATCATCCTGTATAATATGAGTGGACACCACTTAAATGTGACTTTTGCAAGCTATAAAGACATGAAGTTAGAAATTGTAGGAAAAATGTAAAAAAGTATGTCGGAGAAGAAAGTAGGAGTGGAAGCTAGGGAAGGTGTAGAAAATATGGAGCAAGAGGTGAGTCATATAAATAAGGAACAGTCATTGATACGAGGCTATAGAACAAGTTATTGAAATACCCCAGAATATGATTGAATAACTGTTGATAGCTATAAATATTAGCAATTGTTCTACCCCACCAACTGCCATGATTTTACGGAACATTTATGGCTCCTTAGAACGTGATCATGGATAGTATCTATTTCTAGAATATAAGAGGATAAATGGTCCTAATGCGCAAGCATCTCTAAAAACCTTGACTAGAAATAATAAGTGCAACCTTATGGGTATTTCGAAACCAGAACTTTGGCAAATAAAGAGGATGAAATAAAGAATATGTTGAGAAATGGCATGGAATTTGTGACAAATGTGGAGAGCCAAGTTAGAAATAGGATTCGGGTTATTTTGAACCCAAGAGAAGTTAGTGTGATAAACTTAAAAATTTATAGACAATTTATCCATATGGAAATTGAAGGTTTGCTTTTGGAGAAAATAAGTCACCCTAGAGGGAGTTGAATAGAGTGATGGAAGATTTTTCTGAAAACACAAACTATTTTACACAAAATAGACACGAGAAAATAATTCTAAGTCCGGAATGAACTCGAAAGTGCAGTACACGAGAAATACGTGGAAACCCTCCTGGGGCAAAAAACCACGGACAGTGCTAGTCGAAGGACCAAGTTATATCCACTATTTTGAATCCACAAAACACAAGGACTCGACTCTTTACAAAATTGCTCCCTTAGACAATTCAATTACAAGTTTTCCTAGACTCGAAATTCCCTTATCTAATCTAGTATTTCCTAACCGAGATACCCTTTATAGTTAGGGATAAATGAACTGATTTAACCCTTACAGGTCGGTTAAGGGATTTAGAAGAAAGTAGAAAGAGTAGAAGTGATTACAAGACCTTTCTTTACAAATCGAAAGTAAGAATTACAAAATTGGAGTTGTAAGTTGAAGATTGAGTGAGTAAGCAATAGGTAAATGTTAAGAAATGTGTTCAACAATCTTCCGAGTCTTGTGGAGTAGCTTCTATTTATACAGAGCAGAGGTAGATTAGCCGTTGAGACTTGTTCTGGACTGGTGAGCTTCAATAGCCATTGTAGCGGCTAATCCGAGTCACTCGAAAAGGATATGTTGTAATATGAACGTTGAATGATGGTCCTTGGCTCAAAAAGTGGTCCATCCCTCTAGTTGTGACTGAATTATGCGGTGGAAACAATCGTTGGACATAAAGTAAAAGTTTGCCGGATTTGGAAACAAACAACCACGACACGGTGTCGAGCTATGTCCACCAATGGTTAATTTACATGCTGTTGGTATTTAACGGCTAGAAACCAGTTGCTTTTGCTTTTCAAAAATAGATTAGGCTTGGTTAATCAACCCACAAAAGCAAATCAAAGTGGTATTGAAAGTATAAAAATACTTTGGTCTAAGATTAGGCAAAGATAATAATTAATTCAAAGTAATTAAACACTTAATTATCTTTAGCCTAAAAGAATGAAATTTTCTAAGTCCAATATTCATTAGGTTCAAATTCTAACTTGAGTCAATCCTTAAAATGATCAAGTTAGAAAGAATAAAGAATTAGAATACATAAACTTGATCAAGTAAACAATTTCATTAATTATATTGGCTTAGAAAGTAGAATTAACGTTGTAATTCATTTTCAATTTTAACATAAAGTCGGTACTTAGAATTAAAAAGTGTTTGTGAAATTATTTACTCATGACATTGTTATAAGTAGTGTCCGAGTTGGTAAGAAACATAGTTAAGAGTGATATGTTTTGATGAATGGTTTACGAGTGGGTCGGAACATAATGAAAACTTAGATATGAGCTTCTTAAAAGGTTAGAATAACTTAGAATCAAAACTATAGAAAAATGGAGAGATATACCTGAGTCTTCAAAGTGATGAATCAGGGCAGGAGTATATTTATATTTGATGTGTATGGTGATAGTGACCTAGAGTGAAGGACGGAACTTTAGAATGAATGGAAGTTACTACATGGATTAGTAAACCCTCGCTATTGGGGAGACTTCAATGCTGTACTCAGGACTAATGAGAGGATTGAAGGGGATCAAGTTAATAATGCATAATTGACTGATTTCAACCAATGAGTTGTTGATTGTGAGATGCAGGACACGAGGTACACATGGCACTTCTTCACATGGAACAACAAGTATGGCCAAACAAGGGTGTTTTAAAGATATATAGAGTATATATCAATGGCATTGGGCTACTACAATACCATGAAACTGATTATGCTATTTTAAATGAAGGTATCCTAGAGATTACCCTTTATTAGTAAGGCTGGCTACTAAATCTGTTCAAAGGAAAAGAAGATTTAAATTCTTCAATATGTGGACTGGGAGTCCAAATTTTCACAAAGTGGTCACAACTATATGGACCAAGAAGCACAAGGGGACTATTAAGTCATATTTTATATGTATTTTTAGTTATTATTTAGTTTATAATATATAATTTGTTTCATCTAATTTTATTTATTTTGTTTATTTTTAGGTAATTGTCCAATAAAGTGAAGAAGAGAAGAAAAAACATCAAAAGCGGATTTTAATTGCTGACAAGCTTTCAAGATAATATATAAAGACGGTCAACAGAACAATGAGTCATAAAATATTTATTTTATGAGAATTTGTTTTGTGTAATCCTATTTTCAAGAGAAGTAATAAAAATAATAACTTCAGTCTAATCCCATATAACTCCTTTTGTAATTTCACATTAAAAACCCCTTTGCTTTCCCCTCTCTGTCTCTCTATTGCAGTCCCTCTAGGAGCTTCTGCATGCAAGCCCCTTTTTAATCATCATCAACATTCTCATCACCGTCTCTCAATCTCTCAGCTGCCTATCGCTCGCCATCTCTCTGCACCCTTGACCTGCTGGCCATCATCATTCCATCATCATCAACATCATCACCTGCCTTTTCGTTTTGCCTTCACTAACCTCGCCACCTCTTTCCTTTTTTCCTTCTTCTTTCCCAGCCGCCAATCATGACACCAGCCATCATGTATCATACTCATCATCTTCATCATTATCATCAAAGCCATCATCTTTATCTTGATCTATCAATCATCACTAGACATGGCAATTGGGTCATTCGGTTCGGGTTCGGTTCGGGTTAACTTCGAGTTAATCTTATTCGGGTTTGGTTCGGTTTCGGGTTCAGGTCAATCTCATTCGGGTTCTTCGATTTCGGTTTGGGTTAACTTGGATTCAGGTCAATTTCGGGTCAATTTCGGGTCAATTTCGTTCGGGTTCTTTCGATTTCGATTCGGGTTCGGGTTTGGTTTGGGTTAATTTCAGATCGGTTCAACTTTGGGTCGGTTTCGGTTCGGGTTGGGTCAATGTCAATTTGGGTGAGTTTCGAGTATGATTTCGGGTTAACTTTAGATCGGGTTAAAATCGGGTCGGGTCACTTTTGGGCCAAGCTGATATTCAGTCGTGTCGTGTCAAATTTGTTTACAAAACCCTTTTGAGCCGAAGAAAAATAAAATTTTATAAAGTTAATATATTATTAATATTAGTTTTTTTTATTTATTTTACATGTTTGTTTTTGTATAGATTAAAAATGGAACGTTGTTTACTAAAAAAATACTAGTAACTTTTAAGATATATAACTTATAAGTGTAAACAAGCAAAATTTGAATATTTGAGTCTAAATTTAAAACAAGATAAACCAAGTTGATATTTCAATACGTCACATATGTATAATCCAACTCAAACATATTGATAAGTATCAAAAACGAAATCGCAAGACAACAACGATCGATAGATATAAGAGTTAGATTAATCGAATTTACTCGATGAATTGTAATTTGTAATGAATGAATTGAACTAATGTGAACTATAATTTGACGCTTAATTTCATATGATGCCAAGTCGATTTGGTCAAATTCGAACTAGTACAATTTCAACCGAACTTGTATATAGACTACATAAATTAATTAAATCGATATAATAACAACACTAATAGACTAAATGGCAACTATTTGAATTTCTAGAATGATTATATTTGATGTTAAATTTATAAAGATTATATTAGAATAACTTATATAAGTTCGAGTCGATACAATCTAAAATGATCTTGATAAATCAAAATGAAAACCGAATATTCATCGGCCACTAGTCATAATAACCAACTAAGAAGAATATCTAGTCGATCAGTCAATCGGTTATTGCTCAACTCATAAGTACTTGATTTACGATTATCATCTTGTATTATAATTTTCCAACCAATTAATTGAACTAATTTGAATATTAATCTAGAGATAAATTTAATATCAATTTTGTCAAATTCAAACTAATACGGATTAATAAAAACAAAGTTGTGAGATACCGAGACATGGTAATAATGACTACTAATTTACTAAACCAAATCTCATTGATATTAGCTAAGTACTTAACTTATTCATGTAATGACTATATTTAACGTTAAACGGACCCGACTTAGATAAGTTTGAGTCAATACTATCCCAAATAAACTTGCTAAATCAAAGTGAAAACTAATACAATTCGGATTGAACTTATTTATACAAATTAAATTACATATTGTACACATATTTCATTATTTTTTAAATTATTTATATATTTACACATATTTCATTATTCTTTAAATTACATATTCAGTCTTTAGAACAAGGAAACAATTATAAGTGGAAACGAAAATTGATTTTTTGGTGGATGCACTGTGGGAACTAATATTCAAAAATAAGGAAACTCTATCTTTGGAAACCGACTTTGGGGAAAGGATTTTGTTGCAGAAGGTGATCGGCTAATGGAGGGGAACGTTGCCGAGCTCTGACGGCTGTTGTAATGGCCCTTCTAATCTTTTCTTTCATCCTTCCCACCATCATTAAAGTCGGTGATAGTGGTGATAAGCATCCTATTCGTTATGATTTTAATCATCATTGGCCAGCATTTGTTCTGCTAGAAAAAGAGGAACAACAACCGAAAACAATGGAAATTGAAATAAGAACGATTGTATTTCGCTGGAGGCCCACGTGATCCAGGATGAAGCTGCTGGAATTAATAAAGGTCCAATAGACCGTTAACAACAAACAAAATTAATGGAGGTCCAATTAATGCAGCTCCCGTAACTAATGGCTTGGCCTGCCTGCAACTTTTTTTACTTTTCCTTTCATGGTTGCATGTTGTGGGCTTGCTGTAGATTTTTTTTTTCCTTTTCACTTTGTGATTTCTTTTGTCCAAACAACAAATATAAAAATTAATTTTCAACATATTTATTAAAATTATTTATATTTTAAATAATAAAATTTAAATTCTATTAAACTTTATAAAAATTAACATATGAAATTATATCATGCCACATAAACAGCTAAGATTAGGAGAATTACCATACTTACCATCATTGTTATTTTGTGAAAATGGCTTTACCCATTAGGTGCACGAATCAATTAAAAAATATTGTAAATTATAATATTATCAAAACATTCAATGTAAAGATATCCTTTTTAGCGACAGATGTAAGTTTTCTAAGAATCACATGTTTCAAGAGTGAAAAAAATGCAGTAAGAAAGTAGAGCTCTGTGAAAATAAAAGTCTTATAAAAGGGAACCGTACTTTCTTGATTTGATGTCACATGATTCTATAATAATATCTAATTTTAGAAGAATATCATTACCTAAATCCTCTTATAAATTATGGATGTACTTATGCCCCTCACCCCTTTTTTTTTTTGTCTTAAAAAAATCTTAATATCCTTATCTCCTTTTATTATTGATTTTACATATGATTAAATGTTTAATCACACATTTGGCCCATTTTTATTTGCTTATACATGTTTTCTAACTCTCTCTCTTTCTTTTTTTTCAATAACTTATGATTTAATTATAAATAAACCGTGTTTCGGGACACAATTTTACATTTTCGAAATGTGAATTTGTAAAATTTACACATTATTATTTGCGATTATCAAATTTCTTCGCATATTTTATTTCGGTTTCGTATTCTGCACGGCTCACTCGCTCTTAGACAATTATTAATACGATAAAATGCAAATTTAAAATAATTAATTACGATTAAGTTTCGGGGTGTTACAATACTTGCTCCGATAAGTTTCTTATTTGCTCGATATTTAATTTTGCGTCAATCAAGCTGTGATAACGAATTAAACTCTATATTCTTGTGTCTAGCTCAAACCATTGTAACAGCTTATTCATATTTGAGCAATGAAAACTTAACTATCCGAACTTCTAACTCGATTTCTAAATGTTGAATGCCTTTCATCAAAAGGGGAGGTTTAAGACTCGGGTATAACTCTCTCTCTCTCTCTCTCTCTAGTTTTGAATTCAAGTTATTCTCGGATCTTAGGAAGCTCATCTTTAAGTTTATGTATCTGTCTCACCTACTCAAAAACCATCTCTTGAGTAAAACGATTATCTCTGCGTTTCCAACCCACTTAGATACAACTTAGACAGGTTGTCTTATCTAAATAATTTCGCATGCATAACTTATTAAGAGCTCTAACTTATTGCAAATACTGAAAAGGAATTACTGCATTAATTCATTTTTTCTAAGTTAGATTTATTAATTGAAATTATTTATTTGAAAAACTTGATGCATTAAGTCTATACAATTTCGTTTAAAAGATAGAAACAAAATGGAATTAGAACTTATTGAATATGGGACTTAGAAAATTACATTTATTCAAGTTAAGGATATTTAAGTGCTTAATTATTTGAATTAAATTTTTATGGTTGCCTAATCTTGGACCAAACTATTTTTATACTTTGAGTATAATTTTGATTCACTTTTGCAGGATGTTTAAAGTGGTTTAATCTCATTTTATCAAGCAAAAGCAACAGACTTCTAACCGTTAAACACCAACAGATAGAAATGTCACTGTTTTAGGACAGGGTCAAACACTCGTGGTCGGGGTTGTTTATTTCCGTTTCCAATAAACTTCAACTTTGAGCCTAACGGTTGTTTCCACCCTAGATTTCAGTCACACGTAGTGGGTTGGACCACCTTTTGAGTCAATGACCAAACCATAACATTCATATCTACAATGGCTCTTTTTCGAGGGACTTAGAGTATTCATTACAACGGCTAGTGATACTTCCTAGTCCGAGAATCGATCAAAATGACTATGTGCCCCGCTGATTATAAATATAAGCCATCCTATAAGATTGAATAAATTGTTGGAACCGAACTCTAATCATACTCTCTCAATCTTTTCTATCTTTCAACTATCTACTTAAGTTTTCTCAACTTTTGAGTGGAAAAGAAGAAGTCCTATTATCGAGTCTTAGTCTTACTTACTTCATTTCTCTATAACATCCCTTAACTAAGTTCTAAGGATTAACTCGGTTCAGTTGTCAATAGCTATAAACGGTAACTCTATTAGGAAGTACTAGAGCAGATAAAGGATCTTCTATGCATAGGAAAACTTGTATTGAATTATCTAAGGGAGCAATTTTGTAAGAGTTAGTCTTTGTATTTTGTGGATTCAAAATAGTGGATTTGACTTGGTGTCTAGATTGACACTGTCCGTGGTTTTCTGCCCGGTGAGTTTCCAAATAATTTTCTCGTGTTCTTTCTTTCTAAGTTTATTCTAGACTTAAAACCGCTTTTCGCACCGAAACCGTATAAAAAAATCTTTTATTCCGTAAAATTTCCTTCGCCCCTATTCACCCCCTCTTCTTTAGGGTGACTTAGACTCTCAAGAGCAATCCTTCACCCTAGGTATTCCTTTGTCTCTTTATCACATATAATATCATCATATAATTGCTCCTTATAATCGTTTTGTCCTCATATAAGCATTAAGGGCCATAAATCCTTTGACAATTAGCTTTGGTTGATAATGATAATCCACATATAACTCTTATTCCATAACCGTATGATTACATGAAAAGTCATGTACTAATATGTAACATATACTTTATAGGTAATGCATGTCACGTTTATATATATTTTATTGTAAAATAATCAAACTTAAAGTTCTAGCGTATAAAATTTAACTTATTACACATAAATCATATAAATAATATAAGGTTGATTATCGTATTATGATAATCACCTTATAATCATATAATTTATCTTACTCAAAGATAATCATATATCGAGTAATTTTAATCAAATGTCGTTTGGAGTGGGTCGTTACGGGTTTCCGAGCTGAAGTAAGGCTCAAAAGGGAAACCCTAATCCTACATCATCTCTATAAATAGAGGGCTTCCCCTCTCCCTTCCACACACCAATTCAGCTGAACCCCCCTCCCACTCTATTGAATTCTCATTCTCCTTTCCTTCTTTAGTTACTTCACTCACTCTCACAAAAATCCTTGAACAAGAGGAAGCTTACTTCCTCTTCCTCCGCTCGATTTCTTATCATTATCTTGTCGAAATCCAGCCAAACCCCGGAGATCGACAGGTGGTCTACCTAAAGGCACCAAATGTAGATCTCCTAACTTGCATTTGTACCTTTATGGCTTTACTTTCATTTCAGTTTTCGCATTGTGCTTTTGAAATATAAGTTTATTTTCTTTCTTCCCCACCTATTGTAATAGCTTAGATTTATTGCTTTTTGTCACTTTCTTAGTTGCTTTATTATTCGCTTTTAAGCATGCTTTGATTGTTTGATTTTTGTTCAGCATGATGTTTGCTTGTTTTCTTTAACAAAATTTTTACATTCCCAATTCAATTAGTAAAGAGCATTTTTGAACGGGCATAATGAGAAAAAACCCTTCATATTTTGTACCTTTACCTCCAAACACCGGACTATTGGTTTTAAGCAATGGAGTCCTTTTTGAAAACCTTTCTTTTTAGCTTTTTTCCCTTACAATTGTCCCTTCGATATAAGCTCAAATTAGGAAAGTGAACTTTTTTTAGTTTTTATTCAAAATTGACTTGCGATTCTTATTGTTAATCTATTTTATTCTGAATAATGTATCTTGCCTTTTTAGAAATTGAGCTATTTTGAATTGATTTTACCAATGTGGATCACCTGGCCAAGACTTCTTCTGCAGTCTAGACCAAAGGACCCATGCCGGTCATCCCCACTAGATGACCCACATTGGTCACTATGGTAGATTTGAGGATTGACTCCTAGCCCAAGCAGTTGGACTGCTTAGCCTAGTGAGTCTTTAAAACCGTGAATTCTAAAATGCGGTTTGAAAATAAGTTGGTTTCTAAAACAGCCAACTTAAAATCAATAGTCTTATTTCTTGATAAGTGCACCTCTCATGAAATAAACAATAGTAAGGAATGTGATCTGGCCCTCGGTGTGTGGGCTGTGTTTTTTACATATATACACATATTTTACATAAAACACACCTCAAATTTATGTTATCTTCTCTCTCCCTATTTTTCACTTAAATAGGAAAATCTCACCTTAAGTTTGAGATACTATTCGCTTATTGTTCCAATGAACAGTGAATGAAAGGTATTTGGGTCTAGAAAGAAAACTAAGCAATAAGAGTAGGCTTTGAACTATAATGTCTTAATCTCTATCTTCATAACCATTTGCCCCCTCCTCTTTCCCTATTTCTACATCCACCTTCAAGTTTCAGCCATGAAATGTTCTCATCTCCCCATCTATTTTACCCTAAGAGGAAGATAGATTGATGGGAGAGCTGAGTGGCGAGAATAGAATTTCCATGGTGACGAAAAGGTAGTGCTGGTGGAGGCTCGAAAACCATAATATTTTCACCATCATGCTACTACTATTATTCCATGCGCTTCTCTCTATCTTCATTTTCATTAATAGAGCTCTAAAGTTCCTTTTCGTGTCATCAGCTAGCTTTTCTCCTATAAATTCTTAGTTTAAAGCATTGTGTTGTTTGTCTTATCCCTCACTTTCTACCTTCCTTAAAATTCTTGTTCATATTCTTTTGAATATGGCATGTTCATTACATTTCGTCTGATCATCATTTCTTTTTGGACATGCAGAGGGTTAAGAGAATGATTGAGCATGAAGACCCTAATGTTCATGGATGCTAATTTGGCTAGGGCATCCACGAACCGATTGTCATCCCTAAGAAGTTATGTGTATGATATGCTTTGTCGAAATGTTTTGCTAATTCTATTAAATGCACTTGGTAGGATGCCAACGCTTCACTACATACCTTTCATTTCTATGAAATCTAATTGATGATTAGACTTGAGTTGCCGAAGACCCTAACGTTCTTGGCTCCTATTTCTATGGTTGCTTAGAGTCCACTAATATATGCCTTGTATTCCGTAGTGTTGTCGGTGACTTTAAAATCCAATTTAATTGAAATGGGATTATGTGCTCCCTATGTTAAAACTAAAATGATCCCTACCCCAAAGCCCTTCCGATCAAAAGCGCCATCAAAGTGCATCGTCCATATGTCAACTTCTACTTGTAAGATGCCCTTGTCTCAGAAATTAAAATGATCCGATTGGGCTTCGGTAGTTGTTAGATCAACTGGGAATTCTAATATTACTGTCCCCTTAATTAGCTTTTGTGCGGACATACTTGAGTTCAAACTCGATAACATGACTGTCCATCTAGCCATCTTGCTACTAATAGTTGATTGTTCTAAAATATACTTGATGGGGTCCATTGGCGCTACTACTTGTACCGTGTGGGCTAGCATGTAGTGTTTAAGCTTCTTAGTGGCCTAAACTAAAGCCAATGATGTCTTCACTAAAGGTGTATATCGAGTCTCATAATCTAAGAATTTCTTAATTAGATAATATAGAACATGCCCCTCTTCTTAAGCTATTCAACTTGATTTTCTAAGTAACTAAGGAAACAAGAGAGACCTTATAAAAAAAAAATTATTTCAAGCTATAGTTTGAATTAGTCATGCTGTTTTATATAAGGAGCATAATAGAAGTCATTCGGGAGCGCTATCTTTCTTTTAAGAGGGGTTGAGGTTGGATAGGGGAGGGGGTCATAGTATTTTCATCTAGATTTTTAGTTGCCTTTCTTTTATGATATATTTAAGCTGGTCTCTACAGATCTATGAATAAAGTTATTTGTTAGCACTCTTCTGTATTGATAGTTAGACACATGTGTCAAGTTGAGTGGATGTTGTTTGGTTTGTTATGACATAAGCATGAAATTAGCAACTTTGTGCTCAGCTTCCTTGTTTCATATGTGGACCTAATTCTTGAACTGATTTTATCATCCTTTGTTGTGAAGAGGGTTGATATTTATCTACACAAAGGCATATGTATCTTAATCATTTCTCTTAGTAAAATATGAGCAAAATATCCCTCAATCATGAAGCATTGAACTTGCATGTGCTAAATTGAGTGCTTTTCTCTTAATGTATTTTATTAAATATTTTGTAACTTGTGCTAAAATATATCGTAGTTGCTTGTGCTACTGGATAAAAGATCACAAGCTTCAAGTTGATGGCTAAATGGAAGAGACAAGTGGGTAGAAGAAAATTTTGGCAACAAAATCAAACATTTATTTTTAGTTCTTTCTTTTTACTCTTGTGTACTACATATGGGTTTGGGTGTCCTACTTATGGGTTTTTGTGTTCTTCCATGCTCAAGTTCCATTGTTGTGCATTGATCATATTTGGTAGTTGCTTATTTTGATCTCTACCTCTTAATACGTTGCACATCACTTTTGGGTTGTGATTACAGTGCCCCGACCCCCTTCAAGTCAAGATTTTTTGCAGAATTTTTTATTTTTGATCTCATGTGGTAAGCGATAGTATTTATTATCTTAATAATTAGTATCCACTTAAATAATTTTGTGTAGTGTCAAGGGGAACTGAATTCGTTTTAAGGTTACTTATATTTTATGTGCTTATAATTGAAGCTTGTTATTATGTATTAACTTTTGATTATTTTGATCGAACATTGGCCAAGGGGCATAAAAAGAGTTACCTGGGCAAGTTATGCCACACCTTTTTTTGTTTTTTTTTTAACTGGAGGCTTTATTTTAATATAATGGCTAGGGTATCATGGTGCTTCGTTAACATATAAGACTCAGCTATGTCATGCTTTTTGGTTTTTAAGACATGTAATGCTTAGTTAGCAAGGCTAGGGTCTTTATTTGTAGGTTAATTAATATAGGCCTTAACACAAACACAAAGGTTATACTTTGTAGACAGTGAATGACTTACTTCAATGCTATATAAAATCAATTTCTACAGGAACTGAGAGGATTTGAGATTAAAGATAAGGATTGTTATTAAATTTCAGAATTCAAAGAGGAATGGAGTTCAAACGAGCACAATTATGGGCTTTTGAGTGAGCTCTACATTAATAAGTTAACCATCTTTCCCATACAGCCGATGCACATTATATATATTAACTATAGCTCCACAAAGTCTGGAAGAACCTATGACACTAAATATATAAATATCTTAAGGTTTTAGACTACATATCACTCATTTACCCTTTATAAAATTTGCAAATACTTCAAAGTGTTCATTACTATTCCTCGGAAATGTTTTATGTTTATTTTGGATCATTGATGTAGTGTTATGTTCCGTTCTCCATTAAACTATAGATTCACTACAGTATCTCGCAAAAAGTATTTCGGATGCTCTGTTGAAAAAGGTGAGTCAATGTCCCTGGCAGAAGTTGTTAAAATATTTGTATTTTATGAGGAGAAAAAGGCAATTGAAGCCCTCAAAGTAGTGCTAACTGAAGTACATGCTTAACATTTCCTCAGTTAAATTCAACAATTATCAATTGGAAATTGTATCAATTACTAATATAGCACAATGCTAACTTGCAAGAGTTAAATTACATAAGTTCTTTGAGAACGCGCTTTATTGTCTTGGTCAACAATGAGGCATGATTATTTACAACATGAGAAAATCAAATCAATCACATGTGGGATTGATCTCTACAGGCAAGTGAACTTCTTATTGTTCATTTGTACACTTTGTTACTGTACCGTTATAGCTAATTTTTTCTAAGCTAGATTATTCGATACATCCTTTATTCCTAAGAAAATAGTCTATTTGATAATGTGTCCAATGCTAGTGGAATAAATGAGTTCCTTATATCACCATGAAATCCTAGCCATATTACTACCTTAGGCAACTAATATCGACTAGAGTTTTCTATTTTTTTTTAGTTGGGGAGGGGCAGGGGAGGGGGAGGAGGAGGTAGGAGAGAGTATCTCATAATGCTTTTCATGTGTTTTGTCTTTTCAGACATGATCATTTTTCCAAAAAAGGGGTTCTAATTCCTTTCTTTAAGCAAACGCGTAAAATAGATTCATCACCATCAAAACCTTCCCTCCTTTTAGTTTATTTTAAATTAAAAAAAACTTGCAGTCCTCCCCATTTCCAATGTTTACCACTTGTAGTTAGTGTTGTTCGAAATTGGGTTCAAATGTTGTTAGGATTCTAATTTAAGAACTTTCTTTGCATTCTTGTTGCATGTGGAATCGATAGGTTTTTTTAACCATATCAATTGGAGTTTTGTTTTACCAATTTTCATGTTCCATACCAAATTTAGCATCAACTCTAGCTCATCGAAATGAAGAATTCGATGAAGGAAGATATTTCACAAGGCCACTTAAGTTCAAGGGCTTCAACTTTGTCAATTGGAAAAACTGATGCAATTCTTTGTGCAACACCAAGATGATGAAATTTGGGACATATTGATAGAACCTACATTCCATTGGAGCAAATTGGCAATCAAATAGTGGCAAAACCGAAGACTGAGGGTTCACCATAGACGAAAGAGAAAAGCACAAAGAACCACAAAGTAATGAACATCTTAATATCCACGTTAGATCGATATGAGTTTAAGCTGGTCTTAGCCTGTGACAAAGCAAAAGAAGTGGACACTTTGGTAACCATATACAAAGGAACAAGCCAGGTCAAGCAAACTAAGATAACCCAATATCTTCACAAATATGAGCTATTCAAAATGGAGACTGATGAGAGCATCATCGAGATGTGTGTAAGGTTTACTGAGAGTAAACATTCTAAAATCTCTCTATAAGGTGTCAAATGAAAAAGTGGTCACAAAGCTTTTAAGGTGCCTTCCCAAGAAGAAATGAGTCCAAAGGTGATAGTAATTAAAGAAGCTCAAGACCTCATAAAACTAAAGCTTGATGAACTCATTGGAAAACTTCTTAACCATGAGCTACATTTCCAAGAAGAGGAGACCGAGGTTAGCTCGATAAGGAATGTTGCCTTGAAAGCTTTAGAAGAAGCTAGACCAAGTCTAAGCAGTTCAGATTCAGAAGAAGACCCAATGTACTTCTTGTAAGGGGCGTCAAAAATATGATGAATCATAAGAAATGGCAGAAGAAGCCAAGAACTAAGGTTCTTCGAAGAGACAGAAAATGTAATTCTCCAAATTCTTCTTCTACTAAAAATTATGGGTGCTTTGAATGTGGAAGCTAGGAACACATCATCAACGATTGTCCAAAGAGGAAAAAATATTACAAGAAGAAAGCCATGGTGGCTATATGGAGTAAAGATGAGTCAGAAGATGAAGAAGGCAATAAGGATGAATCTAAGTGTCTAATGGTAATGACTCGACTCAGTCAAAGAAAGTGATTCGAAGAAGACCATCTAATTATGAGGAAATTGATCCTTAAGAGGTAATTAATTACTTTCTTAAGTTCATAAAAACCTTGCTAAGTACATTTTAAATTCCAATTCCGATTCTTCTGTCTTTGTCAAAGTCCAATTCGATTCTTCCCTCTTTGATGAAAAACTTCGATCTTTAGAAAATGAAAACATAGTTTTGAAAAATGATTTGGAAAACTAAGACTCAATATCAAGGTACATGAGACTATCTCGGAAGATGATAAGGATGAGTCCGAGAGACTTGGAAGCCGAGAATGAGCTTTTGAAGAAAAAGTCTGGAAGAGTTAAATTTTAGTTTTGAATCTTACTCAAGGTCAGAAAAACCTTGATCTCCTTCTAGGAAGTCAATTGTTTCATTTCGAAAAGAAGGTGTAGGATTTAACTCTGAACAGGATGATAACTCCTACAAAATTCTTTTCAAAAAGAATTCTAGAAAAATCGTTTTTAGAAAAACTTAGCCCAATTCATCTCGGGTAGTGAGAAAGAGAACTGAACCTAAAAAGGCTTGTCAAAAGAAGTCTCCAAAGTCTATTTAAAAAGAAAATATTCTCACAAATATGATACTCACTTTGCAAAAAAAAAAAATTCAAAATTAAACTCGTCCTAAAATTATTCAGGTTTAGGTTCCTAAGAGTGCCCTTCCTCTAAAACTAACCTTAGTAAGGACATTTATTGTGTTTGTTAGAGTAAGTGAGAAAGCCTTAGTTTGTTTTACTTTTGCAAGCATGCCATAAAGGAAAAGAAGACTACTAGTACCTAGACAGTGGTTGTTCAAGACATATGATTGGGGACTCAAGCCTCTTTACTGAGTTGAAGAAAGAGATGGGAGGACGAGTCACATTTGGAGACAACAACAAAGGGAAAATAGTTGGGATTGGAATCAACCCAGTCTACCTTGTTGATGGACTCAAATACAATCTTTTGAGCATACCTCAACTATGTGACAAAGGTCAAGATAGGTAACATTAACATAGACCAACTGTTTGATCTTAAATGCTACTACTCAAGAAACCAAACTTTCTAGTCTAAGGTCAAGTAACACTTACATTGTGTCTTTAAGCGATTCTTATCAAAATTTTTCATGTCTTAAAGTAGTCATGAATGATGATTTATAAACATGGAATTATACATTAGGACATATTAGCATGCATTCTATCAAGAAATTGTCTTCACATAGATTAGTCCAAGGACTCCCTAAATGTGCGTTCAACAAAGATAAAATTTGTGATGCTTGTGTAAGAGGAAAACAAGTTAGATCTTCATTCGAACCACTAAAGACTCTTTTCCACATCCAAAGTGCTTAAACTAATTCATATAGATTTATATAAGGAAATTCCTATTAAGAACTTAGGAGACAAATATTATGTCCTTTTATTGATGATTATTTAAAATTTACCTAGGTTTGTTTTCTTAAGAACAAGAAGGAAGCATTTGAAGAGTTATTCGAATATGCGAGATAGATACAACTTGAATCTAGGACATAGATTGTAAGGGTCATAACTGATCATGGAAGAAAATTTGACTAGTCTAAGTTCACAAACTTCTATGACAAAGCGGCATCTCTCACAACTTCGAGCTCGAGAACCCCTCAATAGAACGGAGATGTAGATAGAAAGAACGAAGCTGTTGAGGAGATTGGAAGAACAATGATCATCGAGAATGATTTACCATATTACTTCTAGGCTGAGACAGTCAATATGAGAAACTACACATTGAATCGTTGCCTTATCCCGCTAATCCTCAAGAAAACACCCTATGAGTCGTACGAAGCCAAGATACCCAACATCACTTACTTCAAGCCTTTTAGATGCAAATGTTTTGTTCACAATAACGGTAAGACTCATCTAACTAAGTTTGATGCTATATCAGATGAAGGTATATTTCTTGGTTATTATACTCATAGCAAAGTTTATTGTATTTTTAACAAAAGAACTAACATAATGGAAGAAAGTATTCACGTTGTTTTTATGAAGCTCACAATGGTAGGATAAGTAAGTCAATTCTCATACCTAGAGCTCACTAGGGATGATGATGACCTTATTAAAGTTGAACTTAGAAAGGCTGAAAAGAAGAGAACTTAGCCACTAGCCGACCTTGTTCAACAAACTAAGCAGCTCATTCAAAACTCGGTTCAGGCATCTCAAGCCCAAGACGAGGCCGAGACACCGCCAGCCGAGGAACCAAGCATTGGGATCCTAATATGGTAAATCAAAGGTTTGGAAGAGCGTTTAGGTATAAATCTAGTCACCCACCCTAGAATATCATCTCGGACATTAACTCAAGTGTACAAACTTATTCTTCTATACACATTTTCTACATTAATTTATATGGTAGAACCTAAGAATATGCTAGAGGCCTTACTTGAACCCGAGTAGGTAGAAACAATGCAAGAAGAACTCTCTAAGTTTGAGAGAAACCAAGTTTGGATCTTGACTGATCGAGCAACTAAGCACCAAATTATAGAAAGTAAATAGGCTTCAAAAACAAACTGGATGCGGAGGGTGTTTAGTTAGAAATAAGGCCACACATGTAGCACAAGGGTACAATTAAGAAAAGGGAATTGATTGTGGAGAAACTTTTTCCGTAGTTGCTAAAATTTAAGGTATTAGAATTATACTTGCATTTGCGTCTAGCATAAACATCATACTTTATCTAATGGATATCAAATGTGCTTTCTTAAATGGTTTCATTCAAGAAGAAAGTTTATGTTAAGTAACCCCTGGATTTAAAAATCATGATTTTCAAAACCATATTTTCAAATTGGAAAAAGCTCTTTATGGTTTAAAACAAGCTCTTAGAGCTTGGTATGAAAAGATTAAGCAGTTTCTTTGGTTGAAAATGGTTTCTAAAGATGTTTAATTAACAATATATTATCTATAAAATTCGAGGGCAAATATTTCATTATCATTTATATTTATGTTGATAATATTGTCTTCGGTGCTACTTATGAATCTCTTGCCAAGAGTTTTCGAGTAGATGAGACAGGAATTCCAAATGAGTATGATGGGATTATTCAACTTCTTCCATGGATTGCGGATCAAGAAACAAAAGGATGGAATTTATCTTCATCAACCAAAGTATGTGATAGAACTTCTAATAAGTGTATAAACATTATGATGCAAAGTCGGTAGCTACACCAATAACCAACAACACTAATCTCGACTCAGCACGAGCTGGGTAAGTCGAGTAGATCGAAACTCTAACAAGGTACGCTTGATTCTCTACTTTACCTAACTTATGGTGGGCCGGATATCATGTTTAGTATATGCCTTTGCAGAATATTTTAAGCTAATCCAAAGGAATCTCATCTTACTACGGTGAAGAGAATTTTTGATATCATGTAAGCACTCAATTACTCGGGTCTAACCATAAGTGGCTACTCGGACAATAAATATGTTGGGTATAAAGTTGATAAGAAAATCACATCGGGAGCATGCCAATTCCTTGCACTCTTTGATCTCATGGCATTCCAAGAAGCCGAATTCAATTGCTTTATCAAATGTTTAGGTTTAGTACATAGTTGCTGAAGCTAGTTGTGCTCGGTTGCTATGGATCAAGCAACATTTGAAGGAGCTTTGACTTACCTTCCGAGCCATCCCTATCAAGTGTGATAATCGAGTGCAATAAGCATTACAAAGAACCCAATTTAGTACTTAAAGACGAAGTACATCAAGGTCAAATATCATTTTTTGAAAGACCATGCTTGAGAAAGTTGATATTGCTCTAGAATTTATTCCTACTAAGCTTCAAAGAGCTTATATTTTCATTAAGCCTTTAGGTGAAGATTAGTTTTACTTTAGTAGAAATAAGCTTAGAATGATAAATGTTTGATTATGTTCTTAATTATTTACATAATTATATGTTTATTTGTATGAACATGTTTTCAATTTGAGAAATCTGCTAAACCGATAGTTTAGTTAATATTTCATGAAATTAAGCCTCGGTCATTGGTTATTTGAGCCTCGTCCGAGCACTCATACGACTAACAGAATCAAATTTATGTTCATTAAAATGGACAATCAAATCTTCCGAGATCATCTCTAATTGATAGAGAATCTTAGATTATATTTGCAAACGGATTTAATTAACCCGCGTAATTTCTCTTGAAAACTTAGCCATTGGGATTGTCAACTCATCTCTAGGCTCAAAATTAGTCGTTACGAGTTCTAGCCGTTCTCGAGATCTAGGACTCATTAATTTTCTAGCTGTATGAGAGTCTTTTCTATAAATACTTAACATTCTCACTCATTTCTCACTTTGTTCTCTAATTCTAAATCTCTCTCACTCTCTCTCTCATACTCATATTCGTTCTTATACTCTCACTTAGATTTGGTCTATCTTGGTACTGTTTCTCATTTCACTCAAACTCTTTCTCTCACTTTCACTCTCCATCCTTTCGTTCAGTATGATGACAAAAAGAACTCCTAAAGTTAAAGCTTCTTCTGCCATGAAGAAGAAACTTCGTTGGGTATCCACTTGTGCAATTCAAAGTTTTTAACCTGAGGCATTAGAACATAAGACCTCGAGCACCCAGCTAGATCTTCTCTTAAATTAGAGGAATCCAAGAACCTTCGGTCGGTCCATACTACTTTATGGACGACAAATTCTTCTTCTCCATAAAAATTTCTTGGGTTCATACGCTCAAAGCTAGTAACTTTGTAGGCTTATTGACTTTTTCGACTATGTTTAGCCCTCTCTTATCACTGAATTCCGTCGAAATCTTTCCTCCCACGACCCTAATTTTCATCTCTCAAGTTAAAGGGAAAAAGATTGTTATCAATGTTGTACTTCTTCACAAACTTTTCAACATAGATTGTTTCTTGCTCAACTGTAACAATCTGAAATTTCCTGAGGTTGTAAATGATTTCTACCCTAACTTTGCCCAAGACAAGCCTAAAGATCGGAAAAAAAAAATTTTGTAACTCGGTTGAAGTCCGAACCCGATTTCTCTTATTGTTGTTAATAAGGGCAGTGTTCTCTTTCTATCCTCCTAAAGAGAACCCCAACAACACAGATCCTCAAAGTCATTTATGACATTTTGGAGGGTTTTGACATTGATCTCTTTCCTTTCATCCTCCAACAAATAAGTTATGTCCCCTCGTATACAAAGAACCTCCTTCGCCCTTTGGATCTCTTTTTTCCAAAGTCTTTGCACCTTATAAATAGAGTCTACCAAATCAGTTTCTTACCTCTTCAATTATGATAGCAAAAGACGATTTAATCGGTGTTGGATACCAAGAAACCTCACATGGTGGCCGGACACATACTTTTAAGATCTCTCGGCTATCTATTCCCATTCCTCGCCTTGCTTGCACACCCATCCGAGCTTAATTTTATAACTCGGAAAATTGAAAAATTAGCCTCGGATCTCTCCTCAATAACTCAACAATTTCATGATGCCTTGAATTCATTCAAACCTCTCCTCCCCATTCTTCTTCAAATGCAAAAATCCTTTGAAAAAAGCTTTGCTCAAGCCCTATCCCTCACCAAACACCTCATTAAAATGTTTCACGGAGCCTAGATCCTCCTCGGGCCCCTCAGCAACAAAAAGAAGAAGAAGCATAATCAAAGAGAAGTCTTACGAGGTGATTGGCACATCCGAGCCTTAGGGAGAACCGACCAAGAAGGCTCAATAAGAGTGTGTTAAGGCCTCGAAGAGGAAGTTGACTCAAAAGAAGATGTTGCTGAGGAAGAAGAAGAAGTACAGGATAAACATCAGCTCATTTATCGCTCTTCTCAAGTCTAAGCTCAAGCTTCGGCTCTAACCTTTTCCGAGTCCTTCCAAAGCCTTATCTTCCGAACCCCAACCCCTACTCCTTAATTTTAAAAAAAAAATTATTTTGTCCAACATTTTTTTCCTTATTCATTCTTTCTTTTATGAAATGCATTAGGGGAGAAAATTATGTGAATATTGAACTTTGGGGGATTCGTCTATTGAGGGCGGGAGATATCTAGTTTTTGTTTTTTTTTTTTTATGTATATACATCATGATCAATGAATGAAAATATTTTCATTACATATTTGTGTTTGACACTTGCTTTGATAGTCGAAACTTAGTTCTTTGTGCAACTCAATTATTTATCTTTTTTATCACATGCTCGATACTCGAAATTATTTTATTAACTCTAATACTGAAAATCTATTTTAATATTTTACTCGATAATCAGAATGTATTTTATTATTTAGCTCAAATACTCAGAATTTGCTTTATTGTTTTAAACTACAAGCTAACTGAACAATTTTTTTAACTACACAAATATATACTTTGATACTCTTGCTATGATACTTTGACTCTTAGAAATAATTAAAGTTTGAAAATTCATTATTATTTTTATTGCTTTTTATATTTGATGAATTTCGTTAAGTCATTATTTAGTTGAATGTCTTTCATAAAAAATGGGGAGATCGAAGACTCAGGTATGACTAACCTTACTCCTTACATATTTTGAACTCAAATCATTCATCAAAATTTAGGATTAAGTAACAAGCATCCTTGATAGGCCGCAAGCGCACGGTGTATGATTGTAACTAGCCAAGGTCGATCCCACAAGGACTCAATTCTTGCAACGCACTAAACTAACCCTCTACTCAATTGTTAAGCAAATCAAGTTTTAAGTTGATTGTTTTATAAACTAGTTCTAACTATTAAAATTAAGAAAATTAATCTAGACTTAAATCAATGGGTAAAAATATTTAGGAATTTGCTTTCCTAACAATGAGTTTGATTATTAAAACTTAATTTTTGCAATCATTCTTTGAATTGAATCAAACATCGATAATCACAAAATTCTCCCGCTCTTTCGATGCTTAATAGAATTGCTCTAATTAACCTGTTACACAACTTTTTTATCCTTTTTAAATTAATCAATGTTAAAGATTTCCAATTATCAAAGTGGTCCCCTAATTTACTAACTTTTTCCCAAATTTCATAAATTAGGTAGAATGGTTGGTTGTTGGATTTTGGATTATTCTATTTCATTGTTTAGTACATGATAGATTAATCTCTAATCATAAGTATTCTAGACCTTCAAAATACTCATAAGCCTTAAAAACTCAACCATATATTGATTCAAAATCGAATTCAAGCAAATGAAAGCCTAATCAAACTACATTGTTTTGGATCACAAATCCCTAGCTCATGCATGATTATTGAAAACTTAACAAAAATCCAATACATGGAAATCAAAACTCAAATAGCAAAAGCTGAAGAAGTAGGATTGATAGACTTGGAGAACTCTACTTGAATCTCCCGACTTGAGATGGAAATCCTGCAACTGCTTCAAACTTGTTCTTCAATCTTCAAATGCTTTGGTTTGATGTGGATAATGGAGGTATGGATAATGGAAATGATGAATGGTGGATGGATCCTCAAAAACCCACCGAAAATGGGCTTAAATCAGCCATTACGAGGCAATCAAAGGTTGAAAACCGTTAAAACCGAATCGTCTCGGCAGAATTTACTTCCAACACGAGCTACCTGTGTTGGCTGTTGAATCATCAAAACTTGACAGAAATGCTGAAAACAGGTCGTGTCCACAGACACGGCTAACCCATACTCGATGCAAAGGCTCGACCTCTAACATGGGTCGTGCCTGTGGACACGAGTTGCCCGTGTTGGTTGCTTGGAAGGCATGCATTAAACCGATTTAATCATAACTTCCTCGTTCGATGTCCAAATGATGCGATTCTTGATTTGCCGGAAAGATCATTAAATCTAGTTTCTAATTCTTTCATCATTATTCTTACTTCATAAGTGTGGGAAAAACATAATTCATAGAGTAAACGAGTGTTCGTTATCGCACCCTTCTTACTTTCCGGCTCATATCTTTTCGTTTCTCGGAACCGAGCTTATAATATGTCAAAGCTCTTTCAATAAGTAAGTTAGAAACATAGACTCAAAATAGCTTTGGACTAAAAATATGACTAAAAATCAGGTCCAAATCACTAGAAAGCTACGAAACAGACCAAAAATGTAAAACCAGGTGTAAAGCATAAATGGGGTATAAAGTACATAAATATGAATATCAATCTCAAAAAATGACAAGCAACCTCCTTTGAAATTTAATGCAAATATGGCACTTATCAAAGTCCCCCATGCTTAAACCTTGATTTGTCTCCAAGCAAGTGCAAGACTCAAACAGAAAGAAAATAAAAAATATAAAAATATAACATAAAAGGACTTAAGATGAAAAAGAAAAATATTTACACACCTTCCTCGAGGTAAGCATCGGTAGAATTCTCTAACAACTAAGTTTAACCAAGAATAGCCTGAATGTGATGAAAACCATTAAGCATAAGTAAGAGGGAAGTTTTTGAAAAGATTTCTATGAATCACACAATCAAGATCAAATCAATCACCCTTAATCTCCAATGATAGTAGGTTGGCACATGTATAAGCATAAAACTAGAAAGATCGAGAGCAAACCTCACTTTAGGGAAGTGGAAACACTCCTTTCATGTGTTTGAAAATATATAACAATAAAGGTTCTTTCAATACTCCTACCAAAGAAACAGTCTACCATATGCTTGTTATGAATCTCAACTCTCCACAACGAGCATGCAAATGCAAATAACAATCAAGAGGTCTTTTAAGGATCGTAACGAGGCTAGGGGTAAAGGGTAAGGAGTGGAAAATTATTTAGGTAAAGTGGAGCTAAAAGCCAAACTTGGAGCTAACTCATCAAATATCTCATATATACACAACTAACCACTCATAAATGTTCAAATCAAACCCCAAAAAGACCCATTGGAAACGGCCTTGAATCTACACAAGCCAATGCCAAACACTTTATTTCTTCCTTTTTATTGATTTTTTATTTCATTTTTCTTATTGTTTTTCATCTTTTCTCTTTTTTTCAATTTTTTCTTTTTGTGAATGGCAAAACAAACAAATTTATAATACTAGGCAATTTTCCAATTTCCAACCCAAATGAAACTACACAAGCTGGAGAAAAGTTCAAGAATTGAATTTCACAACTATTCCCCATCAACCAAACGACAAAATTTACCACAATCAGCCCATTTCACACTCAAAACACTCTAAACAATGGCTAAGGGTAGGAGAAATATCTTTGGCCAAAGCTTGTTAATGTGCGTTCAATTAAAAAGAGTGGTCAAAGGTTAGAAAAGGGCTCAAAGTGGTAATTCATACAAGAAAGGGTGGCTTTTTGGCTCATGTACCTTACAAAATCAACAATTGAATGCTTTTATCACATTGTCAATGTACAAATTGCGATTTTGAAGAGATTCAAAGCAAGTTCTAGAGATTGCAACCAAGGTACAGTCACACATGGAAAATATGAGACTAATAAAAATGATTAGTCTTTTAAGGCTTAGTGCTCTCAAAGGTTAAGGCTTAACAACCAATCCTAATTCAAGATGTTCCACATGCCAATCTTACATCAAAAGATCAAGAAGGGTCATCAATCATCTCTATCAAAGTGCAATTCTAAACCAAGATTCTCTTACAAACTCTTTTCAAAAACTTTTATTCATAAACGGGATATACAAGATCAAACAAAGTCAAAAGAAAAACTACCTAACCCAAGAATCATCACCAGAGGATTTATTCACTAACCTAAAGTCTAACCTAATTTTTTTCTTTTTTTTAGATTATTTAATTTTTTTCTAATTTTCTGATTTTTTATATTAAAGCAATAAAAACTACCCTTACATGTAATCTAAATGCAAATACAAACCTAGAAATCACAAAATGAAACCAAAGACAAAAGACAAATAAAAGTAAACTAAGAAAACTAAACTAAAGTAATTAAATGTAACCATATGCAACTATATGGATGCAAATGCAACTGTATACATCATTCTTCGTGCACCACATGAATGCAGAACCTTCCCCTATGCTAGGACAAAGCATTGTCCTCAATGTAATTAAGAATCAATGTGATGAGAGGAGAAAGAACAATCACTCTTTAGTGCATATAATTGTAACTTTTATGTAAAATACAAACCACCTAAAAATTAAAATAAAAAAAGAAAGAAATCATATTGGGTTGCCTCCCAAGCAATGCTTCTTTAAGGTCACTAGGTAGACCCAACTCCAATCTTCCGTATCCAATAGCCTTATCAAGGATCACTCTATATCGTGGGCGGTCACCATCGAGAAGGGCCACCATCACATTTGACCTTCCAGTTGATGTCCAAATCAAGAGCTCCAATGCATGGAGCTTTAACCAAAGCAAGGTTCAACCTAATACACTCATTGAAAAAAACTTCATTAAACACATAGGACATGCCCTTGTCAAACATTGGCAGAGGCAATTTGTCAACCTCTACCACATTAGTATTGACAAGTTCATGTCCTTCATGCAAAGGTTTATCACATGTCACTTCATCATTCATCTCAACACAACAACATTCAGCAAAAATGGGGAAACATCCTGTTTCCTAAAAATTTAAATTCCGCGTGATGCTCCCCTACATCAAAGGTCAATTTTCCCTCTTTCACATCAATCTTGCACCCAGCAGTAACCAGGAAAGGCCTCCCAAGAATGATTTGGGTGCGGATATCCACAGCCATATCAAGAACTAAAAATTCCACAGGCACAAAGAAATCACCAACTTTGACGGGAATTTCCTCTAAAATACCCAAATGATATGTCACATAACTATCCGCTAATTGAACATAAATGGTGGTGGACCTCAACTTACCTAAGTCCAAATTCTTATATAAAGAATAGGGCATCAAGCTCACACTTGACCTCAAATCACATAAAGCTCGATCTATAGAGACATTCCCTATCGGGCATGGGATGGAAAAACTCCCTGGGTCTTTAAGCTTTTTAGGAAGCTTACTTTTTACCATTGCACTACACTCCTCACTCAATGCAAAAGTCTTATACTCATTCAATTATCCTCTTTTTGGAGAGGATCTCTTTCAAAAATTTAGCATATAAAGGCATTTTGAATCAAAGTATCAATGAAAGGGATATTCATATTGCATTTCTTAAGCATCTCCAAAAACTTCCCAACTTGCAAATCAAGCTTAGCCTTGGCTATTCTTTGTGGGAATGGTAAAGACGAAGTATAAATTCTTTAGAGAATATTTGTTTGGTTATTAGGAGTCTCATTCTCATTTTGCACAACAACATCAACCGAAGGCTCTTTGGAGGGTGTAAACACGTGCTTATTCGTAACATAATGCAAATCTTTCACAACATTTTCATCATTCTCATTTCGGACATCAATGACCACATGCTCACCACTATCACCCTAGGGCCCCCAATTGTGTCCCACTCCGTAAAGTTATGGCGTTGCATTGTTCCCGGGGTTAATCTCATATTGGCTAGGAAGCTTACCGGGAGGACTAAAGGAAGAGCTAGCTTGACTAGCAATCCGAGTTTCAAGCATTTTATTATGGGTGGCTAAAATTTCAACTTTTGTAGCCAATTGCTTGATAATCTCATCTTATTTTTGTTTAGCCAAAAGCATGCTTATCCGTCAGGACCTCTAAGTTAAGACTTTTGGGCACAGGTGGTTGGGTAGGTCTTTGGAATCCGGGGTTGGTGGTGTTTGGACTTGTTGCGGACCCATGGGATTGTTGTTCTAGTGGGAAAAATTAGGGTGATACCTCAATCCCGGGTTATAGAAATTAGACAAGGGGTCAAAGTTAGGCCTTGAGTTCGGGTTGCCAATAAATTGGCATGGTCGGTCGATTCACTATAAGCCTTACCCATAGGACAACACAAAGTCTCATGCTCATAAGAATTGCAAGAAGGACATAGAAGGGGAAGGGCAACATTCACATTCAATCGGTCCATGTTTTGAGTTATAGCATCTATCTTAGCAGAAAGGACAGAAACTACATCAACATCGAGCTTACCTCACATTCTCTTGGAGCGGGGCTTAGACCATTGAAACCTATTCAGCGCCATTTGCTCGATCAAGGTGTGGAGCTCATCAATGGACTTGCTCATAATGTTCCCTCCAGCTGTCGCAAGGATGGTGGCTCTCGGTTGATCATCCATGTCGAGGGCATTGGCGAAGGAGATGCTTGAACCTTTCCCATGCATCATAAAGTGTCTCATCCGGCTCTTGGACAAAGGTAGAAATCTGGTTCCTCAAACTTGTCAACTTGCTTGGTAGGAAGTGTTTTGCCAAGAAAGCACTTGGAAGTTTATCAAATGTGCTTATGGAATTTTCCGGAAGAGAGTCTAGCCACTCTCATGCTCTCCCTTCAAGTGAGAATGGAAACAATCACAACTTGATTGCATCTGCTGAAGCCCCGTTCGCCTTAAAAGTGTCACAAGCTTGGCAAGAATTGTGAAGATGTCGATTGGGGTCTTTATTGGGGAGGCCATGGAAATGAGCGGTTCTCACCAAGTTGATGAGGGAGTTCTTCAGCTCAAAGTCATTGGCCACCATATTAGGATCATTGATGGTCATCGATGGATTAGTGACATTGGGTGTCACATATTGCCCAAAGGTCCTTCTTTGTTCATCGGCCATCTTTGGCTTTTGCTTGAGTCTCGCTTCTTGCTTTTTCCTAGCCTTCTCTAGCCTTTGCTTCTTCCGTCTAGAGAAAAAGGTTTGCTCAATTTCAGGATTAAACTTGAACAATTCAACTTTTTTCATGCAAGGAGAGAAAACCTAGCAAGAACAAAAACAAAACTACCAACGCAATCAAAACAAAAAACAAAATAAAAGACTTAGTCAATTTCAGAGCATTTGTCTTATGGCTACCAAAGATAGAGTCCCCGTTAACAACGCCAAAAACTTGACAGGCGCAAGCACACGGTGTATGATTGTAGCTAGCCAAGGTCAATCCTACAAGGACTCAATTTTAGTAATGCACTAAACTAGCCCTCTACTAAATTGCTAAGCAAATTAGGTTTTAAGTTGGTTGTTTTCTAAACTAGTTCTAACTATTAAAATTAAGAAAATTAATCCGTAATTAAAAATGAATGGGCAAAAACATCTAAGGATTTGCTTTCCTAACAATGAGTTTGATTATTAAAACTTAGTTTGTGCAATCATTCTTTCAATTCAATCGAGGATCGATAATCACAAAATTCTACCGCTCTTTCGATGCTTAATGAATTGCCCTAATTAACCTATCAAACAACTTTCGTACGCTTTTAAGTTAATCAAAGTTAAAGATTTCAAAAAGTGATCCCTTAATTTACTAATCTTTTCTCAAATTTGATAAACTAGATAGAATGGTTAGTTGTCGGATTATTCTATTTCACTTTTCAGTACATTATAGATTAATCTCTAATCACAAGTATTCGAGGCCTTCAAATACTCATAAGCATGAAAAACTCAATCATCTATTGATTCAAAATCAGAATTCAAGCACAAAATATGAAAGCCTAATCAAACTACATTGTTTTGGATCACAAATCCCTAGAAAAACTAAACTACTCACGCATGATTATTGAAAACATAACAAAAATCCAATACATAGAAATCAAATCTCAAACAGCAAAAACCAAAGAAGTAGGATTGATAGACTTGAAGAACCCCACTTGAATCTCTCGACTTCGGATGGAAATCCCGCAACTACTGTAAACTTCTTCTTCAATCTCCAAATGCTTTGGTTTAATGTGGATGATGGAGGTATGGGTAATGGAAATGATGAATGCTGGATGGATCCTCAAAAAACCCTCGAAAATCAGCTTAAATCAGCAATTATGAGGCAATTAAAGGTCGAAACCGTCAAAACCGAATCGTCTCGGCAGAATTTACATCCAACACTGGTAGTGTCCGTTGACACGGGCTGCCCGTTTTGGCTACTCGGATCATCAAAACTAGATAGAAATGCTAAAAACAGGTCGTGATCCGTAGACACGGGCTGCCCGTGTTGGTTGTTGGAAGGCATGCATCAAACCGATTCAATTATAACTTCCTCGTTCGATGTCCAAATGTGCGATTCTTAATTTGTCGGAAAGCTCATTGAGTCTAGTTTCTAAGTCTTTCATCATTATTCTTGTTTCATAAGTGTGGGAAAAACATGATTCAGAGAGTAAAGAAGTGTCCATTACCGCACCCTTCTTGCTTTTCGGCTCATAACTTTTCCGTTCCTCAACGAATTGAGCTTTTAATTTTGCCCAGCCCATCCCTCACCCCGCCACTACCGCTACCATTGTAGTCTCTCACAGTTTCTATTCTACTTAACTCACTCGCCCTTCTCCCCACTCTCTCTCCCATAGTGTGTATTGGTTTGTAATTTCATTAATGTCAAGACATTCCCTTGTGTTTCCATTACCTTGTTGGGCTTCAAGTGAGAAAGAGAAAAAGGGGGAAGGGTTTATAGTTTTTCAATTATATTAAACTCCTCCTACTATTGATCACATTGTCTTTATGTAAATTAAATGCCAGCAATACATTCCGGTGAGTGTTATGATTCTTGTCAATGGCTTTTTAATGCCTTTTGGGTCAATATGTTAATGGTTGATGTGCATTTCGAGTTTTCTGTTCAGTTTCTATGTGTTCCGCAAGATGAGAAACTACATTTGATTGTTTTTGATGTTGAAAATGGATATTTAACTTGATGTTGGACTTGCCCATTTTCCAAAAAAATAGCATACTTAGATCAAAATGATTAGGTTTAATTTCTTGTGTGAAATTAGATTTAATTTAATTTGAATTTCTTGTTTAATTCTAAACTTTTCAATTTCATTTCAATTTAATCTCAACACGTCAATTCACTATAGAGGCTCAATTTTTGTTGTTAATTTTTGTATTGTGTACACCATAATTCAGTTTATTTCTACCCCCTTCCATAAATTCTTGGGTTTGCAACCGATCAAATATCGAAGGACGGAAAGAGTAGCATCCATATCTTGTTGACGAGGTGCTTGGAGGAACCGAGACAATATATGAATAGCATAACTGATATCATGATGACTTATAGTGAGGTATATAAAACGACAAACAAGCCTACAATATATGAATAGCATAACCGATATCATGATGACACAGATCAGTAAGAAAAGGATCATTAGTTGTAGCAAGAGAGTGTTTTTGTTCCATTGGGGGTGAAGTTGGTTTGGTCCCAGTCAAACCGACTTCGGGGTGGATATCCAACACATACTTATGTTGAGAAAGACATAAGCCATCGGGAGTGTGAGCAAGCTCTATCCCAAGAAAATATTTCAAAAGACCAAGATCTTAATTTTAAAGCAAGTGTTGAGATATGATTTGAAAGTCGTACAAACACTACTATCATTACCTATAAGTATTAGATCTTCAACATATATAATCGGATACGTAAATACCCCATCACGAAGGTAAGTAAACAAATTGTGATAAGCATAGGATGGGAGAAAACCATAAGATCGAAGAGTCGAAGCAAGTTTAGGAAACTAATTATGTGGTGATTGGTGAAGGCCATAGAGAGACTTGCAGAGCCGACGGACTTTATATGGATGAGAGGCGAAAACCCCAGTGGCGAGGCTCATATAAACTTCTTCGTGGAATTCACCATGTAAAAAGGCATTGTCGGCATCAAGTAGATGAAATTCCCAACCATTAATCACAACCACGGATAGAAATAACCGAACACTAAGCAATTTGGTAATAGGAGCGAACGTTTTAGTATAATCTAAGTCGACATCTTGGGTGTCACCACGGGCAACAACACAAGCTTATAGCGTTCAATGGTATTGTCACATTTAATTTTAAAAACCCATTTGGATCCGATTGGTTTGTTCCCAGTGGGAGATCATCGATGGTCGAAGTGCACTACAAGAAAACATCATATTACCAACTGTATTATCGACCATTTTTTTTATTAAAAGTGGTTGATAGAAAAGTCTTCAACAATTTTTCCCACCGATTTAAGCCGTAGGAAAAGCTGTGGTAAGAAATTATTAGCCACTGAAACTAAGAAAATGGTCGGTAATGATTGATCTGTACTACCAACCGTATTTTATGGTTAGCATTTCGACCTGATTTTACAATCATTGGAAGTAGTTGAAAATATTTCCGACCGTTTTACCAACCATATCATACGCACCATTACGAACCATTTTCTTGTGGTGATTGGTAATTTTACCAACGCTTTTTATTCAGTTGAAAATTATACAAAATAATTTTACATGAATTTCCACCATTTTGAAAATGGTCAGTATTTTAAATTTTTTATTTTACATTTTTTTATTTTAATAAAATAAAATCAGAAGTTGTACCTATCTAACCTAATTTAAAAATAATTCAATATAAAACTAAAACAAGACATATATAAAATCATGTACCCAAAATATAATATCGCCTTAATTCATAAATACATGAGGTCTATAAATAAAAGTACAATATAATCTTGTGTTTTAATTAGCATCTAATTAGAATGAACATATTACATCCTCCTCCTATTTACGGATCCAAATAAGTGGGTATGAGCACTCGTTGTCTCGAGAATCACCAACTAATGTTGAAACCCAAGTATGATAGCCTCATCTCGTAACAAGAAAATATCAGCAATGCATAATCAACTTCAAATTCTAAACATGAATGTATGCAATTTTGGGAAAGCGATAATTTAATTTAGACTTGGATTTCCACAAGAATTTAATCCTATGTAGATTTAAAACCCCACAAAATGATAGTTACACCGAGAGATTTGCTTGTTAAAAGGAAAATGAGGCAAAAATAGGATAAGAATATCAATTACTAAAAATTATATACATTACTTTTAAAGGGGAGAAAAAACCCCACAAGAGATTGAAACAATACATACCAATCACTATAAATGTGCTAAAAATTGATATAGCTACCAAAAATTGATATAGCTACCAATATATATGAATTACCAAAATAATGCATCAAACCAACCCCTACTCAAAAGAAAAAGAAAAGAAACACAGAGACTTAAAAGGCAAGAGGCCCCCACCAAGCACCTCTACTACGTAAGAAGATTATAAAAATATATTGTTTCTCAAACCAAACATTCAAATTATAGTCTAACCAATCATCTCAAGGCAATGATAGCAGACAGACCAAAGGATCAATCACAGGAGTATCCCACTCGTAGCAACCATGGCCAGCCTAGGTCTGCTAAGCTTTCACACTATGTGTCAGTTCTCTCTTTTTTAAGGATTGATTTTGAAGATGATTTTAGAAAGTCGATTTTAGAATGTGGGGATTAACCTTTTATTAAAATATTTAGAGTTTTATTAAATTTAATTAGTCAAAGTTTGAATGGCAATTTTATAAATTATTTTATTTTAGAAATTATTTTTAGAATTCTCGGAATCTTTTTTCTAATTAAGGAACAAATAACATTAGGGTTTTGGTTCTACCATGAGGCTTTAGGGCCATATTGGTGTAAAAACACCAATCTGGACCAAAGCCTCACTGTCTTACCCCACGGCACAAGCAGTGGCCTGCACCTAGGGGTGGCCGACGCCGGATAGAGGCCGTGGCTGGTGGAACTAGCCTCGGTCTCTGCCCATTGGGCAGATCCAAAATCTAACAAGATCTGTTCATGCAACTAGAAAACAACGAGATGTAGATTTGAATAGAACAAAACATAAAATAAAGAAGTCGCAAATCACTTTATAGGATAGAAAAACTAACAAAAAATAAAATTTTCTCTTTCAATCTTAGTATCCGAAAAATCAGATTAAAAAAGCTAAAATGACTCCATCGGTCTTTCAACCGTGAATCGGATTCGGGGCGAGGGTACGAAACGTAGAAAACACCCTTCCATTCCGCCCGTCCGAAGACAGCCATTACTAGTTCAAGTAGTGTGTCAAAATAATGTACGAAAACAAGCATACAATGAGATCCTAAATGAAATTAAAGAAACCAAAACATAACAAGGAAAACAATAAAGAAAAGCAATAAAAAAGCGATAAAGAAAAGCAAGAAATAGAAAAAATTACATCCATTAGAAAGAAATTTAAAGCGATTACATCACTCAAACCACAATACGAAAAGTAATAAAACACAAATAAATAGAACCGTTTGAAGGCTAAAAAATTGCCCTTAGGTTATCCCACCTTGCGGATCTAAATCTCGACACTAGATCTCTTGATGCAACGGTGACAATCAAAAGAGAAGGGCTTGTTTGTGAATTCTATGTAGGGTGTAGTAATGATCAGTTGAATGAGAGCCCAGAGATCGGAATAATTGAATATTCTTTAGCTCTTTGCATGGATTGTCTTATGGAAATTTCAGCAGAGTAATGTTTAGATGAGTGTTATGAGAGCCATACGTCTCTATTTATAGGAGAGGACCAAGGTCACAAATGACCTAGGGTTTGCCTCCATCCAGCCGTCCAAACAGCTGAAGTAAAACCGGGCCAAATCCTAAGAGATAGAACTAGATAAAAAGAGATAAAACTGGATAGAATCGGATAAAAGAGGGAGGCGAGCACCGGCTAACCGGAATCCCTAGGGTTTCGTGCCCTAGTTATGTCTCCAAGGAATCTCCAAGCCAAAAGGCAACATTCCACTTGATGCTTCTAGAAGGCAGGCGCCGATTACGACGTCGTTCGGAAGGCGGAAGGTTCTAGTCTCGTATGGACTGTCTTGTGAAGCTTAAATGCAACACTTTGATACTCCTAATCATGAAATGCAACGCTTAACGCTGTCTTGAAGTCTTCAACTCCTTGTACTTTGGATGAAACTAAATGCAGTCCTCTAGACTCAATGTTTCCCGGTACACAACATCGAACTCCACAATCTCTAAAGGCTCAGCCCGGCTCTTGGATCGTTCGAAAGAAAAGAGGATTTGTGGATCGACCTAAGGAAAAAGGTTATTTATTTGGTGCTGCGGGTTTTTGTGGTTTACTCGGATTATGTTGCACCAATCGATCACGATCCGACATCCAAATCCACAAACAAGACTCGGGATTATCACAGTCCCTCGCTGCCGGCCGCCGCCGCCTCCGCTGCTGAGGAACACGAAGGCCGAAGGAACCGGCGTTGTCCTAGGTTTCGCCCGACCCGTGACTCCGCTGCGCTGCCGCCTCGGGTGGAGGACGTCGCCGACGCACCGGCCTCGCTGCCGCCACATGCCTGCTGCTCCGCCGTCGCCGCTCGTGCCGGCGCCGGTGCCGCCCATAGTTTTGAGGTATGATTTTGTTGATTTTTGTAGATTTATGGTTTTATGAAATTGAAATTGAAATTGATGAATACATGTAATTTGTTGGAAATTAATGTTGTTTGTGAATGAATTTGAGAAGAAAAATGTGCAATTGTGTTGTTTATGGAGTAAATGTTATTGAAGTTAAATTTAGGGTTTTAAAAATTGTAACTTGAAATTGACGAATATATGTAATTTGGTGGGAATGAATGTTGTTTGTGAATGAATTTGAGAAGAAAAATGTGCAATTGTGTTGTGTTTGGAGTAAATGTTATTGAAGTTAAATTTAGGGTTTTAAAAAATGTAACTTAAATTGATGAATATATGTAATTTGGTGGAAATTAATGTTGTTTGTTAATGAATTTGAGAAGAAAAATGTTCAATTGTGTTGTTTATGGAGTAAATGTTATTGAAGTTAAATTTAGGGTTTTAAAAAATGTAACTTGAAATTGACGAATATATGTAATTTGGTGGAAATTAATGTTGTTTGTGAATGAATTTGAGAAGAAAAATGTTCAATTGTGTTGTTTATGGAGTAAATGTTATTGAAGTTAAAATTAGGGTTTTAAAAAATGTAACTTGAAATTAACGAATATATGTAATTTGGTGGAAATTAATGTTGTTTGTGGATGAATTTGAATAGAAAAATGGGCAATTGTATTGGATTTGTTGGACATTATTGTTGAAGTTGAGGGAAATTGTTTTTGTGATTTATATGTGTGTAATTGTTTGTTGTTTATTTGTGTGAGGTTGTTTATGCTAATTATGTATGATTATAGGTATGATTATAGTTATGATTAGTTTAATTATATTTATATGAGTTTATTTATGCTAATTAGGTATGATTAGTTTAATTATGATATAAATATTTACGAGTAAAATATAGAAATTAAAGAAATTTATGTATAATAAAAACATATATAGATGCATAATGGTTATATATAGATTATGTTCGTTATAGAAAATATGTAATCATATAACATCTCCATGTATTGGTATTATTAACTAATAATTTAATAAATTGTTAAATGTCAATCGAATATATATGGACGGGCCTACGCATCGTAGATGGATGTATCGTAGGTTATTACCCGGTAGAGTTGGGTATAGACAAGAGTTTTTAGACGGGGTTGAGGAGTTTGATGCACATGCTAGAAGCCAATCAGAATTTGTACATAATCAACAATATAGGTGTCCATGTCGCAAATGCAGAAATCGGAAGTATAAGGATCCCGATGAAGTTAAGTTGCACCTCTATCAATATGGTTTTCTTCCAAACTATTGGTATTGGACTAGTCATGGAGAAATAGATCCTCATTTATATGAGGATCAAACAATGGTTTCTAACATATTCAACGACGAAAGTGGCGCCAATCATATGAACTACGGCGATGTAGAAACAAATATCGACCGTATGAATGATATGGTCACAGATGCCATGATCTCAAATCAAAACTCTACAAGTGAGCCTCCAAATACCCATGCCCAAAGTTTCTTTAATATGGTTGAGGCTGCGCAACGACCTTTGTGGGTAGGAAATGAAACTCACACCGAGTTGTCCGCCACCGTTAGAATGTTGAGCATTAAGTCCGACTACAACATGCCTCAAAATTGCTTTAATGAAATTGCTCAACTTATGAAGGAGATTTGTCCGCCCGATAACCGAGTTCCTCGTGACATTCACCATGCAAAGAAGGTCATTAAAAATCTTGGGATGGATGTTCAAAAAATTGATTGTTGTCGACAAGGTTGCATGTTGTTCTACAAAGAGGACAGCGACCTTGATTCATGCAAGTTTTGTGGTCATGCGAGATGGAAGCGTCAAAGGGAAAGACAAGGCAAAAGTCAAAGAACTCCATTTGCAAGGATGCATTACTTGCCATTAATACCAAGACTTCAGCGCTTGTTTGCTTCAAAAACCACGGCAGAGCACATGAGATGGCATTATGAGAATGTAAGAGAGGATGGTGTCCTTTGTCATCCTTCAGATGGTGAAGCATGGAAACATTTTGATAGAGTTCACCCCGAATTTGCTATCGAACCTAGAAACATAAGACTTGGTTTGTGCGCGGATGGGTTTAATCCATTCAGCCAACCTGCAAGGTCTTATTCAATATGGCCAGTCGTTGTTACGCCTTATAATCTACCACCAGAGTTATGCATGACGACACCTTATATGTTCTTGACATGTATCATACCAGGGCCGACAAATCCGAAAAATAAAATTGATGTGTACTTGCAGCCTCTTATTGATGAGTTGAAAACACTATGGGAAGATGGTGTTGAAACATATGATATTTCAAAAGGTGAGAACTTTCTCATGAAGGCTGCGTTGATGTGGACCATTAATGATTTCCCGGCCTATGGTATGTTGTCTCGGATGGAGTACGCATGGTGCCATGTCATGCCCGGTATGTATGAATCAAAAGAAAGCATTGAAACTTAGAAATGGCCGAAAATTTTCATGGTTTGATTTCCATCGGCGGTTTTTGCCCCGAAGTCACGCGTTCCGAAGGAATAGCACATCGTTTACAAAAGGAAAAACCGTACATTCGGGTCCTCCTCGTCATTATACAAGGGAAGAAATAAAACAATGGGTTGAAAGCTTTCCCAAAGTAACGAAGAGCAAGAAATTAACATTTCGGGGTTCAAAAAGCATCATAATTGGACAAAACAAAGCATATTTTGGGAGCTTCCATATTGGAAAGATCAATTGCTTTGCCACAACTTAGATGTGATGCACATTGAGAAGAACTTTTTGAGAATATAATTAACACTGTTATGGATATTCCTGGTAAAACAAAGGATGACCTCAAGGCAAGAATGGATTTGGAAGAGTTGTGTGATCGTGTAGAGTTGAATTTAAAGCATAGAGTCAATGGTAAAATTCTCAAACCGAAGGCAAAATATGTGTTCACGTTGGAGCGGAAGAGGGCAATATGTGAATGGGCAAGAGAGTTGAAAATGCCAGATGATTAGTGCTCTAACATTTCATACCTTGTCGACCCAAACTCCACTAAGTTCCATAGCTTGAAAAGTCATGATTGTCATGTTTTCATGGAGAGCCTTTGTTAAGTCGTATTTTATACGTATTTTTAGTAGTTATTGAGTTTATATTATATAGTTTATTTTATCTAATTTATTCTATTTTGTCTATTTATAGGTAATTATCGAATAAAGTGGGGAAGAGAAGAAAAGTCATTAAAAGTGAAATTTTAGCTACCGACAAGCATCCAAGAAAATATATGAAGTCGGTCCATAAATATAATATGTAATAAAATATTTATTTTAGGATATTATATTTTAGGAAATCCTAATTGGAATAGAAAAGGAAACTTAGAAGAGAAGAAAGAGAAATAAACCCTAACTCTTTCACCCTATATATACTACTTATTATCATCATGGAGAGGGAGACCTAGGGAAGCCAGCCACATACAACTCCCGCACTCTGCTGCTTGCTCACGTCCACTGCCCACATAAGCAGCCAGCCACCTAGCTACCCGCACCACCTCACGTTTCTTGCTGCACTCTGCTGCCGCCGCCCTCGGTTGCCGCCGTCCGCCGCTGCTCCCGGTTGCTGCCGCTCCTCGTGTCTGCTGCCCGACCAACCACCATCCATCATCATCTTCTTCATCTTCCCGGTCAAAGAAACTAATATCGGTAGCATAATTTAGTTTTGTAATTTTTACTAGAAAAGATTGAATTTTTATCGTTAGATTAATATTAAAGATGCTAGTTTTATTTAGTTTACATGTTTTAAATTACATCATGTGTGAGTAGTCTTTTTATACTTAGTATAATCTACTTGAAGCCATGTTAAATTAGTTATTTTGAAACAAAGTTTCGATTTTTATTGTCTTATTGATTCAATCCATGATTCTATGATAATTTGTGTTTAATGTTTATGAATTTATGTCTAATTAATTAGAGTGCACGCTATTTAGTTTTATATAAATTCATGTGATAGTTTAAAGGATTTAAGTACGTAATTGCTTGATTTTTTAGACATAAGTATCACCCTAGTTAATCATGGATGGCTCATACCCGTCTCTTTTAATTAGGAAATTATCATAGATCCTTCTTAAATCAATTTGCTAGTAGATTGGTTATTAGGTGCTAGATGATGTTTTTCTAATACTTAATGCTCTAATTTGATTAAATTCTAGTGCTAGTGCTAGGGTTATCAATATTAGTAGGGTTTATATTAGGGCTAGGCCTAAGTAAACTAATAACTAAGGAAAAACGGGAAGATCCGCTAGTGGTTGTCTTCTACAGTTTAGCTCATGGATAGATCAATTTGTGTGTTAATAATAAATAATAATTTGCATAGTGGATATAGATTATACTAAGTGTTTTTATAAATTTTATATCTTTGATAATTATTTGTTTGCTTTTTAGTTATTTTCTTTAACTTGTCAATTTTTATTTATAAATATATAGTCTTTTATTATTAATTTCATTACCCCCTAAAGATCAGTATTTTAGGTTAGTTTTAGTAATTTTATTTTTATTTTATTTTGAGTCTTTATATATTTTAATTTTCAGATTATTTTTCTATCAATTTTTATTATTTTTGAGTCAGTTTGTTAGAAATTAGTTTTAAAATAGTTTCTTTTGTTGTTTTTCTTGATTTATCTTCTTTTAGGGTTGGATAGAGTCCTAATTTGCTGTAATTAAATTTTAGAATTTTTGGAATTAATTTGATATTTTTTCAGATTTAATTCTTGAATTTAATTACTGCAGGTTTTTAATAAAATAAATTCGTAAATTAGACTTTAAATTTTCTTTTTATATTTTTAGGGTCTGGTTAGGTTTAGAAAATTAGTATTATTATTTTGGATAATTTTAGTATTTATTTTCGTAATTAATTTAGTGCAGAATATTATTTATTTAATTTTCTGTTTTAGAATTTATTTAATTTCTGCTTTAGTTTTCTGTTTTAATTATTCTGAAAAATTATAAAAAAAACATTCCTGGGTTATTACAAGCTTTATATTCTGTCTGGGATATTTATTTATATTATTAGATAATTTTCTGTTATTTTTAGTTATTTAATTCTGAATTATTCTACGTTTTAATTTCCTGTTTAAGTTTTTTATTTGATTTTCTGTTTTAATTTTTCCAGAATTAATTAGGATAGTTTTGTTAAATTTAGATTATTAGAATAATAGTGCATAATCTCAGAAGTTTTTGTTAGAATTAAAATTAGAAATTTAGTAGTTAATTTGATTTGTTTGAATTTTATAAGGTAAATAACTAGAATAGTTAGTTTAATTAGATTGGAAGTTTGATTTTTTACAGTATCTTTCCTCGTGGATTCGATCCCTACTTGCCCTTACTATATTGTTTATTATAAGCCTAAGTAGTGGTCTAATTTGTTGCTGTACGACAAGCTTAACAAATTTTGGCGCCGTTGTCGGGGAAAGAAATAAAAATCTTAGTTTTCTTTCAATCTAATTTAATTAACTATTTATATATTCTTGAACTTATGCATTTTAATTGATAACAGTTAGTTCATGCAATTACGAAGTGGTCGTATGATCGGAGAATTGGAAGAGCATTTGACAGAAAAAGTTGAGAACGACATCGAATCTCTACAATCTGAAACTTCGAAAGCGAAACCGAGGTGATTCTATAAACTTTGAAATGGCTACTTTACGTGAGCTTACTGCACCTAATTTAGAAACACAACCTTTGTCTATATCATATCCTACTTTGGACCGACCTCTTAAATTGAATTCTGGATTTCGAACTTACTACCTAAGTTTCATGGACTACCCGGTGAGGACCCATATCGTCATATTAATGAATTTATGATTACTTGTTCTACCATGCAACCTGAGGGAATCACACAAGACCAAATTAAATTAAGAGCCTTTCCCTTTTCACTTCAAGATAAGGCTAAAGACTGGTTATATTACATACCCCTGCAACATTTACTACATGGACCCAAGTTCATAAAGCATTCTTAGAAAAATTCTTTCCAACACCTAGGATTGGATCCATTAGAAAAGAAATTTGTGGCATTAAACAAATGACTGGAGAAACTTTTTATGAATATTGGGAACGTTTTAATAAATTTTGTGCTAGTTGTCCCCAACATCAAATTTCCGAACAATTACTGATTCAATATTTTTATGAAGGGCTACTCGTCAATTGATAGAAATATGGTAGATGCTCGCTAGTGGGGGGCTTTGGTTAATAAGACTCCAGCTCAAGCTAGAGAATTATTTAATAACATGGCCCAAAATACTCAACAGTTTGGGACTAGAGATGTCCAATTTAGGAAGGTTAATGAGCTAAATTCAAGTACATCATTAGAAAACCAATCGACTCAAATCACTGCTATGTTGAACAAACTCGTCACCTGGAGGAGTTCAAAAGGCAGTAGTGTGTGGAATTTGTCTGTTTAGAAGGGCATCCTACTGATTCATGTCCTACATTACAAGGGGGAGAAGTAAATGTTGTTTTCCCTAACCAAGGTCAAAGAAAGTACGATCCATTTTCAAACACCTACAATGAAGGATGGAGGGATCATCCTAACCTTAGGTATGGGCCTAGAAACAACTCCCTGGTTTTGACCAAGCCCAGCGTCAACCATCTCGCTCAAGATAAAACGAACTTCCTTTTGGAGCAAATGATTAAGAAAATGGATGACCAAAAGAAGGAATCGACATTAGGTTCCAAAGTTTAGAAATGAGTATTAAGCGGGTTCAAGAGAGACAAAGCGTAACGAGATACCATGTTTAGTAACCTGCAAGCCCAATTGCAAAATAGATTACCATCTCAACCCTTCTAGAATCCCAAAGAAAATGTGAGTACCATAAGACTAAGGAGTGGAAAGGAACTTAATGAAACTAAAAACAACAGAGAGGTAGAACCTGAACTAGAGGTCAAGGAATCGAACTCGACTTAAAGAAGGATAACTCCTCTAATGCTAAAGAGATAAGTGACACTAAGAAAAGTCGTTATGAACCTATTCCACCTTTCCCTAGTAGACTGAGAAGCATAACTCCTAAAATAGATGAGGCAAACCAAGAAATTTTAGAAACATTTAGGAAGGTAGAGATCAACATTCCTCTCCTAGATGCCATTAAACAAGTTCCTCGTTATGCTAAATTTCTTAAGGAGCTTTGTACTTCTAAAAGAAAATTAAAAGGAAATGAGAAGATAAGTGTGGGGGAGAATGCATCTGCTGTTTTTCAAAAGAAGCTCCCTCCTAAATGTAAGGACCCAGGTGTGTTCTCTGTCCCTTGTAAGATTGGAAACCTATACTTTGACAGAGCCATGCTTGATTTAGGTGCTTCCATTAATGTGATGCCTCGGTCTGTTTATGATAAACTGAATTTGGGAGAGTTGAAGAAAACTGGGCTAGTAATTCGGTTGGGCTGATAGAAGTAGTACGTATCCGGATGGAGTCTTAGAGGATGTCTTAGTCCAAGTCAACGAGCTTATTTTTCCTGCTGATTTTTATGTATTGGACATGGGTAATGCATGCCATGACATTCCTATTTTGCTTGGTAGACCATTTCTTAAAACATCTAGGACAAAAATAGATGTACATGGGGGAACATTGACTATGGAATTTGATGGTGATGTTATTAAGTTCAATATTTTTGATGCCTTGAGATTTCCTGCAGATGTAAATTATGTTTGTGCACTTGATACAATTGATGAAATGTCCCAAAATGTTTATGATTTGTCTCAAGAAGATGAATTGTTAACTATGATTACCAAAGGATTGGATCATTCCGTATTTCATGCTATACCCTATCATGTTAACTCAGGACTAGTAGATAGCATAGAGTCTTTGTTACGATTGCAAGTAATGGAAAAACCTAATATGATAAAGTTGCACTGTAAATCATGAAAAGTTGCTACCTTCTCTTGTTTCACCCCCTAAATTAGATTTGAAACTATTGCCTGAAAATTTAAAATATGCTTATTTATGAGATAATGAGACCTTACTGTTATAATTTCTAATGCACTAACACTTGAACAGGAAGATAAGCTTATTAAGGTGCTTAGAGAACATAGTGAAGCATTAGGGTGGACTTTAGCAGACCTGAAAGGGCTGAGCCCAACATTGTGTTCACATAAAATCACTTTAGAGTTAGAGGTTAAGCCTAAGAGAGACCCTCAACGTAGATTAAACCCACCTATGATGGAGGTAGTGCAAAAGAAATTCTTAAGTGGATCGATGCTTGGAGTGATCTACCCCATAGCTGATTCCGAATGGGTTAGTCCAATTCATGTAGTTCCTAAAAAGGGGTACAATAGTAGTACAAAACAAGGAAGGTGAACTAGTCCCTACTAGAGTCCAG
Organism: Talinum fruticosum; assembly: GCA_021018815.1. NCBI lineage: Eukaryota > Viridiplantae > Streptophyta > Magnoliopsida > Caryophyllales > Talinaceae > Talinum > Talinum fruticosum. Next base: position 2,894,329 of record JAITYX010000010.1, on the reverse strand, counting down.
AGTGGCTGGAGAGTGTGCATTGACTATAGAAAACTGAACAAAGCCACAAAGAAAAATCATTTTCCCTTGCCTTTTATGGACCAAATGTTAGAAAGATTAGTTGGAAAGACACATTATTATTTTCTAGATGGATATTCAGGGTATATTCAAGTCCTTATAGCTTTGAAGATCAGGAAAAGACCACTTTTACATGTCCCTTTGGCACTTATGCTTTTAGGAGAATGCCTTTTGGTTTATGTAATGCTCCTGGTACATTTCAAAGATGTATGATGAGTATCTTTTACGAGTTTATCACCAAGATTATGGAAGTTTTCATGGATGATTTTACTGTGCATGGTGATTCATTCGATGAGTGTTTACATCATCTTACTTTAGTACTCGGGCGTTGCATCGAAACTAATTTGGTACTTAATTTTGAAAAGTGTCATTTACGTTTTAATTTCCTGTTTAAGTTTTTTATTTGATTTTCTGTTTTAATTTTTCCAGAATTAATTAGGATAGTTTTGTTAAATTTAGATTATTAGAATAATAGTGCATAATCTCAGAAGTTTTTGTTAGAATTAAAATTAGAAATTTAGTAGTTAATTTGATTTGTTTGAATTTTATAAGGTAAATAACTAGAATAGTTAGTTTAATTAGATTGGAAGTTTGATTTTTTACAGTATCTTTCCTCGTGGATTCGATCCCTACTTGCCCTTACTATATTGTTTATTATAAGCCTAAGTAGTGGTTTAATTTGTTGCTTGTACGACAAGCTTAACAGCCTTCTTCCAATAGCATTTAGTGCACTCCCGGACGAGGTTTTAGGGCCTCTCATTGAAATTAGTGAGTTCTTCAAGAACCTTTGCTCATCTGTTTTACGGGATGCGGAGTTAGAGCAAATGCATCGAAATATTTCAATAACACTTTGTAAATTGGAAACAATATTTCCTCCTGGGTTCTTCAATGTGATGGAACACTTGCCGGTTCATTTGGCGGAGGAAGCAAAATTGGGTGGTCCGGTACAATACCGGTGGATGTATCCATTTGAGAGGTTCTTTGGCCGATTGAAGAGATCCATAGGAAACAAATCGAAGCCTGAAGGGAGTATCGCTGAAAAGTACGCCCGATTTGAAGAAACATATTTTGCATCTTACTATTTCCGCTCTAACGTGCCTTGTATGCGCACTAGAAGTCGACGAAATGAAGACAGCGAAGTTCCAAACCACAATCCTACTCTTTCGGTATTCATACCAGAAGGTGCTCCAATTGGGAAGTGCAATACGCGTTTCCTTGATGATAAGGAAAAGACGGCCGCACATGTGCATGTTTTACTCGAACTGCTCCGAAGTTAAACCTTACCTAGAGTGAGTTTATCTTGTCGTATTCAACACTCGTTTCAATAATTTTATAGTTTTATTCAAAACGATGATGTCATCTTAATAAAATCTTTGAACTCAGCCTCTTCGAACACCAAAAACGAGCTATGTATGGTGATGTTAGTGATGCTGCAATTGATGCAATGGTGGAATGTGAGTTCGAAGAGTGGTTCAAAGGAGCTAGTGAGTATCATATATTAATACTTATTGCTCGTGCCTCAAATTTATTAGTATTGGTTGTTCCATTTTAATAAACTAAACAAACACTGTGTTATTGACACAGATTCATTGTTATCAAGTATATCATGATGAAAAGCATGTTTACTTGATGCAATTAGCTCAAGGTCCTTTAAGGAGAGTGAAAACATGGACAGCATACACGGTGAATGGAATGTTATTTCATACTGAGGCTCGAAATGAAGGGAGGATGACCTTCAATTGTGGTGTCTCGTGTGAAAGGAACTGATGGAGGACATGTTCAAAATAATTACTACGGCATCTTGCAAGAGGTTGTTGAAGTTGAATATGTTGGTGAACCAATAAAAAGGTGTGTGCTGTTTAAATGCGATTGGTTTGACCCTAGTCGTCCTCGGGGAACTCGGTGCCATAAATTTAGTTCGTATGTTGAAGTGCATCGTACAAGGCGTTATCGTAAGTACGATCCTTTCATATTTGCTAGCACCGCAACTCAGGTGTATTATATGTCATATCCACAAGGGGTCCCTAGAGAAAAACTGAATTGGTTCGTCGTAGTGGCATCAAAACCAAGGGCCGGAGTTGATGACCAATATACTATTCCTCTTGCATTCCAAGAGGATAGTATGGGTACAGATCGATCCAATAATAGAAACTTTGCCGGACACTTTGGTTGATAACTCAATCTCAAGCAGAAGAAATAGTTGATGATATTATTCTAAACCGAGAAGATGAGATTGAGGATGTTAGTGAAGAGGATGATGGTGAAGAAGATGAAGAAGGTGAATGGGATGATGATAACATCACCGATGACGAAGAAGAACATATCCTATTCAATGATGCCGAAGAGGATAGTGAAGAAGATGATGATAACACCGATGATGAGGACGATGGCTAGTTGATAATGTTTTTTTTTTTGGTTTGTTTTATATTGTATAACTTTCATTTCTGTTGTAATCAAATGAATTCTTATTAATGTAATGAAGGTGAAACAATTGAAGCGTAATTTATTCATAGAAGAATATTTATATCTAACGCTTACATGTTTATATGTTTACTATTGTTTATATGTTGTTTTATATGAAATCACTTGAACCGTTGGATGTTTACTAATAGTGTGAATTACTTGTTTATGTTCAGAAAAATGGAGAGAGGTAGAGGCAGGTCCAAAAGATCAGCTACTCGGGGAAGGGCTAGAAACACCACTACCGATGGGGAAGGTAATGATGTGAGCACTTCTACCCCCTCTCAAAACCCTCATAACCTTCAATCTCCTGTAGGTGGAGCACTATCTCCACACTCCCCTCACAACCAAACTCCATTGGGGGGTCATTTATTCCCAACCCTCCTTTTTGCAACCCCCAAACTTCCCACACATACAAAACCCAATGGGTGGGTCTTTCTTCCTAAACCCTCCATATTCTCAGCAACCCCATATGTACTCAAACCCGTCTGATACATATGCATATCACCAATATGGTACAAATAATGTACCACGCATCCACGTTGGTGCCGAACAAAGGCCACCACAAAGGCCTACAAATGAAGGACCAACTGATGCAGGGAACGAGCATCCTAGTCTTGATTCAAGCAGTGCTAGCAGCCGAGAAAAGATTCGAATTGAGCCAGATGGTGAAGGGTAAGTGTGATAATAAGTACTAAAATAAATTAAGCATATTAGTTATTAGTAGAACTAACTATTTTATATGTTTCTTGATTAGGTTCTTCCCCATTGACAAAGTTGTGGGTACGATTTCCCACATTTTCCAAAGCAAGTACGACGGAGCTTGGCCTACATGGGGTGAAGTCCCTCGATCACAACGTGATCAGTGGTTTTCCGAGTTTAAGGTAATGACAAATCTTTAGTTTTCTGAATTTCGGATAACATAATGACTTATTGTGCATGTTCGAACATTATATTATAATTTCATAAGTCATAAACTATTTTTTTATTTATATAGAAATTTTTCACTTGGTCTCCAACCGATGAAGTCCAAATCGAAGAAATTTTGAAAAGAAAGGCAAGTGATCGATTAAAGGACTTCATGCTCAAGGCGAGGAAAAATAAGAAGAAGCCGAAATGGTTGGGTGACAACTACCGGCGCGAGTTGCTCGAATATTGGGAAACTGCCGACTACAAGAAGTTCCGTGAGCAAGCTCGGAAAACCGTCATGCTGATCAAGGGGGACTTGGTTCATCGCTCCATACTTGTGGCTCAATCCCTATGATGGAGCATAAGCGGCGATTGGTACATACCCCTTTCTTATTGATTACGCATGCAACTATTAACATGTTCATATTAGTAAATTGATTCTCTACTAACTTGTTTTTTATTTAGATGAAGGAGCTTAAAGGAGTTCAGCCTCTACCGACCCAACTATTTTCACGAACGCACAAAACAAAAAAGGACGAATGGGTGGACAAAAAATCCAAGGCCATTTACGTGAGTAACCATATATATGAATTTCGCATATTTTTCTATCTATGGTTTTCGTTAACAACCTGTGATATTTACATGTCTTAAATATTTATATTATATTCAAGACAAGTTTCAACAAGAGTGGGAAGAGTTGCAAAACACTCAACCCACTCAAACTTCCAGATGATGACCCCAACTCCTCTCGAGGATCATGTCTCCACCCCTTCACAACATGAGTTGTGGGTCAAAGCCAATGCGAACAAGAAAGGTCGCATTTATGGACTTGGATCCGAGGCTAGAAACTTGAAACCAACCACGCCCTTCAAATCACCGAAACCTTCTACTGCAGATGACTCGAATTGAGATCAACGAGTGCATACTTTGAATTCCGAGTTACAACAATGGATTGAGCATGCTCGGATGCTTGAGTTGCAAAATAGGCATCTTAAAGAAAAGGTCGACAGTTTCACCGAGCCAATAGCACATATCAATGAATTTCCGTAGTCTCAGCAAGCATCCGGATCTCACCGTCGACCAAGCACAACCACAAGAGGAAGAGGAACGAGGATGAGGATGAGGGTGAGGATGAGTATGAGTGAGGACCATGAATTCATATGTCAACTTTTGTATATATTGGTGATTATCACTTTGCGAACCTGTTTAGATGTGTTTAAGGTTTCTTGTGAGCTATTGTTTGCTTGTTGTGTTGAACTTGTGAATTTGTTTTAAGTATGTTATGATTGTTCATGATGGTGAACATGTAAGTTGGATTTGTATATCCAACTTTGATGAATTATTTGTGGCCGACATATGTAAATGCCAAATGTAAGTGTCACATATGTGAATGTTGGATTTGTATATCCATTCACAATTGTTTGTACTAGGGTAACAAATAACTAAAAAATAATATTCAGATTTTTTACGTAACAACGACGGATCAAGCAACGGAAAAGTTCCAATCGGCGACGGAAACACCCCCATTTCCGTCGCTAAATCAGCGACGGACGACTTTCCGTCGCTGATTTCCATCAGCTACGGAAGAGTGTCCGTCGCCGATTCCCATCGGCTACGGAAGCCTTCTCCGTCGCCGATCCGTCGCTAATTAGCGACGGATTTCAAAATTTCCGTCGCTGAAATTTAGCGACCAGCGATTTAGCGACGGAATATTTCCGTCGCTAATTTCGAAATTCCGCCGCTATTAGCCGATATTCCGTCGCTTTTCCGTCGCAATTTGGAAGTTTTCTAGTAGTGTTTACAAATATTTGAAATTTTATCCTTCAAGTTATCGATAATTTTATGAATAAATAAGAGATAAAAAAATACACCACGTTGAGTTTCACATTGTTAGTCAATTACAAATACTTGAAGTTTTAACCTTCAAGTTATTGATAATTTCTTTGATAAATAAGAGATAAAAAATAAAATATTTTTTTTTAAGAATTCCATCGTTATTGGACTTCTATAGCTTGTTCTGAAAATAGGTGTGAGAAACCAATTCTGAATATGATTCAGTTTGATTCCTCCAATCTTAAAAAGAACCTATAGCAAGAGTTCGGCTCTGAATCAAATTCATATAAATCTCCATGAACCACCTGTGACGCAAAATTGAAACCCCGACTGTGTTGTTGTATTTGGAAAATCAAAAATTAATTACAAAATTCGTCAAAATCAAATTGGGGCTAGTGACGGGAATGGCCGAGATTCCAGCCCAATTTCATACTCTCACTCCTTTTCAACTTCTAGAAAAACATGCCCAGTTTCCATTAGCTAACCCATCTTCGCCCTCTCTCCACTCTAGCCCTTTCTCTCTCCTCTACGCCACCGCTGAAGGAGCAAAAAAATCGCTGATGTTCGACCCAAGCTAGGTGGTGGACATTTTCGTCCGTGTTACAAGTGGAGAAGTTAAAGTCGCCTCCTACAAAGAGAAGAAGGTTGCAATGGCAAGTGCATGCGCGGCTGGCAGACGCCATTGGAGGTGGGTCTTCCTTGCTTCCCTCTCAGAGCTTGTCGAGTTCGTTGCCTTCACCGGAAACAGCTCGCCTTTGTTGCTCCAATTTTCACTTCTCATTTTTAGAGATCAACTTTGGTATTCTGGAAATAAGAGAGAGAAGATGGTATACCAGGGATTCCTGCGATGTTGTGGAGTTAGTGTAATTAATGTTTTTCTAGTGGTAGGTTGATACATAATGATTCAAACAAAAATCAAGTTGAAATGATAAAATTTCTGGATCAAGAGAAATAAATCCAAGCTACGGTACTACTTCAAGAAGTGAAAAATAAGCACGATGAAAGTTGCTTTCTAAGGTTCCGATAATTATACTCAAATAAGTCCAAACACGTGACCTATATCTCCGATATTATCTCGTATTAAATTATAAAATTCCACATCAATATGGTGATTATCACTCACACATATTAACTTATTTTAAAATATTTGAGATTTGACTACTTCAAGCACTAAACAAATCTAGTGCACGTAGCTGACGCTCAAAGGCCGCATTAGTACGAGGCAAAAATTCGTTACCAAACTATATCTTTGTTATGTGAAAAATAAAATTATTTTTATTCAGACTTATAGCAAATAGCCAGGTGTCAAAATGAGTTTCAATAGGCCCTTAAAATTAAAATCGAGAGAAAATTAAGTTCATGCCAATTAGAAGTTATCACGTGTCGCTAATAATGTAGTAAATAGTAAATATTTCTTTTAAGAAATAATTATTAAATTAAGGGTCCGGAAACAAAACTCAACTAAAACCATAGCTTCAAAAAGGTATAAATAGAGGTCCTCCACTAATTTTTCATTTAAACAGAGCATGGGTGCATTTGAGCCGAGGCGAGCCCGAACTCGCCGGGCTCGGGGCTCGACTCATAAGTATCGTTTGTAACTCTAGCTCAACACATGGCTCACCGAGCTAGGCAAAATTAAGCTCGAGCTTGCTCACTAAAAGCTCGAGCCTAAGCTCGACTCAACAAAAGTTCGAACTTGAGCTCGGCTAGTCCTCATGTCGTTAGTTCACTATACTTCTTTAAAATTTTTGTTTTTAGGTTCAAAGTTACACTTTATATACTTACTATAATAACATGAATTTGAACTTAATTGAGACTCGCTTGCTTGACTCGTTCAGCTTGTTTGCTCGGCTCGTCAACTCTTTCATTCATTTAGTTCATTTGTAATTAGCTCGTGTAGGCTCGGCGAGTTTACGAGCTCCAAAATTCTAAGCTTAAGCTCGGCTCGAATAACTATCCAAGCTCGGTTCAATTTCACTCTGCGAGCTCGGCTTAGCAAGCCTTTATGCGAGCTGGCTCGCGAGGGCTCACGAGGGCTCACGAGTCGGCTCGGCTCAGCTACACCCCTAAGTATCTATAAAATCTACAACTCAAATTGCGAACAACATCCAATTACCAAGCGTCAAAGATCGAAGTCTACTATTCAAGATTTAGAAATTAGAGTTAAGAATTTATATTCCGGACTTTCAGCATCTCCGGATCAAGAACCACTCCAGCGTTCATCATCCGTCCTACATCAACGTTTTAGATCAAGTTGCAATGTCCTGGAAACGTATACATCAACGTTCGAGATTAAGTCGCAATGCCCTCAAATTGTTCAATTTATAAGGAAATTAAATCATAGGATTACATCAATTGTATCTAATATAGAGATTGTACCCATTTAAAGAAAATCAATGCAAATTATAGTTGTTTCTCAATTTCCTATTTTTATTTATTTTATACTCGAAATTTGTGTTTACACAAGCTTATGGGCTGGGTATGAAAGTTCAATATTTTTCTCATGTGTTTGGTAAAGAACAAGATTGGAATCAAGTTCTAATCTTGTTTGTTTGAAAATTATAAAATGGAATCAAACCTTTATTTTTTTTAACTTTTAGTAGTAATAGTAGTAGTAGGAGTAGGAGTAGTAGTAATGACAATTGTTTTTGGACAAATATGATAATGATAGTTTTTCATCAAAAAATAATAATGATAACGATAGTCATTCATCAATAATCAAGGGAAATTTACGTAATAGTGTTATTTAAATTTTTATTAACTTCAAACGTATTCGTTTTAAATTAGTCTTCCTTTGTGCACTCTCTCTCTCTCCTCTTCTCTCGTCTCCTCTATGCACCCTCTCTTTCTCACATATGTCCTTCTATCTCTTTCTTTGGAAGGGTTTGCGGCTAGCCGTAGAGGTGGGTTTTTCGGTGAGCATTTTTGGTCACAGAGAGGCACTGGTGGCGAGAGAGAGCAGTAAAAAAGGGGAAGAGAGAGAATGAGGGGCAGAAACAGAGAGGGAGCCAATGAAAGTAGTGTTAAGTCGTATTTTATACGTATTTTTAGTAGTTATTGAGTTTATATTATATAGTTTATTTTATCTAATTTATTCTATTTTGTCTATTTATAGGTAATTATCGAATAAAGTGGGGAAGAGAAGAAAAGTCGTTAAAAGTGGATTTTTAGCTACCGACAAGCATCCAAGAAAATATATGAAGTCGGTCCATAAATATAATATGTAATAAAATATTTATTTTAGGATATTATATTTTAGGAAATCCTAAGTGGAATAGAAAACGGAAACTTAGAAGAGAAGAAAGAGAAATAAACCCTAACTCTTTCACCCTATATATACTACTTATTATCATCATGGAGAGAGACCCGGGAAGCCAGCCACATACATCCCAGCCGCCTGCACCTGCTGCTTGCTCACGTCCACCGCCCACACAAGCAGCCAGCCACCTAGCTACCTGCACCACCTCACGTTCTCTTGCCGCACTCGCTTCCGCTGCTCCTTGTTGCACCTGCCGCTTGCTGTCTCGCCGCTGCTCCTGGCTGCACCGTCATCTGCTGCTGCTGCTCCTTGCTGGCTGCTGCTGTCCGCTGCCCAGCCAGCCACCATCCATCACCATCTTCTTCATCTTCCCGGTCAAAGAAACTAATATCGGTAGTATAATTTAGTTTTGTAATTTTTATTAGAAAAGATTGAGTTTTTATTGATAGATTAATACTAAAGATGCTAGTTTTATTTAGTTTACATGTTTTAAATTACATTATGTGTGAGTAGTTTTTCTTATACTTAGTATAATCTCATTGAAGCCATGTTAAATTATTTATTTTGAAACAAAGTTTTGATTTTTATTGTCTTATTGATTTGATCCATGATTCTATGATAATTTGTGTTTAATGTTTATGAATTTATGTCTAATTAATTAGAGTGCACGCTATTTAGTTTTATATAAATTCATGTGATAGTTTAGAGGGTTTAAGTACGTAATTGCTTGATCTTTTAGACATAAGTATCACCCTAGTTAATCATGGATGGCTCATACCCATCTCTTTTAATTAGGAAATTATCATAGATCCTTCTTAAATCAATTTGCTAGTAGATTGGTTATTAGGTGCTAGATGATGTTTTTCTAATACTTAATGCTCTAATTTGATTAAATTCTAGTGCTAGTGCTAGGGTTATCAATATTAGTAGGGTTTATATTAGGGCTAGGCCTAAGTAAACTAATAACTAAGGAAAAATGGGGAAGATCCGCTAGTGGTTGTCTTCTACAGCTTTAGCTCATGGGTAGATCAATTTGTGTGTTAATGATAAATAATAATTTGCATGGTGGATATAGATTATACTAAGTGTTTTTATAAATTTGTTATCTTTGATAATTATTTGTTTGCTTTTAGTTATTCTCTTGAGTTATTGATTTTTACTTATAAAGTTATAGTCTTTTATTATCAATTTCATTAAACCCCCTAAAGATCAGTATTTTAGGTTAGTTTTAGTAATTTTATTTTAATTTAATTTTGAGTCTTTACATAATTTAATTTTCAGAATTAATTTTCTGTCAGTTTTTATTATTTTTGAGTCAGTTTGTTAGAAATTAGTTTAAAAATAGTTTCTTTTGTTATTTTTTGTGTTTTATTTTCTTTTAGGGTTTAGATAGAGTCCTAGTTTGCTGTGATTAAATTTTAGAATTTTTGGAATTAATTTGATATTTTTTCAGATTTAATTCTTGAATTTAATTACTGCAGGTTTTTAATAAAATAAATTCGTAAATTAGATTTTAAATTTTTTTTTATATTTTTAGGGTCTGGTTAGGTTTAGAAAATTAGTATTATTATTCTGGGTAATTTTAGTATTTATTTTCGTAATTATTTTAGTGCAGAATTTTACTTATTTAATTTTCTGTTTTAGAATTTGTTTATTTTCTGCTTTAGTTTTCTGTTTTAATTATTCTAAAAATATACAAAAATATTTCTGGGTTATTGTAGTTTTATTATTCTGTATAAATTATTTATTTAGTTATTAGATAATTTTCTATGAATTTTAGTTATTGATTTTAATTTATATTTTCTATTTTGTTTTTAAGAGTAGTAAATTTAATTAGATTAAAACTTGCATGTTATTATATCTTTCCTCGTGGATTCGATCCCTACTTGCCCTTGCTATATTGTTTATTATAAGTTTAAGTAGTGGTTTAATTTGTTGCTCGTACGACAAGCTTAACAAATTTTGGCGCCGTTGTCGGGAAAGAAAATAATAGTTGTTAGTTTTATTTATTTTAGATTTACTACTTTTATTACTTCTTTGTAACTTTAATAGTTTGTTTTCATAGTTTTGTTTTTTTAGTGTTTTTTTATTTTGAAAAGGAGTATCCATTTGACGAAGTTGAAAGTCAAGTAAGTGTTTCGATTCTGTTTCGTAAGTTCTAAAATTATTGAGATGACTACCTTACGTGAACTTGCTGCACCTAACTTGGATACACAACTTTTACCTATCTCATATCCTCGCATTGGACCGACCTCTAAAACTCGAACTCCGGATTTTTAAATATGTTACCTAAATTTCATGGATCTGCTTGGTGAGGACCCATATCGTCATATCAATGAGTTTATTATTACATGTTACACTATGCAATTTGAGGGAATCACCCAAGACCAAATTAAGTTGAGAGCCTTTCCCTTTTCACTTCAGGATAAGGCTAAAGATTGGTTTTATTACTTACCACCTGCAACATTCACTACATGGACCCAAGTTCATACAACATTTTTAGAGAAATTTTTTCCTACATCTAGGATAGGGTCCATTAGAAAGGAAATTTGTGGTATTAAACAGATGATTGGGGAGAGTTTTTCCGAATATTGGGAGCGTTTTAATAAATTATGTGCTAGTTGTCCCCAACATCAAATTCCCGAGCATTTATTGATTCAATATTTTTATGAAGGTTTATTGCTAATAGGTAGAAATATGGTAGATGTTGCTAGTGGAGGGGCCTTGTTTAATAAGACTCCAACTCAGTGCTAGAGAATTGTTAAATATTATGGCCCAAAATACTCAACAATTTGGAATGGGAGATACCCAATTTAGGAATGTTAATGAGTTCAATTTAGGTCCATCTCGTAGAGACCCAATTGTCCCAAATTACTGTTATGTTGAATAAATTGGTCCACAGAGAAGAAGTAGTAGTTTGTAGTATTTGCTATTTAGAGGGTCATGTTGCTAATTCATGCCCTACACAACAAAGAGGGCATGTGAATGCTATTTTTTCCAACCAAGGTCGAATGAATTATAACATATTCTCGAACACTTATGAAGAATGGAGTGATTACTCTAACCTTAGGTATGGATTTGAAGAAAACCCCTAGAATTTGATGAATCCATTGCTCAGAACAAAACTAATTATCTTTTAGAGCAAATCATTATGAAAATGGATGACCGTAAAAGGAGACTCGACCTTAGGTTCCAAAGCTTAGAGATGACCATTAAGCAGTGTACAAGAGAAACAGATTGCCAATGATACCATGCTTAGTAACCTGCAAGCCCAAGTGCAATCTCAACCTTTCCAAGATCCAAAAGAAAATGTGAGTGTCTTAACACTTAATAGGGGAAAGAGTTAGAGGAACCTACGAAAAACATAGAGGTAGAGCCAAAATTAGAAGTCATGGAATCTGAACTTGACCAAAATAAAGATAAGGCCTCTAATGCTGAGGAAATAGGTGAAAATAAGAAAGATATTTACAAGCCTATCCCACCTTTTCCTAGTAGATTGATAAGCACAACTCCTGCGATAGACGAGGCAATTGAAGATATTATAGAAGTATCTAGGAAGGTAGAAACAAACATTCCTCTTCTAGATACCATGAAACGGGAACCTCGTTATGCTAAGTTCCTTAAAGATCTATTCACGAACAAATTAAAATTGAAAAGGAACAAAAAGGTAAGTGTGGGGAGAATACATCTGTTCTTTTCCAAAAGAAATCTCCCACTAATTGCAAGTATGCAGGAGACCAGATCAATTTAGTGTGGGAAATGCAACTGAATGATCCTTGAGCTACAAAGGTGTCGAGCCAAAGACGGTAAACAAAGGCGCCTGGTTGGGAGGCAACCCAACATTTTCGAGGAAGTTTCTATAATTTTTACTTTAATTTAATTTTTATTTTTATTTAGCATGCATTAGGGACAATGCATGAATTAAGTGTGGGGAGTGCATCCTGCATTTTAATTTTATGCATTTATCTTTATTACATTTTAATTTTATGCATATATCTTTATCTTATTTTTTGAAAAAAAAAATATTCTTGTAAAGAAATGCATGAACATGAATATATGCTAGGTTAACTTGCTTAAATTTTTCTGTTTCTAATTTTTCTTTCCCTTTGAAAGTGAGAAATTTGAACATGTTAATTGTCATTCGGAGTTGTTTGAGTTGATCCTCATATATTTCTTCAATTAGTGACAATCATAATTTTTCTGTCGATTTGATCATGTTATATGATCGTGATAGAGGCAAATTGACTTAAACCGTTCACCTAGACTACTGAACTTAGCAGATTGACTCATTAAAATTTTGATTTTTCTTGTTTTGCCTACAAATAAAAAAAAAATTAAAAAAAAATTGTTAGTTTACCAACATGGGTCGGAGTTGGTGGCTCGGCGCCATTTCCCTTAAGTTTAGGTCTCAAGTTTAGCCTTATGAATGGAGTAACCCATGCTGGGAGAGTCATGCCCCTTTTAGGCCGATCAATGGCTCGAACCATACTAACGAAAAAAAAAAAGAAAAAAAAAGAGTATTAACTCCAAGCACCTCTGTTTGGGTGAGTGGGAGACAGGGAGTGTTATATTTCTAAGACCCTATATGGGCCTCGAATATGTGCTTGAATGGAGTTATATATATATATATATATATATATATATATATATATATATAATTGAAAAAAAAAAAGGTTTGCAAAACAAGTTTATTATCGATTTTTAGTGAGTTATCTCGCTGATTCAGTGTCTCTATAACCATACCGCACCTTAATTTTTCCCATCCTAAAAAGTTTTAGACCTATTGACCGGAATGTACATGTTTGAAAAATATGGATAAATTTTTGATTGTTGCTTAATTAAAAGAGATATTGTGAGGCCGATGAATAAACTCTCCGATGGCAATGAAAATGTTTAGTTCTTCACTTGCTTGGGAAAGACAAAAATTTCATCAAAGTATTTTTGAAAGCAAGGCAAACTTAGTATATATTTTATGTTTTATGTATATCTTTATAAGAAAGCGTATTATTAGATCGAGTCTTAGATTTCTTTGCACGAGGACGTCCAAAGTCTAAGTGTGGGGATTTGTTAAGTCGTATTTTATACGTATTTTTAGTAGTTATTGAGTTTATATTATATAGTTTATTTTATCTAATTTATTCTATTTTGTCTATTTATAGGTAATTATCGAATAAAGTGGGGAAGAGAAGAAAAGTCGTTAAAAGTGGATTTTTAGCTACCGACAAGCATCCAAGAAAATATATGAAGTCGGTCCATAAATATAATATGTAATAAAATATTTATTTTAGGATATTATATTTTAGGAAATCCTAAGTGGAATAGAAAACGGAAACTTAGAAGAGAAGAAAGAGAAATAAACCCTAACTCTTTCACCCTATATATACTACTTATTATCATCATGGAGAGAGACCTGGGAAGCCAGCCACATACATCCCAGCTCGCCGCACTTGCCGCTTGCTTACGTCCACTGCCCACACAAGCAGCCAGCCACCTAGCTACCCAGACCACCTCACGTTCTCTTGCTGCACTCGCTTCCGCTGCTCCTTGTTGCACTCTGCCGCTTGCTGTCCGCCGCTGCTCCCGGCTGCACCGTCATCGCTGCTGCTGCTCCTTGCTGGCTGCTGCTGTCCGCTGCCCAGCCAGCCACCATCCATCACCATCTTCTTCATCTTCCCGGGTCAAAGAAACTAATATCGGTAGTATAATTTAGTTTTGTAATTTTTATTAGAAAAGATTGAGTTTTTATTGATAGATTAATACTAAAGATGCTAGTTTTATTTAGTTTACATGTTTTAAATTACATTATGTGTGAGTAGTTTTTCTTATACTTAGTATAATCTCATTGAAGCCATGTTAAATTATTTATTTTGAAACAAAGTTTTGATTTTTATTGTCTTATTGATTTGATCCATGATTCTATGATAATTTGTGTTTAATGTTTATGAATTTATGTCTAATTAATTAGAGTGCACGCTATTTAGTTTTATATAAATTCATGTGATAGTTTAGAGGGTTTAAGTACGTAATTGCTTGATCTTTTAGACATAAGTATCACCCTAGTTAATCATGGATGGCTCATACCCATCTCTTTTAATTAGGAAATTATCATAGATCCTTCTTAAATCAATTTGCTAGTAGATTGGTTATTAGGTGCTAGATGATGTTTTTCTAATACTTAATGCTCTAATTTGATTAAATTCTAGTGCTAGTGCTAGGGTTATCAATATTAGTAGGGTTTATATTAGGGCTAGGCCTAAGTAAACTAATAACTAAGGAAAAACGGGAAGATCCGCTAGTGGTTGTCTTCTACAGTTTAGCTCATGGGTAGATCAATTTGTGTGTTAATGATAAATAATAATTTGCATGGTGGATATAGATTATACTAAGTGTTTTTATAAATTTGTTATCTTTGATAATTATTTGTTTGCTTTTAGTTATTCTCTTGAGTTATTGATTTTTACTTATAAAGTTATAGTCTTTTATTATCAATTTCATTAAACCCCCTAAAGATCAGTATTTTAGGTTAGTTTTAGTAATTTTATTTTAATTTAATTTTGAGTCTTTACATAATTTAATTTTCAGAATTAATTTTCTGTCAGTTTTTATTATTTTTGAGTCAGTTTGTTAGAAATTAGTTTAAAAATAGTTTCTTTTGTTATTTTTTGTGTTTTATTTTCTTTTAGGGTTTAGATAGAGTCCTAGTTTGCTGTGATTAAATTTTAGAATTTTTGGAATTAATTTGATATTTTTCAGATTTAATTCTTGAATTTAATTACTGCAGGTTTTTAATAAAATAAATTCGTAAATTAGATTTTAAATTTTTTTTTATATTTTTAGGGTCTGGTTAGGTTTAGAAAATTAGTATTATTATTCTAGGTAATTTTAGTATTTATTTTCGTAATTATTTTAGTGCAGAATTTTACTTATTTAATTTTCTGTTTTAGAATTTGTTTATTTTCTGCTTTAGTTTTCTGTTTTAATTATTCTAAAAAATATACAAAAATATTTCTGGGTTATTGTAGTTTTATTATTCTGTATAAATTATTTATTTAGTTATTAGATAATTTTCTATGAATTTTAGTTATTGATTTTAATTTATATTTTCTATTTTGTTTTTAAGAGTAGTAAATTTAATTAGATTAAAACTTGCATGTTATTATATTTTTCCTCGTGGATTCGATCCCTACTTGCCCTTACTATATTGTTTATTATAAGTTTAAGTAGTGGTTTAATTTGTTGTCTGTACGACAAGCTTAACAAGTAGCAATAGGTAGGGCAAGAATAGGGAGAAACAGAGAGAGAAAAAGAGCAGAGTAAAGAGAGAGAGTGAGAACAAGACTGGACAAGAGAAATAAAGAGTAGGAGACAAGAGAAGAAAGAAGAAGAACAAAGAGATCGAGAACTAGATAGAGGGCGAAAGAGTGAGCCGGATAGCAAGGGACTATAGAGGGAAACAAGAAGAAGTAGAGAAGAGGAACAGAGAGAGCAAGAGATGAACAGAGAGATAGAAAGAGCTAAAGCTAGGCCGAGTAGAGTAGAGCAGAGCGGAGAGAGAGAAAAAGAGATAATGGAATTAGTAGAATAGAGCGAGAGAGGGAAGACGAAGCAAAGAAGAACAGAAGAGAGTGGGAAGAAGAAGGAGGGAAGAGGAAGAGAGAGAGGATAAAGTACACCATTTTAAAAAGAAGGTCTTTTATAGGAACCAAAGCCGGCAGGGCCCACCGAGCTTCCCCACTTGTGTCGAGTCTCTTTTTAAAAATTGATTTTGAATATGGTTTTAGAAAGTCGATTTTGAAATGTGGGGATGAACCTTTTATTAAGATTTTTAAATTTTATTAAATCTTATTTAAAGCGAATTAAGCAAAGTTGAATGGCAGCTTTATTAACCTTTTCTTTTAATAATTATTTTCAGAATTTCTAGGATATTATCTCTTAACCGAAAAATAAAAATTAGGATTTCTGTTTCTACCGTGAGGCTCTAGGGCCAAACCGGTGTGAAAACACCGGTTTGGACCCAAGCTCGCCTACTAAGCACATGTTGCAAGCGGCAGCTCGCACCTAGTGGTGGCCGGCGCAGCCGGAGGCCATCGCTAAGGAAATCAGCCTCGGCCTCTCCCGACTAGCGGATCCATAACCTATATTTCTACTGTTCAATCGAAATAGCCAGAAGCAGATTTGAATGAAAATAAAGCAAAGGGAGTCGCCATTTAGTTTTTAGGAAAGAAAAACTAACAAAAACAAAAGCTTACTCTTCCAATATTAGTATTGGAAAATTAAGACTAAAAGAGTTTCAAATTGACTCCATCGATCTTTGAATCCAGAATCGGATTTAGGGGCAAGAGTACGAAACGTAGGGATAAACCCTTCCGTGCCGCCCATCCGAAGACGACCATTACTAGTTCGAATAATGAATTAAAATAATGTAACAAAAGCAAGCAAGCAATAATATGCTAAGCGAAAATTAAAGCAACCAAACATAATAAAAGAAAGCGATAAAAGCGAAAGTAAAGAAAGCGAAAAGCGAAAAGAAAAAAAACGAAAAGAAAAAGAAAAGAAAGTGAAAAAAAGAAAGCAAAAAGTAAAGAAATTAAAAGCGATACATCGTTAGTCCACAATACGGAAAGTAATAAAGAAAGCATAAAATAAAATAAACCATTGTGAAAACTGGATTTGTGCCCTCTCGGTTGTCCCACTCGTTGATCCGGATCTCAAATCCGGATCTCTTGATGCGACTGTACTCGAATTGAAAAGGGTTTTTATGAGATTTTGTGGAGATAGGTCAGCAAATATGTGACTGATGAAGTTCTCGGGTTTAGATGTGGTTTTAATGGAGAGAAGAGTGGGAAGAGGTTGAAAAGGGACCAAGAGATCGAATACAAAATGGAGTATTTAGTAGCTCTTAGGCGAATTTCAGTAGAGTAACATTGAGGGTTGAGCCCTTGGGAGAATGAGAGCCAAGGCCTTCTATTTATAGGGAGATGTTAGGGCAAGGAATGACCTCGGGTTTGCATATAGCTAGTTGTCCGAATCAGCTGAAAATAAACCTGGCCAAGATATTACAAGATTGAACCGGATAAGAAGAGATAAAATCGGATATAATCGGGAAGGCAGGCGCCGACCATCATGGGGTGCCTAGGGTATCGTACCCTAGCGTGCCTCCAAGGGAGTCTCGGGGCAAAACGCAGCATTCCACTTACTATTTTAGGGTAGCAGGTGTCGGCCACATCAACTTTCTAGAAATAGAAAGTTTTAATTTTCTATAGGTTTCCATTTTTGGCGGGTTTTCGTTTTTGATGCGGGATGCATGCTCCTAGAATCGGGTGGACTGTCTTGGAGCCGAACGCAACACTTTGATGCTTGTGATCATGAAATGCAGCTTCTAACATCGTCTTGAGGTATTCAACTCCTTGTTTGGTTAGACCGAAGTGAAACGTGTGATTTTAAGCCTAGAATTTCCTGGTACGCGGCATTGGACTCCGTTGTCTCTAGAGGCTTGCCCGATTTTGTATCGTCCGAAAGAAAAGGGGATTTTTTATTGACCCAAGGCGAAAGGCTATTTATGTGGTGCTTGGGGTTCTTTGTGGTTTACTAGCTTTCGTCACACCAATCCAACACGAGTTCAAGATCTAAATCCTTAAATAGGACTCAAGATTTCATTATCGAATCAACAATAAAAAATAGAGAAAAGGACGAAACTTTTTTGGTGTCTACAGTTAGCCCCCACTTTGACCGAATTTGAAAGACGAAGGTCAAAGTAGACACTAAAGGGTACTTACCTGGTACTTGCGTTGCTTCGAATCGATCGAATTGATGCATATGAAATTAGGTACATGTTGACTTGAACTTTAACAGAGGGGCCTAGACTTGACTAATGAAGTTTGATGTTTGGGTTATTGATTCTTGAACTTGGCCGCTTAGAGACCCGAAGTTCCAATGATGTGCCTAAACTTGACCATGCATTTAGTCAAAAGCTTGGCGAGCGAGCTTTTGAACTTGACTCGAGTAGTAAAGTATGAAGTCCAGTTGGGGTGCCCGAATTTGACCGCTTCTTGGATTTGAAGTTCGGCTAGGTGTGCCTACCTTTGCTAGTCCGAAGCTTGGCTAAAATATTTTGCACCGATAGTTTTGTTACCTAATAATCGAATGTAAATAGTTACAAGTGTTACTTGAAGATGATTTGTAAATAGATTATGTTTCAAGTGAAGTTCCTTAACTTGGCTATGGAGTGGTACTCGAAGTCATGGTGTGGTGTCCGAACCTTGACTGTTGTTAGGCTTGAAGCTCGACTTGAGTGTGTCTAAACCTTGCTCGCTAGGCCCGAAGCTCGACTAAGTGTTGTTTGAACCTTGACCGCTGTTGGGCCCGAAGCCCGACTATCCGAACCTTGACCACTACTCGGGCCTGAAGCTTGACTGGGTTGTCTAAACCTTGACTCGCTCTTGGCCATGAGACTCGACGGGGATGTGTCCGACCTTGACCGTTGCTCGGGCCCGAAGCTTGACCGAGTTGTGCCTAAACCTTGACCACCGATGGGCCCGAAGCTCGATGGGTTGTGTCCGAACCTTGACCACTATTGATCCTCAAGCTTGACCGAGAGTTTGTCTAAACCTTAACCACTTGTTGGGCCTAAGATTCAACTTCTATCCACTTTCATCGAAATAGGGACGGATGCTTACGTAGAAATTCTTGCTTAGACTTGGTCGTTGGATGACCTGAAGTCCGCTTGCTTCAAAATATGATATGTCCATGAGGTGATGTGCCTCATTCGAAATTTGAGCTTTTAGTTTGTGTGCTAATAGCTCCTTTGTAAGGTAGACGATTTGTGTCTTCCCTTGAGTATTCTTGGAGTTGTTGTGGTTTTATGACCCTTTCGATCATGAGCCCCCACATTCTTCCCGGGTGCTTATGTCTAGCTCTTCTTGAATGTTGGAGATCAGCTTTGATTAGTTGATAGCATGGAAGATCCTCTTCGAAGGTGACGGCGATGGTGACCTTTCTCATGTTAATCCGATGCTTGATGCTACTTCATGCTTAATGCTCGCTTGATGCTTGATGCTCGCTTGATTGAATAATTCCTTGTAGGGCGCTTTGTTATTAATTTATGTGTTTTTAGGAGTTCGACTCATGCAAAGGAGATGGATGCAAGACTCTATTCTAAAAAGAAATGCATTCTTTTATTGAGATGATGTACGAAAAAATTTCAAAAAGACAAATACAAAATTGCACTTTAGCCCCCATCTCCCTAGAGTAAAGCCTAAAGAAGGGTAGGTTGTTCAAACTGCGATGTACTACTGCCGATGGATCGTGCTCCTAATGGTGTAATGCTTGATCGGACTAACATGCTTCTCGATTGATTTGGTGCCTTTTCCCAATGAGGTAAAGTGGCTTTTGGATTTGGAAATTGGAAATTAGGATTAAAATAAGGCTTAGGATCGGACCTCGTGGGCTTCCTACGTACCCGCTATAGCAAAAATCAGGCCTTTGTAGTTCAAAATGGAAGGTAATTTAGGTTTGTCTTTTTTTTTACATTGGAAAACATGAAAGGGAAATAAACATACAATGGATATGGAAAAGGGAGATGGACAAAGAACAAATCTTAAAGAGAAATGCGCTCTTTATTGGTATCCTTGATGAGTAGTGGGCTCATCGAATGACCTTTAGTCGGAAGACGCTTGTTCTTCTTCTATGAGCACACTAGCATCTCTTAGTGTCTTGAAGTCCATGATGGGCAAGAACTTTAGGTGATGATGATAGGCAGGTTGGAGGTTCTTGATGATGATTCCGACCTGGTCCTTCTCAAATGGCCGATTAGTCATGTGGGCGGTTGTCGCCCTCCAACGAGTAAGGAAGTCGGTGAAGCCTTCATCGTCTCCTTGCTTGATTAATTCTAGATCCCGAAGCATGACTGGCCGATTAGTATTATAGGAGTATTGGTGTAAGAACTCCCTATAAAGATCTTACGAGTTTGTGACCTTGCGTGGGTCAATAGCATTGTACCATTTTGTGACGTCTTCGCTAAATGTCCATGGAAAGATGACATGGTACGTGTCCTATAATACTTTCTTCAAAGTCATTGTCTCCACAAAGTTTCTCAAGTGATGGTGAGGGTTCTCGGTTCCATGAAACTTGATGTTACGCATGGTAAACTTAGGGGTAGCTTGCCTTTAGGGATTGAACTCGAATCCCTTGGCTAGATAGTGGTGGTTGAACATGGATGACTCCCATAACAGACTTCTTTATTCGATCTACCCATGGATCAAACCGAGGCTCGGGCTGAGGTTCTAGGCGGGATCCTTCCGCTTCTTTTTCTTTCCCTTTAGACTTTGGTTTCCTCTCCAATTCTTTGCGTATGATACTAAGGGTTTCGATATCGACTCAATCCTCTTATCCCGAGCCTTAATCTTGGCTTCTACTTTAGTAACGGACTCTTTCATCAAGGTCATGATAGGGGTTTGCTCTGGCTGGTTAGCCATTTTTGGTGGAGGATTTTGTTTTGACCTTAGACGATGCACCGATGTTACTAGTAAAGATGGGGAACATACTAGTGTGGTACGTGCTAATGTGAGACGTATCGGTGTTGAAGTAGATTTCTTACTTCCTAGACGCTTCATGCTAGGGTTCCCGACTTACATAGGATTTTATATCTTATATCCCAAAAGAGTACGCTCGGGTTTTGCTTGTGGAAGAATTTTTAGGAGAGATGGGGCTTAAGTGCTTGACCCAAGGAAGACTGATCCTAGGAGAAAATAAAATGATATGCTCTTTTATTTGGATGCACATAAAGGGAATGCAAAACAAATGGAATGGAATGCATGCAATGATTCTCATGACTTAATCTAGGATGATTCTATGATTTGGCTAGTGCATAATTGAAATGCATAGATGATTATTCCTAATAAAAGATAAATTTGTTTTAGCTAAATGAGAAATGAAAATGAAAAGCAGACTCACCTAATCTGAGATTAATTTTTGTTTGGCTAATGCAAATGAAAGAATTTCCTAATTAGAGATGAATTTTGAATTGGCTAATGTAAAATGAAATGCAATATTGGACTCACCTATTATGAGATGAAATTTGAATTGGGCTAATGCAAAATGAATGCAAATATGGACTCACCTATTTTGAGATGATTTTGCACTTTGGCTAAATTTAAAAAGGAAATGCAAATATGGACTCACCTATTTTGAGATGATTTTGACTTTGACTAAATGCAAAAATGAAATACAAATATGGACTCACCTTAATTGAGATGAAGTTTATTTGGGGTAATGCAAAAATGAAATGCTCGACTCACCTTGAGAGGGATGATTTTTGATTTAGCTAATGCAAATATGAAAATGAATCGACCAACCTCTAGAGGGATGGAATTTAGACTTTTTGGCTAAAATGCACACATTGGACTAACTCAAAGAGTTTTACTTTTATTTTATTTTTGCGCCCATGTAAGGATTATTCAGTGCTTCTCACGTATCCCTAAAGGCTTACAAGCGTAAGATTAAATCTAAAACACACACCTGTCATTTAAGCATGCAAATGAAGAGGGGGACCACCTAATAGTCAAAAGTTCTATGGTCAAAGAGTTCAAGAGTTTGGATACATGGTGACATGTAGTATGAGAATTTGGTCCCCATGGGTTGCACGGATAAGGATACCAACCATAATTCTCGGTGCCTCTCGATGAACCAAAGGGTTTAGCCCAAGAGTGCATGCTACGAGGGAGGAGGTGCCGTTTCCTCGGGCTATCAAGCCTAGTTGGGCCCGCCTAAAGGAACCAGTGGGAGCCTCTCTCTAGAAATGGTAAGTTGGGGGTACAATAAAGTTTTTCTAGTTCAAAATTTGCTAAATGCGGGATGTCTAATGCAAGTACATCATTAAAACTCACTACTAAAATTTTCAAGTTTCCCCATCTTAATAAAAAGTTTATCCCCAGTGGAGTCGCCACTCTGTAGGAACCACGACCGGCCGGGGCCCACCGAGCTTCCCCACTTGTGTCGGTTTTTTTTTTTAAAAATTGGTTTTAAAGATGGTTTTAGAAAGTCGAGTTTGGAATGTGGGGATGAACCTTTTATTATGATTTTTAAATTTTATTAAGTCTTATTTAAAGCGAATTAAGCAAAGTTGAATGGCAGTTTTATTAACCTTTTCTTTTAATAATTATTTTCGAAGTCCCGGGATATTATCTCCGAATCGAAAAATAAAAATTAGGGTTTCTTTTTCTCCCGTGAGGCTCTAGGTCCAAACTGGTGTCAAAACACCAGTTTGGACATGAGCCCGCCTACACACAATGGTGGCCGGCGTCGGCCGGAGGTCACGGCTGAGGAAATCAACCTTGGCCTCGCCCTGGCTGGAAGATCCAGTAACCTATTTTTTACTTGTTCAATCGAAATAGCCGAGAAGCAAATTTGAATGAAAATAAAGTAAAGACAGTCGCCAATCAGATTTTAAGAAAGAAAAACTAACAAAAACAAAAGTTTACTCTTCTAATCTTAGTACGGAAAACTAAGATTAGAAGAGGTTGAAATTGACTTTATTAGTCTTTTAACCTAGAATCGGATATGGGGGCGATGGTACAAAATGTAGGGATAAACCCATTCGTTCCGCCCGTCCGAAGACGACCATTATTAGTTCAAGTAGTGAATTAAAATAATGTAACAAAAGTAAGCAAGCAATAACATGCTAAGTGAAAATTAAAGCAACCAAACATAATAAAGGAAAATGATAAAAGAGAAAGTAAAGAAAGCGGAAAAGCGAAAAGAAAAACAAAATGAAAAGAAAAAGAAAAGGCAAAGCGAAAAGAAAAGAAGCGAAAAACTAAAAGATTACATCGGGAGGGGAGAAACAAAAAGCGTTACATCGTTTGTCCACGAGTACGGAAAGCAATAAACCGGGCCAATAAACCGGAAAACTAAAAGACGGTAGTGAATTGAAAGGGGTTTTTATGAGTTTTTTAGAGATAGGTAGGCAAATATGTGACTGATGGAGTTTTCAGGTTTAGATGTGGGAAGAAGCTGAAAAGGGACCAAGAGATCATAATATAGAATGGAGTATTCGAGTAGCTCTTACCTTTACGTGAAACTATCTTAAACCTCTAAATTTATAGAAATGCCCTTCACTCTAGAAATTATGATTGTAAGATGACTTTTTTATGTTATTATTTATCGTTTAAAAACCTTCGTAATTTCACTCACAAATTTAGAATTTTATATTTATTTTTTTCTTGTCATTTGACAATATTTTAAAACAAATTTTGTATATATTTTGATTATTTTTCTTTTATCTAATATTAAAATTCACCTTAAATTTATACTACTTTATATTACTTTTAATAAAGTCAACCTAATTATTAAATAATAAAAAATAAAAGTTTTTGACACTTTAGTATCTTGTGATATCGACAAATGATAAAAAAACTCCGATATGTATGGTAAATAATAAATTAGTACCCTAATGTATTACATATTTATGTATACCTTTGGAAGTCGTGTATTGGGGAGTAAGTAGACGAAATTTCCCTCAATATTAGGTGCCATTGTAATTAAGTAAAATTGAAAGGAAATAGAGAAAAGTGTTTAAAATAAAATTGCCAAATACCTAATTAAAGTAAAAGCCTTTGCTTTCATAGCCTCATCTCCTCCTTTCTTTATCTCCTATCCTCATAAACCCTCAAGATTGAACATGAGGTAGAAAAACCGTAACTTTTTATGTTGTTGTGAATCGGAAGAGAAAGAAATAATTACTTGGTGGCGATGTTGAAATCAAAAGCAAGTGGGGAAAAAGAATTGGCAACCATTCTTAGGTATGTGTAAAATTCCTTGTTTGTATTATGATCAAGTTTAATGGGCTTTGTCTCTTGTTAAGTCCAAAAATATAATATTTTCAATACCATTTTACATCTTATTTTGTTCATTTAAGTATTAAATTAGTAATTTTAATTATACTTGAGTTTATTTTTGTAGGAAATTTAAGAAATTAGAAGAAGAAGAAAAGGAGTGAAGATTAAAGAAGTGGGCCTGATTTGTCCAAAACACATTTTCTCGGCCCATTCCATTTCTTTCGCTCTCTTGAGCTTGCTTCCACACGACCTTCCCCATTAGCCCATTTCCCTCCCCTCCCTCACTTAAATCCCCTTCATTCTTCTTCCGGCCAAAACCCTAGCCTCACCTCACGCTCAATTCTCTCTCTCCCTCTTCTTCCTCATCGACCCTTCATAGAAACCCTAACTTCCTTTTCAGCTGCTCACCAACCCAAGACCCCAAAAGCCTCAAGCTTCCTCTCATTCCTCTTCGGTCTTATCTTCACGTGGAAAACCTAGCCTCTCACAAATCCATCTCCATCTTTAGCTCTCTCTCCCATCCTCGGCTTTCCCTCTACAAACAGAAAACCATCCCTACTTAAATTCTCCTTCTCCTCTTTGGCTTCTAAACACTTGAACACAGAACCCAAGTCCCCTTTTATTACCAATTCTATTTCATCTCTTTCCCGTTATTAACGGGACTCTATCCATAAGAAAGATCTAATCCACTCAAATTGGGGCATGAAGCAAGCAGGAGAAGGAGATCGAGAGTTTAAGAGAAAGAAGGTGAAGAGCGAGATAAGGATAGTGAGCAATGGTGAGCTACAAAGTTTGAAGCTTTAGGTTGAATTTCTTCCTCAAATTTTTAGTTTAGCTCTCAAATTTTAGTTTTAGGCTTTAGTTTTAGTTTAGATGTTAGTTTAGATTAGTTCAATTTCTTTTGAAGGTTGAATTCGAGTTTATGAATTAATGTTGTCATTCAATCTCTGCGAATTTAGGTTGGTGAATTTCGTTTTGCTGATTTCGTTGTTCGAATTTGGGAATTCAAGTATTCAATTATGAATTCAATTTTGCGAATTTCGGATTGTTGATATAACTTGTTAAGCCCTACACATTTATTTTTGATTTTCGGTCTTAGGGTTTGTTTGTTTGGAAGGAAAATATTTTCTTGAAAAATTAAGATTTTATTTTCCGATGTTTGATAAATAACAATTTGGAAATAATTTTCTGAAGTAAAATATTTTCCCTTAGTTAGAGAAAATAATTTCTTAAGCTTTTGGGAGCAAGTTAATTTTCCAGGGCTCGATTGTCGCTCGGCTCTCATGTGAACCCTAAAGGGCTTTCCTCTCACTCATCGCTCCTTCTCTTTCCTCTCGAGTCCTCTCGCTCATCGCTATCTTACTCGATCGTTCAACAATGGAGGCCATCTCGCTTTCTCTCTCCTTTTGCTTGCTCACTCGTTCAACAATGGCGAGAAAATTAGATCTGTGGTCTCAATTTCTTTCTCCTCTTGCTTGATCACTCGTTCAACAATGGTAGAAAACTAGATCCGTGGTCTCACTTTCTCTCTCCTCTCGTAGCTTCAAACCTCGTCACCATTCAAGGTATGAAATTTTGTTGATTGATGCTTTTTGGTGGTTTCTAGTTTCCGATCTATAGTTTTATTGAGTTCATTTTTGCTGATTTATCATGGTTCTTCTTCTTCCTTTGTTAGGGTTCTTCTTCATCTGTTAACACACAACTACCTGTTCGTGGCATCCGGATCAATCGACGGAACTCTCGCCATTCTCAAATCCCCGACCCTGCTTCTTCTTCTTCCTTCACTTCCTCTTCCTCTCGTTAAGGTTCACATTCTCTTTTGATTGCTAGAATCCTTCTTTTTGTGATAAATTTGCTTTTGTTTTGTCTAATCTACAAGGATTAACTACAAATTCAGTAACAGTTTGTTGATTTATTATTTAATTGAGTATGGTACTAGTATTAATTTGGAATTTAGTTGATACTTGAATCTTATTCATAGAAATTTATTTTTCCAGTTAAATCATGTTATGAATAATATAGGCCCTAATGACTTGGCAATTATCTATCACCATTAATTTATCAAATGAAGAGGAAGGAGAATGTTTTGACTGTTGATTGTGTAAGTTAATTATCAATTGACTTCTAGGATAGAAGGTTATTCGGTATAGTAAGGAGAGACTGTAGAAATTTCATTTGATTGATATGAAAAAGAAATGGGGAATAGTTCAATCTTAATTTGAAGCAATGTGGGATTATTTCATGCATGGGTAATATTTAATGAATATCATGGGGCTTAGTTTGTATTGGAAAATTTGATATTGGTCCGAGAAGTGAGAACCCTCTACGTGTTTTGCATATACGAATGGACTGATACAACTATTTCTCGGCTATTCCGAACATGAATGCTTATTTCTTGATTTTTCAATTTGTCTTGAAATGTTCAACCTTGTCATATTTTAATTTGGTTTAGGACGGTCGACATCATTGTTTTTGTGTATTTTCTAATACCAATTATTGTAAGCTGATACTTATTTATGTGTAAGAATTGCTCAAGAGTAACATAGTGGGCACGTTTGGTTTCTAGGAGGAGATGTGTCTATGAATTGTTCAGCGTTCTTATTTTATATGTTTGAAATCCATTTTCTAAACACAAAAATTAAGAGATGTATTTGTAGAGGGAGAATGTATTTGTTGTCAAAGCTCAAAGTGGGGAGGATGCTTGCACAAAATTAAGAGATGAATAGGTGCAGAAAATTGTAGGGGGATATTGTAGTTGTGCATAATTGGGTTCAAATTATGCACAAATCTGACAGATTTTCTCGTACAGCAGTGCCACAAAAATTTCACCCTTAAGATCAGCATTGGCATTGCTAGAAACTTGTCTGTAAGAGCTTGGCTTGGGCGGACATCAGCTTATCGTACTATACATCATTTAAGAGTTGTTCTTTGCCTCTACAAGGGGCATTTTTTTATTTTTCAATGATTAAGTCATTTTTTCATGGGCATTTCTCCATGTTTTTCATCTCATCCCTCCTATCTCTATCTCTGTCCTTAATTATCTATAATACTAATACAGATCCTGGCATATCATAACTCATAACTACCTATTAAAGTAGAGTCCTTAATTGACAAGTTACTGATTTAGTTAGGCAGTTATTTATTGTTGTTTGCAGTTCGTATATTGTAGCATACTCTATTTATATTTTGAACCTTTGTTCTCTTTTGTGTAATATGACTGATTCATTTGACTTTAATTATATTCTTTAGATGGCAGATGAATTCAAAGAAGAAGAAGTTGTGGTCACCGATGCTACTATTGCTTTTGTAGGAGGCACATAAACCTTTCTTAAAAGTATACGAAAACAAATAGTGATGAATTTCTTCCAATCCCACGTCAACCACATGTCAATAGAGATCTTGAGGGAGAAAATTATATAAATAGTGTATTGTTATGTGGGGATAGACATTGTATTGACCAAATTCAAATGAGCCCTATAGCCTTTTTTACATTGTGTGAAACTGTTCAAAGGAGGGGACTTCTTGCTAACACTATACATATGAGTGTTAGAGAACAAGTTGTGATGTTTCTACACCTATTAGGTCATAATGTAAGATTTAGGGCAATAGGAGGAAGATTTTTCTGTTCTACTTGGACCATTCATATCTATTTTCACAAGGTCCTTAAAGTTATACTTAAGTTGTATCTAGAGTTTGTTAACCCTCCTAGCTCCTCTAACCCTCTCAAAATTGCAAACAACTCTAGGTTTTATCGATGGTTTGAGGATTGTATAGGAGCTTTAGATGGCACTCATGTGCGTGCATCTGTACTGTCGAAGATCAAGATAGGTATAGGAATAGAAAAGGTGGGTTGTCCTAAAATGTGCTGGCTGCCATATCTTTTGATGACCTCAAGTTCACATATGTACTAGCTAGGTGGGAAAGATCAGTACATGATTGTAGGGTGTTAAATGATGCAGTTTCAAGAGGCTTTCATGACCCGGAAGGTATCACTTGATAACTTGTTGATTAAATCTCTATTATTTATCAATTATTGAATAATAGTTTCGTTTTGATTATCGTTGATTTATCGTTGAATTAGTGATTTGGTTATTGTTGAGTTGTTTAGGTTCATATATTTAGTTTTGATTTTTGTTAGTTCAATTTAGGCTAGTAGTTGACTTTTAATTTTAGTTTTGATTTTAGGTTATAGCTTAGTTTTAGTTTTAAGTATCGTTAGTCTCATTTAGCAATCTGATTTTGACTTGGTTCCATCTCTATGGTTCAACAAAAATTCCGTACTCCTAATTTTCACTTCAACATCTCTGTGTCTTGTACTTTTTTAAAATTTTTGATATAAGTAAAAGTTGAATGTGGTGAATTGTGAATGAAATGGTTTATGTGAGTAATATTCCGCATTTTGTTGGGGAAATATTCGGACTTAACCTGGAAATTTGAGATTTAATTCATAAATTTGACCTAAAAACAAGTTGTTAATGATGGGTTTGTCATTAAAATGCATATGGATGGTAAAGTAGGCAATTTTTGGTCCATTACCAAAATAAAAATTATGAAATAAGGAATTTTAGGCTTTCTCGGTATGGAGTTATGCACTTAATTGATGATGCTATTGATGCTTGCACAGGCAAAGTTTTCAAAACCCTTGAAACTCCTTACTTTGAGTATGAACCTTCGAATTATAAAAGGAAAAAATGTTATGTGAACAATGATAAGGAGTTGGTGAAGTTGATGGATTCATTGGTTAAAAAGCGACGCAAAGGGAAGGAGAAGATAGTGATTCCTTTGTTAATGACAAATTCTTCCTAGCCTACAGTTTCGTTAAGATTTATCATATTGTGCCTAAAAAATCTACCAAAGGACATAAATTAAATAATATGGGATAAGATGTTAAAGGCAAAGTAGCAATGGAAGAGAATATCCTATAATGGGGAAATGATGACCCTTTCCTCCACTATATAATCAATGAAATTCATGTCCTGTGGATCTTGTGAACAAGGGCATGAGGTCAAACTTCTCTTCATGTTTTGTCCACACCTCCTTTACACAACCTACTTCCTCTCCTCTTTCCAAATAGATGTCCATACCTATCCCTTCTAAACGAGGTCCTACATCTTCCACTTCTAAGAAGAAGCCCACTTCTTCCCCCTTTCCAAAAAGAATCCCACATGCTCTCCATTTTCCAAACTGAAGCCCACATCAACCACGCTATATCTCCCTCTTCTAAGAAGAAGGCAACTCCCTCACCCCTTTCCAAACAAAAGCCTATAGCTACCATTCCCTTATCTCCCTCTTCTAAGAAAAATTTCAATTCATCCCCAAAAATAAGAGCAAACCATGATGTTGAGTTCTTAACATCTCTTGATATTTCTACCTAAGAGAATACATAACCAATTTTGATTAAACACTTTGATTGCTCTAATGATCCTGCAAACTGGGTCTAGTTCTTTAGCATTAGAATCTAAATATGATTCATATGTGGCAGAGGGAGAATGTGATGATAAAGTAAGTGATGAAGACAACATACTGAATGAATAAATGTACTCAGGTGGAAGGACATGGGTGGTTTAAATAGATGGTAGTATTGTCATGAAGAGGTGAGACCTGTTTGTTGACAAAGGACATTAGAAAGAAGTGATAGGAAACTACTACATTAAAATAGGGGTTTTTTTTATTTTTTTATAGAGAACTAAAGAATGATAAAGTGAGGTGGATAAGGAAATGTAGGGGCAGTAGGTGTTCATAGAAGATTCATGTTTCAGTCATGGCTGATGGGACTACATTCCAAGTGAAAATAATTAAGGGTGAACATCATTGTGATTTTCTCGCACTTTAATGAGTATGCTTGCATCAACTTCGATGAGCACTGTGATAGTTAGACAATTGAGAGTGTGCCCTACTATGAAAATGCCAAACTTGCAAAAGTTTCTAATGGATAATTATCAAGTATACACAAACTCATGGACAGTTAGAAGGTAAGAAGATTGGCAATAGATTTGATAGAGAGGAACTATGATGAAGTTTATGAAGGTTTGAACTTGAGAGTTTGAATCACCCTAGAGGGGAGGGGTATGACTGGTATCAATGTAGATACCAAGTCAAATCCACTATTTTGAATCCGAGAAAATACAAAGACCGACTCACGTAATTATTCTCTTAGATAATTTAATACAAATTTTTCCTAGGCACGAAATTACCTTATCTCGTCCTAGTAATGTACTGCCAGGAGGGGCGGTTAAACTAACAGATTTAGATGAAGAAGAAGTGTACTGGCTTTACGCCTTTGTCGAGCCTAGCCCAATCAAGCCACGACCCCGGCCAACTCCAGCCTCCGCCGGGTCAACGGCAAGATGGCTAAGTCAATATACCCCTCCAGCTAACATTTTATTTTCAGCGTTTAATTATTCGGGGTGGTCCATTTTAAATGATCCAAATATTAATTAATTCCTTTAAGTGAGCGATAAAAATCAAACTGATAAAGCATAAAAGTGAGAATAAAATGTACTATTTACTTTATTAATAATAAAGGGTAAGCATACTACTTAGCCAAATACATATCTAAAAGGGAAATAACAAGCATAATACTTCAAAAATAAAATGTTCTAAAGCGGCGAAATTAAAAGTTTCCTAAACTTTTTTTCTTTCCTTATCTAAGGCCTAGTCAATCTTTACTTTTTTCCCTTTTGAGCCGCTAGACTCAATTGTATTTCCTTAGGTTCGCTTTTCGGTTCCCTAATCCTGCGAGCCCTTCGTCTACTTCCTCCTTAGCGTTTGCCTCTCTCGGCGAGCCCGTTCGTTAATGTGCGGGACCACCTCGTTAATCTAAATGGGTGTAGTTGGAGGAACACCTCGTTTTAAAACGCATTCTTGAGCCTTCAACGCTTTGCGTCTTTTAGGATCGGTCTCCCTTATCCATTCAAGATAAAATATGATGACGACGGTAGATCGTTTGTTTACGGGTTTTAGTAACCAAGGCAGAGTTCATCCAATATTCAGCCAACATAGGCACCCGCCTTGTGCTACTCGAAAATATTAACGAAGCAGGCGCGATAAAATCCAGGTAGGGGATATCTCGCACTCGTCCCATTTGCCGCATTACACAGTCCGAGAAATAGTACACACTAGTTTCAAGTCTTAACAAACGTACAAAAGGATACATTTTAAGTGAAAGAAGAAATAAGATTGAAAGTTTCAGTCTATGAACTATCCGAGAATGGTAGTAATTTAACTCGAGAGAAAGTTCTAAGAATCTTGATGTAACTAAAAATATAGGCATTTGTGGGTTCAATGCGAAAATTGTTATGGATTACATTATAAGAAATTGCTTAAGTGAAAAATGAATATTTGTGAACAATATATATATCATTTCAAAATGAGTAGTTCGGATCGAACTCGAACTTCGATTGATCACCGATGCTCGATGCATCATCGATAGGTTGTCCGACCTTAAACTAAGTCTCCCACCAGGATGTTCCCTTCTCAATCAGCAAGTCAAGCGGCTATCACCGATAGAATTGTGTAGCAAGGTACTTGGTCTAGTTTTTAGGTCCTCACACTATCCGAAATGGCTCCATAAGGTAGATCTCCACAACATAGATAAAAACAAAAGTAACAATGTCCTAAACGACTAGATTCATCCAAATTTAAGGCTTAATAGGAGCAAAATCAAAATAAAAAAAACGGGAGACAAAAATGGGAAAAGGCGGGAGCTTTTTTTGTTAGCTCGCCGGTGTTAGACGACCTTCCTTACCTACAACAACGAGGGCTGCGTGCAAAGTCCTCGTTTGGATCTACTTCCACTCGGTCTACCCTAGGATGTTTTCTCGTAACAATTAGAGGAGTCGAGGAGCAGCATAAATCCGCCAATTGTTTAGTGATGTTCAGTAATGAGGCACGCGCAAAATCCCTATGGCGTCCCACCAATAGGAAGCCACCTATTAAGCATATATTAAACGAAGTTAGACATCATGCTAGTGAGATTCACTTTGTCCCCGACTAGAATCTACCTCAGATTCCCGTTACCCGGACTCGACAGATGTTTATAGGTTCCCCGCCATATTGGTTGATGGCGTAGGAACTTTTAGTCCGGTTCGACGTTGGTGAATGCGCGAGAATGGAATCAAACTCTTCACAAAGGGGACACAATTCTTTACCCCTGAACCTAAATACATGATGTTCGGGATCCCAAAAGGCCACTCGTAACCCTCAACAAAGTCTAGTAGATCCTTACCTTCCTAATGCTCGAAGAGAGTGTTCAGCTTGTAATTCAACAACCCAAGCCTGTATACATCGTTGATCTCATGCATCTAGTGGGTTGATTCAGTAATAAAGTTCATTTTTTTGGGAATTGAAGAAAAGAGGAAAGTGGAAAATTGTTGGGGACTATTTTCGAGAAGTTGTAGCTGAATTTTGAAGGTGTAATTCCGGAAACCTACCACCGGTCCTTTTTATAGCGGATTTTTCAGGACCGCAGTCCTCTTCATGTACACTATTGCTCCTATCAAAGCCAAGACCGTGCTTTGGCCGACGCCTGCTAGTCCAGCCAGTTCCTCGCTTTTCTTTCGGTCTAAGCATTTTCTATAAGCGATACAGTTTCTAGTCAAAGCCCATTTCTAATTTTCTTTTTATTATTTTCTTTTGGGGGAATGGGGGCTAGTGCAATTTTTTTTTTGAATTTATCTTTAAATTTTGTTACATCATATAAATAAAGAAAGCATTTTTAATCGAGTCTTTCTATACATCTCATTGCATATTGTCAAATACTACAAAATACATTAATATTAACACTATTAAGCACCCTACAATTGGTCATTCAATCTTCATCATCAAAGACATGATTGCCGATATCTTCATAAATCGAGGTTGAAACTAGCCTATCCCCGCAGCTTATGAAAAGCGGCTCTGTAGTCCCAAGTCGGTTGGGATGCCTCATAATAAGGCCCACTATATGACATCGGATGAAAATCATACGGGTTGCTATACGGATTGAGCACATGCAAAAGTATAACATCCATGCCAATCTTAAAAGAGCAAGGCCCAAGCATAAGAAGAACCAGGCCTAGGTGCGAAGTACTCGGCCTCGTTTTAGAAGTACTACGACTGTGGGAGTGTTGGGATTAACATCGTGAAGAACCGACTCTAAAAGTACTACTAGACGACATTTGTTGGCTTGTTGCACGAGCTTGAGTCCTAGTGCTGCCAAGGAAACCTCCCGATAGAGGGGACCTAGAACGACGATTGTATAAAAATGAAAGACTGATTAGCACATATACTAAGAGCTAATGAGTTAGCACTATAACTAACTAGGCTCACCCGAAATGATCGGAATGCCCGACCGAGTAAATAAATCCTTCAATGTCTGTGAGGGTAGGCTAGAATCCAATAGACATTTTCGATATTGCTCCCATTTGCACTACAATTTCATCATGTTAGTAAGACACTTTTAGCATTAAACTAAAAGTAAAAGAGCATAATACTCTTACCCCTTTCCAGTTCTTTGGGAGCGGATTCCCCACACATTCGGACTCGGGAAGTTTTGGACTCATAATAATACATGGGGACTCTGCAGGTTATGACACATCGACCTCAAGACTCGTAATAAGGTTAATTTCCACACCAGAAATATAATCGCACATGAAAGCAAATTTAGACTCATTAATCGGGTCATGATTTGTCCAAATATTGAGCATAGGACGAGCTCGTATCCAAGAACTATGTATAAAGGTACCCATTGGTTATTTCTTCCTGCTCCTCTTGGGTTATTGAGCGGAAGTAAAACATGGTCCGTGATGTATCTTGGGGAACGAAAGGTGGCCAAGTATTATGGCGGACTTGTGGTATAACCCGCTCACTAAAGTACCCACAAAAGCTGAATGAACCCTCAAACACAATTCGTCTTTTTCAACTCTCTCGCAACCCACATTATTAACAGTACGACCTCAAGGAGGCGATTCCGAGCATTTTTCGTTATCGGAGATGGACTTTAGCCCATGCCATCGAAGCCGGGAAAGAAGGGTGATTTCTTGAACTGGGTGAAAATTAGGGAAAGTATTCATACAACCACAACAAGTAAGTTTATAATGCAAGTAAGATTCTTATCCATGCAAGATAAAGTATTTTTAGACTAAGAGGGAAGAGCATACCTCGATGACCTTCCACAAACCACACAAGGGCATGCAATTTTATAAGTCCTTCTAGATCGTTGTGTGCCTAATTCTGGAACATAAGCCCTCATGAGATAAGTGTATGCGGGCACACCCCAATTAAGGTCCTTAATTTTATCTAAGTCCACTAAGTTCACCAAATAGTGGACGTGTACTTTGGAACCTTAGTTTGAAAAAATGGACGTGCTTAGCATAAGAAAAAGAACTATTCGGATTTGTTGTGGATTATGTTAAGCCCACAACTCAACGTTTTCAAAAGCCTTGAAAAGAATGTAATATTTGAAGTAGTTAGCGCAAGGAAATCAGGTATCTATGGGACCAAAGAGATGAATAAATAGTCACGATTTTTATATAAGTTTCGATCCTAAATTAGGGGTTCCCCCAAAAATCGAAACACGTATGAATGGCAAAATTGAGAGGTGTAATGGTCATTTCCCGAATGGGAGATGAAAATTATTGGTAGTATCCTAGAACTGTTCACTAATGACTCGAGTAGGGTCACGTTCTTTTCGGTCGCACATGTGACTCAAAGCGAGGAAAAGAGTGCCAAAATCGGAACTAGTCATGATTTGTTCCAGGAGGTAGTTCCACTCCTTGAAAGTCTCAATAAACTTACTAATGGCATCGCTAATCTGAATGGTACAATAGACACCTAAAATGTGTCATCCCTTATCTACTTTAATTTTGTATTTTATATTGTTGGCTCGATGATGAGATCCTCGAGTCTTGTTTGTGGATTTGGATCACGGAAGCCGATAAATCACAAAGAACCCCCAGCACCAAATAAATAGCCTCCTCCCTAGGGTCGGTCCAAAAACGCTTTTCTTTGGAACGGTCCAAGCTCGAGTCAAGCCTCCAGAGACAACAGAGTCCGTTGCCGTGTATCGGGAAATTCCGAGCTAAAAATTCCGCATTTCACTTTTGTCCAATCGGACACCGAGCTTAAGACCTTAAGATGACATTTGGCTTTGCATTTTATGATCACAAGTATCAAAGTGCTACATTTAAGCTCCAAGATAGTCCGCTCGAGGCTAGGAGTTTCCTCCCTCAAAACGTCACCGTATGGCTGGTGCCCCCTACCTGGATTTGTTAAGTGAAACATCGTGTTTTGGCCAGAAGACACCCTTTTTAGCATAAAAGGGCACAACACAAAAGGGCACAAAACCTTAGGCATCCCCGGGTGGTGGCGCCCCGACCGGGATTCTATTTGATTTTATCCTATTCTATTTGGTTCAATCATGTAATTTTTAGCCTGGTTTTCTCGGCTACTTATGAGCTGCTGGCCGAGAGTAACCCTTCTTCATTTCTGCCCTAGCTTTCTCTCCTTATAAATAGAGAGCCTTGGCTCTCATTTCAAGCATGACATTTTTCCTCGGCGCCACACTGCTGAACCAACTATTCACTACCTTCCCTAAGTGTTACTCTATTAAAATGTGACCTCAAGAGCCTCTTTCCTAAACACTACGCCGCTGAATCCTTACTCGAGTGTATGAATAATTGGTTATTCTTATTTCTTAGTATTCATTCAGCTGATCTTTCCAATTCTCTACAAACTTACCTTGGCATAACTTATAAAAAAAAGCCCTTTTCATGATTCACTACCGTCGCATCACCAAATCTAGTACAGAGATCAAGAGCAATAGGTGGGACAACCCGAGGGCATCGATTCGGCCTTCAAACGGTTATTTATTTTATGTTTTTTACTGCTTTTCGTATTGTGGAGAAGAATTGTATCGCTTTTATTTCTTCCCTGCTTGATGTAATCGTTTAAACTTCTCGCTTTTGTTTTCTTTTGCTTTTACTTTCTTTATCGCTTTTCTTTTTATGTTCTTTTTACCACTTTCTATCATGTTTTTATTGCTTTAAATTTCCATTTAGCATGTTCTTTGCTTGTGTTTAGTACGTTATTTTGATTCACTAGTTAAACTAGTAATAGCTGTCTTCGGATGAGCGGAATGGAAGGGTTTATCCCTACGTTTCGTACCCTCGTCCTAGAATCCGATTCTCGGTTCTAAGGCCAATTGATTCATTTTTTTAACCTTTTTAGTCTTAATTTTTCCCATACTAAGTTTGGAAGAAAAAATATTATTTTTAATGTTTTTTGTTAGTTTTTCTTTCCCAAAAAGCCGACAAGTGTCTCCTCGTTTTGCTTTATTTATATTCAAATTGCATCTCAACCTTTTTTGATTGCGAGATAAAAATTTAGGGCTTTTGAACCTGCCCACCAGGCTAAAGGCCAAGACTGATTTCTTTAGCGGTGGCTTGTTGTCGGCGCCCACGACCACTTGGGTGCTAGCTTCGGCCAACACCGAGTGGTCAATGGGAGTTGCTTAGGTCAAAACTAGTGTTTTCACACCGGTTTAGCCCTAAAGCCTCATGACAAATTTAAAACCCTAATTTTATTTGTTTTCAGGTAGGAAATAATATTCGAGACTTCTGAAAATAATGTCTAAAAAATAATCAATAAATTCGCCAATAAATTTGATTTAATTCATCTTTAACTCAATTCAATAAAATTTGGAACTCTAAATACAAGGTCAATCTCCGTTTTCAAAAATCAATCTTCAAAACCCTAAAATCATTTTTCAAACCCCT
The DNA here is from genome assembly GCA_021018815.1 of Talinum fruticosum. Lineage (NCBI taxonomy): Eukaryota > Viridiplantae > Streptophyta > Magnoliopsida > Caryophyllales > Talinaceae > Talinum > Talinum fruticosum. Next base: position 2,857,223 of record JAITYX010000010.1, on the reverse strand, counting down.
TTAATCAAAAACCTAATGCCAACCCGTGGGGAAGCTCGGTCGGCCACCGGTCGTGGTTCCTACAATGGCGACTCCACTCGGGATTAATCACTTATTAAGAGGGCTAAACTTGAAAATTTGAGTAGTGAGTTTTAATAATGTATTTACATTAGGCATCCCGCATTTAGCAAACTTTGAACATAGTTTATTACTATCTATTAGGCCATTACGTTTTTACCCCTTATTAAACACTTATGGTAAGAGGCTCATACCGTGACCCAGGCGGACCCAACTAGGCTTAATAGCAAACGGAAGCGGTTCCTCTTCCCTTGTAGCACGTGCTCTTGGTTTACCTAGAGGCATCGAGGATTCTAGCATTTTTGTTGTTGTGCTCCACATGGAAGACTAAATCCTCGGACTATGAGTCACCATGTATCCTACCTAGTCTTAACCCCTTTTGACTATAAACCTTGGACTATTAGGAGGCACCTTGTCTTCATTTGCATGCTTGGATGAGTGTGATTGTTTTAGATTTAATCTTACTGTTTGTGAGCCTTTAAGGATAGGTGATCGGTGATGCTTAGCCATTGCATGGGTGCAAATAAAATATCTTAATAAGATTTCCTAGAGTCGGTCCATTATGTGCATACAACCAAAAGTCAAAACTACCATTTCCTTTTAAGTCAGTCCATTATTTGAATTTTCGTGTCATACTAAAACTTTTTTAAGCTGTCTAGGTAGTCACCGCCGATCGGTCCGGAAGGGTCCTACCAAGGTTCCCTCTATCTTTTTAGTCGGTTTCTAGATTATTTTTGGCCTTCTTATTTGTCTACATTGCCATTTTGCATTTTCTTTTAGCCAAAATAAATTCATCACAAATTAGGTGAGTCCATTTTGCATTTTCATTTTTCATTTAGCTAAAATAAATTCGTCTTAAATTAGTCGAGTTCGTTTTTCATTTCCATATTTCATTTAGCCAAAATAAATTCATCTCAAATTAGGTGAGTCTATTTTGCATTTTCATATTTCATTTAGCCAAAATAAATTCATCTTGTATTTAGACATAATCATTCATGCATTTCAATTATGCATTCGCCAAATCAAAAAATCATCCCCGAATTTAGTCATAAACATCATCACATACACTCCATTTTCTATGCATTCCTTATGTGCATATAAAATAAACAACATTCTTAGTCTCTTCGAGTCTTGCGCTTAAGTCCCTTCCTCCCAAAAGTAGTATTCTTTCACATGGTCCTAAGCCTCATCCTTTGGGCTGCAGAACTGGGAAGTCCGATGCAATTGAGTACCATCGGAATCCAAGCTCCAAAAGATTAGAACGCCTCAACAAGGAGTCCGGCACATCTTCTCCTGCTTCCGCACCACGTACTACTCCACGATCTACACCGGTACAACATATTTCGGTGCATACCACATTAGTTTAGTCTATTTTTCATCGTAGGACGAGTACCTAGAAAGAATTCCCTTCCAATTGATCGAACACTCGAACAGTCTCCTATTCTTGCTTTGCTTGAGGAGAACTCAGCCGGGGCGGAAGTTAGGATAGATGCCTAGGATCAAAAAATAGCTTCTAGATTGGGTGATGATAAGGCTATCCTAAATGCGGTTCAGGACAATAAGAAAGATAAGGAAGCGAACGATTAAGAAGAGGAGGAAGAGTAGGTCCCCCACCTTCACCTAGTATATCTCTTCCGAGACAGTCCCAATCATGAATCACCTAAGCATGAATCTAAGCCTCACTCGGATCCATGCATAGATAAGATAGAGTAGATGTTAAGGGAATCATCCATGTTCAGTAATCATTACTTTGATCACAAGGGATTCACTTCGATGCCTAAAGGGAAACTCCCCCTAAGTTTACCATGTTCGATATCAAATTTTGTGGTTCCGAGAATACCCATTACCATGGTTGCAACTTCTTAGGAGCAATGAGCTTTAAGAGCATACCATAAGACACTTAACACATCATCTTCCCATGGACTTTCGATACGGATGTAATAAAGTGGTATAATGCGGTTGACCTACGCAAGGTCTCCAATTGGAAAGATCTATGCAAGGAGTTCCTACATCACTCGAAGGTTTGCTCGGGAGAGTCCGAGTCACCCTAGATGGGGGTGAATAGGGTGATAGAAAATTCTTTGTGAAAACTCACACTTTAGCGCGAAAAGGGACAAAGACAAATTCCGAGTCCGTCAACGAGGTCGAAAAGATTGGACTCGAAAGCAATGAATCGAAGAAACTAGAGCAATAAAGCGATCCGAGTCTAGAATGAACTCGGAAAGATAACACTTAAGATTTTACGTGGAAACCCTCCCGGGGCAGAAAACCACGGCCCGTGTCAATCCGGACACGAAGTCAAATCCACTATTTTGAGTCCACAAAATACCGTGAACTGACCGAACCCGAGTTGCTCCCTTAGACAACTTAATACAAGTTTTCCTAGACTCAAAAGTTCCCTTATCCGATCTAGTACTTCCTAGCTGAGATAACCCTTACAGCTAGGGACAACTAAGTTAGATAACCTTTACAGACTTAGTCAAGGGACCTTACAAAGAATGTAAGAAGAGTTTGTAACTAAGTACAAGACCTTACAACTCGAAAGTAATGAATTACAGAGTGGGAGTTGTAAGTTGAAGATTGAAAGTGAATACAATAACTTTGATCAAGTATGTGTATAAACAATATGTTCGGCAACCTTCAAGTCTTGTGAAGTGGCTTCTATTTATAGATAACCAAGCGAGTAACCGTTATCTTCATCTGCTGACCGAGAGTCTTCCGTGACCGTTAAAAGAGGCTTTCGAGTGCTCAGAAAGTGTCCGTTGAAATATCAACGTTGGACAACGGTTTAAGTCTCTTGGAAGTCCCAAAACCATCGATAGTGTCTTGAAAAATGAGGTGGAAACCACCGTTAAGCTTGGCGTTCCAGTTTTCGGATATAGAAGCGAGATAGCTTCTAACACAATTTTACGGGACCTGGAGCGAGGGAAGGTGAAGAGCCATGTCTCGCTGGTGATTTGACGTTCAAGCCGGTTACTTTTGTATTTTGAAAAATGTATCCTCGATTGAATAACCTACAAAAGTAAATCAATTTTGGTTCTCGAGTATATAATACTTTGGCCCAAGATTAGACGCGAGATAGTAAAATAATTATAGTAGTTAAGCAACAGATTATCCGAGTCGAAACGAAATGGAATTTTACGAGTCCAATATCCATGATACTCGGAATTCCATCCGACTTAGTCTAAGCGAAGAATTAAGTTCGATAAAGGATATTAGAGAAGAAAGATTAACTTGATATAGACTAAGCATAAAATAAACTAAGAATACCGACTATAACGAAGTAGAACAAATAACCACAAGTCGGATTCCGAGTGAGAAACAACGGAATACTGGTATATTAAAAATGCGATTAATCCGAGTGAGGATGGACTCGGAATAAAGAACCAGTTTTACGAGTTGCTTACGGAAAAACGATAAATATGATAAGTGAAAGATGTATCACTTAGAGAAAATACTATTTTATCCAACTAAGTTTCTAGGACACGAGAGAATGCCTTGGAATCAAAACTCTACATGTATGAAATCGTTATACCCGATTCCTTTTTAATAACTCGGAAAAGTATTAAGCGATGTCCGAGTCTTCAATCACTACTCCTATAATACTAATTTACCAGTTACTCTTAGAGACTTGGAGTTGACTAAGGAAGGTTAGAGAAAAATCTTTATAAACTTTTCCACTAGATGGAGGGCGAAGGCTGCCCATAGGGTAGACCGAGCTTCTAAGAAGGACCAAGTCAAGATAATCGTGAAGAACCTTTAGCCTTCCTACAATCAGCATATGAAATTCCTTCCTATGATGAGCTTTTCAACCCTTAGTGATGCTGGCATGCTGATAGAACAAAAGCTTTCTACCACGACCACAAAGTGACTCGGGTATAGAGGTAATTATCAATCCGGATATAAGAAAACCTCCAATACGAGCAATACTAGTAAGGGTGCAGATGTCAATGCCCTCAATAGGTATACTGACTACACTCCTATTGATACCACCTATACTCAAGCCCTTGACCGTCTATTAGCTAATGGAAAGATAGAATTGCCACCCAAAAGATCGGAATCGAAACCGCAAAACAAGTATAAAAATTGGGACGTGGGAAAATTCCGCAAATACCATCATGCACAAGGGCACGACACCGAGCAATTTTGGACGTTCAAGAACAAATTAGAGAGTATGTTTTGGAACAGTCAATTCCCTTTACCTAAGGCTGCCCGAAAACCAAGTAATAATAAAAATCCTTTTAGTGGCACCTTAACTATTTTTACTAAACCCATTCCAGGTCAGTGGGACCCATTTGTCTTTATTCAAGACATTGATGAGTTCAACCACTTCGAGCTTGCCTCCTTTAGATCCGGAAGTCCATGGGCTATGGGTAAGTAATAAAGAAGATGTCTACAAAACAAGAAACAATAGCGACAACAATGACGATGACTTTTAGGGTAGACCACCCTTAGAAGAAGAAGACTTTTGGGGAGAACCTAAAGGACCAAAAATCCAATTCCTTACTAGATCTAGATGGCATAATGCACTCCCGGATCCACAACGGACTTGCGAAGCCCCAAAAGACCCCGAAGCTACTAAAGAAGAAAACCTAATCCTCAAACAACTTCAAAAGTTAAAAGTCGACATTTCAATCTAACAACTTATATCTACTTCCAAGAAACATAAGCAGGCCTTAATTGACGCTCTTAGCAAGATCGAGTTCTCTCCTCGAAACCATGCTCGATGAAGTAGTAGGACTGGTTAACAATGGGGACAGAACCATTACTTTTAATCGAAGGATCTCCCTCGAAGAAGGCGTTACACACAACAATACCCTTTATTTAACTCGTAACATGCATCAAGAAGTTCGTTTCCTTAACCTTGGTAGACAACGGATCGGCTATAAACGTCCGTCCTTGGAGGACCGCCAAAAGGTTAGGAATTAGAGAGCAACAACTCTTCTCTATCTTTGAAAATCAAAAGAGCATGCAAAAACCCCTTTCACCAACATTCATGGGGAAGCTCGGTCCGGTTTGGTCCGGTTCGACCCACCGGTCGTGGTTCCTACGATGACAACTCTACTGGGGATAAATTTTTTATTAAGATGGCGAAACATAAAAATTTGTGTAGTGTATTTTGATAATGTATTTCCATTAGGAATCCTGCATTTAGCAACCTTTGAATGTAGTTTATTATCTGTTGTGGACCTTGGGAAAAATTTATTTTGCCCTTTGCTTAACCATTCTAGAATGAAGCTCCTATCGAATCCCAAGTGCCCCAATTAGGCTTCATTGCCCAAGGAAACGGTACCTCTTCCCTTGTATCATGCGCTCTTGGGTCAAATCGCTTTGTTCACCAAGAGGCACCGAGGATTCCGGCATTTTTTCTTGCCATGCACACCATGGAAGATCAAATCCTCGGACTATGAGTCACTATGTATCCTACCATGTCTAAACCTCTTTGAAGACTCGGGTATAACTGTCTCATCTCTCTTGGGTTTTGATTCTAAGTCATTCCGAGCTTTATAGAAGCCATTATCTAGTTTTCATCCTGTTATGACCCGCTTAGAAACCAGTCTTTTAACATAATATTCTTAACCGTATTTTTGACCCATTTAGACACAACTCGGAACTAACGCATGAATAATTAATCTCTCTAACACTTTTATTTTGAGTACTCACTTCAAGTTTTAAGTGAAAATGAATTACATAATTAATTCTAATTTCTAAGTTAGTTTATCTCGTGGAGAATTATTTGCTTGATCAAGTTTATGCATCCCGATGTCTTAGTCTTTCTAACTTGATCATTTTATGGATTGACTTAAGATGGAATCTGAACCTAATAGATATTAGACTTAGAAAATTCCACTCTTTTAGGTCGAAGATAATTAAGTGCTTAATTACTCCGATATAATTATTATCCGTGTCTAATCTTGGACCAAATTATTTTTATAATTTGAGTACTACTTTGATTTGTGTTTGTAGGTTGTTTAAACAAGCCTAATCTACTTTTGAAATACAAAAGTAATCGGTTTCTAGCCGTTAAGCACCAAGCAGATAGAGATTAACCATTTCTGGACCGGCTCGTGACATCATGTCGTGGTTTGTTTCCAAAATTAGAAAATGACAACATTGAGTCTAACGGTTGTTTCCACCCTGCATTCAATCACCACCAGATGATTGGACCATTTTTGAGCCAAGGATCACTACACAATGTTCACATCTCAACGCATCTTTTTTCTTTAGTGACTCGGTTATAATGGCTAATGAAGCTCACTAGTCCAGAACAAGTCTCAAAGGTCATTTTGCCTTGGTGCTTATAAATAGAAGTCACTCCACAAGACTTGAAGATTACTGAACACATTGCTTAACACTTACTTAGTGTTGTAAGGGCTAACTCAGCTCAATTGTACTTGATCGTAAGGGTTAACTCAATCAAGAAGTACTAGATCGGACAAAGGAACTTATGAGTCTAGGAAAAACTTTTAAAGGAATTGTGTAAGGGAACAATTCTGGTTAGAGTCGATCCTTTCTAATTAAGGATTCAATTAGTAGATTTAACTTGGTGCTTGGATTAGCACTGTTCGTGGTTTTCGAGCCCAGGAGGTTTTCCACATACTTCGAGTGTTTATCTTTCTTCATCTAATCTAGACTCATAATCTATTTTTTATTTTGTTATGTGCAAAAGAGTTTCATTTTTCTCAAAAATATTTCATCACCCTATTCACCCCCTCTAGGGTGACTTAACTTCTCAAGAGCAAACTTTCACTCTTTGTCCACGGATCTTTTGACTATTAAGTAGTCCTCTGCCTTCATTTGCATGCTTGAATGAGTATGTTTGTTTTAGATTTAATCTTCTTCTTGTGAGCCTTTAGGAATAGGTGAGGAGTGTTGATTAGCCCTTACAAGGGTGTAATAAAATACTTAAAATTTTTCCCAAGAGTTGGCCATTATGTGATTATGTCGTTTGGTCCGATCAACCATTATTTGCTTACCTGCACTAACAGGGGGCTCCCAATGAAATCTTCCTCGAATTTGCCTCAACTTGATCTAAACCTATGATCGCCTTAGCAACTATTACTGGTGTTAGGGAATAGTAATTCTCTAACTACTCAACTAAGCTCAGTAGTGTCGCCGACGCCATATCTCCGCGGCCTTATGTGAGCAAGAATCCACTTATCAAGCGGTGATAATCGCTTCATGTCTCGAGTTAATGATCGCCTCTCGAATATGCTTACATGTGCCGATAGTGCTTCATTAGGTTCATCAGATTCACTCGATTTCCAATAAGAATCCACCCTAGATTCCTATTGCTTAGTTTCGAAGATGCTTGTAAGTTTCGCGCGAGTTTTCGAAGACTTGGGAAGAACTAGTTTCATACGCCTTTGGATGCTTAGTAAAGCATCAAATTCTTCAGGTAGGGCACAAAGTTCCTTATCCCCAAACCTCGAAGATGTGGTGTCTGAGGATCCCAAAAGCCATAATAGCCCTTAAGAAAGTCCAAGTAGACTTTCACTTGGCGAATACTTAATAATGTATTTAGCTCTTAATTTAACAACCCTATTCTTTCAAGTATTGCTCATCTCATGCATCCACCGAGATAGGTCGATCATGAAGTTCATCTTTTCATAACGAGAATGGAAGGCATTGGGTGTTTCTATTTGATTCGCAGAAGATTTTTGCGTAAGGCACGTTTTTTAAGGCACCAGTGTGGATCCTATTTATAGGAGTTTTTCGGAGTTTTAGAGTCCTATTGCACCTCAACTACTGCCGCCACTCGTCCAAACCCCGGTCTTCATGGGTGGCCGGTGCTGGCCACTACCTTGGTCCAGACTGGTTTGCGTTTTTTGGGCCATATTATTTTTCACCCCATCCCATTACGCCCGTGTTATTTTTTGGACCGTGGGCTTAGAGATTCCATTTTTATTTTTTATTATTTTCTTTTGGGGTTCACGGGGCTAGTGTAAATTCAATTTGTATTTGTAATTTTCTCTACATTTTTCGCATCAAGCTAAATAAAAGAATGTTTTTTTCTTCGTAAATCGAGTCATCTTACATTTTATCCCATTGCATAAGAGTTACACCATTAGGAAGTAAATATTAAACAAAATAGCACCCTACAAGGGATTCCCTAATCACCAACATCGAAGCGATAAGGGATTCTCTAATCATAACTATCGAAGCTTCATTAAAGATGTAATTCCCGAAATCCTCCAAGACGGATGTAGAGAATCGGCCTTCTCCACCACCTTGATAAGCACCAGCTCTGTGGTCCCAAGATTCAGATGCTCCATGGGATGGTCCACTATAAGAAGCTCGAGGGAAATGAAGAAGATTTCCATGACGATTGAAAGCTTGAAGGGGCAAGATATTAAGACTCTCCTCGGAAAAGTTAAGCCTCGCACTGTAAGTACTAGGCCCGGAGGTACTGTTCCCCACTTTGGATGTACTCCGACGATCTAGATGCAGTAATGAACAACGACAAGTACCTTCCTTGGATGGGCCATTAGAAGGCGGTTGTTGGTTAGATTGATGGGTATGTGCTCCTATTCACCAAGGAAGCCTCCCGATGAAGATGTTCTATATCGTCGCCTCTACAAAAACGAAAGAGCAATTAACACACCTGCTAAAAGCTCAATAAAGTTAGCATTCCACTAACTAGAGACTTACCCAAAAGGTTGGGAAAGTTCTCTCAGTGAGGAAATCTCAGATTCCCTAAGCAAAGATTGAAGGTTAATGGACATGGTCCGAGATTGTTCCCGATCGTTCTACAAAATTTATTCAATGGTATCGGTAAAAATGATTTTAGCATACAACTAAAAGTAAAGAGCATGAAACTCTTACCCCATACCAATTCCTAGGGAAGGGATGCCCAACACATTTTTCTTTAAGGATTTTAGGAATTCTCACATAACGCGAGATTCCTCAAGTTGAGTAACGTCCACGCCGAGGCTTGCAATATGAATCTCCGCCGGGTAAGCTACCAAAAGATGAAAGTTAATTTCCATACAAGAAATTCGTCTATGCTAAGGAAAGGAAGAAGTAACAACTCACCTGTTGAGTTACGATTCGCCCTGCATGGTGAGCATAGGAAGTGTATAAATTCAAGAAAGAGGTATAAGGATACCCGACGGTAGCAGCGACTTGCTCTTGTTGAGGAAAAGAGCAAAGGTAAAACATGGTTTGAGGTGGATCAACCGGAACAAACGGAGGCCATGTGTTAAACCCGAAATTTGAGGTGTAACCCTTTCACCAAGGTACCAGTGAAACCCAAAAGAACCTTTAAATAAGATCTTGCTTTCACTTAACTCTCGAGCAATGGTGACGCGTGGAGGGAGTTGGAGTTGGGCCTAAGGATGAAAATTGGCTTGCACATACAGGAGTCATAAGGACACAAGCAAGCAAATGTGGAAGGCAACAAGAAAATGGGCATAAACCATGTATAGTAAAGGCTGGCGCCCACCACCAGCGAGTCCCACAAGGTCCACCACATGTTGTGGGCAATGGCAGCCCACTAATTAGGGAAGTAAAATTTTTGGGCATATTTCGAAGTTAATATTTTAACTTAAAGAGACATATCAAGGTCACATGGGTAAGGGCTGATCTCAAGAAATCTATACCATGGATCTTAGACTGTTGAAGGTAGATTTTAGCCCACAACATGGAGGCCGAAAACACGGGCGATACATTAAATAGGAGAACGGTGCGGGAAGTATTCATACAACCATGGCTACATTTTGCAAATCAAGTAAAATTTTTATCTACACAGGATAGAAATATATTGTGAATAAATGGAGAATTAGAGCATACCTCAATGACCTTCCATAAACCGCACGATGGTAGATAGTTGGTCGAGTCCTTCTTAGGTTTTGTGTGACGTACACCGTCACGAAGACCCCTTATAAGGCAAGTTTATGTGCGAGCGCCCTAGTTAAGCTCCTTTATTTAATCAAGGTCCACTAAGTTCACCAAATAATGAACATGAACCTTAGAAGCTTGATCGGAAAAAGGATCGTGCTTAACAAAAGAGCAAGCACGATCCGGACCTATTGTTGTGGAGAATATCAAGGCCAAAACCTAACATCCTCGAAAGCCTCGAAAAGAACAAGTATACTTAAAGACGTTTTCTTGAGGGAACCCGTCACTACTGGGGTTGAAAAGATGACGAAGATGACCATGGTCTTTGTGCAAATTCTAGTCATAAGTTAAAGGCTTCCCGAAAAGCCAAAATCGGACAAAACATCAATATCAAAAGGAGTTATGGTCATTTCCCGAAGGGAAGGTGGAAAGTGTTGGTTGTATCCTTAAAGCGCTCACTAATGGCCCTAATGGGATCTCTCTCCTTTTATCACAAAGTGGATCAAAGCAAGGAAAAGAGGACCAAACAAAGCATTGTTCATGACATCTTTTAGAGGAAATTTATCTTTCTACACATCTCCATAAATTTGCGAATAGCTCCGCTACTCCGAATTGTGCCCTTCAAGCAAGACAAAAATCCAACAAGATTTTAGTTGAAGAACTACTCTCAATGAGCAAAGGAAGAAACTTAAGCCAACTAACTTACCAAAGGAGTAATGGCGAACGAAGAGACATGGTTCTCGGCTTCCACCAGGAGGTTTTTCGGGTTCCATTCATTCCGTAGACACCACTCCCGATCAAGGTAGTTATCTTAAACAAGTTTTTCAATTCTTGACCTCCATGCAAGATGAGATTTTCTCCTAGACATTTTGGAGGAAAGACTTTGGAAACCAACTAGTTTTCAAGAAGATGAAAGTAAGAAAGCGAAGAGCAAGGCAACAATGCAAGAGAAGGAGTAAGTGTGTAAAATGAACACACCAAGTACCCTTTTATAGACTCATTTGGTCAAGCCAGCTGTGAGACCCGAATTTTGAGTAGACTAATTTTATAGTTAAATTAAGCTAAGAATTTATATGTAACTTATTTTATGTGATTATTATGTGCTTATGTGTTTATATAGCTTAATTAATAAAGGTGATTGCTTGTTTCGTTGCTAGTAAACAAAATAGAAACCCGTGGTAGACTTATGCTTAATTATCCCTATAAAAAATAATTTGGAGAGGATTAGTGTTGAGCAAGTAGGTGCTGGCTGCACTCGATGTGGCCAACGAAATTGGAAAAGAAAGGAGTAGAGGAAAAGGAACGGGGGAGGCCGAAGAGAAGCAGCAACAGAGAGAGAGAGGCCGAGCGATGGAGATAGAGCGAGAGAGGGAAGGCGAGCAAGAGCAAGAAAGCGACCGGAGGCCGATGTGCTGAACGGCGAGCGGCGACAAAGCAACCGGCGAGCACGAGGGAAACGACAAGGCCCGAAGGATGGCAAAATCGAGACCAAGAAAGGCTAAGCGAACGCGAGGGCCGAGGGAGGCCGCCGGTGAGCATGGGACCGCGATCGACGACGGCGGCAGATGCGGAGGAACGCGACGGAACCGAGCTGGCAGCAAGGAAAGGGGAAGGAAAGGGAGAAACCGACCAAGCAAACCCGAACCTCGGCAATCGTCAATCCCTGAATCGAGGTGGGTAGTCTTATACTCTAAACTATTATTAGTTTCGAAAGCCAAATTAATTTATTATGAATATCGAATGTGTGTTTTATTGTGAATATTGAATGGTTGCTTGGGAATACATAATGATTGTACCGTAGGAAGTAGTTAGGGAAGAATTAGAACTTGAGATAATCCGATTAAATGTTAAGGCTAAATTGGGATATTAGAGATTATGATAAAGTTAGATTGCGAGAGGTCCAAGGAATATTATCGGAGTTTCAATTAGCAATTGAAGACAAAGAAGTTGCGATCCGGGTGCGAATTGCTTAGAGATTACTTGAGTTTACAATGTTAGGGGGATAGTTACTGACATTCGTAAATAACGAATAGAAGGAAAAGGAGAATATGAGTTTATACTGATTGATACACAATTAAGGAACGGGGAGTAGAAAGCAAGTGGTTGGGATAAATTGAATTGGAAATGTGGTCGAGTCCGTGAGATTGAACTAGACTTGAAGGTAAGCGACGCTAGCGTAAATTGGGTGATGAAAGATAATTAAGAGTTATATAATCGAGTATGGGCGGACAAGAGTTGATTAATAAAGTAGAGATATAGAATGAGAATTTGAGGTGGGAAATGGCGAGTTAGGGATGGTGGGGTAAACCGAGTTGGAGGCATATCTAAAATCCTTGAGAATGAATTGAACTAGAAGATAAATAGAGCTAAAGGAAATTTAGTAAAGTAAGTTTAAGAGCTATATGGCTAAGTATGGGCAAGAAGAGTTGGACAAGTAATGTGGAGACGTAATCGGAGAAGATGGAGGCAAGATGGCAATTGTGGGAAATTGGTATGATTGAGTTACGAGGTAGTACTTGTGGTTATTATGGCTCGTAAATGTATTAGTTCCTAAACTCATGCAGTTTGAAAGTGAATTAAGTTAAGGGGAATGGACTTTGGAATATAGAGGAGGAACAGAAAATTAAAATATCACGGAAATATGTATCCATGTAGATTGATTTGTGGCATTGAAAACAAAATACAGTGAGAACTACTTACACGGGTATAGGAGACTCATGCTTGAGTAGAATACGGACGAATACGAGTACATGTGAGATACTTGCGCAAATACTTGAATAAATGTGCTAGCTTGGAATGTTAAGTCTTAGTATAGAGATGTTTGACACATGAAATGATTTGATTCTAAATAATGCTTGAAAGTTATTTTTGAAAAGAGTTCAAATGTTTACGAAAAATGATACTTGTGTATCATACTTGTGTATGATTCTTGAGAAATGCTTTCGAACTTGAAATGTATAATATAAGAAGTGAAACTGATTGAGAAAGTGAATTTAGAAGGGTGACACGTGTGTCATGCCTTCTACAATGATAAATTGATTTGAGAGCTTGGTTAGAAACCAAGTTTGATAAGTGATTGTGATCACTTCGGTTTAAATGAATTTTGGGCTAAGGATTGTTTAGACTAGAGGAAGGAGGTGGTCGTGCATATCGGGCCACGGGGTCCTTCCGTATCAGGATGCCCATCAACCGAAGAGGTTGATTCTTTCCTAACGAGGAAAGCGGAGCGTTCCAGGTATTTGACTAGAGATAGGTCCCGGAACTCGAGTCGGGGTCGCGCCCTTGAGAACCGTCTCGGTGCTAGTTCAATCGTCGAAAGCCCCAAAAGGATTTACAGTCTATGGCTGAAAGTATTTGACAGAAAGTGCAGATGATTCCACCAGGTTTAAAGTGATTTTATTCCTAAAATGATTGTAAATCGTGCTTTCAAATGATTGAAGTGTTATGAGCTTTATGTTGCGAATCATTTCAAGAGATTTCATTGAAAAGTATATAGATTTGTATTATATTATTAAGTTTTCACTGATTTTATTATTATGAGTAATATGTGTAAAGAATTTTCATTTTATGGGTGTAAGACTCCGGTGAGCCCGTGGTTTATTGCTCACCCCCACAAATTTCCCCCTCCCACTGCAGGTACTCTTTGATATGGTTGGCTGGAATGCTTGACATGGATGGTGATCGCGAGTTGAAGTTGTTTCATGTGTGTCATGTTTAGTATATTATATATATTCGATTACTTATGTAAATAGACAAGTAATGTATAGTACGTTTTATGTATGTACTGGAGACCCGAACTAGTAGCTACGACAAGCCGGAGATTTCCTTTCTCTTGTAATTTTGATCCGAAGTGGTTGTAAATGAGTTTGTGATTTGGGTTGTAAACTAGTTCGAAATGCGAGTTTTGTGGTTGTGAATATCCTCCGGCGTGTGGCCGTTAAGTTGTGTACTCCGAGCGTATGGCTCGTTGAGTTTTATTGTAACATTCATGTAGGTTTAAGGCTTTTAGCCTATGGGTTGAGCCATAGTTCAAACAGAACTCCGCCAAAATTTTTAGAAAGCTTCTAACCCTTGTAGGAAATCATATTCCTTACCTTTAAGGTGGGCTAAGACAGCTAAGTCAACACCTAAGTGAGCCTTGGGAGTTCCTTTAAGGAACTCGGCGGTGTAATACTCCTAGGGTGGGTTTTGGGGTGTTGCACCAGCCAAGCATACAGGCAAGAGTCAAAGAAGTAAGAGGAGATCAATGGAATTCGACAGAGCACACCGGGGGCCAGGCTCGCCAAAACTTGGCTGGCGCCGGCCACAAGGCATTGTGATATCCCATCGTCCGCAGCTTTGCAGCCCTTGCTGGTGGCCTAGCTTGTGGAGTCCTATCAGCCGTGGCATGTGACTTCTTGGCACCTTGTGTATGCAAGTGGGAACTCTTGGACCCACCAATCAATTTTTCCAAATTAGATTTTCAGCCTATTTTTTGACATAATTATTCGGGTAAAACACCGAACTTTTGTCAATATGATTATCCACTAACAAGTATGTTAGCATAACAGATTATTTAGACAAACTTTAGACCAATAAATGATCGAAGTTTCAGCATCGAAATGTACCAACCATTAGGCCTTGATCAATGAAAGCTTAGGACCCTCTTACCTGGCTTCGTAACACATGCGTCATGATCAAGTCCAGGCCTCTTTCTGGACTTCAGGTTCGATAGAAACCAATTCCGGATATTACACAACAATCAATATAAAAATAGAATTGAGGTAAGTATCCTTTAGTGTCTACTTTGACCCTTCATCTTTTAGACCCACGGTCAAAGTGGGGCTAACTATAGACATCTAAAAAGTGTCATCCATTATATCATTTAATTCTATATTCTATTCTATGGCCCAATGATGAAATCACGAGTCCTGTTTGAGGATTTGGATCTTAGACTCGTGTTTGATTGGTGCGATGGAAACCGAGTAAACCACAAGAACCCCCAACGACCACATAAATAACCTTTTGCCTTGGGTCGATCCAAAAATCTCCTTTCGTTTCGAACGATCCAAGACCGAGCCAAGCCTTTAGATACAACAGAGTTTAGTGCTGTGTACCAGGAAATTCTTAGTTCGGAATACCACATTTTACTTTTTCCAATCAAACACGGAGCTAAAGACCTCAAGACGGCTTTAAAACATTGCATTTCATGATCACAAGCATCAAAGTGTTGCGTTTAAGCTCCAAGACAGTCTACTCGAGACTAGGAGCTTTTCCCCTCAAAATGACATTATGGCCGGTGCCACTCACTATGGAAATTTTATGTGGAACGCTGCGTTTTGGCTTGGAGACTCCCTCTTCAAGCACGCTAGGGTACGAAACCCTAGGTATACCTGGGTGGCCGGCACCGTGAATCGGGTTCTATCTCGGTTTTATCCTATTCGATCCGAGTTCAATCTTTTGATTTGATGGCCTAGTTTTTCTACTCGGCTTTGGACATCGTGCCAAGAGCAACCCTAGGTCATTTGTGGCCTAGGTATCTTCCTATAAATAGAGAGCCTTGGCTCTCATTTTCATACGACTTTCTCCTATGCGTTATGCTTTAGAAAGCTAATTAGTACACCCTTTCCTAAACGGCTGAAAAGCATCCTCAAACACTCCCCTTGTCTACACATTACCGCTAAATCCTTGCAAATAGCTAAAGAATATTCGATTCTTTTGATCTCTCGGGCATTTATTCAACCGATCTTTCCTATTCCTTACAAACTAACCTTTTCAAAACTTATAAAAGAGCCCTCTTTTCTTTGATTTGCTACTATGACATCAAGAGATCTAGTGTAAAGATCCAAATCAGCAAGTGGGATAACCCGAGGCCAAAGATTCAGCCTTCAAATGGTTTATTTATTTATTTTATGTTTTATTTATCACTTTCCGTATTATGGATAAAATTTGTATCGTATTTTAAGTCCTCCCGCCCGATGTAATTCTTTTATTTTCTCGCTTTTCTTTTCTTTCCTCTTTTACTTTCTTTCTTGCTTTCTTTACCGCTTTCTTTATCACTTTCTTTTATTCTGTTTGGTTGCTCTAATTTCACTTAGCATGTTGTTGTATGCTTGTGCTTTTCAAATTATTTAGATTCACTACTCGAACTAGTAATGGTTGTCTTCCGAAGGGCGAAATGGAAGGGCTTATCCCTACGTTTCGTACCCTTGCCCCCGAATGCGATTCTTGGTTCAAAGACCAACGAGTATTATTCTTTTCAGCCTTTTTCGGTCTTAGTTTTCCGTACTAAAATTGAGAGAGAAATTGTTTACTTTATTTTTGTTTTGTTCTTTTTTCTTTCCTAATAATTGATTGCCGACTTCCTTTGATTTATTTCTTCTAAATCTTCCTCTTGGCTATTTATTAAACTAAGCAGTAGAAAAATGAATCATGGATCTGTAGCCTGGCCAAAAGCCGAGGTTGAATTCCTCGGCCAGGGTCTTTAGCTGGAGCAGCTTTTTATGATTTTCTGGCTGATTCACTACTTCATTTTATACGATTGTTTAGCTGGTCCCTTGGTCATTTTGTGACCTACTCTCATCTCTATAAATAGAGACCTCAACCTCTTAGCAATGGCCATTTCCTATGCTAAACACTCGCTGAAATCTAGGTAAGAGCTATTGAATGTTTTACATATTTTGATCTCTTAGCTTCCTTTTACCTAATCCTCCATAGAACACCGACATTCGATCCCCTAACCTTCATCATTTTCATTCTTGTACATCATTCTACCTCCACTAATCTTCATAAAAGCTAGTTTCGGTATTCATTGACCACTCGTCCCGCTTCTAAATCTGGTTCAAGATAAAGATTAGCACGTGGGACAACCCGAGGGTGTTCATTACCTTCGGGGTTTAATGGTTTATTTAATTGTTGCATTTTATCGCTTTCCGTATGTTGATACAAGGATGTAATTGCTCGTCAATTTCTCTCCGCCCGTTGTAATTTATTTTTATCACTTTCCTTTACCACTTTTTTTATCGCTTTTTTATTATTGCTTTCTTATTTTTTTCTTGTTTTATTTGCATGCTTTGTTTGATTTAAATTCCAATATTCATATGTTCTATGTTTGCTTGAAAAATATTTTTTAAACTCACATCTTAAATTAGTCAAGGTCGTCTATTGAGGAGCGAAATAGAAGGGTTTATCCCTATGTTTCATACATTCATCCCCGAATCTAGATTTTCGGTTCTAGACCGATGGAGTCAAATTTTAAACCTCTTTCAAGCTTAGTTTTCCTATACTAAGATTGGAAGAGTCTTCTTTTATTTTTGTTAGTTTTGATTTCTCAAAACCGACTCGCGACCCTTATTTTTCATTTTATTTCTCCTTAAACTACTCCTTGGTATTTCGATTTAAATTGACAAAAACTAAATTTTTTTTCTAATAATGTAAGCCATCGATCCAGACCGAGTTCTTTAGTCACGAACCATGGCCGGTGCCGGCGACCATATGGTGCTGGCTCTTACCAAAACCGGACGGTCACCTAGCAAAGATTTGGTTCAAGCTAGTGTTTTCACACTATTTTGGCCCATAAGCCTTGCGGCATAAATGAACCTAATTTTTGTTATTTTTTGAAATCATGAAATAATATCCCGAGGCTTCTAGATATAATTTCTAAAATAAGATTAATAGAACCGCCAATCATTATCTCGATTAATCTGTTTCAAATTAAATTACAAAAGTCCGTATTCTGAATAAGAGGTGCATCCCCATTTCTAATAAACTTTTAAAATCGTCTTTTCAAAATTATCTTCAAAAAGATTCCCGACGTTCGTGGGAAGCCTGGTCCTATAGTGGCAACTCCATTGAGGATAGTGTCACTTATTAAGAGGGTGAGAATTGAACATTTAAGTTGTGAGTTTTCTTAATGTGTTTTGCATTAGAAATCTTGCATTTAGGCAACCTCGAAGATAGTTGCTTTTAATTTCGATCTTTAGGCTTTACCCTTATGAACATTTTTGGAGGAAGTTCAAATTGCTAACCCGGACCGATCTAATTAGGCTTGATTGTCGGGGATGTGGTGCCTCTTTCCTCATAGCACGTTGTCTTTAGTTTACCAAGAGCAACCGAGGATTCATGTTTTTATGTCGTGCACCCCACGAAGGACTAAATGCTTGGACTATGAGACACTATGCATCCTACCTAGTTTTATCCCTCCTGTTTTTTTACCATAGATCCTTTATGGTTGAGGTTGTCCCTTCTCTTCATTTGCATGCTTGGATGAATGTGGTGGTTTTTAGTATTTATTCTTCTACTTGTGAGGCTTTAGGTTAGGTTAGGAGTGTTAAATAACCCTTGCATGAGTGCGAATAAAATACAATAATTAATTTTCTCAAGTCAGTCCAATATGTGCATTTTTAGCCGGAAGACAAAAATTGTTTTTTAGGTCGGTTCATTAATTGCATTTACGAGTCATCCCAAAAAATTTTATTTCTTAGTCTATGTTTTAGATAGCCACCGGCGGCCGAGCTTAGCCGATGCCGAACATCGCCGGTCGAGTCCAAGAGGATCGTGCCGAGGGCCCTTCTCTTTCTTCAATTAGTGTGGTTTTTAGGATTTTGACTGTTTAGCATATTTGCATTCCATATTTACATTCCGTTTACATTTCAATTTTACATTAGCAAAAATAAATTAATCTCAAATTAGGTGAGCCCATTTATGCATTTTAATTTTACATTTAACCAAATATTATTTCATCTCAAATTAGGTGAGTCCATTTTTACATTTCAAGTTTGCAATTAGCCAAAAATAAAGTCATCTCAAATTAGGTGAGTCTATGACATGGCCAATGCCGGCCACCTTCCGGTCAACGACAGGGTGGCTGGACTAGTAAATCCCCTTGACTGATGTTTTGTATTTTGTGTTTAATTGTTATTAGGGTGGTCAAATCAGGCGATCCAATTAATTAATTAATTTCTATAAGTAGGATATTTTTCATTTAATTAGGGGCGGTATAATTTTTTTCCTTCAAGTGAGTGATAACACAAAGCATAAAGGTAAGCCTAATACTTACCTAAATACAAAGCTAAATAAAAAGGGAAATAAACAAGCATACTACTTGAAAAATAAATTGTTCCAAAGAGGCAAAACAAAATTTCCTAAATTCTTATTTTCTCCTAATCTTAGCCCTTGTTCATTTTCACATTCTTCCCTTTCGCACCGCTAGACTCGACTGCATCCTCCCGGGTTCACTTTTTAGTTCCTTGATCTTGTGAGCCCTCCTCTCTTGAGCTTCCTTAGCTTCTGCTCCCCTCTTGCGAGCTCATTCATCCACCTAAGGGACACTTCTCGAATTTGAAGAGGTGTTGCAGCAGGGATAGCTCATCTTAGATCACATTCTCGAGTTCTCGATGCCTTATGTCATTTGGGGTTAGACTCTTTTATCCACTCAAGATAAAATTTAGAAACTGCGATGAGGTTGTCTATCTGCGGGTTTCAGTAATCTCGGCAAGTTTGCCTAGTAATCAACCAAGGTTGGTACCTGCCTTGCACTGCCAAAAACCTTCAAAGATCTCAAAAGAGAAAGGCGAGATGCTTGTCCAAATAAGGGATCCCCTGGACCCACCCCATTTGTTGCGTTACACCGTCAAAGAACTAATATGTACTAGTTTCAAGACCCAACAAACGTACAAATGGATGTCTTTCGGTGTGTGTCCTAAATTGGGACACCTTCTAGTGTTCGATGTACCACTCAACGGATGCCTAACTCTAAACTAGGCCTCCCACCACCAAGCTGTATAGTCGAGTCAACGCACCCAGCCATTGCCCCGACAAAACCGCATAGCCGGATAATGGTCCGTTTTGCAAGACCTTGCACCAATTTAAAGTGCTCCGTCGACCAAATCTGCACACCATAGATAATTAAATTATTAGGGTCCTGCATGATTGGATTCACCATAATTTACGACCCAACATGAGCAAAATCAAAATTTAAAAAAGGGGAATAAAAGCGAGACTCGGGAAAAAGCCAAGACTCTTTTAGCCTCACCGATGCCGGACTATTGACTCCTCGCCGGCGTCACCTATCTAGCATCATCGGCTGATTCTTGAATTTTTTTACGCTTACTTGCAATAACAGGGGTTGTCTACAAAGTCCTCGTTTCGATTTGTTTCCACCCGGTTCAAACCTAGGATGGTCTCTACGATGATCGGCGGAGTAAGGGAGTGATGATCCTGCAATTGCTAAGTGAAGTCCAAAAACGCAGCATGCACCATATCCTGTGGCCTCCTATTAATAGCAAGCCACCTATCCGGCACGTAATTATAGCTCGACACCTTTGAATATGCACATGCCCTAAAGAATACATCAGGCATAATTCCAACATTAAGTTCATTAAATGCACTTCATCCTCGATTAGAATCCAACTCAAATTCTTATTATTCAGCTTCGGAAGGTGTTTATATGTCTCATACATGTTCGTAGAAGGCATCGAAATCATAGGTTTGGTCTGGATGATGAATGCCTAGGATGGCATTGAGTTCCTTAGGAAGGGGGCATAATTCTTTATCCCGAACCCGATAACATGGTATTCTGGATCCCAAAAGGTCATTGCGGCCCTTAATAGAGTCCAATTGAGTTTACTCGCTGAATGCTAAATAGCGTATTCGATCCATAGGGGACAATCCGATTTTATCAACCTCGCTCATCTCATGCATCCAACGGG
The DNA here is from genome assembly GCA_021018815.1 of Talinum fruticosum. NCBI lineage: Eukaryota > Viridiplantae > Streptophyta > Magnoliopsida > Caryophyllales > Talinaceae > Talinum > Talinum fruticosum. The sequence continues at coordinate 2,836,638 of JAITYX010000010.1, read as the reverse complement.
ACAATTCAGTGATGAAGTTCATCTTTAAGAATTAAAAGGGATGAAGGAGCTGGAATTTTTTGAGGAACTGTTCTTCGAAAGAGTTGCAAAAGGAGATTGAGTAATTTTTGGTCATCGACCACCGGGTCCTTTTTATAGCAGATTCTAGGACCGGAGAGTCTTTCTCCATCACACTATCGCCACCAACTAACCTCCGGGCCAGGAGTTGGTCAGCTGGCGAGATCGGTCGGTCCCTTTAAATTTTTCAGTCTAAGCCTTCCTTATACATTGGGTCAATTTCGGTTTTCTACTCCTGGCCCATTTCAGCGACTTGTTATTTTAGACCATGCACTTGGCATTTCTAATTTTTCATTTTATTAATTTCTTTTGGGGGAATAGGGCTAGTGCAATTTTTTTCGATTTGTCTTTGCATTTTTTGTTGGATTTTTCACATTATATAAATAAAGAAAGCATTTTAGAATTGAGTCTTTACATTCATGTCATTGCATAGTGTCAAATAAAGAAAGCTACCAAAATAATCTATGATTGAAGTGGAAACGTGTCTATCCTCGAGCAATTTGCGAAGAGCCGACTTCATGTTCCAAAGTTAGTCGAGAAGCCTTATGATAAGGTCCACTATACGACATCCGATGAAAATCGTAGCGGTTTCCATAAGGGTCAAGCACTTTTAAAGGCATGACATCCATGCGAGTCCTCGGAAGAGCTACGCCAAACACTAGAAAAACTAAGCAGCCCGGTAGGGAAGTACTTGGCCCCGCCTCAAAGCGATACGTCCGTGAGAAAGCCGAGAGGAACAAAGGGAAGTACTAGCTCCGGATGTGCTACTAGATGGCATCTGTTGGCTAGAGGGGTGTATCCGAGCCTCGAAGCTGCCAAGGAAACCTCCCAATGAAGCAAACCTATATCAGCGGTCCTACAAAAATAATAGAGTGGTTAGCAAATCTACTAAAAGCTCTTCAGTTAGCATTTTGACTAACTAAAGCTCACCCAAAATGTTCGGAATGTCCGACTAATAAACGAGTCCTTGGAAGCCTCAAGGGCGGATCGGAGCCTTATGGACATAGTTTGAGATTGCTCCTGATCATACTGCAAATTTATTGTGTTAGCAACACACTTTTAGCATTCAGCTAATAGTAAAAGAGTATAATACTGATGTGTAGTGGCGGAAGCAAAGAAAATGGATAGCAAACCGCAAGAAGCACAACCGGGCGAGAATGCGGCCTTCTTGCGCAATCTTGGCAGATTGGGGAAATGGAGGGGCAAAAGTGCTTGGTCTTGGCTGAAATTTGGTGGGAAGGATGGTAACTGGTAGATGATGATCGTGACCAAGTTTCGTTGAATTTGGATAAGGGGAACTCCCTGAACAGATAGCCTGAAGCTGAGGTAACCGGCTGGCTGTACAGACAGGACACCCTTTGTTTGATTTTGGTGTGGAGGATGGAGGTGTTCTTGGATGGAGCTGAAAATTGGTGGAATGGAAGTAGATGGACAGGAAGGATTGTGGTTAAAATTTGGAATGAAATGGCTGGGTAGATTGTGAGATATGAATTGATGAAGTGAGGGGATAATACCAAGGTCCTAGCTCGGATACGGAAAACACCACCGAGTAAGAACCGAGGGGCACCTTCAATCTGTCCGGATACAGCAACACCACCGGGAGATTGGAAGGACTCACAGGACACCACCTAGCTGCCACACTAGGATACAGCAATGAGAGTTCCGAAGGGTGAGCAAATCCAGCTCGAGTATAAACTCATATATTTCATCAAAGGTGTCTTACAATGGTGCATAGGTGCTGAATATATAATGCTTCATATGAGCAATTACATAACCGAATCCAAGCTGAAAAATATGAAATAAAGCAAAACAAAAATGCCAACTAATTAGATGCTTTCCTCCTCCCCAAGTTAAGCTTGAAGAATTTCTAGCCAAGTATTGTTTGATAGGGAACATGTGGCCAAGATTTGTTGCCCCTTCTCCAAGCTCTTTTCTAACCACCTTCCACTAGTGGTAGTGTCTTCTAGAATGCTTCTAGCTTGGTGTTCTTGGCAGCTCCATGTGATGCATGACCATAAGCCCTTTTGGCCCTCCCTTGGACCGACCCATCATGACATGAATTTATTTATGTTCAAAGCTCTTAAGATAATAATACTTGTAACATTGCTTGATTTGTACTTGGCCGATCTTCCCTTGCTTAACCATGGAAATTTGGTGAGCTTGATTCCTCAACTATCTTCCTTAACACCTTGATTTATTTATGAACAAGTAATCAATGATTAACCTCCCGGCTCAAACGACATTATGTGCTTGAAAAATACAAGCATTCCCGGTTGTTTTGCATGCACGTTGAGCTGAACATTTTCTGTCTTTTTACCCATGGCTGGCCACTTTCCATTAATGTCACACAGCTCAAAACAGAAGGCTGCCCACTCTCCATCATTCTCCCCTTGTAGGAGAGAATTTGCCCTCAAATTCGCACAAATAACATGCTCCGGGTGTGAAAAAATTTGACCATGTTGGCGCTTGTGTTGAGAACAAAAATGGAGTTTCCTTGTATGCCCAGGCAGACGGTTAATTGTGGGAGCAGGCCTCGTCCATGCAGCCAGCCCGGATGTTCTCCGAGTATGCTCATGATGTAGGGGTTGCCTCGGTCCTCATTAGGCACATCAAACCGCAAACATTGAGGAAGATACACAACTTCCTTTGGTACCATGAAAGTTGGCACAACAAACTCCACAACTCCATGTTCAACGTTTGGACAGAAATGATTTGGCCTCAAAATACCATCAAAAGCAATCAAACTTACATTGTCCTTCCATTGAACAACAGATTCGGACAGGCCATAATGTGGACTTAACAACCACTTACCAATGAAAAGGAAGTCACCCTTCTTTGGTATAGAAAAAATGGGGGCTGTCCATGGAATTTCTTCGTTGTTCTTCTCGGTCATCTGCCCATGTTTCAGCACCATTGGCCTTTAAATCACATTCTGGCCATGTGAGAAAAATAGCTCCGGGATGGGGTCCTTTTGGAGACATGGTTTTTTTGTGGTGGCGAGTGAAAAGGATTGTTGTGTAGAGGGTCAAGGACAATTTTGGCTTGTGGAGTGACGGTGAGGAGATGTACATTTTGTGGAGGGTTTTCGGTTTTATGGAAAGATGGGGAAATTTGTGTTTGGTAAGGAAAAAACTCTTGTTGCTTATCCTTGAAGAGAGGTTCTCCAAGTGTAAGCAATAGGTCATTTTGGGAAGTAGAGTTTTGTGGCTTCGGATTACATTGGCTAGGGGGCAAAGGAGCTAAGGTGATTTTCTTTCCATCCTTGGTGAAGGTGTAGGTGTTCTTGAAGCCATCATGTGTCACCCTTCGGTCATATAGCCAAGGTCTCCCAAGTAATATATGGCAAGCATCCATAGGAATCACATCACACCACAACTCATCATGGTAGTGCTTACCAATACTAAATGAAAGAAGACAACGAGAATTAACTTGAAGTCCTTTACCTTGACTAAGCCATTGGACATTATAGGGGTGAGGGTGGACCGAAGCATGAAGTCCAAGCTTGTCTACCATTGTAGAGGCAGCCACGTTAGCACAACTACCTCCATCGATGACAATGGAACACACCTTGTCTCGGACCGTACCCCTTGTGTGAAAAATATGTTCACGTTGCTCCTCATTCGGATCCTTGAATCCGCTCAAGGTCCTTCTTAACACCAACATTTCTCCTTCATCCGCCTCTTCTATCACTTCCTCTACATCATCTAGCAAGAGTAGCTCCTTCTCGGTTTCATGCTCATCCATCAAGGGCTCTTGGTATTCAACCAAGGCCATTACCCTACGGTTTGGACATTCCGCGGCAATATGTCCAAAACCATGGCATTTAAAACACCTTCGCGGGTCACTTGGAGTTGGTAGAGCTTTGGGTGGGTTTGGAGGTTGGACGGGCTGTTTTGTGGGGTTTGGAGTTGTTTGAGGAAGGGGTTGGGGACTCCCCTTGTAGAAGGGTTGGCTTCTTTGAGAGGGAAAAATTTTAGGCACCTCCTTTTTGGCAAACCGATTTTTCTTTTGTTGCTCCACCTTGTGTGCCAAGTGACACACCTCATCAAATGTGGTAAAATGTTGTAGCTCCACAATTTGAGCATACTTAGCATCCAAACCGCCTAAGTACCTCACAATTGTTTGGTCCTCATTCTCTTGCAAATCACATTTGATCAACAATTTCTCAAACTCTCTAGTGTATTCTTCTACACTCATATTGCCTTGTTGTAGAGTATAGAGTTGGAGAAAACTATCTTGGACATAAGTAGGTGGTAGAAAACGAGCTTTGAGCTTAGCTCTCATTTTCTCCCAACTTTTGATTTTAGGCTTCTTGTCCCTTACTCTTTTGTGCTTCAAATTTTCCCACCAAGTGGAAGCAAAGCCTCTAAGCTTGAGTGCAACAAGCTTCACCTTCTTCTCGTTTGGTACTTCTTTGTAATCAAAAATTCTTTCCACGGTCCTCATCCAATCAAGGAACTCATCCGGATGCAATCTCCCTTCAAATTCCGGAATCTCAACTTTGAAGTCTTGGTAGTGTGATTTGGACCGCCTAGAACTTCTTTTTGATTGCCTTTCACTATCCGTGGAGGCAAAAGGATTGCTCTCCTCATCATCTTCATGTAGGCTAGGATTAGAGCGAATAGGAGGTGATTCACTCCTTAGCTGGTCACGCCTTGCCTTCATGTCACGCCCAAGCTGTTTTCGGAGGTACTCATTCTCCTTCATTAACATTTCAAACCTCTCTTCCAAAGTCATGCTTGCACTCATGGCTGGGAAGTTTTTGTGGCTGGCTATTTTTTGTGGTTTTTAATTTTTTGGGGAAATGGACACAATCACCCTAGGTTCAGAACTTGCTCTGATACCAAAAATGATGTGTAGTGGCGGAAGCAAAGAAAATGGATAGCAAACCGCAAGAAGCACAACCGGGCGAGAATGCGGCCTGCTTGCGCAATCTTGGCAGATTGGGGAAATGGAGGGGCAAAAGTGCTTGGTCTTGGCTGAAATTTGGTGGGAAGGATGGTAACTGGTAGATGATGATCGTGACCAAGTTTCGTTGAATTTGGATAAGGGGAACTCCCTGAACAGATAGCCTGAAGCTGAGGTAACCGGCTGGCTGTACGAGACAGACACCCTTTGTTTGATTTTGGTGTGGAGGATGGAGGTGTTCTTGGATGGAGCTGAAAATTGGTGGAATGGAAGTAGATGGACAGGAAGGATTGTGGTTAAAATTTGGAATGAAATGGCTGGGTAGATTGTGAGATATGAATTGATGAAGTGAGGGGATAATACCAAGGTCCTAGCTCGGATACGGAAAACACCACCGAGTAAGAACCGAGGGGCACCTTCAATCTGTCCGGATACAGCAACACCACCGGGAGATTGGAAGGACTCACAGGACACCACCTAGCTGCCACACTAGGATACAGCAATGAGAGTTCCGAAGGGTGAGCAAATCCAGCTCGAGTATAAACTCATATATTTCATCAAAGGTGTCTTACAATGGTGCATAGGTGCTGAATATATAATGCTTCATATGAGCAATTACATAACCGAATCCAAGCTGAAAAATATGAAATAAAGCAAAACAAAAATGCCAACTAATTAGATGCTTTCCTCCTCCCCAAGTTAAGCTTGAAGAATTTCTAGCCAAGTATTGTTTGATAGGGAACATGTGGCCAAGATTTGTTGCCCCTTCTCCAAGCTCTTTTCTAACCACCTTCCACTAGTGGTAGTGTCTTCTAGAATGCTTCTAGCTTGGTGTTCTTGGCAGCTCCATGTGATGCATGACCATAAGCCCTTTTGGCCCTCCCTTGGACCGACCCATCATGACATGAATTTATTTATGTTCAAAGCTCTTAAGATAATAATACTTGTAACATTGCTTGATTTGTACTTGGCCGATCTTCCCTTGCTTAACCATGGAAATTTGGTGAGCTTGATTCCTCAACTATCTTCCTTAACACCTTGATTTATTTATGAACAAGTAATCAATGATTAACCTCCCGGCTCAAACGACATTATGTGCTTGAAAAATACAAGCATTCCCGGTTGTTTTGCATGCACGTTGAGCTGAACATTTTCTGTCTTTTTACCCATGGCTGGCCACTTTCCATTAATGTCACACAGCTCAAAATAGAAGGCTGCCCACTCTCCATCAAATACTCTTACCTTTTCCAATTTTTTAGAAGAGGATGCCCCATGCATTCATTTTAGGGTATTTCAAGGATCCTAACATAACATAGGGACTCCCGGGTTAGTATGCATCGACATCAAGGCTCGGAATGTACATATCGCTTGGGAGAAGCTGTAGTGATGAAGTTAAATTTCCATGTAAGAAATTCAATTGCGCAAAAGGGTAGATGAAGAGTCACCAATTGTGTCATGATTCATCCTAAATATTGAACATAGGACAAATTCATATCCAAGAACTAGGTGTAAAGATACCCAGTGATTATTTCTTCCTGCTCCTTTTGAGTTATGGAGCGGAAATAAAACAATGACCAAGGAAGATCTTCGGGAACAAAACGAGGCCACGTAATGTAATGATTTTGTGTCGTAACCCGCCCACGAAGATATTAACAAAAACACAATGAATCCTCACGGAAAATTCGCCTTTCACTCAACTCCTTGCTACGCTTAGGCTTGGAGGAAGCTGAGTTTGAGCCCAAGGATGGAAATTAACCTGCACATATAGGACTTATGAGCAGACAAACAAGAAACCAGCAAAATTGGGCAGGAAATGCTCGGATATTTGGCCAACACCGGCCACCACGGCCGTGCCCATTGGCCTACCACGAGTCGTGGGTTGGGGCGAAAAATTGGACAGAAAGAAAGGGAAATTTCTAGGCCATTCTAGCTTAAATTTTAAGCTTAAAAGTGACATACTATGGCCATGTGGTTGAGGGTAGACATCAAATAGGCGATATCATGCGCCTTTCATTGTTCTCGGTGGACTTTCTCCCACGCTATCGAAGCCAGGAAAGAAGGATAGTTCCTTGAACCGGGTGAAAGATGGGGTAAGTACTCGTATAACCATGACTACAAGTTCATAAAGCAAGTAAGATCCTTATCTATGAAAGATAAGATATTTCGGAAATTAAAAGAAGGGATCGGGCATACCTCAATGATCTTCCATAAGCCACATAAGGGCATGTAATTCAACAAGTCCTTCTTAGCCGTGGTGTGCCTAACCCCGGAGCGTAAACCCCTTATAAGACAAGTATAGGTGGGCACACCGCAATTAAGGTCCTTAATTTTGTCAAAGTCTACTAAGTTCACCAAATAGAGGATGTACAGTTTTGAAGCTTGGTTCGAGAAAATGGATGTGCTTAACATAAGCGCCAGACACTATCCGGACTTGTTGTTGTGGAATGTGTTGGGCCCACAACTCAACATTTTCAAAGGCCTCAAAAAGAAGAGTATATATAAAGAAATTGGCCCGAGGATATCAATAGCAATAAGACCAAAAAGGTGACGCAAATAGTCACGATTTTTATACAAATCCTAGTCGTAAATTAAAGGTTCCCCGAGAAGCCCAAACCGGAAAGAACGGTAAAATCCAGAGGTGTAATTGTGATTTCCCCAAATGGGAGATGAAAGATGTTAGTGGTATCCCAAAACTGTTCACTTGATGGCCTAAGTAGGGTCACTCTCCTTTCGCTCACGAAATGGTTTAAAGTAATAAAGAAAGGGTCAAACCCAGACCTTGTTCATGATGTGCTTTAAGGGGTAATTCCTCCGCTTGAATGTCTCGATGAATTTTCGAATAACACTACTACTCCAAATAGTTCCCTTCTACGAAATGGAAATCCAACAAGATTTTTAGTTAGTAGAAGTACCACTCCAAACATACAAAGAAAGAAGCTAAAGCCAACAAGCTTACAGAGGTAGAGATAGCAAGAGAGGAGACATGGCTCTCGGCTTCCACTAAGAGGTCATTGGGGCTCCACTCGTGGTAAGGGCGCCATTCTCGTTCCAAGAAGTTATCATGGACTAGACTTATAACTCTTGTCCTCTTAACGGGAGGGGCACACCTTTTAGACATTTTTGGAGAAATTGTGTATGAAAACCAAGCTAGTTTTCTCAAGATAAGTATGAGCAAACTAGAGCAAAGTTAAGAGCAAGCAAGAGGAAGCAAAGAGAAGAGTAAGTGAAGTGTGCAAAATGAACACACCAAGCTCCCTTTTATTGGTAAATTCGGCCGAGCTTGACAAGGATACAAGAAATGGCCATTCCCTATGCTAAATCTTGCTGAAATCTAGCTAAGAGCTATTGAATGCTTTACGTATTCTGATCTCTTAGCTTCCTTTCAACTAATCCTCACTATTAGACCAACATTTGATCCTCTAACCTTTATCATTTTCATTCTCGTAAATCATTCTACCTCCACCAAGCTTCATAAAAGTCGCGTTTAGTATTCATTCACCACCATCACGATTTCGGATCTGGTTTGAGATCAAGATCAACAGTGGGAACAACCTGAGGGCGTTCATTTCCTTTGGGTTTTAACAATTTATTTAATTATCTCATTTTATCACTTTTCGTATTGTGGATATAAGGATGTAATCGCTTTCAATTCCTTCTCGTCTGCTTGTAATTTATTTTTATCGCTTTCCTTTACCACTTTCTTTATTGCTTTTCTTTTATTATTTTCTTATTTGTTTTATTGCTTTATTCGCATGCCTTGCTTGATTTAAATTCTAATATTTGTATGTTGTATGTTTGCTTGAGACACATTTTTAAACACACATCTCAAATTAGTAAAGGTCGTCCGTTGACGGGCCGAATGGAAAGGCTTATCCCTATACTTCATACCTTTGCCCCCAAATTTAGATTCTCGGTTCTAGACTGATAGAATCAAATTTTAAACCTCTTTCAATCTTAGTTTTCCTATACTAAGATCGGAAGAGTCTTCTTTCTATTTTTGTTAGTTTTTATTTCTCAAAAATGACTGGCGACCCTTATTTTTCATTTTATTTCTCCTTAAACTGCTCCTCGACATTTCTTATTTAAATTGACAAAAAGTAAATTTTATTTATGAGAGTTTAAGCCATGGACTGAGACCGAGTTCTTCATTGACGGCCCATAGCCGGCGCCAGCGACCGTACGGTGTTGGCTCTTGCTAGCATCGGACGGTCACCGGGCAAGGCTTTGGTCCAAGTCAATGTTTTCACACAATTTTGGCCTATAGGCCTTGTGGCAGAAATGAACCTAATTTTTTTTTTCTTAAATCATGAAATAATATCCCAAAGCTTCTAAAAGAAATTTCTAAATTAAGATTAATAAAATCGCCAATCATTATCCGATTAATCTATTTCAAATTGAATTACAAAAATCAGAAATCCCAATAAGAGATGCATCCCCATTTCTAATAAACTTTCAAAACCTCTTTTCAAAATCATCTTCAAAAAGAGACCTGACAATCATGAGGAAGCCCAATCCCGGCTCCCTCTACAAAGGGGACGGACGAGGCCGGCGATTCCTACAGATTGGTTATTTGAGTAAGCTGTTGCAGGGAACAAGTTGTGATGATTGTGATGTTTCTTTCATGTTTTTTTTTCTAAATAGGCAAATCCCGCACAGGACAAGTATTTGAATAAAAAAGTTGAGATGTGTGATGAAATGGCCATTGTTCTTAGGAAGGATGTAGCTAGAGGAAGTTGTGCCAAATCATTTGATGATGTTGAAGTGGACTCTTGTGATAATGTGATAAATCTAGTAGACAAGAGTAATTGTGAAAGTGAAACCATGAAAGAAAATGGCAAACAATCGGTTTCTTCTATTGGTGTACCATCACGGTCAATGAAAAATTGAAAAGAGCTTATGAGGGTGACTCGAAAATACAAGTAATTACTGCCCAACTTGGTCAAGTTGATATGGCTCTTGAAAAAGTCTCCAAATCCAAGCTCAATGTTGAGCTACTTTTTGAAGAAGTTATGAGGATAGAAGGTTATGAACATGAGTTCTTGGCTTCGCATTCAATTATCTAATTGAAAACGAATGTTAAGGCAAAGGATTTTGAAGACTCGGATATAACTCTCTATCTCGCTATAGTTTTGATTCCAACTCATTCTAAGCTTTTAAGAAACTCATATCTAAGTTTTCATTATTTTCTGACCCACTTAGAAACCATATATCAAGCATAACACTCTTAACCAGGTGTCGACTTACTCGGAAATAATTTAGAACAATAGAATGAGTAAATAATTTCACAAACACTTTAAATTTGGGGTACTGACTTGGTGTTCAAAATAAAAAATAAATTATAGCGTTAATTCTCTTTTCTAAGTCAGCATATTAAATGAAATTATTTACTTAATCAAGTTTATATATTCGATTCTTTATTCTTACTAACTTGATCATTTTAATGATTGAATGAAGATAGAATTTGAATCTAATGAATATTAGACTTAGAAAATTCCATTCATTTAGGCCGAAGATAATTAAGTGCTTAATTACATTGATTTAGATGATGAGGAAACAATCCTTAGGAGGTAATCAACTATTTCCGCATGTTTGATCTTGCTACATATATCTTTACTTTGGAAGAAAAGTCTAATTCCGATTCTTTTGACTCCAAAAAGCAACTAGAGTCTCTTACTACTGAGAGCATCACTTTGAAAAAGAATTAGAAAACATGAGACAAAATGTAAAAGTGCTTAGGACCGAGTACTCAAGATACTGAGACGAGTCCGAGTGCCTCGGAACGGATAATGAACAACTAAAAGAAGCTTAATGAGTCTCAGGAGTTGATTTTAAAACTCACTCAAGGTAAGAAAAACCTTAGTATTTTACTTGGCTCTCGGTGTGTCTCATTTAGAAAAGAAAGTCTTGGTTATAATGTCTGAAGAGCGGGATAACTCTTACAACAATCTTTTCAAAGCTGATTCCAGATTTATAAAGTTCAAGAAGGTTAAGCATGGTCCCAATCCCTCACAATGAAAAGGGACTAAGCATATACAAGTTTACATAAGAAAGCCTTCTCAACCTGTTTACAAAAAGAAAAGTTTTCAAAGAAAAGAGACATAGACTCAATTTTCCAAAAGGAAGACTCGAGAAAAAAAACCACAGTAAAGATTGTTACGAGGTTTTTAAGAGGAAGTGAGAAGGGTTAGTTTGTTTCTGTTTTACAAGTAACTCATAAACGAAAGGGTCACTAATATTTAGACATTAGGCTGCTCACGCCATACGTCCGGAGACTCAAAACTCTTCTCCGAGCTAGAAGATATGAAAGGAGGATAAGTCTCATTATGAGACAATAGCAAAGGCAAGATAATAGGGATTAGCAAGATTGGTCAAGGAGATGACTCGGTTAGTCCAGGCTACCTTATCAAAGGGCTCAAGTACAATCTTCCGAGAATCTCTCGGTTATGTCACAAAGGTCAAGAGGTAAGATTCACTCGGACCAATTGCTTTATTTTTAATATAGTCACCAAAGAGACAAAGCTCTCGGGTCTTAGGTAAGCTAACACCTATACCATTCCTTTCTCAAATTCTAGTCAAAATTTATCATGTTTAAAAGCATCTTTGAATGATGATTCATGGACATGGCATCGTAGACTAGGTCATATTAGCATGCATACCATCAAAAAGCTTGCATCTCAAGCATTAGTTAGGGGTTTACATAACTATGCATTTAAGAAAGATCAAATCTACGAAGCATGTAGAAAAGGAAAGTAAGTCGGATCATCTTTCAAACTACTCAAAGCTGTACCAACATCCAAAGTACTTAAAGTGATTCATATGGATTTGTGTGGTGAAATTCCTGTAAAAAACTTAGGAGGTAAATCATATGTGTTGGTTATTGTCGATGGCTATTCACAATTTACCTAGGTGTGTTTTCTCAAGAACAAGAATGAATCCTTGAAAGAGTTCACTAAGATTTGCAAGAAAATTCAAGTGGAGTCGAATTTGAAAGGACCATAGAAGGGAGTTCGATTACCCAGAATTTGTAGACTTACGTGACAAGAACGACATCTCCCACAACTTCTCAGCACCAATAACTCCTCGATATAGTGGAGTAGTGGAAAGAAAGAACATAACTCTTGAAGAAAGAGGAAGGCGAGTCAACACAGACAAATTATACACTCAACGGATGCCTCATCGGACCCATCCTGAAGAAGACACCCTATGAGTTGTATAAGGAAAAGAAGCCCAACATCTCCTACTTCAAAACCATTCGAGATGTAACTGTTATGTGCATAACAATCGTAAGGAACATCTAACTATGTTGGATGCAAGGTCGGATGAAGGTATATTTTTGGGTTACTCATCTCATAGTAAAGTAGAATTTTTAATAAGAGAAATAACAAAGTGGAAGAAAGTATACGAGGTTGTCTTTGATGAGATCAACCATGCCAGGACAAGTGAAGATAATATTGCTGAAGCAAAGCTCAGAATGAGTCAAAACAAAAGAATTGAGGCAACTCGGAATGAGCCAACTCATAATAAGGTGACTCAAAATGAGCAAGTTCAAGAGCCAGCTTAGAATGCTACAAATGTTCAAGAAACTGAACCAGCAAAAGATCGGACCGTTCAACCAATAAACCTGGTAAACCAGAGGACAGGTAGAGCTTTCAAATATGAATCCAATCATCCACCCGAGAATATACATTCTCATATCAACGAGTGGGGTAAGAACTTGTTTGTCTTTGTAAATTCTATATGCATTCTCGGCATTCATACCATTAACTAAACCTAAAAATGTACTAGAAACCTTAAACCTGAATAGGTAGAAGCCATGGAAGAAGAATTACATCAATTTGAAAGAAACCAAGTCGGGACTCCGACCAAACGACATTCTGACCACCCAATAATAGGAACCAAATGGATAAGGGAGGTTTGGTAGTCGAAATAAGGTCGGATTAGTTACTCGGGGATATAACAAAGAGGAGGGAATTGATTGTGGGGAAACCTTTGTGAAGACTCGGACCTTACATATATATCATTCTGAGTTCCATCAAGGGATCAGGTATAAGACTTCATCTCTCATAAGGTTTTGATTAAAAGCCATTCTATCTACTTTAATAGCTTTTACGAGTGATATAGCATCTTTGCTAAGTGTTACGATTCTATCGTATATATTCTCTTTTGACTCGACTGATTCGGAAAGTATATTCTTGTTAATCATTCCACACACAGTGTCCGAGTCGAGTCAAACAACACTCGGATATATTACATGTTCTAACACTTGTTCTATTTTACATAAACTCGATTCGACTTCATGATCTAAGTTTGATTGGATTACTGTGTTAATTCATCTTTCTAAGTCGAGCATGCTTGATTTGAACATTGGCAGTCTAGATCAAGTCTTTCCACTCGATGTTATTTATCCGACTTGTTTTGCTTCTAGACCGACTCGAGATGGAATTTGAGTATAATGGATATTAGACTCGAAAATTCCATTTCTTTCGACTCGAGATAATTATACAGCTTAATTATCTCAATTAAAATTATTTTACGTGTCTAATCTTGGACAAAAGTATTTTATACTTTGAGAACCAAATTGATTTACTTTTGTAGGTTATTCAAATGACGCTATCATATTTTTGAATTACAAAAGTAACCAGCTTCAAAACGTCAAATCACCGAGCATACAAGGCTTTTTCCACCTTTGACCAAGGGCTAGACACTATGTCGGGATTGTTTGTTTCCAAAATTGAAAATCCGCAATGCTAAGCTCAACGGTGGTTTCCATCCTACTTTTCGAGACACCACCACTGGATTGGGACTTCCAAAGAAGTCAAGAGTCGTTGCCCAACATTCACACCTCAACGGATATTTTACGAGTGACTCGGAAAATCCATTGCAACGGTCACAAAGGACTTCCAATCAAAAGATAGTCACAACGGCTAATCTGCTTGGTTATCTATAAATAGAAGCCAACTCTCAAGACTTGAAGATTGCTTGAACCAACTGTCAATACACGCACTTAAGAAAAAGTCATTGTATTCATGTTCAATCTTCTACTTACAACTCCACCTCTGTACTTAATATCTTTCCGGTTGTAAGGTCTTGTAATCAATTTATAAACACTCATTCTTAATTTCGAGTAAGGTCCCTTGACTGAGCTGTAAGGGTTAACTCAGCTCAGTTGTCCCTAACTCGTAAAGGTTACTGCAGTTAGGAAGTACTAGATCGGATAAGGTAATTTCTCATTCTAGGAAAATCTTGTAAGGAATTGTCTAAGGGAGCAATTCTGGTTGAGTCTTTCTATTGTATTTTATGAATTCAAAATAGTGGATTTGACTTCGTGCTTGGATTAGCACTGACCGTGGTTTTTGCCCCGGGAGGGTTTCCACGTAACTTTCTAAGTTAGCACTTTTACGAGTCCAATCTAGACTCGGACTCTCCCCGAGTCATCTCTAGTTTTATTCTGCCATTACTTGCTTAAATTTCCCCATCACCCTATTCACCCCCTCAAGGGTGACTTAGTCTCTCCAAGAGCAAACCTTCAATTGGTATCGAGCCTAGCCTTTCGGAAAGGATCTAACTATCGAAAGGTTTAAAGATCTAATCGCTCGGAACAATGCGAGTTCGATGAGGGAAGATCTTCCAGCAGACCACCAAAGTTCAAAGGATCTAACTCGTGCACTTGGAAAAAGCTCATGGAATATTTCCTACTTGGATCATGATGAGGATGTCTTGAACATCATGCAAGTAGGAAACTACATTCCCATGAAGACGGAAGAAACAAGACTCGTGCCCAAGACAAAGGCTGAGTACACTCGCTAATGAAGCGAGAAAAGTTCATAAAGAACTTCAAGGCGATGAACATTCGATGTGCGCCATCAGCTCGGAAGAGTACAACCGATTGTTTGCACTGTGACACGGCCAAAGAAGTGTGAGACACACTAGTCAACACTTATGAAGGCACAAGCCAGGTCGGACAAGCAAAGATGAGCCAATACCTTTATAAGTGGAGCCGAAGAAAACATCACTCGGATGTTCATCCGCTTCACTGAGATTACCAATAATCTCAAATCTCTGGGTAGAAAGATTTCCCACGAGGAAATGTGCGGAAAGATACTTAGAAGCCTACCCAAGAGAAGATGGGGTCCCAAGGTGACGGCCATTGAAGAGGCTCGGAACCTGTCCCAACTCAAGCCGGATGAACTCATTGGGAAGCTACTCACCCACGAGATCCATGTAGAAGAGGAGGACGCAGAGGTCAGCACCAAAAAGAACATTGCGCTTAAAGCCTCGAAACCAGAGAAGCAAACCTGAGTTCATCGGACTCGGAAGAGGATCCCATGGCACTCATCACTAGAGGCTTCAAGAGAATGATGAAGCACAAGAGATGGGATAAGAAGCCAAGAGAAGAGTTCGTAAGAAAGACAAGAACGATAGAAAAGGTAAGCACTCTTCCCCTTCAAAGTTATCTTTGACTAAGAACTCGGCTGTTTTGAATGTGGCAGAAAGGAACACATAGTCAAGGACTGTCCCAAGAGAAAGAGGGACAGAAAGAAGAAAAAGGCTATGATGGCCACATGGAGTGATGAAGACTCATCGAAGATGATGATGACTCGAGATGACTCGAAGTGTCGGATGGCACTCTCGACTCGAAGTCGAAACAAAGTCGGACTTAGATCACTCAAACAATGAGGAAACAAATCCTCATGAGGTAATTGAATACTTCCTCAAATTCTCCAAATTTTATTTAGCCAAATATATTTTTACTTTAGAAGAAAAGTTTAATTCGATTCTTCTCGGTTTAAAGAACAACTTGAGTCCGTTACTTCGAGAGCATCTCTTTGAAAAATGAATTGGAAAAACTAAGACTTACTCTAAGAGAACTCAAGACTAGTGCTCAATCTAATGAGACTGAGTCCGAGTCACTCGAAGAGAGAATGAGCAAGCTGAAGCAAAAGCCCAACGAGTCTCAAGAACTGGTTTTAAAATGTGCTCAAGGTTAGAAAAACCTTGATATGCTCTTAGGATCTCAATATGTCTCCTTCGAAAAAAAGGACTTGGTTTTAACAAAGAGGAAGAATCCAATTCCTACTCAAAACTTTTCAAAAAGGATTCCGAAGCTGTGAAGTTTCGGAATGCTGAGCATAGTTCCATTCATAAGAATGAAAGGAGGGTTGAGACCAGACTAGCTTACAGGAGAAAACCTTTTCCACCGGTTTATAAAAGAAAAACTTTTTAAAAGAAAGAGACACGGACACGGTTCTCTAAAAGAAAGACTCGGAATCGGACCAAACCCAAAGCTATTCAAATCTGAGTTCCCAGAGTCTACTTCCTCATAAAAGGACCACGAGTAAAGGGAGTTACTGGGTTCGTTAGAGGAAGTGAGAAAGGTTAGTTTGGTTCGACTTGCAGGTAGCTCGAGAAAGAACAAAAGGGCATTGGTACCTAGACAGTGGATGCTCATGCCACATGTTAGGAGATTCAAGACTCTTTTCCGAGTTAGAAGAATACAAGGAAGGAAAAGTCACGTTTGGAGATGACAGCAAAGGCAAGATAATTGGGATTGGCAAGATTGGAAAAGGAAGCAATCTGGTCGACCAAGTATACCTTGTCAAAGGATTAAAGTACAATCTGCTCAAGCATCTCTCAAATGTATGACAAAGGTTAAGAGGTAAGATTCACTCGGACCAACTGCTATATCTCTAATGATGCTACCAACGAAATCAAGCTCTCGGGTAAGAGATCGGGTAACATTTAATTTGTTTAAAAGCATCTCTTCATGATGATTCATGGAGATGGCATCGTAGACTAGGTCATGTTAGCATGCATACCATTAAGAAGCTTGCGTCTCATGGTTTAGTCGGAGGATTGCCTGATTGTGCATTTAAGAAAGATAAAATTTGTGAAGCATACACAAAGGGGAAACAATTCAGATCATCTTTCAAATCTCTGAAAACTGTTTCCACATCCAAGGTGCTTGAATTATTGCATATGGATTTATGTGGTGAAATCCCTGTTAAGAGTCTCGAGAGGTAAATCATACGTACTTGTTATTGTTAATGACTACTCACGACTTACATGGGTGTGTTTTCTTAAGCACAAAAATGAAGCATTCAAAGAGTTCAGCAAGCTCTGCAGGAAAATCCAAGTTGAGTCTCGGACTCGGATCTAAAGGGTTCGAACCGACCATGGAAGGGAGTTCGACTACTCAGAATTTACAGAGTTCCGTGACAAGAATGGCATCTCTCATAACTTCTCAGCACCAAGAACTGCTCAACAAAATGGAGTGGTGGAGAGGAAGAACCGAACTCGTGAAGAAATAGCTAGGACAATGATGATTGAACATAATCTACCCTACTATTTTTGGGCTGAGGCAGTCAACACGACCAACTACACATTGAACAGATGCCTCATCGGACCCATACTGAAGAAAACTCCATACGAGCTCTACAAAGGGAAGAAACCTAATATTTTATACTTCAAACCCTTTGGATGTAAGTGTTTCGTTCATAACAATGGTAAGGATCACCTGACCAAGTTTGATGCTCGGTTAGATGAAGGTATTTTTCTTGGTTATTCATGTCATAGCAAAGCATATAGTATTTTCAATAAAAGAACTAACAAAGTGGAAGAAAGCATCGACGTTGTGTTTGATGAGATTGAACAGGAAAAACCAAGTGAGTCAACATTCTCGGATCTGAAGCTCAGCAGAAATGATGATCTTGATGAAAATGAGCTCATCAAGAATCAAATCCATGTCACTCAAAATGAAGTAACTCGGACTCGGAATGAGACGTCTCAAGAGCCAGCTCAGAATGTTGAAGGTCTATCCGATGAACAAGCTCACTCGGAACGGACTATTGAAGATCAACCAATTCAACCTACGGATCTAGTGAACCAAAGAACAGGTAGAGCTTTCAAATATGCTTCTAGTCACCCACTAGAAAACTGCATATCTAACATCAACGATGGGTAAGAACTCGTTCCTCTCTTCATAATCTATATGCATTCATTGCATTCATATCATTAACTCGAACCCAGAAATGCACTAGAGGCCCTAAATGAACCTAAATGGGTAGAGGTCATGTAAGAAGAACTCAATCAATTCGAAAGAAACCAAGTCTAGACTCGACCAAACGACCTTCGACCACTCAGTCATAGGAACCAAATGGGTTTTCCAAAACAAACTGGATAAAGGTGGGTTGGTAGTAAAAAATAAGGCTAGAGTTGTGGCTTAAGGTTACAATCAAGAAGAAGGGATTGATTGTGGGGAAACCTTTGCACCTGTAGCTAGAATTGAAGCTATTAGAATCTTATTGGCATTTGCATCTAGCATGAATATCAAGTTATATCAAATGGATGTTAAATGTGCCTTTCTCAAAAGTTTCATTGAAGAGGAAGTCTATATTGAGCAACCCCTGGATTTGAAAACTCAGAATTTCCAAATCATGTTTTCAAATTGCAAAAAGATCTCTATGGTCTTAAACAAGCTCCCGGAGCTTGGTATGAAAGACTCGAGCAATTTCTTAGTTGAAAATGATTTTAGAAGAGGTTAGATTGACAAAATTGTTTTTATAAAAACCAAGGGGAAAGACTTTCTTATTGCTCGGATATATGTAGATGACATAATTTTTGGAGCTACTAATGAAATTCCGTGTCGAGATATTTCGAGTTAATGAGATAGGAATTTCAAATGAGTATGATGGGAGAACTCAACTTCTTCCTTGGTCTACAAATCAAGAAAGACAAAGATGGCATCTATGTCCATCAATCAAAGTATACCAAGGAGCTGCTGAAGAAGTATAAACTCCAAGATGCAAAACATACAACAACACCTATGAGCAACGAGCATAAAGCTGGACTTAGACGAGAAAGGTAAAACAAGTAGATCAAAAACTCTACCGAGGTATGATTGGATCTTTGCTCTATCTCTCGTCCGATGAGGCCGGACATAATGTTTAGTGGCTGTTAGTGTCCAAGATTTCAAGCTAATCCAAAAGAACCACATCTCACTACGGTGAAGAGAATATTCATATATCTTGCAGGGACTCGGAATTTAGGTTTATGGTACTCCGGAGACTCGGAACCGACTCTCACTGGATACTCGGATGCTAACTATACTGGATACAAAGTTGATATAAAGAGCACCTCGAGAGCTCTGCCGGTTTTGGTCAATCCCGATATCTTGGCACTCAAAGAAGCAAAACTCAGTAGCTCTATCAACTGCTGAAGCTGAGTATATTGCGGTCAGGGCATGCTCGTGCTCGGATCTTATGGCTAAAGCAACAATTGAAAGATCTTGGACTTTCATTCAAATCTGTTCCAATCAAGTGTGATAATCAAAGTGCAATCAGCATCACCAAGAACCCAGTTTAGCACTCAAAGACTAAACATATTGAGGTCAGGTATCATTTTCGAGAGATCATTTTGAAAAGGGTGATATTGAACTTGAATTCATTCCTACCAATCTTCAATTAGCTGATATCTTTACTAAGCCCCTTAGTGAGGATCGGTTTAGCTTTATTAGGAATGAGCTTGGCATGATTAATGCATGATTATGTGATTTTATGAGTAAAATTACTTTGCATGATTATGTGTTGTGTGCTTACTTTCCTTAATAGCCATTAGTTAAGTTAAACCAGTTATACTTGAGCTAATAGTTACTAGTTGTTTGCGGTTTGTGAGTCACTCGAAACTCAGTGAGTCGGACTTCGAATTTTGTAAAAACCCGACCCTAAACCATATTATTTATCTTGCTAATTACAAAATTTATATAATTGAGCACGTGCACTTCAATTCGATATTTTGTATTGAAATTATTTTTATATGTGTGTTATGCAGCTAAGGCGACGAAGTGGCCCCAACAAATAAATTTCATGATAACGATGGTAAACCTACGAGATATGTTTTAAAAAAATTAGGAATTTATATGAATGTATATAACGCTTATAATTATAGAGGTACATAATTATAAGGTTATCAGAAATTATATTTTGAACGAACCATTACATTTAAAACAGACCGAACAACTTATTTACAACACTAGTATACGATAAACGTAATAAAATAAAATCATTGAAGGAAGATAAAGGTGATATTATTAAAGTGTATTTACTTAAAATGAATTAATAACCCAAATTAAGAAATAATAATAGTAACAATGTAAGTAAGTTATATAAAGCTAGACAGATAATAAAATAATAAATAAATAAAAACAAAACAAAAATAAGGAACACCGATTTTTTTATTAGAAAAATCCAGAATGGGCTTACGGAATATTCGAAGCGGCAATTAAAAGCAAGGAAAACAAACTCATCACTGCCTCTGCTTCTCTCTCCCGTTCTCCTGCCTGGATTATTAATTGAGATTTAGGATTGTTATTTTTGATGAAAGGATTGTAAATTGGGAGTATGTGATGGTGCTTGGATTATTAATTGAGATTTAGGGACGTAAATTTGAGGTGTTTTACAATTTTATATGAATTTAGTTGTCCCTAGTTATTTTGGATATGATTTGGTATTTTGGGTGAAATGATTATATTGTGAAAATGAATAATTGTTATTTGGAATTTTGTTGGAATGATTGTTGTAAAAGTGAACGAATATATTGCTCTTGTGAAATTGTGAGTTGGTGAATTTGTAAAATTACAAGTTAGTGAATTAAATTGGGAATGTTTTGATATAGATTTTGAGTGAATTTGATGGTTTTCGTTGTATTTTGGAATTGGATATATTTGAGTCAAAGAAAGAAAATGTGTACATAGAGATTGAGGTTGGATAATAAGTAGAGTTGAGGAATTTAGTGTACTTAATTGTATACGTAGATATGGATTTTATTGAGGAAAACATGCATACAAGTTTGAATTAGTGTGTCTTGATGTATGTGGAATTTTAGTAAATTAGTTAATTTGTGGAGTAAATTGATTAATTTGTGGAATAGATGATAAGATGAGGTGAAAGGTGACTTAAGGGTAGGATTGAAAGTAAGATTTTGGTTCGATATAATTAATTGAGTTAATGGTGTAATTATAATAATAATAAGTGACAATAACAATGATAGTAACAATGACCATTAGGAGCATATTTTATGCTTGTCAAGCAGATGTTAATAATTAAGATACATGTTTGAATATATATACATATATATCTTTAATCCGATTCGACTAATGAATATGTGTCGTAGACAAGATTTCAAACGAAACTAACGCAATACAATTGAGTAATAAAAATCTTATTTCAACTAGTTATGTATTAAATAAAGGAAATGAAACAAATTGCAAGCGCTTACATGAACTCAATTATTGAAACTCAAGAGAAACGTTATTAACAACAAAAATCTATTTGAAACAGAATTGAGGCCACTTCCGTTGCCGACTAGTTGGTAATTTAAATTTCACGTAAGCGGGGAGAAACAAAGATTTTCGAGTCCGGTACATTCATTGCTCGTACCTTTCGAAAATTCACATATTTCAGCAAATCTCAACATTTCTTATATAAATAACTAATAATGAATCATTTGCAAATCAAGTTTTGTCACCTAATTAAGTGGTCCTCGATCAATTATCAATTATCGGGGCTTATGCCCTTCAATTCCACCGCGCGGCTTCAACTCGGGTTCTCGGTCAGCCGGGAGGTGTGCACCTTATTCAAAGATCGCATCAATTATACGAGGGGTTCCACTTTCAGATAATAACCGACAAGCAAGGTTTACTCATATTCTCTCCCCCGATTTCGAACTAAAATGAATTGAAATGCGTGCGCTCAATTAAAATGTTTTCAAAGCGAGTTTTACAATGCAGGAATGTTCCTACCGAGTTCCGACCCATTCTTCGAAATATTTTACTGTTCTTGTTTTAGGAGGAGGCATTGGTGAACAATCAATTACCTACCAAGTCCGACAAAGGTAAACCATAGCCGGTCACATTGCAATTGTGATTCTAAAGGTGTACGAGATGCTCACGAGTGATTTTACCCACAACCGTGGTTTAGGAATGACCTTGGGAATTATTATACGTTGTATATTATGAAGGTTTGCTCTGGGAGAGGCTAAGTCACCCTGGGGGGTGAATAGGGTGATGATGAAATTTGCTTGAAATTTAAAATAGATATGAATCTGAGGTGAGCGAGAGTCAAGGATAAGCTCGGAAAAGTACTAACTCGAATTCAGTGAAGAGTGAAGAAACAGATCAAGCGGAACTTTGAAATAGTCCGAGTCTATAATGCACTCGGAAAAGTAATAACACGAAAGTACGTGGAAACCCTCATGGGGCAGAAAACCACGGACCGTGCTAATCCAAGCACGAAGTCAAATCCACTATTTTGAGTCCACAAAATTCGATAGATCGACTCAACCCGAGTTGCTCCCTTAGACAACTCTGTACAAGTTTTTCGTAGACTCGAAATTACCTTATCTCGATGTAGTACTTCCTAACCGAGATCACCCTTACGAGTTAGGGACAATTGAGCTGAGTTAACCCTTATAGCTCGGTCAAGGGACCTTACTTAGAGAATAAAAAGAAAGTGTTTGTAACTTAGTTACAAGACCTTACAACTCGGAGAAATAATAAATCCAGAATTGGAGTTGTAAGTCAAAGATTGAGAATGAATACACCGACTTTTGCTCAAGTATGTGTATTAACGAGTTGGTTCAAGCAATCTTCAAGTCTTGGAAGTTGGCTTCTATGAAGGTTTGCTCGGGGAGAGTCCGAGTCACCCTAGAGGAGGGGTGAATAGGGTGATAGAAAATTCTTTGCGAAAATACACTCTTTTGACGTAAAAGAGGCAAAGACAGATTTTGAGTCTAAACATGGGGTCGAAAAGATTGGACTCGAAAGCAATGAATCGGAATAAACAAGTACGATGAAGGTCATGTCGAGTCTAGAATGAACTCGGAAAGAGAACACGAGAGATTTTACGTGGAAACCCTCCTGTGGCAGAAAACCACGGCCCGTGTCAATCCGGACACGAAGTCAAATCCATTATTTTGAGTCCACAAAATACCGTGAACTGATCGCACCCGAGTTGCTCCCTTGGACAACTCTATACAAGTTTTCCTAGACTCGAAGTTACCTTATCCGATCTAGTACTTCCTAGCTGAGATAACCCTTACAGCTAGGGACAACTAAGCCGAGTTAACCTTTACAGACTTAGTCAAGGGACCTTACAAAGAATGTAAGAAGAGTTTGTAACTAAGTACAAGACCTTACAACTCGTAAAGTAAAGAATTACAGGATGGGAGTTGTAAGTAGAAGATTGAAAGTAAATACAATGACTTTTCTCAAGTATGTGTATTAATAATAGATTCGGCAATCTTCAAGTCTTATGAAGTGGCTTCTATTTATAGATAACCAAGCGAGTAGCCGTTATCTTTATCTCGCTGACCGAGAGTCCTCTCGTGACCGTTGATGATGACTTTCCGAGTCACTCGGAAAGTATCCGTTGAAATATGGACGTTGGACAACGGTTTAACTCTCTTGGAAGCCCCAAAACCATCGGTTGTGTCTTGAAAAATGAGGTGGAAACCACCGTTAGGCTTAGTGTTCCAGCTTTTCGGATATGGAAGCGCATGACTTCGACACAATCTTCCGGGACTAAAGCGAGGAAGGTAAAAAGCCATATCTCGCTGGTGATTTGATGTTCGAAGTCGGCTACTTTTGTAGTTTGAAAAGATATCCTCGATTGAATAACCTACAAAAGTAAAACACCTTCGGTTCTCAAAGTATAAAATACTTTGGTCCAAACACGTGAAAATAAAATAATTATGATAATTACGCAATTGATTATCCGAGTCGAAAAGAAATGGAATTTTCCGAGTCTAATATCCATGATACTCGGAATTCCATATGACTTAGTCTTATGCGAAGAATCAAGTTCTATAATGAATATCGGAGTGGGAAAAGCTTGATATAGACTAAGCATGAAATGAACTACGAATGCCGACTATGCAAACAATAGAATAGATAACCACAAGTCGATTCCGAGTGAGAAACGGCGGAATACTCGGTATATTCAAAATGCGATTAGTCCGAGTGGAAGTGGACTCGGAATAAGGAACCGAGTTTTCGAGTCGCTAACCGAAAAGCGATAAAAGAGATAAGTGAGGGCCGAAACACTTAGAGAAAATACTATTTTACTCAAGTAAGTTTCTAAGACACAAAGAATGCCTTGGAATCAAAACTCTATATGTATAGAAACGTTAGACCTGATTCCTTTTGCATGACTCGGAAAGATATTGAGCGAGTGTCCGAGTCTTCATTCTATTTATAGATGACCAAGCGAGCTTAGCCGTTGTCTCCATCTTCCGACTAGAAGTCCCTTGTGACCGTTGTATTGGATTTTCCGAGTCACTCGGAAAATATCCGTTGAGATATGAACATTGGGCAACGGCTCTTGACTCCTTTGGAAGTCCCAAAACCACTGGTAGTGTCTTCAGAAATAAGGTGGAAACCACCATTGAGCTTAGTGTTGCGGATTTCTAGTTTTGGAAACAGACAACCCTGGCACAATGTCCGGGGCTAGGTTAGAGGTGGAAAAATCCTTGTCTGCTGGTGATTTGACGTTTTGAAGCCGGTTACTTTTGTAATTCAAAATTAGGATAGCCTCGTTTGAATAACCTACAAAAGTAAATCAATTTGGTTCTCAAAGTATAAAATACTTTGGTCCAAGATTAGACACGAGATAATAACATAATTAATATAATTAGGTGACTAATTATCCGAGTCAAAAAAGGAATGAAATTTTCCGAGTCTAATATCCATGATACTCAAATTCCATCTTAGTCGGTCTAGAAGATAAACAAGCCAAAGGATCGGAGTAAACAAACTTGATCTAGACTAAACAAAGTTCAAACTAAATATGCTGACTTGGAATAGTAAATTAACAATGTAATTCCAGTAACATGAAGTCGGACCTGAGTTTATGTGCGTGAAATAAAATGTTTGAACATGTGATATTTCGAGCGTTGAGTGACTCGGAACCGAGTGTGAAGTGGTGAGTACATATGATTTCCGAGTCAATCGAGTCACGCATAAACATATATAATAGTTTCTATAACACTCGGAGAGAATGTTATATCACTCGGAAAGGCTTCTAAGGCACATGGAATGACTTGAAATCATAACCCTATAAGAGATGAAGTCTTATACCTAATTCCTTGATGGAACTCGGAAAAGTGTAAGCATAAAGTCCGAGTCTTCAATCTCCCCTTTTTATGAAAGGCATTTCATACTTAGACAAAAACTTTGTTAGTGATATAAATCGATTTGCAAACTTGCTCGGAAGATAAATTAAGATTTCATAGCTATCGAGTAAGAAAAGAAATAAATCCAGATAGACAGCAATTATTAATGAAATGTATTTACTTCATTAACGTCGAAGAAAAATATTTACAGAGGGTGAGAGAGACTCCCCTAAATAAGACAACAAATTTTTCTTATCTATTATCCCCCTTTCCTTTCAACAAAAAAAAAAATAAATGGGAAGAATACAACGAGAAGTACATATTTGATGTCTAGACAAAAGAGAAAACATGAAATGTCTGTAAATAAAACACTAAGAAATTAAGAAGGGGATGGATCAGTCGGGGTTGAGGAGGAAGGACGGGTGGTGCGCCGGCATTGATAAGATCTTGACGATGTGTTTGAGCGCAGCGGAGAAGTACGAGAATCTCTCGGTATCGGCTCGGTTCTAAGTGGATGACCTAGAACTAGGTCGTCCGGAGGCTCGTCCTCTTGGAACTCAACGACCGGAGGGGTGTGCTCAGGCCGACCTCGCTGTCGTCTGTCCTTGGTCAGCGAGGTTCTTTTGACCCACTCGGACTGCCTGTCTAAGCTGATCACTTCGGTTGCGCTTTAGGAGCACCCGGACCCTCGATTCGTTGCTCCTTGTCGTTCGTGTTCTCCTTGTCCTTTTGGCTGGCCTTGATCGGAAGGAGCTGCCTCGATCGCGAGCTCCTCTCGCTTCTTCTCCTTCTTCTTCTTCTTCTCCCCTTCCGAGGAGGACTTGGCGGGGCTCGAGGATTCCTTAGAAGTGTCCGAGTTACCCGGATCCCGAGCTGCCTTGGATTTTCTCTCCTGAAGGAGCTCGAGAAGCTCCTTTGCTCCTTTACCGAGCTTTCAACTCAAGGAGCACGTCCTGTTCTCTGTATTATTTGAGATTAGGTGGTTTTTCGGTTGATGGTCATAGACTGGAAGACAGTCTTAAATGACCGGAGAAGGTCCTTGAGTTCCAAGGACATAGAAGAAATTGTGTCCATGAAGGCGGTGGACAAAATGGAAAAGAGAGTTTTGGAAGCACCTCGGTGGAGGCACTACCAGTGGAGCGAGGAAAAGACAGAGGCATTTCGATCCGAGTTTGAGGTGGGGAGCGTGGCCTCGGCTTCGTGCTTGTGGATCCAAACACCAGGTTTGGTTTCCTGGTATCCGTACCCAAGGAGTTCCTTTTTGCCAACTATAATGGTAGCCTTAAAAATGGCGTTTAGATCCGAGGGAAGAAGAACTTTGAGTCTGTTTGAAGATAAGAGTGAGAAGAGCACCAAAGGGAAGAGGGGTGTTCTTCTTGTTCGAGTCCGAGCCGACACAGCTGCCATTTGCTCGATGATAGTCGGAAAGAGGTCTACTTCATAGCCCTGTAAAATATCAAAAAGACCTTTAAGATGCTTGGAGCTGGGGTTCTCCTTGCTAGAATGTTGTGAGAAGAAGGTTCTCATCAACAAGAAACACAAAAGACGAGCTTCGACTTTTGTTGGGTCACGTAAAAGTTTTAATGACCAAGGGAACTCTTTGGCGTACTTTTCAAAGAAGTTGTCAGCAACCTCATTGAAAGGTATTGGATTGCTGTTCAAGAAAAGGGAAGATACTTTGAACAAACGATGGAGGAGGGAAGTATTGATTCGAACAACGATGTTCGAACTCCGGAGGTTAGAATACCCTTAGAGTCTGGAAAGATGAGTGTAAAACTCGGAGACAAGTTCAGGAAAGAGGAACTCGCTGAAACAAAGAAAGTTGTAGACCCTGGTCGATTGTATGTGAGGCGACCACGAAAATTTTGTGGTTGGGAAGAATTTATCATCCAAGTGCAAGATGCTCTGGGTAACAAGAGGTTTTGAATTTAAGGGGCCTTCCTGGCTTTTGTGCGGGGTTTCTTTGTGGCGAGCCAAGAAAATCAGGGTGAGAACCTCTTTTCGGCATTTTTGATGGAGAAAAGAGAGAGTAGATAAGCTTCGAGAGAGAGGAGAAGAGAGGAGCTCGAAGAGAGTGAAAGAGAAAAAAAAAAAAAAGAGTAGAAGAAGAAAGAGTTTGTGAGCAACAAAGCTTACTTGAGATGTTCTTCACGAAGCTTGAGATCGCTGGGTGTCTCTTTAATCATAGAACGCTTATTTACGAGGATTTGATTTCGAGAGAGAGAGTATGCGAAGAGTAAAGTAAAGAAATGAAGGAGAATAGGTACTATTTATGACAAAATATCCGTCCTTCAATATCCGTTCTAACTCGGCTCTTTCAGCGGTCACCTCGGACCGGTGTGATTGTTCTCTTCCTCAACGGTTAGAATTCCAGCGGTTTATCTTCCAACGGCTAGTTGTCCGATCACGGCGTGCGAGAGAGATAGTGAAAACTAAATATTTTGAAAATAAATTCCGAAATTCTCCACTTGTCTAGAGATGATTTCGGAAGTTTGATGTCCATTTTTCTCAAAGTTTGAGTATGACTCAGCTAATTTTCCGAGTGACTCGAAACTGGAAATAGATAACAACTATCGACACAAGTATCACTAGATCAACTGAACTAATGGTTATTAAAGAATCGTAAGCACATGTCACATAATCATGCAATGAGATTTTCACATAGAAAACACATAATTATGCATTTAACATACCAAGCTCATTCCTAATGAAGCAAAACCGATCCTCACTAAGTGGTTTAGTAAAGATGTTAGCTAATTGAAGATTGGTAGGAATGAATTCGAGTTCAATATCACATTTCTCAGAATGGTCTCTTAAGAAATGATACTTGACCTCAATGTGTTTTGTCTTTGAGTGCTGAACTGGATTTTTGGTGATGCTGATTGCACTCGATTATCACACTTGATTGGAACAGATTTGAAAGAAAGTCCAAGATATCTAAAGTGTTTCTTTATCCACAAAATTTGAGCACAACATGCTCCTGCTGCAATATACTCAGCCTCGGCGATTGATAGAGCTACTGAGTTTTGCTTATTTGAGTGCCAAGATATTATGGATTGACCCAGAAATTGGCAAGCTCCCGAGGTGCTCTTTCTATCAACTTTGTACCCAGCGTAATCAGCATCGAGTATCCGAGTGAGGGTCAATTCGAGTCTCTAGAGTACCATAGACCTAAATTCCGAGTCCCTGCAAGATATCTCGAATATTCTCTTCACCGTAGTGAGATGTGATTCTTTTAGATTAGCTTGGAATCTTGCGCATAAACAGACACTAAACATTATATCTCGGCGTACTGGAAGTAAGATATAGCAAAGATCCAATCATACCTCAATAGAGCTTCGATATATTGCTTTACCTTTTTCATCCGAGTCTAGTTTTATGCTACTGCTCATAGGTGTTGCTTGCATGCTTCGCATCTTGAAGTTTATACTTTTTCAGCAGCTCCTTGGTGTACTTTGATTGGTGGACATAGATTCCATCTTTGTCTTGCTTGATTTGTAGCCAAAGGAAGAAATTGAGTTCTCCCATCATACTCATTTGAAATTCCTTTCTCATTAACTCGGAAAAATCTCGACACAGTAATTTCATTAGTAGCTCCAAAAATTATGTCATCAACATATATCTCGAGCGATAAGGAAGTCTTTCGCCTTGGTTTTCATAAAGAGAGTCTTGTCAATCTGACCTTTTTAAAATCATTTTGAACCAAGAAATTGCTCGATCTTTCATACCAAGCTCTGGGAGCTTGTTTAAGACCATAAAGAGCTTTTTGAAGTTTGAAAACATGATTTGGAAATTCTGGGTTTTCAAATCCAGGGGCTACTCAACATAGACTTCCTCTTTGATAAAGCCATTAAGAAAAGCCCACTTAACATCCATTTGATATAACTTCATATTCATGCTAGATGCAAATGCTAACAGGATTCTAATGGCTTCAAATCGGCAATAGGTGAAAAGGTTTCCCCATATTCAATCCCTTCTTCCCGATTGTATCCTTGAGCCATAAGTCTAGCCTTGTTTCTGACTACCAACCTACCTTCATCCAGTTTGTTTATGAAAACTCATTTGGTTCCTATGACTTGGTGGTTAGAAGGTGGTTTGGTCGGAGTCCGGACTTGGTTTCTTTCGAATTGATTGAGTTCCTCTTGCATGGCCTGTACCCATTCAGGTTCATTTAGGGCCTTTAGTGCATTTTTAAGTTCAGTTAATGAAATGATTGCAGTGAATGCACATAGATTCCGAAGAGAGGAACGAGTTCTTACCCAACTGTTAATATCAAATAATATGTTTTCTAGTGGATGACTAGAAGTATACTTAAATCCTCTACCAGTTCTCTAATTCACCAGATCTCGTAGGCTAAATTGGTTGATCTTCAGAGATCTGTTCTAAATGAACTTGTTCAACAGTTTATCCTTCATCATTCCGAGCGGGTTCTTGAGTTGTCTCATTCCGAGTCACTTCCTTCGAGTGACTTCATTCCGAGCTAGTTGGGTTTGATTCCCGATAGGCTCATTTTCATGACAATCATCATTTCTGCTAAGCTTTAGGTCCGAGAATGATGATTCACTTGGCTTTTCCTGTTCAATCTCATCAAACACAACGTGGATGCTTTCTTCCACTTTGTTAGTTCTTTTATTAAAAATGCGATAAGCTTTGCTATGAGAAGAATAACCCAGAAAAATACCTTCATCTCGACTTAACATCAAACTTGGTCAGGTGATCCTTACCATTGTTGTGAACAAAACACTTACATCCAAAGGGTTTGAAGTATGAGATATTGGGTTTCTTCCCTTTGTAGTGCTCGTATGGTGTTTTCTTCAGGATGGGTCTAATAAGGCATCTATTCAAGGTGTAGTTTGCGGTGTTTATTGCCTCATCTAAGAAATAGTAGGGTAGATTATGTTCAATCATCATTGTCCTATCTATTTCTTCAAGAGTTATGTTCTTTCTCTCTACTACTCCATTTTGTTGAGGAGTTCTTGGTGCTGAGAAGTTGTGGGAAATACCATTCTTGTCATAAAACTCTGCAAATTCCGAGTAGTCGAACTCCCTTCCATGGTCGGTTCGAATTCTTTAGATCGAGTCCGAGACTCAACTTGGATTTTTCTGCAGAGCTTGCTAAACTCTTTGAATGCTTCATTTTTGTGCTTAAGAAAATACACCTAGATAAATCGTGAGTAATCATCAACAATAACCAATACATATGATTTACCTCCAAGACTCTTAATAGGGATTTCACCACATAAGTCCATATGTAGCATTTGAAGCACCTTGGATATGGAAACTGTCTTAAGAGATTTGAAAGATGATCCGACTTGTTTCCTATTGTGCATGCTTCACAAATTTTCTCTTTCTTAAATGCACAATTAGGCAATCCTCTGACTGAACCATGAGATGCTAGTTTCTTAATAGTATGCATGCTAACATGACCTAATCTACGATGCCATGGCCATGAGTCATCAAGAAGTGATGCTTTTAAACAAGATAAATTCCGACTCGGGTAAGAAAGAGGAATAATGTAAGTGTTAGCTAATCTTTTACCCGAGAGCTTGATCTCCTTGGTAGTGTCATCGGAAATATAACAGTTGGTTTGAGTGAATCTTACCTCTTCACCTTTATCACACAATTGAGAGATGCTAAGCAGATTGTACTTTAACCCTTTGACAAGGTATACTTGGGCTGACCAGATTGCTTCCTTTTCCAATCTTACCTATTCCAATTATCTTGCCTTTTCTATCATCTCCAAATGTGACTTTTCCTTCTTTGTGTTCTTCTAACTCGTAAAAGAGTCCCGAATCTCCCGACATGTGGCGTAAGCATCCACTGTCAAGGTACCAATGCCCTTTTGATCTTTTCGAGTGGCCTACAAAACAGAGATAAACTAACCCTTCTCACTTCCTCTAACGAACCCAATAACACTCTTTACTCGTGGTCCTTTTCGAGGAAGAAGGTTTTTCGGAACCCGATTTGAATGACTTTGGGCTTGGTCCGATTCTAAGTATTCCATTTAGAGAACTGAGTCCGTGTCTCTTTCTTTTGAAAAGCTTTTCTCTTATAAACCGGTGGAGATGATTTTCTCCTGTAAGCTGGTCCGGGCTCGATCCTCCTTTCATTTTTATGAATGGAATCGTGCTCAGCCTTCCCGAACTTTACAGCTTTGGAATCCTTTTGAAAAGCTCGAGTAGGAATTAGATTCCTCCTCTTTGTTAAAACCAAGACCTTCTTTTCTAAACGAGACACATTGAGATCCCAAGAGCATATCAAGGTTCTTCGACCTTGAGCAAATTTTAAAACAAGATTTTGAGACTCGTTGAGCTTTTGCTTTAGTTGCTCATTTTCTTTTCTAAGTAACTCGGACTCCGTCTCATTCGTTTGAGCACTAGTCTTGAGTTCTCTCGAGTGTAAGTCTCAGCTTTTCCAACTCATTTTTTAAAGAAATGCTCTCGTAAGAAATTGATTCAAGTTCACTACTAGAAAACCGGCGAATAGCGACGGAAATAGCGAAGGAAATTTGTCAAATAACGACGGAATCTTGGAATTAGCCACGGAATACTTCCGTCGTTGAAAACCGGTCGCTAAAATTTAGCGACGGAAATATCCGAATCCTCGCTAATTAGCGACGGATCAGCGACGGAAATGCCTTCCGTAGCTGATGGAAATCAGCGACGGAATACATTTTCCGTCGCTGAAAATAGCGACGGAATTTGCAGCAATTCCGTCGTTGTTCCATCGCTGATCCGTCGCTGTTCGTCGTCGATCCGTTGCTCGTTCAGTCGCTAATTTTCCATAAATCTACTCAAAAAATGTAAATGGATATATAAATCCAAAATTCACATATGTGACAATTACATTTGACATTTACATATGCCACAACGTGGTCCTCCAAGTTGGATATACAAATCCAACATACATTTGACAATTATAAACAATCCAAACACATTTATAACAATTTCACAAAAACAACCATACAAAAGTTCACAAACAACCATAAATACACTATCCAAAAGTTCGCAAAATGTTCACCAATACACAAAAGTTTTGATGGGTATCGTGTTGATTTTCGGTGCTCGAGGTTGAGAGAGGTACACCATGCTCACCGGTGAATACACTTAGCTCATCTGGTGCTATGGTCTTGGCTCACCAAGTAGTTGTATGAAATCTTATCTCCGATGAGCAAAAATGCTATTTCCAAGACATACATCGGACTATGATGTATGATTAGCATTATTATAATTATGCTTTTTGACAAGCTGAATCAACTGAGCCATTCGGAGGCAATTACTTGGACGAAGGGAACGACAGGATTACTAAAAGCATTTGCAAACTAACAAATAAAAAGCTTCAAAAAGAGAACTCGCTCTATATTGACATAAATTTAAGGAAAATTTAGGTGTAAAGTCTGTATGCAAGAATGGAAGGAGGGTGGGAGGTAGAACAATTCACATAAATATCCACTGTCATTTTCTTGTTAGTGAACATTATGTTTTCTTTACAAAGAAAAGAAGAAAAAATAAAAAAGTTGTGCTTCACACGAAAGAACCGAATTCAAAGCCTAAAGAGGTTGATAATTTGCCATTGACGATAGTGCAGCACAAATATATGATAATGTTGAACAGATAAATAGAACTTTACTCGTAATGACCACCAACGGGGTTTGCTGCCGCTAAGACGAAGTGTGTGCTGATAGGCTTGCCACAAGTCCCGCCTTCGCAACGAGACACATTGTTGCTCCATAGCTTCCAGCAGAGACTACAGATCATGATAACATGAAAA
Source organism: Talinum fruticosum (assembly GCA_021018815.1). Classification (NCBI taxonomy): domain Eukaryota; kingdom Viridiplantae; phylum Streptophyta; class Magnoliopsida; order Caryophyllales; family Talinaceae; genus Talinum; species Talinum fruticosum. The sequence continues at coordinate 2,803,740 of JAITYX010000010.1, read as the reverse complement.
GAGTGAAATAAGAACCGATGTATTAATCAACAGAAGACCACATTTCTTATTTTCACTTTTTGAAGGGGGTTGGATATAAAGAAAACCCGGTGCTCTGCAGACATCTTGTCAAATTCATCAATGCAGCATAGTCCACGATCCGCCGATACGACAACACCTATAGAAAAACGAAGCGACTTTTAGCACTAAGTATCAAAAAGGTTGCCTACAAAAATTGTCTCCATGTATGACCAATTCCAAATACATCCATCACATTTCTAGTTTTTCAAACCAACGGGGTAGTACATCAAGGAACAATGACAGCAATCTAAAACATATCATTCTATCTCGGTTCTATCTGTTTCTCACATGACGGACTAGCCATAGCTTAGGATCTTTCGGAATTCAACATTCCTAGTTTTCTCCAGAGTGTAAGACAAAATATGTGGCCAAATTATAAAAAGAATGTCATCTCGAATATTCGTTACGATTTCTTATGGTTATCCACAAAAGAAACCGTATCACATGTCAACTTAGTTTTTCTAACAAAGAACTTGATATTGCAAAATTCTAATACGGGAGAATTAATAAAAGAAAATTTGTCCTAGAGTATCATATGATTGTTTTTTTTTCCCCGTGATTGCTAGGAGCCAAGACAGGAAGCTACAATTCATTCATCTGCTGCAGAAGGTTACTTAAGGACAATACCACCACCACCACCCAATGTCAATCCAGAAAGTTATTTGAGCCTTTGAATTAGATGTAAAGCAGCACTTTAGCTCGGATCCTGGGTAAGTGGGTAGAGACTAGAGAACTATTGCCATGACCAGAAATACACTAATAGAATCACTACCAGACCTCAAAAGCATAGTCACTTGTCATTCGGTCCTTGACAACAGCCTACTGTAAGACCAGCATTAGTTGTAGCATTTCCACGGACATAAATGTCACGTGGAGAAACAGCAGATAGCAGCGAGCTTGAAGTAATTGGCTCTTCCCGAGTCTAGGATCACTCGAATACATTAACTTAGTCCATCACTGTTCCATACTTTGAAGCTGAAATTTCAAAACCAAAAGTAACTCTCGCAGGATGGTGAAGGGTCTGTTTCCCAAATCTTATTTATCGGAAAAGGGGTTAGGAAGCTGTACATACCAACTATAATCACATGAATGTCACCTCTGATAGGTACTTTATTTTGATCCATGGAATGCTTGCGCACCCCACCAAAAAGAGCCAAGGTTATTCGAGCTGCAAACAAATAAAAAATATGAAGGTTCAACACTCGGTGAAGACTTTAAAAAATATATATGTTTCTCTTTTTCGCCGGAGAAGAGGAGGCTGCCATTTGTATTACTCCTCCCCTTTCCCCCTCCCCCAAAAAAAGGGAGGTTGTCCATTGGGAAAGGAAAATTTGGCATTGCAACTTTAACTTTCCTCAAATTAACCAACCAAAGATCATAACAAGATCATGACAAAATTGCAACATTTATGTCACATGATAGAATAGAATACTCATTCCTAGAGACTCCCATTCCGAAAGACTATAGTACTGGTATAGGATAAAGAAGAATGAAATTAATTTGCATATTTGACAATATGATAATAGAACCTAAAGTTTGATGACACTTAGAGAATCACGGCTCACCTAACTGGACATTGTCATTTCCCTCCTTATCAATTATTCTATTAAAATTATCAATAGCATCATTCCATCATGGTTCCATAAGACCCTACCTTTCCTCATCCTTAATGCATATTACACATCAAGTCTCTTATTCTCCTTTCTATAGCCTTTTCCAACTTGAACACACCTTCTTTTCTTCGGGTCTCTAGTCTTGTTTCCCTACCTTGATTATGCGTCGATCAAGATGAAGTCATGTCCCTCTTTATACTCAAATCATCATTTCCCAATACGCATTGTTATCTTCCGAGTGCAAGAACTTAGGAAGTCTCTAGGGTTTAAGCTGAAGCATCGATTCGCAATTTGTACCCAATCTACCACTTCTTTGTCCTTAAGTGCCATTTGAGATTTTCATAATACTCTTTACACCTACACAACCTAAACCTTCTAAACTCTCAGTATCTCAACTCAGCCCCATTCAACTACTAAGCTCCTTCAGTTTTCTTATTCAAACTCTAGCAATTCCATTCGATTTTCTCATAACCTAATTTAGTTCTAACAATCTCCTAGCTTCGTTCTATCACATAAACATTCAATAATCACAAAAACTCATTTGGGTTTCGAAATTACTCATAGTTTAGAGTATAAGACTACCCACCTCGATTCGGGGATTGACGGCTTGCTCGAGTTCAGAGTTAGCTTGGTCGGTTTCTCCCTTCCCTTCCTCTTTCCTCGCTGCCTGCCGTGGTTCCGCCGCCTTCCACCACGCTCGACGCGATGGCAGCGCCACTGTCCTCACGCCCACCAGCTGCCTCCCTCTCGCCTTCGCGTTCGTGTCCCTTTCCTAGCCTCGGTTTCGCCCTTCTTCGCGTCTGCCCGATTCCTCGCGCTCGCCGGCTGCTTCACTATCGTTCGCCGATCGGCATGCATGGTCCTTTAAGGAGAGGCGGCGATGGCGGGGAACAGGCGGCGGGAATAGAGGTGGCGACCGGTGTTGGGCACTAACGCCGCAATCGCTCTCGCTCGCCCTCTCACATTGCTTTGGGAATTCAATCGGCCGAAAAGCCGGATGTGAATTTATTCAGATTTAGCGATGGAAATGTCCGTCGCTAAAACAAATTCAATTTATCGACGGATCGATGACGGATTATTCCATCGCTAAACACTAATAAAATTTTGTTTAATTTTTTTGGGTTTTCTTAAATCTGAAAAATCAATCTATAGTTAGCGATGGAATATTCCGTTGCTATTTAATTCGATGACGGAATAGCGACGGAAAATTCGTCGTCGATGATAAATTAACGACGGATTATTATGTCCATCGCTAATTCCGTCGTCTGTCGACACAGATGGCGCGATTCAGTCGTAGTTCGTTGCTAATTCACGTCGCTATGTGGCGACGGACATGTTTCCGTCGCTAATGTCCGTCATTTGTTTAGTAGTTTTGTAGTAGTGGTTGTTCTTTAAAATGAGAAGAATCGAATTGGACTTCTCTTCCAAAGTGAAAATATACTTGGCTAAATCAACTTTGGAAACTTTGAGAAAGTGTTCAATTACCTCTTGAGGATTTGCTTCTTCATTGTCCGATTGATTCGTGTCCGACTCTGTTTCCACTTCGAATCGAAAGTGCAATCGGACACTTTGAGTCATCCGAGTCCTCATCCTCTTCTAATGAGTCCTCGTCACTCCATGTGGCCATCATAGCCATTTTCTTTCTTCCGTCCCTCGTTTCTCTTAGGACAGTCTTTGACTATGTGTTCCTTGCTGCCACATTCAAAACAACCGAATTCTTAGTCAAAGATAACTTTGAAGGGGAAGAGTATTTACCTTTTCTATCCTTCTTGTCCTTCTTATAGAACTCTTCTCTTGGCTTCTTATCCCATCTCTTGTGCTTCATCATTCTCTTGAAGCCTTTAGCGCTAAGTGCCATGGGATCCTCTTCCGAGTCGAAGAACTCGGATCCGCTTCTCTCGGTTTCGAGGCTTTCGGTGCAATGTTCTTTTTGGTGCTGACCTCTGCATCCTCCTCTTCCAGGTGGATCTCATGGGTGAGAAGCTTCCCTATGAGTTTGTCTGGCTTTAGTAGAGACAAGTTTTGAGCCTCTTCGATAGCTATCACTTTGGGACCCCATCTTTTCTTGGGTAGGCTTCGAGTATCTTCTCGCGCATTTTCTCGTGGGAAATCTTTTTACCCAAAGATTTGAGATTGTTGGTAATCTCAATAAAGCGAATGATCCGAGTGATGTTTTCTTCTAGCTCTATCTTGAATAGCTCATACTTATGAAGATATTGGCTTATCTTCGCTTGTCCGACTCGGCTTGTGCCTTCATAGGTGTTGACCAAAGTGTCCCATACTTCTTTGGCTGTATCACGAGCGGACACTCGGTTGTATTCGTCCGAGCCGATGACGCACATCAGAATGTTCATTGCCTCGAAGTTCTTTTTGAACTTCTCCGCTTCATCAGCGAGTGAACTCGGCCTTTGTCTTGGGTACGAGTCTTGTTTCTTCCATCTTCATGGGAATGTAGGTGCCTCCTTGTATGATGTTCCAAACATCCTCATCATGATCTAGCGAGAAAACATTCCATGGGTTTCTTCTAGTGCACGAAGTTAGATCCTTTGAACTTTGGTGGTCTGCTAGAAGATCTTCCTTCATCAAACTCTCCGTTGTTACGAGCCATTCGATCTTTAAACCTTTGGATGGTTAGATCCTTTCCGAAAGGCTAGACTCGATACCAATTGAAGGTTCACTCGGGAGAGGCTAAGTCACCCTAGAGGGCGGTGAATAGGGTGATGATGAAATTTGCTTGAAATTTGAAATAGATATGAATGCGAGATGAGGGAGAGTCAAGGATGAGCTCGAAAAGTACTAACTCGGAATTCAGTGAAGAGTGAAGAAACAGATTAAGTAGAACTTTGAAACAGTCTAAGTTTATAATGCACTCGGAAAAGTAATAACACAAAAAGTACATGGAAACCCTCCTGGGGCAGAAAACCACGGACCGTGCTAATCCAAGCACGAAGTCAAATCCACTATTTTGAGTCCACAAAATTCAGTAGATCGACTCAACCCGAGTTGCTCACTTAGACCACTCCGTACAAGTTTTTCCTAGACTTAGAAATTACCTTATCTTAACTAGTACTTCCTAACCGAGATCACCCTTATAGTTAGGGACAAGCTGAGCTGAGTAAACCCTTACGGCTCGGTCAAGGGACCTTACTTGGAAAGTAAAAAGAAAGTGTTTGTAACTTAGTACAAGACCTTACAACTCGGACAAATAATAAATGCATAATTGGAGTTGTAAGTCGAAGATTGAGAATGAATACAATGACTTTTACACAAGTCTTGGAAGTTGGCTTCTATTTATAGATGACCAAGCGGCTTAGCCGTTGTCTCCATCTTCCGACTAGAAGTCCTCTGTGACCGTTGTAATGGATTTTCTTAGTCACTCGGAAAATATCCGTTAAGATATGAACGTTGGGCAACGGCTCTTGACTCCTTTGGAAGTCCCAAAACCACTAGTGGTGTCTTGAAAAATAAGGTGGAAACCACCGTTGAGCTTAGTGTTGCAGATTTCCGGTTTTGGAAACGGACAACCCCGACATAGTGTCCGGGGCTAGGTTAGAGGTGGAAAAAGCCTTGTCTGCTGGTGATTTGACATTTTAAAGCTAGGTTACTTTTGTAATTCAAAATTAGGATAGCCTCGTTTGAATAACCTACAAAAGTAAATCAATTTGGTTCTCAAAGTATAAAATACTTTGGTCCAAGATTAGACACGAGATAATAACATAATTAATATAATTAGGTGACTGATTATCCGAGTCGGAAAAGGAATGGAATTTTCCGAGTCTAATATCCATGATACTCAAATTCCATCTTAGTCAATCTAGAAGATAAACAAGCCAAAGGATCGGAGTAAACAAACTTGATCTAGACTAAACAAAGTTCAAACTAAATATGCTCGACTTGGAATAGTAAATTAATAATGTAATTCCGAGTAACATGAAGTCGGACTCGAGTTTATGTGCGTGAAATAAAGTGTTTGAACATGTGATATTTCGAGCGTTGAGTGACTCGGAACCGAGTGTGAAGTGGTGAGTACATATGATTTCCGAGTCAATCGAGTCACGCATAAACATATATAATAGTTTCTATAACACTCAGAGTTAGAAAGGCTTCTAAGGCACATGGAATGACTTGAAATCAAAACCCTATAAGAGATGAAGTCTTATACCCGATTCCTCGATGCAACTCGGAAAAGTGTAAGTATAAAGTCCGAGTCTTCATATTATCTTATGGAATAGACGAAAGTCTAGGTTGTATATTCATTATGTTTCTAAACAAGTGAACTGTATTTTGGGATGACTTAGCTACTTGGCCAATAAGCAATTACCCCTAGTAGGACCAATGGAAATATAACGATTGGATGCACAAATGGTATTTTATTTCACTTGTTTAGCCTTGTCCTATTTTTAGGACGACAGTAACGTCTTCTGGTCGTTATCTTCCGCTGCGACCTTACGTAATATTCTCTAATTAAGGAATTACTAAGTAATGGTGATTGGGGGCATTATAGATTTTGAGAAAACTGGACATCTAACTTCTAAAATCATCTCTAGATCAGTGGAGACTTTCAAAAATTTCTTTCAAAATCTCTATTTTTCTCTCTCTATCTCAGCGCATCGATCGGACAACTAGCCATTAAGAGACAGTCGCTGGAATTCTAACTGTTGGAGAGCAGAACAGTCACACCGGTTAAGGTGACCGTTGATGAAGTCGAGTCGAACGAATACTGAAAGATGATTTTTCTCTATAAATAGCATTTATTTTCCTTCATTTTGTTACTTTACTCTTTACTTACTCTCACTGTCGCACTTACTCCAACTCGAAACAAGCTCTCGCATTCGAAGAAACGTACGTCACTCTCAAGCTAAGAGAAGAACATCTCATGTAAGCTTTGTTGCTCTCAGCTCTCTCTCGTACTACTCTTTCATTTTTTTTTCGTTCGCTTACTCTCGTCGAGCTTTCTCTCCCTCTCTCTCTTTCAAAAGTTCATCTCTTTCCTCTCTTTTCAACAACAAACATGCCAAAAGAGGTTCCCACCCTTATTTTCTTGGTTCCGCCACCAAGAAACCTCGCACAAAAGCCAGGAAGGCCCCTCTACTCCTTCCAAACCTCTTGTCACTCAACACCTAACGTTGGATGACAAATTCTTCCCGACCACTAAGTTTTCGTGGTTGGCTCACATAAAGTCCATAGGGGTTTACAATTTCCTCTGTTTCAGTGATTTCATCTACCCAAAACTCGTTTCTCACTTCTATTCCAATCTTTCTAGCTCGAGGGTATCCTCACCTCCGGAGTTCGAACATCACTGTTCGCATTAACACTTCTCTTCTTCATCGTCTTTTCAAAGTATCTTGTATGTTCTTGAACAAGCAACCCCATACATTTCAACGAGGTTGCTGATGATTTCTTTGAGAAGTACGCTAAAGAATTCCCTAGGCCACGCAAAAACTTCTCTCGTGACCTAACTCAAATCGAAGCTCGCCTTCTTTGTTTCCTGCTAATGAGAACCTTCTTCTCACAGACATTCTAGCAAGGAGAACCCCAACTCCAAGCATCTCAAAGCTCTATACGACACTCTAGAGGGATACAAAGTAGACCTCTTTCCCACTATAGTCGAGTAGATAGTAGGCTGTGCTCGCTCGGACTCAAAACAAGAAGACCACCCCACTCCCTTTCGGGGCTCTTCTCACCCTCGTCTTCAAACAGTTCAAAGTTCCTCTTCCCTTAGATCCTAACGCGGTTTCGAGGCTGCCATTGTCGTTGGCGAAAAAGAACTTCTTGAGTATGGATACCGGGAGACCGAACCGGGCGTCCGGGTCCATAGCTTAGAACCGAGGCCACCTTCTCCGCCTCGGACTCAATCCCCTCTTGCTCTACCTCCTCCACCTGGTGGTGTCTCCACCTCGGGTGTTTCATAGATGCTTTCTTCTACCTTATCCTCTATTATCATGGACAAGCTTTCCTCGGTGTCCACTGAGTTCAAGGACACCCTTCGGTCATTCAAGACTGTCCTTCGAGTCTATGACCATTAACTAGAAAACCGCCTAATACTAAATCGGAGAGCAGCAAGATGTGCTTCTCGAGATGAAGGCCCTAGTTAAGGAGCGAGAGGAGCTGATCGAGCTCCTTCAGGAGCAATGATCTAAGGCGGCTTAGGATCCGGTCGACTCGGACACTTCTGAAGAATCCTCGAGTCCAGCCAAATCCTCCTCGGAAGGGGAGAAGAAGAAGAAGAAGAAGAAGAGCCTATGGCTGAGGCAGCTCCATCCGAGGAAGGGGAGACGAAGAAGAAAAAGGGACAGCAGGAGCAAAGGGCCCAAGTGCTCTAGAACCTCAATCGGAAATGATCGGCTCGGACAGTGAGTCCGAGTGGGTCGAAGACCCCGCTGACCATGGTCGAGTCACCAGCTGGTTAGCCTAAGCACACACATCCATCAGCCGAGTTCCAAGAGGATGAGCCTCCGGACGACCTAGTTCTAGGTCAGCCACTTAGTGCTGAGCCCATTCTAGAGATCGCGGTGTTGCCTCCGCCTCGCTCGTCAACATCTTCCGGATCTTATCAACGAAGGCGCACTCGCTCGTCCACCAACCTCGACTCGGACTACTCCATCTCCTCCATCTTAAATTTTTTTTCGCTTAATTATTTTGTCCGGACATCAAATCTGTATCTACTTTATACATTCTTCCCCTTTTTGTTTTTGTTGAAAGGCAAGGGGAGAATAGTTAGAAAATTTTTTGTCTTATTTAGGGGAGTTTCTCTCACCCTCTTTAGCTTCAATTATAATGAAATTTCATTAAAAATCCTGCTATCCGCCTTCCGAGCTGCACTATCTCCGAGTTTACTACTTAAAGCAATTATTTCGAGTTTATTATTTCTAAGTTTCAATTTCTTGCTCGAGTATTTTTTTCTTTGCTCCGATTCGACAACTATGTCTATCATTGCTCGATACTCAATTAGTTTCTTGCTCCGATACTTTAGCTCTTTTTATGCAATCTCAGCTTATCTCGCTCCGATAGAATATAAGTTTCATTCACTGTATTTTCTCTACACAATTCTATCATGTTTTTCTGACTTATTCCTTGAGAAAGGATGAAAAACCAGATCTATATCACTAACAAAGTTTATGTCTAAGTATGGAATGCCTTTCATAAAAGGGGAGATTGAAGACTCGGACCTTACATATATATCATTCTGAGTTCAATCAAGGGATCAGGTATAAGATTTCATCTCTCATAAGGTTTTGATTAAAAGTCATTCTATCTACTTTAATAGCTTTTCCGAGTGATATAGCATCTTTTCTTAGTGTTACAAAATATATCGTATATATTCTCTTTTGACTCGATCGACTCAAAAGCATATTCTTGTTTATCATTTCACACACAGTTCCGAGTCACTCGGACAACACTCGGATATATTACATGTTCAAACACTTATTCTATTTTGCATAAAATCGGTTTGACTTCATAATCTAAGTTTGATTGGAATACTCGTGTTAATTCATCTTTCTAAGTCAACATGCTTGATTTGAACATTGGCAGTCTAGATCAAGTCTTTCCAATCTGATGTTATTTATCCGGCTTGCTTTGCTTCTAGATCGACTCGGATGGAATTTGAGTATAATGGATATTAGACTCAAAAATTCCATTTCTTTTTGACTCGAGATAATTATACAGTTAATTATCATAATTAAAATTATTATCTATTTCTAATCTTGGACAAAAGTATTTTATACTTTGAGAACCAAATTGATTTACTTTTGTACGTTATTCAAACGAGGCTATCATATTTTTGAATTACAAAAGTAACCTGGCTTCAAAACGTCAAATCACCAAGCAGACAAGGTCTGTTTCCACATTTGACCAAGGCCCGGACACTCGTGTCGGGGTTGTCTATTTCCAAAATTGGAAATTCACAATGCCAAGCTCAACGGTGGTTTCGACCCTACTTAAAAGATACCACTAGTGGATTGGGCTTCCAAAGAAGTCAAGAGCCGTTGTGCAACATTCACATCTCAACGGATATTTTCCGAGTAACTCGGAAAATCCATTGCAACGGTCACAAAGGACTTCCAGTTAGAAGATAGTCACAACGGCTAATTTGCTTGGTTATCTATAAATAGAAGCCAACTCTCAAGACTTAAAGATTGTTGAACCAACTATCAATACATGCACTTAAGAAAAAGTCATTTTATTCATACTCAATCTTTTACTTACAACTCCAACTTTGTACTTAATATCTTTCTGAGTTGTAAGGTCTTGTAATCGGTTTACAAACATTCATTCTTACTTTCGAGTAAGGTCCCTTGACTGAGCTGTAAGGGTTAACTCAGCTCGATTGTCCCTAACTATAAAGGTTACCTCGGTTAGGAAGTACTAGATCGGATAAGGTAATTTCGAGGCTAGGAAAATCTTGTAAGGAACTGTCTAAGGAAGCAATTTCGATTGAGTCTTTCTATTGTATTTTTTGGATTCAAAATAGTGGATTTGACTTGGTGCTTGGATTAGCATTGACCGTGGTTTTCTGCCCCAGGAGGGTTTCCACGTAACTTTTTGAGTTAGCACTTTTCCGAGTCCAATCTAGACTCGGACTCTCCACGAAGTCATCTCTAGTTTTATTCTTTCATTACTTGCTTAAATTTCCCATCACCCTATTCACCCCCTCTAGGATGACTTAGTCTCTCCAAGAGCAAACCTTCACTTTGCACTTGTTGCTAGAATTGAGGCAATCGGAATTCTCTTAGCTTTTGCATCTAGCATGAACATTGAGCTTTACCAAATGGATGTCAAATGTGCATTTCTCAATGGTTATATTCAAGAAGAAGTTTATGTTGAGCAACCCCTTCGATTTGAAAACTCCCAATTTTAAATCATGTTTTCAAGTTGCAAAAGGCTTTATGGTTTGAAACAAGCTCGCACAGACTTGGTATGAAATGCTAAGCGGTTTCTTGGTTCAAAATGATTTCAAAACAAGTCTTATTAACAAAGCTCCTTTCACAAAAACCAAGGGGAATGATTTTCTTATCATTCAAATTTATGTTGATGACATTATATTTTGAGCTACTAATGAAACTCTGTGCCAAAAGTTTTATGAGTTAATGAGACAGGAGTTCCAAATGAGCATGATGAGAGAGCTCATTTTCTTCCTTGGATTGCAAATCAAGTAAGAAAAGGATGACATCTATGTCCCTCAATCAAAGTACACCAAGGAGTTATTAAAGAAGTACAAGCTACAAGATGTGAAGCATGCGGCAATACCTATGAGTAGTAGTACAAAACTAGACTCGGATGAGAAAGGTAAAGTTATAGATTAGAAAATCTACAAAGGTGTGATTAGATCTCTACTTTATCTCACATCTAGTAGGGCAGATATCATGTTTAGTGTTTGCCTTTGTGCAAGATTTCAAGCTAATCCTAAGGAATCACATCTCACCTGCAGTGAAGAGAATTTTGGATATCTTTTACGAACTCGGACACTTGGTCTCCGGTATTCGCAAGACTCAAATCGACCCTCACTCGGATATTTGGATATTGACTATGATGGATACAAAGTTGATACAAGTGGCACATCAGGAGCATGTAAATTTCTAGATCAATCACTCATCTCCTGGCATTCAATGAAGCAAAACTCAATCGCTTTATCAACTATTAAGGCTGCGTACGTTGTAGTTGGAGCTTGCTGTGCTCGGATTCTCTAGATTAAGCAACGCTTGAAGGATTTAGGACTATCATTCATATCTATCCCAATCAAGTGTGATGATCAAAGTGCAATCAGCATCACCAAGAATCTAGTTCAACACTAAAAAAGAAACATAAGGTCGGTATCATTTTCTCGAGAGACCCTTCCGAGAAAGGTGATATTAAACTTGAGTTTATTCCTACAAAATTTAAATTAGCTTATATATTTACTAAAGCTCTAAGTGATGATTAGTTTTTCTTTATTAGGAATGAACTTGGCATGTTAATTGCATGATTATCCGAGTTAATGAATAAGTTATTCTTATTGTGCTCTCATTGATTGATATATGCTTTGAGTGAATAAGAAATGGATCAGGTGACAAAGAATGAGACTAAGTTGTGAGTTATTAATTTTCTAAGTGTGTTTTGAGTCACTCGGACGGATCACCGAGTTAGACTCGGTTTATAAGTAAAATGGACATTAAAATTATGGGATAATCTCTAAATCAATAGAGAATTTCATAAATGTTTTTGAAAATCTTTTCTTCTCTCTCTGTCATGTGAATAGTTAGAAGAACCAGTCGTTCGAAGAAAGCTGCTTGGAAAACTAGTAGTTGCTCACTAGGAGACTCAACCGTCTCGATAACCGTTGCTTGGTAGGTTGAGTCGAAAGGTGGTTGTTCAATGAAAGCATTTATTCTATAAATAGCACTACTTCGATTTCATTCATTCACTTTGCCTACTTATTGCTCATACTCTTGTTTTCTTTGGTCTTACACTTAATCTCTCTCGTGCTCAAATTCTCTCTCTATTTATCACTCATGTATGCTCTTTACTCACTTTCTCTTTAGTCCGAAACATTCTCTATCTCTTTCAATATGCCTAAAAGAGGTTCAGCTATGGAAGGAGGTTCGACCACAAAAAGGCTAGAACTAAATCAACTCGATCCGAGGTTGCCTAAGAAAAGGGAAAAGCCCTTGCGTCGGATGATTCAAAAGTCGTGGTCACTCAACATTTTTTATTGACGACAAATTCTTCTCCAAAACCTCTTTCTCTTAGATCAAACCATCTCTCAAAACTGGTATCTTCAATTACCTCGACTTCGGTGACTACATCTACCCGAACTCGTTACTAAGGTCTATTCCTACATGAAGACTCGGATTTTATACTTTTACTTTTCTGAGTTCCATCGAGGAATCAGGTATAAGACTTCTTCTCCTATAGAGTTTTGATTCCAAGTCATTCCATGTGCCTTAGAAACTTTTCTCGACTAATATAGCATTTTCTCTCGAGTGTTATAGAATCCACTATATATGTTTCCGATTGTTTCTAACTAACTAACCGACTCGGAAAGCTTACGTCTACATGCCTCTTCACACTCAGTTCCGAGTCACTCAACACTCAGGTATATCGCATGTTCAAACACTTTTGTTCACGCACATAAACTCGAGTCCGACTTCATGTTACAGGAATTACCCTTTTAATTCTCTATTCCAAGTCGACTTATTTACTTTGAATCTTGTTAAGTCTAGATCAAGTTTGTTTACTCCGATCTTCTACTTGACTTGATTATCTTCTAGACCGACTCAAACGAAATTTCGATTATCATGGATATTAGACTTAGAATTTTCCATTCCTTTTCTAACTTAGATGATTAGTCATTTAATTATCTTAATTATGTTATTATCTCGTGTCTAATCTTAGACCAAAGTATTTTATACTTTGAAAACCAAATTGATTTACTTTTGTAGGTTATTCAAACGAGGCTATCCTAATTTTGAACTCGCAAAAGTAACGGGCTTCAAAACATCAAATCAGCAGCAGACAAGGCTTTTTCCACCTCTGTCCTAGCCCCGCACAATCGTGTCGTGGTTGTTTGTTTCCAAAACTGGAAATCTGCAACACTAAGCTCAACGGTGGTTTCCACCTTATTTTTCAAGACACCACCAGTGGTTTTGGGATTTCCAAAGGAGTCAAGAGCCGTTGCCCAACATTCATATCTCGACGGATATTTTCCGAGTGACTCAAAAATCCATTACAATGGTCACAAAGGACTTCCAGTCGGAAGATGGACACAACAGACTAAGCTGCTTGGTCACCTATAAATATAAGCCAACTTTCAAGACTTGAGCAAAAGCCATTGTATTCATTCTCAATCTTCTACGTACAACTCCAAGTCCGTATTTAATAACTTTCTAAGTTGTAAGGTCTTGTACTCGCTTACAAACACTCTCTTTCTTACTCTCTAAGTAAGGTCCCTTGACCGAGTCGTAAGGGTTAACTCAGCTCGGTTGTCCTTAACTCGTAAGGGTTATCTCGGTTAGGAAGTACTAGATCGGATAAGGGAATTTCTCAGCTTAGGAAAAACTTGTAAGGAGTTGTTTAAGGGAGCAATTTGGGTCAAGTCGGTCTCATCGTATTTTGTGGACTCAAAATAGTGGATTTGACTTTGTGCTTGGATCAACACGGTCCGTGGTTTTCTCGCCCCATGAGGGTTTCCACGTACTTTCTGAGTTATTACTTTTCCGAGTGCATTCTAGACTCGGATAGTTTTAAAGTTCTGTTTAATCTGTTGCTTCACTCTTCACTCGAGTTCCGAGTTAGTACTTTTCCGAGCTCATCCTTGACTCTCGCTCACCTCAAATTCATATCTACTTTAAATTCAAGCAAATTTCATCATCACCCTATTCACCCCCTCTAGGGTGACTTAGCCTCTCCGATGGAGAGTGGGCAGCCTTCTGTTTTGAGCTGTGTGACATTAATGGAAAGTGGCCAGCCATGGGTAAAAAGACAGAAAATGTTCAGCTCAACGTGTATGCAAAACAACCGGGAATGCTTGTATTTTTCAAGCACATAATGTCGTTTGAGCCGGAGGTTAATCATTGATTACTTGTTCATAAATAAATCAAGGTGTTAAGGAAGATAGTTGAGGAATCAAGCTCACCAAATTTCCATGGTTAAGCAAGGGAAGATCGGCCAAGTACAAATCAAGCAATGTTACAAGTATTATTATCTTAAGAGCTTTGAACATAAATAAATTCATGTCATGATGGGTCGGTCCAAGGGAGGGCCAAAAGGGCTTATGGTCATGCATCACATGGAGCTGCCAAGAACACCAAGCTAGAAGCATTCTAGAAGACACTACCACTAGTGGAAGGTGGTTAGAAAAGAGCTTGGAGAAGGGGCAACAAATCTTGGCCACATGTTCCCTATCAAACAATACTTGGCTAGAAATTCTTCAAGCTTAACTTGGGGAGGAGGAAAGCATCTAATTAGTTGGCATTTTTGTTTTGCTTTATTTCATATTTTTCAGCTTGGATTCGGTTATGTAATTGCTCATATGAAGCATTATATATTCAGCACCTATGCGCCATTGTAAGACACCTTTGATGAAATATATGAGTTTATACTCGAGCTGGATTTGCTCACCCTTCGGAACTCTCATTGCTGTATCCTAGTGTGGCAGCTAGGTGGTGTCCTGTGAGTCCTTCCAATCTCCCGGTGGTGTTGCTGTATCCGGACAGATTGAAGGTGCCCCTCGGTTCTTACTCGGTGGTGTTTTCACGTATCCGAGCTAGGACCTTGGTATTATCCCCTCACTTCATCAATTCATATCTCACAATCTACCCAGCCATTTCATTCCAAATTTTAACCACAATCCTTCCTGTCCATCTACTTCCATTCCACCAATTTTCAGCTCCATCCAAGAACACCTCCATCCTCCACACCAAAATCAAACAAAGGGTGTCTGTCTGTACAGCCAGCCGGTTACCTCAGCTTCAGGCTATCTGTTCAGGGAGTTCCCTTATCCAAATTCAACGAAACTTGGTCACGATCATCATCTACCAGTTACCATCCTTCCCACCAAATTTCAGCCAAGACCAAGCACTTTTGCCCCTCCATTTCCCCAATCTGCCAAGATTGCGCAAGCAGGCCGCATTCTGCCCGGTTGTGCTTCTTGCGGTTTGCTATCCATTTTCTTTGCTTCCGCCACTACACATCATTTTTGGTATCAGAGCAAGTTCTGAACCTAGGGTGATTGTGTCCATTTCCCGAAAAAATTAAAAACCACAAAAATAGCCAGCCACAAAAACTTCCCAGCCATGAGTGCAAGCATGACTTTGGAAGAGAGGTTTGAAATGTTAATGAAGGAGAATGAGTACCTCCGAAAACAGCTTGGGCGTGACATGAAGGCAAGGCGTGACCAGCTAAGGAGTGAATCACCTCCTATTCGCTCTAATCCTAGCCTACATGAAGATGATGAGGAGAGCAATCCTTTTGCCTCCACGGATAGTGAAAGGCAATCAAAAAGAAGTTCTAGGCGGTCCAAATCACACTACCAAGACTTCAAAGTTGAGATTCCGGAATTTGAAGGGAGATTGCATCCGGATGAGTTCCTTGATTGGATGAGGACCGTGGAAAGAATTTTTGATTACAAAGAAGTACCAAACGAGAAGAAGGTGAAGCTTGTTGCACTCAAGCTTAGAGGCTTTGCTTCCACTTGGTGGGAAAATTTGAAGCACAAAAGAGTAAGGGACAAGAAGCCTAAAATCAAAAGTTGGGAGAAAATGAGAGCTAAGCTCAAAGCTCGTTTTCTACCACCTACTTATGTCCAAGATAGTTTTCTCCAACTCTATACTCTACAACAAGGCAATATGAGTGTAGAAGAATACACTAGAGAGTTTGAGAAATTGTTGATCAAATGTGATTTGCAAGAGAATGAGGACCAAACAATTGTGAGGTACTTAGGCGGTTTGGATGCTAAGTATGCTCAAATTGTGGAGCTACAACATTTTACCACATTTGATGAGGTGTGTCACTTGGCACACAAGGTGGAGCAACAAAAGAAAAATCGGTTTGCCAAAAAGGAGGTGCCTAAAATTTTTCCCTCTCAAAGAAGCCAACCCTTCTACAAGGGGAGTCCCCAACCCCTTCCTCAAACAACTCCAAACCCCACAAAACAGCCCGTCCAACCTCCAAACCCACCCAAAGCTCTACCAACTCCAAGTGACCCGCGAAGGTGTTTTAAATGCCATGGTTTTGGACATATTGCCGCGGAATGTCCAAACCGTAGGGTAATGGCCTTGGTTGAATACCAAGAGCCCTTGATGGATGAGCATGAAACCGAGAAGGAGCTACTCTTGCTAGATGAGGTAGAGGAAGTGATAGAAGAGGCGGATGAAGGAGAAATGTTGGTGATAAGAAGGACCTTGAGCGGATTTAAGGATCCGAGTGAGGAGCAACGTGAAACCATTTTTCACACAAGGGGCACGGTCCAAGACAAAGTGTGTTCCATTATCATCGATGGAGGTAGTTGTGCTAATGTGGCTGCCTCTATGATGGTAGACAAGCTTGGACTTCATGCTTCGGTCCATCCCTCACCCTTATAATGTGCAATGGCTCAGCCAAGGTAAAGGACTTCAAGTTAATTCTCGTTGTCTTCTTTCATTTAGTATTGGTAAGCACTATCATGATGAGTTGTGGTGTGATGTAATTCCTATGGATGCTTGCCATATATTACTTGGGAGACCTTGGCTATATGACCGAAGGGTGACACATGATGGCTTCAAGAACACCTACACCTTCACCAAGGATGGAAAGAAAATCACCTTAGCTCCTTTGCCCCTAGCCAATGTAATCCGAAGCCACAAAACTCTACTTCCCAAAATGACCTATTGCTTACACTTGGAGAACCTCTCTTCAAGGATAAGCAACAAGAGTTTTTTCCTTACCAAACACAAATTTCCCCATCTTTCCATAAAACCGAAAACCCTCCACAAAATGTACATCTCCTCACCGTCACTCCACAAGCCAAAATTGTCCTTGACCCTCTACACAACAATCCTTTTCACTCGCCACCACAAAAAAACCATGTCTCCAAAAGGACCCCATCCCGGAGCTATTTTTCTCACATGGCCAGAATGTGATTTAAAGGCCAATGGTGCTGAAACATGGGCAGATGACCGAGAAGAACAACGAAGAAATTCCATGGACAGCCCCCATTTTTTCTATACCAAAGAAGGGTGACTTCCTTTTCATTGGTAAGTGGTTGTTAAGTCCACATTATGGCCTGTCCGAATCTGTTGTTCAATGGAAGGACAATGTAAGTTTGATTGCTTTTGATGGTATTTTGAGGCCAAATCATTTCTGTCCAAACGTTGAACATGGAGTTGTGGAGTTTGTTGTGCCAACTTTCATGGTACCAAAGGAAGTTGTGTATCTTCCTCAATGTTTGCGGTTTGATGTGCCTAATGAGGACCGAGGCAACCCCTACATCATGAGCATACTCGGAGAACATCCGGGCTGGCTGCATGGACGAGGCCTGCTCCCACAATTAACCGTCTGCCTGGGCATACAAGGAAACTCCATTTTGTTCTCAACACAAGCGCCAACATGGTCAAATTTTTTCACACCCGGAGCATGTTATTTGTGCGAATTTGAGGGCAAATTCTCTCCTACAAGGGGAGAATGATGGAGAGTGGGCAGCCTTCTGTTTTGAGCTGTGTGACATTAATGGAAAGTGGCCAGCCATGGGTAAAAAGACAGAAAATGTTCAGCTCAACGTGCATGCAAAACAACCGGGAATGCTTGTATTTTTCAAGCACATAATGTCGTTTGAGCCGGGAGGTTAATCATTGATTACTTGTTCATAAATAAATCAAGGTGTTAAGGAAGATAGTTGAGGAATCAAGCTCACCAAATTTCCATGGTTAAGCAAGGGAAGATCGGCCAAGTACAAATCAAGCAATGTTACAAGTATTATTATCTTAAGAGCTTTGAACATAAATAAATTCATGTCATGATGGGTCGGTCCAAGGGAGGGCCAAAAGGGCTTATGGTCATGCATCACATGGAGCTGCCAAGAACACCAAGCTAGAAGCATTCTAGAAGACACTACCACTAGTGGAAGGTGGTTAGAAAAGAGCTTGGAGAAGGGGCAACAAATCTTGGCCACATGTTCCCTATCAAACAATACTTGGCTAGAAATTCTTCAAGCTTAACTTGGGGAGGAGGAAAGCATCTAATTAGTTGGCATTTTTGTTTTGCTTTATTTCATATTTTTCAGCTTGGATTCGGTTATGTAATTGCTCATATGAAGCATTATATATTCAGCACCTATGCGCCATTGTAAGACACCTTTGATGAAATATATGAGTTTATACTCGAGCTGGATTTGCTCACCCTTCGGAACTCTCATTGCTGTATCCTAGTGTGGCAGCTAGGTGGTGTCCTGTGAGTCCTTCCAATCTCCCGGTGGTGTTGCTGTATCCGGACAGATTGAAGGTGCCCCTCGGTTCTTACTCGGTGGTGTTTTCTCGTATCCGAGCTAGGACCTTGGTATTATCCCCTCACTTCATCAATTCATATCTCACAATCTACCCAGCCATTTCATTCCAAATTTTAACCACAATCCTTCCTGTCCATCTACTTCCATTCCACCAATTTTCAGCTCCATCCAAGAACACCTCCATCCTCCACACCAAAATCAAACAAAGGGTGTCTGTCTGTACAGCCAGCCGGTTACCTCAGCTTCAGGCTATCTGTTCAGGGAGTTCCCCTTATCCAAATTCAACGAAACTTGGTCACGATCATCATCTACCAGTTACCATCCTTCCCACCAAATTTCAGCCAAGACCAAGCACTTTTGCCCCTCCATTTCCCCAATCTGCCAAGATTGCGCAAGCAGGCTGCATTCTGCCCGGTTGTGCTTCTTGCGGTTTGCTATCCATTTTCTTTGCTTCCGCCACTACACATCATTTTGTCCACTACTTTCATGGACAAAATTTCTTCTGTGTCCTTAGAAGTCAAGGACCTTCTCCGGTCATTCAAGACTGTCTTCCAGCCTATGACCATCAACCGTAAAACCACCCAATCTCAACTTGGAGAGCAAGCAGGACGTGCTCCTTGAGATGAAGGCTCTGTTGAAAGAGCAGTGGGAGCTGAGCGAGCTCCTTCAGGAGAGACAATCCAAGGCAACTCAGGATCAAGGAGACTCGGACACCTCTGTGGAATCCTCGAGCCCCGACAAGTCCTCCTCGGACAAAGGAGAAGAAGGAGAAGGAGAAGAAGAAGCAGAGGAGCTCGTGGCTTAGGCAGCTCCTTTTAATCAAGGAGAGCCGGAAGGGCAAGGAGAACAAGAAGGATAAGGAGCAGCAATCGAGGGTCCGGGTGTTCTCGAAGCACAACCGAAGTGATAAGCTTCGACGATAGCCTCGACTAGGTCGAAGAATCTGCTGATCAAGAACGAGCCAGCAGCAGGTCGCCTAAGCACATCCCTTCGACCACCGAGTTCCAAGAGGACGAGCCTCGGACGACTTAGTTCTGGGTCAGCCACTCGGAACCGAGCCGATGCCGAGATCCCCGTACTTCCTCCATCGCACTCAAGCACATCGTCAAGATCTTATCGGCGCCGGCGCACCTCTCGTCCTTCCTCCTCAACCCCGACTATTCCATCCCCTCCTTAGTTTCTTAGTCTTTTCTTTACAAGTGTGTCATGTTTTTTTTATCCAAACATCAAATATGTACTTCTTGTTGAATTCTTCCCTTTTTTTTTTTTTTTTTTTTTTTGCTGAAAGAAAAAGGGGAGAATAGATAGAACAAAATTTGTTGTCTTGTTTAGTGGGAGTCTCTCTCACCCTCTGTAAATATTTTCCGATGATAATGAAGTAATGCATTTCTTGAATAATTGTTGAGTATCTATCCGATTTTATCTCGTTTCTTGCTATGTTACTTTCGCTCTTGCTATGAATTCTCACGTTACTTTACGAGCACGTTTATATAATCGGACTTTTATCACTAACAAAGTTTCGTCTAAGTATGGAATGCCTTTCATCAAAAAGGGGAGATTGAAGACTCGGACTTTATACTTATACTTTTCCGAGTTCCACCGAGGAATCGGGTATAATACTTCTTATCCTATAGCATATTGATTCCAAGTCATTCCATGTGCCTTCGAAACTTTTCCGACTAATATAGCATTTTCTCCGAGTGTTATAGAATCCACTATATATGTTTCCGATTGTTTCTAATCGACTAACCGACTCGGAAAGCTTACGTCTACATGCCTCTTCGTGCTTAGTTTTGAGTCACTCAACACTCGGGTATATCGCATGTTCAAACACTTTTGTTTACGCACATAAACTCGAGTCTAACTTCATGTTACAGGAATTACACTATTAATTCTCTATTCCAAGTCAGCTTATTTACTTTGAATCTTGTTAAGTCTAGATCAAGTTTGTTTACTTTGATCTTCTACTTGATTTGATTATCTTCTAGACCGACTCAAATGGAATTTTGAGTATCATGGATATTAGACTCGAATTTTCCGTTCCTTTTCGACTCAAATAATTAGTCATTTAATTATCTTAATTATGTTATTATCTGTGTCTAATCTTGGACCAAAGTATTTTATACTTTGAGAACCAAATTGATTTACTTTTGTAAGTTATTCAAACGAGGCTATCCTAATTTTGAACTACAAAGGTAACCGACTTCAAAACGTCAAATCACCAGCAGACAAGGCTTTTTCCACCTCTAACCTAGCCCCGGACATCGTGTCGGGGTTGTCCGTTTCCAAAGCTGGAAATCTGCAACACTAAGCTCAACGGTGGTTTCCACCTTATTTTTCAAGACACCACCAGTGGTTTTGGGACTTCCAAAGGAGTCAAGAGCCATTGCCCAATGTTCATATCTCAATGGATATTTTTCGAGTGACTTAGAAAATCCGTTACAACGAGCCACAAAGGACTTCCAGTCGGAAGATGGACACAACGGCTACTGCTGCTTGGTCACCTATAAATAGAAGCCACCTTTCAAGACTTGAAGATTGTCGAATCTATTGTTAATACACATACTTGAGCAAAAGCCATTGTATTCATTCTCCATCTTCTACTTACAACTCCAAGTCTATATTTAATAACTTTATGAGTTGTAATGTCTTGTATTCGATTACAAACACTCTCTTTCTTACTCTCTAAGTAAGGTCTCGGACTGAGCTGTAAGGGTTAACTCAGCTCGGTTGTCCCTAACTATAAGGGTTATCTCGGTTAGGAAGTACTAGATCAAATAAGGGAATTTTTGAGTCTAGGAAAAACATGTAAGGAGTTGTTTAAGGGAGCAACTTGGGTCAAGTCGACTCATCGTATTTTGTGGACTCAAAATAGTGGTTTTCTACCCCAGGAGGGTTTCCACGTACTTTCGAGTTATTACTTTTCTGAGTGCATTCTAGACTCGGACAGTTTTAAAGTTCTATTTAATATGTTTCTTCACTCTTCACTAAATTCCGAGTTAGTACTTTTCCGAGCTCATCCTTGACTCTCGCTCACCTCGGATTCATATCTACTTTAAATTCAAGCAAATTTCATCATCACCCTATTTACCCCTCCTCTAGGGTGACTTAGCCTCTCCCTAAGCAAGCCTTCACTACATGAGAACAAGAGATAACGTGATCTCTTCTATCGTCCAAGGCAAGGTAGTTCGTATCAATCTTTCTCTACTTCACAAGCTCTTTGATGTGAAGTCTCTTTTTGTCATTTCTAACCAGATCCCCTTCAATGAAGTCTCGGATGACTTCTTTGATTAATACGCTAATGAAATGCCTCAATCTAGAAAGAACTTTTATGTGACTCGGATGACTTTCGAGCCGGACTTCGGGCTTCGGTCCGATGAGAACCTTCTTCTCCTACTATCCCTTAAAAGAGAACCCTAATAGTAAAGTTCTCAAGGTTCTCTTTCACATTCTTGAGGGGTATGATGTTGACCTCTTTCCATTTATTCTGGAATAGATTGCTTCTGTTCCATCCGCCTAAAAGAAGACTCCTTATCCCTTTAGAGCTCTTCTTTCATCTGTTTTTACTTAGTTTGAGGTCAAACTTCCTTCGACCCAAACAAGTGCCTAGAACATGTTGTCTCGCTTTGGAAGAGGTGAAATCATTGGCCTTGGATATTAGGAAATCTAACCCGGTGTCGGCGTTCACTCCTCGAAACTAGCACCTCATCCTCCTCCACCTCGGACTCGGACCGGTCTTGTGGTTTCACTTCTTATTGTTGGACCTTCCACTTCTCCGGCTCTCCATTCTATTGAACTTCTTTAGAAGGTGGCTACTTAATTTGCTGTCATAGCAAAAGAGTTGCAAGTAGTTGTGGCAGCTTTCTAGGCTTTTATGCCTATACCGACTTAGTTCTAAACTAAGGCTCTGGACATAGATTGATCGAGTCAAGCCCTAGTTGCCTGGCTCAAGGAGGTTATTCAGCAACAATAATAGAAAATATGTTGCCTCCAAGAAAGAAGGTCTAAGGCAGTAGAGGACTCATAATCCGAAGAAGCACAACCTTCGTAGTCCTCCAGACTCTTTTGAGTCCGAGTCGAAGAAGCGTAAGAAGGACAAGGAAAAGCTGAAAGAGAAGGAGAAAAGGAAGATGAAGCAGCTCCATCTCGAGGGTATAGGCGACAAAGAACGTGAGGTGATCTCCTCATATCACACTCAGTCCGCCTCGGAAGAGGCTAGCGATGTAGGCGAGTCTAAGGCTCCTACCTCGTAACCACGACCTACAACGAACAGTTGTTGAAGCTTCGAAGAAGAAGAAGTAGAGGAACCTTTTCATGTGTCTCACAGGCGTATAATTCTATTGCTTAATCTACCTCTATTGTTGCCACCTTACCAAGCTATCTCTACTCAAGGCTACAGCGCAACCCTCGCTCTACTAATTCTTACCAAACTGCTCCTTCCCCCTCTTAGTTTTAAAATTTGTTTTGTCCAACATCTTTGTACTTAATTGTTCTTTCCTCCCTCTTTTTGTTATTTTTGCTGAAATGCATAGGGGAGAGAAAAGATAGAAATTAGAGATGTTTGGCTTAGGGGAGTTTTTCTCGGTTTCCTTGTTTCTTTGTTTAAGTGTGTAATTGCTTCAACTTTTCAATGAAATGTCCTTATTTCTAAGCATATCTAATTCTTAGCATACTTTTTATTTACTATGATACATTTTTTCACTATCCTGTGACACATATGCTCTCTTTACTTCAAGAAGCATGTTTTGAGTTATATATGATCTAAGCTAAGTCGTTCAATACTCTTTATTATTTTTCTTGCTCGATCAACGTACAATGAAAACTTAACTCTCCGAACCGATTAGTTTCTATCTTAAGTATGGAATGCCTTTCCTCAAAAGGGGGAGATTGAACACTCGGGTGTAATTCTCTATCTCTCTATATTTTGGATTCTAAGACATTCTAAGTTTTTAAGAAACTCATATCCAAGTTTCCATTATTTTCTAACCTACTCGAAATCATCTATCAAGCATAACACTCTTAGCCGGGTTTCTAACTTACTCGTAAAGAACTCGGAATAATGGAATGAGTAAATAATTTCACAAACACTTTAAATTCGAGTATTGACTTGGTGTTCAAACTAAAAATGAATTACAATGTTAATTCTCTTTTCTAAGTCAAGCATATTTAATGAAATTATTACTTGATCAAGTTTATATATTTTAATTCTTTATTCTTACTAACTTGATCATTTTAAGGATTGACGCAAGATGAAATTTGAAACTAATGAATATTAGACTCAGAAAATTCCATTCTTAATTAAGCTCTTAATTACTTTGATTTAATTATAATCTTTGCCTAATCTTGGACCAAAGTATTTTTATACTTTGAGTACCACTTTGATTTGCTTTTGCAAGTTGATTAAAGTAGTTTATTCTATTTTTAAAAAGCAAAAGCAACCAGGTTTCTAGCCGCTAAACACCTGCAGACAAAAATTAACCATTTCGGACATAACTCAAACACCTTGTCGTGGTTGTTTGTTTCCAAATACTGGTAAACTTCAACTTTGAGCTCAACAATTGTTTCCATCCCAAACTTCAGTCATAACTAGAGGGATGGACCACTTTTTGAGCCAAGAATCACCACACAACGTTCATGTTACAACGGATCTTTTTCTAAGTGACTCGGACTAGCCGTAACAACGGCTATTGAAGTTCACAAGTCCAGAACAAGTCTTAACGTCTAATCTACTCTGTTGTGTATAAATATAAGCCATTGTACAAGAGTTGAAGATTGCTGAACACATTCGCTTAACACTCACTAGTTATACTTACTCAATCTTTAGCTTATAGCTCCAATTTTGTAATTCTTACCTTCAGTTTAAGTGTCAAGGGTTTAGGGTTTAGGGTTAGGATATGGGGTTTAGAGATTTAGGGTTAGGGTAAGGGATATAGGTTTTAGGGTTAGGATTAGAGTTTGGGGGATTTAGGGTTTAGGGTTAGGGTTATGCTATTAATTTCCTTCCTACAAAACAATTGAAAATAAATTTTTAAAAAATCATTTTTCTTTTACCAAACAAAGGAAAATGTGTGTAGAAAATGATTTTTCTTGGAAATTTATTTTCCTATGGAAAATAAATTTTCGGGAAAATATTTTCCCCAACCAAACACACCTTAAGTTCCTGAACTTGGGATTTTCTCTCTTTTTTTGTTGTTTTTGAAGTATGATTATGTGAGATACTTTTGTTGGCATTGGCTTCTTCGAGGTTAAGTGAATTGCCCCCTCCCTCAAATTTGAGAATTTATTAGTCACATTTGGTTAATTTATGTCTTTTTATGGTGGCCTACTTGGAAATTTTGACGGTGGTGTTAAGTTGCAATGCCTTTGTATATATCGATTTGCATACATATTTCGCTTCTCTTAATATTATGCAACTATTTTAAATTGTTCCTCTTCCTTGTAGTTATTATGCAATATGCTCATAATGACCCCCTTAATATTATGCATATTTCTAAATAAGCTCTCATACTCAAAGTAGTTAATGAGTCTCGTACTAAAAAAATTGAAATACCGACGGGTTTTCCGACGGGATTTGCCAAATTCTAATGGGTTTTCCGACGGGTTGTCCGACGGAATTTGCCAAATTCCAAAGGGAATTCTAACAAGAATTGCAAAAAACCCCTCGGAATGTCCGACGGGTTCTTACCCATCGAAAGAGGTCCGTTTCTATTTTTGTGTTTTTTTGTAGTGCCGCCACCTAATACTTAGTTCATTTTTCATTTTATGTTAACTTGATGGACATAATGTGTAGGATAATGAGTGCTTGTGTGGAGCTTATCAAATTCTTAAGGCCCATTAAGAAATATGCCTTCTTTGCATCCGAGTATCCTGGTGTAGTAACACTTGAAGACCATCTTACTACAAATCTTCAAGCTAAAGCTACTGAGGTAAATCGTTAGAGCTCATAGGAATTCAAGTAACTTTTGGTTTAGGAAAAACTAATGTATATATGAATACTATGACTCGTGTGTTAAAATCACATGACTTGAGATACTAAATAGTAGTAAGATTTATCACTCCATGGCTTCCCAAGATGAAAAAAAAAGGAAGAGGTGTGGATCCTAATAAGGAGAGGGGTATAGGGCATCTGTTAATGTTTTTTTTTTTTTTTTTTTGCACAAGGGTTATGTTAGTAGGTGTTACTTACAATAATTTTTCCTTCAGCTTATTATATAATCATGTAATTTTCAGCTCTGTTCTTGACGTGTAATATTGGAATCAGTAGGTGTTACAATAATTTTTCCTTCGATTTATTATATAATCATGTAATTTTCAGCTCTGTTCTTTACGTGTAATATTGGAATCACCACTAAGTAGCCCCCTTCCCCAACTATTAGAGTTTGCATCCATTTTTTATTATTTTTGTTTCTTCTTGGCGGAGGCGGGGGAGGGGGTGAGAGGGACAATCATACACGATTTTTGAATGGCTATATATGTTGCTTTTGTGTAGATGATTACTGATACATTTGGAGAGGCATTATATATACCGGACTCAAAATGAACTAAGCACTTAAAGCTATAGCTTCACTTTTTATGTTCCTTTTTAATAGATTTTGGTACATAGACTTGAGCTTTAATGTTTAGGAAGGTGTTGCTCTGTTTAAACAAGTGCTTTCTCAATGACTTTCCTTGTTTTATTCATTGTGCGTTAGCTTTAAAATTGGTTATCACTACTACAGGAACCACTTTTAACTATGGTTATAAACAAAATTTAACTACGGTTAATGGGCGTCGTGTATGTGGCCATCGTTATATGTAGCATGTTTTACTAGGGTTCAAAACCGTAGTTATTGGTCAATATATGACGATGGTTCAACTCGCAAAACCTTACTCATAGGTCAATCTATGACGA
Source organism: Talinum fruticosum (assembly GCA_021018815.1). Lineage (NCBI taxonomy): Eukaryota > Viridiplantae > Streptophyta > Magnoliopsida > Caryophyllales > Talinaceae > Talinum > Talinum fruticosum. The sequence goes on along the minus strand of JAITYX010000010.1, from coordinate 2,777,219 downwards.
CGGTTTCTTCATCCGAACCGTCGCCATGGGCCTTCCTCTATAGTTGAAAAACTTATTACAGAGCACCTAGGACGACGGTTTAGATAAAGGAACAGTCATCATAGATAAGCATATGACTACAATTCAGGTGAAGAACCGTAGTAATAGGATCTAACCGGACCTTTTACTAGGGTTTTGCCTTGAGAACCATAGTAATAAGTCTGAATTTTTTAAAAATAATTTCTCACGTGTTTGCTTACCCTGTGTACAGTACAAAAATCATATACAAACACATATACAAACCACAATCCAATACACTCTTCACCGAATATATACAAAACAACATAATGATCACATTTTGTATATGGTACAAGACAGTGAAATAATATATTAACCTATGTACATATATACGTATAACTGTATGACTAATTAAAATCACAAACTTGACCAATCAAGTAATCAAGAATAACTATAAATATATACCTATTTCTTTATACGGTTATATACAAACTCCGCCCAACCTTGTTTTAACTTGTTGAGCCCTTCATTTGTATAGGGAGTGGGTGGCTTCTTTCCTGGAAATATTATAACCAATGCTGTAAAACACATATTAATTAGGTCAAGTGGAAATGTTAATCAGGATGAAAAAGAATATAATCAATTACAAGTGCAAGTATACCTCTTTGGGACTAGAATTTAAATCGAGTTCGGTCACAATCTATTTCATGTACTTGGAGAATGTAGAAGGTACACTCCATGTTCCCGGTTGTATATGGCACTACAATAATAAAATACATTCCCAACAAATAGAGAATTAATTAGTACTTTATGTAACTAGCTAGTAATATGAAATGAAAAACAATTAAAGTAGATTCTAATAACCAAGAGAACCTCACCTTGACGAGGACAATCGGTGGTTGTGCGTTTTTCACTCGCTTGTCTTTGAAGCCTCCGCCATAATAATAACGAGTAGAGCACTATTTTTCAATCGGAAAAATAAAATTCAAGTTAGACATACCATTGAATGATTACTTAACAAAATAGCATCAAATGATTAAAAGTAAGAACTCACGTCCGGACGACGTCCATAATATCTTCCCTCACGTTACGACCCAAAGGATGAAGACAAGTGGGTGATATTAGCCTTTAGATATAAGGCAGCAAGCATCCAATGGTGGCTACATAACACATTTTTGTATAAGTATAACACATAAAAACTTCACCAGTTAATTAGTTCATTATTTGTACACTTACCTCTCATTAAACGCCACCAAGTACCAAGTTTTATCCTCCGCAGTATGTTTCATAACGTCGAACATATAGGTGACTCGTTCTTCATGATTCAGCCCAACTCCTTGAATAATGGAATTAGGGTTCGAAACCGAACGAATATATTAAATCACATCATGCAAAGCATAATAGCGGATACGCCGATTTCCTCTCGTGCGCAAACATTGCGAGTATGTCATTTGGGAAGACATAAACCGGCATATCCGCTTCACGTTGCCCAAACACATGACCTGGCATGCTACGGATGAACGATTCCCCTGGTGATAGAGTCTTCACACAACATTCCAAAGTAGCACACCAATCCCTACGAGACTCCTCAATGGATTTGAGAGGAGACTTCTTCGGACAACGAACGGGTGCCACTGGCTCCCTTCATCCTACTCTCGGATTTATCCCCATATCCTAGTGAATAATCAATACAAAAATGAGAAATATATATACGTGATATTAAGAACAGCTAAATCTATTATTTTTAATAAAAATGAATTACCGTTGTGAGGATGACCAAACTCTTGGGCCAACGAAGAAAAGTGTTCACTACATTGTCAACAATGTGGAGGTCCGGTCCTCGGATCGACAACTCACACTCACCTTTCCCGTGCATCACCTCTTTCACACTCACCCTCACCTCATTAATCGTAAAGGATGTCCGTGAACGACAATATCTCGACCTCCATGAGAAAACAACACCCAATGCCACAACATGCTCTAGGGAAGGTGATGAGAAGCTAGGTTACAATTCACCGGCTACATAAGAATAAGTATAAAAATTACAATCATGGGATAACCTTTGACATAGAAGTTAAATAACCTAAAAACCTTGAAAATAAATGCACAGAGTTTCTCCTTAAAAGTAAACATTTTCCTAGGATAGCGGTCCTCATCCAAAACACCATAAACATACTAATAAATAAGTAATTACTCAATGGTCATACGCTGGAGGTATGCAACAACCACACAATATAAACCATTCATTTAACAAGATTATACACCAATTAGGCAAAAATATAAACATGCATGTAAATAACGACACTTATCCAAAACAACAAAAACATACTATAAGTAAATATTCAACAAGATTATATAGTAATTAGTCAAAATATAAACATACATGTAAATTTAATTAGGTTGCAAAATCTGAATTACCTCTCGCTAGAACTTTGAATTAGTCGATGGGTTAGCTCGAGTTCACGCAGGTTGGTATGTGGGCTGAGAATGGACATACATCATCAAAGTTGCTAGGTAATGGCATACCCATGTTGCTCGAAGTACGACCCCATCCGGAACTCGTATCTCTACCCACATCTACGCCCTCATCTCTTTCATCTATGCAGCCATTTAGGACATTTGCGAATGTTGGAATTGCATTTGGGACTCGCATTTGTGCCATTTAGACCTCCATATCTCGCTTGGTTCGAAGAGACGGGGCGCTTTTTCCTAGTCCCAAAGTGCTCAACTATCCCCACCCGCCCAACGACGGCTCGAACATGATCGGGATACTCATATATTTGTAGGGCCAAGGCTAGCTTGTCCTTCCTCCCGGTGGTGTCAACGACTTCGAATTCGATGTTTGTGACTAAGAGTGTATGTGAGCCGAGGTGGCTCATGAACCCTCGCGAGCCGACTCGCTAAAGGCTTACCAAGCCGAACTTGCGACGAGCCTAAGCCGAGCCTCGGATAGTTATCCGAGCTAGTCTTGAGCTTGCAATTTTGGAGATCGTAAGCTCGCCGAGCCTTCACGAGCCACCTATAAATGAGCCAAATGAATAAACGAGCTCACGAGCTGAGCTAACGAGCCTCAAGGAGCTTGGATACTATTTTCTTAAGTGTGTATATTATGATTATTAAAGAAAAGGAGTCTCAATAAAGTTCAAGTTTATGTTTTTATAGTAAGTATATAAAATGTGACTTTGAACCTAAAAAGAGGAGTTTAAAAGAAGCATAGTAAACTAACGAGCTAAAGACGAGCCGAGCTCAAGCTCGAGCTTATGATGAGCCGAACTTAGGCTCGAGTTTTTAGCGAGCCCGACTCAAGCTTGATTTTCCCAAGCTTAGCAAGCCACAAGCCAAGCTCGAGCTACAAACGATACTCATGAGCCAAGCTCCGAGCCCGATAGGTTCGGGCTCGGCTCAGCTCGAATACACCCATATATCTCGTGACAAAGACCCCTGTAAGAAGAAAAAAATATAATCATTTGACAATTCATAAATATTAAAACCGATAAGTTCACAAAATAAATAAAGGAAATAGTAAAAAAAAACTCATGAGTTGGCGAGAAATAGCTTGTATATCGACCGTAGTGAAGGTTCCATCTTTCTTCTTTCTTCCTCGCTACCTATCGCTCATCCTTATCGACAGCGAGCTGCGAAGTATCTATGGTGGAACCTTCACCGGATGTGGTTTGTCCTTTGTGTATCCCCACGGGACAGACACATTAGGGTACGTATTGCTCTTAATCGTCTTCCGGTTGGCTTCACCTTTCACTTGCACGAGTAATTAAGATAAAGAAAATATATAAGTGCATAACATTTAACTCAAAAATAGTTGTATATATCATCGACAATTTCTTCCTTTTTATATCAATTTGACAATGAACATATCAGTTCGGAAGAATACTCCACTCTCATTGTCCTCTACATCCACCCTTCTCAAGTATATCTCACCAAGTAACATTTATAAAAAACCAACATCACAATATTTTATATGAGATTAAATATTGAATGAAGTTGCATACTATTCAAACCCTTTATTTTCTCCTTAGAGTTACCCATTGACTTTTTATACAATCATTGATGATCTAGTATCAAAAAAAGGTATCAAAGTTATCAAATTACCATGTATTCGGAGAGGTGACATGTGATTCAAACGATCTCTAGTCCTCCTCGGTGATACAATTGTAGATATCCTAGGGTCTACCTTGTTTTATCTCGCCTTGATTTATAAACCCATATAGTGGTAATGCGATATTTGAAGTCTCTAAACTTTTCTGTCGCCGACATGAGGGTCTTGTGTTTCACGGAGGGGATCTCGGATTCATTAACATTCAAGTTGAATGTTCTCTAAAACACAAGAACGATATGCATTAGTACATATATATTAACCATTTACAAAATAAGTTGGAATACTAAGTTGAGATGTAGTTCATTTACCTAAATATCATTCCAAAGGTTGTCCTTAATGGAATCGGGGACGTCGACCCATTTTTGTAGTTGATGTTCATCCGGAAGCGGGTTGCTGCACCAATGTAGCTCATAAAAGGACCTTTATGCTAACCTACAACATTTATATGTCTATCAAAATCGACCCGTGTAAGGAGAGTTGGATCGTTTGTACTCCGAAGCAACTTCTCCTTGTTCATCATAGTTTGCCTCAATTTTTTTGTACTTTCTAAAGAATCCATTTTATACTGCAAAAAATTATACAACTCTTGATAAATAAACATGTACAATAATTTTTGGACGGAAACACAAAAGTTGGGCCCGGTAGCAACCAACACGGGCTGACCGTGTAGTTTGGCACGACCCATGCTAGCTGCCCGTAACCTCGGTTCCTCAATTTTAGCCGTTTTTGTCTCTTCTTTTATTTTTATTTTCTATCCATTCACATTCCTCAAATATAAAATTAATCTACAAATTTTCTCTCAAACACCGCGAAATGTAAAACTCTTAAAATACACTTTCGAGTTTAGATTTGAAATTGGAAAACACTATCAACAGTTTCGAGTTTCATGAAAATGCTGAAAATGACAAGGCAAATAATAACGGAATTAATAACCTCGCTTTGGAATTTAAGGCAAAATACTAAAGATGAACAGAAAGAGACAGACCTGGTGGCGCCCGGAAAGAAGAGTCGGTGAGAAAGGTGCATCCACGTGGAGAGAGTGAGGTCACCGAGAAAGGTGCAGCCACGCAGAGAGAGTGAGGTCGGAAATAGAAGTCGGCGAGAGAGAGTTGTAGCCACAGCTAGAAAAGCAGAGAGAATGAGTGGGGGTGCATCCACGACCTAAAAGCAAGAACCGTAAAGAGAATAGCAACCGAAGCGAGAGAGTGTGGGACTCGAAAATGAGAGACAATGTGATACTCGGCGTTGGCCGAGGGTTTTTTGGTGCGAGTACGTTTCAGGTGAAGAATTGTAGTCATAGGCTCCAATCGGATATTTTACTACGGTTCCGCCTTAAGAACCGTAATAGTAAGTCCGATTTTTTTATATAATTTTTCTTGTGTTTTCTTGCCCTTTGTACAAGTACAAATATCATATACAAACTTACACATTAAAAATACTAACCACAATCCAATACACTCTTCACCGGAATATATACAAAACAACATAATGATCACATTTTGTATATGGTACAAGACAAGTGAAATAATATATTAACCTATGTACATATATACGTATAACTATATGACTAATTAAAATCACAAACTTGACCAATCAAATAATCAAGAATAACTATAAATATATACCTATTTCTTTATACGGTTATATACAAACACTACCCAACCTTGTTTTAACTTGTTGAGCCCTTCATTTGTATAGGGAGTGGGTGACTTCTTTTCCGGAAAATTGTAACCAATGGTGTAAAACACATATTAATTAGGTCAAGTGCATGTGTTAATCAAGATAAAAAAGAATATAATCAATTACAAGTGCAAGTATACCTCTTTGGAACTAAAATTTAAATCGAGTTCGGTCACAATCTCTTTCATGTACTTGGAGAATATAGAAGTTGCACTCCACATTCCCCGGTTGTATATGGCACTATAATAATAAAATACATTCCCAACATAGAGAGAATTAATTAGTACTTCATGTAGCAAGCTAGTAATATGAAATGAAAAACAATTAAAGTAGATTCTAATAACCAAGAGAACCTCACCTTGTCGGGGACAATTAACGGTTATGCTTTCTTCACTCGTTTGTCTTTGACGCCTCCTCCATAATAATAATGCATTGGAGGACTATTTTGCAGTCGGAAAAATAAAATTCAAGTTAGACATACCATTGAACAATTACTAATTAACAAAGCAACATAAAATGATTAAAAGTATGAACTCGGGATTCAAGAACGTCCCTAATATCTTCCCTCATGTTACGACCCAAAGGACCAAGCCAGTAGGCGATATTAGCCCTTGGATATAGGGCAGCAAGCATCCAATGGTGGCTACATAACCACAAATAACACATGTTTATATAAGTATGTATAACACCATATAAAAACTTCACTTAATTAGTTCATTATTTGTACACTTACCTCTCAATGAATGCCGCCAAGTACCACTTTTATCCACAATATGTTTCATGACGTCTAAGATATAGGTGACTTGTTCTTCACAATTCTCCCTACTCCTTAAATAATAGAATTAGGGTTCGAAACTGAACGAAGTCCTTCCCAATCTCGTGCAGCCACCTTACATATTAATTGTATGTAGTTAGAAATTAAAATTAATAAAAAAGATCTTATTAAGAATATATTAACTCACACAATGCTAAGCGTAATAGCGCATATTCCGATATCCTTCGTGCGCAAAAATTGGAGTATGTCATCCGGGAAGACATAAACTAGCATATCCCCTTCACGTTGCCGAAAGACATGACCTGGCACGCTATAGATCGATGGTTTTTCTGTTGACCGGCTTATAATTAGGTTACAAAATCTTAATTACCTCCGCCAATTGCTGATATCTGGACATATTGAGATTGAAGACAAATGATGGACAAATTTCGTATAAAGGACATGCATGAATGATTTGAGTTAGAAAATATTCTGGATTAAATTGGGTGACCATTTGACTTAAGGGAAAAATTGGTGATGATCTCTAATACTTGAGTAGTTATGAAACTGAAGTAATATAAGGGTATCGGGAAATGAGCACCTCTTTTTGGCAAGATTAATTTCTGCCCTTATGACACGAGAATAAGGTTAGAAAATAACTAACATAAATGAATAAATAAAAGTGTTACATAATAAAAATAACTAATAACAGTGATTAAAAGTATAACCTTTCTTTGGTTTTAAAGCAAGTATTATAGTAATACTATTTATTAATAAGTTTTTGTTGGAAAAAGGGGAGTAAGTATTTGGTGTAATGCTTATACACATATTTATGTACGTGTTTAGAAGAAAGTCGCATATATATTTAAGGTTGTTATATATATATATATATATATATATATATATATATATATATATATATATATATATATATATATAGTTATGCCTACATTGTATAAAATAAGATAACTCGAGTCATATGAATTAAAGATAACATTAATATTCTTTAGTAGAAGCTAACTTTGTTAGTTTTCATTTCAAAGTAATTTTGAAATGATTTAATAAATAAATAAGACATAAAAGTTCAGTTTATTAATAAAACTTTTATATCCTTAATTAACGTCGTCAAGCGCCGGCGTCGTACGTTCATCCGAGTCCTACCCAAAAAGGAAAAGCAAGAGGAACATCAGCTCAAGGTACGTTCATTGATCGTGCCCTTCAATGTTTTATTTACAAACCAAGGCCGGATATGGCCGATATCAACAACAATAAAGAATTGTTTGCAAATAAAATTTGCCATCATTAATATGGACCCGCCCATCAAGTGCCATTATTTGGTACGCCCAATATCCAGGTTGGTAACCCCGTAACGGTTAACCGCCTTCAACCGGACTATCCAATCGGTCCAGGTGTGTGCACATGCGTTTAGGGAAAACCCGATGATCGTGAAGGGATCCATTCAGATAATTAATCAGCAACAATTTTACATTATTCACTCCCCTCATTTACAAATGAATTGAAATGCATGCGCTCAACTCAATTACTTCATAACCATTATTTTACTGCATGATAATGAACGTATTGAGCTTCGGCTCACATTTCAAAAATGTTTTCTTGTTTTGTTTTAGGTAAAGATGTGGAAGATTTGAAGCAAAGGTCTATTAAGGACTTAGAGGCTCGCAGCGACAACCTAGTTGGGGTATCAAGGGTTAAGTGTCGTTGTCGTAGTTTATCGATCTTGTAGTCTATACTTATGTTTAATCTTCGTACAAGTTATAGTTTATGCCTTATCACGAGACACTTGTTGTTAGTGGCAAAGCAAGTGTAACCCGGGGTTAGAAATGTATCTATTATTATAGCCTTGCCCTTTCCTCCGGTAAGGGCAGCGGTAATGCCCTTGATCTACTTTCCGCTGAGCTAATCATCGACTAACGGCTAGCTTAGTCTAAAACCGGTGATTATGGGTCCAGGGCGTTACGGATATGGTCGACGGGTGAGCTCGCATTCATGTTGACCGGTGTGTGGGGTGATAATGGCATACCCATGTTGGTGATGAAGTACGAACTCATATGGGCCTCCATCTCTAACACCTTTGGAGCCATTTGTGACATTTGGGTTTGTTGGAACTCAATTATGGACTATTGGGACTCCATTTGGGCCATTTCTGCCTTCATATACTCTTGATTGGAAATGATGAGGCTCTTCATCCTTGGCCCAAAGTGCTCAACTATCCCCACCCGCCCGATGACGGCTCGAACACGACCGAGATGCTCACCACTTTCTAGGGCGAAAGCTAGCTTCTCCATCCTCCTAGTGGTGTCAATGACTTTTGAAGTCGATGTCCGTGACAAGGACTCCTGTAAGAAGAAAAATATTATTATTTGATTAACTCATATATTTTAAGATCGATAAGTTCTCAAAACAAATAAAGGAAATAGTAAAAAAACTCACGAGTCGCTACTGAACAACTTCTACATCAACTATAGAAAATGTTCCATCTTTCTTCTTTCTTCCCGCAACCCACAACCTGTCCTTATCGATAACGAGCTGCAAAATATCTATTCGGAACCTTCACCGGATGTGGTTTGAAGTTGTTCAAGCTTTTGCTGGTACAACCTCTCCTCCAACTTCGCATATGCCCCACGGGACATCACATGAGGGTACGCATTGCTCTTAATCCTCTTCCGGTTGGCTTCACCTATCCCATGCGTAAGTAATTAAGATAATGAAAATAGCGAGTGCATAAGACTTAAATTGAAAGTAATTGTATATATCATCGACAATTTCGTCCTCTTTATATGAATTCGACAACGAAAATATCGAGTGCATAAAACAACTCCCCCTCATTGTCCTCTTGATTTGCCCTTCTTAAGTATGTCTCACCACTTACATTTATAGAAAAACAACATCACACTATTTTTTTATGAGATTGTCCATAAATATTGAATGAAATTGCATACTTTTCAAACCCTCTATTTTCTCCTTGTTGATACCCATGAATTTTTTATATAATAATTTGATGATGTCATATCAAAAAGGGAATCAAAGTAATGAAATTACAATGTATTCCGGAGAGGTGACGTGTGATTCAAACGATCTCCAATCCTCCTCGGTGATACAATTGGAGACCACCCAGGGTCTCTTTTCTTACTTTATCTCGCCTTGTTTTGTAGACCCATATAGTGGCAATGCGATATTTGAACTCTCTAAACTTTTCGTCGTCGACATTAGGGTCTTGTGTTTCATGGAAGGGATTTCAGATTAATTTTCAAGTCGAACATTCTCTAAAACACAAGAACGGTATTCATTAATACATATATATTAACTATTTACAATATAAGTTGCAATACTAAGATGAGATGTAGTTCATTACCTTAATATCATTCCAAAGGTTGTCCTTACTGGAATCGGGGACGTCGACCCACTTTCTCGTAGTTGATGTTCACATGTGAGCGGGTTGCCGCACCAACGTAGCTCATAAAGGGAGTTTTATGATCACCTTCAACATTTTCGTGCCTATCAAAATTGACCCGTATAAGGACAGTTGGATCGTCTCTACTCCGGTCCAACTTCTCCTTGTTCATAGAGAGGTGTAGCCATGCAGAGAGAGTGAGGTCGGCGAGAGTGAATCGATGAGAGAGGTAGAGCCACATGGAGAGAGTGAGGTCGGAAAGAGAAGTCGGCGAGAGAGTGGTGCAGCCACAACCAAAAACACGGAAAGAGTGAGTGTGGGGCGGGTGCAACCACGACCGAAAACCACATAGAGAATGAGTAGGAAGCCAACGGAAACCACCAACAACCATTGAGAGAAGAGCAACCGAAGAGAGAGAGTGTGGGACTTAGAGGTAAAAAAGTGAGACTCGGTGTTGGCCAAGGGTTTTTGTGCGAGATCTTTAGACTACGGTTCACTACTAAGAACCATCGTCTAAAGTTCTTATACTACGGTTCTTTTGTTTAACCATCGTCATAGATACATCTATGACGATGGTTCAATAAAAGAATTGTGCTCTAAGGTTCATTAGAAACTTTAGACGGTGGTTTTTATGTTGAATTGTCGTCATATATACATTAAAAACCACATTCTTTTCCAAAAATGCCACAGGTCTATTTTTCATGACGGTTTGTACTTTTAGCCGTCGTTATAGAACCGTCGTTAAAAATGGTTCCTGTAGTAGTGTGTTTTATATTTGTCTACACTATTGTTTCACAATATAATTTTAGTGTTTCCTAGGTCATTTTTAGTGTTATGATCAAGATTAACATTCATTTGTATAGTATTTGTATTACCTTTTTAGTGTTTATAGAACCAAGTTTAGTGTTTTTATAGTTCCTTTTTAGTGTTTTTTAGAATAGTTTTTAGTGTTTTTTAGAACAGTTTTCGGTGTTTACTAGTGATAACTTAATGTTTTCACGGCAACCATTTATTTGTTTTTTGCTTTAGATTTTTTTTTTTTTTTGACATGTTATACTTGAGCATACTAGTAATCGGTACATGTTATCATTAACATTTTACATTGCTAAAACTAGCTAGTTAGTTCACACTTTTTTAACAAGAAGCATAGTAGTAAACATTAATATGTTTACTTGTTTACTAGTTATCGTTTTAGTGTTCCTTTGTATCCAGTTTAGGTGTTTCCTAGTAATGTTTTTAGTGGTTAGAGTATACTAATTTATTGTTTTATAACAACTTTTTAGTGTTTTACAGAAGAAAGATTAGTATTTCCTTGTAATGCTTTTAGTGTTTCCTAACAATCATGTTAATGTTTTTAGTAATCATTTCTAATAGTGCTTTTAGTGTTACCTAAAAGCAGCATATAAGTAAACACTACTCTGTTTAGTGTTTTTATAATACCATTTAGTGTTTAGAGAACAAACTTTAGTGTTTCCTAGAAGTCACTTTAGTGTTTCATAGTTATCATTTTAGTGTTTAGAGAACAAACATTTTTAGTGTTTGTTTTCAAATTAATTTTTAACCTACTAGATTTGAACATATAATAAAAATTTCTAACATTTAGTATTACCACTTTCCTTTGACAAAGATTAGCAAAGTCATGGTATTTACAAGCAACACAAGTAGTAAAATACTAAATGTTGTTCTGCGAAACACTAAATGGTGTCTAAAAACTACTAATCTAATTGTTTACAACCAACAATTTCATACATTCAATTTACCAAAATATTACAATATGTTAATCAATTTACATTTGTGTTTCAAGTAGTGACAACAATTACAAGATGTCTTTCATGGAGTTCGGTTCCTTTCTTCGAATGGCTTGCAGTAGTTTGTTATCCTTGACCATTAGGATGCCATGGCAATATCTAACCCGTAGAGTATTCAGCCTTGATTGCTACAAAGTTTGATAAAGAAAAATAAATCAAAATTATAACTTAATAATTAAAATCAATTTACGAGTGAGACATACTTACATCTTTGCTCGTGAATCCGAATTCCAATTCTTCTCATCCCCAAAATATGTTTCTGTATACCTCATACAAAAAACACCACAATCTACAACATTTGATGTTGTTCTCCATCTCATCTCTAATAGTCGTGGTTCAAAGTCTTTAAGAATATGAGCCTTTGCGTGACCTTTTTCTTCCAAAAATTTGCATATAGAAAATCGTTACACATGGTATTTATAGGTATAATTCAGTTTAAATAATATCATTAAATTTAAATCATAAACTTAAAAAATAATATTAGGATTCACCATTTCATTATGTGAAGGACCGTAAGCATTGGCATAATTCTGTTTGGTCGAGCATATTGTCAATGATTTTATATTTTTGTGCTTGAGATTAAAAGCATACACAAAAAAGTGTTTTTGTGCCATATTAGAGCCACCACGTATTAAGACAATTCAAAGAACACTATAGTTAATATTAGTATAAAAAAGTAAAATACAAAACTTGGTTGTGTTTTCCAGTAGATAAAAGTAAAATTAATCATTTTTGCCACTTTTTTATGTCAATTCATTTGCATCTCTCAAACTCACTCGTCCAAGATGTTGTTAAATGTTTTGTATCTTCCTTTAACTATGTTGTTTAGAAAGCTTAAAGAACTATTTGTGATATGCAAAAGTTAAAACATGTTAGTGTTTTATTGGATATATGCACAACACGAGAACATTATACCTTTATTAAAAAACACAAATCTGTTTAGTTTTACTTTTAGTGTTTTATAGAGCATTGTTTAGTGTTTATTAATTATCATTTTAGTGTTTCCTAGCTATCAATTTAGTGTTTCCTAGTTATCATGTTAGTGTTTCCTAGTTTTACTTTTAGTGTTTTATAGAACATTGTTTAGTGTTTGCTACTTATCATTTTAGTATTTCCTAACTATCAGCTTTGTGTTTGCTAGTTATCATGTTAGTGTTTTCTAGTTTTAGTTTTAGTGTTCTATAGAACATTGATTAGTGTTTCCTAGTTCCCAATTTAGCGTTTCTTAATTATCATGTTAATATTTCCTAGTTTTATTTTTAGTGTTTTATAGAACATTGTTTAGTGTTTGCAATGAATATATATTAAGTAAATATGGAATATAAGTGAATACTTACAAAAGCTCCCATTGAAAAGAAAAATCTTGAAATGGTGCATCGGACAACAAATTGTTGTAATGTTTTTTGTTGTTGAGTAGTGCACACCAAATTGTTAAAATGTTAGAGTTGATTTCTTTTCCAGGGGCGAGAGATTAAAATCCATTGTGATTGCTCGGTTAAGCCCCATGCATTGAACATCGGTTCACTAAAATTAAAAAACAACAACCAAAATTAGGTCATGCATCAATAAAAAAAATGGTGTTAGTGTCTTTAAATTCAAACAAGAATATACATGTTGTCAATTTTTTCTGAAACATTAAAGGCATATTCAGTTATTAATCTTTTTCATCGGAAAGATCGAAGTTAATGGAGTTGAACGTGTTTGATAAGGAGATGCGCTTCTTTTTGACAAAATTGGGTGTTTTCTCTTTGTTCTCACCATCTCCTCAATAGTTGTTTTCACATTATTAACCTCTTTTCCTTCTGTATTGTAACGTCCCAAACTACAATCACTCTTATCACTAATTTATAACCAATGTAAATTGAAGCACCATATAGCAGCAGAAGCTAAAACCAAGTTGGGCGTTACCGCCGTCTCTTATAGTTAGACACAAGGCTTATATTCATGCACATTCATCCTGTCCTTGAACGTGCCATATAAATATTTACCCACCACTTAAAAGGGCCTCTACATCATGTATATAAAACTTAAATAGTTTTAAATTCCACACGATTCTCAAACACATAACTCAAAAACAATCTGCAATAAAAATCCACATAAAACTTTACACCAAGTCATTACTCGTTGCCGGACCTTTGAGATTCTTTTACCTCAATTTTCTTTCTTTCTCCTCTTGCAATTCTTGTGTAAATTCTGGTTGCTTCTCTTTTCCTAAAAGAGTTTAAAACATAAAACATAAAGTGAGCGGTTGGCTCAATACGTTACCCTTATACTTGTAAAATAATTTTGAAGAGTCAATGAGTGCGCACGTGAATTTTAATTCATTTAAAAGACATCATTTAAACAAGATGCTCAATTTCTTTTACGTAAACTTTTTAATTTTGTGTCAACTTCTTAAACCTTTTAGTTTCCGTACGACACTAGGACTCCAATTTATATGCATTTGCAGCCATGGCTTACGTTAAACGATTTGATTAAGGTTCTCATTTGCTGGGAAGGCCCAATAAGTGACCTCGATTAAACGATTTGATTAAAGTTCCTGATTACCAAAAAGGCCCAATACATGGCCTCCATTAAACGATTCAATTAAAGTACCCGATTATCGGGAAGGCCTAATACATGGCCTCAATTAAACGATTTAATTAATGTTCCCGATTATCGGGAAGGGTCCAATACTATTAGTTCTGCTAGCAGACATTCATGAACGGTTAACAGTAAATGATTAACGATTAACGATTAACGATTAACAATTAATTGGGTCCTAAAAGTGTTGTAGGCCGAATTAAAAACAAACACGGTAACTCGTTGAGCTTGTCGTACAGCAACAAATTAAACCACTACTTAAACTTATAATAAACAATATAGCAAGGGCAATTAGGGATCGAATCCACGAGGAAAGATATAATAACATGCAAGTTTTAATCTAATTAAATTTACTACTCTTAAAAACAAAATAGAAAATATAAATTAAAATCAATAACTAAAATTCATAGAAAATTATCTAATAACTAAATAAATAATTTATACAGAATAATAAAACTACAATAACCCAGAAATATTTTTGTGTATTTTTTAGAATAATTAAAACAGAAAACTAAAGCAGAAAATAAACAAATTCTAAAACAGAAAATTAAATAAGTAAAATTCTGCACTAAAATAATTACGAAAATAAATACTAAAATTACCCAGAATAATAATACTAATTTTCTAAACCTAACCAGACCCTAAAAATATAAAAACAAAATTTAAAATCTAATTTACGAATTTATTTTATTAAAAACCTGCAGTAATTAAATTCAAGAATTAAATCTGAAAAAATATCAAATTAATTCCAAAAATTCTAAAATTTAATCACAGCAAACTAGGACTCTATCTAAAACCTAAAAGAAAATAAAACATGAAAAATAACAAAAGAAACTATTTTTAAACTAATTTCTAACAAACTGACTCAAAAATAATAAAAACTAACAGAAAATTAAATCTGAAAATTAAAATATGTAAAGACTCAAAATTAAATTAAAATAAAATTACTAAAACTAACCTAAAATACTGATCTTTAGGGGGTTTAATGAAATTGATAATAAAAGACTATAACTTTATAAGTAAAAATCAATAAACTCAAGAAAATAACTAAAAGCAAATAAATAATTATCAAAGATAACAAATTTATAAAAACACTTAGTATAATCTATATCCACCATGCAAATTATTATTTATCATTAACACACAAATTGATCTACCCATGAGCTAAACCGTAGAAGACAACCACTAGCGGATCTTCCCGTTTTTCCTTAGTTATTAGTTTACTTAGGCCTAGCCCTAATATAAACCCTACTAATATTGATAACCCTAGCACTAGCACTAGAATTTAATCAAATCAGAGCATTAAGTATTAGAAAAACATCATCTAGCACCTAATAACCAATCTACTAGCAAATTGATTTAAGAAGGATCTATGATAATTTCCTAATTAAAAGAGATGGGTATGAGCCATCCATGATTAACTAGGGTGATACTTATGTCTAAAAGATCAAGTAATTACGTACTTAAACCCTCTAAACTATCACATGAATTTATATAAAACTAAGTAGCGTGCACTCTAATTAATTAGACATAAATTCATAAACATTAAACACAAATTATCATAGAATCATGGATCGAATCAATAAGACAATAAAAATCAAAACTTTGTTTCAAAATAAATAATTTAACATGGCTTCAATGAGATTATACTAAGTATAAGAAAAACTACTCACACATCATGTAATTTAAAACATGTAAACTAAATAAAACTAGCATCTTTAGTATTAATCTATCAATAAAAACTCAATCTTTTCTAATAAAAATTACAAAGCTAAATTATACTACCGATATTAGTTTCTTTGACCCGGGAAGATGAAGAAGATGATGATGGATGGTGGCTGGCTGGGCAGCGGACAGCACGGTGCAGCCAGCAAGGAGCAACAGCAGCAGTACGGTGCAGCCAGGAGGAGGTGCAGACAGCAAGGAGCAGCAACAAGGAAACGTGAAGTGGGCTGGTGAACGTTAGGAGGCAGCAGCTAGGGTGGCTGCTTGTGTGACTGCCGTGGACAGCAAGCAGCAGATGCAGCAGGAGAACGTGAGGTGGCTGGGATGTATGTGGCTGGCTTCCTAGGTCTCTCTCCATGATGATAATAAGTAGTATATATAGGGTGAAAGAGTTAGGGTTTATTTCTCTTTCTTCTCTTCTAAGTTTCCCTTTTCTATTCCACTTAGGATTTCCTAAAATATAATATCCTAAAATAAATATTTTATTACATATTATATTTATGGACCGACTTCATATATTTTCTTGGATGCTTGTCGGCAGCTAAAAATCCACTTTTAACGACTTTTCTTCTCTTCCCCACTTTATTCGATAATTACCTATAAATAGACAAAATAGAATAAATTAGATAAAATAAACTATATAATATAAACTCAATAACTACTAAAAATACGTATAAAATACGACTTAACAGATAACGTTTTACATAATAATTAAAATTTAACTATTTTGGAAGGATACAAGTGATAATGTACCTCGGTCGATGGTTTCCTTTTAATTTTGATTTTCTTTGCTTCCCTGAATAGTCGTTCCTATTGATTTTCTATTTTTAAACTGAAATTTAATATTGCATCAATAAACTTATTAGCCTTTCTTGTATCTATTTTTGATAAGTTTTTACATTCATCTCCTTTAGCTCCTCATGTATGGTCTAGTTAAGTTACAATGTCTATTGAACTATTCTATTCAATTTACACTTTGACCAATTTAATTATCTAACCCATTAACCGGCTTAATGCTCCAATTTTCCCTTTAAATTAATTCTCACCAAAACCGTTACACTTTTAATTTTATATATCTCGTAGCCACCTACTCATTTATCCTCTTCCTAATTACCAATTACATACTTCACAAAAACCACTTCCAATTCCAATAAAACCTCCACATATATTTCATCCATTTTTTTCTCAAAGATTGACATAACCCAATTTGATTAATTCATTTATATAGCTTGGCCCTATAACTTAAACAATCTTGACACACCCAAGCAATTTGTTCATGCTCATATAAAAAACCCAACAAACATATTCACAATTATGAATAACCCAAATTAATTTCCAATACCAATTTAACGCATAACAAACCCTAAATCCAATTTCACATATATCCATATTTCAATTACTCCCCAAATTCTTCCAATTCCATCACAACCAATTCAAAACTCATATCTTCTCATCCAATTATTCAATTATAACATAAATTGTGATTAAATTACTTTAAAAATTGAGGACTTTAGAGATACCTCAAAATGAGTTAGACCCGAAATTGGGTGGTAGAAGATCCGGTGGTGGAATTACGTTGTTGGATGGCGGCAGGCCCGACCGAGTAGCGGCAGCAATAGCAGGAGCTGTTATGCCCTTACTGGCGCGAGACAAGGGAAGGGGAGAGAGATTGGTCGCAGCAATAAGGTGGATGGTGGAGGTGTCGGTGGCGGCGAAAGGAGCCGATGGGCCGACCAGCGGTGGTACGGGAGGGAAATGTGAGGGAGTGCAAGAGAGGTAAGAAAGAGATAAAGATAAATGGTGTTTGCTTGCTTTGTAATTCCCATTCACCGATATATCGTGCACGAGGCTTCCAACAACTTCCCCTTTTTTTCTTTTTCTTTTTTTCTAAAAATCTTAATATCTTCTTACCTCTTTACTATTGATTTTACCACATGGTTAAATATTTAACCACACATTTGGCCCATTTTCATTTGCTTGTATATATTTTCTAACTTCTTTCTTTTTCATTTACTTATTATTTAATTATAAATAAACCATGTTTGAGACACAATTTTACATTATTCGAGTGTATAAACATTCCTTCACTCAAATGTAAATTTGTACGAATTATCAATTGTTGTCACGATCATCAAATTTGTCTTTTATTTCAGTTTTGAGTTTTTGCGCGACTCACTTGTTCTTAAACAATATTAAAACGAGCAAATACAATTTTACAATAATTAAATACTATTAAGATTCGAGGTGTTACATATATAATGAGGGTTGTTGTCAAGACTTTGAGAGTGTGGAATCAATTTGAATGAAAGGATTTCTAGATCTCTTGTTTTTTTCTTTTCGGTTGTGTTGTCTTCTCTAATTATGACATAATGTCCATCAATTCTTCTACAACCGAAGGTTTGCTCTAGAATTCTTCATCATCATCCTCTTTCAAGGTAGAACTTTCTTCGTTTACACTATTGATTCCTTCTTCTTTAGTTCAATTGGAGTTTTGTAATCTTCTATATCAAAATCGCAAAATCCGAGAAAACATTTCTATGGATAAGTTGCGCATTTTCGGATTCGATTGATTCTTTTTATATTTTCTAGTCATATACTTCATAAAACTCCAATATTCAGAACATGCACTAATGTAGTTTTTGCCCGAGTAATCATACCCTCAAAATCTTTCTACATACAATTGGAAAAAGAAGAAGCATAAATGATGTTAGAATAGTCTAGTCATGTTGTATTAAACACTATTTTGTTTAGTGTTTTAAAAGTACCTTTTAGTGTTTTTATAGTATCTTTTCAGTGTTTTTGTGGTACCCTTTCGTGTTTTATATAATAAAGTTTGTGTTTCCTAGTGTTAATTTTAGTGTTTGCTAGTTATTATTTTATTGTTTCCTAGTTATCGTTTTAGTGTTTCCTAGTTATCATCTTAGTGTTTCCCAGTTATCATCTTAGTGTCTCGCTAGTTTTTCATTTTAGTGTTATCTAGTTATCATATTAGTATTACCTAGTTATCATATTAGTGTTTTATAGTTTTCATTTTAGTATTTGCTTGTTGTCATTTTAGTGTTTTCTACGTATCATTTTAGTGTTTCCTAGTTATAACCTTAGAGTTTTGTAGTTATCATCTTATTATCATTTTAGTGTTTCAAAGTTATCATTTTAGTGTTTTCTAGTTCACATTTTAGTGTTTTCTAGCTTTCATTTTAGTGTTTTCTAATTATCATATTAGTATTTCCTAGTTATCATGTTAGTGTTTTATATTTTTCATTTTAGTGTTTTCTAGTGTTTCCTAGTTATCATTTTAGTGTTTGCTTCTTATTATTTTAGTGTTTCCTAGTTATCATCTTAGTGTTATCTAGATTTCAACATACAATGATGTTAATAGTTATCTATATTGTAAAAAAAAGCATAAATGAATATATTAGATATAATTCAGGTATTCTTGCCTCCATTTCTGTCAAGACATGCGTCCTTTGCTCGAGCTTCTTCAGCTTGTTGTGTTTGACTTGCTCTAAGGTCAATCTCGGGGATTTCTAGAGGGGTTCAATCTTACCACTGCCAAATCCCACCTTGCTTTCTTCAGCCACCCTTTCCATGACCTTCTATAGTGTCCAACCACTTATTGTGGGGAACACTCTTGGCACAATTCTTCTACTTAACATTACTCTATCCAAGTAGAACATGTGATTTTAAAATTAACAAAAACAAAAAAACTAACCAGTTAGTGTTTCATAGGTATATATTTAATGTTTAACGAAATTAACAAGACAATCAAATACACTTACCATTACAAAGGTGACTGAGCCTTCAAAAACTACACATTTGTCTTCTTTTTGCATCAATTAAGCAGTCCAACATGTACATGGACCAATTGTATGATGATATCTTACTAATATCACAAAGATTTTTTAATATTAACATGGATGAACAATGTTGTTGTTGACTATGGACGAACATGGCAGCCATGTACGTAATAAAGTTCCTTCGAAACCTTGAACAACCATCTAGCTATTGTAGTATAAACTCGGGCATCTTCACTAGAAATAGTGTGCCATTCTTGAGGACAAGTCGTCACTTAGTTATTAGAAGACTCTTCTAAAATCATCATCTATGAAGTCATTGCCCACTTCAGCCACTTTCTTTCCTGCCATTGGCAATCTGAATGCCAAGTGAAGATCCCTTTCAATTATCTCTATTTTATTTGTTGTAGTGAGCTTGGAACAAACTACATATGGGTCAAATCTATTTATTAACCATGCAACAAATTTCCTAGGGATTTTGTTAACTTCTAAATATAGGAACCCCCAAACCCCATTTCTTTTATGGGTTGTGTTTGAGCATCGTTGAACCTCTCATGCTTCTTTGAAAATCAAGTGGAGGACATGCATGTGGGGAAGTGCTTTTCATAAACTTTTTCTTTTTCTTCTTCTCTATTTCATCAAGAGATTGCTCGGTTTCAACCATCATTATCTTATTTGTTCTTCTTCTTTGAGTAGGCTTTGGTTGGTTGTCATCTTTTTATATGTTTTTCTTTTTTATGCTTCTTTTGTCTGTTGATCTTATTTTCTCTCTCCTCAACATTTCTCTGTTGTATACTAAAAGTATTTTGCTAATACCATTGAATAAATCTTATAGTACGATTAGGAAATCTCGGATCATATCCATCATATTCCAATCTGCCCTTAAGGGTATCCAACATTTCTTCTTAGAGAGGACCTTCCCGACCTTCGGGGTGATTCCTATTTAGTGAAATGCTTACTTTATTGAGCTTTTATTAGACGTGCTAATTGCTCCATTATTTTTGTAGAGATGTCGGTCTAGAACGTCTTCATGGGGAGGCCTCCTTGGTGGTCCGAGGGAGTTCAAACGCATATGTCCGGCCAACAAGCACCTTCCTGTGGTACATCTGCAGCGAGTACTTCTCGGCATTCTTCATGGCATGCGCATCATCGGAGAGCTTCTAAAGTAGGGCCTAGTTCTTCCGGTGTTGGGCCTAGTTTTTCCGAAGAGTGAATGGATATCCCGCCTCTCCAAGGACTTGATCGGCATGGGAACATAATTGATTTCCAACAGGGGTCTTATAGTGGGCCTTCTCATGGAGCTTCTCAATCTTGGGACCATGGGGCTAGCTTTTCGCACGGTGGTGGAGATGGTCGGTTTTTCACGTCTATCTTGGAGGACTTTGTGAATTATATCTTCAATGATGCTTCCAATGGCGAAGAATAGTTGATCCCTTGTAGGCTACATTGTGTTGTTTAATCTTTAGTATTTTGTAAAACTTCTTTAACTTTATGCAATGAGATGAAATGCAAAGACTCGATTCAAAAATGCATTCTTTTATTAATATGATCCAAAACTGCTACGAGAAAATTACAAAGACAAATCGAAAAAAATTTACACAAGCCCCCATTCCCCCAAAAGAAAATAATAAAAAGGAAAATGGGAATTTGTACGTGCACTATCCGAAATAATATAGCTTAGCAGAAACAAATATTAGCCCAAGGAGTGCTCGGGCCAAAAGAAGGCAAACCGGCTGGTGTGGGAGGCTCGGTCAGCACTCGCCATGCGGAAAACCTAGGCGCCGATCGACTCCGGTTGTTTTGGTGCAATACGACTCGATGCTTGGAACTACTATAAATTAGACCCTTGTTGAATACCAAAAATTGTGCCTTCGAACCTTCCTCTGCAAATCCTCAAAAGGTTCATACGAAAATTTCCCGGTGATTTTAATTTCCTTCAAATATGAACGTTATGACTGACTTATCCCGTTGTATACATGAGCTGACAAACACCGAGAGGGTAGGTTTATCATAATACGAGCTGAATACTTTATTCGAGTATCCGCCAAGTAAAAGTCTATTGTACCTTCTTATGGGTCAGTTGTGGCCTACTAAGATTCTCAATACCACATTTTTAGGTTTGGTGATAAAGAACTATGTCCCCTGCTCGAAGAGTTTTATGCTATTATGGGCATCCAATGTCGTACAAAACATGTCGTGGCCAAATCCTATGAAAATCTGCACGAAACCTACAAACGCCTTCGAAGCTTAATAATAGGAATCTAAGGTGGATTTTCTCGGAAATCGGGTAAACTTAATGAATCGATGAAGCATTATCATCCGATGTCCGCATCATCGGAGTCTATGATCATTCCAAAGCGTCAGCTATCATCATCTGTTTAATCGGTGGTTTCCTACTAGTTGGAGCCTGCGGGGACATGGAGCTCGCGGCTTTGCTAACCTTTGTTGAGCAGCTAGGGGATTACCATTCCCCGACATCGCTGATAGTTGGTGAAACTATTATATGGTTAGACCAGGTTGAGGTAGATCCGGAGGAGGACTTCGCTCGGGGCCCCCTGTTGTTGTAGGTAAGAAAATAATAACAACCGAGACCAAACGGTGGGAACAGGTCAGCGGCGTCGGCCAAAGAATGGTTGTCCGGCGCCGTCGAGGTGTAAAAGCCTTCGGTTTTACGCCAAAAGTCTTTAATTTTTGCCTTTTAGTCCTTTATTTTTACTTTTTACAATTTTTGCTCCTGTTGGGCCATAAATAAGGTTGAATTTGATCGTGTAGGACTTTTTTTTTTTTTTTATCTCGTGGTGTGTAGATTTGGTTAATGGAGCATCTATAATCGATTCGAGCTCCTACAACAGTAGATACATATCCGGTGATACACTTCCATCAACGAAAGCAGTTAGATGTAGTAACCGATCACCCTACTTCCTAGTGGGAGGAATATCTTAACAACCATAGTAATACCATAGGATGGTACATTGCACACTCGGAAAGTGTCCCAATTTAGGACATATACCGGACAACCTTTTGTATGTTTGCGTGGTCTAAAACCAGTACCTATTACATCCGTGACCATGTACTTGCGACAAATGGGAAGAGAGCAACTGCTGAAACTTGTAGATGAGTCGACTACTATCAGTATCTGCTCATTATCTAGAGAGGATAATGAAAGTGGACCCCAAACGTTGCAAGACACCGAGGGCTCAAGAGCTGGATCTGAAGGAGCTCGTTCCTACTACTCGCACCGCTCTAAATTCACGAAGCAAACCCTTATATAGATGAATGAGCTCGAAGATGGGAAGTGGAGGCTAAAGAAGCTGAAAAGGGAAGGGCATGCAGAATTGAGGAGCTAAAAGAAGCACACGTAGGATGACAGGGCTAAGTCTAGTGATCCGAAAGGGAACAAAGTGAAGATAAACTAGGGTGTAGTTTTTATAGATAATTTTTAGGAAGCAATAAAAGAATTCATGAACATAATTTTTGCCTCTTTAGAACAGTTTTATTTTCTTTACAAGTAGTGTGCTTGTTTTTCCCTTTTATTAGCTATATACTAAGGTAAGTAGTAGGCTTACCTTTTTATTAAATAAAAGTAAGTTTTACGCTCACTTTTACGCTTTATTATTTTTATCACCAACCTAGAGGCATAAGTAAATTGGACCACCTAATTGGACCACCCTTAAAAGATTAAAGCAATTAAAGAATTAAAGAAATATGTGAGCCATCTCATTGGATCGCCCAAAATAAAATAACAATTAATTAAATATACCGTCGGAATAAATAATTAACAGAGTTAAAATCGGGAAAAAATATTCGGCCCGGCCATCCTATCGTTGTCCGAGTGGTGGCCGGCGCCTGCCACATCACAGCCTAGTTAGGCCAGGCTTGGCCCACTGTTTAGGGTCGTGCTAAACGTAATGCTTCTTAAGTTGATCCAAGTTTGTGTACTAAAATATCTCTTCACCGTCTAGATCGGTTAATTTTCCTGCTCCACTCGGCAATTGACTAAGCATAAATGGGCCTTGTTAGTTAGGCCAAAACTTCCCTCACGGATCTTGGATCGATGCTCTAATCTCCTTAAAGACTAAATCTCCAACCCACAGATTTCAAGGCTTCACTTTCTTGTTAAATTCCCTTGATATACGTGCCTGATATGTTTGGACATTATGTAAGGCTTTGAGGTGCTTTTCATCCAACAACACCGACTCTTCGTATCGTTCTTTAACCCACTCTACTTCGGGAAGTTGACTCTCGGCAATGATTCATAACGATGAGATGGAAATTTCTATTGCAAGGACTGCTTCCATTCCATACTCTAGGGAGTAAGGTGTTACTCCCGTATAGGTTCCGATGGAGGTTCGATAACCCCATAAAGCGAAAGGCAACTTGTCGGGCCAATCCTTATAGCTGATAGCCATCGTGTTGGCAGCCTCGAATGCTTCGTTGGTCTAAGGATGATGGGGAAAATATTTGTGGTGCTTGATCTTACACTTCCACTAGTAGATCTACTACTTCCTTCTTAAAGTGACTACCATGGTCATTGATTAATTCATGGGGTACACAATATCGACAAATGATGTCGCGGGTGATGAACTTGGCCGCTTGCTTTGACGTCAAGGTTGCATAAGAGGCTGCTTCTACCCACTTGGTGAAGTAGTCAATTGCTACTAACACGAATTCGCGACCTCTTTTCCTTTAAAGGTGACTTTTGCCAAAAATATCAATGCACCAAACCAAGAATGGCCTGGGTGACACTTGTGGCATCTCTTAAGGAACTCATACCACTCCATTGCCATGGTCGACACTGTAATATCCTAGCCTCCGAATCTTCCGAACCAACAGTTTTTGATTCATATGGGGTCTATATTCCCCACCATGAATTTCATCCATGATGCGCTTTGCTTCATGTTAGTTGACACAAAGTAAGCTAATCCCGGTGTTGGTGTTTTTATATAGTTATCCTTGGTTGATGAAAAACGGGCTGCCAGACATCCCGATGGCTCGCTGGACTCTAGGTGTAGAGTCTAACGGATATTCTTGCTTATCTAGATATTGATAGATGTCATGATACCAATTGGTTTGGTGAGTGTTAGACACTTATAAAGTGTAGACGTGTGCAGGCTAACTCAGTCGTTCTATGTGAATGGGCATTGAATGAATGTCATTATAGATATTGATCATTGATGCTAGTTTAGCTAAAACATCTATGAACATGTTGTCATCCCTAGGAAGGTAGGTGTACGAAATGTTCTCAAAGTGTTTTGATAACTCAATCGGATGTGCCCGGTAAGGTGCTAAGGCTTCACTACGTACCTTCCATTTTTGTGAAATCTAATTAATGATCGGATCGGAGTCACCGAAAACCTTAATGTTCTTGGCTCCGAACTCTATAGCAACTTGAAGTCCCATCATGCATGCTTCATATTCCATGACATTGTTGGTGGCCTCGAAATCTAGCTTGACTAAAATGGGAGTATGTGCTCCCTCCGGTGAGACTAGAAGGATCCCTACTCCAAAGCCCTTCCGATTGGAAGCATCGTCGAAGTACATTGTTCAGGCGTCCACCTCTACTTATAAGATATTTTCGTCCGGAAAATCAAGGTGTTCGGGTTGCAATTCGGTTATCGGTAGATCAGCTAGGAATTCCAACACTACCCTTCCTTTGATCGCTTTTGAGGGACATACTTGAGTTCGAATTCGACGAGCATGACAATCCATCTTGCTATCTTGCTGCTGATAGTAGGTTGCTCATGGATATACTTAATGGGATCCATTGGTGCTACCACATGTACCGTGTAGGAAAACATGTAGTGCCCGATAGTAGGTTAAAGTCCCATAAGTTATCGGTAGATTGGTTAGGAATTCCAACACTAGCCTTCCTTTGATCGCTTTTGAGGGACATACTTGAGCTCGAATTCGACGGCATGACAGTCCATCTTGCTATCTTCGCTGCTGATAGTAGGGTGATCAAGGATATACTTAATGGGATCCATTGGTGCTACAACATGTACCGTGTAGGCGAACATGTAGTGCTTAAGCTTCTTCGCAGCCCGGGCGTGTATCTAGTCTCGTAATCTAAGAACTTCTTGCCTAGATAATACATCGCCGTACTCTTCCTTTCTATTCTATTTGGCTAACATGGCTCCCATAGCTGTCTCTGTCGTGGCGAGGTACAAAAGTAAAGGGTTCCCTGGTTATAGCGGAACTAACACATGAGGGTTAGCTAGGTATTCGTTAACCTTCTTGAAAGTTTTATAGCACTTAGTATCCTAAATAGGCTCGAGACCTTTTCTTCAAATTCTTTAAAATGGGTTTATAGACCATAGTCGGTTTTGATATGAAATGAGTGATGTACTCGTAAATGTCTAAAGAAATCCAACGTACCCAACATATCTCCTCCTCTCGTTTTCAACGCCGGAATCTCCTGAATGGCTTTGATCTTGGATGGATCAACTTTGATTCCTCTAAGATTGACAACATTCCCTAACAGCTTTGAGAATTAAGGCACATGTTGTACTTTCTTAGTCTTTCAAAGAATTTTCTAACGCTGGGTAGGTGCCTTGCCCTATCTATGGACTTAATGATCATGTCATCCACATAGACTTCAACTTTTTTGTTGATCATGTCATGCAATAGTGTTGTAGCTATTCTTTGGTATGTTGTGCTGGCGTTGTTGAGCCCAAATGGCATCACCCCGTAACGAGTATGTCCCCCATTGAGTGATGAAGGTCGTCTTCTCCATGTCTTCTTTGACAATCTTCACCTGATTGTACCCAGCATGACCCTCTATAAACGAAGCAGAGTGTGTCCCGCTGCGTTATTTACAAAGATGTCGATATGGGGCAGCGGGAAATTGTGTTTGGGACTTGCGCTATTCAAATCCCCGAAGTCTACGCACATCCAAACCCCGTCGTCTTTCTTCGTAACAAGTACTATGTTTGCTACCCACTAAGGATAGTGAACTATTTTGATGAACCCAACCTCTAATTGTTTCCGGAATTTTTCCATAATCTTCAATGCCCACTCAGGTTTCATCCTCTTGAGCTTACGCTAACTAGCTTGGCATCCACGTAAAGTGGATTTTTATGTTCCACTATGCTTGGATGTATCCCTGGCATGTCTTTGTAGGACCATGAAAAGACATATATGAACTCTGTAAGGAGCAAAGTAAATTGCTTCGCTCTTTTGGATCGAGTGTTTTTGCAATTTTAACCTCTTGGGGTTGATCAACCGATCCTAGATAAATTGTTATTGTTTCCTCTATTATTGGTGAGCACTTCTCATGATCTTCCATAGCTTTTATTAATTCTTTAGATATTTCTTGTTCATCATTAGAGGCAAAACAATTGAAAATAGGAGGGAGCAAGGAGTAAGCGGAAAGATTCATCTTATTGAATAAGGAAATGAGTACATAAGGCTTAGAATTAGATGATGTGGAATTGGAAACAACGAAATTAGAAAATGAACTAGAAGCAATAGAAACAAGAATAAAAGCCCTAGACTTAGGAAGGGGATGCTCTCCCAAGCTAACAAGCAAATTCTTGGCCTTTCCCAACATCGATCCAATTGATGTTCTTGGACCCTTCATCGTCAATGTCGGTGATGAATCTAGACGGAAAGTTGTGGGTGCGACATGGCTCGAGACAGTGATTGAGATCGAATTCCTCTCTAGGTTCTTCTCTTGTCCAAATAGCGGACCGAAGATGTTATTCCCAACCAAGTTGGTCTAGTGCGGTGTGGATTGTCCCTTTTCAAGGAGGTAAGGTGCCTCCTTTTCTAATATACAACAGTCACTAAATATCTCCAAGCTGGGCACTAGAATACCCTTCTCTTTGAGGTAATAGGCGCAAGAAAACCATAATAAGGGAAATCATCCCCTTTTTTCGAAATTGCCCATTTAGGGTATGCAGAAAGGGCTTGATGGAGTAGATCGTGTATGGTGCGGTCCTTCTAGTCCGAATTTGCCACTTAGCTTGGGCTATTTCCTTAGCGGTAGATTGATAGCCTAGCCTAAACTTATAGGTGTTAGTGGGTTCAAGGAGTGGAAAGATAGGGTGGTATGCCCTTTGTCCTGCAACTAGGCCCGGAAAATACCCCTTTTCGGAAGCATCGAGTGGACACTACGGTTACCATAAGGATTGATGTTAAGAGGTGCTTCATCCTTATCTAAGGCAGCAACAGATCACAAATCCGTAGAGCTCCTCATCATTACCATTATGTTTAATTTCAACAACAGATTCCTTGGAGGTAATAGTCGCACATAGGAAGCAAGTTGAATGTAGTTGGGATGTCGAGGACTTAGAAGTCAATGTTCTTTACCAGTAGCCCTACATTGATTGGTAAGGTCAATGTTCCTTAGACCATCCTTCTTAAATTGTCACATGCCCGGAGATAAACAGTTTGGTTAGAGAGTTATTGCTCTCGATTCCTAACCTTTTGGCGATTCTTCATGGATAGATGTTCACAGGTGATCCATTGTCTACTAAGTTCAGGGAATGAACTTGTTGATGCAAGTAATGATCAAATAAAGGGCATTGTTGTGTGCAACGCCTTCTTGAGGGAGATCCTTTTGATCAATAGTAATGGTTTTGTCTCGCATCATTTTCCATACCTACTACTTCCTTCGACGTGGTTTAAGGAGAGATCTCAATCTTGCTAAGAGCGTCAATTAAGGCCTGCCTATGTTTCGAGAAGCGGACATGAGTTGCGATATGGAAATGTTAGCTTTTAATTTTTGAGGTTGTTTCAGGATTGGGTCTTCTTCTTTAGCAACTTCGGGTCCTTTTGGGGCTTTATAAGTCTGTTGTGGACCCATGGGTGCCTTATTTCGTCCAAATCTAGTATGGAATTAGATTTACGGATCTTTAGTTTCTCCCCAATAGTCTTCTTCTTCTAAGCGTGGTGTGCCCCGAAGTCGTTGTCGTTGTCATCACTATTGTTTCTAGTTCCGTAGACATCTTCTTCATCACTTACCCACGACCCATGGACTTCCGGATCTAAAGGAGGAAAGCTAAGAAGTGGTTTGGACTCATCAATGTCCGAAATGAAGACAGACTAATCCCACTAACCTGGAATGGGTTTAGAGAAAATGGCTAAGGTACCATTGAAAGGATTCTTATTGTTGATTGGTTTCGAGTAACCTTAGGAAGAGGGAGTTAACAATTGCGTAACATACTCTCCATCTTATTCTTAAACGTCCAACATTGCTCGGTGTCGTGTCCTTGTGCACAATGGTATTTGTAGAATTTTCCTACGTCCTAGTTTTTAGACTGTTTCGCAGTTTCTAATTCCGCTCTAATAGGTGGCAATTCTATTTTCCCTTTAGCCAATAGGCCTTCAAGTGCTTGAGCGTATATGGTATCAATGGGAGTGTAGTCATTATACTTATTGAGGGTATTGACATCCGCAACCCTACTAGTATTGCCTGGATTGGAGGTTTTCTTATCTCTAGACCGATAATTACCTCTATACCCCGTCATGACTTTTGTAGTCGTGGTGGACAACTCTTATTCTATCGGTATATTGGCATCTCTAACGGTTGAGAAGTTCATCATCGGTAGGATTTTGAGATGCGAATTGTAGGCAAGCTAAAGGTTCTTGACGATGATCCGTACTTGGTCCTTCTCGGAAGGTTAGTATACCATGCGGGCAGCTTTTGCCCTTCATCCGATGAGAAAGTCTGTAAAGCTTTCTTTCTCACCTTACTTCATCAACTCCAAGACTTTAAGAGTAACTGGTAAATAAGTATTGTAAGAGTATTGATGTAGGAACTCCTTACACGATCAGTCCAGTTGGTGACCTTACGTGGGTCAACCACGTTATACTACTTCATTACGTCGGTATCAAAAGTCCACGGGAAGATGTTGTGGTAGGTGTCTTCTAGTATGTTCTTAAGAGTCGGTATTCCTAAGAAGTTGCGAACATGGTGATGGGGATTCTTGGAACCTCGGAATTTGATATCGAGCATGGTGAACTTAGGGGGTAATTTCCCTTTAGGGATTGAAGTGAAGCCCTCATGTTCAAAGTAATGGTTACTTGAACATGGACGACTCCCTTAACATTTGTTCTATCCGATCTACGTGTGGATTAGGTCCGGATGCATGCTTGGAACTACTTAAAGGAGATAGACTAGGTAGACATAGAGGAACTCCTCCTCTTAATTGTGCTTGCTTCCTCACCTCTCTTACTATCCTCAAGGATAAAGTTAAGATCACTTGCTATAGACTCTATCTTCTTTTCCCGAGCCTCATTCATAGCTTCCATTTTGGCTGAATTTTCATTGACCAAGACCAGGATAGGGAATTGTTCTAGTGTTTCTTCCATTGGAGGGAATTCTTTTTAAGTGTCTGTCCTACAATGGAAAATTATTTGAACCGATGTAGTATTGTAGGAACCACGGTAGGGACCCGACCGGGGTTGCCCACGATTGTCTTTTTTCTTTTTGAAAATGAAAATCATTTTAAGGTTTCAAAAATCAATTTTAGAAAGTGGGCATAAACCTCTTATTTAGATTTCCAAATTTTTTAAATCAAGTTAAAAGAATTAAATCAGATTGAGTGGCGCTTTTATTAATTATTTTTGAGGACTTAGGTAAAAATCTCTATCTCTCTTAGGTTTTGATTCTAAGTCATTCGTGTATTATAAAAACTCTTATCTAAGTTTTCATTATGTTCGACTGACTTAGAAAGTGCTTTATTGCATATCTCCTACACTCGGTGTTTCGACTAACTCATACATCACTCGGAACTATCGCATGCTCAAATAATTTCTCTAACATTTTTATTCGAGCACTGACTTTATATTTCAACACAAAGTGAATTACAACGTTAATTCTTTATTCTAAGTCGATCTATCACTTTGAGAATTATTTGACCGGATAAAGTTGTTGTACTTTCATATTCTACTCTTTCTAACTTGGTCATTTTTAGGATTGACTCAAGATGGAATTTGAGCATGTTGTATATTAGACTCGGAAAATTCCATTCTTCTAGGCCAAAGATAATTAATCTTCTAATTATCCCGATTTAATTATTGTTTGTGCCTAATCTTGCACCAAAGTATTTTATACTTTGACAACCAATGTGGTTTGCTTTTGTAGGTTATTCAAACAATGCTAGTCTATTTCGAATTTCAAAATCAACCGGCTTCTAGCCACTAACCACCAGCAGACAAGTTTTAGCTACTTCGGACATGGCTGAGACACCGTGTCAAGATTGTTTGTTTCCAAAACTAGAAAACTCCAACTCTAGTCCTAACGGTTGTTTCCACCTCAGCTTTCAGTCACCACCAAGTGATTAGACCATCTTTTGGTGCCAAGAGCCGTTGCACAACGTTCACATCCCAAAGGATCTTTTCTTAGTGACTCATAATAGTCGTTACAATGGCTAGTGAAGATTTCGGTTCGAACCAAGACTCAACGGTCTCTCGCCTAGTTGGTTATAAATAGAAGCCACTCCACAATACTTAAAGATTGTCGCTGAACACATTTCTTAACACTCTCTTAGTGAATTACTCAATCTTTTATTTATAACTCCAAGTCTCGTATTTCATATTTTACGAGCTATAAAGAAAGTCTTGTAATAAGTTATATATTTCTCTTACTTTCTTAGTAAGTCCCTTGACTGAGCTGTAAGGGTTAACTCAGCTCAATTGTCCCCGATTGTAAAGGTTACCTCGGTCGGAAGTGCTAGATCGGATAAGGGAACTTCTAAGTCTAGTAAAGCTTTGTAAGGAATTGTTTAAGGGAGCAATTCTGGTTGAGTCGATCCTTTGTATTTTCCGGATTCAAAATAGTAGATTTGACTTGGTTGTTGGATTAGCACAGTCCGTGGTTATCTCGCCCCAAGAGGGTTTCCACGCATATTTGTGTTACTATATTTCTAAGTCCAATATATACTCGAAACTGCTTCGGTTTGTATTGGTGCAAAAATTGTTTAATTTTCTTCAACACCCTCCCGCTCTAGGGTGACTTAGACTCTCCACGAGTAAACCTTCAATTTTATTTTAGAAATTATTTTCTGAAGTCCCGAGATATTATTTCCTAACCGAATAATGAAGAAAACTAGGGTTTATATTTCAGCCGTGAGGTTTCAGGGCCAAACAAGTGTGAAAACACTTGTAGACACCTAAAATTGTCGTCCTTATCTCTTTAATTCGGTATTTTGTTACGTCGATCCCATGATAAATTCTCGAGTCCTGTTTGAGGATTTAGATCTCGGACTATGATTGGTGCGACGAAGCCATTAAACCACAAAGAAGCCCCCAACACCACATAAATAGCCTTTTGCCTTGGGTCGATCCAAAATCCCCCTTTCTTTCGGACGATCCAAGAATTGGGCCAAGCCTTCGAGAGATAATGGAGTCCAATGTTGTCTCGCCATGAAATTCCAAGTTCAGAATACTGTATTTTGCTTTTTCATAATAAAAGGAGTCGAAGAACTGAAGACGGTGTTAAAACGTTGTATTTCATGATCATGCGCATCAAAGTGCTATGCTTAAGCTCCACAAAACAGTCCACACGAGACTAGGAGCTTTTCCCATCAAAATGACACCGTGGTCGGCACTTGCAACCTCAGAATTTTAAGTGAAACACTCCATTTTGGCTTGGAGAATCCCTTGGAAACATGCTAGAGCATGAAACCATAAGCAAGCTCGGGTTGCGGGCGCCCGCGAACTAGACTCAATCTGGTTCTATCCTTGCTTTATCCGGTTCAATCATGTGAGATTCTGGCCTGGTTTATTTATAGCTGCTTTGACGGCTGGCCGAGTGTAAACCCTAGGTCATTTATGACCTAGGTCTCTCCTTATAAATAGAGAGCCTTGGCTCTCATTCCCATACGGCTTTGTCCTATGCATAATGCTGCAAAAAGCTAACGAGGGCACTCATACCTAAACATTACTCCGCCAAAATTAATTCCTCTTTTCTACTTATCGCCGTTGAATTTATGCAAAGAGCTAAAGAATATTAAGTTATTATGATCTCTGGACACTTATTGAACAAAACCTTCGTACTCCTTACACATTCACCTTTTACACATCTCATAAAAACAAGCCCTTTCTTTGATTTGTTGCCGTGGCATCAAGAGGTCAATTGTAGAGACCCGGATCAGCAAGGTGGGATAACATGAGGGCAATCGTTCAGCCTTCAAACAACTTAATTATTTATTTTTATGCTTTTATTGCTTTTCGTATTCTGGATTCGAGATGTATCGCTTTTAATTCCTCCGAGCCCGACGTAATCTTTTAGATTTCCGCTTTTCTTATCTTTTTCTTTACTACTTTCTTTTAAATTTTCTTTTATACCTTTCCTTTATTATTGTTTAGTGGCTTTAATTTTGCTTGGCATGTTGTTGTATGCTTGTGTTTTTCGTATTATTTAGATTCACTACTCGAACTAGTAATAGTCGTCTTCGAACGGGTGGAATGGAAGGGTTTTCCCTACATTTCGTATCCTCGCCCCTGAATCCGATTCTCGTTTCAAAGACCGATAGAGTCAATTTTAGCCTCTTTTACTCTTAGTTTTCTCATACTAAGATTGGAACAATGAAGTTTTCATTTTTGTTAGTTTTTCTTTTCTAAAAACTAACTGGCAACTCCCCATTTTTGCTTTATTCTTTTCAAAAATGCATCTCGGTTATACAGGGTTAAAAAAAAAAGAGGTCCGGATGCATCGCCGGGCCGAAGCCGAGGCCGACTGTTTCAGCCCTAGCCCCGGCGAGCACCCGTGACCCCCGAGTGCATGCAGGCTGCCACTTGCACTCGGGTGGTCAATTGTTGAGGCTTGGGTCCGGACCGGTGTTTTCACACCTGGTTTGTCCTTAAAGCCTAACGGCAGAACCCTAATTTCTAAATTTTATTTGTACTTCAATTAGCGAGATAATATCCCGGAATTATGAAAATAACTTATAAAATAAAATGATTAATAAAATGGCAATCAATTCAATCAAATTTAATATGTTAATTTGACTTAATAAAATTCAGAACTCTTGATAAGAGATCAATCCCCATATTCTAAAATTTATTTTCAAAATCCTAAATCCTTTTCAAACCCTGTTTTCCAAAACCAAGAATACCAAAAGGCACGTGGGGAAGCTCAGCTTAGTCCTAGTGTGGGCCCGAGGTCATGGTTCCGACAGTGGCAACTCCACTGGGGATAAATCATTTATTGAGAGGGCGAAACTTGAAAATTTGAGTAGTGTATTCTTATGATGTGTTTGCATTAGGCATCTCGCATTCAAGAACCTTTGAACATAGTTTAAATACTATTTTAGATCCCTAGGAAACGTTTATTCTACCCCCTTTTTATCCTTCTAGAATGAGGCTCCCAATGAATCCCGAGCAGGCCCAACTAGGCTTTATTGCCCAAGGAAACGGTACCTCTTCCTTTGGTTCACCGAGAGGCACCGACGATTCCGGCCTTTTCTCCTGTTGTGCCCCACATGGAGGTGTTGAGCTTGTCGTACGAGCAACAAATTAAACCACTACTTAAACTTATAATAAACAATATAGCAAGGGCAAGTAGGGATCGAATCCACGAGGAAAGATATAATAACATGCAAGTTTTAATCTAATTAAATTTACTACTCTTAAAAACAAAACAGAAAATATAAATTAAAATCAATAACTAAAATTCATAGAAAATTATCTAACAACTAAATAAATAATTTATACAGAATAATAAAACTACAATAACCCAGAAATATTTTTGTATATTTTTTAGAATAATTAAAACAGAAAACTAAAGCAGAAAATAAACAAATTCTAAAACAGAAAATTAAATAAGTAAAATTCTGCAATAAAATAATTACGAAAATAAATACTAAAATTACCCAGAATAGTAATACTAATTTTCGAAACCTAACCAGACCCTAAAAATATGAAAAAAATTTAAAATCTAATTTACGAATTTATTTTATTAAAAACCTGCAGTAATTAAATTCAAGAATTAAATCTGAAAAAATATCAAATTAATTCCAAAAATTCTAAAATTTAATCACAGCAAACTAGGACTCTATCTAAACCCTAAAAGAAAATAAAACACGAAAAATAACAAAAGAAACTATTTTTAAACTAATTTCTAACAAACTGACTCAAAAATAATAAAAGCGACGAGAAAATTAATTCTGAAAATTAAAATATGTAAAGACTCAAAATTAAATTAAAATAAAATTACTAAAACTAACCTAAAATACTGATCTTTAGGGGTTTAATGAAATTGATAATAAAAGACTATAACTTTATAAGTAAAAATTAATAACTCAAGAAAATAACTAAAAGCAAACAAATAATTATCAAAAATAGCAAATTTATAAAAACACTTAGTATAATCTATATCCACCATGCAAATTATTATTTATCATTAACACACAAATTGATCTACCCATGAGCTAAACTGTAGAAGACAACCATTAGCGGATCTTCCCCGTTTTTCCTTAGTTATTAGTTTACTTAGGCCTAGCCCTAATATAAACCCTACTAATATTGATAACCCTAGCACTAGCACTAGAATTTAATCAAATCAGAGCATTAAGTATTAGAAAAACATCATCTAGCACCTAATATCCAATCTACTAGCAAATTGATTTAAGAAGGATCTATGATAATTTCCTAATTAAAAGAGATGGGTATGAGCCATCCATGATTAACTAGGGTGATACTTATGTCTAAAAGATCAAGCAATTACGTACTTAAACCCTCTAAACGATCACATGAATTTATATAAAACTAAGTAGCGTGCACTCTAATTAATTAGACATAAATTCATAAACATTAAACACAAATTATCATAGAATCATGGATCGAATCAATAAGACAATAAAAATCAAAACTTTGTTTCAAAATAAATAATTTAACATGGCTTCAATGAGATTATACTAAGTATAAGAAAAACTACTCACACATCATGTAATTTAAAACATGTAAACTAAATAAAACTAGCATCTTTAGTATTAATCTATCAATAAAAACTCAATCTTTTCTAATAAAAATTACAAAACTAAATTATACTACCGATATTAGTTTCTTTGACCGGGAAGATGAAGAAGATGATGATGGATGGTGGCTGGCTGGGCAACGGACAGCAGCACAGAGGCGGCAGCAAGCCGTAAGCGGCGGCGGACGGCGGCAACCGGGAGCAGCGGCAGCGAGTGCGAGTGGCTGGGTGGTGGTGCAGGCGGCTGGGCAGCGAGTGCGTGGTGCGTGGACAGCAAGCACCAGCTGGTGATTGTGTGTGGCTGGCTTCCTCCGTCTCTCTCCATGATGATAATAAGTAGTATATATAGGGTGAAAGAGTTAGGGTTTATTTCTTTTTCTTCTCTTCTAAGTTTCCCTTTTCTATTCCACTTTGGATTTCCTAAAATATAATATCCTAAAATAAATATTTTATTACATATTATATTTATGGACCGACTTCATATATTTTCTTGAATGCTTGTCGGTAGCTAAAAATCCATTTTTAACGACTTTTCTTCTCTTCCCCACTTTATTCGATAATTACCTATAAATAGACAAAATAGAATAAATTAGATAAAATAAACTATATAATATAAACTCAATAACTACTAAAAATACGTATAAAATACGACTTAACGAGAGGACCGAATTCTCGTACTATAAGTCACCATGTATCCTACCAACCTCGTTTGACCATAGAACCTTTTGATTATTAGGTGGTCCCTTTTACTGCATTTTCATGCTTGAATGAGTGTGTGTGTTTTAGATTTAATCCTTTACTTGTAAGCCTTTAGGACTAGGTGAGGAGTGCTCGATTAGCCCTTACATGGGTGAAAATAAAAACACTTTAATAAATTTTCTAGAGGTGGTCCATTATGTGCATTAAGCCAAAAGTAAAAATCCCTTTTTCTTACTAGGATTAGTCCATTATTTGCATTTCCGAGTCATACTACAATTTTCTTTAAGTGGTCTAAGTAGTCACCGCTTATCGGTCGAAAAGGGATCTTACCGAAGGTCACCGCTTATCTTTGGTCGGTTTGACTTTCTTTTCTTTTACATTCCCATTTTTACATTTGCACATTTGCATTAGCCAAATCAAATTCATCTCATATTAGGTGAGTCCATTTGCACTAGCCAAATCAAATTCATCTCATATTAAATGAGTCCATCTCGCATTAGCCAAATCAAATCCATCTCAAACTAAGGGAGTTCATTTTTTGCATTTAGCTAAAGCAATTTCATGCAGCTAGAATAAAAAGCATATTTTCTTTAAGTATTCATTAGCTAGATCATCATCTCAAGCAAAATCATGCATCATTCATTTCTCATCATTGCATTCTTTATGTGCATCCAAATAAAAGCATCTTTAGTCTCTTCGGGTCTCGCGCTTAAGTCCCTTCCTCCCAAAAGCGGTTTTCTCGACATGGTCCTAAACCTCATCCTTTGGGCTACAGAATAGGGAAGTCTACGATAGCTGAATATCGTCGGAATCCGAGCTTTAAAAGATTAGACGCCTCGCCAAAGAGTCCGGCACATCTTCTTTTCTTTCTACTCTGCGGTCTACACCACTCGCAACAAGCTTCGGTGCACACCACACCGCTTCAATCTACTCTTTGCCATACGATAAAACTTAGAAAGAGTTCCCTTCTAATGGATTTAAACCGGAGGAGTCTCTTAATCTCGGTTTACTTATTGAGAACATAGCCAGGATGGTAATTAGGATGAATGATCAAGAGGAAAAGATATCATTTATATCGAGGGATATTAAGACTATCATAAGGGCTATTGAGGATAGTAAAAGAGATGAGGAAGCCGAGCGTTTGAGAAGAGGAGATCCTCCACCTCCACCTAGCTTGTCTCCTCCGGATAGTCCCAAAACACGAATCCTCTAAGCATGAATCCAAACCTCAGCTCGATCCACGTGTAGATTAGATAGAACGGATGTTAAGAAAGTCTTCCATGTTTAGTAATCATTACTTCAATCATAAGGGATTCACTTCAATCCCTAAGGGTAAACTACCTCCAAAGTTTACCTTGCCTTATATCAAGTTCAAAGGTTCCGAGAATCCCCATCATCACATGTGCAACTTCTTAGGAGTAATGACTCTTACGAACATTACCGAAGACACTTACTACATCATCTTCCCTGGACTTTCGACAGTCATGTAATGAAGTGGTACAATGCGGTTGACCTACGTAAGGTCGCCAATTAGACCGATCTATGCAAGGAGTTCCTACATTAATACTCCTATAACACCGATATGCTTGTTACTCTCGGAGACTTAGATTTAATCAAGCAAGGTGAGAAGGAGAGCTTCACGGATTTTCATGCCTAATGAAGAACAAAGGCTTCCCACATGGTTGACCGACCCTTCGAGAAGGACCAAGTCGGGATTATCATGAAAAACCTTCAGCCCAATTAAAATCAGCACCTCAAATTCCTTTCCATGATGAATTTTTCAACCATTAGAGATGCTGGTTTGCTAATAGAAGAAGAGTTGTCTATCACGACCACAAAAGTCATAACCTAGGTTATGGAGGTAATTAGCATTCCAAATATAAGAAAACCTCCAATACAGGTAATACTAGCAGGGGTGAAGATGTCAATGCCCTCCACATGTATACTAACTATACTCCTACTAATACTACCTACACTAAAGCCCTTGACCGTCTCCTGGAAAAGAGAAAAATAGAGTTATCGCTCATTAGAGAAGAATCGAAACCGCAAAACATTCCAAAAACTAGGATGCGTGAAATTTTGCAAGTACCATTGTGCACGAGGACACGATACTAAATAGTGTTGGACATTCAAGAACAAACTAGAAAGCATGTTTCGAAATGGCCAACTCCCTTGACCTAAGGTTGCCTAGAAACCGAACAACAATAAAAATCCTTTTAGCGGAATCTTATCCATTTTCACTAAACCCACACCAGGTCAATGGGACCCATCTATTTTTATCCAAGATGTTGACGAGTCTAAATCGCTTCTTAGCTTACCTCCATTAGATCCGTAAGTCTAGGGGTTGTGGGTAAGTGATGAAGAAGATGTCTACAAAACAAGAAGCAATGGTGATGACAATAGCGATGACTTTTGGCACACACCACCCTTAGAAGAAGAAAACATTTGGGAAAAACTCGAAAGTCTTACGATCCAATTCCTTACTAGATCCGGATGGCACAATACACCCCGGGTCCACAATGCACTCAGGAAGCCCCAAAAGAGCCTGAAGCTACAAAAGAAGAAGACCTAATCCTTAAGCAGCTATAGAAATGAAACGCCGATATCTCAATCTGGTAATTAATATTTGCTTCCCATAAACATAGACGAGGCTTTGATTGATGTATTCAGTAATATCAAGGTCTCTCCCGAAACTACGCTAGAGGAAGTGGTAGGATTGGTTAACGAGTGGGGATGAAACTATTACCTTGAATAAAAAAGATCTCCCATAAGAAGGCGTTGCACACAACAATGCCCTTTACTTAAGCATAACTTGCATCAACAAGTTTGTTCCTCTAACCTTGGTAGAAAATGGATCGCAGATAAACGTGTGGCCCTCGACAACCTGCTAAAAGGTTAGGAATGAGGGAGCAATAACTCTCTAAAAACCGTCTATCTTCGAGCTTACGACAATTCTAAAAGAACAGTCTTGGGAATAGTGACCTTCCTAATTAATATAGGGCCGGTAGAAAGGAACATCGAATTCTATGTCCTAGATATCCCGACTAGCTTCAATTTACTTCTACGACGCCCTTGATTACATGATCATCGGGCGGTGCCCTCTACATTGCATCGAAAGTTAAGATGATCGTCAAAGGTCAAGTTATAAGTGTCAACAAGGATAACCTTTGTGCTACTATTACTTTTAAGGAATCCGTAGTTGAGATCGAGCATGATGCCAATGATGAGGAACCGTATGGATTTGAGACTGTCGCTGCCTTAGAAAGGGATGAAGCACCTCTTAACTTCAATCGTTATGGTAACCCTAGTTTCCATTCAATGCTTAGCAAGAAGGGGTATTTTTCAGGTCTTGTTGTAGGTCGAAGGGAACACCACCCTACTTTTTCCACCCCTTGACCCCGATCATAGCTACAACTTCGGGCTAGGTTATCAACCCACTACTAAGGAAATAGCCCAAGCCAAGTGGGAAGTTCAAACTAAGAGGACTCGTATTGCACACGATCCGCTCTATCAAGCCCTTTCCCTATACGCTAAACGGGTACATAGCGGTGCAGGCGGCAGCGTGTACACGGCGGTGGCGAGCACCGGCCAAAGGCTGGTCCTAATGAAATCAACCTTGGCCTCGACCCTGGTTGGTAGATCTAAAATGAATTTTTTATTATGCCTATAATCGGAAAACACTCGGGATGCGAATTCAATAAGAAGAAAGTATAAAATAAGGGAGTCGCTAGTCGGTTTTTAGGAAAGAAAAACTAACAAAAACAAAAGCTTGCTCTTCCAATCTTAGTACGGGAAAATTAAGACTAAAAGAGGCTAAAAATATACTCCATCGGTCTTTGAACCGAGAATAAGATTCGGGAGCGAGGGTACGAAACATAGGGAAAACCCTTCCTTTCCGCCCGTCCCAAGACGACCATTACTAGTTCGAGTAATGGATTAAAATGATGTGAAACAAACAAGTAAGTGGCGTATTATGACGATAAATAAAAGCAACCAAACATAATAAATAAATTGATAAAAAAGCGGTAAAGAAAGCGATAAAGAAAAGAAAAGCAAAAAGTAAAACAATTACATCGGAGGGGAGGAATTAAAAGGAGCGATTGCATTTCTTAAACCATAATACTGAAAGCGATGAAAGGAATGAAAATCAATAAACCATTTGAAGGTTGAATAATTGCCCTCAGTGTCGTCCCAACTTGCTGATTTGGATCTCCACACTAGATCTCTTAATGCAATGGCGACAAGCGAAAGAAAAACGGCTTGTTTTTGTGGAATATGTGTGTAGGGTATAGTAACGATCACTTGAATAAGTACCCATAGATCAAAATAATCGAATATTCTTTAGCTCTTTACACAAATTCAATTGCAGTGAGTAAACAAAAGATGAGTGAGTGGTAATTTCAGCAGAGTAACGTTTAGATATCGGTACTCGGGGTAACTTTCTATAGCGTGACTCTAATGCAAGAAGCCACATGGGAATGAGAGCCAAGGCTCTCTATTTATAGGAGAGGACCTAGGTGACAAATGACCTAGGATTTTCCTCTAATCTATTATCCAAATAGCGACAAAATAAACCAGGCCAAATACTTAGAGATTGGACTAGATAAGTAAGTGATAGAACCGGATAGAACTTGGTGGGTAGGCGCCGGCAACCCGGGCGCTCCTAGGGTTTCGTTCCCTCATGTGTCTTCAAGGGATTCTCCAAGCCAAAAATAGTGTTCCACTTAATACTTCTAGAAGGCAGGTGTCAACCACAATGTCACTTTGAAAGGGGAAGTTCCTAGTCTTGTGTGGTCTGTCTTATGGAACTTAAACGCAATACTTTGACGCTCGTGATCATGAAATGCAATGCTTTAACGTCGTCTTCGGTCCGCAACTCCATGTCCGATTTGGACAAAACTAAAATGCGATATTCTCGAACTTGGAATTTCCTGACACATAGCACTAGACTCCATTGTCTCTTAAGGCTCGGCCCAGTTCTTAGATCGCCCGAAAGAAAGGGGGATTTGTGGATTGACCTAAGGCAAAAGTGTATTTATTTGGTGCTGGGGGTTTTTGTGGTTTAATGGCTTATGTCGCACCAATCGATCACAATCCGAGATCCAAATCCTCAAATAGGACTCAGGATTTCATCATCGGGCCAACGTAATAAAATACGTAAATAAAGAGATAAGGGACGACACTTTTTAGGTGTCTACGGTTAGCCCCCACTTTGACTCGAGACTAAAAGGCCGAAGGGTCAAAGTAGACACTAAAGGATACTTACCTCCGCTTTTGATATTCTCGTATTATTTGATATTTGGAATTGGTTGTAATCGAACCCGAACTCCAAAATAAAGCCTAAACTTGATTGCAATGCATGCGTTCGAAGTGTGATAATAAGATCCTAAGCTTGGCTTTATTAGACCCTAAAGCTTGGTATATTTTAATGCTGAAACTTCAATCGTTCTTTGATTTGAAGCTTGGCTAAATAATCTGCTGTACTAGCATACTTGCTAGTGTATAATTGAATTGACAAAAGTTTAGTGTTGTACCTGAATAATTCGATCGAAAATGGATCGATAAAACTGTTCCCGAGAAGCCGATTAGTGGGCACGGAAATGACCACTTGCATGCACAAGGGGACAAAGCTCACATGACTCGGTTAGACAAAGCTGCATAGGCTAGGGAGGTGGGCTAAGCTGCAGAGGTTGTCGCCGATTGGACCTCTTGGCTCCTCATGGCTAGCGCCGGTCGGTCTTTGGCAAGCATGGCCCCTACATGCCCCTGTCGAATTCTCTTGGGTCCCCACTACTTGCTTGACCCTTGTCTTATACGCTTGGCTATCCTCTTGTGCTTTCTTACTTTGCTCTTTCTTGAAAACTAGTTGGTTCTCAAAATCTCTTGTCTTTAAAATGTCTAGAAGAAGAGCACATCCTGCTGGAAGATCTAGGGCGGAGAAGCTTACTCAAAACTCTTTCCTCGAGCGAGAATGGCAATCCCAAAGTGAACAGATCCGAGCGACCTTTTAGTTTAGGTTGAAAATCATGTTTCCTCGCTGGCTATTTCCTCTTCGGTAAGCTAGTTGGCTTAAACCTCTTCATTTGCTCATTTAGAGTAACTCTTTAACTAAAATCTTGTTAGATTGTGTCTTGTAGAAAGGCTCGATTCGAAGTAGTGGAGCTATTCCCAAATTTTTGGAGACATGTGGGAGGATGAACTTTCCTCTTGAGGATGTCATGTATAATGATAGGTTTGGACCTCTTTACCTTGCTTTATACCATCTCACCGATAAGAGGGACAGGGATCCCATTAGGGCCATTAGTGAGCATTTTGGAATATTACCAATACATTTCACCTTCCTTTTGCTTGAGATTACCATAAGTCATTTTGATTTTACTTGTTTGATCCGGCTTGGGCTTTTCGGGAGAACCTCTAGCCTATGACCCGAATTTGTACAAAAACCGTGACTACCTCCGAAACCTCTTTGGTCTTATAGCCGATAAATTTCCTCACAAGTAATCACTTTAATTATACCGTCCTTTTCCGGGCTTTTGAAGATGTTATTTTATGGCCTCAACATTCTCCCTAACAACAAGTCCAGATCGTGCTTGCCCTTCTCTTGAGTACGATCCTCTTCTCTCGACCAGGTCGCTAAAGTTCATGTTGACTATTTGGTGAACTTAGTAGGTCTCGATAAAACAAAGAAACTCAATTGGGGTGCTCTCATATACACTTGCCTCATTAGGGGCCTCCGTGCCGATGTGCAAGCATACAAAACCGGAGCCGGACTCCACCAATTATTTACCTTTGAATGGCTTGTGGAAGATTGTTGAGGTATGCTGAAACTCTCCTTTTCTTCAATACACATATTTTTCATCTTGTGTGGATAAAAAAATTTACTTGATTTGTCAAAAATGTAGTCGTGGTTATATGAATATTTCCGACATCTCGTTTCCTGGTTCGAGAAATCGACTCGTGTTTCCGGCATCCGTATCATGGGCTAAAGTCTATCTTCAACGTCTTATGATTCATGGAATAGACTTCTTGAGATTAGCCCTCAATCTTGTGAACTCAGTATGCTGCTTCGTTCTCAAAATTTGCTTCAAAATATGGTTAAGAGAAGTTTTTATCACACTTTTAGCTCTCTGACCCTACCCACAGCCTATGCCACTACCTGTGGGGCCGCTTGTGGTGGACTCCAACCCTAAACATTTACTGTTTTTCATTCATTTTCTTGTTGCCTTTCATTCTTGCTAGCTGATTTATTGATAATCCTTGTATGTAGGCCAACTTCCATCCTTGGGCCTAACTCCAACTTCCTCAAAGTATCCTTATGGCATGAGAATTGAGTGAACGAAGGATCTTGTTTGAAGGTCCTTTTGGATTCTATTGGTATCTTGGGGAGAAGGTCACTCCTCAAATCTGGGTCAACACATGGCTTCCATTTGTTCCTGTCGATCCACCTCCGACCATGTTCTATTTTCGTTCTCTTCTAAGCAGCGGCTATGGTGGGGTATCCATTTACCTCACTTCTAAACTTGAACACGTCCCGTGCCCATCATGCGGCACGAATCATGACCCAATTGGTAAGTTTTCAACTTTCTCCTTGTAAGTTGAATTTCTTCGTG
The DNA here is from genome assembly GCA_021018815.1 of Talinum fruticosum. Classification (NCBI taxonomy): domain Eukaryota; kingdom Viridiplantae; phylum Streptophyta; class Magnoliopsida; order Caryophyllales; family Talinaceae; genus Talinum; species Talinum fruticosum. The sequence goes on along the minus strand of JAITYX010000010.1, from coordinate 2,733,121 downwards.
GAAATTTTTAATATTCATCTTTTGGCAGCTTATTCTTGCGGATATCCATATTATGAGTATCGATGTGGATGTTAATCTTCCTAGGAGACCTCCTCGTTTTGTAAGAATTTCGGAAATCTTAGAAGAAGAATGTGTTGAGCATCCCTTTCCTAGGAATTGCGAGGGGTAAGAGTTTTATGTTCTTTTTCTTTTAGTTGTGTGCTAAAAGTATTTTTCTTTCTGATACCATCAAAATTAACTTTGCAAGTACGACCAGGAGCAATCTAGGACCATGTTTATCATATTTCAATTTGCTCTTCAAGGAGTCCAGAACTTCCTCACTCGGGTGATCCTTCCCTACTTTCCGGGTTAGTTTTTTATTAGTAGAGTGCTTGTTTCATTGAGCTTTTAGTGATTTGCTAATCGCTCCTCCGATCTTATAAAGGCACCGATCCGAGCACCTCCCTCCAATAGTCTTATAGGGACACAATCTCATGCTCCCGATCAACAAGCACCTTCTAGTAATAATGCTAGACAAGGTTCTTCACGACGTGCGCGTCATAGGAGTGCTTTCGAGGCAAGGCCTAGCACTTCTAGGCCTAGCGCTTCTAATGTAGGACCCGACTATTATGGGGAGAGCTTAAACATCCTACCCTTGCAGGCTTTCGACCGTCATGGGAACCCTCTTTATTTCCCTCGGTCTTCTTATAGCAGTCCGACCCATGAAGCTTCTCAATCTTGGGATCAAGGCATAAGCTCTTATCAAGGTGATGAAGGTGGTTGGTTCTCTACATCTATCTTGGATGACTTCGGGGATTACATCTTCGACGACTCCGATGACGATGCTTAGGAGGCTCCTTGCCGCTTTTGTCGCTATCTGGTTAATGAGTCCCTTGTAGGGTGTTTGTTTATTAATGTAATATTTGCTTTGTCATGAAGACTCTTATGCAATGGGATGAGATGTGAGACTCGATTCTAAAAATGCATTCTTTTATTTAATATGTTGCACAAAACTTAGAAAAATTATAAAGACAAATTAAAAAATTGCATTAGCCCCCATTCCCCTAAAAGAAAATAATAAAAAGAAAAACGGAAAATCTCAAGTGCATGGTCCGAAGTAAGAACATGGTGTGAGCTATGGGTTGGGGCAGGAGATAAATGGTTCGAGGATTGCTCGGGCCAAAAAAACCATGAAACGGGCCAATCTTCTTTGGTATGTTAAACACTAGAAGATGTCCTAGTGTAAAAACATACCTCACAACTCCCTTTCTTTAGTCTATTTGGCCCGGGAAGCAACACATATCACTTCCCTAGCCGTGTGTTACGGCAAATAGGGAGAGAGCAAGTAATACTTCTATTGGATTGTATCCGGCCTGCTAGCTTTAACTTATTCAAAGGGCATCATAGCTCTAAACAGTACTAGGTGGTGGCCCGAATATTGGAGAGGTCTCGTCAAGCTGTTGACACCTGTAGATTTATTGACACCTAAAGCCATACCCAACATTATTGTTTCTCCCTATTGTCTAGAGTGGATAATAGAAGTAGATCCCCAACGGTGGATGGCACCGAGACTCAGAGAGATAGATCCTGAAGAAATTGTTCGTGCTGCTTGTCCCTCTCCAAATTCATGAAATAAACCCTCGGATGGATGAACGCCTTGTCGAAGAGAAACGAAGCATAAGCAGCTGAAGAAAGGAGGGCCCGTTGAATTCAAGAACTGAAGGAACGCACCCGGGATGAAGAAACCGAGTCTAGTGATCCTAAGGGAAAGAAATTAAAGATAGACTAGGACTCGGACTCCTAGGATAGAAGTTAGGTCGAATAAAAGAAAGGGAGATTTAGTTTTGCCTCTTTAGAATAGTGTTATTAGTACTTTACAAGTAATATGCTTGCAATTATTTCCCTTTATTAGCTATGTATTTAGGTAAGTAGTAGGCTTACCTTATATTAGAAAAAAGTATGTATTATGCTATACTTTTATATTTTCAATCGCTCACGTAGAGGTAAAAACAAAAAAAAAAAGGATAAATTGGACCGCCTAATTGGACTCGCTCTTAAAATAAATAAAAGACACCGATGGATTGTCTAATTGGGCCATCCATTAAATAATAAAGGAACCAGAATACCACAATCCAAAGGGAAAATCGTGGCTCGGCCAGCCCACCATTGTCCGCGTGGTGGCCGGTTCCCGCCATGGCCTAGCCTGGTTGGGCTGGTCGTGCCTCACTGCCTAGCGGTATGCTAGACGTAGTACTTCTTCAACTAATCTAAGTTGGTGTATTGGACAATCTCTTCTCTGTCCAAATCGGTTAATTTAACCACTCTACGAGGAAAGATTTAACCAAGTATAAACGAGCATTGCCAATTGGGCTTAAAGTTCCCCGCGGATCCCGAATTGGTGCTTTTATCTCCTTAAGGACCAAATCCTCAATTTGCAAATTTTGAGGCTTAACCTTCTTATTACATGCCCTGGATAAGCGAGAGTGATATATTTGGACATTATGTAAGGCTTTGAGGTGCCTTTCATCCAATAATACTAACTCTCATAACATGCTTTGGCCCATTCTCGCTTCTAGAATTTAGCTCTCAAGCAATTATCTTTAATGAGGGAATGACGATCTCAATTTGAAGGACTGCTTCTATTCCATAAACTAGGGAGTAAGGTGTTGCTCCCGTAGAGGCTCTAATATAAGTTCTATAACCCCAAAAAGAGAAAGGTAATTTTTGGGCCAATCCTTATAGGTAACTACCATTTTCTCTACTATCTTCCTAATATTCTTATTAGCCGCCTCAAGCTGGTTTGTTGGTCCGAGGCTCTAATAGACTTGTGATGTTGGATTTTGTACTTATCCAACAAATCTACTACTTCCTTCTTAAAATGGCTATCATGATCACTTATTAACTCATGGGGCACCCCATAACGAGAGATGATATATTGGGTAATGAACTTGGCTACCTGTTTCGATGTCAAAGTTACATAGGAAGCTACCTCTACCTAGTTAGTGAAATAGCCGATTGCTACTAACACAAATTCATGACCACCTTTTCCTTTAGGAGTCACCTTACCAATAATGTCTATACCCCAAACTGAAAATGGCTAAGGTGGAGGTAACATTGTGAGAAATGACAATGGTTGGTGTTGTAAATTTGCATACACTTAACATTAATGACATTTTCTAACAAAATCATGACAGATCCGATGTCATGGTTGACCAGATAATAACCAAGCCTCCGAACCTTCTAGACCAACATCCTACCATTCCTATGAGGTCCGCACTCCCCACCATGTATTTCCTCCATGATGCACTTTGCTTCATGTTGATTGACACAAAGTAAGTTAATCCCGAAATTGCTTTTCTTAAACAATTGCCCTCGATTGATGACGAATTGGGCGGATAATATCCCGATGGCTCATTGGGCTATAGGTGTGGAGTCAAAGGGATACTTTTGCTTATCCAAATACTGATAAATATCGTGATACCAACTAGTTTGGTTAGTATTAGACACTTCTAGAGACACTTTTAATGTACATATGTGTGTAGGATGACTCCGTCGCTCAAACCGAAAGGGCATTTAATGAATGCCAATAGGGATATTGATCATGGATGCTAAGTTAGCTAGTGCATCCGCAAATTAGTTATCATCCCTAGGAAGGTAAGTGACAGAGATGTTTTTAAAGTGTTTAGACATTTTTTCGGGTATGCTTGGTACGGTGCCAAGGCTTCATTACATACCAATCCACATTTGCGAAATCCGGTTGATGATCAAACTGGAGTCACTGAAAACCCCGATATTCTTGACCCCGATCTCCGTAGCAGCTTCAAGTCCTGAGATGCAAGCTTCGTACTCTGCAAGCATTATTCGTGACTTCAAAGTCTAATTTGACTAAAAATGGAGTATATGCTCCCTTAAATGAGACTAAAAGAATTCCTACTCTAAAGCCCTTCCGATTGGAAGCACCATCAAAATACATTGTTTAAACGTCTACCTCTACTTGTAGAATGTCTTCATCCAGAAAGTTAAGGTGTTCGGGTTGCGATTCGAGCACGAGCGGATTAGCTAAGAATTCGTACACTATCCTTCCTTTGATTGCCTTTTGGGGGACGAGCTTGACTTCGAATTCGATAGCATGACAATCCATCGGGCTATCTTACTCGCGATAGTCGGTTGCTTAAGTATATACTTAATAGGATCCATAAGTGCCACTACATGCACCATGTGGGCTAACATGTAGTGTGTGAGCTTCTTCGTAGCCCAAACTAATGCCAATGATGTCTTCTTTAATCGTGTGTATCTAGTCGCATAATCCAGGAACTTCTTACTTAGATAGTAGATCGCTCATTCTTCTTTTCCATCTCTCGTTGAGCTAGCATGGCTCCCATGGCCGTTTCCATTGTGGTGAGATATAGAAGCAAAGGTTTCCCTGATTTGGGTGGAATTAACACTTAAGGATTAGCCAGGTATTCCTTAACCCTTTCGAATGCTTGTTGGCACTCGGTATCCCAAATGGCTCGAGATCCTTTCTTTAATTTCTTAAAAATAGGTTCACAAACCATAGTCGGTTTTGATATGAAATGACTGATGTACTCGTAAACGTCCTAGGAAACCTCTTATCTCTTTTTACGTACTTGGTGGAGGGATATCCTGAATGGCTTTGATCTTGGATGGATCAACTTCAATCCCTCTAAGACTTACAACATAGCCTAGCAGTTTCCCGAGGTCACTCTAAGGGAACACTTTTGAGGATTAAGGGGCATGTTATAGTTCCTAAGTCTATGAAAGAATTTTCTCGGGTTGGGTAGGTGGCCTACCCTATCTTTGCATTTTATGATCATATCATCTACGTACACTTCAGCTTCTTTATGGATCATATCATGAAGTAGAGTTATTGTTGTCCTCTCGATATGTTGCAACAACATTCTTGAGCCCAAATGACATCACCACATAACAATAAATCCCCATTGAGTGATGAAGGTCGTCTTTTCCATATTTTCTTCAGCCATCTTCACTTGAGTATACCCGAGCATAACCGTCCATAAACGAAAGCAAAGCATGACCCGTTGTATTATCCACCAGGAGATCGATATGAGGCAATGGGAAATCTTCTTTAGGACTAGCCTTGTTTAAATCCCTGAAGTCGGCGCACATACAAACCCTGCCATCTTTCTTTGGAACCGGAACTATATTTGCAAACCACTAAGGATAGCCGACCTCCAACTATTTCTAAACCTCTTCTTTAATCTTTAAAGCCCATTCTGGTTTCATCTGCCTCAACTTCGCTTGACTAGCTTCACATCTTCGTAAAGTGGGATTTTATGTTACTGTTATATTCGGATTAAACTCGGTATGTCTTTGTAAGACCATGCAAAGACATCGATAAATTCTGTAAGGATCGAACCGAATTTCTTACGCTCTTCTAGATCCAAAGTTTTCCCAATCTTAACTTCTTGGGGTTGATCAACTTACCCTAGATTAATTACTATTGTTTCGAAGACTCAAACTTTGCATGTATATCATTTTAAGTACCATCAAGGAACTAGGTACAGACTTCACCTCTTGTAAGTTTTGATTACAAGTCATTCCGAGTTGTTTAGAAACTTTTACGAGTGTTACGTAAACTGTTGCATTTGTTCAAATTTCCTCATCACCCTATTCACCCCCCATTGGTATCGAGCCTAGCCTTTCGGAAAGGATCTAACCATCCAAAGGTTTAAAGATCAAATGGCTCGGAACAATGGAGAGTTTGATGAAGGAAGATCTTCCAGCGAGACCACCAAAGTTCAAAGGATCTAACTTCATGCACTTGGAAGAAGCTCATGGAACGTTTCTCGTTGGATCACGATGAAGATGTCCGGAACATCATACAAGTAGGGAACTACATTCCAATGAAGATGGAAGAAACAAGACTCATACCTAAAACAAAGTCTAAATACACCACTCGAAGAAGCGAGAGAAGTTCGGAAAGAACTTCAAGGCGATGAACATTCGATATGCGCCATCGGCTCGGAAGAGTACAACCGAGTGTCGGCTTGTGACACAGCCAAAGAAGTGTGGGACACGCTTGTCAACACTTATGAAGTCACAAGCCAGGTCGGACAAGTGAAGATAAGCCAATATCTTCACAAGTACGAGTTGTTCAAGATGGCGCCAAAAGAGAACATCACTCGGATGTTCATCCGCTTCACCGAGATTACTAACAATCTCAAATCTCTGGGTAGAAAGATTTCCTACGAGGAAATGTGCAGAAAGATACTCAAAAGTCTACCCAAGAGAAGATGGGGTCCTAAGGTGAGAGCCATCGAAGAGGCTCGGAACCTGTCCTCATCGAAGCTGGACGAACTCATTGGGAAGCTACTCACCCATGAGATCCACCTGGAAGAGGAGGATGCAGAGGTCGGCACTAAAAAGAAAATCGCACTGAAGGCCTCGGAAAACAGAGAAGCAAATCCGAGTTCCTCCGACTCGGAAGAGGATCCCATGGCACTTATCGCTAGAGGCTTCAAAAGAATGATGAAGCACAAGAGATAGAATAAGAAGCCAAGAGAAGAGTTCTATAAGAAAGACAAGAAGGATAGAAAAGGTAAACATTCTTCCCCTTCAAAGTTATCTTTAACTAAGAACTCCAGTTGTTTTGAATGTGGCGAGCAAGGAACACATAGTCAAAGACTGTCCTACGAGAAAACGGGACAGAAAGAAGAAAAAGGTTATGATGGCCACTTGGAGTGATGAAGACTCATCGAGAAGATGATGAAGACTCGAGATGATTCAAAGTGTCCGATGCCACTCTCAAACTCGAAGCCGAATTAGAGTCAAACTCGGATCACTCGGACGGTGAGGAAACAAATCCTCGGGAGGTAATTGAATATTTCCTCAAGTTCTCCAAAGCTGATTTAGCTAAATACATTTATAATTTGGAAGAAAGGTCCAATTCGACTCTTCTCGGTTTAAAGAACAACTTGAGTCTCTTACTTCGAGAGCATCTCTTTGAAAAATGAATTGGAAAAGCCGAGACTTACTCCGAGAGAACTCAAGATTAGTGCTCAATCCAATGAGACTAAGTTCACTTAAAGCCAGAAAAACTTTGACATGCTCTTAGGGTCTCAATTGTCTTCTTCGGAAAAGAAGGACTTGGTTTTAACAAAGAGGAGTCGTCTAATTCCTACTCGGAACTTTTTAAAAACGATTCCGAACTGTGAAGTTCGGGAAGGCTGAGCCTGGTCCCATTTAAAGGTTTGCTCGGGGAGAGACTAAGTCACCCTAGAGGGGGTGAATAGGGTGGTGGAAGATTTTTTCGAAAAAAAACTCTTTTGAACAAAGTGCAAACAGTAGCGCATTCCGAGTCTATATTGGGGTCGGAAAAGTATGAACTCGGAATACGAGTGAAGAGTAAAGAAGCGATTAAACCGAAACTTTGAGTCCGTCCGAGTCTAGAATGTACTTAGAAAGTGAAGACACAGAAAGTACGTAGAAACCCTCCCGGGCGGAAAACCACGGACCATGCTAATCCAAGCACGAAGTCAAATCCACTATTTTGAGTCCACAAAATATAGTAGACTGACCGAACCCCGAGTTGCTCCCTTACACAACTCTTTATAAGTTTTTCCTAGACTCGAAATTCCCTTATCTCGATCTAGTACTTCCTAGCTGAGATAACCCTTACAGCTTGGGACAAGCGAGCTGAGTTAACCCTTACAGCTCAGTCAAGGGACCTTACTTAGAGAGTAAGAAAGAAAGTGTTTGTAACTAAGTACAAGACCTTACAACTCGGAATATAATGAATTACAAAGTGGGAGTTGTAAGTAGAAGATTGAGAATGAATACAAAGACTTTTGATCAAGTATGTGTTTTAACAATAGGTTCGACAATCTACAAGTCTTAAGAGTTGTCTTCCTTTTATAGATTACCAAGCAGACTTAGCCGTTGTGTCCATCTTCCGACTGGAAGTTCCTTTATGACCGTTGTGTAGGATTTTCTAAGTCACTTAGAAAATATCCGTTGATATGTAAACGCTAGACAACGACTCTTGACTCCTTGATAGTGCCTAAAACCACTGGCGGTGTCTTCGAAGTGTTACGTGATTTCCATTTCGGAAACGGACAACCCCGACACGATTGTCCGAGGCTAGGTCGGAGGTTGAAAAAGCCTTGTCTCGCTGGTGATTTGACGTTTTGAAGCTGGTTACTTTTGTATTTCAAATATAGGATAGCCTCGTTTGAATCACCTACAAAAGTAAATCAATTTGGTTCTCAAAGTATAAAATACTTTGGTCCAAGATTAGACACAAATAATGATATAATTAAGATAATTAATTTACTAATTATCCGAGTCGGAAAAGGAATGGAATTTTCTGAGTTTAATATTCATTATACTCAAAATTCCATCCGAATCGAGTAAATCAAGTCAAATATGAAATATCGGAATAGACAGACTTGATCTAGACTAAAAATAATTCAAATTGAAATATCGAGTTAGAGTGCAGAAGAGATAGTGTTTGAATCATGCGATATGTCCGAGTGTTAAGTGACTTAGAACCGAGTGAAACATGCAGAGATGATTTACGAGTCACATAGAGTCATGCATAAATGCATGAGAAAATTTCTATAACACTCGAGAAAGTACCTTATCACTTAGAAAAGTTTCTAAGACACAAGGAATAACTTGGAATCAAAACTTTATAAGTGAGAAAGTCTTATACCTGATTCCCTAGATAGAACTCGGAAAGGTGAGATGTAAAGTCCGAGTCTTCAATCTCCCCTTTTTGATGAAAGGCATTCCATACTTAAACATAAACTTTGTTAGTGATAATATATAGAGTCCGTAATCTCGCTCGGAAAAGAAACTTAAATTCTCATAGATATCGGAGCAAGAAAGAGATGTAGAACAATAATTGTTAATGATGCTAAGCAATAAGACATATTAGATAGAAACTCGAAGTGCTTGCATTTAACATTGTACTCAGAAAAATGCATAATTTCATTAAATTAGAAAAAATATGTACAGAGGTGAGAGAGAAAAACCCCTTAGATAAGACAACAAATTTTCTAGTTATTCTCCCCTTGCCTTTCAGCAAAAAACAAAAAAATGGGAAGAATACAGGAAATACAAGTTTGATGTCTGGACAAAAAAGAAAAAAAGTTAAAAGAAGATGAAATTAAGAAGGAGAAGGTTGTGTCCGAGTGGAGGAGGAAGAACGAACGGTGCGCCGGCGCCGATAAGATCTTGACAATGTGCTTGAGCGCGCGGAGGGAGGACGAGGATCTTCGGCATAGGCTCGGCTCCGAGTGGCCGACCAAGAACGAGGGGATCCAGAGGTTCTTCCTGTTGTAGCTCGGCAGCTCCCTTTGCTCCTTGACCGGGGCCTTCACCTCAATGAGCATGTTCTGCTCGCTTCTCGGATTTGAGACTAGGCGGTTTTCGGTTTATGGTCATAGACCGATAGACAGTCTTGAGTGACCGGAGTATGTCCTTGAATTCCAAGGACACGGAGCTGATTTTGTCCATGAAGGAGGAGGACAAAATGGAAGTGAGAGATTTAGAGGCACCTGAGGTGGAAACACCACCATGTGGGGCGGGAAGAGAAAGGGGGTTTCTTTCCGAGTCCGAGAGGGCCTCGGCTCTCGGCTATGTATCCAAAGACTAGGTTTAGTCTCCTGGTACCCGTACCCTTGAAGTTCCTTTTGCTGACAACAATGGCAACCTCGGAAATAGCGTTTGGAGTCCGAGGGAAGAGGAACTTTGAATTGTTTAAAAACAAGGGTGAGAAGAGCACCGAAAGGGAGAGGGGTGTTCTTCTTGTTTTGGAGTTGAGCTGGCACAGCTGCCATTTGCTCAATGATGGAGGGAAAGAGGTATACTTCGTAGCCCTCAAGAATGTCAAAGAGAGCTTTGGGGTGTTTAGAGTTGGGATTCTCTTTGCTTGGAATGCTTGAGAAAAGAAGGTTCTCATTAGCAAGAAGCACGGAAGGTGAGCTTCGACCTCGACCGAGTCACGAAAAAGTTTTTGCATGACTCAGGGAACTCTTTGGCATATTTTTCAAAGAAGTCGTCATCGACTTCGAGTGAAAGGAATTGGATTGCTGTTCAAGAAGAGAGAAGTGACCTTGAACAGGACGATGAAGAAGAGAGGTGTTTATGTGGATTGTGATGTCCCGAACCCCGGAGGTCTACAATAGTATCACGGAGGAGGACTGGAGATTGTTTGAAGCACATGTCACCTCTCCGGAATACAAGGTAATTTCATTACTTTGATACATTTTTTGATACTACATCATCAATGATTGTATGAAAAGTTAATGGGTAGGTCTAAGGAGAAAATAGAGGGTTTGAACAGTATGCAACTTCATTCAATATTTCAATTGTCATATAAAAGTGGTGTGATGTTGGTTTTCTATAAATGTAAGTGGTGAGATATACTTGAGAAAGGCAGATGTAGAGGACAATGAGAGGGAGTTGTCTTAGGAACTTATGAAGGTTTGCTCTTAGAGAGACTTAGTCTACCTATAGGGGGTGAATAGGGTGATTAGGAAATTAATCAATAAATGGAAGATTAAATTCTAAAACAGACTTTGAGACTGTCCGAGTTTAGATTGGACTTAGAAAAGTGTTAACTTAGAAATTACATAGAAACCCTCTTGGGGCAAAAAACCACGGCCAGTGCTAATCCAAGCATTAAGTCAAATCTACTATTTTGAATCCACAAAATACAGTAGAAAGACTTCACCGAATTGCTCCCTTAAACAATTCCTTACAAGATTTTCCTAGACTCGAAGTTCCCTTATCCGATCTAGTAATTCCTAATTGAGGTAACCTTTACAGTTAGGAACAACCGAACCGAGTTAACCCTTACAGCTCGATCAAGGGACCTTACTCGGAAAGTAAGAAGGAGAATTTGTAACTAATTACAAGACCTTACAACTTGGAAAGATGTTAAGTACGGAGTTGGAGTTGTAAGTAAAAGATTGACAAAGGCTTCGTTTAAGTATGTGTATTGACAATGATTCGAGCAATCTTCAAGTCTTGAGAGTTGGCTTCTATTTATAGATGACCAAGCAAATTAGCCGTTGTGAACATCTTCTTATTAGAAGTCCTCTCATACCGTTATAACGGTTCTTCCGAGTGGATCGGAAAAGATCGGTTGGGATGTGAACATTGTGTAACAGCTATTGACTCCTTAGGATGTCCCAATCCACTGGTGGTGTCCGAAAAGTATGGTGAAACCACCGTTGAGCTTAGCGTTGAAGATTTCCAATTTTGGAAATAGACAACCCTAACATAGTGTCTTGGCCTTGGTCGAAGTAGAAAAAGCCTTATCTCCTGGTGATTTGATATCTTGAAGCCGGTTACTTTTGTAATTCAAAAATATGATAACCTCGTTTAGATAACCTACAAAAGTAAATCAATTTTTGTTCTCAAACTATAAAATACTTTGGTCCAAGATTAGACACGAGATAATAATTTAATTAAGATAATTAAGTGCATAATTATCTAAGTCCTGTAAAAGTTGAATTTTCCGAGTCTAATATCCATTACACTCAAAATCCATCTGCGTTAGTTAGGAGAAAGATCAAGTTAGATAAAGAATATCATAGTAAGAGTACTTGATCTAGGCAAATATAGTTTAAACAAAACAAGCCGACTTAAAGGAATGAATTAACATTGTAATTCACTTGAACTGGAAATATGAAGTCGGACCTGAGTTTAAACGTGTTAGAGCGAATGTTTGAACATGCGATAAGTCCGAGTGTTGTCCGAATGACTTATAACTATAAGTGTGAAATGATGAGCAAGAGTATGCTTTCGAGTCAGTCAGAATCAAATGAAAACATATGCAATAGTTTACGTAACACTCGAGAGAAGGTTACGTATCACTTAGAAAAGTTTCTACAGACACTTAGAATGACTTGTAATAAAAACTTACAGGAGATGAAGTTTGTACCTGATTCCTTGATAGTACTCGGAATGTTATACATGCAAAGTTTGAGTCTTCAATCTCCCCTTTTTGATGAAAGGCATTCCATACTTAGATAGAAACTTTGTTAGTGTTATAGACTTGATTTTTCATTCTTTCTCAAAGAATATGTTAGAGTGTGGAGACAGAATCGTATAAAATAGCTAAAGTGATTCAAACTTAGATTTTATCGGAGTAATTAAACTTAGATTGCATCGAGCTAACAATTGAAATATCGCATAGAAATGAAGTGAATCGAGCTTAGAGTATTGCTTATATCACAAAAAAAATGTAACCGAGTTGATAGTTCGGAGCAAGAAAAATTATATGTAACCGAGTTGATATATTAGGGCAAGATGAACTCAAAAAAAAAAATTGAAACTCGGAAAACAATTACACTAAGAGATAAATAAGCACGAAATAGAAACTTCATTAATATTCACATAGAAAGAATATATACACACAAAAAATATATACAAAAAGGTGAGAGAAAACTCCCCTAAACAAGACAACAAATTTTTCTTACTATTCTCCCCCTTGCTTTTCAACAAAAAACAAAAAGAGGAAGAATGTATCAAGAAGATACAATTTGTTTGTCTTGACAAAAAAAAAAAAAAAAAGTAAAACAGAGATATAAAGTCCGAGTCGAGGAGAACAAACGAGCGAGTGCGCCTTCGCTGGTAAGAGCGGAATAATGTTGAAGATCGAGGCGGAAGCAACACTAGGATCTCCGGAATGGGCTTAACTCCGAGTGGGCGACCCGGAACCAGGTCATCCAGAGGTTCATCCTTTTGGAACTCGACCGAGGGAGGTGCTTGCTCGGGTTGGACAACCGCTAACCGACCTTTGTCAACGAGGTCTTCGACCCACTCGGACTACTATCCGACCTTATCGGTTCCGGGCTGGAGGGCGGGAGCACGTTGTCCCTCTCGCTGCTTCGCTCCTTCTTCTTCCGTCTCTTCTTCTTCCTTCTCCCCTTCCGCCTTCTCCTCGGAGAGAGCTGCCTCACCGTAGTCTCCTCTTCTCCTTCTTCTTCCTCCCCGGAGGAGGATTTGACCGGGCTCGAGGACTCCTCGGATGTGTCTAAGTCAACTAAGTCCCGAGCATCCTTTGAGCGCCTTTCTTGGAGGAGCTCAATCATCTCTGTTTACTCCTTGACGAGTGCCTTCATCTCAAGAAGCACATCTTGCTGCTCTCCGATTTGGGATCGAGCGAGTCTTTTGGTTGATGGTCATTGATCGAAGAACAGTCTTGAATGACCGGAGGGTGTCCTTAAATTCAGTGGACACAGAGGAAAACTTGTCCATTATTGCGGTGGACATGGCGGAAGAAAGGACATGAGAAACACCGAAGTGTAGGCAGCACCAGGTGGAGGAGGTAGAGAGAGAGGAGTTTGAGTTTGAGTCCGAGGCGGAGAAGGTTGCCTCAGTTCCGAGCTATGGACCCGGACACCCGGTTGGTTCTCCTGGTATCCATACCTAAGAAGTTCTTTTACGCCAACGACTATGGCAGCCTCGGAAACTACGTTAGGATCTCGCTCGATTATGGCTGGAAAGAGGTCAACTTCGTAGCCCTCGAGGATGTCAAAAAGAGCTTTGAGATGCTTAGATTTTAGGTTCTCTTTGCTCAAATGCTGAGAGAAGAAGGTTCTCATCAGCAAGAAACACGAAGACGTGCTTCGACTTCATCCGAGTCACTCGAAATTTTTGTGTGACTCGGGGATTTCTTTGGGTACTTCTCAAAGAATTCATCAGCAACCTCGTTGAAAGGGATAGGGTTGTTGTTGAGGAAAAGAGAAGAGACTTTGAATAGGCGGTGAAGGAGAGAGACGTTGATATGGACAACAACATCTTGAACTCTAGAGGTGAGTATACCGTCGAGCTAGAGAGGTTTGAGTAAAACTTAGAAACGAATTCTTCGTAGATGAACTCGCTAAAACAGAGAAAATTATAAACCCCTGTGGTTTTGATATTGTTCAACCATGAAAACATGTGGTTGGAAAGAATTTTTCATCCAAAGTTAGGTGTTGGGTGACAATGATTTTAAAGGGGTTAGAAGGACCCTCTTGGCTTTTTATGCGAGGTTTCTTGGTTGCGGAACCAAGAAAGTCTGCGTGGGAACCTCTTTTCGGCATGTTTGAATGTGAAAAGAGAGAAGATGAATTTTGAGAGAGAGAGAGATAGTTTGAAGAGAGAGAGAGCGAGTAGAGAAAGTAGAGAGTAAAAAAATGAAGGAGTAGAGAGAGAGCCAAGAGCAGTCGGTGCTTACTTGAGATTTCTTTCACTTAGCTTGAGAGAGACAATTCGGTCTTCGAAAACAAGTAACCTTGCTCGAGATGTAGTAAGCGAGAGAGAGAGTATGTAGAGAGTAAAGTAGTGAAATGAAGGAAAAAGGATGCTATTTATAGAGAAAGAATTTTCCTTTAGTGTTCGTTCCGACCCAACTCTACAATGGCCGCCTCGGACAGGTGTGAATGTTCTGCTGATGTGTAGTGGGAGCGGAAGCAAAAGAAGAAGGAAAAACCCAAGAAAATGCAACCGGACAGAATAGGGTCTGCAGGTGCGGGTCTGGGGAAAAGGGTGAAAGGAAGGTCAAATGTTCTTGGTTTTGGCTAAAAATTGGAGGGAAGGTTATTTGGGATGTTAGGAAGGGCTGGTAAAAATATGGGAAGCATCCAAGGTCGGGATCACCTTGAACCAAAGCCAAACAGAAAGTCACGCTGGGCGGTCGTCCAGGATGAGGTCCTTTGTTTGTTTTTGGTGCCGAGGACGGGATACTTCTTGGATTGAGCTGAAATTTGGTGGTACTGGACTCAACCCGTGTAGGATGGTGGGGGTGAAATTTGGGGACGAAAGGATTTGTGGATTGGGAGATATGGGATGATGGAAGTCGCTGGATAGAACCTGGATTCCGGCTTGGATACGGAAACACCACCAAGCTGAATCAAGGGGCACTTTGCAATCCGGCCGGATACGTAAACACCACCGGGATTGTAAAGACTCAAAGGACACCACCAAGTTTGCCAAGGCTCGGATACAGCAATGAGAATTCAAAGGGTTGAGAAATCCATCTCAAAAGAGCAAAGCTCAAATTTCATATATTCATCATGTCTTTTTTACATGGCTGAATGCTAGGCTATTTATAAGGAAATAAAACATGCTGAAAATTAATCAAAACTAAAACATAATCTAAGGCCTAAAAGAAAGATTACAAGATCAATGGCCTAAGATATGTTAGCCCCTTGTCCAAGCCAATTTGGGAACATGTGGCTAATATGAAAGTTAATCCTAGCCAAGTATTTCCTACCCCTTGTGCAAGAAAGCTTGTCATAGGTCCAACACATAGATTCTTCCACTAGGGATGATGCTTGGAAATGCTTCTAGAATCCTCCTTGTTGCTGTCCACACATGACCCATTCGGCTAAGGCATAAGACATCCACCTTTCGGTCCTTGGTGATAACCGGCCAGCTTGTGCGCTTAGTGCACGGTTTGAGTTCCCTTGGCGCTTTGGACCTTCTCTTGTGGATTTATCTTGCTCCAACTCTTGAAAAATAATTATTTATATAACAAAAGACATAAAATATAATTCTTCACCATAAACCAAGCTCTAGTTCATCAAGCAAAAGTTGAACCAGATTAGGTGCTAAAATATGATCTCCTTTCGGTTTGAGCTCCTTTTGTAGCTTTGACATGAACTCATGGCTCTTGGCTTAATGGCATGTAAGGAGATCATGAACAAGTATGTTGTAGCCTTTGGAAATGTCCATCATCTGCTCTCCAACAGTTAGAATTCCAGCGATTGTCCGCAAAGGTTAGTGCTCCGATCGATACGCGCAAGAGAGAGACATAAAGAGAGAGATTTTAAAAGAAATTTCTGAAATTCTCCACTAATTTAGAGATGGTTTCAGAAGTTTGATGTCCATTTTCTCAAAATTTGAGTCTGACTCAAGTAAAGTTTCTAAGTGACTCGAAACTACAAACAAGTAATAACTCATAGCTCAATATCACCGGCTCAATCGAACTAATTGTTATTAACGCATAAAAATGGAAAATTTAACACATAATCATGCAAAGTAATTTCACTAAGAAAAGCATATAATTATGCATTAATTATGCCAAGCTCATTCCTAATAAAGGAAAAACTGATCCTCACTAAGTGGCTTAGTAAAGAAATCAGCTACTTGAAGTTTGGTAGGAATGAATTCAAGTTCAATATCACCTTTCTCGGAATGGTCTCTTAGAAAATGATACATGACCTCAATATGCTTTGTCTTTGAGTACTGAACTAGATTCTTAGTGATGTTGATTGCACTTTGATTGTCACACTTAATTGGAATTGATTTGAATGTAAGTCCAAGATCTCTCAAGTATTTCTTGATCCATAAAATCTAAGCACAGCATGCTCCAGACTGCAATGTATTCAGCTTTAGCACTTGATAGAGCTACCGAGTTCCGCTTCTTTGAGTGCCAAGATATAAGGGATTAACCCAGAAATTGGTAGGCTCCTGAGGTGCTCTTTCTATCAACCTTGTACCCAGCATAGTCAGCCTATGAGTATCCGAGTGAGAGTCGGTTCTAAGTCTCTTGAGTACCATAGGCCTAGATTATGAGTCCCTGCAAGATATCCGAAAATTCTCTTCACCGTAGTGAGATGTGATTCTTTTGGATTAGCTTGAAATCTTACACACAGACATACACTCGAACATTATGTTTGGCCTACTCGGAAGTAAGATATAGCAGAGATCCATTCATACCTCGATAGAGTTTCTTATCTACTCGCTTTACCTTTTTCAGTCCGAGTCTAGTTTTATGTTGCTGCTCATAGGTGTTCGCTGCATGTTTTGCATCTTAAAGTTTGTTGTTCTTCAGCCGCTCCTTGGTATACTTTGATTAATGGACATAGATGTCATTTTTGTCTTGCTTAATTTGTAGACCAAGGAAGAAATTGAGTTCTCCCATCATGTTCATTTGAAATTCTTGTCTCATTAACTTAGAGAAATCTCGACACGGAATTTCATTAGTAGCTCCAAATATTATATAATCAACATAGATCCGAGCAATAAGAAAGTCTTTCCCCTTGGTTTTTATAAAAGTTTCTTCTCAATTTAACCTCTTCCAAAATCATTTTCAACCAAGAAATTGCTTAGTCTTTCATACCAGGCTCTGGAAACTTGTTTAAGATCATAAAGAGCTTTTTGCAACTTGAAAACATGATTTGGAAATTCCGAGTTTTCAAATCCAAGGGGTTGCTCAACATAGACCTCCTCTTCAATGAAACCATTAAGGAAAGCACATTTAACATCTATTTGATACAGCTTAATATTCATGCTTGATGCAAATGCCAATAAGATTCTAATAGCTTCAATTGTAGCAACAGGTGCAAAGGTTTCCCCACAATCAATTCCTTCTTCTTGATTGTATCCTTCCGCCACAAGTCTAGCCTTATTTCCGACTACCAACCCACCTTCATCCAGTTTGTTCTTGAAAACCCATTTGGTTCCTATGATTGGGTGGTCGGAAGGTCATTTGGTCAAAGTCTAGACTTGGTTTCTTTCAAATTGATTGAGTTCTTCTTGCATGGCCTCTACCCATTTAGGATCATTTAGGTCCTCTAGTGCATTTCTAGGTTCGGTTAATGATATGAATGCAGTGAATGCACATAGATTTTATAGAGAGGAACGAGTTCTTACCCCACTCGTTGATATCGGACACGATGTTTTCGAGTAGGTGGCTCGAAGCATATTTGAATGCTCTACCTGTTCTCCGGTTCACCAGATTTGTAGATTGAATTGGTTGATCTTCTTATTGCCCTTCAACATTTTGAGTTGGCTCTTGAGTCATTTCATTCCGAGTCGATTATTATGAGTTTCCTCATTCCGAGTGACCTTTCCTTGACTCTTTCTAACCTTATCTTTACTAAGATCATCATCTCGGCTGAGCTTCGGATCCGAGAAAGTTGACTCACTTGGTTTTCCCTGTTCAATCTCATCAAAAATAACGTGGATGCTTTCTTCCACTTTGTTAGTTCTTTTATTGAAAATGTGATATGCTTTACTATGAGATGAGTAACCAAGAAAAATACCTTCATCCGACCGAGCATCAAACTTGGTCAGGTAATCCTTACCATTGTTATGAACATAACACTTACATTCAAAGGGTTTGAAGTATGAAATGTTGGGTTTCTTCCCTTTGTAGAGCTCGTATAGAGTTTTCTTCAGGATGGGTCCGATGAGGTACCTATTCGAGTGTGTAGTTTGCTTGTGTTAAGTGTCTCGGCCCGAAATAGTAAGGTAGATCATGTTCAATCATCATTGTCCTTCCTATTTCTTCAAGAGTTCGGTTCTTTCTCTCTACTACTCGATTTTGTTGAGGAGTTCTTGGTGCTGAGAAGTTGTGGGAGATACTATTCTTTTTATCCGAGTCTAAGACCCAACTTGAATTTTTCTGCAGAGCTTGCTCAACTCTTTGAATGCTTCATTTTTGTGCTTAAGAAAACAAACACACGTAAATTGTGAGTAGTCATCAACAATCACAAGCACATATGATTTACCTTCGAGACTCTTGACAGGGATTTCACCACATAAGTCCATATGCAACATTTCAAGCACTTTGGATGTGCAAACAGCTTTGCAAGATTTGAAAGATGATATGACTTGTTTTCCTTTTGTGCATGCTTCACAAATTTTATCTTTCTTAAATGCACGGTTAGGTAATCGTCCGACTAAACCATGAGATGCAAGCTTCTTAATGGTGTGCATACTAACATGACCTAGTCTACGATGCCATGTCCAAGAGTCATCATGTAGAGAAGCTTTTAAACAAGATAAATTCTGACTAGGTTTGGAAAGAGGAATAGTGTAGGTGTTACCCGATCTTTTACCCGAGAGCTTAGTCTCCTTGGTAGTTTTATCGGAAATATAACAGTTGGTCCAAGTGAATCTTACCTCTTGACCTTTGTCACACAATTGAGAAATGCTAAGTAGATTGTACTTCAATCCCTTGACAAGGTAGATCGGGCTGACCGGATTGTCTCTTTTTCCAATCTTGCCTATCCCAATTATATTGCCTTTGCTATCATCTCCAAATGTGACTTTGCCTCCCTTGTAATCTTCTAACTCAAAAAAGAGTCCTGAATTTCCTGACATGTGGCGTGAGCATCCACATTCCAAGTACCAATGCCCTTTTGTTATTTTCTCGAGCCACCCGCAAGTCGAAACAAACTAACCTTTCTCACTTCCTCTAACGAACCCAGTAACTCCCTTTACTCGTGGTCCTTTTCCGAGGAAGAAGACTCGTGGGAACCTAGATTTGAATAACTTTGGGTTTGGTATGATTCCGAGTCTTTCTTTTAGAAAACTGAGTATGTGTCTCTTTCTTATGAAAATCTTTTCTTTTATAAACTGGTGGAGAAGGTTTTCTCCTATAGGCTGGTCTAGGCTTAGTCCTCTTTTCATTCTTATGAATGGGATCATGCTCAACCTTCCTGAACTTCACAGTTCCGTAATCATTTTTAAAAGCTCCGAGTAGGAATTAGATTCCCCCTCCTTGTTAAAACCAAGTCCTTCTTTTCGAAGGAGACACATTGAGACTCTAAGAGCATGTCAATGTTTTCTAACCATGAGTAAACTTTAAAACAAGTTCTTGAGACTCGTTGAGCTTTTCCTTCGGATGCTCATTTTCTCTTACGAGTGACTTAGACTCGGTCTCATTAGTTTGAGCACTAGTCTTGAGTTCTCTTAGAGTAAGTCTCAATTCTTCTAATTCATTTTACAAAGAAATGCTCTCGAAGTGATAGACTCAAGTTGTTCTTTAAACCGAGAAGAATCGGAATTGAACTACTCTTCCAAAGTATAAATATAATTAGCTAAATCAAGTTTGTAAAACTTGAGAGAATATTCAATTACCTCCCGAGGATTCGTTTCCTCATTGTCCGAGTGATCCGAGTCTTACTCGGATTAAGCTTCGAGTCTGCTGGTGCCATCGGACACTTTGACTCATCCGAGTCTTCATCTTCTTTTGATGAATCTTCATCACTCCATGTAGCCATCATAGCATTCTTCTTCTTTCTATCCCTGTTTCTCCTTGGACAATCTTTGACTATGTGTTCTTTCGTTGTCACATTCAAAACAGCCGGAGTTCTTAGTTAAAGATAACTTTGAAGGGGAAGAGTGTTTACCTTTTCTATCCCTCTTATCTTTCTTCTAGAACTCTTCTCTTGGCCATTTGTCCCATCTCTTGTGCTTCATCATTCTTTTGAAGCCTCCGGCGATAAGTGCCATGGGATCTTCTTTTGAGTCCGATGAACCCGGATTTTCTTCTCTCGCTTTTGAGGGGTTCAACGCAATATTCTTCTTAGTGCCGACCTCGGCGTCCTCTTCCTCCGAGATGGATCTCATGGGTGAGTCGCTTCCCAATAAGTTCATCCGGCTTTAATAGAGAGAGGTTCCGAGCTTCCTTGATGGCTGTCACCTTCGGACCCCATCTTCTCTTGGGTAGACTTCTAAGGATCTTTCCGTACATTTCCTCATGGGAAATCTTTCTACCCAGAGATTTGAGATTGTTAGTAATCTCGGTGAAGAGATGAACATCCGAGTGATTTTTCTTACGTCGCATCTTGAACAGCTCGTATTTGTGAATATATTAGCTTATCTTTGCTTATCCGACTTAGCTAATGCCTTCATAAGTGTTGAAAAGGGGTCCCACACTTCTTTTGCTCGTGTCACAAGCTGACACTTTGTTGTATTCTTCCGAGCTAATGGCGCAAATCAGAATGTTCATAGCTTTAAAGTTCTTTTCGAACGTTTTTGCCTCTTCGATGGTGTACTCGATCTTTGCATTAGGCACAAATCTTGTTTCCTCCATCTTCATTGGAATGTAGTTGCCTTCTCGTATGATGATCCATACATCTTCATTGTGATCCAAGTAGAAAACATTCCATGAGCTTCTTCCAAGTGTACGAAGTTTGATCCTTTAAACTTTGGTGGTCTCGCTGGAAGATCTTCCTTCTCCATTGTTCCGAGCCATTTGATCTTTAAACCTTTGGATGGTTAGATCCTTTACGAACGGCTAGGCTCGAAACCAATTGAAGGTTTTCTCTTGGAGAGACTTAGTCACCCTAGAGGGGGTGAATAGGGTGATTAGGAAATTTAATCAATAAATGGAAGATTAAATTGTAAAACAGACTTTAAGACTTTCCGAGTCTAGATTGGACTCGGAAAAGTGTTAACTCGGATATTACGTGGAAACCCTCATGGGGCGAAAAACCACGGCCAGTGCTAATCTAAACACCAAGTCAAATCCACTATTTTGAATCCACAAAATATAGTAGAAAGACTTCACCGAATTGCTCCCTTAAACAATTCCTTACTATATTTTCCTAGACTCGAAGTTCCCTTATCCGATCTAATCCTTCCTAACCGAGGTAACCTTTACAGCTAGGGACAAGCTGAGCTGAGTTAACCCTTACAGCTCAGTCAAGGGACCTTACTCGAAAGTAAGAAGGAGAATTTGTAATTGATTACAAGACCTTACAACTCGAAAAGATGTTAAGTATAGAGTTGGAGTTGTAAGTAGAAGATTGAATACGAATACAAAGGCTTTTGTTTAAGTATGTGTATTGAAAATGATTCGAGCAATCTTCAAGTCTTGAGAGTTGGTTTCTATTTATAGATGACCAAGCAGATTAGCCGTGGTGACTATCTCCTTATTAGAAGTCCTGTGAGACCCTTGTAATGGTTCTTCCGAGTGGATCGAAAAAGATCCGTTGGGATGTGAATGTTGTGCAACAGCTCTTGACTCCTTAGTATGTCCCAATCTACTCGTGGTGTCCGAAAAGTGTGGTGGAAACCATCGTTGAGCTCGGCGTTGAAGATTTCCAGCTTTAGAAATAGACAACCCTAACATAGTGTCCGGGCCTTGGTCGGATGTAGAAAAAGCCTTGTCTGCTGGTGATTTGATATCTTAAAGCTCGGTTACTTTTGTAATTCAAAAATAGGGTAACCTAGTTTAGATAACCTACAAAAGTAAATCAATTTTGGTTCTCAAAGTATAAAATACTTTGGTCCAAGATTGGTCACGGATAATAATTTAATTAAGATAATTAAGTGCATAATTATCTCGTGTCCTGGAAGAGTGGAATTTTCTATGTCTAATATCCATTACACTCAAATTCCATCTGCGTCGGTTTGGAGAAAGATCAAGTTAGATAAAGAATATCATAGTAAGAGCACTTGATCTAAGCAAATATAGTTTAAACAAAACAAGCCGACTTAAAGGAATAAATTAATGATAATTCACTTGAACTTGGAATATGAAGTCGGACCTGAGTTTAAACGTGTTAGAGCGAATGTTTGAACATGCGATAAGTTTGAGTGTTGTCCGAATGACTTAGAACTATAAGTGTGAAATGATGAGCAAGAGCATGCTTTCTATGTTAGTCGAATCAAATGAAAACATATGCAATAGTTTTTCTAACACTTAGAGAAGGTTCCGTATCACTCGGAAAAGTTTCTATAGCACTTAGAATGACTTGTAATCAAAACTTATAAGAGATGAAGTTTGTACCTGATTGCTTTATAGTACTCAGAATGTTATACATGCAAAGTCCGAGTCTTCAATTGATATTTTCGTATTCGAACCGATATAACATGGAAGAAATTGTAAGTGATATATACAACTATTTTCGATTTAAGTTTTATGCATCGATTTTTTGTTGTCTTAATTACATGCGCGAGCGATAGGTGAAGCCAACCGAAAGAGGACTAAGAGCAATCCATACCCTCATGTGTCTGTCCCATGGGAGATACGTAAAGATAGAGGAGAGGTTGTACAAGCAAAAGTTTGAACAATTTCAAACAACATCCGGTGAAGGTTCCAACATAGATACTTCACGACTAGTTGTCGATAAGGATGAGTCGTGGGTCGAAGGAAGAAAGAAGAAAGATAGAACCTTCACTACGCTCGACGTGGAAGTTATTTCTCACCGACTCATGAGTTTTTTACTATTTCCTTTATTTATGTTGAGAACTACTTATCAGTTTGAATATTTATGAAATTGTCAAATGATAATAACTTTTTCTTCTTACAGGAGTCTTTGTCATAGGCATAGACTTGGAATTTGTCGACAAAGACCGGGAGGAGAGAAAAGTTAGCCTTGCCCTACAAAGAGATGAACATCCCTGGTCGTGTTCAAGTCTGTAGTTGGGCAGGTTGGGATAGTTAAGCACTTTGGGGCTACCAAGAGGCGCCCCATCACTTCCACCCCGAAGGCCGAAATGGCCTAAATGAGGTCCCAAATTGAGTCTTAACAATCCATAATTGAGCTCTAACAGACCCAATGTGCCAAATGGCTGCAAAGGTGGCTAAGATGGAGGCCCGGATGAGTTCGTACTTCTTCCCCAACACAGGCATCCATAATCACCTCATACACCGGCCAACGTGAACGCGAGCTCATCCATCGACCAATTTGAAGTTCCGGCGGAGGTATGTAATTCAAATTTTGCAACCTAATAATTATATTTACATACATGTTTTAGTTCTTTCGGATGAGTGTCATTATTTACATGCATGTTTATATTTTTGACTAATTAGTGTATAATATTGGTCAACGAATGGTGTATATTGTTTGGTTGTTGCGTAACTCCGGCGTATGGTCGTTAAGTAATGACTTATTTATTACTATGTTTTTGTTGTTTAGGATGAAGGTCGTTATCTCCGGAAAATGTTTACTTTTTGTAATACCCGAAAATTTAAGGTGCTTGCTTGGTAATGAATTAAGTTATTAAAAGTTAAATTTTTAAACTAAGTTGAATTTTTCCGAGTTGGAATTAAAACCCCGAGAATTGAAACCCGAACATAGGTTAGCTTAAATGGGCTTATTGAAATTAAATTTGGGCCTAATTTGTTAAAGTCCAAAATAAAAAATTTTAAAATAAATAAAAAAGGAAAAGAAAATAGGAAGGATGGGTGCCTGGCATTTGAGGAGCCGGCAAGGAATTAAGTACGAGAAAGATGGGGTCCAATTAATATTAGGCAGCAAAATTAATTAGGTGTAATCAGGAAAAGAGGAGAGAGAAAGTGGGATTGAGAAAAAAGAGGGAGAACGAGGGGAGCGAAAATGGAAGTAGAGCAAAACAGAAGCGTGGAAACCGAGAACTAGAAGTAGAGAAGAAAAGAGAGCAAAGACTGAGAGGCGCAGGGTGAGAGAGCCCGAGAGGAACCAGGAGCGAGAGGAAGAACGAGAGATTGAGGGGAAGAGCAAGAAGGATCAAGACCCGAAGCGAAAGCCGTAGAGCGAGAGCAAAAGAGAGACCACAGAGAAGCAGAGCGAGAGAGGGAAATCAAAAGCAAAAGCGAGAACTCGAGGGAGCAAGAAGAAGAGAACCGAACCGGAACCAAAGTAGAAAACCGGAGGCCAAGGGTTTGAGAACCCGAAAACAACAGAGAAGAGGGAGACAGCAAGAGATTGAGCGAAGGAAGAAGAAGTGGGCGCCGAGAAGAATAAAAGGGGACCGAAAGGGAGGAAGAAGAAGCATAATACGAAATTCAAACACCTAATTCGAAATCAATCCAAAACCGAAATTCTTAGAATCACTAAGAATCCAAGGTGAGTAATTTGAATTCATCCTCTAGAATTAAAATGAATTAGGTGGATTAAATTTGGAATTGATTCATGAAATTGGAAACCATAGGTTTAATTGAAGAAGTTAGAGGCCTAAATTCACGAAATTAAGCAACTCACATATTGAAACACATGATGCAAATTATGTGTCCGATTCATGAATTTAATAATGATTGAGTATTTTTGAGCATGATATTGAGTATATTAAGAATTTGATGAAAGTAGGTTGAATAGAATTAGTGAGAGAAATCGGAAAATTGAATTCATGATTTAGGTGTGGATTTTTTAGTAACTAAGCCTCGTTGTTTGAATTATTGTGCTTCCATGAGTTGCCCAAAATTTCTGAAAGTTTTACTGTAGCTTCATCATAATTTATAGAAATTTCCTGTAAATTTTGGTATGCTTTGGATGAGTAAATTGGAAGATATGGATTTTTGAGTGAAAATGTGCCGTTTTGGGCAAAATCGGAACTAATTGAGTAATTGAGTTAGGAGCTGAAATTTAAGAAGCTATATGGCTAGATTAAGAGATATATCACGATTAAGGAAAGTTATTGAACCATAAGCCACCTAGGTGCGATAATACGCAATCACGAAACAATAAGTTCGTTAATTAGAAATCCTAATTGATATGTTTATGTGATTATGTGTTTATCTCAAAGTACATCGATTATAGATGACATAAGCATGCCTATATGAGTTGGATTGATTGTGCTTGAGTTGGAACTTGCTTATGTGAATTTTTAGTTGTGAAGAAGTTATGTATGAAGTCAGTTAAGCATGAATTATATGAATTAAGTGCATCTCTTCAATGAGTAATAAGAAGATAACGAGAAAATAAGAAACATAAAGAACTAAAGAAGGGAAAAAGGATTGTGTTATTGATCTAAGACCCCACCAATTAAAGAACCCTCTCGAAGCTATGGCCATAGAAGTGTCTCGTCAACCGAAGCTATGAATTATTTTGCTTCCACGAATTATTGACGATATGCGTCCTTCAAAGTCTCGAGGCAAGCCTCGAGGCCACGAATTATTTTGCCTCCAAGAACCGAGCCCACGAATTATTTTGGCTTCAAGAATTAGGTCTTTGGAGAAGAACATAAATCTTCTTTCCATTTGAAACTAAGAATACTTAAAGAATTATGATATGAAGAAACGAATGATTATGCATGATGAACAAGAAAAAAAAAGCAATGATTTATAAAATGCATAATTAAACTCAAGAAGATGAATGAGAAGAAGAATTAATCCCGATTTCATAAGAAATTAATACGATAAGAAGTGAGACACAATTTACATGATGAATGACTTACATGATGAATGATTCTATAACTTACTTGCGTAGAAAGAAGAATGAAGTATGTTTTGATTGAATTCATGAGTAATTGACATCATATGTGCCGCTCGGCAAGTTGGTAAGTTTAGTGTCTTACGTGTCTTAAGCATGTATGATCTCGAATCGCATGTTATGAATGAGTAATGATCTTACGTTTGTTTGTTAATTAATTAATGTGCAAAGTGAAACTAGGGGTTGGGTTTCGGTTATTCAGTGGGCTCGTGGAGCTCATGAACTCACCAACATTTCAGGTACGTAAGTAAGACTCTCGAAGTGGCTTTTGGCTTTAAGAAATAGCAGACAGATGGGAGATGTCGGACTTACTACATGTTTTTCTGTCTTCTTATTTGTAAACATGTTTGTAAAGATCGGTTGTATGTGAAATTAAGTTTTTACTATGAATATAAAAGCCCTATGTGAATACTTCGACCGTGTGGCTCGTTGAGCTTGTGTTATTGATACTCCGAGCTTGTGGCTCGTTGAGCTTGTGTTGTTGATACTCCGAGCGTGTGGCTCATTGAGTTTATTAATGTGTTTTGTGCAGGATTAAGGTTTTAAGCCTATGGGATTAGCTATATTACGGAGGAAACTCGCCAAAATTTTCGGAAAAACCTTTAAAAATCTAGAGACGTGCTTCGTCAATCTAAGAAAGAGCTATTAACCCTAAGCTGAGATCTTAAGTAGCATTAGGGGTTCCTCTCGGGAACCCCGGGATGTAATACTCCTAGGGTGGGTTTTGGGGTGTTATACTTTTAAGGGGAACTCTGTTCGTTTATTTTTAGGATTTTTAGGTTATTTATCTTCTATGTCAAAGGTTATTCCATGATTGTAGTTATTATACTTATTCTTATACAGTAGGTGAATTGCAAGCTAGCTTCTCATCGCCCTCTTATAGAGCATGTTGTGGCATTGGGTGTTGTTTTCCTGTAGAGGGCGGATCTTGTTGTTCACGGGACACCCCTTGCGATTGATGAGGTGAAGGTGAGTATCAAAGAGGTCATGCACGGAAAGGCGAGTGTGAGTTGCCGATCCGGGACCGGACCTCCACACTATTGACGACGCAGATTAAGGCTTTTGTTCGATGGCCCAAGAGTTTGGTCATGCTCACTACAATAATTCATTTTTATTAAAAATATTAGATTTAACTCGTTGTTAATATCATGTATATATATTTCCCATTTTTGTATTGATTATTGACTATAATATCGGGGACAAATCTGAGTGTGGGACAAAGGGTGCTAGTGGCACAAGCAAACGTTTAGTGGCCCCCGTTCGTTGTTCGAAGAAGGTTCCTCTTAAATCTATTGAGGAGTATCGCAGGGATTTGGTGTGCTACTTTGGAAAGTTATGTGCAAACTCTATCAACGGACAACCTGATCATCTTTAGCACGCCAGGTCATGTGTTTGGGCTACATGAAGCGGATATGTCGGTCTTTATCTTCCTGGACGACATACTGCAATTTTTAAGCATGAAGGAAATTGACGTATCCGTTATTACACTTGGCGTGATGTGAGTTAATACATTCATAATCAATTTATTTTTATTATCAATTTCAATTTTCAACTACATACAATTAATATATAAGGTGGCTGCACGAGATTGGGAAGGACTTAGTTCAATTTGTGAACCCTACTTCCGTTATTCAAGGAGCTGGGCCGAATCGAGACGAACGAGTCTCCTATATCTTCGATGTCATGAAACATGTTGCCGATGATAAAAAATTGTTTTTGGCGACGCTCAATGAGAGGTAAGTGGACAAATAATGAACTAATTAACTAATGAAGTTTTTACAAGGTGTTATACATACTTATATAAAAATATGTTATTTGTGGTTATGTAGCCACCATTGGATGCTTGCTTCCCTATGTCCAAGGGCTAATATGGCCTACTGGCTTGATTCTCCGGGTCATGACGTGAGGGAAGATATCAAGGACGTCATCGAGGCGTGATTTCATACTTTTAATCATTTTATGTTGTTTTGTTAAGTAATCGTTCAATGGTATGTCTAACTTTAATTTTATTTTTCCGATTTAAAAATATTGCTCTAGTTTGTTATTATTATGGCGGAGGCATCAAGGACAAACGAGTTAATAAAAAAGCACAACCATTAATTGTCCCCATCGAGGTGAGGTTCTCTTTGTTATTAGAGTCTACTTTAGATGTTTTTCATTTCATATTACTTGCTAGATACATAAAATACTAATTAATTCTGTATGTGTTGGGAATCTATTTTATTATTATAGTTCCAGTAAACAACCGGGGAACGTGGAGTGTGCCTTCTATATTCTCTAGTACATGAAAGAGATTGTGACTCGAACTCGAATATAATGCTAGTCCCAAAGAGGTATAGTTGCATTTGTAATTGATTATATTCTTTATTCAGACTTGATTAACACTTGCACTAACCTAATTAATATGTCTTTTACAGACATTGGTTACAATATTTTCTCGGGAAAGAAGCCACCCACTCCCTATACGAGATGAAGTGATGAACGAGTTAAAACAAGGTTAGGCGAGTTTGTATATAACCGTATACAAAATTAGGTATATATTTATAGTATTCTTCATTATCCGATTGGTAAAGTTTGTGCTTTTAGTAGTCGATTATATGTATATATATTGTACTTATATATTTTTTTACATTGACTTGTACCATATATATATATACAAAATGTGATGAATATATTGTTTTATAATGTGCTCTAGTGAAGAGTGTATTCAATGTGGTTTGTCTTTGTGTATATGATTTTTGTACTCGTACGGAGGGCAAGCAAACACGAGAACAATTATTAAAAAAAATTCAGACATATTATGATGGTTCTTAACTCAAAACCGTAATAAAAAGCTCATGTATAACAACAATTGTTTGTTTTGAACCGTCATCATAGGAGTTCCGTATCATGGCCTATGGCAACGAGTTCGAAGAATCAACCGTCGTCATAGATAGGCTTTTTACTATAGTTTTGAGTTAAGAACCGTCGTCACATAGGGACCTATGACTACGATTCAAAACCATAGACAAAGGTGGTACATACAACGACGCCCATATACACGACGCTTGTTAACCGTCATTAAAGGTCATTTTTAACCATAGTTAAAAGTCATTTTTGTAGTAGTGAAAAGATTCTTCCTATATGGTAATGCATTTCCTTATTCGAGATAAATTTATTTTGGACTAAATGCAAATGAAAAAAACGGACTCACCTATTAGAAGATGAATTCTAAGTGCAAAACGACTTCACTAACATGAGATGATTTTATTTGGCAAATGCAAATGGACTCTCCTAATATGAGATTACTTTATTTGGCTAATGCAAATGGAGTCTCCTAATATGTGATGATTTTATTTGGCTAATGTAAAGGGATTCTCCTAATATGAGATGATTTTATTTGGCTAATGCAAATGGACTCTCCGAATATGAGATGATTTTATTTGGCTAATGCATAATGGAAACTCCTAATATGAGATGATTTTATTTGGCTAATGCAAATGGAAAATGGGAATATAAAAGAAAAAAGGACTAAACAATTTCAAACAAAGAAGGGGACTTTCAGTAGGACCCTTTTGCAAATAGTAGCTACTTAGACTACTAAAAGAAAGATTTTAGGATGACATGGAAGTGAAAACAATGGACCAACCCTAATAGGAGAAGGAGTTTTGCCTTTTGGCTATATGACATAACGAATTGACTCTAGGAAATTTATTAAAGTGTTTTATTTTCACCCATGGAAGGGTCTAATCAGCGCTCCTTACCTATCCCTAAAGGCTCACAAACAGATTAAATCCGAAAACACACACACTCATTTAAGCATGCAAATAAAGTCCGGCGACACCTAAAAGTCCAAAAGTTCTATGGTCAAAGAGTTCAAGAGTTTGGATACATGATGACACGTGGTCCAAGAATTTGGTTTCCCATGGGTTGCACGGATAAGGATACCAACCAGAATTCTCGGTACCTCTCTCGTGAATAAAAGGGTTTAGCCAAAGAGTGCATGCTACGAGGGAGGAGGTACCGTTTTCTCGGCAATGAGGCCTAGTTAGGGTCGCCTAAAACAACCAAGTGGGAGTCTTTCTCCGGAAAGGATAAAAAGGAGGTATAATAAAGTTTTCCTAGGGTCCAAATGTAACACCCCAAAACACCCCTAGGAGTATTACATTGTCGAGTTCCTTAAAGGAACTCGTAAGGCTCTTTCTCGGTCTCGGTTTGACTGTCTCGAACTCAACTTAAAGATAAATAGGGTGGTTTCCAAAAGAATCTAAGATTCCTAAAAATTTCGGCAGAGTTCTGTTTGTAAAGTGAACTAACCCTTAGGCTTAAAGCCCTAAGACCCGGCATAAAAAGCATAACATAACTCAACGAGCCACCCGCTCGGAGTCTACAACTCAACGGCCACACGTCTGAGTCCAACCAATCATGCGATAAAAGTTTACTATACATATGGTACAAACTACATGAACTAAATTACAAGTACAATACTTACAAACATAAGAAATGCACATCAGCGATTCAAATCACGCAAAGAACTAGCAAACGACAATCAACGAGGTCCGGAATAAGCTAAGCAAGCACACACACCGAGAATGCACTCGTAACACTCGGGAGGGGGAATTTGTGGGGTGAGCAATAAACCACGAGCTCACCGGAGTCCTATACCCCTAAAATGGAAATTCTTTACATATAATACTCATAATAATGAAATCAGCGAAAGCATAATAATATAATACAAATCTATATACTTTTCAATGAAATTTCTTGAAATCATTCGCAACATAAAGCTCATAACACTTTAATCATTTGGAAGCACGATTTGCAATCATTTTAGGAATGGAATCACATTAAACAAGGTGAAATCATCTGCACTTTCTTTCAAATACTATCCGAAAATTCTTTCGAGGCTTTCGACGATTGAACTAGCACCAGGCGGTTCTTGGGGCGCGACCCCGACTCAAGTTCCCGGACCTATCTCTAGTCAAATACCTGGAAGGCTCCACTTTCCTCGTCAGGAAAGAATCAACCTCTCCGGTTGATGGGCATCCCGATACGCAAGGACCCCGTGGCCTAATACGCACGACCACCTCCTTCCTCCGGTCTAAATAATCTTAGCCCATAATTCATTTAAACCGAAATGATCACAATCACTTATCAAACTTGGTTTCTAACCAAGATCTCAATCAATTTATCATCGTAGAAGGCATGACACACGTGCCACCCTTCGAATTCACTTTTTCAAGTCCGATTCACTTTCTCAAACAAGTTTCGCTTCTTTAAAACACATTCACATTTGAAAGGCAGTTCACAAGAAGTTGCATTCAAGGATAATTTCACGTAAAGTACAAAATGCCTTTCAAAACTACTTTTAAGCATCACGTAAAGAAATCACTTACTTTTCTCAATCCACCACTCGGTACGATTAATTTCCAGTTTCGAGCCACAATAACCACAAGTAGATATTATCTAATTCAACATTCTTACTTTTCACAGTTCATTGTCTTTACCTCAATTCCTCATTTATGCTTCCACTTAATAACTCATCATTTCACACTATACCATTTTTACTTTAATGTTTTCCGATTACGCCTCCACATTACTAATCAACCTCTTCCTACTCATACTTAATCGGATAGCTCTCATCCTTACTTTGCTGCTAAAATTCCTCTAATTCCCTTCGTCTCCAAGTGCAATTTGCTCCCATTAATCATTCTATTTCGACCAACTCAATCATATAGTTCTTAATTCCTTTTTATCGCTCCACTTTCGCTAGCTCCTCTTATCTTCGAATTTAATTCAACCTTGAGGATTTAAACATATTTTTAACTCAATTAATCGGACAATCACCCATTTCTCACTCCGACGTCTCAATTGTGCATCAATCAATATGAATTCATACTCCTCTTTATACTTCGACCCATCATTACCCAATATTCATAATTAGCTCTCAATATCGCAAGTTCAAGAAATCTCTAAGGCTTAATATGAAATATTAATTCATAACTTATACCCAAACCATAACGTGCTCATTCCAACCGACTAAATTCTCGATACGACTCACTACACTCAAGCAGCCTAACTCCGTCTCGAATTCCCGATTTTCAATTTAGGCCTCAACAACTACCAATTCCCTTCAAGACTCCTAATTCCACTTTCAGGTACTACTAAACTCGTTCAATAGCATACATGTTCAACATTCACAATCATATTCAACAATCACGATAAACTCCTCAAGACTCCTAATTCCACTTTCAAGCAAGTACTAAACTCGTTCAATAGCATACATATTCAACATTCACAATCACATTCCATAATCACGATAAATTCAATTGGGTTTCGAAAGTACTAATAGTTTAGAGTATAGGACTACCCACCTCGAATTCTAGGGTTCCGGATAATTGCTTCGTTTACGTTCGCTTCGATTATGTTCGGTTTTAGGTAACTCACGCTTCTTCTTACTTCGGTTCGGCGTTTCTTGCTTCCTCTTCTCTCCGTGCTCTCTGTCTCTGCTCCGGGTCCTTCTTCGCCTCTTGTTTTGTCCCGGCCCTCACTCCTTTCTTCGCTCACCGGCCGCTACCCTCGGGCCCTCTCGTCCTTCGCGTCTTGCTTTTCTCCTCTCGTTTCGGTTCGGTCTTCTCCCTTCCTTTGCTCACCGGCTGCGGCGTTTCGCCGCTCGAGCGACCACCGCCCTTGTTGGCTCTCACGCTCGTACTCTCTTTCTCTCGCTCTGTTCTCTCGCTCGCTGTGTTTCGCCCTTGCCCGATCTCCCTTCTCTCATTTTCCCCTGTTTTGGTTCCGCTCCTCCTTCCTTTCGCTCCCTCTTTCCTTTTTCTTCATCCACTGTCTCGTCTACGGTACGCAGCCCGCCGATAGCCGGCTTCCGACATCCTCTCGCTCCCGCTCCCGCCCACTCTTCCTCTCTTTCCCGGTTCCCCCTCTCGCTTTTCTCCTTTCTTTTCCTCTCGCTCAGGCCCCTGAGGCTTCTTCTATGCTTCCCTCGTTCTTGATGTGTAGTGGCGGAAGCAAAGAAAATGGATAGCAAACCGCAAGAAGCACAACCAGGCGGAATGCAGCCTGCTTGCGCAATCTTGGCAGATTGGGGAAATGGAGGGGCAAAAGTGCTTGGTCTTGGCTGAAATTTGGTGGGAAGGATGGTAACTGGTAGATGATGATCGTGACCAAGTTTCGTTGAATTTTGATAAGGGGAACTCCCTGAACAGATAGCCTGAAGTTGAGGTAACCGGCTGGCTGTACGGACGGACACCCTTTGTTTGATTTTGGTGTGGAGGATGGAGGTGTTCTTGGATGGAGCTGAAAATGGGTGGAATGGAAGTAGATGGACAGGAAGGATTGTGGTTAAAATTTGGAATGAAATGGCTGGGTAGATTGTGAGATATGAATTGATGAAGTGAGGGGATAATACCAAGGTCCTAGCTCGGATACGTAAAACACCACCGAGTAAGAACCGAGGGGCACCTTCAATCTGTCCGGATACAGCAACACCACCGGGAGATTGGAAGGACTCACAGGACACCACCTAGCTGCCACACTAGGATACAGCAATGAGAGTTCCGAAGGGTGAGCAAATCCAGCTCGAGTATAAACTCATATATTTCATCAAAGGTGTCTTACAATGGTGCATAGGTGCTGAATATATAATGCTTCATATGAGCAATTAAATAACCGAATCCAAGCTGAAAAATATGAAATAAAGCAAAACAAAAATGCCAACTAATTAGATGCTTTCCTCGTCCCCAAGTTAAGCTTGAAGAATTTCTAGCCAAGTATTGTTTGATAGGGAACATGTGGCCAAGATTTGTTGCCCCTTCTCCAAGCTCTTAAGATAATAATACTTGTAACATTGCTTGATTTGTACTTGGCCGATCTTCCCTTGCTTAACCATGGAAATTTGGTGAGCTTGATTCCTCAACTATCTTCCTTAACACCTTGATTTATTTATGAACAAGTAATCAATGATTAACCTCCCGACTCAAACGACATTATGTGCTTGAAAAATACAAGCATTCCCGGTTGTTTTGCATGCACGTTGAGCTGAACATTTTCTGTCTTTTTACCCATGGCTCGCCACTTTCCATTAATGTCACACAGCTCAAAACAGAAGGCTGCCCACTCTCCATCATTCTCCCCTTGTAGGAGAGAATTTGCCCTCAAATTCGCACAAATAACATGCTCCGGGTGTGAAAAAATTTGACCATGTTGGCGCTTGTGTTGAGAACAAAAATGGAGTTTCCTTGTATGCCCAGGCGGACGGTTAATTGTGGGAGCAAGCCTCGTCCATGCAGCCAGCCCGGATGTTCTCCGAGTATGCTCATGATGTAGGGGTTGCCTCGGTCCTCATTAGGCACATCAAACCGCAAACATTGAGGAAGATACACAACTTCCTTTGGTACCATGAAAGTTGGCACAACAAACTCCACAACTCCATGTTCAACGTTTGGACAGAAATGATTTGGCCTCAAAATACCATCAAAAGCAATCAAACTTACATTGTCCTTCCATTGAACAACAGATTCGGACAGGCCATAATGTGGACTTAACAACCACTTACCAATGAAAAGGAAGTCACCCTTCTTTGGTATAGAAAAATGGGGGCTGTCCATGGAATTTCTTGTTGTTCTTCTCGGTCATCTGCCCATGTTTCAGCACCATTGGCCTTTAAATCACATTCTGGCCATGTGAGAAAAATAGCTCCCGGGATGGGGTCCTTTTGGAGACATGGTTTTTTTGTGGTGGCGAGTGAAAAGGATTGTTGTGTAGAGGGTCAAGGACAATTTTGGCTTGTGGAGTGACGGTGAGGAGATGTACATTTTGTGGAGGGTTTTCGGTTTTATGGAAAGATGGGGAAATTTGTGTTTGGTAAGGAAAAACTCTTGTTGCTTATCCTTGAAGAGAGGTTCTCCAAGTGTAAGCAATAGGTCATTTTGGGAAGTAGAGTTTTGTGGCTTCGGATTACATTGGCTAGGGGGCAAAGGAGCTAAGGTGATTTTCTTTCCATCCTTGGTGAAGGTGTAGGTGTTCTTGAAGCCATCATGTGTCACCCTTCGGTCATATAGCCAAGGTCTCCCAAGTAATATATGGCAAGCATCCATAGGAATCACATCACACCACAACTCATCATGGTAGTGCTTACCAATACTAAATGAAAGAAGACAACGAGAATTAACTTGAAGTCCTTTACCTTGACTAAGCCATTGGACATTATAGGGGTGAGGGTGGACCGAAGCATGAAGTCCAAGCTTGTCTACCATTGTAGAGGCAGCCACGTTAGCACAACTACCTCCATCGATGACAATGGAACACACCTTGTCTCGGACCGTACCCCTTGTGTGAAAAATATGTTCACGTTGCTCCTCATTCGGATCCTTGAATCCGCTCAAGGTCCTTCTTAACACCAACATTTCTCCTTCATCCGCCTCTTCTATCACTTCCTCTACATCATCTAGCAAGAGTAGCTCCTTCTCGGTTTCATGCTCATCCATCAAGGGCTCTTGGTATTCAACCAAGGCCATTACCCTACGGTTTGGACATTCCGCGGCAATATGTCCAAAACCATGGCATTTAAAACACCTTCGCGGGTCACTTGGAGTTGGTAGAGCTTTGGGTGGGTTTGGAGGTTGGACGGGCTGTTTTGTGGGGTTTGGAGTTGTTTGAGGAAGGGGTTGGGGACTCCCCTTGTAGAAGGGTTGGCTTCTTTGAGAGGGAAAAATTTTAGGCACCTCCTTTTTGGCAAACCGATTTTTCTTTTGTTGCTCCACCTTGTGTGCCAAGTGACACACCTCATCAAATGTGGTAAAATGTTGTAGCTCCACAATTTGAGCATACTTAGCATCTAAACCGCCTAAGTACCTCACAATTGTTTGGTCCTCATTCTCTTGCAAATCACATTTGATCAACAATTTCTCAAACTCTCTAGTGTATTCTTCTACACTCATATTGCCTTGTTGTAGAGTATAGAGTTGGAGAAAACTATCTTGGACATAAGTAGGTGGTAGAAAACGAGCTTTGAGCTTAGCTCTCATTTTCTCCCAACTTTTGATTTTAGGCTTCTTGTCCCTTACTCTTTTGTGCTTCAAATTTTCCCACCAAGTGGAAGCAAAGCCTCTAAGCTTGAGTGCAACAAGCTTCACCTTCTTCTCGTTTGGTACTTCTTTGTAATCAAAAATTCTTTCCACGGTCCTCATCCAATCAAGGAACTCATCCGGATGCAATCTCCCTTCAAATTCCGGAATCTCAACTTTGAAGTCTTGGTAGTGTGATTTGGACCGCCTAGAACTTCTTTTTGATTGCCTTTCACTATCCGTGGAGGCAAAAGGATTGCTCTCCTCATCATCTTCATGTAGGCTAGGATTAGAGCGAATAGGAGGTGATTCACTCCTTAGCTGGTCACGCCTTGCCTTCATGTCACGCCCAAGCTGTTTTCGGAGGTACTCATTCTCCTTCATTAACATTTCAAACCTCTCTTCCAAAGTCATGCTTGCACTCATGGCTGGGAAGTTTTTGTGGCTGGCTATTTTTTGTGGTTTTTAATTTTTTTGGGAAATGGACACAATCACCCTAGGTTCAGAACTTGCTCTGATACCAAAAATGATGTGTAGTGGCGGAAGCAAAGAAAATGGATAGCAAACCGCAAGAAGCACAACCGGGCGGAATGCAGCCTGCTTGCGCAATCTTGGCAGATTGGGGAAATGGAGGGGCAAAAGTGCTTGGTCTTGGCTGAAATTTGGTGGGAAGGATGGTAACTGGTAGATGATGATCGTGACCAAGTTTCGTTGAATTTGGATAAGGGGAACTCCCTGAACAGATAGCCTGAAGCTGAGGTAACCGGCTGGCTGTACAGACGGACACCCTTTGTTTGATTTTGGTGTGGAGGATGGAGGTGTTCTTGGATGGAGCTGAAAATTGGTGGAATGGAAGTAGATGGACAGGAAGGATTGTGGTTAAAATTTGGAATGAAATGGCTAGGTAGATTGTGAGATATGAATTGATGAAGTGAGGGGATAATACCAAGGTCCTAGCTCGGATACGTAAAACAC
This sequence comes from Talinum fruticosum, assembly GCA_021018815.1. NCBI lineage: Eukaryota > Viridiplantae > Streptophyta > Magnoliopsida > Caryophyllales > Talinaceae > Talinum > Talinum fruticosum. The sequence continues at coordinate 2,696,196 of JAITYX010000010.1, read as the reverse complement.
CACCGAGTAAGAACCGAGGGCACCTTCAATCTGTCCGGATACAGCAACACCACCGGGAGATTGGAAGGACTCACAGGACACCACCTAGCTGCCCCACTAGGATACAGCAATGAGAGTTCCGAAGGGTGAGCAAATCCAGCTCGAGTATAAACTCATATATTTCATCAAAGGTGTCTTACAATGGTGCATAGGTGCTGAATATATAATGCTTCATATGAGCAATTACATAACCGAATCCAAGCTGAAAAATATGAAATAAAGCAAAACAAAAATGCCAACTAATTAGATGCTTTCCTCGTCCCCAAGTTAAGCTTGAAGAATTTCTAGCCAAGTATTGTTTGATAGGGAACATGTGGCCAAGATTTGTTGCCCCTTCTCCAAGCTCTTAAGATAATAATACTTGTAACATTGCTTGATTTGTACTTGGCCGATCTTCCCTTGCTTAACCATGGAAATTTGGTGAGCTTGATTCCTCAACTATCTTCCTTAACACCTTGATTTATTTATGAACAAGTAATCAATGATTAACCTCCCGGCTCAAACGACATTATGTGCTTGAAAAATACAAGCATTCCCGGTTGTTTTGCATGCACGTTGAGCTGAACATTTTCTCGTCTTTTTACCCATGGCTGGCCACTTTCCATTAATGTCACACAGCTCAAAATAGAAGGCTGCCCACTCTCCATCGGTTCTCCACCGACTAACTATCGGTCTATCATCCTTATTGGACCCCAATTTTCCTCTCTAATCCATTTAGTTTAAGAATAATACTAATCCCATTTGTTTTCTTTCTTTTATTTCCCCGCTTCTTCTTTCCTTTTCTTATGCCAAGCAATAACTTAACTAGACCCAAGCAATAACTTAACTAGACCCAAATAAGCAGCAGTACACGGTCTCGGGTTTTCATATAGCCGATCGAGCGAGAAAATTCGGAGGAAGAAATTAGTACGCTCTACCAATTATAAATACGCGGACTAATAATAATTAGCTCGGATAAATTTATGAATATCTAACGACGTATAAAACTTGGTCACTCGACCTACTCTATTTAATCAAAGCTAAATAATTAGCTCTAGCTCGTAAGACCACCTAAGCCCAAAATTACGGGTCTTACACCAAAATAGTATTTAAACTAGTTGAAAGGTTGCTAAATGCGGGATGCCTAATGTAAGCACATCATTAAAACTCACTACTCAAAATGTCAAATTTCGCCCTCTTAATAAAAAAATTTTCCCTATGGAGTCGCCATCTGTAGGAACCACGACCTCGAGCCCCACACAGTGACCGGGTCGAGCTTTCCCGTGAACCTTTTCGGTGTAAGAGTTTTTGAAAAATTTGGGAAGAATACTTTAGGGTTTTGAAGATGCATTTTAGATACTGGGATGAATCTTTTATTAAGATTTATGAATTTTATTAAATCTGATTTAGGTAAAGTTTGAATGGCAATTTTATTAATCTTTTTAATTGTAGAATTTATTTTCATAATTCTCGTGATGTTATTTACTAGTTCAAGAATAAATGAAAATTAAGGTTTTGGTCCTGCCGTGTGGCTTTAGGGCTAGATTGGTGTGAAAACACCAATCCGGACCGAAGCCTCACTCGTCGCCCGACCAGAGCTTGGGTGCCGGCCGGAGGCCGGGGCTAATGAAATCAGCCTCAACCTCCGCCCTGGTTGGCAGATCCAAAACCTTTTTATTATTCTTGTAATAAAAAACACCGGATACGAATTCAATAAGAATAAAGCATAAAATAAGGGAGTCGCCATTCAGCTTTTAGGAAAGAAAAACTAACAAAACAAAAGCGTGGTCTTCCAATCTTAGAATGGGAAAACCGAGACTAAAAGTGGCTAAAAATATACTCCATCGATCTTTGAACCGAGAATAAGATTCGGGGCGAGGGTACGAAACTAGTTCGAGTAGTGGATTTAAAATGATGTAAAACAAACAAGAAACCAAGCATATTACAATGATAAATAAAAGTAACCAAACATTATAAATAAAGCGATAAAGAAAGCGGTAAAGAAAGTGATAAAGAAAAGAAAGGCGAAAACTAAAAGAATTACATCGAGCGGAGAGGAATTAAAAGGAGCTATTACATCTCTTAAACCACAATACGAAAAGCGATAAAAAGCATGAAAATAAATAAACTGTTTGAAGGCTGAAAAATTGCCCTCAAGTTGTCCCAACTTGCTAACTGCTTCTCCACAATAGATCTCTTGATGAGGCGACAAGCAAAAGAAAAAGGGCTTGTTTTGTGGAATATGTATGTAGGGGATAGTAACGAATAGTTGAATAAGTGCCCAAAGATCGAATAATCGAATATTCTTTAGCTCTTTGCACAAATTCAACGACGGTGAATAAAGAGAAGATAAGTGGTAATGTCCGCATATTGACGTTTAGATATCGGTATGCGGGGTAATTATCTGCAGCGTGAGGCTAAGGCAAGAAGTCTGTATAGGAATGAGACCCAAGGCTCTCTATTTATAGGAGAGAACCTAGGTCACAAATGACCTCGGATTTGCCTCTAATCTGTCGTCCAAATAGTAGAAAAATAAACCGGGCCAAATCCTAAGACATTGAACCGGATAAGTAAGTTATAGAACTGGATATAACCCGGTTGGTAGGCATCGACCACCCGGGCTCTCCTAAGGTTTCGTGCCCTAGTGTGTCTCTAAGGGATTCTCCAAGCCAAAACGCAGCATTCCACTTAATACTCCTAGAAGGCAGGCGCCGACCACAACGTCGCTTTGAGAAGGGAGTTCCTAGTTTTGTGTGGACTGTCTTATGGAACTTAAACGCAACACTTTGATGCTCGTGACCATGAAATGCAACGCTGTAACGTCATCTTCGGATCTTCATCCCCTTGTCTAATTTGGACAAAACAAACTGCAGATATTCTCAACTTGGAATTTGCCGATACTGTAACATTAGACTCCATTGTCTCTTAAGGCTTGGCTCGATTCTTGGATCGCCTCGAAAGAAAGGGGGATTTGTGTACCAACCCAAGGCAAAAGCCTATTTATTTGTTGTTGGGGTTTTTGAATGGTTTAGTAGCTTATGTCGCACCAATTGATCACGGTTCGAGATCTAAATTCTCAAATAGGACTCGGGATTTCATCATCGCGCCAACGGAATAAACTACGTAACTAAAGAGATAAGGTACGATAATTTTTAGGTGTCTACACTACCACATGTACCGTGTAGGCCAACATGTAGTGTTTGAGCTTCTTGGTAACCCGGACTAATGCCAATGATGTCTTCTCTAATGCCGTGTACCTAGTCTCGTAATCTAAGAACTTCTTACTTAGATAATATATCCTATACTCTTACTTTCTGTCTCGTTGAGCTAGCATGGCTCCTATAGCTATCTCTATTGTGTGATGTGCAAAAGTAAAGGTTTCCTGGTTGGGCGGAACTAGCACCGGAGGCTTAGCTAGATATTCCTTAACCTTCCGAAATTTTTTTAGCACTCGGTATCCTAATAGGCTCGGACCCTTTCCGTAACACCCCGTCCCTAAGAAAATAATTAACTTTAAATACATTCAAGATTAGCTTGAGCGCGTGCATTTCAAATTTCCAAATATTTTCATATTACACATGTGTATATATATTTATATATATATTTCAATGTTGTTTAAAATACAGGAATCGGATGATGACAACGACGACGCACCAACATACTCTATAAATTTCAATGACTCGTAATAATTAATATTACTATATAACTAATTTTTTTTGAGTTCTAAAAATCCTTAAACAAATGAAATTAATATAATTTTTATAAACTTAATATTACTAAAAATAAAAATTCCTAGATTAAGACAAGCTTAATGAGCAAGATAATAAAAAGCTTGGAGGATTAGGAAGTAGATAAGGATGAGGAATTGGATTAGGTTGAGTACTAATAAACGGGTTTTTATTTAGCGAGTCAAGGCCCTTGGAGATTCCAACCTGGAAATGAGATTCTATATCAATGGATTTCATCGTAGTACTCCCTTAATCCGCCACCAGGAAAATGCCATTTGGACGATAGTTGATCGTCTTACAAAGTCCGCACATTTGATACCAATTAGTGACAATCGAGTGTGGACAAATTAGTGTCCGATAGAGGAACATGATTCCAATCTCGATTTTGGAAGCCTAACAGCAAGCTTTTGGGACTAAGTTGAACTTTAGTAGCTCATACCCTCTAGAGACAAATGGTCAAACCGAAAGAGTTAACTAAATCCTAGAAGATATGTTACGGGCTTGCATCCTTGATTTCCAAGGAAAATGGGAAGAGTATCTCACTCGATTGAATTTTCATACAACAACAGACTACCAGAGCCACAATAAAAATGGCCCCATTTGAAGCCCTTTATGGAAGAAAATGCAGAACCCCCTTATTGGAGCGATTTAGATGAGACGCTCACCATAGGACCAAAGTTGATACAAGAAACTACCGAAACAGTGAGAGTAATATAACAACGAATCGGAGAAGCTCGTAGTAGACAAAAGAGCTATGCGGATCGACAAAGGAAACCTCTAGAATTTCAAGTAGGGGATATGGTCTTTCTCAAAGTATCCCCAACCAAAGGAATCAAAAGACTCGAATCAAGGGAAATTAAACCCTAGATACATTGGGCCATATGAGATACTTCGGAAGTTAAACCCTGTGATCTATAAATAATCCTTACCAGTCGATCTGGAGAATATCCATGATGTTTTACATATATCTCAAATTCGGAAGTATATATCCGACCCAAGCCACATCATAGAGGTTGAACCAGTGGCTATCGCCCGTAACTTAACACATGAGGAATATCCGGTCCAAATCCTAGATCGGAGGATTAAACGACTTTGTACTAAAACTATTCCTCTTATCATGGTTTATGGTCAAATCATACTTCAACTAAAGCCACTTGGGAAACCGAGGAAGATATGAGAAACCAATACCCACATTTATTCTAAGATAATATTTATACCATTTCACTTACAAGTTTCGAGGACGAAACTCATTCTAATGGGGGAAGACTGTAACACCCTGTCCCTAAGAAAATAATTAACTTTAAATACATTCAAGATTAGCTTGAGCGCGTGCATTTCAAATTTCCAAATATTTTCATATTACACATGTGTATATATATATATTTATATATATATGTCAATGTTGTTTAAAATGCAGGAACCGGATGATGACAATGACGACGCACGAGCATACTCTATAAATTTCAATGACTCAGAATAATTAATATTTCTATATAACTAATTTATTTTGAGTTCTAAAAATCCTTAAACAAATGAAATTAATATAATTTTTATAAACTTAATATTACTAAAAATAAAAATTCCTAGATTAAGATAAGCTTAATGAGCAAGATAATAAAAAGTTTGGAGGATTAGGAAGTAGATGAGGATAAGGAATTGGATTAGGTTGAGTACTAATAAGAATTGGGCCTAGAGGAAGTAAATATGATCAATCGGCTCGTTTAAGGGAAGCCGAGGAGGAGTATGAAAGCTTAAAGTAACCTAAAAGCTTCATTATCCTAACCTAAAGCGAGATAAACTCACAACCCCCTCCCTTCCTCCCACTCTCTCCAGCCACCGAATCCCCGCCTCGCCCTCGCCTTCGTCCCGCCTCCATCGCCAACCGACAGCACCAACCGCTCCCTGGTCGCGTCGACAGCCACCTCCGGTCAGCCACCATTACCATCACCATCGCCACCGCCGGCATCATCATCATAACACCCAAAAACGCATCCCTTCCTTCACTTACCTCTTCCGCCTCCTCCTTATTCTTCATCTCGACCACCGGAAACACCAACACGACACCACCGACAGCCGCTACCACCGCCTACTACCGCCCTGTCACCGTCCCAGCCATCAAACGCCAGCACACCACCGCCCTTGGCCTCGTTTCTGCCCGATTCTGCCTAATTTGGTCGTGGCTTCTTCGATCCTCGAGCCCTGTCCGGCCTCAACCGCCTTCTGCCGGTCACCGGCGCCATTCGGCACTCCCGGCGATCGCTTCGACCGCGGCCTACTCGCTCTGTTTCATTAGCCCGGGTCTTCAACCCTCCAACCTTCAAACATCACAAAAACCCTCTTAAACTAACCTCCTCCATCTAATTGCCTAGGGTAAAATTTCTAGATTCGATTCCGTTAATTTAATTTCTTAGGATAATTTTTCGATTCGGTTTTTATTTGAGTATTTAAGTTGTAATCAGTTGTTCTTCATTTTTTGCTTGGAGATTAAAGTGGATTATGGTTTGTTTGTGCCTGGTTCATGGAATTTAGGAAGATTTGGTGATAGTTGGTATATGTGAATATACCGAGATTAAAGAAAAATCATGGATAATTTACGTATGAAGGACATGGATTAATTGAGATGACCGTTTGACCTAGTGATGAGATTCGGAGAAAAATTGATGATTATTTCAAATACTGAGGGGTGTGTGAACTGAAGTAATAGGAGATTAGCACATTCCGAGGAATTAATTATACCCTCATAAAACAAAATAAGGTTAGAAAATAGGTGCATAAATGAATAAATAAAAGTAATTACATAATAAAATAACTAATAACAGAAATTAAAAGTAAACCTTTTCTTAATTTTAAAACAATTATTATCAATATCGCTTATTAATATAATTTTAGTAGAGAAGGAGGAGATAATATCTGACTATATATATATATATATATAGATATTCATGCATGCATTGTATAAAATAAGATAAATAAATCGTATATATTAAAGATAACATTAGTATCCTTTAGTAAAAACTAACTTTGTTAATCTTCATTTCAAGTATCCTTGAAGTAATTTAATAAATAAGAAATGAAAATTCAGTTCATTAATAAAATCTTTTATATCTCTTAAGGCCATCAAGCGTCGTGCGTTCATCCGGATTCCGCCTCAAAAGGATAAAGAACATCGAGCACAAGGTACGTTCATTGATCGTGCCCTTCAATGTTTTATTTACAAATCAAGGCCGGTTATGGCCGCCATCAACAATCAACAAAGAATCATTTGCAACAGTATTTCCCATGTTAAAGTGGACCCGCCCATTGATACTTCACCATTGTTCAAAGTCGGCACACCGTAATCGCACCGCACCAACTGGACTTCCCGATCGGTCCGGGTGTGTACACATGTAGGGAAACCCGATGATCGCAAGGGTAACCACACGAGATAATTAATTAGCAACAGTTTTACGTTGTTCACTCTTCCTCATTTACAAATGAATTGAAATGCATGCGCTCAACTCAACTATTTCATAATATTTATTTTACAGACATGATAATGGACGTATTGAGCTTCAGCTCACATTTTGAAAATGTTTTCTTGTTTTGTTTTAAGTAAAGATGTTAAAGATTTGAAGCAAAGGTCCGTTAAGGACTTAGAGGCTCACAAGCAACAACCTAGTTGGGGTATCAAGGGTTAAGTGTCGTTATCGTAGTTTACCGGATCGTAGTCTATACTTATGCTTAAATGTTTGTATAAGTTATAGTCTATGCCTTATCATGAGTCACTCGTTGTTAGTGGCAAAACAAGTGTAACCAAGGTTCAAATTATATATATCATTATAGCCTTGCCTTTCCTCCGGTAAGGGTGTCGGTAATGCCCTTGACCTACTTTCCACTGCGCTAAGCACTCGGTTAGCGGGTTGTTTAGCCTAAACTAGTGATTATGGGTTGGGGTCGTTACACTTTCTTTACCTTCTTGAAAATGAGTTCACATACCATAGTCGGTTTTGATATGAAATGACCGATGTACTCTAAACGTCCAAGGAAACCCCATATTTCCTTTTCTATTTTTGGCGACGGAATCTCCTCAATAACTTTGATCTTGGATAGATCAACTTTGATTCCTCTAAGATTAACAACATAGCGTAACAGTTTGCTTGAGGCTACCCCGATGGCGCACTTTTGAGGATTATGGCGCATGTTGTATTTTCTTAGTCTTTCAAAGAATTTTCTAAAGTCTGGGTTGGTGCCTTGCCCTATTCTTGGACTTAATAATCATATCATCCACATAGACTTCGGCTTCTTTGTGAATCATGTCATGTAATAGTGTTATTGCTATCCTTTGGTGTTACACCAGCGTTCTTGAGCCCAAATGGCATCACTACATAACAAGTACATCCCCCTTGAGTGATAAAGGCCATCTTTACCATGTCTTCTTCGACCAACTTCAACGATTGTACCCGGGATAACCATCCTTAAACGAACGATGAGCATGTCCCACTATATTATCTACAAGGATGTTAATATGGGGCAACGGAAATCATCCTTGAGACTTTCCTTATTCGGATCCCCGAAGTCGGCACATATCCGAACCACGACATCTTTCTTCGAACCGGTACCATATTAGCTACCCATTGAGGATAGTGGACTACATTAATGAACCCAACCTATAAGCTGTTTCTAGACTTATTCCTTAATCTTTAATGCCCACTCAAGTTTCATCCTTCGAGCTTCTACTTAACCGGCTTAGCATTTGTGTAATGTGAAATTTTATGTTCAGTATACTTGGAATCTATTACCGGAATGTCTTTGTAGGACCATGCAAAGACATCTATGAACTCTATAAGGAGCGAATTAAATTGCTTCGCTCTTCCGGATCCAATGTTTTCTCGATCTTAACCTCTTGAGGTTGATCAACCGATCCTAGGTTAACTGTTATTGTTTCCTCTATTATTGGTGAGCGATTTTCATGATCTTCCATAGCTTTTATTAATTCTTTAAGAATTTCTTGTTCATCATTAGAGGCAAAACAATTGAAAACAGAAGGTCGCAAGGAGTAAGAAAAATATTCATCTTATTGAATGAGGAAATGAGTGCATCGGACTCACGAACGGAAGATGTATTAGAAACAATAGAATTAGTAAATGAACTAGAAGCAACGAAACAGGAATAAAAGCCTTAATACTAGACTCGGGAAGATGATGCTCTCCTAAGCTAACATCAAATTCTTGGCCCTCCTCGGCATCAATCCAAGTAATGTGCTTGGACCCTTCATTATTGATGTTGGTGATGAATCGAAAGCATCAAGCTGCGGGTGCGACATGGCTCGAGACAGTACTCAAGATCGAATTCTCCTCAAAGTTCTTTTCATGTCCGAATAGCGGACCAAATATGTTATTCCCAGCCAAATTGGTCCAATCTGGTGTGGATTGTCCCTCTTCAAGAAGGTAGGATGGCTCATTCTCTAATATACAACGAGTCATTAAAGATCTCTAAGCCGGGCACAAGAATACCCTTCTCATTGTGGTAATAGGGCTCAAGAAAATCATAGTAAAGGAATTCATTCCCTTCTTTAAAAAATTGCCCATCTAAGGTATGGGAAAAGGGCTTGATGGAGTGGATTGTGTGAGGTGCATCCGAATTTCCCACTTGACATGGGCTATTTCTTCAGCGGTAGATTGATAGCCTAACACAAATTTGAAGGTTTGCTCGGGGAGAGTCCGAGTCACCCTAGAAGGGGGTGAATAGGGTGATGGAGGATTTTCTTTGAAAATCAAACTCTTTTGCCAAAGTGGAGGCGAAACAGATTCCGAGTCTAAGTGGGGTTAGACAAGTATGAACTCGTAATTGCTATAACGAGATAAAGCTGAAACTTTGAGATTGTTCCGAGTCTAGAATGAACTCAAAAAGTAAAGACAAAGAAGTTACGTGGAAACCCTCCCGGGGCAGAAAACCACGGACCGTGCTAATCCAAGCACGAAGTCAAATCCACTATTTTGAGTCCACAAAATACAGTAGACTAACCGAACCCAAGTTGCTCCCTTAAACAACTCTTTACAAGTTTTCCTAGACTCATAAATTCCCTTTTCTGATCTAGTACTTCCTAGCTGAAATAACCCTTCATCGCTAGGGACAACTAAGCCGAGTTAACCTTTACAGACTTAGTCAAGGGATCTTACTCAGAAAGTAAGAGAGTGTTTTGTAACTAAGTACAAGACCTTACAACTCGAAAGTAATGAATTACGAGAGGGAGTTGTAAGTAGAAGATTGAGAATGAATACAATGACTTTGCTTAAGTACGTGTATTAACAATAGGTTCGGCAATCTTCAAGTCTTGAAAGTTGGCTTCTATTTATAGATGACCAAGCAGCATAGCCGTTATCTCCAACTTCGACGGGAAGTCCTTTGTGGCCGTTGATAAAGGCCTTCTAAGTCACTCGAAAGTATCCGTTGTGATATGAACATTGGGCAACGGTTCTTAACTCTCTTGGAAGTCCCAAAACCACTCGGCGGTGTCTTGAAGGATAAGGTGGAAACCACCATTAAGCATGGCGTTTCGGTTTTCCAGATTTGGAAACAGACAGCCTCGACACAATCTTCCGGGACTGGGACAGAGAAGAGGAGAAGCCATGTATGCTTGGCGATTTAACGTTTTGAACCCGGTTACTTTTGTAATTCAAAAGTGTATCCTCGTTTGAATCACCTACAAAAGTAAATCAAATTTTGGTTCTCAAAGTATAAAATACTTTCGTCCATGATTAGACACAGATAATAATATAATTAAGATAATTAAGCAACTAATTATCCGAGTCGGAAAGTGAGTGGAATTTTCGATTCTAATATCTATGAAACTCAAAATTCCAACCGAGTTAGTCTAAGCGAAGAATCAAGTTACATAAAGAATATCGAGTGAAATAACTTGATATAGACTAAGCATGATTCGGACTAGAACCACCGACTCCAACAAAATAGAATTTATAACATGAAGTCGGATCCGAGTGTGGTAAAGTGAAATACTAGTCAATTCAGCATGCGATATATCTAAGTGATGACGGACTCAAACCGAGTGACACATGCGGAATCTGTTTTACGAGTCACTTAGAAACAAGCAAGAAATACATGAAGTAAATGCTATATCACTTAGAGAAGTTACCATATCACTTAGAAAAGTTTCTAAGTAAATGCCTTGGAATCAAAACTCTATAAGTGAGAAATTCTTATACCTGATTCCTCTGTTAGAACTCAAAATTATGCCGAGCGAGTGTCTCGAGTCTTCAATCTCCCCTTTTTAATGAAAGGCATTCCATACTTAGACAGAAACTTTCTTAGTGAAATCGGATGGAGAAAAATATATGCTTTTGAATACTTGCGTATGAAATCGGATAAGTAAAGCAAGCCTAATGTATCGGATGAAAAAAATATATATGCTTAGCCATAAAATGATGATAACTCGAAGGGGTTGCAAACACGAGAGAAAGTTGAAGAGAAAACATTAATTCATTGAAATTAAAGAGAGTACACCGAAAGTTCGCTCTTGGAGAGGCAAAGTCACCCTAGAGGGGGTGAATAGGGTGATGAAGAATTTCTTAGAAAATTAAGCTATTTGGCTCGGAATTGAAGCGTAAGTGAATTCCGAGTCTGTTTGGGAGTCGGACAATAGTCACTCGTAATACGAGCTTAAGAAAGTCCGGGTCCGGAATGAGCTCAAAAAGTGAACACTCGGAGATTTACGTGGAAACCCTCCCTGGGCAGAAAACCACGGACCGTGCTAATCCAAGCACGAAGTCAAATCCACTATTTTGAGTCCACAAAATACCGTGAACTTGACGTAACCCGAGCTGCTCCCTTAGACAACTCTTACAAGTTTTTCCTAGACTCGAAGTTCCCTTATCTCGATCTAGTACTTCCTAGCCGAGATACCCTTTACAGACTAGGGACAACTAAGCCGAGTTAACCCTTAAAACTTAGTCAAGGGACCCTTACTCGGAAAGTAAGATGATTTTTTGTTTGTATCTAAGTACAAGCTCTTACAACTCGGAATATACGAATTACGAGTAGGAGTTGTAAGTTTGAAGACTAAGAATGATTACAAGAATGCTTCGCACATCTTCGTGTATTGACACAATGTACGATTTTCTCTCTTATCTTCAAGTCTTGTACGTTGGCTTCTTTTTATAGATATCCGGGCAAAGTAGCCATTAAGTCCATCTTCTTAGTAGAGGACCCGTAGTGACCGTTTTGAGTGATTTTCCGAGTCTTTCGTAAAATACTCGCTGAGGTATAAATGTTGAAGTAACGGTCTTCGTTCTTCTTGGAAGTCCCAAAACCACTTACGTAATCCGAGAAGTATGGTGCAAGCTGCCGTTGAGTATGGTGCTTTCGATTTCCAATTATGGTAGCAAACGACTTCGACGCAGTTGTATGGGGCTTTGACTAGAAGTAGGAAAACGGCTCCTATTGGTCGGCGATTAGACATCCGAGCCGTTTGCTTTTGTAGCTTAAAAATCATGATTGCTTCGAACAAGTAATCTACAAAAGCAAGTCAACTTGTGGTTCTCAAAGTATAAAAAGACGCAGATAACATAATAAATAAAATATTCAAGCAATAATAATCTGGGTCGAGACGAATAGACATATTCCGAGTCTAATGACTCAAATTTTATCTCTATTGAACTATCATACATTCAAGTCGAATAAGAATATCGAGTGAATGAATCTAGAATTATGAAGTATTTCGAGTGATGACTGTGACTCGGAATCTAAATGACGTAATCCGAGTCAATCAAAGATATGCACGAATAATATCGTAAAGCACAAAATAAGTGATCTATCAACTTAGCAAATATTCTAAGGTGCGATGAATGACTTGAAATCAAAACTTTAACACAGATAGACTTAATATAAATCTGAATCCTAGATGGAATTTAGAAATGACTTTGTATGATCGAGTCTAGGTTCCGACTCGTAAAGCAATCTTAAAAGCGGTTTGAGTCTTCAATCTCCCCTTTTGATGAAAGGCATTCCATACTTAGATATGAGCCATTTCATACTTAGAGAAGTAGAGGCGGAGATATTTGTATGCTAGCAAGTACTTAGAATATAATCACTCGGATATCAATGAAAGCAAGTAAGTAGAGTAAATGATGCATATAGAAGTGAGAAGCATAGAGATTGCATTAATTCAAAGAATAATTACAAAGAGTTAGAGAATAACTCAAAAGCTTAAAATCTCCCCGAAAAAGGATATCTATACAACTAATTCTTCTCCCCTTGCCTTTCAAAGAAAAACAAAATGAGAAGGAGAAACAAGTACAAGTTTACACATTCGATGTCCGGACAAACAAGGGAAGTAAAAGTAAGAAAATGAAAGTAAAAAACCCAAGAAGAAGAAGAATCTAGCAGACTTTCGACTCGTGACACGAGTGCATGGTGTCTCGCCTAGGAAGGGAAGGGGTGTGAGTGGAAGAGGAAGGACGAGAGGTACGCCGGCGCCGGTAAGGTTGCGGCGATGAATTTGGGCGCGGCGGAGGGAGGGCAGTGGATCGCCGTCAAGGGCTCCGCTCCGAGTGGCCGACCCGGAACGAGGGGATCGAGGGGTTCCACCCCGTGGACCTCGGATGTTGAAGGGGCGGCCTCGGTCCGACCTATCTCGGGCAGTGTCGTCCGACAGCACCAAGACTGCCGTCCGAGCCGAGTTCGATGACTGGTCGGGCAGATGGGTCTTCAGCCAACCTTCCAGCTTTTTCAATGTGGGCATCCCCTTGCTCGGATGGAGCCGCCTTAGCCATAGGCTCCTCTCGCTCAGCCTTCTTCGTCTGCTCAACTCCGTCCTCCTTGCTCTCTAAGGAGGTCTTGGTCGAGCTCGAGGACTCCTCGGTAGCGTCCGAGTTAACAGGGTCCCGAGCGGCCTTGGACCTTCTCTCCTGGAGGAGTCCGAACAACTCCTTGTACTCCTCTACCAAGCTCTTCATCTCAAGAACCAGAGATTGCTCGCTCTCGGATTTGAGATTGGGCTATTTTTTGGTTGAGAGTCATAGATCGATAGACAGATCCGGTATGATCGAGCATGTCCTTGAACTCGAGAGGACACGGAGTTGATCTTGTCCGAAAAGCAGAGGACAAGATGGAGGAGAGAGATCGAGAAACACCCGAGGTGGAAGCACCACCAGGTGACGGAAGAGAGAGAGGGTTTCTTTCGAGTCCGGGGGACTTAGGCCTCGGCTCCGAAGTTATGAACCCGGACTCCGGGTTGAACTTCCCGGAACCCATACCCCTGCAGCTCCTTCTTACCAACCACAATCGCAGCCTTCCGAGACTGCATTTGGGTTAGAAGGGAGAGGGACCTTGAATTGCTTGAAAACAAGGGTAAGAAGAGCACCGAAGGGAAGAGGGGTGTTCTTCTTATTTTGGATTTGAGCTAGCACAGCGGCCATCCGCTCAATTATTGAAGGAAAGAGGTCTACTTCATAGCCCTCAAGAATGTCAAAAAGAGCTTTGAGATGCTTGGAGTTAGGGTTCTCCTTGCTAGAGTGTTGAGAGAAAAAGGTTCTCATCAGCAGAAGCACGTAAGCCCGGCTTCGACTTCAACCGAGTCACGAAAAGTTCTTTCTGGACCCGTGGAGTTCTTTGGCATACTTTTCAAAGAAGTCATCGGTGACTTCAGTGAAAGGAATGGGATTGCTATTCAAGAAGAGAGACGAAACTTTGAATAGCTAGTGAAGAAGACGAGAGGTTGATGCGAACTGTTATGTTCGTAAACCCGGAGGTTAGGACACCTTCGAGTAGGTGAGGTTGGAGTAAAACTCAGCGACCGGTGGTAAATGAACTCGTCGAAGCAAAGAAAACAATAAACTCCAAGTGGTTTGGATGGCGGACATCCAAGAAAATTTTGTGGAGGGAAAGAATTTTTCGTCCAAAGTGTAGTTGCTTGGGTGACGATCGGTTTGGAAGAAGAGGTTTCTTCCTAGCTTTGGGTGCGTGCCTTCTTGAAGGTAGACGCACGAAAGTCGTGGTGGTTACCTCTTTTGGTCATTTTGGAATGAGAAAGAAAGAGTAGGAGAGAATGCCGACGAGAGAAAAAGAAAGGAGTAGAAGAAAAGAGTTTGAGAGCAAACAAGCTTACGAGAGAAGAGCTTCGCGATGATGATGAACTCCTTAGGGCACTCGTAGACGAATGAAGCTTGCGCGAGAAGGTTTTGAAAGTGAGAGACAGAATAAAATATTTGAGGGGTACCGAGAAGAAGAAGAATAGGCGCTAAATATATATAGAGAAATAGAACGGTTTCCATTCAAACGCCGTTAGAGTGATCGTTCCGACTTGATGCCTTCAGCAGTCACTTCGGACTCGGTGTGACGGTTTCCTCTTCAATGGTTAAAAATAAAAGGTTTGAAATCGAATGGTTAGCAATTGAACGCGAACCCGAGTAAAAAAGCAAAACTAAAAATCCCGAAACTCTCCACTTGTCTAGAGATAATCCCGGGAGTTTGTGTCCGAGTGTTACTCGACGTCCGAGTCTAACTCGACTCGGCTCCGAGTGACTCCAACTCAGAAAAATAACTACTAGCTCAGTATCACGAGATCAACCGAACTAATGGTTATTCAAACAAACTAACCAAGTAGCACATAAACATGCAAGGCAATTATCACACGTAAAAACACATAATCATGCATTTAACATTCCAAGCTCATTCCTAATGAAACAAAATTGATCTTCACCAAGTGGCTTAGTAAAGATATCAGCTAATTGCAAATTAGTAGGAATGAATTCAAGTTCAATATCACCCTTCTCGGAATGATCTCGTAAGAAATGATATCTAACCTCAATGTGCTTTGTTTTGGAGTGCTCGAACTGGATTTTTGGTAATGCTAATTGCACTCGATTGTCGCACTTGATGGGAACCGATTTGAAGTCAAGTCCTAGATCTTTCAAGTGTTGTTTTATCCATAGGATCTGTGCACGACATGCTCCAAGCAAGCAATGTACTTAGCCTCAGCAGTTGATAGAGCCACGAGTTTTGTTTCTTTGAGTGCCGAGAAATGAGGGATTGACCCGAAACCGGCAAGCTCCAAATGTGCTCTTTCTATCAACTTTATATCCCGCATAATCTGTGTCCGAGTATCCAGTGAGCGTCGGTTCCGAGTCTCTTGAGTACCGGAGACCTAAGTTCCGAGTGCCTGCGAGATATCTAAATATCCTCTTCACCGCAGATGAGATGTGATTCTTTAGGGTTAGCTTGAAATCTTGCACATAAACAAACGCTAAACATGATATCCGGCCTGCTTGAATTGAGATAGAGCAAAGATCCAATCATACCTCGATAAAGTTTTTGATCTATTGCTTTACCTTTCTCATCCGAGTCAAGCTTTATGTTGCTCGCTCATTGGTGTAGATGCATGCTTCGCATCTTGGAGTTTGTACTTCTTCAGCAGTTCCTTGGTATACTTAGATTGATGGATATAAATTCCATCTTTATCTTGTTTGATTTGTAATCCAAGGAAGAAGTTGAGTTCTCCCATCATGCTCATTTGGAACTCCCGACTCATTAACTCGAGAGAATTCTTGGCACAGATTTTCATTAGTTGCTCCAAAAATAATATCATCAACATAAATTTGAACAATGAGAAAATCTTTTTCTTTGGTTTTGATGAAGAGAGTCTTGTCGATCCGACCTCTTTTAAAATCATTTTGAACCAAGAAATTGCTCGAGTCTTTCATACCAAGCTCTAGGAGCTTGTTTAAGACCATATAGAGCTTTTTGAAGTCTCGTAAACATGATTTGGAAATTCTGAGTTTTCAAACCCAGGAGGTTGTTTGACATAGACTTCTTCTTCAATAAAACCATTAAGAAATGCACACTTAACATCCATCCGATATAGCTTGATGTTTATGCTAGATGCAAATGCTAACGGAATTCTAATGGCTTCAATTCGGGCAATAGGTGCAAAGGTTTCCCCACAATCAATCCCTTCTTCTTGATTGTATCCTCGAGCCACAAGTCTAGCCTTATTCCCGACTACTACCCCACCTTCATCCAGTTTGTTTTTGAAAACCCATTTGGTTCCTATGATCGGGTGGTTAGATGGTCGTTTGGTCGAGTCCGGACTTGGTTTCTTTCGAATTAATTCAGCTCTTCTTGCATGGCCTCTACCCATTCAGGTTCATTTAGGGCCTCTAGTGCATTTTTGGGTTCTCGTTAATGAGATGAATGCAGTGAATGCACACAGATTCTGAAGAGAGGAATGAGTTCTTACCCCGAGTGTTAATGTCGAGAGTATGTTCTCTAGTGGATGACTAGAAGAGAACTTGAAAGCGTTACCTGTCCTCTAATTCACCAGATTTGTAGGTTGAATTGGCTGATTTATCCGTTCCGAGTTAGCTCCATGCTCGGTCTCACCTTCGGCGTTCGAGTTGACTCTTGAGCTACTTCATTCCGAGTGGCATCATTCCGAGTCGACTGAGTTTGAGTCTTTCCGAGCTCGGCTTTATCTTTTTCTCTGCTGAGCTTCGGATCCGAGTATGAAGACTCACTCGGGCTTTT
The DNA here is from genome assembly GCA_021018815.1 of Talinum fruticosum. NCBI lineage: Eukaryota > Viridiplantae > Streptophyta > Magnoliopsida > Caryophyllales > Talinaceae > Talinum > Talinum fruticosum. The sequence continues at coordinate 2,678,932 of JAITYX010000010.1, read as the reverse complement.
CCTTTTCAAGTTCATCAAAAATAACATGGATGCTCTCTTCCACTTTGTTAGTTCTTTTGTTAAAGACACGATAAGCTTTATTATGTGAAGAGTAACCCGTGAAAAATACCTTCATCCGACCTAGCATCAAACTTGGTCAGTGATCCTTACCATTATTGTGAATAAAACACTTGCAACCAAAGGGCTTAAAGTATGAGATGTTTGGCTTCTTCCCTTTGTAGAGCTCGTAGGGTGTTTTCTTCAATATTGGTCCGATGAGGCATCTATTTAGTGTATAGTTCGTGGTGTTGATTGCCTCCGCCTGAAGTAGTAGGGAAGATCATGTTCGATCATCATAGTCCTAGCTATCTCTTCAAGAGTTCTCGTTCTTTCTCTCTACAACTCCGTCTCGTTGAGGAGTTCTTGGTCTTCGGGAAGTTGTGAGAGATTCCATTCCGATCGCAGTAACTCCGAGAATTCCGAGTAGTCGAACTCCCTTCCATGGTCAATTCAAATCCTTTCAATCTGAGTCCGAGACTCAACTTGAATCTTTCTACGAGTTTGCTCGAACTCCTTGAATGCTTCATTTTTATGTTTGAGAAAACACACCCGGGTAAATCTTGAAAAGTCATCAATAATGACAAGAATGTAGGATTTACCTCCGAGGCTCTTCACTTGGAATTTCACCACATAGATCCATATGTAGCAGTTCAAGCACCTTTGATGTGGAAACAGATCTTGAGAGACTTGAATGAAGACTTGACCTGTTTCCCCTTGTACATGCTTCACAAACTTTGTCTTTAGTGAAAGCACAACTTGGCAATCCCCGACTAGGCCATGATGTGATAACTTTTTAATAGTATGCATGCTTATATGACCTAATCTACGATGCCATTGCCAAGACCCATCAATGAGAGATGCTTTTAAGCATGACAAGTTCTGCTCGGGTCGAAAGAGGAATGATATAAGTGTTACCTGATCTCTTACCCGAGAGCTTTACCTCTTTGGTGGTCTTATCCGAGATGTAGCACTTAGATTGAGTGAATCTTACCTCCCGACATTTGTTGCATAGCTGGGAGATGCTAAGTAGATTGTACTTTAGCCCTTTGACAAGGTAGGCTGGGCTGACCAGATTGCTTCCATTTCCAATCTTGCCAATACCAACTATCTTGCCTTTGCTATCATCCCCAAAGGTCACTTTTCCTCCTTTGTATGACTCTAGCTCGAAAAGAGTCCTTGGTCACCCGACATGTGTCGTGAACACCCGCTGTCCAGGTACCAATGTCCTTTTGTTCTTTCTCGAGTAACCCGCAAAACAGAGAAAAACTAACCTTTCTCACTTGCTCTAACGAACCCAAGTAACAAATTTTACTGAGGTCCCTTTACGAGGAAGAAGACTCTTTGGAACCCGGATTTGTATTATTTTGGGTTTAGTCGGACTCCGAGACTTTTGTTTCAAGTGCTCGAGTCCGTGTTTCCCTTTTCTTAACTGATTTTCTTTTTAGAGAAGAAGGAGGGGCTGCCTTCGAAGGTTTGCCCGGGCACAGTCCTTTGTTTGTTAGTATGGATGGGACCGTGCTCAGCCTTTTTGAACTTGGACAGTTCTAGTATCTTTCTTAAAAAGATTGGTGTAGGAATTTGATTCCTCCACTTCATTGGGCTCCTCGAAGGCCTGGAATGTTGATTCAACCCCAAAAGAAGTATTCTTGAATGTGAATGTGTGCTTTTAAGTGATTAAAGAGTCTTGAGCTTTTTATTACAAGAGATTTCGAGTGAAAAGTATATAGATTTCTATTACACTATTATGCTTTCGCAGATTTCATTATTATGAGTATTATGTGTAAAGAATTTCCATTTTGAGGGTTTAAGACTCCGGTGAGCCCGTTGATTATTGCTCACCCCCACAAATTGCCCCTTCCCCACCCGAGTGTTGCAGGTACACTTTCGAAGTATAATCTACACTTAGCATGCTTCGGACCTTTGCTAATTGCTCGTTGATGCTTGCCGAGCCATTCAAGCCAAGAATGTGCATTGTTTATTTCTTAATGTTGTATTTGTAATTTAGTGCATATAGTTGTACCAACGTATAGTAACCAATAGATTGTTTTAAGTTAGATTGTTTTAAGTTTTACCGCATGATTGGTTGAGCTCCGGCGTGTGGCCGTTGAGTTGTATACTCCGAGCGTATGGCTCGTCGAGTTTTATTATGCTTTTTATGCAGGATTGTAAGGCTTTAAGCCTATGCGTTAGTCCATGTTACAAACGGAGCTGCCGAAATTTTTTGAGAATCTCAGCTTCTTTTGGGAAAAGCCACCGAGTATTACTTTAAGTTGAGTGTAGACAGCCTAACCAACATCGAAAGAGCCTTGGGAGTTCCTTTAAGGAACTCGGCGATGTAATACTCCCGGGGGTGTTTTGGGGTGTTACATAAAGACTCGCAAGTAGAAGATTAAATCTAAAACAATCACACTCATCCATGCATAAAAATGAAAGGACAAGGTTCCACCTAAAGACTAAGGGTCTATGGTTAAAAGAAGGTTAAACTAGGTATGATACATGGTGAGTTATAGTCCGAGGATTTAGTCCTCCATGGGGTGCACGACAGGAAAAAATGAATTGAATCCTTAGTGCCTCTCGGTATTCCAAGAGCGTGTGCTATCAGGGAAGAGGTGCTGCCTCCGTTGGCGGTCAAGCCTAACTGGGCCCCCTGGAATGCAGTGGGAGCCTCTTACTAAAAGGGTTTTCAAAGGGGTAAAACCTAATCGTCCACCAACAAAAATAAACTATGTTCAAAGGTTGCTAAATGTAGGATGCCTAATACAAATACATTATTAAAACCCACTACTCAAATTTTCAAGTTTTACCCTCTTAATAAGTGATTTATATCCCTAGTGCGATCGCCACTGTAGGAACCATGACCGGGACCCAACCGAGCATCCACATGGATTGACGGGTTTTAAATTATTTTCTTTTTTATTTTTGAAGATGAAAATGATTTTAAGGATTTAAACATTGATTTTAGAAAGTGGGAATAAACCTCTTATTTAGATTTTAGAACTTTATTAAATCAAGTTCAAATGAATTAAATCAGATTAAATGGTAGTTTTATTAATTATTTTTATTTTATAAATTATTTTAAGAAGTCCTGCGATATTATTTCCTAACCGATGAATAAAGAAAACGGGGTTTTGTTTCTTCCGTGAGGCTTCAAGGCCAAATTGGCGTGAAAACACCGGTTTGGACTCGAGCCTAACCTATCGACCACTCTGTGCGAGCAGCAGCATGCACCGATGGTCGGCGGTGCCGGGCGGGGCCACGGCCGAGGAAGTCCTCCTCGGCCTCCGGCTTAGCAAGCAGATTTAGAATTCCTTTTTTATCATTCAATCGAAAGAATTAAAGTAAAAAAGGAGTCGCCAGTTAGTTTTCAAGAATGTAAAACTAACAAAACATAATAATAAATGCTCTTCTAATCTTAGTATGGGATAACTAAGTTGAAAGAGGCTAAAAAGTGACTCCATTGGTCTAACACCGAGAATCATATTTGGGGGCAAGGGTACGAAATGTAGGGAAAAGCTCTTCCGTTCCGCCCGTCAAACGATGGCCATTACAAGTTTGAGTAGTGAACTTACATGACGTACAAAACACGAGCATCCAACATGCTGTACGGAATTTAAGGTAACCAAAACATGATAAAAACGACAAAAGCAAACATAAAAGAAAACGACAAAGGAAAGCAATAAGGAAAAGAAAAGAAAAGCGGAAAGAAAAGAAAGCGAGAAATTAAAAGATTATATCGGGCAGGGAAGAATTAAAAAACGATACAATTCTTTCTCCATAATATGGAAAGTAATAAAAACATAAAATAAAATAAAGCTGTTTTAAAACTGAATCGGTGCCCTCGGGTTGTCCCACCTGCTGATTTATATCTCGAATCTAGATCTATTGATGCAATGGTGGCGATTTAGAGGGGCTTTTGTGGATTTTTGTAGTGATGAGTAGGCAAAAAGATGAATGATGGAGTTTTCGGGTTCGGTTGTGGTGAAAATGGAGAATAGACTATAATAAGCTGAAAAGGGACTAAGATATCGGAATACATAAGGGATTATTCAATAGCTCTTAGTCAAGTTTCAGCGAGCATAATGTTAAGGGATAAGCCATATACGGAATAAGAGCCTAAGCTCTCTATTTAGAGGGAGAGGCTAGGTCATGAAATGACCTAGGGTTTGTATGGAGCCAGCAGTCCAAACTAAACCAAAAGCAGTGAAAAAAAAAACCGCCCAAAAAATAAAGAGATAAAACCAGATCTCGAGGAATGGGGGCGCTGACCATACTCACCATTTTGAGGTCTTGCGCCCTTTCCGTGTCTGCAATAGGATTCTTCAAGAAAATGGGGGCATTTCAGTGAAATAAACCAAGTTGGGGGCACTGCCACAACGTCGGTTTGAGGGGTGAGCGTAGACACCTAAAAAGGGTCATCCTTTTCTATGTTTGTTGTTTATTGACCCGATGATGAAATCCCGAGTCCTATTTGAGGATTTGGATCACGAGTCTGTGTTTGATTAGTGCGACGGAAGCCAATAAACCACAAAGAACCCCCAACACCACATAAATAAATAGCCTTCTACCTTAGGTCAATCCAAAAATCCCCTTTTCTTTCGGATGATCCAAAATCAAGCCAGGTCTTTAGAGACAATGGAGTCTAGTGCCGCCTACCGGGAATTCCAAACTCGAATCATCGCGTTTCACTTCGATCCAACCGGACAAGGAGCTAAACACTTCAAGATGACATTAAAGCATTCCATTTCATGATTAGGAGCATCAAAGTGTTGCGTTTTAAGCTTCACAAGACAACCCACACGAGGCTAGAAGCTTTCCCCGTAAACGATGTCGTGGCCGACGCCCACCTTCTAGAAGCCTAATGGAACGTTACGTTTTGAGCTTGGAGACTCCTCGGAGACATAACTAGGACAGGAAACCCTAGGAAGGTTTGGTTGGCCGGCCCCGCCTCCCCTCTTTTAACCTAGGTTCTATCCGGCTTTATCATCTTCCGATCCGGTTCTATCTCATAGAGGAATGGCCCGATTATATTTTAGCTATTTGGACGGCGGAATAGAGGCAAACCCTAGGTCATTTGTGACCTAGGTCCTCTCCTATAAATAGAGTGCCTTGGCTCTTATTCCCATATGGCTTCTTGTCATAACCTCACGTTGCTGAAATTTACCTAAGAGCTACTTAATATCCTCTTTGGTATTCCGATCTCTTGGTCTCTTTTCAGCCTATTCCCGTTCTACTCTCCAATCTTACCACATTTGATCCCTAAACTACATCGAGTCACACATCTACCTACCTATCTCCACAAAAACTCACAAAAAGCCTCTTTCAATTCACCACAGTCGTATTAAGAGATCTAGATCCGAGATCTAGATTAGCAAGTGGGACAACCCGAGGGCACGGATCTAGTTTTCAAAATGGTTTACTTTATTTATATGTTTTATTTATCACTTTCCGTATAGTGGACAAATGATGCATCGCCTTTAATTCCTCCCCGACCGATGTAATCTCTTTAGTTTCAGCTTTCTTTTTTCGCTTTTTCTTTCTGTACCGCTTGCTTTACTTTCTCTTTAATCGCTTTCCTTAATTATGTTTTGGTTGCTTTAATTCTCATCGCATGTTGCTTGCTTTCTTGTGTTTTACATAATTTTAAATTCACTACTCGAACCGAGTAATGGTCGTCTTCGAACGGGGCGGAACGGAAGGGTTTATCCCTACGTTTCGTACCCTTGCCCCCGAATCCAATTCTCGGTTGAAAGACCGATGGAGTCATTTTTAGCCTCTTTTAGTCTTAGCTTCCCCATACTAAGATTTGAAGTGCAAATTTTTACTTTTGTTTTTGTTAGTTTTTCTTTCCTCAAAACTAACTAGCGACTCCTCTTTTCTTGTGTTCTATTCAAATTTACATCTCGGTGTTTTCCGGTTGCAGGAATGGTGATGTTAAGTTTTGGATATGCCCACTAGCCGAGAGATCGAGGCTGCTTCCACTAGCCACGGTCTCTAGCCAGCGGTGGCCACCCCTCGGTGTAGGCCACTCGCCAACGCCGTGGGGTCAGCCCGAGTAAGGCTTCGGTCCAAATTGGTGTTTTTACACCAATCCGACCCTAAAGCCTTTCGGCAGAACGAAAACCCTAATGTTATTTATTCCTTAATTAGAAAATAATATCCCGAGAATTCTAAAAATAATTACTAAAATAAAAAGGTTAATAAAACCGCCATTCAACTTTGCTTAGTTGGCTTTAAATCAAATTTAATAAAATTTTAAAATCTTAATAAAAGGTTCATCCCCACATTCCAAATTTGACTTTTTAAAACCATCTTCAAGATCAATCTTCAAAAAAGAGACCCGATACAAGTGAGGAAGCTCGGGAGGCCCCGGCACGCCATGGTTCCTACGAGTGGCGACTGCACTGGGGATTACTTTTTATTAAGAGGGCGAAACTTGAAAATTTAAGTAATGTGCTTTAATGATGTGCTTGCATTAGACGTCCCGCATTTAGCAACCTTTGAACTAGTTTAAATATTATTTTGGACCATTAAGAAAACTTTGTTATACCCCATGTGTTCCCTTTATGGAGAGAGGCTCCCACTCGGTTCTCGTAGGCGCGCCCAACTAGGCTTGATTGCCCGAGGAAACGGTACCTCCTCCCTCATAGCACGCCATCTTGGGCTAAACAGTTTTTGGTTCATCGAGAGGGAACGAAATTCTGATTGGTATCCTTATCCGTGCAACCCATAAGGGACCAAATTTCGGACTACGTGTCACCTTGTATGCAAACTCTTGAACTTGTTTGACCATAAAACTTTTGACTATTAGGTCACCTTGCATGATTGAATGAGTGTGCGTATTTTAGATTTAATCTTCTACTTGTGAGCCTTTAGAGATAGGTGAGAAACACTTAATAATCCTTGCATGGGTGCAAAAATAAAACAAAAATAAAACTTTGAGTCGGTCCTAATTTGTGCATTTTAGCCAAAAGTCCAATTTTTTTTCACCTTTTAAAGTCGGTCCATTTTGCATTTCATTTTTGCATTAGTCAAAATAAATTTAATATCAATTAAGGTGAGTCCAATTTTGCATTTCATTTTTGCATCAACCCAATCTAAATTTCATCTCGGAATAGGTGAGTCCAATCTTGCATTTCATTTTACATTAGTCAAAAGTCCAAGTCATCACAATTAGGGTTAGTCCATTCATTTTTATTTTTCGCATTAGCCAAAACTAAATTCATCTCTAATTAGGAGAGTCTTTCATTTGCATTAGCTAAACAAAAATTCATCTCGGATTAGGTGAATCTGCTTTTCATTTTCATTTCTCATTTAGCAAAAACAAATTCATCTTCCATTAGGAGTAATCGTCTATGCATTTTAGTTCCGCACTAGACAAATCATAGAATCAACCCAGATTAAGTCATGCGTATCGTTGCATACATTCCATTCCATTTGTCTTGCATCCGTTTATATGCATCCAAATAAAAGAGCATATCATTTTTCTTTTCCCTTAGGATCGGTCGTTCCTCGGGTCAAGCACTTAAGCTCTATCTCCCCTAGAAGTTCTTTCACGAGCCAATCTTGAGCGTACTCGGGATACAAGATAGGAAATCTTATGCAAGTCGGGAATTCCGGCATGAAGTGTCTAGGAAGCAAGAAGTCGACTTCTACACTGGTACGGTCAACACCGATACGTCCCACATTAGCACGTACCACACCGAGTACATCCCTCTTTACTTGTGACACCGATACGTCGTCCAATGTCTAAACACAATCCTCTACCAAAAATGGCCAACCAGCCATAGCAAACTCCCATCATGACCCTATTCAAGGAGTCTGTTCTAAAACTAGAGGCAAAGCTTCATGCCGAGGATAAATAGATCGAGTCGATATCTAAATCCCTTAGTCTCATACGCAAAGAACTAAAGAGGAAATCAAAGTTCAAAGGGAAAGAAAAAGAAGAAGGATCCCTCCCCGAACCTCAGCCACGACCTCAATCCGATCTCGGATGTTAAGGGAGTCATTAATGTTCAACAACCGCTATCCGGCCCGGGATTTACTTCAATCCCTAAAGGCAAGCTACCCCTAAGTTTACCATACCTAGCATTAAGTTTCATGGAACCGAGAACCCTCACCATCACTTGAGAAACTTTGTGGGGGCGATGACTTTGAAGAATGTACCGGAAGACACTTACCATGTCATCTTCCTATAGACTTTTGACATAGACGTCATGAAGTGGTACAATGCTATCGACCCACACAAGGTCACAAATTAGCAAGATCTTTGTAGGGAGTTCTTACATCAATATTCCTGCAATACCGATTTACCAGTCACACTTCGAGATCTAAAATTGATCAAGCAAGGAGACTATGAAGGCTTCACTCACTTCCTTACTCGTTGGAGGGCGACATATGCCCACATGACTAATCGGCCATTTGAGAAGGATCGAGTCGGAATCATCATCAAGAACCTAGAACCCGCCTATCATCAGCACCTAAAGTTCTTGCCTATCATAAACATCAAAGCACTCAAAGACGCTGGCATGCTCATAAAAGAAGAGCAGAAATCTTACTAGAAGACCATCCAATGATCCAACTACTCATCGAGGATGCGAATAAAGCCTCGCATTTCCCTTTTTCATATCTATTCCATGTCTATTTCCTTTGTCCCTTTTCCTTATCCATTGTATTTCCTTTTCATGTCTTCCAAAAATAAATAAAAAAACCAAATTAGCTATTCGTTTTGAACTACGAAGGCCCGATTTCCGCTCTAGTGGATACATTGGAAGCCCACGTGGTCCGGTCCCAATCCTAATCTTTTTCCCAATTTCCAATTCCTAAAAATCAAAGACACTTTTCCCTATCCATAGGAGCAGGAACCCAATGGGGAAATGCATTGAATAATCAAGAAGCATGCCATTCTAATTCAACACCAAACCGTTAAGAGCACGGTCCACCAGAGCAGCAGCACATCGCAGTTCGAGCATCTTACCATTCTTTAGGCTCTACTTTAGGAAGTGGGGGCTAAGTGTAATTTTTGTCGTTGTCTTTTGAATTTCTTTTTGCATCATCTTAATAAAAGAATGCATTTGTTCTTAGAATTGAGTCTTGCATACATCTCTTCTACATGAGTCAAAATTCCCGAAAAGACACAAAAATTAATAACAAAGCACCTCGCAAGGAATTATTCAATTAAGCGACATCAAGCATAAGATCGGCATCGGGAAGGTCACCAACACAGTCACCTTCAAAGAGGATCTTCTATCGGCTAATCAAAGCTCACCAACACTCTAACATTCAAGAAGAGCTAGACACAAGCACCCAAGAAGAATGTAGAGGATCAAGGTCGAAAGGGTTGTACAACCACAAGAACTCCAAGAACACTTATGGGAATACCCAAATCAAAAAGCTACTAGCACACAAACTAAAAGCTCAAATTTAGAATAAGGCACGTAACCTTAGGAAACGTCATATTTTGAAGCCAGACAAACTTAAGATCATCTATTGACCAAGTCTAGGCAGGTCATCCACCGACCAAGTCTAGGTAAGAATTTCTACATAAAGATAAGCCTGCAACCCTATTCCGACGAAAGTGGATAGAAGTCGAGCTTCGGACCCAAGAGCGGTCAAGCTTCAAACACAACTCTGTCGAGCTTCGGGTCCAACAGTGGTCTAGGTCCAGACACACTTCGGTCGGTTCTTAGGCCCACCAGGTGGTCAAGGTTCGGACATTAATCCCTCATCGAGCTTTAGGCCCAATGGCGAGTCAAGGTTCACACACCACGCCGAGACTTCACGACCTCCCTATGGCCAAGTCAAGGAACCACATCCGAAGCATGATCTAATTACAAATTATCTTCGGGTAACACTTGAAATCATTTCCATTCGATTATTAGCTAACAAAACTATTAGTGTAGAAAATTTCAGCCAAGCTTCGGACCAAGAAAGGTCAAGTTTAGGCACACCCAGCTGAACTTCGGATCTAAGAAGTGGTCAAGTTTAGGCACCCCAGCTGGACTTCGGACTTTAGTACCCGAGTCAAGTTCAAGCTCCCCGCCAATCTTCGGACTAAGCACATGGTCAAGTTTGAGCACACGAATCCAAACTTCGGGTCTCTAAGCGGCCAAGTTCGGGAATCAACAACCCGGACTTTAGACTCCATCAGTCAAATCCAGGCCCATCAAAAGCTACTTAATTTCAAACACATCAATTCAATCATATTCATCGGCAACGCCGAGCACAGGTAAGTACCCTTAAGTGTCTACTCGACCTTCGTCTTTTAGACTCGAGTCAAAGTGGGGGCCAACCGTAGACACCTAAAAGTGTCGTCCTTTTCTTTGTTTTTTGTTTATTGGCCCAATGATGAAATCTCGAGTCCTGTTTGAGAATTTGGATCACGGATCGTGTTTGATTGATGCGACGGAAGCCGATAAACCTTAAAGAACCCCCAAGCACCGCATAAATAGCCTTCTGCCTTGGGTTGATCCAAAAATCCATTTTTCTTTCGGACGATCCAAAATCGGGCAAGCCTTTAGAGACAATGGATTCCAGTGCCATGTACCGGGAATTCCAAGCTCAAAATACTACATTTCACTACAGTCCCACCAAAAAAGAGCTAAAGACTTCAAGAAAACGTTAAAGCGTTGCATTTCATGATTAGGAGCATCAAAATGTTGTGTTTTAAGCTTCACAAGACAACCCACACGAGGCTAGAAGCTTTCCCCTCTAAACGACGTCATGGCCGGTGCCCGCCTTCTAGAAGCTTGGTGGAACGCTGCGTTTTAAGCTTGGACAGTCCTCGGAGACACAACTAGGGTACAAAACCCTAGGAGAGTCTGTTTGGCCGGCGTCCGCCTCCCATCTTTTAACCGATTCTATCCAGCTTTATCATCGTCCGATTTGGTTCTATCTCTTAAAGGAATGGCCCGGTTTTATTTCACTTGTTTGGACGGTTGAATTGAGGCAAACCCTAAGTCATTTGTGACCTAGGTCCTCTCCTAAAAATAGAGAGCCTCGGCTCTCATTCTCATATGGCTTCTTACCTTAACCTCACTCTGCTGAAATCTACCTAAGACATACTCGAATACCCTCATTGGTATTCTAATATCTTGGTCTCTTTTCAGCCTATTCCCGTTCTACTCTCCAATCTTACCACATTTGATCCCTAAACTACATCAGTCACACATCCGCCTACCTATCTCCACAAAAACTCACAAAAAGCCTCTTTCAATTCACCACCGTCGTATTAAGAGATCCGGATCCGAGATCTAGATTAGCAAGTGGGACAACCCGAGGGCACAGATCTAGTTTTCAAAATGGTTTACTTTATTTATATGTTTTATTTATCACTTTCCGTATAGTGGACAAATGATGCATTGCTTTTAATTCCTCCCCGTCCGATGTAATCTCTTTAGTTTCTGCTTTCCTTTCTTTTTGCTTTTACTTTCTTTACCGCTTTCTCTACTTTTAGTTTTATCGCTTTATTTAATTATGTTTTTGTTGCTTTAATTCCCATCACATGTTACTTGCTTGCTTGCTTTCTTGCTTCGTTTTACATCATTTTAAATTCACTACTCGAACTAGTAATGGTCGTCTTCGAACGGGGCGGAACGGAAGGGTTTATCCCTACGTTTCGTACCCTTGCCCCGAATCCAATTCTCGGTTCAAAGACCGATGGAGTCATTTTTAGCCTCTTTTAGTCTTAGCTTCCCCATACTAAGATTGGAAGTGCAAATTTTTACTTTTGTTTTTGTTAGTTTTTCTTTCCTCAAAACTTACTAGCGACTCCTCTTGTGCTCTGTGTTCTATTCAAATTTGCATCTCGGTGTTTTCTGGTTGCGGGAATGGTGATGTTAAGTTTTGGATATGCCCACCGGCCAGAGATTGAGGTTATCATAGCCTCTAGCCAGCGCCGTGGGTTCAGCCAATAAGGTCTGCGGTCAAAATTGGTGTTTTACACCAATCGGCCCTAAATCCTTACGACATAATCAAAACCCTAATGTTATTTATTCCTTAATTAGAAAATAATATCCCAAGAATTCTGAAAATAATTACTAAAATAAAAAGGTTAATAAAACCACCATTAAACTTTGCTTAGTTCGCTTTAAATCATATTTAATAAAATTCGAAAATCTTAATAAAAGGTTCATGCCTACATTCCAAAATCGACTTTCTAAAACCATCTTCAAAATCAATCTTAAAAAAGAGACTCGACACAAATGGGGAAGCTCGACAGCCCCTAGCCGACCGTGGTTCCTACAATGAGCTTCGTGTCTCTAGCGGACTGTTTTGGAGCTAAACTCAAGCACTTTGATGCTTGTGAGCATGCAATACAGATGCCTAACATCGTCTTGATGTCTTCAGCTCCTTATCCGGTTGGACAAAAGTGAAACGTGATGTTTTGAGCTTGGAGTCTCCCGGTACGTGGCGCTGGACTTTCGTTGACTCTAGAGGTTTGACCCGGTCTTGGACCATCTCGAAAGAAAAGGGATTTTTGGACTGACCTAATGCAAAAGGCTATTTATTTGGTGCTAACGGTTCTTTGTAGTTCACCGGCTTCCATCGCACCAATTACACATCGTCCGTGACCCAAATCCTCCACCAGGACTCGGGATTTCATCATCGAGCAATTAATATAAAATATAGAAATAAAAGAGATAACGGAATACACATTTTAGGTGTCTATAAGTATGCACTAAAATATGTCACATAGTGGGGAGAAGATGTGTTGGACTTCTTGTCAAGACGTTCTAACCTTTTGGAGCTCAGATTCCAACGGAACTCAATTGTAGTTGACTTCCCTATTCTGCAGCCCAAAGGATGAGGCTTAGGATCACGTGAAAGAACACCACTTTTGGGAGGAAAGGGCATAAATGCGAGACCCAAAAAGACTAGAAATGCTTTTATTTGGATGCACATAAGAAATGCACAACAAATGAAGTGTGTGCAACTTAAATGCATAAATGATTGATCCTAATGGAAGATGTAAATAGACCTTCCTAAATTGAGATGAATTTTATTTTTAGCTAAATGAGAGATAAAAATGCAAAATGCACTCACCTACTTTGGGATGAATTTTATTTTGGCTCTACGCAAAATGAATGGACTCACCTATTTGAGATTAATTTTATTTTGGCTATATGGAAATGAAAAATGCAAAATGAAATGCGAAAAGGAAAGTCTAAAGATTAATTAACTAAAAGTCTTAAGATTGATTGACTAAAGAGGTAGAAGGGACCTTGGTTAGACCCTTCGAACCGACTAGCGGTAACTACTTTGACCCCCTAAAGAAGATTTTCAGGATGACTCACAAGTTCAAGTAATGGACTGACCTAAAGGGAAATGTAATTTGACTTCGGCTAAAATGCACATAATGGACCGACTCTAGGAAATTTTATAGTATTTTATTTTCATCCATGCAAGGGCCAATCAACACTCCTCACCTATCCCTACAGGCTCATAAGTACAAGATTAAATCTAAAACAATCACACTCATCCAAGCATGCAAATGAAGAGACAAGGTGCCACCTAATAGTCAAAGATCTATGGTCAAAAGAGGGTTAGAACTAGGTAAGATACATGGTGACTCATAGTCCGAGGATTTAGTCCTTTGTAAGATGCACGGCTGGAAAAATGCATTGAATCCTCGACGCCTCTCGGTAAGCCAAGAGCGCGTGCTATGATTGAAGAGGTATTGCCTCCGTTGGCAATCAAGTCTAGTTAGGCCCGCTCGGGATGCAGTAGGAGCCACGTACCAAAAGTGTTTTTAAGGTAAAAACCTAATGGTCCACCACCAAAAATAAACTTTGGTCAAAGGTTACTAAATGCAGGATGTGTAATACAAATATATTATTAAAACACTACGTAAATACACAAAAATAGTGACAGACGTCTTCCGACGAGTAAGAGCTCGTCGGACATTCTAACGGGAATTCGGATGAGTTTCGACGGGATTCGGACGGGTTTTTCTTTTGGAATTCCCGTCGGAATTTGGCAAATCCCGTCGGAAAACTTCCTACTCAAATTTTCATGTTTCGCCCTCTTAATAAGTGATTATCCGCAATGGAGTCGCTACTATAGGAACCACGGTTGCGGGACCACCGGGACCGAGCTTCCCCACGAATGGTTGGCGAATTGGTTTTTTAAAATTTTGTCTTTTTCAAAATGAGAATGATTTTGAAGATGAAACTTAGAAAGTGGGGATGAACCTCTTATTATGATTTCTAAATTTTATTAAAATAACTTGAAATGAATTAAATTTGATTGAATAACGGTTTTATTAATTATTTTATTTTAGGAATTATTTTCGAAGTCTCGGGCTATTCTTTTTCAACTCAACAAAATAAAGAAAGTTAGGGTTTTTAGTCAGCCAGTGAGACTTTAGGGTCAAACTTGTGTGAAAACACTGGTTTGGACCCAAGCCATAACTCACGACCACTCGGTGCTTGGTCAAAGCCAGCACCTAGTGGTTGGCGGCGCCGACCGGGGGCCACGTTTGAGGAAGTCGGCCTCGGCCTCCGGCCTGGCTGGCAAGTTCGAATCTCTAATCTTTTTTATCCCGCATTCGAATATGCCGAGAATTAATTGATAGAAATAAATCGAAAAGGAGAGTCGCCGATCGGCTTTTAGGGATGAAAATATAATAAAAGAAAATTAAATGCTCTTCCAATCTTAGTATGGGAAAACGAAGTTGAAAGAGGCTAAAAAATGATGTCATCGGTCAAGACCCGAGAATCGGATTTGGAGGCAAAGGTACGAAACGTAGGAATAAGTCCTTCCGTTCCACTCATCAAACAACGACCATTACTAGTTTGAGTAGTGAATCGAAATAATATACTAACATAAGCAAACAACATGCGATACGGAATTGAAAGCAACCAAAACATGCTAAAAGCGATAAAAGCATATATAAAACAAAATGGTAAAGAAAGCGATAAAGAAAAGGAAAGAAAGAACGTAAGTGAAAATTAAAAGGATTACATCGGGCGAGGAGGAATTTAAAGCGATACAATTCTTCTTCCACAATACGTAAAGCAATAGAAACATGAAATAAATAGATAACCGTTTTGAAGGCTGAATTGATGCCCTCAGGTTGTCCCACCCGCTAATCTGGATCTTCGCACCTGGAACCGGTGATGCAATGTGTGAGGATATGGGAAGGTCTTTTGTAGGATTTGAGTGTAGATAGGTAGAACGAAGTATGACTGGTGAGGTTTAAGGATCGGATGTAGTTGGACTAAGGATTAGAATAGGGATAACTGAAAAAGACCAAGAGATCATAATACCAATGGGAGTATCCAGCGCTCTTAGTTAGGTTTCAAGCAACATAACATTAAGGAAATAAGCCGTTGTGAAATGAAAGCTGAAGCTCTCTATTTATAGGGAGAAGGCTAGGTCACAAAGGACCTAGGGTTAGGTCTCGGACAACCGTACAAAGTTAAATAGAATTAGATGAAGAACAAGGCTAGAAAAATGATAGGATAAAACCGTATAGAACCTGGATAGAACTAGGGTAGGGGCTACCGGCCCCGAGTGTTGTTCTAGGGTTTTCGGCTCCTTCCGTGCTCGCAACAGGAATCTTGGGCAAAATGCGGCGTTTCAAGGAAAAATAATCCAATAGGGAGTGCCAGCCACGATGTTGTTTTGAGGGGAAGCACCTTGTCCCGGGCGGACTGTCTTGGAGCTAAACGCAACACTTTGATACTTGTGATCGTGAAATGCAACACTTAACGTCGTTTTGAGTTCATCAACTCCGTATCTCGAACAAAAGTGAAACGCAGAATTTTGAGCCTAAATTTTCCATGTATGCGGCACCGTGCTTCCGTTGACTCTCGAGGTTTTACCGAGGCTTGGATCGTCCAAAAGAAAAGGGATTTTTGGACCGACCTATGGTAAAAGGCTATTTGTTTGGTGCTAAGGGTTCTTTGTAGTTTATCGACTTCCGTCGCACCAATCAAATACTGGCCGAGATCCAAATCCATAAATAGAACTCGGGATTTCATCATCGAGCTAACAATATAAATTACGTAAATAAAAGAGATAAGGGACGACACGTACAGGGAAATGAAAACAATTAAAATAGACTCTAAGAAAGAACCTCACCGTTATGAGGACAATTTATGGGTTTGGTTTCACACGCGAGCCTCTCAAGCCTCCCTTACAATAATAATGTACTAGAGCACTATTTTTTAATCGGAAAAATAAAATTCAAATTAGACATACAATTGAAAATAATACTGATTAACAAAAAAGCATAAAATGATTAAGGTATGAACTCACGAGTCGAGTACTTTCTTGATATCTTTCCCGATGGTTTGACATAGAGGATCAAGCCAGTACACAACATTGCCCCTTGGAAATATGGCAGCAAGCATCCCATGTTGGCTACACGGACACAAATAACACATTTATAAGTATGTAACACCATTAAACTTCACTTTTAAGTTTATTTGTACAATTACCCCTCAACGAACGGCGCCACGTACCATTTTTTCTTCTCTACATTATGTTTGATGACTTTGAAGATATAATCGACTCATTCATCGGCTAATTGCCCTAATCTTTGAATGGAATTAGGTGAGAAACCGAACCAACTTGTTTCCCATCTCGTGCAACCACCTTATATATTAATTGTATGTAGTTAGAATTTGAAATTAATAGTTAAAAAATAAACTTATAAATATAATAACTCACATAATGTCAATCAAAATAGCGAATGTGCGGATCTCTTGCATCTCCAAAAATTACAGTATGTTGTCCGGGAAAACATATAAGGTCATGTCCTCATCGTCCCCGTCAAATTGCCTAAATACGTGACTTGGCACGCTGATTTGCAAAGTTGTATCTACTAACAAAGTCTTCACATAACTTTGCAGAGTAGCACACCAATCCGTGCGGGACTCGTGAATGGATACGAGAGGAGACTACATTGGATGATGAATGGGCACCGTTGAATACTTGCTTTTGCCAACAAAGGGAGATGGAGTGCCCTTCATCCCACTCTCGGATCTACCTCAATATCCTAGTGAATAATCAATACATGAATTAGAAATATATATTCGTGATATTAACAACAGTTAAATCTAATATTTTAAAAACTCGAATTATCGTAGAGAGAATGAACAAACTCTTGGGCCAAGCAACAAAGTTGTTGACCGCATCGTCAACGAGTGTGGAGGTCCGGTGACTGAATTAGTAACTCACATTTGCCTTTCCCTTTCATGACTTTTCTCACACTCGCCGTCACCTAATCGGCTAAAAGGGGTGTCCCGTGAACAACGGTATCCGGCCTCCACTGGTAAAGAACACTCGATGCCACAATATGATGTAGGGGAGAGTGATGAGAAGCTACCATGCACTTCGTCGACTACATAAGAATAAGCATAACAATTACAATCATGGGAAAACCCTTGACATAGAAGTTAAACTATCTAAGAATCCCGAAAATAAATGAATAGAGGTTCCCCTTAAAAGTAGACATTTTCCTTGGATAATGACCCTCATCCGAAACAATAAAAACATATTAGAACTAATTACTCAATGGCCACACATCGGAGTTCCACAACAACCACACGATATACACCATTTATTCAAGAAGATTATACACCAATTAGTCAAAATATAAACATACATGTAAATAACGGCCCTCATCCGAAACAACAAAAACATACTATAACTAATTACTTAATGGTCGCATGTCGAATTCCACAACAACCACATAATATACTTCATTCATTCAACAAGATTATACATCAATTAGTCACAATATAAACATGCACATAAATAACAGCCCTCATCTAAAACAACAAAAACATAATAGAACTAATTACACAATTGTCACATGTAGGAATTCCACAACAACCGCACAATATACACCATTCATTCAACAAGATTATACATCAATTAGTCACAATATAAACATGCATGTAAATAACGGCCTTCATCTAAAACAACAAAAACATACTATAACTAATTATTCAATAGCCATACGTCGGAGTTCCACAACAACCACACAATACACACCATTTATTCAACAAGATTATACAACGATTAGTCAAAATATAAACATGCATGAAAATAATGGCCCTTGTCCGAAACAACAAAAACATACTATAACTTAAAGACTTAGGTATAACTCTCTACCTCTCTATGGTTTTGAATTCAAGTCATTGTCACTCTTTATGATGTGTAGTGGGAGGCGGAAGCAAAAGGAAGCAAAACCGCAAGAAAACCAAGCTGGCCAGAATAGGACCTGCAGGTGCGGTTCTGGGGAAAAGGGTGAAAGGAGGGGTAAATGGTCTTGGTTTTGGACGCAATTTGGTGGAGAGGTAGTTACCTGGTTGGGAAAGGTTGTGGTAAAATTTGGGCAGCATCCAAGGTCGGGATCACCTTGAGCCAAACGCAAACAGAAAGCCTCACTGGGTGGTTGTCCAGAATGAGGTTCTTTGTTTGTTTTTGGTGCTGGGGATGGAGTTCTTCTTGGATTGAGCTGAGATTTGGAGGGAATGGACTCAACTCATGTAAGATGAAGTGTGTGAAATTTGGGAAAGAGATGATTCGTGGATTGGGAGATATGGTTGATGGAAGTCACTGGATAGAACCTGGATTCCGGCTTGGATACGTAAACACCACCAAGCCGAATCAAGGGGCACTCTTAAACGGTCCGGATACAGAAACACCACCGGGGCTTGAGAGACTCAAAGGACACCACCAAGCTTGCCAAGGCTCAGATACAGCAATGAGGATTTAAAGGGTTGAGAAATCCATCTCACAAGAGCAAAGCTCAAATTCATATATTCATCAAAAAGTGTCTTTACAATGGAGCATAGGTACTGAATATATAATGCCTAACAATGGCATTTTACAAGCTGAAACTAAGCTGGAAAATAAAGTAAAAATGATAATAAAACTACTAAGATTCTTTCCTCTCCTCCAAGTTAAGCTAGAGTGAATTCTAGCCAAGTATTGCAAAATTGGGAACATGTGGTTGTGGCTTGTTTTCCCCTTTCCCAAGCTTCTCATTTAGATGCTTCTAGACTTCCTTGTAATGCTCTTCCTTTGTTGCTCTCTTTCCGGCCTAGGTAGCATCATATGACAATATGGACCGACCATATTTAAGCACTAAATTATTTATGAACATGAGCTGGATAAGGACACGACTGGACAAGGCCACTAGCTGGACAAGGCTGAATCCCTTGCTTTAACATGGAGGAATTTAGGTGGCTAGCTTTGGCTAGCTTTGATTCTTCTTCTAGGCTCTTAGGTAAATAATTATTTATGAACATAAGGCCATAAAAAAATCACTTCGCCGGTTGCTCATCCTCCTGGATCAAAAATGAATAAGGGAAATTCAAGTGTTTTCGGTTCATTGCCATGCTTGTTTGATCTCTCTTGATGATTAATCTTCGGTCCATGACCAAGGGCTGTCCACTTTCCATCACTTTAAGAAGATCATCCTTAAGTTTTCATTATTGTCCGACCTACTTAGAAAGAAGTTCTTCGAGTAAAACACACATCTATGGGATTTTTACCTACTCGGATACAACTCACACAATTGTCATGAGTGAATAATTTCACATGCATAACTTATTCGAGCTCGACTTATTGCATTCACTTAACAAGGATTAATGCGTTAATTCGTCTTTCTAAGTCGATTTATTAACTGAAATTATTTACTTGACCAATTTGATGCAATGTGTCTATATAATTTTTATGTCTCATTCATTTAAAATAGAGACACAAAATCGAATTAGAACCTATTGAATATTAGACTTAGAAAATTTCATTTATTCACGATAATGATAATTAAGTGCTAAATTATCTCGAATTAATTTTTTAGCCTCGCCTAATCTTGGACCAAAGTATTTTTATACTTTGAGTACCACTTTGATTTGCTTTTGCGGGTTGATTAAAGTATTATAATCTCATTTTGAAAAGCAAAAGCAATCGGCTTCTAACCGTTAAACTCCAATAGATAGAAAAGTCCGTATTTCGGGACACGCTTAGACACTCGTGTCAAGGTTGTTTGTTTCCAAATCCGAAAAACTTCAACTTTGAGTCTAACGACTATTTCCACCCCGGATTTCAGCTACAACTAGCAGATTGGACCACCTTTTGAGCCAAGGACCGAAGCGCAACGTTCATATGCACAACGACTTCTTTTTAAGGGACTTAGACTATCCGTTACTACGGCTAGTGAATTTTCTCAGTCCGGATTCTGTCACAACGGCTACTCTTCCTACTGAGTATAAATAAAAAAAGCCATCCTACAAGACTTGAAGATTGTCGGAATTGAACTCTAATATTACTCTCTCAATCTTTTTAGCTTTCAACTATGTACTTAAGTTCTTACTTTTTGAGTTGAAAAGAAGAAGTCTTGTAAGTACTCTTACTTAGTTTAATTCTTTGTAAAATGCCTTGACTAGGCTGTACATGTTAACTCAGCTTAGTTGTCCCTAACTCGTAAGGATTATCTCGGTTAGGAAGTACTAAAACAGATAATTTATGTCTCTAGAAAAACTTGTATTGAATTGTCTAAGGGAGCAATTCCGTAAGAGTCAATCTTTGTATTTTGTGAATTTAAAATAGTGGATTTCACTTGGTGTCCGGATTGAATTGTCCATGGTTTTCTCGCCCCAAGAATGTTTCCACGTATTTTTGTGTTCTCGTCTTTCCGAGTTCATTCTAGACTCATAACTATTTTCTAAGTTCATACTTTGCAAAAAAAAACTTTATTCCATAAAATTTCCTTCTCGCTCTATTCACCCCCTCTAAGGTGATTCAAACTGTCAAGGGCAAACCTTCAATTTGTATCGAGCCAAGCCTTCTCAAAGGATCTAATAAATTTAAGGTTTAAAGATCATATGGCTCTTAACTATGCAGAGTTTGATGAAGGAAGATCTTTCACTAGACCCAAGTTCAAGGAATCAAACTTTGCTCACTCGAAGAAGATCATGGAGTGCTTCATCCAAGACTATGATGAAGAAGTTTGGAACATCATTTGCAATGGCAACTATACTCCTACCAAGACAAAAGGTACTCGTTTAGTACCTAAGGTGAAGTCCGAGTTCACTACTCGAAGAAAACGAGAAATAAAGAAAGAACTTCAAGGCAATGAACACGAGTGATGTGTGTAAGAAACACAGACAAAATACAACCGAGTATCTGCTTGTGATACGAGCAAAAGAAGTCTTGGACACACTGGTTGTAACTTATGAAGGTACCAATCAAGTGAAGCAAGCCAAGTCAATGTCTCCACAAGTATGAAATGTTCAAGATGGAGGCTAATGAGAACATAACTCGGATGTATATTCGCTTCACCGAGATTGTCAACAATCTCAAGTCCCTTGGAAAGAAAATATCTCATAAAGAAGTCGTCAAAAGATTCCGAGGAGTCTACCAAAGAGAAGATGAGGTCCCAAGGTGACAGTGATTAAGGAAGCTCAGGATCTCTCTCAATTAAGGCTAAACAAGCTCATTAGGAAGCTGCTCACCCATGAGCTATATCTAGAGGAAGAAGAGTCCGAGGTTAGCACCAAAAGAAACATTACTCTCAAAGCCTCGGAGGAAGCGAGGTCCAAGTCCGAGCTCCTCATATTCGGAAGAAGAACCTATCGCACCTCTAGCCCAAGGTTTCAAGAAAATGATGAAATATAAAAAGTGATAGAAGAAGCCTAAGCGAGAGTTCTATAAGAAAGACAGAAAAGGAAAATTCTCATCCTCCTCAAATTTGTCTTGAACTAAGAACCCTAGTTGTTTTGAGTGTGGAAGCAAAAAACATGTAGTCAAAGACTGTTAGAGGAGAAAGAAGGATAGAAAAAGAAAAAGGCTATGGTAGCCACCTGGAGTGATGATGAGTCGAAGAAGATGATAACACCGATGATGAATCAAAGTGTCTCATGGCTCTATTAGACACAGCAGCTGGATCTCGAGTCGAAAGTGATGCATCGGACGCCGAGGAAATAGATCCTTAGGAGGTTATCAATTACTTTCTCAAATTCTCTAAGCATGATCTTATTAGATGTAGTTTTACTTTGGAGAAGTCCAATTCTTAATCTTCCGAATCTAAAGAGAAATTAAATTCTCGATCGAGAATATTTCTTTGAAAAATGATTTAGAAAAACTAAGACAGAACTCGAAGGTACTTGAGACTACTACTTAAGACAATGAGACCGAGTTTGAGTGCCTCGGAACAAAGAATGAGCAATTGAAACAAAAGCTCACTGAGTCTCGGGAGTTGGTTTTAAAGCTTAAAGGCCAAAAAAACCTTGATTTATTGCTAGGTTCTCGGTGTGTCTCTTTTCGAAAAGAGGTACTTGGTTCCAATGCTTGAAGAGGAAGATAATTCCTATAAAAGCCTTTTCAAAACCGACTCAGAACTATTAAGTTCAGAAAGGTTGAGCATGGTCCCATTCATTCAAAATGAAAAGGGACTGAGCCCATACCAACTTTTATGAAAAAGTCTTCTCAACCTCGCTTACAAAAAGAGAGGATTTCAAAAGAAAGAGACACATAGTCAGTTCTAAAGAAAGAAGACTCAAAATCAAATCAAACACAAAATTATTCAAATTTGTGTTCCCAAAAGTGCTCTTCCTCATAAAAAAACACAGTAAAGACAATTACTAGGTTTGTAAGAGGAAGTGAGAAGGGTTAGTTTGTTTCTGTTTTGTAGGTAACTCATAAACAAAAAGGTCATTGGTATTAAGATAGTGGATGCTCACGCCATATGTCCGAAGATACGGGACTCTTCTCGGAACTTGAAGAAATGAAAGGAGAAAAAGTCACATTTGGAGATAATAGCAAGGGCGGGATAGTTAGAATTGGCGGAATTGGTCAAGGAGACAATTCAATTAGTCCAAGTATATCTTGTCAAAGGGCTTAAGTACAATCTTCGAGTATCTCTCAACTGTGTAATAAAGGTCAAGAGGTAAGGTTCACTCATACTAACTGCTTAATTTCTAATGCAACTACTAAAGAGAAAAAGCTCTCAAGTCCGAGGTCGGGTAACACCTATACTTTTAGACACCTAAAAAGTGTCATCCCTTACCTCCTTTAATTTTGTATTTTGTATTGTGGGCCGATGATGAAATCTTGAATTCTGTTTGAGGATTTAGATCATGGACTGAGTCCGATTCGTGCGACGGAAGCCAGTATACCATAAAGCCTCCAGAGATAACGGAGTCCATGGTCGTATACCAAGAAATTCCGGGCTCGAGTCTGCATTTCACTTTTGTCCAATCAAACACGAAGCTAAAGACCCGAAGATGGTGTTAAGTGGTGCATTTCATAATCACGAGCATCAAAGTGCTACGTTTAAGCTCCAAGATAGTCCACTCGAGAGATTAGGAGCTTCTCCCTTAAAACGGCGTCATGGCCGGCGACCCCTACCCCGGATACTTTAAGTGAAACGTTGCATTTTGGCTTCAAGATTCCCTATTTAGCATGCTAGAGCACAAAACCCTAGGCACCCCGGGTGGCCGGCGCCCTCGATTGGAATTCTATCCGGTTTTATCCCTCATTTATCCGGTTCAATTTTAGGATTTTTAGCTCGATTTTCTCAGTTGTTTTGAATGGAAGGCCAAGAGAAAACCCTAGGTCATTTGTGACCTAAGTCCATCCCTATAATTAGAGAGCCTTGGCTCTCATTTCAACACAACTTTCTCCTATGCGTTATCGTCGTAGAAAGCTAACCACAAACAACTTTTCCCTAAATGTTCCTCTCGCTGAAAAGTAACCTCAAATACTCCTTTTCTAAACATCATGGTTGAATCCTTGCAATGAGCTAATGAATATTCAATTATTCTGATCTCTAGGCATTCACTCAGCCGATCTTTTCCTATTCCCTACAAACTTACCTTTTCAAAACTCATAAAAGAAGCCTTTTTCTTTTATTCGCCGCCGCTGCATCAAGTGATCCACTGTGGAGATCCAGATCGGCAAGTGAAACTACCTGAGGGCACCAGTTCGGCCTTCGAGCAGCTTCTTTATTTTTTAATGTTTTTTATTTATCATTTTCCATATTGTGGATCAAAGTGGTACCGCAATTTAATTCCTCCTTGCCCGGTGTAACCTTTAAAATTTTCTCTTTCTTTTCTTTTGTTTTCCTTTTCCTTTACCTCTTTCATTTATTTTCTTTTATTACTTTTCATTCATGTTTGGTTGCTTTTAATTTCGCTTACCATGTTGTGTGCTTGTGTTTAGTACATCATTTAAATTCTCTACTCAAATTAGTAATGGCCGTCTTCGGACGGGCATAATGGAAGGGTTTTCCGCACATTTCATACCATCGCCCTCGAATTTGATTCTTAGTTTTAAGACCGATGGAGTTATTTTAGCCTTTTTCGATCTTAATTTTCCCATACTAACATCGGAAGAGCAAATTTTTACCTTTTATTTTTGTTGGCTTTTCTTTCCTAAAAGCCGACTGGCGACTCCTTCTTACGCTTTATTTCTATCCGAAATTGAATCTCGATTTTCCGACGGTAGGTACGAATTTAGGGCTTCCAGATCTGCCTTTTAGACCAAAGGTGCTGGCTGATTCCTTTAGCCGTGACTCGTGGTCGGCACCTCGACTCGCTAGGTGCTGGCTTCGACCAACACCTAGTGGTCGATGGTCATGGCTTCTGTCCGGATTGCTCGTTTTTACACTAATCTCGGCGTAAAGCATGAAGCCGGCACCTAGCGATCAGTGGTCATCGCTTATGTCTAGATTGTTGTTTTTACACTAATATGGGCGTAAAGCATCACAGGAGATGTGAATCCTTGATTTTTAATATCTTGTTCGGTTAAGAAATAATATCCCAAGTGAAGACTCGGACTTTACTCCGCACATTTCTGAATTCTAACAAGGGAATCAGGTATAAGACTTTCTCACTTATAGAGTTTTGATTCCAAGTCATTCTCTATACCTTAGAAACTTTTCTGAGTGATATAGTATTTTCTCTAAGTGATATAGCATTTATCTCATGTATTCTTACTTGTCTCGTGAGACTCGGAAAGCATATCCGAGCTTACTATTGTACACCCAGCTTCCGAGTCTCTCAACACTTAGAAGTATCGCATGTTAAAATGACTAGTACTCGCATAACCGCACTCGAGTCCGACTTCATATTACGGGTGTTATTCTGTTATAGTCGGCGCTTCTAGTCCGAACCATGCTTAGTCTAGATCAAGTTTATTTCACTCGATGTTCTTTATGTAATTTGATTCTCGCCTATACTAACTCGGATGGAATTTTGAGTTTCATGGATATTAGACTCGGAAAATTCCATTCCTTTTCTAACTCGGATAATTAGTCACTTAATTATCTTAATTATATTATTATATGTGTCTAATCTTGGACCAAAGTATTTTATACTTTGAGAACCAATTTGATTTACTTTTGTAGGTTATTCAAACGAGGATACACTTTTTGAAT
Organism: Talinum fruticosum; assembly: GCA_021018815.1. NCBI lineage: Eukaryota > Viridiplantae > Streptophyta > Magnoliopsida > Caryophyllales > Talinaceae > Talinum > Talinum fruticosum. The sequence goes on along the minus strand of JAITYX010000010.1, from coordinate 2,653,497 downwards.
TACAAAAGTAACCGGCTTCAAAACGTCAAATCACCAGGCAGACAAGGCTTTTTCCATCTATGACCTAGCCCCGTAAGATCGTGTCGGACTGTCTATTTCCAAAGCTGGAAATCTGCAACACCAAGCTAAACGGTGGTTTCCACCTTATCTTTGAAGACACCGCCAATGGTTTTGGGACTTCTAAAAGAGTCAAGAATCGTTGTCCGACGTTCATATCTCAATGGATACTGTCTCGAGTGACTCGAAGATCCTTAACAACGGTCACAAAGAACTTGCAGTCAGAAGATGGACTCAACGGGTATTCTCGCTTGGTCATCTATATATAGAAGCCAACTCTCAAGATTTGAAGATTGCCGAACCTATTGTTAATACACATACTTGAGAAAAAGTCATTGTATTCATTCTCAATCTTCTACTTACAACTCCTACTCGTAATTCATTATATTCCGAGTTGTAAGGTCTTGTACTTAGTTACAAACACTCTCTTCCATACTCTCTAGGTAAGGTCCCTTGACCGAGCCGTAAGGGTTAACTCGGCTCGCTTGTCCCTAGCTGTAAGGGTTATCTCAGCTAGGAAGTACTAGATCGGATAAGGGAATTTCGAGTATAGGAAAAAACTTGTAAAGAGTTGTCTAAGGGAGCAACTCGGGTTCGATCCGTCCATCGTATTTTGTGGACTCAAAATAGTGGATTTGACTTCGTGCTTGGATTAGCACGGTCCGTGGTTTTCTACCCCAGGAGGGTTTCCACGTATTTTTAATGTCTTCACTTTCCGAGCTCGTTCTAGACTCGGAGCGCCTTAAAGCTTCAGCTCTATCTCGCATCTTTATTCCGAGTTCATACTTTTCTAACACTATTGTAGACTCGTAACCCGCTTCGTCTCGTCCTTCGATCAAAAGAGTTTGTTTTTTCAGAAAAATCTTTCATCACCCTATTCACCCCCTCTAGGGTGACTTAGCCTCTCCCCGAGCAAACCTTCACCAAGAATTTCTAAACTAAATTAATTAATTAAATTCTAATCAATTTAACTTAAGTCATTGTTAATTCAACTTAATAAAATTCGGAGATCATAATGAGAGATCAATCCCCACTTTAAAAAATTCATCTTTTAAAACCTTAAATCATTTTCAAACCATTTAAAAAACTCCAAAGAACGCCAGGTTCGTGGCAAAGCTCAATGCGATCCGTCTGCCGTAGTTCCTACAATGGCGAATCCACTGGAGATAGATCACTTATTAAGAGGGAAAAACCTGAAAATTTGAGTACTAAGTTTTAATGATGTGTTTGCATTAGGCATCCTATATTTAGCAACCTTTGGACACAGCTTTATTACTCGTCATTGGATCCTAGGACAAACTTATTTTACCCCTATTTAAACACTTTTGGTAAGAGGCCCCTACTGCATCCCAGGTGGGCTTAGTTAGGCTTGATTACTAACGGAGGCGATACCTCTACCCTTATAGCATGCGCTCTTGGTTCACCGCTTGATTTACCGAGAGACACCGAGGATTCTGGCATTTTCTCTTGCCATGCCCCACACAGAAGACCAAATCCTCGGACTATGAGTCACCATGTATCTTACCTAGTCTATACCTCTTTCGACCATAAATCTTTTTACTATTAGGCGGTCCCTCTTTGACTTCATTCAAATTCTTGGATGAGTGTGTTTGTTTCAAATTTATTCCTTTACTTGTGAGCCTTTAGGAATAGGTGAAGAGTGTTGATTAGCCCTTGCATAGGTGCAAATAAAATACATTAAAAATTTTCCTAGAGTCGATCCATTATGTGCATGTAGCCAAAAGCCAAATTACCTTTTTCTCTTTCAAGTCAGTCCATTACTTTCATTTCCGAGTCATACTAAAACCTTCTTTATGTGGTTTAGGTAGTCACCACCAGTTAATCCAAGAGGGTATTACCGAGGTCCCCTCTATCTTTTGGTCGAGTCAATTCATCCTTTATTACCTTCTTTTCTTACCTTCTTATTTTGCATTTTCATCTTGCATTAGATGAGTACATTTTACATTTTCATTTAGCCAAAACAAATTCATCTCAGATTAAGTGAGTTCATTTTGCATTTTCATTTAGCCGAAAAACAAATTCATCTTAGATTAGGTGAGTCCATTTTGCATTTTCATTTAGCCAAAAACAAATTCATCTTAGATTAGGTGAGTCCATTTTGCATTTTCATTTAGCCAAAACAAATTCATCTCAGATTAGTGAGTCTATTTTACATTTTTATTTAGCCAAAAACAAACTCATCTTAGTTTAGGTGAGTATGTTTTGCATTTTCATTTATCCAAAATAAATTCATCCCAGATTAGGTGAGTTCACTTTGCATGTGCATTTTAGCCAAAAATAAATTCATTCCAAATATAAGGAAATGCATTATCATATTTCATCTGGCCAAAATAAAAGCATCTTTCCATTAAGGATCACTCATTCATGCATTATGCACTAGCCAAATCATAAAATCATCCCAACCTAAGTCATAAGGCGTCACATGCACTTCATTTTCTGTTGCATTCTTTATGTGCATCCAAATAAAAGCATTCTTAGTCTCTTCAGGTCTTGCGCTTAAGTCCCTTCCTCCCAAAAGTGGTCTTCTTTCACATGGTTCTAACCCTCATCATGTGGGCTGCAAAATAGGGAAGTCTACAGACAATTGAGTATCGACGGAATCGAAGCTCCAAAACATTAGAACACCTCACCAAGGAGTCCGGCACATCTTCTCCCTGGTTTGTATTACGTTCCACTCCACGGTCTACACCGGTGCCATAAGTTTTGGTGCACACCATGCCGATTCAGTCTATTGTTCGTCGTAAGACGAGTACTTAGAAAGAATTCCCTTCTAATGGACGGATCCCTAGAACAATCTCCTATCCTCACTTTGCTTAATGAGAACTTAGCCGGGGTGGAAACTAGGAAGGGTGATCAAGATGAGAAGATACCATCCATATCAAGTGATCTTAAGACCATTCTGAAAGGTATTAAGAACAAGTAAGAGAGATGAGGAAGCAGAATGCTTAAGAAAAGGAAGGAGATTAGGTCCTCCACCTTCACCTAGTTTGTCTCCTCTAAACGAGTCCTAAACACGAATCCCTTAAGCTTGAATCCAAACATCGGTCCGATCCACGTGTAGATCGGATGGAACAGAATGTTAAGGGAGTCATCCATGTTCAATAATCACTACTTTGATCATAAGGGATTAACTTCAATCCCTAAAGGGAAGCTACTCCCTAAGTTTACCATGCCCGCTATCAATTTTAGAAGTTCCGAGAATCCCCATCATCATGTTCGCAACTTCTTAGGAGCAATGACTCTTAAGAACATTCTGGAAGACACTTACCACATCATTTTCCCATGGACTTTCGATGTTGATGTAATGAAGTGGTATAACACGGTTGACCCACGTAAGGTCACTAAGCTGGACTGATCTATGCAAGGAGTTCCTACATCAATACTCCTATAACACCGATTTACCACTCTCTTAGAGACTTGGAATTAATCAAACAAGGCAAGAAAGAAAGCTTCACAAACTTTCTCACTAGATGGAGAGCAAAGGCTACCCATATGGTAGATCGACCCTCCAAGAAGGACCAAGTCGGGATCATAGTGAAAAACCTTCGATCCAACTACAATCAGCACCTCAATTTCTTACCCATGATGAACTTTTCAACCCTTAGAGATGCTGGCATGCTGATGGAAGAAAAGTTGTCTATCATGACCACAAAAGGCACGATAAGCTATAAAGGTAATTATCAATCCAAAGATAAGAAAACTTCCAATACAAGCAATACTAGCGGGTGTATAGATGTCAATGCCCTCAACAAGTACACTGGCTACACTCCAATTGATACTACCCATACTCAAGCCGTTGACCACCTATTGGCTAAGGGAAAGATAGAATTGCCACCCATTAGAGCAGTAATTAGAAACCATAAAACAGTCCAAAACCGGGATGCTTGGAAAATTTTACAAATACCATCGTTCACGAGGACACGACACCGAACGAGTGTTGAACATTCGAGAATAAACTAGAGAGTATGTTTTGAAATGGTCAACTCCCTTTACCTAAGGCTGCCCAAAAACCAAATAGTAACAAAAATCCTTTCCGCGGCACCTTAGCTATTTTCACTAAACCCACTCCGAGTCGGTGAGACCCCGTCTGTCTTCATCCAAGATATTAACGAGTCCAAACCACTTCTTAGCTTGCCTCCTTTAGATCTAGAAGTCCATGGGCTATGGGTAAATGATGAAGAAGATGTCAACGAAACGATAAACAATAATGACGACAACGACGACAACTTCGGGGCACACCACCCTTAAAAGAAAAAGACTTTTTGGGAGAACCTAAAGGTTAAAAAATTAAATTTTTACTAGAACTAGATGACATAATCCACCCCCGGGTCTACAATGGACTCGAGAAGCCCCAAAAGAAGTCGAAGCTACAAAAGATGAAGACCCAATCCTTAAACGACTTCGAAGTTAAAAGCCGATATTTTGATTTGGCAACTAATATCTCGCTTCCCGTAAACATAGGCGAGGCTTTGATTGATTCAATTAGCAAGATCGAGGTCTCTCCCGAAACCACGCCTGAGGAAGTAGTAGGATTGGTTAATAGTGGTGACAGTAACTATTACTTTTGATCGAGGGATCTCCCTGAAGAAGGTGTTGCACACAATAATGTCCTTTATTTAACGGTAACTTGCATCAACAAGTTTGTTCCCTTAACCTTGGTAGCCAATGGATAAGCTGTGAATGTATGTCCCCGGAGAACAGCCAAAAGGTTAGGAATTAGAGAGCAACAACTCTCTAAACAAATTGTTCATCTTTGAGCTTACCAATCAATATAGGGCCAATATAAAGGAACATTGAATTCCAAGTCCTCGATATCCTAGCTACATTCAATCTACTTCTAGGACACCCTTGGTTGCATGATCATCAAGCAGTTCCTCTACACTCGCATCAAAAAGTTAAGATGATCATCAAAGGTCAAGTCTTAACTATCAACGGGGATAATCTCTACACTACTATCACCTCTAAGGAATCCGTGGTCGAGATAGAGCACGATGCCAACAATGAGGAACTATATGGATTTGAGACTATCGCTGCCTTGGACAAGGATGAAGAACCTCTTCACTTCAACCCTTATAGAAAACCCAAGTGTCCATTCGATGCTTAGGAAAAAGGGGTACTTTCCAAGTCTAGCTCCGGGAAGAAGGGCATACCACCCTATCTTTCCACCTCTTGAACCCACTAATAGTTATAAATTTTGGCTAGGCTATCAATCCACCACTAAGGAAGTAGCCAAAGCTAAGTGGGAGATTCGGACTAAGAGGACTACACCTCACACGATCTGTTCTATTAAGCCCTTACCTATACTCTAAACAGACAATTCCTAAGAGAAGGGGATGACTTTCCCTATTATGGTTTTCCTGAACCCTACTACCTCAAAGAAAAGGTGTATTGGTACCTGGCTAGGAGATTTTTAGTGACTCGCTTCATACTAGAAAAGGAGGCACTCGACCTCCTCGAAGAGGAACAGTCCGCACCAAACTAGACCAACTCGACTTAGAATAACCTTTTTGGTCTTCGTTTAGGAAAGAGAAGAACTTAGTAAGGAATTCAATCTCGATGCTCGTCACGAGCCATGTAACACCCGTAGTTCGATTCATCACCGACGCCGATAATGAAGGGTCCAAGCATATTATTTGGATTGACGCCAAGGAGGGCCAAGAATTCGCTGTTAACTTAGGAGCACATCCCCTTCCCGAGTCTAGTATTAGGGCTTTTAATTCTTCTTCTGTTGTTTTTAGTTCCTTTCCTAATTTTGTTGCTTCCAGTTCCGCATCTTCGCTTCGAGTCCGATGTACTTGTTGCTTCATTCCATAAAGTAAACCTTTCTACTTACTCTTTGCCTCCTCTTGTTTTCAATTATTTTGCCTCTAATGATGAACAAGAAATCCCTAAAGAATTAATAAAAGCTATGGAAGATCATGAAAATCGCTCACCAATAATAGAGGAAACAATAACAATTAATCTAAGATCGGTTGATTAACCTCAAGAGGTTAAGACCGGAAAACACTCGGATCCAAAAAGCGAAGCGATTCACTTCGCTCCTTACAGAGTTCATAAATGTCTTTGCATGGTCCTACATAGACATATTGAGGATAGATCCAAGTATAGCGGAACACAAAATTCCACTTTATGAAGAGGCTAAACTAGTCAAGCGTAAGCTAAGTAGGATGAAACCTGAATGGGCATTGAAGATTAAGGAAGAGGTTTAGAAACAGTTAGAGGTTGGGTTTATCAAGTTAATGCACTATCCTCGGTGGGTAGCAAATATAGTACCGGTTCGAAGTGGGATGGCAGAGTTCGGATGTGCGTTGACTTTTGATATCTTAACAATGCAAGCCCTAAAGATGATTTCCCGCTGCCCCATATTGACATCCTTGTAGATAACACAGTGGGTCATGCTTTGCTTTCGTTCATGGACGGCTATGCTAGGTACAACTAGTTAAAGATGGCCGAAGAAGATATGGAAAAAATGACCTTCATCACTCAATGGGGGCATATTGTTATGTGGTGATGCCATTTGGGCTCAAGAATGCCGGTGCAACATACTAGAGGACAAGTACAACATTATTGCATGACATGATCCACAAAGAAGCTGAGGTCTATGTGGATGACATGATTATAAAGTCCAAAGAAGGGCAAGGCACGTACTCGACTCTAAGAAAGTTCTTCGAAAGACTCGTAAAAATACAACATGCGCCTTAATCCTCAAAAGTGTGCCTTTGGGGTAACCTCAGGCAAACTATTAGGCTATGTTGTCAATCTTAAGGGAATTGAAGTTGATCCATCCAAGATCAAAGCCATTCAAGAGATTCCATCGCCAAATACGAAAAAAGAGATAAGGGGTTTTCTAAGGTGTTTACGAGTACATCGATCGTTTCATATCAAAGCCGATTATGGTCTATGAACCTATTTTCAAGAAGTTGAAGAAAGTATCCGAGCCCATTTGGGATGCCGAGTGCCAACAAGCATTCGAGAAGGTTATGGAATACCTAGCTAACCCTCTAGTGCTAGTTCCGCCCCAACTAGAGAAACCTTTACTTCTATACCTCACTATAACAGAGACGGCTATGGGAGCCATGCTAGCTCAACGAGACGGGAAGTAAGAGCACGTGATTTATTACCTAAATAAGAAGTTCTTAGATTATGAGACTAGATACACGCCATTAGAGAAGACATCGTTGGCATTAGTCTAGGCTACCAAGAAGCTCAAGCACTACATGTTAACCCACACGGTACATGTGGTAGCACCTATGGATCCCATTAAGAATATACTTGAGCAACCAACCATCAGCAGCAAGATAGCAAGATGGATTGTATTGCTTGCCAGAATTTGAACTTAAGTATGTCCCTCAAAAAGCTATAAAAGGAAGGGTAGTGTCGGAATTCTTAGCTGATCCGCCTATAACCGAATCGCGGCTCGAACACTTTGACTTTCCGGACGAAAATATGGTACAAGTAGAGGTGGACACTAGGTTCCTCACCGAGGGGACATTGTGTGATTCCGACGCTGGAAGAGGACTCCGAGGGTGAGCACTTCACCGGGGAAAGGGAAGACAATCGTCCCGACTACGTGTCGCCGTCCTCGCAAGAGATCGAACAGCGAGCAGCAGCTTGAGTAATTTTTTGTTCATTTGCTTTTACCTTTGTTTTTCTTTGTTTGTGTTTGAGTAATTTTTTCTTCTTTTAGTGTTACGGGATTGTTTCGTTTAAGTAATTTTTTCGTTCATTTGTTTGGTGATTGTGTTTTGCAATTGGATTCTTAAAAATTGTATAATTTGAACAATTTGAGCACGGGGTTTGAAACTTCCCTCCCTGAATAATTTTTTAAAAATAATTGTACCTATAACTACGGTTCTTTCTCCAAAACCGTAGTTATAGGTTCTCTTTGACTACGGTTTTTGAACCAAAGTGAAAGGTGGTACATACAACGAGGCCCACATACACGACGCCTGTTAGCTGTCGTTAAAGTTCATTTTTAACTGTAGTTAAAAAATAGTTTCGTAGTAGGGAGAGCTTCGAGTATGGATTCTTCTAGTCTCACCATAGGGAGCACACACTCTTATTTTAGTCAAGTTAGATTTTAAGGTTACCAACAATGTCGCAGAGTATGAAGCGTGTATCATGGGATTGGAAGGCTGCTGTAGAGATTGGAGTCAAGAATATCGGGGTTTTCGGTGACTCCGGTTTGATCACTAATCAGATTTTGCAAAAATGGAAGGTACGTAGTGAAGCCTTGGCACTCTACCAAGCACACCTAGTCCAACTATCAAAGCATTTTGAGAATATTTCTTTCACCTGCTTTCCTAGGGATGACAACCAATTCACGGATACGCTAGCCAAATTAGCGTTCATGATTAATATCCCTAATAGCATTCATTCAATACCCGTTCACATAGAGTGACGAAGTCAACCCATACACGTCTAGGCGTTAGGAGTGTCTAATACCGACCAAACCAGTTGGTATCATGACATTTATCAATATCTAAATAAGCATGAATACTCATAGCACTCCACACCTAGAGCCCAACAAGCCATCAAGATGTTGGCTGCTCAATTCTTCATTGATCAAGGGCAACTGTACAAGAAAACTAGCACCGAAAATAGCTTATTTTGTGTTAATCAACATGAAACAAAGCGGATTATGGTCGAGATTCATGGTGGGAAGTGCTAACCTCATATAAATGGTAAGATGTTGGTCCGGAAGATTCAGAGACTCGGATATTACTGGTCGACCATGGCAGCAAACTGCCATGAGTTTGTTAGAAAATGCCATCGGTGTCGGGTGTATGTGAATTTACGAGCACCAACCACACTCATTTCTCAAGACACTAGCATCTCCCTGGCCATTCTCGGTTAGGGGAATAAACATTATTGGCAAGGTGACCCCTAAAGGAATAGGTGGTCATCAATTTGTGTTAATAGCAATCGACTACTTCACCAAGTGGGTAGAAGCGACCTCTCACACGACTCTAATGTCGAAGCGAGTTAGCTAAGTTCGTCACTCGAAACATCATTTTCCGTTATGGGGTGCCTCACGAGTTAATTGAAAAGATCGGTGACCATGGGAGTCATTTTAAGAAGGAGGTAGCAAACTAGTTGGATAGATATAAGATTGAGCACCATAAGTCCTCTCCTTATCGTCCTTAGACAAACGGAGCGATCGAGGCCGCTACAAGAACATTCGAAAAATAATGGAGAACATGGTTGTTAGCTATAAGGATTTGCCCGATAAGCTGCCTTTTGCTTTATAGGGCTATCAAACCTCCATTAGAACCTTTACAGGAGCAACAATTTACTCCCTAGTATACGGCATGGAAGAAGTTCTTCCAATAGAGATTGTCATTCCCTCGTTAAGAATAATCACTTGAAAGTCAAATTTCGGAAGTTGAGTGGGCTAAAGCACGCTACGAAGAGTTGGTGTTACTAGATTAAAGGAGCCTCAATGCCCTATATAATGTCCAAATATACCAGGAACATATATTAAGGGCATTCAACAAAAGAGTGAAGCCTCGAAACCCGTAAATTGGGGATTTGGTCCTTAAAGAGATTAGAGTGCCAATTCGGGATCAACGAAGGAAGTTTAGGCCTAATTGGCAAGGCCCATTTGTGCTTAGTCAAATATTACTAGGCGGAGCGGTGAAGCTGATGATTTAGATGGTGAAGAAATTTTTCAGTACACAAACGTGGATCAATTGAAAAAATACTACGTTTAGCACGACCACGGACGATGGGCCAAGCCTGGCCAAACTAGGCCATGCCACGGTCGGCATCGGCCACCACCTGGACAACGGTGGGGCTGGTCGGGCCAGAATATTCCCTTTTAATTTTAACTCTGTAGGTTATTTTTAACCATCCAATTAGATGGTCTCCTTATTTATTTATTGGATAGTCCAATTAAGTGGTTCGATTGTGTACTTTATTCTTTATTAATTTTAAGGGCGGTCCAATTTATTTTTACCTGTAGGTGAGCGATAAAATATAAAATATAAAATTATAGCATAATACTTGCTTTTATTTAATAAAAGCTAAGCCTACTACTTACCCGAGTACATAGCTAATGAAAGGGAAATAACACAAGCACACTACTTGGAAAAAAATAGATTGTTCTAAAGGGACAAAACTAATCCTCCTAATATTTTATTCCTTCCTAAAAATTTCACCTAAAATTTAAGTGCCAATCTATCTTTAATTTCTTTCCTTTGGGGTCACTAGACTCAGCCTCATCATCCTGGGTATGCTTCTTCAGCTCCTCAATTCTACGGGCCCTCCTCTCTTCCTTAGCTCCAGATTCTCTTCGGCAAAGACGTTCAACTACCCGAGGGTTTGCTTCGCGAATTTGGAGTGGTGCAGTAGTAGGGACAACTTCTTTAGGATCCATCTCTCGAGCTCTCGGTGCCTTATGCCGTTGGGGATCCACTTCTATTATCCATTCTAGATAATCGGTAGATACGGTAATATTAGGTTTTCCTGTGGGTGTCAACAACTTCGGCAGATTCATCCAATATTCAGGCCACGGCTTCCTTCAATTTGAGTTATCAAATCCTTTAAATAATTCAAAAGTAGCGAGGCTACATATAGTCCAACAAAGGAATTACTTGCTCTCTTCCCATCTCGCTGCAACACACGATCGGGGAAGTAATAGGTGTTAATTTCTAGGCCCAGCGAGCATACAAAAAGATGTTGCATGGTATGTGTCCTAAATTGGGACACTTTCTAATGCACGATATACCATTTAATATCATTACTATGATTCTTGAGGTACTCCTCACACCGGAAGCGGGGTGATCGGTTACCACCTCTTCACGTTTTCATCGACGTAAGTGTACCACTAGGTACGCATCAACATCTACAGGAGCCCGAAGCGGCATTAGGTGCTCCATTAGCCAAATCCGCACATCACGGACTATAAAAAATAAGTGTCCCGCACAGTCAAAATTCAACCTTTTTAGGCCCAACAGGACCAAAATAAAAAAAAAAACATGCAAAAAATAGCGAAAAATTGAGACTTTCGGCATAGCCTCAACGGCACTTGGACAATAAGCTATGGCCAGCACTGCCGACCGGTCCACACTTGTTTGGTTTCGTCGGCCATTATTTACTTACCTGCAACAACATGGGGCTCCCAACGACGTCTTCCTTGGAGTTATCCTCAACGCGGTCTAGGCCTACAATCGTTTCAAGCAACTATTAGTGGTGTTAGGGAACAATAATTCTCTAAGCTGCTCCACTAAGCTTAGAAGTGTTGTCGGCGCCATATCCCCGCAGCCTCCTACCAGCCGAAATCCACCTATTAGGCAGGTAATAATAGCTCGTCGCCTCGGGATAATAATCACTTTAGAGAACGCATACATCCGATGATAATGCTTCACCAGGTTCATTAGATTCACTCGATTCCAAATAAGAATCCACCCCGATTCCTAATGCTTAGTTTCAGCAGATGCTTGTAGGTCTCGTGCGGGTTTTCGGAAGATTTGGGCATGACAGGTTTCACACGTCGTTGGATGCCCGAGTATAGCATCAAATTCTTCAAGCTGAGGGCACAGTTTTGATGGAAACATTTCTCCATCGTCATTCTTGATTTTTAACATATATGTGCAGATTGGCCCTAGGGCGAGCCAAGCTCGGTTGAACACTAAGAAAAGGAAAGCAAGCCCTATCCCGACCCCGAGTGTTGATGATTTTCCATCCTTTCTAGTAGCTAGACCGGATGCCATAATTCTAAGTTCAAAACGGGACTCGGAACTTAGCATACAAGCCTAGTCCGAGTCTTAGGTTAAAGGAAGGAGAGTCAAGGAAAGGGCCCTACAGGACAAGAGAATTTCTAAGCCACTTAAAGATCCAACCTCGTTGTCCAAAGAAAGTTCCAGTCCGAAACAATGGGTTTGGATCAATGTAAAGGAGGAAACCCCCATTCAAGTTTGTCTTAGCCTGGGCCCATTCAGTTGGTGCTACACTCACTTGCTAAGGCTTTTTGTTATTTGGTTACTTATGAACATTATCATTTGTGAGATATAATTCTTAGTTTGTAATAATTACGAACAGATCTGTACCTTGTTAATTACATTTCATTAGGTAGAACACTATGCTTACTTACAAGAGAAGTTATTTTTGACCTGGTCGAAAGGGTTATTGTCCCACTCATGCCGAGGTAAAGACTGGTAGAAGAGCTTCCAAGGAAGAAAGAGTCTTTTGTTGAGTTCAAGAAGCACCCGGACAACCGAAGAAGATCTCGGGTTGATTTCTTAGTCGAGGAAGTGAGGTTTTGAGCTAAGGAGTTCTACCAAGTGATGACTGATAGCAGGAATTATTGATGAAGAATTTTTCATACAAGGCCCACAGGTTTGAGTCTAAGAGTACCCCGGACATCTCTAGATGTCGGATGGATAAGACCATCTTTTATTCACAATAATTACGAGCCTCAAAAATTAGCCACTTGTAGAGGCTAGTCACTAGGCTTCAAGCCTACCATTTTGGACGGTCCAACGAGAATTCTTCAAGTGGTGTGTCAAGTCTTGTCCAGTTTACTCAACCATTGGCAACTTTCCAAGAGTAAGACAGCATCATTATTGGTCCGAAGTCCGCCCGACCGGAGTTTGAGTCAGAACCACTTGTAATTTTCAACTTTCTATTTTAGATCATATTCATCATGTAATTAATGTTAATTAATTAGGATTAGTCATAATCTTTTTGTAATTAAGAAAGCTACTTTTGGCGGGAAAGGCTCATTATAAAAGGCCTTCCCCTCATGTACTTCAACAACTTTTGATGAATTAAAAACCCCCTTTGTGATACACTTGTGTGTGTTTCAAACTCGGAAAGAGTGAATCGACTTTCTACCAAATCCCCTAGTTGATGTCTCTTGGTTTGGCAACCAAATGGTGATCTTCTAGGTCGTAGGAAGTGCAGAGTTAATCGACTTTCTAAGCTACCCTATACTTGTCTTAGAGAACACAGAGTGAATCGGTTTTCTTAGTCGATCTGGTCCTATCTTGTTACCTTGTTATAGGTAGCTGGTTTACAAAGGAGAGAGTAAAATCCTTCCTTCCAAGCCTAACTACCAATTTATCCTTTCCTTTTCCCTTCCATTCATCCATTCCAACTCTTACCTTACCCACCACATCTAAGCTTCGCCCCCATATGTCACTAAAGCCTAACTCGGACCCCTGTCTGGATTACGAGCCCGGGCTTGGTGCCATCAATTTTCTTATCCCCAAACCCGAAGACGTGGTGGTGAGGATCCCAAAGGCCACAACAACCCTTAAGAAAGTCCAATAGACTTTCACTTAGCGAATATTGAATAACGTATTCAGCCTATATTGTGATAAACCTACTCTCTCGGTGTTAGTCATCTCATGCATCCAACGAGATAAGTCGCTCATGAAGTTCATTTCTTTCTAGAAGAGAGTAGCAAGTAGCGGAAAATTCTCTTCGATTGGCGGAAGGTTTTGTGTAAGGCACAATTTTTTAGCCTCGACATGGGTTCAATTTATAGAAGTTTTCTAGAGCTCAAGAGTCCAACTGCACCGCAACCACTAGAATTCACCAGCACCTTGGTCTTCACAGGTGGCGGTGCCGGCCACCACCTTAGTCGGACCAGTTTGCTTTTTGTTTTAACCCAAGCACTCTTTGGGCCGTAATCTTTTTCGCCCCAGCCGGTTTCTTTTTTTCTTGTGTGCACACCATATTGATATTTTTGGACCATGCGGTTAAGATTTCCCATTTTTATTTTCCTTATTTTCTTTTAGGGGAATGGGGGCCAGTGCAATTTTTTCTTTGATTTGAATTTGTAATTTTTCCTAAGAATTTTCACATCATATTAAATAAAAGAATGCATTTTAGAAATCGAGTCTTTTTACATTTCATCTCATCGCATAAGAGTCACAACATTACAAAATAACAAATATTAAAAGCACCCTACAAGGGATCCACTAATCATCGCCATCGAAAGCGTCGTCGAAGATGTAATCCCCGAAGTCCTCTAAAACAGATGTGGAAAACCGGCCATTTCCACCACCTTGATAAGAGCTAGCTCCGTGGTCCCAAGATTGGGATGCTCCATGAGATGGTCCACTATAAGAAGCCTAAGGGAAATGAAGAGGGGAAAAGATGAGATATCTAGACTCTCTTTAGAAAAGTTGGGCCCTACACCGAAGCACTAGGGCCGGAAGTGTTAGGCCCCACTTCAAACGTGCTCCGATGATGTGCACACTGCGATGAACAGCTGGGAAGTACTTGCCTCAAATGAACCACCAAAAGGAGCTTGTTGGCCAGATTGATGAGCTTGTACTCCCGATCCACCAAGGAAGCCTCTCGATGAAGATGCTCTAGATCGGCGCCTCTACAAAAATGAATAAGCGATTAACACATTTACTAAAAGCTTAATAAAGTTAGCACTTCACTAACTGCCTCATCCAAAAGGTTGGGAATGTTCTCCTAGTGAGGAAATCTCGGAATCCTCTAAGCTCGGATTGAAGATTAATAGACATGGTCCGTGATTGCTCCCGGTCATACTACAAAATTTATTCAATGGTATTAGCAAAAATGCTTTTAGCATGCAACTAAAAGTAAAGAGCACAAAACTCTTACCCCTCGCCAATTTACGGGGAAAGGATGCCGAACAAATTCTTCCTCGAGGATTTCAAGAATCCTCACATAACGAGGAGATGCCTAGGTTGAGTAACGTCGACATCAAGGCTTGGAATGTAGATGTCCTCCGGAGTAAGCTAGCAAAAGATGAAACTAATTTCCATATAACAAATTCAACTATGCAAAGGAGAGGAAGAAACGAGAAACTCACCGGTTGAGTCATGATCCGTCCCGCATGATGAGGATAGAATGTGTATAAATTCAAGAATGAGGTATAGGGATACCCGGTGGTAGCCTCAACTTGCTCTTTTGAGAAAGAGAGCAAAGGTAGAACATGGTTGGTGGTGGATCCAAAGGTACAAATAGAGGCCATGTGTTGACCCGGATTTGAGGTGTGACTCTTTCACCAAGGTAACAACAAAACCCAAAAGGACCCTCAAATAAGATCCACCTTTCACTTAACTCTTGTGATATGGTTACACTTGGAGGGAGTTGGAGTTGGGCCCAAGGATGGAAGTTGGCCTGCCCATACCGGATTCATAAGGACACAAGCAAACAAAAGTGGAAAACAACAAGAAAAGGGACATAAACTCTGCACGGCCAAGGTTGGCTCCAGCCACGGCTAGGCCCACAAGGTCCACCACGGGTAGTGAGCAGGGGCAGCCAGCAAGATAGTGAAGTAAAAAGTTTATGGGCACATTTTTTAGGTTAATTTTGAGTCCAAAATCAACATACCGAAGTCACACGGTTAAGGGCGGATCTCAAGAAGCCTATATCATGGATCTTAGACCGTCCAAGATAAATTTTAGCCCATGATATGGATGTCGGAAACGTTGGATGATTTGTCAAGTTAGGAGAAAGATGCAAAAGTATTCATACAACCACGACTACATTTTGCAAACTAAGTAATATTTTTATCCACACAAGATAGAAACATGTTGGGAATATATGGACAATTAGAGTATACCTCAATGATCCTTCATAAGCTGCACAATGGAAGATAGTTGGTCAAGTCTTTCTTGAGTTTTGTATGTCGCACACCAGCATGGAGGCCCTTTATGAGGGAAGTGTACGCGAGGAGCACCCCGGTTAAGCTCCTTTATTTTGTCAAGGTCCACTAAGTTCACCAAATAATGAACATGAACCTTAGAGGCTTAGCTGGAAAAGAGAACCGTGCTCAATAAAAGAATGGTATACTTGAAAAAGTTTTCTGAGGGAACCTACTAGCCATGGGACCAAAGAGATAATGAAGGTAACCGTGATCTTTGTACAAATTCCGAGTCATAAGCTAGAGGCTCCCTGAGAAGCCCAAACCTGATAGAATGGTAAAATCAAAAGGAGTTATGGTCATTTCCCATAAGTGAAGATGAAAAGTTTTGGTAGTATCCCAAAAGCGCACGCTAATGGCCCTAATGGGATCCCTCTCTCTTTTATCACAAAGATGGTTTAAAGCATGGAAGAGAGAGCCAAACCTAGCATTATGCATGACATCTTCAAGAGGATAATTCATCTTTATACATGTCTCCATAAAATTAAGGTATGGCTCCACTACTCCGAATTGAGCCCTTCTACAAGACAAAAATCCAACAAGATTTTTAGTAGAAGAACTACTTTAAATGAGAAAGGGAAGAAGTTTAAGCCAACTAGCTTACCGAAGGAGTAATGGCTAGTGAAGAAACATGATTTTCAACCTCCACTAAGAGGTCGTTTAGATTCCATTCGTTATGAGGGCACCACTCTCGCTCAAGCAAGTTATCTTGGACAAGCTTTTCAGCTCTTGACCTCCCAGCGAGGATGCGCCTTTAGACATTTTTTAAGAAAAGACTTTGGAAACCAGCTAGTCTTCAAGAAGAGCAAAACAAGAATGCACAAGAGCAAGGTAAGAATGCAAGAGAGGAGCAAGTGTGCAAAATGAACACACCAAGCATCCCTTTTATAGACCCATTCGGTCAAGCCAAGCCAAGCATACAAGACAAGAATCAAAAAGGGCAAAGGAGACCAAGGAATCCGACGAGCATGCCGGGCCACGCTTGCCAAACACTCGGCCGGTGCCAGCCATGAGGCACGGTTGTGTCCCTTTAAAGGCGACTTTGCAGCCTTAGGCTGGAGGCCTGGCTTATGAAGTCCCATCGGTCGTGGCATGTGACTCCCTTAGCATTATGTGCATGCAAATCGAAACTCTTCGACCCGCCAAATCAGCTTTTTTAGATCAGATTTTCAATCTGTTCTCGACTGAGTTATTCAAGTAAAACACTAAACTTTTGTCAATTTGATTATCCACTAATAAACATGTTAGTATGGTATATTAGCAAGCCAAGCTTCCGATCAAAGACGATCAAAGTTTCAGCGTCAAAATCCACCAAGCTTCAAGCTCGATCAAGTCGAGCTTAGGATCATCTTGCTAGACTTTAGAACGCACACATCATGATCAAATCCAGGCCCTCATCTTGGAGTTCGGGTTCGAAAGCAACCAATTCTATATACTGCACATCAATCGGTATTAAAATCACTACACAGGATTTAGGTAAGTATCCTTTAGTGTTTACTTTAACCCTTCGTCTTTTAAGCTCGGACAAAGTGGAGGCTAGCTGTAGACACCTAAAAAGTGTCGTCCCTCATCTCCTTTAGTTTTTATTTTGTATTGTGGGCCCGATGATGAAAACCTGAGTCTTTTTTGAGGATTTAGATCACGGATTAAATTTGATTGGTGCGACGGAAGCCATTAAACCACAAAGAGCCCCCAACACCAAATAAATAGCCTTTTGCCTTGTATTGATCCTAAAGTCCCCTTTTCTTTCGGACGGTCCAAGTCTAGGCCAAGCTTCCAGAGATAACGGATTCCAATGCTTTGTAACACCCCAAAACCCACCCTAGGAGTATTACACCGCCGAGTTCCTTAAAGGAACTCCCAAGGCTTACTCCGGTGTTGACTTAGCTAACTTAATCCAACTTAAGGGTACGAATAGAAATTCTCCCCAAGATTAGAAGTTTCCTAAAAATTTCGGCGAGTTCCGTTTGAACTATGGTCAAAACCCATAGGCTAAGAGCCTTGAAACCTGCATAAAGTCACAATAAAACTCAACGAGCCACACGCTCGGAGTACACAGCTCAACGGCCACACGCCGGAGTATATTCACAACCACAAAGCTTACATTGCGAATTAGTTTACAACCCAAGCCATGAATTCAACCAAAAACCAGATTTACAACCACTTAAGATCAAAATTGCCGAGAGAAAGAAATTTACGGCTTATCGAACTACTAGTTTGGTCTCCATACAACATCTAACTTACTATACATTACTGTCTATTTACATAATTAGCCGAATAGATACAATATGCCAAGCATGAAACACATAGACTTGACTGCAACCATAATCACCACCTAAGATAAGCATTCCAACCATTTGCCTCGGGGGTACTGCAGCTGGGAGGGAAGAGGGGATTTATGGGGGTGAGCAATAAACCACGGGGCTCACTGGAGTCTTACACCCTTAAAATGGAAATTCTTTACACATAATACTCATAATAATGAAATCTGCGAAAGCATAATAGTGTAATAGAAATCTATATACTTTTCACTTGAAATCTCTTGTAATGAAAATGATCAAGACTCTTTAATCACTTAAAAGCACACATTCACATTCAAGAATACTTCTTTTGGGGTTGAATCAACTTTTACGGGCCTTTTGGGGATTCGAACTAGCACTTCTTTTCTCATAATTTCACGAAATTTCTCGGATTTCTCTGATTTCTCTTATTTCGCTGAGCGCGACCCCGGATAAAAGGTTCCCGGGACCTATCTTCTAGGAAGTCTTAGATCGGGCATCCTGCCACTGCGGGACCCCTGTTAGAATCCTTCCCTCGAAGTCTCTAGCTGGGCATCCCCGGTTCGAACCTTCGGTATGCTAAACGAACCGTAGCTTTGTTGATTCAAAACTATTTGCACATTCTCATTCATCACATTCACTTATATCTTTCTCAAATTGATTTCACATCAAGGTAGGCGTGACACCACGTGTCACCCTTAAAAATTCATTTTTTCAAATCTAATTTACTTTCTCAAATACTTTTACTTCTTTAGAATAGAATCACGTTGGAAAGACATTTCACAGGAAATCACATTCAAGGTCATTTCACGTAAAACTCAAAGCTTCTTTCGAAACCACTTGTGAACATCACATAAAGCAACCACATAGCACGAACAGTCTCCATTCGATGCAAACAGTCATTCTCCACTCTTTCCAACCATACCTTTCTCGATCTACCTTTCTAGTACGGTTAATTTCCACTTTACGGGCCACAATAACCATCGGCACATATCTCTTACACTACGTTTCAAATTCGTCCCAATTCATTGCCTTTTTGCCTCACTCATTTTACGCTTCTATTTTATAACTCAACTTCTTTTGCCCGTATTCAGCCACACGACTCTTGTTCTCACTTTATCGCTTAAGTCCCTCTCGTTGTGCTTACTTCAAACTTGATTTCATCCCAAGGACCGAGGTACGTTCTAACTTATCTCAACCTTAGAATTTCCAACTCTCTATTTCCTACCTCAATCATGCGTCAATCAAAATGAAGTCGTGTCCCTCCTTTATACTTAAATCATTATTTCCCAATACGCATTGTTATCTTCCAGGTGCAAGAACTTAGGAAGTCTCTATGGTTCAAGCTGAAACAGCGATTCGCAATTTACTCTCAATTTACCACTTCTTGTCCCTAAGTGCCATTTGAGATCGCCACCATATTCTTTATACCTACGCGAGCCTAATATTTTCGGCATCTTATCTCAGCTCTAACTAACTACTAAGTTCCTTCCAGTTCTCGATTCGGACTCAACAATTCCATTCGATTTACTCACAACTCGCTTCGGTTCTAACGGTTTCCTAGCTTCGTTCTATCATATATACATTCAATAATCTCAACAAACTCGTTTAGGTTTCGAAATTACTAATAGTTTAGAGTGTAAGGCTACCCACCTCGATTCGGGGATTGCGGTTTGTGATTCGAGCTCCCTGGTTCCCTTCCTCCTTTCGTTTTTCTCCCAGTTGCTAGCCTCGGATTCCGCCGCCCTTCTGCTGCGCGTCGCCGGTCGCGGTCCCGCGCTCACCGGCTGCCTCCTTTAGCCCTCGCGTTCACTTCTCTTCCCCGGCCTCGGGTTCGCCCTTTCCTTCGGCCACGGCCGTCCCTCGCGTTCGCCGATCGCCTCTCCTTCGTTCGCCGCGAAGCCCACCGGCCTCCGGTGGGCTCTCCTTGCCCTCGCTTGCCCTCTCCCACTCGCGGTGTCTCTCTCTCGCTCGAGCTCTCTCTCTCTTCCTCTGGTTCTCCCTTACGCTTGGTCTCCCCCTCCCCTTCTTTTCTTTCCTCTCCTATTTTCTTCCCTTTTCGGTGGTTACCTTAGATGCGGCCAGCACTTGCTGCAGCGGTACCCTCATCCTTGCTACAATTAAACTTCCCTTCTTTTTTTTTTTTTTTTTGACAAAAGTCCGCCGGGATTCTATCTCTAATAGCGATGAACGAGCAATCACCTTTACTAATTAGGCTATATAACACACAAGCACATAAAATAAATTATGCAAAAATACTAAGCTTAATTTAACTATAAAAGTAATCTACTCAAAATTCGGGTCTCACAAATGCTGTATACCGAGAAATTTCGGGCTCGAGAATTCGCATTTCATTTTTTCTAATCGAGACACGGATTTGAAGACTCGAAGACGGTGTTAAGCACTCGCATTTAATGATCATGAGCATCAAAGCGTTGCGTTTAAGCTCCAAGACAGTCCACTCAAGAGACTAGGAGCTTATGAAGATGGATAGTCGTTATTTATAGTGAGTACGCACGCCCGTTCACTATCCGTTAAGTAACTCCGTTCCGACTCGGCTCTGTCCATCGATCATTAATGCCCGGTGTGACGGTTCTTCTTCAACGGTTGAGATATCAGCGGTTTAAAATCTGCGGTTATGATCCGATCGCAGCGCTCGAGAAAGAGAGAGAAAAAGGGTTTGAAATTATAATCCGAAACTCTCCATTGTTCTAGAGATAGCTTCAGAAAATTTGATGTCCAAAATTTCTCTTACGTCCGAGTTTGACTTAGAAAAGTCTCCGAGTGACTCGAAACACGAAATAACTATCAGCCCAAGTATCACGTGATCAATCGAACTAATGGTTATTAACAATGAAAGCACATGGCACGAAATATTCACGAATCATAACACAAAACTAAGCATTTAACATACCAAGCTCATTCCGAATAAAACGAATTGATCTTCACCAAGAGGCTTAGTAAAGATATCAGCTAATTGAAGATTAGTAGGAATGAACTCAAGTGTAATATCACCCTTTTCCGAGTGATCGCGTAAGAAGTGATACCTGACTTCAATATGCTTTGTTTTTGAGTGCTTGGACAGGATTCTTAGTGATACTGATTGTGCTTTGATTGTCACACTTGATTGGAACCGAGTTGAGAGATAGTCCAAGATCCTTCAAGTGTTGTTTTATCCAGAGAATCCGAGCGCAACAAGCTCCAGCGGCAATATATTCAGCTTCTGCAGTTGATAGAGCTACCGAGTTTTGCTTCTTTGAGTGCCGGGATATTAGGGATTGACCCGAAATTGGCAAGCTCCGGATGTGCTCTTTCGATCAACTTTGTATCCTGCATAGTCTGCGTCCGAGTACCCAGTCAAAGTCGGTTACGAGTCTCCGGAGTACCATAGTCCTAGATTCCGAGTGCCTGCAAGATATCTCGAATATTCTCTTCACCGCAGTGAGATGTGATTCTTTTGGATTAGCTTGAAATCGTGCGCATAAGCAAACACTGAACATTATATCTGGTCCGCTTGAAGTAAGATATAGCAGTGATCCAATCATACCCCGATAGAGTTTCGATCTACTTGCTTTACTGTCTCATCCGAGTCGAGCTTTATACTTCGTTGCTCATAGGAGTAGATGCGTGCTTTGCATCTTGAATTTTGTATTTCTTCAGCAGTTCCTTGGTGTATTTTGATTGATGAACAAAGATTCCATCTTTGTCTTGTTTGATTTGCAGCCCAAGGAAGAAATTGAGTTCTCCCATCATACTCATTTGGAACTCTTGACTCATCAACTCGGAAAATTCTCGGCACGTAAATTCATTAGTAGCACCGAAAATAATATCATCAACATATATTTGAACAATGAGAAAATCTTTCCGTTTGGTCTTTATGAATAGGGTCTTGTCGATCTGACCTCTTTTAAAATCATTTTGAACTAGGAAGCGGCTCAGTCTTTCATACCAAGCTCTAGGGGCTTGCTTAAGACCATAGAGAGCCTTTTGAAGTTTGAAAACATGATTTGGAAATTCCGAGTTTTCAAAACCAGGAGGCTGCTCGACATAGACCTCTTCTTCAATAAAACCATTGAGAAAGGCAGACTTAACATCCATTTGATATAATTTAATATGCATGCAGGATGCAAATGCCAACGATATTCTAATGGCTTCAATTCTAGCTACTGGTGCAAAGGTTTCCCCATAATCAATTCCTTCTTCTTGATTGTAACCTTGAGCTACAAGTCTAGCCTTGTTTCGACTACTATTCCACCCTCATCCAGTTTGTTTTTGAAAACCCATTTGGTTCCTATAACTGGGTGGTCGGAAGGTCGGTTGGTCGAGTCCGGACTTGGTTTCTTTCGAATTGATTCAGCTCTTCTTGCATGGCCTCTACCCATTCGGGTTCATTAAGGGCTTCTAGTGCATTTTTGGGTTCGAGTTAGTGAAATGAATGCAGTGAATGCACATAGATTATGAAGAGAAGAACGAGTTCTTACCCCACTGTTGATATCAGAAATTATGTTTTCTTGGGGATGACTGGAAGTAAATTTGAATGCTTTACCAGTTCTTTGATTCACCGGGTTTGTGGACTGAATAGCTTGATCTTCGGATGCTTGTTACGAGTGATCGGCTCCATTGACTTGCTCGCTCCGAGCGACTTCCTGAGCTATTTCATTCCGAACTTCCTCGTTACGAGTGATCTCCTTCGAGTCTTTGTAAGCTCATCTTCGTCATCATCCTTTCGAGCTTCGGTTCCGAGTATGAAGATTCACTTGGTTTTTCCTGTTCAAGCTCATCAAACACTACGTGGATACTTTCTTCCACTTTGTTAGTTCTCTTGTTGAAGATACGGTAAGCTTTGCTATGAGAAGAGTAACCTAGAAAAATTCCTTCGTCGACCGAGCATCAAACTTGGTCGGATGATCCTTACCATTGTTGTGGACAAAGCACTTACATCCGAAAGATCCGAAATAGGAAATGTTTGGCTTCCTCCCTTTGTAGAGCTCATAAGGTGTTTTCTTCGAGAATGGGTGCAGTGAGGCATCGATTGAGAGTGTAGTTGGCTGTGTTTACTTGCCTCTGCCCAGAAATAGTAAGGCAAGTTGTGTTCAATCATCATCATCCTTGCTATTTCTTCAAGGGTTCTGTTCTTTCTCTCAACTACTCCATTACGTTGAGGAGTTCAGGTGCTTGAGAAGTTGTGAGAAATTCCATTCTTGTCACAAAACTACGAGAATTCTCGAAGTGATTGACTCAAGTTGTTCCTTGAAATGAGAAGAATCGGAATTGGACTTTTCTTCCAAAGTAAAGATGTATTTAGCTAAATCAACTTTGGAGAATTTGAGGAAGTAGTTTATTACCTCTTGAGGATCGGTTTCCTCATTATACGAGTACGTGTGCGAGTCGACTCTTTTCGGCTTACGAGTCGGTGATCGCCATCGGACACTTTGAGTCATCTGAATCCTCGTCGTCTTCGAGATGATTCCTCATCGCTCCATGTTGCCATCATGGCCTTTTTCTTCTTCCTGTCCCGTCTTCGTTTTGGACTGTCCTTGACTATGTGGTCTTTGCTGCCACATTCAAAACATCCGGAATTCTTAGACAGAGATAACTTTGAAGGAGAAGAAAACTTACCTTTTCTATCTCTTTTGTCTTTCTTGTAGAATTCTTCTTTTGGTCTTTTGTCCCATCTTTTGTGCTTCATCATTTTCTTGAAGCCTCTTGCAATGAGTGCCATGGGATCATCTTCGATTCGGAGGAGCTCGGAATTGCTTCTTTGGATTCCGATGCTTTAAGCGCAATGTTCCTTTTGGAAGTACCCTCGGCATCTTCTTCTTCCAAGTGTATCTCATGAGTCGAAGCTTTCCGATGAGCTCGTCCGGCTTCAAGAGTGAGAGGTTCCGAGCCTCTTCTATGGCGAGTCACCTTAGGACCCCATCGTCTCTTGGGTAGGCTTCGAGAATTTTTGACACATTTCTTCATGGGAGATCTTCTTTCCCAGAGATTTGAGATTGTTGGTGATCTCGGTGAAGCGTATGAACATCCGAGTAATGTTCTCTTACGGCTCCATTTTGAAAAGCTCATATTTGTGAAGATACTTGGTCGATCTTTGCTTGTCTCACCCGACTTGTACCTTCGTAGGTGTTGACCGAGTGTCCCACACCTCTTTAGTAGAGTCACGAGCGGAGACTCGATTATATTCTTCCGAGCTTATGGCGCACATGAGGATGTTCATGGCTTTGAAGTTCTTTCGAACTTATCCGCTTCGCTGGCGTGAACTCGGCCTTTGTCTTTGGAAGGATTCTGAATTCATCTGTCTTTGTTGGAATGTAGTTTCCTTGTTGTATGATTTCCCATACTTCTTCATCGTGATCCATAAGGAAACATTCCATAAGCTTGTTCCAGTGACCGAAATTTGAACCTTTAAATTTTGGTGGCACTGTTGGAAGATCTACCTTCGTCGAACTCTCCGGTGTTACGAGCCATCCGATCTTTAAACCTTTGGACTGTTAGATCCTTTACGAAAGGCTAGGCTCGATACCAATTGAAGGTTTGCTCAAGGAGAGTCCGAGTCACCCTAGAGGGGGTGAATAGGGTGATAGAAAATTCTTTCCGAAAATACACACTTTTGCGCGATAAAGAGGCAAAGACAGAATCCGAGTCTAATAACGAGTCGAAAAGATTGGACTCGAAAGCAATGAATCGAAGAAGCAAGAGCACTAAGGCTGTCCGAGTCTAGCATGAACTCGGAGAAAGAACACGAGAGATTTTACGTGGAAACCCTCTTGGGGCAAAAAACCACGGCCCGTGTCAATCCGGACACGAAGTCAAATCCACTATTTTGAGTCCACAAAATACCGTGAACTTGACGGAACCCGAGTTGCTCCCTTAGACAACTCTATACAGATTTTCCTAGACTCGAAGTTACCTTATCCGATCTAGTACTTCCTAGCTGAGATAACCCTTAAAGCTAGGGACAACTAAGCTGAGTTAACCTTTACAGACTTAGTCAAGGCACCTTACAAAGAATGTAAGAAGAGTTTGTAACTAAGTACAAGACCTTACAACTCGAAAGTAATGAATTACGAGTGGGAGTTGTAAGTTGAAGATTGAGAGTAAATACAATAACTTTGATCAAGTAAGTGTATAGACAATATGTTCGGCAACCTTCAAGTCTTGTGAAGTGGCTTCCTTTTATAGAAGACCAGGCAGAGTAGCCGTTATCTTCATCTGCTGACCGAGAGTCCTCTCGTGACCGTTGTGAAAGGCTTTCCGAGTCACTCGGAAAGTATCCGTTGAAATATGGACGTTGGACAACGGTTTAACTCTCTTGGAAGTCCCAAAACCATCGGTTCTGTCTTGATAAATGTGGTGAGAACCACCGTTAGGCTTGGCATTCCATTTTTCCGGATATGGAAGCGGACGGCTTCGACACAATCTTACGAGACTAAAGCGGGGAAGGTGAAAAGCCATATCTGCTTGGTGATTTGACGTTCGAGCCGGCTACTTTTGTAGTTTGAAAAGATATCCTCGATTGAATAACCTACAAAAGTAAAACACTTTCGGTTCTCAAAGTATAAAATACTTTGGTCCAAGGTTAGACACGAGATAACAAAATAATTTTGAAAAATTACGCAATTGATTATCCGAGTCGAAAAGAAATGGAATTTTACGAGTCTAATATCCATGATACTCGGAATTCCATATGACTTAGTCTTAAGTAAAGAGACACGTTCTATAGCGAATATCGGAGTGGGAAAGAACTTCATATAGACTAAGCATGAAATGAACTATGAATGCCGACTATGCAAACAATAGAGTAAATAACCACAAGTCGGATTGTGAGTGAGAAACAGCGGAATACTTGGTATATTCAAAATGCGATTGATCCGAGTGAGAGTGGACTCGGAATAAATAACCGGTTTTCGAGTCGCTAACCGAAAAGCGATAACAGAGATGAGTGAAGGCCGAATCGCATAGAGAGATACTTATTTAACTCAAGTAAGTTTCTAAGACACGAGAGAATGCCTTGGAATCAAAACTCTATATGAATGATATCGTTATACCGATTCCTTTTGCATGACTCGGAAAGATATTGAGTAGTGTCCGAGTCTTCAGCCTCGCAGTCCTAAGTCGATTGGGGGCCTTATATTAAGCCCCACTATATGACATCCGATGAAAATCATACGGGTTGCCATAAGGAACGAGTGCCTACAAGGGTATAACATCCATGCCACTCTCCGAAGAACTAGGCCCAACATCAAAAGAACTAGGCCCAAGTGCGAAGTACTTTGCCCCGCTTGAAGCACGACAACCGTGAGAGCGCCTGGATGAACGTCGTAAAGAATCGGCTCCGAGTAACATCTGCTAGATGGAATTTGTTGGCTTGTGGTACATGTTTGAGTTCCAAAGCTGCCAAGGAAACCTCCCGATGGAGGTCACCTACAATGACCATCCTATAAAAGTGATAGTGATTAGCACATATACTAAACACTCATGATTTAGCACTTTAACTAACTAGACTCACCTAAAATGATCAAAATGCCCGACCGGTAAATGAATCCTTGAATGCTTTAAGGGTAAACTAGAATTCGATAGACATTTTTCGAGATTGCTCTGGATCGTACTATAATTTCATCATGCTAGTAGGACACTTTTATCATTAAACTAAAAGTAAAAGAGTATAATACTCTTACCCCTCTACAGTTCTTTGGGAGCGGATGCCCCATACATTCGGACTCGGGAAGTTCCGGAATCCTAATAATACATGGGGACTCTCCGAGGTTGAGACACGTCAACCTCAAGACTATGAATATAATACAAAAGGTGCCCACGTATTGTAGCGGATTTGTGGTGTAACCCACTCACCAAGGTACCAACGAAACCAAATGGACCCTTAAACAAAATTCGTCTTTCGCTCAACTGTCTCACAACTCCAAGGCTTAGAGGGAGCTGAATTTGGGTCCAAGGATGAAACTTGGCCTATACACATAGGACCCATGAAACGAGAAGCCGAGAACCAGTAAAATTGGGCAACAAAGCACGATCGTTTGGCGGGTGCTGGTCACACCACAACCACACTTACAGGCCCACCACAGGTCATGGGCTGGGGCATAAATTTGAGGTGAAAAGCGAGAAAATTATGGGCCATTTTAGCTCAAAATTTAAAGGTATAAAAGTGACATACCATGGCCACGTTGTTGAGGGCGGACCTCACGGAGGCAATTCCACGCACTTTTTGTTGCAAAAGATAGACTTTAGCCCATGCCATCGTAGCCGGAAAAAGAAAGATGATTCCTTGAACCTCGTGAAAATTGGGGAAAGTATTCATACAACCATGACTGCAAGTTTACAACACAAGATTCTTGCTTAATTTTTGGCTTCCTCAATTCTGGCCCTTACTTTCTCATGCATATTCTAGATTTCTTGTACTCTTTTGGCAGCCTCCACACTAGGCCTTCCATCCATGCCTCTTGGTGTTAAGTCTAGAGGAGTAAGTGGCTCAACTCCATAGACTATCTTGAAGGGACTCATTCCCATAGTTTTTCTTGGAGCACCGTTGTACGCAAATTCAGCATGAGTAAGTAGGTGATCCCAAGCTTTCACGTTGGTCTTGATCAAGTGATGTATAGTGGGAGCGGAAGCAAAAGAAGAAGAGGAAACCCAAAAAGGCAACCGGACAAATTGGTGTTTGCGAGGTGCGGTTCCGGGAAAAAGGGTGAAAGGAGGGGCAAATGGAAGAGTTTGTGGCTGAAATTTGGTGGGAAGGTTCTTAACTGGGCCAAGAAGGTCGTGTAAAAATATGGGCATTTTTGGAGGTCGGAAACACCTTGATCACGGAGCTGAAAGTCGGGGTCTAAGTCGACTGTCCAGGATGAGTCTCTTTGTGAAAATCGAAGGTGGGGGGTGGAGTTCTTCTTGGATTGAGCTGAGATTTGGGGGAGATGGACTCAACTCGTGTATAATGATGTGGGTGAAATTTGGGCCGAAGGTGATAACTGGTTTGGGAGATATGGATATGGGAAGTAGCTGGATAAAACCAAGGCTCTTGCTCGGATACGAAACACCACCGAGTGAGAACCGAGGGGCACCTTCAATCTGTCCGGATACGAAACAACACCGGGAGATTGGAAGGACTCAAAGAACACCACCTAGATTCCAATCTAGGATACAGCAATGAGACTTCAAGGGGCCGAGAAATCCATCTTGAAAAGAGCAATGCTCAAGTTCATATATTCATCAAGTCTTTTGTTTACATGGCTTAATGCTAAACTATTTATAGGAAATAAAACATGCTGAAAATAAATCAAAACTAAAACATAATCTAAGGCCTAAAAGAAATATTACAAGATCAATGGCCTAAGATGTATTAGCCCCTTGTCCAAGCCAATTTGGGAACATGTGGCTAAAATGAGAGTTAATTCTAGCCAAGCATTTCCTTCCCCTTGTGCAAGAAAGCTTGTCATAGATTCTTCCACTAGAGATGATGCTTGGAAATGCTTTCTAGAACCTTCCTTGTGCTGTCCACACATGACCCATTCAACTAAGGCATAAAACATGGTTCATTCGGCCCTTGACATAAACCGGCCAGATTTGTGCTTAGTGCTCGGTTTTGAACCCTTTGACATTTTGGACTTCTCTTTGTGGATTATTTTGCTCCAACTCTTGGACAATAATTATTTATGTACCATAAAACATAAAAAATAATTTGCCTCAATCACCAAGCTTAATTAAAGCTTGTAAAAGTCAAACCATAAAAGTATACTTTAGGCGCCAAAAATTGATCTCTGCTTGGTTTTGAGCTTCCTTGTAGCTTTGATATGAATTCATGGCTCTTGGCTTTTTCGCATGTAAGGAGATCATGAACAAGTATGTTGTAGCCCTTGGCCAATATCCATCATACTCCCCTTGTTAGAATGAATTTGTCCTCAAATTCGGGTATGTCCATAGGTAAGGAGAGTGCATAGTAAGGCTATCCACAACACACTTTGTAAATCACTTGTTCATTTTGTTGGCCCTTTGGCATTAGCTTCGGCCAACCCATAGATGGTGGCCATTTTTCTCTTGCTAGCATCCATTCAAGCTTCCCGGTTTGGCAACCATTCGTTTGCATTGAATTTTGGGGCTGAATTTATAGGATGCTTTCCGTTTACTTGGCCTCATAAATGCACAACCAAATTTGAAAATATCATGGCACAAATTCTTGCTAATACTAAATGAAATAAGACATCTAGAATTGACTTGTAGGCCTTTACCTTGGTTTAGCCATTGAATGTTGTATGGATGAGGATAAACCAAAGCTATGAGTCCAAGTTTTTCCACGATGCTTGAGGCGGCAACATTGTTGCAACTCCCACTATCCACAATGATAGAACAAACTTTGCCATGAACCGTGCCTCTAGTTTGAAAGATGTTTTCTCGTTGCTCTTCCTTGGGGTCTTTGAAACCGCTCAAAGCCCTTCTCAAAACTAGAAGCTCTCCTTCATCCACTTCCTCCACTACTTCCTCCATGTCCTCCAAAAAGTAAAGCTCCTTTTCTAGTTCTTCTTCCTGCATTGGCAACTCTTGGCATTCGGCCAAGGTGACTACTCTACGGTTTGGACATTTCGAAGCAATGTGACCAAAACCTTAGCATTTGTAGCACCTTTTCGTGGAGTTGGAATTGTTAGGGGTTTTACGCATATTCGGGACAGGTTGGGGGGTGGGCTATTTTGTGGAGCTTGGGTTCTTTTGTGGAGTTGGTTGGGGGCTTCCCTTGTAAGAGGGTGGGTTCTTTTGTGGGATGACTTTTAGTGGTTCTCTCCTTGCAACGTGCATCTTCTTTTGTTGCTCAACCTTATGAGCTAAATGACATACTTCATCAAAAGTAGAGTATTGTTGTAACTCTACTACTTGAGCATACTTTGGATCTAGGCCACTAAGATAACGCACTATGGTTTGATCCGCATTCTCTTGAATGTCACATTTGATCAAAAGCCTTTCAAACTCTCGAGTGTACTCTTCTACACTCATGCTTGTCTTGGTGTAGGTTGTGGAGTTGAGAATAACTATCTTGAATGTAAGTTGGGGGCAAAAAATGAGCCTTGAGTTTTGACCTCATTTTCTCCTAACTTCTAATTTTGGACTTCCTCTTTCGCTTCCTATTATGCACAAGGTTCTCCTACCAAGTAAAAGCAAATCCCCTAAGCTTAAGAGCAACAAGCTTAACCTTCTTATCTTCGGCCACATCTTTGTAATCAAGATTCTCTCCATGATTCTCAGCCAATCCAAGAACTCATCCGGGTTTAGATGGCCTTCAAATTCAGGGCTTTCCACTTTGAAATCATGGGAATGGTGTTTAGAATGTCTAAAACCTCTCTGATGGAAAGTGGCCAGCCATGGGTAAAAAGACAGGAAATGTTCAGCTCAACGTGCATGCAAAACAACCGGGAATGCTTGTATTTTTCATGCACATAATGTCGTTTGAGCCGGGAGGATGATCATTGATTATTTGTTCATAAATAAATCAAGGTGTTAAGGAAGATAGTTGAGAAATCAAGCTCACCAAATTTCCATGGTTAAGCAAGAGAAGTTCGGCCAAGTACAAATCAAGCAATGTTACAAGTATTATTATCTTAAGTGCTTTGAACATAAATAAATTCATGTCATGATGGGTCGGTCCAAGGGAGGGCCGAAGGGCTTATGGTCATGCATCACATGGAGCTGCCAAGAACACCAAGCTAGAGCATTCTAGAAGGCACTACCACTAGTGGAAGGTGGTTAGAAGAGAGCTTGGAGAAGGGGCAACAAATCTTGGCCACATGTTCCCTATCAAACAATACTTGGCTAGAAATTCTTCAAGCTTAACTTGGAGAGGAGGAAAGCATCTAATTAGTTAGCATTTTGTTTTGCTTTCATTTTCAGCTTTGTTAATTTCAATTTCCAGCAAGGTTAGTTGTATTGGCGGGTCTATATATTCAGCATGCACACTCCTTGTAAAAACAACTTTGATGAATATATGAGCCGAGCTTTGCTCTTTTGAGATGGATTTCTCAACCCCTTGAATTCTCATTGCTGTATCCGAGCCTTGGCAAGCTTGGTGGTGTCCTTTGAGTCCTTACAATCCCCGGTGGTGTTTACGTATCCGGATAGATTGCAAGGTGCCCCTCGGTTCGGCTTGGTGGTGTTTACGTATCCAGGCCAGAACCCGGGAACTATCCAGCGACTTTATCATCCCATATCTCCCAATCCACAAATCCTTTCATCCCCAAATTTCACCCACACCATCCTACACGGGTTGAGTCCAGTACCACCAAATTTCAGCTCAATCCAAGAAGTATCCCGTCCTCGGCACCAAAAACAAACAAAGGACCTCATCCTGGACAGCCGCCCAGCTTGACTTTCTGTTTGGCTTTGGTTCAAGGTGATCCCGACCTTGGATGCTTCCCATATTTTTACCAGCCCTTCCTAACATCCCAAATAACCTTCCCTCCAATTTTTAGCCAAAACCAAGAACATTTGACCTTCCTTTCACCCTTTTCCCCGGACCCGCACTGCAGACCCTATTACTGTCCGGTTGCATTTTCTTGGGTTTTTCCTTCTTCTTTTGCTTCCGCTCCCACTACACATCACTCTCCTTGATCTCCTTTCAATAGGATCATCCGAAGAAGCAAACAGATTATCCTCTTCTTCATTGGAGCTAGGGTTATGCCGAGAGTAAGGAGATGTACTCCTTATTTGATCACACCTATCTTTCATTGACTTTCTAAGTCTGTTTCCGTAGGTACTCATTTTGAGCTCTCCGCTCACCATTATCCTTCATCAGCATCTCAAATCGCTCCTCCAAAGTCATGCTAGCACTCATTAGTAACCGGGCTTTTTGTGGGTTTACGTCTGTTTGTGTTTGAGGATTTAAGGGATGTGTTTGGGAATGAAGATAGCTTCGCCAGGAGGGTAGCCAACAACTCTAATACCAATTATGATGTATCTTTGCACGGTAGGGGCATTCTGGCCAGAAACGAGCTAAACGGTTTGGTGTTTGGAGGTAAGGAAAAGAGGGGAAAGAGAGGGTTATGAGTGTTTCGCCAACCAGCAAGAAAAACACAAGGGTGGGTGTGGAGATGTCAAGCAAAATCAGCATCCGAACGGGTACAAAACGAAGAACACAATAGGATAGAATTCAAGTCTTCAATGGATAAGAAATCACCACCATTGACTACTTGAGGCACCGAGGTATGGGCTGGATAAGAAACACCACCAGCTTGCTCCAAGGACTTGAGAGGTCACCGCTTAGCTTGCCAAACTAAGATAAGCAATCAAGAATTTTGGGGGTGAAGAGCACTTAGCTCACTCGATTTTCTTATTCAATATCAATGCATTACAACCGGGTATAGGGCACTATTTGTAGTGCTTACAATGGGTGAAAGCAAAGCATAATCTTACATGATCAAGGGATGGGATTACATTAAGCATAGAGAATAATCCAAAAGATTCTTCCACTAAGAGGGAACATGTGGACACTATTCATGGTGCAATTCTAGCCAAGTATTAGATTTCCTTTCCTCCAAGCTTCACTTTGATTAGCTCTAG
Source organism: Talinum fruticosum (assembly GCA_021018815.1). Classification (NCBI taxonomy): domain Eukaryota; kingdom Viridiplantae; phylum Streptophyta; class Magnoliopsida; order Caryophyllales; family Talinaceae; genus Talinum; species Talinum fruticosum. The sequence continues at coordinate 2,620,953 of JAITYX010000010.1, read as the reverse complement.
AATTTTATTCCCTCCACCAAATGAGGTGATTTTGGATTCTCTATAAAGTTCCATAATCTTTGCACCCATATAGCTTGACTTCTCAATTGACCCTCCGAGCATTGACTTCTTGACCCTTAAAGTCCGATGCACGGAATTGTTCCAAATCCTGGCCGGTTTGCTTATTTTGCCATTTCTAGCCTCTTCCATTGTTATTTCTGGCTCTACTCCAAGGGACCTATTATTGGTATCAACATGGTCTTGATAAAGGGACTTTTAGGGCTCTCCTAACCCATTTCCAACTTGCTCAATTCAAACCAGAATAGGTGGCTTAGAAACCCAAAGTTGATCCTTGCTCGAAAGTAGCTCCTCTTGTACTTTGGCTAGTAAGCCATGACCCTTAGTTGCCATGTTAATAGGAAGGTATCCATCAATAGCGGTCTTTTAATGTGTTCACTATGCAAAGGAATAAGTGTCTACGCATTCCGAACCTTCGTCGAAATTGTTCGTCGAGTATACACGGGATTTTCGGAGAAGTAATCGCATTAGGCAATTATGACCTTCTACGCGATCACGGTTTATGTGCGTTCTTTGTGTCCACTAGGTGTAGAACTCGTATTACCTTTTGAGTTAGATAGGTACATGTGCACTAGTATTTCATACCTTTGAAATGCGGAGCTTGAGGTAGCTTCTTCCTTAATTGCTTTATGGATAGTAACATTAAGATCAAAATCTTCATTTTCATGAGATGAGTTTTACATTGTTGTTGAGATGTTTGTGTTTGAGATGTTGTTTAGGTGTAGAGATGTGTAATTCTTTCGAATTGAGTAAGCCTTCATATAGTGGTCTCGTTATTGTTAGTATTTGCATTATTGTACTTTGCTTACGAATACACAAGAAAAACATGATAAATTTGACAAAAAGTACTGAATGTATTGACAATGCAAGCATGCTTCAAAAGCAACTGATATTGAAAGGATTGACAACACTTTGCATTATTGTATTTTTGTACTTGCTGAAGAAGGAAAACATAATAAATTTGACAATACTTTGCATTATTGTACTATGCATATTACTTGAATGAATAGACAATGCAAGCATGCTTCAAAAGCAAGCTGATTTAGCGAGGATTGACAACATGCTCATAACTCATATTGCATTGATAACAAAGTTAATACGAGATAAAAACAAGTACAAATAATTAAAATAGCAAGATAATTAAGCTGTTACATTGATAACAATATTAAACTAAACACTTTATTGCCTACGGTTCTTCCACTTCTTAATGATATTTCTTCACTGAGCATAATACCACTCTTTCTCTTCATCATCCATATTTGATGGATCCATTGACATGATCGCCCTTTCATATTCTCTCTCCTTGAACTCTGTGTCTCCGGCCGCTCTTTCAGCATCCTTTTGCATAATTTCTATTTCCACATCCTTACGTTCCAATTCTTTTGCCTTCGAGATCTGCAAGTCTATTTAGGGTCTCTGTTCTTTTTATTTTTGTCTCTCCGACCCTTGCCAACTCCTCCATAACTTCAACATTGCGAGACATTAATTTTAGATGATGCTTGCTTTGGCTTTCTCCTTTCTAAGACTTTTGACGACATCCCTTCCAATAGGTGCTGTTGATAATTAGTTGGGGTAAATCTTCGATGGGTGCCTCAACCTCTTCTCCCACATCGGGATTTGAGAAAGAACATCTGCTGATCTTGTATTCTTCATTCTCTTTGCTGACTTATCTCCATTTCCTCTGTTGGAGTTATTAACATGATTCAACCATTTCGGTTCATAGCGCAAATGACACCAAGCATGCTCGTAACCAAAATTTTGGCCATGCATCTCTTTGAATTGGATATGTGCAGCTTTCGGATAATCGGACTCACTCTGCCCACTCGGCGGCCGTTGAGCTGCAGCATCATAGTACCACTGAGAAATGTGTGACAAGCGCACATAATCTGGTCCATCGAGCTTTGCACTTTTCAGGTGATCTTTTGGCTGGCCATTTATAACTTGGGTACTGTTTTTGAGCTTCCCAAAAGTACTCCCAAATTCTGTCCCTAAATGTCGTCGTTGTTTGGCCGGTTCCAGTTATGGGATCCTTGCTCACATTTAACCATGCACTAATTAAGAGCTCATCTTCTAACTCATCCTATAATACCCCTTTTTTCCTTTGTTGTTGTGAAACAACATTTGTTGCTTGCATTATTTACTTCAACTTGATCATCTTCATCTACATGAGTTGAAAGTCTAACGCTTGGAGAACTCAAGTTGACATTAGTTTCCTCTGTTGAAACATAAGAACTTCTCCAGGAGCCCGCATTTTGTGGGCTATCATGAATCCCCATATTACCCATCCACCTAGTGAATGATCCCGGTGAAAATGAATACATACGATGGATAGAATAATAATTTTTAGAATTGGGAGCATTATAATTTTGGGAGTTTGGGTTATGGTAATATTCGGGTGTTTGACTATGATAGTATTGAGGGTTTGAATTATTTTGAAAATAGGAGTCATTTTGAGTGTAATAATTTTGAAAATTAGGATGATAAGAATTTGGAGAATTTGGTTGGCTACTTTCGAATTTGTATCCATAATTTGGGGTTTTAAGAGTACGGAGAGATTGGTGAAGTGAAAAATTACAAATCTAACAATCCACCATACACCTTATTTATAGTGTTTTCGGGTGAAAAAAATATGACCGTTGTTACATAATTATTAAAAAATATTGCCAGTTACAAATGGGTTAAATTTCATCAAAATATAGCCATTAATAACCGTTACACACAAAAAGCAAAAAAAAGCATCCGAAAATAAAAAAGAACATAGCCACTTGCACAGCCTGGGGGCCCGAGCGTTTAGCACTGCCAACTTCCCTCGCGCGCGTGCGGAACACGCGCCAGATACAACCCAACCGGGATCTGTGTCTCACGCGGGCTTTTCCTCTCTCTCCCCTTTTCCTTCTCTCTCCTCCTTTTTCCCTCTCTCTCCTCCTTTTTCCCCTTGGTCGGTTGCTCCAAGGAGTTTCACGCCCCTTTTTTTTTATTTTCTCTTTCTTCCATATGGGAGCAACTCCAGTTGGAGATAGCCTCAGCGACCATCCCCGTCTTCCTCTTCTAACCATCACCGACACCAACGAGGTTTCAGCCTTTGCTTAAATTTATCTCTCCTCTCGCCGTATGGACGACGTGTCTACTTAGTACGCCTCGGTACCACCCTTTTCCTCCACCTCGGCCTCGGCCACTTGTCGCTCCTCCGCTGCGATGGCATCAAACTCACCAAATTTGTCGCCCATCTCTCCACTCACTCGCCACTCTGCTGATGGCCTTTGTGAGCCTTCACATTCCTTATGGAACCAAGTTTGGACCCTCTCCGTCGCCGACCTCGGAGATGTCAAGCCTTGAGAAATCCGCAACCTGTTCAAACAGTTTCTCGGCTACCAGTCCTCCAATTCTCCAATCTACTAAGCTTCCTTTTCGGATCCGGTAATGGTTCGGTTAAACTTGATATGTCTTCAATTTTTATTTTATCCAATGTTTTTTATTGATTAGATCGTTGCTTGCATTGCATTTTAGGTGACTTGATAAACAAAAGTTTTAGATTTAGGGAGAAGAAGAAGCTTCCCAAAATCTAACATAATCGGCAAAAATTTGATGCATACCTCGAATAAGTGCGAGTCAAATGAATAATTGATTTTGGTTTTTAGAATCATTTTGATATTTCAACTACAAGAAAATAAGTTGTAGACAAGGATGTGATTACGTAATTTAATTCACGCCTATTTGACTTGATTCTACTTAATTTCCTTCATTCATTCATAAATTTTGTGTCTTAATTTTATAGCGAAAGTTATCCATCCATTACTAGCTTAGAGTATGGTTGAGGGAGGTCATGACTTGCCTGTTTTAGTTGCATCATATTGGACGAAGTGTGAGTTCGTTCAACTTGTGGAGATGGTTTTTCTCACCCATTATTAGCTTATGGTGTATGCTAATGTTGATATTAATTTGATGGTGAAAAATTTTGAGTATGTAATTTTGTTGTGGTTGATAGTTAGAGTGAATATCTTGGACTTGTAATTTGAACTTGGATTATATATATGGAAATATATTTGGTTGTGGTTATTGTGCTTTTATTGTATGATTATGTATGCTAACGGTGCAGCAAATGTATAGCATAATTACTTTTATGTAATGTGTTTCGATTAGTGAAACAACTATTTCATTTTTTAAAAAATAACCAATTGGAGCCCGAATTTAAAAAATGACCAATTAGAGACTGATAGTCAAATCAACGTCTCAATTAGGGACCGAAATATTTAGTCTCAATTAGAGGCGAAAATATTTTGGTCACGAGTGATACGTGACTTTTCGATCTCGATGGAAACCGAAAAGTTGTCGGTCTCGTCAAAGACTGAAAAGTTCGGTCTCAATTAGAGATCGAAATTATTTCAAATAGAAAAGTTCGGTCTCAATTAGAGACCGAAATTATTTCGATCTCTGACAGAGCTCGACTTTTCGGTCTCTAAATCGATCTCCGATTAAGACCGCTCTTAGTTTTAAGTCTCTAAATTCAAAATCCTACCACATTTTTCGAGAGGAAATTTTTCCGGTCTCTAATATAAGTTAGAGACCAAAATATTAATTTTAGAGATTGAAATTTTCGTTCTCTAAAGAAGCGCTTTATTGTAGTGGGTTCACGAACCCATTTTCCTTCGGCAGAACCAAGCCATCGGGCTCCCCAACCAGGAAGCCCTCAAATCGGCTACACGTTTCGCTGAGATCTACCCATCAAATGCGGTGTTTTGTTCCTAATAGCCAAGTAAGGGATACAGCTCAAGATTCCATACGATGCCATTTAAACCAGACATCACGTTTTTTAAGGTGCAAAAGCGTGGCGTTTTGTTCTCACCGACCAACCAAGGCACACAACTCAAGACATCCATATGACGTTGTATGAGGCCGGCATCACATTTCTTGGCCCTCCAGGCGGCATCCTTTGGTTCAGCGAAATATTCGGTTCATTTCCATTATCCTCGCTTGTAAATCGGGGCCTAGCTCAGCCGGCTTCGATGGCTGAAGCAACCTTGTAGGTTAACTTTTGTGACCTCAAAACTTAAATAAATAAAGGGTTTACGATTTTTGAGTGCATCATTTTGAGCTATCAAACACCCCATGAGTTGAAAATACTTCCTATCACTCTCTCCGACTCTCTACTCTCTCCATTTTATCATACTTGTCATAGATTTTCCCATTTCTTAAACTCCACAAACAACCTTTTTGTTCTTTGAATAAGCTCATCACCCTGTCTGCTACATTATCGAATTTTGTTTGTGATCCATGTTCGATAAATGGGACAACCTGAGGGCACCAGATTTGCTTTTGAGCTCTCTTTATGATTTTATTTATTTACATGATTTACTACTTTTTGTATCGTGGTTAACAATGGAATTGCTCTTAATTCCTCCCTGCCCATTGTAACTTTTAATTTATTTTCTCTTGCTTTTCGCTTTCTTTATTGCTTTTTATTTGCTCGTTTATCGCTTTCTTTACATGTTGTTTGTTTTAATTTTCGTGTATCGCATGTTGTTTGCTTGACTCGCTGAACACGATGTCCGAACTCATGATTTTGATTAGAAAAGGTCGTCCGTTGACGGGCGGAATACTGAAGCATCCCTCTCTATTTTATACCTTCACGTTCGAACATCGGATTCTCGATTTAAAGACTAATGGAGTCTCTTTCAAAACCTCTTTGAAACTTAGTCTTTCCATACTATGATTGGAAGAGTATTTTTTTCTATATTTTTATTAGTTTTTATTCCCTCAAACTGAGTGGTGACTCTCTCCATTCTGTTTTATTTCTCTCTATCTATTTCTTTTAGGTTAAAAAATGGTAAAATTTGGTTGTATTTTGATAGCTGAAGTTAGAGGGCCGAGATTGAGTACTCATTCATATCCCTATTGCCGGCACTAGTTTACGGTCAATGCTAGTGTACGCCGGTGCCATCTAATAACCTGGCATAGCTCTCGATCCAAACAGGTTTTTCACTTTTTGGCCCGAAGCTTTGCAGCAAAAAATAATATTTTATTTTTCTGTTTTCCTAACCATGAAATAACATCCTAAGATTTCTCTAATAATTTATAAAAGAAATGATTAATAAAAATCGCCAATGACTCTTTCACTTACACCGTTTTGAAATCAGATTTTGAAAATAAATAATCTTAATAAGAGGTGCACCCTAGTTTCTAAATGAACTTTAAAAAATCAACTTTCAAAATAATCTTATTAAAAATCGAAGAGTCGACATTCGTGAGAAAATTCGGTCCGACTAGCTCCATACGGGGAAAAGCCGCTGGTTCCCATAGTGGTGACTCCACTCGGGACATCACTTATTAACGAGTGTGAGACTTAAAAATTTAAGTTGTGAGTTTTTTATTGTGTTTTGCATTAGGCATATTGCATTTAGGCAGCCTCGGACTATAGTTGCTTTTAATTTCAACCTTTAGGCTATACCCTTAAATTAACATTTTTGGAGAGGTTGAACTATTGACTCGATGGGCCCACTTAGGCTTGATACACTCGAGAAGATGGTTACTATCCACTCATAGCATGCTTTTTCGCGATTCTTGATCGAGAGGAACTGATTTTTAAAGTCCCACTATGCATCCCATAAGGGACGAAATTTTCACACTATGAGCCACCATGTATCCGACCTAGAATTATCCTTCTTTTGACCATCGAACTTTGGCAGTCTAGGTTGTAACCCTTTTAGTATGTTTGAGACGAATGTGGTTCCTTTTAGTATTTAACCTTCTTTTTGTGAGTCTTTAAGAGTTTAGCCAGGTTCACGAAATAACCCTTACATGGGTGCAAAATAACATACAATAATTTACCTTTTGAGTTCGCCCAATTTGTGCATTTTAGGTAAAAGTCCAAAAAGCGCCTTTCCTTTTCAGGTGGGTCCATTAATTGCATTTCCGAGTCGGTCTACCTATCTTTAGTCTCGGCATTTTCTAGTCACTAGCCACCGGACATAGACGACGTTGGTTTTTTCGCTTAGCCGAGGTGGGTTACGTCGTGGACTTTCTCTCCTCTCTTCGGTCGGTTCTAGATTGTCAACATACTTGCATTTTTTGTATCAAGCCAAATTTAAAATTCATGTCAAATAGATGAGTCCATTTTTGCATCTAGCCAAATTTACAATTCATTTTAAATAGGTGAGTCCATTTTTACATCTAGCCTAAATTAAAATTCATCTCAAATAGGTGAGTTCGTTTTGGAGTTAACCAAATTTAAAATACATCTTAAATAGGTGATTCCGTTTTGCATTAGCCAAATTTATAATTCATCTCAAATAGGTGAGTCCATTTTCGCATTAGCCAAATCTAAAATTCATCTCAATAGGTGAGTCCATTTTTGCACTACTTAAGTTGACATCCATCTTATTATAGGAAAGTCAATGCATTAGCCCAATTAAATTAATCCTAATCTAAGTGACCCTATTAGCATAATTGCATTTCATTTTACTCAATCTGTATTCTTTATGTGCATTCATAGTAAAAAGCATATCATCCTCTTTTCTTAGGATTAGTTGTCTTCTCAAATCAAGCACTTAATCCCTACCTCCCTAAAATTTTCCGCAAAACAACGCCGAGCACCTACACTTTTGGGATACGGGATAAGGATTCCTAGTCAAATCGAAATCGTAGCACGAAGCGCTTGCAAAATAAGAAGTATACTTCAACATCGGGAAGGTCGCGAGTACGCCCCATATCAACACGTACCACACCAGTACATTCAACACTTTTACTATTAACGCCGATACGTCTCCCATGGATGAAGCGCAACCCTCCACCAAAAATGACCAATGAACCAAATTAAACTCCTATCATGACTTTGTTCAAAGAGTACATGTTGCAAAAATAGAGGCTAAGATTGAGGCCTAATATATAAAGGTTAAGTTAACATCCGAAACTATTGATCTCATACTCCAAACCCTCAATAAGAATGCTAACTAAGCAAGAAAAGATGGAGAGGAAACAACCCCTCATCCTAAACCTTAGCCTCGGCTCAAGCCTTAATCGATCCACGAATAGATCGAACGGAAAAGCTGTTGCATGAGTCTTTAATGTTCAATGACTACTTGTCTAGCATTAAGTGGTACAATGCTCGACATTAAGTTCCATGGGATTGAAAACCCTCATTACCACGTGAGGAGCTTTATAGGGGCAATAACTTTAAAGAATGTACCACAGGACACATACCATGTCGTCTTCCCATGGACGTTTCATGAAGATGTCATGAAGTGGCATAATATTGTTGACCCACGAAGGTCACAAACTAGAAGGATCTTTTCAGGGAGTTCTTACACCGGTACTCCTACAATACTTATCTACCAGTCACTCTTCAAGACCTAGAGTTGATCAAGCACGGAGACAAGGAGATCTTCATGAATATCCTCGCTCGTTAGAGGGCGAAAACCGCCCACATGGCAGATTGACCCTTTCAAAAGGGTCGGGTTAAACTTATGACAAAAAACTTGAAATCTACATACCATCGGCACTTGAAGTTCTTAGCTTTAATGGACTTCAAAACACTTCAAGCTGCCGACATGCTTATAGAAGAGGAGAAGGCATCCACAAAAACCACAACCAACTAAAAGATCATCCAACGAGCCCATAGCTCATTAATGATGCTAATAAAGTGTGCATTTCCTTATTTTCACATCCGTCCTAGCTACTTCACCATACTTAAAGGAGCATAAATCAATCAGGTCTAGGCCTCGCCATTCAGCGAAGTACATTGCAATTTAAGTGGCTCATTCTTCTCATTATGCTCCACTTTGAGGAGTGGGGGCTAAAGTGCAATTTTGTCCTTGTCATTTTGAATTTTTCATATCACATTAATAAAAGAATGTATTTGTTCCTAAAATAGAGTCTTGCATTCATATCATTTGCATCGAGTCAAAATCGTAAAAATACAAATATTAATTGCAAAGCACCCTATAACATGTTATTTAATCATGATTATCTATCAAGTCAACATCAAGAAGGTCATCGACATTGCTGCCTTCGAAGAAATTCAACCGAGAGAGTCAAAGCTCATTGACTCTCCGAGCATTTGAGAAGAGTAGACCCTAGCACCCAAGAAGAACATGGGGGCTCATGATCAAAAGGGTCATACAACCACAAAAACTCCAAAACTATTCAGGAGGAGACATAAATCATCTACTATGCAAACAAAGAAGCTATTAGCACACAAACTAAAAGCTTAAAATTAGAATGGGGGCACTTAACCTTATTAGACTTCAAATTTTCAAACAAGTCAAGTTCATTCGTCTATATTTCGGTGAAAGTGGATAGACGTCAAGGTTTAAGCCCAACAATGGTTAAGGTTCGGACACCTTCGTCGAGCATCGGGCCCAATAATGGTCAAAGTTCGGACACCCCCATCGAATTTCGAGGCCAACTAGCGGTCAAGGTTAAGACAACTAGTCGAGCTTCAAGCCCAACGAGTGTTCAAGGTTTAAACACCAAGCCAAGACTTCAGGACCACTATATGGCCAAGTTGAGAGAGCACTTATGAAACATGATCCGGCTACGAGACCATTTTACGGTAACACTTGAATCCACCTATATTTGATTATCAACTAACAAAGCTGTTAATGCAAAAGGTTTTAGCCAAGCTTCGGACCAGGAAATGGTCAAGTTCGAGTCCCTCAAACCGAGCTTCAGGATAATAATGAAGCCAAGCTCATGATACTCCGCCGAACTTCGGATCCAAGAGTGGTCGAGTTCAAGCACCCTTTTGAACTTCGGACTTTCCAACCCGAGTCAAGCTCAAGCCCTCGCCAAGCTTCTAACTAAGCGCATGGTCAAGTTTAGGCATACCAATATGAGCTTTAGGATTTTAATTAGCTAAGTTCGGAAGCAACCTACGGAATCTATTAACTAATTCCGGATGCATCAATTTGAATAATGCAAGCGGCATCCGAAGTGACGCCACCTAAACAAGTAAGTATCCTTTAGTGTCTACGTTGACCATCGTCTTTCGGACTCAGTCAAAGTGGAGGTTAATTGTATACACCTTAAAAGTGTCATCCCTTTTGTATTTATTTATTTTATTTGTTTTTTGGGCTCATGATGAAATCCTACTCCTGTTTGTGAACTTGGAACATGATCGGAATCTAATTGGGATGACAGAAGCTAATAAACCACAAAAAATTCAGCTTTTTGTTTGGGCATGTCCACAAACCCATTTTTCTTTCATCGAACAAAGCCATGTTTGGGCTCCTGAACCAAGAAGCCCCAAACTGGTATTTCATTTTGCTAAGACCCGCACACTAAACTCATTGTTTTAATCCTAGAAGCTAAGCGAGGAACATAACTCAAGAGTCCGTACGACGCCGTTGAAACCGGACATGTTTTTGAACTCAAGGCGCAAAAATGTAGCGTTTTGTTCTCACCAGGCCAACCAAGACACGTAACTCAAGATGTGCGTATGACGTCGTATGAGACCGGCATCGCGTTTCTCGGCCCTCCGGGCGGGATCCTTCGGTTAGTGGAATATCTAGTTCATTTCCATTATCCTTGCTTGGAAAATCCGGGCCCGGTTACGCTAACTCCGACGTCCGAAGTAACCTTGTAGGTTAATTTTTTGAGACCTAAAACCTTCTATAAATAGAGGGCTTACCCCTCATTTTAAGTGCACAAATTTTAGCTATCAAACACCTCTAAAGCCAAAAACACTTCCTACAACTCTCTCCCACTCTCTACCCTCTCCATTTCATCATACCGTCACACATTTTCCCATTTCTTAAACTCCACAAACAACCTTTTTGTCCTCTGTTTGAGCTCATCACCCTGCCGTTATGTTGTCAAATTTTGTTCGTGATCCAAGTTCAGCAGGTGGGATAATCCGAGGGCACTAGATTTGCTTCCGAGCTCTCTTTATGGTTTTATTTATTTACGTCATTTACTTGCTTTTTGTATTGTGGATTAATGATGTAATCGATTTTAATTCCTTCACACTCACTATAGCTTTTAATTTCTTTTCACTTTCTTTTTTGCTTTCTTTATTACTTTTCTATTTGACCACTTATCGCTTTCTTAGAATGTTGTTTGTTTTAATTTTGTGTATCACGTGTTGTTTTCTTTATTGTTGAACATGTTTAATAAACTATTGATTTTGATTAGTAATGGTCGTCTATTGACGAGCGGAATGGAGAGCATCCCTTTCTATTTTGTATCTTCACCCTCGAACACCGGATTCTCGGTTTAATGACCGATGGAGTCTCTTTCAAAACCTTTTTCAAGCTTTTTCTTTCCATACTAAGAGTATTTTTTTCTATATTTTTGTCACTTTTTATTCCCTAATACTGATCTGGTGACTCCTTATTTTCTGTTTTATTTCTCTGTATCCGCTTCTCGGCATTTCAAGTTAAAAAAAAATTGTAAAATTAGGTTGCCTTTTGACAATTGAAGCTATAAGGTCGAGATTGAGTCCTCGGTCACATCCCTATATCTTGCGCCGGTTTTGGTTAGCGCTAGTGACGTTAGCGCCGGTTTCCAATTAGTGCTATCGAAGGTCGGACATAGCTCTATGTCCAAACAGTTTTTTTTTTACTTTTTAGCCCATAAGCTTTACGATAAAAAATAATCTTTTTTTTATTTTCCTAACCACAAAATAATATCCTGAGATTTCTCTAAAATTAATTTCTACAATAAATGCTTAACAAAAATAACTACTCACCATTTTCACTTAGATCTGTTTTAAAATTAGATTTTGAAAATAAATAATCTTAATAAGAGGCATACCCCACTTTCCAAATGAACTTTCATAAATCAAATTTCAAAATAATCTTATTAAAAATCACAGGGTCAAAAGTCATGAGGAAACTCAATCCGACTTGTTCCCTATGGGGACAGGGCGTTGGTTCTTACGGTGGCGACTCCACTAGAGACATCACTTATTAAGAGAGTGAGACTTGAAAATATAAGTTGTGAGTTTTCTTATTGTGTTTTGCATTAGGCATATTGCATTTAGGTAGCCTCGGACTACGGTTGCTTTTAATTTCGACCTTTAGGCTATACCCTTAAGTGATAATTTCCGGAGAGGTTGAGCTATTGACTCGGTGGGCCCACTTAGGCTTGATACACAAAGAAGATGGTTACTCTCCACTCATAGCACGCTTTTTCTCGATTCGTGATTGAGAGGAACTGATTATTCAAGTCTCGTTATGCATTTTAAGGGGACAAAATTTTCAAATTATGAGCCATCATGTATCCGACTTAGAATTATCCCTCTTTTGACAATTGAACTTTGGCAGTCTAGGTTGTACCCTTTTTCATTTGTATGCTTGAGATGAATGTGGTTGCTTTTAGTATTTAACCCTCTTTTTATGAGTCTTTAGCAGTTCAGCCTGGTTCACCAAATGACCCTTGCATGGTTGTAAAATAAAATACAATAATTTACCTTCATGAGTCGGTCCAATTCATGAATTTTAACTAAAAGCCCAAAAAGCTCCTTTCCCTTTTAGGTCGTTCCATTAATTGTATTTCTAACTCAGTCTACCTTTCTTTAATGTCAGCCTTTTTTAATCACTAAGCGATGGGCATAGCCGACGTCAATTTTTTTCTTAGCCGAGGTGGGTCCTGCCGTGGACCCCCTCTCCTCTCTTAAATAGGGTTGGATTTTAGGTTTTGGCTTTTGATAGCCACCGTACTTGCATTTTTAGCATCTAGCTAAATTTAAAATTCGAGTATATCTACAATCTAGTCTAAGCTCGAAGCTGTGGACTTAGAAAAGATCATTTGATTTACGAGCTCGAAGCCGAGGACTCGAGAAAAGATCTCTTGTCTTATTTTCCTCCGAGTACTTCTACTTTGTCGACTCCCTTGCTCCTGTCCGAGGAGACAGACAAGTATTTCCGAGTGTGGCCAAAACTTCCTTGATGCTGCGTTATCAACGAAGACCCACCGAGTGGTTTACGAGGGCTCCGTAGTAAATTTTGAGGACTCGGAATTATCAATCGATTCCGGCGGCTCTCGGTATTAGTTGGGGTTGGGTTTGTGGTGTCCTCCCTATCATCCTCCCCAGCTTGAAAAGAATTTGTCCTCAAATTCTCGAGCAAATTATCTTCCAAGTAAGGAGATAAATCAGCAACGTTGAAAGGAGTCGAGACATTGTATTCTCCGGGTAAATTCACCTTATAAGCGTTGTCATTGATTCTCTCAAGTACTTCAAATGGTCCATCTGCCCTTGGCATCAACTTAGACTTGCGCTTGGAAGGAAAACGCTCCTTCCTCGGGTGGATCCAGATGAGATCTCCTGGTTGAAAAACCACCCTTCTGCGGTTTTTGTTAGCGCTAGCCTTATAACTTAGATTAGCTTGCTCAATTCGGCTCGACTTTCACATGCAAGTCCCGAATTTGAGCGACTCTTTTCACGACGTCGGTATGAGGCTTTCCATCAAAAACTCTTGGGGTCGAGATCAAGCGGTGACGGACCACACTATAAACAATCTTGAAGGGCGAAACATTGGTAGTCTTGTTTGGCGTGTGATTGTAAGCAAACTCAGCATGTGGAAGAAGTTGATCCCACGCCTTAGTATTCGATTTGATTAGCGTTACGAGCAATACTCCTAAAGTTCCGTTTGTAACCTCGGTCGACCATCCGTCCGAGGATGGCAAGTGGTGCTTGTACTTCAACTTCGTTCCCAATTTCTTCCAAAGGGTAACCTAGAAATGACTCGAAACTTTGCATCTCTATCCGAGACCATTGTCCTTGGGATCCCATGCAGCCTTACCACTTCTCTAAAGTATAGGTCAGCAACCAGTGTAGCATCATTGGTTTTGTTGCAAGCAATGAAGTGAGCCATCTTAGAAAATCGATCAACAACAACCAGAATAGAATCTTTCCCTTTACGAGTCCGTGGTAGACCCGGAACGAAGTCTAGACTTACATCCACCAAAGGGCTGAGTTGGGATAGGTAATGGAGTGTAAAGTCCTTGAGGTAGGGAATGGCTCTTGCCATATTGGCATACAACACATCTCCTGATGATGTCTTGAACATCTTTGTCCATGCTTGGCCGTAAATAATGCTCCTTGAGCATCTAAGTTGTTTTTTCTCTCCGAAATGGCCAGCAAGTCCTCCGGAATGGACTTCTCTTATAATAAGCTCTCTTGTGCCGCAGCTAGGCACACACAATCTGATACCCTTGAGTAAGTATCCTCCTTGTATTTGGAACTCACCCTTGGGTCGAGTTTGGCATTCTTGGTAGAGGGTTCCAAATTCCTTGTCATCCGCATATAGACTCTTCAAATATTCAAACCCGAAGACACAAGTTTCTAACTGAAACAACAGTAGATACCTTACGGACAGAGCATCGGCGCTCTGTTAAGTTGTCCCGATTTGTGTTTGATTGAAAAATGAAAGGTCCGAAGGTACTCAACCCATTTCGCATGCCGCGGGTTCAACTTGTGTTGGCCCTGAATGTACTTGAGGACTTCATGATCCGAGTGCAGAATGAATTCTTGAGCCACCAAGTAATGATTCCAATACTCTAATGATCGAATGATGGCATAGAATTCCTTGTCGTAGGTAGAGTATCTTCGCTTGGTATCACACAGACTTCTCACCGAAATAGGCGATGGGACAACCCTCTTGAGTGAGAATCCCACCAATGCCTACACCCGAGGCATCACACTCAACTTCGAAAATCTTCTCAAAACTCGGCGAGGCTGGGACGGGAGCTCGGGTCGGTTTTGCCTTGATAGCTTCAAAAGATTTCGAGCTCGAGGTGTCCAAACAGAAGAAGCTGTTTCGAGCACCTCGGTCATAGGAGCGATGATAGTGCTTGAAGTCTTTGATAAACCTCCTATAGAAAGATACAAGCCCATGAAAGCTCCGAACATCGTGTATGCTTTTAGGAGTAGGCCAAGACAGGATAGCCTCAATCTTGCTCTCATCTACCTTTACTCCCTCGGTTGAAACAACATAACCCGGAAATACGATTTCGAGCTAAAGAATGAGCATTTCTTCAGGTTCCCGTACAATTTCTTTCTCTCTAGCAGTTGGACAATATGTCCGAGGTGGTTAGAATGTTCCCTCTCATTCCGATCTGTAGATCGAGAATGTCATAAAAATAGACGACAACGAATTTCCCGATGAATGGTCTAAAAATCTGATTCATGAGTCGCATCAACGTGCTTGGAGCATTGGTAAGACCAAAAGGCATAACAAGCCACTCGTATAAACCTCCTTTGGTCTTAAAAGCGGTTTTCCATTCATCTCCTTCTCTCGATTCCGATTTGATAATATCCACTTCGAGGTCAATCTTAGAGAAGACCTTAGAACCATGTAGCTCATCTAACATATCTTCAAGTCGTGGTATAGGATGCCTATACTTGATGGTGATCTTGTTAATGGCACGACTATCTATACACATCCTCATAGAACCATCCTTTTTAGGTACCAACAAGGCTGGCACAGCGCAAGGACTCTTACTCGGTCTCACCGGACCTTTAGACACCAACTCCGCAACTTGCCTCTGCACTTCGAGGTGTCTTTAGGGTTCATTCCGTAGGCTGGTTTGTTTGGCAATATAGATCCCGGGATAAGGTCAATGTGGTCGTTGGATATCTCGTTTGGGGGTAGGCCAAGAGGTATCTCATCGGGAAAAACATGGATGTCTTGGGTAATAAGTGTTTTGGCTAGTGGGTGTTTGAGTTCTAAGGACTCGGAATTGTCTCGACTCAAAAGAATCAATTCTCTCATGGGTCCGAGTTCATGATGCATAGACTCTAGATAGGCTTCCCTTAGGGTCGAAGTAACTCGGATGGGTTGGGTGTCCGAGGGGCTTGGCTTTAGGCGGTTGTGAAGGGTCAAGTGGGGCTAAGGTTATTTTCTTGCCATTACGGGTGAAGGTGTATGTGTTTTTGAACCCATCATGCATAACTCTACGATCAAATAACCAAGGTCTACCCAACGAGTAAGTGACATGTATCCATAGGTATAACATCACACCATATATCATCAACATAAAACTTCCCAATATTGAAAGATATTAGGCAATGAGAATTAACTCTAAGGCCCTTACCTTGACTCAGCCATTGTATGTTGTAGGGGTGAGGGTGTAACTCGGTTTGTAATCGAAGCTTCTTTACCATGCTTATAGAAGCAACGTTGGTGCAACTTCCTCCATCGATAATGATTGAACAAACTTTCCCTTTAATAGTTCCCCTTATGTGGAATATATTCTCCCTCCGAGCCTCACTTGGATCCTTATATCCACTCAAGGCTCTCACAATCACAAGTAGTTCTCCTTCATCGGCCTCTTCAACAATCTATTCTATGCCCTCAGCAAGGCGTAGCTCTCCTTTTGGCTCATACTCATCCCATATGGGTTCATCACTCTCGTAATAGTGACGACCCTTCGATTTGGGCACTCGAAACAAAGTGTCCAAATCCTTGACACTTAAAACACTTGCGGCTCCGACCGAGCATGAGGTTTGTTCCGAGTCCGAGTCCGAATAGTAGGGTGCTTAGACTCGGAACCGAGTTTCGGGGTAGCGAGACTTAGGTCGAAACAGAGGGTTAGAATAACCCTTGCCAAACCGAGTTGGCTTTGGTGGTTGAGTCCTAGAGACTTCTTTCTTGAAGCTTCGACCTTCTTTTCGTTGCTCCACCTTATGTGCCGGAAGACACACCTCATCAAAGGTTGAGTACTGCTTGTAGCTCAACAACATTAGCATACCTTGGGTCAAGTCATCCAAGATACTGACTATGGTTTGATCTTCGACTCCTGAAGATCGCATTTAATCATTAGCCTTTCGAACTCTAGGGTATACTCCTCTACACTCATCGAGACCTTGTTGTAGGTTGTGCAACTTAGAATAGTTGTCTTGGATGTATGTTGGGGGTAGAAACCGGGCTTTCGGTTTGGACCTCATCTTCTCCCAACTTTTGATCTTAGGTTTCCTCCGAACGGCATGCTTCTTCTCAGATTTGCCCACCAGGTTGAGGCAAACCCTTTAAGCTTGATAGCAACAAGCTTTACCTTCTTTTCATCTTTCACCTCTTTGTAGTCAAAGATTCTTTCAACTGTTTGCAACCATTCTAGAAACTCATCCGGGTTAAGGCGACCTTTAAACTCCGGGATTTCAACTTTGAAATCCGAGTTGGGTCGAGGTGATTGATCCCTTCTCCCTCTTCTTCCTCTTCTTTTCTCACGCTCACTCTGGAAGAAGCAAAGGGATTGCTCTCCCCATCATCATCCCCATGTGAGTGGGTATGAGGTGGTGAGCTGGGTGGTGACTCTTCTAACTCATGCCTCTTCTTCTTCATCATATCTCCAAGTTGCTTTATCGGATATATGTTCCGGGCATGCATCTCATCATAGTTGTTCATGAGCATATCAAAACGTTCCTCCGATGTCATGCTTCCACTCATTCTGGTTTATGGGTTCTTTGTGGACTGATGTGTTTGGGGCAAAAACGGTTGTGTTTGGGGTTAAGGAAGCTCAGCCTAGGAAAGGCTTCAAAGCTCCGATACCAAAGCTGATGTGCCAAAACGCAAGGCTACACCGATCCTACAAACAGAGTGCGCCAAGTGCAATTCGAGAGGCTCGGAATGGACTTCGAAATGACCAATGGAAAGTAAACAACAAGGACTAAGCTAATCACTCGTGAGGAGATGATTAGCAAGGTGACCAGCAGTGATAGGACAAGAACAAGATAAACTAGAACTATCCAAGGATACGAGATATGACAACCAAGGATAAAACTAGAGCACTAACCACACTTAGTGATACAGCTATCACCACATTAAGTATAATCGGACTCTTCGAACACAACCTAATTATGCCACTAATTAGACAAGCAAAAGAGAATTTTAGGGTTGAAAGGAGCACGGCTCAACTTTACTTAGCATATAGCCAATATCAAAATCATCATCCTTTACAAAGAGAGAACCCATGTATATTTATAGGCCTCTTAGCTAGGTTACATCACTCTAATCTAAGGGTTATAAATCCCTTTTACAATCAATGGTTGTGATGTTTTCAGCAAAATAAAAGGACAAAAGGTAAATAAATACAGCAAAAAAGGACGAGTAGAAAAGGAGGGGGACCACAGAATCGGTAGTACAAAGTAGTATGGTTCCGAGTCCGGTGACAGCTACAATTGTTGTCACCAAATTCTTTTGCTTTCGATCCTTAACTTTCCCTTTCCGGCTCTGCTGAAGACGCCTAGATGATGATCAAGTAGATTTGAGTATATCTACAATCTGGTCTAAGCTCGAAGCTGCGGACTCGAAAAGATCATTTGATTTCGAGCTCGAAACCGAGGACTCGAAAAAGATCTCTTGTCTTATTTTCCTCCGAGTACTTTTGACTTGTCGACTCCCTTACTCCTGTCCGAGGAGACAGGCAAGTATTTCGAGTGTGGCCAAAACTCCTTTGATGCCTATGTTATCAATGAAGACCCAACAATGGTTTCGAGGGCTCCATTGTAAACAATCGGTTCTAGCCGGCTCTCGGTATTAGTTGGGGCTGGGTTTGTGGTGTCCTCCCCATCAGATTGGAGTTGAGAAAGAGAGACTTTACTTGGAAAAGTCCGTGAAGTAAAGAGATATTAATTTTAAGCTGTCTTACCTTGAACGACGGAAGAAATGATGTTATAGCCGACCGACATGTTTGTATAGAACTCGGACACAAGGTCCGGGTAAATATACTCAAAGAAGCAAAGATAGGTGCACACACGAGTTTTGAGAATTTGGTTTAACCGAGGAGAAAGAGGTTTTAGGAAAGAACTTGTCATGTAGAATGAAGTGTTGGGCGACAAAGTGTTTTTGATCTTCTTAGGCATGCTCTTTGCCTTTGCTTGGTGCAGCCTTAGATCGAGTGGATTTGGTTTTGGCCTTCTTGGTGGCTAAACCTCCTTTCAGAGTGATGTATCTTTGCACGGTAGGGGTATTTTGGCCAGAAATGAGCTAAGCTGGGTTGGTGTTTGGAGGTAGGGAAAAGAGGGGAAAGAGAGGGTTGTGAGTTTTTCCCCAACCAATGAGAAAACACTAGGATGGGTGCAGAGATGTCAAGCAAAATCAGCACCAAGAATGGGTACAAAACGAAGAACACAATAGGATAGAAATGAAGTCTTCAATGGATAAGAAATCACCACCATTGACTACTTGAGGCACCGAGGTATGGGCCGGATAAGAAACACCACCAGCTTGCTCGAAGGACTTGAGAGGTCACCACTTTGCTTGCGAAACTAAGATAAGCAATCAAGAATTTTGGGGGTGAGGAGCTGATGTGTAGTGGCGGAAGCAAAGAAAATGGATAGCAAACCGCAAGAAGCACAACCGGGCGGAATGCAGCCTGTTTGCGCAATCTTGGAAGATTGGGGAAATGGAGGGGCAAAAGTGCTTGGTCTTGGCTGAAATTTGGTGGGAAGGATGGTAACTGGTAGATGATGATCGTGACCAAGTTTCGTTGAATTTGGATAAGGGGAACTCCCTGAACAGATAGCCTGAAGCTGAGGTAACCGGCTGGCTGTACGGACGGACACCCTTTGTTTGATTTTGGTGTGGAGGATGGAGGTGCTCTTGGATGGAGCTGAAAATTGGTGGAATGGAAGTAGATGGACAGGAAGGATTGTGGTTAAAATTTGGAATGAAATGGCTAGGTAGATTGTGAGATATGAATTGATGAAGTGAGGGGATAATACCAAGGTCCTAGCTCGGATACGAGAAAACACCACCGAGTAAGAACCGAGGGGCACCTTCAATCTGTCCGGATACAGCAACACCACCGGGAGATTGGAAGGACTCATAGGACACCACCTAGCTGCCACACTAGGATACAGCAATGAGAGTTCCGAAGGGTGAGCAAATCCAGCTCGAGTATAAACTCATATATTTCATCAAAGGTGTCTTACTAATGGCGCATAGGTGCTTGAATATATAATGCTTCATATGAGCAATTACATAACCGAATCCAAGCTGAAAAATATGAAATAAAGCAAAACAAAAATGCCAACTAATTAGATGCTTTCCTCCTCCCCAAGTTAAGCTTGAAGAATTTCTAGCCAAGTATTGTTTGATAGGGAACATGTGGCCAAGATTTGTTGCCCCTTCTCCAAGCTCTTTTCTAACCACCTTCCACTAGTGGTAGTGTCTTCTAGAATGCTTCTAGCTTGGTGTTCTTGGCAGCTCCATGTGATGCATGACCATAAGCCCTTTTGGCCCTCCCTTGGACCGACCCATCATGACATGAATTTATTTATGTTCAAAGCTCTTAAGATAATAATACTTGTAACATTGCTTGATTTGTACTTGGCCGATCTTCCCTTGCTTAACCATGGAAATTTGGTGAGCTTGATTCCTCAACTATCTTCCTTAACACCTTGATTTATTTATGAACAAGTAATCAATGATTAACCTCCGGCTCAAACGACATTATGTGCTTGAAAAATACAAGCATTCCCGGTTGTTTTGCATGCACGTTGAGCTGAACATTTTACGTCTTTTTACCCATGGCTGGCCACTTTCCATTAATGTCACACAGCTCAAAACAGAAGGCTGCCCACTCTCCATCAATCGGACCGTAGAGTCTCTCGGTGCAGTAATGACCAGTTTCTCCAATGGCTTTCTTCCGACGGTTAGTTTCTGCTTGCTTGTTTGCGTGACGAGAGAAAGAGAGAGAGAAGACGAGTTTTCGAAAACATTTATGAGATTCTCCATTTATCTAGAGATGACCTCAGAATTTTGATGTCCATTTTGCTTATAATCCGAGTCCGACTGATGGAGAGCTACTAGCTATGCTTCAAGGAAAACCGAGTATAGGCAAGTATTAAGAATGGTCACCTAAAACTTCCGTTTTGGTCCACATGGTGCAAGGGAAGTCCGGGATATTGAGGCGTGAGGTGTTACCATTTTATGTCATGAGGTACATAAATAAAGGTTGAAGTTTATTAATCAAGGGCAGTCCAAAAATCCCATCCAAAGAGGCCTTAACCAAAATGGAGCAACAAAGGAAGAATTCTAGAAGAATCTTCAAGCACTACTCTTAGTGGTGGGAATCTTGCTTGTTGGACCAATGAGGAGATGGCTTGCACAAGGGGGTGAAGAATGCTTGGCCAAGATTTACTATTCACATCCGGCCACTCATTTTAACTTGGAGAAGGGGTAGCATGATCTAGGCCTTTGATCTTATTTTTTCCTTTGATTATGTTATTGTTAATTGAGCATTACAAATAGCTTGTATCCGGCCATGTACAAATCATCTTTGAATATTGAATGAACCTTGAGCTGGATTGCTCTTACCCCTTTTAAATCCTCAAATGCTTTATCCAAGTTTGGCAACTTGGTGGTGATCTTTGAGTCCTTTAATCTAGCTAGTGGTGTTTACGTATCTGGTTAGATTTTAGGTGCCCTAAGTTTTCCCAAGGTGGTGATTTACGTATCCTTAGAGAACTTAGCCTATCTCGGTTACTCGTGTTCAAAATTTCATATCTCCCAAAATACGAACCTCCTCCATTCCAAATTTCACCCACTTGTTACTAGACGTGTCTAGTTACCCCTCCCCCAAATTTCAGCTCCATCCAAGCATTATTCCATCCCCCGCATCAAAACAAACAAAGGGACTCATTTTGGACGACGGCTCGGACAGACAGACTTTCGTCAATCGTTCAAGGTGTTGCAGCCCCTGAAACCTTCCTCAATTTTGACCAGCTCTTCCTAACTCACTCAAGAGTTCCCCTACCAAATTTCGTTTGAAAACTCCACCATTTTCCACCTCATTTCCCCATTCTCCCAAGACCGCGCCTGCAGACCCCATTCCGCCCGGAACCTCTTTTTTGCGGTTTGTCTTTCCTTTTGCTTTTCACCCCCACTATACATCAAATTTGGTATCACATCAAGTTCTAATTACTTTGTGGATTTATCATTCCCTTAAACCAAAAACTACAAAAATAGCCGAGAAACCCACAAAAATCCCAACCATGAGCGCTAGCATGACCTTGGAGGAGAGATTTAACATGTTGATGAAAGAAAATGAGTACCTCCGTAAGCAACTTGGGCAAAACATGAGAGCCAAGCGAGACCAACTAAGAAGGAATTCACCTCCCACTCGGCCTATTCCCAATCTCCATGAGGAAGATGAAGAAAGAAATCCCTTTGCTTCTTTGGATGATTATAGTGAAGGGCGTTCAAGGAGAAGCTATAGGCGCACAAAATCCCATTCTCATGACTTCAAAGTTGAGATCCCGGAGTTTGAAGGCCGATTAAATCCGGATGAATTTTTAGATTGGTTGAGAACCGTTGAGAGGATTTTTTATTACAAGGAGGTGCTCAAAGAAAAGAAAGTGAAGCTTGTTGCTCTCAAGCTTAGAGGTTTTGCCTCAACATGGTGGGAAAACCTATTGCACAAGTGTGTAAGAGAAGGAAGTCTAAGATCAAAAGTTGGGAGAAAATGAGGACAAAATTCAAGGCTCGTTTCTTGCCCCCAACTTATGTTAAAGATAGTGATGTCTAACTCCATAACCTACAACAAGGAAACATGAGTGTGGAAGAATACACTCGGGAGTTTGAAAGGTTGCTTATCAAATTGACCTTCAAGAAAATGAAGATTAAACGATTGTGAGGTATCTTGGAGGATTGGATGCAAGATATGCACAAGTGGTAGAGTTACAACATTTTTCTACCTTTGATGAAGTGTGTCATTTGGCACACAAGGTTGAACAACAAAAGATGATGGAGAGTTACTAGCAAGTTGGACACCTAAGTTTTGTTTCGTAGTCACCATGGTCCAAAGTGAGGTCCAGCAGTGCTAAACCGTGGGATGCTACCGTTTTATGTCTTAAAGTACATAAATAAAATGGGAAGTTGGTCCATATTTCCTTACCATGAAACTTTGGCTGGAGATAGAACAACCAAGGAGCATTCTAGAAGCATCTTTTGGCACTACCATTAGTGGAGGGAATATTTCTTGTTGGACAAATGAGAAAGAAGCTTGCACAGAGGGAAATAAGCTCACGTCCACATGTTCCTAGCTCCACAAATGCTTGGTGAAAATCATCCAACACATCCTCCTCTAGCTTGGAAAAGGGGAAAGCTCATTTTTAGATTTTTGGGTTTATTTTTAGCTTTATCAAGTGCTATTTTGATGCATTATAAATATTATGTAACGAGGCCATGTAAACGGACAACTTTGATGAATATTAATGAACTTTGAGATTGGATTGCTCGACCCCTTCGAAATCCTCAATTGCTGTATCCAAGTTTGGCAACTTGGTGGTGTTCTTTTGAGTCCTTAAGCTAGCTAGTGGTGTTTCTGTATCTAGCCAAGTGAGAGGTGCTCCAAGACTTTTCAAGGTGGTGTTTACGTATCCTTGAGAACCTTGGCCAATCGGTTACTTCATTTTCGAATTCCATATCTCCCAGCTCACTCATCAACTTCACCTCAAATTTCACCCACCTTCATTCCAACGTGTCTAGTTATCCCCCCTCAAAAAATCAGCTCCATCCAAGAACTGCTCCAACCCCCACCTTTGATCCATAAAGAGAGTGTCATTACGGGCGGCCAGTCCGAGCTGCCGACTTTCAGCTTCCAGTTCAAGGTGTTCCTATCCTCGTAAAATTCCCTAATTTTTACCAGGTCTTCTTGGATCATCTAAGAAGCTGCCTACCAAATTTTGTCCCAAAATTCCACCGTTTCCACCCTCTTTTCCCCGTTCTCCCAAGATCGCATCTGCAGGCCACCGTTACGCCCGGAAGCTTCTTTTGCGGTTTTTCCTTCTTTTTGTTTTTCACCCCCACTGTACATCAACTTTGGTATCAGAGCAAGTTCTGATTCCTTAGTGGATTTTTCATTTCATTAAACCCAAAAACTATAAAAAGCCAAAAATCCACAAAAATCCCAACCATGAGTGCAAGCATGACCTTAGAGGAAAGAATTAAAGCGTTGGAGAAGGAGAATGAATATCTTCATAAACAACTTGGGCATTCCGTGCAAGCAAAACGAGATCAACTAAGGAGTCATTCAGCTCCTATTCAACCTATTCCTAACCTCCACGGAAATGATGAAGTAGAGGAAGTGATTGAGGAAGTGGACTTGTTAGTCTTAAGGAGAACCTTGAGTGGATTCAAGGATCCAAAGGAAGAGCAACGAGAGAATATTTTCCATACAAGGGGTACCGTGCTCAACAAGGTGTGCTCTATCATTATTGATGGTGGTAGTTGCACGAATATGGCCTCATCAACTATGGTGGAGAAGCTTGGAGTTTATGCTTCGGCCCATCCCCATCCTTACTACATCCAATGGCTAAATCAAGGTAAGGGACTCCAAGTCAATTCTAGATGCCTCATTTCATTTAGTATTGGTAAGAATTATCATGATGGGATATGGTGTGACATTATCCCTATAGATGCTCGTCATTTATTGCTTGGGAGACCTTGGCTTTTTGATAGGAGAGTCATGCATGACGGATTCATGAATACTTACACTTTCACCAAGGATGGGAAGAGGATAACATTGGCCCCCTTATCACCTAGCCAAATCCCAAAAACAAAACCACAAACTGATTCTCCCCAAACCGACCTCTTGCTTACTCATGGAGAAAATTTTCTCAAGGTAAAAAAATGAGTTTCGGCCCTCACAAGAGCGAATCCTTTTGACACCAAGCTGAAGTCGAGAGCCCCCACAAAATATCTATCCTCTCGCCAAAGAACTCTTAGCCAAATTTGCTCATGTTTTCCCAAATGAAATTCCCCTTGGCCTTCCTCCATAGAGAATCATTCAACACCACATCGACCTTATCCCAAGAGCCATATTACCCAACAAACCCGCATATAGAATGAATCGTAAGGATGCTTAAGAGGTCCAAAGACAAGTCGATGAATTGGTGGCTAAAGGCCTAGTAAGGGTAAGTAGGAGTCCATGTGTGGTGCCTACGTTGTTGGTACCAAAGAAAGATGGAGCCATGAGGATGTGTGTGGATAGCTGTGCCATAAACAAGATCACAATCAAGTATAGACATCCTATACCAAGGCTTGAGGATATGATTGATGAGCTCCATGGCTCACAAATATTTTCGAAAGTAGACTTGAGAAGTGGATACTATCAAATTAGGATCCGAGAGGGGGATGAGTGGAAGACCGCCTTCAACACCAAGTGTGGACTTTATGAGTTGTTAGTAATTTCATTCGGCCTATCTAATGCACCAAGCACTTTCATGAGGCTCATGAATCAAGTGTTTCGGTCTCTCATTGGTAAGTTTGTGGTTGTGTACTTTGATGACATTTTGGTGTATAGCAAAAATGAAGAGGAGCATGTATGTCACCTCACGCAAGTACTCAAAATTTTGGAAGAAGAAAAGCTTTATGGCAACCTTCAAAATGTACATTCTTCACCACTGGAAGTGGTTTTCCTTGGGTACATTGTGACGGCTAATGGAATCAAGGTGGATGAAAGCAAAGTGGACGCCATTCAATCATGGCCGGTTCCCATGAGTATTCATGATGTGAGAAGTTTCCATGGCTGAGCATCATTTTACCGAAGGTTCATCAAAGATTTTAGTACCATCACAGCCCCCATGACCGAGGTATTAGAAGGTAGTTCGTTCAAGTGGAGTACTAAGGCCCAAGAAGCCTTTGAGACTATGAAGCGCAAACTCACACAAGCGCCAGGTTCTCGCCCTACCAAGTTTTGACAAGGTTTTTGAGGTAGAATGTGATGCCTCGGGCATAGGCATTGGTGGTATTCTCTCTCAAGAAGGGCGGCCCATTGCCTTCTTTAGTGAGAAACTTTGTGACTCAAGGAGGAAATATTCAACATATGACAAAGAGTTCTATGCCATTGTGAGATCTTTGGAGTATTGGAGCCATTATCTTGTGGCTAATAAGTTCATATTGCATTCGGACCATGAGGCTTTAAAATATATCTAAGGACAACATAAGCTCAATCCAAGGTATAGGAAATGGGTAGAGTATTTTGCAAACTTTCCATTTCACCATCAAGCATAAATCCGGCAAAATGAACAAAGGAGCGGATGCACTTTCAAGGAGGTATCTCTTATTTTTTCAATTACGAACTCAACTTCGTGGTTTTGAGCATTTGAAATCTTTGTACTCTAATGATGAGGATTTTTGTGATATATTTCGTGAATGCTCTAAGCATCCCAAGGGAGATTTTCTAGTCCAAGAGGGCTACCTTTTCAAAGGAGCTTGATTGTGTGTGCCTCGTTGTGGTACAAGGGAATTGCTCATCCGTGAAGTTTATAGTGGCACAATAGCTGGCCATTTTGGTGTAAACAAAACAACAAGCATGTTGAGAGAACATTATATTGGCAAAAATTGGAGAACGATGTGCAAGAAATTTTGAAGCGGTGTGCGGTTTGCCAAGAAGCAAAGAGCCATTCCCTTCCTCAAGGGCTCTATACACCTCTTCCTACACCAACTCAACCTTGGGAAGATGTGAGCATGGACTTTATTTTGGGGTTACCGAGGACACAAAGGAACAAGGATTCCGTTCTTGTTGTGGTGGATCGCTTCTCTAAAATGACACACTTTTTCCTTGTAACAAAACCAACGATGCTACACAAATTGTCGATCTATATTTCAAGGAAATTGTAAGGTTGGACGACATTCCCAAAACAATTGTCTCCGATCGAGATAGCAAATTCCTTAGTCACTTCGGCTCACTTTGTGGAGAAAGCTGGGAACCAAGCTCAAATTTAGTACTACTTGTCATATACAAATGGATGGACAAACAGAGGTTACAAACCGAACCTTAGGTGTATTGTTGAGAGCTTTGATCAAGGTGAATGCCACAGACATGGGACCAACTGTTAGCCTCAAGCCGAATTTGGTTATAATGGAGCACCAAGCAAAATGATGGGGTTAAGTCCATTCAAGGTAGTCTATGGTGTGGAACCAATTACCCCTCTCTATTTGGCCCCTAGAGAAAACACCGAGAAGCCAAGTGTTGAGGCCTCCAAAGAGTCCAAGAAATACAAAAGTTGTATGAGCGGGTGAAGGAAAAAATTGAGGCGACCAATGCCAAATACAAACAACAAGTTGACAAAAGGAAGAGGAGGGTTTTTCAACCCGGGGACTTGGTATGGATCCACTTAAGGAAAGAGCGATTTCCTTCGAAAAGGAAGACCAAGCTCATGCCAAGAGCCGACGAACCATTTGAGGTGTTAGAAAGAATTGGTGACAATGCTTACAAAGTTGACTTGCTCGGGGAATTTGGAGTCTCCACTACCTTTAATGTAGCCGATCTCTCTCCATACTTTGAGGATGATACTCTTGAGAATTTGAGGACAAATTCTTTGTTACAAGGGAGGATGATGCAGAGTTACTAGCAAGTTGGACACCTAAGTCTTGTTTTGTAGTCACCATGGTGCAAAGTCGAGTCCGGATGTGCTAAGTCGTGCGATGCTACCGTTTTATGTCTTAAAGTACATAAATCAAATGGGAAGTTGGTCCATATTTCCTTACCACGAAGCTTTGGCCGGAGATAGAGCAACCAAGGAGCAGTTTAGAAGCATCTTTTGGCACTACCATTAGGGAATATTGCTTGTTGGACAAATGAGAAAGAAGCTTGCACAAGGGGAAATAAGCTCACGTCCATATGTTCCTAGGTCCACAAATGCTTGGCTGAAAATCATCCAACATATCCTCCTCTAGCTTGGAAAAGCGGAAAGCTCATTTTTAGATTTTTGGGTTTATTTTTAGCTTTATCAAGTGCTATTTTGATGCATTATAAATACTATGTAACCGGCCATGTAAAGGGACAACTTTGATGAATATTAATGAACTTTGAGCTAGATTGCTTGACCCCTTTGAAATCCTCAATTGTCTGTATCCAAGTTTGGCAACTTGGTGGTGTTCTTTTGAGTCCTTAAGCTAGCTAGTGGTGTTTCTATATCTAGCCAAGCGAGAGGTGCTCCAAGACTTTTCAAGGTGGTGTTTCGTATCCTAGAAAACCTTGGCCTATCGGTTACTTCATTTTCAGAATTCCATATTTGCCAGCTCACTCATCAACTTCACCCCAAATTTCGTCCACCTTCATTCCAACGTGTCTAGTTATCCCCCCACCAAAAATCAGCTCCATCGAAGAACTCCTCCGACCCCCACCTTCGATCCATATAGAGAGTGTCATTCGGCCGGCCAGTCCGGAACTCGCGACTTTCAGCTTCCAGATCAAGGTGTTCCCATCCTCATAAAATTACCTAATATTTAACAGGTCTTCTTGGATCATCGAAGAAGTTGTCTACCAAATTTCGTCCCAAAAGTCTACCGTTTCCACCCTCTTTTCCCTATTCTCCCAAGATCGCACTCGCAGGCCACCGTTCCGCCGGAAGCCTCTTTTGCGGGTTTTCCTTCTTTTTGTTTTTCACCCCCACTATACATCAAAAGAGGTCTCAGTTTGTCGAAAAGAGATGCCAAAATCCATCCCTCAAAAGAGCCAACCCTTTTACAAGGGAGTACTCAATCCACTCCACAAAAAACCCAAACTCCACAAAGCAACCTACACCCGTACCCACTCCAAATCTGCCCCAATCCATTTCCAATTCTAAAGACCCAAGGAGGTGTTTCAAATGCCACGGATTAGGGCATATTGCCTCGGAATGCCCAAACCGAAGGGTGGTGACTTTGGTTGAGTATCAAGAGCAACTAATGGAGGAAAATGACACCGAAAAGGAGTTGTACTTGGTGGAAGAAGTTGAGGAGGTTATTGAGGAGGCGGATGAATGAGAATTATTGGTGTTAAGAAGGACTTTAAGCGGATTCAAGGATCCAAAGCGGGAGCAACGTGAGAATATTTTCCACACTAGGGGCACCGTGCATGGCAAGGTGTGTTCTATCATTATTGATGGTGGAAGTTGCACAAATGTGGCTACATCAACTATGGTGGAGAAGCTTGGACTTCATGCTTCGGTTCATCCTCATCCTTACAACATCCAATGGCTAAACTAAGGTAAAGGTCTCCAAGTCAATTCTAGATGTCTCCTTTCATTTAGTATTGGCGAGAACTATCATGATGAATTATGTTGTGATATTATTCCTATGGATGCTTGTCATTTGTAGCTTGGGAGACCTTGGCTTTTTGATAGGAGAGTTATGCATGATGGATTCATAAACACTTACACCTTGACCAAGGATGGGAAGAAGATAACATGGGCCCCCTTATCACCTAGCCAACTCATAAAAACAAGGCCACAAAATAACCCTCAAATCAACCTTTTGCTTGTTTTTGGGGAGATTTTTCTTAAGGCAAAGCAACATGAGTTTAGACCCACACAAGAGCTCATCCTTTTATCTCCAAGTGAACCCAAAAGCCCCCACAAAATCTCCACCCCTCGCCAATGAACTCCTAGCTAAATTTGCCTTTGTTTTTCCAAATGAAATTCCCCTTAGCCTTCCTCCACAAAGAACCACACAACACCACATAGACCTTATCCCGGGAGCCATATTACCCAACAAGCCCGCATATAGAATGAATCCCAAGGATGCTCAAGAGGTCCAAAGACAAGTTGATGAGTTGGTGGCCAAAGGCCTTGTGAGGGAAAGTAGGAGTCCTTGTGCGGTACCTACTTTTTGGTGCCTAAGAAAGATGGATCCATGAGGATGTGTGTGGATAGCCGTGCCATAAACAAAATCACAATCAAGTATAGGAATCCTATACCTAGACTTGAGGATATGCTTGATGAGTTGCATGGTTCACAAGTATTTTCTAAGGTGGATTTGAGAAGTGGATACTACTAAATTCGGATCGAAGAAGGGGATGAATGGAAGACCGCATTCAACACCAAGGGTGGATTAAGTGGCTTGTAATGCCATTCGGCCTCCGAAATGCACCAAGCACTTTTATGAGATTCATGAATCAAGTGTTTCGGCCTCTTATTGGCAAGTTTATGGTTGTGTATTTTGATGATATTTTGGCGTATAGCGAGGATGAAAAGGAGCACTTACATCATGTCACACAAGTGGTTGAACTTTTGGAAAGAGAAAAACTCTATGGCAATCTTGAAAAGTGCACATTATTTACCCCGGAGGTTGTCTTTCTTGGGTATATTGTCATGGCTAATGGAATCAAGGTTGATGAGAGCAAAGTGGAAGCCATTCAATCATGGCCGGTTCCCACTAGTATCCATGATGTGAGAAGTTTCCATGGCTTGGCATCATTTTATCGAAGGTTCATCAAAGATTTTAGTACCATCACGGCCCCCATGACCGAGGTACTAAAAGGGAGTTCATTCAAGTGGTATGCTAAGGCCTAAGAAGCCTTTGAGACCATCAAGCGCCAACTCACAAAAACCCGGTTCTAGCTTTGCCAAGCTTTAACAAAGTTTTTGAGGTTGAATGTGATGCTTCGAGAGTTGGTATTGGTGGAATTCTCTCTCAAGAAGGGTGGCCCATTGCCTTCTTTAGTGAGAAACTTTTGAAGCAAGGAGGAAGTATTTAACCTATGATAAAGAGTTCTATGCCATTGTGAGATCTTTGGAGCATTGGAGCCATTATCTTGTGGCTAATGAATTCATATTGCATTCGGATCATGAGGCTCTAAAATACATTCAAGGACAACATAAGCTCAATCCAAGACATGGGAAATGGGTAGAGTATTTGCAAACTTTCCATTTCACCAATAAACACAAATCAGGAAAAATGAGCAAGGGAGCGGATGCACTTTCAAGGAGGTATCTCTTGCTATTTCAATTACAAACTCAAGTTCTTGGTTTTGAGCATTTGAAATCTTTGTACTCTAACGATGAAGATCTTGGTGAGACATTTCGTCATTGCCTAAAGCATCCAAAAGGAGAGTTCTTAGTCCAAGAGGGTTATCTTTTAAAGGGGCTCGGTTGTGTGTGCCTCGTTGTGGCACAAGGGAGAATATGAGAGGTTCATAATGGGGCATTGGCTTACCATTTTGGCATAAACAAGACAACAAGCATGTTGAAGGAGCATTATTATTGGCCAAATATGGAGAAGGACGTGCAAGATATTTTGAAAAGGTGTACGGTTTGCCAACAAGCAAAGAGTCATTCTCTTCCTCAAGGGCTTTATACACTGCTTCCCACACGTACTCAACCATGGGAGGATGTTAGCATGGACTTTATTTTGGGGCTGCCGAGAACACAAAGGAACAAGGATTCCATTCTAATGGTGGTGGATCGTTTTTCTAAAATAGCTCACTTTGTTCCTTGCAACAAGACCAATGATGCTACTCAAATAGCCGATTTATATTTCAAGGAGATTGTAAAGCTACATGGCATTCCTAAGTCAATTGTTTCGGATCGAGATAGCAAATTTCTTAGCCACTTTTGGATCACGTTGTGGAAGAAATTAGGGACCAAGCTAAAATTTAGCACTACTTATCATCCACAAACGAATGGACAAACGGAGGTTACCAACCGAACCCTAGGCGTGCTATTGAGAGCCTTGATCAAGACGAATGCTAAGGCTTGGGATCAACTTTTGTGATGTGTAGTGGGAGGCGGAAGCAAAAAGGAAGCAAAACCGCAAGAAAACCAAGCTGGCCAGAATAGGACCTGCAGGTGCGGTTCTGGGGAAAAGGGTGAAAGGAGGGGTAAATGGTCTTGGTTTTGGACGAAATTTGGTGGAGAGGT
Source organism: Talinum fruticosum (assembly GCA_021018815.1). NCBI lineage: Eukaryota > Viridiplantae > Streptophyta > Magnoliopsida > Caryophyllales > Talinaceae > Talinum > Talinum fruticosum. Next base: position 2,589,329 of record JAITYX010000010.1, on the reverse strand, counting down.
AGTTAACTGGTTGGGAAAGGTTGTGGTAAAATTTGGGCAGCATCCAAGGTCGGGATCACCTTGAGCCAAACGCAAACAGAAAGCCTCACTGGGTGGTTGTCCAGAATGAGGTTCTTTGTTTGTTTTTGGTGCTGGGGATGGAGTTCTTCTTGGATTGAGCTGAGATTTGGAGGGAATGGACTCAACTCATGTAAGATGAAGTGTGTGAAATTTGGGAAAGAGATGATTCGTGGATTGGGAGATATGGTTGATGGAAGTCGCTGGATAGAACCTGGATTCTGGCTTGGATACGAAACACCACCAAGCTGAATCAAGGGGCACTCTTAAACGGTCCGGATACAGAAACACCACCGGGGCTTAAGAGACTCAAAGGACACCACCAAGCTTGCCAAGGCTCGGATACAGCAATGAGGATTTAAAGGGTTGAGAAATCCATCTCACAAGAGCAAAGCTCAAATTCATATATTCATCAAAAAGTGTCTTTACAATGAAGCATATGAGCTGAATTTATAAGCAACAAAATAACATTTAGCTAAGCTGAAAATTAAATCTAAAAATAACAAAGATGCTTTCCTCCTCTCCAAGTTAAGCTAGGATGAATTCTAGCCAAGCATTTGGTGAATTGGGAACATGTGGCCATGGTTTGTTTTCCCTTTTGCAAGCTTCTAACAAACCATCTTCCACCATGGTGAGTGCTTCTAGAATGCTCCCCTTTAGGCTCCCTTGAGTGCTCTCCTTAGGCGTGTGACCTTATGCTCTTTTGGACCTTTGGACCGGCCAGAACATGCAGCAAATTATCCCTTGGACCGGCCAGAACATGCATCAAATTATTTATGTTCAAATGACACTTCACGGTTTTGACAAGGCTAATCTCATCTTGCTTCAACGTGGAAAATTTGGCTAGCTTGATTCTTTTGGGCTATCTTACTTAGCTCCTCGGATGAGCTTTTATTTATGAGCATGAATTCATGAAAGACCAAACTCTTGACATTTTATCCTCCGGGTTCAAAAATAAACAAAGGAAATTCAAGTGTGGCTAGTTGATTTTCATGTGTGCTTGATCTCATTCGATGACCTGCCTTCGGTCCATAGTCTAGGGCTGTCCACTTTCCATCATTTTGGCTCACGCTGAATTTTCCTACAATAGAGCACCTAGCAAGGCTACGAGGATGAGCCCATTCAATGTGGTCTATGGAGTAGAGCCCTTAACTCCCCTCGATTTGACTCCTAGAGGGCTAACCGAGAAGCTAAGCATTGAGGCTGCCAAGAGAGTACAAGAGATACAAAAAATGCATGAAAGTGTAAAGGAAAAGATTGAGGCATCTAATGCCAAACACAAGGCACAAGCCGATAAGGGAAGAAAGAAGAGGGTTTTTCAACCCGGGAACTTCGTATGGATACATCTAAGGAAGGAGCGATTTCCTTCGAAACGGAAGACAAAGCTTATGGTAAGAGCCGAAGGGCCATTTGAGGTGCTAGAACGAATTGGTGACAATGCCTACAAGATCAACTTGCCCTGTGAATATGGGGTATCCGCTAGCTTTAACGTAGTCGATCTATCTCCCTACTTTGAAGATACTACTCTTGAGAATTTGAGGGCAAATTCCTCTCTACAAGGGGAGGATGGTGGAGAGCTACTAGCTATGCTTCAAGGAAAACCGAGTATAGGCAAGTATCAAGAATGGTGACCTAAAACATCCGTTTTGGTCCACATGGTGCAAGGGGAAGTCCGAGATGTTGAGGCGTAAGGTGTTACCATTTTATGTCATGAGGTACATAAATAAAGGTTGAAGTTTATTAATCAAGGGTGGTCCAAAAATCCCATCCAAAGAGGCCTTTACCAAAATGGAGCAGCAAAGGAAGAATTCTAGAAGAATCCTCAAGCATTACTCTTAGTGGAGGGAATATTGCTTGTTGGACCAATGAGGAGATGGCTTGCATAAGGGGGTGAAGAATGCTTGGCCAAGATTTACTCGTTCACATCCGGCCACCCATTTTAACTTAGAGAAGGGGTAGCATGATCTAGGCCTTTGATCTTATTTTTGCCTTTGATTATGTTATTGTTAATTGAGCATTACAAATAGCTTGTATCCGGCCATGTACAAATCATCTTTGAATATTGAATGAACCTTGAGCTGGATTGCTCTTACCCCTTTTAAATCCTCAAATGCTTTATCCAAGTTTGGCAACTTGGTGGTGATCTTTTGAGTCCTTTAATCTAGCTAGTGGTTTTTCACGTATCTGGTTAGATTTTAGGTGCCCTAAGTTTTCCCAAGGTGGTGATTTCGTATCCTTGGAGAACTTAGCCTATCCGGTTACCTTTGTTCAAAATTTCATATCTCCCCAAAATACAAACCTCCTCTATTCCAAATTTCACTCGCTTGTTACTGGATGTGTCTAGTTATCCCCCTCAAATTTCAGCTCCATCCAAGCATTATTCCATCCCCGCATCAAAAACAAACAAAGGGACTCATTACTGGACAGCAGCTCGGACAGACGGACTTTCTGTCAATCGTTCAAGGTGTTTCAGTCTCTGAAACCTTCCCTAATTTTTACGAGCTCTTCTTAACTCACTCAAGAGTTCCCCTACCAAATTTCGTCTCAAAACTCCACCATTTTCCACCTCATTTCCCCGTTCTCCTAAGACCGCGTTTGTAGACCCCATTATACTTAGAACCTCTTTTTTTACGGTTTGTCTTTCCTTTTTGCTTTTCACCCCCACTATACATCACTAACTCGGTAAGGTGTCCGAGTGACTCAGAACACTTAGAAAATTTATAAATCTTAGCTCGGTCTTATTCCGAGTCAACCGATCCATTTGTTATCTACTCAAGGCATATAACACTCAATCATGAAAGAATAATTCATGCAATAAATCACATAATCATACATTAATCATGCTAAGTTCATTCCTAATAAACCAAAACTGATCTTCACTCAAAGTCTTAGTTAAAATATCAGCTAACTGAAATTTCGTGGGAATAAACTCAAGTTCAATATCACCTTTCTCATAATGGTCTCTTAGAAAATAATACCTGACCTCAATATGCTTTGTCTTTGAGTACTAAACTGGATTCTTAGTGATGCTGATTGTACTTTGACTGTCGTAGTTAATTGGAATCGATGTGAATGATAACCCAAGATCCTTCAAGTGTTGCGTGATCCGGAGAAATTAAGCATAGCAAGCTCCGGCTGCAATGTACTCAGCCTCAGCAGTTGATAGAGCAACTAAGTTTTGCTTCTTTGAGTGCCAGGATGATGTATCTTTCTAGGCTGATAGAAATCTGGCTAGAAACGAGCTATATGAGCTGGTTTATGGGGTGGGGAAAAGAGGGTGAAAGGAGGTTGTGAATGTCTTGGAAATTAGTGAGCAAACACTAGAATAGGAGTGAAAATGTCAAGATAAACTAGCACCAAAACAAGCACCAAAATGAGGAACACAAAAGGATAGAAACTAAGTCTTCAATGGATAAGAAATCACCACCATTGACTACTTGAGGCACCGAGGCATGGGTTGGATAAGAAACACCACTAGCTTTCTCCAAGGACTTGAGAGGTCACCACTTAGCTTGCCAAACTAAGATAAGCAATCAAGAATTTTGGGGGTGAAGAGCACTTAGCTCACTCGGTTTTCTCATTCAATTGAATGTCTAATACAACCTAGTATAGAGCACTATTTGTAGTGCTTACAAAGAGTGAAAGCAAAGCATAATCTAATCGCTGTTAGAAGCCTTACATGATGAAGGGATAGGATTACACTAAGAAAAGAGAATAATCCAAGAAAAAGCTTTCACTAAGAGGGAACATGTGGTTACTATGCATGGTGCAATCCAAGCCAAGTATTAGATTTCCTCTTCTCCAAGCTTCACTTTGATTGGCTCTAGAATTTGATTCCCTCCACCAAATCAAGTGATTTCAAATTCTTTAGAAAGTTCCACAAGTTAGCTATGGACCCATGTAGCTAGTCCCTTCAATCGACCGTTTTGCTTGTTTTGCCATTTCCAGCCTATTCCATTGTTATTTCGACTTATACTCCTAAGGACCATTTATTAGTATCAACATGGTCTTGATATAGGGAGTTTTAGGGTTCTACTAACCCATTGCCAACTTGCACAACCCGAACCGGAATGGGCAATTTAGAAGCCCAAAGTTGATCACTACTCATAGATAGCTCCTCTTGCACTTTAACTAGTAAACCATGACCCTTAGTAGCTTGATTAGTAGGGAGGTCTCCATCATCTCCCATTGTAGAAAGGAATTTTCCCTCAAATTCTCTAAGGTGTCATCTTCAAAGTAAGGAGAGAGGTCAGCTACATTGAAGCTCTCCGAGACCCCATAATCACTGGGTAGATCATTTCAACACCTCAAATGCACCTTCAACTTGTGGCAAAAGCTTGCTCTTTCTCTTGGAAGGTAAACGCTCTTTTCGTAGGTGTAGGCAAACTAGATCTCCAGGTTGAAAAACCTTCTTCTTTCTTCCTTTGTCAACTCATTGCTTATGTGCAAGATTGGTTTGCTCAATTTTAGCCCTTACTTTCTCATGCATATTCTGGATTTCTTGCACCCTTTTGGAAGCCTCCACACTAGGCTTTCCATCCATGCCTCTCGGTGTTAAGTCTAGAAGAGTAAGTGGCTTAACTCCATAGACTCTCTTGAAGGGACTTATGCCCGTGGCCTTACTTGGAGCACCATTGTATAAAAATTCAACATGAGCAAGTAGTTGATCCCAAGCTTTCAAGTTGGTCTTGATCAAGGCCCTCAAGAGTACTCCCAACGTTCGGTTTGTCACTTCGGTTTGTTCATCAGTTTGAGGATGACAAGTAGTACTAAATTGTAGCTTGGTTCCCAATTTCTTAAGAATTTGCTATCTTGGTCCGAAACCATGGATTTGGGAATGCCATGGAGTCTAACAATCTCCTTAAAGTATAAGTCGACCACATGAGTTGCGTCATTCGTTTTGTTGCATGGAATGAAATGTGCCATTTTGGAAAAGCGGTCTACTACCACCAAAATTGAATCCTTGTTCCTTTGAGTCCTCGGTAAGCCTAGTATGAAGTCTAGGCTCATGTCTTCCCATGGCTGGTTGGGTGTAGGAAGAGGGGTGTAAAGCCCTTGCGAAAGAGAGTGACTTTTCGCCATTTGACACACCGCACACCCCTTCAAGTATACTACCATGAACTTGCCAAGAAAAGGCATAAACACTTGGTTTATGAGTCTCCTGAAAGTGCTAGGTGCATTTGACAACCTGAATGGCATTACAAGCCACTCATTCAATCCTCCCTTGGTGTTAAATGCGGTTTTCTACTCATCTCCTTCACGGATTCTGATTTGATAATATCCACTCTTTAAGTCCACTTTGGAAAACACTTGTAACCCATGGAGCTCATCAAGCATATCCTCAAGTCTAGGGATTGGATGCCTATACTTGCTGGTTATTTTATTTATAGCTCGGTTGTCCACCCACATTCTCATGGTGCCATCTTTCTTTGGGACTAAAAGAGTTAGGACAACACATGGACTTGTACTTTCTCTCACAAGCCCTTTAGCCATTAGCTCATCAACTTGCCTTTGAATCTCCATAGCATCCTTGGGGTTCATTCGGTATGCAGGTTTGTTGGGGAGGATGGACCGAGGCTATGAGTCCAAGTTTCTCCACCATGCTTGAGGCGGCAACATTGGTGCAACTCCCACTATCCACAATGATAGAGCAAACCTTCCCATGAACCGTGCCTCTAGTATGAAAGATATTTTCTCTTTGCTCTTCTTTAGGGTCTTTGAAACCACTCAAAGCCATTCTCAAAACTAAAAGTTCTTCTTCATCCGCCTCCTCTACAACTTCCTCCATTTCCTCCATGAGATAAAACTCCTTTTCAAGCTCTTCTTCGTCCATGGGCAATTCTTGGTACTCGGCCAAGGTGACCACTCTTCCGTTTGGACATTCCGAAGCAATGTGACCCAAACCTTGGCACTTGTAGGACCTTTTGGTGGAATTGGAATTAGAGGGGGTTTTAGGCACATTTGGGACAAATTGTTGAGTAGGTTGTTTTGTGGAGATTGGGTTCTTTTGTGGAGTTGCTTGGGGGCTCCCCTTGTAAAAGGATGGGTTCTTTTGTGAGATGGCTTTTGGTGTTTCTCTTTAGGCAAAGCGAGCCTTTTTTGTTACTCAACCTTATGAGCCAAAGACACACTTCATCAAAAGTTGAGTATTGTTGTAACTCTACTGCTTGAGCATACTTCGGATCAAGGCCACCAAGATAACGCACTATGGTTGATCCTCATTCTCTTGAATGTCGCATTTGATCAAAAGCCTCTCAAATTCACGAGTATACTCCTCTACACTCATGTTGCCTTGGTGTAGGTTGTGGAGTTGAGAATAGCTGTCTTGAATGTAAGTTGGGGGCAAGAAACGAACCTTGCGTTTGGACCTCATTTTCTCCCAACTTCGATTTTGGACTTCCTCTTTCGTTTCCTGTTATGCACAAGGTTTTCCCACAAGTAAAAGCAAATCCCTTAAGCTTGAGAGCAACATGCTTAACCTTCTTATCGTCGGCCACATCTTTGTAATCAAAGATTCTCTCTAAGGTTCTTAGCCAATCTAAGAACTCATTCGGATTTAGACGGCCTTCAAATTCAAAGATTCCCACTTTGAAATCATGAGAATGGTGTTTAGAGCATCTAAAACCTCTTTTTGATCTCCTCGACTAGGATCATCCGAAGAAGCAAACGGATTGTCCTCATCACTAACTTCATTGGAGCTAGGAGTACTCGAGAGTGAGGAGATATACTCCTTAGTTAATCACACCTATCCTTCATGGACTTTCCAAGTCTGTTTCCATAGGTAGTCATTTTGAGCTCTCAGCTCACCATTATCCTTCATGAGCATATCAAATTGCTCATCCAAAGTCATGCTAGCACTTATTAGTAACCGGGTTTTCTTGTGGGTTTACGGCTGTTTATGTTTGAGGTTTAGAGGAGGTGTTTTGGGAGTGATGGTAGCTCGGCCGGGACGGTAGGCAACAACTTTGATACTAAATATGATTTATCTTTCTAGGTTGATAGCAATCCGGCCGAAACGAGCTATATGAGTTGGCTTTTGGGGTAGGGAAAAGAGGGTGAAAGGAGGTTGTGAATGTCTCACAAATTAGTAAGCAAAACACTAGAATGGGAGTGGAAATGTCAAGCAAAAGAAGCACCAAAATGAGGGATACAAAAGGATAGAAACCAAGTCTTCGACGGATAAGAAATCACCACCATTGACTACTTGAGGCACCGAGGCATGGGCTGGATAAGAAACACCACCGGCTTGCTCCAAGGACTTGAGAGGTCACCACTTAGCTTGCCAAACTAAGATAAGCAATCAAGAATTTTGGGGGTGATGAGCACTTAGCTCACTCGGTTTTCTCATTCAATTGAATGTCTAATACGATGAGAGTATAGTGCACTATTTATAGTGCTTACAAAGAGTGAAAGCAAAGCATAATCTAATCGCTATTAGAAGCCTTACATGATAAAGGGATAGGATTACACTAAGTAAAGAGAATAATCCAATAAAATGCTTCCACTAAGAGGGAACATGTGGTTACTATGCATGGTGCAATCCTAGCTAAGTATTAGATTTCCTCCTCTCCAAGCTTTACTTTGATTGGCTCTAGAATTTGATTTCCTCCACCAAATTAAGTGATTTCGGATTCTCTAGAAAGTTCCATAAGTTAGCTATGCACCCATGCAGCTAGTCTTGTTAATTGACCCTCCGAGCATTGACCTTTTGACCCTTAAAGTCAGACGCACATAAATGCTCCAAAGCCGACCGTTTTGCTTGTTTTGCCTTTTCTAGCGTCTTCCATTGTTATTTCCGGTTCTACTCCTAAGGACCATTTATTAGGATGAACATGGTCTTGATATAAGGAGTTTTAGGGTTCTCCTAACCTGTTTCCAACTTGCACAACCAGAACCAGAATGGGCGATTTAGAAGCCCAAAGTTGATCACTACTCATAGATAGCTCCTCTTGCACTTTAGCTAGTAAACCATGACTCTTAGTAGCTTGATTAGTAGGGAGGTCTCCATCACAGGACATAAGTGATTGAACCAGAAATTGGCATGCTCCTGATGTGCTATTTCTATCAACCTTGTATCCAAGCATAGTCGGCATCTTTCTTATCTAAGTCCAGTTTGATCGCTTCTCATAGGTGTTGCTCCATGCTTCACATCTTGTAGCTTGTATTTCTTTAATAACTCCTTGGTGTACTTAGATTGATGGACATAGATGTCATCCTTGTCTTGTTTGATTTGTAGACCAAGAAAAAATTGAGTTCTCCCATCATGCTCATTTGGAACTCCTGTCTCATTAACTAATAAAACTCTTGACATAGAATTTCATTAGTAGCTCTAAAGATAATATCATCGGCATATATCTAGATGATAAGAAAATCATTCCCCTTAATTTTTGTGAAAAGATTTTTGTCAATCTGACTTCTTTTGAAATCATTTTCAACTAAGAAGCTGCTTTGTCTTTCATACCAAGCGCTTGTTTAAGACCATATAAAGCCTTTTGCAATTTGAAAACATGATTTGGAAATTTCGAGTTTTCAAATACAAGGGGTTGCTCAACATAAACTTCTTAAATATAACCATTGAGAAATGCAGATTTGACATCCATTTGATAAAGCTTGATGTTCATGTTAGTTGCAAATGCTAAGAGAATTCTAATTGCCTCAATCCTAGCAACAGGTGCAAAGGTTTCCCCACAATCAATTCCCTCTTCTTAGTTATACCTCCGAGCGGCTAATCTGCCTTATTTCTCACTACCAACCCATTTGATTCCTATTACTTGGGTGGTCGAAGGTCGTCCGGTCGGTGTCCACACTTGGTTCTTTAAATTGATTTAGCTCTTCTTGCATGGCCTTTACCCATTGAGGTTCAATTAAGGCCCCTAGTGCATTTTTAGGTTATGTTAATGATATAAATTCAAAAAATGCACACATATTATGTAAAAAGAACGAGTTCTTACCCCATTGTTGATATCGGGAGTATGTTCTCGGTTAGGTGACTAGATGCATATGTGAAAGCTCTACCTGTCCTCCGATTTATCAAGTTTGTTGGTTGAACAGACTGATCTTCGGTTGGTTGCTCCTGCTGAGCTTCGCATTGGCTTGTTCTTCGAGCATTATGAGCTAGCTCTTAATTTTGTTCTCTTTGAGTCACAACATTCCGAGTTGGCTCATTCCGAGTTGTCTCGGTTCTTCTATTTTGACTCTTTCGAGCTCGGCTTCAGCAATGTCATCTTCATCTCTGTTAAGCTTGAGATCCGAAAAGGTGGATTCACTTATCCTACCAAGATCAATCTCATCAAAGACAACGTGGATACTTCTTTTACTTTGTTAGTCCTTTTGTTAAAAATTCGATAAGCTTTACTATGGGATGAGTAAGCTAGAAATATACCTTCATCCGATCTAGCATCAAACTTAGTCGGATACTCCTTACCATTGTTATACACGAAACATTTACATCCGAATTGTCCAAGTAGGAAATGTTGGGTTTCTTTCCCTTGTATAGCTCATAGGGTGTCTTCTCCATAATTGGTCCGATGAGGCATCTATTAAGTGTGTAGTTTGCTTGTGTTGATCGCCTCGGTCTAGAAATAGTAAAGTAGATCAATTTCAATCATCATGTTCCTTCCTATTTCTTCAAGAGTTCTGTTCTTTCTCTCTACTACTCCATTCCGTTGAGGAGTTCTTGGTGCAGAGAAGTTGTGGGAGATGTCATTCTTGTCAAAGAAATCTGTAAATTTTGAGTAATCGAACTCCCTTCCACGGTCGGTTCGAATCCTTCAATTCCGAGTCTCGGACTCCACTTGAATTTTCCTATAGATCTTAGTGAACTCTTTGAAGGCTTCATTCTTGTTCCTCAGAAAACACACCCAAGTAAATCATGAATAGTGATCAATAAGAACAAGCACATATGATTTACCTCCTAAGCTTTTCACTGGAATTTCACCATACAAATCCATATGAACTAACTCAAGCATTTCGGATGTAGACACATTTTTGAGTGGTTTGAAAGATGATCCGACATGTTTTCCTGTTGTGCATGCTTCACGATTTTATCTTTCTTAAATGCACAGTTAGGTAAACCCTAACCAATCCACGAGATACAAGTTTCTTGATAGTATGCATGCTAATATTTCCTAGTTTGCGATACCATGTCCATGAATCATCATTCAAAGATACTTTTAAGTAAGATAAATTCTGACTAGAATCGAAAGAGGAATAGTACAAATGTTGCTCGACCTCGGACACCGAGAGCTTTGTCTTATTGGTGACTGCATCAAAGATATAGCAACTGGTTTGAGTGAACCTTACCTCTTGGCCTTTGTCACATAGTTGAAAAATGCTAAGGAGATTGTACTTAAGCCCTTTGACAAGGTAGACTGGAGTGACTGAGTTGTTTTCTTGACCAATCTTGCCAATCCCAACTATCTTGCCTTTGTTGTTGTCTCCAAATGTGACTTTTCCTCCTTTCGGATCTTCTAACTCTAAGAAGAGTTTTGAGTTTCCGGACATATGGTGTGAGCAGCCACTTGTCTAAGTACTAGTGACCCTTCCGTTTCGAGTCACCTACAAAACAGAAATAAACTAACCCTTCTCACTTCCTCTTACAAACCAAGATTTGAATAATTTTAGGTTTGGTCCGATTCTGAGTCTTCCTTTTAGAAAACCGAGTCCGTGTTTTTCTTTTGTAAATAGCTTGAGAAGGCGTTTTCCTATAAATTGGTCTAGGCTCAGTCCTCTTTTCATGTGAGTGAATAGGACCATGCTCGACCTTCATGAACTCTACAGTTTTGGAATCACTTTTGAAAAGACTTGTATAAGAATTAGATTCCTCTTCGACATTGTATCCAAGACCTTCTTTTACGAATGAGACACACTGAGAGCCTACAAAAGATCAAGGTTTTTCGACATTGAGTGAATTTTAAAACTAGCTGTTGAGACTCATTGAGCTTCCTTTTTAGTTGCTCCTTCTCCGTTGCGAGTGACTCGGACTCGGTCTCATTGTCTTGAGCATTGGTCTCAAGTACTTTCGGATTTTGTCTCAAGTTTTCTAACTCATTTTTCAAAAACTTACTCTCAGCAGTAAGAGACTCAAGTTGTTCTTTAAAATAAGAAGAGTTAGAATTGGACTTTTGATGTGCAATGATGCAAGGCTACACCGATCCCGCCAACGAGTGCGCCAAATGCAATTCGAGAGACTCGGAATAGACTTAGAAATGACCAATGCAACAATAAACAACAAGGAGTAAGCTAATCACTTGTGAGGAGATGATTAGCAAGGTAACCAGCACCGATTGGACAAGAACAAGATAAACTAGAACTATCCAAGGATATAGATATCACCACCAAGGATAAAACTAGGGCACTAATCACACTTAGTGATACAGCTATCACCACACTAAGTATAATTGAACTCTTCATAACACAACCTAATTATGCCACTAATTAGACAAGCAAAAGAGAATTTTGGGGTTGAAAGGAGCACATCTCAACTTTACTTAGCATATAGCCAATATCAAAATCATCATCCTTTACAAAGAGAGAGCCCATGTATATTTATAGGCCTCTTACCTAGGTTATATCACTCTAATCTAAGGGTTATAAATCCCCTTTTATAATGAATGGTTGTGATGTTTTCAGCAAAATAAAAGGACAAAAGGTAAATAATTACAACGAGAAAAGGGCAGCAGAAAAGGAGGGGACCACGGAATCAATAGTACAAAGTAGTACGGTTCGAGTCCAGTGACGAGCTACAATCGTTGTCACTAAATTCTTTTGCTTTCGATCCTTAACTTTCCTTTTCTGGCTCTGCTGAAGATGCCTAGATGATGATTAAGTAGATTTGAGTATATCCGCAATCCGGTCTAAGCTCGAAGCGAGGACTCGGAAAAGATCATTTGACTTCGAGCTCGAAGCGAGGACTCGAGAAAAGATCTCTTGTCTTATTTTCCTCCGAATACTTCGACTTGTCGACTCCCTTACTCCTGTCCGAGGAGACAGACAAGTATTTCGAGTGTGGCCAAAACTCCCTTGATGCCTGCGTTATCAACGATGATCCAGCAATGGTTTCGAGGGTTCCGTAGTAACTTCGAGGACTCCGAATTATCAATCTGTTCAGGCGGCTCTCGGTATTAGTTGGGGTTGGGTTTGTGGTGTCCTCGCCATCATCCTCCCTAGCTTTAAAAGAATTTGCCCTCAAATTCTCGAGCGAATTATCTTCCAAGTAAGGAGATAAATCGGTAACATTGAAAGTAGTCGAGACATTGTATTCTCCTGGTAAATTCACCTTGTAAGCGTTGTCATTGATTCTCTCAAGTACTTCAAATGGTCCATCTGCCCTCGGCATCAACTTAGACTTGTGCTTGGAAGGAAAACGCTCCTTCCTCATGTTGATCCAAACGAGATCTCTGGTTGAAAAACCACCCTTCTGCGGTTTTTGTTAGTGCTAGCCTTTTAACTCAGATTAGCTTGCTCAATTCGGCTCGACTTTCTCATGCAAGTCCCGAATGCGTGTAGCTCTTTTCATAGCATTAGTATGAGGTTTTCCATCAAAAGCTCTCGGGGTCGGATCAAGAGGTGACAGAGGTTCCACGCCATAAACAACCTTGAAGGGCGAAACATTGGTAGTCTTGTTTGGCGTGTGATTGTAAGCAAACTCAGCATGTGGAAGAAGTTGATCCCACGCCTTAGTATCCGATTTGATTAGCGTTCGAGCGAGTACTCCCAAAGTTACTGTTTGTAACCTCGGTCGACCATCCGTCACGTGGATGGCAAGTGGTGTTGCACTTCAACTTCGTTCCCAATTTCTTCCAAATGGTAACCTGAAATGACTCGAAACTTTGCATCTCTATCCGAGACCATTGTCCTTAGGATCCCATGCAGCCTTACCACTTCTCTAAAGTATAGGTCAGCAACCGAGTGTAGCATCATTGGTTTTGTTGCAAGCAATGAAGTGAGCCATCTTAGAAAATCGATCAACGACAACCAGAATAGAATCTTTCCTTTTACGAGTCCGTGGTCGACCCGAACGAAGTCTAGACTTACATCCACCCGGGCTGAGTTGGGACGAGGTAATGGAGTGTAAAGTCCTTAAGGCGAGGAATGGCTCTTGGCATATTGGCATGCAACACATCTCTTGATAATGTCTTGAACATCTTTGTCCATGCTTGGCCGGAAATAATGCTCCTTGAGCATCCGAGTTGTCTTTTTCTCTCCAAAATGGCCAGCAAGTCCTCCAGAATGGACTTCTCTTATAATAAGCTCTCTTGTGCCACGGCTAGGCACACACAATCCGATACCCTTCAATGAGTATCCTCCTTGTATTTGGAATTCACCCTTGTGTCGCGTTTGGCATTCTTGGTATAGGGTTCCAAATTCTTTGTCATCCGTATATAGACTCTTTAAATGTTCAAACCCGAAGACACAAGTTTCTAACTGAAACAACGAGTAGATACCTTTTGGACAGAGCATCGGCGCCCTTATTAAGTCTGTCCCGATTTGTGTTTGATTGAAAAATGAAAGGTCGAAGGTACTCAACCCATTTCGCATGTCGTGGGTTCAACTTGTATTGGCCCTGAATGTACTTGAGGGCTTCATGATCCGAGTGCAGAATGAATTCTTGAGCCACCAAGTAATGATTCCAATACTCTAATGATCGAATGATGGCATAGAATTCCTTGTCGTAGGTAGAGTATCTTCGCTTGGTATCACACGACTTCTCACTGAAATAAGCAATGGGACGACCCTCTTGAGTGAGAATCCCACCAATGCCTACACCCGAGGCATCACACTCAACTTCGAAAATCTTCTTAAAACTCGGCGGGGCTAGGACCGGAGCCTAGCTCGGTTTTGCCTTGATAGCTTCAAAGATTTCGAGCTCGAGGTGTCTAAACAAAAGAAGCTGTTTCGAGCACCTCGGTGATAGGGCGAGTGACAATGTTGAAGTCTTTGATAAACCTCCTATAGAAAGATGCAAGCCCATGAAAGCTGCGAACATCGTGTATGCTTTTAGGAGTAGGCCAAGACAGGATAGCCTCAATCTTGCTCTCATCTACCTTTACTCCCTCAATCGAAACAACATAACCCGGAAATGCGATTTTTGAGCTAAAGAATGAGCATTTCTTCGATTCCCGTACAGTTTCTCTTTCTCTAGCGAGTTGGACAATGCATGCGAGGTGGTCAGAATGTTCCCTCTCATTCCGATTCGTAGATCGAATGTCATCAAAATAGACCACGACAAATTTCCCGATGAATGGTCTAAAAATCTGATTCATGAGTCGCATGAACGTGCTTGGAGCATTGGTAAGACCAAAAGGCATAACAAACCACTCGTATAAACCTCCTTTGGTCTTAAAAGCAGTTTTCCATTCATCTCCTTCTCCGATTCCGATTTGATAATATCCACCTCCGAGGTCAATCTTAGAGAAGACCTTAGAACCATGTAGCTCATCTAACATATCTTCAAGTCGTGGTATAAGATGCCTATACTTGATGGTGATCTTGTTAATGGCACGACTATCTATACACATCCTCATAGAACCATCCTTTTTGGGTACCAACAAGGCTGACACGAGCACAAGGACTCTTACTCACTCTCACCGGACCTTTAGACACCAACTCCTCAACTTGCCTCTGCACTTTTGAGGTGTCTTTAGGGTTCATTCTGTAGGCTGGTTTGTTTGGCAATATAGATCCTGGGATAAGGTTAATGTGGTCGCTGGATATCTCTTTTAGGGGTAGGCCAAGAGGTATCTCATTAGGAAAAACATGGATGTACTTGGGTGATAAGTGTTTTGGCTAATGGGTGTACGAGTTCCGAGGACTCGGAATTGTCTCGACTCGGAAGAATCAATTCTCTCATGGAGTCCGAGTTCATGATGCATAGACTCCAAATAGGCTTCCCTAGGGTTAGAAGTAACTCGGATGGGTTGGGTGTCCGAGGGGCTTGGCTTTAGGCGGTTGTGAAGGGTCAAGTGGGGCTAAGGTTATTTTCTTGCCATTACGGGTGAGGGTGTATGTGTTTTTGAACCCATCATGCATAACTCTACGATCAAATAACCAAGGTCTACCCAACAGTAAGTGACATGCATCCATAGGTATAACATCACACCATATATCATCAACATAAAACTTCCCAATACTTGAAAGATATTAGGCAACGAGAATTAACTCTAAGGCCCTTACCTTGACTCAGCCATTGTATGTTGTAGGGGTAAGGGTGCAACTCGGTTTGTAACTGAAGCTTCTCTACCATGCTTATAGAAGCAACGTTGGTGCAACTCCCTTCATCAATAATGATCGAACAAACTTTCCCTTTGATGGTTCCCCTTGTGTGGAATATATTCTCCCTCCGAGCCTCACTTGGATCCTTATATCCGCTTAAGGCTCGTATGATCACTAGCAACTCTCATTCATCAGCCTCTTCAACAATCTCTTCTATTCATTCAGCAAGGCAGAGCTCTCTTTTGACTCATCTTCATTAAACAGTGGCTTATCATTTTCAAAGATAGTGACTACTGTTCAATTAGGACACTCGAAGCAAAGTGTCCAAATCCTCGACACTTAAAGCACTTCCAGCTTTCATGAGTAGAAGGTTTGTTCTAAGTCCGAGTCCGAGTAGTAGGGTGTTTAGACTCATAACCGAGTTTTGGGGCAGCGAGACTTAGATCGAAACAGAGGGTTAGAATAACCCTTGCCAAACTGAGTTGACTTTGGTGGTTGAGTCCTAAAGACTTCCTTTTTAAGGTTCGGACCTTCTTTTGCTGCTCCACGTTATGTGCCGGAAGACACACCTCATCAAAGGTTGAGTACTGCTGTAGCTCAACAATATTAGCATACCTTGGGTCAAGTCCTCCAAGATACCGGACTATGGTTTGATCCTCCGACTCTTGAAGATCGCATTTAATCATTAACCTTTCAAACTCCATGGTGTACTCCTCTACACTCATCGAGACCTTGTTGTAGGTTGTGCAACTTATAATAGTTGTCCTGGATGTATGTTGAGGGTAGAAACTAGGCTTTCGGTTTGGACCTCATCTTCTCCCAACTTATGATCTTAGGTTTCCTCCGAACAAGCATGCTTCTTCTCCAGATTTGCCCACCGGGTTGAGGCAAACCCTCCGAGCTTGATAGCAACAAGCTTTACCTTCTTTTCATCTTTCACCTCTTTGTAGTCAAAGATTCTTTCAACTGTTTGCAACCATTCCGAAACTCATCCGGGTTAAGGTGACCTTCAAACTACGGGATTTCAACTTTGAAATCCGAGTTGGGTCGGGGTGATTGATCCCTCTCCCTCTTCTTCCTCTTCTTTGCTCACGCTCACTGGAACAAGCAAAGGGATTGCTCTCCCCATCATCATCCCCGTGTGAGTGGGTATGAGGTGTTGAGCTGGGTGGTGACTCTTCTAACTCATGCTGCTTCTTCTTCATCATATCTCCAAGTTGCTTTTTCGGATATATGTTCGGGCACGCATCTCATCATAGTTATTCATGAGCATATCAAAACATTCCTCCAATGTCATGCTTCCACTCATTCCGGTTTATGGGTTCTTTGTGGACTAATGTGTTTGGGGCAAAAAGGGTTGTGTTTAGGGGTAAGGAAGCTCAGCCTAGGAAAGGCTCCAAAGCTCGATACCAAAGCCGATGTGCCAAGATGCAAGGCTACACCGATCCCGCCAACGAGTGCGCCAAATGCAATTATGAGAGACTCGAGAATGGACTTAGAAATGACCAATGCAACGAGTAAACAACAAGGACTAAGCTAATCACTTGTGAGGAGATGATTAGCAAGGTAACCAGCACTAATAGGACAAGAACAAGATAAACTAGAACTATCCAAGGATACGAGATATCACAACCAAGGATAAAACTAGGGCACTAATCACACTTAGTGATACAACTATCACCACACTAAGTATAATCGGACTCTTCAGAACACAACCTAATTATGCCACTAATTAGACAAGCAAAAGAGAATTTTGGGGTTGAAATGAGCACAGACTCAACTTTACTTAGCATATAGCCAATATCAAAATCATCATCCTTTACAAAGAGAGAGCCCATGTATATTTATAGGCCTCTTAGCTAGGTTACATCACTCTAATCTAAGGGTTATAAATCCCCTTTTACAATCGATGGTTGTGATGTTTTCAGCAAAATAAAAGGACAAAAGGTAAATAATTACAGCGAGAAAAAGGGCGAGTGGAAAATGAGGGGACCACGGAATCGGTAGTACAAAGTAGTATGGTTCGAGTCCAGTGACAGACTACAATCATTGTCACCAAATTCTTTTGCTTTCCGATCCTTAACTTTCCTTTTCTGCCTCTGCTGAAGATGCCTAGATGATGATCAAGTAGATTTGAGTATATATATGCAACCTGGTCTAAGCTTAGAAGCGAGGACTCGGAAAAGATCATTTGACTTCGAGCTCGAGAAAAGATCTCTTGTCTTATTTTCCTCTCGAATACTTCCGACTTGTTTGACTCCCTTACTCATGTCCGAGGAGACAGACAAGTATTTCGAGTGTGGCCAAAACTCCCTTGATGCATGCGTTATCAATGATGATCCGACGAATGGTTTCGAGGCTTCGTAGTAACTTCGAGGACTCGAATTATCAATCTGCTACAGGCTGGCTCTCGGTATTAGTTGGGGTTGGGTTTGTGGTGTCCTCCCCATCACTTTTCTTCTAAAGTAAAGATATATCTAGCCAAATCAGCTTTAGAAAACTTAAGGAAGTATTCAATTATCTCTTAAGGACTTGTTTCCTCGGTATAGGAGTTGTCACTATCCGACTCGGATCCAACTTCGCGTCTGTCGGTTCCATAAGACACTTTGAGCCATCGGAATCATTTTCTTCGGATGAGTCATCATCACTCCAGGTAGCCACCGTAGCCTTTTTCTTCTTTTTGTCCTTTTTCCTCTTTCGACGAGTCCTTGACTATGTGCTTTTTGCTGCCACATTCAAAGCAACTAGAGTTCATAGTTAAAAACAACTTATAAGGAGATGAGTATTTACCTTCTTGTCCTTTTTGTCTTTCTTGTAAAACTCTTCCTTTGGCCTCTTTTTCCACTTTTTGTACTTCATCCTTTTCTTGAAAGCTTGGGCAATGAGTGCCATGGGATCCTCTTCTAAGTATGAGTAGCTCGGACTTTATCATCTCGCTTTCGACACCTACATTGTGATGTTCTTTTTGGTGTTGACCTCGACATCCTCTTCTTCTAGGTGTAGCTTATGAGTTAGTAGTGATGGAAAGTGGACTGGGCTAGATTATGGACCGAAGGCAATTCATCAAAAGAGGTCAAGTATGCATGGAAATCAACCGACAACATTTGAATTTCCTTTGTTCATTTTTTATCCCGGAGGATGAGAAGCCGAGAATGTGATCTTTTATGATTTCATGTTCATAAATAATTATTTACCTAAGAGCCAAGAAGGATAATCAAGGAAGAACCAAGCTAGAAATCAAAGTCCTCCACGTTAGAGCATGAAGCTTCGACCGGATATGACAAGGCATGAAATGCTACTTTCTCATGTCATTTGCACATAAATAAGTTGATGCATATTTCTGGTCGGTCCAAAAGCAATGTGTTTAGGCGCCTAAAATGATGCATCAAGGGAAAGGATTGAAGACCTTCTAGAAGCATTTGGAATATTATGTTTTGGATCAATGGGAGTGAAGCTTGCATAAGGGAAAAAGCCTCACAAGCACATGTTCCCAATTCACAAAATACTTGGCCGAAATTCACCCAACTTTAACTTGGAGAGGAGGAAAGCATCTTTATGATTTTTAGTTTAATTTTCAGCTTTGCTAAATGCTATTTTTGCTCATTATAAATACGGTTTGTAATAGCATTGTAAAAACAACTTTTGATGAATTATATATGAGTGTTATACTCGAGTTGGATTGGTCACCTTTTTGAATCTCAATTGCTGTATCCAAGTTGGCTACTTGGTGGTGTTCATTGAGTCCTTAAACCTACCGGTGGTGTTTACGTATCCGGCAAGGCAAGAGGTGCCCCTTGGTTGCTTCTAGGTGGTGTTTACGTATCCTAGAGATAGCATCGGTTTTATCCCTTCACTTTCCAATTCCATATCTCACAAACCGCTGATCCATTTCACTCCAAACTTTGTCCACCTCCAGCCTAGTGAGTCCACTTCATTCCCCCAAAAATCGCCTCCATCCAAGCAGTACCCCGACCCCCACCTCCGATACAAACAAAGGATATCACCCTGGACAGTCAGCCCGAACCTAACTTTCAGCCCTTTGATCAAGGTGTTCCCGGCGATCAAAAATCCCAAAAATACCAGAGCTTCTTCACTCAGTTGAGAAGCTCCCTACTAATTTTCAGCTCTAACCTCCATCGTTTGCCCCTCCTTTCACCCTTTTTCCCAAGACTGCGCCTGCAGTACCAATTTGCCCGGGTAGCCTTTTCTTGGTTTTCCCTTCTTCTTATGGTTCCGCCCTCACTACACATCAAGTAGCTTTCCAATGAGCTCATCAGGCTTCAGTTGAGAGAGATTCTAAGCTTCTTCAATTACTCGTCACCTTGGGGAACCGATCTTTTCTTTGGTAGACTTCTCGAATTTTTTGACCATTTCCTCGTGAGAGATCTTTCTACCCGAGAGACTTGAGATTGTTGGTAATCTCGATCAATCGAGCATACATCCGAGAAATGTTCTCCTCCGGCTCCATTCTCGACAACTTGTATTTATGAAGATATTGACTTATCTTTGCCTACTTCACTTGATCTGGTTCCTTCATAGGTGTTGACAAGTGTATCCCACACCTCTTTGGCTATGTCATAGGATGATACTCGTTGTACTCTTCGAGCCGATAGCACACATCGGTGTTCATGGTTTTCAAGTTCTTTCTGAACTTCTTATTCTCTTCACTGTGTACTCTATCTTCTCTTTAGGCATAGATCTTGCACCTTCCATCTTCATTGGAATGAAGTTTCCATTCTTGATGATGTTCCATACTTCTTCATCATTATCTAGTAGAAAGCACTCCGTTAAAAGTTTGACCCCTTAAACTTGGGTAGTCGGGTGGATGATCTTCCTTCATCGAACTCTCCATTGTTCCGAGCCATTTGATCTTTAGACCTTTGGATTGTCGGATCCTCTTGAAAGACTAAGCTCGATACCAATTGAAGGTTTTCTCTTGGAGAGGTTAAGTCACCCTAGAGGGGGTGAATAGGATGATGGAAGATTTTTGAGAAATATCAAACAATTTTACACATATCGGGAATAGAAACCGACTCTAAGTCTAGATTAGACTCGGAAAGTTAAACACTCATTGGGGCGGAAAACCGCGGACATTGCTAATCTAAGCTCCAAGTCAAATCCATTAATTGAATCCTTGATTACAAAGGATCGACTCTAACCAGAATTGGTCCTTTAGACAATTTCTTTACAAGTTTTCCTAGACTTAGAAGTTCCCTTATCCGATCTAGTACTTCCGACCGAGATAACCCTTACGAGTCGGGGACAACCGAGCTAAGTTAGCCCTTACAGCTCAGTCAAGGGATTTAGAAAGAAAGTAAAGAGTTAAAGTGATTACAAAACCTTCTTTACAACTCGGAAAGTAAGAGCTTATAGATTTGGAGTTGTAAAAGCTAGAAGATTTAGTAAGAGTACAACGTGTTACGTTCCAACAATCTTCAAGTGTTGTGGAGTGGCTTCTATTTATAAGCACCAAGGCGGAATAGCCGTTGAGACTTGTTCCGGACTCGGTGAGCTTCAATAGCCATTGTAACGGTTACTCCGAGTCACTTAGAAAAGGATCTGTTGAGATGTGAATGTTGTTTAATGGTTCTTGACTCTAAAAGTAGTCCAACCCTCTCGGTGGTGATTGAAGTCCGGGGTGGAAACAATCGTTAGACTCAAAGTTGAAAATTTTTAGTTTTGGAAACAAATAATCCCAACACGGTGTCGAGCCATGTCCGGAAATGGGTAATTTACGTCTGCTGGTGTTTAACGATAAGAAACCGGCAGACTTTTGTAATTCAAAAATAGATTAGGCATGTTTAATCAACCTACAAAAGCAAATCAAAGTGGTAATCAAAGTATAAAAATACTTTGCTCCAAGATTAGGCATAGATAATAATAAAATTAAAGTAATTAAGCACTTAATTATCTTCAGCCTAAAAGAATGAAATTTTTTAGTCTAATATCCATTAGGTTCAGATTCCATCTTAAGTCAATCCTTAAAATGATCAAGTTAGAGAGAATAAAATATCGGTATACATAAACTTGATCAAGCAAATAATTCTCCATAATTAAACTAACTTAGAAATTAGAATTAATGTTGTAATTCATTTTCACTTAAAACATGAAGTCGAGTGCTCGGAATAGAAGTGTTAGAGAAATTATTTATTCATGTGATAGTTCGGAGTTATGCCCGAGTCGGCCGAAACTAAGTTCAGAATATTACGCTGATTGTTTGGTTTTTGAGCGGGTCGAACATGATGAAAACTTAGATAAAGGTTTCTATAAGGCTCGGAATGACATAGAATCGAAACCCAAGAGAGATAGAGACTTATAAGTGAGTTTTCAATCTCAAATAGGTGTGTCCATTTTTGTGTTTAGCAAAATATACAATTCATCTCAAATAGGTGAGTCCATATTTATATCTAGCCAAATTTACAGTTAATCTCAAATAAGTGAGTTCGTTTTTGCATTAGCCAAATTTATAATTCATCTCAAATAAGTGAGTTTATTTTTGCAGTAGCCAAATTTAAAATTCATTTCAATTGATGAGTCCATTTTAGCGCTAGTCAAGTTAAGATCCATCTTATTCTAAGAAAGTCATTGCATTAGCCTACTTAAATTCATCCCGATCTAAGTGATCCCATCGAGCATCATCGCATTTCATTTTGGTCAATCCACATTCTTTAAGTGCAGCCAAAATAAAAAGCATATCATTCTCTTTTCTTAGGATCGGTTATCTTCTCGAGTCGAGCACTTAAGTCCCATCTCCCTAAAATTTTCCACGAACCAATCCCGAGCACCAACTCTTTTGTTGGGATACACGATAGGGAATCCTAGCACGAAGGGGTTAGGAAATAAGAAATCTACTTCAACATCGAAATGGTCGACACCGATACGTATCACATCAATACGTACTACACCAGATACGTTCAAAACCTTTACTAGTAACACCAATACATCGTCCATGGACGAAGTACAACCCTCCTCAAAAAATGGCGGACGAACCAAAGTAAACTCCCATCATTGCTTGAATTATTCGGAGGGTGACACTTGAAAATTTAACTAATGAGTTTTCTTATTGTGTTTTGCATTAGGTATATTGCATTTAGGCAACATCAAACTATAGTTTCATTTAACTTTGACCTTTAGGCTATACCCTTAAGTGAACATCTCCGGAGTGGTCGAGCTATTGACTCGGTGGGCCCACTTAGGCCTCGATACACTAAGAAGATGGTTACTCTCCACTCATAACAAGATTTTTCTCAATTTCCTAATCAAGAGGAACTGATTATTCAAGTCTCACTATGCATCCCATAGGGAATAAATTTTCAGACTATAAGCCACCATATATCCGACCTAGAATTATCCCTCTTTTAACCATAGAACTTTGGCATTCTAGGTTGTACCCTTTTTCATTTGCATGATTGAAACGAATTTGGTTGCTTTTAATATTTAACCCACTTTTTGTGAGTCTTTAGCAGTTTAGCTAGGTTCACCAAATAACCCTTGTATGGGTGTAAAATAAACTAAAATAATTTACCTTCATGAGTTAGTCTAATTTGTGAATTTTAGCTAAAAGTCCAAAAAGTGTCTTTCTCTTTTAGGTCGGTCAATTACTTGCATTTCCGAGTCAGTCTACATACCTTTAGTCTCGAACTTTTTCCATTCAATAGCCATCGGGAATAGCCGGAGCCGATTTTTCCGGTGAGCCGAGGTGGTTCCTGCCATGAACCCTCTCTCCTCTCTTAAGCCGGTTCTTGGTTTGGTTTTTTAGGTTTTGGCTTTTGATCTGTCAACGTACTCACATTTTTTAAATCTAGCCAAATTTAAAATTTATCTCAAAGAGGTGAGTCCATTTTTACATCTAGCCAAATTTACAATTTGTCTCAAATAGGTGAGTCCATTTTTACATCTAGCCAAATTTACAATTCATTTCAAATAGGTGAGTTCGTTTTTGCATTAGCCATTATAATTCATCTTAATTAGGTGAGTCTATTTTTGCATTAGCTAAATTTAAAATTCATTTCAATAAGTGAGTACATTTTTACATCTAGCCAAGTTTACAATTCATTTCAAATAGGTGAGTTCGTTTTTGCATTAGCCAAATTTATAATTCATCTCAATTAGGTGAGTCTATTTTTGCATTAGCCAAATTTAAAATTCATTTCAATAGGTGAGTCCATTTTTGCATTAGTTAAGTTAACACCCATCTTATTCTAGGAAAGTCAATGCATTAGCCCAATTAAATTCATACCGATCTAAGTTACCCCATCGGTATCATCACATTTCATTTTGGTCAATCCACATTCTTTATGTGCGTCTAAAATAAAATGCATATCATTCTTTTTCTTAGGATCGGTTATCTTCTCGGGTCAAGCACTTAAGCCCCATCTCCCTAAAATTTTTCATGAACAAATCTTGAGCACCAACTCTTTTGTTGGGATACAACATAGGGAATCCTACTCAAATCGGGAATCATAGCATGAAGAGGTTAGGAAATAATAAGTCTACTTCAACATCAGAAAAGTTCGACACCTATACATATCACATCAACACGTACCACACTAGTACGTTCAACACCTTTACTAGTAACGCCAATACATCGCCCATGGACAAAGCACAACCCTCCTCAAGAAATGACCGACCTACAAAGTAGCCTCCCATCATGACTCACCTTTTAAGCGGGCGAGACTTGAAAATTTAAGTTGTGAGTTTTCTTATTGTTTTTGCATTAGGCATATTAGCATTTAGGCAGCCTCAAACTATAGTTGCTTTTAATTTTGACCTTTAGGCTATACCCTTAAGTGAACATTTTTGGAAGAGTTCGAGCTATTTCCTTGGTGTGCCCACTTAGGCTTGATACACTAAGAAGATGGTTAGTCTCCAATCATAGCACGCTTTTTCTCAATTCCCGATCGAGAGGAACCGATTATTCAAGTCTCGCTATGTATTCCATAGGGGACAAAACTTTCGGACTATGAGTCACCATGTACCGACCTAGAATTATCCCTCTTTTGACCATAGAACTTTGGCAGTCTAAGTTGTACCCTTTTTCATTTGCATGCTTGAAATGAATGTGGTTGCGTTTAGTATTTAACCCTTGCATGGGTGTAAAATAAAATACAATAATTTACCTTTGTGAGTCGGTCCAATTTGTGAATTTGAGCTAAAAGTCCGAAAAGCGCCTTTCCCTCTTAGTTCGGTCCATTAATTACATTATAGAGTCAGTCTACCTATATTTAGTCTCTTTTTTTAGTCACTAACCGTCGGGCGTAGCCAACACCGGTTTTTTCGGTGAGCTGAGATGGGTCCTTCCGTGAACCGACTTTCCTCACTTAATTCGGCTTTATGTTTGGCTTTAGGTTTTGGCTTTTAATTGTCGGCGTACTTGCTATTTTCGCATCTAGCCAAATTTAATATTCATCTCAAATAGGTGAGTCCATTTCGCATCTAGCCAAATTTACAATTCATCTCAAATAGGTGAGTTTATTTTTACATCTAGCTAAATTTACAATTCATCTTAAATAAATGAGTCTGTTTTTGCATTAGTCAAATTTATAATTCATCTCAAATATGTGAATTTGAGATGTTGGTTATAAGCAAGTCGAAGGTTCTTCACGAGTAATTATAACTTGGTTCTTCTTGGAAGGTCGGTCCACCATATGGGCAACCTTTTCCCTCCATCTCGCTAAGGAAGTCGGTGAAGCTCTCTTTCTCCCCTTATTTGACCAACTTCAAGTTTTTATGGTGACAGTAGATCAATGTTATAGGAGTATTGGTGTAAGAATTCCTTATTTGACCAACCGCATTGTATCACTTCATTACATCACTATCGAGTGTCCATGGGAAGATGACGTGGTAAGTGTCTTCTGGTACATTTTTAAGAGTCATTGCTCCTAAAGAGTTGCGAACATGATTATGGGGATTCCGAGAACCACGAAACTTGATATCCGGGATGGTAAACTTGGGAGGTAACTTCCCTTTGGGGATTAAAGTGAATCTCGTGAGATCAAAGTAGTGACTCTTGAATATGGAGGATTCCCTTAACATTTGTTCTATCTCGATCTATGCATGGATCGGACTTAAGCTTAGGCTCAAGACTAGGTTTTAAAGTAGGTTCGGATCGGGTAGAGGCCTCCTTTAGGATAACCCCGAGTGTTTCGAGATATGGACTCTATCTTTTTGACCTCGGCCTCAATTTGGGCATCCATCTTGGCCGAGGATTCATTTAGCAGAGTGAGGATGGGAGATTATTCTAGTTCTCCGTCCATTGGATGGGAATTGTTTTTAGGTACTATCCTACGACAAAAGATTGACTGGACCAAGTGTTGTGAACACCGAAGTTGGTTGCATTGGTGTAGAGCGAGGGAAGAGTACCGAACCGCTTGCTGAGGCATTCTAATCTTTTGGAGCTTGGATTCGATAAAACCATGTGGCGGTAGGCTTCCCTATTCTGCAACCCAAAGGATAACTAGTTAGGACCATGTGTAGGAATACCAACTTTTGGGAAGAAGGGACTCAATTGCAAGACTCGAAGAAACTAAAAAAGAAGAAAGAATGTTTTTATTATGCACATAAGAAATGCAAAGCAATTGAAATGGAATATAATGATGCTAATGGCTTAGTTTGGGATGATTTTTATTTGGTTAATGCACAAATGAATTGAAAAAATGGGCACATCTAATGGGGGATGAATTTATTTTTAGCTAGGATGCAAAAATGGAATGCATAAATGGACTCACCTAATGGGGGATGAATTTATTTTTGGCTAAATGAAAATGATTTGCAAATATGGACTCACCTAATTTGAGATGAATTTATTTTTGATTAAAATGAAAAATGAAATGCAAATATGGATTCACCTAATTTGAGATGAATTATTTTTTGCTAAAATGAAAAATCAAATGCAAATATGGACTCAACTAATTTGATATGAATTTTTTGGCTAAAATGAAAAATGAAATACAAGTATGGAATGCAAAGATGCTAAAAAGTCAAAACCTTAAAAAACCAAATTGATCGAAAAAGGAGATGAGGGTCCCCGCGAGACCCTCCCGGACCATCGGAGGTGGCCGGCGCCGGCTAAGCCTAGCGACGATGGCTACCTTAACTAAGAGAAAATTTATTCAGATGACTCAAAAATACAATTAATGGATCAACTTAAAAATGCACACATTGGACCGACTTGAGGAAATTAATTATTGTATTTTATTTGCACCTATGCAAGGTTATTTAGCAAACCTAGCCTAACCTCGAAGGCTTATAAGTAGAATATTAAATACTAAACACAACCACATTCATCCAAGCATGCAAATGAAGAGACAAGAGACCATCTAAACCACAAAGGATCTATGGTCAAAAAGAGGGATAAAACTAGGTAGGATATATGGTGTCTCATAGTCCGAACATTTAAACCTCCATTGGGTGCACAACAGGAAAAGCATGAATCCTTGGTGCATATTGATGAATCAAAAGAACGTGCTATAAGAGAAGACGTACCGCCTCTCTAACAATCAAGCCTAATTGAGTCCTGTCTAGGTTAACAATTCAAACCTCCTCCAAAAGATGTTCTTAAAGGTTGAAGACTCGGATTCTACACTTATATCATTCCGAGTACTATCAAGGAACCAGGTACAAACTTTATCTCTTCTATGTTTTGATTTCAAGTCATTCCGAGTATTATAGAAACTTTTCTAAGTGTTATAGTATCTTTTTTAGTGTTACGTAAACTATTGCATATGCTTTCATTCGATTCATCGACTCGAAAGCACAATCTTATTCATCAATTCACTTTGATAGTTTTGACTCACTCAGATTTTACTCGGACTTATCGTATGTTCAAACAATCTCAACAAGCACTTTCAAACCAAGTTTGGACTTCATATTCTATATTCAAGTGAATTATAGTGTTAATTCAACTTTCTAAGTCAACCTTGTGGTTGATTGAATTATATATGTCTAGATCAAGTAATCTTATTCTGATATGCTCTATCTAACTTGATCTTTCTCTCGATCGACTCGGATGGAATATGAGTATAATGAATATTAGACTCGAAATTTCCACTCTTCAAGGACTTAGATAATTATGCACTTAATTATCTTAATTAAATTATTATTTGTGTCTAATCTTGGACTAAAGTATTTTATACTTTGAGAACCAAAATTGGTTTACTTTTGTAGCTTATTTAAACGAGGTTATCCTACTTCGAATTACAAAAGTAACCGAATTGAAGATGTCAAATCGCCGGCAGACAAGGCTTTTTCTACTTCGACCAAGGCCAAGACACTATGTCGGGGTTGTCTGTTTCCAAAGCTGGAAATATTCAACGCTAAGCTCAACGGTGGTTTCCACCCTACTTTTCGAGACACCACCGAGTGCAATAGGACATCCTAAGGAGTCAAGAGCCGTTGCACAACGTTCACATCTCAACGGATCTTTTCGAGTGGCTTAGAAGAACCATTACAACGAGTCACGAGAGGACTTCTATTCGGAAGATAGTCACAACGGCTAACATGTTTGGTCATCTATAAATAGAAGCCACTTTACAAGACTTGAAGATTGCTGAACCCATTGCTCAAATCATATCTCTCTGTATAATACTCACTCAATCTTCATCTTACAAGTCTAAGTCTCGTACTTAACAGTTTTATGAGTTGTAAAGTCTTGTAATCAGTCACAAAACTTTCTTTCTTAGTTTTTGAGTAAGGTCCCTTGACCGAGCTGTAAGGGCTAACTCAGCTCGGTTGTCCCTAACTGTAAAGGTTACCTCGGTTAGGAAGTACTAGATCGAGATAATGGAACTTCGAGTTTAGGAAAACTTTGTAAAGAATTGTCTAAGGGAGCAATTCCGGTTGAGTCAGAGCTACTTGTATTTTGTGGATTCAAAATAGTGGATTTGACTTGGTGCTTGGATAGCATCGGCCGTGGTTTTCCGCCTCCAGTAAGGGTTTCCACGTAATTTTGCGTTCACTCTTTTCTGATCCTAATCTAGACTTAGACAGACCTTAAAGTTTAGTTTAAACTTGAACCCACCATTTATTGTTTAAATTTCCTCATCACCCTATTTACTCCCCTCTAGGGTGACTAAGACTCTCCAAGAGCAAACCTTGAATTGCTATAAGAGCTTAACCTTTCGGAAAGGATCTAACCATCCAAAGGTGTAAAGATCAAATGGCTCAGAACAATGGAGAGTTTAATGAAGGAAGATCTTCCAGTAGACCACCAAAGTTTAAAGGGTCAAATTTCGTACACTCGGAAGAAGCTCATGAAATGCTTTCTATTGGATCACGATGAAGATGTATAAAACATCATACAACAAGGCAATTACATTCCAATGAAGATGGATGAAACAAGACTCGTGCCTAAAGCCAAGATCGACTACACCACTTGATGGACCTAGACCCATGGGCTAGAACATACTCCAAGCCCAAAGCCATCCACGATCAAACCGAGTTGGGTAGCACACTTATTTCCCCTTTTCATAAGCTTCGAGTGACTCGGAATTCTCTCGTGTTGTAAGGGTTGGAAGTTCTGCCATTCAGTCACAAACGGCTATGAGTTTGCTTACCAAATTATTCATACAAGTACTTCATGATTTCATCAAGCTTAAAAACTTATGGGTATCTTGAATATATGCGGAGATAATAACTGAGGAAGACCTTTGTTAAAACTGGCAGCTTGCTCATCCAGGATGACACTTGCACCTTGTTTTGATCATATCTTCTGATCCAAAGCTCCAACATCACCTCATGACATATGGATGAAAAGCTAACATCCTAAGCTTTCTGACCATATAAAGAACATCTAAATTAGAGTTGGGAATCTCAAGTTATGAGCATTTGAAGTTGACTCAGAAACTGGAAGTTGCGCACTCGGAATGACGCTTGAAGGTCATCTTCAAAAGGGTGTTCAGTCAACCATGGATTAGATTTTGGTCTCCAATTTTCACAAGGGTATTCTTGGACATGTCTAGATTAATATCGAGTTATGGGCATTGTCTTTTAGGTCGAAGATAATAAAGAAAATGGTCCGAACATCAAACCGGGTATTTTTACTGACTAGTCTGACCTCTGCTGATTGTTCTGGTCATAACGTTTTTATCATAGCTTCAAATGGGTCGAGCCACATATGGTTGAAAAGCTTATTCCTCAAGCTTTCCAAGCATATCTTACACGTCACAATTGGAGATGTAAATCAAGAGATATCACCATTTTAAGTTGGCTTTGCTGCAGGAAGATGCACTGAAAACGATAGCAAGGGGGACCATTTGCAGCTGTCCTTTTATTCCGATCATTTTATCTTCATTGGCCACTGTTTTTGTCTTCTTTTATTTTGGCTGAATGTAGTGACAGCCCTAGGATTATGTAAGGCTATTTTCAGCCCTTAGATTAAAGTAGCAACCCTAGTTTTTAGCTCTATATATATGTAGAGTGCTTGCATGTTAAAATTAGACAAGTTTATCCATGAATGCTAATGCATCAAAGTTGAGCTAAGCTCCTTTATCCTTTTTAAATCTCATTTTGCTTATCCTAGTTTGGCTAACTAGGTGGTGTTAAAAAGAGTCTTAGGCAAGCTTGGTAGTGATATCTATATCCAAGTGCAAGCCTTTGAGCCCTAGCTAAGCTTGGTGGTGAAATCGTATCCAAGTGAAGTTAGACTATCCCTTGGTTGTGTGCATTTGTAGTGGATGTTCATAAACATTCCCCATATTTATCCCTCACCATTCTGCCCAAACATGTTCCCCTCATCTTCCTTAACCCCTTAACCATCATCCTATAAAAATCCAGCTTCTTTTGAAGCCACCATCTTTATTCCGAGACCGACCATCCGTCATCCGAGCCACTCGGATTCGGTAGTCTAAGTCCTCTCGTTCGGTTTTCGAGTCCGACTTAATATTCGGTTTCGGTTGTCCGAGTTAGTCTAAGCCCTCGGTTCTGGTCGTCCGAGTCCGGCTTAGTCCTCGGTTCCAACTTTCGAGTCGTTCTCGGTCCTCGGAACTAGTTATTGAGTCATTCCGACCCACTAAGAACTGCGCATAATTTCAATCTGTTTCGGGATCGGTGTAGCCTTGCATCGTGGCACATCACCACTGAAATGGTAGAAAAGTTTAGAAAGAACTTTAAAGGAATGAACATTCCGATGTGCGCCATCAGCTCGGAAGAATACAATAGAGTGTCAGCTTGTGACATAGCAAAAGAAGTGTGGGACACTCTTGTCAACACATATGAAAGCAGTAGCTAAGTCGGACAAGCGAAGATAAGCTAATATCTTCATAAATTTGAGCTGTTCAAGATGAAGCTAGAAGAAAACATCCCTCGGATATTCATCCGCTTCATTGAGATTACTAACAATCTCAAATCTCTGGGTAGAAAGATTTCCCATGAGGAAATGTGCAAAAAGATTCTAAGAAGCCTACCCAAGAGAAGATGGGGTCCAAAAGTAATTGCCATCGAGGAAGCTTAGAATCTCTCTCTATTAAAGCCGAGACAAACTCATTGGGAAGCTACTTACCCATGAGATCCATCCGGAAGAGGAGGACGCCGAGGTCAGCACTAAAAAGAATGTTGCGCTGAAGTCCTCGGAGAGCGAGAGAAGAAAATCTGAGCTCTTCGGACTCGAAGAAGATCTCATGGCACTTATCGCTCGAGGCTTCAAAAAAATGATGAAGCACAAAATATGGGAGAAAAGGCCAAGAGAAGAGTTCTACAAGAAAGACAAGAAGGATAGAAAAGGCAAACACTCCTCCCCTTTAAAAATTATCTTTAACTAAGAACTCTAGCTGTTTTGGATGTGGTAGCAAAGATCATATAGTAAAAGACTGTCCAAGAAGAAAAAGGTACAGAAAGAAGAAGAAGGCTATGATGGCCACATGGAGTGATGAAGACTCATCTAAAGAAGATGAAGACTCGGATGGCTCAAAGTGTCTTATGGCACTATCGGACTCGAAACCGAATCGAGTCGGACTCGATCACTCGGACAATGAGGAAACAAATCCTCAAGAGGTAATTGAATATTTCCTGAAGTTCTCCAAAGTTGATTTAGCCAAATATATTTATACTTTGGAAGAGAAGTCCAATTCGATTCCTCTCAATTTAAAGAACAACTTCAGTCTATCACTTCGAGATCATCTCTTTAAAAAATGAATTAGAAAAACTGAGACTTACTCTAAAAGAACTCAAGACTAGTGCTCAAGCTAATGAGACCGAGTCCGAGACACTCGAAGAGAAAATGAGCAAGCTGAAGTAAAAGCTCAATGAGTCTCAAGAACTTGTTTTGAAGTTTACTTAAGGTTAGAAAAACCTTGAAATGCTCTTAGGCTCTCAATGTGTCTCCTTCGAAAAGAAGGATTCGGTTTTAACAAAGAGGAAGAATCTAATTCCTACTCGGATCTTTTCAAAAGAGTTCCGGAACCGTGAAGTTCGGGAAGGCTGAGCACGGTCCCATTCATAAGAATGAAAGGGGTACTGAGCCCGGACCGGCTTACAGGAGAAAGCCTTCTCGACCGGTTTATAAAAGAAAAGACTTTCAAAAGAAAGAGACACAGACTCGGTTCTCAAAAGGGAAGACTCAAAAGGAAGACTCAAAATCGGACCAAATCCAAAGTTATTCAAATCTGGGTTCCCAAGAGTCTTCTTCCTTAGAAAAGGACCACAGTAAGGGGAGCACTGGGTTCGTTAGAGGAAGTGAGAAGGGTTAGTTTGTTTCGACTTGCAGGTAGCTCGAAAAGGACAAAAGGATATTGGTACCTGGACGGTGGATGCTCACGCCACATGTCGGGAGACTTAAGACTCATTTCCGAGTTAGAAGATTACAAGGGAGACAAAGTCACTTTTGGGGATGATAGCAAGGGCAAGATAATTGGGATAGGCAAGATTAGAAAAGGAGATAATCTAGTAAGCCCAGTCTACCTTGTCAAGGGATTAAAATACAATCTACTCAGCATCTGTCAATTGTATGACAAAGGTCAAGAGGTAAGATTCACTCGGACCAACTGCTATATTTCGATGAAACTACCAAGGAGACTAAGCTCTCACGTAAGAGATCAGGTAATACTTACACTATTCCTCTTTCGACCCAAGTCAGAATTTATCTTGCTTAAAAGCATTTCTACATGATGATTCTTAGACATGGCATCGTAGACTAGGTCATGTTAGCAAGCACACCATTAAAAAGCTTGCATCTCACGATTTAGTCGAGGCTTGCCTAACTTAGCATTTAAGAAAGATAAAATTTGTGAAGCATGCACAAAAGGGAAACGAGTCAGATCATCTTTCAAACCTCTGAAGACTGTCTCCACATCCAAATTGCTTGAATTGTTGCATATGGACTTATGTGGTGAAATTCCTGTAAAGAGTCTCGGAGGTAAATTATATGTGCTTGTGATTGTTGACGACTACTCACGATTTACCTGGGTTTGTTTTCATAAGCACAAAAATGAAGCCTTCAAAGAGTTCAACAAGCTCTGCAGGAAAATTCAAGTTGAGTCTCAAACTCGGATCGGAAGAATTTGAACTCGACCATAGAAGGGAGTTCGATTACTCGGAATTTACAAAATTACGTGATAAGAATGGTATCTCTCACAACTTCTCGGTACCAAGAACTCCTCAACAAAATGGAGTAGTGGAGAGAAAGAATCGAACTCTTAAAGAAATAGGAAGGACTATGATGATTGAACATGATCTAGCTTACTATTTCCGGGTTGAGGCGATCAACATAGCTAACTACACTTTGAATAGATGCCTCATCGGACCCATCCTGAAGAAAACTCCATGAGCTCTACAAAGGGAATAAACCCAACATTTCATACTTCAAACCCTTTGGATGTAAGTGCTATGTTCACAAAAATGGTAAGGATCACTTGACCAAGTTTGATGCTCGGTCGAGATGAAGGTATTTTTCTTAGTTATTCATCTCATAGTAAAGCATATAGCATTTTTAATAAAAGAGCTAATAAAGTGGAAGATAGTATCCACGTTGTTTTTGATGAGATTGATCGGGGAAAACCAAGTGAGTCAACATTCTCAAATCCGAAGCTCGGTCGAGATGATGATCATGCTGAAGATGAGCTCGAGAAGAGTCAAGGAAAAGTCACTCGGAATGAGGCAACTTAGAACAACATGACTCGGAATGAATCGACTCAAGAGCCAGCTCAGAATGCTGAGGGTCGATCGGATGAGCAAGCTCAATCAGATCAGACCACTAAGGATCAATCAATTCAACCTACAAATCTGGTAAACCAGAGAACAGGTAAAACTTTTAAATATGCTTCAAGCCACCCACTTGAAAATGTCATGTCCGACATCAACAATGGGGTAAGAACTCATTCCTTTCTACAAAATCTATGTGCATTCACTGCATTCATATCATTAACTAAACCCAGAAATGCACTAGAAGCCCTTAATGAACCTGAATGGGTAGAGGCCATGTAAGAGGAACTTAATCAATTTGAAAGAAACCAAGTCTAGACTCTAACCAAACGATCTTCCGACCACCTAGTCATAGGAACCAAATGGGTTTTCAAGAACAAATTGGATGAAGGTGGGTTGGTAGTAAAAATAAAGCTATACTTGTGGCCTAAGGTTATAATCAAGAAGAAGGGATTGATTGTGGGGAAACCTTTGCACCAGTGGCTAGGATTGAAGCTATCAGAATCCTATTGGCATTTGCATCAAGCATGAATATCAAACTATATCAAATGGATGTTAAATGTGCTTTTCTTAATGACTTTATTCAAGAGGAAGTCTATGTTGAGCAACCCCCTGCATTTGAAAACTCAGAATTTCCAAACCATGTTTCCAAGTTGCAAAAGGCTCTTTATGGTCTTAAACAAGCTTCCGGAGCTTGGTATGAAAGATTGAGCAATTTCTTGGTTGAAAATGATTTTAGAAGGGGTTAGATTGACAAGACCCTTTTTATAAAAACCAAGGGGAAAGATTTTCTTATTGCTCGGATCTATGTTGATGATATAATATTTGGGGCTACTAATGAAATTCTCTGTCGAGATTTTTCGAGTTAAGGATACAGGAATTCCAAATGAGCATGATGGGAGAACTCAATTTCTTCCTTGGTCTACAAATCAAGCAAGACAAAGATGGCATCAATGTCCATCAATCAAAGTATACCAAGGAGTTGCTAAAGAAGTACAAACTTCAAGATGCAAAATATGTAGCAACACCAATGAGTAGTAGCATAAAATTGGACTCAAACGGTAAAGGCAAAGCGAGTAGATCGAAACTCTATAGAGGTATGATTGGATCTTTGCTGTATCTTAATTCCAGTAAGCCAGACATATTGTTTAGTGTATGTACTGTGTGCAAGATTTCAAGCTAATCCAAAAGGATCACATCTCACTTCGGTGAAGAGAATTTTCGGATATCTTGCGGGGACTCGGAATCTTGGTCTATGGTACTCAAGAGACTCGGAACCGACTCTCATTGGATACTCGGATACTGATTATGCTGGATACAAAGTTGATAGAAAGAGCACCTCGGGAGCATGCCGGTTTCGGGTCAATCCTTAGCACTCAAAGAAGCGGAACTCGGTAGCTCTATCAACTGCTGAAGCCGAGTACATTATAACCGGAGCATGCTTGCGCTCGGATTCTATGGATCAAGCAACACCTGAGAGATCTTAGACTTTGATTCAAATCAATTGTAATCAAGTGTGACAATCAAAGTGCAATCATCATCACCAAGAATCCAGTTGAGCACTCAAAGACAAAGCATATTTCTTTTCAGTGCATAATTATGTGTTAAATGTTTCTTTTACGTGCTTTAATAACAATTAGTTCAGTTGACCTAGTGATACTGAACTATGAGTTATTGCTTGTTTGTAGTTTCTAAGTGACTCGAAACTCTACTGAGTCGGACTCGGTTTTTAGAAAAATGGACATCAAACTTCGAAATCATCTCTAGATTAGTGGAGAATTTTAGAAAATTCTTTTAAAACTTCTCTTTTTCTCTCTCTCTCTCTGTCTCTCTCGCGGGTATCAATCAAAGAACTAGCTGTTAGAAGACAAACACTGGAATTCTAACCATTGGAGAGCGGAACAGCCACACCGAGTCCGAGGCGACCGTTGAAGAGTTGGGTTAGAACGAATACTAAAGGACAATTCTTTCTCTATAAATATCATCCTTTTTCCTTCATTTCAATACTTTACTCTCTACTCACTCACTCTCTCGCATACTACCTCACAAGAAAGTTCGGTGTTTTCGAAGCACAAATCGTCTCTCTTAAGCAAAGCAAGAAACATCTCAAGTAAGCACCGACGACTCTCAGCTCTTTCTTCTCTCTTATTTTGTTTTACAATTCCCTTTCTCTCTCTCTCACACTCTCTCTCTCTCTCTCTCTCTCTCTTCGAGCTATCTTCTCTTTCTCAAAGTTCATCTCCCTTCTTCTCAAAGAAGTCCTCAACCATGCCGAAAAGAGGTTCTCACCCGGACTTTCTTGGTTCCGCAACCAAGAAGCCACTGAACCAAAAGCCAAAAGGGTCCTTCCAACCCCTTAAAAATCCTTGTCACCCAACATGTAACATTGGATGACAAATTCTTCCCAACCATATCAAAACCACGAGGGTTTATAATTTCCTCGGTTTTAGCGAGTTCATCTATTCGGAACTCGTTTATGAGTTCTATTCGAACCTTTCCAGCTTTGAGGGGATCCTAACTTCCAGAGTTCAAGTTCAAATCAACGTTTCTCTCCTCCATTGCTTGTTCAAAGTATTTTCTCTTTTCCTCAACAGCAACCCTATTCCTTTCAACGAGGTTGCTGATGAATTCTTCGAGAAATACGCCAAAGAAATCCCCGAGTCACGTAAAAACTTCTCATTGACTCGGATGAAGTCGAAGCTCGTCTACTTTGTTTCCTACCGATGAGAACTTTCTTCTCTCGAGCATTCTAGCGAAGAGAATTCGAACTCTAAGATTCTCAAAGCTCTCTTCGACATTCTCGAGGGCTACAAAGTAGACTTCGTCCCAAGCAATCATTGAGCGGATGGTCGCTGTGTCGGCTTAGACAAAGAAATCCACCCCTCTTCCTTTTGGGGCTCGCTTACCTTTATCTTCAAACAGTTCAAGGTCCCGGTCCCTCGGATCCTAATGCGGTTTCGAGGCTGCCATAGTAGTTGGCGAGAAAGAGCTTCTAGGCTATGGATACTAGGAGACCCAACCGGGTGTCTAGGTCCATAGCCTAGAACCGAGGCAACCTTCTCCCTTGCCTCAAACTCGGAATCATCTCTCTACCTCCTCTACCTGGCGGTGCCTCCACCTCAGGCCCTCCTCCTGAAGTAACTCTAGCTTTGTCTACCACAATGATGGACAAGCTCTCCTCCGTGTCCTCGAAATCAAGGACACTCTTCGGTCATTCAAGATTATCCTTCAGTCAATGACCATCAACCAAAAGATTGCTCGGTCTCAAATCCGAGAGTTCGCTGGACATGCTCCTTGAGATGAAGGCACTGGTAAAGTAGCAGAAGGACTTGATTGAGCTCCTCCAAGAAAGGCGCTTCAAAGTAGCTCAAAGCCCGGTCGGCTCGGACACATTAGAAGAGTCCTCGAGCCCTGCCAAGTTTCCTTTCGGAGAGGCGGAAGAAGAAGAATAGGAAGTTGTGGCTAAGGCAGCCCCTTATGAGGAGAAGGCGAAAGGGGAGAAGGAAGAAGAAGAGAAGGAGGAAGAAGGAGCAGAAGAGGAAGCAGCCAAGGGACAAGGTGCTCCTCGCTCCTCAACTAGAGGTGATTAGCTCAAATAACGGTCCGAGTGAGTCGGACAACCCTGCCGACAAAGGTCAATCGGCAGCCACCAAGCCTGAGGAAGCACCACCCTCCATCTAGTTCCAAGAGGATGAACCTCTAGACGTTCTTGTTCCGGGTCAACCACTCGGAACTAAGCCCATCCCGGAAATCCCAGCATCGCCCCGCCTAGATCCTCGACATCTTCTCTCTCATATCAGCCGTAGGCGCACTGCCCGTTCATCCACTTCAGCTCGGATCGCTCCGTCTCCACCATCCTAAATTTTTTTCTCTCTGTTTTAGTTTTTTTGGGTTATTGGATCGGAATAATACACACTTTGGGGGTATTGGCGAAATATAATACAAACAATTTCCTTGGCTGCGAACAGAACCAACTTTGGGGTATTTTCCAATATCGAACGCCATCGAGTTTTATGGGCGGCGACTCGTCGGAAATCGACATGGCAATTTTTTTGACACGTGTACGACGGAGTCAATTTTTGATTAAATTTATGATATTTAAATGCCACATATGCAAGGATTTTAATTTTAAAAAAAATAAAAATCTCTCTCCTCCCTCTCTCTGTCTCTCTCGCTCTCGCTCGTCTCCCTCTCTCTCTCACACTTGCTCTTCGCTCTCGCTCTCTCTGTCACTCTCGTTCTCGCTCGTCTCTTCTCCCACTCTCTTCTCTCTTCCCCTGCTCCTCGCTCTCATCCCTCTCTCTGAATCTCTCGCTCTCGTTCTCGCTCTCCTGCTCCTCGCTCTCGCTCTCCTCGCTCTCTCTCTCGTCCCTTATTTCTACTCCTCGGTCTCCTCCCTCTCTATCTCTCTCTCGCTCTTGTCCCTCTATCTCTCTCTCACGTCCCCTGCTCCTCGCTCTCCTCCCTCTATCTGTCTATCTCCCTTCCCCTACTTTCGCACTCCCTCTCTCTGTCTCTCTCGCTCCCGCTCTCTTCCCTCTCTTTGTCTCTCTCCCTTCCCCTGCTCCCTCTTTGTCTCTCTCTCGTTGATCTCCGCGAGGAAAGGGAGAGAGATAGAGAGATAACGAGAGTGGGAGGAGAGCAGGAGCGAGAGAGACAAAGAGAAGAAGTACAAGAGCAGGGGAAGGGAGAGAGACAAAGAGAGGGAGGAGAGCGAGAGCGAGGGACGAGAGAGAGAGAGATAGAGGGACAAGAGAGAGAGAGAGATAGAGATGGAGGAGACCGAGGAGTAGAAACAGGGATGAGAGAGAGAGGGAGGAGAGCGAGAGCAAGAGATTCAGAGAGAGGGATGAGACTCGAGGAGCAGGGAAGAGAGACGGAGGAGAGCGAGAGAGACGGAGGAGAGACGAGAGGGAGGAGAGCAAGAGCGAGGAGCACGAGAGCGAGAGAGAGAGAGAGAGAGGAGGGGAAGAGAGAGGGAGGAGAGCGAGAGAGAGGGAGGAGAGACGAACGAGAGCGAGGGAGATAGAGAGAGCGAGAGCAAAGAGTGAGGGAGAGAGAGAGAGGGAGACGAGCGAGAGCGAGAGAGACAGAGAGAGGGAGGAGAGATATTTTTATTTTTAAAAAAATTAAAATCCTTGCATATATGGCATTTAAATATCATAAATTTAGTCAAAAAATTGACTCCGCCGTACATGTGTCAAAAAATTTGCCACGTCGATTTCCGACGAGTCACCTCCCATAAAACTCGGTGGCGTTCGATATTGGAAAATACCCCCAAAGTTGGTTCTGTTTGCGGCCAAGGAAATTGTTCATATTATATTTGGCGAATACCCCAAAGTGTTTATTATTTCGATCCAATATTCCCTTTTTTTTGTCTAGAGATACAAATTGTATCTACTCAAAACATTCTTCCTCTTTCTGTTTTTGCTGAAAGGTAAGGGGAGAATAATTAGAAAATTTGGTGTCTTATTTAGGGGAGTTTTTCCTCATCCTTTTTGTATATATCTTTATGTGAATATAAATGAAGTTTCGATTTCGTGCTTATTTATTTCTAAGTATAACTTCTTTCGAGTTTCAATTCTTTAGTGTATCTTGCTCGATATAAGCAACCTTATAAGTCCGAATCATTAATTGCAATTTCTATGCGATTCTTCATTCTTAACTATGATGCTATCTAAATATATTAGCTCTAATTCAACCTAAGTCCGAATCACCTTAGCCATTTACTGGAACTCTATCTTTTCACTCGATATATTCTCCGAGAAAGAATGAAAACACAGGATTGCTTCACTAACAAAGTTTCTATCTAAGTATGGAATGCCTTTCATCAAAAGGGGAGATTGAAGACTCGGATTCTACACTTATATCATTTTGAGTACTATCAAGGAATCAGGTACGAACTTCATCTCTTCTATGTTTTGATTTCAAGGCATTCCGAGTATTGCGAAACTTTTCCGAGTGTTATAGTATCTTTTCTAAGTGTTACGAAACTATTGCATATGCATTCATTCGATTCGACCGACTCGTAAAGCACAATCTTGTTCATCAATTCACTCGATAATTCCGAGTCACTCCAACATCACTCAGATTTCACTCGGACTTATCGTATGTTCAAACAATCTCAACAAGCACTTTCAAACCAAGTTCTAACTTCATATTCTAAGTTCAAGTGAATTACGGTGTTCATTCAACTTTCTAAGTTAGTCCGTGTTTGATTGAATTATGTATGTCTAGATCAAGTAATCTTACTCGATATTCTCGGTCTAACTTGATCTTTCTCTAGACCGACTCGAGATGGAATATGAGTATAATGTATATTAGACTCGAAATTTCCACTCTTCAAGGACTCACATAATTATGCACTTAATTATCTTAATTAAATTATTATCCGTGTCTAATCTTTGACCAAAGTATTTTATCCTTTGAGAACCAAAATTGGTTTACTTTTTTAGGTTATCTAAACGAGGTTATCCAACTTCGAATTACAAAAGTAATCGACTTCAAGATGTCAAATCGCCGATAGACGGGGCTTTTTCTACTTCTAACCAAGGCCCAAACACTCGTGTCGGGTTGTCTGTTTCCAAAGCTGGAAATATTTAACACTAAGCTCAACAGTGGTTTCAACCCTACTTTTCGGACACCACCAGTGGAATTGGGCATCCTAAGGAGTCAAGAGCCGTTGCACAACATTCACATCTCACCGGATCTTTTCGAGTTGGTTAGAAGAACCATTACAACGGTCACGAGAGGACTTCTATTCGGAAGATAGTCACAACGGCTAATCTGTTTGGTCATCTATAAATAGAAGCCACTTCACAAGACTTTAAGATTGTTGAACCTATTACTCAAATCATATCTCTCTGTATAATACTCACTTAATCTTCATCTTACAATTCCAAGTTTGTACTTAACAGTTTTCGAGTGGTAAAGTCTTGTAATCAATCACAAAACTTTCTCTCTTACTTTCGAGTAAGGTCCCTTGACTGAGTTGTAAGGGTTAACTCAGCTCAATTGTCCCGAGCTGTAAAGGTTATCTCGGTTAGGAAGTATTAGATCGGATAATGGAACTTTTGAGTATTGGAAAACTTTGTAAATAATTGTCTAAGGGAGCAATTCTGGTTGAGTCGGTCTACTGTATTTTGTGGATTCAAAATAGTGGATTTGACTTGGTGCTTGGATTAGCACTGGCCATGTTTTTCTGCCCCGGGAGGGTTTCCACGTAATTCGAGTTCACTCTTTTCTAAGCCGGATCTAAACTTAGATAGCCTTAAAGTTTAATTTAAACTTTATCCCACCATTTATTGTTTAAATTTCGTCGTCACCTTATTCATCCCCCTCTAGGGTGACTAAGACTCTCTAAGAGCAAACCTTCAAAGGTAAAGCCTAAGGGTCGAAATTAAAAGCAATTATGTTCGAGGCTACCTAAATGCAAGATGCTTAATGCAAACACATTAAGAAAACTCATAGCTCAAATTTTTAAATCTCACCTCGTTAATAAGTGATAATCGTTAGTGGAGTTGCCACTATGTAGGAATCACGGCCCCCGTCCCCTGTAGGAGGGAACTAGATTGGGACCAAACTTTCCCACGATTGTCGGGTCTCTTTTTCGAAGATTGTTTTTGAAGAGGATTTTGAAAATTCATTAGAAATGGGGTATACCTCTTATTGAGATTTCCAATTTTTATAATTTAATTTGAAATAGATTAATCAAAATAATGTGGCAGTTTTGTTAATCTTATTTTAGAAATTATTTTTAGAAG
This sequence comes from Talinum fruticosum, assembly GCA_021018815.1. Taxonomy (NCBI): domain Eukaryota; kingdom Viridiplantae; phylum Streptophyta; class Magnoliopsida; order Caryophyllales; family Talinaceae; genus Talinum; species Talinum fruticosum. The sequence continues at coordinate 2,548,164 of JAITYX010000010.1, read as the reverse complement.
CATCAGCATATTATTTCATAATTTAAGAAAATAACAAAAAAATTAAATTCATTTTCGCCGTAAGGCTTTTGGGCCAAAACAAGTGTGAAAACACTAGCTTGGACCAAAGCCTTGAGTTAGGACTTAACATTGGTGAATCAATCTAATGAAAAAAAAGGTGGAGGATGCAATTGTTTTCGGACCTGAGTTGAGAACCGCCACACACCTCATACGGGAATCGGAAGCGGTAATCGAAACCAAACAAAAAAGTCTTCAAAAGGGCGCTGAAGGCCTCAAACTCATCCGAAGTTGGAGAATAAAAAAACTTTCTCAACAAGATTAGTCATAGAGCTCATCCCTGGTTAAATAGTTGATGGTTCTCGCTCCCGAAAGGGTACACCTACGCATCGCTAGGACCGGGTCCTCATATATGAAATCTTATTTAAAAAGCACCATTGATCTGTCCAAGCACCGACAAGAGGTAGCACTGTACGATCGCTAGCGTCGGCCATGGGTTGAGACCGGAGGGTCGGTCTCGGTCCATGGCTTAGGCTGTCAGAAATAAAATTAAATTGTTTGCTATTTTAAATGAGAAATGCCGACTTGCGGTTTTAGGAGAAATAAAATAGAAAAGGAGAGTCGCCGATCAATTTTGACAAATAAAAACTAACAAAAATAAAAAGAAGACTCTTCAATATTAGTGTGAGAAAACTAAGCTTGAAAGAGGTTTAAAATTTGACTCTATCGGTTTAGAACCAGGAATCTAGATTCGGGGCGGACGTACAAAACGTAGGGATAAACCTTCCATTTCGCCCGTCGATGAGACGACCTTTACTAATTTGATATGTGAGTTTAAGAAATGTATTTCAAGCAAGCATACAACATATGAATATTAGAATTTAAATCAACCAAGGCATGTGAAGAATCCTATAAAAACAACTAAGAAAGCAATAAAGGAAAGCGGTAAAATAAAGCGAAAAGGAAAGCGATAAAAATAAATTACAGCGGGCGGGGAGGAATTGAAAATGATTCCATCTTCGTATCCATAATATGGAAAGAAATAAAATGCGATAATTAAATTAATTGTTAAAATGACAAAGGAAATGACCACCATCAGGTTGTCCTACCTGCCGATCTTGAGCTCAAACCAGATGTGGAAACGTGACGATGGGTGAACAAGTACTGAAAGCAGCTTTTTGTGAATTTTGGCGGAGATAGAGTGATGTATGAAGGATGAAAATTATGAAGGTTTGGAGATCGAATGAGATGATGGTATTATAGTGAGGGTTAGCTTAAAAGGAGCCAAGAGATTAGAATACCATGAAGCGAGTCAATAACTACGAGCAAAATTTTTGCAGCGTTAGCTAGGATCTTGACCTCTCTATGAATGATAAGCTAAGCTCTGTATTTATAGAGAAAAAGAGTAGGTCACAAAATAAACTAAAGAGCAGCTACGCGAGTCGTCCAAAAATCAGAAATGAACCAACAAGAAAATCATAAAAAACCGGACCAAATCGCCTTGAACCGAAAATCCCTTATGAGTGGTCGAGGATCGCGGCACCGTCCTCAAAAAATAGTTGTTCGAACAAACAAACCTTCGTGTTTCAAGAGATCTTTGGAGAAAAATGCAGCGCATTGGCGAAAAATCACTTGAACCACGACTCCGGCCATGTATGGTGTCCTTTTGTGTAGTTTGTCTGTCGTGTCTCGGTTGGAGGCTTAGACCAAAACGCAACATTTTGGCGAAATTCCCTAAAGTGCAGAGCCCACCAACGCTATGTCGTACGGACAAATTGAGCTCCATGTCTCGGTTGGACGCCGAAGATGAAACGTAGAGTTTAGCAGATCAACAAGACATGATGCACGGTGTCGACCAAATGTTGACTACGAGCGTTGAACCTGTGTTAGACCGGCCATAAGAAATGGGTTTGTGGGCCGGCTCAAAGCAAAAAGGCTGATTTTTGTGCTAAGGGTTTTTGTAGTTTATTGGATTCCGTCACGCCAATCGGACTCCAACGATGATACGAATCCGCAAACGGGACTAGGATTTCATCATCGAGTTGATAAAATAAAATACGGAATTAAAAGAGATAACGAGTGACACGTTTTGGTGTTTACATGCATCCGAAGCGACGCCAAGTAAAGAGGTAAGTACCTTTTAGTGTCTACTCGTGACCTTCCCCTTTGAGACTCGGTCAAAGTAGGGGCAATTGTAGACACCTAAAAGGTGTCACTTCTTTTCTATTTAATTATTTTATTTATTTTTGTTGGCTCGGTGATAAAATTCCAGTCCTGTTTGCGAAATCGGATCATAATCGAGTCTCATCGGCATGAATGGAGAGCATCCCTTTCTATTCCGTACTTTCACCCCCAAACATTGGATTCTTGAGTTAAAGACCGATGGAGTCTCTTTTAAAACCTCTTTTAAGATTTGCCTTTCCATAAAAATATTATAAGAGTATTTTTCTATATTTTTGTTAGTTTTTATTCCCTAAAAGTGAATGGCGACTCCCTACTTTCTGTTTTATCTCTCTATCTCGCTTCTCGGTATTTTAAGGTAAAAAATGGTAAAATGAGGTTGTATTTTGACAGTTGAAGCTATAGGGCGAGACCGAGTCCTCGGTCACATCCCTATAACCGACGTCAATTTCCGGTCAAGACCGGCGAACGCCGGCGTCGACTAATAACCAGGCATAGTTCTCGGTCGAAATAATTTTTTTTACTTTTCAGCTGAAGCTTTGTTGCCAAAAATAATCTTTTATTTTTTTGTTTTCTTAACCACGAAATAACATCCCATTATTTCTCTAAAATTAATTTCCAAAACAAATGACTAATAAAAATCGTCAATCATCCTTTCACTTAGACAGCTTTTAAAATCATATTCTAAAAATAAATAATCTTAACAAGAGGCGCACCCCACTTTCGAAATGAACTTTCAAAAATCAACTTTCAAAGTAATCTTATTAAAAATTAAAGGGTTAACATTTGTCAAGAAACTCAGTGTGAATGGTTCTTTATGGGGACATGCCGTTGCTTCCTATAGTGGCGACTCCATTCGGGACGTCACTTATTAAGTGGGTGAGACTTAAAAATTTAAGTTGTGAAATTTCTCATTGTGTTTTGCATTAGGCATATTGCATTTAGGCAGCCTCTCACTACAATTGCTTATAATTTCGACCTTTAGGCTATACCCTTAAGTGAACATTTTCAGAGAGGTCGAACTATTGGCTTGGTGGGCCCACTTAGGCTTGATACACCGATAAGATGGTTACTCTCTACTCATAACATGCTTTTTCTTGATTCATGATAAAGAGGCACTGATTATTCAAGTCCCCTTATGCATCTCATAGGGATGAAATTTTCAGACTATGAGCCATCATATATCCAACCTAGAATTATCCCTCTTTTGGCCATAGAACTTTGGCAGTCTAGGTTGTACCCTTTTTATTTGGATGTTTCAAATGAATGTGGTTGCTTTTAGTGTTGAACCCTCTTTTTGTGAGTCTTTAGCAGTTTATCCAGATTCACCAAACAACCTTTTATGGGGTGCAAAATAAAATACAACAATTTACTTTTTGAGTCGGTCCAATTTGTATATTTTAGCATTAGCCAAATTTAAAATTCATCTCAAATAGGTTGAAGGTTTGCTCAGGGAGAGACTAAGTCACCCTAGAGGGGGTGAATAGGGTGGTGAAAGATTTTTCTGTAAATCAAACTCTTTTGAACAAAGTACGACATGAAGCGATTCCGAGTCTATATTGGGGTCGAAAAGTATGAACTCGTAATACGAGTGAAGAGAAAAATAAAACAGATTAAACCGAGACTTTGAATCATGTCCGAGTCTAGAATGTACTTAGAAAATGGAAACACAGAAAGTACGTGGAAACCCTCCCGGGGCAGAAAACCACGGACCGTGCTAATCCAAGCACGAAGTCAAATCCACTATTTTGAGTCCACAAAATACAGTACACCGATCGAACCCCGAGTTGCTCTCTTAAACAACTCCTTACCAGCTTTTCCTAGACTCGGAAAGTCCCTTATCCGATCTAGTACTTCCTAACTGAGATAACCCTTACAGTTAGGGACAACCGAGCTAAGTTAACCCTTACAGCTTAGTCAAGGGACCTTACTTAGAATGTAAGAAAGAAAGTGTTTGTAATTGAGTACAAGACCTTACAACTCATAATATAATGAATTACAGAGTGGGAGTTGTAAGTAGAAGATTGAGAATGAATTCAATGACTTTTGATCAAATATGTGTATTAACAATAGGTTCGGCAATCTTCAAGTCTTGAGAGTTGGCTTCTATTTAAAGATGACCAAGCAGCTTAGCCGTTGTGTCCATCTTCCGACTAGAAGTTCCTTTATGACCGTTGTGAAGGATTTTTGAGTCACACGTAAAATATCCGTTGATATGTAAACGTTAAACAACGGCTCTTGACTCCCTTGGAAGTGCCTAAAACCACCGGCGATGTCTTCGAAGTAAGGTGAAAACCACCGTTGAGCTTAGTGTTGCAGATTTCCATTTCTGGAAACAGACAGCCACGACACGGCGTCCGAGGCTAGATCGGAGATGGAAAAAGCCTTGTCTACTGGTGATTTGACGTTTTGAAGCTGGTTACTTTTGTGATTCAAAAATAGGATAGCCTCGTTTGAATCACCTACAAAAGTAAATCAATTTGGTTCTCAAAGTATAAAATACTTTGGTCCAAGATTAGACACGAGATAATGATATAATTAAGATAATTATTCTACTAATTATCCGAGTCGGAAAAGGAATGGAATTTTCTGAGTGTAATATTCATGATACTCAAAATTCCATCTCGAGTCGATCTAAAAGTAAATCAAGTCAAATATGAAATATCGGAGTAGTCAAACTTGATCTAGACTTAACACAATTCAAACTAAGATACCGGAGACAGAGCGCAAAAAAGATAGTGTTTGAATCATGCGATATGTCCGAGTGTTAAGTGACTCGAACCGAGTGAACCATGCAGAGATGATTTCTATGTCGCACGTAGTCATGTATAAATGCATGAGATAATTTCTATAACACTTAGAAAGAATACTATATCACTCGAAATGTTTCTAAGACACAAGGAATGACTTGGAATCAAAACTTTATAAGTGAGAAAGTCTTATACCCGATTCCCTAGATAGAACTCGTAAAGGTGAGATGTAAAGTCCGAGTCTTCATAGGTGAGTTCGTTTTTGTATTAGCCAAATTTAAAATTCATCTTAAATAGGTTAGTCTATTTTTGCATTAGCCAAATTTATAATTCATCTCAAATAGGTGAGTCCATTTTTGCATTAGCCTTATTTAAAATTCATCTAATAGATGAATCCATTTTTACACTAGTCAAATTGACATCCATCTTATTTAAGGAAAGTCAATGCATTAGCCCAATTAAATTCATCCCAATTTAAGTGAACCCATCAGCATCATTAAATTTCATTTTGGTCAGTTCATATTCTTTATGTGCATCCAAAATAAAAGACATATCATTCTCTTTTTCTTAGGAAAAGTTTTCTTCTTAGGTCAAGCACTTAAGCCCCATTTCCCTAAAATTTGGCACAAACCAATCCTAAGCGCTTGCTCTTTTGGGATACAATATAGGGAATCCTACTCAAATGTATAATCCTACACGAAGTAGTTAGGAAATGAGAAGTCTACTTCAACATCAGCAAGGTCGACACGAGATACGTCTCACGTCAACACATACCACATCAGTAAGTTCAACACCTTTACTAGTAATGCCGGTACATTGCTCGCGGGCAAAGCACAATCCTCCTCCAAAAATGGCCGACGAACTAAAGTAAACTCCCATCATGACTTTGTGTCAAAGAGTCTCGCTATAAAAATAGAGGTTGAGATTGAGGCTGAGGAAAAAGATTGAATCAATATCTCGAAACCTTTGATCTTATACTCCAAACCCCGAATAAGAATGCTAATGAAGTAAGAAAAGATGGAGAGGAAACAAACCCTCGGCTTAAACCTCAGCCTCAGCCTAAGCCTCAATCCGATCCACGAATAGATCAAATAGAGAAGTTGTTGCTTGAGTCTTTAATGTTCAATGACTACTATTTGCCCCGGAGATTGACTTCAATCCTTAAAGGGAAATTGCCCCGAAACCCGACATTAAGTTCCATGGGACTAAAAGCCGTCACCACCACATGAGGAGCTTTATAGGGGCAATGACTTTAAAAAATGTACCGGAGGATACATACGATGTTATCTTCCCATGGACGTTTGACAAAGATGTCATGAAGTGGTACAATGCTATTGACCCGGGAAGGTCACAAACTGGCAGGATCTTTACAGGGAGTTCTTACACCAGTACTCCTAGAGTAATGATCTACTCATCACTCTTTAAGACCTAGAGTTAATCAAGCAAGGAGATAAGGAGACCTTCACTAACTTCCTCGGTGGCTTGAGGGCAAAGGCCACCCACATGCTAGATTGACCCTTTGAAAAGGATCAGGTTAGACTTATCATCAAAAACCCGAAACTTATATAATATCGATACTTAAAGTTACTACCTTTCATGGACTTCAAAACACTTTGAGATGCTAACTTTCTTACGAAAAGGAGCAGGCATTCGCAAAAGCCACATCCAACTAGAAGATCATCCAATGAACCCATCACTCATCAAAGATGCTAATAAAGTGAGTATTTCCTTATTTTCTCATCCGTCTTAGCCACTTTACCATACTCGGAGGAGCAAAAATCAATGAGGTTTAGGCTTCACCATTCAACAGGAGTACATTGCAGTTCAAGCAGCCCATTCTTCCGATTGTGCTCTACTTTAGGGAGTGGGGGTTAAAGTGCAATTTTGTCATTGTCTTTCATATTTTTGCATGATATTAATAAAATAATGCATTTGTTCCTAGAATAGTGTCTTGCACTAATCCCCTTTGTATTAGCCAAAATCCAAATACAAAAATAAATAACAAAGCGCCCTAGAAGAAATTATTCAATCATCATCATCTATCAAATTAGCATCTAGAAGTCATCGGCATTGCCACCTTCGAAGAAATTCAACCGAGAATGTCAAAGGTCGCCGACTTTCCAACATTTGAGAAGAGTTACACCCGACACCCAAGAAAAATGTGGGGGCTCATGATCAAAAGGGTCGTACAACCATAATAACTCCAAGAATATTAAGGAGGAGACACAAATCATCTACTATGCAAACAAAGGTGCTATTAGCACACAACCTAAAAGCTCAAAATTAAAATGAGGCACACAACCTAATAGAACTTCAAATTTTCAAACGAGTCAAGTTCATTCGTCACTATTCCAATGAAAATGGATAGACGTCGAGCTTTAGTCCAACAACTATCAAGGTTTAGACACCCCCATCAAGGTTCGGACATCCTTATCGAGCTTTAGGCCAAACATCGGTCAAAGTTTAGACACCCCCATCGAGTTTCGGGCCCAACAGCGGTCAAAGATCGGACACCCTGTCTAGTTTCGGGCCCAACAATGGTCATGGTTCAAACAACTAGTAGAGCTTCGGACCCAACAACGATCAAGGTTCGGACACCAAGCGAAGACTTCGGGATCACGCTATAACCAAGTCAAAATAGCACCTTTGAAACATGATCCGGTTACGAGACCATTTTCGGGAACACTTGAATCTATCTATATTCAATTATCAGCTAACAAAACTATTATTTCAAAAAGTTATAGCCAAGCTTTGGACTAAGAAATGGTCAAGTTCAGGCCCCTCATTCGAGCTTCAGGACAATAATGAAGCCAAGCTCAAGATACTCCGTCGAACTTCGGATCCACGAGTGGTCAAGTTTAGGCACCCCATTGGGCTTAAGACTTGACTACTCAAGTCAAGTTTAAGCCCCTGGTCATGCTTCGGACTAAGAACATGGCCAAGTTAAAGAGCTAGGTTCAACTGGTTCCCTACGGGGACAAGCCATTGGTTCCTACATAAGGCGAATTCAAGTTGAATCCGAGACTCGGATTATGAGAATTAGAACATACCGTGAAAGGGAGTTTGACTACTCGGAATTTACTAACTTCTACGACAAAAATGGTACCTTCTAGAACTTCTCCGCACCTAAAATGCCCTAAAAAATGGAGTGGTGGAGAAGAAAAATAGAACTCTTGAAGAAATAGGATGGACTATGACGATTGAAAATGATCTACCATACTATTTTTGGGCTGAGGTAATGAACACAACAAATTACATACTCGAATAGATGCCTTATTCGCCCGGTTCGAAGAAACCGCTCAAAAGAAAAGAGGCCCAACATCTCATACTTCAAGCCTTTTGGGAGTAAGTGCTTTGTGCACAACAATGGTAAGAATCACTTGACTAAGTTTGATGTAAGGTCAAATAAAGATATATCCCTTGGTTATTCTTTACATAGCAAAGTTTATCCCATTTTCAATAAAAGGACTAACAAAGTGGAAGATAGTATCCATGTTATCTTTGATGATATTGACAATGGAAGGATAAGCAAATCTACCTTCTTAGACTTCAAACAGAACCAAAATGATGATGAAATAGTTGAAACTAAGCTCGAATGCTAGAAAACAAGAGAACTCGGGCAATAACCGACACAGTTCAAGACTCAGCTTAAATAACCGATGCTTAGGAAGTGGCTGAGGCCCAACCAATTGAAGACGTAATCATTCAACCCTCAAACTTGGTAAATCAAAGGTCAGGTAGAACTCTCTAATATGCTTCTAGTCATCAACCTGAAAACATCATCTCGGATATCAACTTAGGTGTGCAAACTCGCTCTTCTTTGCATAATATGTGTGCATTTTTGCATTCATTTCATTAATTGAACCTAAAATATAATAGAAGCCCTAATTGAACTTGAATGGGTAGAGGCCATGCAAGAAGAATTATCACAATTTGAAAGAAACCAAGTTGAACCTTGACCAAACAACCAACTGACCACCTAGTTATAGGAACCAAGTAGGTTTTCAAGAACAAATTGGATGAGAAGGGGTTCGTAATCGAAATAATGTCGGACTTTTAGCCCAAGGGTATAACCAAGAAGAAGGAACTAATTATGGGAAGCCTTTGCACCTGTTGTTAAGATTTAGGTAATTAGGAGTCTACTTGCATTTGCATCCAGTGTGAACATTCAGCTCTATGAAATGGATTTTAAGTGTGCATTTTTAAACAGATGCATTCAAGAAGATTAAGTGGAGAAACCACCTGGATTTGAAAATTCTCATTTTTCAAACCATGTTTTTAAATTGAGAAAAGCTCTTTATAGTTTGAAACAAACTCCTAGACTTTGGTATGAAAGATTAAATAGTTTATTGGTTGAAAATGTATTTAAAAGAGGTTTGATTGAGAAAAACTTATTTACTAAAAATAAGGGAAAGTATTTTCTTATCATTCAAATATATGTTGATGATATTATCTTTGGTGGTATTAATGAAATTCTTAGTGGCATCATCAACAACATAGCAGAATATGAAGCTCGCATCACTGGACTGTAAGTCGTAATCGAGTTGGGAGCCAAGAACATCGAGTTTATGGTGACTCGAGTTTGATCATTAGTCGGATCTCATGAAAATGGTAGGTATGTAGTCAAGCCTTAGCATCCTACCAAGTGCACCTAATGGAGTTAGCAAAATATTTTTACAACATCTCATACACCTACCTTCCTAGGGATGATAATCAATTTGCAGATGCCTTCACCAAATTAGTGTTAACAATTAACATTCCTAGTGGCATTCATTCAATGCCCATCGGTATAGAGCGGAGGAGTCTAGTCACGCATGTATATGCGCTAGAAGTGTTCAAGTATCGACCAACCGGTTGGTACCATGACATTTGGTGATATTTAGATAACCAAACATACCCATCGAATTCCACACGTGGAGCCCAACGAGTGATTTGCATGTTAGTTACATAATTTTTCATTAATCAAGGACAGTTGTACAAGAAAACCGACATGGGCTTGAGCTTACTTTGTGTTAATAAACATGAAGCAGAGCGCATAATGACTAACGTTCATGGTGGAGAATGTGGACCTCACATGAATTGAAGAATGTTGGTTCAAAAAATTAAGCGTTTAGGATATTATTGGTTAACCATAGTTGTTGATTATGATGAGTTTGTTAAAAGATGTCACAAGTGTCGGTATATGCAAATCTGCAGCACCAACCACCCACATTTCTAATGAAACTTACATCACCCTGGCCATTCTTAGTTTGGGGCATAGACATCATCATTAAGGTGACTCCTAAAGGAATGGCAGGTCACGGTTTTGTACTAGTAGCAATTGGCTACTTTGCCAAATGGGTAGAGGCATTATCATAAGCGACAATAACATCAAAACATGTGGTCAAATTTATAACCCACAACATCATTTGTCGATATGGAGTACCACATGAGTAATCAATGACCATGGTAGTCACTTCAAGAAAGAGGTAACAGATCTAGTAGATAAGTATACGATCAAGCATCACAAGTCTGCTCCCTATCAGCCTCGGACCAATGGAGCAGTTGAGGCAGCTAATAAGAACATCCGTGGGATAGTGGAGAAAATGGCCATCATTTATAAATACAGGCTCGCCAAGCCGCCTTTCGTTTTATGGGGCTATCAAACCTCGATTAAAACCTCAATGGGTGCAACACCTTACTCCCTAGTGTATGGCATGGAAGCAGTCTTTCCAATAGAGATTGTCATGCATTCATAAAGGATCCCAGCTAAAAGTACAATCCCAACAGCAGACTGGGCTAAAGCCTATTATGAGGAGCTAATCCTACTAGATGAATTACGTTTTTGCACTCTGCATAATTTCTAAATATACAAGGCACGTATATAAAGGTCATTTAGCAAAAGATCGGATCTCGTCACTTAAAAGTTGGTGATTGGTTCTTAAGGAAATATGATGTATAGTGGCACGCTCTAATACCAAGTTGGGGTTTAGCTAGGGTAGATGGAAAAAGGGGTAGAAAAGTGGTTAAGGTGCAAAGAAGAAAAACCGAGCGGAATGGCCTTCTTCGAGTCTTGTCTTGGGAGATCGAGTGATGGAAGGGTAAATGGTGGAATTTGGAGGTGAAATTTGGAGGGGAGTTCTTGGGGAGGTTAGGAAGGGCTGGTAAAAAGTTGGGAGTTCATTCAAGGTCGGGATCACCTTGAACTAAAGGCAAACAGAAAGTCTCGCTGGGCTGCTTGTCCGGAATGGGGCTCTTTGTTTGTTTTGGATGTGGGGATCGGTAGAGTGCTTGGATGGAGTTGAAATTTGGAGGGGAAGTTCTGGAGGGAATTGGAAAAATGTGGTAAAAGAAGGGGACTTCATTCAAGGTCGAGATCACCTCGAACCGATGGCTCAAAGTCTGTCTCACTGGCTGGATTCCAGAATGACGAGCTCTGGGTGTTTTGATGGAGGGGGTCAGATGGGTGCTTGGATTGAGCTGAGATTTGAGGGGGTGACTCAACTCATCCAGAGAGGTGTGGGTGAAATTTGGAATGAAGGGGTTTATATTTTTGGAGTTTTGGATTTTTAAGTTGGGTAACTGGATAGTACCAAGGTTCTCAAGGATATAGAAACACCACCTTGAAAAGTCTTGGGGCACCTCTTGCTTGGCTAGATACGAAACACCACTAGCTAGCTTAATGACTCAAAGGATGCCACCAAGTTGCCAAACTTGGATACAACATTTGAGAATTTAAGGGGAACGAGTAATCCAAATCGTACGAGCAATCCATTTCAATGTTCATATATTCATCATCAAAGTTGTGTGCTTACAAAGCTGAATGCTAGTGCTATTTATAGGAAATAAAACATATTGAAAATAAATCAAAATTAAAACATAATCTAAGGCCTAAAAGAGAGATTATGGCCTAAAATATATTAGCCCCTTTTCCAAGCCAACTTGGGAACATGTAGCTAGAATGAGAGTTAATTCTAGCCAAGTATTTTCCTTCCCCTTGTGCAAGAAAGCTTGTCATTGGTCCAACACATGCTTCTCTCCACTAATGCTAGTGCTTAGGATTTCCTTAGAATCCTCCTTGAGCTTTGTTGGTCTGGCCATTGACCCCTTAATCTAGCATGAAGTTTCCGGCCATAAAATTCAACTTGAGCAAAATGCACCTAAAATACCCGGTTTGGGTTTTGGTCCGCCTTTGTGCATTATTTTGCACCAACTCTTTAAACAACGTTTATTTATGTCCCAAATGACATAAAAGATAATTCTCCTCATTCACCAAGCTCTAGCTTGACTTGTCAAAGTCAAACTAGAATAATAGTCAATAGGCGCCAAAAATGATCTCCATTCGGTTTTAGCTCCTTTTGTATCTTTGTCATCAATCCGTAGCTTTTGACATTTAAGCATGTATGGAGATCTTGGTCGAGTATGTCGCAGCCCTTGGTCAATATCCATCATAATCAGAGCACCTATTTAACACCTAAGAGGAAAATTCAAGCCCAATTTGGAAGGACCATACATCCTCGGTCAAATCCTACTAGGAGGAGTAGTTAAATTGACAATTTAGATGGGGAAGAGCTATTTCGGTACACCAACCTAGACCAGATGAAGAAATATTACGATCTAGGTAATAGGTGAGCCTAGCCTAAACTAGGCAACAACCCTAATCGGTCGTGGTCACCGCCCGGTCAACGGTGGGATGGTCGGGCCAAGCTCGGTCAGTCGAGACTCCTTTCTCATATTTGGTTATTTTCTAGGCGGTCCTTTTAGACAATCCATTATAATTATTCCACTTTAGCTGATCAATTAAAAATAAAAATAAAGCATACATATGAGCATAAAAACTTACTTTTTACTTTTCTAATAATAGGGGTAAGCCCACTACTTATCCAAATACATAGCTAAAAGGGAAATAATAAGCGTAAAACTTGGAAATTAAATAAGTTATAAAGAGGTAAAACAAATTTGTAATTGTTTCTTCCTAATGCTAAGCCCTAGTCCATTTTTACTTTCTTCCCCTTTGAGTTACTAGACTTAGTTGCGTCCCCTTGGGTTCGCTTCTTTAGTTCTTCAATTTTATGAGCTCTTCTTTCCTCCTTATCCTTTGCCTCTGTTTCTCTACAACAGGCTAGTTTTATCGGCTTGTGGGCCGCTTCACGGATATGCAAGGGTGCAACAATAGGAGCATTTTGGTCGCGTTCTCGAGCCCTTAGTACCTTGGCTCTCTCGGGGCCGGACTCCCTTATACATTCACGATAAAATACAGAGACGAGTTACATGTAGCTCATCTGCAGGCTTCAACAAACAAGAAAGATTCATCTAACATTTGCTCTAAGACTGTCCCCGCCTACTGCTACTCATAACATCAAAAGATGTAGGCGAGATGCAATCCAAATAGGGTATGTCTTATACTCGACCATTTTCCACATGACATAGTTTGGGAAGTATTACGTTACGGTTCGGAATCCCAACAAACACACATACAAATGCCTTACAATGTGTGTCCTGAACCGGGACACCCTTTAGTGCTTGATGTACCACTTTAAGGAACGGGCTAGACTATACTAGGCCTCCTATGAAGATGCAGCCCTATCAATCAACACTAGAATGCGTTCCCACCGACAAAAGTGAGTCACCGGTACTAGTCTACCTTTGCGGGTTCTTGTATCAGCCCTAAGTGTTCAACCAGCCGGATCCGTACAACACGGATGCAAAAGTTAAAGTATTCTACACGGCCAAATTCATCCTAATTCATGACCCAAAAGGAGTAAATAATATTAAAAAATGGGCTCGCCAACGCCGCATTCTAACGAGGCCGATAAGTTTCTAAATATTTTTGAATTCATATCTCGCAATAAAAGGGGCTGCTCGCGAAGTCTTCATCGGGGTTGGCTTTCACTCGATCTAATCCAAGGATATTTTTAGTTAGAATCAAAGGGGCCATCAAATAGTATTCCCCTAGTTGTTCGACCACAATCGCAGAGCGAGTAGGTGCCATATCCATGTGGCCTCCCACCAGCAGGAAGCCACCTACCATGCATATGATAATGGCCTGGTGCCTCTCGGAGGAGCGCCGGACTCGATCCATACATAGGGTAGAAGTACTACAACAGGTTTGATAGGTTCACATTGTCGTTGATCAGAATCCACTCCAGATTCCTTTTGTTCAGCCCTAGCAACCGATGGAAAGTGGACAGCCCTAGACTATGGACCGAAGGCAAGTCATCGAATGAGATCAAGCACACATGAAAATCAACTAGCCACACTTGAATTTCCTTTGTTTATTTTTGAACCCGGAGGATAAAATGTCAAGAGTTTGGTCTTTCATGATTTCATGCTCATAAATAAAAGCTCATCCGAGGAGCCAAGTAAGATAGCCCAAAAGAATCAAGCTAGCCAAATTCTCCACGTTGAAGCAAGATGAGATTAGCCTTGTCAAAACCGTGAAGTGTCATTTGAACATAAATAATTTGATGCATGTTCGGCCGGACCAAGGGATAATTTGCTGCATGTTCTGGCCGGTCCAAAGGTCCAAAAGAGCATAAGGTCACACGCCTAAGGAGAGCACTCAAGGGAGCCTAAAGGGGAGCATTCTAGAAGCACTCACCATGGTGGAAGATGGTTTGTTAGAAGCTTGCAAAAGGGAAAACAAACCATGGCCACATGTTCCCAATTCACCAAATGCTTGGCTAGAGTTCATCCTAGCTTAACTTGGAGAGGAGGAAAGCATCTTTATTATTTTTAGATTTAATTTTCAGCTTAGCTAAATGTTATTTTGTTGCTTATAAATTCAGGAAGCCTAGCTCATGTAAACACACTTTTGATGAATATATGAATTTGAGCTTTGCTCTTGAGATGGATTTCTCAACCTTTTGAATCCTCAAAGCTGTATCCGTGCTTGGCCTCACGGTGGTGTCCTTTGAGTCACTTAAGTCCCGGTAGTGTTTCTGTATCCGGATCACTTAGGTGCGCCCCTTGATTCACTCGGTGGTGTTTACGTATCCGAGCTTGAGTCAAGGTACTATCCAACGACTTTGCCATTCCATACCTCACAATCTACCCAGCCATTTCACTCCAAATTTTAACCACAATCCTTCCAGCAAGTCTACTTCCATCCCTCCAATTTTCAGCTCCATCCAAGAACCCCTCCGTCCTCCACATCAAAACCAAACAAAGGGTATCAACTCTGTACGTCCAGCCAGCAGCACCAACTTCTGGCTATTTGTTCAGGCAGTTCCCCTTATCCAAAATTCACGAAACTTGGCCAAAACCTTCCTCCATCAGTTACCTCACTCCCCTCCAAGTTTCGTCCAAATCCAAGAACATTTACCCCTCTTTTCACCCTTTTCCCCAGAACCGCACCTGCAGGTCCTAATCTGCCCGGTTGTGTGTTTTGCGGTTTTTCCACCTTTTTCTTTGCTTCCGCCACTACACATCAGTGCCCTAGTTTTATCCTTGGTGGTGATATCTGTATCCTTGGATAGTTCTAGTTTATCTTGTTCTTATCCTATCAAAGCTGGTTACCTTGCTAATCATCTCCTCACGAGTGATTAGCTTAATCCTCGTTGTTTCTTGTTTCATTGGTCACTTCTAAGCCCATTCCGAGTCTCTTAGAATTGCATTTGACGCACTCTGTTTTCGGGATCGGTGTAGCCTTGCGTTTTGGCACATCGGTGAGGGTAGACGAAAGCAAAGTGGAAGTTATTCAATCATGGTTGGTTCCCACTAGCATCCATGATGTGAGGAGTTTCCATGGCCTAGCATCCTTCTACCGAAGGTTTATCAAAAACTTTAGTATCATCACGGACCCCGTAACGGAGGTACTAAAAGAGAGCACGTTCAAGTGGAATGCTAATGATGGAGTGTGGGCTACTAAGGGCCATGGGTTCAAAGTCAAACTTCATAGAGAGAAAAGCATGTGTGGGAATCAACCATGGACACTTGAATTTCCTATGATAATCCTCATGATACAAGTTGATCCCGAGGGTTGAAGAACCGAGGTTATCATCTTTTATGTTCATAAATAAATGTTACTTGAAGAGCCGTGAAGGATAGTTGTTAGAGGTTGAAGAGTTGCTAGCAAGAAGAATTAAGTTGGACACCTAAAATGTCCATTCTAGCTCACTTGGTGCAAAATGACATCCAAACATGTTAAGTCATGTTTCATGCTATTTGGTACGTAAGTAAGGAATAAGGAGGGCGGTCCATATTTCTATCCCATGAATCTTTGGCCGGTCATGTCAAGACGTGAAGGGTTGCTATTTTATGTCATTTGCACATAAATAAAATTGATGCTTAATCATGGTCGAGCCAAGGTCCAAATAGACTATGTTTAGGTGCCTAAATGAAGCATCAAAGGGAGCATTAAGGGAAGCATTCAAGAAGCATCTTGGAGCACTACCACAAGTGGAGGGAATATTACTTGTTGGACAAATGAGAAAGAAGCTTGCACACGGGAAAATGCCTCACGTCCACATGTTCCTAGCTCCACAAATGCTTGGCTGAAATTCATCCTCCTCTAGCTTGGAAAAGGGGAAAGGTCATTTTTGATTTTTGGTTTTAATTTTAGCTTTGTCAAGTGCTATTTTGATACATTATAAATACTTTGTAACCAAGCTATGTAAGAACCAACTTTTGATGAATATATGAATGAACTTTGAGCTGGATTGCTCACCCCTTTAAAATCCCCAAATGTTGTATCCAAGCTTGGTAACTTCGTGGTGTTATTTTGAGTCCTTAAGCTAGCTAGTGGTGTTTACGTATCTCGCCAAGCCAGAGGTGCCCCAAGGCTTTTCATGGTGGTGTTTCGTATCCTTGAAAAGCTTGGCCTATCGGTTACTTCGTTTTCGAATTCCATATCTCCTAGCTCACTCATCAACTTCACTCCAAATTTCGCCCACCGTCATTCAAACGTATCTAGTTTTCCCCCTCCCCAAAAATCAGCTCCATCCAAGAACTCTACCGACCCCACCTTCGATCCATACAGAGAGTGTCATTACGGGCTGCCAGTCCGAAGCTGCCGACTTTCAACTTCCAAATCAAGGTGTTCCCATCCTCATAAAATTCCATAATTTTTACCAGGTCTTCTTGGATCATCTAAGAAGCTCTCCACCAAATTTCGCCTCAAAACTCCCTCGTGTTCACCCTTTTTCCCCCAATCTCCCAAGATCACTCCCGTAGCCAACCATTATGTCCAGCGACCCCTTTGCGGTTTCGCTCATCTTTTTGTTTTCACCCTCACTATACATCAGCTAAGGCCCAAAAGCGTTTGAGACAATCAAACTCAAACTCACCCAAGCACCGGTCCTAGCTTTGCTTAGCTTTGACAAAATTTTTGAGCTTGAATGTGATGCTTCGGGTGTTGGAATTGGAGGAGTTCTCTCTCAAGAAGGGCAGCCTATTGCCTTCTTTCGTGAGAAACTTTGTGAATCAAGGAGGAAGTATTCAACCTATGATAACGAGTTCTATGCCATTGTGAGATCTTTAGAGCATTAGAGCCACTATCTTGTGGCTAATGAGTTCATCTTACATTCGGATCATGAGGATTTAAAATACATTCAAGGGCAACATAAGCTCAATCTAAGGCATGGAAAATGGGTAGAGTATTTACAAACTTTCCATTTTACCATCAAGCATAAATCGGGAAAAATGAACAAGGGAGCGGATGCACTTTCAAGGAGGCATCTCTTGTTATTTCAATTACAAACTCAAGTTTTGAGCATTTAAAATCTTTGTATTCTAAGGATCAAGATCTTGGTGAGATATTTCGTGATTGCCTTAAATATCCCAAGGGAGAGTTGCAAATCCTCGAGGGATATCTTTTCAAAGGAGTTCGGTTATGTGTGCCTCATTGTGGCACAAGGGAGTTGCTAATCCGAGAGGTTCACAATGGAGCCTTGGCTGGCCACTTTGGTGTGAACAAGGCAACAAACATGTTGAGAGAGCATTATTATTGGCCAAACATGGAGAAGGATGTGGAAGACATCTTGAAGAGGTGTGCGGTTTGTCAAGAAGCAAAAAGCCATTCCCTTCCCCAAGGGCTCTATACACCTCTCCCCACACCTACTCAACAATGGGAGGATGTTAGCATAGATTTCATTTTGGGGCTGCCAAGAACACAAAGGAACAAAGACTCAATTCTTGTGGTGGTTGACCAATTCTCTAAGATGGCTCATTTTGTTCCTTGTAACAAGACCAATGATGCAACCCAAGTAGCCGATTTGTATTTCAAGGAGATTGTGAGGTTACATGGCATTCCAAAGACCATAGTTTCGGACCGTGATAGCAAATTTCTTACCCACTTTTTGATGGAGAGTAGGCTGCCTTAAAATAAGAGCTGAAGGAAACTCCTCTTAATGAGTTATGCATGCATGAGAACCCACCGAGAAACGCTTAAAAATCTATGTTCAAGCGCATGATGCAAATTGAACCCGGTGGATGAGGAACCAAGATTAGTATGTTTTATGATTTTATGTTCATAAATAATTGTTCAGCCAAGGAGCTAAGTAAGATAGCCCAAAAGAATCAAGCTAGCCAAAATTCCGAACGTTGAAGCAAGAAGAGTTCAGCCTTGTCAAACCGTGAAGTGCTCTTTGAACATAAATAAATCGATGTATATTCTGGCCGGTCCAAGGGTCCGTAGAGCATAAGTCGCACGTGTAAGGAGAGCAATCAAAGGAGCCTAAGGAGGAGCATTCTAGAAAGCACTCACTATGGTGGAAGAGGGTTTGTTAGAAGCCTGTCAAAGGGGAAAGCAACCGTGACCACATGTTCCCAATTCACCAAAGACTTGGCTAGAATTCACCCTAGCTTAACATGGAAAGGAGGAAAGCATCTTTGTTATTTTTGCTTTAATTTTCAGCTTAGTTAGGAGCTATTTTCATTGCTTATAAATTCAGCTTGTAATGACTTTGTAAATCAACTTTGATGAATTTATAAACTTTGAGTATTATACTCTTTTCGAGATGGATTTATCGACCCCTTGAATTCTCATTGCTGTTTCCTAGATTGGCATCTAGGTGGTGTCCTTTGAGTCCTTCCAATCTTCCGGTGGTGTTTACGTATCCGGCCAGATTGAAGGTGCCCCTTAGTTCCCTCGGTGGTGTTTACGTATCCGAGACAGGACCTTGGTTTTATCCAGCTACTTCCCATATCCATAACTCCCAATCCACACATCAAATTCGGCCCAAATTTCACCCACATCATCATATATGAGTTGAGTCCATTCCCTCCAAAGCTCAGCTCCATCCAAGAAGAACTCCGTCCCCGCCTCTGATCTAAACAAAGAGTGTCGGCTGGACATCCAGCCCAGATCTTGCTCACTTCAAGCATGCGGATCAAGGTGCTCCCGAACTCCAAAAATTCCCAAATTTTACACAGACCTTCCCTGACTAATTACCTCATCCCCCACCAAATTTCAGCCAAAATCTCCATCCTTTACCCCTCCTTTCACCCTTTTCCCCGAACCGCACCTGCTAGCTCGCATTCCGCCGGGTAGTTTGTTTGCGGTTTTGCTTCATCTTTGCTTCCGCTCCCACTATACATCAACTTTGGTATCGGAGAAAGTTCTGATCCTTGTGGTGTTCTATCCATTGCTGATGTATAGTGAGGTAGAAGCAAAAACAAAGGAAAAACCGCAAAGAGAGCAACCAGGCGAGAATGGGTCCTACGAGCGCACTCTTGGGAGATCTGGTGAAAGGAGGGGCAAATGATGGGGGTTTTAGCTGAAATTTTGGTGGAGGGAAGTTAACTGATAAAGGAAGGTTTGGAAAAATTTGGGAATTTTGGTTAAGGGGAACACCTTGATCAACAAGCCGAAGTTGACAGATCTGGGTCGGACGTCCAGCCGACACCCTTGTTTAGATCGAGGTGGGGAACGGATGGCTTCTTGGTTGTGACTGATTTTTGGAGGGATGGAAGTAGACTTGCTAGAAGGATGATGATTAAAATTTAGGCTGAAATGGACGAGGGTTTGTGAGATATGGATCGGTAAAGTGAGGGGATAGAACCCGGGTTACGGCTCGGATACTAAGAACACCACCAAGTGAACCAAGGGGCACTTTCAATCGGTCCGGATACGTGAAACACCACCGGGATTGAAAGACTCAAAGAACAACACCGTGCTGCCACACATGGATACAGCAATGAGAATTCAAGAGGGTGAGCAAATCCAGCTCGAGTATAAACTCATATATATCATCAAAAGTTTTCCTTACATTGAGAATGTGTGCTGAATTTATAATGCCTAACAATGGCATTTTACAAAGCTGAAACAAAGCTGAAAATTAAAGCAAAATGATAATAGAAACTACCAAGATTCTTTCCCCTCCTCCAAGTTAAGCTAGGATGAATTATAGCCAAGTATTTGCAAAATTGGGAACATGTGGCCATGGCTTGTTTTCCCCTTTCCCAAACTTCTCAATTCTTGATGCTTCTAGACTTCCTTGTCACCTTCTTTACTTGCTGTTCTATTTTCGGCTAAGGTTTCTTCATATGTAAATATGCACCGACCATATTTAAGCACCAACTTATTTATGTACTATGAGCATAAAATGGCAATATTCCATGGTTTGACTAGACCGAACTCACTTGCTTCACTATGGAGGTTTTAGGTAGCTATCTTCAACTATCCTTCTTGACTATATTGGTAAACAATTATTTATGAACAAAATCATACGAACTTAATGTCTTGGACTCATCATCCTCTCGGGATCCCTTTGCACCATGCGGTTGAACCTTATGGTGATATTCAAGCTTTTCCGGTTGAATCTTAAGCATCCTTGGCTTCTCCAGTCGGATATCTTTCAGCTCAAAACACAAGGCTGTCCACTCTCCATCAATTCCCCATAAAACCAAAAACACAAAAATAGCCAGCTCCACAAAAACCCAAAAACCAAAACACAAAAATTTTTCTGCCCATTTTTTTCTCCACCACCGTACCCTTCACATTTGGGATTTGAGTGCTGAAATGGCTCTATCTAATTTTGAGTTGGTCTATCTATTGGTGCCTAAATTTTATGGCCAACAAGAATTATTTTCTAGTTGGTTTATTAAAGTTGAAGAAGCCTTGGACAATTTGAGATTAGAAGAGCATGAGAAGGTTGTGATTGTTGAGTCTAAGTTGAGGAGTCATGCCCTCACTTGGTGGAATGCCTATAAGTTGAGAAGGAAGAAGAGAGGCAAGAAGAAGGTGAATACATGGAGCAAGTTGAGAGGAAAATTACTAAAGAAATTTGGCCCACTTATTTGCAAAATTCCTCCAACCAAGATCAAACCCTTTTACAAGGGGAGTCATTCTTCCCTTCGCTCCAAACCTTCGGCCATGTCTTTTTCTCCACCACCAAAAAACCTCTCCCATTTACCTCTACTGTCTAGCCCCTCTTACCTCCACAAAAACCCACATCCCCTCACCAAAAGAACCCCAAAATACCCTCACCGAAACTTGGTGAAAGTCCTTCCCTTCCACCACAAAATTTTCCAACCCCACAACCCACAAGCCTTCTTAAACCAAGGCTGAATGCAATGTCTTCTCTTTGCCAAGAGATGAGTTATGAGAATTAACCCCACTTTACCTTGTCTCCCAAGTTTAATGAGCATGTTGTGAACAATTTGGAGGATGAGTGCCAACCAAGTGAGATTGAGTTGCCTCCAATGTTTGATGAGATGCTTGAGGAGCAAGAGGAGCAAGAGGAACTTGAGGCTAGCGTTGACATGGTGGAACCGTTGAGCCTACAAGTTTCGGCCACCCTTCACCCATTTGTTTTCCAATGGTCCTTACAAGCTCATGAGGACAGCCGTGTGTTAGCTCTAGCGGACAGCCCATATTTTGTTCCCTTTGATGAAAGTCAAGAGCAATGTGAGCCTCTACTTGGAGTTACACAAACCATTGATGAGTTGTTATATACGGGCTTTCGGGATGTGCATGAAAAGAGTGGTGATAACCTTACACAAATGGCATATAAATATTTGACAAAGCTCAATTCCAAGAAGAGGTATACGCTTTTATCTCAATTGGAAACTTGTGAAATTAATTTTGGGCTATTGACGATTCCGTGTATCTATGCCAAACATGTGAAAAGTGTTTTTATTCTTGTGCCAAAGAAGTTGTGCCATGGCATTGGTGAGGCCTTCAAATCTGATTGTGAAAAAAACATTGGAGAGCATACTTGGCACCTCATCTCCTACATTCTACCTCCCAAACAAATGCCCACAAGTCCGTTTCCCCTACGTCCTCATTCTGTCCAGCCTATACTCTACCACCCACAAAGCCTTCCCTTGGTTGATTTGAACCCCATCCTTACCCCTCTACTTAAACCACCTTTACCCCAAGTTCCTTTCCTTGAGTTGTGGCCTTGGGGAGGAGTTTTCTCTCTAAATTTTCCCCACTGAGATCTGCCTCAAGCATAACTCTCCCCCACTCCAGAATTTGGTATTTCACTTGTCCATAGCTCTTTCAAGGAGTACACTCACCATATTGAGGAGTTTGAAGCTGTGAGACTAAGGAAAGAGAAGTTGGTTGCAAATACTTCGTATAACTCCTTTGTGATCCAAAAAGAAAGATATGTAATGAGTTGTATGGGCAGCCACAATCATAAGCCATTAAAGGGACAAATGTTTCTGATTTGTAGAGCTAATGAGGAGTATGAAACATTGGTCCTTGACTATGAGAATTACTTGTTGAGAGAGTCCTATGATCAAGCTTATTATTTGCCTAGCAACTCTCGGCCTCGCTTCTTAAGTTGGCTTTGTGTTATGAGCTGGTTTTGCATTCTCATGTGGCCTTGTTACTTGCTAATTATGGAGAGATGGGAGCTCCTCAACCGAAGGTCTTGTGTTGGTTACTTAGCTAAGCATTTTCGGAAGTTGTTGCATATTTTCCAAAGAGGAGCAAAAGAGTTTCGAGCCCAAGAACGGTCCTTATTCATGGGGACTCTATTGCGGCTTAAGAAGCATTTTATGAGCCCAAGTAAAGAGCAAGTGTCCAACAAATTTGTTCCACACACATGATGCCAACAAACAATTGATAAATCCGGAAGCATGGATTGGATGCGAACAAGGCGTAAATGGCCGCCATCTAAGGGCTGGCCTAAACTAATGCCAAGCAAGAAGTGTTACTACTCACCATTTTCTTATTAACACCCCACGAATTTGAGGACAAATTCTTCTCTATAAGGGAGTATGATGGAGAGTGGGCTGCCTTAAAATAAGAGCTGAAGAAAACTCCTCTTAAGGAGTTATGCATGCATGAGAACCCACCGAGAAATGCTTAAAAATCTATGTTCAAGCGCTTGATGCAAATTGAATCCGGTGGATGAGGAACCAAGATTAGTATGTTTTATGATTTTATGTTCATAAATAATTGTTCAGCCAAGGAGCTAAGTAAGATAGCCCAAAAGAATCAAGCTAGCCAAAATTCTCCACGTTGAAGCAAGAGGAGTTCGGCCTTGTCAAACCGTGAAGTGCTATTTGAACATAAATAAATCGATGTATATTCTGGCCGGTCCAAGGGTCCGTAGAGCATAAGTCGCACGTGTAAGGAGAGCAATCAAAGGAGCCTAAGGAGGAGCATTCTAGAAAGCACTCACTATGGTGGAAGAGGGTTTGTTAGAAGCTCGTCAAAGGGGAAAGCAACCGTGACCACATGTTCCCAATTCACCAAAGACTTGGCTAGAATTCACCCTAGCTTAACATGGAAAGGAGGAAAGCATCTTTGTTATTTTTGCTTTAATTTTCAGCTTAGTTAGGAGCTATTTTCATTGCTTATAAATTCAGCTTGTAATGACTTTGTAAATCAACTTTGATGAATTTATAAACTTTGAGTATTATACACTTTTCGAGATGGATTTATCGACCCCTTGAATTCTCATTGCTGTATCCTAGATTGGCATCTAGGTGGTGTCCTTTGAGTCCTTCCAATCTTCCGGTGGTGTTTCAGTATCCGGCCAGATTGAAGGTGCCCCTTGGTTCCCTCGGTGGTGTTTACGTATCCGAGACAGGACCTTGGTTTTATCCAGCTACTTCCCATATCCATAACTCCCAATCCACACATCAAATTCGGCCCAAATTTCACCCACATCATCATATATGAGTTGAGTCCATTCCCTCTAAAGCTCGGCTCCATCCAAGAAGAACTCCGTCCCCGCCTCCGATCTAAAGAAAGAGTGTCGGTGATGGAGAGTGGGCAGCCTTCTGTTTTGAGCTGTGTGACATTAATGGAAAGTGGCCAGCCATGGGTAAAAAGACAGAAAATGTTCAGCTCAACGTGCATGCAAAACAACCGGGAATGCTTGTATTTTTCAAGCACATAATGTCGTTTGAGCCGGGAGGTTAATCATTGATTACTTGTTCATAAATAAATCAAGGTGTTAAGGAAGATAGTTGAGGAATCAAGCTCACCAAATTTCCATGGTTAAGCAAGGGAAGATCGGCCAAGTACAAATCAAGCAATGTTACAAGTATTATTATCTTAAGAGCTTTGAACATAAATAAATTCATGTCATGATGGGTCGGTCCAAGGGAGGGCCAAAAGGGCTTATGGTCATGCATCACATGGAGCTGCCAAGAACACCAAGCTAGAAGCATTCTAGAAGACACTACCACTAGTGGAAGGTGGTTAGAAAAGAGCTTGGAGAAGGGGCAACAAATCTTGGCCACATGTTCCCTATCAAACAATACTTGGCTAGAAATTCTTCAAGCTTAACTTGGGGAGGAGGAAAGCATCTAATTAGTTGGCATTTTTGTTTTGCTTTATTTCATATTTTTCAGCTTGGATTCGGTTATGTAATTGCTCATATGAAGCATTATATATTCAGCACCTATGCACCATTGTAAGACACCTTTGATGAAATATATGAGTTTATACTCGAGCTGGATTTGCTCACCCCTTTGGAATTCTCATTGCTGTATCCTAGTGTGGCAGCTAGGTGGTGTCCTGTGAGTCCTTCCAATCTCCCGGTGGTGTTTCTGTATCCGGACAGATTGAAGGTGCCCCTCGGTTCTTACTCGGTGGTGTTTTACGTATCCGAGCTAGGACCTTGGTTTTATCCCCTCACTTCACCAATTCATATCTCACAATCTACCCAGCCATTTCATTCCAAATTTTAACCACAATCCTTCCTGTCCATCTACTTCCATTCCTCCAATTTTCAGCTCCATCCAAGAACATCTCCATCCTCCACACCAAAACCAAACAAAGGGTGTCTGTCTGTACAGCCAGCCGGTTACATCAACTTCAGGCTATCTGTTCAGGGAGTTTCCCTTATCCAAATTCAACGAAACTTGGTCACGATCATCATCTACCAGTTACCATCCTTCCCACCAAATTTCAGCCAAGACCAAGCACTTTTGCCCCTCCATTTCCCCAATCTGCCAAGATTGCGCAAGCAGGCCGCATTCTGCCCGGTTGTGCTTCTTGCGGTTTTCTATCCATTTTCTTTGCTTCCGCCACTACACATCATTTTTGGTATCAGAGCAAGTTCTGAACCTAGGGTGATTGTGTCCATTTCCCCAAAAAATTAAAAACCACAAAAAATAGCCAGCCACAAAAACTTCCCAGCCATGAGTGCAAGCATGACTTTGGAAGAGAGGTTTGAAATGTTAATGAAGGAGAATGAGTACCTCCGAAAACAGCTTGGGCGTGACATGAAGGCAAGGCGTGACCAGCTAAGGAGTGAATCACCTCCTATTCGCTCTAATCCTAGCCTACATGAAGATGATGAGGAGAGCAATCCTTTTGCCTCCACGGATAGTGAAAGGCAATCAAAAAGAAGTTCTAGGCGGTCCAAATCACACTACCAAGACTTCAAAGTTGAGATTCCGGAATTTGAAGGGAGATTGCATCCGGATGAGTTCCTTGATTGGATGAGGACCGTGGAAAGAATTTTTGATTACAAAGAAGTACCAAACGAGAAGAAGGTGAAGCTTGTTGCACTCAAGCTTAGAGGCTTTGCTTCCACTTGGTGGGAAAATTTGAAGCACAAAAGAGTAAGGGACAAGAAGCCTAAAATCAAAAGTTGGGAGAAAATGAGAGCTAAGCTCAAAGCTCGTTTTCTACCACCTACTTATGTCCAAGATAGTTTTCTCCAACTCTATACTCTACAACAAGGCAATATGAGTGTAGAAGAATACACTAGAGAGTTTGAGAAATTGTTGATCAAATGTGATTTGCAAGAGAATGAGGACCAAACAATTGTGAGGTACTTAGGCGGTTTGGATGCTAAGTATGCTCAAATTGTGGAGCTACAACATTTTACCACATTTGATGAGGTGTGTCACTTGGCACACAAGGTGGAGCAACAAAAGAAAAATCGGTTTGCCAAAAAGGAGGTGCCTAAAATTTTTCCCTCTCAAAGAAGCCAACCCTTCTACAAGGGGAGTCCCCAACCCCTTCCTCAAACAACTCCAAACCCCACAAAACAGCCCGTCCAACCTCCAAACCCACCCAAAGCTCTACCAACTCCAAGTGACCCGCGAAGGTGTTTTAAATGCCATGGTTTTGGACATATTGCCGCGGAATGTCCAAACCGTAGGGTAATGGCCTTGGTTGAATACCAAGAGCCCTTGATGGATGAGCATGAAACCGAGAAGGAGCTACTCTTGCTAGATGATGTAGAGGAAGTGATAGAAGAGGCGGATGAAGGAGAAATGTTGGTGTTAAGAAGGACCTTGAGCGGATTCAAGGATCCGAATGAGGAGCAACGTGAACATATTTTTCACACAAGGGGTACGGTCCGAGACAAGGTGTGTTCCATTGTCATCGATGGAGGTAGTTGTGCTAACGTGGCTGCCTCTACAATGGTAGACAAGCTTGGACTTCATGCTTCGGTCCACCCTCACCCCTATAATGTCCAATGGCTTAGTCAAGGTAAAGGACTTCAAGTTAATTCTCGTTGTCTTCTTTCATTTAGTATTGGTAAGCACTACCATGATGAGTTGTGGTGTGATGTGATTCCTATGGATGCTTGCCATATATTACTTGGGAGACCTTGGCTATATGACCGAAGGGTGACACATGATGGCTTCAAGAACACCTACACCTTCACCAAGGATGGAAAGAAAATCACCTTAGCTCCTTTGCCCCCTAGCCAATGTAATCCGAAGCCACAAAACTCTACTTCCCAAAATGACCTATTGCTTACACTTGGAGAACCTCTCTTCAAGGATAAGCAACAAGAGTTTTTCCTTACCAAACACAAATTTCCCCATCTTTCCATAAAACCGAAAACCCTCCACAAAATGTACATCTCCTCACCGTCACTCCACAAGCCAAAATTGTCCTTGACCCTCTGCACAACAATCCTTTTCACTCGCCACCACAAAAAAACCATGTCTCCAAAAGGACCCCATCCCGGAGCTATTTTTCTCACATGGCCAGAATGTGATTTAAAGGCCAATGGTGCTGAAACATGGGCAGATGACCGAGAAGAACAACGAAGAAATTCCATGGACAGCCCCCATTTTTCTATACCAAAGAAGGGTGACTTCCTTTTCATTGGTAAGTGGTTGTTAAGTCCACATTATGGCCTGTCCGAATCTGTTGTTCAATGGAAGGACAACGTAAGTTTGATTGCTTTTGATGGTATTTTGAGGCCAAATCATTTCTGTCCAAACGTTGAACATGGAGTTGTGGAGTTTGTTGTGCCAACTTTCATGGTACCAAAGGAAGTTGTGTATCTTCCTCAATGTTTGCGGTTTGATGTGCCTAATGAGGACCGAGGCAACCCCTACATCATGAGCATACTCGGAGAACATCCGGGCTGGCTGCATGGACGAGGCCTGCTCCCACAATTAACCGTCTGCCTGGGCATACAAGGAAACTCCATTTTGTTCTCAACACAAGCGCCAACATGGTCAAATTTTTTCACACCGGAGCATGTTATTTGTGCGGATTTGAGGGCAAATTCTCTCCTACAAGGGGAGAATGATGGAGAGTGGGCAGCCTTCTGTTTTGAGCTGTGTGACATTAATGGAAAGTGGCCAGCCATGGGTAAAAAGACAGAAAATGTTCAGCTCAACGTGCATGCAAAACAACCGGGAATGCTTGTATTTTTCAAGCACATAATGTCGTTTGAGCCGGGAGGTTAATCATTGATTACTTGTTCATAAATAAATCAAGGTGTTAAGGAAGATAGTTGAGGAATCAAGCTCACCAAATTTCCATGGTTAAGCAAGGGAAGATCGGCCAAGTACAAATCAAGCAATGTTACAAGTATTATTATCTTAAGAGCTTTGAACATAAATAAATTCATGTCATGATGGGTCGGTCCAAGGGAGGGCCAAAAGGGCTTATGGTCATGCATCACATGGAGCTGCCAAGAACACCAAGCTAGAAGCATTCTAGAAGACACTACCACTAGTGGAAGGTGGTTAGAAAAGAGCTTGGAGAAGGGGCAACAAATCTTGGCCACATGTTCCCTATCAAACAATACTTGGCTAGAAATTCTTCAAGCTTAACTTGGGGAGGAGGAAAGCATCTAATTAGTTGGCATTTTTGTTTTGCTTTATTTCATATTTTTCAGCTTGGATTCGGTTATGTAATTGCTCATATGAAGCATTATATATTCAGCACCTATGCGCCATTGTAAGACACCTTTGATGAAATATATGAGTTTATACTCGAGCTGGATTTGCTCACCCCTTTGGAATTCTCATTGCTGTATCCTAGTGTGGCAGCTAGGTGGTGTCCTTTGAGTCCTTCCAATCTCCCGGTGGTGTTTCTGTATCCGGACAGATTGAAGGTGCCCCTCGGTTCTTACTCGGTGGTGTTTTACGTATCCGAGCTAGGACCTTGGTTTTATCCCCTCACTTCACCAGTTCATATCTCACAATCTACCCAGCCATTTCATTCCAAATTTTAACCACAATCCTTCCTGTCCATCTACTTCCATTCCTCCAATTTTCAGCTCCATCCAGGAACATCTCCATCCTCCACACCAAAACCAAACAAAGGGTGTCTGTCCGTACAGCCAGCCGGTTACATCAACTTTAGGCTATCTGTTCAGGGAGTTTCCCTTATCCAAATTCAACGAAACTTGGTCACGATCATCATCTACCAGTTACCATCCTTCCCACCAAATTTCAGCCAAGACCAAGCACTTTTGCCCCTCCATTTCCCCAATCTGCCAAGATTGCGCAAGCAGGCTGCATTCTGCCCGGTTGTGCTTCTTGCGGTTTTCTATCCATTTTCTTTGCTTCCGCCACTACACATCGGTCAGGCTGGACATCCAGCCCGGTACTGCTCACTTCAAGCATGCAGATCAAGGTGCTCCCGAACTCCAAAAATTCCCAAATTTTACACAGACCTTCCACGACCGAGTTACCGCATCCCCCACCAAATTTCAGCCAAAATCTCTATCATTTACCCCTCCTTTCACTCTTTTCCCCGAACCGCACTCTGCTGGCCTGCATTATGCCCGGGTAGTTTGTTTGCGGTTTTTCTTCATCTTTGCTTCCGCTCCCACTATACATCACTTTTGGATCACTTTGTGGAAGAAATTGGGAACCAAGCTGAAATTTAGCACCCCTTGTCATCCATAAACGGATGGACAAACGGAGGTCACAAACCGAACGTTAGGCGTGCTATTGAGAGCTTTGATCAAGATGAATGTCGGGGCTTGGGACCAACTATTAGGTCATTCTGAATTTGCTTACAATGGAGCATCTAGTAAAGCTACGGGAATGAGTCCTTTCAAAGTGGTCTATGGAGTTGACCCACTAACTCCTCTCGATTTGACTCTAGGGGATTAAATGAGAAGCCAACATTGAGGCCATCAAGAGGGTACATGAGATACAAAAGATACATGAAAAGGTGAAACAAAAGATTAAGACATCTAATGCCACCTACAAACAACAAGTTGATAAGGGAAGAAAGAAGAGGGTTTTTCAACCCGGAGATTTGGTGTGGATACATTTGAGGAAGGAGAGATTTCCTTCTAAACGGAAGACTAAACTTATGCCAAAAGCCGATGGACCGTTGGAGGTGTTAGAGAAAATCAATGATAGTGCTTACACCTACTGTAAATGATGGAGAGCAAGTGACCAAGAGTCAAGGGCTACTAGTTAAGCTACAAGGAGAAGGACTAAGCTTATATGAGGAACAAATATGGACACCAAAAACTTCTATCTTAGTCCATATGGTGCAAAATGAGTCCGGCTATGATGAGCCATGAGTGCTACCATTTTATGTCAATTGGTACATAAATAAAGAAGTTGAAGTTAATAAGCAAGGGCGGTCCAAAAATCCATCCGAAGGGCCTTAGTTGAAATGAAGCCACAAAGAGGGAAAACTAGAAGAATCTTTGAGCACTACTCCTAGTGGAGGGAATCTTGCTTGGTGGACCAATGAGGAGATGGCTTGCACAAGGTGAAGAAAACTCTTGGACGTGATTTACTATTCAAATCCGGCCACTCATCCTAACTTGGAGAAGGGGGTAGCATGATCTAGGCCTTTAATCTTATTTTAGCCTTAGATTATGTTATTGTCATTGAGCATTAGAAATATCTTGTATTCGGTTATGTACAAACCATCTTTGAATGTGAATGAAAATTGAGCTTGTAATGCTCTTACCCCTTTGAATTCTCAAATGCTTTATCCAAGTATGGCATACTTGGTGGTGCTCTTTCGGGTCCTTAAACTTTGCTAGTGGTGTAACTGTATCTAGCTAGGTTTTGGTGCCCTATGATTTTCAAGGTGGTGATTTACGTATCCTTGGAAGCCTTAGCTCTCCCAGGTTACTTGACTTCAAAAATCCATAACTCTCAAACCATTAACCCCCTTCACCCCAAATTTTAACCACCAATCCCTGGACGTGTTAAATTCTCCCCCTCAAATTTCAATTCAATCCGAGCTACAACTTGACCCCTCCACCAAAACAAACAGAGTGCCTCATCGTGGATTTCAGCGTGAGCGGGACGGTATTTTTGGCCATCGTTCAAGGTGATCCCAATTTCGGATAAACCCCACTTTTTACCAGCCCTTCCTAACTCGTCCAAGAGTTCCCTCCCCTTAAATTTTACCTCCAAATTCCACCATTATCACTCCCATCACCCTGTTTCCCCAAGACCGCTCGGTTAGACATCATTCTGTCCGGGTACCCTTCTTTGTACCACTGCACTGTCTTTTACCATTTGCCCCAGCTATACATCAATAAAAAATAGCCTCTCTTTGTTCCGAGTTCTTAATCTGTGCTTTGGCAGTGAGGGCTCTTTCGATGACTTGTAGCTCTCTTTCATCCGGTCCTTCTTCTACAGGCTCATCGTTTTCTTCTAAATAATATTCGGAGTCCGGCTCTTCTTTCATCTCCTGAAACTCTTCTAAGGCTGCCTAGTACTCAGCCAATGAATCGATCTTCTTATTAGGACATTCCGAGGCATAATGCCCTAGTCCTTAGGCTGATGGAAAGTGGACAGCCTTATGTTTTGAGCTGAACGATATTCATTTTGAGAAGCCTTGTATGTTTGAGGTCCAGTAGGAAATGCTTGATTATTCCATGAACAAGGGGAAGAGTTTAACACTTAGCTGAATGTTGCTAATAGATCCCGGAGGGTGACAATTCCAAAACATTAAGTTTAATGATTTTGTTCATAAATAATTGGTTATTAATTTAGCCAAGAAGGATAGTTGAAGTTAGCCACCAAAAACCTACAAGACAAAGCAAGTGTGCATGGTCAAGTCAAACCAAGGAACATTGCCATTTTATGCTTAAGTACATAAATAAGATGATGCTTGAATGAGGTCGGACCATATTGACATGAGATGGGCTATGACCGGATATGGAGCAACAAAGGAAGATGGTGACAAGGCATTCTAGAAGCATCAAAGAATCAAGAAGCTTGAAGAAGGGGAAAACAAGCCTAGGCCACATGTTCCCAATTTTGTAATACTTGGCTAGGATTTACTCTAGCTTAGCTTGGAGGAGGGGAAAGAATCTAATTAGTTTTATTTTCATTTTGCATTATTTTCAGCTTGGTTTTCGGTTATGTAAAATGTCAAGGCAAGGCATTATATATTCAGCTCATATGCTTCATTGTAAAAACACTTTTGATGAATATATGAATTTGAGCTTTGCTCTTTGAGATGGATTTCTCAACCCTTTGAATCCTCAAAGTTGTATCCGTGCTTGGCCTCACGGTGGTGTCCTTTGAGTCACTTAAGTCCCGGTGGTGTTGCTGTATCCGGATCGCTTAGGTGCGCCCCTTGATTCACTCGGTGGTGTTGCTGTATCCGAGCCCGGGTCAAGGTTCTATCCCTTCACTTTGCCGCCCCATAACTCACAATTCCCTCAGCCATTTTTATCCAAATTTTAACCACCTTTTTCCAGTCCATCATTGTTCACCAAATAAATAAAATTGTTCACGAATTAATTGATAAAAACAAAAGTCACTCAAAGATTGAATGCGGCTGGATCCGAGTGGGGATCAAGTTGAGGAGACTTGGATGTGTGCTTTCCTTCTTTGCATTGTTGTAGACTCGGGCATTCTAGGCTGAAACTCCTTGGCATACATGTGAACCACAGGGTAGGAAATCTAAGTCTGCTTCTTGGTCGACTTAGAAATGTTGGTTGCCTTTGATTAGGAAACGAAACTTCTCCTTGTTGCGCTTCTTTTCCAGACGGATCTACCTTGAATAACTCCATCTTGCCCTTTGAAGACTCGGACTATAAACTTATATCATTCTGAGTACTATCAAGGACTTAGGTACAAACCTCACCCCTCCTATGTTTTGATTACAAGTTATTTTGAGTAATATAGAAACTATTGCATATGTTTTCATTCGATTACGACTGACTCGAAAACACATTCTTGTTCATCAACTCACACCGATGTTTCTTAGTCACTCGGACACTACTTAGTTTTATCGTATGTTCAAATAATCTCTCTAACACTTCTAATCTAAGCTTTGACTTTATATTCGAGGTAAAGTGAATTACGGTCTTAATTCATCTTTTAGGTCAGCATGTTTGTTCGAGAATTATTTGTCTAGATCAAGTACTTATACTCGATATTTTCTAAGACTGACTCAAATGGAATTTGAGTATAGAAAATTCCACTCCGCTAGGCCTAAGATAATTATGCACTTAATTATCTTAATTAAATTATTATCTCGTGCCTAATCTTGGACCAAAGTATTTTATACTTTGAGAACCAAAATTGTTTACTTTTGTAGGTTATTTAAACGAGGTTATCCTATTTTTGAATTACAAAAGTAACCGGCTTCAAGTCTGTCAATTACCGGCAGACAAGGCTTTTCTACTTCTAAACAAGGCTCGGACGCTATGTCGGGGTTGTTTGTTTCCAAAACTAGAAATCATCAACGTTAAAATCAACGAGTGGTTTCCACCTTACTTTTCATACACCACCAGCTGATTGGAGCACCTTTTGGAGTCATGAGCCGTTGCACAACGTTCACATCTCAACGGATCTTTTCTAAGCGACTCGGAAGAACCATTACAACGGTCACAAAGGACTTCTATTTAGAAGATAGTCACAACGGCTAATCCGCTTGGTCATCTATAAATAGAAGCCAACTCTCAAGATTTGAAGATTGCTGAACACATTGCTAAAATTATATCTCTTTATATAATACTCATTCAATCTTCTATTTACAACTCACAACCTATAATTCTTACTTTACGAGTTATAAAGTCTTGTAATCGAGTCATATATTCTTTCTTACTCTCGAGTAAGGTCCCTTGACTAAGTCTGTAAGGGTTAACTCAGCTCAATTGTCCCTAACTGCAAAGGTTAGATACCACTCACCGGTAAATAGCGCAATACTTCTTCGTGAATCTCTGCTATCGGTTAGGAAGTACTAGATCGAGATAAGGGAACTTTTGAGTCTAGCAAAACTCTGTAAGGAATTGTTTAAGGGAGCAATTCTGGTTTAGTCGATCTACTGTACTTTGTGGATTCAAAATAGTGAATTTAACTTGGTGCTTGAACTAGCACTGGCCGTGGTTTTCCGCCCCGGGAGGGTTTCCACGTACATCCGAGTTCACACTCTTCCGAGTTCATCTAAACTCAAATTGTCTTGATTATTCTTTTCAATCTTTAATCTTTCAAGTTTGTTAAAATTTCCTCATCACCCTTTTCACCTCTTCTCTAGGGTGACTAAGACTCTCCAAGAGCAAACCATCACCTTTAACCTACAAGGTCAACTTCTTGGCTATCTTTCCTTTGGCTTGTGGCTTAGAATGAGATTCGTTGTTTGATTCTAAGCTCTTAGCGAGAACTTAGAATAGTGAAAGCCGGCTTGGTTCTATGCAGGACTCTATTTCCATGATCAAGCAGGTGTTTGAGCTTATCCTCGCTCCCACTTTCCTGCCTCCTAACTTAGCCTAACCTTCCTTGGGAGGAACTTGCACCAAAGTACCAGGTACCTTGATTGATTATAAGAAGAATATTTTCATCATACTCCTCTTGTCGGAGAAAGTTTATCCTCAAACTTTGCAGATCTCCTATTTCACCTTCTTGATATTCTCCATTATGAGCTCCAATGCTCTCTTGAACCTTCTTCTTGCAAGAAAGAAGACTTGGGGCAACCTCATGGAGTACCTCTTCCAAGTGGACTTTGGTCAGGCTTTTGAGGGGGAGTGGGAAAAGAAAACTTTATGAGCTATGAACTGCTCTCGGTTGTGATGCTTCAAGTGTGTGGGTTAAATAGGCTTGGATCTGGAGGTTGTTTTTAGGGGCTTAATCTGAGAGGGTTGGAGGGGTGTAGGTGTTTAGTTTTCCATCATGTAACACACTTTTGTCAAACATCCAAGGTCTGCTCTAACAAAATATGGTAAGCATCCATGGGAAGTACATCATACCAAACCTCGTCTATATAACACTTACCAATTGGCATAGAGACAAGGCATCTAGAAGAGACTAGGATACCTTGACCTTGACTCTCTCTTTCCTCTGGATCTCCTCTCCATATCCTCCTTATGAGCCAATAAGCTCGGATCATTAAGGGTGGAGTAGGGCTGCAACTCAATAATGCTAGTAATCTATTCTCCAGAGTCCGTGGGTCGTTCTCACATAGATCACACTTCCATATCAGGAACTCAAACTCTCTAGTACACTCCTCAACAGATTTAACTCCTTATCTCAACTTTTATAGCTTCAGAAAATTATCTTAGAGATAATGATCCGGTAAAAACTTAGCCTTCAACTCTTTCTCCATTCTTTCTCTTTTCCTCTCTTGACTCTTTTACTTTGGACATTTTGCCACCAAATTGAAGCATGGTTCCTCAACTTAAGTGCAACTAATTTGACTTTCTTAGAGTCGGGAACTTCCATGTACTCAATAACACTCTCTACTATTTGAAGCCAATCCAACAAGATGTCGGGATCATGCTTACCTTCAAAATCTAGAATGTCAACTTTGATGTCAAAGTTGCTTTTCTCTTGTCTTCCTCTAAGAGTACGAATAAAGTCTTCTTCGAGGACTCGGATTCCTTGACAACTTATTCATTATCGAGTTACCTTCGACTCACCAAGAATGCTTGGCTCTCTGGAATCTCTCGGGTTCTCAAACTTCTCTTTTAGTTGTTTCCCAACTATTTAGTCGAGTACTTCACCTAGGCCTCTAAGTCTTGCTTCTCTCTCAAAGTCCGGTCAAGCTTTTGCTCAACACTCTAGCCCAATGACATTTTGTAGTTCATTGTGTTTCGTAGCTAATATGGAATGTATTTGGGTTGAGTGGGTGGACAGAGTTACGGGAGGGACTGCAAGAGTTCCGATACCAAAATGATGGCACAAAATGAAGCTCTAGTACCATAATGATCGTACCAAGCTAAGTTAAGGTGCCAAAGGGTGGGAAAGCTCATTATGATGGTAATTATCCTCAACAATTGACAAAACAATTGAAAAGGAAACGGGGATAAGTGCTTGGGTAATGAGGGGTTTGGCAAGAGGGATTGTCATTGAGGTCCGCTTAGGCATACACCAACAAGGGAGGCTCAAAGAAAGGATAGAACCTGATGGAAATATTCTATCATCCGAGTCGAGCAACACAGGAATCCCGCGGGTGACAATTCC
Organism: Talinum fruticosum; assembly: GCA_021018815.1. Taxonomy (NCBI): domain Eukaryota; kingdom Viridiplantae; phylum Streptophyta; class Magnoliopsida; order Caryophyllales; family Talinaceae; genus Talinum; species Talinum fruticosum. The sequence continues at coordinate 2,512,240 of JAITYX010000010.1, read as the reverse complement.
GATTCAGCAAGAGAACCACCCCGAACTCGGAATTATAAGCCAAAGACATGCAGAGAAGTCTTGATTCTGTTTCTTCGGGCATGGAATAATGCCCTACGGAGATCCCTCATCCCAACTTCATCAACATGATATGCACTCGGCTTTGACTCGGTCAGGATGTAGCCTCCCTCGGTAGATGGATACTCCGGATGGACAAGTGATTTACAATATTTCGAGTATTAAGAACTGGCCACCTATGACGATTGGTTAGTAGGTCTGTATACCTACTTTTTGGATGGTCCAATAAGATCTTTTCAAGAGGAGTATCAAGTCTTTTCCCAGTCTTCTTAACCTATTGTAACTTACCAAGGTAGAGAGCAAAATCATCATTGGTCCGGAAGACTGCTTCGGTCATAATCGATAGCAGAGCAACTTGCAATTTTAGCTTTTCTACCTTAGTTAAGATTAATCTTTTAATTAGTGATAATTAATTAGGATTAGTCGTAACCTTTTTTGTTGATTAGGAAAGATAGTTTTGGCGAGAAACAGCCCCTTATAAAAGGCCTTCCCTACTGATGTACACAATAACTTTTGATGAATTAAAAACCCCTTTGTCATACACTTGAGAGTGTGTTTGAACTCAGCAAGCACGAGTGAATCGACTTTCTAAACAAATTTCTAGTTGTTGTATCTTGTTTAGCAATTAAGTGGTGATTTGCTACATCTAAGTAATGTAGAGTGAATCGGTTTTCGAGCTGCCCCTTACTGTCTTAGAATACGTAGAGTGAATCGGTGTTCTTAGTCGGTTTAGCTCTATCTTGTTACTTAGTCTTACATTCTATCTTAGAAAATGCAGAGTGAATCGGTTTTCTTGGTCGGTTTGAAACTATCCCGTTACTTGGTCTTAGGTAGCTAGTTTCCTTTGAAACTCAATTACTAACACATCCTTGACATTTCTTTCCATGCATCCATTCCAACTCCCCCACCGGACCCATTATCCACCACATCCCAAGCTTCCGCTCCCATATGCCACTGAAGCCTAACTTAGACCCTTCTAAGCTTAGGCTTGGTTCCATCAAGTGGTATAAGATCTCTTGGAGCCCCTCTTGAGATCTGTGTACCTTTCTACCCTTCCATCCACCCCACCAAAAACACAAAACACCAAAAATAGCCCCAATGAATTCCAATCTCAGCCTTGAGCGGAGGCTTGCACAAGCGATAGAGGAAAAACAAGCTCTATAAGCACGAGGTTGAGTACTTAACTCGATAGTCGGCAGTTCCACCGAAGGAGTTCACAAGAGTCCGAGCGACTCGGAAAGAAGTACTCGAAGAAGAGAGGTCCCAGGGAGAGCTCGGAACGTCGGGGAAAAGAATCTTCTCATCCTCATAAGGTCCCCCACTGAGGTTGTCGAGTCCGAAGATATGGAGCAAAGAGAACACATTTTTCAATCCAGATGCGGGGTGAGAGGCAAAGTGTCCGCAATGATCATCGATGGAGGAAGCTGCACCAATGTGGTCTCTCAATCTATGGTGGATAAGTTGGAGTTGCCTACGATTCCTCATCCCGATCCTTATGACATCTAGTGGCTTACTTAAGAAGAAGGTAGTCCAATCACTTCTAGATACCTCATTTCTTTGTCCATTGGCAAATCATATAGAGATGAGATTTGGTGTGATGTGGTACCTATGGATGTTTGTCATGTAATCTTAGGAAGACCTTGGTTATATGATAAGCATGTGACGCATGATGGTATATTAAATACTTACACCTTTGTCAAGGACAGAAAGATCACTCTTACTCCTCTTAAGCCCCCTTAAACCCCAGAACATCTAGAACTACCACCCCAAACCTCTGTCTTGCTCACCGACTTATCGAAGTCGGACTAACATGAGTTTGAACCACTCGAGTTCCGGCTCTTGCTGGGATAGGAGGATATTGCAGCAATTGTTGACCCCACCCTTTATTAACCCTCTTACTCGCAAGAATTTTCCCAAGTTTTTCCCCGGGGCCTACCTCCAAAAAGAACCATCCGACACGTAATTAACCTTTACCCGGATGCCCCCTCCCAAATAAAGCAACCTACGTAATGAATCCCACGGATACTACCGAAATCCAAAGGTAGGTTAATGAATTGTTTGCTAAGGGAATGATAAGGGAAAGCCATAGCCCCTATGCAGTTCCCACCCTTCTTGTGCCTAAGAAGGATAGAACTCGAGAGGATGTGTGTTGATAGCCGAGCCATTAATAAAATCACCATTAAGTATAGGTTTCCTATTCCCGGATTGGAAGACTTACTTGATAAGTTGCATGGGTCCTCGGTTTTCTCTAAAGTCGACCTCCGAAGCGGCTACTACTAGATCAAAATCAGCGAAGGGGATGAGTCGAAAACAACCTTCAAGACTAAGGTTGGCCTGTGTAAGTGGCTTGTGATGCCCTTTGGCCTAACTAATTGATGTGCCAAAACGTAAGGCTACACCGATCCCGTAAACAGAGTGCGCCAAATGTAATTCTAAGAGGCTCGGAATGGACTTAGAAATGACCAATGGAACAAGAAACAACAAGGACTAAGCTAATCACTTGTAAGGAGATGATTAGCAAGGCAACCAACGACCGATAGGACAGGAACAAGATAAACTAGAACTATCCAAGGATACGAGATATCACCACTAAGAATAAAACTAGGGCACTAATCACACTTAGTGATACAACTATCACCACACTAAGTATAATCGGACTCATCGGAACACAGACCTAATTATGCCACTAATCGGATAAGCAAAAGAGAATTTTGGGGTTGAAAGGAGCACAACTCAACTTTGCTTAGCATATAGCCAATATCAAAATCATCATCCTTTACAAAGATAGAGCCCATGTATATTTATAGGCCTCTTAGCTAGGTTACATCACTCTAATCTAAGAGTTATAAATCCCCTTTTACAATCAATGGTTGTGATGTTTTCAGCAAAATTAAAAGGACAAAAACAAGGACAAAATGTACATAAATACAGCGAGAAAAGGAGGGGGACAGCTACAATCGTTGTCACCAAATTCTTTTGCTTTCGAGTCCGGTGACAGCTACAATTGTTGTCACCAAATTCTTTTGCTTTCTAATCCTTAACTTTCCTTTTCGGCTCTGCTGAAGACGCCTAGATGATGATCAAGTAGATCCGAGTATATCTACAATCTGGTCTAAGCTCGAAACTGCAGACTCGAAAAAGATCTCTTGTCTTATTTTCCTCCGAATACTTCTCACTTGTCCGACTCCATTACTCCCGTCTCGAAGAGACAGACAAGTATTTCGAGTGTGACCAAAACTCCCTTAATGCCTGCATTATCAAGGAAGACCCAGTTTGAGAACATCTTCGGTTTGAGCTAGGGACAGGGATATTTTGGGAGGTGCAGTTGGAATTTTTGGTGGGAAAAATAGGTGTTAGACAGAATAGGGTAAAAAGTGAGATGAGGGTCTGGGCGGAATGTGTTTGGGGGTGAAATGAGATTTCGGTTTTGGCTTTTGGTTTGTGGACTTGGGTTCTTTTGAGTAGTCCAAAAGTGGGAGGGTCTAAGGACAATTTGTGGGCATTTTTGGGAGAAGTATGAGAGTCTCCCTCATGGGCTAATAATAAAGGCCATTCCCATAAAGCAAAACAAATTTGGCCATAGTTGTTGAGGCCACATTCGTGCAACTACCACTATCAATAATGATAGAGCACACCTTGTTGAGCACCATTCCCCTTGTGTAGAAAATGTTCTCACGTTGCTCTTCATTATGCTCCTTGAAACCGCTCAAGGTTTGATGTGTAGTGGCGGAAGCAAAGAAAAAGGTGGAAAAACCGCAAAACACACAACCGGGCAGATTGGGACCTGCAGGTGCGGTTCTGGGGAAAAGGGTGAAAAGAGGGGTAAATGTTCTTGGATTTGGACGAAACTTGGAGGGGAGTGAGGTAAATGATGGAGGAAGGTTGTGGCCAAGTTTCGTGAATTTTGGATAAGGGGAACTACCTGAACAAATAGCCAGAAGTTGGTGCTGCTGGCTGGACGTACAGGTTGATACCCTTTGTTTGGTTTTGATGTGGAGGACGGAGAAGTTCTTGGATGGAGCTGAAAATTGGAGGGATGGAAGTAGACTTGCTGGAAGGATTGTGGTTAAAATTTGGAGTGAAATGGCTGGGTAGATTGTGAGATATGGAATGGCAAAGTCGCTGGATAGTACCTTGACTCAAGCTCGGATACGAAACACCACCGAGTGAATCAAGGGGCGCACCTAAGTGATCCGGATACAGAAACACCACCGGGACTTAAGTGACTCAAAGGACACCACCGTGAGGCCAAGCACGGATACAGCTTTGAGGATTCAAAAGGTTGAGAAATCCATCTCAAGAGCAAAGCTCAAATTCATATATTCATTAAGGGTGGTTTTACAAGGAGTGTGCATGCTGAATATATAGACCCGCCATTACAACTATCCATGCTGAAAATTGAAATTAACAAAGCTGAAAATTAAAGCAAAACAAAATGCTAACTAATTAGATGCTTTCCTCCTCTCCAAGTTAAGCTTGGATAAATTCTAGCCAAGTATTTGGGAATTGGGAACATGTGGCCATTGTTTGATTTCCCTTGGGCAAGCATCTAGTAACCACCTTCCTCCACTATAGTTAGTGGTTCTAGAATGCTCTTCATTTAGGCTACTCTTGGTCTTCTATTATGCACATGATCTTAAGCCTTGGTCCCTTGGTCCGCCTTGATTTATTTATATGCAAGGGAAATAAAATGTAACACTTGAAACATCTCCACACGTCTAGACATGGCCGAACTTAACATAGCTTTAACAAGGAAGATTTTAGGCATGGCTGGATAAGCTCTTCTTGACTAATCTTCTTTAAACACTTATTTATGCACATAAGATCATCTCGGCCTTTTAGCCTCCGCGCTCGGCTTGCACCAAGCGGCTAAACCTTAAGCATTTCCGGTTGTTCATAGAATAGTCAAGCTCTTCCGGTTGAACTTTAAGCACACATGACTTTTCGTAATGAACATTTATTCAGCTCAAATCACAAGGCCGGTCACTTTCCATCAAGGTTCCTCTTATGAGTAAGCTTGTGTTCATGGTTTGGGATCTTTGTGGGGCTGGCTGTTTTTGTGGGTTTTTGGTTTATGGGGAATGGATAAAACACCAAAGGATCAGAACTTGCTCGATACCAAATATGATGTGTAGTGAGGGCGGAACCAAGATCAAGGAGGAAAACCGCAAGAAAGACTACCCGGCCGAATGTGACTCGCAGGCGCAATCTTGGGAGAATGGGTGAAAGGAGGGGCAAACGATGGAGTTTGGAGCTGAAATTTGGTATGGAGCTTCTCAACTGGTTGAAGAAGCTCTGGTATTTTTTGTATTTTTTTATCGCTGGGAACACCTTGATCAAAGTGCTGAAAGTCGGGGTTCTGGGCTGACTGTCCAGTGGTGATATCCTTTGTTTGTATCAGAGGTGGGGGTCTGGGTACTGCTTGGATGGAGGCGGTTTTGGGGAAATGAAGTGGACTCACTGGGCTGCAGGTGGACAAAGTTTGGAGTGAAATGGGTGAGCGGTTTGTGAGATATGGAATTGGGAAGTGAAGGGATAAAACCTAGACTATCTCTAGGATACGTAAATACCACCTAGAAACGACCAAGGGGCACCTCTCGCCTTGCCGGATACGGAAACACCACCAGTAGGTTTAAGGACTCAATGAACACCACCAAGTAGCCAACTTGGATACAGCAATTGAGATTCAAAAGGGTGACCAAATCTAGCTCGAGTATAATACTCATATAAATTCATCAAAGTTGTCTTTACAAAGATATTACAAGCTGAATTTATAAGTAATGAAAATAGCATTTTACTCAGCTGAAAATTAACCTAAAAATCATAAAGATGCTTTCCTCCTCTCCAAGTTAGAGTTGAGTGAATTTCAGCCAAGAGCATTTCACGCCTTGTCATATCCGGCCGAAGCTTCATGCTCTAACGTGGAGGACTTTGATTTCTAGCTTGGTTCTTACTTGTTTATCCTTCTTGGATCTTAGGTAAATAATTATTTATGAACATGAAATCATAAAAGATCACATTCTCGGCTTCTCATCCTCCGGGATAAAAAATGAACAAAGGAAACTCAAATGTTGTCGGTTGATTTCCATGCATATTTGTCCTCTTTTGATGCCTTGCCTTCGGTCCATAACATTCCACATTTCAATAATGCTCAACTTCACAAAGCCAAAAGAATTTAAGCAAGGGTGAACAAAATGGCTTATACCTTCATAAGGCCATGGGATGTCACATTGAGGGATGTGGTTTGTGGCTTGAATCTCCAAACTCTCATTGCTAGTAGGCTCTTCTACCTCACTAGACAATGAATGAAAGATAACACTTCCATGCTCCTCAACTTCTAAACATAGTTGGCCATAGTCATCAAAGGACAAAAAATAGGTGTTGTCCACAAACATCCGGTTTGCTCTCAAAATGGACTCACATAAATCTTCCATGAAATCACCCAAGCGGCTGTCCACCGGAGCTAACATACGGCTCATTTTCACAACCAAAACTTCATCGATAGTCATCAAAACAGAATGTTCATTGTGGAGCTCACAAACTTGATCATTAGAACACATGTAGCTACTAGGAGTGCTTGACAATCCATAACGAATAACTAGCCAATCCAACAACCAAGGTCTATCCAACAACAAGTAACAAGCATCTAAAATCATGATAATGCTCCAAAATTCTCGAAGATGATTCTTGTTACTACCAAAGAAATTAGGACACCAAAAATGTGATTGGAATCCTTTACCTTGCAAAGACCATTGGAAGCCAAGTGGATGAAGGTTGTCCGAAACTTGTAGGCTCAAAGGTTCCAACATGTCAAAGCTAGCCTCAAGCTCTTTTTGCTCATCTTGCTCCTCAAGCATCTCATCATACTTTGGAGGCAACTCAAAATCAATTGGTTGGCACACATCCTCCAATTTATTCTCAATATATCAAACTTGGGAGACAAGGCAAAATGTGGTTCATTCTCCTCGTGCTCCTCATGGAGCTCTTCACATTCAATCACAATAAAACTCGGTTGTGGGGTTGGGAAATTTTGTGGTGGAAGGGAAAGACAATCACCAAATTTTGGTGAGGGGTTTTGGGGTTTGTTTTTGTGAGTGGGTGTGGGGTTTTGTGGAGGTAAAGAGAGCTGGACCGAGGGCTTTTGTGGAGGAGTGAGGTGGTTTATTTTGTGGGAAGGTTTGGATTTTTGTGGAGGTGGAGAGGGCTGGTCATTTGGGGTTTTGGAAAGAGAAGAGGGGCGGTCTGAAAATTTAAGGGAAGGAGAAGACAAGCTCCCCTTGTTAATAGGTTTGGTCTCGGATGGGAAAGTCTTGTAATGAAGTGGACCAAATTTTCTCAACAACTTTCCGCTTAATTTTTCCCATGTGTGCACGTTTGCTTTGCCTCTTTTCTTCCTCCTTATCTTGTAAATTGTCCACCAAGTGAGGGCATGATTCCTCAACTTAGATACAACAATCTCCATTTTCTCATGCTCATCTAATCTCAAGTTTTCAAAGGCCTCTTCAACCTTAATGAACCAACTAGGAAACAGTTCTTATTCGCCATAAAATTTAGGCACAAATAGACGAACCAACTCAAAATTAGAAGCAGCCATTTAAGCTCATTACCCCAAATGCAAGATGGTGTTCACGGTGGTGGAAAGAAAAATGGGCTGAAATTTTTTTTTTTGTGTTTTTGGTTGTTTGTGGGCTAATGGGTTTGGGGTAAATGGGAAGCTAATCACCCAAGGAAATCAGAACTTGCTCTGATATCAAAGTTGATGTGTAGTGAGGGCGGAAGCAAAAAGAAAGGGAAAACCACAAACAAGCTACCGAGCAGATTGCTTGGCTGCAGGTGCGGTTCTGGGAGAATTGGTGAATGAGGGGGCAAATGGAGGGGTTTTGAGCTGAAATTTGGTAGGATAGTTCCTGACTGGGCCAAGAAGGTTGGGTAAAAATTGGGGAATTTTTGGATGATGTGTAGTGGGAGCGGAAGCAAAAGATAAGCAAAACCGCAAACAAGCAAGCTGGCCAGAACAGGTCCTGCAGGTGCGGTTCTGGGAGAAAATGTGAAAGGAGGGGCAAATGGATGAATTTGAAGCTGAAATTTGACAGGATGGTTATTAACTGGGCCAAGAAGGTTGTGTAAAAATATTGGAATTTTTGGAGGTCAGGAAAGCCTTGAACACAGAGCTGAAAGTCAGGGTTCTATGCTGACTGTCCAGGATGAGTCTCTTTGTTTGTTTCAAGGGTGGAGGGCGGAGTTCTTCTTGGTTTAAGCTGCGATTTGGTGGAGATGGTCTCAACTCATGTAAGATGAAGTGTGTGAAATTTGGGAAAGAGATGATTCGTGGATTGGGAGATATGGTTGATGGAAGTCGCTGGATAGAACCTGGATTCTGGCTTGGATACAGAAACACCACCAAGCTGAATCAAGGGGCACTTTGCAATCTGGCCGGATACGAAACACCACCGGGGATTGTAAAGACTCAAAGGACACCACCAAGCTTGCCAAGGCTCGGATACAGCAATGAGAATTCAAAGGGTTGAGAAATCCATCTCAAAAGAGCAAAGCTCAAAGTTCATATATTCATCAAAGTTCTTTTTACAAGAGCTATGCTAGCTGAATATATAATGCCTAACAATGGCATTTTACAAGCTGAAACTAAGCTGGAAAATAAAGCAAAAATGATAATAAAACTACTAAGATTCTTTCCCCTCCTCCAAGTTAAGCTAGAGTGAATTCTAGCCAAGCATTTGAGCATTTGGGAACATGTGGTTGTGAGGCCTTTTCCCCTTATGCAAGCTTCATTTTAATTTGGCCAACACAACATATTCCAAGAGGGTTCTAGAAGGCCTTCATTCTTCTCCTTTGATGCATCATGGTAGACGTTTAAGCATATGGCTCTTGGACCTTGGACCGACCAAAAGAATGCACCAAGTTATTTATGCACAAAAGGCTTGACTCTTCTCGGTTTGTCATGGCCGAACTCTTCATGCATTAACGTGGAGGATGTTTGATTGCTAGCAGATTTCTTCCTAGCTAACCTCTTGACTTTTTAGGTAGATAATTATTTATGAACATGAATTCATAAAAGACCATACTCTTGGCTTTGCATCCTCCCGGATCAAAAACAACTAAAACAAATTCAAGCCATTTTGGTTGATTTCCGGGTGTGCTTGGTCCTTCAAAATGAATAGTTTTCAGCTCAAAGTCTAAGATGGTCCACTTTCCATCATTGGAGGCTGGGAACACCTTGATCGGAGGGCTGAAAGTCGGGGTTCTCGGCTGACAGTCCAGGATGACTCCCTTTGTAAGAATCGAAGGTGGGGGACGGAATGCTTCTTGGTTTGAGTTAAGATTTGGAGGAAATGGACTCAACTCATGTATAATGATGTGGGTGAAATGTAGGGCAAAGTTGATGCATGGATTAGGAGTTATGGATATGGAAAGTTGATGGATAAAACCGAGGTTTCTTCGGGATACGAAACACCACCAAGAGGAAGCCTAGGGGCACCTTTAACCTTGCCGGATACGAAACATCACTGGTAGATTAGAGGAGTCAAAGAACACCACCAAGTAGCCTACTTGGATACAGCAATTGAGATTTAAGAGGGGACGAGCTATCCAGCTCAAAATCCATTCATATATTCATCATCAAGTCTATCTTACAAAGCTAAATACATGGAGTATTTATAGGAAATAAAAACGCAAGCTGAAAATAACATAAAGCTTAAATCAAAATAACAATCTAAGGCTTGCATTAAGCTTCCCTTCTTCAAGCAAAGATGGAGGGTCGGATGTAGAGAAGCAATCTAGGCCAAGCTTTGAAACTCTAGGGAACATGTGGTGGAAAATGCATATTGTATTTTCAGCCATGTATCTCTTTCCCCTTGCACAAGATATCATCACATGCTCCTCTTCACTAATGCTAGTGCTTAGGAATTCTTCTAGGATCTTCCTTTGGCTGTCCACGTATTCCCTTCCTTGGTAGCTCATTTGGATGGTCCGGCCATGGCTTTGTTGGACCTTGACACATTCGGCCGGATTGTGGTCAAGGCGCACGGTTTAAGCTCTTTGGCATTTTTGGACCTCTCTTTGTGGATTATCTTGGCCTTAACTCATAAGCATGAATTATTTATGTACCTCAAGACATAAAAGATAATTTGTCTCAATCACCAAGCTTTAATTAAGCTTGTAAAAGTCAAACCATGAAAGTAGACTTTAGGCGCCAAAAAATTGATCTCCTTCGGTTTTAGGCTCCTTTTGTAGCCTTGACATGAACTCATGGCTCTTGGCTTTTTGGCATGTAAAGAGATCATGAAAAAGTATGTTGTAGCCCTTGGTCAATGTCCATCAAGTTCTTCCTTGTCCAGTTAAGAAGCCTTCCACCAAATTTCAACTCAAAACTCCCGTTTGCCCCCTCTTTCACCCATTCTCCCAAGATCGCACCTGCAGGCCATATTTTGTCCAGCAGCCCTCTTTGCGGTTTTGCCTACCTTTTGCCCTCACCCTCACTATACATCAAGATAAAAGGGTATACCTCCTCTTAGAATTGTGTTTTGTCAAGTATTCACAAGCCATTTGTAGAAGATGATCATTCCTTTTCAAGTGCTCATGCCAAGGGACCTTGTCCAAAACTCAACATCAATTTGTATAGCCCCAAATGGAGGCTCAAAGTGCATTCAGTCCTCAACAAAATAGATAGAATAGGGGCTGTCGAAATGAGCTTGCAAAGACCATTGGAAATCAAATGGGTGAAGGGTGGCCGAAACTTGTAGGCTCAATGGTTCCACCATGTCAAAGTTAGCCTCAAGCTCCTTTTGCTTATCTTGCTCCTCAAGCATCTCATCATACTTTGGAAGCAACTCAAAATCAATTAGTTGGCACACATCCTCCAATTTGTTTTCAATACACTCATCAAACTTGGGAGATAAGGCAAAGTGTTGTTCATTCTCCTCATGCTCCTCATGGAGCTCTTCATATTCAACCATGATAGGGCTTGGTTGTGGGGTTGGGAATTTTGGTGGTGGAAGGGAAATGCTATCTCCAAATTTTGGTGAGGGTTTTTGGGGGTTTTCTTTGTGAGGGGTTGTGGGGGTAAAGATGGCTAGGCAGTAGGGGTTAGTGTGGGAGGTTGGTGATTTTTTGGTGGCTTGTTTTGGTGTTTGTGGTGAGGAAAGTGGGGGCTGGTTTGTTGGCTTCGGTAAGGAAATGTGGGGGTTGTTTTTGTGGTATGTTGGGGTGTTTTGTGGTGGGCAATGGGGTTGGTCATTTGAGGCTTTGGAAAGAGAGGAAGAGAGGGCTGAAAGTTTAGGAGAAGGGGAAGACAAACTCCCCTTGTTAATGGGTTTGCTCTCGGTCGGAGGGAATTCGTAAGTGAATGGACAAAACTTTTTAGCAACTTCCCTCTTAGCTTTTTCCATGTGTGCACTCTTTCTTTGCCTTTTTGCTTCCTTCTCAACTTGTAGGTTGTCCACCAAGTTAGGGCATAACTCCTCAACTTAGACACAACAATTTCAATCTTCTCATGCTCTTCTAATCTCAAGTTTTCAAGGGCCTCTTCAACCTTGATAAGCCAACTAGAAAACTGATCTTGTTGGCCATAAAATTTAGGCACAAATAGATTGACCAACTCAAAATTAGAAGCAGCCATTTAAGCACTCAAAAACCCAAATGCAAGATGGTGTTCATAGTGGTTAAAAAAATGGGCAGAAAAATTTTTTTGGTGTTTTTTGTGGACGGACGTGGTTAGGGAAGCTATTCACCCAAGGAAATCATGATGTATAGTGGGAGCGGAAGCAAAAAGAAGAGAGAAACCGCAAACAAGCAAGCTGGCCAGAATAGGACCTGCAGGTGTGGTTACGGGGAAAGGGTGAAAGGAGGGGTAAATGGAATACTTCTTGGATTGAGCTAAGATTTGGTGGGAGTGGACTCAACTCGTGTAGGATGGTGTGGATGAAATTTGGGGCATAGCTGATATGTGGATTGGGAGATATGGGTGTGGAAAGTAGATGGATAAAACCAAGGTCCTAATCTCGGATACGTAAACACCACCGAGGGAACCGAGGGGCACCTTTCAATCTGGCCGGATACGTGAAACACCAGCGGGGATTGGAAGGACTCAAAGAACACCACCAAGCTTGCCAAGGCTCGGATACAACAATGAGGATTCAAGAGGTTGAGAAATCCATCTCGGAAAGAGTTTAAAACTCAAGTTTATAAATTCATCAAAGTTGATCTTTACAAAGCTGAATGTTTAGACTATTTATAAGGAAATAAAACATGCTGAAAATAAATCAAAACTAAAACATAATCTAAGGCCTAAAAATGAGATTACAAGATCAATGGCCTAAGATATGTTAGCCCTTGTCCAAGCCAACTTGGGAACATGTGGCTAAAATGAAAGTTAATTCTAGCCAAGTATTTCCTTCCCCTTGTGCAAGAAAGCTTGTCATAGGTCCAACACATGGATTCTTCCACTAGAGATGATGCTTGGGAATGCTTCTGGAATCCTCTTTGAGCTTATGAAGGTCCGGCCATTGTCCCTTAACCGAGCATGATGTTTCGGCCATAAAATTCAGCATGAACAAAATGTGCCTAAAATACCCTTTAGGTATTTTTGGACCGTCTTTGATGCATATCTTGCTTTACTTGTTTGGCAACATTTATTTATGTGTTAATTGTCTTTGAATGACAATTCTCAAGGCCTTTAACAATCTCTTCCAACCTTGGCTTGGCTTGCACTTTTGGACTAGCATAGGAGTTTTTGGTGTAAAAATAAGCTTGACTCCTTTCATGCTTTAGCTTGAGAAACCCCTTGACTCTTGGACGTTTGACTTGGATGGAAATATCCATCAAATCAGAACTTTCTTTGATACCAAAGTTGATGTATAGTGGCATGCTCTAATACCAAATTGGTGTATATGATGGAAAGTGGACAGCCCTAGACTATGGACCGAAGGCAAGTCATCGAATGAGATCAAGCACACATGAAAATCAACTAGCCACACTTGAATTTCCTTTGTTTATTTTTGAACCCGGAGGATAAAATGTCAAGAGTTTGGTCTTTCATGATTTCATGCTCATAAATAAAAGCTCATCCGAGGAGCCAAGTAAGATAGCCCAAAAGAATCAAGCTAGCCAAATTCTCCACGTTGAAGCAAGATGAGATTAGCCTTGTCAAAACCGTGAAGTGTCATTTGAACATAAATAATTTGATGCATGTTCTCGCCGGACCAAGGGATAATTTGCTGCATGTTCTGGCCGGTCCAAAGGTCCCAAAGAGCATAAGGTCACACGCCTAAGGAGAGCACTCAAGGGAGCCTAAAGGGGAGCATTTTAGAAGCACTCACCATGGTGGAAGATGGTTTGTTAGAAGCTTGCAAAAGCGGAAAACAAACCATGGCCACATGTTCCCAATTCACCAAATGCTTGGCTAGAGTTCATCCTAGCTTAACTTGGAGAGGAGGAAAGCATCTTTATTATTTTTAGATTTAATTTTCAGCTTAGCTAAATGTTATTTTGTTGCTTATAGATTCAGCAAGCCTAGCTCATGTAAACACACTTTTGATGAATATATGAATTTGAGCTTTGCTCTTGAGATGGATTTCTCAACCTTTTGAATCCTCAAAGCTGTATCCGTGCTTGGCCTCACGGTGGTGTCCTTTGAGTCACTTAAGTCCCGGTGGTGTTTCTGTATCCGGATCACTTAGGTGCGCCCCTTGATTCACTCGGTGGTGTTTACGTATCCGAGCTTGAGTCAAGGTACTATCCAGCGACTTTGCCATTCCATACCTCACAATCTACCCAGCCATTTCACTCCAAATTTTAACCACAATCCTTCCAGCAAGTCTACTTCCATCCCTCCAATTTTCAGCTCCATCCAAGAACCCCTCCGTCCTCCACATCAAAACCAAACAAAGGGTATCAACCTGTACGTCCAGCCAGCAGCACCAACTTCTGGCTATTTGTTCAGGCAGTTCCCCTTATCCAAAATTCACGAAACTTGGCCACAACCTTCCTCCATCAGTTACCTCACTCCCCTCCAAGTTTCGTCCAAATCCAAGAACATTTACCCCTCTTTTCACCCTTTTCCCCAGAACCGCACCTGCAGGTCCTAATCTGCCCGGTTGTGTGTTTTGCGGTTTTTCCACCTTTTTCTTTGCTTCCGCCACTACACATCATTTTTGGTATCAGAGCAAGTTCTGAACCTTGGGTGAGTGTATCCATTCCCACAAAAATCAAAAAAAAAAAAAAATCCAAAAAATAGCCAGCCACAAAATTCCCGACCATGAACGCAAGCTTATTCTTGAGGAGAACTTCAAGCGGATTCAATGGGCTAAGTGAAGATCAACGTGAGAACATCTTCTACACAAGAGGAACCGTGCTTAACAAGGTGTGCTCTATCATTATTGATGGTGGTAGTTGCACAAACGTGGCCTCATCAACAATGGTAGAGAAACTTGGACTTCATGTTTCACCCCACCCTCATCCTTACAACCTTCAATGGTTAGATCAAGGTGAAAATCTCCAAGTCAATTCTAGATGTCTCATTTCATTTAGTATTGGCAAGAGTTATCATGATGAGATATGGTGTGACATTGTTCCCATGGATGCTTGTCATATGTTGCTTGGGAGACCATGGCTCTTTGATAGGAGAGTCATTCATGATGGGTACTTGAATACTTATGCTTTCACCAAAGATGGCAAGAGGATCACATTGGTTCCCTTGTCACCTAGCCAAATCCCACAAACAAGGCCTCAAAATGACTCCCCTCAAACCAGTCAATGTCATGAAGAAAATGATGAGCCTCGGACCACACAAGACACCCCTCCCACTACCAAAGAACTCGTGGCCGAATCTGCCCATTTGACCTCAAAAATGCCATCCCACATTTTTGTGCCTAATCTGGTCATGAGTAAACTGCCCAATATGTATATTGTTGATCATGAGTTTGGTGCTAAGGAAGAGCTTGAAATGAATTCCAAAGTGATAGAACAAGGGAGCCTCAAAAATTGAATGATGCATTTTTCATGAGGTGTTCTATTCCTTTACATGTGGAAACTTATGGAGATATTTTTGAGCAATTTACATGGACATTTGTGGTTGAGAGAAATCTCCAAAGGTTATATCCGGATTGTGTGAAGCGTCCAAGAAGAGTTTTGATTATCTTGTTCACACTTACTAGTTGGAGTTTCTATTTTGTGAGTCCAAGGATACCATTGAATTTAATGTACTTTCAAGGGCTGCAACTATCAAGTTTTTGCTACGGCAATGATGATGAATTTTCATGGACATTAATTTTTCCTACCATGTGCTCAACCAAAAGGAGTAACCAAAGAGCCAACAATTTGGCCATGAGGTATAACTCATTTACTCCATTTGAGAATTGTGATTTCTATTTTTATAAGCTAATGAGCTTGTATGGTGTTGAGCATATTTTTGGAGAGCTATTAGTGCATAAGGAAAATTTGTTCAAAGGAATTCTTATCTCCCAAGTACACCTACTGCCCAGCCATGATGTTTTGTTCTTGGACTGCACCAAATCTGTCCAAAAGGCCGGAACCAGTGAAGGAGGTGAAGCAAGCAATTCTGTTTTGGCTTGTAACAATTGAATTTGTGTGGAGCCTACAAACTCTTGCTGTCCATGTGATTGAACATTGTGGGGAGCGCCCTTGGCATCAAATCTCCTACATTCGGTCCCCCAAACAAATGTCCGCAAGCACTTTTTCCCTTTGCCCACATTACTGTCCAGAACCCGCCCATAACAAATCCCACATTTCTCCACCTTCAAAACCTTCCATGGGTTGATTTGAACCCCATCCTTTCTCTACCACTTAAACCACCTTTACTCAAATTTTTCTTCCTTGAGTTATGGCCTTGTGGAAGAGTTCATCTCTCGCAATTTTCTCCACCGAGAATCTGCCCATACCTTTTCAAATAAAAACCCTTTTGACATCCTTCCACGAAATTTCCACTCCCTCACCGCTACCCCACAAATCATGTCTGTCCATGCCCTTCCAAACAAGAGCCCTCCTAGCCTATCCCCACAAAAACAACCTAACCTGAATGCTATCTATCCCATCCAGAGCAGGTTGTGATTTAGAGCTCATTGGTGATGAGTTATGGGCTGAATCGAAATTTTGGTGCCAAGGAAGGATGACTTCCTTCTTATTGTTACTTGGTTTTGGAGTGGTATGTCCGAATGTTCTTTTCAAAGAAAGCACAATGAAGGATTGCTTGATCTTGGTGGTACTTCGCTAAGTCCATATCCTTTAAATTCGAACATGAAAAGAGGCGTTATGGAGGACTCAAAAGAAAGTGTAGCACCCAATTCTTTGGTACCGGAGAGTGTTGTTGTTTTCCCAAGGGTACTTGGACTTGTGTGCCTCATAATGAAGTCCTTGTTGATCAAGTCTATCTATATACTTTGAGCATGCTAGAGAAATGCCCATTCTGGCCGAGTGACCAAAATGTGTCCATGCCATGGACTGACTCGTCCAAACACACAAGAGCATTCCATCACCAACTCTACCGCATGCTCCAACATGACCAAAATTTTTCCAATTTTGGAAAATGACAATTTTGAGAATTTGAGGGCAAATTCTTCTCTACAAGGGAGAGTGATGGAAAGTGGACAGCCCTAGACTATGGACCGAAGGCAAGTCATCGAATGAGATCAAGCACACATGAAAATCAACTAGCCACACTTGAATTTCCTTTGTTTATTTTTGAACCCGGAGGATAAAATGTCAAGAGTTTGGTCTTTCATGATTTCATGCTCATAAATAAAAGCTCATCCGAGGAGCCAAGTAAGATAGCCCAAAAGAATCAAGCTAGCCAAATTCTCCACGTTGAAGCAAGATGAGATTAGCCTTGTCAAAACCGTGAAGTGTCATTTGAACATAAATAATTTGATGCATGTTCGGCCGGACCAAGGGATAATTTGCTGCATGTTCTGGCCGGTCCAAAGGTCCAAAAGAGCATAAGGTCACACGCCTAAGGAGAGCACTCAAGGGAGCCTAAAGGGGAGCATTCTAGAAGCACTCACCATGGTGGAAGATGGTTTGTTAGAAGCTTGCAAAAGGGAAAACAAACCATGGCCACATGTTCCCAATTCACCAAATGCTTGGCTAGAGTTCATCCTAGCTTAACTTGGAGAGGAGGAAAGCATCTTTATTATTTTTAGATTTTATTTTCAGCTTAGCTAAATGTTATTTTGTTGCTTATAAATTCAGCAAGCCTAGCTCATGTAAACACACTTTTGATGAATATATGAATTTGAGCTTTGCTCTTGAGATGGATTTCTCAACCTTTTGAATCCTCAAAGCTGTATCCGTGCTTGGCCTCACGGTGGTGTCCTTTGAGTCACTTAAGTCCCGGTGGTGTTTACGTATCCGGATCACTTAGGTGCGCCCCTTGATTCACTCGGTGGTGTTTACGTATCCGAGCTTGAGTCAAGGTACTATCCAGCGACTTTGCCATTCCATACCTCACAATCTACCCAGCCATTTCACTCCAAATTTTAACCACAATCCTTCCAGCAAGTCTACTTCCATCCCTCCAATTTTTAGCTCCATCCAAGAACCCCTCCGTCCTCCACATCAAAACCAAACAAAGGGTATCAACCTGTACGTCCAGCCAGCAGCACCAACTTCTGGCTATTTGTTCAGGCAGTTCCCCTTATCCAAAATTCACGAAACTTGGCCACAACCTTCCTCCATCAGTTACCTCACTCCCTCCAAGTTTCGTCCAAATCCAAGAACATTTACCCCTCTTTTCACCCTTTTCCCCAGAACCGCACCTGCAGGTCCTAATGTGTTTTGCGGTTTTTCCACCTTTTTCTTTGCTTCCGCCACTATACATCAGTATAGCTAGGGTAGATGGCAAGGAAGGGTGGAAAATGAAGGCTAATGGTTAAAGAAAGCAACCAGGCAGAATGGGGGCTGCAGGTGCGGTCTTGGGAGATCGGAGTGCAAGAGGGGTAAATGGTGAAATTTGGAGGTGAAATTTGGAGGGAAGGTTCTTGGGGATGTTAGGATGGGCTGGTAAAAATATGGAGATCATTCAAGGTCGGGATCACCTTCAACTAAAAGCAAACGAGAAAGTCTCACCGGGCTGCAGTCCAGGATGAGGCTCTTTGTTTGTTTTGGAGGTGGGGGTCGAGTAGTGTTTGGATGGAGCTGATGTTTGAGGGGGAGGGTAACTACACACGTTGGAGTGGAGGTGGTAAAATTGGGGCTTTATTCGAGGTCGGGATCACCTCGAGCCGATGGCTCAAAGTCTACCGTGCTTGGGTGAAGTCCGGAATGACAGGCTCTGGGTGTTTTGATGGAGGGGTCGAGGCGGATGCTTGGATTGAGCTGAGATTTGAGGGGGTGACAACTTGTCCGAGAGAGGTGTAGGTGAAATTTGGAATGAAGGGGGTTTATATTTTTGGAGTTTTGGATTTTTGAAGTTGGGTAACCGGATAGTACCAAGGTTCTCAAGGATACGAAACACCACCTTGAAAAGTCTTGGGGCACCTCTCGCTTGGTTAGATATGAAACCCCACTAGCTAGCTTAAGGACTCAAAAGGACACCAACAAGTTGCCAAACTTGGATACAGCATTTGAGAATTCAAAGGGGAGCGAGTAATCCAACTCGTACGAGCAATTCGATTCAATGTTCATATATTCATCATCAAAGTTCTCTTTACAAGGCTGAATACATGTGCTATTTATAGACAATAAAAAGCATGCTAAAAATAAAATAAGGCTTAAACAAAATAATAATCAAAGGCTTGAATTAAGCTTCCCTTCTTCAAGCAAGGATGGAGGGCCGGATGAGCTTTGAAACTCTAGGGAACATGTGGCTAAAACGAAAGCCAATTTTCAGCCAAGTATTCCTTTTCCCCTTGCTCAAGCTAGCACATTGTTGGTCCAACACGTAGCTCCTTCCAGTTAAGGTAGTGCTTGGAAATTCTTCTAGAATTCTTCCCTTGCACATTTCAATTTGATGGCTGCATGGACCTTCGGATTTTGATCCCTACTCGGACATATTGCAACCGAATTGGACAGCTTGCACTCAAAAATACCCGGCTTGGGTTTTATGCATTTTGGACCAACTTTGAAGCTTAATTTCACCTTAACTCATAAGCATGAATTATTTATGTACCATAAGACATAAATAGATAATTCTTCACCATTCGTCAAGCTCTAATTTAACTTGTAAAGGTCAAACCAGAATTGTAATCTTTAGGTGCCAAAATGATCTCCATTCGGTTTTAGCTTCTTTTGCAACCTTGTCATTAATTCATAGCTATTGACAATTAAGCATGTAAGGAGATCTTGGTCAAGTATGTTACAGCCCTTGGTCAATATCCATCACCTACTGTCCAGCCTTCTTTACCTCCACAAAAACCCACACCCCTTCGATATATGTGAGCGTGATCCGGCCGGAAATGATCTAAATGAGGGAGGGAATGCTAGTCAAAACGGGCACCAAAATGAGGAACACAAAAGGGTAGCAATCAAGCTTTCAATGGATAAGAAATCACCACCATTGTCAACTTAAGGCACCGAGGTATGGGCTAGATAAGAAACACCACCAGCTTGCTCCTAGGACTTATGCTTGATGATGAAATGGAAAGTTTCCAAATACTCTACCCATTTACCATGCCTTGGATTTAGCTTGTGCTGTCCCTGGATATATTTTAAAGCCTCATGATCCGAATGCAATATGAATTTGTTAGCTACAAGATAATGACTCCAATGCTCCAAAGATCTCACAATGGCATAGAACTCTTTGTCATAGGTGGAATATTTCCTCCTTGATTCACAAAGTTTCTCACTAAAGAAGGCAATGGGCAGCCCTTCTTGAGAGAGAATGCCACCAATGCGTACACCCGAGGCATCATATTCTACTTCAAAATTTTTGTTAAAACTTGGCAAGGCAAGGACCAGGCGCTTGTGTGACCTTGCGCTTGATAGCCTCAAAGGCTTCTTGGGCCTTAGTACTCCGCTTGAATGAACTCTCTTTTAGTACCTCGGTCATGGGGGCTGTGATAGTACTAAAATTTTTATGAACCTTCCGTAAAATGATGCCAAGCCATGGAAACTTCTCACTTCATGAATACTCGTGGGAACTGGCCATGATTGAATGGCGTACACGTTGCTTTCATCCACCTTTATTCCATTAGCCGTGACAATATACCCAAGGAAGACCACTTCGGGGTGAAGAATGTACATTTTGAAGGTTGCCATAGAGCTTTTCTTCTTCCAAAATTTTGAGTACTTGCGTGAGGTGACTTAAATGCTCCTCTTCATTTTTGCTATACACCAAAATGTCATCAAAGTACACAACCACAAACTTGCCAATGAGAGGTCGAAACACTTGATTCATGAGCCTCATGAAAGTGCTTGGTGCATTAGATAGGCCGAATGGCATTACTAGCCACTCATAAAGTTCACCCTTGGTATTGAAGGCGGTCTTCCACTCATCCCCTTCTCGGATCCTAATTTAATAGTATCCACTTTTCAAATCTACTTTGGAAAATATTTGTGAGCCATGTAGCTCATCAAGCATATCCTCAAGCCTTGGTATAGGATGCTTATACTTGATTGTGATCTTGTTTATGGCACGGCTATCTACACACATCCTCATGGATCCTTCTTTCTTTAGCACTAGAAGAGTAGGTACCGCGTATGAACTTCTACTTTCTCGCACAAGGCCTTTGGCCACCAACTCATCTACTTGTCTTTGGACTTCTTGAGCATCCTTGGGATTCATTCTATAAGCGAGCTTGTTGGGTAGTATGGCTCCGGAATAAGGTCTACGTGGTGTTGGATCGTTCTTTGTGGGGAAGGCCAAGGGAATTTCATTTGGAAAAACATGGTTGAATTTGGCTAAGAATTCTTTGGCGAGGAGGGAGACTTTGTGGGGGTTTCTCGGTTTCATCTGCTATCAAAAGGATAAGCTCTTGTAAGGACCAAAACTCATGTTGTTTTACCTTGAGAAAATTTTCTCCATGAGCAAGCAAAAGGTCGGTTTGAGAAGATGATGTACAGTGAGAGCGGAAGCAAGAAAAGAAGGAAAACCACAAGAAAAGCTACCTGGCCGGAATGTGACCTGCAGGCGCAATCTTGGGAAAAAGGGTGAAAGGAGGGGCAAACGATGGAGGATGGAGCTGAAATTTGGTATGGAGCTTCTTAACTGGTTGAAGAAGCTCTGGTACTTTTTTGCATTTTTTATCGCCGGGAACACCTTGATCACAGAGCTGAAAGTCAGGGTTCAAGGCCGATCGTCCGGGATCTTTGTTTGATCCGAAGGTGGGGGTCGAAATATCGCTTGGATGGAGGCGATTTTGAGGGGGAAGTAGACACATTGAAAGGATGGTGGGTGAAATTTGGATTGAAATGGATGAGCGGTTTGTGAGATATGGAAATGGGAAGTGAAGGGATAAAACCGAGGTTTCTTCTTGGATACGAAACACCACCAAGAGGGAACCAAGGAGCACCTCTAGCCTTGCTGGATACGTAAACACCACGAGTAGGTTAGAAGACTCAAAGAACACCACCAAGTAGCCAACATTGAGAATTTAAGGGCCGAGAAATCCATCTTGAAAAAGAGCAATCCAGCTCAAGGGTTCATGATGTATAATGAGAGGCGAAGCAAAGAAAAGGGAAAACCGCAAAGAGAGCAACCGGGCAAAATGAGTTCTGCAGGCGCACTCTTGGGAGATAGGTGAAAGGAGGGGCAAATGTTCTTGGTTTGAGCTGAAATTTGGTGGGGGTTATAGTAACTGGTAAAGGAAGGTTGGGTTATAATTTGGGAATTTTTGGATAAGGGGAACACCTTGATCGCAAGCCGAAGTTGACAGTAACCGGGTTGGACGTCCGGGTTGACACCCTTTGTTTGGATCAGAGGTGGGGAATGGAAGGCTTCTTGGTTATGGCTGATTTTTAGAGGGCTGGAAGTAGACTCACTGGAAGGATGGTGGTTAAAATTTAAGCTGAAATGGCCAAGTAGATTGTGAGATATGGATCGATAAAGTGAGGGGATAGTTCCTAGGCTCGGGCTCGGATACAAGCAACACCACCGAGTGAACCAAGGGGCACTTTCAATCGGTCCGGATACGGAAACACCACTGGGGATTGAAAGACTCAAAGAACACCACCGTGCTGCCACACACGGATACAGCAATGAGAATTCAAGGAAGAGCAATCCAGCTCAAGAGTATAAACTCATATATTTCATGCATCAAAAGTTGTCATTCATTGAGTTTGTGTGCTGAATTTATAATGCCTAACAATGGCATTTTACAAAGCTAAAACAAAGCTAAAATTAAAACAAAATGATAATAAAAACTACCAAGATTCTTTCCCCTCCTCCAAGTTAAGCTAAAATGAATTCTAGCCAAGCATTTGTAAAATTGGGAACATGTGGCCAAGGCTTGTTTTCCCCTTTCCCAAGCTTCTCAATTCTTGATGCTTCTAGACTTCCTTGCCACCTTCTTTCCTTGTTACTCTATTTCCGGCTAAGGTCTCTTCACATGTAAATATGGACCATCCATATTGAAGCACCAACTTATTTATGTACTATGAGCATAAGATGGCAATATTCCACTCGTTTGACTAGATCGAACTCACTTGCTCCATGGAGGATTTAGGTGGCTATCTTCAACTATCCTTCTTGACTATATTGGTAAACAATTATTTATGAACAAAAGCATATGAACTTAATGACTTGGACTCATCATCCTCCAGGATCCCTTTACACTATGCGGTTGAACCTTAAGCCTCTCCGCTTGATCATAGGATATTCAAGCTTTTCTAGTTAGATCTTAAGCATCCTTGGCTCCTTAAGTCGGACATCCTTCAGCTCAAAACACAAGGCTGTCCACTTTCCATCATTCTCCCCTTGTAGGAAAGAATTTGCCCTCAAATTCTCAAAAACATCATTTTCCAAATGTGGAAAAAATTTTGGTTTGTTGAAACTTGCGGTGAGATTGAGGATAAGTGGCCCTTTTGTGCTTGTACACCCGGCTGATTGCATGGAAAGGTGCGGGACATATGGCCCGAATGGATGATTATCTAGTATGTTCAAAGTGTGGAGATAGACTTGATCAACAAAAACTTTGTTATGAGGCACACAAAACCGAATACTCTTGAGAAGGTAAGCAACTTCACTTGGCACCAAAAAGATTGGTCCTACACACTCCTTTAAGCCCTCCATGTTCGGGTACAAAGAATATGACATTAGCAAAACGTCACCAACATCAAACAGCCCGTCACTTGTCCTCCCTTTGGATGAGCCATTCGAGCATACAATGTGGACTCCAAATTCGAGAGTCACTGAAGAGGAAACCATCTTCCCTCGGTACGAAAGTTTTTTTTCGTCCCATGGAGTTCTTTGCTTCACTTCTCGGCCTTTTGCCCATAATGCATCACCACAGGATTCCAAATCACAATCTGTCCAAGCTGGAAAAATGGCTCTCGGGATGGGGGTTTTTTTGAAATGTGAATTTCGTTGT
Source organism: Talinum fruticosum (assembly GCA_021018815.1). Taxonomy (NCBI): domain Eukaryota; kingdom Viridiplantae; phylum Streptophyta; class Magnoliopsida; order Caryophyllales; family Talinaceae; genus Talinum; species Talinum fruticosum. The sequence continues at coordinate 2,488,688 of JAITYX010000010.1, read as the reverse complement.
GGTGGTAAGTGAGAAGGAATTTTGTGTGGAGAGACAAGGATAATTTTGGCTTGTGGAATGGTGGCCGAGGGGGTGGAAATTTTGTGGAGGATTCTTGGGTGTATGTGGGGGTGAGAGGGTGTGTTTTGGCGAGGCTTTAGCTCTCGTTGCTTGTCTTTGAGAAGGGGTTCTCCAAGCACAAGCAATAGGTCATTTTGAGATAAAGAGCTTTGAGGTTTTGGTTTGCATTGGTTAGGAGGCAAGGGGTTTAAGGTGATCCTCTTACCATCCTTTGTGAAGGTATATGTATTTTTGAAACCATCATGGATCACCTTCCGGTCATAAAGCCAAGGTCTCCCAAATAATATATGGCAAGCGTCCATAGGAATCACATTACACCCCAACTCATCATGATAGTGCTTACCAATACTAAATGAAAGAAGACAACGAGAATTAACTTGAAGTCCTTTACCTTGATTGAGCCATTGAACATTGTAGGGGTGGGGATGGACCGAAGCATGAAGTCCAAGTTTTCTACCATCACGGAGGCAGCCACATTAGCACAACTACCACCATCAATGATAATGGAGCATACTTTGTTTTGGACCGTGCCCCTCGTGTTAAAAATGTGTTCACGTTGCTCCTCATTCGGATCCTTGAATCCGCTCAAGGACCTCCTTATCACCAACATTTCTCCTTCATCCGCCTCTTCAACCACTTCTTCTACCTCATCTAGCAAGAGTAGCTCCTTCTCGGTTTCATTCTCATCCGTTAAGGGCTCAACTAAAGCCATTACCCTACGGTTTGGCCATTCGAAGCAATGTGTCCAAAACCACGGCATTTAAAGCATCTCCTCGGATCACTTGGATTTTGCATTGATTTGGGCGGATTTGGGGGTTGGATGGCCATGGGCTGTTTTGTGGGGTTTGGAGTTGTTTGTGGGAGAGGTTGGGGATTCCCCTTGTAGAAGGGTTGGCTCCTTTGAGAGGGAAAAATTCTTGGCACTTCTATTTTGACAAGCCGGTTTTTCTTTTGTTGCTCCACCTTGTGTGCCAAATGACACACTTCATCAAATATGGTAAACTGTTGTAGCTCCACAATTTGTGCATACTTAGTGTCCAAGCCGCCTAAGTATCTCACAGTTGTTTGGTCCTCATTCTCTTGGAGATCACATTTGATCAATAACTTCTCAAACTCTCTAGTGTATTCTTCTACACTCGTAGTGCCTTGTTGAAGAGTGTAGAGTTGAAGAAAACTATCTTGAACATACGTTAGAGGTAGAAAATGGGCCTTGAGCTTGGCTCTCATTTTCTCCCAACTTTTGATTTTTGGCTTCTCGTCTCTAACACGTTTGTTCTTTAAATTTTCCCACCAAGTTGAGGCAAAGCCCCTAAGCTTGAGTGCAACAAGCTTAACCTTCTTCTCGTTTGGTACCTCTTGTAATCAAATATTCTTTCCACAGTTCTCAACCAATCAAGAAATTCGTCCGAATGCAATCTTCCTTCAAATTCGGAATGTCAACTTTAAAATCTTGGTAGTGTGGTTTTGATCGCTTAGAGCTCCTTCTTGATTGCCTGTCACTATCTCGTGGATGCAAAAGGGTTACTCTCTCCATCATCTTCATGGAGGCTAGGATTGGATCGATTAGGAGGTGACTCACTCCTTAGCTGGTCACGCTTAGCCTTCATGTCACACCCAAGTTGTTTGCGGAGATACTCATTCTCCTTCATGAGCATTTCAAATTGCTCTTCTAGAGTCATACATCCACTCATGGCTAGGAATTTTGTAGGCCGGCTATTTTTGGTGTTTTTGGTTTTATGGGGAATGGATACAATCACCTAAGGACCAAACCTTACTCCGATACTGAAGTTGATGTATAGTGAGAGGCGGAAGCAAAGAAAAGGAAAACCACAAAGAGAGCAAGCTGGGCGGAATGAGTTACGCAGGCGCACTCTTAGGAGATCGGGTGAACGGAGGGGCAAATGTTCTTGGTTTTAGCTAAAATTTTGTGGGGGTTATAGTAACTGGTAAAGTAAGGTTGGGTTAAAATTTGTGAATTTTTGGATAAGGGGAACACCTTGATCAGCAAGCCGAAGTTGACAGAACCGGGTTGGACGTCCGGGTTGACACCCTTTGTTTGGATCAGAGGTGGGGAACGGAAGGCTTCTTGGTTGTGGCTGATTTTTAGAGGGCTGGAAGTAGACTCTCTGAAAGGATGGTGGTTAAAATTTGAGCTGAAATGGCCAAGTAGATTGTGAGATATGGATCGGTAAAGTGAGGGGATAGTTCCTAGGCTCGGGCTTGGGTACGGTAACACCACCGAGTGAACCAAGGGGCCCTTTCAATCGGTCCGGATACGAAACACCACCGGGGATTGAAAGACTCAAAGAACACCACCGTGCTGCCACACACGGATACAGCAATGAGAATTCAAGGAAGAGCAATCCAGGTTCAAGAGTATAAACTCATATATTTCATGCATCAAAAGTTGTCATTCATTGAGTTTGTGTGCCGAATTTATAATGCCTAACAATGGCATTTTACAAAGCTGAAACTAAGCTGAAAATTAAAACAGAATGATAATAAAAACTACCAAGATTCTTTCCCCTCCTCCAAGTTAAGCTAAAATGAATTCTAGCCAAGCATTTGCAAAATTGGGAACATGTGGCCAAGGCTTGTTTTCCCTTTCCCAAGCTTCTCAATTCTTGATGCTTCTAGACTTCCTTGCCACCTTCTTTCCTTGTTACTCTATTTCCGGCTAAGGTCTCTTCACATGTAAATATGGACCGTCCATATAGAAGCACCAACTTATTTATATACTATGAGCATAAGATGGCAATATTCCACGGTTTGACTAGACCGAACTCATTTGCTCCATGGAGGATTTAGGTGGCTATCTTCAACTATCCTTCTTGACTATATTGGTAAACAATTATTTATGAACAAAATCATATGAACTTAATGACTTGGACTCATCATCATCCGGGATCCCTTTGCACTATGCGGTTGAACCTTAAACCTCTCCGCTTGATCATAGGATATTCAAGCTTTTCGGTTGGATCTTAAGCATCCTTGGCTCCTTAAGTCGGACATCCTTCAGCTCAAAACACAAGGTTGTCCACTTTCCATCAGTTCATATATTCATCAAGTCTATTTTTACATGGCTGAATGCATAAACTATTTATAAGGAAACAAAAGATGCTGGATATAAATCAAAAGTAAAACATAATCTAAGGCCTAAAAGAAAGATTACAAGATCAATGGCCTAAGATGTATTAGGCCCTTGTCCAAGCCAACTTGGGAACATGTGCCTAAAATGAAAGTTAATTCTAGCCAAGTATTTCTTCCCCTTGTGCACGAAAGCTTGTCATAGGTCCAACACATAGATTCTTCCACTAGAGATGATGCTTGGGAATGCTTCCTGAATCCTCCTTGAGCTTTGAAGGTCCGGCCATTGACTCTTGACTGAGCATGAAACCTTTCGGCCATAAAATTCAGTTTGAGTAAAATGTGCCTAAAATACCCTTTAGGTATTTTTGGACCGTCCTTGATACATATCTTGCTCCACTCCTTTAACAACAATTATTTATGTACTACTTGATAATTTTCATGGCCCTTCAAACCTTGCTTCGGTTTGCACTTCTTGGTTTAGCATAGGAGTTTTGATGTAAAAATAAGCTTGACTCCTTTCATGCCTTAGCTTGAGAAACCCCTTGACTCTTAGACGTTTGACTTGGATGGAAATATCCATCATTCTCCCCTTGTTGAAAGAATTTGTCCTCAAATTTGCATGGACAATATCTTCCAAGTGAGGAAAACTCAAGATCAATATAACATAACTCTTATCATCATAGGGGTATTGCCTCTTATTTTCGGTTTAGGAAGATATGCCTTGCTTGGGCATAGAACCGATTGTTCACCAAAAGTGATGGGGAGGACACCATAAACCCAACCCCAACTAATACCGAGAGCCAGCCGAAGTGATTGATAATTCCGAGACCTCGGAATTTACTACTGAGCCCTCGAAACCATTCTTTGGGTCTTTGTTGATAACGCATGCATCAAGGGACTTTTGGCCACACTCGAAATACTTGTCTGTCTCCTCGGACAGGAGTAAGGGAGTCGGACAAGTTAGAAGTACTCGGAGGAAAATAAGACAAGAGATCTTTCCGAGCTTAGAAATCAAATGATCTTTTACGAGTCCGCAGTTTCGAGCTTAGACCAAATTGTAGATATACTCAAATCTACTTGATCATCATCTAGGCATCTTCAGCAGAGCCAAAAGGGAAAGTTAAGGATCGAAAGCGAAAGAATTTGGTGACAACAATTGTTGCTTGTCACCGGACTCGGAGCCGTACTACTTTGTACTACCGATTCTGTGGTCCCCCTCCTTTTCTGCTGTCCTTTTTCTCTTGTATTTATTTACCTTTTGTCCTTGTTTTTGTCCTCTTTATTTTGCTGAAAACATCACAAACATTGATTGTAAAAGGTGTCTTTGTAAAGGATGATGATTTTGATATTGGCTATATGCTAAGTAAAGTTGAGCCGTGCTCCTTTCAACCCCAAAATTCTCTTTTGCTTGTCTAATTAGTGGCATAATTAGGTCGTGTTCGAAGAGTCCGATTATACTTAATGTGGTGTATTACTAAGTGTGATTAGTGCCCTAGTTTTATCCTTGGTGGTGATATCTCGTATCCTTGGATAGTTGATCTAAAGTGGACAACCCTGTGTTTTGAGCTGAAAGATGTCCATCTTGAGAAGCCATGTACGCCTAAAGATTAACCGAAAATGCTTGAAAATCCTATGATCAATCGCATGGTGCAAATAGAACCCGATGGATGAGGAATCATGATTATTACGTTTTTATAATCTAATGTTCATAAATAAAGGAGTCAAGAAGGATAGTTGAAAGGAATCAAGATAGCCATCTAAAACCTCCATGTTGAAGCAAGCAAGTTTGGCCTTGTCAAACAGTGAAACATCACCATTTCATGGTTATGGTACATAAATAAATTGGTGCTTAAATATGGTCGGTCCATATTTCCATGTGATGCTACCTAGGCCCGAAATAGAGCAACAAGAGAAGAAGATTACAAGTCTAGAAGCATCATGAAATGAGAAGCTTGGGAAACGGGAAAGAGCTTCCGGTCACATGTTCCCAATTTTGCAAATACTTGGCTAGAATTCATCCTAGCTTAACTTGGAGGAGAGGAAAGAATCTTTGTGGTTATTGTTTTTCTTTTGCTTTAATTTTCAGCTTTGTAAAGTGCCATTTTAGAGCACTATAAATTCAGCATGCTTAGATGATGTAAAGACACCTTTTGATGATATATATGAGTTTATACTCTTGAGCTGGATTGCTCTCCTTCTTTAAATCTCAATTGTTGTATTCGTGTGTGGCAGCACGGTAGTGTTCTTTGAGTCTTTCAATCCCCGGTGGTGTTTCGTATTCGGACCGATTGAAGGTGCCCCTTGGTTCACTCGGTGGTGTTTACGTATCCGAGCCAAAACCCGGGTTCTATCCCCTCACTTTACCGATGCATATCTCACAATCCACTCATCCATTTTAGCCCAAATTTCACCCACTATACTTCCAGTGAGTCTACTCCCCCCAAAATTAGCCTCATCCAAGAACCCTATCGTCCCCCTCCTCTCGATTCAAACAAAGGGTATCAGCTGGACTTCCACCCGGTACTGCCCACTTCGGCTTGCGGATCGAGGAGTTCCCGTCATCCAAAAATTCCCAAATTTTACCCGGACCTTCCCCAACCAGTTACCTTATCCCCCTCTAAATTTGAGCCAAAATCTCCATCATTTTCCCCTCCTTTCACCCTTTTCCCCGAACCGCACTCGCAGGACACATTATGTCCAGCTTGCTTCCTTGCGGTTTTCCCCTTTCTTTTTCTTCCGCCTCACTATACATCAACTTTGGTATCGGAGCAAGTTCTGATTCCTTGGTGGATGATCCATTTCCTAAAAATTCAAAAAACACCAAAAACAGACCAGCATCACACAAAAGTCCCAACCATGACTATAAGCCTTTTCTTAAGAAAGTCCTTGAGCGGATTCAAGGAATCAAGTGAAGAGCAATGAGAAAATATTTTCTATACAAGAGGAACCGTGCTAAACAAAGTTTGCTAAATCATCGTCGATGGTGGTAGTTGCATGAATATAGCCTTGTTGGCTATGGTGGAAAAGCTTGGACTTCTTGTTTCACCCCATCCTCATCCTTACAACCTTCAATGGGTTCATCAAGATGAAAAACTCCAAGTTAATTCTAGATGCCTAGTTTCATTTAGTATTGGCAAAAATTATTGTGATGAGATATGGTGTGACATTATTCCAATAGATGCTTGTCATTTGTTGCTAGGGAGGCCTTGGCTGTTTGATAGGAGAGTCATGTATGATGGATTCTTGAACACCTATACCTTCACTAAAGATGGCAAGAGGATCACATTGACCCCTTTGTCACCGAGCCAAATCCCACAAGCAAAGCCAAGTGATTCCGCCCCAACCAACCCCATCCTAACTCATGGAGAAAATTTTCTCAAAGCAACACAACATGAGTTTCGTCCAGCCCATGAGTTGATTTTCTTGACACCAACTAAGGCCGAGAACCCACTACAAAACAACCATCCCATCACCAAAGAACCCATAGCCAAATTTGCCCACGTTTTCCCAAATGAAATTCCTCCTAGCTCTCCACCACAAAGAACCCTACAACATCTTGCCAACCCCATTCCAAGAGCCATCTATTATAACCCACCAGCCTATGGAGTAGATCCTAAAAGTGTTCAAAAGAACCAAAGTCAAATTGTTGAATTGTTGGTTAAAGGCCTAGGAGAGAACGAGAAAAGACAATGTGTGGAGCCTACGTTCTTGGTGCTAAGGAAGGGTGACTTCCTCCTTAAGGGCACTTGGTTTTGGAGCCCTCATTTTGGTACAACCATGGGCATGCCAAACGAGTATCCCTTGTGGCCGAACATGGAAAAGGCCCGAGGCATTGTGAAGGAGTATGTGGAACCTATTCTTTTGGTACCAAAGGGAGATGACTTCCTTACCAAAAGCGTTTGGTGTTGTATACTTTATCATGGAACTTTGGCTGGCTAAGATCACTTTTACAACATCATGAGCACACTAGAAGAGAAAGGAGAGAGTCCATACGTGGAGTCATTTTTTTGGTGCCAAGGAAGGATGATTTCCTTCTTGAGGGCACTCGGTTTTTGAGTTCGATTGTGGTATACAAGAGCCGCCTCTCCGAGAAGTGCACCATGAGGGTTTGGTTGAACATTTTGGCATAATTGTGACAATGCTAGGGAGCTCCCTTGTGGCGAGAATGAGGAGAAAGATGTTCAAGTCATCTTCAAGAAGTTTGTGGTTGAGCACTTTAATGACATTGTGGTGTATAGCAAAAGAGAAGAAGAGCATTTAAGCCAGCCCACAAAGACAAATCCACAAAAGAACCCGCAAGCCAACCCTCAACCAAAACCCCACAAACCAAATCTGCCCCCATTCCACCATTTTCAAAGCCTTACCAGGCTGATTCGAACCCCATCCTTACCCCTCCACTTAAACCACCCTTACCTCCTAACCAATGCATCAAACCAAAACCACAAAGTCCTTCTCGATAACACACGGTTATGGAGTTCTCATCATGGAGTACACGAATTATCTTTCCAAGGAATGTTCAAAGAAGAATTGTTTGACCATGAATACTTGATTTTGCTTATGTTAAGGGAGTACCCCTTAAGGTTGAACCCGAGGGCTCAAGAGGTCTCAATGGAGTGTGTAGAACCAATTTTTGTGGTAGCGGAGAGTATTGTCTTTCTTTCCCATAGTGCTTGGATTTATGTACCTCATAATGAAGTTTTTGTTGATCAAGTCTATGTCCACACTATGAGCATGCTAGAGAAGCATCCATTTTGGCCGAATGTCCAGCACATTTCCATGCAATTAGCCAGTTGCACAAACACAAAAGGGCATTCCCTCCTCAACCTCACCGAAAGCTTCAACATACCAAAATTTTTTTTCCACACTTGGAAAATATTATTTTTGAGAATTTGAGGGCAAATTCATTCCTACAAGGGGAGAATGATGGAAAGTGGACATTCCTGTGTTTTGAACCGAAAGATGTCCATCTTGAGAAGCCATGTACGCCTAAAGATCAACCGAAAATGCTTGAAAATCCTGTGATCAATCGCATAGTGCAAATAGAACCCGGTGGATGAGGAATCATGATTATTACATTTTTATAATCTTATGTTCATAAATAAAGGAGTCAAGAAGGATAGTTGAAAGGAATCAAGATAGCCATCTAAAACCTCCATGTTGAAGCAAGCAAGTTCGGCCTTGTCAAACCAGTGAAACATCACCATTTCATGGTTATGGTACATAAATAAATTGGTGCTTAAATATGGTCGGTCCATATTTCCATGTGATGCTACCTAGTCCCAAAATAGAGCAACAAGAGAAGAAGATTACGAGGAAGTCTAGAAGCATCATGAAATGAGAAGCTTGGGAAAGGGGAAAGAGCTTCCGGCCACATGTTCGCAATTTTGCAAATACTTGGCTAGAATTCATCCTAGCTTAACTTGGAGAAGAGGAAAGAATCTTTGTGGTTATTGCTTTTGTTTTGCTTTAATTTTCAGCTTTGTAAAGTGCCATTTAAGAGCACTATAAATTCAGCATGCTTAGATGATGTAAAGACACCTTTTGATGATATATATGAGTTTATACTCTTGAGCTGGATTGCTCTCCTTCTTTAAATCTCAATTGCTATATCCGTGTGTGGTAGCACGGTGGTGTTCTTTGAGCCTTTCAATCCCCGGTGGTGTTTCACGTATCCGGACCGATTGAAGGTGCCCCTTGGTTCACTCGGTGGTGTTTCGTATCCGAGCCAAAACCCGGGTTCTATCCCCTCACTTTACCGATGCATATCTCACAATCCACTCGTCCATTTTAGCCCAAATTTCACCCACTATCCTTCCAGTTAGTCTACTTCCCCCTCCAAATTAGCCTCATCCAAGAACCCTATCGTCCCCCTCCTCTGATTCAAACAAAGGGTATCAGCCGGACTTCCACCCGGTACTGCCCACTTCGGCTTGCAGATCGAGGAGTTCCCGTCATCCAAAAATTCCCAAATTTTACCTAAACCTTCCCCAACCAGTTACCTTATCCCCCTCCAAATTTCAGCCAAAACCTCGATCATTTGCCCCTCCTTTCACCCTTTTCCCCGGAACCGCACTCGCAGGACACATTATGTCCAGCTTGCTTCCTTGCGGTTAGCCCCTTTCTTTTTCTTCCGCCTCACTATACATCAATAGTTCTAGTTTATCTTGTTCCGTGCTATCGGTGCTGGTCACCTTACTAATCATCTCCTCACGAGTGATTAGCTTAGTCCTTGTTGTTTCATTGTTCTATTGGTCATTTCTAAGTCCATTATGAGCCTCTCGAATTGCACTTGGCGCACTTTGTTTGTAGGATCGATGTAGCCTTATGTTTTAGCATATCAGTTTTGGTACCAGAGCTTTGGAGCCTTTCCTAGGCTGAGCTTCCTTAACCCCAAACACAACCCTTTTTGCCCCAAACACATCAGTCCACAAAGAACCCATAAATCGAGAATGAGTGGAAGCATGACGTTGGAGGAACGTTTTGATATGCTCATGAACAAGTATAATGAGATGCGTGCCCAGAACATATATCTGAAAAAGCAACTTGGAGATATGATGAAGAAGAAGAGGCATGAGTTAGAAGAGTCACCACCCAGCTCACCACCTCATACCCAGTCACACGGGGATGATGATGGGAGAGCAATCCCTTTGCTTCTTCTAGTGAGCGTGAGCAAAGAAGAGGAAGAAGAGGGAGAAGGGATCAATCACCCCGACCCAACTCGGATTTTAAAGTTGAAATCCCGAGTTTGAAGGTTGCCTTAACCCATATGAGTTTCTGGAATGGTTGCAAACAGTTGAAAGAATCTTTGACTACAAAGAGGTGAAAGATGAAAAGAAGGTAAAGCTTGTTGCCATCAAGCTTAGAGGGTTTGCCTCAACCTAGTGGGCAAATCTGGAGAAGAAGCGTGCCGTTTAGAGGAAACCTAAGATCAAAAGTTGGGAGAAGATGAGGTCCAAACTGAAAGCCCGGTTTCTACCCCTAACATACATCCAAGTCAACTATTCTAAGTTGCACAACCTACAACAAGGTCCGATGAGTGTAGAGGAGTATACCCAAGAGTTCAAAAGGCTAATGATTAAATGCGATCTTCGAGAGTCGAAGATCAAACCATAGTCGAGTATCATGGAGGACTTGACCCAAGGTATGCTAATGTTGTTGAGTTGTAGCAGTACTCAACAAGGTCTTCCGGCACATAAGGTGGAGCAGCAAAAGAAGGTTAGAACCTTCAAGAAAGAAGTCTCTAGGACTCAACCACCAAAGCCAACTCAGTTTGGCAAGGGTTATTCTAACCCTCTGTTTCGGTCTAAGTCTCGCTGCCCCAAAACTCGGTTCCGAGTCTAAACACCCTACTACTCGGACTCAAACTCGGAACAAACCTCATGCTGGTCGGAGCCGCAAGTGTTTTAAGTGTCAAGGATTTGGACACTTTGCTTCGAGTGCCCAAATCGAAGGGTCGTCACTATTACGAGAGTGATGAACCCATATCGGATGAGTATGAGCCAGAAGGAGAGCTATTGCTAAGGGCATAGAAGAGATTGTTGAAGAGGCTAATGAAGGAGAACTACTTGTGATCGTGAGAGCCTTTAGTGGATATAAGGATCCAAGTGAGGCTCGGAGGGAGAATATATTCCACACAAGGGGAACCATTAAAGGGAAAGTTTGTTCGATCATTATCGATGGAGGGAGTTGCACCAACGTTGCTTCGTAAGCATGGTAGAGAAGCTTCAGTTACAAACCGAGTTGCACCCTCACCCCTACAACATACAATGGCTTAGTCAAGGTAAGGGCCTTAGAGTTAATTCTCGTTGCCTAATATCTTTCAAGTATTGCGAAGTTTTATGTTCATGATATATGGTGTGATGTTATACCTATGGATTCATGTCACTTACTTTTGGGTAGACCTTGGTTATTTGATCGTAGAGTTATGCATGATGGTTTTAAAAACACATACACTCTCACTCGGAATGGCAAGAAAATAACTTTAGCCCCACATGACCCTTCACAACCGCCTAAAGCCAAGCCTCCTCAAACACCCAATCTGTCTAAGTTACTTCGACCCTAGGGAAGCCTATCTGTTGTCCATGCATCATGAACTCAGACCCATGAGAGAATTGATCCTTCGAGTCGGGACAATTCTAAGTCCTCGGAACTCCGACACCCACTAGCCAAAACACTTATCACCAAGTACACCCATGTTTTTCCCGATGAGATACCTCTTGGCCTACCCCTCAAAAGAGATATCCAGCACCACATTGACCTTATCCCAGGATCTATATTGCCAAACAAACCAGCCTACAGAATGAACCCTAAAGACACCTCGAAGTGCGAGAGGCAAGTTGGAGAGTTGGTGTCTAAAGGTCCGGTGAGAGTGAGTAAGAGTCCTTGCGCTGTGCCAGCCTTGTTGGTACCTAAAAAGGATGATTCTATGAGGATGTGTATAGATAGTGATGGAGAGTGGACAGCCCTACATTTTGAGCTAGAAGATACTCATCCTAAGGAAGCTAGCATACCCGGAATATCCCAAAATTACTTGAATTTGTTTTGATCATTTTTGATCCCGGGGATGCAAAGCCAAGAGTGTGATTTTTATGAATTCATGTTCATAAATAATTATCTACCTAAAGAGTCAAGAGGTTAGCTAGGAAGAAATCAGCTAGCAACCTAAAATCCTCCATGATAAGCACAAGGTGAAGTTCGGCCATGACCAACCGTGAAGGGTCCAATCGTTTGCACATAAATAACATGGTGTGTATTTTTGGCCGGTCCAAGTTTCCAATGCTATATGATTAAACGTCCAAAATGATGCATCAAAGGAGAGGAAAGAAGACATTCTAGAAGCCTCCTAGAATATGATGTGTTGGCCAAATGGAAATGAGGCTTGGGAAAGGGGAAAACAAGCCACAACCACATGTTCCCAATTTTGGCAATACTTGGCTAGAATTCACTCTAGCTTAACTTGGAGAAGGGGAAAGAATCTTAGTAGTTTTATTATCATTTTTGCTTTATTTTCCAGCTTACTTTTAGCTTGTAAAATGCCATTGTTAGGCATTATATATTCAGCTAGCATAGCTCTTGTAAAAACAACTTTGATGAATATATGAACTTTGAGCTTTGCTCTTTTGAGATGGATTTCTCAACCCCTTGAATTCTCATTGCTGTATCCGAGCCTTGGCAAGCTTGGTGGTGTCCTTTGAGTCCTTACAATCCCCGGTGGTGTTTCTGTATCCGGATAGATTGCAAGGTGCCCCTCGGTTCAGCTTGGTGGTGTTTCTGTATCCAGGCCAGAACCCAGGAACTATCCAGCGACTTTATCATCCCATATCTCCCAATCCACAAATCCTTTCGTCCCCAAATTTCACCCACACCATCCTACACGGGTTGAGTCCAGTACCACCAAATTTCAGCTCAATCCAAGACGTATCCCGTCCTCGGCACCAAAAACAAACAAAGGACCTCATCCTGGACAGCCGCCCAGCGTGACTTTCTGTTTGGCTTTGGTTCAAGGTGATCCCGACCTTGGATGCTTCCCATATTTTTACCAGCCCTTCCTAACATCCCAAATAACCTTCCCTCCAATTTTTAGCCAAAACCAAGAACATTTGACCCCCTTTCACCCTTTTCCCCAGACCCGCACCTGCAGACCCTATTCTGTCCGGTTGCATTTTCTTGGGTTTTTCCTTCTTCTTTTGCTTCCGCTCCCACTACACATCAACTTTGGTATCAGAGCAAGTTCTGAACCTTGGGTGATTGTATCCATTTCCACAAAAATCAAAAACACCAAAAACAGCCAGCTCCACAAAAATCCCAAACCCGTCCATCCACAAAAAACTTTTCTGCCCATTTTTCTTCACAACCGTGAACACCACTTGACATTGGGTTTTTGAGTGCTGAAATGGCTCCTTCTAATTTTGAGTTGGTCAATCTATTTGTGCCAAAATTTTATGGCCAACAAGAACTCTTTCTTAGTTGGTTCATCAAGGTTGAAGAGGCCTTTGACAACTTGAGGTTAGAAGAGCATGAGAAAATGGAGATTGTTGTATCTAAGTTGAGGAGTCATGCCCTCACTTGGTGGAAAATATACAACATGAGAAGGAAGAAGAAAGGCAAAGCAAGATTGTGTACATGGAGAAAGTTGAGAGGGAAGTTGCTTAAAATTTTTGTCCATTCAATTACAAACCTCCTCACACCGAGAGCAAGCACCATAACAAGGGGAGTTTGTGATGGAGAGTGGGCAGCCTTCTGTTTTGAGCTGTGTGACATTAATGGAAAGTGGCCAGCCATGGGTAAAAAGACAGAAAATGTTCAGCTCAACGTGCATGCAAAACAACCGGGAATGCTTGTATTTTTCAAGCACATAATGTCGTTTGAGCCGGGAGGTTAATCATTGATTACTTGTTCATAAATAAATCAAGGTGTTAAGGAAGATAGTTGAGGAATCAAGCTCACCAAATTTCCATGGTTAAGCAAGGGAAGATCGGCCAAGTACAAATCAAGCAATGTTACAAGTATTATTATCTTAAGAGCTTTGAACATAAATAAATTCATGTCATGATGGGTCGGTCCAAGGGAGGGCCAAAAGGGCTTATGGTCATGCATCACATGGAGCTGCCAAGAACACCAAGCTAGAAGCATTCTAGAAGACACTACCACTAGTGGAAGGTGGTTAGAAAAGAGCTTGGAGAAGGGGCAACAAATCTTGGCCACATGTTCCCTATCAAACAATACTTGGCTAGAAATTCTTCAAGCTTAACTTGGGGAGGAGGAAAGCATCTAATTAGTTGGCATTTTTGTTTTGCTTTATTTCATATTTTTCAGCTTGGATTCGGTTATGTAATTGCTCATATGAAGCATTATATATTCAGCACCTATGCGCCATTGTAAGACACCTTTGATGAAATATATGAGTTTATACTCGAGCTGGATTTGCTCACCCTTCGGAACTCTCATTGCTGTATCCTAGTGTGGCAGCTAGGTGGTGTCCTGTGAGTCCTTCCAATCTCCTGGTGGTGTTGCTGTATCCGGACAGATTGAAGGTGCCCCTCGGTTCTTACTCGGTGGTGTTTTACGTATCCGAGCTAGGACCTTGGTATTATCCCCTCACTTCATCAATTCATATCTCACAATCTACCTAGCCATTTCATTCCAAATTTTAACCACAATCCTTCCTGTCCATCTACTTCCATTCCACCAATTTTCAGCTCCATCCAAGAACACCTCCATCCTCCACACCAAAATCAAACAAAGGGTGTCTGTCTATACAACCAGCCGGTTACCTCAGCTTCAGGCTATCTGTTCAGGGAGTTCCCCTTATCCAAATTCAACGAAACTTGGTCACGATCATCATCTACCAGTTACCATCCTTCCCACCAAATTTCAGCCAAGACCAAGCACTTTTGCCCCTCCATTTCCCCAATCTTCCAAGATTGCGCAAGCAGGCTGCATTCTGCCCGGTTGTGCTTCTTGCGGTTTGCTATCCATTTTCTTTGCTTCCGCCACTACACATCAGTTTGTCTTCCCCTCCCCAAAACTTTCAGCCCTTCCTTTTTCTCCTTCCAAAACCCCAAATGTCCAGCCCTCTCCACCTCCACAAAATGCCCCAACACCCCTCAAAGAGAACCCCCACATTTCCCCACCGAAGCCAACCAACCAGCCCCCATTTTTCCTACCCCAAAGCCACCAACCACCTACTGTCCACCCCTTTGAACTCCCACAAAACAGCCACCCTCTGGCCAAAAAACCTTAGCCTCACTCGACCATTTTCCTCCAAAAATCCATGCCATATGATTGATGCTAATCTGGCCGTGTGTGAATTGTACCAACCGCATGAAGTTGAGCATGAGGAAAAGCTTGAGTTCACAAACAAAATGGTGGAACAAGGAAAACCTCAAAAATCAAAGGATACATTTTTCTTGAGGTGTTTGTTTCCTTTACATGTGGAAAATTGTGAAATTGTTTTAGAGCAATTTACATGGACGTTCATTGTTGAGAAAAGTCTCCAAAGATTATATCCGGATTGTGTGAAGCGCCCAAAAGAAGTTTTGACTATCTTATTCACACTTACATATTGGAGCTACTATTTTGTAGATCAAAGGATCTTGTTGTATTTGGTAAATTGCCAAGAGCAACGATTGTTGAGCTTTTATGGAGTTGAACTCTCATGGTTATTCTCTTTACCAACCAAATGGCAAACCGAGAGATACAAACAAGAAGTACATAAGTTGGCAAAGAGGTATAACTCATTGGAAAAATGTGTTTTCTATTTTGATCCACTAATGTGTTTGTATGGTGTTGATCATGACTTTGAAGAGCTATTAATGCTTAAGGAGAATTTGTTCAAGGGAATTATTATTTCCCAAATGCGCCTACTTGTCCAGCCATGATACTTTGTTTTTGGACTGCATCAAATCTGTCCAAGGAGTTGGAACCATGAAGGGAGTGATGGAAGCCAATCTGTTTTGGCTTTTATTAACTAAGCTTGTGTGGTGTGTGAATACTCTTGCTGCCCATGTGATTGGAAAAATTATGAGAGCCTTAATTTGTTGGGTGATCAAGGTTGATTTAACCTTGGAAGAAATTCAAGCCAAGCTCACATACAAACCAGATTTGAGCCAACTCATTCCACTACCCACAAAAGAACCCGCAACCCTTCCCATGGCTGATTTGAACCCCATTCTTACCCCTCCATTTAAACCACCTTTACTCCAAATTCTTTTCCTCGAGTTGTGGCCTTATAGAAGAATTTATCTCTCTGAATTTTATCCACCAAAATCTGCCCACACCTCTCCAAATAAAATTCCTCCTAACTTTTCCCCACAACAAACCATGCAGCACTACGTGATTTCCAGCTCAGCAGGCCACTCCTCCCACCAACCAGATTGTGATGATGAAATGAGGGCAAAAGGCCGAGAAGAGAAGCAAGAGGTCCCATGGATTGAATCAAAATTTTTGGTACCAAAGGAGGATATTTTTCTCCCAAGTGTACTTGGTTTTGTGTGCTTCATCACGGCATTTTAGTTGATCAACTCTATTCCTATATCGTGAGCATGCTAAAGGAGCACCCATGCTGTCCGACCTTCCAAAACGTGTCCATGCACCTAGCTGGCTGTCCGAACACCCAAGAGATTGTTGAAGAGGCTAATGAAGGAGAACTACTTGTGATCGTGAGAGCCTTCGGTGGATATAAGGATCCAAGTGAGGCTCGAGAGGAGAATATATTCCACACAAGGGGAACCATTAAAGGGAAAGTTTGTTCGATCATTATCGATGGAGGGAGTTGCACCAACGTTGCTTCGTAAGCATGGTAGAGAAGCTTCGGTTACAAGCCGAGTTGCACCCTCACCCCTACAACATACAATGGCTTAGTCAAGGTAAGGGCCTTAGAGTTAATTCTCGTTGCCTAATATCTTTCAAGTATTGCGAAGTTTTATGTTCATGATATATGGTGTGATGTTATACCTATGGATTCATGTCACTTACTTTTGGGTAGACCTTGGTTATTTGATCGTAGAGTTATGCATGATGGTTTCAAAAACACATACACTCTCACTCGGAATGGCAAGAAAATAACTTTAGCCCCACATGACCCTTCACAACTGCCTAAAGCCAAGCCTCCTCAAACACCCAATCTGT
Source organism: Talinum fruticosum (assembly GCA_021018815.1). Classification (NCBI taxonomy): domain Eukaryota; kingdom Viridiplantae; phylum Streptophyta; class Magnoliopsida; order Caryophyllales; family Talinaceae; genus Talinum; species Talinum fruticosum. Next base: position 2,471,909 of record JAITYX010000010.1, on the reverse strand, counting down.
CTAAGTTACTTCGACCCTAGGGAAGCCTATCCGTTGTCCATGCATCATGAACTCGGACCCATGAGAGAATTGATCCTTCGAGTCGGGACAATTCTAAGTCCTCGGAACTCCGACACCCACTAGCCAAAACACTTATCACCAAGTACACCCATGTTTTTCCTGATGAGATACCTCTTGGCCTACCCCTCAAAAGAGATATCCAGCACCACATTGACCTTATCCCAGGATCTATATTGCCAAACAAACCAGCCTACAGAATGAACCCTAAAGACACCTCGAAGTGCAGAGGCAAGTTGGAGAGTTGGTGTCTAAAGGTCCAGTGAGAGTGAGTAAGAGTCCTTGCGTACTGTGCCAGCCTTGTTGGTACCTAAAAAGGATGATTCTATGAGGATGTGTATAGATAGTGATGGAGAGTGGACAGCCCTACATTTTGAGCTAGAAGATACTCATCCTAAGGAAGCTAGCATACCCGGAATATCCCAAAATTACTTGAATTTGTTTTGATCATTTTTGATCCCGGGGATGCAAAGCCAAGAGTGTGATTTTTATGAATTCATGTTCATAAATAATTATCTACCTAAAGAGTCAAGAGGTTAGCTAGGAAGAAATCAGCTAGCAACCTAAAATCCTCCATGATAAGCACAAGGTGAAGTTCGGCCATGACCAACCGTGAAGGGTCCAATCGTTTGCACATAAATAACATGGTGTGTATTTTTGGCCGGTCCAAGTTTCCAATGCTATATGATTAAACGTCCAAAATGATGCATCAAAGGAGAGGAAAGAAGACATTCTAGAAGCCTCCTAGAATATGATGTGTTGGCCAAATGGAAATGAGGCTTGGGAAAGGGAAAACAAGCCACAACCACATGTTCCCAATTTTGGCAATACTTGGCTAGAATTCACTCTAGCTTAACTTGGAGAAGGGGAAAGAATCTTAGTAGTTTTATTATCATTTTTGCTTTATTTTCCAGCTTACTTTTAGCTTGTAAAATGCCATTGTTAGGCATTATATATTCAGCTAGCATAGCTCTTGTAAAAACAACTTTGATGAATATATGAACTTTGAGCTTTGCTCTTTTGAGATGGATTTCTCAACCCCTTGAATTCTCATTGCTGTATCCGAGCCTTGGCAAGCTTGGTGGTGTCCTTTGAGTCCTTACAATCCCCGGTGGTGTTTCGTATCCGGATAGATTGCAAGGTGCCCCTCGGTTCAGCTTGGTGGTGTTTACGTATCCAGGCCAGAACCCAGGAACTATCCAGCGACTTTATCATCCCATATCTCCCAATCCACAAATCCTTTCGTCCCCAAATTTCACCCACACCATCCTACACGGGTTGAGTCCAGTACCACCAAATTTCAGCTCAATCCAAGACGTATCCCGTCCTCGGCACCAAAAACAAACAAAGGACCTCATCCTGGACAGCCGCCCAGCGTGACTTTCTGTTTGGCTTTGGTTCAAGGTGATCCCGACCTTGGATGCTTCCCATATTTTTACCAGCCCTTCCTAACATCCCAAATAACCTTCCCTCCAATTTTTAGCCAAAACCAAGAACATTTGACCCCCTTTCACCCTTTTCCCCAGACCCGCACCTGCAGACCCTATTCTGTCCGGTTGCATTTTCTTGGGTTTTTCCTTCTTCTTTTGCTTCCGCTCCCACTACACATCAGATAGTCATGCCATTAACAAGATCACCATCAAGTATAAGCATCCTATACCACGACTTGAAGATATGTTGGATGAGCTACATGGTTCTAAGGTTTTTCTAAGATTGACCTCAAAAGTGGATATTATCAAATCGGAATCGAGAGAAGGAGATGAATGGAAAACCGCTTTTAAGATTAAGGGAGGTTTATATGAGTGGCTTGTTATGCCTTTTGGTTTGACCAATGCTCCAAGCATATTCATGCGACTCATGAATCAAATATTTAGACCATTCATCGGGAAATTCGTTGTGGTCTATTTTGATGACATTTTGATCTACAGTTAGAATGAGAGGGAACATTCGACCACCTCGGACAGATTGTCCAACTGCTAGAGAGAGAGAAACCGTACGGGAATCTAAAGAAATGCTCATTCTTTAGCTCGAAATCGCATTTCGGGTTATGTTGTTTCAGCTGAGGGAGTAAAGGTGGATGAGAGAAAGATTGAGGCTATCGTGTCTTGGCCTACTCCTAAAAGCATACATGATATTCGAAGCTTTCATGGCTTACATCTTTCTATATGAGGTTTATCAAAGACTTCGAGCACTATCACGGGCCCTATGACCGAGGTGCTCGAAACAGTTCTTTTGTTTGGACACCTCGGGCTCGAAATCTTTTGAAGCTATCAAGGCAAAACCGACCCAGGCTCCTATCCTACCCCTGCCGAGTTTTGAAAAGATTTTCGAAGTTGAGTGTGATGCCTCGGGTGTAGGCATTGGTGGGATTCTCACCCAAGCGGGTCGTCCCATCACTTATTTCGGTGAGAAGCTGTGTGATACCAAGCGAAGTTACTCTACCTACGACAAGGAATTCTATGCCATCATTCAATCATTAGAGTATTGGAATCATTACTTGGTGGCTCAAGAATTCATTCCGCACTCGGCTCATGAAGCCTTCAAGTACATTTAGGGCCAACACAAGTTGAACCCGCGGCATGCGAAATGGGTTGAGTACCTTCGGACCTTTCATTTTTCAATCAAGCACAAATCGAGATAGCTTAACAAAGCCGCTGATGCTCTGTCCGGAAGGTATCTACTATTGTTTCAGTTAGAAACTTGTGTCTTCGGGTTTGAACATTTGAAGAGTCTATATACGAATGACAAAGAATTTGGAAACCTTTAACAAGAATGCCAAACGCGACCCAAGGGTGAGTTCCAAATACAAGGAGGATACTTATTCAAGGTTATCGGATTGTGTGTGCCTAGTCTGTGGCACAAGAGAGCTTATTATAAGAGAAGTCTATTCGGAGGACTTGTTGGCCATTTCGGAGAGAAAAAGATAACTCGGATGCTCAAGGAGCATTATTTACGGCCAAGCATGGACAAAGATGTTCAAGACATCATCGGGAGATGTGTTGCATGCTAATATGCCAAGAGCCATTCCCTGCCTCAAGGACTTTACACTCCATTACCTGTCCCAACTCAGCCCGGGTGGATGTAAATCTAGACTTCGTTTTGGGTCTACCACGGACTTAGAAAGGGAAAAATTCTATTCTGGTTGTTGTTGATCTATTTTCTAAGATGACTCACTTCATTGCTCGCAACAAAACCAATGATGCTACATTGGTTGCTGACCTATACTTTAGAGAAGTGGTAAGGCTGTATGGGATCCCAAGGACAATGGTCTCGGATAGAGATGCAAAGTTTCGAGTCACTTATGGGTTACCCTTTGGAAGAAATTGGGAACGAAGTTGAAGTACAACACCACTTGCCATCCTCGGACGGATGGTCGGACCGAGGTTACAAACGGAACTTTGGGAGCATTGCTCGAACGCTAATCAAGTCGAATACTAAGGCGTAGGATCAACTTCTTCCACATGCTGAGTTTGCTTACAATCACACGCCAAACAAGACTACTAATGTTTCGCCCTTCAAGATTGTTTATGGTGTGGAACCTCTGTCACCTCTTGATCCGACCCCAAGAGCCTTTGATGGAAAACCTCATACTGACGCTTGTGAAAAGAGCTGCTCAGATTCGGGACTTGCATACGAAAGTCGAGCCGAATTGAGTAAGCTAATCTGAGTTACAAGGCTAGCGCTAACAAAAACCGCGAAGGGTGGTTTTTCAACCGAGAGATCTCGTTTGGATCCACCTGAGGAAGGAGCGTTTTCCTTCCAAGCGCAAGTCTAAGTTGATGCCAAGGGCAGATGGACCATTTGAAGTACTTGAGAGAATCAACGACAACGCTTATAAGGTGAATTTACCAGGAGAATACAATGTCTCAGCTACTTTCAACGTTGTTGATTTATCTCCTTACTTGGAAGATAATTCGCTCGAGAATTTGAGGGCAAATTCTTTTCAAGCTGGGGAGGATGATGGGGAGGACATCACAAACCCAACCCCAACTAATACCGAGAGCCGGCCGAACAGATTATATTCGGGTCCTTAAAAGTTACTACGGAGCCCTCGAAACCATTGTTGGATAATCGTTAATAACCCACGTATCGGGGAGTTTTGGCCACACTCGAAATACTTGTTTGTCTCCTCGGACAGGAGTAAGGGAGTCGGACAAGTCGAAGTATTCGGAGGAAAATAAGCCAAGAGATTTTTTCGAGTCATCGGTTTTGAGCTCGAAGTCAAATGATCTTTTTCGAGTCCTCGGTTTCGAGCTTAGACCAGATTGTAGATATACTCAAATCTACTTGATCATCATCTAGGTGTCTTCAGCAGAGCCGGAAAAGGAATGTTAAGGATCGGAAAGCAAAAGAATTTGGTGACAACGATTGTAGTTGTCACCGGACTCGAACCGTACTACTTTGTACTACCGATTCTGTGGTCCCCCTCCTTTTCTACTCGTCCTTTTCTGCTGTAATTATTTACCTTTTGTCATTGTTTTTGACCTTTTATTGATTGTAAAAGGGATTTATAACCCTTAGATTAGAGTGATGTAACCTAGCCAAGAGGCCTATAAATATACATGGGATCTCTCTTTGTAGAGGATGATGATTTTGATATTGGCTATATGCTAAGTAAAGTTGAGTTGTGCTCCTTTCAACCCCAAAATTCTCTTTTGCTTGTCTAATTAGTGGCATAATTAGGTTGTGTTCTGAAGAGTCCGATTATACTTAGTGTGGTGATAGATGTATCACTAAGTGTGATTAGTGCCCTAGTTTTATCCTTGGTGGTGATATCCGTATCCTTGGATAGTTCTAGTTTATCTTGTTCTTGTCCTATCGGTCTTTGGTTACCTTACTAATCATCTCCTCACAAGTGATTAGCTTAGTCCTTGTTGTTTATCGTTCCATTGGTAATTTCTAAGTCCATTCCGAGTCTCTCGAATTGCATTTAGCGCACTCTATTGGCGAGAATCGGTGTAGCGTTGCGTTTTGGCACATCATTAGAGATGATGCTTGGGAATGCTTCTAGAATCCTCCTTGAGCTTTGAAGGGCCGGCCATTGACTCTTGACCGAGCATGAAACCTTTCAACCATAAAATTCGGTTTGAGTAAAATGTGCCTAAAATACCCTTTAGGTATTTTTGTACCGTCCTTGATACATATCTTGCTCCACTCCTTTGACAACAATTATTTATGTACTAGTTGATAATTTTCATGGCCCTTCAAACCTTGCTTCGGTTTGCACTTCTTGGTTTAGCATAGGAGTTTTGATGTAAAAATAAGCTTGAATCCTTTCATGCCTTAGCTTGAGAAACCCCTTGACTCTTGGACGTTTGACTTGGATGGAAATATCCATCAGGAGAGCTATTTTGATGTATAGTGGGAGCGGAAGCAAAAGATAAGCAAAACTACGAACAGAGTGCCTAGACAGATTAGGACCTGCAGGTGCGGTTTTGGGGAAAAGGGTGAAAGGAGGGGTAAATGATGGATTTTTGCACGAAATTTGGTGGAGGGTTAGTTAACTGGTTGGGGAAGGTTGTGGTAAAATTTGGGCAGCATCCAAGGTCTGGATCATCTTGAACCAAAGGCAAACAGAAGGTCACGCTGAGCGGCTGTCCAGAATGAGGTTCTTTGTTTGTTTTTGGTGCTGAGGATGGAATACTTCTTGGATTCAGCTGAGATTTTGTGGGAATGGTCTCAACGCGTGTATGATGATGTGGATTAAATTTGGGAACGAAATGATTTGTGGATTGGGAGATATGGATTGATGAAGTTGCTGGATAGTTCCCGGGTTCTGGCCAGGATACGTAAACACCACCAAGCTGAACCAAGGGGCACCTTGCAATCTGGCCGGATACGGAAACACCACCGGGGATTGTAAGGACTCAAAGGACACCACCAAGCTTGCCAAGGCTCGCATACAGCAATGAGAATTCAAGGGGTTGAGAAATCCATCTCAAAAGGAGCAAAGCTCAAGTTTATAAATTCATCAAAGTTTTTTTACATGAGCTATGCTAGCTGATTATATAATGCCTAACAATGGCATTTTACAAGCTGAAACTAAGCTGGAAAATAAAGGAAAAATGGTAATAAAACTACTAAGATTCTTTCCCCTCCTCCAAGTTAAGCTAGAGTGAATTCTAGCCAAATATTGCAAAATTGGGAACATGTGGTTGTGGCTTGTTTTCCCTTTCCCAAGCTTCTCAATTTGATGCTTCTAGACTTTCTTGTAATGTTCTTCCTTTGTTGCTCTATTTCCGGCCTAGGTAGCACCATATGACAATATGGACCGACCATATTTAAGCACCAAGTCATTTATGTGCAAACACTTCACGGTTTGTCTTGGTTGATTTCACCTTGCGCTAAAATGGAGGATTGTGATGGCTAGCTTTGGCTAGCTTTGATTCTTCTTCTAGGCTCTTAGGTAAATAATTATTTATGAACATAAGGCCATAAAAGATCACTTCCCCGGCTGCTCATCCTCCAGGATAAAAAATGAACAAAGGAAATTCAAGTGTTTTCGATTCCTTGCCATGCTTGTTTGACCCTTCAAAATGTATTTCCTTCAGCTCATATTTTAGGGCGGTCCACTTTCCATCATATTTTGTGGTTTTGTTTTTGGGATTTGGCTAGGTGATAAGGGGGCCAATGTTATCCTCTTCCCATCCTTGGTGAACGGTGCTTAAGTATTCATGAATCCGTCATGCATGACTTTTCTATCAAAAAGCCAAGGTCTCCCAATCAACAAATGACAAGCATCCATAGGAATAATGTCACACCATAGCTCATCATGATAATTCTTGCCAATACTAAAAGAAATGAGACATCTAGAATTGACTTGGAGACCCCTACCTTGATTTAACCATTGGATGTTATAAGGATGAGGATGGACCGAAGCATGAAGTTCAAGCTTCTCCACCATAGTTGATGAGGCCACATTCGTGCAACTACCACCATCAATAATGATAGAGCACACCTTGTTAAGCACTTGTTCCCCTTGTATGGAAAATATTCTCACGTTGCTCTTCCTTTGGATCCTTGAATCCGCTCAAGGTTCTCCTTAAGACTAGCAAGTCCGCTTCCTCAATCACCTCCTCTACTTCACCATCTCCATGGAGGTTGGGAATAAGTCGAGTAAGAGGCAAATGACTCCTTAGTTGGTCTCGCTTTGCTTGCACAGAATTCCCAAGTTGTTTTCGAAGATATTCATTCTCTTTCATCAATGTGTCAATTCTGTCCTTCAAGGTTAGGCTAGCACTCATGGCTGGGATTTTTGTGGGTTTTCGGCTTTTTTTTGGTAGTTTTTGGGTTTAAGGAAATGAAAAATCCACCAAGGAATCAGAACTTGCTCCGATACCAAAGTCAATGTATAGTGAGGGGAGAAACAAAAAGATAGATAAAACCACAAAGGAGGCTACCGGGTAGAATGGTGGTCTGCAGGTGCGATCTTGGGAGAACGGATAAATGAGGGGAAAATGGTGGAGTTTTGAGCTGAAATTTGGTAGAGGGCTTCTTGGATGAACCAAGAAGGACTGGTAAAAATTGGGGCTTTTTTAAGTCGGGATCACCTTAATCAGTAGGCTGAAAGACGGACGTACTTGGATTGGCCGCCTAGAATGAGGTTCTCTGTATGGATTAAAGGTGGGGGTCGGTAGAGTGTTTGGATGGAGGTGATTTTTGAGGGGGTAACTAGACATGTTGGAATGAAGGTGGACGAAATTTGGGGTGAAGTTGATGAGTGAGCTGTGAGATATGAGATATGAGATTACGAAAATGAAGTAACTAATAGGCTAAGTTCTTCAAGGATACGAAATGACCACCTTGTCAAACTTAGGGCACCTTTAATCTAACCGGATACAACGAACACCACTAGCTAGATTAGAGGACTCAAAAGATCACGACCAAGTTGCCAAACTTGGATACACCATTTGAGGATTTTAAAGGGGATGAGCAATCCGACTCAATGTTCATTCAATATTCAAAAGTTGTTTTGTTCAAGCTCGGTTACAAGATATTTATAATGCATCAAAATAAAATACTTGACTAAGCTAAAACAAAACCCAAAATCCAAATAATGAACTTTCCCTTTTCCAAGCTAGAGGAGTATGTGTTGGATGATTCTCGGCCAAGCATTCGGAACTAAGGAATATGTGGACGGCAAGCACTATTGATTTCCGGCCAAGACTTTCTTTCCCCTTGTACAAACTTCTTTCTCATTGGCCCAACAAACAATATTCCCGCCACTAATGGTAGTGCTCAAAGGTGCTTCTAGAATGCTTCCTTGTGATGTGCCAAAACCCAAGGCTACACCGATCCCGCAAACGAGTGCGCTAAATGAAATTCGAGAGACTCGGAATGGACTCGAAAATGACCAATGGAACAAGTAAACAACAAGGACTAAGCTAATCACTCGTGAGGAGGTGATTAGCAAGGTAACCAGACATTGATAGGACAAGGACAAGATAAACTAGAACTATCCAAGGATACGAGATATCACCACCAAGGATTAAACTAGGGCGCTAATCACACTTAGTGATACAGCTATCACCACACTAAGTATAATCGGACTCTTCGAACATAGCCTAATTAAGCAACTAATTAGACAAGCAAAAGAGAATTTTGGGGTTGAAAGGAGCACAGCTCAAGTTTACTTAGCATATAGCCAATATCAAAATCATCATCCTCTACAAAGAGAGAGCCCATGTATATTTATAGGCCTCTTAGCTAGGTTCCATCACTCTAATCTAAGGATTATAAATCCCTTTTACAATCAATGGTTGTGATGTTTTCAGCAAAATAAAAGGACAAAAACAAGGACAAAAGGTAAATAATTACAGCAGAAAAAGGGCAGCAGAAAAGGAGGGGGACCACAGAATCGGTAGTACAAAGTAGTACGGTTATGAGTCTAGTGACAGCTATAATCATTGTCACAAAATTCTTTTGCTTTCTGATCCTTAACTTTCCTTTTTGGCTCTGCTGAAGACGCCTAGATGATAATCAAATAGATTTGAGTATATCCGCAATCTGGTCTAAGCTCGAAACTCAAGACTCGGAAAAGATCATTTGACTTCGAGCTCGAAACCGAGGACTCGAGAAAAGATGTCTTGTCTTATTTTCCTCTGAATACTTCTAACTTGTCCGACTCCCTTACTCGTGTCCGAGGAGACAAACAAGTATTTCGAGTGTGGCCAAAACTCCCTTGATGCCAGCGTTATCAACAATGATCCAGCGAATGGTTTCGAGGGTTCCGTAGTAACTTCCGAGGACTTAGAATTATCAATCTGTTCTCGCCGGCTCTCGGTATTAGTTGGGGTTGGGTTTGTGGTGTCCTCCCTATCATCAAACCGATGTGCGAAAACCCAAGGCTACACCGATCCTGCAAACGGAGTGCGCCAAATGCAATTCGAGAGACTCGGAATGGACTCGAAATGACCAATGGAACAATAAACAACAAGGACTAAGCTAATCACTCGTGAGGAGGTGATTAGCAAGGTAACCAACACCGATAGGACAAAGACAAGATAAACTAGAACTGTCCAAGGATACAAATATCACCACCAAGGATAAAACTAGGGCACTAATCAAACTTAGTGATACAACTATCACCATACTAAGCATAATCGGACTCTTCGTAACACAGACCTAATTAAGCCACTAATTAGACAAGCAAAAGAGAATTTTTGGTGTTGAAAGGAGCACAGCTCAAGTTTACTTAGCATGTAGCCAATATCAAAATCATCATCCTTTACAAAGAGAGAGCCCATGTATATTTACAGGCCTCTTAGCTACGTTCCAACACTCTAATCTAAGGGTTATAAATCCCTTTTACAATCAATGGTTGTGATGTTTTCAACAAAATAAAAGGAAAAAAACAAGGACAAAAGGTAAATAATTACAGCAGAAAAGGGCAGCAGAAAAGGAGGGGGACCACGGAATCGGTAGTACAAAGTAGTACGGTTCGAGTCTAGTGACAGACTCCAATCGTTGTCACCAAAATTCTTTTGCTTTCCGATCCTTAACTTTCCTTTTCCGGCTCTGCTGAAGACGCCTAGATGATGATCCAAGTAGATTTGAGTATATCCGCAATCTAATCTAAGCTCGAAGCCGAGGACTTAGAAAAGATGATTTGACTTCGAGCTCGAAACTAAGGACTTAGAAAAGATCTCTTGTCTTATTTTACTCTGAATACTTCGACTTGTCCGACTCCCTTACCCCTGTCCGAGGAGACAGACAAGTATTTTGAGTGTGGCCAAAACTCCCTTGATGCCTGCGTTATCAACGATGATCCAAGCAATGGTTTACGAGGGTTCCGTAGTAACTTCGAGGACTTAGAATTGTCAATCTGTTCTCGCTGGCTCTCGGTATTAATTGGGGTTAGGTTTGTGGTGTCCTCCCCATCATCAAACTCATGTGCCAAAACCCAAGGCTACGCCGATCTTGAAAACAGAGTGCGCCAAATGCAATTCGAGAGACTCGGAATGGACTCGAAATTACCAATGGAACAAGTAAACAACAAGGACGAAGCTAATCACTCGTGAGGAGGTGATTAGCAAGGTAAAAAGCACTAAGAGGACAAGGACAAGTTAAACTAGAACTATCAAAGGATACGAGATATCACCACCAAGGATAAAAGTAGGGCACTAATCAAACTTAGTGATACGATTATCACCATACTAAGTATAATCGAGTTTTCGAACACAGCCTAATTAAGCCACTAATTAGACAAGCAAAAGAGAATTTTGGGGTTGAAAGGAGCACAGCTCAAGTTTACTTAGCATATAGCCAATATCAAAATCATCATCCTTTACAAAGAGAGAGCCCATGTATATTTATAGGCCTCTTAGCTAGGTTCCATCACTCTAATCTAAGGGTTATAAATCCCCTTTTACAATCAATGGTTGTGATGTTTTCTGCAAAATAAAAGGACAAAAACAAGGACAAAAGGTAAATCATTACAGCAGAAAAAGGGCAGCAGAAAGGAGTGGGACCACAGAATCGGTAGTACAAAGTAGTACGGATCCGAGTGCAGTGACAGACTACAATCGTTGTCACCAAAATTCTTTTGCTTTCTAATCCTTAACTTTCCTTTTCGGCTCTGCTGAAGACGCCTAGATGATGATCAAGTAGATATGAGTATATCTGCTGATGGAAAGTGGGCAGCCTTCTGTTTTGAGCTGAATGATATTCATGTTAAGAAGCTTTGTATGTTTAGTGTTCAGCTGGAAATGTTTGCTTACTCCATGATCAAGGGAAGGGCTCAAAATACAAGCGCTTGATGTTAGTGGATCCCGGGGATGATGGGTTTCAAAATCATTAAAGTTCTTATGATTTTGTTTATAAATAATTGATTACCAATTTAGTTGAGAAGATTAGTGAAAGTAGCCACCTAAAGCCTCCATGGTCAAGCAAGAAGGTTTGTTCTAATCAAGGCCGGGAATGTTGCTATGTTATGCTCATGGCACATAAATAAGTTGATGCTTAAAACATGGTCGGTCCATGAGGATGCCTTAGCCGAATGATGAGCTACGAAAGAAGATGATGACTAAGCATTCTAGAAGCATCAAGAATCAAAGAGCTTGGAGAAGGGGAAAACAAGCCATAGCCACATGTTCCCAATTTTGAAATGCTTGGCTAGAATTCACCCTAGCTTGGCTTGGAGGGAGGGAAAGGAATATTGTTAGTTAGCATTTTGTTTTTGCATTATTTTCAGCTTGAATTCTGTTATACTTTCAGCTTGCATTCGGTTATGTAAAATGCCATAGCTAGGCATTATATAATCAGCTCATGTGCTTCATTGTAATACACCTTTGATGAAATATATGAGTTTATACTCGAGCTGGATTTGCTCACCCTTTGGAATTCTCATTGCTGTATCCTAGTGTGGCAGCTAGGTGGTGTCCTTTGAGTCCTTCCAATCTCCCGGTGGTGTTTCCGTATCCGGACAGATTGAAGGTGCCCCTCGGTTCTTACTCGGTGGTGTTTACGTATCCGAGCTAGGACCTTGGTTTTATCCCCTCACTTCACCAATTCATATCTCATAATCTACCCAGCCATTTTACTCCAAATTTTAACCACAATGCTTCCTGTCCATCTACTTCCATTCCTCCAATTTTCAGCTCCATCCAAGAACATCTCCATCCTCCACACCGAAACCAAACAAAGGGTGTCTGTCTGTACAGCCAGCCGGTTACATCAACTTCAGGCTATCTGTTCAGGGAGTTCCCCTTACCCAAATTCAACGAAACTCGGTCACGATCTTCATTTACCAGTTACCTTTCTCCCCACCAAATTTCAGCCAAGACCAAGCACTTTTGCCCCACCTTTCACCTGATTCCCCAAGACTGCGCAGTCAGGCTGCATTCTGCCCGGTTGTGTACCTTGCGGTTTTCTATCCATTTTCTTTGCTTCCGCCACTACACATCATTTTTGGTATCAGAGCAAGTTCTGAACCTAGGGTGATTGTGTCCATTTTCCCAAAAAATTAAAAACCACAAAAATAGCCAGCCACAAAAACTTCCCAGCCATGAGTGCAAGCATGACTTTGGAAGAGAGGTTTGAAATGTTAATGAAGGAGAATGAGTACCTCCGAAAACAGCTTGGGCGTGACATGAAGGCAAGGCGTGACCAGCTAAGGAGTGAATCACCTCCTATTCACTCTAATCCTAGCCTACATGGAGATGATGAGGAGAGCAATCCTTTTGCCTCCACGGATAGTGAAAGGCAATCAAAAAGAAGTTCTAGGCGGTCCAAATCACATTACCAAGACTTCAAAGTTGAGATTCCGGAATTTGAAGGGAGATTGCATCCGGATGAGTTCCTTGATTGGATGAGGACCGTGGAAAGAATTTTTGATTACAAAGAAGTACCAAACGAGAAGAAGGTGAAGCTTGTTGCACTCAAGCTTAGAGGCTTTGCTTCCACTTGGTGGGAAAATTTGAAGCACAAAAGAGTAAGGGACAAGAAGCCTAAAATCAAAAGTTGGGAGAAAATGAGAGCTAAGCTCAAAGCTCGTTTTCTACCACCTACTTATGTCCAAGATAGTTTTCTCCAACTCTATACTCTACAACAAGGCAATATGAGTGTAGAAGAATACACTAGAGAGTTTGAGAAATTGTTGATCAAATGTGATTTGCAAGAGAATGAGGACCAAACAATTGTGAGGTACTTAGGCGGTTTGGATGCTAAGTATGCTCAAATTGTGGAGCTACAACATTTTACCACATTTGATGAGGTGTGTCACTTGGCACACAAGGTGGAGCAACAAAAGAAAAATCGGTTTGCCAAAAAGGAAGTGCCTAAAACTTTTCCCTCTCAAAGAAGCAAACCCTTCTACAAGGGAGTCCCCAATCCCTTCCTCAAACAACTCCAAACCCCACAAAACAGCCCGTCCAACCTCCAAACCCCCAAAGCTTTACCAACTCCAAGTGACCCGCGAAGGTGTTTTAAATGCCATGGTTTTGGACATATTGCCGCGGAATGTCCAAACCGTTGGGTGATGGCCTTGGTTGAATACCAAGAGCCCTTGATGGATGAGCATGAAACCGAGAAGGAGCTACTCTTGCTAGATGAGGTAGAGGAAGTGGTAGAAGAGGCGGATGAAGGAGAAATGTTGGTGATAAGAAGGACCTTGAGCGGATTCAAGGATCCGAATGAGGAGCAACGTGAACATATTTTTCACACAAGGGGTACGGTCCAAGACAAGGTGTGTTCCATTATCATTGATGGAGGTAGTTGTGCTAACGTGGCTGCCTCTACAATGGTAGACAAGCTAGGACTTCATGCTTCGGTCCACCCTCACCCCTATAATGTCCAATGGCTTAGTCAAGGTAAAGGACTTCAAGTTAATTCTCGTTGTCTTCTTTCATTTAGTATTGGTAAGCACTACCATGACGAGTTGTGGTGTGATGTGATTCCTATGGATGCTTGCCATATATTACTTGGGAGACCTTGGCTATATGACCGAAGGGTGACACATGATGGCTTCAAGAACACCTACACCTTCACCAAGGATGGAAAGAAAATCACCTTAGCTCCTTTGCCTCCTAGCCAATGTAAACCGAAGCCACAAAACTCTACTTCCCAAAATGACCTATTGCTTACACTTGGAGAACCTCTCTTCAAGGATAAGCAACAAGAGTTTTTTCTTACCAAACACAAATTTCCCCGTCTTTCCACAAAACCGAGAACCCTCCACAAAATGTCCATCCCCTCACCATCACTCCACAAGCCAAAATTGTCCTTGACCCTCTACACAACAATCCTTTTCACTCACCACCACAAAAAAACCATATCTCCAAAAGGACCCCATCCAGGAGCTATTTTTCTCACATGGCCAGAATGTGATTTAAAGGCCAATGGTGCTGAAACATGGGCAGATGACCGAGAAGAGCAGCAAAAAATTCCATGGACAGCCTCCATTTTTTCCATACCACAGAAGGGTGACTTCCTTGTCATTGGTAATTGGTTGTTAAGTCCACATTATGGCCTGTCCGAATCTGTTGTTCAATGGAAGGACAATGTAAGTTTGATTGATTTTGATGGTATTTTAAGGCCAAATCACTTCTGTCCAAACATTGAACATGGAGTTGTGGAGTTTATTGTGCCAACTTTCATGGTACCAAAGGAAGTTGTGTATCTTCCTCAATGTTTGCGGTTTGATGTGCCTAATGAGGACCGAGGCAGCCCCTACATCATGAGCATACTCGGAGAACATCCGGGCTGGCTGCATGAACGAGACCTGCTTCCACAATTAACCGTCTGCCTGGGCATACAAGGAAACTCCAATTTTGTTCTCAACATAAGCTCCAACATGATCATATTTTTTCACACACGGAGCATGCTATGTATGCGAATTTGAGGGCAAATTCTCTCCTACAAGGGGAGAATGATGGAAAGTGGGCAGCCTTCTGTTTTGAGCTGAATGATATTCATGTTAAGAAGCTTTGTATGTTTAGTGTTCAGCCGGAAATGTTTGCTTACTCCATGATCAAGGGAAGGGCTCAAAATACAAGCGCTTGATGTTAGTGGATCCCGGGGATGATGGGTTTCAAAATCATTAAAGTTCTTATGATTTTGTTTATAAATAATTGATTACCAATTTAGTTGAGAAGATTAGTGAAAGTAGCCACCTAAAGCCTCCATGGTCAAGCAAGAAGGTTTGTTCTAATCAAGGCCGGGAATGTTGCTATGTTATGCTCATGGCACATAAATAAGTTGATGCTTAAAACATGGTCGGTCCATGAGGATGCCTTAGCCGAATGATGAGCTACAAAAGAAGATGATGACTAAGCATTCTAGAAGCATCAAGAATCAAAGAGCTTGGAGAAGGGGAAAACAAGCCATAGCCACATGTTCCCAATTTTGAAATGCTTGGCTAGAATTCACCCTAGCTTGGCTTGGAGGGAGGGAAAGGAATATTGTTAGTTAGCATTTTGTTTTTGCATTATTTTCAGCTTGAATTCTGTTATACTTTCAGCTTGCATTCGGTTATGTAAAATGCCATAGCTAAGCATTATATAATCAGCTCATGTGCTTCATTGTAATACACCTTTGATGAAATATATGAGTTTATACTCGAGCTGGATTTGCTCACCCTTTAGAATTCTCATTGCTGTATCCTAGTGTGGAAGCTAGGTGGTGTCCTTTGAGTCCTTCCAATCTCCCGGTGGTGTTTCTGTATCCGGACAGATTGAAGGTGCCCCTCGGTTCTTACTCGGTGGTGTTTACGTATCCGAGCTAGGACCTTGGTTTTATCCCCTCACTTCACCAATTCATATCTCACAATCTACCCAGCCATTTTACTCCAAATTTTAACCACAATCCTTCCTGTCCATCTACTTCCATTCCTCCAATTTTCAGCTCCATCCAAGAACATCTCCATCCTCCACACCGAAACCAAACAAAGGGTGTCTGTCTGTACAGCCAGCCGGTTACATCAACTTCAGGCTATCTGTTCAGGGAGTTCCCCTTACCCAAATTCAACGAAACTCGGTCACGATCTTCATTTACCAGTTACCTTTCTCCCCACCAAATTTCAGCCAAGACCAAGCACTTTTGCCCCACCTTTCACCTGATTCCCCAAGACTGCGCAGTCAGGCTGCATTCTGCCCGGTTGTGTACCTTGCGGTTTTCTATCCATTTTCTTTGCTTCCGCCACTACACATCATCTGCAATCTGGTCTAAGCTCGAAACCGAGGACTTAGAAAAGATGATTTGACTTCGAGCTCGAAACTAAGGACTCGAAAAAGATCTCTTGTCTTATTTTACTCGAATACTTCGAATTGTCGACTCCCTTACCCCTGTCCGAGGAGACAGACAAGTATTTCTAAGTGTGGCCAAAACTCCCTTGATGCCTGCGTTATCAACGATGATCCAGCAATGGTTTCGAGGGTTCCGTAGTAACTTCGAGGACCTAGAATTGTCAATCTGTTCTCGCTGGCTCTCGGTATTAATTCGGGTTGGGTTTATGGTGTCCACCCCATCATAAAGCCGATGTGCCAAAACCCAACGCTACACCGATCCTCGCAAACAAAGTGCGCCAAATCCAATTCGAGAGACTCAAAATGGACTCGAAATGACCAATGGAACAATAAACAACAAGGACTAAGCTAATCACTCGTGAGGAGGTGATTAGCAAGGTAACCAACAGACTGATAGGACAAGAACACGATAAACTAGAACTATCCAAGGATACGAGATATCACCACCAAGGATAAAACTAGGGCACTAATCAAACTTAATGATACGGTTATCACCACACTAAGAATAATCGGACTATTCGAACACAGCCTAATTAAGCCACTAATTAGACAAGCAAAAGAGAATTTTGGGGTTGAAAGGAGCACAGCTCAACTTACTTAGCATATAGCCAATATCAAAATCATCATCCTTTACAAAGAGAGAGCCCATGTATATTTATAGGCCTCTTAGCTAGGTTCCACCACTCTAATCTAAGGGTTATAAATCCCTTTTACAATCAATGGTTGTGATGTTTTCAGCAAAATAAAAGGACAAAAACAAGGCCAAAAGGTAAATCATTACGGCAGAAAAAGCGCAGCAGAAAAGGAGGGGGACCACGGAATCGGTAGTGCAAAGTAGTACGGATCTAAGTCCGGTGACAGCTACAATCGTTGTCACCAAAATTCTTTTGCTTTCGATCCTTAACTTGCCTTTTCTGGCTCAGCTGAAGACGGCTAGATGATGATCAAGTAGATTTGAGTATATCCGCAATCTGGTCTAAGCTCACAAGCCGAGGACTCGAAAAGATCATTTGACTTCTCGGCTCGAAGCGAGGACTCGGAAAAATATCTCTTGTCTTATTTTACTCTGAATACTTCGACTTGTCCGACTCCCTTACCCCTGTTTGAGGAGATAGACAAGTATTTCTAAGTGTGGCCAAAACTCCCTTGATGCTGCGTTATCAACGATGATCCAGCGAATGGTTTCTAAGGGTTTCGTAGTAACTTCGAGGACTTAGAATTGTCAATCTGTTCTCGCTGGCTCTCGGTATTAATTGGGGCTGGGTTTGTGGTGTCCTCCTTATCATCAAACTCATGTGCCAAAACCCAAGGCTACACCGATCCCGAAACAGAGTGCGCCAAATGCAATTCGAGAGACTCGGAATGGACTCGAAATTACCAATGGAACAAGTAAACAACAAGGACGAAGCTAATCACTCGTGAGGAGGTGATTAGCAAGGTAAAAAGCACTAAGAGGACAAGGACAAGTTAAACTAGAACTATCCAAGGATACGAGATATCACCACCAAGGATAAAACTAGGGCACTAATCAAACTTAGTGATACGATTATCACCACACTAAGTATAATAAGAGTTTTCAGAACACGGCCTAATTAAGCCACTAATTAGACAAGCAAAAGAGAATTTTTGGGGTTGAAAGGAGCGAGCTCAAGTTTACTTAGCATATAGCCAATATCAAAATCATCATCCTTTACAAAGAGAAAGCCCATGTATATTTATAGGCCTCTTAGCTAGGTTCCATCACTCTAATCTAAGGGTTATAAATCCCTTTTACAATCAATGGTGTTGATGTTTTCAGCAAAATAAAAGGACAAAAACAAGGACAAAAGGTAAATAATTACAGCGAGAAAAAGGGTAGCGAAAAGGAGGGGGACCACGGAATCGGTAGTACAAAGTAGTACGGTTCGAGTCCAGTGACAGCCTACAATCGTTGTCACCAAATTCTTTTGCTTTATGATCCTTAACTTTCCTTTTCGGCTCTGCTGAAGACGCCTAGATGATGATCAAGTAGATTTGAGTATATCTGCAATATGGTCTAAGCTCATAAGCCGAGGACTCGAAAAGATCATTTGACTTCGAGCTCGAAACCGAGGACTCGAAAAAGATCTCTTGTCTTAAACCTTGAATCCTTCGACTTGTCCGGCTCCCTTACCCCTGTCCGAGGAGACAGACAAGTTTTTCGAGTGTGGCCAAAACTCCCTTAATGCCTGCGTTATCAATGATGATCCAGCAATGGATTACGAGAGTTCAGTAGTAACTTCGAGGACTTAGAATTGTCAATCTGTTCTCGCGGCTCTCGGTATTAATTGGGGTTGGGTTTGTGGTGTCCTCCCCATCATCAAACTGATGTTCCAAAACCCAACGCTACACCGATCCTACAAACAGAGTGCGCCAAATGAAATTCTAAGAGACTCGGAATGGACTCGGAAATGACCAATGGAACAATAAACAACAAAGACGAAGCTAATCACTCGTGAGGAGGTGATTAGCAAGGTAACCAAGCATCGATTGTGTAACACCCCAAAACACCCCCTAGGAGTATTACATCGCCGAGTTCCTTAAAGGAACTCCCAAGGCTCTTTCCGGTGTTGGTTTGGCTGTCTAAACTCAACTTAAAGGTAATACTGGTGGTTTTCCCAAAAGAATATGAGATTCTCTCGAAAATTTCGGCGAGTTCCGTTTGTAACATGGACTAACCCATAGACTTAAAGCCTTAAAATCTTGCATAAAAAGCATAATAAAACTCGACGAGCCACATGCTCGGAGTATACAACTCAACGGCCACACGCCGGAGTTCAACCAATCATGCGGTAAAACTTAAAACAATCTAACTGGGTTACTATACATTTGGTACAACTCTATGCACTAAATTACAAGTACAATCATTTAGAAACAAGACAATGCATGACAGCCACTTGGGTCGCTTCAACCGTCAACAATCGGCAGGAGTCCGAAGCGTGCTAAGTGTAGATTATGCTTCGAAAGTGTACTGCAACACTTGGGTGGGGATGGGGCAATTTGTGGGGGTGAGCAATAATCAACGGGCTCACCGGAGTCTTAAACCCTTAAAATGGAAATTCTTTACACATAATAGTCATAATAACGAAATCTGCGAAAGCATAATAGTGTAATAGAAATCTATATACTTTTCACTGAAATCTCTTGTAATGAAAAAGATCAAGACTCTTTAATCACTTAAAAGCACACATTCACATTCAAGAATATTTCTTTTGGGGTTGAATCAACTTTTCCGGGCCTTGTGAGGACTCGAACTAGCACTTCTTTCATCTCAAGGCGCGACCCCGACAAAAAGGCTCTCGGGACCTATCTTCTAGGAAGTCTCAGATCGGGCATCCTGATGTGTAGTGGCGGAAGCAAAGAAAATGGATAGCAAACCGCAAGAAGCACAACCGGGCAGAATGCAGCCTGCTTGCGCAATCTTGGCAGATTGGGGAAATGGAGGGGCAAAAGTGCTTGGTCTTGGCTGAAATTTGGTGGGAAGGATGGTAACTGGTAGATGATGATCGTGACCAAGTTTCGTTGAATTTGGATAAGGGGAACTCCCTGAACAGATAGCCTGAAGCTGAGGTAACCGGCTGGCTGTACAGCACGGACACCCTTTGTTTGATTTTGGTGTGGAGGATGGAGGTGTTCTTGGATGGAGCTGAAAATTGGTGGAATGGAAGTAGATGGACAGGAAGGATTGTGGTTAAAATTTGGAATGAAATGGCTGGGTAGATTGTGAGATATGAATTGATGAAGTGAGGGGATAATACCAAGGTCCTAGCTCGGATACGTAAAACACCACCGAGTAAGAACCGAGGGGCACCTTCAATCTGTCCGGATACAGCAACACCACCGGGAGATTGGAAGGACTCACAGGACACCACCTAGCTGCCACACTAGGATACAGCAATGAGAGTTCCGAAGGGTGAGCAAATCCAGCTCGAGTATAAACTCATATATTTCATCAAAGGTGTGTTACTAATGAAGCTCATGAGCTGATTATATAATGCCTAGCTATGGCATTTTACATAACCGAATGTAGGCTAAAAATAAAGCAAAAACAAAATGTTAACTAACAATATTCCTTTCCCTTTCTCCAAGCCAAGCTAGGGTGAATTCTAGCCAAGCATTTGATGGTTAAGGAACATGTGGCCACGGTTGCTTCCTCCTTTGTCAAGATTCTAACAACCTTCCTCCACCATGATGTATGCTTCTAGAATGCTCCTTCTCTTGCTTGATTTATTTGTAGAAAGAAATATGGACCGACCAGCTTGCATTATTTTTGTACACACGTTCATTAACCCGTAGGTTATCATGCTAGCGCTTCGTTTTGTACCATGGTAACGATGACACAAGGTTTTGGAGTCCATGTAGCAAGTAAGTCTCCATCACATCCGGCCACTGCAGGACCCCTGTTAGAATCCTTCCCTCGAAGTCTCTAGCTGGGCATCCCCAGTTCGAACCCTTCGGTATGCTAAACGATCCTTAGCCTCGTTGATTCAAAACTCTTTGCACATACTCATTCATCACATTCACTTTACGACTTTCTCAATCGATTTAGTATCAAGGAAGGCATGACACCACGTGTCACCCTTATAAATTAACTTTCTCAAATCAGCTTTGCTTCTTTAAAACACATTCACGTTCGAAAGGCAATTCACAAGAAATTGCATTCAAGAATCATTTCACGTAAAATACAAAACTCCTTTCGAAACTATTTTGAGCATCACGTAAAGCAATCACATAGTACGAATAATTACCATTCATTGCAAGCGATCATTCTCAACTCTTTTCCAACTATATCTTTCTCAATTCATCAATTGAATACGATTATCTCCACTTTCCGAGCCACAATAACCACAAATACATATCACTTAAGTTACGTTCAATTCGTCACAATTCATTCTCTTCACCTCCATTCCTCACTTTATGTCTCTACCCTGTGAATCCACTTTGTTTGCTCACGTCTCAACTTTCCTTAACTCCCTGTCTTTACTCCAATTCCTCAACTTAACCTTACGATTTCCTTCCTCAAATTCCCGTTGTATGTCTCTAACTCATTACTTAACTCTTACTCGTCCGTCCTTAGTTATGTAACTCTTAATCACTTTTCCATTATTCGGTTTCCGTTACCTTCGCTTATCTTCACGCTCGGTTGAACCTCGAGGATTTAAATATACTTCGAACGTAATTAATCTCACCCTCACCCAATTCTCACTTACATATCCCAATTGCGCATCACTCAATACGAATTCATACTTCTCTATATACTTCGACCTACCATTCCCCAATGTTCGTAATTAGCTCTTTAATACCGCAGGTTCAAGAATCTCTAAGACTTAATTAACTCATCATTCGTATCCATGTCCCAACCCCTTCGTCCTTAATAGTTATCCGAACTTCAACACCACTCATTGCCCTATGCAATCTAACCTCTTTAGAATCGGCACGTTTAGTTCAACCTTAAGTAACTACTAATCTCTTTAATGTTCTCAATTTAGTTTTACTATTTAACCAAGCAACTCCTTTCAAGTCCCAATTCCACCCTATCAATTCTCTAAGTCCATTCCAAGCTCTTATTTCAATCTCAAACCACGAATAGGTCCGTTTCGCAATACTGAGATACTCACAACAATTCAATATTGACGCATCACATTCAACATTCACAACAAATCCATTTGGGTTTCGAAATTACTATTTGTTTAGAGTATAAGACTACCCACCTTGAATTCTCGGGTTTGGAATTGATCGAATTGCTTGCTTGTCTCGCTCTGCGTTCGGTTACGTTAGGTTTCGGGGAACTCTCGCTTCCTCTCGCTTCGGTTCAGCGGTTCGGTTTCTGCCGCCCCTCGGTCCGGCCCTCACGCGTCCTCCGCCGGTCTTTCCCCCTTGCCGCCGTTGCTTTTCCCGGTCCCCGACCTCTCGGACTCCCGCTCGCGTCTGTCTCTATTTCGGGTTTCTCCTCCGCCCCTCATTCTGTCCCTTCACTCGCCGCCCACTTGCGTCCCCGGCTGCCGCCTTCCGGTCCGTGGTGGTTGCGGCCACCCCTTGGTTTCCTCGATCCTTATACCGCTCGCCTTCTCTCTCGTCTCTGCGCTCGGTCTTCCCTCTTCCCTTCTTCCTTAGTTCTGTTTCTTCCCCTTTTCACCTTCCCGAGCGCCCGCTCTCCCTCGCTTCGCCGGCCAACACCGATAGGACAAGGACAGGATAAACTAGAACTATCCAAGGATACAAATATCACCACCAAGGATAAAACTAGGACACTAAGCACACTTAGTGATACATCTATCACCACACTAAGTATAATCGGACTCTTTAGAACACAGCCTAATTAATCCACTAATTAGACAAGCAAAAGAGAATTTTTAGGGTTGAAAGGAGCACGGCTCTACTTTACTTAGCATATAGCCAATATCAAAATCATCATCCTTTACAAAGAGATAGCCCATGTATATTTATAGGCCTCTTAGCTAGGTTCTATCACTCTAATCTAAGGGTTATAAATCCTCCTTTACAATCAATGGTTGTGATGTTTTCAACAAAATAAAAGGAATAAAACAAGGACAAAATGTAAATAATTACAGCAGAAAAAGGGCAGCGAGAAAAGGAGGGGGACAATAGAATCGGTAGTACAAAGTAGTACGGTTACGAATCCAGTAACGGCTACGGTCGTTGTCACCAAATTCTTTTGCTTTCTAATCCTTAACTTTCCTTTTACGCTCTGCTGAAGACGCCTAGCTGATGATCAAGTAGATTTCGGTATATCCGCAATCTGGTCTAAGCTCGAAACAGAGGACTTAGAAAAGATCATTTGACTTCGAGCTCGAAGCGAGGACTAAGAAAAGATCTCTTGTCTTATTTTACTCGAATACTTCGACTTGTCTAACTCCCTTACTCCTGTCCGAGGAGACAGAGAAGTATTTCGAGTGTGGCCAAAACTCCTTGATGCCTGCGTTATCAACGATGATCCAGCGAATGGTTTCGAGGTTTCCTTAGTAACTTCGAGGACTTAGAATCGTCAATCTGTTCTCACTGCCTCTCGGTACTAATTGAGGCTGGGTTTGTGGTGTCCTCCCCATCATTAAACCGATGTGCCAAAACCCAAGGCTACACCGATCCCGAAAGCGAGTGCGCCAAATGCAATTCGAGAGACTCGGAATGGACTCGAAATGGCCAATGGAACGATAAACAACAAGGATGAAGCTAATCACTTGTGAGGAGGTGATTAGCAAGGTAACAACCACCGATAGGACAAGGACAAGATAAACTATAACTATCCAAGGATACGAGATATCACCACCAAGGATAAAACTAGGGCACTAATCAAACTTAGTGATACAACTATCACCACACTAAGTATAATCAGGCTTTTCGAACACGAGCCTAATTAAGCCACTAATTAGACAAGCAAAAGAGAATTTTTGGGGTTGAAAGGAGCACAGACTCAAGTTTACTTAGCATATAGCCAATATCAAAATCATTATCCTTTACAAAGAGAGAGCCCATGTATATTTATAGGCCTCTTAGCTAGGTTCTATCACTCTAATCTAAGGCTTATAAATACCCTTTTACAATCAATGGTTGTAATGTTTTCAGCAAAATAAAAGGACAAATATAAGGACAAAAGGTAAATAATTACAGCAGAAAAGGGCGAGCGAGAAAGGAGGGGGACCACGGAATCGGTAGTACAAAGTAGTACGGTTCGAGTCCAGTGACAGCTACGGTCGTTGTCACTAAATTCTTTTGCTTCCCGATCCTTAACTTTCCTTTTCGGCTCTGCTGAAGACGCCTAGGTGATGATCAAGTAGATTTCGGTATATCCGCAATATGGTTTAAGCTCGAAACAGAGGACTTAGAAAAGATCATTTGACTTCGAGCTCGAAGCCGAGGACTAAGAAAAAGATCTCTTGTCTTATTTTACTCCGAATACTTCGACTTGTCGACTCCCTTACTCCCGTCCGAGGAGACAGAGAAGTATTTCGAGTGTAGCCAAAACTCCCTTGATGCCTGCGTTATCAACGATGATCCAGCAATGGTTTCGAGGGTTCCTTAGTAACTTCGAGGACGTAGAATTGTCAATCTGTTCTCGCTGCCTCTCGGTACTAATTGGGGCTGGGTTTGTGGTGTCCTCCCCATCATTAAGCCGATGTGCCAAAACCCAAGGCTACGCCGATCCCGAAAACAGAGTGCGCCAAATGCAATTATGAGAGACTCAAAATGGACTCGAAATGGCCAATGGAACAAGTAAACAACAAGGACGAAGCTAATCACTTGTGAGGAGGTGATTAGCAAGGTAACAACCACCGATAGGACAAGGACAAGATAAACTATAACTATCCAAGGATACGAGATATCACCACCAAGGATAAAACTAGGGCACTAATCAAACTTAGTGATACAGCTATCACCACACTAAGTATAATCGGGCTTTTCGAACACAGCCTAATTAAGCCACTATTTAGACAAGCAAAAGAGAATTTTTGGGGTTGAAAGGAGCACGACTCAAGTTTACTTAGCATATAGCCAATATCAAAATCATTATCCTTTACAAAGAGAGAGACCATGTATATTTATAGGCCTCTTAGCTAGGTTCTATCACTCTAATCTAAGGCTTATAAATACCCTTTTACAATCAATGGTTGTGATGTTTTCAGCAAAATAAAAGGACAAAAATAAGGACAAAAGGTAAATAATTACAGCAGAAAAAGGGCGGCGAGAAAGGAGGGGGACCATAGAATCGGTAGTACAAAGTAATACGGTTCTTAATGCAGTAACGACTACGGTCGTTGTCACCAAATTCTTTTGCTTTCGATCCTTAACTTTCCTTTTCTAGCTCTGCTGAAGACGCCTAGGTGATGATCAAGTAGATTTCGGTATATCCGCAATCTGGTCTAAGCTCGAAGCCGAGGACTTAGAAAAGATCATTTGACTTCGAGCTCGAAGCGAGGACTAAGAAAAGATCTCTTGTCTTATTTTACTCGAATACTTCGACTTGTCGACTCCCTTACTCCTGTCCGAGGAGACAGAGAAGTATTTCCGAGTGTGGCCAAAACTCCCTTGATGCCTGCGTTATCAACGATGATCCAGCAATGGTTTCGAGGTTTCCTTAGTAACTTCCGAGGACTTAGAATCGTCAATCTGTTCTCGCTGCCTCTCGGTACTAATTGGGGCTGGGTTTGTGGTGTCCTCCCCATCATTAAACCGATGTGCCAAAACCCAAGGCTACACCGATCCCGAAAACGAGTGCGCCAAATGCAATTCGAGAGACTCGGAATGGACTCGAAAATGGCCAATGGAACAATAAACAACAAGGATGAAGCTAATCACTTGTGAGGAGGTGATTAGCAAGGTAACAACCACCGATAGGACAAGGACAAGATAAACTATAACTATCCAAGGATACGAGATATCACCACCAAGGATAAAACTAGGGCACTAATCAAACTTAGTGATACAACTATCACCACACTAAGTATAATCAGGCTTTTAGAACACAGCCTAATTAAGCCACTAATTAGACAAGCAAAAGAGAATTTTTGGGGTTGAAAGGAGCACAGCTCAAGTTTACTTAGCATATAGCCAATATCAAAATCATTATCCTTTACAAAGAGAGAGCCCATGTATATTTATAGGCCTCTTAGCTAGGTTCTATCACTCTAATCTAAGGCTTATAAATACCCTTTTACAATCAATGGTTGTAATGTTTTCAGCAAAATAAAAGGACAAATATAAGGACAAAAGGTAAATAATTACGGCGAGAAAAGGGCAGCGAGAAAGGAGGGGGACCACAGAATCGGTAGTACAAAGTAGTACGGTTCGAGTGCAGTGACGGCTACGATCGTTGTCACTAAATTCTTTTGCTTCACGATCCTTAACTTTCCTTTTCAGCTCTGCTGAAGACGCCTAGGTGATGATCAAGTAGATTTCGGTATATCCGCAATATGGTCTAAGCTCGAAACAGAGGACTTAGAAAAGATCATTTGACTTCGAGCTCGAGACCGAGGACTAAGAAAAGATCTCTTGTCTTATTTTACTCCGAATACTTCGACTTGTCGACTCCCTTACTCCTGTCGAGGAGACAGAGAAGTATTTCGAGTGTAGCCAAAACTCCCTTGATGCCTGCGTTATCAACGATGATCCAGCAATGGTTTACGAGGGTTCCTTAGTAACTTCGAGGACGTAGAATTGTCAATCTGTTCTCGCTGCCTCTCGGTACTAATTGGGGCTGGGTTTGTGGTGTCCTCCCCATCATTAAGCCGATGTGCCAAAACCCAAGGCTACGCCGATCCACAGAACAGAGTGCGCCAAATGCAATTATGAGAGACTCAAAATGGACTCGAAATGGCCAATGGAACAGTAAACAACAAGGACGAAGCTAATCACTTGTGAGGAGGTGATTAGCAAGGTAACAACCACCGATAGGACAAGGACAAGATAAACTATAACTATCCAAGGATACGAGATATCACCACCAAGGATAAAACTAGGGCACTAATCAAACTTAGTGATACAGCTATCACCACACTAAGTATAATCGGGCTTTTCGAACACGGCCTAATTAAGCCACTATTTAGACAAGCAAAAGAGAATTTTTGGGGTTGAAAGGAGCACGGCTCAAGTTTACTTAGCATATAGCCAATATCAAAATCATTATCCTTTACAAAGAGAGAGACCATGTATATTTATAGGCCTCTTAGCTAGGTTCTATCACTCTAATCTAAGGCTTATAAATACCCTTTTACAATCAATGGTTGTGATGTTTTCAGCAAAATAAAAGGACAAAAATAAGGACAAAAGGTAAATAATTACGGCGAGAAAAAGGGCAGCGAGAAAGGAGGGGGACCATAGAATCGGTAGTACAAAGTAATACGGTTCGAATGCAGTAACGGCTACGGTCGTTGTCACCAAATTCTTTTGCTTTCCGATCCTTAACTTTCCTTTTCTAGCTCTGCTGAAGACGCCTAGGTGATGATCAAGTACATTTCGGTATATCCGCAATCTGGTCTAAGCTCGAAGCGAGGACTTAGAAAAGATCATTTGACTTCGAGCTCGAAGCGAGGACTAAGAAAAAGATCTCTTGTCTTATTTTACTACGAATACTTCGACTTGTCGACTCCCTTACTCCTGTCCGAGGAGACAGAGAAGTATTTCGAGTGTGGCCAAAACTCCCTTGATGCTGCGTTATCAACGATGATCCAGCAATGGTTTCGAGGGTTCCTTAGTAACTTCGAGGACTTAGAATCGTCAATCTGTTCTCGCTGCCTCTCGGTACTAATTGGGGCTGGGTTTGTGGTGTCCTCCCCATCATTAAACCGATGTGCCAAAACCCAAGGCTACACCGATCCTGAAAGCAGAGTGCGCCAAATGCAATTACGAGAGACTCGGAATGGACTCGAAAATGGCCAATGGAACGAGTAAACAACAAGGATGAAGCTAATCACTTGTGAGGAGGTGATTAGCAAGGTAACAACCACCGATAGGACAAGGACAAGATAAACTATAACTATCCAAGGATACGAGATATCACCACCAAGGATAAAACTAGGGCACTAATCAAACTTAGTGATACAACTATCACCACACTAAGTATAATCGGGCTTTTCAGAACACGGCCTAATTAAGCCACTAATTAGACAAGCAAAGAGAATTTTTGGGGTTGAAAGGAGCACGGCTCAAGTTTACTTAGCATATAGCCAATATCAAAATCATTATCCTTTACAAAGAGAGAGCCCATGTATATTTATAGGCCTCTTAGCTAGGTTCTATCACTCTAATCTAAGGCTTATAAATACCCTTTTACAATCAATGGTTGTAATGTTTTCAGCAAAATAAAAGGACAAATATAAGGACAAAAGGTAAATAATTACGGCAGAAAAAGGGCGGCGAGAAAGGAGGGGGACCACGAGAATCGGTAGTACAAAGTAGTACGGTTACGAGTGCAGTGACGGCTACGGTCGTTGTCACTAAATTCTTTTGCTTCCTGATCCTTAACTTTCCTTTTCGGCTCTGCTGAAGACGCCTAGGTGATGATCAAGTAGATTTCGGTATATCCGCAATATGGTCTAAGCTCGAAACGAGAGGACTTAGAAAAGATCATTTGACTTCGAGCTCGAAGCGAGGACTAAGAAAAAGATCTCTTGTCTTATTTTACTCCGAATACTTCGACTTGTCGACTCCCTTACTCTGTGCGAGGAGACAGAGAAGTATTTACGAGTGTAGCCAAAACTCCCTTGATGCTGCGTTATCA
Source organism: Talinum fruticosum (assembly GCA_021018815.1). Lineage (NCBI taxonomy): Eukaryota > Viridiplantae > Streptophyta > Magnoliopsida > Caryophyllales > Talinaceae > Talinum > Talinum fruticosum. The sequence goes on along the minus strand of JAITYX010000010.1, from coordinate 2,443,358 downwards.
ACGATGATCCAGCAATGGTTTACGAGGGTTCCTTAGTAACTTCGAGGACGTAGAATTGTCAATCTGTTCTCGCTGCCTCTCGGTACTAATTGGGGCTGGGTTTGTGGTGTCCTCCCCATCATTAAACCGATGTGCCAAAACCCAAGGCTACGCCGATCCCGAAAACGAGTGCGCCAAATGCAATTATGAGAGACTCAAAATGGACTCGAAATGGCCAATGGAACGAGTAAACAACAAGGACGAAGCTAATCACTTGTGAGGAGGTGATTAGCAAGGTAACAACCACCGATAGGACAAGGACAAGATAAACTATAACTATCCAAGGATACGAGATATCACCACCAAGGATAAAACTAGGGCACTAATCAAACTTAGTGATACAGCTATCACCACACTAAGTATAATCGGGCTTTTCGAACACGGCCTAATTAAGCCACTATTTAGACAAGCAAAAGAGAATTTTTGGGGTTGAAAGGAGCACGGCTCAAGTTTACTTAGCATATAGCCAATATCAAAATCATTATCCTTTACAAAGAGAGAGACCATGTATATTTATAGGCCTCTTAGCTAGGTTCTATCACTCTAATCTAAGGCTTATAAATACCCTTTTACAATCAATGGTTGTGATGTTTTCAGCAAAATAAAAGGACAAAAATAAGGACAAAAGGTAAATAATTACGGCGAGAAAAGGGCAGCGAGAAAGGAGGGGGACCATAGAATCGGTAGTACAAAGTAATACGGTTACGAATGCAGTAACGGCTACGGTCGTTGTCACCAAATTCTTTTGCTTTCCGATCCTTAACTTTCCTTTTCTAGCTCTGCTGAAGACGCCTAGGTGATGATCAAGTACATTTCGGTATATCCGCAATCTGGTCTAAGCTCGAAGCGAGGACTTAGAAAAGATCATTTGACTTCGAGCTCGAAGCGAGGACTAAGAAAAAGATCTCTTGTCTTATTTTACTCGAATACTTCGACTTGTCGACTCCCTTACTCCTGTCGAGGAGACGAGAAGTATTTACGAGTGTGGCCAAAACTCCCTTGATGCTGCGTTATCAACGATGATCCAGCAATGGTTTCGAGGGTTCCTTAGTAACTTCGAGGACTTAGAATCGTCAATCTGTTCTCGCTGCCTCTCGGTACTAATTGGGGCTGGGTTTGTGGTGTCCTCCCCATCATTAAGCTGATGTGCCAAAACCCAAGGCTACACCGATCCCGAAAGCAGAGTGCGCCAAATGCAATTACGAGAGACTCGGAATGGACTCGAAATGGCCAATGGAACAATAAACAACAAGGATGAAGCTAATCACTTGTGAGGAGGTGATTAGCAAGGTAACAACCACCGATAGGACAAGGACAAGATAAACTATAACTATCCAAGGATACGAGATATCACCACCAAGGATAAAACTAGGGCACTAATCAAACTTAGTGATACAACTATCACCACACTAAGTATAATCAGGCTTTTAGAACACAGCCTAATTAAGCCACTAATTAGACAAGCAAAAGAGAATTTTTGGGGTTGAAAGGAGCACGGCTCAAGTTTACTTAGCATATAGCCAATATCAAAATCATTATCCTTTACAAAGAGAGAGCCCATGTATATTTATAGGCCTCTTAGCTAGGTTCTATCACTCTAATCTAAGGCTTATAAATACCCTTTTACAATCAATGGTTGTAATGTTTTCAGCAAAATAAAAGGACAAATATAAGGACAAAAGGTAAATAATTACGGCGAGAAAAAGGGCGACGAGAAAGGAGGGGGACCACGGAATCGGTAGTACAAAGTAGTACGGTTCCGAGTGCAGTGACGGCTACGGTCGTTGTCACTAAATTCTTTTGCTTCCTGATCCTTAACTTTCCTTTTACGCTCTGCTGAAGACGCCTAGGTGATGATCAAGTAGATTTCGGTATATCCGCAATATGGTCTAAGCTCGAAACAGAGGACTTAGAAAAGATCATTTGACTTCGAGCTCGAAGCGAGGACTAAGAAAAAGATCTCTTGTCTTATTTTACTACGAATACTTCGACTTGTCGACTCCCTTACTCCTGTCCGAGGAGACAGAGAAGTATTTACGAGTGTAGCCAAAACTCCCTTGATGCCTGCGTTATCAACGATGATCCAGCAATGGTTTACGAGGGTTCCTTAGTAACTTCGAGGACGTAGAATTGTCAATCTGTTCTCGCTGCCTCTCGGTACTAATTGGGGCTGGGTTTGTGGTGTCCTCCCCATCATTAAACCGATGTGCCAAAACCCAAGGCTACGCCGATCCCGAAAGCAGAGTGCGCCAAATGCAATTATGAGACTCAAAATGGACTCGAAATGGCCAATGGAACGAGTAAACAACAAGGACGAAGCTAATCACTTGTGAGGAGGTGATTAGCAAGGTAACAACCACCGATAGGACAAGGACAAGATAAACTATAACTATCCAAGGATACGAGATATCACCACCAAGGATAAAACTAGGGCACTAATCAAACTTAGTGATACGGCTATCACCACACTAAGTATAATCGAGGCTTTTAGAACACGGCCTAATTAAGCCACTATTTAGACAAGCAAAAGAGAATTTTTGGGGTTGAAAGGAGCACGGCTCAAGTTTACTTAGCATATAGCCAATATCAAAATCATTATCCTTTACAAAGAGAGAGACCATGTATATTTATAGGCCTCTTAGCTAGGTTCTATCACTCTAATCTAAGGCTTATAAATACCCTTTTACAATCAATGGTTGTGATGTTTTCAGCAAAATAAAAGGACAAAAATAAGGACAAAAGGTAAATAATTACAGCGAGAAAAAGGGCAGCAGAAAAGGAGGGGGACCATAGAATCGGTAGTACAAAGTAATACGAGTTCGAATGCAGTAACGACTACGGTCGTTGTCACCAAATTCTTTTGCTTTCGATCCTTAACTTTCCTTTTCTAGCTCTGCTGAAGACGCCTAGGTGATGATCAAGTACATTTCGGTATATCTGCAATCTGGTCTAAGCTCGAAGCGAGGACTTAGAAAAGATCATTTGACTTCGAGCTCGAAGCGAGGACTAAGAAAAGATCTCTTGTCTTATTTTACTCGAATACTTCGACTTGTCGACTCCCTTACTCCTGTCCGAGGAGACAGAGAAGTATTTCCGAGTGTGGCCAAAACTCCCTTGATGCCTGCGTTATCAACGATGATCCAGCAATGGTTTCGAGGGTTCCTTAGTAACTTCCGAGGACTTAGAATCGTCAATCTGTTCTCGCTGCCTCTCGGTACTAATTGGGGCTGGGTTTGTGGTGTCCTCCCCATCATTAAGCTGATGTGCCAAAACCCAAGGCTACACCGATCCTGAAAACAGAGTGCGCCAAATGCAATTACGAGAGACTCGGAATGGACTCGAAAATGGCCAATGGAACAGTAAACAACAAGGATGAAGCTAATCACTTGTGAGGAGGTGATTAGCAAGGTAACAACCACCGATAGGACAAGGACAAGATAAACTATAACTATCCAAGGATACGAGATATCACCACCAAGGATAAAACTAGGGCACTAATCAAACTTAGTGATACAACTATCACCACACTAAGTATAATCGGGCTTTTCGAACACAGCCTAATTAAGCCACTAATTAGACAAGCAAAGAGAATTTTTGGGGTTGAAAGGAGCACGGCTCAAGTTTACTTAGCATATAGCCAATATCAAAATCATTATCCTTTACAAAGAGAGAGCCCATGTATATTTATAGGCCTCTTAGCTAGGTTCTATCACTCTAATCTAAGGCTTATAAATACCCTTTTACAATCAATGGTTGTAATGTTTTCAGCAAAATAAAAGGACAAATATAAGGACAAAAGGTAAATAATTACAGCAGAAAAAGGGCAGCGAGAAAGGAGGGGGACCACGGAATCGGTAGTACAAAGTAGTACGGTTCGAGTGCAGTGACGGCTACGATCGTTGTCACTAAATTCTTTTGCTTCCCGATCCTTAACTTTCCTTTTCAGCTCTGCTCGAAGACGCCTAGGTGATGATCAAGTAGATTTCGGTATATACGCAATATGGTCTAAGCTCGAAACAGAGGACTTAGAAAAGATCATTTGACTTCGAGCTCGAAGCGAGGACTAAGAAAAGATCTCTTGTCTTATTTTACTACGAATACTTCGACTTGTCGACTCCCTTACTCCTGTCCGAGGAGACAGAGAAGTATTTCGAGTGTCGCCAAAACTCCCTTGATGCTGCGTTATCAACGATGATCCAGCAATGGTTTCGAGGGTTCCTTAGTAACTTCGAGGACGTAGAATTGTCAATCTGTTCTCGCTGCCTCTCGGTACTAATTGGGGCTGGGTTTGTGGTGTCCTCCCCATCATTAAACCGATGTGCCAAAACCCAAGGCTACGCCGATCCCGAAAGCGAGTGCGCCAAATGCAATTATGAGAGACTCAAAATGGACTCGAAATGGCCAATGGAACGAGTAAACAACAAGGACGAAGCTAATCACTTGTGAGGAGGTGATTAGCAAGGTAACAACCAACGATAGGACAAGGACAAGATAAACTATAACTATCCAAGGATACGAGATATCACCACCAAGGATAAAACTAGGGCACTAATCAAACTTAGTGATACAGCTATCACCACACTAAGTATAATCGGGCTTTTCGAACACGGCCTAATTAAGCCACTATTTAGACAAGCAAAAGAGAATTTTTGGGGTTGAAAGGAGCACGACTCAAGTTTACTTAGCATATAGCCAATATCAAAATCATTATCCTTTACAAAGAGAGAGACCATGTATATTTATAGGCCTCTTAGCTAGGTTCTATCACTCTAATCTAAGGCTTATAAATACCCTTTTACAATCAATGGTTGTGATGTTTTCAGCAAAATAAAAGGACAAAAATAAGGACAAAAGGTAAATAATTACGGCGAGAAAAGGGCAGCGAGAAAGGAGGGGGACCATAGAATCGGTAGTACAAAGTAATACGGTTCGAATGCAGTAGCGGCTACGGTCGTTGTCACCAAATTCTTTTGCTTTCGATCCTTAACTTTCCTTTTCTAGCTCTGCTGAAGACGCCTAGGTGATGATCAAGTACATTTCGGTATATCCGCAATCTGGTCTAAGCTCGAAGCGAGGACTTAGAAAAGATCATTTGACTTCGAGCTCGAAGCGAGGACTAAGAAAAAGATCTCTTGTCTTATTTTAGTCCGAATACTTCGACTTGTCGACTCCCTTACTCCTGTCCGAGGAGACAGAGAAGTATTTCCGAGTGTGGCCAAAACTCCCTTGATGCCTGCGTTATCAACGATGATCCAGCAATGGTTTACGAGGGTTCCTTAGTAACTTCGAGGACTTAGAATCGTCAATCTGTTCTCGCTGCCTCTCGGTACTAATTGGGGCTGGGTTTGTGGTGTCCTCCCCATCATTAAGCTGATGTGCCAAAACCCAAGGCTACACCGATCCTGAAAGCAGAGTGCGCCAAATGCAATTACGAGAGACTCGAGAATGGACTCGAAAATGGCCAATGGAACAAGTAAACAACAAGGATGAAGCTAATCACTTGTGAGGAGGTGATTAGCAAGGTAACAACCACCGATAGGACAAGGACAAGATAAACTATAACTATCCAAGGATACGAGATATCACCACCAAGGATAAAACTAGGGCACTAATCAAACTTAGTGATACAACTATCACCACACTAAGTATAATCGGGCTTTTAGAACACGGCCTAATTAAGCCACTAATTAGACAAGCAAAAGAGAATTTTTGGGGTTGAAAGGAGCACAGCTCAAGTTTACTTAGCATATAGCCAATATCAAAATCATTATCCTTTACAAAGAGAGAGCCCATGTATATTTATAGGCCTCTTAGCTAGGTTCTATCACTCTAATCTAAGGCTTATAAATACCCTTTTACAATCAATGGTTGTAATGTTTTCAGCAAAATAAAAGGACAAATATAAGGACAAAAGGTAAATAATTACGGCGAGAAAAAGGGCGAGCGAAAAGGAGGGGGACCACAGAATCGGTAGTACAAAGTAGTACGGTTACGAGTGCAGTGACGGCTACGGTCGTTGTCACTAAATTCTTTTGCTTCACGATCCTTAACTTTCCTTTTCAGCTCTGCTGAAGACGCCTAGGTGATGATCAAGTAGATTTCGGTATATACGCAATATGGTTTAAGCTCGAAACGAGAGGACTTAGAAAAGATCATTTGACTTCGAGCTCGAAGCGAGGACTAAGAAAAAGATCTCTTGTCTTATTTTACTACGAATACTTCGACTTGTCGACTCCCTTACTCCTGTCGAGGAGACAGAGAAGTATTTACGAGTGTAGCCAAAACTCCCTTGATGCTGCGTTATCAACGATGATCCAGCAATGGTTTACGAGGGTTCCTTAGTAACTTCGAGGACGTAGAATTGTCAATCTGTTCTCGCTGCCTCTCGGTACTAATTGGGGCTGGGTTTGTGGTGTCCTCCCCATCATTAAACCGATGTGCCAAAACCCAAGGCTACGCCGATCCCGACAGCGAGTGCGCCAAATGCAATTATGAGAGACTCAAAATGGACTCGAAATGGCCAATGGAACGAGTAAACAACAAGGACGAAGCTAATCACTTGTGAGGAGGTGATTAGCAAGGTAACAACCACCGATAGGACAAGGACAAGATAAACTATAACTATCCGAGGATACGAGATATCACCACCAAGGATAAAACTAGGGCACTAATCAAACTTAGTGATACGGCTATCACCACACTAAGTATAATCGGGCTTTTCGAACACGGCCTAATTAAGCCACTATTTAGACAAGCAAAAGAGAATTTTTGGGGTTGAAAGGAGCACGACTCAAGTTTACTTAGCATATAGCCAATATCAAAATCATTATCCTTTACAAAGAGAGAGACCATGTATATTTATAGGCCTCTTAGCTAGGTTCTATCACTCTAATCTAAGGCTTATAAATACCCTTTTACAATCAATGGTTGTGATGTTTTCAGCAAAATAAAAGGACAAAAATAAGGACAAAAGGTAAATAATTACAGCGAGAAAAAGAGCGGCGAAAAGGAGGGGGACCATAGAATCGGTAGTACAAAGTAATACGGTTACGAATGCAGTAACGGCTACGGTCGTTGTCACCAAATTCTTTTGCTTTCGATCCTTAACTTTCCTTTTCTAGCTCTGCTGAAGACGCCTAGGTGATGATCAAGTACATTTCGGTATATCCGCAATCTGGTCTAAGCTCGAAGCGAGGACTTAGAAAAGATCATTTGACTTCGAGCTCGAAGCGAGGACTAAGAAAAAGATCTCTTGTCTTATTTTACTCCGAATACTTCGACTTGTCGACTCCCTTACTCTGTGCGAGGAGACAGAGAAGTATTTCGAGTGTGGCCAAAACTCCCTTGATGCCTGCGTTATCAACGATGATCCAGCAATGGTTTACGAGGGTTCCTTAGTAACTTCGAGGACTTAGAATCGTCAATCTGTTCTCGCTGCCTCTCGGTACTAATTGGGGCTGGGTTTGTGGTGTCCTCCCCATCATTAAACCGATGTGCCAAAACCCAAGGCTACGCCGATCCTGAAAGCAGAGTGCGCCAAATGCAATTATGAGAGACTCGAGAATGGACTCGAAATGGCCAATGGAACGAGTAAACAACAAGGACGAAGCTAATCACTTGTGAGGAGGTGATTAGCAAGGTAACAACCATTGATAGGACAAGGACAAGATAAACTATAACTATCCAAGGATACGAGATATCACCACCAAGGATAAAACTAGGGCACTAATCAAACTTAGTGATACAGCTATCACCACACTAAGTATAATCGGGCTTTTCGAACACGGCCTAATTAAGCCACTAATTAGACAAGCAAAAGAGAATTTTTGGGGTTGAAAGGAGCACAGCTCAAGTTTACTTAGCATATAGCCAATATCAAAATCATTATCCTTTACAAAGAGAGAGCCCATGTATATTTATAGGCCTCTTAGCTAGGTTCTATCACTCTAATCTAAGGCTTATAAATACCCTTTTACAATCAATGGTTGTGATGTTTTCAGCAAAATAAAAGGACAAAAATAAGGACAAAAGGTAAATAATTACAGCGAGAAAAGGGCGGCAGAAAAGGAGGGGGACCATAGAATCGGTAGTACAAAGTAATACGGTTCGAATGCAGTAACAGCTACGGTCGTTGTCACCAAATTCTTTTGCTTTCCGATCCTTAACTTTCCTTTTCGGCTCTGCTGAAGACGCCTAGGTGATGATCAAGTAGATTTCGGTATATCCGCAATCTGGTCTAAGCTCGAAGCGAGGACTTAGAAAAGATCATTTGACTTCGAGCTCGAAGCGAGGACTAAGAAAAAGATCTCTTGTCTTATTTTACTCGAATACTTCGACTTGTCGACTCCCTTACTCCTGTCGAGGAGACAGAGAAGTATTTCGAGTGTGGCCAAAACTCCCTTGATGCTGCGTTATCAACGATGATCCAGCAATGGTTTCGAGGGTTCCTTAGTAACTTCGAGGACTTAGAATCGTCAATCTGTTCTCGCTGGCCCTCGGTACTAATTGGGGCTGGGTTTGTGGTGTCCTCCCCATCATTAAATTGATGTGCCAAAACCAAGGCTACGCCGATCCTGAAAGCAGAGTGCGCCAAATGCAATTCGAGAGACTCGAGAATGGACTCGAAAATGGCCAATGGAATAGTAAACAACAAGGATGAAGCTAATCACTAGTGAGGAGGTGATTAGCAAGGTAACAACCACCGATAGGACAAGGACAAGATAAACTATAACTATCCAAGGATACGAGATATCACCACCAAGGATAAAACTAGGGCACTAATCAAACTTAGTGATACGACTATCACCACACTAAGTATAATCGAGGCTTTTCGAACACGGCCTAATTAAGCCACTAATTAGACAAGCAAAAGAGAATTTTTGGGGTTGAAAGGAGCACAGCTCAAGTTTACTTAGCATATAGCCAATATCAAAATCATTATCCTTTACAAAGAGAGAGCCCATGTATATTTATAGGCCTCTTACCTAGGTTCTATCACTCTAATCTAAGGCTTATAAATACCCTTTTACAATCAATGGTTGTAATGTTTTCAGCAAAATAAAAGGACAAAAATAAGGACAAAAGGTAAATAATTACAGCGAGAAAAGGGCAGCGAGAAAGGAGGGGGACCACGGAATCGGTAGTACAAAGTAGTACGGTTCGAGTCCAGTGACAGACTACGGTCGTTGTCACTAAATTCTTTTGCTTCACGATCCTTAACTTTCCTTTTCAGCTCTGCTGAAGACGCCTACGTGATGATCAAGTAGATTACGGTATATCCGCAATATGGTCTAAGCTCGGAGACTTAGGACTCGAAAAGATCATTTGACTTCGAGCTCGAAGCGAGGACTAAGAAAAGATCTCTTGTCTTATTTTACTACGAATACTTCGACTTGTCCGACTGCCTTACTCCTGTAAGAGTAGACAGAGAAGTATTTCGAGTGTGGCCAAAACTCCCTTGATGCCTACGTTATCAACGATGATCCAGACAATGGTTTACGAGGGTTCCGTAGTAACTTCGAGGACTTAGAATTGTCAATCTGGTCTCGCCGGCTCTCGGTATTAATTGGGGCTTGGTTTATGGTGTCCTCCCCATCATGAAACTAATATGCCAAAACCCAAGGCTACGCCGATCCCGAAAACAGAGTGCGCCAAATGCAATTCGAGGGACTCGGAACGGATTCGAAATGACCAATGGAAAAGTAAACAACAAGGACTAAGCTAATCACTCGTGAGGAGGTGATTAGCAAGGTAACTAGCACTCGATAAGACAAGGACAAGATAAACTAGAACTATCCAAGGATACGAGATATCACCACCAAGGATAAAACTAGGGCACTAATCAAACTTAGTGATACAGCTATTACCACACTAAGTATAATCGGGCTTTTAGAACACGGCCTAATTAAGCCACTAATTAGACAAGCAAAAGAGAATTTTTGGGGTTGAAAGGAGCACAGCTCAAGTTTACTTAGCATATAGCCAATATCAAAATCATTATCCTTTACAAAGAGAGAGCCCATGTATATTTATAGGCCTCTTAGCTAGGTTCTATCACTCTAATCTAAGGCTTATAAATACCCTTTTACAATCAATGGTTGTGATGTTTTCAGCAAAATAAAAGGACAAAAATAAGGACAAAAGGTAAATAATTACAGCGAGAAAAAGGGCAGCGAAAAGGAGGGGGACCACGGAATCGGTAGTACAAAGTAGTACGGTTCGAGTCCAGTGACAGCTACGATCGTTGTCACTAAATTCTTTTGCTTCCCGATCCTTAATTTTCCTTTTCTGGCTCTCCTGAAGACGCCTACGTGATGATCAAGTAGATTTCGGTATATCTGCAATCTGGTCTAAGCTCGAGAGCGAGGACTCAGAAAAGATCATTTGACTTCGAGCTCGAAGCGAGGACTAAGAAAAGATCTCTTGTCTTATTTTACTCGAATACTTCGACTTGTCGACTCGCCTTACTCCTGTCGAGTAGGCAGAGAAGTATTTCGAGTGTGGCCAAAAGTCCCTTGATGCCTACGTTATCAACGATGATCCAGCAATGGTTTTCGAGGGTTCCGTAGTAACTTATGAGGACTTAGAATTGTCAATCTGGTCTCGCTGGCTCTCGGTATTAATTGGGGCTTAGTTTGTGGTGTCCTCCCCATCATGAAACTAATATGCCAAAACCCAAGGCTACACCGATCCTGAAAGCAGAGTGCGCCAAATGCAATTCGAGAGACTCGGAATGGACTCGAAAATGGCCAATGGAAAAGTAAACAACAAGGACTAAGCTAATCACTCGTGAGGAGGTGATTAGCAACGTAACAACCACCGATAGGACAAGGACAAGATAAACTATAACTATCCAAGGATACGAGATATCACCACCAAGGATAAAACTAGGGCACTAATCAAACTTAGTGATACAACTATCACCACACTAAGTATAATCGAGGCTTTTCGAACACAGACCTAATTAAGCCACTAATTAGACAAGCAAAAGAGAATTTTGGGGGTTGAAAGGAGCACGACTCAAGTTTACTTAGCATATAGCCAATATCAAAATCATTATCCTTTACAAAGAGAGAGCCCATGTATATTTATAGGCCTCTTAGCTAGGTTCTATCACTCTAATCTAAGGCTTATAAATACCCTTTTACAATCAATGGTTGTAATGTTTTCGAGCAAAATAAAAGGACAAATATAAGGACAAAAGGTAAATAATTACAGCGAGAAAAGGGCGGCGAGAAAGGAGGGGGACCACGAGAATCGGTAGTACAAAGTAGTACGGTTCGAGTGCAGTGACGGCTACGGTCGTTGTCACTAAATTCTTTTGCTTCCCGATCCTTAACTTTCCTTTTCGGCTCTGCTGAAGACGCCTAGGTGATGATCAAGTAGATTTCGGTATATCCGCAATATGGTCTAAGCTCGAAACGAGAGGACTTAGAAAAGATCATTTGACTTCGAGCTCGAAGCGAGGACTAAGAAAAAGATCTCTTGTCTTATTTTACTACGAATACTTCGACTTGTCGACTCCCTTACTCCTGTGCGAGGAGACAGAGAAGTATTTACGAGTGTAGCCAAAACTCCCTTGATGCTGCGTTATCAACGATGATCCAGCGAATGGTTTACGAGGGTTCCTTAGTAACTTCGAGGACGTAGAATTGTCAATCTGTTCTCGCTGCCTCTCGGTACTAATTGGGGCTGGGTTTGTGGTGTCCTCCCCATCATTAAGCCGATGTGCCAAAACCCAAGGCTACGCCGATCCCGAAAACGAGTGCGCCAAATGCAATTATGAGAGACTCAAAATGGACTCGAAATGGCCAATGGAACGAGTAAACAACAAGGACGAAGCTAATCACTTGTGAGGAGGTGATTAGCAAGGTAACAACCACCGATAGGACAAGGACAAGATAAACTATAACTATCCAAGGATACGAGATATCACCACCAAGGATAAAACTAGGGCACTAATCAAACTTAGTGATACAGCTATCACCACACTGAGTATAATCGGGCTTTTCGAACACGGCCTAATTAAGCCACTATTTAGACAAGCAAAAGAGAATTTTTGGGGTTGAAAGGAGCACAGCTCAAGTTTACTTAGCATATAGCCAATATCAAAATCATTATCCTTTACAAAGAGAGAGACCATGTATATTTATAGGCCTCTTAGCTAGGTTCTATCACTCTAATCTAAGGCTTATAAATACCCTTTTACAATCAATGGTTGTGATGTTTTCAGCAAAATAAAAGGACAAAAATAAGGACAAAAGGTAAATAATTACAGCGAGAAAAGGGCAGCGAAAAGGAGGGGGACCATAGAATCGGTAGTACAAAGTAATACGGTTACGAATGCAGTAACGGCTACGGTCGTTGTCACCAAATTCTTTTGCTTTCGATCCTTAACTTTCCTTTTCTAGCTCTGCTGAAGACGCCTAGGTGATGATCAAGTACATTTCGGTATATCCGCAATACGGTCTAAGCTCGAAGCGAGGACTTAGAAAAGATCATTTGACTTCGAGCTCGAAGCGAGGACTAAGAAAAAGATCTCTTGTCTTATTTTACTCGAATACTTCGACTTGTCGACTCCCTTACTCTGTGCGAGGAGACAGAGAAGTATTTCGAGTGTGGCCAAAACTCCCTTGATGCCTGCGTTATCAACGATGATCCAGCAATGGTTTACGAGGGTTCCTTAGTAACTTCGAGGACTTAGAATCGTCAATCTGTTCTCGCTGCCTCTCGGTACTAATTGGGGCTGGGTTTGTGGTGTCCTCCCCATCATTAAGCCGATGTGCCAAAACCCAAGGCTACGCCGATCCCGAAAGCGAGTGCGCCAAATGCAATTATGAGAGACTCGAGAATGGACTCGAAATGGCCAATGGAACGAGTAAACAACAAGGACGAAGCTAATCACTTGTGAGGAGGTGATTAGCAAGGTAACAACCATTGATAGGACAAGGACAAGATAAACTATAACTATCCAAGGATACGAGATATCACCACCAAGGATAAAACTAGGGCACTAATCAAACTTAGTGATACAGCTATCACCACACTAAGTATAATCGGGCTTTTCAGAACACGGCCTAATTAAGCCACTAATTAGACAAGCAAAAGAGAATTTTTGGGGTTGAAAGGAGCACAGCTCAAGTTTACTTAGCATATAGCCAATATCAAAATCATTATCCTTTACAAAGAGAGAGCCCATGTATATTTATAGGCCTCTTAGCTAGGTTCTATCACTCTAATCTAAGGCTTATAAATACCCTTTTACAATCAATGGTTGTGATGTTTTCAGCAAAATAAAAGGACAAAAATAAGGACAAAAGGTAAATAATTACAGCGAGAAAAAGGGCAGCGAGAAAAGGAGGGGGACCATAGAATCGGTAGTACAAAGTAATACGGTTCGAATGCAGTAAAAGCTACGGTCGTTGTCACCAAATTCTTTTGCTTTCGATCCTTAACTTTCCTTTTCAGCTCTGCTGAAGACGCCTAGGTGATGATCAAGTAGATTTCGGTATATCCGCAATCTGGTCTAAGCTCGAAGCGAGGACTTAGAAAAGATCATTTGACTTCGAGCTCGAAGCGAGGACTAAGAAAAAGATCTCTTGTCTTATTTTAGTCCGAATACTTCGACTTGTCGACTCCCTTACTCCTGTCCGAGGAGACAGAGAAGTATTTCGAGTGTGGCCAAAACTCCCTTGATGCCTGCGTTATCAACGATGATCCAGCAATGGTTTACGAGGGTTCCTTAGTAACTTCGAGGACTTAGAATCGTCAATCTGTTCTCGCTGGCCCTCGGTACTAATTGGGGCTGGGTTTGTGGTGTCCTCCCCATCATTAAATTGATGTGCCAAAACCAAGGCTACGCCGATCCCGAAAGCAGAGTGCGCCAAATGCAATTACGAGAGACTCGAGAATGGACTCGAAAATGGCCAATGGAATAGTAAACAACAAGGATGAAGCTAATCACTAGTGAGGAGGTGATTAGCAAGGTAACAACCACCGATAGGACAAGGACAAGATAAACTATAACTATCCAAGGATACGAGATATCACCACCAAGGATAAAACTAGGGCACTAATCAAACTTAGTGATACAGCTATCACCACACTAAGTATAATCGGGCTTTTCGAACACGACCTAATTAAGCCACTAATTACACAAGCAAAAGAGAATTTTTGGGGTTGAAAGGAGCACGACTCAAGTTTACTTAGCATATAGCCAATATCAAAATCATTATCCTTTACAAAGAGAGAGCCCATGTATATTTATAGGCCTCTTAGCTAGGTTCTATCACTCTAATCTAAGGCTTATAAATACCCTTTTACAATCAATGGTTGTAATGTTTTCAGCAAAATAAAAGGACAAAAATAAGGACAAAAGGTAAATAATTAAAGCGAGAAAAAGGGCAGCGAGAAAGGAGGGGGACCACAGAATCGGTAGTACAAAGTAGTACGGTTACGAGTCCAGTGACAGCCTACGATCGTTGTCACTAAATTCTTTTGCTTCCCGATCCTTAACTTTCCTTTTCGGCTCTGCTGAAGACGCCTACGTGATGATCAAGTAGATTACGGTATATCCGCAATATGGTCTAAGCTCGAGACTTAGGACTCGGAAAAGATCATTTGACTTCGAGCTCGAAGCGAGGACTAAGAAAAAGATCTCTTGTCTTATTTTACTCCGAATACTTCGACTTGTCCGACTGCCTTACTCCTGTAAGAGTAGACAGAGAAGTATTTACGAGTGTGGCCAAAACTCCCTTGATGCCTACGTTATCAACGATGATCCAGCCAATGGTTTACGAGGGTTCCGTAGTAACTTCGAGGACTTAGAATTGTCAATCTGGTCTCGCTGGCTCTCGGTATTAATTGGGGCTTGGTTTATGGTGTCCTCCCCATCATGAAACTAATATGCCAAAACCCAAGGCTACGCCGATCCCGAAAACAGAGTGCGCCAAATGCAATTCGAGGGACTCGGAACGGATTCGAAATGACCAATGGAAAAGTAAACAACAAGGACTAAGCTAATCACTCGTAAGGAGGTGATTAGCAAGGTAACTAGCACTGATAAGACAAGGACAAGATAAACTAGAACTATCCAAGGATACGAGATATCACCACCAAGGATAAAACTAGGGCACTAATCAAACTTAGTGATACAGACTATTACCACACTAAGTATAATCGGGCTTTTCGAACACAGCCTAATTAAGCCACTAATTAGACAAGCAAAAGAGAATTTTTGGGGTTGAAAGGAGCACGGCTCAAGTTTACTTAGCATATAGCCAATATCAAAATCATTATCCTTTACAAAGAGAGAGCCCATGTATATTTATAGGCCTCTTAGCTAGGTTCTATCACTCTAATCTAAGGCTTATAAATACCCTTTTACAATCAATGGTTGTGATGTTTTCAGCAAAATAAAAGGACAAAAATAAGGACAAAAGGTAAATAATTACAGCAGAAAAAGGGCGAGCAGAAAGGAGGGGGACCACGGAATCGGTAGTACAAAGTAGTACGGTTACGAGTCCAGTGACAGACTACGATCGTTGTCACTAAATTCTTTTGCTTCCTGATCCTTAATTTTCCTTTTCGGCTCTCCTGAAGACGCCTAGGTGATGATCAAGTAGATTTCGGTATATCCGCAATCTGGTCTAAGCTCGAGACCGAGGACTCGGAAAAGATCATTTGACTTCGAGCTCGAAGCGAGGACTAAGAAAAAGATCTCTTGTCTTATTTTACTCCGAATACTTCGACTTGTCCGATCGCCTTACTCCTGTCGAGTAGGCAGAGAAGTATTTCGAGTGTGGCCAAAAGTCCCTTGATGCCTACGTTATCAACGATGATCCAAGCAATGGTTTACGAGGGTTCCGTAGTAACTTATGAGGACTTAGAATTGTCAATCTGGTCTCGCTGGCTCTCGGTATTAATTGGGGCTTGGTTTGTGGTGTCCTCCCCATCATGAAACTAATATGCCAAAACCCAAGGCTACGCCGATCCCGAAAACAGAGTGCGCCAAATGCAATTCGAGGGACTCGGAACGGATTCGGAAATGACCAATGGAAAAGTAAACAACAAGGACTAAGCTAATCACTCGTGAGGAGGTGATTAGCAACGTAACAACCACCGATAAGACAAGGGCAAGATAAACTAGAACTATCCAAGGATACGAGATATCACCACCAAGGATAAAACTAGGGCACTAATCAAACTTAGTGATACAATTATCACCATACTAAGTATGGTCGGACTTTTTAGAACACAGCCTAATTAAGCCACTAATTAGGCAAGCAAAAGAGAATTTTGGGGGTTGAAAGGAGCAGAGCTCAAGTTTACTTAGCATATAGCCAATATCAAAATCATCATCCTTTACAAAGAGAGAGCCCATGTATATTTATAGGCCTCTTAGCTAGGTTCCATCACTCTAATCTAAGGGTTATAAATCCCCTTTTACAATCAATGGTTGTGATGTTTTCAGCAAAATAAAAGGATAAAAACAAGGACACAAGGTAAATAATTACAGCGAGAAAAAGGCAGCGAAAAAGGAGGGGGACAACAAAATTATTAGTACGGTTCCGAGTCTCGTGACCGCTACGGTCGTTGTCACAAAATTCTTTTACTTTCCGATCCTTAATTTTCCTTTTCTGGCTCTCCTGAAGACGCCTAGGTGATGATCAAGTAGATTTCAGTATATCCGCAATCTGGTTTAAGCTCGAAACTAAGGACTCGTAAAAGATCATTTGACTTCCGAGCTCGAAACTAAGGACTCGGAAAAGATCTCTTGTCTTATTTTCCTCTCGAATACTTCGACTTGTCCGACTCCCTTACTCCTGTCTAAGGAGACAGACAAGTATTTCGAGTATGGCCAAAACTCCCTTGATGCCTGCGTTATCAACGATGATCCAAGCAATGGTTTACGAGGGTTCCGTAGTAACTTCGAGGACTTAAAATTGTCAATCTGTTCTCGCCGGCCCTCGGTACTAATTGGGGTTGGGTTTGTGGTGTCCTCCCCATCATGAAACCGATGTGCCAAAACTCCGTGCTATGCCGATCCTGCAAACAGAGTGCGCCAAATGCAATTCCGAGTGACTCGGAATGGACTCGAAATGACCAATGGAACAAGTAAACAACAAGGACTAAGCTAATCACTCGTGAGGAGGTGATTAGCAAGGTAACTAGCACAGATAGGACAAGGACAAGATAAACTAGAACTATCCAAGGATACGAGATATCACCACCAAGGTTAAAACTAGGGCACTAATCAAACTTAGTGATACGGTTATCACCACACTAAGTATAATCAGGCTTTTCAAAACACAGCCTAATTAAGCCACTAATTAGACAAGTAAAAGAGAATTTTTGGGGTTGAAAGGAGTACGACTCAAGTTTACTTAGCATATAGCCAATATCAAAATCATCATCCTTTACAAAGAGAAAGCCCATGTATATTTATAGGCCTCTTAGCTAGGTTCTATCACTCTAATCTAAGGGTTATAAATCCCCTTTTAAAATGAATGGTTGTGATGCTTTCGGCAAAATAATAGGACAAAAACAAGGACAAAAGGTAAATAATTAGAGCGAGAAAAGGGCAGAGAAAAGGAGGGGGACCACAGAATCGGTAGTACAAAGTAGTACGGTTCGAGTATGGTGACAGACTACGGTCGTTGTCACCAAATTCTTTTGCTTTCGATCCTTAGCTTTCCTTTTCGGCTCTGCTGAAGACGCCTAGATGATGAACAAGTGGATTTGGGTACATCCGCAATCCGGTCTAAGCTCGAAACTAAGGACTCGTAAAAGATCATTTGACTTCGAGCTCGGAAAGTGAGGACTCGAAAAAGATCTCTTGTCTTATTTTCCTCTAAATACTTCGACTTGTCCGACTCCCTTACTCCTGTTTGAGGAGACAGATAAGTATTTCGAGTGTGGCCAAAACTCCCTTGATGCCTGCGTTATCAACGATGATCCAACGAATGGTTTATGAGGGTTCCGTAGTAACTTCGAGGACTTAGAATTGTCAATCTATTCTCGCTGGCCCTCGGTATTAATTGGGGTTTGGTTTGTGGTGTCCTCCCCATCATGAAACCGATGTGCCAAAACCCAAGGCTACGTTTATCCCGCAAACAGAGTGCGCCAAATACAATTATGAGTGACTCGGAATGGACTCGAAATGACCAATGGAACAAGTAAACAACAAGGACTAAGCTAATCACTCGTGAGGAGGTGATTAGCAAGGTAACCAAGCACTAATGGGATAAGGACAAGATGATTAGCAAGGTAACCAGCAGCTGATAGGATAAGGAAAAGATAAACTAGAACTATCCAAGGATACAAATATCACCACCAAGGATAAAACTAGGGCACTAATCGGACTTAGTGATACAGCTATCACCACACTAAGTATAATCGGACTTTTTAGAACACAGCCTAATTAAGCCACTAATTAGACAAGCAAAAGAGAATTTTTGGGGTTGAAAGGAGCATAGCTCAACTTTACCGAGCATATAGCCAATATCAAAATCATCATCCTTTACAAAGAGTGAGCCCATGTATATTTATAGGCCTCTTAGCTAAGTTCCATCACTCTAATCTAAGGGTTACAAATCCCTTTTACAATCAATGGTTGTGATGTTTTCAGTAAAAGAAAAGGACAAAAACAAGGACAAAAGGTAAATAATTACAGCAGAAAAAGGGCAGCGAAAAGGAGTGGGACCACAAAATCGGTAGTACAAAGTAGTACGGTTCGAGTCCGGTGACAGCTATAGTCGTTGTCACCAAATTCTTTTGCTTTCTAATCCTTAACTTTCCTTTTCCGGCTTTGCTTGAAGACGCCGAGTGATGATCAAGTAGATTTAAGTATATCCGCAATCTGGTCTAAGATCGAAACCGAGGACTCGAAAAGATCATTTGACTTATGAGCTCGAAACCGAGGACTCGAAAAAGATCTCTGTCTTATTTTCCTCTCGAATACTTCGACTTGTCGACTCCCTTACTCCTGTCCGAGGAGACAGACAAGTATTTCTTAGTGTGGCCAAATCTCCCTTGATGCTTGCGTTATCAATGATAATCCAGCGAATGGTTTATGAGGGTTCCGTAGTAACTTCGAGGACTTAGAATTATGAATCTGTTCTCGCCGGCTCTCGGTATTAGTTGGGGTTGGGTTTGTGGTGTCCTCCCCATTATCAAAATGATGTGCCAAAACCCAGGGCTACACCTATCCTGCATACAAAGTGTGCCAAATGCAATTCGAGAGACTCGGAATGGACTCGAAATGACCAATGGAACAGTGAACAATAAGGACTAAGCTAATCACTCGTGAGGAGGTGATTAGCAAGGTAACCAGACACCGATAGGTCAAGGACAAGATAAACTAGAACTATCCAAGGATATAGATATCACCACCAAGGATAAAACTAGGGCACTAATCAAAGTTAGTCATACAGCTATCACCACACTAAGTATAATCGGGCTTTTCAGAACACAGCCTAATTAAGCCACTAATTAGACAAGCAAAAGAGAATTTTTGGGGTTGAAAGGAGCACAGATCAACTTTACTGAGCATATAGCCAATATCAAAATCACCATCCTTTACAAAGAGAGAGCCCATGTATATTTATAGGCCTCTTAGCTGGGTTCTATCACTCTAATCTAAGGGTTATAAGTCCTCTTTTACAATCAATGGTTGTGATGTTTTCAAGCAAAATAAAAGGATAAAAGGTAAATAATTACAGCGGAAAAAGGGCAGCAGAAAAGGAGGGGGACCACAGAATCGGTAGTACAAAGTAGTACGGTTCTAAGTCTCGTGACAGCTACGATCGTTGTCACCAAATTCTTTTGCTTTCGATCCTTAACTTTCCTTTTCGGCTCTGCTGAAGACGCCTAGATGATGATCAAGTAGATTTGAGTATATCCGCAATCTGGTCTAAGTTGAGAAACCGAGGACTCAAAAAAGATCTTGGTGTGCCGAAACGCAAGGCTACACCGCTCCCGCAACACGAGTGCGCCAAATGCAATTCGAGAGACTCGGAATGGGCTTAGAAATGACCAATGGAACAAGTAAACACCAAGAACCGAGCTAATCACTCGTGAGGGGATGATTAGTAAGGTAACGAGCACCGATAAGGCAAGAACCAGATAAACTAGAACTATCCACGGATACGAGATATCACCACCAAGGATAAAACTTGGGCACTAATCACACTTAGTGATATAGCTATCACCAAACTAAGTATAATCGGACTCTTCGAACACGGCCTAATTATGCCACTAATTAGACAAGCAAAAGTGAATTTTGGGGTTGAAAGGAGCATTGCTCAACTTTACTTAGCATATAGCCAATATCAAAATTATCATACTTTACAAAGAGAGAGCCCATGTATATTTATAGGCCTCTTAGCTAGGGTATATCACTCTAATCTAATGGTTATAAATCCCCTTTTTCAATAAATGGTTGTGATGTATTCAGCAAAATAAAAGGATAAAAACAAGGACAAAAGGTAAATAATTACAGCAGAAAAAGGACAGCAGAAAAGGAGCGGGACCACGGAATCGGTAGTACAAAGTAGTACGGTTCCGAGTCTGCTGACAGACTATAGTCGTTGTCACCAAATTCTTTTGGTTTCTGATCCTTAACTTTCCTTTTCGGCTCTGCTGAAGAGGCCTAGATGATGATCAAGTAGTCTAAGCTCGAAATTGAGAAAAAGATCTCTTGGCTTATTTTCCTCCGAATACTTCCGACTTGTCCGGGTCCCTTACTCCTATCCGAGGAGACAGGACAAGTATTTTTGTGTGTGGCCAAAACTCCCTTGATGTATGCGTTATCAACGAGGACCTAGCAATGGTTTCGAGGGCTCCGTAATGAATTCCGAGGACTCAAAATTATCAATCGGTTCCGGCGGCTCTCGGTATTAGTTGGGGTTGGGTTTGTGGTGTCCTCCCCATCATCCTCCCTAGCTGGAAAAGAATTTGCCCTCAAATTCTCGAGCGAATTATCTTCCAAGTAAGGAGATAAATCAGCAACATTTAAAGTAGCTGAGACATTGTATTCTCCGGGTAAATTCACCTTGTAAGCGTTGTCATTGATTCTCTCAAGTACTTCAAATGGTCCATCTCGCCCTTGGCATCAACTTAGATTTGCACTTGGAAGGAAAACGCTCCTTCCTCGGTGGATCCAAACGAGATCTCCTGGTTGAAAAACCACCCTTCGCGGTTTTTGTTAGCGCTAGCCTTGTAACTCAGATTAGCTTGCTCAATTCGCTCGACTTTCGTATGCAAGTCCCGAATCTAAGCAGCACTTTTCACAGGCGTCGGTATGAGGTTTTCCATCAAAGGCTCTTGGGGTTAGATCAAGAGGTGACAGAGGTTCCACACCATAAACAATGTTAAAGGGCGAAACATTAGTAGTCTTGTTTGGCGTGTGATTGTAAGCAAACTCAGCATGTGGAAGAAGTTGATCCCACGCCTTAGTATTCGACTTGATTAGCGTTCCGAGCAATGCTCCCAAAGTTCCGTTTGTAACCTCGGCTCGACCATCCGTCCGAGGATGGCAAGTGGTGCTGTACTTCAACTTCGTTCCCAATTTCTTCCAAAGGGTAACCGAGAAATGACTCGAAACTTTGCATCTCTATCCGAGACCACCTGTCCTTGGGATCCCATGCAGCCTTACCACTTCTCTAAAGTATAGGTCAGCAACCAATGTAGCATCATTGGTTTTGTTGCGAGCAATGAAGTGAGTCATCTTAAAAAATCGATCAACAACAACTGGAATAGAATCTTTCCCTTTCGAGTCCGTGGTAGACCCGGAACGAAGTCTAGACTTACATCCACCCGTGGCTGAGTTGGGACAGGTAATGGAGTGTAAAGTCCTTGAGGCGGGGACTAGCTCTTGGCATATTGGCATACCACACATCTCCCGATGATGTCTTGAACATCTTTGTCCATGCTTGGCCGGAAATAATGCTCCTTGAGCATCCGAGTTGTCTTTTCTCTCCGAAATGGCCAGCAAGTCCTCCGAAATGGACTTCCCTTATAATCAACTCTCTTGTGCCACGGCTAGGCACACACAATCTGATACCCTTGAATAAGTATCCTCCTTGTATTTGGAATTCACCCTTGACTGAGTTTGGCATTCTTGGTATAGGGTTCCAAAATCCTAGTCATCCGCATATAAACTCTTCAAATGTTCAAACCCGAAGACACACGTTTCTAACCGAAACAGACAGTAGGTACCTTCCGGACAGAGCATCGGCGCCCTTGTTAAGCTGTCCAGATTTGTGCTTGATTGAGAAATGAAAGGTCCGAAGGTACTCAATCCATTTTGCATGTCGCGGGTTCAACTTGTGTTGGCCCCGAATGTACTTGAGGGCTTCATGATCCGAGTGCGGAATGAATTCTTGAGCCACCAAGTAATGATTCCAATACTCTAATGATCGAATGATGGCATAGAATTCCTTGTCGTAGGTAGAGTATCTTCGCTTGGTATCGCATAGCTTCTCACCGAAATAAGTGATGGGACGACCCTCTTGAGTGAAAATCCCACCAATGCCTACACTTGAGGCATCACACTCAACTTAAAAATCTTCTCGAAACCGGGCGGGGCTAGGACCGGAGCTCGGGTCGGCTTTGCCTTGATAGTTTCAAATGATTTCGAGCTCGAGGTGTCCGGACAAAGGAACTGTTTTTGAGCACCTCGGTCATAGGGGCAGTGATAGTGCCGAAGTCTTTGATAAACCTCCTATAGAAAGATGCAAGCCCATGAAAGCTCCGAACATCGTGTATGCTTTTAAGAGTAGGCCAAGACAGGATAGCCTCAATCTTACTCTCATCTACCTTTACTCCCTTAGCTGAAACAACATAACCCGTAAATGCAATTTCGAGCTAAAGAATGAGCATTTCTTCGATTCCCGTGCGGGTTTTCTCTCTCTAGCAGTTGGACAATCTGTCCGAGGTGGTCGAATGTTGCCTCTCATTCCGACTGTAGATTAGAATGTCATCAAAATAGACCACAACGAATTTCCCGATAAATGGTCTAAAAATTTGATTCATGAGTCGCATGAATGTGCTTGGAGCATTAGTCGGACCAAAAGGCATAACAAGGCACTCATATAAACCTCCCTTGGTCTTAAAAGCAGTTTTCCATTCATCTCCTTCTCCGATTCTAATTTGATAATATCCACTTCGAGGTCAATCTTAGAGAAGACCCTAGAACCATGTAGCTCATCTAACATATCTTCAAGTCGTGGTATAGGATACCTATACTTAATAGTGATCTTGTTAATGGCGTGACTATCTATACACATCCTCATAAAACCATCCCTTTTGGGTACCAACAGGGTTGGCACAACGACAAGGACTCTTACTCACTCTCACCGGACCTTTAGACACCAACTCCTCAACTTGCCTCTGCCCTTCCGAGGTATCTTTAGGGTTCATTTCATAGGCTGGCTTGTTTGGCAATATCGATCCCGGGATAAGGTCAATGTGGTGCTGGATATCTCTTTTGGGGGTAGACCAAGAGGTATCTCATGAGGAAAAACATGGATGTACTTGGGTGATAAGTGTCTTGGCTAATGGGTGTCCGAGTTACGAGGACTCATAATTGTCCCGACTCGGAAGAATCAATTCTCTCATGGGTCCGAGTTCATGATGCATGGACTCCGGATAGGCTTCCCTAAGGTCGAAGTAACTCGGACGGGTTGGGTGTCCGAGGGGCTTGGCTTTAGGCGGTTATGAAGGGTCAAGTAGGGCTAAGGTTATTTTCTTGCCATTCTGGCTGAGGGTCTATGTGTTTTTGAACCCATCATGCATAACTCTACGATCAAATAACCAAGGTCTACCCAACAGTAAGTGACATGCATCCATAGGTATAACATCACACCATATATCATCAACATAGAACTTCCTAATACTCGAAAGATATTAGGCAACGAGAATTAACTCTAAGGCCCTTATCTTGACTCAGCCATTGTATGTTGTAGGGGTGAGGGTGCAACTCGGTTTGTAACTGAAGCTTCTCTACCATGCTTACAGGAGCAACGTTGGTGCAACTCCCTCCATCAATAATGATCGAACAAACTTTCCCTTTAATGGTTCCCTTTGTGTGGAATATATTCTCCCTCTAAGCCTCACTTGGATCCTTATATCCATGCAAGGCTCTCACGATCACAAGCAGTTCTCCTTCATCGGCCTCTTCAACAATCTCTTCTATGCCCTCAGCAAGGCATAGCTCTCCTTCCGGCTCATACTCATCCCATATGGGTTCATCACTCTCAATAATAGTGACGACCCTTCGATTTGGGCACTCGAAGCAAAGTGTCCAAATCCACGACACTTAAAACACTTGCGGTTCGACCGAGCATGAGGTTTGTTTTGAGTCCGAGTCCGAATAGTAGGGTGCTTAGTCTCGGAACCGAGTTTCGGGCAGCAAACTTAGAGCGAAACAGAGGGTTAGAATAACCCTTGCCAAACCGAGTCGGCTCCGGTGGTTGAGTCCTAGAGACTTCTTTCTTGAAGGTTCCGACCTTCTTTTGCTCGCTCCACCTTATGTGCCGGAAGACACACTTCATCAAAGGTTGAGTACTGCTGCAGCTCAACAACATTAGCATACCTTGGGTCAAGTCCTCCAAGATACCTGACGATGGTTTGATCTTCGACTCCTGAAGATCGCATTTAATCATTAGCCTTTCAAACTCTCGGGTATACTCCTCTACACTCATCGGACCTTGTTGTAGGTTGTGCAACTTAGAATAGTTATCCTGGATGTATGTTGGGGGTAGAAACCGGGTTTTCGGTTTGGACCTCATTTTCTCCCAACTTCGATCTTAGGTTTCCTCCGCACAACGACGCTTCTTCTCCAAATTTGCCCACCAGGTTGAGGCAAACCCTCCGAGCTTGATAGCAACAAGCTTTACCTTCTTTTCATCTTTCACCTCTTTGTAGTCAAAGATTCTTTCAACTCGTTTGCAACCATTCCAGAAACTCATCTGGCTTAAGGCAACCTTCAAACTCCGGGATCTCAACTTTGAAGTCCGAGTTGGGTCGGGGTGATTTATCCCTTCTCCCTCTTCTTCCTCTTCTTTGCTCACGCTCGTTGGAAGAAGCAAAGGGTTTACGGGTTCTTTGTGGACTGATGTGTTTGGGGCTAAAAGGGTTGTGTTTGGGGTTAAGGAAGCTCGGCCTAGGAAAGGCTCCAATGCTCGATACCAAAACCGATGTGCCAAAATGCAAGGCTACACCGATCCTACAAACAGAGTGCGCCAAATGCAATTATGAGATACTCGGAATGGGCTTAGAAATGACCAATGGAACAATAAACACTAAGAACCGAGCTAATCACTCGTGAGGGGATGATTAGCAAGGTAACCAGACACCGATAAGGCAAGAACAAGATAAACTAGAACTATCCAAGGATACAATTATCACCACCAAGGATAAAACTAGGGCACTAATCACACTTAGTGATACAATTATCACCACACCAAGTATAATCGGACTCTTCGAACACAGCCTAATTATGCCACTAATTAGACAAGCAAAAGAGAATTTTGGGGTTGAAAGGAGCACTTGCTCAACTTTACTTAGCATATAGCTAATATCAAAATCATCATCCTCTACAAAGAGAGAGCCCATGTATATTTGTAGGCCTCTTAGCTAGGGTACATCACTCTAATCTAAGGGTTATAAATCCCTTTTACAATCAATGGTTGTGATGTATTCAGCAAAATAGAAGCATAAAAACAAGGACAAAAAGGTAAATAATTACAGAAAAAAGGACGAGTAGAAAAGGAGGGGGACCACAGAATCGGTAGTACAAAGTAGTACAGGTTCGAGTCCAGTGACAGCTACGATCGTTGTCACCAAATTCTTTTGTTTTCCGATCTTTAACTGTCCTTTTCAGCTCTGCTGAAGATGCCTAGATGATGATCAAGTAGTCTAAGTTCGAGACCGAGGACTCGGAAAAAGATCTCCTGGCTTATTTTCCTTCGAATACTTCGACTTGTCCGGCTCCCTTACTCCTGTCCGAGGAGACAGACAAGTATTTCCGAGTGTGGCCAAAACTCCCTTGATGCATACGTTATCAACGAAGACCCAACAATGGTTTCGAGGGCTCTGTAGTAACTTCGAGGACTCGGAATTATCAATCTGTTACAGGCGGCTCTCGGTATTAGTTGGGGTTGGGTTTGTGGTGTCCTCCCCATCACCTTGTTACTTTATTTCCAGCCAAAGCTTCATGGTATGGAAATATGGACCGACTTTAATGAACTTCTTATTTTATTTATGTACTTTAAGACATAAAACGGTAGCGCTCTTTGGCCTAGCTCGTCCGGATCTCACTTTGCACCATGGTGACTAAGAAACAAGGTTTAGGTGTCCAATTTGCTAGTAACTCTCCATTAGTTTCAAAAGCCTCTTGGGCTTTAGCATTCCACTTGAATGCACTTCCCTTTAGCACCTCTGTCTTGGGGGCTGTGATGGTGCTAAAGTTCTTAATAAATCTCTAGTAAAAGGAAGCTAGGCCATTGGAACTCCTCACGTCATGAATGCTTGTGGGAACCGGCCATGATTAAATGGCTTCCACCTTGCTCTCATCTACCTTCACACCGTGAGCCGTGATAATATATCCAAGAAAGGTGACTTCCGAGGCAAAGAACATGCACTTTTGAAAATTGCCATAAAGCTTCTCTTCCTCCAATAGTTCAAGGACTTGCGTGAGGTGGTTTAGGTGCTCTTCTTCACTCTTGCTATACACCAAAATATCATCGAAATAAATTACCTCAAACTTGCCAAGAAATGGCCTAAACACTTGATTCATGAACCTCATGAAAGTGCTAGGTGCATTAGATAGTCCGAATGGCATTATAAGCCACTCATACAATCCACCCTTGGTGTTAAATGTCGTTTTCCACTCATCCCCTTCTCGGATCCGGATTTGATATTATCCACTTCTTAAATCCACCTTGGAGAACACTTGTGAACCATGGAGCTCATCAAGCATATCCTCAAGTCTAGATATGGGTTATACTTGATAGTGATCTTGTTTATGGTTTGGCTGTCCACACACATCCTCATGTATCCATCCTTCTTAGGCGCCAATAGAGTAGGTACAAGCACATGGACTCCTACTTTCCCTTACAAGGCCTTTAGCCACCAACTCATCAACTTGCCTTTGGACTTCTTGAGCATCTTTAGGATTCATCCTATATGCGGGTTTGTTGGGTAAAATGGCTCCTGGGATAAGGTCTATGTGGTGTTGTATGGTTCTTTGTGGAGGTAGGCCAAGAGGAATTTCATTTGGGAAGACATGGGAAAATACTGGACGAGTAGGTCTTGGGCTAGAGGATGTAGGTTTTGGGGAGGGCATTTGGGTTCATTTGGAGACAATAGGATAAGCTCTTGCATGGGTCTAAACTCATGTTGTTTTGCCTTGAGAAATGACTTTCCTAAAGTAAGAAGGAGATCGGTTTGGATGGGGGTCTTTTGTGGCTTCGTTTTTGTGAGTTGGCTTGGGTATAGAGGGGCTAAGGTGATTTTCTTTCCATCTTTTGTGAAAGTGCAAGTGTTCATGAACCCATTATGCATAAATCTTCTATCAAAAAGCCAAGGTCTCCCAAGCAACAAATGACAAGCATCCATAGGAATAATATCACACCACAACTCATCGTGATAATTCTTGCCAATACTAAATGAAATTAGACATCTAGAATTGACTTGAAGGCCCTTACCTTGGTTTAGTCATTGAATATTGTAGGGATGAGGATGAGTCGAAGCATTAAGTCCAAGCTTCTCCACCATGGTTGAAGCGACTACATTGGCACAACTTCCACCATCCACAATAATGGAACACACCTTGCCTTGCACCGGGCCCCTAGTGTGAAAAATGTTCTCACGTTGCTCCTCCTTAGGCTCTTTGAATTCGCTTAAAGCCCTTCTCAAAACCAATAGTTCTCCTTCATCCGCCTCCTCTACTACCTCCTCCGTTTCATCCACCAAGTATAGCTCCTTCTCGGTCTCCTCTTCTTCCATGCATTGTTCTTGGAATTCCACCAAAGTTACTACCTCCTATTAGGACACTCGAAGCAATGTGTCCTAGGCCATAACACTTAAAACATCTCTAAGTGTTGTTGGAGTTTGGTGCGGGTTTGGGCAGATTTGGGGTAGAGATGGGTGGGGGCTATTTTGTGGAGCTAGGGGTTTTTGTGGCGTTGGTTGGGAACTCCCCTTGTAAAAGGGTTGGCTCTTTTGGAAAGGATTTGAGTATTTCTCTTTTGGCAAATCGGTGCTTCCTTTGTTGTTCAACTTTGTGTGCCAAATGACATACCTCATCAAAAGTGGAGAATTGTTGCAATTCCACCACTTGAGAGCATATTTTGCATCTAAGCCTCCAAGGTACCTCACTATGGTTTGATCCTCATTTTCTTGAATATCACACTTAATGAACAATCTCTCAAATCACGAGTGTACTCCTCCACACTCATACTTTCTTGTTGTAGGTTATGGAGTTGAGAATAACTATCTTGGATGTAAGTTGGGGGCAGGAAACGAGCCTTGAGTTTTGATCTTATTTATTTCTCCCAACTGCTAATCTTGGACTTCCTTTCTCTTACTCGTTTATGCACCAAGTTTTCCCACCATGTTGAGGCCAAACCTCTAAGCTTGAGGGTAACAAGCTTCACTTTCTTCTGCTCGGGCACATCCTTATAGTCAAATATTCTTTCCACGGTTCTTAGCCAATCTAAGAACTCATCCGGGTTTGGGCGCCTTTCAAACTCCGGGATCTCCACCTTATGGGAATGATGTTTTTCATGCCTAGAGCCTCGCTTTGATCTCCTTTTACTAGGCTTGTCCGAAGAAGCAAATGGATTACTTTCTTCATCTTCTTCATTGGAGTTATGAATAGGCCGAGGGGAGGTGATATGCTTGTCAATTGATCATGCTTATCTCTCATGGATTGCCCAAGTTGTTTTCGGAGGTACTCATTTTCTTTCATCAACATCTCAAATCGTTCTTCCAAAGTCATGCTAGAACTCATGTTTAGGAACCGGGACTTTTGTGGGTTTCTGGCTGTTTTGTAGCTATGGATTGGAGGGATGTGCTTAGTGGAAATGGTAACTACTCGGCCAAGGGAACGAAACTTGCTTTGATACCAAAGTTGATGTATAGCCAAGCAAGAAACCGAGAGAGGAGAGGTGGTTTGTGAACGGTGGATGTAGGGATGGGAAGGATGAGTGCTAAAGATTAAAATAACAATGATAAAACCAAGCTTCTTATGGATACGGACACACCACCACAAGAATCTTGAGGCACCGAAAGGCTAAGGCTAGATACGATTATCACCACTAGCTAGACTCTCGGACTCAATCAAGCACCACTAAGCATGCTTAAATATAGCAATTGAGAATTAAAAGGGGAAAGAGCATTACTAGCTCGGTTTTCATTCAATATCAAAAGTTTTTCCTTACGAAACCTGGATACATGGAGTATAAGTAATTGATGGATATTTCTATCCATACATAATTTCCAAAAGTCAAGGGGTTTCTCAAACTAAGGCATAAAAGGAGCCAACATCAATTTTACATCAAAACTCCTCTCGCTAGTCCAAAAGTGCAAACCGAGACAAGGTTGGAAGAGATTGTCAAGGGCCATGAAAATTGTCTTTTAATGACAATTAGTACATAAATAATTTATGTTTGGAAGCTAAGGAAACATGAGCTACAAGGACGGTCCAAAATGGCCAAAACCCAAACCGGGTATTGATGTGCCAAAACGCAAGGCTACACCGATCCCGCAAACAGAGTGCGCCAAATGCAATTATGAGAAACTCAAAAGGGGTTTAGAAATGGCTAATGGAACAAGTAAACAACAAGGATTGAGCTAATCACTCGTGAGGGAATGATTAGCAAGGTAACCAACGACTGATAGGACAAAACAAGATAAACTAGGACTATCCAAGGATACGAGATATCACCACCAAGGATAAAACTAGGGCACTAATCACACTTAGTGATACAGACTATCACCACACCAAGTATAATCGGACTCTTCGAACACAGCCTAATTATGCCACTAATTAGACAAGCAAAAGAGAATTTTGGGGTTGAAAGGAGCACTTGCTCAACTTTACTTAGCATATAGCTAATATCAAAATCATCATCCTCTACAAAGAGAGAGCCCTCGTATATTTGTAGGCCTCTTAGCTAGGGTACATCACTCTAATCTAAGGGTTATAAATCCCTTTTACAATTAATGTTTGTGATGTATTCAGCAAAATAGAAGCATAAAAACAAGGACAAAAAGGTAAATAATTACAGCAAAAAAGGATAGTAGAAAAGGAGGGGGACCACAGAATCGGTAGTACAAAGTAGTACGGTTACGAGTGCAGTGACAGACTACAGTCGTTGTCACCAAATTCTTTTGTTTTTTGATCTTTAATTGTCCTTTTCCAGCTCTGCTGAAAATGCCTAGATGATGATCAAGTAGTCTAAGTTCGAAGCGAGGACTCGAAAAAGATCATTTGACGTCTAAGTTCGAAGCGAGGACTCGAGAAAAGATGCCTTGGCTTATTTTCCTCCGAATATTTCGACTTGTCGACTCCCTTACTCTGTCTTACTCCTGTCCGAGGAGACAGACAAGTATTCTTAGTGTGGCCAAAACTCCCTTGATACTGCGTTATCAACGAAGACCCAGCAATGGTTTCGAGGGTTCCGTAATGAAGTTAGAGGACTCGGAATTATCACTCGGTTCTGGCTGGCTCTCGGTCTTAGTTGGGTGTGGGTTTGTGGTGTCCTCCCTATCGGGTATGTTAAAAAGAAATCGGCCGATTGATGTCTTTTACCAAAAAGACCTTGTTTGAATTATTCATATGAGGAACGTGCATGGCCAGCATCAAGGAAGGTCCTAGAAGAATTCCTAAGCAACTAGCATTAGTGGAGGAAGGCATATGTTGGACCTATGACAAGCTTTCTTGCACAAGGGGAAAGAAAATACTTGGCTAGAATTAACTCTCATTCTAGCCACATGTTCCCAAGTTGGCTTGGACAAGGGACTAATACATTTTAGGCCATTGATCTTGTAATCTCTCTTTTAGGCCTTAGATTATGTTTTAGCTTTATTTAATTTTCAACATGTTTTATTTCCCTATAAATAGCCTAAGCATTCAACCATGTAAAAACAACTTTGATGATGAATATATGAACCTTGAGCCGAATTGCTCTTTCGAGTTGGATTACTCGGCCCCTTAAATTCACAAATGCTGTATCCAAGTTTGGCAACTTGGTGGTGTCCTTTGAGTCCTTAAGCTAGCTAGTGGTATTTCTGTATCTAGCCAAGCGAGAGGTTCCCAAGAACTTTCAAGGTGGTGTTTCTATATCCTTGAGAACCTTGGTACTATTCGGTTACCCAACTTCAAAAATCCAAAACTCTAAAAATATAAACCCCCTTCATTCAAAATTTCATCTACACCTCTCTGGATGAATTGAGTCACCCCCCTCAAATCTCAGCTCAATCCAAGCCTTCGTCCGACCCCTCCATCAAAACACCCAGAGCATGTCATCCTGGACTCCAGCCCTACGAGACAGACTTTGAGCTAGTAGTTCGAGGTGATCCCGACCTCGAATGAAGCCCCTTTTTACTACCTTCATTCCAACGTATCTAGTTACCTGATGTGTAGTGGGAGCGGAAGCAAAAGAAGAAGGAAAAACCCAAGAAAATGCAACCGGACAGAATAGGGTCTGCAGGTACGGGTCTGGGGAAAAGGGTGAAAGGAGGGTCAAATGTTCTTGGTTTTGGCTAAAAATTGGAGGGAAGGTTATTTGGGATGTTAGGAAGGGCTGGTAAAAATATGGGAAGCATCCAAGATCGGGATCACCTTGAACCAAAGCCAAACAGATAGTCACGCTGGGCGGCTGTCCAGGATGAGGTCCTTTGTTTGTTTTTGGTGCCGAGGACGGGATACTTCTTGGATTGAGCTGAAATTTGGTGGTACGGGACTCAACCCGTGTAGGATGGTGTGGGTGAAATTTGGGGACGAAAGGATTTGTGGATTGGGAGATATGGGATGATAAAGTCGCTGGATAGTTCCTGGGTTCTGGCCTGGATACGAAACACCACCAAGCTGAACCGAGGGGCACCTTGCAATCTATCCGGATACAGAAACACCACCGGGGATTGTAAGGACTCAAAGGACACCACCAAGCTTGCCAAGGCTCGGATACAGCAATGAGAATTCAAGGGGTTGAGAAATCCATCTCAAAAGAGCAAAGCTCAAAGTTCATATATTCATCAAGTCTGATTTTTACATAGCTAACTAGCTGAATATATAATGCCTCATAATGGCATTTACAAAGCTGAAACTAAGCTGGAAAATAAAGTAAAAAGATAATAAAACTAACAAGATTCTTTCCCCTCCTCCAAGTTAAGCTAGGAGGAATTCTAGCCAAGTATTTGCAAAATTGGGAACATGTGGATGTGGCTTGTTTTCCCCTTTCCCAAGCCTCATTTCCATTTGGCCAACACATCATATTCTAGGAGGCTTCTAGAATGTCTTCTTGAACCTTGAAGGTCTGGCCATTGACTCTTGACCAAGCATGACTTTTCGGTCATAAAATTCAGCATGAACAAAATGTGCCTAAAATACCCTTTAGGTATTTTTGGACCGTCTTTGATGCATATCTTGCTTTACTCATTTGGCAACATTTATTTATGTGCTAATTGTCTTTGAATGACAATTCTCAAGGCCTTTAACGATCTCTTCCATCCTTGGCTTGGCTTGCACTTTTGGACTAGCATAGGAGTTTTTGATGTAAAAATAAGCTTGACTCCTTTTATGCTTTAACTTGAGAACCCCTTGACTCTTGAAAGTTAAGTATGGATAGAAATGTCCATCATTACCTCCCCTCAAAAATCAACTCCATCCAAACACTACTCCGACCCCCACCTCCAAAACAAACAAAGAGTCTCATCCTGGACTGCAGCCCGGGGAGACTTTCTGTTTGCTTTTAGTTCAAGGTGATCCCGACGTTGAATGATCCCCATCTTTTTACCACCCCATCCTAACATCCCCAAGAACCTTCCCTCCAAATTTCACCTCAAAATTCCACCATTTACCCCTCCTACACTCTAATCTCCCAAGACCGCACCTGCAAACCCCATTCCGCCCGGTTACTTTCTTTCATCATTAGCCTTCACTTTCCACCCTTCCTTGCCATCTACCCTAGCTGTACACCAACTTGGTATTAGAGCATGCCACTATACATCAGTAATGCTCTTAGAGCTAAACATAATCTAAGGCTAAGAGTGTATGTACAAGATCAAGGGCCTAGATTACTCTTTAGCTAACCCCTCCTCCAAGCTAGTGTTAGGAACATGTGGCCGGAATTGAATAGTGAATTACGGCTAAGTATTTTCTTTCCCCTTGAGCAAGCTTGCTTTTGATTGGTCCAACACATGATTTCCTCCACTTAAGGTAGTGCTCACAGATTCCTCTAGAACCTTCCTTGTGTTGCCAATGCATTCCATCCCTTGGAGATTTATTTTGATGAACCGAACATGGGTAATTTGATCTTTGAAGCTAGCCAGATAGAATGTGCTCCCAAGTGCTCTGCTTGGGCTTTTAGGCATTTTTGGACCTCTTTTTGCTTCAACTTCTAAGCAACAATTATTTATGTACCAACCGACATAAAAAGGAAATATTCATAGTTCCTCAAGTCCGGACTTAGTTTGTACTACATGGACTAGGATAGAAGATTTAGGTGTCCAAAGTTGACCTTCACACAAGCTTATCTCTTCTTGTAGTTTGGCTAGCAGTCCATGTCTTTTGGTAGCTTGACTTGGATGGAAATCTCCATCAAGAGTTCCCTCGTTCCACATTGTGGAATGCGGAACCGAGTGCCCTTGAAAAGAAAGCCATTTTGAACTAGGAACTCTCCTCTTGGATAATGTTGGCAAGCTTGATATAATTCGCCTAAGCCTTTATCATCAATGTAGAAAGACTTTAAATGTTCAAAACCAAGAACATGGGATTCTAATCGAAACAAGAGAAGATACCGCCTTGACAAAGCGTCCGATCCTTTGTTCATCTTTCCAGATTTGTGCTTGATGGTGAAATGAAAATTTTGGAGGTATTCTACCCATTTGCCATGCCGAGGATTCAACTTATGATACCCTTGTATGTACGTGAGGGCTTCGTGGTCCGAATAGCGAATGAACTCACTAGCCACCAAGTAATGGCTCTAATGCTCAAGTGACTAAATAATGGCATAAAACACCTTGTTATAAGTTGAGTATTTTCTCCTTGAGTCACAAAGCTTCTCACTATAGAAGGCTAGAGGTTGACCTTCTTGACAAAGAACTCCACCAATGCCTACTCCGGAGGCATCACACTCAACTTTAAAGACCATGTCAAAACTTGGTAAAGCTAGCACTAGGGCTTGAGTAAGCTTAAGCTTGATTGTCTCAAAGGCCTCTTGAGCCCTAGCATTCCACTTGAACGAACTCCCTTTTAGCACTTCGGTCATGAGGGTTGTGATAGTGCTAAAATCCTTAATGAATCTTCGGTAGAAGGAGGCCAAACCATGAAAACTTCGAACATCGTGAATACTTGTGTGAATAGGCCAAGACCTTGTGGCTTCCACCTTGCTTTCATCCACCTTCACACCTTGGGCCGAGACTATGTAGCCAAGAAAAGTGACTTTCGCAGCAAAGAATGTACACTTTTGAAAATTGCCATAGAGCTTCTCTTCTTCCAACAATTCAAGAACTTGTGTGAGGTGATTTAGATGTTCCTCTTCACTTTTGCTATATGATGGAAAGTGGACTGCCCTAAATTATGAGCTGAAGGGTACTCATCTTAAGGAGTTAAGCATGCATGGGAACCCACCGGGAATACTTGAAATTTCTATAATCACTAGCATGGTGCAAGTTGATCCCGGAGGATGAGAAGCCGAGAATATCATTTTCTTATGATCTCATGTTCATAAATAAATGTTTATCTAAGGAGCTAAGAAGGATAGTCAAGAGGAATTAAGCTAGCCAATTCCTCTACGTTAAAGCAAGATGAGTCCGGCCATGTCAAACTGTGAAGTGCTACAAGTGCTACCATTTTGTGTCCATTGAACATAAATAATTAAGGGTCGGTCCAAGGGTCCGAAAGGCTTATGTTTAAGCGCTTAAAGGGAGTATCAAATGAAGTTTAATGAGGAGCATTCTAGAAGCACTAACCATTGTGGAAGTGATGGACATTTCCAAAGGCTACAACATACTTGTTCATGATCTCCTTACATGCCATTAAGCCAAGAGCCATGAGTTCATGTCAAAGCTACAAAAGGAGCTCAAACCGAAAGGAGATCATATTTTAGCACCTAATCTGGTTCAACTTTTGCTTGATGAACTAGAGCTTGGTTTATGGTGAAGAATTATATTTTATGTCTTTTGTTATATAAATAATTATTGTTCAAGAGTTGGAGCAAGATAAATCCACAAGAGAAGGTCCAAAGCGCCAAGGGAACTCAAACCGTGCACTAAGCGCACAAGCTGGCCGGTTATCACCAAGGACCGAAAAGTGGATGTCTTATGCCTTAGCCGAATGGGTCATGTGTGGACAGCAACAAGGAGGATTCTAGAAGCATTTCCAAGCATCATCCCTAGTGGAAGAATCTATGTGTTGGACCTATGACAAGCTTTCTTGCACAAGGGGTAGGAAATACTTGGCTAGGATTAACTTTCATATTAGCCACATGTTCCCAAATTGGCTTGGACAAGGGGCTAACATATCTTAGGCCATTGATCTTGTAATCTTTCTTTTAGGCCTTAGATTATGTTTTAGTTTTGATTAATTTTCAGCATGTTTTATTTCCTTATAAATAGCCTAGCATTCAGCCATGTAAAAAAAGACTTGATGAATATATGAAATTTGAGCTTTGCTCTTTTGAGATGGATTTCTCAACCCTTTGAATTCTCATTGCTGTATCCGAGCCTTGGCAAGCTTGGTGGTGTCCTTTGAGTCTTTATAATCCCCGGTGGTGTTTCAGTATCCGGCCGGATTGCAAAGTGCCCCTTGATTCGGCTTGGTGGTGTTTACGTATCCAAGCCGGAATCCAGGTTCTATCCAGCGACTTCCATCAACCATATCTCCCAATCCACGAATCATCTCTTTCCCAAATTTCACACACTTCATCTTACATGAGTTGAGACCATCTCCACCAAATCTCAGCTTAAACCAAGAAGAACTCCGCCCTCCACCCTTGAAACAAACAAAGAGACTCATCCTGGACAGTCAGCATAGAACCCCGACTTTCAGCTCTGTGTTCAAGGCTTTCCCGACCTCCAAAAATTCCAATATTTTTTACACAACCTTCTTGGCCCAGTTAATAACCATCCTGTCAAATTTCAGCTTCAAATTCATCCATTTGCCCCTCCTTTCACATTTTCTCCCGTAACCGCACTCGCAGGACTCGTTCAGCCAGCCTTGCTTGTTTGCGGTTTTGCTTATCTTTTTGCTTCCGCTCCCACTACACATCAGGAAGGAAGATGGCTTGTTGAACAAGAGAGAAAGAAGCTTGCCAAAGGGGAAAGAAAGCCTCGGCCACATGTTCCCAAAATCCACAAATACTTGGCTAGGATTCATCCAACTCTAACTTGGAGGGGAGGAAAAGCATCTTTGTAATTTTTGGTTTAATTTTCAGCTTTGCTAAATGCTATTTTTGCTCATTATAAATATGGTTTGTAATAGCATTGTAAAGACAACCTTGATGATTATATGAATGAATTGAGCCGGATTGCTCGCCTCTTTTAAATCTCATATGCTGTATCCAAGTTCGCTACTTGGTGGTGTTCTTTGAGTCCTCTAACCTACCGGTGGTGTTTACGTATCCGGCAAGGCTAAAGGTGCCCCTTGGCTTCCTCTTGGTGGTGTTTCGTATCCAAGGAGAAACCTCGGTTTTATCCCTTCACTTCCCACTTCCATATCCGACAAACCGCTCATCTATTTCACTCCAAATTCCGTCCACCTCTAGCCCAGCGAGTGTACTTATCCCCTCCAAAACCGCCTCCATCCAAGCAGTCCTCCGACCCCCACCTTCGATATTTACAAAGGATATCATCCCGGACGATCAGC
Organism: Talinum fruticosum; assembly: GCA_021018815.1. Lineage (NCBI taxonomy): Eukaryota > Viridiplantae > Streptophyta > Magnoliopsida > Caryophyllales > Talinaceae > Talinum > Talinum fruticosum. The sequence goes on along the minus strand of JAITYX010000010.1, from coordinate 2,406,223 downwards.
CAGAACCTTGACTTTTAGCCCTTTGATCAAGGTGTTCCTGGCAATAAAAAATCCAAAAAATACCAGAGCTTCTTGGATCAGTTGAGAAGCTCCATACCAAATTTCAGCCCCAAACTCTATCGTTTGAGCCCTCTTTCACCCATTCTCCCAAGATTGCGCCTGTAGGTCACAATCTGCCCGGGTAGCTTTTCTTGCGGTTTTCCCTTTCCTTTTGCTTCTGCCCTCACTACACATCACTATACACCAAGATATCATCAAAATATACCACCACGAACTTGCCAAGAAAAGGTCTAAACACTTGGTTCGTAAGTCTCATGAAAGTGATAGGTGCATTAGATAATCCGAATGGCATCTCAAGCCACTCATACAATCCTCCCTTGGTGTTGAATGTCATTTTCCACTCATCTCCTTCACGGATTCGGATTTGATAATACCCACTCCTCAAGTCTACCTTGGAGAACTCTTGTGACCCATGGAGCTCATCAAGCATATCTTCAAGTCTTGGGATTGGGTGTTTATACTTGATGGTTATTTTGTTTATGGCTTAGTCTGTCCACACACATTCTCATGGTGCCATCCTTCTTTGGGACTAAGAGAGTTGGGACCGCACATGGACTCCTACTTTCTCTTACAAGCCCTTTAGCCATTAGCTCATCAACTTGTCTTTGAATCTCCATAGAGTCCTTGGGGTTCATTTGGTATGCAAGTTTGTTGGGGAGGATGGCCCCGGGATTAGGTTGATATGGTGTTGGATGGTTCTTTGTGGAGGTAGGCCGAGGGATATTTCTTCGGGAAAGACATGAGTAAAACGAGATAGCAAGGTTTGGGCTAGGGGATATAGGTTTGGAGGAGTTTCGCCCTCATTAGGAGCTAGAAGAATTAGCTCTTGCATAGGCCTAAACTCATGTTGTTTGGATTTGAGAAATGACTCTCCTAAAGCTAGAAGGAGGTCGGTTTCGTTGGGGCTCTTTTGTGGCTTAGTTTTTATGAGTTGGCTTGGGGTTAAGGGGTTAGGGTGATTTTCTTGCCATCCTTGGTAAAAGTATAGGTGTTCAAGAACCCGTCATGCATAACTCTTCTATCAAATAGCCAAGGTCTCCCAAGCAACAAGTGACAAGCATCCATTGGAATAATATCACACCATAACTCATCATGATAATTCTTGCCAATACTAAATGAATTAAGGCATCTAGAATTGACTTGGAGACCTTTACCTTCGTTTAGCCATTGAATATTGTATGGATGAGGATGAACCGTGGCTATGAGTCCAAGCTTCTCCACCATGCTAGAGGCGGCAACATTAGTGGAACTCCCACTATCCACAATGATTGAACAAACCTTGCCATGAACTCGTACCTCTAGTATGAAAGATGTTTTCTCGTTGCTCTTCCTTGGGATCTTTGAAGCTGCTCAAAGCCCTTCTCAAAACTAGAAGCTCTCCTTCATCCGCTTCCTCCACTACTTCCTCCATGTCCTCCATAAGGTAAAGCTCCTTTTGCAATTCTTCTTCTATTATGGGCAATTCTTGGTATTCAGCCAAGGTGACTACTCTACGGTTTGGGCATTCCGAGGCAATGTGACCCAACCCTTGGCATTTGTAGCACCTTCTTGATGAGTTAGAATTAGAGGGGTCTTTAGGCATATTTAGGACAGATTGGGGAATAGGTTGTTTTGTGGAGTTGGTTGGGGTTCCCCTTATAAAAGAGTGGGTTCTTTTGCGGGATGGCTTTCGGTGGTTCTCTCCGGAAAAATGGATCTTCTTTTGTTGCTTAACCTTATGAGCCAAATGACATACTTCATCAAAAGTAGAGTATTGTTGTAACTCTACTACTTGAGCATACTTTGGATCAAGGCCACCAAGATAATGCATTATGGTTTGACCCTCATTCTCTTAAATATCACACTTGATTAAAAGCCTTTCAAACTCTCGAGTGTACTCCTCTACACTCATACCGCCTTGGTGTAGGTTGTGTAGTTGAGAATAGCTATCTTGTATGTAAGTTGGGGGCAAGAAGCGAGCCTTGAGTTTTGTCCTCATTTTCTTCCAACTTTTGATTTTGGACTTCCTCTTTCGGACTCTACTATGCACTAGATTCTCCCACCAAGTGGAAGCAAATCCTCTAAGCTTGAGAGTAACAAGCTTAACCTTCTTCTCCTCGGGCAAATCTTTGTAATCAAAGATCCTCTCCACGGTTCTTCGCCAATCCAAGAACTCATCCAGATTTAGACAGCCTTCAATTTCAGGGATCTCCAGTTTGAAGTCATGTGAATGGTGTTTTGCACGCCTAAAACCTCTTCTCGATCTCCTCTCACTAGGATCATCCGAGGAAGCAAAAAGATTATCCTCTTCATCCTCTTCATTGGAGCTATGGGTATGCCGAGAGGGAGGAGATATACTCCTTAGTTGTTCACGCCCATATTTTATAGACTTTCCAAGCTGGTTTCGTAGATAATCATTTTGAGCTCTTAGCTCACTATTATCCATTCATGAGCATGTCAAACCGCTCCTCCAAAGTCATGTTAGCACTCATTAGTAACCGGGCTTTTTATGGGTTTCTGGCTGTTTGTGTTTAAGGGTATTGAGGAGTGTCCGTGGGTGGAAGTAGCTCGGCCATAAGGGTAGCCAACCTGGCTCGATACCAAAGATGATATATGCGAGCACAATCTGGCCAGAAACGGGTTAAATGGGGATAGAAATGCTAATCAAAACAAGCACCAAGATGATAAACTTAAAGGGATAGGAACCAAGTTTTCAATGGATAAGAAATCACCACCATTGTCAACTTGAGGCACCAAGGTATGGGCTGGATAACAAAACACCACCAGCTTGCTCCAAGGACTTGAGAGGTACCACTTAACTTGCCACACTAAGATAAGTAATCAAGAATTTTGGGGTGAAGAGCACTTAGCTCACTCGGTTTTCTCTTTTAATATCCAATTGCTTACAACCGGGTATGGGGGTGTATATGTAGTGCACATAAAGGTGAAAGCTAAGCATAATCTAATGGCCATCGGTGGCCTTACATGATGATGTATAGTGGGAGCGGAAGCAAAAGAAGAAGGGAAAAACCCAAAAAGGCTACCCGAGCATATTGGTCTCTGCAGGTGCGATCTTGGGGAAAAGGGTGAAAGGAGGGGCAAATGGAGGCGTTTGTGGCTGAAATTTGGTGGGAAGGTTATTAACTGGTCCAAGAAGGTCGTGTAAAAATATGGAAATTTTTGGAGGTCGGGAACACCTTGATCTCGCACGCCTGAAGAGAGCAAGATCGGGCTGGATGTCCAGACTGGTACCCTTTGTTTGGATCAGAGGTGGGGGACGGAATTCTTCTTGGATTGAGCTGAGATTTAGAGGGAATGGACTCAACTCATGTATGTTGGTGTGGGTGAAATTTAGGAAGGAAATGATTCATGGATTGGGAGATATGAGTATGGAAAGTCGCTAGATAGAACCAAGGTCGTGTCTCGAATACGTAAACACCACCGAGGGAACCAAGGGGCACCTTCAATCTGGCCGGATACGAAACACCACTGGAAGATTGGAAGGACTCAAAGGACACCACCTAGCAGCCAACTAGGATACAGCATTGAGAATTTAGGGGCCAAGAAATCCATCTCGAAAGAGCAAACCAGCTCACGAGTTCATATATTCATCATCAAGGTTCCTTTTACATGGCTGAATGCTAGGCTATTTATAAGGAAATAAAACATGCTGAAAATTAATCAAAACTAAAACATAATCTAAGGCCTAAAAGAAAGATTACAAGATCAATGGCCTAAGATGTATTAGCCCCTTGTCCAAGCCAATTTGGGAACATGTGGCTAAAATGAGAGTTAATTCTAGCCAAGTATTTCCTTCCCCTTGTGCAAGAAAGCTTGTCATAGATTCTTCCACTAGAGATGATGCTTGGAAATGCTTTCTAGAACCTTCCTTGTGCTGTCCACACATGACCCATTCGGCTAAGGCATAAAACATGGTCTTGATGGTCCTTGAAATTATCCGGACAGACTTGTAAAGACAATATCCGGTTAGGTGCTTTAGGTATTTTTGGACCGACCTTGGTGCTTCTTTTCACTTCCACTCTTTAGGCATCAATTATTTATGTGACATAAGACATAAAAGATAATGGTCCAGCTCTAGCTTAACTTGTAAAAATCAAACTAGAATAATCATCTTTAGGTGCCAAAATGATCTCCATTCGGTTTTAGCTCCATTTGGATCCTTGTCATTAAACCATAGCTCTTGACATTTAGGCATGTATGGAGATCTTGGTCAAGTATGTTGTAGCCCTTAGTCAATATCCATCACATGATTAAGGGATGGGATTACATTAAGCATAGAGAATAATCCAAAAAAGATGCTTCCACTAAGAGGGAACATGTGGACACTATTCATGGTGCAATTCTCTAGAATGAGGTGTTTTCGGATTCTCTAGAATATTCCACAAGTCTACTTTGCACCCATGTAGCTTGACTTCTCATTTGACCCTTCGAGCATTGACTTTTTGACCCTCAAAGACCGTTGCGCATAATGGTTCCTAAATTGGCTGGTTTGATTGTTTTGCTCATTCTAGCCTCTTCCACTCTTATTCTTGGTTCAACTCCTAGGGACCTTTTTTGTTATCAACATGGTCTAGATAAAGGGAGTTTTAGGGTTCTCCTAACCCATTGCTAGCTTGCTCAATTTGAAGCAAGATAGGTGACTTAGAAACCTAAAGTTGATCCTTGCTCCAAAGTGGCTCCTCTTATGCTCTAGCTAGTAAACCATGACCCTTGGTGGCTTGATTAGTAGGAAGGTCTCCATCATTAGAGGCCTTACGTGATCAAGGGATGGGATTATATTAAGCATAGAGAATAATCCGAAAAGATGCTTCCACTAAGAGGGAACATGTGGACGCTATTCATGGTGCAATTCTAGCCAAGTATTAGATTTCCTCTCCTCTAAGCTTCATTTTGATTAGCTCTAGAATTTGATTCCCTCTACCAAATGAGGTGATTTCAGATTCTCTAGAAGGTTCCATAAGTTAGCTTTGCACCCATGTAGCTTGACTTCTTAACCCTCAAAGTCGGATGTGCGTAAATGCTCCAAAACTATTCGATTTGCTTGTTTTGCCATTTCTAGCCTCTTCCATTGTTATTTCTGGTTCTACTCCCGGGGACCATTTATTGGTATCAACATGGTCTTGATAACGGGAGGTTGAGGGCTCTCCTAACCCATTGCCAACTTGCTCAATTCAAACCAGAATGGGCGACTTAGAAACCCAAAGTTAATCCTTGCTCAAGGGTAGCTCTTCTTGCACCTTAGCTAATAAGCCATGATACTTACTAGCTTGATTAGTAAGGAGGTCTCCATCATTAGGTGCCCTAAGTCTCCATAGGTGGTGTGTCTTATTCTTTGGTGCTTAGTCTCTCTATCCAGTTACTTGACTTACAAATTGGCCCTCTCCCAAACCCCTAGCCTTTTGCACTTCAAAATTTTGTCACTTCTTACCCGAGTAAGTTTAGTTGTTGTCCCCAACCCAAGCTCTCTAGGTGTTCATTTCTAGGTGTCAATCTGGAATCCTGCGCCTGGAGCTGCTGTTTGGCTTCATTTCTAGGTGTTCGAAGTCTTGATTGCGTCTTCCCCGGATCTTAAGTACTCCTCATCCAAAAATCAAACCCAAACTCCACTTAAAAGGCCTCCATCCCCTCATTTGCCCCAAACCGTGCATAGGTTCACCATTCTACCCGGGTGTGTGATTATGTGCTTTAACCTTTCTTTGCCCATCCTTGCCTCTTGCTCTAAGGTTCCATCACTTCCACTCATCTTCGGATATGGGTTCTTTGTGCACCGATGCGTTTGGGCTTATAGGGTTGTGTTTAGGGTTAAGGAAACGCAGCCTTGGAAAGGCTCTAGGCTCTAATACCAAAATTGATGTGCCAAGGAGCAAGGCTACACCGATCCTAAAACAGAGTATAACAATGTGCAGTCCGAGTGACTCAAAAGGACTTAGAAATGACTTGACTGTGACAAAAATACCACGAGCTTAGCTAATCACTCTAGGAGATATGATTAACTAAAGGTAACCAACACTTAAACAACAAGAACCAAATAAACTAGGATTACCTAAGAATACGAGATATCACCACTAAGGATAAAACTAGGGTGCTAATCACACTCGGAGATACGGATATCACCACTCTAAGTATAATTAGACTCTTCGGACACAACTTAATTACGCCACTAATTAGACATGCAAAAGAGAATTTACTGGTTATAAGGAGCTCCGCTCAACTTTACTTAGCATATAGCCAATCTTCAAAATCAGATGTGTCTTACAATGAGAGCCTTTTAACTAGCTTACATCACTCTAATCTAAGCATTACAAATCTCCTTTTACAATCAAAGGTTGTGATGTATTCAAGCAAAATAAAAGGACAAAAACAAGGACAAAAGTAGAATAACTACGACTACAATCATTATCACCACATTCTCTCTTCATTCCGATTCTCAAAGTTTCCCTTTCTAGCTCTGCTCATGATGCCTATATGATGCCCAAGTAGATATGATGTATAGTGGGGGTGAAAAACAAAAAGAAGAAAAACCGCAAAAGAGGCTTCCGGCGGAACGGTGGCCTACAGGTGCGATCTTGGGAGAACGGGGAAAAGAGGGTGGAAACGGTGGAATTTTGGGCCGAAATTTGGTAGGCAGCTTCTTAGATGATCCAAGAAGACCTGGTAAAACTTGGGGAATTTTATGAGGATGGGAACACCTTGATCTGAAAGCTGAAAGTCAGCAGTTCTGGATTGGCCGCCCGAATGGCACTCTCTGTATGGATCAAAGGTGGAGGTCGCAGGACTTCTTGGATGGAGCTGATTTTGGGGGGGTAAATAGACACGTTGGAATGAAGGTGGGCGAAATTTGGGGTGAAGTTGATGAGTGAGCTGGGAGATGGAATTCTAAAAATGGAGTAACCGATAGGCCATGGTTTTGAAGGATATAGAAACACCACCTTGAAAAGTCTTGGGGCACCTCTCGCTTGGCTAGATACAAAAACACCACTAGTTAGCTTAAGGACTCAAAAGAACACCACCAAGTTGCCAAACTTGGATTCAACAATTGAGGATTTCAAAGGGATCGAGCAATCCAACTCAAAGTTCATTAATATTCATCATCATCAAAGTTGTTCTTACATGGCTACATACGAGCTGAATTTATAATGCTCAAAATAAAATACTTGACAAGCAATAACAAAAGCCAAAATCCAAAAATAAGCTTTCCCCTTTTCCAAGCTAGAGTAGTATGTGTTGGATGATTTTTGGCCAAGCATTGTAGAGCTAGGGAACATGTGGCTGAGAGTCATTTTCCCCTTGTGCAAGCTTCTCTTTATTAGTCCAACACATGCTGCATTCCACCCAAGTTAGTGCTCAAAAGATGCTTCCATTCTCTTCCTTGATTGCTTTCATTTAGGCGCCTAAACATAGTCCCTTCATGATGTACAGTGGCACGCTCTAATACCAAGTTGGTGTTTACCTAGGGTAGATGGAAAAAGAGGTGGAAAAGAAGCAAAGACGAAAACCGGGCAGTAATGGCCTTCTTCAGTGCAGTCTTAGGAGATCAGAGTGATGGAAGGGTAAATGGTGGAATTTGGAGGTGAAATTTAGAATGGGAGTTCTTGGGGAGTTTAGGAAGGACTGGTAAAAATTTGAAGTTCATTCAAGGTCGGGATCACCTTGAACTAAAGGCAAACGTAAAGTCTCACTCAGCTGCTGTCCGAATGAGGCTCTTTGTTTGTTTTGGAGGTGGGGGTCGGTAGAGTATTTGGATGGAGTTGAAATTTGGAGGGGTAGTACTGGAGGGAGTTGGGAAGATGTCGTAAAATTGGGGCTTCATTCGAGGTCGGGATCACTTCGAACTAATGGCTCAAAGTCTATCTCGCTGGGCTGGAGTCCGTAATGACAGAGCTCTGGGTGTTTTGATGGAGGGGTCGGACAGATGCTTCGATTGAGCTGAAATTTGATGGGGGCTGACTCAAATCATCTAGAGAGGTGCGGGTGAAATTTGGAATGAAGGGAGTTTATATTTTTGGAGTTTTGGATTTTTGAAGTTGGGTAACCGGATAGTACCAAGGTTCTCAAGGATACGTAAACACCACCTTTGTCTTGGGGCACTTCTCGCTTGGCTAGATACGAAACACCACTAGCTAGCTTAAGGACTCAAAGGACACCACCAAGTTGCCAAACTTGGATATAGCATTTGAGAATTCAAAGAGGAACGAGTAATCCAACTCGTAAGAGCAATCCATCTCAAGGTTCATATATTCATCATCAAAGTTGTTTTACATGGCTGAATGCTAGTGCTATTTATAGGAAATAAAACATACTGAAAATTAAATAAAGCTAAAACATAATCTAAGGCTTAAAAGAGAGATTACAAGATCAATGGCCTAAAATTTATTAGCCCCTTTTCCAAGCCAACTTTTGGGAACATGTGGCTAGAATGAGAGTTAATTCTAGCCAAGTATTTTCCTTCCCCTTGTGCAAGCAAGCTTGTCATAGGTCCAACACATGCTTCCTTCCACTAGAGATGATGCTTGGAAATCTTCTAGAAGCTCCCTTGTGCCAGGCACGACTCTCACTCTTAGGTTGTCCATTCGGATGGTCCGAACATGGTTCATTCGGCCCTTGAAGAAAACCGGCCAGATTTGTGCTTGGTGCTCGGTTTCAACCCTTCGGCATTTTGGACCTCCACTTGTGGATTATTTTGCTCCAACTTTTAAACAACATTTATTTATGTATCATAAGATATAAATAGATAATTTCCATCATTCACCAAGCTCTAGTTTAACTTGTAAAAGTCAAACCAGAATAGTCATCTTTTAGGCACCAAAATGATCTCTACATGAATTTAGCTCCTTTTGTACCCTTGTCATTAATTCATAGCTCGACATTTAGGCATGTATGGAGATCTTGGTCAAGTATGTTGTAGCCTATGGGTCAATATCCATCACTTTGGATCCTTGGACCGACCATGATACTATTTATGTACCAATTCTCTAAGGTGTCATCTTCAAAATAAGGAGAGAGATCGGCCACATTGAAGCTTGCCGAGACCCCATAGTCTCCGGGAAGATCAATCTTGTAGGCATTGTCACTAATCCTTTTGAGCACCTCAAATGGACCTTCAGCCCTTGGCATCAACTTGCTTTTCCTCTTGGAAGGAAAGCGCTCCTTCCTTAGGTGCACCCAATTTGGGTCTCCTGGTTGAAAAACCTTCTTCTTTCTTCCCTTGTCAACTCATTGCTTGTGTGCAAGATTGGTTTGCTCAATTTTGGCTCTTACTTTCTCATGCATTTTCTGCATTTCTTGCACTCTTTTGGTAGCCTCCACATTGGGTTTTCCATCCAAGCCTCTCTCGTGTCAAGTCTAGAGGAGTTAGCGGCTCAATTCCATGGACTATCTTGAAGGGACTAACACCCGTGGCCTTGCTTGGAGCTCCATTGTAGGCAAATTCAGCATGAGCAAGAAGTTGATCCCAAGCTTTCATGTTGGTTTTGATCAAAGCCCTCAAAAGTACTCCCAATGTTCGGTTTGTGACTTCGATTTGCCCATCCGTTTGAGGATGACAAGTTGTACTAAATTGTAGCTTGGTCCCCAATTTCTTCTAAAGAGTAATTCAAAAGTGACTCAAGAATTTGCTATCTCTCTCCGAAACCATGGATCTTGGAATACTATGGAGCTTAACAATCTCCTTGAAATACAAATCCGCCACATGAGTTGCATCATTTGTTTTGTTGCTTGGAATAAAATGAGCCATCTTGGAAAAGCGATCCACTACAACCGGAATTGAGTCCTTATTCCTTTGAGTCCTTGGTAAGCCTAGTATGAAGTCTAGACTCACATCTTCCCATGGCTGGTTGGGTGTAGGAAAAGGGGTGTAGAGCCCTTGAGGAAGGGAATGGCTCTTGGCTATTTGGCACCGCACATCTCTTCAAGATGTCTTGCACATCCTTCTCCATGTTGGGCCAAAAATAATGCTCTTTAAGCATGCTCACTGTCTTGTTGACACCGAAATGCCAGCCAAGGCTCCACCATGTATCTCTCGGATCAATAGCTTTCTTGTGCCACAATGAGGAATGCACAACCGAGTGCCCTTGAAAAGAAAACCATTTTCAACTAGGAACTCTCCTCTTGGATGATGTTGGCAAGCTTGATATAAGTCTCCCAAGTCTTTATCATCAATGTAGAAAGACTTTAAATGTTCAAAACCAAGAACATGGGATTCTAATTGAAACAAGAGAAGATACCTCCTTGACAAAGTGTCCGCTCCTTTGTTCATTTTTCCAGATTTGTGCTTGATGGTGAAATTAAAATTTTGGAGATATTCTACGTATTTGCCATGCCGAGGATTCAACTTATTCTCGCCCTTGTATGTACTTGAGGGCCTCGTGGTCCGAATGGAGAATGAACTCACTAGCCACCAAGTAATGGCTCCAATACTCAAGTGACCAAATAATGGCATAAAACTCCTTGTTATAAGTTGAGTATTTTCTCCTTGAGTCACAAAGCTTCTCACTAAAGAAGGCTAGAGGTCGACCTTCTTGAGAAAGAACTCCACCAATGCCTACTCCGGAGGTATCACACTCAACTTTAAAGACCATATCAAAACTTGGTAGAGCTAGCACTGGGGCTTGAGTAAGCTTGAGCTTGATTGTCTCAAAGGCCTCTTGAGCCCTAGCATTCCGCTTGAACAAACTCCCTTTTAGCACTTCGGTCATGGGGCTGTGATAGTGCTAAAATCCTTAAAAATCTGCGGTACACCTTGGGCCGAGACTATGTAGCCAAGAAAAGTGACTTCCGCAGCAAAGAAGGTACACTTTTGAAAATTGCCATAGAACTTCTCCTTTTCTAACAACTCAAGGACTCGTGTGAGGTGATTTAGATGCTCTTCTTCATTCTTGCTATACACAAAGATATCATCAAAATATACCACCACAAACTTGCCAAGAAAGGTCTAAGCACTTGGTTCATGAGCCTCATGAAAGTGCTAGGGGCGTTTGACAAGCTGAATGACATCACAAGCTACTCATACAATCCTTCCTTGGTGTTGAATGCCATTTTCCACTCATCTCCTTCACGAATCCGGATTTTATAATACCCACTCCTTAAGTCCACCTGGGAAAACACTTGTAACCCATGGAACTCATCGAGCATGTCTTCAAGTCTAGGGATTGGATGCTTATACTTGATGGTTATTTTATTTATGGCTCGGCTGTCCATACACATTCTCATGGTGCCATCTTTCTTTGGAACTAGAAGAGTTGGGACCGCACATGGACTTCTACTTTCTCTCGAGCAAGCACTTTAACCATTAACTCATCCACTTGTCTTTGAATCTCCATAACATCCTTGGGGTTCATTCGGTATGCAGGTTTGTTGGGGAGGATTGACCCGGGATTAGGTCAATGTTGTGTTCGATGGTTCTTTGTGGAGGTAGGTCGAGGGGTATCTCTTCAGAAAGACATGAGTAAATTGGGACAGCAAGGTTTGGGCTAGGGGTGTCGGGTTGGAGAGGGAGTTTTGGCCTCATTTGGAGCTAGTAGAATCAACTCTTGCATAGGCCTAAATTCATGTTGCTTTGATTTGAGGAATGACTCTCCTAAAGTAAGGAGGTCGGTTTGATTGGGGCATTTTTGTGGCTTAGTTTTTATGAGTTGGCTCGGGGTTAAAGGGGCTAGGGTGATCTTTTTCCCATCCGTGGTAAAAGTATAAGTGTTTAGGAACCCATCATACATCACCGATGTATAGTGGCATGCTCTAATACCAAGTTGGTGTATAGCTAGGGAGAAAACAAAAAGATGGAGAAAACCGCAAGTGAGGTTACGGGGTAGAATGTTGGTCTGCAGGTGCGGTCTTGGGAGATCGAGTGCAGGAGGGGTAAAATGGTGGAATTTGGAGGTGAACTTTTGAGGTCAGGTTCTTGGGGATGTTAGGATGGGCTGGTGAAAAGATGAGGTTCATTCAAGGTCGGGATCACCTTGAACTAAAAGCAAACAGAAAGTCTCGCTGGGCTGCAGTCCGTAATGAGGCTCTTTGTTTGTTTTGGAGGTGGGGGTCGGAGCAATGTTTGGATGGAGCTGAATTTTGAGGGGGAGTAACTAGATACGTTGGAATGAAGGTGGTAAAAATGGGGCTTCATTCAAGGTCGGGATCACCTCGAACTACTAGCTCAAAATTTGTCTCGTGGGGCTGGAGTCCAGGATGCATGCTCCGGGTGTTTTGATGGAGGGGGTCGGACGTATGCTTGGATTGAGCTGAGATTAGAAGGGGGTGACTCAAATTGTCCAGATAGGTGTAGGTGAAATTTAGAATGAAGGGGGTTTATATTTTTGGAGTTTTGGATTTTTGAAGTTAGGTAACAAGATAGTACCAAGGTTCTCAAGGATACGAAACACCATCTTGAAAAGTCTTGGGGCACCTCTTGCTTGGCTAGATACGTAAACACCACTAGCTAGCTTAAGGACTCAAAGGACACCACCAAGTTGCCAAACTTGGATAAAACATTTGAGAATTTTAAAGGGCCAAGTAATCCGACTCGAAAGAGCAATCCAGCTCAAGGTTCATATATTCATCATCAAAGTTCCTCTTTACATGGCTGAATGCTAGTGCTATTTATAGGAAAATAAAGCATTCTGAAAATTAAATAAAGCTAAAACATAATCTAAGGCCTAAAAGAGAGATTACAAGATCAATGGCCTAAAATGTATTAGCCCCTTGTCCAAGCCAACTTGGGAACATGTGGCTAGAATAAGAGTTAATTCTAACCAAGTATTTTCCTTCCCCTCGTGCAAGAAAGCTTGTCATAGGTCCAACACATGCCTTCCTTCACTAATGCTAGTTGCTTAGGAATTCTTCTAGGACCTTCCTTGATGCTGGCCATGCACGTTCCTCATATGAATAATTCGAACAAGGTCTTTTCGATAAAAGATATCAATCGGCCGGATTGCTTTTTGACATACCCAGTTTGGGTTTTGGCCATTTTGGACCGTCCTTGTAGCTCATCTTTCCTTAGCTTCCAAACATAAATTATTTATGTAATAATTGTCATTATAAGACAATTTTCATGGCCCTTGACAATCTCTTCCAACCTTGGCTCGGTTTGCACTTTTGGACTAGCATAGGAGTTTTGATGTAAAATTGATCTTGACTCCTTTTATGCCTTAGTTTGAGAAACCCCATGACTCTTGGAAATTAAATATGGATGGAAATATCCATCAGTCACTCTTCTATTAGATAGCTAAGGTCTCCCAAGCAACAAATGACAAGCATCCATAAGAATAATATTACACCACAACTCATCATGATAACTTTTGCCAATACTAAATGAAATAAGACATCTAGAATTGACTTGGAGGCCTTTACCTTGATTTAGCGATTGAATGTTGTACGGGTGAGGATGAACCGAAGCTATGAGTCCAAGTTTTTCCACCATGCTTGAAGAGGCCACATTAGTGCAACTCCTACTATCCATAATGATTGAACAAATTTTGCCATGAACCGTGACTCTAGTATGAAAGATGTTTTCTCGTTGCTCTTCTTTAGGATCTTTGAAACCACTCAAAGCCCTTCTCAAAACTAGAAGCTCTCCTTCATCCGCCTCCTTTACAACTTCCTCCATTTCCTCCATAAGATAGAGTTCTCCTTTTGGTTCTTCTTCCTCCATTGGTAGCTCTTGGTATTCGGCCAAGATGACTACTCTACGGTTTGGACACTCCGAAGCAATGTGCCCCAAACCTTGGCATTTGTAGCACTTTCTAGAGGAGTTGGCATTTGTGGGGGTTTAGGTACATTCGAGACAAATGGGGAAGGGTGATGGATATTTCCATCCAAGTCAAACGTCCAAGAGTCAAGGGGTTTCTAAAGCTAAAGCATAGAAGGAGTCAAGCTTATTTTTACACCAAAAACTCCTATGCTAATCCAAATGTGCAAACCGAGCCAAGGTTGGAAGAGGTTTTTAATGGCCATGAAAATTATCAAGTAGTACATAAATAATTGTTGTCAAAGGACTGGAGCAAGATATGTATCAAGGACGGTCCAAAAATACCTAAAGGGTATTTTAGGCACATTTTGCTCAAACCGAATTTTATGGCCGAAAGGTTTCATGCTCGATCAAGAGTCAATGGCCGGACCTTCAAGGCTCAAGGAGGATTCTAAAAGCACCTACAAGCATCATCCCTAGTGGAAGAATCTATGTGTTGGACCTATGACAAGCTTTCTTGCACAAGGGGAAGGAAATACTTGGCTAGAATGAACTTTCATTTTAACCACATGTTCCCAAGTTGGCTTGGACAAGGGGCTAATGCATCTTAGGCCATTGATCTTGTAATCTTTCTTTTAGGCCTTAGATTATGTTTTAGTTTTGATTTATTTTCAGCATGTTTTATTTCCTTATAAATAGCTAAGCATTCAACCATGTAAAAACTAATGATGATGAATATATGAATTTGAGCTTTGCTCTTTCGAGATGGATTTCTCGGCCCCTTGAATTCTCATTGCTGTATCCTAGATTGGCATCTAGGAGGTGTTCTTTGAGTCTTTCAATCCCCGGTGGTGTTTCTGTATCCGGACCGATTGAAGGTGCCCCTTGGTTCACTCGGTGGTGCTTCAGTATCCGAGCCGGAACCTCGGTTCTATCCAGTGACTTTCCATCCTCATATCTCCCAATCCACAAATCATCTCATCCCCAAATTTCACCCACATCATCATACACAAGTTGAGTCCAGTCCCACCAAATCTCAGCTCAATCCAAGAAGTATTCCATCCCCAGCACCAAAAACAAACAAAGAACCTCATTCTGGACAGCAGCCGAGTGTGACTTTCTGTTTGCCTTTGGTTCAAGGTGATCCCGACCTTGGATGCTTCCCATATTTTTTACCAGCCCTTCCTAACATCCCAAATAACCTTCCCTCTAAATTTCGTCCAAAAACTCCATCATTTACCTCTCCTTTCACCCTTTTCCCCGTAACCGCACCTACAGGTCCTATTCTCGCCAGCTTGCTTGTTTGCGGTTTCTCTCTTCTTTTGCTTCCGCTCCCACTATACATCAAAGGGGTTGTTTTGTGGAGATTGGGTTGTTTTGTGGAGTTGGTTGGGGGCTCCCCTTGTAAAACGGTGGGTTCTTTTGTGGGATGAATTTTGGTGGTTCTCTCCGAGCAAAGCGAGCCTTCTTTGTTGTTCAACCTTGTGAACCAAATGACACACTTCATCAAAAGTAGAGTATTGTTGTAACTCAACTACTTGAGCATACTTTGGATCAAGGCCACCAAGATAATGCACTATGGTTTGATCCTCATTCTCTTGAATGTCACACTTGATCAAGAGCCTCTCAAACTAACGAGTATATTCCTCTACACTCATACTGCCTTGGTGTAAGTTGTGGAGTTGAGAATAGATATCTTGGATGTAAGTTGGGGGCATGAAACGAGCCTTGAGTTTTGTCCTCATCTTCTCCCAACTTTTGATTTTGGACTTCCTCTTTCGCATTCTACTATGCACAAGGTTTTCCCACCAAGTAGACGCAAATCCCCTAAGCTTGAGAGCAACAAGCTTAACCTTCTTATCTTCGGTCACATCTTTGTAATCAAAGATTCTCTCCACGGTTCTTAACCAATCCAAGAACTCGTCCGGGTTTAGTCGGCCTTCAAACTCAGGAATTTCCACTTTGAAGTCATGTGAATGGTGTTTTGTATGCCTAGAACCTCTTCATTATCTCCTTTCACTAGGATCATCCGAGGAAGCGAACGGATTATCCTCTTCATCCTCTTCGTTGGAGCTATGGGTATGCCGAGAGGGAGGAGATGTACTCCTTAGTTGATCACGCCTATCTTTCATAGACTTTCCAAGCTGTTTTCATAGATATTCATTTTGAGCTCTCAGCTCACCATTGTCCCTCATGAGCATGTCAAACCGCTCCTCCAAGGTCATGCTAGCACTCATTAGTAACCTAGGGTTTTTTGTGGATTTCTGACTGTTTGTGTTTAGGGGTTTAAGGGAGGTGTTTAGGGGTGGAAATAGCTCGGCCAGGAGGGTAGCCAAAAGCTCTCATACTAAGATGATATATGTGAGCGTGTTCTGGCAAAAAAGAG
The DNA here is from genome assembly GCA_021018815.1 of Talinum fruticosum. NCBI lineage: Eukaryota > Viridiplantae > Streptophyta > Magnoliopsida > Caryophyllales > Talinaceae > Talinum > Talinum fruticosum. The sequence continues at coordinate 2,390,102 of JAITYX010000010.1, read as the reverse complement.
CTAAAAGGGGAGGGAACACTAGTCAAAACGGGACCAAAGTGAGGAACACAAAGGATAGGAATCAAGCTTTCAATGGATAAGAAATCACCACCATTGTCAACTTGAGGCACCGAGAGGTATGGGCTGGATAAGAAACACCACCAGCTTGCTCTAAGGACTTGAGAAGTCACCACTTAGCTTGCCAAACTAAGATAAGCAATCAAGAATTTTGAGGGTGAAGAGCACCTAGCTCATTCAATTTTTCATTCAAATAATTCGCCTCCTACAACCGGGTAGAGTGAAGTATTTGTAGTGCATACAAAGGGTGAAAGCAAAGCATAATCTAATGGCCATTAGAGGCCTTACATGATCAAGGGATGGGATTACATTAAGCATAGAGAATAATCCAAAAAGATGCTTCCACTAAGAGGGAACATGTGGACACTATTCATGGTGCAATTCTAGCCAAGTATTAGATTTCCTCTCCTCCAAGCTTCACTTTGATTGGCTCTAGAATTTGATTCCCCCACCAAATTAGGTGTTTTCGGCTTCTCTAGAATGTTCCACAAGTTTACTTTGCACCCATGTAGCTTGACTTCACATTTGACCCTTCAAGCATTGACCTTTTGACCTTCAAAGACTCGTTGCACCGAACGATTCATAATATGGCCTGTTTGCTAGTTTTGCTCGTTCTAGCCTCTTTCACTCTGATTCTTAGTTTAACTCCTAGGGACCATTTATTGGTATTAACATGCTCTTGATAAAAGGGAAGTTTTAGGGTTCTCCTAACCTATTGCTAGCTTGCTCAATTCGAATCAGAATAGGTGACTTAGAAACCTAAAGTTGACCTTTGTCCCAAAGTGGCTCCTCTTGTGCTCTACTAAGTAAATCATGACCCTTAGTGGCTTGATTAGTAGGAAGGCCTCCATCAGGTGTCATGTTATACCTATGGATTCATGTCACTTACTGTTGGGTAGATCTTGGTTATTTGATCGTAGAGTTATGCATGATGGGTTTAAAAACATATACACCTTTACCAAAGATGGGAAAAAGATAACCCTAGCCCCACTTGATCCCTCACAAATGCCAAAACCCAAACCCACTTAAACACCTAATCATTCTGAGTTACTTCGACCCATGGGGAGACTTATCTACAATCCATGCATCATGAACATAGACCCCGAAAGAGTTAATTCTTCTAGATCAAAATGATTTTGAGTCCTCAAAACTCGGATGCCCCGATGGGGAGAACACCACAAACCCAACCCCAACTAATACCGAGAGCCAGCCATAATCGATTGATAATTCCGAGTCCTCGGAATTCACTATGGAACCCTCACAAACCATTGCTGGGTCTTCGTTGATAACGCAAGCATCAAGGGAGTTTTGGCCACACTCGTAAATACTTGTCCGTGTCCTCGGACAGAGTCGTGGAGTCGACAAGTCGAAGTACTCGGAGGAAAAGAAGACAAGAGATCTTTTCTCGAGTCCTCGCTTCGAGCTCGGAAATCAAATGATCTTTTCGAGTCCGCAATTTCGAGCTTAGACCAGATTGTAGATATACTCAAATCTACTTTATCATCATCTAGGCGTCTTCAGCAGAGCGTGAAAAGAAAGTTAAGGATCACAAAGCAAAAGAATTTGGTGACAACAATTGTGGCTGTCACCGGACCGAGAACCGTACTACTTTATACTAATGATTCCGTGGTCCCCTTCCTTCTCTCGCTGTCCTTTTTTCTCGCTGTATTGATTTACCTTTTGTCCTTGTTTTTATCCTTTTATTTTGCTGAATACATCACAACCATTAATTGTAAAGGGGATTTATAACCCTTAGATTAGAGTGATGTAACCTAGCTAAGAGGCCTATAAATATACATGGGCTCTCTCTTTGTAAATGATGATGATTTTGATATTGGCTATATGCTAAGTAAAGTTGAGCTGTGCTCCTTTCAACCCCAAAATTCTCTTTTGCTTGTTTAATTAGTGGCATAATTTGGCTGTGTTCTGAAGAGTCCGATTATACTTAGTGTGGTGATAGTTGTATCACTAAGTGTGATTAGTGCCCTAGTTTTATCCTTGGTGGTGATATCTCGTATCCTTGGATAGCTCTAGTATATCTTGTTCTTGTCCTATAAGTGTTGATTACCCCGATAATCATCTCCTCACGAGTGATTAGCTTAGTCCTTGTTGTTTACTGTTCCATTGGTCATTTTTAAGTCCATTCCGAGTCTCTCATAATTGCATTTGGCGCACTCTGTTTGCAGGATCCGTGTAGCCTTGCGTTTTGGCACATCACGCCCTTTAGCGAAAGCCCTTATTTCTAAGTATATTCATGTATTCCCTGAAGAGATACCCATTGGCTTACTACCCAAAACAAATATCCAACACTACATTGACCTTTCCCAGGACTTATTTTTCCTAACAAGCCACCTTATAGAATGAACCCTAAAGACACCTCGAAGTGCAAAGGCAAGTTGAGGAGGTGGTGTCTAAAGGTCCGGTGAGAGAAAGTCCGAGCTCGTGTGCTGTACTCAGCCTTACCGGTATCGAAGAAAGATGGTTCTATGAGGATGTGTATAGATAGCCATGCTATTAACAAAATCACCATCAACTACATGCATCCTATACCATGACTTGAAGAAATGCTAGATAAGCTTTATGGTTCTAAGGTAATTTCGAGATTGACCTCGAAGCAAGTATTATGAAATTAGAATCGAGAGAAGGAGATGAATGGAAAACTACTTTCAAGACCAAAGGAGGGTTATATGAAATGGCTTGTCATGCCCTTTGGTTTGACTAATGCTCCAAGCACTTTCATGCGTCTAATGAATCGAGTTTTCGTGCTATTCATTGGGAAATTTATTGTGGTTTACTTTGATGATATTATGATCTACAGTTAGAATGAGGAAGAACATTCTGACCACCTCAAACACGTTGTTCATCTCGCTGGAAAAAGAGAAGTTATGTGGGAATCGGAAGAAGTGTTCATTCTTTCGCTCGTAAATTACCTTTACGGGTTATGATGTTTCCGTCGAAGGAGTGAAAGTGGATGAGAGTAAGATTGAGGCTATTCTGTCATGGCCTACTCCTAACAAGTATACATGATGTGTGAAACTTTCATGGGATTGCATCATTTTATAGGAGATTCATCAAAGACTTCAACACCATCACTTCTCCTATGACCGAGGTGCTCGAAATAGTTCCTTTGTATGGACACCTCGAGCTCGAAGTCTTTTAAAGATATCAAGACAAAACCGACTCAAGCCATTTTGATAAAATCTTTGAAGTTGAGTGCGATGCCTCGGGTGTCGGCATTCATGGAGTCCTCACTCAAGAAGCGTGTCCAATTGAGTATTTTAGTGAGAAGCTATGTGATGCAAAGTGAAGATACTCTACCTATGACAAGGAATTCTATGCTATCATTCGGGCATTAGAGTATTGAAGTCATTAGTTAGTGGCTCATGAGTTTATTCTATACTCAAATCATGAAGCTCTCAAGTATATTCAGGGCCAACACAAGTTGAACTCGTGACACGCAAAATGGGTTGAGTACCTTCGGACCTTTCATTTCTCAATAAAGCATAAATCCGGAAAGCTCAACAAGGGTGATGATGCTTTGTCAAGTAGGTACCTACTCTTATTTCAGTTAGAAACTTGTGTTTTCGGTTTTGAACATTTGAAGACTTTGTATGCGAATGACAAGGATTTTGGGATTTTATACCAAGAATGTCAAGGTTGACCTAAAGAAGAATTCCAATCCAAGGAGGAAACTTATTCGAAGGTATCGGACTATGTGTGCCTAGCGGTGGCACAAGGGAGTTAATATATTTCTGGCCAAGCATGGACAAGGATGCTAAAGATCTCAAGCAATGTGAGGTTTGGCAATATACCAAGAGTCATTCCCTACCTCAAGGACTTTACACTCCACTACCCATCCCAACTTAGCCCTGGGTGGTCAGTAAGTCTGGACTTTATTCTAGGTCGACCTCGAATTTGGAAACGGAAAGATTCTATTTTGGTTGTTAATTGGTTTTCCAAGATGGCCCACTTCATTGCTTGTAATGAAACCAATGTGATGGGGAAGACACCACAAACCCAACCCAAACTAAGACCGAGAGCCAGCCGGAACCGATTGATAATTCCGAGTCCTAAGAATTCACTACGGAGCCCTCGAAACCATTGCTGGGTCTTCGTTGATAACGCAGCATTAAGGGTGTTTTGGCCACACTCGAAATACTTGTCTGTCTCCTCACACAAGAGTAAGGGAGTTAGACAAGTCGAAGTATTCGGAGGAAAATTAGCCAATAGATCTTTTCCGAGTCCTCGGTTCTCAGCTCAAACGTTAAATGATCTTTTCTCGAGTCCTCGCTTCGAGCTTAGACTACTTGGTCATCATCTAGGCACTTCAGCAGAGCTAGAAAAGGAAAGTTAAGGATCGGAAAGCAAAAGAATTTGGTGAGAATGATTGTAGCTGTCACTAGACTCGAACCGTACTACTTTGTACTATTGATTCCGTGGTCCCCCTCCTTTTCTCGCTGTCCTTTTCTCGCTGTAATTATTTACCTTTTGTCCTTGTTTTTATCCTTTTATTTTGCTGAATACATCACAACCATTGATTGTAAAAGGGATTTATAACCCTTAGATTAGAGTGATGTACCCTAGCTAAGAGGCCTATAAATATACATGGGCTCTCTCTTTGTAAGGGATGATGATTCCGATATTGGCTATATGCTAACTAAAGTTGAGCTGTGCTCCTTTCAACCCTAAAATTCTCTTTTGCTTGTCTAATTAGTGGCATAATTAGGCTGTGTTCTGAAGAGTTTGATTATACTTAGTGTGGTGATAGCTGTATCACTAAGTGTGATTAGTGCCTTCGTTTTATCCTTGGTGGTGATATTTGCATCCTTGGATAGTTCTAGTTTATCTTGTTCTTGTCCTACCAGTGCTTGTTACCTTGCTAATCATCTCCCCACAAGTGATTAGCTTAGTCCTTATTGTTTACTTGTTCCATTGGTCATTTCTAAGCCCATTCTAAGCCTCTTAGAATTACATTTGGCGCACTCTGTTTGCAGGATTGGTGTAGGATTGCATCTTGGCACATCGCTTTGGTATCGAGCTTTGGAGCCTTTCCTAGGCTGAGCTTCCTTAACCCCAAACACAACCCTCTTTACCCCAAACACATCGGTCCACAAAGAACCCATAAACTAGAATGAGTGGAAGCATGACATTGCAGGAACGTTTTGATATGCTCATGAACAACTATGATGAGATGCGTGCCCGAACATATATCCGAAAAAACAACTTGGAGATATGATGAAGAAGAAGTGGCGTGAGTTAGAAGAGTCACTACCCAGCTCACCACCTCATACCCACTCACACGGGGATGATGATGGGGAGAGCAACCCCTTTGCTTCTTCCAGTGAGCGTGAGCAAAGAAGAGGAAGAAGAGGGAGAAGGGATCAATCACCCCGACCCAACTCAGATTTCAAAGTTGAAATCCTAGAGTTTGAAGGTCACCTTAACCCATATGAGTTTCCGGAATGGTTGCAAACAGTTGAAAGAATCTTTGACTACAAAGAGGTGAAAGATGAAAAGAAGGTAAAGCTTGTTGCTATCAAGCTCGGAGGGTTTGCCTCAACCTGGTGGGCAAATCGGAGAAGAAGCGTGCCGTTCAAAGGAAACCTAAGATCGAAGTTGGGAGAAGATGAGGTCCAAATCGAAGGCCCGGTTTCTACCCCCAACATACATCCAAGACAACTATTCTAAGTTGCACAACCTACAACAAGGTCAGATGAGTGTAGAGGAGTATACCCGAGAGTTCGAAAGGCTAATGATTAAATGCGATCTTCAGGAGTCGAAGATCAAACCATAGTCGAGTATCTTGGAGGACTTGACCCAAGGTATGCTTATGTTGTTGAGCTGCAGCAGTACTCAACCTTTGATGAGGTGTGTCTTCCGCCATATAAGGTGGAGCAGCAAAAGAAGGTCGAACCTTCAAGAAAGAAGTCCCTAGGATTCAACCACCAAAGCCAACTCAGTTTGGCAAGGGTTATTCTAACCCTCTGTTTCGGTCTAAGTCTCGCTGCCCCGAAACTCGGTTGTGAGTCAAAGCACCCTACTGTTCGGACTCGGACTCGGAACAAACCTCATGCTGGTCGAGCCGCAAGTGTTTTAAGTGTTAGGGATTTGGACACTTTGCTTCGAGTGCCCAAATCGAAGGGTCGTCACTACTATTACTGAGAGTGATGAACCCATATAGGATGAGTATGAGCTAGAAGGAGAGCTATGCCTTGCTGAGGGCATAGAAGAGATTGTTGAAGAGGCTGATGAAGGAGAACTACTTGTGATCGTGAGAGCCTTGAATGGATATAAGGATCCAAGTGAGGCTCGGAGGGAGAATATATTCCACACAAGGGGAACCATTAAAGGGAAAGTTTGTTCGATCATTATTGATGGAGGGAGTTGCACCAACGTTGCTTCGTGAGCACGATAGAGAAGCTTCAGCTACAACCGAGTTGCACCCTCACCCCTACAACATACAATGGTTGAGTCAAGGTAAGGGCCTTAGAGTTCATTCTCGTTGCCTAATATCTTTTAGTATTGGGAAGTTTGATGTTGATGATATATGGTGTGATGTTATACCTATGGATGTATGTCACTTACTCGTTGGGTAGACCTTGGTTATTTGATCGTAGATTTATGCATGATGGGTTCAAAAGCACATACACTCTCACTCGGAATGGTAAGAAAATAACCTTAGCCCCACTTGACCCTTCACAACTACCTAAAACTAAGCCTCCTCGGACACCCAATCCGTCCGAGTTACTTCGACCCTAGGGAAGCCTATCCGGAGTCCATGGACCATGAACTCGGACCCATGAGAGAATTGATTCTTCCGTGTCGGGACAATTCCGGGTCCTCAAAACTCGGACACCCACTAGCCAAAACACTTATCACCCAAGTACATCCATGTTTTTCCTGAGGAGATACCTCTTGGCCTACCCCCAAAAGAGATATCCAGCACCACATTAATCTTATCCCAGGATCGATATTGCCAAACAAACCAGCCTACATAATGAACTCTAAAGATACCTCGAAGTGCGAGAGGCAAGTTGAGGAGTTGGTGTCTAAAGGTCTGGTAAGAGTGAGTAAGAGTCCTTGTGCTGTGCCAGCCTTGTTGGTACCCAAAAAGTGATGTGTAGTGGCGGAAGCAAAGAAAATGGATAGCAAACCGCAAGAAGCACAACCGGGCGGAATGCAGCCTGCTTGCGCAATCTTGGCAGATTGGGGAAATGGAGGGGCAAAAGTGCTTGGTCTTGGCTGAAATTTGGTGGGAAGGATGTTAACTGGTAGATGATGATCGTGACCAAGTTTCGTTGAATTTGGATAAGGGGAACTCCCTGAACAGATAGCCTGAAGCTGAGGTAACCGGCTGGTCGTACAGACGGACACCCTTTGTTTGATTTTGGTGTGGAGGATGGAGGTGTTCTTGGATGGAGCTGAAAATTGGTGGAATGGAAGTAGATGGACAGGAAGGATTGTGGTTAAAATTTGGAATGAAATGGCTAGGTAGATTGTGAGATATGAATTGATGAAGTGAGGGGATAATACCAAGGTCCTAGCTCGGATACGTAAAACACCACCGAGTAAGAACCGAGGGGCACCTTCAATCTGTCCGGATACAGCAACACCACCGGGAGATTGGAAGGACTCACAGGACACCACCTAGCTGCCACACTAGGATACAGTAATGAGAGTTCCGAAGGGTGAGCAAATCCAGCTCGAGTATAAACTCATATATTTCATCAAAGGTGTCTTACAATGGCGCATAGGTGCTGAATATATAATGCTTCATATGAGCAATTACATAACCGAATCCAAGCTGAAAAATATGAAATAAAGCAAAACAAAAATGCCAACTAATTAGATGCTTTCCTCCTCCCCAAGTTAAGCTTGAAGAATTTCTAGCCAAGTATTGTTTGATAGGGAACATGTGGCCAAGATTTGTTGCCCCTTCTCCAAGCTCTTTTCTAACCACCTTCCACTAGTGGTAGTGTCTTCTAGAATGCTTCTAGCTTGGTGTTCTTGGCAGCTCCATGTGATGCATGACCATAAGCCCTTTTGGCCCTCCCTTGGACCGACCCATCATGACATGAATTTATTTATGTTCAAAGCTCTTAAGATAATAATACTTGTAACATTGCTTGATTTGTACTTGGCCGATCTTCCCTTGCTTAACCATGGAAATTTGGTGAGCTTGATTCCTCAACTATCTTCCTTAACACCTTGATTTATTTATGAACAAGTAATCAATGATTAACCTCCCGGCTCAAACGACATTATGTGCTTGAAAAATACAAGCATTCCCGGTTGTTTTGCATGCACGTTGAGCTGAACATTTTCTGTCTTTTTACCCATGGCTGGCCACTTTCCATTAATGTCACACAGCTCAAAACAGAAGGCTGCCCACTCTCCATCAAAAAGGATGGCTCTATGAGGATGTGTATAGATAGTCGTGCCATTAACAAGATCACTATCAAGTATAGGCATCCTATACCACGACTTAAAGATATGTTGGATGAGCTACATGGTTCTAAGGTCTTCTCTAAGATTGACCTCGAAGTGGATATTATCAAATCGGAATCAGAGAAGGAGATGAATGGAAAACTGCTTTTAAGACCAAGGGAGGTTTATATGAGTGGCTTGTTATGCCTTTTGGTCCGACCAATGCTCCAAGCACATTCATGCGACTCATGAATCGGATTTTCAAACCATTCATCGGAAAGTTCGTAGTGGTCTATTTTGATGACATTCGATCTACAATCGGAATAAGCGGGAACATTCTAACCATCTCAAACAGATTATTCAACTGCTAGAGAGAGAGAAACCGTACGGGAATCGAAGAAATGTTCGTTCTTCAACTCGAAATCGCGTTTCTAGGTTATGTTGTTTTAGCTGAGGGAGTAAAGGTAGATGAAAGCAAAATTGAGGCTATCCTGTCTTGGCCTACTCCTAAAAGCATACACGATGTTCGGAGCTTTCATGGGCTTGCATCTTTCTATAGGAGGTTTATCAAAGACTTCAAGCACTATCACTGCCCCTATGACCGAGGTGCTCAAAAGCAGTTCCTTTGTCCGGACACCTCGAGCTCGAAATCGTTTGAAACTATCAAGGCAAATTTGACCCGGGCTCTTGTTCTAGCCCCGCCCGGTTTCGAGAAGGTTTTGAAGTTGAGTGTGATGCCTCGAGCGTAGGCATTGGTGGGATTCTCACTCAAGAGGGCCGGCCCATCGCTTATTTCGGTGAGAAGTCGTGTGATGCCAAGCGAAGATACTCTACCTATGACAAGGAATTCTATGCCATCATTCGGTCATTAGAATATTGGAATCATTACTTGGTGGCTCAAGAATTCATTCCGCACTCGGATTATGAAGCCCTCAAGTACATTCGGGGCCAACACAAGTTGAACCCGCGGCATGCAAAATGGGTTGAGTACCTTCGGACCTTTCATTTGTCAATCAAGCACAAATCTGGATAGCTTAACAAGGGCGCTGATGCTCTGTACGTAAGATACCTACTGTTATTTTAGTTAGAAACTCGTGTCTTCGGGTTTGAACATTTGAAGAGTTTATATGTAGATGACAAGGATTTTGGAACCCTATACCAAGAATGCCAAACTCGGTCCAAGGGTGAGTTCCAAATAGAAGGAGGATACTTATTCAAGGGTATCGGATTGTGTGTGCCTAGCTGTGGCACAAGAGAGTTGATTATAAGGGAAGTCCATTCCGGAGGACTTGCAGGCCATTTCGGAGAGAAAAGACAACTCGGATGCTCAAGGAGCATTATTTCGGCCAAGCATGGACAAAGATGTTCAAGACATCATCGAGCGATGTGTGGTATGCCAATATGCCAAGAGCCATTCCCTGCCTCAAGGACATTACACTCCATTGCCAGTTCCAACTCAGCCCTGGGTGTATGTAAGTCTAGACTTCGTTACGGGTCTACCACGGACTCGGAAAGGGAAAGATTCTATTCTGGTTGTTGTTGATCGATTTTCTAAGATGGCTCACTTCATTGCTCGCAACAAAATCAATGATGCTACACTGGTTGCTGACCTATACTTCGGAGAAGTGGTAAGGCTGCATGGGATCCCAAGGACAATGGTCTCGGATAGAGATGCGAAGTTTCGAGTCATTTTTGGGTTACCCTTTAGAAGAAATTGGGAACGAAGTTGAAGTACAGCACCACTTGCCATCCTCGGACGGATGGTCGGACCGAGGTTACAAACAGAACTTTGGGAGTCTTGCTCGAACACTAATCAAATCGAATACTAAGATGTGGGACCAACTTCTTCCACATGCTGAGTTTGCTTACAATCACACGCTAAACAAGACTACCAATGTTTCGCCCTTTAAGTTTGTTTATGGCGTGGAACCTCTATCACCTATTGATCTAACCCCAAGAGCTTTTGATGGAAAGCCTCATACTCATGCTGTGAAAAGAGCTACTCGGATTCGGGACTTGCATGCGAGAGTCAAAGCCGAATTGAGCAAGCTAATCTGTGTTACAAGGCTAGCGCTAACAAAAATCGTAGAACGGTGGTTTTTCAACCAGGAGATCTCGTTTGGGTCCACCCGAGGAAGGAGCGTTTTGATGGAAAGTGGCCAGCCATGGGTAAAAAGACGGAAAATGTTCAGCTCAACGTGCATGCAAAACAACCGGGAATGCTTGTATTTTTCATGCACATAATGTCGTTTGAGCCGGGAGGATGATCATTGATTATTTGTTCATAAATAAATCAAGGTGTTAAGGAAGATAGTTGAGAAATCAAGCTCACCAAATTTCCATGGTTAAGCAAGAGAAGTTCGGCCAAGTACAAATCAAGCAATGTTACAAGTATTATTATCTTAAGTGCTTTGAACATAAATAAATTCATGTCATGATGGGTCGGTCCAAGGGAGGGCCGAAGGGCTTATGGTCATGCATCACATGGAGCTGCCAAGAACACCAAGCTAGAGCATTCTAGAAGGCACTACCACTAGTGGAAGGTGGTTAGAAGAGAGCTTGGAGAAGGGGCAACAAATCTTGGCCACATGTTCCCTATCAAACAATACTTGGCTAGAAATTCTTCAAGCTTAACTTGGAGAGGAGGAAAGCATCTAATTAGTTAGCATTTTGTTTTGCTTTCATTTTCAGCTTTGTTAATTTCAATTTCCAGCAAGGTTAGTTGTATTGGCGGGTCTATATATTCAGCATGCACACTCCTTGTAAAAAGAACTTTGATGAATATATGAACTTTGAGCTTTGCTCTTTTGAGATGGATTTCTCAACCCTTTGAATTCTCATTGCTGTATCCGAGCCTTGGCAAGCTTGGTGGTGTCCTTTGAGTCTTTACAATCCCCGGTGGTGTTTCAGTATCCGGCCAGATTGCAAAGTGCCCCTTGATTCAGCTTGGTGGTGTTTCTGTATCCAAGCCAGAATCCAGGTTCTATCCAGCGACTTCCATCAACCATATCTCCCAATCCACGAATCATCTCTTTCCCAAATTTCACACACTTCATCTTAAATGAGTTGAGACCATCTCCACCAAATCTCAGCTTAAACCAAGAAGAACTCCGCCCTCCACCCTTGAAACAAACAAAGAGACTCATCCTGGACAGTCAGCATAGAACCCTGACTTTCAGCTCTGTGTTCAAGGCTTTCCCGACCTCCAAAAATTCCAATATTTTTACACAACCTTCTTGGCCCAGTTAATAACGATCCTGTCAAATTTCAGCTTCAAATTCATCCATTTGCCCCTCTTTTCACATTTTCTCCCAGAACCGCACCTGCAGGACCTGTTCTGGCCAGCTTGCTTGTTTGCGGTTTTGCTTATCTTTTGCTTCCGCTCCCACTACACATCACGTTTTCCTTCCAAGCGCAAGTCTAAGGTGATGCCAAGGGCAGATGGACCATTTGAAGTACTTTTGAGAATCAATGATAACGCTTACAAGGTGAATTTACTCGGAGAATACAATGTCTCGACTACTTTCAATGGTGCTACACTAGTTGTTGATTTATAATTCAAGGAAGTGGTGAGATTGCATGGGATCTTGAGATCTATGGCCTCAAATAGGGATGCGAAGTTTCTTAGTCATTTCTAGGTCACCTTATGGAAGAATGATGGAAAGTGGTCAGCCTCAAAATGTGAGCCGAGAGATGTCCATCTTAAATGTCCAAATATGCCCGGGAGGCAGCCCAAAATACTTGAATTCTCTAGGGTGCAAATTGACCCTGGAGGGTAGAAGTTCAACAGATTGTCTTTTATGTCCTTATGTTTATAAATAAACATGTTACTAAGGAAAGTCAAGAAGAGCCAAAGCTCACATCCTAAATACCTCCATGTTGAAGCAAGTGAATTCGGCTTTGTCAAGCCATGGAACATAATCATTTCATGCTCATAGTACATAAATAAATTGGTGCTTAAGTATGGTCGGTCCATATTTCCTTATGATGAGACCAAGGCCGAAAATAGAGCAACAAGAAAAGGAGATGACAAGGAAGTCTAGAAGCATCAAGAAATGAGAAGCTTGGGAGAGGGGAAACAAGCCACGGCCACATGTTCCCAATTTTGCAATACTTGGCTAGAATTCCTCCTAGCTTAACTTAGAGGAGAGGAAAGAATCTTCATGGTTTTTGTTATCATTTTGCTTTAATTTTCAGCTATGTTTCAGCTTTATAAAATGCCAATGTGAGGCATTATATATTCAGCTAGCATGCATCATGTAAAGACACTTTTGATGATATATATGAGTTTATACTCTTGAGCTGGATTGCTCTCCTTCTTTAAATCTCAATTGCTCGTATCTGTGTGTGGCAGCACGGTGGTGTTCTTTGAGTCTTTCAATCCCCAGTGGTGTTTCAGTATCCGGACCGATTGAAGGTGCCCCTTGGTTCACTCGGTGGTGTTTCAGTATCCGAGCCGGAACCCGGGTTCTATCCCCTCACTTTACCGATGCATCTCACAATCCACTCGTCCATTTTAGCCCAAATTTGACCCACTATCCTTCCAGTGAGTGTACTTCCAACCCCCCGCCCCAAAAATTAGCCTCATCCAAGAACCCTACCATCCCCTCCTCCGATTCAAACAAATGGTATCAGCCTGGACTTTCAGCTAGGCACTGCCTACTTCGGCTTGCAGATCAAGGAGTTCTCATCATCCAAAAATTCCCAAATTTTACCCAAACCTTCCCCAACCAATTACCTTATCCCCTTCAAATTTTAGCCAAAACTTCCATCATTTGCCCCTCCTTTCACCCTTTTCCCGCAGCAAAGCACCTGCAGGACACATTTTGTCCAACTTGCTTCTTTGCGGTTTTCCCTTTTCTTTTGCTTCCGCCTCACTATACATCAAAGAAGCTGATGTGTAGTGGCGGAAGCAAAGAAAATGGATAGCAAACCGCAAGAAGCACAACCGGGCAGAATGCAGCCTGCTTGCGCAATCTTGGCAGATTGGGGAAATGGAGGGGTAAAAGTGCTTGGTCTTGGCTGAAATTTGGTGGGAAGGATGGTAACTGGTAGATGATGATCGTGACCAAGTTTCGTTGAATTTGGATAAGGGGAACTCCCTGAACAGATAGCCTGAAGCTGAGGTAACCGGCTGGCTGTACAGACAGACACCCTTTGTTTGATTTTGGTGTGGAGGATGGAGGTGTTCTTGGATGGAGCTGAAAATTGGTGGAATGGAAGTAGATGGACAGGAAGGATTGTGGTTAAAATTTGGAATGAAATGGCTGGGTAGATTGTGAGATATGAATTGATGAAGTGAGGGGATAATACCAAGGTCCGAGCTCGGATACGTAAAACACCACCGAGTAAGAACCGAGGGGCACCTTCAATCTGTCCGGATACAGCAACACCACCGGGAGATTGGAAGGACTCACAGGACACCACCTAGCTGCCACACTAGGATACAGCAATGAGAGTTCCGAAGGGTGAGCAAATCCAGCTCGAGTATAAACTCATATATTTCATCAAAGGTGTGTTACAATGAAGCTCATGAGCTGATTATATAATGCCTAGCTATGGCATTTTACATAACCGAATGTAGGCTAAAAATAAAGCAAAAACAAAATGTTAACTAACAATATTCCTTTCCCTTTCTCCAAGCCAAGCTAGGGTGAATTCTAGCCAAGCATTTGATGGTTAAGGAACATGTGGCCACGGTTGCTTCCTCCTTTGTCAAGATTCTAACAACCTTCCTCCACCATGATGTATGCTTCTAGAATGCTCCTTCTCTTGCTTGATTTATTTGTAGAAAGAAATATGGACCGACCAGCTTGCATTATTTTTGTACACACGTTCATTAACCCGTAGGTTATCATGCTAGCGCTTCGTTTTGTACCATGGTAACGATGACACAAGGTTTTGGAGTCCATGTAGCAAGTAACTCTCCATCATCCTCCCCTTGTGAAAAGGAATTTGTCCTCAAATTCTCTAGAGTATCATCTTCAAAGTATGGTGAGAGATCGGCCACATTGAAAGTAGCGGACACTCCATAGTCTCCGGGCAATTCCACTTTGTACGCATTGTCTCCAATCCGTTCTAGCACTTCAAACGGTCCATCAGCTCGGGGCATTAACTTGGACTTTCGTTTGGCTGGAAATCTTTCTTTCCTCAAATGGACCCATACCAAATCTCCAGGACGAAAGATCATCCTCTTCTTTCCCTTGTCAACTTGCTCGTTTATATTTGGCGTTGGACAGCTCAATTTGGGTTTTTACTTGCTCATGCATTCTTTGTATTTCCTGGACCCTTTTGACTCGCATCAACACTCGGCTTTTCAGCATTCTCTCTTGGGGTTAAGTCAAGCGGAGTTATTGGGTCCATACCATAGACAACTTTAAACGGACTTAGCCCTGTTGTCTTGCTAGGAGCTCTATTGTACGCAAACTCGGCGTGAGCTAGGAGCTGATCCCATGCTTTGGTGTTTGTTTTAATTAAAGACCTTAGTAGCACACCCAATGTCCGATTTGTTACCTCCGTTTGTCCATCCGTTTGAGGATGACATGTGGTACTAAATTTAAGTTTAGTCCCCAACTTTTTCCACAAGGTGAGCCAAAAATGACTAAGGAATTTGTCTGTCTCGGTCCGACACAATTGTCTTAGGAACGCCATGTAACCTTACAACTTCTTTAAAGTATAGGTCGGCAATTTGTGTGGCATCATTGGTTTTGTTGCATGGAATGAAATGAGCCATTTTAGAGAAACGGTCGACCACTACGAAGATAGAGTCCTTGTTTCTTTGTGTTCTCGGTAGCCCCAAAATAAAATCCATACTCACATCCTCCCATGGTTGAGTGGGTGTAGGTAACGGTGTATAGAGCCCTTGAGGTAGGGAGTGGCTCTTTGCCTCTTGACACACCGCACAACGCTTCAATATCTCCTGTACATCACTCTCCATTCTCGGCCAATAGTAATGTTCACGCAACATGCTGACTGTTTTGTGGACACCGAAATGGCCAGCAAGTGCGCCACTATGCACCTCTCGGATGAGTAATTCCCTTGTGCCACACCGAGGCACACACGGACGTGCTCCCTTAAAAAGATAGCCTCCTTGGATCAAAAAGTCGCCCTTTGGATGTTTAGAACAACCACGAAATATTTCACAAAAATCCTCATCATTAGAGTACAAAGATTTCAAGTGTTCAAAACCAAGGACTTGAGTTTGTAATTGGAACATCAATAGGTACCTCCTGGAAAGAGCATCCGCACCCTTATTCATTTTACCGGATTTATGTTTGATGGTGAAATGGAAAGTTTGTAAATAATCTACCCATTTTCCATGCCTTGGATTGAGCTTATGTTGCCCTTGAATGTATTTCAAAGCCTCATGATCCGAATGTAAAATGAACTCATTAGCCACAAGATAATGGCTCCAATGTTCCAAAGTCCTCACAATGGCATAGAACTCTTTGTCATATGTTGAGTATTTCCTCCTTGACTCGTTTAGTTTTTCACTAAAGAAGGCAATGGGCCGCCCTTCTTGAGAAAGAATTCCGCCGATGCCTACACCCGAGGCATCACATTCTACTTCAAAAATCTTCTCAAAGCTTGGTAGAACAAGGACCGGGGCTTGTGATAATTTTTGCTTGATTGCTTCGAAAGCTTCTTGAGCTTTGGAGTTCCACCGGAATGCACTCTCTTTGAGCACCTCGGTCATGGGGGCCATGATGGTGCTAAAGTCCTTGATGAATCTCCGGTAGAATGAAGCTAGGCCATGAAAACTCCTAACATCATGAATGCTGGCCGGGATGGGCCATGAACGGATGGCGTCTACCTTACTTTCATCCACCTTGATTCCTTGCGCCGAGACAACATACCCGAGGAAGACTACCTCCGAAGTGAAGAATGTGCACTTTTGTAAGTTGCCCCATAGCTTGTCTCCTTCCAAAATCTTGAGGACTTGAACAAGGTGATTGTAATGCTCTTCCTCATTTCTACTATACACCAAGATGTCATCAAAATAAACAACCACAAATTTGCCAATAAGTGGTCGGAACACTTGATTCATGAGTCTCATAAAGGTACTTGGTGCATTGGATAAACCAAACGGCATGACCATCCATTCATAAAGGCCACCTTTAGTATTGAAAGCGGTCTTCCATTCATCCCCTTCTCGGATTCTAATTTGATAATATCCGCTCCTCAAGTCTATCTTTGAAAATATTTGGGACCCATGGAGTTCATCTAGCATATCCTCAAGCCTTGGAATAGGATGTCTATACTTGATTGTGATTTTGTTTATGGCTCGGCTGTCCACACACATCCTCATGGATCCATCCTTTTTAGGGACCAACAAAGTTGGCACCGCACAAGGACTTCTACTCTCCCTTACGAGACCTTTTGCCACCAGCTCCTCAACTTGCCTTTGGACTTCTTGGGCATCCTTGGGATTCATCCTATAGGCGGGTTTGTTGGGCAGTATGGATCCCGGAATAAGGTCTATGTGGTGTTGGATGGTTCTTTGTGGGGGAAGGCCAAGAGGAATTTCATTTGGGAAAACATGGGCAAATTTGGTTAAGAGTTCTTTGGCAAGGGGTGGGCTGTTTGAGTAGGGCTCTCGGTCTCATTTGGTGTAAGGAGGATGAGTTCCTTGGAAGGCCGAAATTCATGCTGTTTAGAAGAGCATGAGAAGGTTGAGCTTGTAGAGTCTAAGTTGAGGAGTCATGCCCTCACTTGGTGGAATGACTACAAGTGGAGAAGGAAAAAGAAAGGCAAGAAGAAGGTAGATACATGGAGAAAGTTGAGAGGTAAATTGTTGAGAAAATTTTTGCCATCTTATTGCAAATTTCCTCCAACCAAGATCAAGTCCTTTTACAAGGGGAGTCATTCCTCCCTACATCCAAACCTTTGGCCATGTCTTTTTCTACACCCCTTCCACCACCAAAAAACCTCTCCCACTTGCCTCTACTGTCCAGCCCCTCTTACCTCCACAAAAACCACACCCCTTGATGGAGAGTGGGCAGCCTTCTGTTTTGAGCTGTGTGACATTAATGGAAAGTGGCCAGCCATGGGTAAAAAGACAGAAAATGTTCAGCTCAACGTGCATGCAAAACAACCGGGAATGCTTGTATTTTTCAAGCACATAATGTCGTTTGAGCCGGAGGTTAATCATTGATTACTTGTTCATAAATAAATCAAGGTGTTAAGGAAGATAGTTGAGGAATCAAGCTCACCAAATTTCCATGGTTAAGCAAGGGAAGATCGGCCAAGTACAAATCAAGCAATGTTACAAGTATTATTATCTTCGAGCTTTGAACATAAATAAATTCATGTCATGATGGGTCGGTCCAAGGGAGGGCCAAAAGGGCTTATGGTCATGCATCACATGGAGCTGCCAAGAACACCAAGCTAGAAGCATTCTAGAAGACACTAACACTAGTGGAAGGTGGTTAGAAAAGAGCTTGGAGAAGGGGCAACAAATCTTGGCCACATGTTCCCTATCAAACAATACTTGGCTAGAAATTCTTCAAGCTTAACTTGGGGAGGAGGAAAGCATCTAATTAGTTGGCATTTTTGTTTTGCTTTATTTCATATTTTTCAGCTTGGATTCGGTTATGTAATTGCTCATATGAAGCATTATATATTCAGCACCTATGCGCCATTGTAAGACACCCTTGATGAAATATATGAGTTTATACTCGAGCTGGATTTGCTCACCCTTCGGAACTCTCATTGCTGTATCCTAGTGTGGCAGCTAGGTGGTGTCCTGTGAGTCCTTCCAATCTCCCGGTGGTGTTGCTGTATCCGGACAGATTGAAGGTGCCCCTCGGTTCTTACTCGGTGGTGTTTTACGTATCCGAGCTAGGACCTTGGTATTATCCCCTCACTTCATCAATTCATATCTCACAATCTACCTAGCCATTTCATTCCAAATTTTAACCACAATCCTTCCTGTCCATCTACTTCCATTCCACCAATTTTCAGCTCCATCCAAGAACACCTCCATCCTCCACACCAAAATCAAACAAAGAGTGTACGTCACGTACAGCCAGCCAGGTTACCTCGACTTCAGGCTATCTGTTCGGGGAGTTCTAGGCGGTCCAAATCACACTACCAAGACTTCAAAGTTGAGATTCCGGAATTTGAAGGGAGATTGCATCCGGATGAGTTCCTTGATTGGATGAGGACCGTGGAAAGAATTTTTGATTACAAAGAAGTACCAAACGAGAAGAAGGTGAAGCTTGTTGCACTCAAGCTTAGAGGCTTTGCTTCCACTTGGTGGGAAAATTTGAAGCACAAAAGAGTAAGGGACAAGAAGCCTAAAATCAAAAGTTGGGAGAAAATGAGAGCTAAGCTCAAAGCTCGTTTTCTACCACCTACTTATGTCCAAGATAGTTTTCTCCAACTCTATACTCTACAACAAGGCAATATGAGTGTAGAAGAATACACTAGAGAGTTTGAGAAATTGTTGATCAAATGTGATTTGCAAGAGAATGAGGACCAAACAATTGTGAGGTACTTAGGCGGTTTGGATGCTAAGTATGCTCAAATTATGGAGCTACAACATTTTACCACATTTGATGAGGTGTGTCACTTGGCACACAAGGTGGAGCAACAAAAGAAAAATCGGTTTGCCAAAAAGGAGGTGCCTAAAATTTTTCCCTCTCAAAGAAGCCAACCCTTCTACAAGGGAGTCCCCAACCCCTTCCTCAAACAACTCCAAACCCCACAAAACAGCCCGTCCAACCTCCAAACCCACCCAAAGCTCTACCAACTCCAAGTGACCCGCGAAGGTGTTTTAAATGCCATGGTTTTGGACATATTGCCGCGGAATGTCCAAACCGTAGGGTAATGGCCTTGGTTGAATACCAAGAGCCCTTGATGGATGAGCATGAAACCGAGAAGCAGCTACTCTTGCTAGATGAGGTAGAGGAAGTGGTAGAAGAGGCGGATGAAGGAGAAATGTTGGTGATAAGAAGGACCTTGAGCGGGTTTAAGGATCCAAGTGAGGAGCAACGTGAAACCATTTTTCACACAAGGGGCACGGTCCAAAACAAAGTGTGTTCCATTATCATTGATGGAGGTAGTTGTGCTAATGTGGCTGCCTCTATGATGGTAGACAAGCTTGGACTTCATGCTTCGGTCCATCCCCACCCTTACAATGTGCAATGGCTCAACCAAGGTAAAGGACTTCAAGTTAATTCTCGTTGTCTTCTTTCCTTTAGTATTGGTAAGCACTATCATGATGAGTTGTGGTGTGATGTAATTCCTATAGATGCTTGCCATATATTACTTGGGAGACCTTGGCTATATGACCGAAAGGTGACACATGATGGCTTTAAGAACACCTACACCTTCACCAAGAATGGAAAGAAAATCACCTTAGCTCCTTTGCCCCCTAGCCAATGTAATCCGAAGCCACAAAACTCTACTTCCCAAAATGACCTATTGCTTACACTTGGAGAACCTCTCTTCAAGGATAAGCAACAAGAGTTTTTCCTTACCAAACACAAATTTCCCCATCTTTCCATAAAACCGAAAACCCTCCACAAAATGTACATCTCCTCACCGTCACTCCACAAGCCAAAATTGTCCTTGACCCTCTACACAACAATCCTTTTCACTCGCCACCACAAAAAAAACCATGTCTCCAAAAGGACCCCATCCCGGAGCTATTTTTCTCACATGGCCAGAATGTGATTTAAAGGCCAATGGTGCTGAAACATGGGCGAGATGACCGAGAAGAACAGACAAGAAATTCCATGGACAGCCCCATTTTTTCTATACCAAAGAAGGGTGACTTCCTTTTCATTGGTAAGTGGTTGTTAAGTCCACATTATGGCCTGTCCGAATCTGTTGTTCAATGGAAGGACAATGTAAGTTTGATTGCTTTTGATGGTATTTTGAGGCCAAATCATTTCTGTCCAAACGTTGAACATGGAGTTGTGGAGTTTGTTGTGCCAACTTTCATGGTACCAAAGGAAGTTGTGTATCTTCCTCAATGTTTGCGGTTTGATGTGCCTAATGAGGACCGAGGCAACCCCTACATCATGAGCATACTCGGAGAACATCCGGGCTGGCTGCATGGACAAGGCCTGCTCCCACAATTAACCGTCTGCCTGGGCATACAAGGAAACTCCATTTTTGTTCTCAACACAAGCGCCAACATGGTCAAATTTTTTTCACACCGGAGCATGTTATTTGTGCGAATTTGAGGGCAAATTCTCTCCTACAAGGGGAGAATGATGGAGAGTGGGCAGCCTTCTGTTTTGAGCTGTGTGACATTAATGGAAAGTGGCCAGCCATGGGTAAAAAGACAGAAAATGTTCAGCTCAACGTGCATGCAAAACAACCGGGAATGCTTGTATTTTTCAAGCACATAATGTCGTTTGAGCCGGGAGGTTAATCATTGATTACTTGTTCATAAATAAATCAAGGTGTTAAGGAAGATAGTTGAGGAATCAAGCTCACCAAATTTCCATGGTTAAGCAAGGGAAGATCGGCCAAGTACAAATCAAGCAATGTTACAAGTATTATTATCTTAAGAGCTTTGAACATAAATAAATTCATGTCATGATGGGTCGGTCCAAGGGAGGGCCAAAAGGGCTTATGGTCATGCATCACATGGAGCTGCCAAGAACACCAAGCTAGAAGCATTCTAGAAGACACTACCACTAGTGGAAGGTGGTTAGAAAAGAGCTTGGAGAAGGGGCAACAAATCTTGGCCACATGTTCCCTATCAAACAATACTTGGCTAGAAATTCTTCAAGCTTAACTTGGGGAGGAGGAAAGCATCTAATTAGTTGGCATTTTTGTTTTGCTTTATTTCATATTTTTCAGCTTGGATTCGGTTATGTAATTGCTCATATGAAGCATTATATATTCAGCACCTATGCGCCATTGTAAGACACCTTTGATGAAATATATGAGTTTATACTCGAGCTGGATTTGCTCACCCTTCGGAACTCTCATTGCTGTATCCTAGTGCGGCAGCTAGGTGGTGTCCTGTGAGTCCTTCCAATCTCCCGGTGGTGTTGCTGTATCCGGACAGATTGAAGGTGCCCCTCGGTTCTTACTCGGTGGTGTTTTCACGTATCCGAGCTAGGACCTTGGTATTATCCCCTCACTTCATCAATTCATATCTCATAATCTACCCAGCCATTTCATTCCAAATTTTAACCACAATCCTTCCTGTCCATCTACTTCCATTCCACCAATTTTCAGCTCCATCTAAGAACACCTCCATCCTCCACACCAAAATCAAACAAAGGGTGTCCGTCCATGCAGCCAGCCGGTTACCTCAACTTCAGGCTATCTGTTCAGGGAGTTCCCCTTATCCAAATTCAACAAAACTTGGTCACGATCATCATCTACCAGTTACCATCCTTCCCACCAAATTTCAGCCAAGACCAAGCACTTTTGCCCCTCCATTTCCCAATCTGCCAAGATTGCGCAAGCAGCTGCATTCCGCCCGGTTGTGCTTCTTGCGGTTTGCTATCCATTTTCTTTGCTTCCGCCACTACACATCACAATAGGCTTTTGAAACTATCAAGCTAAAACTCACTCAAGCACCGGTTCTAGCCTTGCCTAGCTTTGACAAGATTTTTGAGGTGGAATGTGATGCCTTGGGAGTGGGCATTGGAGGAGTTCTCTCTCAGAAGGGCGGCCTATAGCCTTCTTTAGTGAGAAATTTTGTGACTCAAGGAGGAAGTACTCAACTTATGATAAGTATTTCTATGCTATTGTGAGGTCCTTGGAGCATTGGAGTCATTATCTTGTGGCCAATGAATTCATCTTACATTCGGATTGCGCAAGCACTTTTGCCCCTCCATTTCCCCAATCTGCCAAGATTGCGCAAGCGGCTGCATTCCGCCCGGTTGTGCTTCTTGCGGTTTGCTATCCATTTTCTTTGCTTCCGCCACTACACATCACCCCTTCACCAAAGGAACCCCCAAACACCCTCACCGAAGCTTGGTGAAAATCCTTCCCTTCCACCACAAAATTTTCCAACCACACAACCCACAACCCTTCTTGAACCAAGGCTGAATGCAATGACTTCTCTTTGCCAAGAGATGAGTTATGAGAATGAGCCCCACTTTAAATTGTATCCCAAGTATGATGAGCATGTTGTGAACAACTTGGAGGATGAGTGCCAACCAAATGAGATTGAGTTGCCTCCAATGTATGATGAGATGCTTGAGGAGCAAGATGAGCTAGAGGAACTTAAGGCTAGCATTGACATGGTGGAACCATTAAGCCTACAAGTTTCGGCCACCCTTCACCCATTTGATTTCCAATGGTCCTTGCAAGCTCATGTGGACAGCCATGTATTAGCTCTAGCGGACAGCCCATATTTTGTTCTCTTTGATGAAAGTCAAGAGCAATGTGAGCCTCTACATGGAGCTACACAAACTATTGATGAGTTGTTTTCCAAGGGCATTCGGAATGTGCATGAAAAGAGTGGTGATAGCCTTACACAAATGGCATGTAAATATTTGACAAAGCTCAATTCCAAGAAGAGGTATATGTTTTTATCTCAATTGGAAATTTGTGAAACTAATTTTGGGCTATTGACGATTTTGTGTATCTATGCCAAACATGTGAAGAGTGTTTTTATTCTTGTGCCAAAGAAGTTGTGCCACGACATTGGTGAGGCCTTCAAATCTGATTGTGTAGAAAACTATGGACAGCACACTTGGCAATACATCTCCTACATTCTACACCCCAAACGAATGTCCACAAGACCACTTCCTTTGCTTCCTCATTCTGTCCAGAATCTGCCCACAAAAACCCCACACTCCACCACCCTCAAAACCTTCCCATGGCTGATTTGAACCCCATCCTTACTCCTCCACTTAAACCACCTTTACCCCAAGTTCTTGCCCTTGAGTTGTGGCCTAGGAGAGGCCTTTTTCTCTCCAAATATTCCCCAACAGATTCTGCCCAAGTCCAACTGTCCACAATTACAGAATTTATTCATGGTTACTTGGCTACTTGTATTGGTTACTTGGCTAAGCATTTTGGGAAGTTGTTGCAAATTTTCCAAAGAGGAGCACATGAGTTTTTAGCCCAAGGACAGTCCATATTCATGGTGACTTTATTGTGGCTTAAGAAACATTTTATGAGTCCAAGTAATGAGCAAGCGTCCAACAACTTTGGTTCAAATACATCATGCCACCCAACGGTGTCTAAACCTGGAAGTATGGATTGGATGCGAACAAGGCAGAAATGGCCGCCATCTATGGGCTGGCCTAAACTCATGCCAAGCAAGAGGTGTTGCTACTCTCCATTTTTCCTATTCACACCCCACAAATTTGAGGACAAATTTTTTCTACAAGGGGAGAGTGATGGAAAGTGGACCATCTTAGACTTTGAGCTGAAAACTATTCATTTTGAAGGACCAAGCACACCCGGAAATCAACCAAAATGGCTTTAATTTGTTTTAGTTGTTTTTGATCCGGGAGGATGCAAAGCCAAGAGTATGGTCTTTTATGAATTCATGTTCATAAATAATTATCTACCTAAAAAGTCAAGAGGTTAGCTAGGAAGAAATCTGCTAGCAATCAAACATCCTCCACGTTAATGCATGAAGAGTTCGGCCATGACAAACCGAGAAGAGTCAAGCCTTTTGTGCATAAATAACTTGGTGCATTCTTTTGGTCGGTCCAAGGTCCAAGAGCCATATGCTTAAACATCTACCATGATGCATCAAAGGAGAAGAATGAAGGCCTTCTAGAACCCTCTTGGAATATGTTGTGTTGGCCAAATTGAAATGAAGCTTGCATAAGGGGAAAAGGCCTCACAACCACATGTTCCCAAATGCTCAAATGCTTGGCTAGAATTCACTCTAGCTTAACTTGGAGGAGGGGAAAGAATCTTGTTAGTTTTATTATCTTTTTACTTTATTTTCCAGCTTAGTTTCAGCTTGTAAAATGCCATTGTTAGGCATTATAAATTCAGCAAGCCTAGCTCATGTAAAAACAACTTTGATGAATAGATGAACTTTGAGCTTTGCTCTTTTGAGATGGATTTCTCAACCCCTTGAATTCTCATTGCTGTATCCGAGCCTTGGCAAGCTTGGTGGTGTCCTTTGAGTCCTTACAATCCCCGGTGGTGTTTCTGTATCCGGATAGATTGCAAGGTGCCCCTCGGTTCAGCTTGGTGGTGTTTCGTATCCAGGCCAGAACCCAGGAATTATCCAGCGACTTTATCATCCCATATCTCCCAATCCACAAATCCTTTCGTCCCCAAATTTCACCCACACTATCCTACACGGGTTGAGTCCAGTACCACCAAATTTCAGCTCAATCCAAGAAGTATCCCGTCCTCGGCACCAAAAACAAACAAAGGACCTCATCCTGGACAGCCGCCCAGCGTGACTTTCTGTTTGGCTTTGGTTCAAGGTGATCCCGACCTTGGATGCTTCCCATATTTTTACCAGCCCTTCCTAACATCCCAAATAACCTTCCCTCCAATTTTTAACCAAAACCAAGAACATTTGACCTTCCTTTCACCCTTTTCCCCAGACCCGCACCTGCAGACCCTATTCTGTCCGGTTGCATTTTCTTGGGTTTTTCCTTCTTCTTTTGCTTCCGCTCCCACTACACATCAAGCTTAGCTCCTTTCAACTCCAAAATTTTCTTTCGCTTGTCTAATTAGTGGCGTAATTAGGTTGTGTCTGAAGAGTCTAATTATACTTAGAGTGGTGATATCTCGTATCTCTAAGTGGTGATATCTATATCTAAGTGTGATTATGATGCGCACTATGAGTGACTCGTAAATGACCAATAGGGTAGCAAACAACGAGGAATTAGCTAATCACTCAAGGAGAGATGATTAACAAAGGTAACCAATATAAAAACAACAAGAACAAGATAAACTAGAAATATCCAAGGATACGAGATATTACCACCAAGGATAAGTCTAAGGCGCTAATCACACTCGGATATACGAGATATCACCACTCTCAGTATAATTAGACTTTTCGGACACATCCCGATTACGCACTAATTAGACAACGAAAAGAGAATTTTGGGTTGAAAGGAGCTCGACTCAACTTTACTTAACATATGGCCAATATCAAAATCGAGTTTAATTACAATGAAAGGATCCATGCATATTTATAGGCCTCTTAGCTAGGTTACATCACCGTAATCTAAGGGTTATAAATCCCTTTTACAATCATAGGTTGTGATGCATTTTAGCAAAATAAAAGGACAAAAATAAGGACAAAAGGTAGAATAATTATAGCAAAAAAAGGACAGCATAAAAGGAAGGGGACCACGGAATTAGCTCATGTGAGCAGTAGAAAATAGTACATTTCTAAGTTTGGTGACAACTGCAATCGTTATAACCACATTCTTCCGCATTCCGATTCTTAAAGATTCCCTTTCTAACTCTAATGAAGTTGCCTGGATGGTGCCCAAGTAGATCTGAATGTATCTACCAAAACGGGTTTGAGTTCGAAACCGTCAACTCGTAAAAGATCAACTTAAACTTATTATCTTCGAATACTTTAGGCTTGTCTGGCCCCTTACTCCTGTCTCGAGGAGACAGATAAGGACTTCCGAGTGTAACCAAAACTCCCTTGAAGCTTGTGTCAACAATTAGGGCCCAACAATGGATTATGAGGACTAAGGAGTGATTTTTGAGGGCTTAGAATTATCAGTAAGAATTGGTTGGCTCTCGGTAATGGTTGGAGCTCGGCTTGTGATGTCTAGTGGGAGCGGAAGCAAAAGATGAAGCAAAACCGCAAGAAAAGCAAGCTGGACAAAATAGGTCCTGCAGGTGCAGCTCTGGGGAAAAGGGCGAAAGGAGGGGCAAATGATGGAGATTTTGGCTGAAATTTGGCGGGGGATGAGGTAACTGGTCAGGGAAGGTTTGTGTAAAATTTGGGAATTTTGGAGTTCGGGAACACCTTGATCTGCACGCCAGAAGTGAGCAGATCTGGGCTGGATGTCCAAGCTGACACTCTTTGTTTGGATCAGAGGTAGGGGACGGTAGGGTTCTTGGATGGAGCTGAGCTTTGGAGGGTATGGACTCAACTCATTTATGGTGATGTGGGTGAAATTTGGGCCGACGTTGATGTGTGGATTGGGAGTTATGGATATGGGAAGTAGCTCGATAAAACCGAGGTCCGGTCTCGGATACGTAAACACCACCGGAAGATTGGAAGGACTCAAAGGACACCACCTAGATGCCAATCTAGGATACAGCAATGAGAATTCAAAGGGGCCGAGAAATCCATCTCGAAAAGAGCAATGCTCAAGTTCATATATTCATCATAGTCTATCTTTACATGGCTGAATGCTAGGCTATTTATAAGGAAATAAAACATGCTGAAAATAAATCAAAACTAAAACATAATCTAAGGCCTAAAAGATAGATTACAAGATCAATGGCATAAGATGTATTAGCCCCTTGTCCAAGCTAATTTGGGAACAAGTGGCTAAAATGAGAGTTAATTCTAGCCAAGTATTTCCTTCCCCTTGTGCAAGAAAGCTTGTCATAGATTCTTCCACTAGAGATGATGCTTGGAAATGCTTTCTAGAACCTTCCTTGTGCTGTCCACACATGACCCATTCGGCTAAGGCATAAAACATGGTCTTGATGGTCCTTGAAATTATCCGGATAGCTTGTAAAGACAATACCCTGGTTAGGTGCTTTAGGTATTTTGGACCGACCTTGGTGCTTCTTTTTCACTTCCACTCTTTAGGCAACAATTATTTATGTGACATAAGACATAAAAGATAATGGTCCAGCTCTAGCTTAACTTGTAAAAGTCAAACTAGAATAATCATCTTTAGGTGCCAAAATGATCTCCATTCGGTTTTAGCTCCATTTGGATCCTTGTCATTAAACCATAGCTCTTGACATTTAGGCATGTATGGAGATCTTGGTCAAGTATGTTTTAGCCCTTGGTCAATATCCATCAGCTTGGGGTGTTCTCGCCATCAGATTAGTGCCGTAGTCTTATCCTTGGTTGATGGAGGGGTGAGGGTGAAGGCAAGGTGAGGGGAAAAGAGGCTAAGGCAAGCAAGATGCACAATCGGCCAGAATAGGCTCAACCGGGTGCGATCTTGGGAAAAACGGGTGATGGGGGCCCTTTTGTTGGAGGTTGGGTTTGATTTTTAAAGGGGGACACTTAAGATCCTGAAACAGAACAGGGGAAAGTTTGAAAAGCAACCGAGATCAAATTCAAACTCAAACAAAGCAATGAAACAACACCGTGCGAACGGATCTCCAAAACCGGCTTTGGGAGGGGGCCGATAGGGAGCTTCGTTGGTGCTGAAAACATGGGAATAACAACTCAACACAATGATGAAAAAGAAGGGAAAAGATCAATAGCCAACAAGCTAGATCTAGAGAAGGGGGAATCTTGTAACTTGGATAAACATAAACTAAAGCTAAGCAAGGATAAGTCACACCACCAAGTTGAGTTTTAGGGCTTTTAATCGGGCACTAATGGATAAGGCACACCACCATTAGCACCTAATTAGCCTCTTTGATCACCACCTAATCTAGCCACAATCAGGATAAGAAAAGAATAAGAGTTAAAGGGAAGGAGCCAAGCTTAATTTCACTAACTCATCAACTCGGTTTTCACAAGACAGAGACATTAAGTATTTATTGTGCTTACAAAATGATGCTTAAAGCTCCAAACCCTACATCCCTAATTATAAGATCGTCCTCACAAAATGGTTAATACATTCAGCTCAAAAGACACAAAAGCATAAAGCATAAAGTCAGCTCTAAGATCAACCAACACAAAAGGTGAAAAAGGACAGTAGTCGCTTTCACTTGTTCGGGCTCTTTTCAGTGCACTTTCGAACAACCATATCTTCCTGGGCTTCTAATCAAAATGTTGCTCTCTGAGCATTTCTAGAAAGCTTGGGATGTCCTCTTTCCAAGCATATGTTGTTTGCTTAATTTGACCTCAAATTGAAGAAGTTATGCTAGAAAGAGTGTATAAAAGTCAACCGGGTATCCTAAACTGCGACTTTGGTAAAAGTGACTCAAATTTATTATTATTTTTTTGTGGACAATCCAAGATTCCCTTTAGGAAAGAACTTATCAAGGTTGTCTTATACAAAATTTGAAGTCCCCCTCCTTCCTCAATCTCCGGTTATGATTGTTGAAAGTTGACCTATTCTGAGCTTGGACTTGGCGGTTTCAGGCGTGTTTTGGATGATAACAACATGAGGTTCCAAGCTTGCATATTAACCCTTCTTGGCTCTTGGCACATTGTGGGCTCCCTCAATCATTAATGGTGATATCTATATCCTTGGGTATTTTACGTTATCTTGTTTTTGTTGTTCTTAGTCTTGGTTACCCTTTTTAATCACCTCTTTTCATTGATTAACTAACTTCCTAGTGTTTATCGCTCTATTGGTCATTTCGAGTCCTTTTGAGTGACTCGAAGCTGCGCTTATTATACTCTATTTCTAGATCGGTGTAGTCTTACTTCTTGGCACATCAGTTTCTTTGTTGCCCCTTACTTGATTTGAAGTTGGACATCCAGTCCCTTCGAGTCGAGTCATGCCCTATCCCCCTGTTCTACCTTTCAAACCCCACTTGTCCCAACCTTTTATCCCCGGTTTCCTTTTCAATTGTTTTATCAATTGTTGGGAACAACTATTACCACGGTGAGCCTCCCCACCCTTAGGCTTGGATCCATCATGATGGCACAGTAACCCTTTCACCCCACTTGATGTGGTCCCCATTTCTACCCCTACTAGGTACAACTGCGAAGGTAAGCAAAGCGTAAAGGAGATCAAGGAGATCCACAACAAGGTGAAAGAGATGATTACAAGATCCAATGCTGTAGCAAAGTCTTATGCAGATAAACACATAAAGGAGGCACATTTCCAACCAGGAGACCTTGTTTGGATACACATGAAAAAGGAGAGATTTCCTACCAAATGGAAGTCTAAGTTGCTCGCCAAGGTCGACAGGCCCTTTGAACTGCTGGAGTAGGTAGGCACTAATGCCTACAGGATTAATCTACCTGGGAGTATGGAGTCGCAACTACATTTGATGTATAGTGAGGCAAATGGCAAAAGGGAGGACAAAGCACAAAGATGAGTAACCGGACAGAATGGGTCCCTTTTGTGCGGTCTTTGGAGAACGAGGTGATGGAGGGGAAAATGGTGGAGTTTGGAGATGAAAATTGGGGGGCACTCTTGGATGAGTTAGGAAGAGCTGGTAGGAAGTGGGGATGGTTTGAAGTTGGGATCACTTTGAACGATGGACAAAAAGATTGTCCCATTGGAGCTGAAGTCCGGGATGAGGTGCTCTATTTGTTTTGGAGGAGAGGGTTAGGATATAGCTCGAATTGAGCTGAAATTCAAGGGGAAAAACTTAACACGTCCAAGGATTGGTGGGTGAAATTTGGGGTGAAGGTGATTTGTGGTTTGGGAGTTATGGATTTTTAAGTCGGTAATCGGATAGGGCTAAGGTCTCCAAGGATACGAAATCACCACCTTGAAAATCTTAGGGGACCCTAAACTTAGCTAGATACAAACACACCACTACCAAAGCTTAAGGACTCAAAAGAGCAACACCAAGTAGGCCACACTTTGATAAAGCAATTGAGAATTCAAAAGGGGAAAGAGCATTACAAGCTCAAAGTTCATTCAATATTCAAAGCTAATGTTTACATGGCCAGTTACATGATATTTGTAATGCTCTACTACAATAGCATAATCTATGGCTAAAACAAGATTAAAGGCCTAGATTAAGCTACCCCTTCTCTAAGCCAAGATGGGTGGTCGGATGTGATTGTCCAATCTCCTTCTTTCCTCTTGCTCAAGCTAGCTCCTTATTGGCCCACCTAGCAAGATTCCTTCCACTAAGAGTAGTGCTTGAAGATTCTTCTAAAATTCTTTCTTTGATGCTTTATTAGGCTAACTCAAATATGTACCCTTCGAACCTTGGACCGCCCTTGATTGTGAGGTATTTTAGAGCCAAAGTCAACAAGTTTTAGGCTCTTTTGAGGGAAGGATTTTGGCATTTCTTTCTTGACAAACCGAGATTTCGTTTGTTGTTCAACCTTGTGTACCAAATGACACACTTCATCAAAAGTAGAAAAATGTTGCAACTCGGTGCATACCTTGCTTCCAAACCTCCAAGATACCTCACAATCATTTTATCTTCATTTTTTGAAGGTCACATTTGATAAGCAACCTCTCAAACTCGCAAATGTATTCTTCCACACTCATGTTTCCTTGTTGTAAATTATGGAGTTGAGAGTAGCTATCTTGAACATAAGTTAGGGGTAAGAAACGAGCCTTGAGTTTTGATCTCATTTTCTCCCAACTTCTAATCTTAGACTTCCTTTCTCTCACACGCTTATGCACCAAGTTTTCCCACCGAGTTGAGGCAAAACCTCCGAGCTTGACCGCAACAAGCTTCACCTTCTTCTCTTTGGGCACCTCCTTATAGTGAAAAATCCTCTCAACGGTTCTCAACCAATCTAAAAATTCATCCAGGTTCAAACGCCCTTCAAACTTCGGGATCTCGACTTTGAAGTCATGAGAATGGGTTTTTGTGCGCCTATAACTTCTCCTCGAGCGCCCTTCACTATACTCATCCGAAGAAGTAAAGGGGTTGCTTTCTTCATCTCCTTCGTGGAGATTAGGAATAGGCCGAGTAGAAGGGGAATTGCTTCTCAATTGATCTCGTTTTGCTTTCATGAACTGCCCAAGTTGTTTGCGGAGGTGCTCGTTTTCTTTCATCAACATATCAAATCTTTCCGCTAAGGTCATGCTAGCGCTCGTGGTTGGGATTTTTGTGGGTTTCTGGCTATTTTGTAGTTTTTCGTTTAAGGGAATGATGAATTCACCAAGGAATCAGAACTTGCTCTAATACCAAAGTTGATGTATAATGGGGCAAATGGCAAAAGGGAGGACAAAGCACAAAGATGAGTAACCGACGATGAATAGGTCCCTTTTGTGCGGTCTTCGGAGAACGAGGTGATGGAGGGGAAAATGGTGGAGTTTGGAGATGAAAATTGGGGGGACTCTTGGATGAGTTAGAAAGAGCTGGTATGAAGTGGGGGATGGTTTGAAGTTGGGATCAACTTGAACAATGGACAAAAGACTGTCCCGCTGGAGCTAAAGTCCAAGCGGAGGCGCTCTGTTTGTTTTGGAGGAGGGGGTTAGGATATAGCTCAAATTGAGCTAAAATTCAAGGAGGGAAAACTTAACACGTCCAGGGATTGGTGGGTGAAATTTGGGGTGAAGGTGATTTGTGGTTTGGGAGTTATGGATTTTTGAAGTTAGCTAACCTGGATAGGGCTAAGGTCTCCAAGGATATAGAAATCACCACCATGAAAATCTTAGGGCACCCGAAACTTAGCTAGATACGGACACACCACTAACAAAGCATAAGGACTCAAAGAGCACCACCAAGTATGCCACACTTGGATAAAGCAATTGAGAATTCAAAAGGGGAAAGAGAATTACAAGCTCAAAGCTCATTCAATATTCAAAGTTGATGTTTACATGGCCGGTTACATGATATTTGTAATGCTCTACTACAATAGCATAATCTATGGCTAAAACAAGATTAAAGGCCTAGATTAAGCTACCCCTTCTCCAAGCCAAGATGGGTGGCCGGATGTGATTGTTCAATCTCCTTCTTTCCTCTTACTCAAGCTAGCTCCTTATTGGTCCACCTAGCAAGATTCCTTCCACCAAGAGTAGTGCTTGAAGATTCTTCTAGAATTCTTTCTTTGATGCTTCATTAGGCTAACTCAAATATGTACCCTTCGGACCTTGGATAGCAATTGATTTAGTAATAACTTTATTTATGTTCAAAAAGACAGAAAACGGTAGCACTTCACCGTTCAACATGCCCGGACTCGCTTTTGTACCATGTGGACTAAAATGGACGTTGTAGGTGTCCAACTTGGTTTTCCTTGTAGCATTGTCAACAACTCTTCATCAACATTCAATGTGATGTGTAGTGGCGGAAGCAAAGAAAATGGATAGCAAACCACCTAGCTGCCACACTAGGATAAGCTCGGATACAGCAACAGCTAGGTGGTGTCCTGTGAGTCCTTCCAATCTCCCGGTGGTGTTGCTGTATCCGGACAGATTGAAGGTGCCCCTCGGTTCTTACTCGGTGGTGTTTTCACGTATCCGAGCTTATCCTAGTGTGGCAGCTAGGTGGTTTGCTATCCATTTTCTTTGCTTCCGCCACTACACATCACCATATAACTTGACTTCTCATTTCACCTCATGGGGAGGACACCACAAACCTAACCCCAACTAATACCGAGGGCCGGCCATAACCGATTGATAATTCCGAGTCCCCGGAATTCACTACGGAACCCTCGTAAACAATTGTTGGGTCTTCGTTGATAACGCAGGCATCAAGGAAGTTTTGGTTACACTCGAAATACTTGTCTGTCTCCTCGGACAGGAGTAATGGAGTCGACAAGTCGAAGTATTCGAGAGGAAAATAAGACAAGAGATCTTTTTCCGAGTCCGCAGTTTCGAGCTTAGACCAGATTGTAGTTATACTCAATCTACTTGATCATCATCTAGGCGTCTTCAGCAGAGCTAGAAAAGGAAAGTTAAGGATCGTAAAGCAAAAGAATTTGGTGACAACGATTGTAGTTGTCACTGCACTCGTAACCGTACTACTTTGTACTACCGATTCTGTGGTCCCCCTCCTTTTCTCTGCTGTATTTATTTACCTTTTGTCCTTTTTATTTTGCTGAAAACATCACAACCATTGATCGTAAAGGGGATTTATAACCCTTAGATTAGAGTGATGTAACCTAGCTAAGAGGCCTATACATATACATGGGCTCTCTCTTTGTAAAGGATGATGATTTTGATATTGGCTATATGCTAAGCAAAGTTGAGTTGTGCTCCTTTCAACCCCAAAATTCTCTTTTGCTTGTCCGATTAGTGGCATAATTAGGCCGTGTTCGAAGAGTCCGATTATACTTAGTGTGGTGATAGCTGTATCACTAAGTGTGATTAGTGCCCTAGTTTTATCCTTGGTTGTGATATCTCGTATCCTTGGATAGTTCTAGTTTATCTTGTTCCTGTCCTATCGCTGCTGGTTGCCTTGCTAATCATCTCCTCACGAGTGATTAGCTTAGTCCTTGTTGTTTACTCGTTCTATTGGTCATTTCTAAGTCCATTCCGAGCCTCTTAGAATTGCATTTGGCGCACTCTGTTTGCAGGATCGGTGTAGCCTTACATTTTGGCACATCGCTTTGGTATTAGAGCCTTGGAGCCTTTCCTAGGCCGAGCTTCCTTAACCCCAAACACAACCCTTTTAGCCCCAAACACATCAGTCCACAAAGAACCCATAAACTAGAATGAGTGGAAGCATGACATTGCAGGAACGTTTTGATATGCTCATGAACAACTATGATGAGATGCGTGCCCGTAACATATATCCGAAAAGCAACTTGGAGATATGATGATGAAGAAGAGGCATGAGTTAGAAGAGTCACTACCCAGCTCACCACCTCATACCCACTCACACGGGGATGACGATGGGGAGAGCAATCCCTTTGCTTCTTCCAGTGAGCGTGAGCAAAGGAGAGGAAGAAGAGGGAGAAGGGATAAATCACCTCGACCCAACTCGCATTTCAAAGTTGAGATTTCAAAGTTTGAAGGTCGCCTTAACCTAGATGAGTTTCGGAATGGTTGCAAACAGTTGAAAGAATCTTTGACTACAAAGAGGTGAAAGATGAAAAGAAGGTAAAGCTTATTGCTATCAAGCTCGGAGGGTTTGACTCAACCTCGGTGGGCAAATCTGAGAAGAAGCATGCTCGTTCGAGGAAACCTAAGATCGGAAGTTGGGAGAAGATGAGGTCCAAATTGAAAGCCCGGTTTCTACCCCCAACATACATCCAGGACAACTATTCTAAGTTGCACAACCTACAACAAGGTCCGATCGAGTGTAGAGGAGTATACCCGATAGTTCGAAAGGCTAATGATTAAATGCGATCTTCGAGAGTCGAAGATCAAACCATAGTCGAGAATCTTGGAGGACTTGATCCAAGGTATGCTAATGTTGTTGAGCTGCAACGAGTACTCAACCTTTGATGAGGTGTGTCTTCCGGCACATAAGGTGAAGCAGCAAAAGAAGGTCGAAGCTTCAACCATCGAACCCAACTCGGTTTGGCAAGGGTTATTCTAACCCTCTCGTTTCGATCTAAGTCTCGCTGCCCCAAAACTCGCTTCCGAGTCTAAACACCCTACTATTCGGACTCGGACTCAAAACAAACCTCATGCTCGGTCAGAGCCGCAAGTGTTTTAAGTGTCGTGGATTTGGACACTTTGCTTCGAGTGCCCAAATCGAAGGGTCATCACTATTACCGAGGCTGATGAACCCATATGGGACGAGTATGAGCCAAAAGGAGAGCTATGCCTTGCCGAGGGCATAGAAGAGATAGTTGAAGAGGCCGATGAAGGAGAACTACTTGTGATCGTGAGAGCCTTGAATGGATATAAGGATCCAAGTGAGGCTTAGAGGAGAATATATTCCACACAAGAGGAACCATTAAAGGGAAAGTTTGTTCGATCATTATTAATGGAGGGAGTTGCACCAACGTTGCTTCGTAAGCATGGTAGAGAAGCTTCAGCTACAAACCGAGTTGCACCCTCACCCCTATAACATACAATGGCTGAGTCAAGGTAAGGGCCTTAGAGTTAATACTCGTTGCCTAATATCTTTCAAGTATTGGGAAGTTTTATGTTGATGATATATGGTGTGATGTTATACCTATGGGCGCATGTCACTTACTATTGGGTAGACCTTGGTTATTTGATCGTAGAGTTATGCATGATGGGTTCAAAAACACATACACACTCACCCGAATGGCAAGAAAATAACCTTAGCCCCACTTCACCCTTCACAACTACCTAAAGCCAAGCCCCCTCGGACGACCCAACCCATCCGAGTTACTTCGACCCTAGGGAAGCCTATCCGGAGTCCATGCATCATGAACTCGGACCTATGAGAGAATTGATTCTTCCGAGTCAGGACAATTCCGAGTCCTTAGAACTCGGACACCCACTAGCCAAAACACTTATCACCCAATACATCCATGTCTTTCCCGATGAGATACTTCTTGGCCTACCCCCGAAAAGAGATATCCAAGCACCACATTGACCTTATCCTAGGATCTATATTGCCAAACAAACCAGCTCTACAGAATGAACCCTAAAGACACCTCATAAGTGCAGAGGCAAGTTGAGGAGTTGGTGTTTAAAGGTCCAGTGAGAGTGAGTAAGAGTCCTTGTGCCGTGCCAGCCTTGTTGGTACCCAAAAAGGATGGTTCTATGAGGATGTGTATAGATAGTCGTGCCATTAACAAGATCACGATCAAGTATAGACATCCTATACCACGACTTGAAGATATGTTGGATGAGCTACATGGTTCTAAGGTCTTCTCTAAGATTGACCTCGAAGTGGTTATTATCAAATCGGAATCAAAGAAGGAGATGAATGGAAAACTGCTTTTAAGACCAAGGGAGGTTTATATTAGTGGCTTGTTATTCCTTTTGGTCCGACCAATGCTCCAAGCACATTCATGTGACTCATGAATCAAATTTTTAGACCATTCATTGGGAAATTCGTTATAGTCTATTTTCATGACATTCCGATCTACGATCGTAATGAGAGGGAACATTCCGACCACCTCGGACATATTGTCCAACTACTAGAGAGAGAGAAATTGTACGGGAATCGAAGAAATGCTCATTCTTTAGCTCGAAATTGCATTTCTAGGTTATGTTGTTTCAACCGAGGGAGTAAAGGTAGATGAGAGTAAGTTTGAGGCTATCCTCTCTTGGCCTACTCCTAAAAGCATAAATGATGTTCTGAGCTTTCATGGGCTTCGTATCTTTCTATAGGAGGTTTATCAAAGACTTCAGCACTATCACTGCCCCTATGACTAAGGTGGTCAGAAACAGTTCTTTTATTTGGACACCTCAGGCTCATAAGTTGATTTATAGTGGGAGCGGAAGCAAAAGAAGAAGGGAAAAACCCAAAAAGGCTACCCGGGCAGATTGGGGTCTGCAGGCGCAGTCTTGGCGAAAAGGGTGAAAGGAGGGGCAAATGGAGGAGTTTGTGGCTGAAATTTGGTGGGAAGGTTATTAACTGCTCCAAGAAGTTTGTGTAAAAATATGGGAATTTTTAGAGGTCGGGAACACCTCGATCTTCACGCCTGAAGTGAGCAGATCTGGGCTGGATGTCCAGACCGATACCCTTTGTTTGGATCGGAGGTTGGGGACGGAATTCTTCTTGGATTGAGCTGAGATTTGGAGGGAATGGACTCAACTCATGTATGTTGGTGTGGGTGAAATTTGGGGAGGAAATGATTGGTGGATTGGGAGATATGAGTATGGAAAGTCGCTGGATAGAACCAAGGTCCTAGCTCGGATACGTAAACACCACCGAGGGAACCAAGGGCACCTTCAATCTAGCCGAATACGTAAACACCACCGGAAAATTGGAAGAACTCAAAGGACACCACCTAGTAGCCAACTAGGATACAGCAATGAGAATTCAAGGGGCCGAGAAATCCATCTCGAAAAGAGTATAATACTCAAAGTTTATAAATTCATCAAAGTTGTTTTTACATGAGGAATGCTTGCTGAATTTATAATGCCTCACAATGGCATTTTACAAAGCTGAAAATTAAAGCAAAATGAAAACAAAAACCACAAAGATTCTTTCCTCTCCTCCAAGTTAAGCTAGGATGAATTCTAGCCAAGCATTTGAGCATTTGGGAACATGTGGCCACGTTGATTTCCCCTTTGGCAAGCCTCCTTCTCTCTTGTTCAACAAGCCTCATTTCATACTTGGTGATGCTTCCGGAATGATCTTCATGTGGGGATTCATTGGATGCTCTCTTTAGGCGCATAAACATAAACCTTGGACCCTTGGACTGTCCCTTGATTTATTTATGTTCAAAGACATGAAATGGCCTCTCTTCACGGTTTGTCATGGCCAAACCCATCTTGCTTTAACATGGAGGATTTTAAGTGGATAGCTTTGGCTAGCTTTCATTCTTCTTGCCCATCCTTCTTGGCTCCTTGGATGATCTTTATTTATGAACATTAAGTCATAACATATCACTCTTTTGGCTTTACATCCTCCGGGATCAAAAATGATCAAAACAAATTCAAGTAATTTTGGTTGATTCTCGGGTATGTTTGACCCTTTGAAGTAAGTAATCTTCGGTTCAAAATTTAGGACAGCCCACTTTCCATCACTCTCCCCTTGTAGAGAAGAATTTTTCCTCAAATTCTCAAAAATGTAATTCTCCAAGGTTGGAAAAATTTTGTTCATGCGGAGGCTTATGGAAAGTCGAGAAATGGGATGCTTTTGTGCCACTTGATAACCCGCCAACTTCTTGAGGCTGTCCCGGGCATTCGGCCGAAGTGGTGCTCTCCTAGTATGTCCTTGGTATTGTACCAAGCCAGGCCAAACAAAACTCCATGGTAAAGTATGCAAAACCAAGCGCTTTTGGAAGTAAAATCAACTTCCTTCAAGACTAAAAAGAAAGGTTCCGCACACTCTTTCAAGATTTCTAGAGCTTCCTCTTCCATGTTCGGCCATAAGGGATGCTCCCTTAACTTGACCAAAATAAAATAGTCACGTTCAGCCCATCCTTCATTGCACACTTTAGGCACTTCTTGTGTACTACAGTGAAGACTCCAAAATCGATTGCCCTTGATAAAGAAGTTAGTCTCCCTTGCCACCGACAAAACAACTCCATCCATGGATTCTCTTCTTTCTCTCCTTGGCCTTCTGCCCATGATTCAACATCACAATCTGGTTGGCTAGAAGGGTTGGCTTTCGGGCTGGAAATCACATGGTGTTGCAAAGTTCTTTGTGGGGAAAAACTAGGAGGAATTTTATTTGGAAGGGTAGGGGTACATTTGGCTTGTCGTGGGTTGTGGAGAAGGCTTGCGGGTTCTTTTGTGGATGGTGGGATGAACTCTTGGATGGGGCTAAGCTCAAATAACTTTTGTGTACCACCATGATGGCACAACTTCATTGGTATAATTAGAGCTCCATTCACGAGGGCAGCAAGAGTTTGCAAACACCACACAAGTTTAGTTAATTCAAGCCAAAACAGAATGGCTTCCATTATGCCTTCTTGGCTAGGAAAACAAGACCATTTGCTCCTTAAAACAAGACTTCTTGGCTGGGAAAGAGGCATTTCGGGAGGACAAGGATTTCCTCCTTGGACTTCAACAAGACCATTTGCTCCTTAAAACAAGTAATAAGGCAGCCATGGTGTGTAGATGGGAAGAATAAGTCACTAGCTCCGCCATTAGCATACAATTTTGTTCTCTTGAACAAATTCTTTTCATGCACTAGTAGTCCTCCAAAATCATGATCAACACCATACAAGCACATTAGTTGGTCAAAATAGAAAACACTATTTTCCAATGGAGTAAATGAGTTATACCTCTTTGCCAACTTATGGACTTCTCGTTTGTACATCTCGGTTTGCCAATGTGTTGAGAAAGGGAATAACCACGAAGGCTCAACTCCCTTGTCATAAAAACTCAATAGTTGTTGATCTTGGTAACTCATCAAATACAATAAGATCCTTTGATTCACCAAGTAGTAGCTCCAACATGTAAGTGTGAACAAGACAGTCAAAGCTCTTTTTGGCCGCTTCACACAATCCGGATATAATCTTTGGA
Source organism: Talinum fruticosum (assembly GCA_021018815.1). NCBI lineage: Eukaryota > Viridiplantae > Streptophyta > Magnoliopsida > Caryophyllales > Talinaceae > Talinum > Talinum fruticosum. Next base: position 2,350,941 of record JAITYX010000010.1, on the reverse strand, counting down.
GCTTTCTTTCAACAATAAATGCCTATGAAAATTTCTCAAACGCATTTTTACAATCTTCCAAATGTAAAGGAAATGAACACCTCATGGAAAATGCATCATTTGATTTTTGAGGTTTTCCTTGTTCCACTATTTTGTATGTCAACTCAAGCTTTCCCTCATGGGGTTTGCAGAGTTCACACACGGCCGAACATCAACCATCATGCGGTTTTGAAGGTTTGGGGAAAAATGGTCAAATGTGGCTAAGGGTTCTTTGGTGATGGGACGAGTAGTTTGTGGAGAACTCTTGGCTTCGGGTGGTGTCAAAGGGGTTAGTTCTTGTGAGGGAAGTGGGGGCTGGTTGGTTGGGATGGAATCATTTGGTTTGGGTTTTGGAATTTGGCTAGGTGACAAGGGAACCAATGTGATCCTCTTGCCATCTTTGGTGAAAGCATAAGTATTCAAGTATCCATCATGAATGACTCTCCTATCAAAGAGCCAAGGTCTACCAAGCATTAAATGGCATGCATCCATGGGTAGCACATCACACCAAATATCATCACGATAATTGATGTGCCAAGACGCAAGGCTACACCGATCCTGAAACAAAGTGAAATTATGCGCAGTTCTTAGTGGGTCAAAATGACTCAATAACTAGTTCCGAGGACTCGTAACGACTCGTAAAGTTGGAACCGAGGACTAAGCCGGACTCGGACGACCGGAACCGAGGGCTCGGACTAACTAGACAACTAAAATTGGGGACTTAGACTAACTCGGACAACCGAAACCGAGTATTAAGTCGGACTCGTAAAACCCGAACAGAGGACTTAGAACACCGAATTTGAGTGGCTTAGACGACGGATGGTTAGTTTCTGGAATAAAGATGGTGGCTTCAAAAGAAGCTGGATTTTTGTGGGATGATGGTTAAGGGGTTAAGGAAGATGAGGGGAACATGTTTGGGCAGAATGGTGAGGGATAAATATGGGGAATGTTTATGAACATCCACTACAGATGCACACAACCAAGGTATAGTCTAACTTCACTTGGATACAGATTTCACCACCAAGCTTAGCTAGGGCTCAAAGGCTTGCACTGGATACGGATATCACCACCAAGCTTGCCTAAGACTCTTTTGAACACCACCTATTTAGCCAAACTAGGATAAGCAAAATGAGATTTAAAAAGGATAAAGGAGCTTAGCTCAACTTTGATCATTAGCATTCATGGATAAACTTCTCTCGATTTTTACATGCAAGCACTCTACATATATATAGAGCTAAAAACTAGGGTTGCTACTTTAATCTAAGGGCTGAAAATAGCCTTACATAATCCTAGGGCTGTCACTACATTCAGCCAAAATAAAAGAAGACAAAAACAGTGGCCAATGAAGATAAAATGATCGTAATAAAAGGACAGCTGCAAATGGTCCCCTCTTGTCTGTCGTTTTCGGTGCATCTTCCCGCAGCAGAGCCAACTTAAAATGGTGATATCTCTTGATTTACAGCTCCAATTGTGACGTGTAAGATATGCTTGGAAAGCTTGAGGAATAAGCTTTTCAACCATATGTGGCTCGGCCCATTTGAAGCTGTGAGCAAAATATTATGACCAGAACAATCAGCAGAGGTCGACTAGTCAGTAGAAATACCCGGTTTGATGTTCGGACCATTTTCTTTATTATCTCTGACCTAAAAGACAATGCCCATAACTCGATATTAATCTAGACATGTCCAAGAATACCCTTGTGAAAATTGGAGACCAAAATCTAATCCATGGTTGATCGAACACCCTTTTTGAAGATGACCTTCAAGCATCATTCGAGTGCGCACCTTCTAGTTTCTAAGTCAACTTCAAATGCTCATAACATGAGATTCCCAACTCTAATTTATATTTTCTTTATATGGTCAGAAAGCTGAGGATGTTAGCTTTCCATCGATATGTCCTGAGGTGATGTTGGAACTCGGGATCGGAAGATATGATCAAAACAAGGTGCGGGTGTCATCCTGGATGAGCAAGTCGCCGCTTTAACAAAGGTCTTTCTCGGTTATTATCTCCGCATATATTCAAGATACCCATAAGTTTTTAAGCTTGAGGGCATCATGAAGTACTTGTATGAATAATTTGGTAAGCAAACTCATAACCGTTTGTGACTGAATGGCGTAACTTCCAACCCTTACAACATGAGAGAATTCCGAGTCACTCGTAAGCTTATGAAAAGGGGAAATAAGTGTGCTACCCAACTCGGTTTGATCGTGGATGGCTTTGGGCTTGGAGTATGTTGTAGCCCATGGGTCTAGGTCCATTAATAATGCTTACCAATGCTAAATGAAAGAAGGCATCTAGACTTGACTAGAAGATTTTCACCTTGATTTAGCCATTGGATGGTGTATGGATTAGGATGAGGTGAAACTTGAATTCCAAACTTTTCCACCATAGTTGTTGAGGCCACGTTTGTGTAGCTACCACCATTAATAATGATAGAGCACACTTTGTTGAGCACCGTTCCCCTTGTGTAGAAAATGTTGTCACGTTGCTCTTCATTAAGCTCCTTGAAACCGCACAAAGTTCTTCTCAAGAAGAGGTTAACGTTCATGGTCGGGATTTTTGTAAGGCTGGCTGTTTTTGGATTTTTGGTTTATGGGGAATGGATACAATCAACCAAGGATCAAAACTTGCTCTGATACCAAAGTTGATGTATAGTGGGAGCGGAAGCAAAAGAAGAAGGGAAAAACCCAAAAAGGCTACCCGGACAGATTGGGGTCTGCAGCCGCAGTCTTGGCGAAAAGGGTGAAAGGAGGGGCAAATGGAGGAGTTTGTGGCTGAAATTTGGTGGGAAGGTTATTAACTGGTCCAAGAAGGTCGTGTAAAAATATGGGAATTTTTGGAGGTCGGGAACACCTTGATCTTCACGCCTGAAGTGAGCAGTACTGGGCTGGATGTCCGGACCGATACCCTTTGTTTGGATTAGAGGTGGGGGACAGAATTCTTCTTGGATTGAGCTGAGATTTGGAGGGAATGGATTCAACTCATGTATGTTGGTGTGGGTGAAATTTTGGGAGGAAATAATTCGTGGATTGGGAGATATGAGTATGGAAAGTCGCTGGATAGAACCAAGGTCCTAGCTCGGATACGTAAACACCACCGAGGGAACCAAGGGGCACATTCAATCTGGACGGATACGAAACACCACCGAAAAATTGGAAGGACTCAAAGGACACCACCTAGTAGCCAACTAGGATACAGCAATGAGAATTCAAGGGGCCGAGAAATCCATCTCGAAAAGAGTATAATACTCAAAGTTTATAAATTCATCAAAGTTGTTTTTACATGAGGAATGCTTGCTGAATTTATAATGCCTCACAATGGAATTTTACAAAGCTGAAAATTAAAGCAAAATGAAAACAAAAACCACAAAGATTCTTTCCTCTCCTCCAAGTTAAGCTAGGATGAATTCTAGCCAAGCATTTGAGCATTTGGGAACATGTGGCCACGGTTGATTTCCCTTTGGCAAGCCTCCTTCTCTCTTGTTCAACAAGCCTCATTTCATACTTGGTGATGCTTCGGAATGCTCTTCATGTGGGGATTCATTGGATGCTCTCTTTAGACGCATAAACATAAACCTTGGACCCTTGGACTGTCCCTTGATTTATTTATGTTCAAAGACATGAAATGGCCTCTCTTCACGGTTTGTCATGGCCAAACCCATCTTGCTTTAACATGGAGGATTTTAAGTGGCTAGCTTTGATTCTTCTTGCCCATCCTTCTTGGCTTCTTGGATGATCTTTATTTATGAACATTAACTCATAACATATCACTCTTTTGGCTTTACATCCTCCGGGACCAAAAATGATCAAAACAAATTCAAGTAATTTTGGTTGAGTCCGGGTATGTTTGACCCTTCGAAGTAAGTAATCTTCGGTTCAAAATTTAGGACAGCCCACTTTCCATTAGAAATCTTTTGAAGCTATCAAGGCAAAACCGACCCGGGCTCCTGTCCTAGCCCTCGCCAAGTTTTGAGAAGATTTTCGAAGTTGAGTGTGATGCCTCGAGTGTAGGCATTGGTGGGATTCTCACTCAAGAGGGTCGTCCCATTGCTTATTTCAGTGAGAAGGTGTGTGATACCAAGCGAAGATACTCTACCTACGATAAGGAATTCTATGCCATCATTCGATCATTAGAGTATTGGAATCATTACTTGGTGGCTCAAGAATTCATTCCGCACTCGGATCATGAAGCCCTCAAGTACATTCAGGGCCAACACAAGTTGAACCCGCGTCATGCGAAATGGGTTGAGTACCTTCGGACCTTTCATTTTTCAATCAAACGAAAATCGGGACAACTTAACAAGGGCGCTGATGCTCTGTCCAGAAGGTATCTACTGTTGTTTCAGTTAGAAACTTATGTCTTCGGGTTTGAACATTTGAAGAGTCTATATACGGATGACAAGGAATTTGGAACCCTTGACCAAGAATGCCAAACTCGACCCAAAGGTGAGTTCCAAATACAAGGAGGATACTTATTCAAGGGTATCAGATTGTGTGTGCCTAGTCTGTGGCACAAGAGACCTTATTATAAGAGAAGTCCATTCTGGAGGACTTGCTGGCCATTTCGGAGAGAAAAGACAACTCGGATGCTCAAGGAGCATTATTTCCGGCCAAGCATGGACAAAGATGTTCAAGACATTATCAGGAGATATGTTGTATGCCAATATGCCAAGAGCCATTCCTTGCCTCAAGGACTTTACACTCCATTACCTATCCCAACTCAGCTCCGGGTGGATGTAAGTCTAGACTTCGTTCTGCGTCTACCCCGGACTCGTAAAGGGAAGGATTCTTTTCTGGTCATTGTTGATCGATTTTCTAAGATAGCTCACTTTATTGCCTACAACAAAACCAATGATGCTACACTGGTTGCTGACCTATACTTTAGAGAAGTGGTAAGGCTGCATGGGATCCCAAGGACAATGGTCTCGAGATAGAGATGCAAAGTTTCTAAGTCATTTCGGGTTACCCTTTGGAAGAAATTGGGAACGAAGTTGAAGTAAAGCACCACTTGCCATCCTCGGACGGATGGTCGGACCGAGGTTACAAACAGAACATTGGGAGTATTGCTCGTAACAATCAAATCGAATACTAAGGCGTGGGATCAACTTCTTCCACATGCTGAGTTTGCTTACAATCACACGCCAAACAAGACTACCAATGTTTCGCCCTTCAAGATTGTTTATGGTGTAGAACCTCTGTCACCGCTTGATCCGACCCCAAGAGTTTTTAATGGAAAGCCTCATACTGACGCTGTGAAAAGAGTTGCTCACATTCGGGACTTGCATGCGAAAGTCGAGCCGGAATAGAGCAAGCTAATCTGAGTTACAAGGCTAGCGCTAACAAAAACCGCGAAGGGTGGTTTTTCAACCAGGAGATCTCGTTTGGATCCACCCGAGGAAGGAGCGTTTTCCTTCCAAGCGCAAGTCTAAGTTCATGCCAAGGGCAGATGGACCATTTGAAGTACTTGAGAGAATTAATGACAATGCTTATAAGGTGAATTTACCAGGAGAATACAATGTCTCGGCTACTTTCAACGTTGCTGATTTATCTCCTTACTTGGAAGATAATTCGCTCGAGAATTTGAGGGCAAATTCTTTTCAAGCTGGGGAGGATGATGGGGAGGACACCACAAACCCAACCCCAACTAATACCGAGAGCCAGCCGGAACTTATTGATAATTCTAAGTCCCCGGAATTCACTACGGAACCCTCGTAAACCATTGCTTGGGTCTTCGTTGATAACGCAGACATCAAGGGAGTTTTGGTTACACTCGGAAATACTTGTCTGTCTCCTCGGACAGGAGTAATGGAGCCAGACAAGTCGAAGTATTCGGAGGAAAATAAGACAAGAGATCTTTTTCGAGTCCGCAATTTCGAGCTTAGACCAAATTGTAGATATACTCGGATCTACTTGATCATCATCTAGGCGTCTTCAGCAGAGCCAAAAAGGAAATTTAAGGATCAGAAAGCAAAAGAATTTGGTGACAACGATTATAGTCTGTCACTGGACTCGTAACCGTACTACTTTGTACTATTGATTCCGTGGTCCCCCTCCTTTTCTGCTGTCCCTTTTTTGCTGTATTTATTTACCTTTTGTCCTTCTTTTTGTCCTTTTTATTTTGCTGAAAACATCACAACCATTGATTATAAAAGGGATTTATAACCCTTAGATTAGAGTGATGTAACCTAGCTTAGAGGCCTATAAATATACATGGGCTCTCTCTTTATAAGGGATGATGATTTTGATATTGGCTATATGCTAAGCAAAGTTGAGCTGTGCTCCTTTCAACCCAAAAATTCTCTTTTGCTTGTCCGATTAGTGGCATAATTAGTTTGTGTTCGAAGAGTCCGATTATACTTAGTGTGGTGCTAGCTGTATCACTAAGTGTGATTAGTGTCCTAGTTTTATCCTTGTTGGTGATATCTCGTATCCTTGGATAGTTCTAGTTTATCTTGTTCCTGTCCTATCAGCTGTTGGTTGCCTTGCTAATCATCTCCTCACGAGTGATTAGCTTAGTCCTTGTTGTTTACTTGTTCCATTGGTCATTTCTAAGTCTATTTTGAGCCTCTTAGAATTGCATTTGGTGCACTCTGTTTGCAGGACCAGTGTAGCCTTACGTTTTGGCACATCATGACCCTTCGAGCATTGACTTTTTGACCCTCAAAGACTGTTGTGCAGAATGGTTCCTAATTTGGCCGATTTTCTTGTTTTGCTCATTCTAGCATCTTCCACTCTTATTCTTGGTTCAACTCCTAAGGACCTTTTTTGTTATCAACATGGTCTAGATAAAGGGAGTTTTAGGGTTCTCCTAACCCATTGCTAGCTTGCTCAATTCGAACCAAGATAGGTGACTTAGAAACCCAAAGTTGATCCTTACTCCAAAGTGGCTCCTCTTGTGCTCTAGCTAGTAAACCATGACCCTTAGTGGCTTGATTAGTAGGAACGTCTCTATCATCCTCCCCTTGTAGAGAAGAATTTGCCTTCAAATTCTCTAAGGTGTCATCTTCAAAATAAGGAGAGAGGTCGGCCACATTGAAGCTTGCCGAGACCTCATAATCTCCGGGAAGATCAACCTTGTAGGTATTGTCATTAATCCTTTCAAGTATCTCAAATGGACCTTCAGGCCTTGGCATTAACTTGCTCTTTCTCTTGGAAGGAAAGCGTTCCTTCCTTAGGTGCACCCACACTAAATCTCCGAGTTGTAAAACCTTCTTTTTCTTTCTTTGTCAAGTCGTTGCTTATGTGCAAGATTGGCTTGCTTAATTTTGGCCCTTGCTTTCCCATGCATTTTCTGGATTTCTTGCACTCTTTGGGTAGCCTCCATACTAGGTTTTCCATCCATGCTCGTCGATGTTAAGTCTAGAGGAGTAAGTGTTTCAACTCCATAGACTATCTTGAAGGGACTAACACTTGTGGCCTTGCTTGGAGCTCCATTGTAGGCAAATTCAGCATGAACAAGAAGTTGATCCCAAGCTTTCATGTTGGTCTTGATCAATGCTCTCAAAAGCACTCCCAACGTTCAAATTGTCACCTCGGTTTGTCCATCCGTTTGAGGATGACAAGTAGTACTAAATTGTAGCTTGGTTCCCAATTTCTTCTAAAGAGTAATCCAAAAGTGGCTTAAGAACTTGCTGTCTCGGTCCGAAACCATGGATTTTGGAATGCCATGTGTAGCCAAGAAAAGTTACTTCCGCAGAAAAAGTACACTTTTGAAAATTGCCATAGAGCTTCTCTTCTTCCAACAATTCAAGAACTTGTGTGAGGTGATTTAGATGTTCCTCTTCACTTTTGCTATACACCAGGATATCATCAAAATATACCACCACGAACTTTCCAAGAAAAGGTCTAAACACTTGGTTTGTGAGTCTCATGAAAGTGCTAGGTGCATTAGATAATCCAAATGGCATCACAAGCCGGTCATACAATCCTCCCTTGGTGTTGATTGTCTGTTTTCCATTCATCTCCTTCACAGATTTGGATTTGATAATACCCACTCCTTAAGTCTACCTTGGAAAACACTTGTGACCCATGGAGCTCATCAAGCATATCTTCAAGACTTGGGATTGGATGTCTATACTTGATGGTTATTTTGTTTATGGCTCATCTGTCCACACACATTCTCATGGAGCCATCCTTCTTTGGGACTAAGAGAGTTGGGACTGCACATGGACTCCTTTCTCTTACAAGCCCTTTAGCCATTAGCTCATCAACTTGTCTTTGAATCTCCATAGCATCCTTGGGGTTCATTCGGTCTGTAGGTTTGTTGGGGAGGATGGACCACGGGATTAGGTCAATATGGTGTTGTACGGTTCTTTGGGGAGGTAGGCTGAGGGGTATTTCTTTGGGGAACACGTGAGCAAAGCGGGATAGCAAGGCTTGGGCTAGGGGATGTAGGCTTGGGGAAGGAGTTTCAGCCTCATTAGGAGCTAGTCGAATGAGCTCTTGCATAGGTCTAAACTCATGTTGTTTGGATTTGAGAAATGACTCTCCTAAAGTGAGAAGTAGGTCGGCTTGGTTGGGGCTTTTTGTGGTTTTGTTCTTGTGAGTTGGCTCGGGGTTAAGGGGCCTAAGGTGATTTTCTTTCCATCCTTGGTAAAAGTGTAAGTGTTCAAGAACCCATCATGCATCACTCTTGATGTATAGTGGGAGCGGAAGCAAAAAGAAGAGAGAAACCACAAACAAGCAAGCCGACTGAATAGGACCTGCGAGTGCGGTTCTGGGAAAAGGGTGAAAGGAGGGGTAAATGATGGAGTTTTTGGACGAAATTTGGAGGGAAGGTTATTTGGGATGTTAGGAAGGGCTGGTAAAAATATGGGAAGCATCCAAGGTTGGGATCACCTTGAACCAAAGGCAAACAGAAAGCCAACAAATTTGCTTAATCCCCTTCGTTGAGCTATTTGCATAAAAAGCCAACAAATTTGCTTCTTTGACATAGGATTTTCAATCAACTCTGAAAATCTTCAAAACTATCATTCCAACCTTGGTTCTCGATGCAAAATCAAGCTCGGCCTCAGCTCCGAGAGAACCAAGAACTAATTTTTGAGCTTAAGGAGATTATCAAGGAACAATGCGATCGGATCAAACGTCTCCACGAGCGTAGGTCCAAAGCATCTAAGGACTCGAAACCACTGCCACTTTAGAGGAGTCCTCCAGCCCTACTAAGTCACCATCAGCTGAAGCTGAGAATACTAGCTGAAGCGTAGAAGGCAGCAGAAGCTAGGAATGAAACGAAGCCGAGGAAGAAAAAGGAGAAGCCGACAGGGGAGAAAAAGAAGAAGAAAACAAAGGGTAAGAAGTCTGCTCAGCTTGAATTAGGGCAATAAGGAGCCTGAGTTGATCTCTTCTAATCATGCTCGGAGTGGCTCGAAGTGGTTAGCGATGCCTGGTCGGTCAAAGCCCCCGCCTCGAAGCCCGACCAGCAGCTCTCTTTGAGGAAGAAGAAGAATTTGAGGACGATATGCATTTGGTTCCCAGAACTAGGACATCTCTACTTCCTAAGGTACCAATCCGCAGCCTCCTCGCTCAACTACTTCAACTCAATCATATAGGTGAAGGCGCACTCGCTCGCTCCTCAACCTCAAGACAACCTCGCCCCTCCTTCTCAATCTTAATCTTTTTTTCCTTTTTACTCGGATGTCCAATATCCTTTTGTAATTACTTGATCTTTCCTCCCTCCTTTTGGTACTTTGCTTAAATGCATAGGGGGAAAGAAATAGATAGAAATTTTAGATGTTTGGCTTAGGGGAGCTTTTCCCTTTTTCTATGTTTAGTTGTTTGTTTGTTTCTTGTATATATGATTCTGGCAATGAATGAAATTTATTTTCCGAGCATATCTATTTCGAGTTACATGTTTTTTTTTTTTTACTCTAATAGCTCTAATACTTGACTCTTTAACATATCTCGTTTCGAGTTACATATTTAGCTCGACACTTGACTCTTTAACATATCTCGCTTTGATTAATTTTTCCTTGCTATGATTATTATCAAGAAACATGTTTTGAGTTATGTTTTGATCTCGAGCTGCATTTATCAATATCTTAAGTTCTGATTAAGATCTTATTTTACTCGATCAATCGTTATGAAAACTTAACTAATTCAACGAGACAAGTTTCTATCTTAAGTATGGAATGACTTTCATCAAAAAGGGGAGATTGAAGACTTAGGTATAACTCTCGATCTCTCTTGGGTTTTGATTCTAAGTCATTATGGGCCTTATAGAAACATCTATTTAAGTTTTCATTTTGTTCTAACCCACTCAAAAGCACGTTCTTGCATATCTCTCATAACTCGCTTCGATTCACTCAAACATCACTCGGAACCATCGCATAAACAAATAATTTCTCTTACTCACTTATTTTGAGCACTCGACTTCTTATTTCAAGTTAAAATGAATTACCATGTTAATTCTATGTTTTAAGTCAGTTTATTTATGGAGAATTACTTGCTGGATCAAGTTCATGTATCCCGATATTTCATTCTTTCTCACTTGATCATTTAAGGATTGACTCAAGACGAAATCTAAACCTAGTGGATATTAGACTCGTAAATTTCCACTCTTTTAGGTGAAAGATAATGAAGTATTTAATTACTCTAATTTAATTATTATTTATGTCTAATCTTTGACCAAAGTATTTTTATACTTTGAGTACCACTTTGATTTGCTTTTATAAGTTGTTTAAACAAACCTAATCTACTTTTGAAGTACAAAAGCAACCTATTTCTAGGCGTTAGACACCAACAGATAAAAAACAATTACTTCGGACATGGCTCGGACACCGTGTCGTGGTTGTTTGTTTCCAAAACTAGAAAACTCGTAAGTTTGACTTTAACGGTTGTTTCTACCTCAGCTTTCAATCACCACCAGATGATTGGACCGTCTTTTGGAGTCGAGAGCGATTGCATAACGTTCACATCCCAACGGATCTTTTCGAGTGACTCGGAATAGCCATTACAACGGCTACTTAAGATCACAAGTCCGAACCAGGCTCAACGGTCATTTTGCCTGGCTGATTATAATTAGAAGCCACTTTATAAGACTTGAAGATTATTGCTTGAACATATTATTTAACACTTACTCGATGCACTCTTACTCAATCTTATACTTACAACTCCAACTCGTAATTCTTACTCTCGAGTTGTAAAGTCTAGGAATCACTTACATTCTTTTCTTACTTTCTTTGTTAGTCCTTTGACTAAGCTATAAAGGATAACTCAGCTCAGCTTGTCCATGACTATAAGGATTAACTTAGTCGAAAGTACTAGATCAAATAAGGAACTTCGAGTTTAGGAAAAATTTGTAAAGGAATTGTCCAATGGAGCAATTCGGTTAGAGTTCGTCCTTTGTAATTGAGGGTTCAATTAGTAGATTTGACTTGGTGCTTGGATTAGCACTTGCTTGTGGTTTTCTGCCCCGGGAGGGTTGTCACGTACTTTTTTTATCTATCTTTCTGAGTTAAATGTAGACTCGGAATCTGCTATTGCTCACTTTTGTGCAAAAAGAGTTCGATTTTGTTTAAAATCTTCCATCACCCTATTCACCCCCTACAGGGTGACTTAGTCTATCCAAGAGCAAACCTTTAGGTGATATGATTGATTAAGATATGTATATATGTTCTCCTTATTGTAAATAATTTTTGTAAAAATTTTTTTGTTTTCATTTTTCCATCTTCCTTTCGTTTCTTCTCTAGATTTTATAGGTATATCTCGCTATAAACCCTCACGAGACCTTACTTGTCCACTTCGGCACCAAGAGGTTTAAAGGGCTTGTTACATACGCTAAATGCAATCGTGAATCCTACGAAAATGAGTTAGGATTTTTTTATTTTGTTTTTGTAGTTTTATTTTACTTGAGGACTAGCAAAATCTAGGTGTAGGGGTATTTGTTGAGTCCAAAAAGATGATAATTTTTAGTACCCTTTTACATTTTATTTTGCTCGTAATAATTATTAATTTAGGATTTCTAATCTAATTTATTTTATTTTTATAGGAAGTGGGGAAAAGCTCGGAAAGTAAGAAGAGAAGCGAAAAATTAAAGAATTGATCGGTTATTTGGAGCTGGGACAAACCGAGCCCAAAATTGTTATTGTCACATGGTCTTTTGACGAACTCAAAACCCAACATTTTCCCTCTCTTCCCTCGACACTCCTAATTAAAAGAAAACCCTAGCTTTATCAGCCCACCCCCTCGGCTCTCTCTCTTCTCACGGCACCATCCAACGAGCAAATTCATGATGTCGGACAATGGTGGGCAAAGATGCGACAGACCGGAGCTGCGCCAAGGTCCAAGTGTTTAGCTTTTAGTTCTTCAAATTTTAGTTCTAATTCCACAAATCTTAGTTTCTTAGTTTCAAGTTTTCGGTTTCGCAATTTATCTCTTCGCTTTTGAATTCAATTAATGTACTAAAAGTTCTAGGTCGTTAGTGTTGGTTTGTGCTATTCATTCCGAGTTGTTATTTGAACCGAGTTGCTTGGTATTTGTTCTAAATCTTGTTTCCGATTTTCCGATTCAGTTTTAGTTGTTTTGTATGGATTCTCCGATTTGCTCTGTGGCCTTTGATTAGTAGTGAAGTGAGTTGTTGATTTAGTTTAATTTATGATTTGCTCCTAAATTCAAATAAATTTAGTTTAGGTTAGTTTAAATTTCCCGTTTTAAGTCTTTGCGTTGTTAGATTTGTTTACAATCCGAATTCGATTTAGTCCATCTCGTGGTTCGACAAAATCTCGTATTCCCTAAATTCACTCCATCACATTCCTATCACCAGCACTTGAGGTTCTTGTCTTTCATGGACTTCAAAACATTTCACGATGCTTCCATGCTTATAGAAAAGAGCAAGCATCCACAGACTATATAAGCCGCAACAAACTAGAGGACATGTGTAGGTCCGGGCAACTACCTTGTGAAGCACTACACTTTCTAATCCAATGAGCGCATCACTCGTCAAGGATGACAATCAAATGCGCACTTCCTATTTTCATATCCATCTTGGGTCTATTTTTTATTTGAAAGTTCAATATAGAGAGGTTAATTACCCTAGAGGGAGTGAATATGATGTTTGGAAGATTTTGCAGAATTTAAATTGTTATGAATTGAGCTCTCATAAAGGTAAAAAATGTTCACCATCGAGCTTAGTTCGGAGCTTGGATGAGTCTAGAATGATTAAATTAGATAGAGAAAGTAACATTGAGATATTTTACGAGAAAACCTCGGACAATGCTCAATCCAAGCACTTAGTAAAACCAACTAATTGAATCCATAATTATAATGAATTTAACTACCTATATTTATCCTCTAACAAATATGATACAATTTGACCATGTAACAAGTTCCAATATCTGACCTACTACTTTAAAATTGAAGTTCCCTTATCAACTTGAGACAACGAAGTTGAAGTTACCTTATCAACTCGAAAAACCGAGTTGAAATTCCCTTATCAAACCAATCAAGAAAGGTAGCATTTAAGAATTAAATAAGTCATTATAAGATTTATCACAAAGAGCAAAACTCATAAAAAAGTTTAAGAATTAAAAGTTTTATGCTAGAGATGTGTATGAGACGTTACGCTCTCTTGGCCGTTGGTCATATGAAAATCTTGTACTAAGACTTCTTTATATATTTTTCCTTGAAAAAGTAGTTGTTGAGTATTCAACATATTTCAGTTGTACCTTCTAAGACTTATTCAGCTAGACATTGTAACGGAGAGTCTAGGGGCTCGGTTTTGGACCATCGTGAAATAATCGTCGCGTCACTGTCCTAGCTTCCAAAAACTCTTTAACAGGAATTTCAGGTAGAATATATCATTAGACTCGTGAACAATATTTTACCCAAAATAATAACAAACACATATGTCAATCAATATTGAACAAAATGAAGGCTTTTGGGCTTTCTTTCCGGCGAGTTCAACGGTAACATGAAGCCTTTACTCTTTACATTTCTTTGAAATAATTAACTTTAGAAAAACCCGTAAAAACAATATAGAGAATGGTTCTCAAAGTATAAAAATACTTGAGTTCATAATTAGATTAGGGATTAGTCTAAATAAAGTATTTAAGACTAATTATCCTTAATCTATTAATCTGGAATTTATCAACTCTAATATTCAATATATTCAAATTCCGGATATGTTAAAACTCATATATATATTTAGGAAATACATTCAAAATTAATGGGCTCATGAGTTATTTAAACATTTTACAGCTTACACATGCATAAGCAAATAACAACGTAATACATTCTGGGAAGAATGATTAACACATTTATTTCCGGATCATTTTATTATGATTTCCATATAAAATTGACATGATCAAGATAGCGAACTTTGGCAAACTTAATGACTAAGTTTTGTTGATGGGGTCAACCAATGAGAACCGAGCGGTTAGTCATACTAAGCCAATTTCTATTTTCTGAAGTAGAATTAAGTCTAAGACTATGACATGTTTTCTTTTATAGCATAAGTCTTTGGGTAAGTCATAGGTCGAGTCATATTGATTTTCATGATTGACATAACATAGGACTTAGTTTTGTGAATTTCTTTTTCGAATGCGTCTTAGTTAATCCTAACTTTAAATGAATGACTTGAATTCAAAATATGTAAAGAATAAGGTCAGTCATACTATAGTGTTCACTCTCCCGTTTTTTATTAATGACATTCAACTAAATAATGGTTGTTTATACTTTAAAAATTCATTAAATTTATCCAACACTATTTAATGAGAATTATACTTTGAAGAGAATTATATTCCCACCAAGTTGGATGGCACTCGAACAATATCTAAAGTGAAGTCATAATTCAATTTTGAAGAGAATGAGAAACATAGAAAGTAATTCAAGGCTATGAATATTTTGATGTGTGCCATTGATGCCTCGGAGTACAACAGAGTATCCGCATGTGATACAGACAAAAGATGTGTGTAACGCCCCAGCTACTATTACTTAATAATTCTCTAATTCGAGAATATTAGGTAAGGTCGCAGCGGAAGTCAACGATCGAAGGCGTCACCGCCGTCCTAAAGAATGGACAAGGCTATGTAATTAGAATAAAAGAGCTTACAATCTATGCTTGGATCCCGATAGAAGTAATTACCCTCCAAATTTCCAAGTCATCTCACAATACGAGTTTACTTGTTTAGTAACACCATATTTATACAACCTAGACTTTTGTCTATTCCACAAACTAATATACGACGTACAACAATTCCCAAGGTCATACCTAACCCCGGTTGAAAGTAAAGTCACCGTGAGCGTCTATGTACCTTCGCTTTGCGAATGCCACGTGGCTGGCTAGCGTTTGCCTTCGTCGGACTTAATAAATGGTTGATTGTTCGCCAATGCTTCTTCCTAAAACAAAAACAAGTAAAATATTTTGAAAAGTGAGTCGAAACTCAGCACGAACATTCCCGCACTCGTAAAATAACTTTGAAGAATATATTGTGATTGAGCGCGCGCATTTCAATTCATTTTAGTTTGAAATCGTGGGAGAGAATATAAGTAAAACTTGCTTGCCGGTTATTATTTGAAAGTGGATCCCCTTGATAATTGATACGATCTTAGTAAGGTGCACACCTCCCGGCCGACCGAGAACCCGAGTTGAAGCCGCGCGGGTCGGGCGTAAGCCCCGATAATTGATGGGCATAAGCCCCGATAATTGATAATTGGGCGGGGACCACTTGATTAGGTGGCAAAACTTAATTTGCAAATGATTCATTATTAGTTATATATATGAGAAATGTTGAGATTTGATGAAACATGTGAGTTTTCGAAAGGTACAGTGCAACGAACGTACTCGAATTGAGAGTATTTGTTTCTCCCCTTTTATAGAAATTTGGAGTCAAGCATTGCTCGGCAATGTAAGTGGCCTGAGTTCTGTTTCAAATGGATTTCTAGGGTTAATGATGTTTTCTTGAGTTTTAATGCTTGAATTTGTATAAGCTTTAACAATGTATTTTATCTCTTATGTTCGTATGAAAATCGATTAAACTTATGTTTGTATTACTTAGCTTTACTGCGTTTATTGAATATAATTTATATTAATTAAAGAAGTTGATTAGGCTATTTAGATACTCGATGATTTTGGTGTAATTCCGTTTATTAGCGGCTTTGAATTGAAAAAATGGTATATATATATATATATATATATATATATATATATATATATATATATAAATGTACCTAACAACACTTATTCCTAATTTATTCCTCACTTATCGAATTTAAGCCCACAACTAAGCGATTATTCGATCTACCGATGTCTTTCCATAGGTAGGCCTTATAATTACCCAAATTGCTCAAAATTTCATTCATATGCCAACTTAAGGTCATGAGCCTTATTCTCACAATAACATTCACATTCACAATCGCAATTAGGCAACCCTAATGCTCAATTATTTTCTATGCCTCGTATACTTGTACATTATCAAATTTCAATTTCTACGCACACCTTCTCCTTCGTTTGCTCAATTATTTCCAAAATATAATAGTTCCACCAAATTGTTCCATTCGCTAATAAAACCTCCTCAATCTCATTCGTTAATTCATAATTTCCCCAAAGGAATCATATTTATTCACATTCGTGCAACCAATTCACCACAACACCAAACCTAAATCCTCCACGCTAATTCGAATTTTCCCCAAATTAATCTTTAAGTTTACTACACAAACATGTCTATAAATCCGATAATTCAATTTCACAACTACAACAACCGAGTAAATGACAAACTGTAATAATTTAGGGCTTGAGGTTTTACCTTCGAATTCACGGAGGAGGAAGGCGAGATGAGAGGCGGAGGTGGCGCGTGGCGGCTGCACCGGCGACCACCGGGCAGGGGACGGCGGCTGGCTCTGCGGCCGCCGCTGCTGGTGGTTGGCTTGTTAAGTGCCGCGGCTGGGCAGGGGAGCAGGGCCTCGCGGAAAGGGAGAAGAAAAGCGATGGCGTGAGAGAGGGAGGCCGGTAGCCTCGGCCGGTGCTAGCGCCGGCTTTCGTCCAGCGTTAGCGGTACCTGGTCGCCGGAACCGGCGTGACCGGGGCTTGGAGAGGCAGAGCAACGACAGGGAGAGGCAGGGGAACGCGAGGGAGAGAGAGAGAGAGACCCCGCACGGGAGGCGAGCTCGCGCTGCCGGACAGCGCCAACGCCGCCTTGTTGCCGGCGTTGGTGGCGCTGGTGGCCGGCCGTGAGCCGGCAGCAGCAGAGCGAGAGGCAGAGGGGAAATGAAGGAGGAAACCAGAGGAAGCGAGGGAAGACGGGAGGAGCAGGAGCACGAGAGCGAAGGAATGCCCGAAATATATTTAAGTCGCCTCAAAATCCGAGAGAATTCCTTCTCTGGATTTTTCTTTAGAAAA
Organism: Talinum fruticosum; assembly: GCA_021018815.1. Taxonomy (NCBI): domain Eukaryota; kingdom Viridiplantae; phylum Streptophyta; class Magnoliopsida; order Caryophyllales; family Talinaceae; genus Talinum; species Talinum fruticosum. The sequence continues at coordinate 2,333,592 of JAITYX010000010.1, read as the reverse complement.
TCTGATTTTATTATTTTGATTTATTTATTTATTTACTTATTTTGTTTTCTTTTATTGTTACTTTTAATTTTGTTTTTAATAACGATGCTCACGAATTAAAACCTTATTGTGATATTTTTATTAGGGCCACTTCGCCGCCTTAGCCGCATAACATACGAGATAAAAATAATTTAAATATAAGATATCGAATTGAAGTGCACGCGCTCAATTATATAAATAGTGTAATTAATAAAATAAATATTGCGATTTAGAATAAATAATTGTAATTCAGTGGTCGGGTTGTTACAGTCTTCCCCCTTAAAATAAGTTTCGTCCTCGAAACTTGAGCTTTTGCAATGAGGTTTGAAAACTTAGCTTAAAATAAGTGGGGGTATTAGTTTCTCAGGTATTCTTCAGTTTCCCCATGTGGCTTTCCCGAGGATTTATGGTTAGTCTACCGTACTTTCCCTTCAAGGAAGTGCTTTTATTGCAGAATTTCTTGACCTTGTAATCCCAATAATTGCACCGAAACTTTCAATAATTTCTAGTAGCGTTGTCACAATCTCATGGTTTGGAATTTGTATATGCTGCCCGAGCTGCTAGATATGGAAATGTTATTCTCATAATTGGGTTTAGATGAAATAGCTATACATATATAAGCTATTGGATTGTACTTCTTTATAACCTCATATAGCCCAATGCACCTAGGACTTGATTTTTCCTTAACTTTGCATCTTTGATCCCTTTCCAGTGGAGATACTTTAAAAAACGCTCTTATCCATATAGCTCGTTTGTCGTTTTGAGTCTTGTTGATGTGGTCTTAAATCTTGCTAATCTTTTCAGTTGTTCCTTAGATTCACTTAGGCCCATAGTCAAGGCATCGCTAACTAACTTTAACATAATGAGGTTCCGTATTTCCTCCAATACAATGCCTCAACTGGAGCGATTTTATTAATGACTTGATAATCGTATTATAGGATAAGTCTACCAAAGATAGCTCGGCTTCCAATCTTCCTTAAAAGTCGAATATACATGCTCTTAGTATATCTTCTCATATTTGATTTACCTTTCTGGCTTACTCGTTTAGTTCCGAATGATACAAACTACTAAAACTCAATTTAGTTCGAAATCTTGTCATAGGACTTCCCAAAAATTCATGTGAAGCCTTTTGTCACTATCTAATATGATGCTCCTCGATATTCCATATAACCTCATAGCCCTTTTAACATCTCACTCGTGTCAATATCTCTACGTTCCATGTGTCATGTGGGGTACAAAATTTGCGAGATTTTATAAGTTGATCAATAATCACGCAAACAATTTTCGTTGAAACAATAATAGGTAATCTTATGGCAACGTTCATTGAAATTGAATCTCATCCTCATATAAGAATCTCCAAAGGTTTCAATTTACCAATAAAACATTGATATCTCTTGTCATATTAGGCCCTTCCAACGTCTCGGTTTTAGCTATTTGACAATTGGAACACTTATCTTCACATTACTTCCCAAAACATTGTTTCAAGTCTTTATACAGACTTGTTCCTCCTAGATGTACCAAATATCGTGTATTATGTGCTCCCTCAAGAGTTATCTTTTCAATTCCTCTTTCTTCAATACACAAAATTGATTTTGAAACCTTAAGGTTCCATCCTCGCGTAATCCTTGAAACCATGAGATTTTTCCTTTTTATATCTTTCTTAATCCTTTCCATCCCGACATCACCGTTTTGGCCTAACTCGAATACCCTTCAGGGTTATATATATATTATACCTCTATCGCAGCTAGGGACCCATTCATTTGTCCATGCGAGACTCGACTCAATACTTATAGTGTGGAGGTTTCATATAGCCACAAGATAAGTTGTCATTATTACATTCAACTCGTGTATTGTCTCCGTATTCCTACGCATTTGCCACTATTCACAATTGCTCGTCATATTCTCTCTTATGTTTAGAGTATATAAGAATATCATCAAGACCACCACCACACATTTTCCTAGATACGTCCTCAAAATCTTATTCGTGAGATCCCCGAATGTAACTGGATACCTTGGTAAATCCTCTAGGCATCCCAGTAACTTCGTAGGGTCCCTATTTAATTCTATAGGCAGCTTTGAGAATATCTTTCCGGCTAATTCAAAGTTGATGAAATATGCTAACTCCTTATATCCGATCAACAAATCGTTAATTCGAAGTAGCGGGTACCTATTCTCGATAGCACCCTTTTGTAGTAATTCACTAACCCAAGAGCACTCCTCCTCTACGTGACATTAGTTGGTCCGGATCATCCTGCTACTGCGTTTACCTTATAAGGGTCGATCTTAATATCTTCTTTGGAGACAACATGCCTAAAATGTTTCTTCCTCTAGCCATAATTCACAACTTTGCGATTTGGCACACATTTGATGTTCTCTCAAAGTTTGTAGCGATAACTCATATGCTTGACATAATTTTCTCTCAAGGTTCAAGAATAATCAATGAATGGCCCTTGCTGAGACTTAGTAACATGTTTCTTTTGAACTATACTTTCACTTATGTTGTTCAGCTCCCTTTGAGTCTCCGGAATTTAAAGCCCTTAGTTCGCTCTTTACTCGTTTAACCTCTGCGTTTACTATTCTCTTGTACAATCCTTGACAATCTTCGATAAATCACTATCGAGTTAATGTCGAATATAATAGGCCAAGCCTTCCTTAGGCCGTTAACATATTCGCTTTATCAATAATGGCTAGGTCCGAGTCATACCTAAATAGTTCCATAAATTTATTAGCGTACTCCACTACCGTAGTCCATTCTTAACTCTATGAACCCCCATTCTTTTCATACACGAATTGCAGTGGTTAAAATTTAGCTCTAACTCTTCCGTAAAGTTGTCCCAAGTGAACTCACAACCTCATTTTTCACACCATATGTCCACTGCAATAATATATCCTTATACCTCTTTTTCCTCAAGTGCGAATATCCTTTTTCCCTTTTTGATGGATCAAGTTGCTCACAACTTCTAATATAAAACATATTTAGGTAACTCACGCTTTTATAGTGCTTATATGATAAGTAATACCCAATTGCACGTTAGATTATCATTCTCTCGGGATTCTTATCGATTGAGGAATCCTCGATCAAAGGGACTCCCAGGCTTATTCAAATGTCGGGTTTGCTTTCTAATTCCAGCCTAAAGGTAGTATAGGGAATTTCCTAAGAGAGTTTGGTATTTTCTAAAAATTTCGGCAGAGTTCCATTTGTAATATGGCCTATCCCATAAATTTAAAGCTTTAAAACCCCGCATAAAACCACAATATCACTCAACGAGCCACACGCTCGGAGTACACAACTCAACGGCCACACGCCGGAGTACAACCAAGTATACATTAAAACTTAAAATTACCCCAAATGATTCATAATACGTGCTGGAACAAATTTTGTGAACTTAATTACAACTACAAACTTAAAAGCATATGAAATGCATGTACGAGTATGTTGTTTACCCTAGCATAACCCAAAAGTGTGTACATCAATTCAACATTTACTATAACACATTCACAAATCCCAAAATAACAACTTGCGGAAATAATAGCCACGTAGCTTTCCTGAAGGTCAATTCATGACACCTTAAAATCCTATTGCTCACAAGTGATTTCTAAACCTTGCTCCGATACCACTTCGTAACGCCCCAGTTACCATTACTTAATAATTCTCTAATTCGAGAATATTAGGTAAGGTCGCAGCGGAAGTCAACGATCGAAGGCGTCACCGCCGTCCTAAAGAATGGACAAAGCTATGTAATTAGAATAAAAGAGCTTACAATCTATGCTCGGATCCTGATAGAAGTAATTACCCTCCAAATTTCCAAATCATCTCACAATACAGTTTACTTGTTTAGTAACACCATATTTATACAACCTAGACTTTTGTCTATTCCACAAACTAATATACGACGTACAACAATTCCCAAGGTCATACCTAACCCCGGTTGAAAGTAAAGTCACTTTGAGCGTCTATGTACCTTCGGCTTTGCGAATGCCACGTGGCTGGCTAGCGTTTGCCTTCGTCGGACTTAATAAATGGTTGATTGTTCGCCAATGCTTCTTCCTAAAACAAAAACAAGTAAAATATTTTGAAAAGTGAGTCGAAACTCAGTACGAACATTCCTGCACTCGTAAAATAACTTTGAAGAATATATTGTGATTGAGCGCGCGCATTTCAATTCATTTTAGTTTGAAATCGGGGGAGAGAATATAAGTAAAACTTGCTTGCCGGTTATTATCTGAAAGTGGATCCCCTTGATAATTGATACGATCTTAGTAAGGTGCACACCTCCCGGGCCGACCGAGAACCCGAGTTGAAGCCGCGCGGGTTGGGCGTAAGCCCCGATAATTGATGGGCATAAGCCCCGATAATTGATAATTGGGCGGGGACCACTTGATTAGGTGGCAAAACTTAATTTGCAAATGATTCATTATTAGTTATATATATGAGAAATGTTGAGATTTGATGAAACATGTGAGTTTTCGAAAGGTACAGAGCAACGAACGTACTCGAATTGAGAGTATTTGTTTCTCCCCTTTTATAGAAATTTGGAGTCAGCATGCTGCTCAGCAATGTAAGTGGCCCGAGTTCTCGTTTCAAATGGATTTCTAGGGTTAATGATGTTTTCTTGAGTTTTAATGCTTGAATTTGTATAAGCTTTAACAATGTATTTTATCTCTTATGTTCGTATGAAAATCGATTAAACTTATGTTTGTATTACTTAGCTTTACTGCGTTTATTGAATATAATTTATATTAATTAAAGAAGTTGATTAGGCTATTTAGATACTCGATGATTTTGGTGTAATTCCGTTTATTAGCGGCTTTGAATTGAAAAAATGGTATATATATATATATATATATATATATATATATATATATATATATATATATATATATATATATATATATATATATATATATATATATATATATAAATGTACCTAACAACACTTATTCCTAATTTATTCCTCACTTATCGAATTTAAGCCCACAGCTAAGCGATTATTCGATCTACCGATGCCTTTCCATAGGTAGGCCTTATAATTACCCAAATTGCTCAAAATTTCATTCATATGCCAACTTAAGGTCATGAGCCTTATTCTCACAATAACATTCACATTCACAATCGCAATTAGGCAACCCTAATGCTCAATTATTTTCTATGCTCGTATACTTGTACATTATCAAATTTCAATTTCTACGCACACCTTCTCCTTCGTTTGCTCAATTATTTCCAAAATATAATAGTTCCACCAAATTGTTCCATTCGCTAATAAAACCTCCTCAATCTCATTCGTTAATTCATAATTTCCCCAAAGGAATCATATTTATTCACATTCGTGCAACCAATTCACCACAACACCAAACCTAAATCCTCCACGCTAATTCGAATTTTCCCCAAATTAATCTTTAAGTTTACTACACAAACATGTCTATAAATCCGATAATTCAATTTCACAACTACAACAACCGAGTAAATGACAAACTGTAATAATTTAGGGCTTGAGGTTTTACCTTCGAATTCACGGAGGAGGAAGGCGAGGATGAGAGGCGGAGGTGGCGCGTGGCGGCTGCACCGGCGACCACCGGGCGAGGGACGGCGGCCGGCTCGCGGCCGCCGCTGCTGGTGGTTGGCTTGTTAAGTGCCGCGGCTGGGCAGGGGAGCAGGGCCTCGCGGAAAGGGAGAAGAAAAGCGATGGCGTGAGAGAGGGAGGCCGGTAGCCTCCGGCCGGTGCTAGCGCCGGCTTTCGTCAGGCGTTAGCGGTACCCGGTCGCCGGAACCGGCGTGACCGGGGCTTGGAGAGGCAGAGCAACGACAGGGGAGAGGCAGGGGAACGCGAGGGAGAGAGAGAGAGAGACCCCGCACGGGAGGCGAGCTCGCGCTGCCGGGACAGCGCCAACGCCGCCTTGTTGCCGGCGTTGGTGGCGCTTGGTGGTCGGGCTGTGAGCCGGCAGCGAGCGAGAGGCGAGAGGGGGAAATGAAGGAGGAAACCAGAGGAAGCGAGGGAAGACGGGAGGAGCAGGAGCACGAGAGCGAAGGAATGCCCGAAATATATTTAAGTCGCCTCAAAAATCCAGAGAATTCCTTCTCTGGATTTTTCTTTAGAAAAATCTGATTTTATTATTTTGATTTATTTATTTATTTACTTATTTTGTTTTCTTTTATTGTTACTTTTAATTTTGTTTTTAATAACGATGCTCACGAATTAAAACCTTATTGTGATATTTTTATTAGGGCCACTTCCCGCCTTAGCCGCATAACATACGAGATAAAAATAATTTAAATATAAGATATCGAATTGAAGTGCACGCGCTCAATTATATAAATAGTGTAATTAATAAAATAAATATTGCGATTTAGAATAAATAATTGTAATTCGAGGTCGGGTTGTTACAATGTGCGGGACGCTCTTGTCACCAAAGGGACAAGTCAAGTAATATAGGCTAAGATAAGTCAATATCTCTACAAGTGCAAAATGTTCAAGACGGAGGCTGAGGAGAACATAACTCGGATGTACCTCCGCTTCACAAAGATTATTAATAATCTCAAGTCCCTTGGAAAGAAAATGTCCAACGAGGAGATTGTTAGAAAGATTATGAGAAGTCTTCCAAATAGAAGATGGGGACCAAAAGTAACAGACTATTGAAGAAGCTTATGAACTCACCAAGTTGAGACCGGATAAGCTCATAGGGAAACTTCTCACGCATGAGTTACATCTAAAGGAGGAAGAATTTGAGGTTAGCTCTAAACAAAAGATTGCTCTCAAAGCCTCGGAGGAATTTAGTCCAAGTCCGCACTTATCGGATTCCGAGGAAGGCCTCATCGCACTTCGGCTAGATGCTTCAAAAGGATGATGAAATATAAGAAGTTATAAAAGAAGCCAAAGCATAAGGTCTTCAAGAAGGAAAAGAATGGTAAATTTTCATCAACTTCTAATTTGGCTTCAACTAAAAATTTTGGTTGTTTTGAATGTGGAAAAAAGGAACATATTGTCAAGGATTGTCCAAAAAGAAGAAAGGGTCGAGAGAAGAAGAAGGCAATGATGGCAAACTGGAGTGACAATGAGTTAGCAAAAGATGATGATACAAATGATGAATCAAAGTGTCTCATGACACCGATAGACTCGAAGCCGAGCCTGAGTTAGAGAGTGAAGGTTTAGACATTGAGGAAACTGACCCTCGGGAGTTAATCGACTATTTCCTTAAGTTCTCAAAGCATGATTTAACTAGATATATATTTACTTTAAAGGAAAAGTCCAATTCTTATTTTTCTATTTTAAAGAGAAACTGGAGTCTCTTAGGCTTGAGAACTATATTTTAAAAACTGATTTGGAAAACCCGAGACTCAACTCGAAGGTACTAGCGACTAATTCTAAAGATAATGAGACCGAGACCGAGTCAAAGTGCCTCGAGTAGACAATGAGCCACCGAAACCGAAGCTCACAAAGTCTCAAGAGTTGGTTTTGAAACTTACTCATGGTCAAAAACCTTAATTTACTTCTAGGTTCTTAATGTGTTTCATTTCCAAAAGAACTTGACCACAATGCTGAACAGGGCCATAACTTCGACAAAAATCTTTTAAAAAATGATTCCAGAAAATCAAGTTCGAGAAAAGCTGAGCACGGTCCTACTCATTGAAAGAAGAGAGGGACTCGGCCCGGACCTACTATAAAAGAAAGTCTTCACATCTTGTTTACAAAATGAAAGGATTTCAAGAATGAGACAGAGACTCGGTTTCACAAAAGAAGACTCGGAATCGGACCAAGCAAAAATTATGTAAATTTGGGTTTCCAAAAGTGCTCTTCCTCAAAGACTAACCACAGTAAAGACGAGCTTCTGGGTTTATAAGTGCAATATCCAAAAGTTTAAGGTGCTATTTTGATAAAAAGTAAATTATTAAAAGTTAAGTTAAAAATTTAAAATTATTAAAATAGCTGAATTATAATTTTCCCGAGCCAAATTGAAAATCGGAGAATTGAAACCCGAGCAAGGGTTAACTAAAATAGGCTTATGAAACATTTTTGGTCCCAATTTATGAAAACCCAAAAATAGAAAATGGAATAAAATTGAAAATACAGAAAATGAAATTAAAAGGAAAAGAAATGCAGATGGGAAATGATTGCTTTGGCAGAGTTGCTTGGCATTTAGAGAAGCAAAGGGGTTTGGGGGTCCAATAGAATTTTAGCAGCAAAACAATTAGGTAGAGTAAGGAGAAGATGAGGAAGAGAGTTAAAGAGAGACCGAGAGAGTGAGAAGGCGGCGAGAGAGAGAGAAGAAGCGGAAATAAAACGAGAGGAAAAAAGAGGCCAGCGAGAGAATGAAAGAGGCCAAGACCAGAGAAAAGTGAGATCGAACCAAGAAAGAAGAAGAGAGCAAAGAATTAGAGGTAGTGGCAAAGAGAACCAGAACAAAGCAAGAGGTAAGAGGGCGAAGAAGACAGCGAGACCAAGAAAGGGGAAATCGAAAGGAAGAAGAAAGAGAAGCAAAAACACCCAAGTCAAACCCTCAAACCGAAAATCATCCAAATCCAAAGAATTCAAGGTGAGTATTTCAAACTCTTCTCCTAAAGGTAAAAAGAATTGGGTCAACTAACTGGGAAAATTGATGCATAAATTTGAACCTCTAGGTTTAATTAAAGAAGATAGAGGCCTAAAATCACTTAATTAGCAACTTGAAATCAAGAATTTGCTATTATATTATTCGATTGGTGATTATTGATTTATAAATATCATGAGTCATTGAGTATTATTAAAGATGCGATATATAATGGTATGGTTAGATTGTAATAAGTTTAGCTTGAGTTAGATAGATGGAAAGAAATTCATAATCTAGAAACTTAATTTAAAGTGTAGATTTTTGCCATGTTTTTGCCCACTGTCCTAATTTTTGTGAGTTCATGAATAGCCCAAAATTCCTGAAATTTTTTACTGTAGCTTTATAATGATTTATGAAAATTTCCTGTAAAGTTTGATAAATTGTGGAGAAGTGGATTGGATGTTAAGAATTTTTGAGTGAAAATGTCCTGTTTTGGGCAAGATTGGGACTCGATTACATAATTTGGTCGAGCAACTAGAGTTTAATAAGCTATTTTGATAGTTTAAGAGATGCGTGATGATTATGGAAAGTAGTAGAACCATAAACCACCTATGTGCGATAACATGCAGCCATGGAACGATAATTTTGTTAATTAGAAATGTAAATTGAGATGTTTATGCTATGATGTGTTTATCTTGAAATATATTGATTATAAGGGATAGAAACATGTTTATACATGTTATGTTAAGTTAAAGCATGTTTACATGAATTTTGTTAATTGTGAAGATGTTATTTAGGAACTTGCTTGAGCATGATTTGAGTGGATAAATTGTATCTTGTCGATAAATATAAATAATAAGAAAACAAGAAATATAAATAACTAAAGAAGGGAAACAAGATTATGTTATTGATCTAGGACCCCACGAATTAAAGAATCTCTGAAGCTATGGTCATGGAAATGTCCGTCAAACTGAAGCCACGAATTATTTTTCCTCGAGTTGAATTGCTTTCACGAAATCCCGACAATACACGTCCTTCGAGTTTGAGGCCACGAATTATTTTTCCTCTAAGAATTGAGCCCACAAATTTTTGGCTCCAAGAATTAAAGAACTTGGTTTATAGAGCAAGACATGGATCTTCTTTCTATTTGAATAAATATGACTTAAATCAAGAATTATGACATTACGAATGAAATGGCTACGCATGATGAATAAGAATAAAAGAATAAATGATTACCTCGTGATCAAATACATGAACAAGATCGAATAGAAGAAATATGAATGAATGTATGACGAATATGAATAGAATGAATGAATGAAGTATATGTTGATTGATTTCATGAGTGATTGATGTCATATATGCCACTCGGTAAGTTTGGTTTTAGTATCTTGCATATCTTGAGCATGTATACTCGAATCATATGTTACTGGTGAGTATTGAACTCGTGTGTGATTATTAATGAACTAATGTGCAAAGTGAAACAAGGGGCTAAGTTAGAGTTATTCACTAGGCTCGTGGAGCTCATGACCTCACCAACAATTTCAGGTACGAAGTTAGATTTCTTAGAGTTGCTTTATGGTTTTCAAAAGAAGCGAACTAATGGATAAGAGACTTCGGATCGGCCATGGGTTTTCTGTTTTCATTTGGTAAAAAGATAGGTTGTATGTTGAACTGAATTTTGACCATGTAAATATAAAAGACACATGTGGATACTCCGAGCATGTGGTAGTTGAGTTTGTGTTGTGGATACTCCGATTGTTTTGCTTGTTGAGTTTATGATTGTGTTTTGTACAAGGTTAAGGATTTAAGTATTTAGGATTAGCCAAATTATAGATGAAACTCTACTCGAATTTTTCGGGAAAACCTTTGAAAACATAGAAAACGCTTACGCCATTTTAAGGAAAGCTAGCAAACCTAAGTTGAGACCTTAAGTAGCCTTAGGGGTTCTTATCGAGGAATCCTAGCATGTAATACACCGACCTGGTGTAGGAACCACGGCCTCGAGCCCGTACCGAGACCGGACCGAGCTTCCCACGAATGCTTGGCGTAGGGCTTTTAGAAAGCTTTTTGATTTTCGAAGATAGAAGATGATTTTAGAAAGTGTGGATGAACCTTTTATTAAGATTTACGAATTTTATTTAATTGATTTAATAAATGAATTAAGCAAAGTTTGAAAGGCGGTTTTATTAATTATTTTATTTTAGCAATTATTTTCATAAAGGTCCAAGAATATTATCTTTAACCCAAAAACAAAGAAAGTTAGAATTCTGTTTCGACGTGAGGCTTTAGGGCTAAACGCGGTGTGAAAACACCGATTTGGACCTAGGCTTTGCTTGCCGACCACACGGTGCGGCGGCAACTTGCACCTAGTGGTGGCTGGCATCAACCCAAGGTCCTTGCTAAGAAATTTAGCCTCGACTTACGGTCCGGCCAAAAGATCCAGAATTCAAAATTCTAATACTCGGTTAAAATAAATAGCCGGGAGGCGGATTTAGAAGAAATAAATCGAAGGGAGTCGCCAATCGGTTTTTAAGAAAGAAAAACTAACAAAAAACAAAAATAAAGTTTACTCTTCCAATCTTAGTATGGGAAAACTAAGACTAAAAGAGGCTAAAAATAACTCCATTGGTCTTTAAACCAAGATTCGGATTCGGGGCGAGGGTACGAAACGTAGGGATAAACCCTAATGTTTCGCCCGTTCGAAGACGACCATTACTAATTCGAGTAGTGAATGTTAATAATGCGAAAAACACAAGCATACGACTACATGCTAAGCAAAATTAAAGAAACTAGAACATAACTAAAGAAAGCCATAAAGGAAGAAATAAAAAAGTGGAAAAAGAAAGCAAAACAAAAAGAAAAGAAAGCAAAAACTGAGAGATTACATTGGGCGGGAGGAATTAAAAGTGATACATCATTTGTCAATAATACAGAAAGTGATAAAGAAAGCATAAAAATAATATAAACCATTATAGGATTGAATTCGTGCCGTCGAGGTTGTCCCACCTGCTAATCTGGATCTCGAATTTCGATATCTTCATGCGACGAAGGTGAATCTTTGTGAGTTTGTGTGTAGGTAAGTAAAAGGATGTATGATTGATGGAGGTCTCGGGTTCGGATGTAGTAGGGGTAAAGAGTAGAGTGGGAAAAAGTTTAAAAGGGACCAAGAGATCGGAATACGGAATGGAGTATACGGTAGCTCTTAGGCGAATTTCAGCAGAGTAACATTGAGGGATAAGCCATCTGTAAGAATGAGAGCCAAGGCTCTCTATTTATAGGGAGATGTTAGCTCAAGGAAATTACCTAGGGTTAGCTCGGCCAACTGTCCAAAAGTAGCAGCAAAACTGGGCCAAGATAATCAAAAATTGAGTCGAGATAAGAAAGGATAAAATCGGATAAAACCCGGTTCAAGACGCTAGCCACAAGGAGATTCCTAAGGTTTCGTGCCCTTCCGTGCCACCCGGGAGTCTTCAAGCTGGAACACAGCGTTTTGAGGCAAAACAATGGGTTGAGGATGCTGGCCATGTTGAGCTTTTCTAGGTTTTGAGCTTTCCAAGCTCCAACGAGATTCCTTAGCCCAAAACACAACGTTTCAAGGTGAGGAAAAAGTAGTGCCGGGCGCTAGCCACCAAGTGGCTTGTTTTAGGGGAGGAGCTCCTAGTCTCGCGTGGAATGTCTTGGAGCTTAAACGCAGCACTTTGATTCTTGTGATCTTAAAATGCAACGTTTTATGTCATCTTTAGGTATTCACCGCTTGACTGATTGGGCGAAAATAAAATGTGGTATTCCAAACTTGGAATTTCTCGATACGCTGCAATGGAATCCGTGGTCTCTAAAGGTTTGGCCCGGTCTTGGTTCGTCCGAAAGAAAAAGGATATTTGGATGGATCCAAGGCAAAAAGGCTATTTATGTGGTGCTTGGGGTTCTTTGTGGTTTATCGGCTTTCGTTGCACCTATCAAACACAATTTGAGATCCAAATCCTTAAACAGGACTTGGGATTTCATCATCGGGCCAACAAATAAATAAAAGAGAAAAAGGGTGACATTTTTAGGTGTCTACAATTAGCCCCCACTTTAACTAAGTCCGACACACGAAGGTCAAAGTAGACGCTAAAGGGTATTTACCCGGTGTTGTGTCGGATACTGATTTGAATTTATGTGTCTACAATCAAGTATCTTTTGTCTTGAACTTTAATAGGAGGGGCCTGGACTTGACTGGTGGAGTCCGAAGTCCAGGTTGTTGATTCCTAAACTTGGATGCTTAGAGACCTAAAGTTCGGATTGGTGCCTAAACTTGACCGTGTTCTCAATCTAAAGCTTGGCAAGGGAGCTTGAACTTGACTTGGGTAGTAAAATCGATGTCCAGCTAATGGGCTTAAACATGACCATTCTTGCTCCGAAGCTTGGTTGGAAATTTCAGCACTAACAATTTTGTTAGCTAATAATTGAATGTTAATAGTTTCAAGTATTACCTGGAGATGGTCCGTAGCAAGCTCATGTTTCGAAGTGTTGTCTCGATTTGACACTAAGGAAGTCCTAATGTCCCGGTGTCGAAACATTGACCACTGTTGGAGCTAAAGCTCGACCGAGGTGTGTCCAAACTCGGACCATTGTTGGGCTCGAAGCTCGGCCGAGTGTGTCTAAACTTTGACCGCTACTGGGCCCGAGACTTGACTTGGGTTGTTTGAACCTTGACCACTGCTTGGGCTCGAAGCTCAACCGAGGTTTGTCTAGACCTTAACCACCGATGGGCCCGAGACTTGACTAAGGTGTATCCGAACCTTGACCATTGTTGGGCCCGAAGCTCGACTTCTATCCACTTTCATCATAATAGGGACGAATGCTTATATTTATGTAGAAATTATTACATCAACTTGGTCATTGAATGATCCGAAGGCTGCTTGCTTAAAAATATGATGTTCCATGAGGTGATGTGCCTCATTCGAAATTTGAGCTTTTAGTTTGTGTGCTAATAGCTCCTTTGCAAGGTAGACGATTTGTGTCTTACCCCGAGTATTCTTAGAGTTGTTGTGGTTGTATGATCCTTTCGATCTTGAGCCCCTATGTTCTTCTTAGGTGCTTGTGTCTAGGTCTTCTCAAATGTTGGAGAGTTGGTAAGCTTCGATGGAATCTCTTTGAAGATGGCGGTGCTGGTGACGTCCTCGATGCTAACTTGATGCTTTATGGTGCTTGATTGAATAATTCCTTGTAGGTTGCTTTGTTATTGAATTGTTGTGTTTTTAGGAGTTTGACTCATGCAAAGGAGATGTATGCAAGACTCTATTATAAGAACAAATGCATTCTTTTATTAAGATGATGCGAAAAGTTCAAAAAAGATAAAGATGAGAATTACACTTTAGCCCCCACTTCCTAAAATAAAGCCTAACGCAAGGTAGGTCGCTCGATCTTGAGTCTAACGGTTGTTTCCACCCCGATTTAAATTAACACCGGATGATTGGACCATCTTTTGAGCCAAGGGCTAATGAAGCTCACCAGTCCAGAACTAGTCTCAACGGTCATTCCGCCTTGGTGCTTATAAATAAAAGCCACTCCATAAGACTCGAGGATTGCTTGAACACATTGCTTAACACTTACTTAGTGCATTCTTGCTCAATCTTCAACTTCCAACTCCTAAACTGTATTTTCTTACTTTCTAAGTTGTGAAGAAAGTCTTGTAATCACTTATACTCTTTACTTTCTTTCTAAGTCCCTTAACCGAGCTGTAAGGGCTAACTCAGCTCGGTTGCCCCTAACTGTAAGTGTTATCTCGGTTAGGAAGTACTGCATAAGATAAGTGAACTTTTAAGTCTAGGAAAAACTTGTAAAGGAATTGCGTAAGGGAGCAATTCTGGTTAGAGTCGATCCTTTGTATTGAGGATTCAATCGGTGGATTTAACTTGGTTCTTGGATTAGCATTGTCCATGGTTTTCTCGGCCCGGGAGGATTTCCATGTATTTCTAAGTGTTTAACTTTTTGATTTCAATCTAGACTCGGAATATGTTTCTTATTCCGTTCACGTGCAAAAGAGTTTAATTTTTCTGAAAATTCTTTCATCACCCTATTCACCCTCCCTCTAAGGTGACTTAACCTCTCCAAGAGCAAACCTTCAATTGGTATTAGAGACTAGGCTTTCAGAAGGATCTCACAATCCAAATGTCTAAAGATCAACTGGCTCGGAACAATGTAGAGTTCAATGAAGGAAGATCATCCACCAGACCACCTAAGTTCAAGGGGTCAAACTTTGCACACTGGAAGAAGATGATGAAATGCTTTCTACATGATAATGATGAAGAGCTATGGAACATCATCCAAAATGGGAACTTCGCTCCAATGAAGATGGAAGGTGTCGGATGTGTGCATAAAGAAAAGGCAGAGTACACTTCTCAAGAGAATGAGAAGTTCGAAAGAACTTGAAAGCCATGAACACACTAATATGTGCTATCAGCTCAGAAGAGTACAACAGAGTGTTAGCACTGTGACATAGCCAAAGAGGTATGGGGTACACTTGTCAACACCTATGAAGGAACGAGTCAAGTGAAGGAGGCGAAGATAAGTCAATATCTTCACAAGTATGAACTGTTCACAATAGAGCCGGAAGAGAACAACTCTCGGATGTATTCTCGGTTCACTAAGATTACCAACAATCTTAAGTCTCTGGGTAGAAAGATCTCTCAATAGGAAATGGTAGAAAAAATTCTAAGAAGTCTACCAATGAGAAGATGGGGTCCCAAGGTGACAGCAATTGAAGAGGCTTAGAATTTCTCTTAACTAAAGCTCGATGAGCTCATTCGGAAGCTACTTACTCATGAGCTGCACCTGGAAGAAGAGGATATCGAGGTTAGCACCAAAAAGAACATTGCACTAAAGGTTGTAGAAAGCAGACGTCAAAGTCCGAGCTCCTCGGACTCAAAAGAGGATCCCATGGCACTAATTGCCCGAGGCTTCAAGAAGATGATGAAGTACAAAAATTGGCAAAAGAGGCCAAACGAAGAGTTCTATAAGAAAAATAAGAAAGACAAGAAAGGAAAATACTCATCCCCTTCAAAGTTATCTTTAACTAAGAACTCGATTGCTTTGAATGTGGCAAGCAAAGAGCACATAGTCAAGGACTCGTCCAAAGAGGAAGGATATAAAGAAGAAAAAGGCTGTGATGGCAACCTAGAGCGATAATGACTCATCTGAATAAGATAACTCTAATGACTCAAAGTGTCTTATGGAACCGACAAATTTAGAAGGTGGATCTAAGTCAGACAAGTAACAACTCAAATACCGAGGAAACAGGTCCTCGGGAGGTAATTAATACTTCCTTAAGTTTTCCAAATTTGATGTTGCTAGATATATTTTTACTTTGGAAGAAAAGTCCAATTCGACTCTTCGATTTAAAGAATAACTTGAGTCCATTACTCGGTGAGAATAATGTTTTGAAGCATGTGTAAGAAGAACTGAGACAAAATCTGAAAGTACTTAGGCCCTGTTTAGTTGGGCAAAACCGGAATGGAACTTCATTCCTCTGGTTTCAAGTTTCTTTTTCAATTGTTTGGTTGGGTATTTTGAAGGTGTAACTTGAAATTTACAGGTTTTAACTTCCCCTCAAAACAAGGGAATTCGAATCCCTCCAAATAGGAGGGGGATCAATTCTCAATCCTTCAGGGATCAATTTATAATTATTTAAAAAAAATTAGCATATTTTATTATTATTATTATTATTATTATTATTATTATTATTATTATTATTATTATTATTATTATTATTATTATTACTAGTTATTTATTTATTTATTTATTTTTATATAAAATTTTTTTCATATTGTTTGATAGAACATTATAGTTTGAAAATAGGTTAACTAAAAATAAATAAAATTTGTTAATTATTGAAAAAATTATTAGTTAATTAAAAAATTAAATAAATATATGACTCAATTATCAACAAATATGCTAACGAGCTTCAACTTTTATTGAATCAAATGATGATGATGATGATGATAATAATAATAATAATAATAATAATAATAATAATAATAATAATAATAATAATAATAATAATAATAATAATAATAATAATAACAATAACAACAGCAACAATAATAATTTACAACGATATAAAAACAATTTCAAAATTTCAAAATTTTAATTTTATCCCATGGTTAACAACCAAACATAAAGAACTGGAACTTGATTCCATTCCTGTTCTCTACTAAACACTTGAAGAGAATGTTCAAGTTCCATACCTAACCCTCAGGTATCATTCCTTGATTCCATTCCATTCCACTTTTGTACACCAAACAGGGCCTTAAGACCAGTGCTCAAGATAATGAAACCGAGTCCGAGTTACTCAAAACAAAGAATGAGCAACTAAAAAGGAAGCTCAATGAGACTCAAGAATTGGTTTTAAAACTCACTCGAGGTTAGAAAAACCTTGATCTTTTACTTGACTCTAAGTGTGTCTCATTCAGAAAAAAAAGGTCTTGGTTGTAATGCTAATGAGGAATCTAATTCCTGCTCGGATCTTTTAAAACTGATTCCGAACTGTAAAGTTCAAGAAGGATGAGCATGGTCCCATTTAATCGAATGAAAAAAAGACTCAAGCACTGAGACCAATTTATAGGAAAAAGCCTTCTCTACTTGTTTACAAAAGAAAAGAATTTCAAAGAAAAGAATTTCAAAGAAAAGAGACACGGACTCGGCTTTCTAGAGAAAAGACTCGAAATTAGACCAAACCCAAAATTATTCAAATCTGGGTTCCCAAAAGAAAGACCACAGTAATGACAGTTACTAGGTTTGTAAGAGGAAGTGAGAAGGGTTAGTTTGTTTCTGTCTTGCAGGTGACTCAGAAATGGAAGGGTTATTAGTACTTAGACAGTGGCTATTCACGCCATATGTCTTGAGATTCAAGACTCTTCTCAGAGTTAGAAGATCCGAATGGAGGAAAAGTTACATTTGCGGACACCAAGCAAAGGCAAGATAGTTGGGATTGGCAAGATTGGTCAAGGAAACAACTCATTCAGTCCAGTCTACTTTGTCAAAGGGCTTAAGTACAATCTCCTTAGCATTTCTCAGCTACGTGAGAAAGGTCAAGAGGTAAGGTTCACTCGGAGCAATTGATACATTTCGATGCAGTCACCAAACAGACAAAGCTCTCAGTGTCCGAGGTCGGGTAACACTTATACTACCCTCATTCATATTTTATTAAGAATTTATCATGCTTGAAAGCATCTTTGAATGATGATTCATGGACATGACATCATAAACTAGGTTATATTAGCATGCATATCATAAAGAAGCGTGCATCTCATGGATTGGTTAGGGGTTCATTGAACTGTGCATTTAAGAAAGATAAAATATGCGATGCATGCACAAAAGGAAAACAGGTCGGATCATCTTTCAAACCACTCAAAACTGTGTCTACATCCAAAGTGCTTGAGTTAGTTCATATAGACTTGTGTGGTGAAATTCTCGTGAAAAGCTTAGAAGGTAAATTATATGTGCTTATTATTGTTGATGACTATTCACGATTTACCTGGGTGTGTTTTCTAAGGAACAAAAATGAAGCCGTCAAAGAGTTCACTAAGTTCTCCAGAAAAATTCCGGTGGAGTCTCATACTTAGATCGAAGGATTCAAACCGACCATGGAAGGGAGTTCGATTACTCATAATTTACAAATTTATGTGATAAGAATGGAATCTCCCACAACTTCTCTCGCACCAAGAATTCCTCAATAGAATATACTAGTGGAGGCAAAGAACAGAACTCTTGAAAAAATAGGAAGGACCATGATGATTGAAAATGATCTACCTTACTTATTTCTAAGCCGAGGCAGCCAACACAACAAATTATACACTCAACAGATGCCTCATTAGACCCATCTTGAAGAAGACACCCTATAAGCTATACAATGGAAAAAAAAAACTCAACATCTCCTACTTCGGACCATTCGGATGTAAATGCTTCGTACATAACAATGGTAAGGAACATCCGACTAAGTTTGATGCTAGATCGGATGAAGGTATATTTACGGGTTATTCATCTCATAGTACATCTTATCGTATTTTTAACAAAAGGAGTAACAAAGTGGAAGAAAGTATCGACGTTGCCTTTGATGACGTTGACCTTGGCAGGATAAGTGACTTAACTTTCTCGGATCTCAAGCTTAACCGAGATAAAGATGACATTGCTGAAGGTGAGCTTAGAAAGAGTCAAAATAGAAGAACTGAGGCAACTTAGAATGAGCCAACTCTGAATACTATGACTTAGAATGAACAAGTTCAAGAGCCAGCTCGGAATGCTAAAAAAAAAGCCAATGTAGAAACTCGGCAAAAGCAACCAACCGAAGATTAGCCTGTTCAACCAACAAACTTGGTAAATCAAAGGACAGGTAGAGCTTTCAAATAAGCATCTAGTCACCCACCTGAAAACATACTTTCGTTATCAACAGTGGGCTAAGAACTCGTTCTTCTTTGCAAAATCTATGTGCATTTTCTACATTCATATCATTAACGGAACCTAAAAATGCACTAGAAGCCTTAACTCGAACCTGAATGGGTAGAGGCCATACAAGAAAAGCTAAATAAATTTGAAAGAAACCAAGTTTGGACACCGACCAAACAACCTTCCGACCACCCAGTAATAGGAATCAAATGGGTTTGCAAGAACAAACTGGATGACGAATGGTTCATAGTCGAACTAGTTGCTCAGGGGTATAACCAAGAAGAGGGAATTGATTGTGAGGAAGCCTTTGTAGTTGTTGCTAGGATTGAGGTAATTAGAATTCTCTTAGCATTTGCATCTAGTATAAACATCAAGCTTTATCAATTGGATGTCAAATGTGCATTTCTTAATGGTTTTATTCAAGAAGAAGTTTATGTTGATCAACCCCTGAATTTGAAAACTCAGAATTTCCAAATCATGTTTTCAAATTGCAAAAGGCTTTATATTGTTTTAAACAAGCTCCCGGAGTTTGGTATAAAAGACAAAGTAGTTTCTTGGTTGAAAATGATTTCAAAAGAGGTCAGATTGACAAAACTCTCTTCACAAAAGCCAAGGGGAATAATTTTCTTATCATTTAGATATATGTTGATGATTTCATCTTTGGAGCTACTAATGAAACTCTATGTCAAGAGTTTTCTAAGTTAATGAGACAGGACTTCCAAATGAGCATGATGGGAGAACTCGATTTCTTTCTTGGTTTGTAAATCAAACAAGAAAAGGATGGAGTCTATGTTCATCAAGAAATACAAGCTACAAGATGTTAAGCATGCAGCAACACCTATGAGAAGCAGTTTGAAAGTGGACTCGAGAGGAGAAAGGTAAAGTCTGTAGATCGAAACTCTATAGAGGTATGATTGGATCTTTGCTTTCTCTCACATCTAGTGGGCAAGACTTAAAATCTTGGTCTATGGTTTTCAAAGAACTCATAACCGACTCTCACTGGATACTCGGACGCTAACTATGCTGGATACAAGGTTGATAGAAAAAGCACATCAATAGCATGCCAATTTCTGGGTCAATTCCTCATCTTCGGCACTCGAAGAAGTAGAACTCGGTTACTCTATCAACTATTGAGGCTGAGTACATCGCAGCTGGAGCTTGTTGTACTCGGATTCTCTAGATCAAGCAATACTTGAAGGATCTTGGATTATCATTGACATCTGTCCCGATCAATTGTGACAATCAAAGTGAAATCAACATCACCAAGAATCCACTTCAAGCACTAAAAGACAAAGCATATAGAGGCCATATATAATCTTCCGAGAGACCATTCTTAAAAAGGTGATATTAAACTTCAGTTCATTCCTACAAAATTTCAATTAGCAAATATCTTCACTAAGCCTCTGAGTGAAGATAAGTTGAATTTGAATGAGACTGAGCAGTAGTTATAAATTTTCCGAGTGATATGAGTCACCGAGACACTCTTATCGAGTCGGACTCATATTATGAGTAAAATGGACATCAAAATTCTAAGGTCATCTCGTAGATAGATGGAGAATCTCATTAATGTTTTCAAAAACTCTTTCTTCTCTCTCTCTCTCTCTCTCTCTCTCTCTCTCTCTCTCTCTCTCTAATTCTCTCTCTCTCTCTCGTTACGCGAACAGTCAGCAAAAACTAATCATTTGAAGAAAGTTGTTGGAGAAACTAGTTGTTACTTGCGTTGAGAGACTTAATGGTCCGATAACCGATTCTTGGTAATTGAGTTAGAAAGTCAGTTGGAAGCCTTCTCTTGCTATAAATAGCACCACTTAGTTCCTTTTCTCCACTTTACCTACTTATTGCTTGCTCTCTTGCCCTCCTTGCTCTCAAAAATTCTCTCACTCACTCGTGCTCACCTTCTCTCTCTCATTCGCAATTTTGTCTATTCTCTACTCTTTCTCTCATTTCACTCTCTCAATCTCTATTCTCTAACCATGCCTAAGAGAGGAGCTGCTCAGGAGGGAGGTTCAGCAACCAAGAAAGCCAGAACCAAATCTACTCGTAGTGAGGCTTCGTAAGGAAAAGGCAAAGAGCTTGCCTCGGAAAGACCAAACCACTTTGTCGCCCAACACTTCATTCCGAATGACAAGTTCTTCCCTAAAACCTCCTTCTCCTAATTAAAACACATTGCTAAAACTGGTGTGTACAACTATCTTTGTATCTATGAGTACATCTACCATGACCTTGTGTCCGAGTTCTATGCTCACATGAGTGCCAACGAAGGCGTCATCACTTCTCTCATTCAAGGTAAGACCGTTCGAATCAATCTTGGCTTACTTCACAAACTTTTCAATGTGAAGAATCTTTCTCTCAACTCCAATCCTATTTCATTCAATGAAATCGCTGATGATTTCTTTGACAAATACACAAAAGAGCCTCCTCAGTCCATAAAGAACTTTTATGTGAATAAGATGAAGTTAGAAGCTAGGGTTCCGTGTTTTATTCTGATGAGAACTTTCTTTTCTCATCACTCATCAAAATAGAGCTCTAACTCCAAAGTTCTCAAGGTTCTCTATGACATTCTTAAAGGCTACGAAGTAGACCTCTGTCCTTTCATTTTGGAGCGGATGGCAGCCGTGCTTGCTGATTCTAAGAAGTCGGCTCCATATCCTTTTGGAGCTCTTATGACTATTGTTTTCAATTAGTTCAAAATCCCTCTCCCTTTTGACCCAAAAGATTGCTTGGAACCTACTTGTTTGTCTTGGTAGGAATGAGCTTACGGGTCCGGGATACCAAAAAGTAAAACCTTGTGTCCGGGTTCATTCATCTAAGTTATCTCCGCCTCCTCCTCCACCTTAGACTCATACAACTATAGGGTTTCCACTCCTACCTGCTGGATCCTCTACTTCTTTGCCTGCTCCCTCTGTTGAGCTTCTTGAAAAAGTGGCCAACAAGTTTGCTTCTTTGGTCCTGGACTTACAAACAACTCTTCGAGCCTTCCAAGCTTGCATCCCAACCTCAACTCTAATGTAAAGCCAGGCTCGGACTCGGTTGAAGGAGAGTCAAGAGTTGATTGCTGAATTTAAGGAGGTGATCAAGCAACAATGTGATCAGATTTAACGCCTTCAAGAGAGAAGATCAAAGGCAGCGAGTGGACCCAAAATCCTCCGAAACATTAGAGGAATCCTCCAGTCCTTCTATCTCCAAATCAAAAGAAGTCGAAGAAGAAGCACAAGAAGGAGAAGCCGAAGGAGGAGAAGAAGGAGAAGAAAAGAGGAAGAAGTTGTTCAGCCTGAGGACCAGGGCAACAAAGAATTTAAGGTGATCTCCTCACATTACACTCGGAGTGCCTCAAAAGAGGCTGGTGAAGCTGGTTAATCCAAAGCCCCCGCCTCGAAATCACAGACCAGCAACAGTCTTTAAGGAAGAAGAAGAAGAAGAGGATGATATGCCTGTGGTTCATAGAACCAGGATTTTTCCACTTCGAGATGTATCCATTCTGCAGCCACCTCGCCCAACTACTTTAGCTCAAGCTCATATGATGGAAAATGGACCATCTTAGACTTTGAGCTGAAAGCTATTCATTTTGAAGGACCAAGCACACCCGGAAATCAACCAAAATGGCTTGAATTTGTTTTAGTTGTTTTTGATCCGGGAGGATGCAAAGCCCGGAGTATGGTCTTTTATGAATTCATGTTCATAAATAATTATCTACCAAAAAGTCAAGAGGTTAGCTAGGAAGAAATCTGCTAGCAATCAAACATCCTCCACATTAATGCATGAAGAGTTTGGCCATGACAAACCGGGAAGAGTCAAGCCTTTTGTGCATAAATAACTTGGTGCATTCTTTTGGTCGGTCCAAGGTCCAAGAGCCATATGCTTAAACGTCTACCATGATGCATCAAAGGAGAAGAATGAAGGCCTTCTAGAATCCTCTTGGAATATGATGTGTTGGAGCAATGAGAGCAAAGCTTGCCAAAGGGAAACAAGCCACAACCACATGTTCCCTAACCATCAAATACTTGGCTGAAATTTCTCCTAGCTTAACTTGGAGGAGGGGAAAGAATCTTGGCTAATTTTGTTTTGATTTTGCTTTAATTTTTAGCTATGTTTCAGCTTTGTAAAATGCCAATGTTAGGCATTATAAATTCAGCAAGCCTAGCTCATGTAAGAGGAACTTTTGATGAATATATTTGAGTTAATACTCTTGAGCTGGATTGCTCGCTTTTGAATCCTCAAAGCTGTATCCATGCTTGGCCTCACGGTGGTGTTCTTTGAGTCACTTAAGTCCCGGTGGTGTTGCTGTATCCGGATTGCTTAGGTGCGCCCCTTGATTCACTCGGTGGTGTTGTCTGTATCCGAGCCCGGGTCAAGGTTCTATCCCTTCACTTTGCCGCCCCATAACTCACAATTTCCTTAGCCATTTTTATCCAAATTTTAACCACCTTCTTTCCAGTCCATCTACTTCCATTCCGCCAAATTTCAGCTGCATCCAAGAACTTCTCCGTCCTCCACATTAAAACCAAACAAAGGGTATCAATCTGTTCATCCAGCCGGGTACTCGTCAACTTCAGGCTTGTTGATCAGGGTGTTCCCCTTATCCAAAAATTCCCACATTTTACCACAACCTTCCCCAACCAGTTAGCTCACCCTCCACCAAATTTCGTCCAAATCCAAGATCATTTGCCCCTCTTCTCACCCTTTTCCCCAGAGCCGCGCCTGCAGGTCCCGTTCCGGCCAGCTCGCTTGTTCACGGTTTTGCTTCCTTTTTGCTTCCGCCTCCCACTACACATCAACTTTGGTATCAGAGCAAGTTCTGATCCTTGGTGGATTGTATCTATCCCATAAACCCAAAAACACAAAAATAGCCAGCTCCACAAAAAAACCCAAAAACCAAAACACCAAAAAATTTTCTGCCCATTTTTATTTTACCATCTTGAGCATCATTGAGGATTCGGTTGTGAAAGCTTAAATGGCTCCATCTAATTTTGAGTTGGTCTACCTATTGGTGCTAAAGTTTTATGGCCAACAAGAATTATTTTCTAGTTGGTTTATCAAACTTGAAGAAGCCTTGGACAACTTAAGATTAGAGGAGCATGAGAAGGTTGAGCTTGTAGAGTCTAAGTTGAGGAGTCATGCCCTCACTTGGTGGAATGACTACAAGTGGAGAAGGAAAAAGAAAGGCAAGAAGAAGGTAGATACATGGAGAAAGTTGAGAGGTAAATTGTTGAGAAAATTTTTGCCATCTTATTGCAAATTTCCTCCAACCAAGATCAAGTCCTTTTACAAGGGGAGTCATTCTTCCCCTACATCCAAACCTTTGGCCATGTCTTTTTCTACACCCCTTCCACCACCAAAAAACCTCTCCCACTTGCCTCTACTGTCCAGCCCCTTTTACTTCCACAAAAACCCACATCCCTTCACCAAAGGAACCCCCAAACACCCTCACCGAAGCTTGGTGAAAATCCTTCCCTTCCACCACAAACTTTTCCAACCCCACAGCCCACAAACCTTCTTGAACCAAGGCTGAATGCAATGACTTCTCTTTGCCAAGAGATGAGTTATGAGAATGAGCCCCACTTTACCTTGTATCCCAAGTATGATGAGCATGTTGTGAACAACTTGGAGGATGAGTGCCAACCAAATGAGATTGAGTTGCCTCCAATGTATGATGAGATGCTTGAGGAGCAAGATGAGCAAGAGGAACTTAAGGCTAGCATTGACATGGTGGAACCATTAGGCCTCCAAGTTTCAGCCACCTTTCACCCATTTGATTTCCAATGGTCCTTGCAAGCTCATGTGGACAGCCGTGTGTTAGCTCTAGCGGACAGCCCATATTTTGTTCTCTTTGATAAAAGTCAAGAGCAATGTGATCATCTACATGGAGCTACACAAACTATTGATGAGTTGTTTTCCAAGGGCATTCGGAATGTGCATGAAAAGAGTGGTGATAGCCTTACACAAATGGCATGTAAATATTTGACAAAGCTCAATTCCAAGAAGAGGTATATGTTTTTATCTCAATTGGAAATTTGTGAAACTAATTTTGGACTATTGACGATTTTGTGTATCTATGCCAAACATGTGAAGAGTGTTTTTATTCTTGTGCCAAAGAAGTTGTGCCATGGCATTTGTGAAGCTTTCAAATCTGATTGTGAAGAAAATTACGGGGGCATATTTGGCACCAAACTTCCTACATTCTTCCCCTAAACAAATGCCCACAAACCCATTACCCCTACGTCCACATTCCGTCCAGAATCCGCCCACAACAAATACCACATTCCATCACCCTCAAAACCTTCCCATGGCTGATTTGAACCCCATCCTTACTCCTCCACTTAAACCACCTTTACCCCAAGTTCTTGCCCTTGAGTTGTGGCCTAGGAGAGGCGTTTTCTCTCCAAATATTCCCCAACAGATTCTGCCCAAGTCCAACTGTCCACAATTACAGAATTTATTCATGGTTACTTGGCTACTTGTATTGGTTACTTGGCTAAGCATTTTGGGAAGTTGTTGCAAATTTTCCAAAGACAAACAAATGAGTTTCTAGCCCATGGACGGTCCTTACTCATGAGGACTTTATTGTGGCTTAAGAAACATTTTATGAGCCTAAGTAGAGAGCAAGCATTCAACAAATTTGGTCTTAACACATGCTGCCAGCAAGAGGGTACTACACCCGGAAGTTTTAAATGGATGCGAACAAATTTAAAATGGCCACCATGTATGGGTTGGCCTGAGCTCATGCCAAACAAGAACTGTTGCTTCTCTCCATTTTTCCTATTCACACCCCACAAATTTGAAGACAATTTTTTTCTACAAGGGGAGAGTGATGGAAAGTGGACCATCCTAGACTTTGAGCTGAAAGCTATTCATTTTGAAGGACCAAGCTGATGTGTAGTGGGAGCGGAAGCAAAAGATAAGCAAAACCGCAAACAAGCAAGCTGGCCGGAACAGGTCCTGCAGGTGCGGTTCCGGGAGAAAATGTGAAAGGAGGGGCAAATGGATGAATTTGAAGCTGAAATTTGACAGGATGGTTATTAACTGGGCCAAGAAGGTTTTGTAAACATATTGGAATTTTTGGAGGTCGGGAAAGCCTTGAACACAGAGCTGAAAGTCAGGGTTCTATGCTGACTGTCCAGGATGAGTCTCTTTGTTTGTTTCAAGGGTGGAGGGCGGAGTTCTTCTTGGTTTAAGCTGAGATTTGGTGGATATGGTCTCAACTCATGTAAGATGAAGTGTGTGAAATTTGGGAAAGAGATGATTCGTGGATTGGGAGATATGGTTGATGGAAGTCGCTGGATAGAACCTGGATTCTGGCTTGGATACGGAAACACCACCAAGCTGAATCAAGGGGCACTTTGCAATCTGGCCGGATACTGAAACACCACCGGGGATTGTAAAGACTCAAAGGACACCACCAAGCTTGCCAAGGCTCGGATACAGTAATGAGAATTCAAAGGGTTGAGAAATCCATCTCAAAAGAGCAAGGCTCAAAGTTCATATATTCATCAAAGTTGTTTTTACAAGAGCTATGCTAGCTGAATATATAATGCCTAACAATGGCATTTTACAAGCTGAAACTAAGCTGGAAAATAAAGCAAAAATGATAATAAAACTACTAAGATTCTTTCCCCTCCTCCAAGTTAAGCTAGAGTGAATTCTAGCCAAGCATTTGAGCATTTGGGAACATGTGGTTGTGAGGCCATTTCCCTTATGCAAGCTTCATTTCAATTTGGCCAACACAACATATTCCAAGAGGGTTCTAGAAGGCCTTCATTCTTCTCCTTTGATGCATCATGGTAGACGTTTAAGCATATGGCTCTTGGACCTTGGACCGACCAAAAGAATGCACCAAGTTATTTATGCACAAAAGGCTTGACTCTTCTCGGTTTGTCATGGCCGAACTCTTCATGCATTAACGTGGAGGATGTTTAATTGCTAGCAGATTTCTTCCTAGCTAACCTCTTGACTTTTTAGGTAGATAATTATTTATGAACATGAATTCATAAAAGACCATACTCTTGGCTTTGCATCCTCCCGGATCAAAAACAACTAAAACAAATTCAAGCCATTTTGGTTGATTTCCGGGTGTGCTTGGTCCTTCAAAATGAATAGTTTTCAGCTCAAAGTCTAAGATGGTCCACTTTCCATCACTCTCCCCTTGTAGAAAAAATTTGTCCTCAAATTTGTGGGGTGTGAATAGGAAAAATGGAGAGTAGCAACACCTCTTGCTTGGCATGAGTTTAGGCCAGCCCATAGATGGCGGCCATTTCT
This sequence comes from Talinum fruticosum, assembly GCA_021018815.1. NCBI lineage: Eukaryota > Viridiplantae > Streptophyta > Magnoliopsida > Caryophyllales > Talinaceae > Talinum > Talinum fruticosum. The sequence goes on along the minus strand of JAITYX010000010.1, from coordinate 2,306,373 downwards.
GCCTTGTTCGCATCCAATCCATACTTCCAGGTTTAGACACCGTTGGGTGGCATGATGTATTTGGAACTATCCAGCGACTTTATCATCCCATATCTCCCAATCCACAAATCCTTTCGTCCCCAAATTTCACCCACACCATCCTACTCGGGTTGAGTCCAGTTCCACCAAATTTCAGCTCAATCCAAGAAGTATCCCGTCCTCGGCACCAAAAACAAACAAAGGACCTCATCCTGGACAGCCGCCCAGCGTGACTTTCTGTTTGGCTTTGGTTCAAGGTGATCCCGACCTTGGATGCTTCCCATATTTTTACCAGCCCTTCCTAACATCCCAAATAACCGTCCCTCCAATTTTTAGCCAAAACCAAGAACATTTGACCCTCCTTTCACCCTTTTCCCCAGACCCGCACCTGCAGACCCTATTCTGTCCGGTTGCATTTTCTTGGGTTTTTCCTTCTTCTTTGCTTCCGCTCCCACTACACATCAACTTTGCACACCCGGAAATCAACCAAAATGGCTTGAATTTGTTTTAGTTGTTTTTGATCCGGGAGGATGCAAAGCCCAGAGTATGGTCTTTTATGAATTCATGTTCATAAATAATTATCTACCAAAAAGTCAAGAGGTTAGCTAGGAAGAAATCTGCTAGCAATCAAACATCCTCCACATTAATGCATGAAGAGTTCGGCCATGACAAACCGGGAAGAGTCAAGCCTTTTGTGCATAAATAACTTGGTGCATTCTTTTGGTCGGTCCAAGGTCCAAGAGCCATATGCTTAAACGTCTACCATGATGCATCAAAGGAGAAGAATGAAGGCCTTCTAGAATCCTCTTGGAATATGATGTGTTGGAGCAATGAGAGCAAAGCTTGCCAAAGGGAAACAAGCCACAACCACATGTTCCCTAACCATCAAATACTTGGCTGAAATTTCTCCTAGCTTAACTTGGAGGAGGGGAAAGAATCTTGGCTAATTTTGTTTTGATTTTGCTTTAATTTTTAGCTATGTTTCAGCTTTGTAAAATGCCAATGTTAGGCATTATAAATTCAGCAAGCCTAGCTCATGTAAGAGGAACTTTTTGATGAATATATTTGAGTTAATACTCTTGAGCTGGATTGCTCGTTTTTGAATCCTCAAAGCTGTATCCATGCTTGGCCTCACGGTGGTGTTCTTTGAGTCACTTAAGTCCCGGTGGTGTTGCTGTATCCGGATTGCTTAGGTGCGCCCCTTGATTCACTCGGTGGTGTTGCTGTATCCGAGCCCGGGTCAAGGTTCTATCCCTTCACTTTGCCACCCCATAACTCACAATTCCGTTAGCCATTTTTATCCAAATTTTAACCACCTTCTTTCCAGTCCATCTACTTCCATTCCTCCAAATTTCAGCTACATCCAAGAACTTTTCCGTCCTCCACATTAAAACCAAACAAAGGGTATCAATTTGTTCATCCAGCCGAGTACTTGTCAACTTCAGGCTTGTTGATCAGGGTGTTCCCCTTATCCAAAAATTCCCACATTTTACCACAACCTTCCCCAACCAGTTAGCTCACCCTCCACCAAATTTCGTCCAAATCCAAGATCATTTGCCCCTCTTCTCACCCTTTTCCCGAGAGCCGCGCTGCAGGTCCTGTTCGGCCAGGCCGCTTGTTCACGGTTTTGCTTCCTTTTTGCTTCCGCCTCCCACTACACATCATCATAGGCGCAGGCGCATAACTCGTTCTTCATACTCGACACAAACTGCCCCTCCCTCTTAATTCTCAAACTCAGTTTATCTTTTGTCCAACCTCTTTTGTAATTACTTGCTCTTTCCTCCCTCTTTTTGTTGTATTTTTGCTTGAAATGCATAGGGGAGGGAAAAGATAGAAAAATGGATGTTTGGTGTAGGGGAGTTTTTCCCTTTGTTGTTTTTCTAAGTTTATCTTACTTTATTCTTGTATATATGTTTCTTGCAATGAATGAATTTTACCCATTTACGAGCATATATGTTTCTAAGTTACATATTCTTTTGGTCCGACATTTGACTCTTTAACATCCTTGCTCTAATTACTTCAAAAACATGTTCCGAGTTATGTTTTGATCTGAGTTGAACTTATATAAATATTTTATGCTCGATCGATATGTTTTTTTCTACTCGATCAAATCTTTATGAAAACTTAACTCTTTCAACTAACAAGTTTCTATCTTAAGTATGGAATGCCTTTCATAAAAAAGGGGAGATTGAAGACTCGGTTATAACTCTGTATCTCTCTTGGGATTCTAAGTCATTCTATGCTTTATAGAAGCCATTATCTAAGTTTTCATTTTGTTCGACCCGCTCGAAACCAGTCTTTTAGCATAACATTCTTTACTCGCATTTTTACCCACTCGGACACAACTCGGAACTATCACATGAGTAAATAATTTCTCTAACACTTTTATTATGAGTACTGACTTCATGTTTAAAGTGAAAATGAATTACAACATTAATTCTAATTTCTAAGTCGCTTTATGTATGGAGAATTATTTGCTTGATTAAGTTTATGCATCTTGATATCTTATTCTTTCTAACTTGATCATTTTAAGGATTGACTCAAGATGGAATTTTAACCTAATGGATATTATACTAAGAAAATTCCACTCTTTTAGGCTGAAGATAATTAAGTGCTTAATTACTCTAATTTAAATATTATCTTTGCCTAATCTTGGACCAAAGTATTTTTATACTTTGAGTACCACTTTGATTTGCTTTTGTATGTTGTTTAAACAAGCCTAATCTATTTTTGAATAAAAAAGCAACCTAGGTTTCTAGCCTTTAAACACCAACAGACTAGAGATTAACCATTTCTAGACATAACTCAAATACCGTGTCGGGGTTGTTTGTTTCCAAAATTAGAAAACTATAACTTTGAGTCTAATGGTTGTTTCCAGCACAGATTTTAATCACCACCGGATGATTGAACAATCTTTTCAGCCAAGGATCACTACACAACATTCACATATCAACGGATCTTTTTCGAGTGACTTAGACTAACCGTTGCAATGGCTTATGAAGCTCACCAGTCCAAAATGAGTATCAACAGTTATTCTACCATGGTGCTTATAAATAGAAGCCACTTCACAAGACTTGAGGATTGCTAAACACAATGCTTAACACTTACTTAGTGCATTCTTACTCAATCTTCAACTTACAACTCCTAAACTGTATTTTCTTACTTTTTGAGTTGTAAAGAAAGTCTTGTAGTAACTTATACTCTTTACTTTCTTTCTAAGTCCCTTGATTGAGCTATAAGGGCTAAATCAGCTCGGTTGCCCTGACTGTAAGGGTTATCTTAATCAGGAAGTACTAGATCGGATAAGGGAACTTCTAAGTCTAGGAAAAACTTGTAAAGGAATTGTGTAAGGGAGCAATTCTTGTTAGAGTTAGTCCTTTGTAATTGAGGATTCAATTAGTGGATTTGACTTGGTGCTTGGATTAGCATCTGTTTGTGGTTTTCTAGCCCGGGAGGGTTTCCACGTATTTTCGGTGTTTAACTTTATGAGTTCAATCTAGACTTAGAATCTGTTTCTCATTCCATTCTGTTCAAAAGAGTTTGATTTTTCGAAAAATCATTCATCACTCTATTCATGCCCTTAGGGTCACTTAACTTCTCCAAGAGTAAACCTTCATATGAGCATGACAGCATCTCCGAGTGTTTTAAAGTTCATGATAGGCAAAAACTTTAAGTGTTGATGATAGGCAGGTTGGAGGTTCTTCATAATGATTCTAACCTAATCCTTTATTAGATGGTCGATCAGTCATGTGAACTACTTTTACTCTCCAGCGATCGAGGAAGTTAGTGAAGCTTTCATCATCTTCTTGCTTGATTAACTATAGGTCCCAAAGAGTGACTGGTAGATCAGTATTGTAGGAGTATTAATGTAAGAACTCCCGGCAAAGATCTTTCCAATTAGTGACCTTGTGTGGGTCAATAGTGTTGTACCACTTCATGACGTCTATGTCAAACGTCCATGGGAAGATGACATGGTATGTGTCCTTAGGTACATTCTTCAAATTCATTACCCCCACAAAGTTTCTCGTGTGATGGTGAGGGTTCTCGGTTCCATGATGTTAGGCATGGTAAACTTAAGAGGGTAGCTTGCCTTTAGGGATTGAAGTTAATCCCGGGCCGGCTAGTGATGGTTAAACATCAAGGACTCCCGTAAAATCTTCTCTATCTGATCTATTCTTTGTTTTTGCCTATCATGAACTTTAAAACACTCGGAGATGCTGTCATGCTCATATGAAGGTTTACTCTTGGAGAAGTTAAGTCACCCTAAGGGCATGAATAGAGTGATGAATGATTTTTCGAAAAATCAAACTCTTTTGAACAGAATGGAATGAGAAACAGATTCTAAGTCTAGATTAAACTCATAAAGTTAAACACTCGAAAATACGTGGAAACCCTCCTGGGCTAGAAAACCACAAACAGTGCTAATCCAAGCACCAAGTCAAATCCAATAATTGAATCCTCAATTACAAAGGACTAACTCTAACAAGAATTGCTCCCTTACACAATTCCTTTACAAGTTTTTCCTAGACTTAGAAGTTCCCTTATCTCGATCTAGTACTTCTTGATTAAGATAACCCTTACAGATCAGGGCAACTGAGTTGATTTAGCCCTTATAGCTCAATCAAGGGACTTAGAAAGAAAGTAAAGAGTATAAGTGACTACAAGACTTTCTTTACAACTCAAAAAGTAAGAAAATACAGTTTAGGAGTTGTAAGTTGAAGATTGAGTAAGAATGCACTAAGTAAGTGTTAAGCATTGTGTTTAGCAATCCTCAAGTCTTGTGAAGTGGCTTCTATTTATAAGCACCATGGTAGAATAACTGTTGATACTCATTTTGGACTGGTGAGCTTCATAAGCCATTGCAACGGCTAGTCTAAGTCACTCGAAAAAGATCCGTTGAAATGTGAATGCTTGTGTAGTGATCCTTGGCTGAAAAGATGGTCCAATCATCTGGTGGTGATTAAAATCTGTGGTGGAAACAACTATTAGACTCAAAGTTATAGTTTTCTAATTTTGGAAACAAACAACCCCGACACGGTATCCGAGTTATGTCTAGAAATGGTTAATCTCTAGTCTGTTGGTGTTTAAAGGCTAGAAACCAGGTTGCTTTTTTATTCAAAAATAGATTAGGCTTGTTTAAACAACATACAAAAGCAAATCAAAGTGGTACTCAAAGTATAAAAATACTTTGGTCCAAGATTAGGCAAAGATAATATTTAAATTAGAGTAATTAAGCACTTAATAATCCAAGCACCAAGTCAAATCCATTATTTTAAATCCACAAAATACATAGGACTCGACTCAACCAGAATTACTCGCTTAACCACTTCCTTACAATGTTTTCCTAGACTTAGAAGTTCCCTTATCTAATCTAGTACTTCCTAACTGAGGTAACCTTTACAATTAGGGACAACCGAAGCTGAATTAAGCCTTACAGACTCAGTCAAGGGACTTTACTTAAAAAGTAAGAAAAAATGTAATTGATTACAACACTTTCCGTACAACATATAAAATATTAAATACGGACTTGGAGTTGTAAATAGAAAACTTAGTAAGAGTGAGAACAACAATTAGTTTAACAATAAATATAATTCCAACAATCTGTTCATGTAAGACCCGTAATTTTGGGTTAGGTAATTATATGAGTTAAATTAATTATTTAGCCCTAATTAGTTAAAGTGGGTCGAATGACCAAGATATCTACGTGGTTAGATATTCATAAATTTATTTGAGCGAATTATTATTATTTTATTTCGCGTAACTATTATTAGTGAAGCATATTAATTCCTTTCTCCGAATTTTCCACCCAGCCTAGCTAAATAAAAACCCGAGACCGCGTATGCTACGTATGTAGGTTTAATTATCACTATGTTTAACAATGGAAGAGGGAAAGAGGAGTGAGAAGGAGGGGGATTAAGTGTTTAGCTAGGATTTGATTAGTGTAAAGACGTGGCCTTTCCTGAGGAAGCCACGAAGAGAGAATGAACAGAGAGAGAGAGAGAGGCTAAGGGGGAGGGGGTCGCCCCCTCTCGTTTATGCTTCCTCGCCCATGCTTCCTCCCTCTTACGCTTTGGTGTTTTCGCTCCCTTTTCTTTCCTTTCGGCCTCGCCGGCTGCTCGCTCTCGTCATTTAGGCAAGCCGCCGGCCTCCTCTTCCTCTCGCTCACTCTCCTTCTTCCCTCTGTCTCATCGAGTCTCTCTCTCCCTCTCTATGTTTGTGTTTTGGTCCTCACTCTCCCGCTTTCCTCGATGACATTCATACCGATTGCTTGCTACCGATTGCTCGAAGTGGCTCAAGCTTACCCGCATTCCATGTTTCTATGTGTTATAGCTTGTAAATAAGTTCATATAGTTTGTATTAGATGTATAGTGAACCATTTAGATTATTTTAAGTTTTAACGCATGATTGGTTGGACTTCGGTGTGTTGCCGTTAAGTTGTATACTCTTAGCGTATAGCTCATCGAGTTGTATTATGATTTTTATGCTTGGATTTTAAGGCTTTAAGGCTAGGGGGATAGTCATTGTTACAAACAGAACTCTACCGAAAGTTTTTAAAAAATGACCAACTTTTTGGAAAAATTTCCTCTATTACCTTAAGATGGAATTAGAAAGCCAAATCATCACCTGAAATAGCCTTAGGAGTTCCTTCGAGGAACTTTGGCAAAGTAATACTCCTAGGGGCGTTTTGGGGTGTTACGGTTCAGCAATCCTCTAGTCTTGTGCGGTGGCTTTTATTTATAGCCAACCACGTAGAGTGTCCGTTGAGTGTTGGTTCTAGACAAAAGTCTTCACTAGCCGTTGTAATGGCTATTCCGAGTCGCTCGAAAAGATCCGTTGGGATGTGAACGTTGCGCAACAACTCTTGGCTCCAAAGATGGTCCAATCACTTGTTGGTGATTGAAAATAGACGTGGAAACAACCGTTGGGCCTAGAGTTAGAGTTTTCCAATTTTGGAAACAAACAACCCCGACACGGTGTCCGAGCCATGTCCGAAGTAGTTAAAACTTGTCTGCTTGGTTTTAATGGCTAGAGGCCGGTTGCTTTTGTATTTCAAAAATAAGTTAGTCGCATTTGAATAACCTACAAAAGCCAACCACATTGATTCTCAAAGTATAATAATACTTTGGTCCAAGATTAGGCACATATAATAATTAAATTAGAATAATTAAATGCTTAATTATCTTTGGCCTAAAAGAGTGAAATTTTCCGAGTCTAATAATCAATATACTCATAGTCCATCTTGCGTCAATCCTTAAGGTGATCAAGTTAAAAGAGTAGAACATCGAGTATAACAACTTGATCTAGTCAATTAAATCTTAAGGAAACCGACTTAGAGTAAAGAATTAACGGTGTAATTCTTTTTACGTTGAAATACACAGTAAGTGCTCGGAATAAGAGTGTTAGAGACATTATTTGAGCATGTGATAGTTTTGAGTTGTAACACCCTAAAACCCATCCTAGGAGTACTACATCGCCGAGTTCCTCAAAGAAACTCCCAAGGCTCACTCAGGTGTCGACTTGGCTATCTAAATCCAACTTAAAGGTAAGGAAGAAATTTTCCACAAGGATTAGAAGTTTTCTAAAAATTTCGGTAGAGTTCCATCCGAAATATGGTCTAACCCTTAGGCTAAAATCCTTAAAAACCTGCATGAAAGTCACAATAAAACTCAATGAGCCACACGCTTGGAGTACACAGCTCAAAGGCCACACGCTGGAGTATATTCACAACCATAAAACCGCAATTCCAAACCAGCTTACAACCTAAGTTACAAACTAAGTTAAAAACTAAATTACAGCCACTTAAGAGCAAAATTGCCGGTGAAAGGAAATTCCTTGCTTATCGGAGCTACTAGTTCGTGTTTCTGCGCATAAATCCAACTTCACTATACATTATTACATATTTGCATAAGTAACCGCATACATACAACATGCTAAACATGAAAGCACATAAAACCAGACTTCAACCATCACCGCCACCAAGGACAAGCATTCTAGTCTTGGGGAGAGGCGGATGACCATCTTAGGGGTACCTGCAACTAGGGAGGGGAAAAGGGGGAAATTTGTGGGGGTGAGCAAACCACGAGCTCACTGGAAAAATCTTACACTCTTAAAATAGAAATTCTTTACACATACTACTCACAATAATGAAATCGGTGAAAACATAATAACATAATACAAATCTAGATACTTTTCACTGAAATCTCCCGAGATCGTTGCAACTTGAATATCATAGCATTTTAATCATTTAAAAACAGGATTCGTAATCATTTTGGGAATTTAATTACTTTAAATAAGGTGGTGCAACCACCTACACTTTTTCAAATATTCTCAGTCTTTGACCAGTCTTTGATCGAATATCCTTTGGGGCTTTAGCCAATTAAACTAGCACCGAGACGGTTTTCTCGGGCGCGACCCCTTGACTCATGTTCCGGGACCTATCTTTAGTTAAATACCCGGAAGGCTCCGCTCTTCACGTCAGGAAAGAATCAACCTCTCCGGTTGATGGGCATCCTGATACGCAAGGACCCCGTGGCCCGATACACATGACCACCTCCTTTCTCTCGGTCTAAACAATCCTTAGCCCAAAATTCGTTCAAAACTGAAGTGATCACAATCACTTATCAAACTTGGTTTTAAACCACAATCTCAAATCAGTTTAATATCATAGAAGGCATGGCACCACCACGTGCCACCCCTCTAAGTTCACTTTCTCAACTCGGTTTCACTTCTTTAGAATACATTTTAAGCTTGAATTGCGGTTATCAAGAATCATACTCAAGCATTGTTTCACGTAAACATTTGGACTCTTTTTAAAACTAACTTTTGAACATCATTTGGAATCAAGTTGCTTTACAAGTCAAGCATCTCCATGGTAAGGTTCAACATCTGATGGAGAGTGGGCAGCCTTCTGTTTTGAGCTGTGTGACATTAATGGAAAGTGGCCAGCCATGGGTAAAAAGACAGAAAATGTTCAGCTCAACGTGCATGCAAAACAACCGGGAATGCTTGTATTTTTCAAGCACATAATGTCGTTTGAGCCGGGAGGTTAATCATTGATTACTTGTTCATAAATAAATCAAGGTGTTAAGGAAGATAGTTGAGGAATCAAACTCACCAAATTGCCATGGTTAAGCAAGGGAAGATCGGCCAAGTACAAATCAAGCAATGTTACAAGTATTATTATCTTAAGAGCTTTGAACATAAATAAATTCATGTCATGATGGGTCGGTCCAAGGGAGGGCCAAAAGGGCTTATGGTCATGCATCACATGGAGCTGCCAAGAACACCAAGCTAGAAGCATTCTAGAAGACACTACCACTAGTGGAAGGTGGTTAGAAAAGAGCTTGGAGAAGGGGCAACAAATCTTGGCCACATGTTCCCTATCAAACAATACTTGGCTAGAAATTCTTCAAGCTTAACTTGGGGAGGAGGAAAGCATCTAATTAGTTGGCATTTTTGTTTTGCTTTATTTCATATTTTTCAGCTTGGATTCGGTTATGTAATTGCTCATATGAAGCATTATATATTCAGCACCTATGCGCCATTGTAAGACACCTTTGATGAAATATATGAGTTTATACTCGAGCTGGATTTGCTCACCCTTCGGAACTCTCATTGCTGTATCCTAGTGTGGCAGCTAGGTGGTGTCCTGTGAGTCCTTCCAATCTCCCGGTGGTGTTGCTGTATCCGGACAGATTGAAGGTGCCCCTCGGTTCTTACTCGGTGGTGTTTTACGTATCCGAGCTAGGACCTTGGTATTATCCCCTCACTTCATCAATTCATATCTCACAATCTACCCAGCCATTTCATTCCAAATTTTAACCACAATCCTTCCTGTCCATCTACTTCCATTCCACCAATTTTCAGCTCCATCCAAGAACACCTCCATCCTCCACACCAAAATCAAACAAAGGGTGTACTGTCTGTACAGCCAGCCGGTTACCTCAGCTTCAGGCTATCTGTTCAGGGAGTTCCCCTTATCCAAATTCAACGAAACTTGGTCACGATCATCATCTACCAGTTACCATCCTTCCCACCAAATTTCAGCCAAGACCAAGCACTTTTGCCCATCCATTTCCCCAATCTGCCAAGATTGCGCAAGCAGGCTGCATTCTCGCCGGTTGTGCTTCTTGCGGTTTGCTATCCATTTTCTTTGCTTCCGCCACTACACATCACATTGAATGTTGATGAAGAGTTGTTGACAATGCTACAAGGAAAACCAAGTTGGACACCTACAACGTCCATTTTAGTCCACATGGTACAAAACGAGTCCGGGCATGTTGAACGGTGAAGTGCTACCGTTTTATGTCTTTTTGAACATAAATAAAGTTATTACTAAATCAATTGCTATCCATTTTCTTTGCTTCCGCCACTACACATCAACATCTAAAGCTAGTATATTTATTCAAGTATTCGCCCAAGTATCTCACATCTACTCGTATTCATCCACATTCTCCTCAAGCATGAAGTCCCTATTCCCATCTATGTAATTCTCTTCTCACTCTGCTTCCAAAACCACAATTAATCAATATAGATACATACTCACTTGATACTCAGATTTCCCGTTCCTCTTCTATATTTGAACGTTTGTTTTTCCTTGACTCAATTTATTTTCAAGCCTAACGAATTTAAGAATTAAACTTCTCTAAGCCACAATAATCACAAGTAGTCACCACTTAACCCAAAAATCCCAACTCTTCACAAGTTGTCATCTTTACCTCGATTTCTCATATTACGTTTCCACATTACTAAACAACTCTTTCACGCCCATACTTAGCCATATAACCCTTAATTTCACTTTACCACTCAAGTTCCTCTAACTCTACTTATCTTCAAGTTTAATTCAGTCTCAAAGACTTAGATATGTTCTAAACTTAATGTAACATAACCATCGCCCACTTACCACTTCTATGTCTTACTTGTGCATTACTCAGGATAAACTTACACTCCCTCGTTTTACTCCGAATCATGGATTCACAATATCTATAATTACCTTCCAACACACATAATTCAGGAAGTCTTTAAAGCTCAATTAACTCATAATTTGCACCCAAATTATAACTTCTTCATCTCTAATTGCTAACTTAAATTTCCATATTACTTCTTAGACCTAAGCAACCTAACTCCATCAAATTTCTAGGTTCCTAATTCAGCCTCAACAACATAATCAGATTCTCTCATATCCCAACTGAGTTCTAACTACTTCCTAAATTCATTCTATAGCATAAACATTCAATATTCACAACAAATTTAATTGGGTTTCGAAATTACTATAACTTATGAGTATAAGACTACCCACCATGAGTTAGGGATTAAAGATTGCGAATTTCGGATAAGCCTAAGTTAGTTTCTTCTTTTCCTTCCTCTACTGCCAGCCCCTGTCTCCCCTGTTTCACCGCTTTCCTCTTCGTTCGTCACCTACTGCGTCTGCCGGCTCGGTCCTAGCCCTTGTTTCGCCGCCTTCCTCTTCATTCATCGCCCACCCGTGTTCGTCGGTTGCCTTTCTTCACTCGCCATTCTCTTTTCGTTCGCTCGTTACTTATTTGTTCGTCGGCCACTTGGTTGCCAATTTCCGGCCTCTCCTCTTGCTCTCACACTCGCGCTCTTTCTCTCTCGCTCGCTCCGTTCGTTTCCGCTTCTTCTTTTCCTTACTCGGGCTCTCCTTCGCTTCTTCTCATGAGCCCTTTTCTTTTCTTGTTAATTTTCGCTTTTTCCTTAGAAAGTGCTAGCACATACTACTTACACTAATCTCCTCTTGGTCTATCACACATAATCCTCCTCCATTACCTCTTTCTCTTCTTTTTTGGGTTTGGATGATCTCAAGGTAAAGGTAAGAATAGCTAGCGTAAATTATCTCGGGTTTTATTTCTTGGGTCCGAGAGGGGAATCGGGAGGAAATAATATAATCCGCTAATTTATTTATAAAAGCTTGTACGATTAAGAACTCGTTCTTAAAAAAATAATTTACGCGTCGATTATTAATTTAATTAACCTATTTAAAATTCCGAGTCACACATGGGTGGTGTCCGAGTGAGTCGAAACACCATTGTAGGAGATATGTAATAAGGCGCTTTATGAGTCGGTCGGAACAAAATGAAAACTTAGATAAGAGTTTACGTAGGGCTCGGAATGACTTGAAATCAAAACTTAAGAGAGATATGATTTATATCTAAGTCTTTAAATAATACTCAGAATGTCTTAGAGCTAAAAACTAAGTCTTTAGGCGAGCAAGGCTTGGGTCCAAATAGATGTTTTCACACCAGTTTAGCCCTAAAGCCTCACGGCGAAAACAAAATTCTAGCTTTCTTTGTTTTTCAATTCGGAGATAATATCCGGGACCTTCTACTTTTTGGACCCCTAGGAATCAATTTAAATATATCCCGGGACCCCTAGGATTTCTAAATTAAAATAATTAATAAAACCGCCTTTCAAACTTTGCTTAATTCATTTATTAAATCAATTTAATAAAATTCGGAAATCTTAATAAAAGGTTCATCCCCACTTTCTAACATCATCTTCTATCTTCGAAAATCAAAAAGATTTCTAAAATTCCTACGCCAAGCATTCGTGGGAAGCTCGGTTCGGTCCCGATGTGGGCCCGAGGCCTTGGTTCCTACGAGTGGCGATTGCTCCGGGATTAGCCAATCTTGCATTTCATTTCGCATTAGTCAAAAGTCCAAATCATCCCAAGTAAGGTGAGTTCGTTCATCTCATTTTCACATTAGCCAAAATAAAAATTCATCTCTAATTAAGAGAGTCGTTCATTTCTCATTTATTTGAAACAAATTCATCTTCCATTAGGAGTAATCATCTATGCATTTCAGTTCCGCACTAGCCAAATCATAGAATCATCCCGGATTAAGTCATAAGCATCATTGCATACATTCCATTTGTTTTGCATCCCTTTATGTGCATCCAAATAAAAGAAAATATAATTTCTTTTCTCTTAGGATCGAGTCATTCCTCGGATCAAGAACTTAAGCCATATCTCCCTAGCGGTTTTTCCCATAAGCCAATTCTAAGCACATACTCGTTTAGGATACGGGATATTAAACTGATTTGAGATTGTGGTTTAAAACCAAGTTTGATAAGTGATTGTGATCACTTCGGTTTTGAACGAATTTTGGGCTAAGGATTGTTTAGACCGAGAGAAAGGAGGTGGTCATGCGTATCGGGCCACGGGGTCCTTGCGTATCGGGATGCCTATCAACCGGAGAGGTTGATTCTTTCCTGACGTGAAGAGCGGAGCCTTCCAGGTATTTAACTAAAGATAGGTCCCGGAACATGAGTCAAGGGGTCGCGCCCGAGAAAACCGTCCGGTGCTAGTTTAATTGGCTAAAGCCCCAAAAGGATATTCGATCAAAGACTGGTCAAAGATCGAGAATATTTGAAAAAAGTGCAGGTGGTTGCACCACTTTATTTAAAGTAATTAAATTCCCAAAATGATTACGAATCCTGTTTTTAAATGATTAAAATGCTATGATATTCAAGTTGCAACGATCTCGGGAGATTTCAGTGAAAAGTATCTAGATTTGTATTATGTTATTATGTTTTCACCGATTTCATTATTGTGAGTAGTATGTGTAAAGAATTTCTATTTTAAGAGTGTAAGATTTTTCCAGGTGAGCTCGTGGTTTGCTCACCCCCACAAATTTCCCCTTTTCCCCTCCCTAGTTGCAGGTACCCCTAAGATGGTCGTCGCCTCTCCCAGGACTAGAATGCTTGTCCTTGGTGGCGGTGATGGTTGAAGTCCGGTTTTATGTGCTTTCATGTTTAGCATGTTGTATGTCTGCGGTTACTTATGCAAATATGTAATAATGTATAGTGAAGTTGGATTTATACGCGAAACACGAACTAGTAGCTCTCATAAGCAAGGAATTTCCTTTCACCGGCAATTTTGCTCTTAAGTGGCTGTAATTTAGTTTTTAACTTAGTTTGTAACTTAGGTTGTAAGTCTGGTTTGGAATTGCGGTTTTATGGTTGTGAATATACTCCAGCGTGTGGCCTTTGAGCTGTGTACTCCAAGCATGTGGCTCATTGAGTTTTATTGTGACTTTCATGCAGGTTTTTAAGGATTTTAGCCTAAGGGTTAGACCATATTTCGGATGGAACTCTACCGAAATTTTTAGAAAACTTCTAACCCTTGTGGAAAATTTCTTCCTTACCTTTAAGTTGGATTTAGATAGCCAAGTCAACACCTGAGTGAGCCTTGGGAGTTTCTTTGAGGAACTCGGCGATGTAATACTCCTAGGATGGGTTTTAGGGTGTTACAACTCGGAACTATCACATGCTCAAATAATGTCTCTAACACTCTTATTCCGAGCACTTACTGTGTATTTCAACGTAAAAAGAATTACACCGTTAATTCTTTACTCTAAGTCAGTTTCCTTAAGATTTAATTGACTAGATCAAGTTGTTATACTCGATGTTCTACTCTTTTAACTTGATCACCTTAAGGATTGACGCAAGATGGACTATGAGTATATTGATTATTAGACTCGTAAAATTTCACTCTTTTAGGCCAAAGATAATTAAGCATTTAATTATTCTAATTTAATTATTATATGTGCCTAATCTTGGACCAAAGTATTATTATACTTTGAGAATCAATGTGGTTGGCTTTTGTAGGTTATTCAAATGCGACTAACTTATTTTTGAAATACAAAAGCAACCGGCCTCTAGCCGTTAAAACCAGCAGACAAGTTTTAACTACTTCGGACATGGCTCGGACACCGTGTCGGGGTTGTTTGTTTCCAAAATTGGAAAACTCTAACTCTAGGCCCAACGGTTGTTTCCACGTCTATTTTCAATCACCAACAAGTGATTAGACCATCTTTGGAGCCAAGAGTTGTTGCACAACGTTCACATCCCAACGGATCTTTTGTGAGCGACTCGGAATAGCCATTACAACGGCTAGTGAAGACTTTTGTCTAGAACCAACACTCAACGGACACTCTACGTGGTTGGCTATAAATAAAAGCCACTGCACAAGACTAGAGGATTGCTGAACCGTAACACCCCAAAACGCCCCTAGGAGTATTACTTTGCCAAAGTCCCTCGAAGGAACTCCTAAGGCTCTTTCAGGTGATGGTTTGGCTTTCTAATTCCAGACTTAAGGTAATAGAGGAAATTTTTCCAAAAATGTTGGTCATTTTTTAAAAACTTTCGGTAGAGTTCTGTTTGTAACAATGACTATCCCCCTAGCCTTAAAGCCTTAAAATCCTGCATAAAAATCATAATACAACTCGATGAGCTACACGCTCAGAGTATACAACTTAACGGCAACACACCGAAGTCCAACCAATCATGCGTTAAAACTTAAAATAATCTAAATGGTTCACTATACATCTAATACAAACTATATGAACTTATTTACAAGCTATAACACATAGAAACATGGAATGCGGGTAAGCTTGAGCCACTTCAAGCAATCGGTAGCAAGCAATCAATATGAGTGTCATCGAGGAAAGCGGGAGAGTGAGGACCAAAACACAAACATAGAGAGGGAGAGAGAGAGTCGATGAGACAAAGGGAAGAAGGAGGGTGAGCGAGAGGAAGAGGAGGCCGGCGGCTTGCCTGAATGACGAGAGCGAGCAGCCGGCGAGGCCGAAAGGAAAGAAAAGGGGAGCGAAAACACCAAAGCGAAGAGGGAGGAAGCATGGGCGAGGAAGCATAAACGAGAGGGGCGACCCCCTCCCCCTTAGCCTCTCTCTCTCTCTCGTTCATTCTCTCTTCGTGGCTTCCTCGGAAAGGCCACGTCTTTACACTAATCAAATCCTAGCTAAACACTTAATCCCCCTCCTTCTCACTCCTCTTTCCCTCTTCCATTGTTAAACATAGTGATAATTAAACCTACATACGTAGCATACACAGTCTCGGGTTTTTATTTAGCTAGGCCGGGTGGAAAATTCGGAGAAAGGAATTAATATGCTTCACTAATAATAGTTACGCGAAATAAAATAATAATAATTCGCTCAAATAAATTTATGAATATCTAACCACGTAGATATCTTGGTCATTCGACCCACTTTAACTAATTAGGGCTAAATAATTAATTTAACTCATATAATTACCTAACCCAAAATTACGGGTCTTACATGAACAGATTGTTGGAATTATATTTATTGTTAAACTAATTGTTGTTCTCACTCTTACTAAGTTTTCTATTTACAACTCCAATTTGTATTTAATATTTTATATGTTGTACGGAAAGTGTTGTAATCAATTACATTTTTCTTACTTTTTAAGTAAAGTCCCTTGACTGAGCTGTAAGGCTTAATTCAGCTCGGTTGTCCCTAATTGTAAAGGTTACCTCGGTTAGGAAGTACTAGATTAGATAAGGGAACTTCGAGTCTAGGAAAACATTGTAAGGAAGTGGTTAAGGGAGTAATTCTGGTTGAGTCGAGTCCTATGTATTTTGTGGATTTAAAATAATGGATTTGACTTGGTGCTTGGATTAGCACTATCCGTAGTTTTCTACCCGGGAGGGGTTCCACATATATTTGTGTTATTACTTTTCCGAGTCCAATCTAGACTCGGAATTAGTTGTTGGTTGTATTGTTTAATTTTCTTCGTCACCCTATTCACCCCCTCTAGGGGGACTTAGACTCTCCACTAGCAAACCTTCAATTGGTATTAGAGCATATCCTTTCAAAAGGATTTCAACATTTAAAGGTATAAAGATCGGATGGCTCGGAACAATGGAGAGTTCGATGAAGGAAGGTCATCCACCGGACCACCGAAGTTCAAAGGGTCAAACTTTGCACATTGGAAGAAGATGATGGAATGTTTCCTAATGGACAACGATGAAGATGTTTGGAACATCATCCAAGCCGGAAACTACATTCCAATGAAGATGGAGATGCAACTCTTATACCCAAAGCTAAATATGAGTTCACCACTCGAGGAGACCGAGAAATTCGGGAAGAATTTTAAAGCTATGAACCCACCGATGTGTGCCATTAGCACATAAGAATACAACAAAGTCTTAACCTCTAACACGGCTAAAGAAGTGTGGGACACACTTGTCAACACCTATGAAGGAACAAGCCAAGTAAAGCAGTGCAAAGATAATTTAATATCTTTATAAGTATGAGTTGTTCAAGATGGAGCTAGAAGAAAACATCACTCGGATGTATGTTCGGTTCACCGAGATTACCAATAATCTCAAACCTCCGGGTAGAAAGATTTATCACGAAGAAATGTCCAAAAAGATTCTGAGAAGTCTACCAAAGAAGAGATGGGGTCCCAAAGTGACGGACAATAAAGAAGCTCGGAACCTCTCTCAACTAAGGCCGGACGAGCTTATTGGCAAGCTACTCACTCATGAGATTCATCTGGAGGAAGAGGATGCAGAGGTCAGCACCAAAAAGAATATTGCGCTAAAGGCCTCGGAAAACATACGTGAAAGTCTAAGCTTGTCGGAATCAAAAGAGGATCCTATGGCACTCATAGCCTGCGGCTTCAAGGGAATTATAAAATTCAAGAAGTGGGAAAAGAGGCCAAAGGATAAGTTCTACAAGAAAGATAAGAAGGATAGAAAAGGTAAATATTTTTCTCCTTCAATGTTATCTTTATCTAAGAACTCTGGTTGCTATGAATGTGGCGATAAGGAGCTCATAGTCGGACACTATCCCAAGAGAAAGAAGGACAGAAAGAAGAAGGCTATGATGGCTACCTGGAGTGATGATGACTCATTTGAAGAAGATGACTCATACAACTCTAAGTGTCTTATGACACTTACGGACTCGAATATTGATGAGGTAGTTCAATACTTTCACAAATTGTCAAAAGTTGATCTAGCACGATATATTTTCCGTATTCATATTCAATCCTTTATTGCTTTCTTCAATTATGTTCTGGTTGCTTTAATTGTCTTAATTAAATTATTATCTCGTGCCTATTCTTGGACCAAAGTATTTTATACTTTGAGAACCAAAGTGGTTTACTTTTATAGGTTATCTAAACGAGGCTAACTATTTTTGAATTACAAAAGTAACCAGCTTCAGGCTATCAATTACCGATGAGACAATGCTTATCTACTTCTAAACAAGGCTCGGATGTTGTGTCGGGGTTATCTGTTTCCAAACTGGAAAACTTCAACGCTAAGCTCAACGGTGGTTTCCACCTTACTTTTCGAAATCACCGGTTGATTGGAGCACCTTTAGGAGGCAAGAGTCATTGCACAATGTTCACATCCCAACAGATCTTTTCTAAGAAACTCGGAAGAGTCGTTACAACGACCGATGAAGACTTCGTACAAAACCAAGACACAACGGCTAATTTGCTTGGTCACCTATAAATAGAAGTCACTTCACAAGACTTGAAGATTGTTGAACACATTGCTGAAATTATATCTCTTAGTACAATACTCATTCAATCTTCTTCTTACAACTCCAAGTCTATACTTAATACTTTTCCGAGTTATAAAGTCTTGTAATCGAGTCACTTACTTTTGTTATTTTCTCGAGTAAGGTCCCTTGACCGAGCTGCAAGGGTTAACTCAGCTCGGTTGTCCCTAACTCGTAAAGGTGATCTCGGTTAGGAAGTACTAGATCGGATAAGGGAAAACTCGTAAGGAATTATCTAAGGGAGCAATTCGGTTAAGTCGATCCGTTGTATTTTGAGGATTCAAAATAATGGATTTGACTTGATACTTAGATTAGCACTGTCCATGGTTTTCTCGCCTCGGGAGGGTTTTCACGTATCTCTAAGTATACACTTTTCACGTGTCCAGTCTAGACTCGGATTCTCTTATTTATCCTTTTCAAGCTTAAAGTTTCTAAGTTTGTGAAAATTTTCCTCATTACCCTATTCACCCCCTCTAGGGTGATTGATACTCTCTAAGAGCAAACCTTCAATTGGTATCGAGCCTAGCCTTTCAAAAAGGATCTAACAATCCAAAGGTCTAAAGATCGGATGGCTCATAACATCGGAGAGTTCGATGAAGGAAGATCTTCTACTAGACCACCAAAGTTCAAAGGATCAAACTTCGTGCACTCGAAAGAAGCTAATGGAATGCTTTTTGCTGGACAACAATGAAGATGTTTGGAACATCATCCAAGAAGGCAATTACATTCCAATGAAGATAGAAGGTACAAGATCTCTACCTAAAGAGAAGTTCGAGTACACCAATGAGGAGTCGAAAAGTTCGGAAGGAACTTCAAAGCGATGAACATTCCGATGTGTGCTATCACCTCGGAAGAATACAACAAAGTGTCGACTGTGACACGGCTAAGGATGTGTGGGACACTCTTGACAACACATATGAAGGAACAAGCCAAGTGTAACAGCGAAGATAAGTCAATATCTTCACAAATATGAGCTATTCAAGATGGAGCCAAAAGAAAACATCACTTAGATGTTTATACGATTCACCGAGATTACAAATAATCTTAAATCTCCGGGTTGAAAGATTTCCCATGAAGAAATGAGCAGAAAAATTCTAAGAAGTCTACCAAAGAGAAGATGGGGTCCCAAGGTGACGGCCATCGAGGAAACTCATAACCTCTCTCAACTAAAGCGAGACGAATTTATTGGGAAGCTGCTTACTCATGAAATTCACTTGGAAGAAGAGGATGCCAAGGTCAGCACTAAAAAGAACATTGCGATGAAAGCCTTAGAAAGCAAAGGAGAAATTCCGAGTTCCTCGGACTCGAAGAAGACCCCATGGCACTTATTGCCCGAGGCTTCAAAAGAATGATGAAGCACGAGAAATGGGAGAAAAGACCAAAGGAAGAGTTCTACAAAAAGGTCAAGAATGACAGAAAAGGTAAATACTCTTCCCTTCAAAATTATCTTTAACTAAGAACTCGGTTGCTTTAAATATGGCAGCAAAGATCACATAGTCAAAGACTGTCCAAGGAGAAAGAGGGACAGAAAGAAGAAGAAGGCTATGATGGCAACATGGAGTGATGAAGACTCATTTGAAGAAGATGAAGATTCCGATGACTCAAAGTGTACTGATGGAACTAACGATTCGAAGGCTGAATCCGAGTCGGACTCGACAACTCAAACACCGAGGAGACAAGTCCTCGGGGGTAATTGAATACTTTCTCACGTTCTCCAAAGTTGATTTAGCTAAATATATTTATACTTTGGAAGAAAAGTCCAATTCGATTCTTCTTAGTTCAAAGAACAACTTGAGTCTCTTACTTCGAGAGCATTGGTTTGAAAAATGAATTGGAAAAACTAAGACTAACTTTAAAAGAACTCAAGACTAGTACTCAAACTAATGAGACTAAGTCCGAGTCACTCGAAGAGAAAATGAGCACTCGAACGGAAAGCTCAATGAGTCTCAAGAGCTTGTTTTGAAATTCACTCAAGGTCAGAAAAATCTTGACATGCTTTTAGGCTCTCAATGTGTCTCCTTCGGAAAGAAGGACTTGGTTTTAATGAAGAGGAGGAATCTAATTCCTACTCAAATATTTTTAAAATAGATTCCAAAGCTGTGAAGTTCAAGAAGGTTGAGCATGGTCCTATTCATAAAAATGAAAGGAGGACCGAGCCCATACCAGTTTACAGGAGAAAACCCTCTCCACCCGTTTATAAAAGAAAAGATTTTCAAAAGAAAGAGACACGAGACTTAATTTTCTAAAAGAAGGCTCAAAATCAAACCAAACCCAAAGTCATTAAAATCTGGGTTCCTAAGAGTTTTCTTCCTCGAAAAGGACCATAATAAAGGGAGTTACTTGGGTTCGTTAGAGGAAGTAAGAAGGGTTTGTGTGTTTCGACTTGCGAGTAACTCCGAAAAGGACAAAAGGTCACTGGTACTTAGACAAGTGGATGCTCACACCACATGTTCGAAGATTCAAGACTCTTTTACGAGTTGGAAGATTATAAATGAGGCAAAGGGTAATACCGGAATTTTAAAGAAAAGTAAGCTGGGAAGCATATAATTATGGAGTATTATTCCCCACGACTAGGGGGTTGAGTGACCGAGTTTATTTACGGCCAGATATATTACATGAGTATTCCGTTGGAGGCTGATATTGAATAAATTAAATCAAGGAAATTTCCTCCCTTCTCATTTAAGGTGAACCTCGGTGCGACTAGGCGAGTGTCATAATGGGTGCATCGAAATCAATTAGGAGACAAAACGCAAGAGGACGGAGGAAGGAAGAGGCATGGATTGTTTTATAAAGGAGGAGGTTACTTGGGCCATAAAGGAATAAAAGAGATAAATCGGGGTTCAATAGAAGGGGAGGTGATTTTTGTTTAGCGGTGGTGAGAGCAACGCCAAAAATAAAAGAAGGAAAGAACCGAAGGGAGGGGGACACGGGAAGAACAAAGAAAGAAGGAGCAGAACGGGTAGAACAGGGGAGGAGGAGAGGAGCAACGAATAGAAGAGAGAGAGAGAGAGAAGAGGTGAGCGCGCGCGAAGGAGACCGAAAGGGAGGGCTGGCGACCACCGTAGGACCGAAGGCAGCGGTCGGCGGCGCGAGTGGGCGCGAGCGAAGAGGAAAAGAGAGCGAGAGGCCGGGCGAGAGAAGGCGAGCAGGACCCGAGGCGAGGATAGAAGCGGGGACCGAGAGGCCGGACACCGGAAAGGCGGCGGCGAGAAGGGAAGAGGACCGGCGGCGAGCGCGCGAGGCCCGGTCGAGAGATAGCCGAGGCCAAGAACAACGAACCGAAACAGGGAAGTGAGGAACGGGAACCAAGGGCAACCGGGGACTCGGGACTCGCAACCGACGACGACGGCAGTAACCGTGATTAGCAGCGAGGAAGAGAGAGGAAGATCAAAATCGATCCAGGAAACCCGAACCTCAACAAACTGTCGGTCCCCGAATCGAGGTAGGTAGTCTTATACTCTAAACTATTAGTAATTTCGAAACCCAAATGGATTTGTTGTGAATGTTGAATGTGTATGTGAATATGGAATGTGTATGTGAATATGGAATTTGTGGTGAACGTTGAATATCCGTATTGCGGGACGGACTTAATCGTTGTGTAAGATTGAAATAAGAGCTTAGAATGGATTTAAGGAATTGAGAGGGCTGAATCGCGAAGTGAAAGGAATTACTTGGGTTAAATAGTAGAATTAAATTGGGAACTTCAAAGAGATTTAATAGTTACTTAAGGTTGAATTGGAACCTGCTGATTCGAAGAGGTTAGATTGCATAGGTCAAAGGAGTAGTATTGAAGTTTCGATTAGTATTAAGGATGAAGAGTTGGGACATAGATATGAATTATGAGTTAATTAAGTTTTAGAGATCCTTGAACCTACGAGTATTAAGAGCTAGTTACGAACATTGGGGAATGGTAGGTCGAAGTATAAAGAGAAGTATGAATTCGTATTGAGTAATGCGCAATTGGGACAAGTAAGTGAGAAATGGGTGATTGTGAGATTAATTACGTTCGAAATTTATTTAATTCCTCGAGGTTGAAGCGAGCGTGAAAATAAGCAAAGCTAACGGAAGCTGAATAATGAAAAGTGATTAAGAGTTACATAACTAAGGATGGACGAGCAAGAGTTAAGTAATGAGTTAGAGACATACAACGGGAATTTGAGGTAGGGAATGGTAATGTTAAGTTGAGGAATTGGAATAAAGGCGGGGAGTTGACGAAAGTTGAGATGTGAGCAAACAAAGTGGATTCACGAGTAGAGACATAAAGTGAGGAATGGAGGTGAAGAGAATGAATTGTGACGAATTGAAACGTTAACTTAAGTGATATATGCTCGTGGTTACTTGCGACTCAAGAAACGGAGATTAATCATACTAAAGTGAGGGATTGAGAAAGATATAGTTGGAAAAGAGTTGAGAATGATTGCTTGCGTTGAATGGTGATTATTCGTGCTATGTGATTGCTTTACGTGATACTCAAAAATAGTTTTAAAAGGAGTTTTGTATTTTACGTGAATGATTCTTGAATGCAATTTCTTGAGAACCGCCTTTCGAACGTGATTATGTTTTAAAGAAGCGAGACTTGCTTGAGAAAATGAATCAGATTTGAGAAAGCGAATTTATAAGGGTGACATGTGATGTCATGCCTTCCTTCATACCAAATCGATTGAGAAAGTTGTAAAGTGAATGTGATGAATGAGTATGTGCAAAGAGTTTTGAATCGATAGGCTACGGATCGTTTAGCAAACCGAAGGGTTCGAGCCGGGGACGCCTGACTAGAAACTTCGAGGGAAGGGTTCTAATAGGGGTCCTGCAGAGGCGGGATGCCCACCCCGAGACTTCACGAAGATAGGTCCGGGAGCCTTTTTGTCGGGGTCGCGCCACGAATTAAAGAAGTGCTAGTTCGAGTCCTCGAAGTCCCGGAAAAGTTGATTCAACCCCAAAAGTATGTTCATGAATGTGAAAGCTGTGTTGTTAAGTGATTGAAGAGTCTTGATCTTTTTCATTGCAAGAGATTTCGAGTGAAAAGTATATAGATTTCTATTACACTATTATGCTTTCGCAGATTTCATTAGTATGAGTATTATATGTAGCAATTTCCTTTTTAAGGGTGTAAGACTCAGGTGAGCCCGTGGATTATTGCTCAGCCACACAAATTCCCCCTTTCCCTCCCCGAGTGTTGCAGGTACACTTTCGGAGGCTTAATCGACGCTTACCATACTCCGGACTCTAGTCGACTACCGATGGTTGACTCAAGTGACTCAAGTGGTCGGCTTGCATTCTTATGTGTTTAAATGTTGCATTTGTAATTTAGTTCATATAGTTGTACCCAATGTATCGTAAACCATTTAGATTGTTTTAAGTTTTATAGCATGATTGGTTGGACTCAGACGTGTGGCCGTTGAGTTGTATACTCCGAGCGTGTGGCTCGTTGAGTTATATTATGCTTTTATGCAGGGTTTTAAGGCTTTAAGCCTATGGGTTGGTCCACATTACAAACGAGAACTCTGCCGAAATTTTTAGGAAATCTCGGATCCTTTTGGAAAACCATCTAAACGAGCCAAACCGACACCGAAAAGAGCCTTAGGAGCTCCTTTAAGGAACTACGGCGATGTAATACTCCCGGGGGTGTTTTGGGGTGTTACACAAAGTCACTTTTGGAGATGACAGATCACAGCAAGATAATTGGAATAGGCAAGATTGGGAAAGGAGACAACTTGGTCAACCCAGTCTATCTTGTCAAGGGATTAAAGTACAATCTACTTAACATTTCTTAGTTGTGTGACAATGGTCAAGTGTTAAGATTCACTTAGACCAATTGCTATATTTTTAATGCAACCACCAAAGAGACTAAACTCTTAGGTAAGAGATCGGGTAATACCTACACTATTCCTCTTTCGATCCAAGTCGAATTTATCTTGTTTAAAAGCATCATTGCATGATGATTCTTGGACATGGCATCATAGACTAGGTCATGATAGCATGCACACTATCAAAAAGCTTGCATCTCATGGTTTAGTTAGGGGCTTTCCTAATTACGCATTTAAGAAAGATAAAATCTGTGAAGCATGCACAAAAGAGAAACAGGTCGGATCATCCTTCAAACCTCTCAAAATTGTTTCCATATCCAAAGTGTTTGAAATGTTGCATATGGATTTGTGTGGTGAAATCTCTATAAAGAGTCTTAGACGTAAATCATATGTACTTGTGATTGTTGATGACTACGACGATTTACACGGGTTTGTTTTCTCAAGAATAAAAATAAAGCTTTCAAAAGTTCAGCAAGCTCTGCAGGAAAATTCAAGTAAAGTCTCGGATTTGAATCGGAAGAATTCGAACCGACCATGGAAGGAAGTTCGATTACTCGGAATTTGCAGAGTTACTGCGACAAGAATGGTATCTCTTACAACTTCTCAGCACCTGGAACCCCTCAACAGAACGGGGTAGTGGAGAGAAAGAACCAAACTCTTGAAGAAATAGTGAGGACAATGATGATTGAACATGATCTACCTACTATTTACAGGCCGAGGCGATCAATACAGACAAACTACACACTAAACAGATGCCTCATCGGACCCATATTGAAGAAAACTCCATACGAGCTCTACAAGGGAAAGAAACCCAACATCTAATTCTTCAAACCCTTCGGATGTAAATGTTTTGTTCACAATAATGGTAAGGATCACCTGACTAAGTTTGATGCTTGGTTAGATGAAGGTATTTTTCTAGGTTACTTGTCTCATAGTAAAGCATATCGTGTTTTTAATAAAAGAACTAACAAAGTAGAAGAAAGCATCCATGTTGTGTTTGATGAGATTGATCGGGGAAAAATAAGTGAATCAACCTTCTCGGACACTGAAATTAAGTCGAGATGAAGATGATCTTGCTGAAGCTGAGTTCAAATAGAGTCAAAAGAAAACAACTCAGAATAAGGCACCTCGGAACATCATGACTTAGGCCGAACCAGCTCGGAATGCTGAAGGTCAAGCGAGTACAACCAACAAACCTAGTAAATCGGAGAACGAGATAGAGCATTCAAATATGCTTCGAGCCACCCACTTGAGAACATTTTGTCCGACCTCAACAATGGGGTAAGAACTCGCTCTTCTTTGCAAAATCTATGTGAGTTCACTGCATTTATATCATTAACAAAACCCAAAAATGCACTAGAGGCCCTAAATGAACCTGAATGGGTAGAGGCCATGCAAGAGGAACTTAATCGGTTTGAGATAAACCAAGTCTAGACTTTAACCAAACGACCTTCTCACCACCCAATCATAGGAACCAAATGGGTTTTTGATGGAAAGTAGCCCAGCAATGATCACATACTACAAACCCAAATCCATCCTAGACAAGAATGAGTGGGGAGAGACCCGTTTCGAGCCTCATTGCAAGTGCTAGAATATTTCAGCCTGACCGGTGTTTCTAAGGCTGAATGTTTAGCCAATTATTCACTCATGTTTTGACATTTGGACCTCAAACTTTGCATGGCAGCACTTGAAGATGTCCTCTATCTAGTCCAATAATGGGCATCTTAGTATTTGGCAGAAATAATAAATGAAAAAGACTTTTGTTGAAACGGCGGATTGCTCATCCAGAATGACACCTGCACTTTGTTTTCATCATATCTTCTGATCCAGAGATCCAATGACAACTCTTGATACATGGTTGGAAAGCGAACATCCTAAGCTTTCTATCCATACCAAGAAGAGCTAAATTGGAGCTGTGAATCGAAAGTTATGAGCATTGGAAGTTGACTCGAAAAGCTGGAAGTTACAATTCCAGAGTGGCGCATGAAAGCCAAATTCAAACGAGTGATCGAGTCAACTTTGAATTAGCTTTTGGTCTCCAATTTTCACAAGGGTGTTCTTGGGCATGTCTATATTAATCTCAAATTAGGCCAAAGATAATAAGGGAAAAGGTCCAAGTTCAAACCGGGTATTATTAATTCACATTCGGCCGATTATTGTCAACGTCCAAATGGTCCATGCTTAAGTCCTTCCTAATGAATCATCAAGCTGAAAAGTGCAACCCTAATTCAAGGAAGAATTCTAGAAGAATTCCCAAGCACTAATTTGGATGGAAGGAATATTATGTGTTGGATCAATGAGAGTGAAGCTTGCATGAGGGGAAAAGCCTCACCACCACATGTTCCAAGCTCCACCAAATACTTGGCCAAGATTCGTCCAACTCTAGCTTGGAGG
This sequence comes from Talinum fruticosum, assembly GCA_021018815.1. Taxonomy (NCBI): domain Eukaryota; kingdom Viridiplantae; phylum Streptophyta; class Magnoliopsida; order Caryophyllales; family Talinaceae; genus Talinum; species Talinum fruticosum. The sequence goes on along the minus strand of JAITYX010000010.1, from coordinate 2,279,807 downwards.
AGAGGAAAAGCATCTTTGTATTTTTTTAGTTTAATTTTCAGCTTTGCTAAATGCTATTTTTGCTCATTATAAATATGGTTTGTAATAGCATTGTAAAAACAACTTTGACGAATTATATATGAGTGTTATACTCGAGCTGGATTGCTCACCCTTTTGAATCTCAATTGCTGTATCCAAGTTGGCTACTTGGTGGTGTTCATTGAGTCCTTAAACCTACCGGTGGTGTTTCACGTATCCGGCAAGGCGAGGGTGCCCCTTGGTTGCTTCTAGGTGGTGTTTCGTATCCTAGAGATAGCATCGGTTTTATCCCTTCACTTCCCATTTCCATATCTCACAAACCGCTCATCCATTTCACTCCAAACTTTGTCCACCTCCAGCCCAGTGAGTCCACTTCATTTCCCCAAAATCGCCTCCATTCAAGCAGTATCCCCCCACCTCCGATATATACAAAGGATATCATCCTGGACGAGCGACCTAGAACCCTGTCTTTCGGACCTTTTATCAAGGTGTTCCCGACGATAAAAAAATCCAACCAAAATACCAGAGCTTCTTCAATCAGTTGAGAAGCTCCATACCAAATTTCATCTCCAACCTCCATCGTTTGCCCCTCCTTTCACCCTTTTTCCCAAGATCTGCGCCTGCAGCTCACATTACGGCCGGGTAGCTTTTCTTGCGGTTTTCCTTCTTTTCTTGCTTTCGCCCTCACTACACATCGGTTTTCCGGAACAAACTGCATGAGGATGGGTTAGTAGTCAGAAATAAAGCTAGATTTGTGGCTTAAGGTTACAATCAAGAAGTAGGGATTGATTGTGGGGAAACCTTTGCACCGGTTGCTAGGATCGAAGCAATTAGAATCCTCTTGGCATTTGCATCAAGCATGAATATTAAATTGTATTAAGTGGATGTCAAATGTGTCTTTCTGAATGGTTTCATTCAAGAGGAAGTCTATGTAGAGCAACCCCCTGGATTTGAAAACTCGGAATTTCCAAATCATGTTTTCAAATTGCAAAAGGCTCTTTATGGTCTTAAACAAGCTCCCGAGCTTGGTATGAAAGACTCGAGCGGTTTCTTAGTTGAAAATAATTTCAAAAGAGGTCAGATTGACAAAACTCTTTTCATAAAAATTTTTGTAGCACCCCAAACCACCCCCTAGGAGTATTACATCGCGAGTTCTTTAAAGGAGCTCCTAAGGCTCTATCAGGTGTCGGCTCGGCTCTCTAAATTCAACTTAGAGGCCATAAAAGGGGTTTCCCAAAGGAATTGAGATTTTCTAAAAATTTCGACGAGTTCTGTTTGTAATATGGACTATCCCATAGGCTTGAAGCCTTAAACTCTGCATGAGAAGCATAATATAACTCAATGAGCCACACGCTCGGAGTATACAGACTCAACGGCCACACGCCAAAGTTCGACCAATCGAGACGATAAAACTTAAAACAATCTAACTGGTTCACTATACATCCGGTATAACTATATGAACTAAATTACAAAGTACAACCTTTAGAAATACAAGAAATGCACGACCGTCGGTTGAATCACTTAGCAAACAGACACACAGCAATAAGTGGGAGTCTCGAATACGCTATGTACCGCATACATCTCTTGAGAGTGCACCTGCAACACTAGGAGGGAAAAGGGGAATTTGTGGGGGTGAGCAATAGACCACGGGCTCACCGGAGTCTTACACCCTTAAAATAGAAATTCTTTACACATGCTACTCATAATAATGAAATCAGCGAAAGCGTAATAATATAATACGAGATCTATATACTTTTCAATGAAATCTCTTGAAATCATTTGCAACATAAAACTCATAACACTTCAATCATTCAAAAACACGGATTGCAATCATTTTGGGAATTGAATCACTTTAAACAAGGTGGAACCATCTGCACTTTCTTTTCAAATACTTTCGGTGATGGCTGAAAATCCTTTCGAGGCTTTAGACGATTGAACTAGCACCGAGGCGGTTCTCGAGGCGCGACCCCTTGACTCATGTTCCCGAGCACCTATCTTTAGTTAAATACACGGAAGGCTCCGCTTTCCACGTCGGGAAAGAATCAACCTCTCCGGTTGATGGGCATCCTGATACGCAAGGACCACTGTGGCCCGATACGCATGACCACCTCCTTTCTCTGGTCTAAACAATCCTTAGCCCAAAATTCGTTCAAAACTGAAGTGATCACAATCACTTATCAAACTGGGTTTTAAACCATAATCTCAAATCAGTTTAATATCATAGAAGGCATGGCACCACGTGCCACCCCTCTAAGTTCACTTTCTCAAGTCAAGTTCACTTCTTTAAAACACATTTCAAGTTTGAAAGCATTTCTTAAGAATCATACACAAGTATTATTTTTCGTAAACATTTGAACTCTTTTCAAAACTAACTTTCAAGCATTATTTAGAATCAAATCATTTCACGTGTCATGCATTTCTATGCTGAGACTTAACATTCCAAGCTAGCACATATATTCAAGTATTCGCGCAAGTTCTCACATCCATTCGTATTCTTCCATGTTCCACTCAAGCATGAGTCTCCTATTCTCATATAAGTAGTTCTCGTTGTATTTTGTTTTCAATGCCACAAATCAATCTACATGGATGCATATTCCCTTGATATTTCAATTTCCCGTTCCTCCTCTATATTCCAAAGTCCATTCCCCTTAACTTAATTCACTTTCAAACTGAATGAGTTTAGGAACTAATACTTTTCGAGCCACAATAACCACAAGTAGATACCACCGAATTCAATGTTTCAACTTTTCACAATTCATTATCTTTACCTCAATTCCTCATTTTATGTCTCTATTTTATACTCAACTTCTTTTACCCATATTCAACTATATAACTCTTGATCTCACTTCGTCACTTAAGTTCCTCTCGCTATGCTTATCTTCAACTTGATTTAATCTCAAGGCTTAGACATATTCTAGACTCAACTTAACCTTACCATTCTCAGCTCGTCATTTCTGTCTTAACTCCCATTGTATGTTTCTTTCTTATTAATCGACTCTTATTCGCCCATCCTTAGTTATATAACTCTTAATCACTTTTCATCACTCGATTCCCGTTAGCTTCGTTTACCTTCACGTTTGGTTCAATCTCGAGGATTTAAATATGCTTAGAACTCAATTAACCACACGATCACACATTTCTCACTCCCGTGTTTCAATTGTGCATCCATCAACATGAATTCATATTCCTTCTTCATACTTCATCCATTATTTCCCGATATTAGCAATCATCTCTTAATACCGTAGACTCAATAAATCTCTAAGCTTCAACTTGAAATATTAATCCAAAACTTATGCCCAAACCATAACGTGCTTATATTCTCGATGTGACTCACTACACCCAAGCGACCTAACTCCGTCTCGAATTCTCGATTTTCAATTAAGGCCTAAACAAATACCAACTCCCCTTAAGACTCTTAATTCCACTTTCAGCGAACTACTAAACTCGTTCAATAGCATACATGTTCAATATTCACAATCATATTCAACAATCACAATAAACTCATTTGGATTTCGAAATTACTAATAGTTTATGGTATAAGACTACCCACCTCAAATTTTACGGTTTGTAATCCGATTTGGATGAATTTGGATTGGGTTCCTTGCCCTCCTCTTCTTCCCGTTTTACCTCTGTATCTCTCTCTATTTCGTTTTGTTCCTCTTGACTCGGTCTCCATTTGCACGGCTCGGTTCAGCCCCTCGCACGCGCACACGGCTCGCCGGCCCTCACTTCCTTGTTTGCTCGCCACCGCTTCCTTTTTCCGGTTCCCGGTCTCTTGGACTCTCTCGCGTCTGCCTATGTTTCGGGTCCCTCCTCCGCCCCTCACTTTGATCCTTTGCTCGCCGCCTACTCGCGTCGCCGACTGCCGCCTTCGGGTTTGCGGTGGTCGCCGGTCCCTCTCGATCTCCCTAGGCCCTCGCACCGCTCGCTTTCTCTCCCTCTCGGTTCCTCTCGCCGGGTACTCTTTTTCTTCGTTTCTTCTCCTTTTGCCTTCTTGAGCCCTCGCTCTGCCTTCGCCCACCGGCTGCCAGGCGAGCCACCGATCCCCTCGGTCTCTCGCGCTCTCTCTTCCCCTGTCTCCCGCTTCCTCTTCATTTTCCCTTTCTTCTTCGCTTTTTGTTTCTTTTGCCCCGAGCCTCTCCTCTCTCTTTCTCTCCCATTTGGTTCCCTCTTTCTTCCCTTTTTTTTGTAGCTTCACCGAATGTTGCCAGCACATAACTCCAATTCACACTAATCACATTCCCAACTTGCCACTTAATCCTTTTTTATTCCTCTTTTTCCTTTTTCTCTTGCTAAACGTAGTAATAATTAAACCCACATACGTAGCATATACGGTCTTGGTTTATACGTATCTAGTCCGGTAGAAAATTTGGGAAAAGGAATTAATACGCTCTACCGATTATAATTATGCGGCCTAATAATAATTCGCTCGGATAAATTTATGAGTATCTAACCACGTATATAACTTGGTCATTCGACCTACTCTATTTAATCAAATCTAAATAATTAACTTTAGCTCGTAAAACTACCTAACTCAAAATTACGGGTCTTACAAAAACTAAGGGGAGAGACTTTCCGATGTGCCAAGATGCAAGGCTACACCGATCCCGCCAACGAGTGCGCCAAATGCAATTCGAGAGACTTAGAATGGACTTAGAAATGACCAATGGAACAATAAACAACAAGGACTAAGCTAATCACTTGTGAGGAGATGATTATCAAGGTAACCAAGACCGATAAGACAAGAGCAAGATAAACTAGAACTATCCAAGGATACGAGATATCACCACCAAGGATAAAACTAGGGCACTAATCACACTTAGTGATACAGCTATCACCACACTAAGTATAATCGGACTCTTCAGAATACAGCCTAATTATGCCACTAATTAGACAAGTAAAAGAGAATTTTGGGGTTGAAAGGAGCACAGCTCAACTTTACTTAGCATATAGCCAATATCAAAATCATCATCATCTACAAAGAGAGAGCCCATGTATATTTATAGGCCTCTTAGCTAGGTTACATCACTCTAATCTAAGGGTTATAAATCCCCTTTTACAATCAATGGTTGTGATGTATTCAACAAAATAAAAGGACAAAAACAAGGACAAAAGGTAAATAATTACGAGTAGAAAAAGGACGAGCAGAAAGGAGGGGGACCACGAGAATCGATGAGTACGGTTTTGAGTCCGGTGACAGCTACAATCATTGTCACCAAATTCTTTTGCTTTATGATCCTTAGCTTTCCTTTTCCGGCTCTACCGAAGACGCCTAGATGATGATCAAGTAGATTTGAGTATATCTACAATCCAGTCTAAGCTCGAAGCCGAGGACTCGAAAAAGATCATTTGACTTCGAGCTCGAAGCGAGGACTCGGAAAAGATCTCTTGACTTATTTTCCTCCGAATACTTCGACTTTTCGACTCCCTTACTCTTGTCTAAGGAGACAGACAAGTATTTCGAGTGTGGCCAAAACTCCCCGATGCCTACGTTATCAACGATGACCCAACAATGGTTTCGAGGGCTCAGTAGTAACTTCGAGGAGTTAGAATTATCAATCTGTTCGCCTGGCTCTCGGTATTAGTTGGGGTTGGGTTTGTGGTGTCCTCCCCATCATCCTCCCCGACTTGAAAAGAATTTGCCCTCAAATTCTCCAGTGAATTATCTTCCAAGTAAGGAGATAAATCAGCAACATTGAAAGTAGCTAAGACATTGTATTCTCCGGGTAGATTCACCTTATAAGCGTTGTCATTGATTCTCTCAAGTACTTCAAATGGTCCATCTCGCCCTCGGCATCAACTTAGACTTGTGCTTGGAAGGAAAACGCTCGTTCCTTAGGTGGATCCAAACGAGATCTCCTGGTTGAAAAACCACCCTTCTGCGGGTTTTGTTAGCGCTAGCCTTGTAACTCAGATTAGCTTGCTCAATTCGGCTCGACTTTCACATGCAAGTCCTAAATCCGAGCAGCTCTTTTTACAGCGTCGGTATGAGGCTTTCCATCAAAAGCTCATGGGGTCGGATCAAAAGGTGACAGAGGTTCCACACCATAAACAATCTTGAAGGGCGAAACATTGGCGAAACATTGGTAGTCTTGTTTGGCGTGTGATTGTAAGCAAATTCAGCATGTGGAAGAAGTTGATCCCACACCTTAGTATTCGATTTGATTAGCGTTCTAAGCAATACTCCCAAAGTTCTGTTTGTTACCTTAGTCCGACCATCCGTCCGAGGATGGCATGTGGTGCTTGTACTTCAACTTTGTTCCCAATTTCTTCCAAAGGGTAACCCGAAATGACTCGAAACTTTGCATCTCTATCCGAGACCATTGTCCTTGGTATCCCATGCAGCCTTACCACTTCTCTAAAGTATAGGTCAGCAACCGAGTGTAGCATCATTGGTTTTGTTGCAAGCAATGAAGTGAGCCATCTTAGAAAATCGATCAACAACAACCAGAATAGAATCTTTCCCTTTCGAGTCCGTGGTAGACCCGGAACCAAGTCTAGACTTACATCCACCTGGAGCTGAGTTGGGATAGGTAATGTAGTGTAAAGTCCTTGAGGCAGGGAATGGCTCTTAGCATATTGGCATACAACACATCTCCTGATGATGTCTTGAACATCTTTGTCCATGCTTGGCTAGAAATAATGCTCCTTGAGCATCCGAGTTGTCTTTTTCTCTCCAAAATGGCCAACAAGTCCTCCGGAATGGACTTCTCTTATAATAAGCTCTCTTGTGCCACAACTAGGCACACACAATCTGATACCCTTGAATAAGTATCCTCCTTGTATTTGGAATTCACCCTTGGGTCGCATTTGGCATTCTTGGTATAGGGTTCCAAATTCTTTGTCATCCGTATATAGACTCTTCAAATGTTCAAACCCGAAGACACAAGTTTCTAACTCGAAACAATAGTAGATACCTTCTGGACAGAGCATCGGCGCCCTTGTTAAGTCTGTCCTGATTTGTGTTTGATTGAAAAATGAAAGGTCCGAAGGTACTCAACCCATTTCGCATGCCACGGGTTCAATTTGTGTTGGCCCCGAATGTACTTGAGGGCTTCATGATCCGAGTACGGAATGAATTCTTGAGCCACCAAGTAATGATTTCAATACTCTAATGATCGAATGATGGCATAGAATTCCTTGTCGTAGGTAGAGTATCTTTGCTTAGTATCACACAGACTTCTCACCTGAAATAAGCGACGGGACGACCCTCTTGAGTAAGAATCCCACCAATGCCTACACCCGAGGCATCACACTCAACTTCGAAAATCTTCTCAAAACTCGGTAGGGCTAGGACAGGAGCCCGGGTCGGCTTTGCCTTGATAGTTTCAAAAGATTTCGAGCTCGAGGTGTCCAAACAAAAGAACTGTTTCGAGCACCTCGATCATAGGGGTAGTGATAGTGCTAAAGTCTTTGATAAACCTCCTATAGAAAGATGCAAGCCCATGAAAGTTCCGAACATCGTGTATGCTTTTAGGAGTAGGCCAAGACAGGATAGCCTCAATCTTGCTCTCATCTACCTTTACTCCCTCGACTGAAACAACATAACCTGAAATGCGATTTACGAGTCGAAGAATGAACATTTCTTCGATTCCCGTACTGTTTCTCTCTCTCTAGCAATTAGACAATCTGTCCGAGGTGGTCGAATGTTCCCTCTCATTCCGATCGTAGATCGAATGTCATCAAAATAGACCGGGACGAATTTCCCGATGAATGTTCTAAAAATCTGATTTATGAGTCGCATGAATGTACTTGGAGCGTTGCTCAAACCAAAAGGCATAACAAGCCACTCATATAAACCTCCCTTGGTCTTAAAAGCGAGTTTTCCATTCATCTCCTTCTTTGATTCCGATTTGATAATATCCACTTCGAGGTCAATCTTAGAGAAGACCTTAGAACCATGTAGCTCATCCAACATATCTTCAAGTTGTGGTATAGGATGTCTATACTTGATGATGATCTTGTTAATGGCACGACTATCTATACACATCCTCATAGAACCATCCTTTTTGGGTACCAACAAGGCTGGCATAGCGCAAGGACTCTTACTTACTCTCACCGGACCTTTAGACACCAACTCCTCAACTTGCCTCTCGCACTTCGAGGTGTCTTTAAGGTTCATTCCGTAGACCGGTTTGTTTGGCAATATAGATCCCGAGATAAGGTCAATGTGGTGATGGATATCTCTTTTCGAGGTTAGGCCAAGAGGTATCTCATTAGGAAAAACATGGGTGTACTAGGTGATAAGTGTTTTGGCTAGTGGGTGTCCGAGTTCCGAGGACTCGGAATTGTTCCGACTCGGAAGAATCAATTCTCTCATGGGTCCGAGTTCATGATGCATGGACTCCGGATAGGCTTCCCCAGGATCGAAGTAACTTAGATGGGTTGGGAGTCCGAGGGGCTTGGCTTTAGGCAGTTGGGAAGGGTCAAGTGGGGCTAAGGTTATTTTCTTACCATTCTAGGTGAGGGTGTATGTGTTTTTGAACCCATCATACATAACTCTACGATCAAATAACCAAGGTCTACCCAATAGTAAGTGACATGCGTCCATAGGTATAACATCACACCATATATCATCAACATAAAGCTTCCCAATACTGAAATTAGGCAATGAGAATTAACTCCGAGGCCCTTACCTTGACTCGACCATTGTATGTTGTAGGGGTTAGGGTGCAACTCGGTTTGTAACCGAAGTTTCTCTACCATGCTCACGAAGCAACGCTGGTGCAACTCCCTCCATCAATAATGATCGAATAAACTTTCCCTTTGATGGTTCCCCTTGTGTGGAATATATTCTTCCTCGGAGCCTCACTTGGATCCTTATATCCACTCAAGGCTCTCACGATCACAAGTAATTCTCCTTCATCAGCCTCTTCAATAATCTCTTCTATGCCCTCAGCAAGGCATAGCTCTCCTTCTAGCTCATACTCATCCCATATGGGTTCATCACTCTCAGTAATAGTGACGACCCTTTGATTTGGGCACTCGGAAGCAAAGTGTCCAAATCCTCGGCACTTAAAACACTTGCGCCTCGACCGAGCATGAGGTTTGTTCCGAGTCCGAGTCCGAATAGTAAGTTGTTTAGACTCATAACCGAGTTTTGGGGCGGCAGACTTAGATCGAAACAGAGGGTTAGAATAACCCTTGCCAAACCGAGTTGGCTTTGGTGGTTGAGTCCTAGAGACTTCTTTTTTAAGGTTCCGACCTTCTTTTATTGCTCCACCTTATGTGCCGGAAGACGCACCTCATCAAAGGTTGAGTATTGTTGCAGCTCAACAACATTAGCATACCTTGGGTCAAGTTTTCCAAGATACCGACTATGGTCCGATCTTCGACTCCTGAAGATCGCATTTAATCATTAGCCTTTCGAACTCTCGAGTATACTCCTCTACACTCATCGGACCTTGTTGTAGGTTGTGCAACTTAGAATAGTTGTCCTGGATGTATGTTGGGGGTAGAAATCGGGCTTTCGGTTTGGACCTCATCTTCTCCCAACTTCGATCTTAGGTTTCCTCCGAACAAGCACGCTTCTTCTCCGGATTTTCCCACCAGGTTGAGGCAAACCTTCTGCGCTTGATAGCAACAAGCTTTACCTTCTTCTCATCTTTCACCTCTTTGTAGTCAAAGATTCTTTCAATCGTTTGAAACCATTCCGGAAACTCATCTAGGTTAAGGCGACCTTCAAACTCCGGGATTTAAACTTTGAAATCCGAGTTGGGTCGGGGTGATTGATCCCTTCTCCCTCTTCTTCCTCTTCTTTGCTCACGCTCACCGAAAGAAGCAAAGGGATTGCTCTCCCCATCATCATCCCCGTGTGAGTGGGTATGAGGTGGTGAGCTGGGTGGTGACTCTGCTAACTCATGCCGCTTCTTCTTCATCATATCTCCAAGTTACTTTTTCGGATATATGTTCGGGCACGCATCTCATCATAGTTGTTCATGAGCATATCAAAACATTCCTCCAATGTCATGCTTCCACTCATTCCGGTTTATGGGTTCTTTGTGGATCGATGTGTTTGGGGTAAAAAGGGTTGTGTTTGGGGTTAAGGAAGCTCAACCTAGGAACCGAGCCAATCCCCGAGATCCCGGTACTGCCGCCGCCACGATCTTCAACGTCATTCCAAGCCTACCAGTGCCGGCGCACCGCATGCTCATCCACCTCCGCCCACCCAAGCACCCCCATCTTAATTTCTTTTCTTTTGTTTTAATTTTTTTGTCCAAACATCAACCGTATCTTCTTGATGTGTTCTTCCCTGTGTTTGTTTTTGTTGAAAGGCAAGGGGGAGAACAATAGAAACATTGATGTTATTTTGTTTAGGGGAGCTCACCCTCTTTCTTGTATTTTTCTTATATATTTTTTTTCTTGTATAAATGAATGAATTTTCTTTCTTTCAGCAGAATTTTATTTTCCGAGGTAACTCTTTTTGAGTTCGATCTCTTATTTATTTTCTCGCTCCGATATATTTGTTCATATTTGTTGTCATTCCGCTCCGATGTAGAAGTTCATATTTTTTTTGCTAAATGTGTTATCCGCATAAATATTCTAAGTAGTGATAATATCTAAAATGCTCTTTCGATTACGAAACACTTCACTCACTACTTCTTATTCCGATATGTTCTATTGAGTAAGAATGAAAACTCATGTTTTTCACTAACAAAGCTTCTATCTAAGTGTGGAATGCTTTTCATCAAAAAGGGGAGATTGAAGACTCGACTCGAATCTAAATCATTCCGAATACTACATAAAGACTCAGGTACAAACCTCATCCCTCCTAAGTTTTGATTACAAGTCATTCCGAGTGTTATAGAAACTCTTGTATAAGTTCTCATTCGTTTCGACTAACTCGGAAAACACATTCCTGTTTATCTTCTCACATTGATGTTTCGAGTCACTCGGACACCACTCGGATCTATTGCATACTCAAATAATCTCTCTAACACTTTTTATCCGAGTTCCGATCTGCATATTTTAACGCAAAGTGAATTACAATGTTAATTCCGCTTTCTAAGTCGGTTTGTATGTTTGAGAATTATTTGTCCGGATTAAGTCTCTATACTATGATGTTTTCACTCTTTTAACTTGATCTCTCTTAGGACTAACTCGATGGAATTTGAGTATAATGAATATTAGACTCGGAAAATTTTATTTTTCTAGGCCTAAGATAATTATGTATTTAATTGTCTTAATTAAATTATTATGTATACCTAATCATGGACCAAAGTATTTTCTACTTTGAGAACCAAAGTGATTTACTTTTGTAGGTTATCCAAACGAAGCTATCTATTTTTGAACTACAAAAGTAACCTAGCTTCAGTCGTCAATCACCAATAGACAAAGCTTATCTACTTCTAAACAAGGCTCGGACATTGTGTTAGGGATGTCTATTTCCAAAACTAGAAAACTTCAACGCTAAGCTCAATGGTGGTTTCCACCTTACTTTTCGGACATCACCAGTTGATTGGAGTATCTTTAGGAGCCAAGAGCCGTTGCACAATGTTCACATCCCAACGAATCTTTTCGAGCGACTCGAAGAGCTATTACAACGGCCGATAAAGACTTCGTACAGAGCCAAGACACAACAGACTAATCCGCTTGGTCATCTATAAGTAGAAGCCACTTCACAAGACTTGAAGATTGCTCGAACACATTATTGAAACTATATCTCTTGGTGCAATACTCATTCAATCTTTTTCTTACAACTCCAAGTCCGTACTTAATACTTTTCTCGAGTTGTAAAGTCTTGTAATCAGTCACATACTTTTCTTACTTTCCGAGTAAGGTCCCTTGACTAAGTCGTAAGGGTTAACTCAGCTCAATTGTCCCTAGCTGTAAGGGAACTTCGAGTCTAGGAAAACTCGTAAGGAATTATCTAAGGGAGCAATTCGGTTGAGTCGATCCGTTGTATTTTGAGGATTCAAAGATTTGACTTGGTGCTTGGATTAGCACTATCCGTGGTTTTCTACACCGGGAGGGTTTCCACGTATCTCGTAAGTATACACTTTTACGAGTCCAATCTAGATCGAGATTCTCTTGTTTGTCCTTTTCAAGCTTAAAGTTTCTAAGTTTGTGAAAATTTTCCTCATCAGCCTATTCACCCCCTATGGTGACTCGATACTCTCCAAGAGCAAACCTTCAACTTTGTCATTGGAAGACTGCAGACATAAAAGTCAATAATCACATGTAGACTCGGACTAGGCCGTCAGGCCTGTTTGTTGCCATTTCTAGTAATTTCTATTTTTTGAGTCTAATGGCTATTTCTCCCTTGTTTCTTAGATACAACAAGTTGGTAGAACTACTTTTAGAAGTTAGGCCCTAAGCTCAATGACTAAATCTCCAGATGGTCCTAAAGCCGAGTCCTTAAACTAACCGTTGCAATGGCTAGTTGACCTAGTGGTTACAACCCAAGACACAATGACTCTCTTCATTGTAGCCTATAAATTGTGGCCTTGATTCAAGACGTACAAGATTTTTGGAACCAAGAACTTAACATGCTTATTCTCTCTTCTAGCTTACAACTCTTTCTCATTTATTCACAACTTTTTGAGTTGTAAAAACTTATAAAGAAAAGTCTTGCAATCTCTCTTCATAGTTCAAACTCTTTTCTTAGTTATCCCTTGACTGAGTTGTAAAGGTTACCTTAACTCAATTGTCCTAAATTATAAAGGGTACCTCGGTTTTGAAGTAGTAGGGTAGATAAGGGAAATTATGTGCCTTGGAAAAACTTGTATTAGAATTTCCTATGGAAGTGATTCTAGTAGTCAATTGTAATTGAGGATTCAAGTAGTGGATTTGACTTAATGCACGGATTAGCATTATCCATGGTATTTTGCCTCAGGATGGTTTCCACGTAAAAATATTTGTCTCACTCAATTCTTACTGTCTCGAGTCGGTATAGACTCGATTGTCGCTTCCGAGTTCATTCTATTTTTCAAGAACTTCAAAATTTCCACAAGTTCTCTTCATAACCTATTCACCGCCTTACGGTGATTAGACTCTCATATTGAACTCTCTATGCTAGAGATGTTTAGGATATGTTCAGCTCACTTGGTCATTAGTCATGTGGAAATCTTATGCTAAGGATTTTGTATATAGTCCGCCTTAAAGAAATAGTCATTGAGTCTTCAACATGTGATGGAGAGTGGGCAGCCTTCTGTTTTGAGCTGTGTGACATTAATGGAAAGTGGCCAGCCATGGGTAAAAAGACAGTAAAATGTTCAGCTCAACGTGCATGCAAAACAACCGGGAATGCTTGTATTTTTCAAGCACATAATGTCGTTTGAGCCGGGAGGTTAATCATTGATTACTTGTTCATAAATAAATCAAGGTGTTAAGGAAGATAGTTGAGAAATCAAGCTCACCAAATTTCCATGGTTAAGCAAGAGAAGATCGGCCAAGTACAAATCAAGCAATGTTACAAGTATTATTATCTTAAGAGCTTTGAACATAAATAAATTCATGTCATGATGGGTCGGTCCAAGGGAGGGCCAAAAGGGCTTATGGTCATGCATCACATGGAGCTGCCAAGAACACCAAGCTAGAAGCATTCTAGAAGACACTACCACTAGTGGAAGGTGGTTAGAAAAGAGCTTGGGGAAGGGGCAACAAATCTTGGCCACATGTTCCCTATCAAACAATACTTGGCTAGAAATTCTTCAAGCTTAACTTGGGGAGGAGGAAAGCATCTAATTAGTTAGCATTTTTGTTTTGCTTTATTTCATATTTTTCAGCTTGGATTCGGTTATGTAATTGCTCATATGAAGCATTATATATTCAAGCACCTATGCACCATTGTAAGGCACCTTTGATGAAATATATGAGTTTATACTCGAGCTGGATTTGCTCACCCTTCGGAACTCTCATTGCTGTATCCTAGTGTGGCAGCTAGGTGGTGTCCTGTGAGTCCTTCCAATCTCCCGGTGGTGTTGCTGTATCCGGACAGATTGAAGGTGCCCCTCGGTTCTTACTCGGTGGTGTTTTACGTATCCGAGCTAGGACCTTGGTATTATCCCCTCACTTCATCAATTCATATCTCACAATCTACCCAGCCATTTCATTCCAAATTTTAACCACAATCCTTCCTGTCCATCTACTTCCATTCCACCAATTTTCAGCTCCATCCAAGAACACCTCCATCCTCCACACCAAAATCAAACAAAGGGTGTCCTGTCTGTACAGCCAGCCGGTTACCTCAGCTTCAGGCTATCTGTTCAGGGAGTTCCCCTTATCCAAATTCAACGAAACTTGGTCACGATCATCATCTACCAGTTACCATCCTTCCCACCAAATTTCAGCCAAGACCAAGCACTTTTGCCCCTCCATTTCCCCAATCTGCCAAGATTGCGCAAGCAGGCTGCATTCCGCCCGGTTGTGTGTTTTGCGGTTTTTCCATCTTTTTCTTTGCTTCCGCCACTACACATCAACATGTTTCAACTGGAGCATCTAAGACTGAGTCAGCTAACGGTGTTAACGGATTATCTAAGGCATCAGCTTTTGGACATTCCTTACATAGTCGTTGTGATTCGAACTCGGCTTCCAACAACTCTTTTAGCAACTCTAGATAACATGAATTTCGGGTAGAAGAGATCGTTGGACTTAGAAAGAATATTTTACACAGAACAGTAACAAACATATATGTCAATTAATTTTAAGCAAATTCCGGGCTTTTTAGCTTTACGCCTGGCGGACTTCAATAGTAATATGAAGCCTTTGTTTTTGCATTTCTTTGAAATAATTAACTTAAGAAAACCTATCAAAACAATCTAGACAATGGTTGTCAAAGTATACAAATACTTTGGTCCATAATTAGATTAGGGATTAGTCTAATCGAAGCATTCAAGACCAATTATCCTTAATTTATTAAGCTAGAATTTATCATGTCCAATATTTAACATATTCAAATTTTAGATATATATGAATACTCATACATATTTATGAAATACATTCAAAATGAATAGGCTCGTGACTTATTTTTTAGATATTTTACAATTATGTACGTGTAAGTAATAAACAACGTAATACATTCTTGGTAAGAATGATTAACACATTTAATTCCGAGTCATTTTTTATGATTTCCACAATAAAATTGACATGATCAAGATAAAAGAACCTTGGCAAACTTAATGACTCGCGTAGCCTCAACCTTGGCAAACTTAATGACTGTGTATGCCCAGCTAGATCCAAGTAGCTATGTACTCAATTTTAACAGTTAATAAAGCAACTTAATTCTACTTCTTGGAGTGCCATGAGATCAAGGAGTGTCCAAGGAATTAGCATGCTCCCGATGTACTCTTCTTATAGACTTTTTATCTAGCATAATTAGCATCTTAGTAGCCACTAAGGGTCAAACTTGAGTCTTTGAATACTAGAGACCAAGTGGCTTTGAGAGCCAGCAAGATATCTAAAAATTCTCTTGATCTGTAGTGAGATGAGATTCTTTTGGATTAGCTTGAAATCTTGCATAAAGGCATACACTCGAACATAATATTTGGCCTGCTTGGACGTTAGGTAAAGTAGAGATGCAATCATACCTCTTTAGTTTTGTTTATCTACTAACTTACCAATCTCGTTTAAGTCCAAGTGTTGTGTTGCTAGCCATTGGTGTAGTTGCTACCTTTGCGTCCTAAAGCTTGTACTTGTTTAGCGGATCTTTTACATACTTTGTTTGATGAACATAGATTCCATCATTTTCTTGCTTCATTTGAAATCCAAGGAAGAAATTCAATTCTTCCATCATATCATCTAGAATTTGTGTCTCATTAACTCGGAAAACTCTATGTAAAGAGTTTCAATAGTGGCGCAAAGATAATATTGTAGGAACCACGGCCCACCCCCATAGGGACCATTTGGACAGAGTTTCCTCACGAATGTCAACTCTTTGATTTTGTTAAGATTCTTTTGAAAACTGATTTTTGAAAGTTCACTTGGAAAGTGGGGTGTGCCTCTTATTAAACTTATTTCTTTTTAGAATCCGATTTTGAAATAGTTTAAGTGAAATGGTGATTGACGATTTTTATTAATCACTTTTATTTTATAAATTGATTTTCGAGAAATCCCAAGATGTTATTTCAAGGTTAGGAAAACAAAAAAAATTAAGATCTCATTTTGGTGTAGAGCTCTCGGGCCAAACAAATAAATCAGCTAGGCCGAGAGCTAAGCCCGGCTTTTGTTATGCGCCGGCGTTAGCCAGCACCAATCAAAATTGGCGCCAGCTATAGGGCTAATACTGAGAAATCAATCTCGACCCTATAGCCTCGGTTATCAAAATGAAATGCAAATTTAGCTATTTTCAACCTGATATGCCGAGAAGCAAATAGAGAGAAATAAAATAGAAAAGAAAAGAGTCGCCGATCGGTTTTAGAAAGTAAAAACTAACAAAAATAAAGGAAATACTCTTCTAATATTAGTATGGAAAAAGTAAGCTTGAAAGAGGTTTTAAAAGAAACTCCATCGGTCTAGAACCGAGAATCCGGTATTCAAGGGTCAAGGTACGAAACGAAGAGATAAGCCCTCCATTCCGCCCTTTAAGAGACGGCCTCTTCTAATTTAAGTTGTGAGTTAAAAAATGTGTTTACCAGTCAAGCATACAACATGTGAAGTACGAATATTAAATCAATCGAAACATGTTAGGAAAGCGGTAAAGGAAAGCAAAAATTAAAAGCTACAACGAGCGGGGAGGAATTAAAAGCGATTACATTTTGATCCACAAACCAAAAAGTAGAAAAATAAATAAATAAAAATGGAGAAGAACGAATTTGAAAATGGATCTAGTGCCCCGAGGTTGTCCCACCTACTAAACTTGGATCATGAACTAAATCGGCAGCAGTAATCGGCACGGTAGTGAACTCAAAGAAGGCTATTTTGTGAAGTTTGGAATGTAAGGTAGTGTGCAAGGATATGGAAAACATGGATAGAATTGAAGATGGCAAAGGGAAATGTGTGTTTTTAGCTTAAGAAAGCTATATGGCAACAAATGTAGCAACCCTTAGATAAAAACGTAGCGAGGCAAAAAATGAGGATAGAGCCCTCTATTTATAGGAATAAATTAGGTTACAAAAATGACCTAAAGAAGCAATTAGCGAGTCCACTACAGCTAAATCGATCCTAGTCTATCGGCGGGGATCACGGAGAAAAACCGAATAAAATCTAATTGGGTCGAAAATCCTACGAAGGGGGCAAGATGGGGTCGGATCGAAACAACACCATACTGGACGTTTCTTAGGTTCCATGCCTTAGTTGGATGCTTGAACCAAGTGCGGGATTTTGGCATTTTAAGCCATGAAATGCTTGGGCTGGTCAAAATGGTGTCATATTGACGTCTCGGGTTTTGTGCCTTGGTTGGTCACTGGGAACAAAACATAGCGGTTTGACTCTTGGAACGACGTCATTTTGCCCGAGCGGATATCCGATTTATTCCTTTATCCATTTCTGGTATTCTCGAGCTCGGTTCTATCTTTGATCGGTGGTCGAAGTAATTTATAGGTTTCATCTTGACCTAAATTTTCACTATAAATAGGGGACCTCTCCCCCTCATTTACTACACCAATTCAGCTAGAAACCCCCATAATTGTCGAATTCTCGTACTCTATCTTCTCTCCATTCTACTCTCTCCACAAACAATCCAAAACTCCCTTTCTAAACCTCTCACAAAAGGCCTTCTTTTGCCTCTTTCACTTGTCATTGCCCTACCGTCACTCTACCAAAGTCTGACCATGATTCAACCTAGCAAGTGGTTTAACCTAAGGGCGCACTTCCACCATTTCGAAGTTTGTTTTTGTATCTTAATTAATTTAAGTTATTTATTGCTTTCCGTATTGTGGTTTCGAGATGTAATCTCTTTATTTTCCTCCCCGCCGGCTATAATCTTTTATTTCTCTCTTTCCTTTTTCTCTTTTCTTTCTTTTATACTTTTTTAGTGCTTTCATTTAATTTCTTTATTTATCGCTTTTAATCGTGTTTTGTTTGCCTTTAATATCTGCCTATTACATGTTGATTGCTTGTTTTATTTAACGCAATTTAAATTCTCTTTTTAATTAGTAGAGGCAATATGTTTGATGGGCGGAATAAAGAGCATCCCTCTCTTTTCCGTACCTTCTCCTCAAAACACTAGATCATTGCTTTAAGACCGATGGAATCCTTTTTAAAAACCTTTCTAATTTTGAGTTTTTGTACAAAATTTAGAAAAGTGGTTATTTTGTTTTTGTTAGTTTTTATTCCTAAAACTTGTTAGCGACTCCTTTGTTTTGACTTTTTATTCTCGTAAATTTCCTCTCGGCATTTATGGTAAAAATTAGAAATATAAAATGGTAAATTTTGACAACCTTAGCCATCTAGCTAAGATTGTTTACAACGATCTCCGCCGGATGACCAGTGCTCGGATATCAACAAGCATTATCGACGCTAGCCCCAGCTGATATCTAGGCTTAGCTTATGGACCAAATAGTTTCCACTCGCTCGGTCCAAGCAACTTTGCGGAAAAATAAATCCTTTTTATTGTCTAATTCTTTTCCTTATGAAATAATACCCCGAGACTTATAAAACCACTTTCGAAAATAAAATGATTCACTTGATAAGCCTTATCATTCAAAAGCTTTATCGTTCCCTTAATAAGCACATCTCGTGTAAAATGTTATTTGTGGGGAAACTCGATCCAATTCCTTATAGGGACAGGTCGTGGCTCCTACAGGATTCTCTAAGTTTGAGAGCGGAAACTTTGGTTTCGAGGACTCTTTTCAGGGGCCTAAGGCTTAGAAATTTGGATTTTAAGGCGAGAACAAGTTCTCGGATTTTTCTTAGTGGTCAAACCCGCCTCAACTTTTGGGTTTCTCTTAGTCATTCTTTTGTGGAAATGAAGGAAAGATGAAAAGAGTAGAGGTAGAAGTAGACGAAAGAGAATTAAGCAAGGACCGAGAGAGAGAGAGAGAGAGAGAGAGAGACAAAGACAGAGAGACAAAGAGAATGAGAAACCCGATTCCGAGTGATTGAGAGAGTAAAACATAGAAGACCGAGAGTAGGGATGGCAACAGGGTGGGTTGGGGTGGGGGATGTGCTCTCCCATCCCCGTCCCTACTACCCCCAACCTCATCCCTGCCCTCATCCCCACTTTGACGGAAGACACTTCTACCTGCCCCCGTCCCCGGTGGATCCCCAACACCCGCGGGTCCCCCATCCCCATTAGCAAACGGAGAAACAAATCTGAATTTAATCAATTCGGACCAAAAAAACAAAAACCAAGAAAAAAAAACAAATTTGAGTTCCGCTGACTGGACTCGGTGGCTTCGTGGTGGCTTCATAATGGATGAAGTGGCTTAGCCGATCAAGATATTCAAAAGGTAGGAGCATGGAGAAGATTGAAGAGTTATGGTGGTGAGTTGTTCTTCTTAGCACTTTCGGAGAGGGGGAGAAGAGAGGAAAGAGAGAGGAGAGAGAGTGCCAATAGAAGAGGAAAGAGAGAGGAGAGAAAGAAAGAGGAAAGGGCTGAAAATAGAGGAAAGAGGAAAGAGAAAAGAGAAAACAAAGGAAAGAGATGGGAGGAAAAAGGAAAGAGAAGAGAAAGAGGAGAGAGAAGGGAGGAGAGAAAGAGCAGCAAAAGCGGCTGAAAAGGAGTGTTGGGGCGTGGGGGAGGTGTAGATTTTATAGTTAGTGTTTAGGATATATAAAATTACAAAAATATCCTTCCTTTTTGAAAAATAAAAATGGGGAACGAGGAGGGAAATTTCCCTCGTCCCCATCCTCGTCCCCGTCCCCTCCGGGGTTCATCCTCGGCCCCAACCCCGTTCAGGCGGGGATTTTCCCCACTACGGGGTGGGGCCCAAACAAGGACAAGGATTCCTTGCCCCATTGCCATCCCTAATTGAGAGAGCTTGAGAAGAGTCCGAGTTAGCTTGAAAGAATTCTAAGTTGGTTGAAAGAGACTAAGAGTGTTTGAGAATAAGAACACAAAGTATGAAATGATGAAAATGAGGATTATTTATAGAAGAAACATTCTCAAACGGTTAGAAAAGCAAGACTGAGTTCTAGTGCGTTCCAATTGCTAGTTTCCAACATCTTGATGAGTCCCAATGGCTAGTTTTGTGACCGAGTACACGTGGGAAAGAGAGAGAAACTTTATCTAAGATTCTCTATTGATTAAAGATGACCTCAAACATTTGAATGTCCATTTTGATTCCAAATAAATCTGACTTGGTTAGTTACCCGAGTGCTCGGAAAAACTCCGATCACTAATTATTGAGGCTCGGTTTCATGAATTTTCAACCGAACTATTAGTCTATCGGATCTCTCACATAAAAACATGTTCAATCAGTATAAACTCATAATAAATCTCTACAAGCAAGCACATAATCAAGCATTTAACATACCAAGCTCAATTCTAATTAAAAAAAATTGATCTTCACCTTAGGGTTTTGTGAAAATATCAGCAAATTGAAGCTTAGTAGGAATAAATTATAACTTAATATCACCTTTTTCAAGCATGGTCTCTCAAAAATGATACTTGACCTTAGTGTCCTTTGTTTTGGAGTGCGGAATTGGATTCTTTGTTATGCTAATTGCACTTTGATTATCACATTTTATACTATTGTTAAGAAGCTCGATCATCGATATTTCAAGTGTTGCTTGATCCACAACAACCGAGCACAACAAGCTCCTTTTGTTATGTACTCGGCCTCGATTCGTCGACAAGGCAACCGAGTTCCGCTTCTTTTAGTACCAGGAGATTAAAGAATTTCCAAGAAATTTACATGCTTATGACGTACTCTTCATATTAAAGAATGTCCAACTGAAGTCAGCATCCGAATAGCCACGAGAGGGTCAAACCTAAGTTTTTAAAATACCAGAGACCTATTGACTAAGTGCCTGCAAGATATCTAAAAATATTCTCTTTACCATAATAAGATGAGATTCCTTTCGGTTAGTTTCAATAATAAGATGAGATTCCTTTGGGTTAGTTTGAAATCTTGCGCACAAGCATACACTAAACATAATATATGTCCTACTAGAAGTTAGAAAAAGTAGACATCCAGTCATACCTCTATAGATTTTCTGATCTACTCGACTTACCTATCTCATCCGAGTCCAATTTTGTATTGCTTGCCATAGGTGTAGTTGTTGGCTTAACATCTTGAAGCTTGTATTTCTTGAGTAACACCTTCACATTCTTTAGCTAATGAATATAAATGTCATCCTTCTCTTATTTGATTTGTAATCCGAGGAAGAAATTTGGTTCTCCCATCATGCTCATTTAAAATTTCGCCTTATTAGCTCAAAAATTCTTGGCGAGAGTTTCACTAATAGCACCAAAAGTAATATCATCAACATAGATTTGAATGACAATAAAATCTTTTCCCTTGGTTTTTGTAAATAAGGTTTTATCAATCAAACCTCTTTTAAAAACATTTTCAACTAAGAAACTACTCAATCTTTCATACCAAGCTCTTGGAGCTTGTTTCAAACCCTAAAGTGCCTTTTGTAATTAGAAAATATGGTTTGGAAAATGATTCTAATAGCTTCAATCCTAGCAACTAGTTCAAAGGTTTCCCCACAATCAATAACCTCTTCTTTATTATACCTTTGGGCAGCTAATCCGGCCTTATTTCTAACTAAGAAGCCCTTCTCATCCAGTTTGTTCTTGAAAACCCATTTGGTTCCTATAATTGGGTAGTGAGTTGGCCGGTTAGTCAAGGTCCAAACTTGGTTTGTCTCAAACTGAGAGAATTTTTCTTGCATAGCCTCTACCCATTCAGGTTTAGGTAAGGGTTCAATCATTGATATGAATGCAGCAAATGCACAAAAATTCCACAAAGAAAAATGAGTTTACATACCTAAGTTAATGCCAAAAATAATGTTCTCAAAAGGATGGCTAGAAATATTCCTAAAGGTTGTACCTGACCTTTGATTTACAAAATTTGAGTCTTGGATGTTTTGTTCCTCATTTGGTTGAACCTCAATCCCTTCTTAAGCATGTACAATCTAAGTTGTGTCTTGAACTAGGTCAATTGGTTCCTCAATTCTTTTGTTTTCAATCATTCTAAACTCAGCTTCAATTAATATCTTTGCTCGGTTTGAGATTTGAGAAGGTAGGCTCACTTATCCTGCCACTATATATTTCATAGAAAACAATGTCTGTACTTTCTTCCAATTTGTTATTTTTTTTATTGAAAACGCGATAAACTTTACTATGTGTTGAATGTCCAAGAAAAATACCTTCATCCGACCTAGCATCAAATTTTTTAAGTCATCCTTACACATTGTTGTTTACAAAGCACTTATACCCTAAAGATTTGAAGTAGGAAATGTTGGGTTTCTTCCTATTGTAGAGCTCATAGGATGTTTTCTTCAAGATTGGGCGAATAAGGCATTTTTTCAATGTATAGTCTGCGTTGTTGATCGCCTTAGCTCATAAATAATATGGTAGATCATTATCAATTAGCATTGTTCTACCAATATCTTCAAGGCTTCTATTCTTTCTTTCGACAACTCTATTTTGTTGAGGTCTTTTTAGTGCTAAAAACTTGTGGAAGATCCTAAATTTGTCACATAAATCGGCAAACTCAAAATAGTCGAATTCCCCTTCCATGGTCGGTTCGACCCTTACAATCCGAGTCCTAGATTCTACTTAAATTTGTCTACATATTATGCTGAATTACTTGAAAGCTTCCTTATTGTTCTTAAGAAAACACACTTAGGTAAATCTTGAATAGTCACCAGTACTTACAAGTACATACGATTTAGCTAGTAGGCTCTTTACTTGAAATTTCCCTACACAAATCCATGTGAATAAGTTCAAACACTTTTGAGGTGGAAACAGTTTTTAGTGGTTTAAATGAAGACCTAACTTGTTTTCCCTTTGGTACATGCATCATAGATTTTATCTTTGTTAAATGAAAATTTAGGGAGTCCTCGGACTAACCTTTGTGATGACAATTTCTTAATTCTATATATGCTAATATGATCTAATCTACGATGTCGTGTCTAATAATCATCATTAACTACTGCTTTAAGACAAGACAAATTATGAGTTGAATCACTTAAAGAGATTGTTTAAGTATTACTTGACCTCGGACCAGAGAGTTTTATAAATCAACTTTGAAAACCTTGTTCTCGGTTTCAAGAGACTTACATTTTTCTTCAAACAAAGAACAATCGAATTGGACTTTTCCTCTAAAGTAAAAATATACTTAGCTAAATCTTTCTTAGAAAACTTGAGGAAATAGTGAATTACCTCTTAAGGATCTATTTCCTTATAATCAAACGCTTCTTATTCTTACTCGGTTTCTTCTTCTAAGTCATTCATGGCCATTAGAAAGTTGGATTCATCCTCTGTGTCATCACCATTGTATGACTTGTCCTCACTCCATGTAGCCACCATAGCTTTCTTCTTTTTTAGTCCTTTTTCCTCTCTTTGGGTAGTCTTTGACAATATGCTCCTTGTTGCCACACTCAAAGCAACTAGAATTTTTTATGAAAGAGGAACTTGAAGGGGAAAATGATTTACCTTTCTTTTCTTTCTTGAAGACCTCATTTTTGGGCTTCTTTTGCCATTTTTGTGTTTTATAATTCGCTTGAAACCTCTTACTAGAAGCGCCATTGGATCTTCTTCCGAGTCCGAGGAGCTCATACTTGGTTTGAATTCCTCCGAGGGTTTCAAAGCTATGTTCTTTCTCGTGCTAGCCTCATATTCTTCTTCTTGAAGATGTAACTCGTGGGTTAGAAGTATTTCTTCAACTTTGGCACAACTTCAATGCCAACTTGCTTCATGGGAATATAGTTTTGATCTATGATAATTTCTCGTACTTCTTCATTTTGGTCTTGAATGAATCATCGTATCGACTTCTTCCACTGGGCAAAGTTGGAGCCTTTGAACTTTGGTGATTTAGTTAATGACCTTCCTTCATCGAGTTTCTCGATTTTGATGAGCCACGATCTTAAAACCTTTGGATTGTTATATCCTTTAGAGAAAGCCTAGGCTCTTATACCAATTGAAATTTCACTTAAAGAAGCTAATCACCCTAGAGGGGAGTGAATAGGGTGATGAAAGAAAATTACGGAAATTAAAGTTCAAAATTAAGATAACTACTCGAGATAAGGAAACTAAATATAGAGTGATTCAAAAACAACAAAGAATGAAGATAGTTGGTTTTACGTGGAAACCCTCCTCGGACATAAAACCACGTCATTGTGCTAATCCAAGCACAAAGACTCTATTGTTTGAATCCACAAATATAGAGTTACTAACTACCCAGATTTACTCTCTTAGACAAATCTCTTACAATTTTTCCTAGGCCCGGAAGATCCTTTCTCTATTCTAGTACTTCCAAGTTGAGATATCGTTTACAACTTGGGACAACTGAATTGAAGTAACCTTTTCAACTTAGTTACGGGATAACTAAGAAAAGTGTTTGGAATGAAAAAGAGATTATAAGATTTTTCTTTACAAGAGTTACAAATCATAAAGATGTGAGAGTACCGGAATTGTAAGCTAGAAGAGATAATAAGTTAAGCTCTTGGTTCCGGCAATACGGTAAATCTTGAATCAAGGCTTCTATTTATAGACCGTATATAAAAAACTCGTTGTGCCTTCAAGCGAAGAAGCCGGTCGACTAGCCATTATAACGGATAGTCCGAGGATTCGGCTTTTGGACCGTTGTTGATTTACCTGTTAAACTTAGGTCGTAACTTCCAAAAGTTGTTCTATCAACTCCAAATATCCGAAAGATAGGGTAGAAAATAATATTAGATTCAGAATTGAAAATTTATCCAAAACGGCAACAAATAAGCTTATTAGCTTAGTCCGAGTTTGCCGTGCAATCCGACTTTTCTATCTACAATAAGTCAAATGGTAAAGAACCCATTGTTTTTGTTTTTCTCTGCGATTAATCTGCTTTAAAAATCTTATGAAAACAAATTAGAAAATGGTACTCAAAGTATAAAAATACTTTAGTCTAAAATTAGATAAGGATTAGTCTAAATAAAACTTTTAATGACTGAATCTCCTTAATCTATTAATTTGGAATTTCAAGTCTAATATTCAATATGTTCAGATTCCATATATGTCTTCACTTAAAGAATAATCTTAGTAAAGATAAGCTTAAGGAGTTATTCACACATATTTCGAGTGTTTGACAAAATAATTAAGTTCTCCATAATAGATATAACCAAAGTAGAATTAACACAAGTAATTATGGTTCAATTTATGAAGGATCCTAGTTTAAAAGATCAATAATAAATGTGAAGTTATTTAGGTAAACTTAATGTCCGAGTCATATTGAGTTAGTTATTTTTCCAAAACTAAGTGACTCGATCAAGCTCAATTTTAGTGAGCTGAGTCGGTTTCTACAATATGAAGTACAACTAAATTCTTAGACTTTTAAGAGAGAATCCTTCAAGTACAAAATCTTAGGTCGGTCATTTATTAGTCATCATCTTGTGAATTTCTTTTAGAATGCATCTAATCAAACTATTTCACTTTTTGTCAAAAAGCTATTTAAAGCGTTTGATAAAATGATTTTTTATAATACCTTCTTACCCTCAAAAAGTTTTTTTCAAAAAGTTAACTTCAGTAGCATTTTATCTAATTAGCTTTTCATAAATTTAACTTCTTGTCTCACATCTTTTGAGAAACAACTAATTTTACAAAACATTTTTTCTAAAAACAATTAAATATAAACATCTAATCAAACTAATATCTATCGACTAATTCAATCACCCAACAACTAATTCAATCACCCAACAACAACTGATTGCCAAATAGAACCATAATTTGGTACACAAGAAGGCCACAAGATTTTAGCCTTTCAGTCACCACTCAGCAAAACAAAACTAGGGCACAAGTTCCAGTTCTGAAAAGTCTACTCTCAAAATCATTGGCATCAATATATGCAATTTACAATGCAACATGGAAAAATTTTTAAACAAAAATTTAAAGCCTCACGACCAGAAACCGATACAATCAAATGTAAAACTCAACTCTCTCAAAAAGAAAGAAAAAAAGGGGAAATAAATAACACTCCAGACACCTCAAAGCCCAACAGCCACAAAAGGGTTCAACTGTGTTCCAAAAATACAGTCACCTTAATCAGCTTTCTCAACCAGGTTGTCATAACCCAGCCAATTGCAAAGCAATGAAAGGAAAAGGTCACTCACCCATAGACGGGTCTGTGTTTCAATCTTAGGAAGAACTACCTGAACTAGAGCTAGAGCTCGAGGAAGAGCTTGAGCTAGATTCCAACTGGGAATCATGGGGTTCGATCCTCAACTTGCAAAGAAGGTTTCTTTGCATCACCGAATTCCTTACTAGTTGATTCACTAGCAAGAGTTGCTGAATCATGTTCGCCTGAGACAAGATCATCAGATCGCGGAGAAGAAGCAAGCTGATGGTCTTGTGTAACTTGGAGGTCAACTTCTTCCTTTGGTGGAGGACCTTCTGTTTGATCCTCGGACTCCATGGCAGATACAATACTCGCTTCAACAACAGGAGATTCTTGTATGCTTTTAATGTCGGCATGTAGCTGCATAAAGTCAGATTCCACAGAGCCAACTATTTCTGTTTGATTTTCAGATGCCACAGAAGAAGCAATATTTGCTTCAACGATGGGTGATTCTTGGATAGCTTTAACGCCTGTATCAATTGGCAAAGACTCAACTTCCATAAATCCAGCTCTTTCCACCTCAATAGGTGGCGGAATAGACAGATTACTTGTTTCATCATCGTGCTTTTTGGCACCTCCACTTCTGTAGCCATATGCAATGATTCAGATTCTATCCAACAAAATATCTCTGTCTGATCTACAGCCTCAGCAGAAGGAACAGTCTCTCCAACAATAGATGATTCTTGTCTCTCCTTAATGTCACCTTCTGTTCCCAATGTGTCAGATTCTACAGAACTTACTTTGTCTAGTTGAGCGTCAGAATCAACTGCAGGTGTGATAATTTCTCCATCAGCAGGCAGTTCTTGTCTCTCTTTGAAGTTTTCATCAATTAGCAATGACCCAGATTCCAAAGAATTCCCTCCTATTTTCTCCTCAGAATCCACAGAAGGGATGATGCTTGCTTCAAGTTCAACAGCAGGTGACTCCACAGAACTGAGACTCTGTGTTTTATCTTGATATACAGAGGTTACACTACTTGCTTCAACAAGGGATTCCACAGAACCAACTCTCTCTATTTCATCTTCATTGTCAACTGATGTTGCGACACTTGCTTCAACAGCAATTGAATCCACAGAATCAACTTTCACTATTTCATCCTCATTATCAATAGACACGCTAGTTGCTTCAACAACAGGTGATTCCACAGAACCAACTTTTTCAATTGGCAATGACGTGGATTCCACAGAGCCGACCCTTCCTATTGGATCTTCAGTATCAGCAGGAGCTGAAACACTTGCATCAGCAAGGGCCAATTCTTGTATTTCTTTAATCTCATTGTCTGTATGTAATGACTCAGGTTCTATAAAACCAAATGTTTCTACTTGTGCACTGGATGCAATGACAGGCGCAGTACTTGCTTCAACAACCAAACACTCAGTTGTCTCCTTAATGTCTCGATTTATTTCCAATGGTGCTGGTTCTACAGAACCAACTCCAGTTTCAGCTTCAGGTGCTCTTTGTGGAGCTTCACCTATATCCAACAAGTCAATTTCTGTTTCGATAATCTTCTCAACACCATCATCATCCTTGCCAGATGCCTCTGCTTCCAGAATGAAGAGCCCTGAGTCAACAATGTCAGAATCTGAGTTGTTCTCCTCGACTGAACTTAGACAGGAGAAAATTGATTCAACTGGTTCACTATGATGGACAACAGCATCGCCTTTTGGGGACATTACTTCAGTGGCATCGGTTCCATGTTCCATATCCTCTGGCGCAAACTCAGTTTCTGGATAACCAGCTTCAATTAGCTCTCTTGTGTGATCTTTCCCAATGGATTCAGCACTGACAGGCTTTTGAACATCCCTTTCGCTCACTCTCATAAAGGCAGCATCTATGTCTTCAACAGATTGAGCCTCCACCTTTAGCAAACGAGTAACAGCATCTCCTGCATGTGGATCTAGGTTTGATTCCTCAAAAGCAGCAACATTGAATTCTCTAGTTTCTGTTATGAATTCAAGATCTTCTAGATCAGTGTTAGTTTCAAGGGAAGTGTCATGGACGAATGATATTCCAGTATTCGCATGGCTTTCCCCCAGTACCAGTTCAGATTCAGACACATTAGAATGAAACCCAGCATTTGAATATGTCATGCTTAAGTCCGAGATCAGTCCCAAGTCTTTCATACTGAAGTCACCAACTGCATCCAGCTCAGAAAGGAATTCTTCATCCATCTCCTTCATATTGCCACTGAAGTCATATAGGATCTTGTCATCATTTCCAGATACCCCAAGCTCTTGAGAAATATTGTTGTCGACATTTTCCTTATCCGCCAACTCTGCAACCGATGGACTTTCAAATTCCTCAGGTTCAAGGGAAGGTTGGTCACTTTGAAGAGAATGAGGAAAAACATTTTCCTTAGGATCTTCAACTGGGCCATTGTTCAAAGTTCCATCAACATTGTTTACTAGGCCAACTTCCTCAACCTCACTTTCAACGATGGATGATTTCTGTACAAATAATCAACTGCACAATTTTAGTGACCAACATCAATGACAAAGGTAATTCAAAAATAGTACGAGGAGATGGCATCATGAATCATGTCACAAGCACATATGATTTGGCATGTAAACAAAAGTGAACATAAGTCATGCACTGCGGAAGCACATTCCATCGACTTAAGCACATTCTGCAGCCTCACTCAAATTAGGGTTAGAACACTTTGTTTTTAGCAACTGCCATACTCTTCACCTAGTGTATTTTCATAAGATGTCAAGGATATACTTATTATTTACTGCTGTCATCTCCAAACATTTTGGGTAGTTAAATTGAATCATTCATAAGTGAATTGCCTTCAAACCAACTGATTGACAAGGGAGAAATACAACATTCACTCTTTTAATCCTACGTCGAAGATATGCAGGGTTTGCAGAGGCTACATTGCATGCAGTTCTTTGTTTAAATTAAAGATGGTTGCGGTAGATAGAAACAATCAGGCAGGTACATCACTGTGTAATGCTTCAAACTAGGCCAAAAAATCACAACTAGATTAATGGAAATCAACTGAGTTTCAGCTATGATTGCATGCACATCACCTAAATGACAATTGGGCTGGCACACAGTAGATCAACATAGTCATAGTCATTCAGCAAGAGTGTGTCAATCATATGCACCTCAGGCCACAATTATCCATCAGTACTTGGTGAGGAAGGTAATAGTTGACAGTGTTAGACCAGTGATGTAATATTTCAGAGTATGAGTCTAAGCAGCCTTTGGGTTAAAAGTGTTACAAGGTTCCTTGAAATCAACCACTTGCTTCCCAGAGAAATCAGTTAGAAGACTACCAAATTAAGAAATTAAGTGATCCAAGTAATTGGTGGCTAACAGTTGCAGCGCTCAATTCTGCTGAAGCACAGTCAATATCCACTCAAATCATATTGTCCTTGAAATACGCTTAAGGCTAGTCTTCTGCCCTTTATGAAAGACCCGAGCTTTTTGAGAGCAAAAGATATTTACAGATAGAAACTATGAAGAAAGAAAAAAGGATGAATCAAATAACCCTGTGTCCTCATGCAACAACTGTTACTCGTGAAATCCCTGCAGCCATGGACAACCCCCATCTCCACCGCACACAACTGCGTTATTCTAAAAAAAATTACAAGAAATGTTTGTAACCTCTACAAAGCATTTGTGTGTAAACAAGAGGCTATTTTACCCAAGGGATAGAGAGGTTTTAGAGACAGGGAATAAGCCTCCAAGAATTTATAGATTTGACACATTTTGTTACGATTATAAAAAACTATGCCATCATTGCCTTCCCCTTCTTAACTATTCCAGTTTCCTGATAAACTTGCATGCTTGATAGAAACACAAGGACCATCATACCCCACAATCAGGATTCAGAACCTCAGTAGCATACTCAACTTCAGTAGGATACTCAATTTCAGAAACCCGTGTGTGTGTACACGCGCCAGACGTGAGGTATACAATACTCCTATGTTTGTTTAGCTGCTATTGTCTGTGTGTGGGGAGGGGCCTACAATACTCCCATGTTTGTTTTGTTTGTGTGTGTGTGTAACAAACCAACCCTAATAACACATATTAACGTTAATACGCCAAATTATCATGAGCGCATGCATTTCAATTTCAAATTTTTCATGTCGCATTATATATGCGTATGTCTATCGGTGTTGTTACTCGGATGACAACGACGATGGATGGCCCACATTTTGTAAAATTTAAAATGATTCACAAACTATTAATTACAACATATTATTTGGATTCTTATTTTATTTAATAAAATTATATTCGGAAACATATAAGCCATATTTAAATCCGTATTTCAAGTCAGAAATATTTTAATATAAAATCTCGAAATTTTTTTTTTACAAATAAAACTAGCATAATTTATTTATAACCAACAAATATCTAAAATAAACATATCATATACAAAATATTAGCAAAAATGAATAATATGGTATAATAATAATAATAATAAAACTTGGATTAGGATGAATATTTAGGCCAAGGAAATTTTGACAACAAAAGCCCACTAAGCATAAGCTAAAGTAAGCTAAGTCATCTAAATTAAGCATGAATCATTAACCATGTGTCAAACAAAAATTCCTTTAATTGCCAGCAAATACGCAGATTAGATTTGCAAATTAAGTATACAAAGGCCCCAAAAATCAGATTATTAAGGCACAAACAAAACCCACATTGTCATTTTCTCTTTCCTCCCTCACCTTTGGCCACCACCAGCACCACCCACCAGCACCACCTGCCGCCCACCACCGGCTGGTTCCGTCCACCTTCCGACCACCACTCCGGCCAACCTACCACTAGCAGACACGATCCAAAACCACCCCAATCGCCAACACTCCACCATTTTCTTTTATAACCTTGCAAACACACTCCACGACTGGACCTCTGCGGATTACCACCATCACCGACGTCCACCGCCTTGCTGCCGCCACCACCACCAGAAAACCACCTTTTACTCTCTCTCTCTTCTCTCACATGCCTTAATATACTTTGAAGATTTTTGCAGCCTTACAATCTAACAGATGGGCAAGCTAAGATGGGCAAGCCAAGGTTGTTGATGACAGCCTTGGTGAGCTATTTAGATATGTCGTAGTGGAGAAATAGGGCCCTTGGGATTTGACCTTACCCATTATTGAGTTTGCATATAACAATGTCATCAACCGGTCACCAAGTAAAAGGCAAAAGTCCTTTCGAGGTTATCCATGGTTATTCTTCGTGCACCATGTTGCCCTTATTCTCAAATGTCTACTTCCACCTTTGCACAACATATTCATGACTTGAATGCTCAGATTCTACGTAAAATTGTTTTTGAGTAATGAAAGTTATAAGTTTTTAGCGCTTAGCTTTTCGACTGATGCACGTTGTAGGGCTGAGTTTTGAGGTGGGTGATTTTGTCATGAAACGCTTCCTCACAGACTCCCTTAAACAGCTTTTGCTCAAGCAATGACACCTACCACATCGTTTGAAAATTGGGATCTAATGCATATGTACTTCCTTGAGAATTTAGATATTAGGTCATGTTCCATTTAACTTTAGATTACAGCCATACATACAGTGGCTAGCTTTGCTTACAACTCCTTACTGTTCATCTGGAATAGGGCCTTAGTCCTATTTTCAATGTGGAGGATCTCACTCTTCAACGAGGTAACTTTGAGCCTCCTTGTCTTCCTTTTGGTGCTTATGGGGGTCCTAAGGTCCCTAGGCTCCCTCTTTTCGCACAGCTGCTGGATGATGAGATTTGTGTCATCATATCATGGCGGATTTCGTCATTGGTGCAATGGTCAGGTCACCCACAATCCAGTGCCACTTGGATCACAGAAGAAGAGTTTCACAATCACAATCGTACTGTGCTGGAGTGGTACCTTAAAGACAACTCGCCGAAGTCGAGCTCTTTTTCGGTGGGGGAGAATGACGCATTATCACCCAAAAGATATTATGGAAATATCTGCTCCACGAAAACAAGAAATTTAGAAATTTTTATTTAGGATAATTTATCTTCTAGTTATTTTCTTTTACCATCTTAAGCAAATATTATCTCATTAATTACATTATCTTTTAGTTTCCTTATTATTTTAGGGTTCTTTATTTAAACTCCGTATTATGCATTAGGGAGTCGGACTTGAATAATAATTAAATTATAGATTTCCTCAGTTTTTTTAAAGAATTCTTGATTGTTTGTGAGTTTTCAAATGTGTAGGAATTGCTCTCGGAGCGCCATACATCGGCTAGCTTTATCCTAGTTCTACTTTTACTCAAAATTCACATGTGCTATCCATATTAAGAAACTAAACGGAGTGGTAAAACAAGTAAAAGACTACCACTTGGCCACAAATCTTTGATGTGGGTTAAGTTTTCCGGTGTTGGACTTGCTTATTGTTATTTTGTATATTTGAGGTTAGAAAATTAAGTGCCAAGCGTCCATATCATGTACGATTTCATGGATAGTTTGGATGAAACAAGGAGATGGTATAAAGCACATGTTATCCTAGAAATATAAGAACGAGCCCAGGCTAGAAATCCTCAGAAAGTGGAATCAATCCAAAATTGTCAATGTGAACCAGTAGACTTGTATGTGTATCAATTTTTTTTTTCCGCAAATAACTATTCTCCATTGAGCTTGATTTCCAAATGGCAATCAATTCTTTCTGGAATTGACTGAGTTATGTCTCATTCCCATTCAATTATGTTGCAGCATCATCATGAGATCACGATTGATCATGGACTTATTGCTGGGTTTAGTCAAGAGTTAGAGTCAATGAGGTGATCAATTATTGATGTTTATACTAATTGGGAGAGCATTTGTCACTGTTATGCAACTTCTGTTTTTAGGGCTTCTTATTTTTACTTGTTAGTAGTTCAAGTTTCGTTTTTTAAAAAGTAACTTCATATAAATTGCCAAATGGCAATCTATCCCCTTATGGCCCTGTTCTTTTTAGCCTAAGGAGTTGTGTTGTAAACAACTAAACAACTATAAGGAGCTGTAAAATAGTTGTAAATATAGTTGTAAAAGTTACAAAGAGTTGTAAGCAACTCAAAGAAGATATAAAGCTATAAGATAAAGCTAAAAAGAACACAACCTATAAGTGGTTTGCAAAGGCCACACTTTGTGATACTCAATGATTAAGAACATCTACCATCCAAACAATGGGAAGCAAAGAATCAGATTACCTGCACTTCAGGGTTAGCACTATGATCACCAATAGAAGACTCATGTGGGAATTGCTGGTTCTCATCTAATTCAGGAACTAGCTTTTCAACCATATCATTGTCATTAGTCATCAAATTGGAACTTGATGCAAGAAATTGATCATCTGCTTCTTTTTCCATTTTCTTCTCTTCCTTTAATTCAACTGTCAAAGAAGATAATTCAGACTGCACAGGAGAATCAGAGTATTCCAAGACAGGAGTATCTCTTTTCTCTAGGATTAAAAGGTCTTCAGAAGACTCGTCACAAACAGCAGAAGCCTCGTCATCTTCATCTTCAACAGTATCCCGCTTGCCTTCCATAGAAATTCCAGCATCATCACCCTGGTTCAGAACCTGCACTCTTTCATGATCAGAAACCTTGTCATCAGATAAACTATCCTTTACCAATCCTATCTCTGAAGAATATGTACTCAAATGAAGCTCATATTCAGGCGCCATTGATGATTCTGAATTAACTGGGGCATCTGATAACTGAGATTGATCAATGACATCACAACCTTCTACTTCGTCATTTTGTTTTATGGTCACGCCATGGTCATCTACATCTTGTTTCTCATCCTGGACATGCTGCTCAGCATCTTCATCATAGATCTTAGGCTCTTCAGTCAACAATAGATCTCTTGGTGCACTAGATATTTGGCATAAACGAATATCTGATCTATCCATGTGCATATCTAAAGAAATGGAGGAAGAGGAATTGTTCTTTTTGATTGCATGTGGACTTGAATCATAAACTGGTTCTTTTGGATGATCATCCCCCACCTCAGCTCCACAACTGAAATCTGATGCCTCTAATGAATGTTCACTTGGAATGTCAGATACTGACGTTTCAAGTGAATGTTCAACTAGCAAGTCGATACTATCAATATTCTCAACTTGGCTTTGCTCCCTGTCCACCAAGCCTTCATTTACATCCTCAACTTTCACATCACTGTACTCTTTTGGCGATGATGATGAACTAGAACTAGAACTAGTACTGTGCTTCTCTTTGATTGATTCTCGCACAACACCAGCACAAATTTCCCCGTCCAACCTCCAGGTTTCTGCTTCAGGATCATCTTCCCCCCGCCCAAATTCATCCCGGCTGACAGTGGAGTTTCAAACGTGTGAGAAATTGCCTCAGGGGAACTTCCTACCCCACCCAACTCAATTTCAGGCATGTGGGCAACAAAATCTTCTTCCTTGTCTGACAACGAGTGTAGATCATCAGAAGACTGACTTCCAATTTCCACAAGGAGAGAAGCCTGATCAATCTCTTGAGCTGATTCATGTTCATCTGGCTTCTGTTCTTCCTCATCCCCATCTACAGATGTTGTCTCTGTATCAGCAGCAGAACTTGCCTTGTACTCACTGAGCTCACTAGAGTTTCTTTGAAGAGAAGACGAATAGCTCATCACATCAGAATCTATCCTCTCAGGCACAAAATAAGGTTGGAAACAACTAGCACGAGTTGTATCTCGGCCCTCATGTTGTCCAAAGCTGAAAATGGAGGATCCTATATTGAAAGTCTCATTCCTTCTAAATACTGCCTCTCTCTGATTAGATGTTTCTCCCTGATAAAGTTTCATGAACTCCTGCTGGAAACTGTCCCCCATCAGGTCTGGCTTTTCCTCACTCGAGTCATAAGGAAGATCAAAAGGGTTCCGCCTAGGCAATAAAACAGATGGAGCAGAACCTGGAATTGGTGGTAACCCCATGTTATCATAAGAATCCTGAGAAAGATCAAAGGGATTCCGCCTTCTTGTTGAAATAGGTGCAACTTGAAATTGTAGATCCATGCCATCCAAGTCTATCAAATTTCTTTCAGACATCATCCTCCTTGCTCTTCTTCTAGCAATGAGGCTTTCCAGACGTTGGTTCCTCTCTAATTCAGAGCTTCCCAAGTCCATAAGATTCTTTTGATCATCTTCTGTCCATGTAATTGCAGACTTCTCTGGATCTTCTTTGCTCCCTTCAGTTTCTTCTTCTTCATCGTCATCCTCAGCATCACTTTTGATATCACCAACTTCTTCCTCTTTCAGATCACTTTCATTGTCTGAATGAATATTACAGTGGCAAGATTTCCCTGATCTAGCCACCATGGCAGCAGAGCTTTGGCGAGACAGATTACTAGTCTGAGGATTTTCCTCCTCTAAAAGCGGGTGAAGCTCATCAAGCATGGGAATAATGTCAGCCATTGAAGCATCGGGAGAGGAACTCTCAGCCCCATCAGACCCAGAATTGGACTCATCATCGTCGTCATCATCATCAGAGCCCAATTGTTTCGATGCTTCCAAAGATGATTCCAATTGATCCCTTGTCTGGGCATCCACTGATCCTTCTGCCGATTTGTAATCCTCAGAATTATCCACCTGAACCTTCTGGGATTCAGATGATCGATTCTCAACAACCACATCCAAACGATTCCATGATCCCAAGGAAGATTCCAGCTGATTCCTTAGCTGAGCAAGAACAGCAGCCTTAACCTTCTGAACTGGAGAAAACCTATCCTCGAGAGCATCATCTAATTGTTCCCATAATCTTGCAGAAGAACGATCCCTCATCTCAGCATCATTTGATCCTTCTGCTGACTTGCAATCCTCAAAATCCTGAGGTTGAACCCTCCCTGAATTTTCAAGAACTTCATCATGACTTGAACTACAATCAACCTTCTGAACTGGAGATAAACTATCCTCAAGAACATCATCCAGCCGCTCCCATGATCCAGTGGAGGAATCCAATTGATCCCTAACTTGAGTGTCGGCTGATCCTTCTGCTGACTTAAAATCATCGAAATTCTCAGCCTGATACTTCTCAAACAACCCATTTTCAAGAACTTCGTCATGACTGAAACCACCATCAACCCCCACTTGACTCTTTTGATCGTCCAAACTCACCTTTTGCTCTATCTCCAAGTTCTCAAACTCACTGTTTACTTCATCAATTGGTTGTTTCCCAATCTGGATCTCCTGGGAATTCTGATAAGTGGCAATCGCATGATGAGCAAAATCACCATCGGTTTCAAATTTATCAACCCTGTCAATGCTATCTAGCAAAGATTGCTCATCAATGGTTCCCTCTACAATTTCTCTCCTCAGTTCTGCGCCACAATCTCTCTCTATGTCCTTCTCAAAATGAATGCTGTTTACAACACTGCCCGTTTTCAATTCCACAACTTCTGTTGATGTTTTCTCATCTTCTTTTATCAAAGGGAACTTTGGTTCCCCAAAACTCAAAAGCGTTCCAAGCAAAACAGCAGTGCAAACAAGTACAGGGGATGAAGACACCAATAAAGAGAACAAAAAAGGAGATGATCTATACAAAAATAACAAGAACAAAAGAATGCCCACAAGAAAGGGATGACTACAAACTGATCTATAACAAATTCTGACTGTAATGATCACAAATTTCCGGATTTTAAGTCCAATTTTCAACCCATTACTGTTCCCCATTTTTTGCTTAACTCTGCTCAAATCTGCACAAAACCCAAAAAGATGAAAACAAAATTACAAACAAAATCGAATCAGATCTACTGAATTTCAATTGCCCTGTTACAAAAAGTGAAATTAGTCCATAAGAAACTGAGATGAGGTACAAGAATTCAAGCACAGCATACTTACATGCACAAGGAGCTGACTACAAGTGAATGAAACAATTTGATAGCTGAAGCAGGATTGAAAACAGGTGTTAATAAGTAGAATTGTGCGTGATTGGAGAGAGAGAGAGAGAGAGAGAGACAAACAGACAGAGAGAGAAAGAGAGAGAGAGAGGGAGGGAGGGAGGGAGGGAGGGAGGGAGGAGAGAAAGTGTGACTAACCAGTATGAAGGTTGCATAAAAGCATGGATCGAGGTAATCAAAAGGGGTATGTTAGCTCAACAGAGAGAGAGAGAGAGGGGCGGGGGCGGAGTCTGTGAGACCGAAAAGCAGAAAATGGTGAATGTCTGCTTTGCTCTTTTACAATCGTTGGGGGAGACACAGAGGGGAGGGAAGTCTGTGAGACCGAAAAGCAGAAAATTGGGGATGTCTGATTTGCTCTTTTACAATGGTTGGCATTTTTCTTTTCTTTCCCCTCGATTTGCTACCCACAAATTTTTATTTTTCTAAAAACAAAAAACTAAGTTGCTTTCTGGCACGGCGATAGATACTGAACATAGAGCTGTGCAAAAAATCAAAACCGTAAAAGCCAACCATGAACCGGCGGAACCAAATCTGTTTATCCGGTTAACCGAACCGATTAAATTTTCCAATTAACCGAACCAAGTGAACCGATAACTTAACCGATTTGGTTACGGTTCGATATTTTGAAACCGACGAGTTAATCGGATTTGAACCAATAATATTTTTAAAAAATATATGATAATTACTGATGGAGAGTGGGCAGCCTTCGTTTTGAGTCGTGTGACATTAATGGAAAGTGGCCAGCCATGGGTAAAAAGACGAGAAAATGTTCGACTCAACGTGCATGCAAAACAACCAGGAATGCTTGTATTTTTCAAGCACATAATGTCGTTTGAGCCGGAGGTTAATCATTGATTACTTGTTCATAAATAAATCAAGGTGTTAAGGAAGATAGTTGAGGAATCAAGCTCACCAAATTTCCATGGTTAAGCAAGGGAAGATCGGCCAAGTACAAATCAAGCAATGTTACAAGTATTATTATCTTAAGAGCTTTGAACATAAATAAATTCATGTCATGATGGGTCGGTCCAAGGGAGGGCCAAAAGGGCTTATGGTCATGCATCACATGGAGCTGCCAAGAACACCAAGCTAGAAGCATTCTAGAAGACACTACCACTAGTGGAAGGTGGTTAGAAAAGAGCTTGGAGAAGGGGCAACAAATCTTGGCCACATGTTCCCTATCGAACAATACTTGGCTAGAAATTCTTCAAGCTTAACTTGGGGAGGAGGAAAGCATCTAATTAGTTGGCATTTTTGTTTTGCTTTATTTCATATTTTTCAGCTTGGATTCGGTTATGTAATTGCTCATATGAAGCATTATATATTCAGCACCTATGCGCCATTGTAAGACACCTTTGATGAAATATATGAGTTTATACTCGAGCTGGATTTGCTCACCCTTCGGAACTCTCATTGCTGTATCCTAGTGTGGCAGCTAGGTGGTGTCCTGTGAGTCCTTCCAATCTCCCGGTGGTGTTGCTGTATCCGGACAGATTGAAGGTGCCCCTCGGTTCTTACTCGGTGGTGTTTTACGTATCCGAGCTAGGACCTTGGTATTATCCCCTCACTTCATCAATTCATATCTCACAATCTACCCAGCCATTTCATTCCAAATTTTAACCACAATCCTTCCTGTCCATCTACTTCCATTCCACCAATTTTCAGCTCCATCCAAGAACACCTCCATCCTCCACACCAAAATCAAACAAAGGGTGTCCGTGCGTACGACCAGCTAGGTTACCTCAGCTTCAGGCTATCTGTTCAGGGAGTTCCCCTTATCCAAATTCAACGAAACTTGGTCACGATCATCATCTACCAGTTACCATCCTTCCCACCAAATTTCAGCCAAGACCAAGCACTTTTGCCCCTCCATTTCCCCAATCTGCCAAGATTGCGCAAGCGGCTGCATTCCGCCTGGTTGTGCTTCTTGCGGTTTGCTATCCATTTTCTTTGCTTCCGCCACTACACATCAATTACAAAATTATTTAAAATAATTATAAAAAAATGTCAATCCTACTTACTTACATGCTTCGATTGTCTCCTATCTATTTTTTTCTTTTGGGTCGCCTACCCAACGGCCGAGTGGTGAAGAAATGATGTTTCTCTTTTTTATCAAGCCCTAACTAGCTAGCTTTGCCTTCCCTTTACTTTCCCCGATCCATTGCCCCATCCAGCCGGACAAAGGCTGGCCCAATTCCGATCTCCTGTGTTGATTTACTCTTTCACACACTCTCCGCCTTTAGGCTTGCAATTGCTTGGCTGACCTAGTTTTTTACCTAATTCATTTCCGGTTCAGGTTAGCCGGTGAACCGAACCGAATAATCCGGTTAATCGGATGTCGGTTAACCTGTTTATCCGATTCCGGTTACGATTCACGGTTTTCGAACTGTTTAATCTAGTTAACCAATTAAAAAAACCGATCCGAACCGAACCGAACCGTGAACACCCCTAATTGAACAAGCTTGGTGTGCGGTGATGCTTTGTTTTTTCACAATCAAGTTGGTAAGTTGACTCGATATGATTATCTATTCGAATTTAATATGAAATTAAGTTGATTTGAGTAAATAATTTAATCCATTTACTTAAGTAAGTTGATATTGTTTAATATGTTTAGTTAATAGGATTAGGTTTGGACTGAACCGATATGATTGTATCTTAACATGTTTAATCTATTTATTTTAAAATTTTAAAATAAAAAATATCTATGCGATTTTTGAAAAATGGGAGGGGAAACGAAAATTGAAAATTCAAGAGGGAGGGCCATTAGAGGAATAAAAATGTGAAAAATGAAGGCTTCGACATATTCATAATAGAGGATGTATGTTTTTAGAGTTATGGGTTACGTGAGAATGGCCATGTGATAATAAACGAGATTCAAAGAGTATTTCTCATAGTGATAATTTGTTTTACTTGATAATTTTAAACGAACAAATAAATATTTAGGTAGTCCGAACTTGAATCAAACGGATAATCGATCTTTCAAATTAACCTATTTAAAAAAGTAAACAAGTATAGATCAGAATTTTCAACCCGTTTAATAAATGGGTTAGGTTAAGGTTGCCTCTTTTTCAAATCGTTTAGTTCGACGCGAACAAAAACCTAACCCACTCTTACTAAGGTCTGGCAATTGGGTGGGTACGGGACGAGTTTTCCGATACCCACATCAATACCCATTTTTAAAATATGTACCCATACCCATACCCATACCCACGGGCGTTAAAAATTCATACCCATACCCATACCCATACCCATACTTGTAGACACTTAAAAAGTGTCGTCTCTTATCTCTTTAATTTTCTATTTTATTCTGTTGTCCCGATGATAAAATATTATGTCCTGTTTGAGGATTTAGATCTTGGATCGTAATCAATTGGTGCGACATAAGCCGATAAACCACAAAAACCCCAAACACCAAATAAATAGCCTTTTGCCTTGGGTCAGTCCACAAATCCCCCTTTCTTTCAAGCGATCCAAGATTTGGGCCAAGCCTTCAGAGACAACGGAGCTCACTGTTGTGTATCGGGAAATTCCAAGTTCGGAATATTGCGTTTTAGTTACGTCCAATCGGACAAGGAGTTGAAGACCTGAAGACGGCATTAAAGCGTTGCATTTCATGATAACGAGCATCAAAGTGATGCGTTTAAACTCCATAAGATAGTCCACACGAGACTACGAGCTTTTCCGCTCAAAATGACGTCGTGGTCGGCGCTCGCCACCGTGAAGATTTAAGTGAAATGCTACGTTTTGGCTTGGAAAATCCCTCGGAACAAGGTAGGGCATGAAGCCCTAGGAGCTCCCGGTTGGTCGGCGCCGTGAACCGGGTTCTAGCTGGTTCTATCACTTCCTTATCCGGTTCGGTCTTGTGAGATTCCGGCTCGGTTTATTTGCGAGTTGTTTAGACAGCTAACCGAGGGCAAACCCTAAGTCATTTGTGACCTAGATCCTCTCCTATAAATAGAGAGCCTTGGCTCTCATTTGGAGAATGGCTTTTTCCTATGCGTAATGCTCGCAGAAAACTAACCAGAGCATTCATACCTAAACGTTACTCTACCGAAATTATTATCAACCATTCATCTCTTCTTTATTTACCGTCGTTGAATCCGTGTAAAGAGTTAAAGAATATTTGATTATTCTAATCTCTCGGGCACTCATTCAACTAATCTTTACCACTCCGTACGTAAACAGTTCACCAAAAACAAGCCCTTTTTCTTTCGTTTGTCGTCGTTGCATCGAGAGATCCAACGTAGAGATCCAGATTAGCAAGGTGGGACAACTCCGAGGGCAATCGTGCAGCCTTCAAAAGGTTTATTATTTTTATGCTTTATTTACCACTTTCCATATTGTGGATTAAAGAGATGTAATCGTTCTTTTCATTCCTCCCCGCCCGATGTAATATTTTAATTTTTCACTTTTCTTTTCTTTTCGTTTTCTTTTCCGCTTTCTTTATTGCTTTTTCTTTATTTCCGTTTGGTTACTTTTATTTATCGTTTTAGCATGTTGTATGTTTGTGTGTAGGGCATTATTTTAATTCACTACTCAAACTAGTAATGGCCGATCTTCGGACGGGCGGAACGAAAGGGTTTTTCCTATGTTTCGTACCCTCGGCACCGAATTTGATTCTCGATTCAAAGACCGATGGAGTCAATTTTAGCCTCTTTTGATCTTAGTTTTCCCATACTCGGATAAAAAGAGCAAGTTTTTGATTTTGTTAGTTTTCATCCTAAAAGCTGTCTAGCAACTCCTTGTTTATGCTTTATTCTTATTCAATTTTCATCCCTACTATTTTCTAATTGAAGGTAAAAAGATAGGTTCGGATCCGCCGCCGGGCGAGGCCGAGGCTGATTTCTTCATTTGCGACCTCTAGCAGGCGCCCGCCACTCGCTAGGTGAATCAGCTGCGACCTCTACCCGGCGCCCGCCATCTGTTGAGTGCTGGCTGCCGCCTTTACCAAGTGGTCGGCAGGTGAGGCTTTGGTCCCGATTAATGTTTTCACACCAATCTGGCCCTAAAGCCTCACGGCGAACCAAAACCCTAATGTTGTTTATCCTTTAATTAGTAAATAATATCCCGAGAATTCTGAAAATAATTTATAAAACTAAAATAATTAATAAAAATGCCATTTAAACTTTGCCCAATTCATTTTAATTCGATTTAATAAAAATTGGAAAATCTTAATAAAAGATTCATCCCCACTTTCTAAAAGGCTTCTTCAAAACCCTAAAATCATTTCTCCAACTTTTTCTAAAACCCTTACGCCAAGGTAACGTGGGAAGATCGGCCCGGTCCGGTGTGGGCCCGAGGCCATGGTTCCTACGAGTGGCTACTCCATTGGGGATAAATTTTTTATTAAGAGGGCGAAACTTGAAAATTTGAGTAGTGTATTTTAACGATGTACTTGCATTAGACATCCCGTATTTAGAAACCTTTAAACTAGTTTAAATATTGTTGTGGACTCATAGGAAAAGTTTATACTACACCTTATTTACTCTTTTCTAGAGAGAGGTTACCGTTGGTTCCTTTAGGCGGGCCCAACTAGGCTAGATTGCCCGAGGAAACGGTACCTCCTCCCTCGTAGCATGCACTCTTGGGTCAAACCTTTTAATTCACCGAGAGACACCGAGAATTCTGGCTGATTTCCTGCCGTGCCCCACATGGAGGACCAAATTTTTGGACTACAGGTCACCATGTATCCAACCTTTTTGAACTCTTTGACCATAGAACTTTTTAACTTTTAGGTCACCTTTGACTTCATTTGCATGCTTGAATGAGTGTGTGTTTTAGATTTAATATATGCTTGTGAGCCTTTATGTAACACCTCAAAATACCCCTAGGAGTGTTACATC
Source organism: Talinum fruticosum (assembly GCA_021018815.1). Classification (NCBI taxonomy): domain Eukaryota; kingdom Viridiplantae; phylum Streptophyta; class Magnoliopsida; order Caryophyllales; family Talinaceae; genus Talinum; species Talinum fruticosum. The sequence continues at coordinate 2,236,959 of JAITYX010000010.1, read as the reverse complement.
GCCAAAGTTCCTTACGGGAACTCCCAAGGCTCTATTAGGTGTCGGTTCGGCTCTCTAATTCCAGACTTAGAGATAATAAAGGTGGTTTTCCAAAAGAGTTTAAAATTTCCTAGAAATTTCGGCGAGTTCCATTTGTAATATGGACTATCCCCTAGGCTTAAGGCCTTAGAAACCTACATAAAAATCATAATAAAACTCAACGAACCACACGCTTGGAGTATACAATTCAATGCCCACACGCCGAAGTCCAACCAATCATGCTTAAAACTTAAAACAATTTAAATGGTTCACTATACTTCGGTACAAACTATATGAACTAAATTACAAGCTACAATACTTAGAATTATAAAATGCACATCCAGTAACTCGAATAACTCAACAAACAGACAAACATGAATCAGCGGAGTCCGGAATAAGCTAAGTACCGCACACATCTCTTGAGAGTGTACTGCAACACTCGGGAGGGAAAAAGGAAAAATTTGTGGGGGTGAGCAATAAACCACGGGCTCACCGGAAGTCTCACACTCTTAAAATGGAAAATTCTTTGCACATATTACTCATAATTATGAAATCGGTGAAAGCGTAATAATATAATACAAATCTATATACTTTTCAATGAAATCTCTTGAAATCATTTGCAACATAAAACTCATAACACTTCAATCATTCAAAAGCACGAATTGCAATCATTTTGGGAATTGAATCACTTTAAATAAGGTGCCACCTGTACTTTCTTTCAAATTCTTTCGAGTCCTAGATCGAATATCTTTTCGGGGCTTTAGACAATTGAACTAGCACCAAACGGTTCTCGGGCGCGACCCCGACTCGAGTTCCGGGACCTATCTCTAGTCAAATACCTCGAAGGCTCCGCTTTCCTCGTCGAGAAAGAATCAACCTCTCTGGTTGATGGGGATCCTGATACGGAAGGACCACTGTGGCCCGATACGCACAACCACCTCCTTCCTCTCGGTCTAAACAATCCTTAGCCCAAAATCCGTTCAAAATTGAAGTGATCATAATCACTTATCAAACTTGGTTTTTAACCACAATCTTAAATCGGTTTAACATCGTAGAAGGCATATCACCACATGCCACCCCTCTAAATTCACTTTCTCAAATCTGATTTACTTTCTCAAATAAGTTTCGCTTCTTTAAAACATATTCACGTTTGAAAGGCGGTTCTCAAGAAATTGCATTCAAGAATCATTCGCGTAAAATACATAACTCCTTTCAAAACTACTTTTGAACACTTGTTTAACGCAATCACTTGCATAAATAGCTATGATTCAATCACGGATAGTCATTCTCGGCTCCATTCCCAACCATACCTTTCTCAATTCCCAAATTAGTAAGATTGATTCCTTTTACGAGCCACAATAACCACAAGTAGGTGCCACCTAATTCAACGCCTCAAATTCTCACAATTCTCTGTCTTTACTTCAATTCCTCGTTCTAGGTCTTAACTTTATAAATCAACTTCCTATGCTCATATTCAGCCATATAACTCCTAATCTCACTTTATTACTTAAGTTCCTTTTTGCTAATCCCATCTTCCAACTTAATTTCATCCCAAGGCTTAGATAGATCCCAAACTCAACTTAACCTTACTGTTCCCATCTCGTCATTTCCTCGCCTCAAATTTCCATTGTATGACTCTATTTCATTACTCAACTCTTGTTCGTCCATCCTTAGTTATATAACTCTTAATCACTTTTCATTATTTAATTTTCGTTAGCTTCACTTACCTTCACGTTCAATTCAACCTTGAGGATCAAAATATACTTTGAACTTAATTAACTCGACAATCATCCATTTCTCACTCCCTGTCTCAATTGTGCATCCATCAACTTAAATTCATACTTCTCTTTATACTTCACTCATTATTTCTCGATATTAACAATCATTTCTTAATGCCGTAAATTTAGTAAATCTCTAAGGCTCAATATGAAATATTAATTCATAATTTATACCCAAACCACAACATGCTCATCCTTAACTTGATCGAAATCTCGATACTATTCGTTAGACCCAAGCAACCTAACTCCGTCCGAATTCCTAGGTTTTTAATTCAAGCTTAAATGACCACCAAATACCTTCACGACTCCTAATTTAACTTTCAGCAACTACTAAACTTGTTTAATAGCACACATATTCAATATTCACAACGATATTCAATAATCACGATAAACTTATTTGGATTTCGAAATTACTAATAGTTTAGAGTATAAGACTACCCACCTCGAATTCTAAGGTTTTAGATAATCGCTTTTATCTACGTTTTGCGTTCGGTTTCGGGGACTCTCGCTTCCTCGGCTTCGGTTCAGCTTTTCTTGCTTCCTCTGCTATTCGCGTTCTCTGTCTCTGGTCCAGGTCCTTCTTTTGCCTCTCGTTCCGTCCCGGCCCCTCACTCCTTTCTTCGCTCACCGGTCGCTGCCCTCCGGCCCTCGGTCCCTCGTGCCTTGCTTTTCTCTTCGCTCTATTTCCGGTCCGGTCGTCTCCTTTCCTTTGCTCACTGGCCACGGCATTCTCGCCATTCAGGCGGTCACAGCCCCTTTGCTAGCTCTCACGCTCGCACCCTCTCTCTCGCTTCTTTTGCACGCTATGTTTCGCCCTCGCCCGAGCCTCCCTTCTCTCATTTTCCTCTCGTTCGGTTCTGCTCCTTTCTTTTGCTCCCTCTTTCCTTTTTCCTTCGTCCGTTGCCTATCCTTAGGCTCTGCTGTGGCCGCTCGGTCGCCAATTTTCGGTATTCCTCTCACTCCTGCTCTCTCTCCCTCTCTCTCTTTTCGTGTTCGGTGCTCTCTCTCTCTCCCCTTCCTTTACTTTGCTTCCTTTCCTTCGCTTGCCCGATCCCTTTCGCCTTCCTCTCTCTCTCGGTTCCCTCCCTCTTCGTGGCTTCTCCAGGAAAGGCCATGCCTTTTCACTAATCGAATCCCGGATAACACCCAATCCCCCTTCTCACTCCTCTTTTCTTTTTAAGCATTATTTAGATTAAGCCCAAATACATAGCATAAGCGATCCGGGTTTATACGTAGCTGGTTCGGGCGGAAAATTACTAGGACGGAATTAACATTTACTAATTATGGTTACGCGAACCTATAATAATTTGCTCAATTAAATTTACGAATATCTAATCAAGTATATAACTTGGTCATTCGACCTACTTTATTTAATTAAAACTAAATAATTAACTTAACCCATATAACTACCTAACCCAAAATTACGGGTCTTACACTCTAGGAGTAGGTGAGGAGTGCTGATTAAGCCCGTGCGTAGGTGAAAATAAAACACTTTAATGAATTTCCTAGAGTCGGTTTATTATGTGCATTTAGCCAAAAGTCAAAATTCCTTTTTCTATTAGGGTTAGTCCAGTGTTCACATTTTTATGTCATACTAAAATCTTCTTTTGACGGTTTAAGTAGTTACCGCTTTGTGAAAGGATCTTACCGAATGTGAAAGGGTCTTACCGAAAGTCCCCTTCTCTTTTCAATTGTTTAGTGCTTTCTTTCTTTTACATTCCCATTTTTCATTTGCATTAGCCAAATAAGAATCATCTCATATTAGGTGAGTCCATTTTTATTAGCCAAATAAAATCATCTCATATTAGGTGAAACCATTTGTATTAGCCAAATCAAAATCATCTTATATTATATAAGCCCATTTGCATTTAGAATTTATCTCCTATTAGGTGAGTCCATGAGCATTTATTCTTTGTATTTGCATTTAGCCCAAAACAAAATCATCTCAAATAAGAAGAGGCATTATCATTTAGCTAGAATAGAAAACATCTTTTCTTTAAGGTTCAATCATTCATTAGTTAGATTATCATCTCAACTAAGTCAAGCATCATATCATCATCGCATTCTTTATGTGCATCTAAACAAAAACATCCTTAGTTTCTTCCGGTCTCATGCTTAAGTCCCTTCCTCCTAAAAGTGATCTTCTCTCACATGCTCCTAAACCTCATTTTGGGTTGTAAAATAGGGAAGTCTATGACAAGCGAGTATCATCGAAATCCGAGCTCTAAAAGATTAGAACACCTCATCAAGGAGTCCAACATGTCTTCCTTTCTTTCTACTCCGTGATCTACACTTGGTGTGACAAGCTTCAGTGTACACTACACCATCTTAGTCTATTCCTTGTCATAAGATAGTACCTAGAAAAAGTTCCCTTCTAATGGATTTGAACCGAAAGCGAGTCCCTTAATCTCGGTGTACTTAATGAGGATTAAGCCGGGGTGGAAACTAGATTAAATGATCAAGAGGAGAAAATGTCATCTATTTTGAGGGATATTAAGACTATTGTAAGAACTATTGAGGACGAGTAAGAGAGATGAGGAAGCTGAACGTTTGAAAAGGAAAGAGACCTTAATTCCGCCACCCCCACCTATCTTGTCTCCTCCAGGTAGTCCCAAACATAAATCCCCTAAACTCGAATCTAGCTCTCGGCTGATCCCCGTATAGATCATATAGAACGAATGTTAAGGGAGTCATCCATATTCGATAATCACTCCTTTGATCATAAGGGATTCACTTCAATCCCAAAGGGTAAACTACCTCCTATGTTTACCATGCCCGATATTAAGTTCAAAGGTTCTAAGAAACCCCATCATCACATACGCAACTTCTTAGGAGCAATGACTCTTAAGAACATCCCTGAAGACACTTACCATATTATATTCCCCTGGACGTTCGACACCGATGTAATGAAGTGTTATAATGCTTGTTGACCCACGCAAGGTTGCCAACTAGACTGATCTATGCAAGGGGATCCTCCATCAATACTCCTATAACACCGATATACTTGTTACCTTTAGAGACTTGGAATTAATCAAGCAAGGCGAGAAGGAGAGCTTCACGATTTCCTCACCGGATGGAGAGCAAAGGTAACTCACATGGTTGATCAACCCTCCGAGAAAAATCAAGTTAGGATCATTGTGAAAAACCTCCAACCCAATTACAATCAGCACCTTAAATTCCTACCCATGATAAACTTTTCAACCCTTAGATATGCTTGGTTTGGTGATATAAGAAGAGTTGTCTACCGCGACTACAAAAGTCACGACCAGGAATAGAGGTAATTATTATTCTAAAGATAAGGAAACCTCCAATATAGGTAATGCTAACAGGGTGCGGATGTCAATACCCTCAACGGATATACCGACTACACTCATATTGATACTACCTACACCAAAGCCCTTGACTGTCTCTTGGAAAAGGGAAAGATATAATTGACACCCATCGAGTAGAATCGAAACCGCGAAACAATCTAAAAATTGGGACGCGGGAAAAATTGCAAATACCATCGTGCACGAGGACATGATACCGAACAATGTTGGACATTCAAGAACAAACTATAAAGCATGTTTTGAAATGGCCAACTACCCTTGCCTAAGGCTACCCAGAAACCAAGCAACTACAAGAATCCTTTTAGCGGCACCTTAGCCATTTTCACCGAACCCACTCCGGGCCAATGGGATCCGTCTGTTCTTTCGATATGTTAATGAGTCTAAACCACTTCTTATCTTACCTCCATTAGATCCGAAGTCCAGGGGTTGTGGGTAAGTGATGAAAAAGATGTCTACGAAACAAGAAGTAATAGTGACAACAATAATGATGAGTTTTGGGGAGACGCTAAAAGTCTTATAGTCCAATTCCTCACTAGATCTGGACGACATAATGCACCCTTGGGTCCATAACGGACTCGGGAAGCCCCTAAAGAGCCAAAAGTTACAAAGGAAGAAAACCCAATCCTTAAGCAACTCTATAAATTAAAAGTTGATATCTTAGTGTGGCAATTAATATCCGCTTCCCAAAAACATAGATAAGCCTTGATTGATGCACTCAGTAAAATCGAGGTCTTTCCCGAAACTATGCCGGAAGAAGTGGTAGGATTGGTTAATAGTGGGGATGGAATTATTACCTTTGATCGGAAAAATCTCCCAGCAGAAGGCATTGCACACAACAATGCCCTTTACTTAACCATAAATTGTATCAACAAGTTTGTTCCCCTAACCTTGATAGACAATGGATCAACGAGTAAATGTATGTCCCCGGAGAAGCTGCTAGAGGGTTAGGAATTATGGAGCAACAACTCTCTAAACAGATCTGTTCATCTTTAAGCTTATGATAATTCCAAAAGCACAGTTTGGGGAACAGTGACCTTACCAATTAACATAGGGTCGGTAGAAAGGAACATCGAATTCCAAGTCCTCGATATCCCGACTACCTTCAATTTACTCCTAGGATGCCCTTGGTTACATGATTATCGGGCGGTGCCCTCTACACTACATCAAAAAGTTAAGATGATCATTAAAGGTCAAGTTATAACTGTCAACAGGGATAACCCTTGTGTTACTATCAACTCTAAAGAATTTGTAGTCGAGATCGAGCACGATGCTAATGACGAGGAACTGTATGGATTCGAGACTGTCGCTACCTTAGAAAAGGATGAAGCACCTCTTAGCTTTAATCCTTATGGCAACCCTAGTGTCCATTCGATGCTTAGGGAGAAGGGGTATTTTCCAAGTCTTGCTTTGCAGCCGAATGGCATACCACCTTACTTTTTCCACCCCTTGAACCTACTAATGACTACAATTTTGGATTAGGCTATCAACCTATTGTTAAGGAAATAGCTTACGCCAAGTGGAAAATTCGAGACAAAGAGGACTCGCACCGCACACAGTCCATTCTATCAAGCCCTTTCACTATACTCCGAATGGGCGGTTCCTAAGAGAAGGAGATAACTTCCCTTATTATGGTTTTCCTAAGCCCTACTATGTCAAGGAAAAGGGTATTCTAGTACCTGGTTTGGAGATTTTTAATGACTCGCTATATTACGGAGAAGGAGGCACCTTACTTCTTTAAAGAGGGACAGTCCACATCGATCGGATCAATCTCACTGGGAACAATCTCTTTGGTCTTACGTAGGGACAAGAGGGTAACCTAGAAGGGAGTTCGATCTCGGTATTGTCACAAGCTATGGCGCACCCATAGTTCGATCCATCCGGGTTCATCATCGACGCTAGTATTGAAGGATCCAAGCATGTCACTTGGATTGCGATCGAAGAGGGCCAGGAATTTCTTTGTCGACCTAGGACCGCATCCTCTTTCTATGTCTAGTACTAGGGCTTGTACTTCTCCTTCGTTATTTCCAATTCTTTTCCTGATTCTGTCATTTCTAATTTTATGTCTTTTGTTTCTAATTCTAATGTACTCGTTGCTCCATTCAATAAAGCGAACCTTTCCGCTTACTCCTTACCTCCTCTTACTTTTAATTGTTTTGCCTCTAATGATGAACAAGAAATCCCTAAAGAATTAATAAAAGTTATGGAAGATTATGAAAATCGCTCACCAATAATAGAGGAAACAATAACAATTAATCCGGGGTAAGTTGATCAACCCCAAGAAGTTAAGATCGGGAGAACCTTAGATCCATAAGAGTATAAGCAATTTACTTCGTTCCTTACAGAATTTATAGATGTCTTTGCATGGTCCTATAAAGACATGTCTGGGTATAGATCCGAGTATAGAAGAACATAAGATCCCGCTTTACAAAGATGCTAAGTATGTTAAGCGAAATTGAGGAGGATGAAACCGGAATAGGCTTTGAAGATTAAAGAAGAGGTTTAGAAGCGGTTAGAAGATGGGTTCATTAAGGTAGTTCACTATCCTCGGTGGGTAGCAAATATAGTTCCAGTTCGAAGAAAGACGGTAGGGTTTGCATGTGTGTCGAATTCGAGAGATTTAAATAAGGCCGATCCCAAAGACGATTTTCCGTTGCCTCATATCAATCTCCTTGTGGATAATACAGCAAGTCATGCTTTTCTTTCGTTCATGGACGATTACACTAGGTATAACCAGGTAAAGATGGCGCCCCATAACAATGGGAACCCAAATGATCTCTTGCTAGAGGCCGAGAATCATGTATCTTTGATCGCCATTAGTCCATCGGTAAGCTTTTTGGCATAAACCTCTATATTTGCTCACTTAGAGTAGTATATCTACTAATAGCCTTGTTGGATTTTCATCGTGAAGAAAGGCTCTATTCGAAGTAGTGGTGCTTGTAGGAACCACGGCCGGCAAGGCCGAACCGAGCTCCCTACGATTGCCTTGGCGTAAGGGTTTTTAAAAGATGAGGGTGGAAAATGATTTTAAGGTTTTGAAAAATGAATTTTAGAAAGTGGGGATTGATCTCTTATTAAGAGTTCCAAATTTTATTAAATCTTATTCAAAGCAAATTAAGTAAAGTTTGAATGGAGGTTTTATTAATTATTTTATTTTAGTAATTATTTTCAAAAGTCCCGAGATATTATTTCTTAATTGAAAAATGAAGAAAGTAGGGTTTCTGTTTCTACCGTGAGGCTTTAGGGCCAAACACCGGTTTAGACCCGAGCTCGCCTATCGACCACGTGGTGCGGCGGCAACCTGCACATAGTGGTGGTCGGCACTTGCCTAGAGGCCACGGCGAGAGGAGATCGGCCTCGGCCTCTACCTAGGCTGGCATATCCAGAACTTGTTTTCTATCCTTCACTCAAACAATAGCTGGGTGAAAGATCTAGAAGAAGTAAATTGAAAGGGAGTCGCTAGTCGGTTTAAGGAAGAAACACTAACAAAAACAAAAGTAAAAATTTGCTCTCTTGATCTTAGTATGGGAAAACTAAGATCGAAAAAGGTTAAAAATTGACTCCATCGGTCTTTGAACCGAGAATCGGATTCGGGGTGAGGGTATGAAACATAGGGATAAACCCTTCAGTTACGCCTGTCGGAAGACAGCCATTACTAGTTCAAGTAGTGAATTAAAATATCGTAACAAAAGCAAGCAAGCAACAACATGCTAAGTAAAATAAAAAGCAACCAAACATAATAAGAAAGTGATAAAAGTGAAAGTAAAGAAAGCAATAAAGGTGGAAACGAAAAGCAAAAGCAAAAGAAAAGTGAAAAAGGAAAAGAAAGTGAGAAATATAAAATATTACATCGGGTGGGGAATTAAAAGCGATACATCATTTGTCCACAATACGGAAAGCAATAAAGAAAGCATATAAATAAAATAAATTGTGGTGAGGATCGAATCTGTGCCCTCGGGTTATCCCACCTGCTGATCCGGATCTCAGTAATACGACGGTGGTGAATTGTAGGGGCTTTTTGTAAGTATTTTGTGGAGATAGGTAGATAGATGTGTGACTGATGGAGATATGGATTCGGATTTGGTGAGATTGGAGAATAGAATGGGAAGAGGCTGAAAAGGGACCAACGGATCGGAATTCGGAATGGAGTATTCGAGTAGCTCTTAGGCGTATTTCAAGCATAGTAACTTTGAGGGATAAGTCATTGTGAGAATGAGAGCCAAGGCTCTCTATTTACGAGGAGAGGTTAGGTCGAGGGAATGACTTAGGGTTAGCTCGGCTAGCCAGTCCAAAAGTAGAAGTAAACCCGAGCCAAGATATTAGAAGATTAAACCGGAGAAAGAAGAGATAAGACCGGATAAAACCAGGATGGCCGGCGCAGTCCACCAAGGGATTTCTAGGGTTTCGTGCCCTAGCGTGTTCCCAAGGGAGTCTCCAAGCTAAAACGCAACATTTCACTTAAAATTTGCGGGGTGATCGGAGTCGGTCTGTAACAACTTTCCAAAAATGAAAAGTTTCCATCTTTGGCAAGTTTCATTTTTGGTGCGGATCGCGTGCTCCTAGTCCAGGGTGGACTATCCTGGAGCCAAAACACAGCACTTTGATGCTTGTGATCATAAAATGCAGCGTCTAATGTCGTCTTGAGGTCTTCACCTCCTTGTATGGTTGGACTGAAGTAAAATGTGGTATTCTAAACTCAAAATTTCTCGGTACATAGTCTTGGACTCCATTATCTCTGGAGGCTTGGCCCGATCTTGGATCGTCCAAAAGAGAAAGGGGATTTTTAGATCGACCCAAGGCAAAAGGCTATTTATGTGGTGCTTGGGGGTCTTTGTGGTTTACTGGCTTCGTCACACCAACTAAACACGATCCGAGATCCAAATCGTCAAATAGGACTCGAGATTTCATCATCGTGCCAACAAATAAAAACAGAGAAAAGCGCGACACTTTTTGGTATCTTAGACTCTCCCTTATCATTCCCTTTGCCAACAACTCATCAACCTGCCTCTCGAATTTCGATGTCTTTGGGGTTCATTCCGTAGGTTGGTTTATTAGATAGTAAGGCATCCGGATATAGGTTAATTCTATGTTGAATTGTTCTCTTTGGGGGTATGCCAGGGGAATTTTGAGGGGAAAATTTGGGAAAATTCTCGTAATAATGGGATCGAGATAAGGATGGGGTCGTAATGGCTGGGGTAGCCTCCTGTCTAAGCATAAGTCAAAATCCGAGTGACTCAAACTCATGTTGGTGTGACTTTAATAAGTCGGTTAACAAGACGAAGTCTAGGGGATTCTTGGGGTTTCGGGTCCGAGTGGGTTTAAGAGGGGTGAGGGTGATTTTCTTCTTATCCTTAACAAAGGTATAGGTATTCAATCTACCATCATGCATCACATGTCTATCATACAATCACGGTCTCCCTTAGAGTAAATGACATGCATCCATGGGTATCATATCACACCAAATCTCATCCCTATATGACTTGACAATGGATAAGGAAATAAGGCATCTAGAAGTGATTTGAATACCTTCTCCTTGAGTGAGCCACTAAATATTGTAGGGAGTTGGATGAGGAGCTAGGGGCAATTTCAACTTATCGATCATAGACCGAGATGCCACATTGGTGCAACTTCCTCCATCTATGATCGGTGTACACACCTTGCCTTTCACTATGCACCTCGTTTGAAAGATGTTCTTCCTTTGCTCCCGATTTTCTGACTCGAGTAAACCCAAAGAGGGTTCTCTTGAGGATCGGAAGGTCTCTTTCATCTAATGATTCGAGCTCTTCCTGAATCTTCTCTTCTTCGAGCACTTCTTTATGAGTCTCTCAAACTCTCTTGATTTTCCTTTGATTGTGGCCCTAATCTGGTTAGTCGGGTACTTTACTTGCGCTTCCAAAACTTACTTCTCTCTCAATGCTTGGTCAAGTTTCGCTCGAGGCTAAGACTTGAAGACATTGGGGAAGGGTTCTTTGTGATTGTTTTTGGTAGTTTTGGGGTTGGGTCGTATTTGGGATGGAAGGGTGGACAGATTACAAGAGGGGCTCCAAGAGATCCGATACCAAATGATGGACTCCAAGCCCAGGGGTGGGGGTACTTTACTCGTGTCGATAGTTATTCCTAACAATTGATAAAATAATTAAAAAGGAACCGAGGATAAGAGGTTGGATATAGTAGGGTTTGGAAGGTAGAAATAGGGAATAAGTTTTGAGCTTTGCTTGGGTTTTCACCAACAAGGAAGGCTCAGCGAGTGACTAGGATAAAACCTTACCGACTCGGGAAGGGATAGAGTCCAACTCGAAGTCAAGTAAGAGGCAGCAAAGAAACTAGCCTAGGAATGGATTCAACAGGGGTTGCTTCTAAGACCTAGGAGATCACCACTTGGTTGTCAAACCAAGATACATTAACTAGGGAATTTAGGGAAGGAAGTCAATTCACTCAAACTTTACGAGTTGAAAGCAATTTAATTGATTCAAAAGTTACTGTTTATAGATAAGTAGGAAGGCCTTTTATAGATGGGCATTTCCCGCGCAAAATAGCTTTCCTATTCATTAAGGAAAGGTTAAGACTAACTACAATTAATTAACACTAATTACAAAGATTAATCTTAACGAAGACGAGAAAAGCTGAAACTACAAAAATGTTCCGATTCGACTCTAATTCGATTGTGGCGACAAAGCCGAACCAATACAACTCTTCTTACTGTCTCAACAAGTTGTAATTGGATGAAAGGACTTGAAAAGCCTTGACAACTCCACTTGAAAACTCCTTATTGGACCATTCAAAAGGTAGGTTTGTAGCCTAGCAACTAGCTTTCCAAGTGACTAGTTTATGAGACTCAGAAATTTGTAAATAAGAGAAGTCTCCTCCATCTTATGCATCCTTCTTCCGGGAGAGGTCTGGTGGAACTCTTGGTACTCGGAAAATTTCTTCCTTGAAGTCTTCCATCACTAAGGCATGAAGGAGTGTGGCAATAACTTTTCTAACCGAGTCGAACTTGCTCCATCCTGTGATTACAAAAAGGGTAGTACCACGGCAACTAATAAATAACACACAAATTGTTCTTCAAACTAAATTATTACAAACCAAGATTGTTCATCAAACAAGGAAAATAAAGGTATCTCGGAAAACTAAGTGAGGTTAAATGCGAGTGCAGATTAAGGTGACGAAGCTTGGATATGTGAGCTCTTCTTTGCATTGGTCCGGACCCGGTAAATCTGGACCAAAGCCGCTCTTCACGTCCTAGATTAGTAAAGCTGAGTTCTAGGGTTGCTTTCCTACTAACTTAGAATTGCTACCTGCGAGTGATTTCTAAGTTGCTTGACTCGGATGATGGAATATTTCCATAAGTTAGGGCCGGATGACCGGTGCACGGCAGCGGCCCAGTGCGCCGATGTCGGCCCCGGCTACTTCTTGGGCTCGGCTTCGGCCCAGGTAGTTTTATTGCCCGGTCCAACAATTTTGCGATAATTTATTTTTTCCATTTTATTTTTGATGTTTACGCTTAAAGAAATAATACCACGAGACTTTTAAAATAATTCAATTTTAAAAATAAAATAATTTATAAAATTGCCAATCAATCTTTCCTTAAAATTTGTTTCAAAACCTAATTTAAAAATCAACTTAATAAGCAACCACCCACCTAAAGTTGACACTCGTGGGGAAGCTCCACCCTTTTTGTTTTATTTTTGGATAGTCCTCTACTCTCTCCGAACGAAGAGGATAGGTCCGAGGCGTCGAGTCCTACAAGTAGCAACTAAATATAAAATAAGTATAATTCTACCAACACCCCAAGAATGCACATAAAATAATCAATTTTCCCTTTTCCATGGTCAAATTTAGGGTTTAATTTGGACGTTTGAATTGCCTATGAGATGGTAGATTGCATTGGCTTGGATTTTAGGATTTAATTTAGCTTTTATTTCAGTTACCTAATCTTTATAACTTTGTTGATCTATGAATTTGAAATTTTGATTCATTAAGATTTTAAATTATGTTTTAAGTTGGGATTTGAATAATGGATGCTCTTTCAATAAATAATGTGATAGTTTTTAGATATTTTATAATTGTAAGCCAATGCATTATACCATCCCCTAGGCAATTCAAATCCCCAATTAAACCCTAAACTTAACCATGGAAAAGGGAAAAATCTGATTGAAAGTTCAAATAGAGAGGATAATCACCGTAGAGAGGGGGTGAATAGGTATTGAAGGAATTTAGCGGAAATTTAAAGTTCAAAACTGAAATAACTACTTAGAAAGATAAATTGAGTCTAGAGTGACTCGGAAAAGAAAAGAAGTGAAGACAAGTAGTTTTTACGAGGAAATCCTCCTGGCGGATAAACTCATACATTGCTAATCCAAGCACCAAGTCAAAAGTCACTATTTGAATCTTCAAATACAAAGTTTATAACTATTCAAAATTGTTTCCTTAGACAAATTTATTACAAGTTTTTCCAAACTTAGAAAGTCTCTTATCTAACCTAATACTTCCAAGTTGAAATTCCCTTATTTATTTGCGACAACTAAGTTAAAGTTGCGTTATCAACTCGGTTAAGGGAAGACTAGAAAAGTATTTGAAGAAAGTGGAGAGTGATTACAAGACTTTTCTCATACAAGGTTACAACTCAAAAAATAAGAGATTACAACTAGGAGTTGTAAGCTATAAGTATTTATAATAATTTCGCTTAGAGTTCGTCAATAAAAGGCTTGTATCAAGGCTTCTATTTATAGTCTACTTTGAGAGAAAGTGTTGAGTCTTCGACTTGGTAGAACTGAATCAACTAACCATTGCAACGAATGTTCTAAGGACAGTTTCTGGACCATCTTTGAATTAGTCGTTAAGTATAGGTCCTAACTTCCAAAAGTTGTTTTACCAACTCCAAGAGTTTGAAAAATTAGGTAGAAAAACTTGTTAGTCTCACAAATGAGAAATTACCCAAAATAGTAACAAACAAGCATGTCGACTTAGTCCGAGCTATTTCGGATTCAATGGTTATTAAGCCTTTGTTTTGGCTTTTCTTAGAGATAAATCTATTTTAGAGAACTTGTAAAAACAAATTAGATAAATGGTTTTCAATGTATAAAAATACTTTGGTCAATAATTAGATTAGTATTAGTCTAAATAAATTATTTAAAAACCAAATAACCTTAATCTATTATAATGGAAGTTTCCAAGTGTAATATTCAACATGTTCAATTTTTAGATTTGTCTAAACTCATAGTTAATAAATTTAACCTTAATGGGTACATGAGTTATTTTAGACATTTTTCAGTTTTTTCAAAGTTAAATAATTATAGTGTAATGAATCGACTTAAGTAGAATTAAGACAATTAATTTTAGTTCATTTCATGAAGCATGCCATAGTTAAAGTGACTTTTAAATGTGAAATTACTTTGGCAAACATAATGTTTGACTCATACTGAGTGGATCGGTTTCGAGAACTGGGTACCTCGGTTAGGCTCAATAAATATGACTGAGTTAGTTTCTATTTTCTAAAGTAGAATTGAGTCTAGGACATTTATAAGTGATCTTTTTAAGATCTAAGTCTTGGGTAAGTCATATATAAGTCATGTCAAATAAATGATTATTATGTCAAATGCTTTATCTTGTGAATTTCTTTTGAGATGTTTCTAGGTTATCCTAAATTTAAATAATGTCCTTAATACAAAACCAAGGGGTCGATTAATCATACCCGAGTCTTCATTGATAATACATGTGTGTTTCTTTGGGGTATTGGCGAAATTCTACCTATTTTGAATTTACGAGTTGTTACTATATTTTATTTCAATGAAAGCAAGTTCAAGTAGACATATCTCGGTTGACCACATTTCATTGTCTTTACATTCACATGACCATACCAAAAAGATAGTCATAATATTTCCAAATTTAATTTTAAATAATTAAAAAATAAATAATAAAAATCACAACATAAAAAAATTATAATTATAAGTTCAAAATTTTTACCACACTATATTGTGTAAGTGATTTTCAGCAATTGATAGAAAAAATTATCTCGAAGATTAGACTATGGCCTATGAAGAGATTATCTTATGCTAGGAAAGTGCAACTTGTTAACTCGGTTCGACGAGTGTAGCTAATTATTGGTGCCAAATATTCATGCTATCCATGTATGTACTAGATAGAATCAACCGAGTTATGCAAAAACTTCATTTGGAGCTCAAGTGCGAGAATATAAAAGAGCTGCACTCATATTTAAACACCGTGTTCACCAAAAAGAAGAGGGACGCATGGGTGTGAAAGATATTATCAATTGGAATGTGATAATCCAAGCAAAGCTCTTATGGCAAATAGCTACCAATGTTGATTCCTTATAAATCAAATGGGTCCATCATTACTACCTCAAAATAACGAACATATGGCAATGCAAACCAGGTGGCTAAGAGTAGCTTATATTGGAATAAATTGTTGAAAATCGGAGACAAAGTGCACCATGTCGAAGACTCGGACAACTGCTCAATATCTTTACGAGTCATGCAAAAGGAATCGAGTATAACGATGTTATTCATACAGAGTTTTGATTCCAAGGCATTCTCTGTGTCTTAGAAACTTACTTGAGTAAAATAATATTTTCTCTAAGTGATTCGGCCCTCACTTATGTCTTTTATCGCTTTTCGGTTAGCGACTCGAAAGCTGGTTCTTTATTCCGAGTTCACTCTCACTCGGATTAATCACATTTCGAATATACCGAGTATTTCGCCGTTTCTCACTCAGAATCGACTTATGGGTATCTATTCTATTGTTTGCATAGTCGGCATTCGTAGTTCCTCTCTGCTTAGTCTATATCAAGTTTTTACCACTCGATATTCGTTATAGAACTTGATTCTTTGCTTAAGACTAAGTCATATGGAATTCCGAGTATCATGGTTTTTAGACTCGGAAAATTCCATTTCTTTTCCGACTCGAGATAATCAATTGCTTAATTATCATAATTATTTTATTATCTCGTGTCTAACCTTGGACCAAAGTATTTTATACTTTGAGAACCAAAGGTGTTTTACTTTTGTAGGTTATTCAATCGAGGATATCTTTTCAAACTACAAAAGTAGGCTGGCTTCAAAACGTCAAATCACCAGCGAGATATGGCTTTTCACCTTCCCTGCTTTAGTCCCGGAAGATTGTGTCGGAAGTCATGCGCTTCCATATCCGGAAAAGCTGGAACGCTAAGCCTAACGGTGGTTTCCACCTCATTTTTCAAGACACAACCGATGGTTTTGGGACTTCCAAGAGAGTTAAACCGTTGTCCAACGTCCATATTTCAACGGATACTTTCCGAGTGACTCGAAAGCTTCTATCAATGGTCACAAAGGACTCTCGGTCGCGAGATGAAGATAACGGCTACTCTGCCTGGTCATCTATAAATAGAAGCCACTTCACAAGACTTGAAGGTTGCCGAACATATTGCTTATACATATACTTGCTCAAAGTCATTGTATTTACTTTCAATCTTCAACTTACAACTCCAACTCTGTAATTCATTACTCTACGAGTTGTAAGGTCTTGTACTCGATTACAAACTCTTCTTACATTCTTTGTAAGGTCCCTTGACTAAGTCTGTAAGGGTTAACTCAACTTAGTTGTCCCTAAGCTGTAAGGGTTATCTCGGCTAGGAAGTACTAGATCGAGATAAGGTAACTTCGAGTCTAGGAAAACTTGTATAGAGTTGTCCAAGGGAGCAACTCGGGTTCGATCGATTCACGGTATTTTGTGGACTCAAAATAGTGGATTTGACTTCGTGTGCGGATTGACACGGGCCGTGGTTTTACGCCCGGGAGGGTTTCCACGTAAAATCTTTGTGTTCTCTTTACGAGTTCATTCTAGACTCGGACTGACCTTACTATGCTTGTTTATTCCGATTCATTGCTTTACGAGTCCAATCTTTTCGACCACTGTGTCTAGACTTAGAAAGCTGTCTTTGCCTCTTTTACGTCGAAAAGAGTGTGTTTTCGCGAAGAATTTTCTATCACCCTATTCACCCCCTCTAGGGTGACTCACTCTCCCGAGGAAACCTTCACATGCATTACGTCCTAATACAATGCAATGGTCGAGCTTAAGTGATGGTGATTTACACAACAAGATCCGGATATGACTTCATTAGATACAAGCGACCTCCGGTTTCTTGGTGCTATATGATATGGCGCAAGCTAAGAATACCAAAGTGTGCTTTCAATCTTTGGCCGATCATGCATAAGAGATTGCCAAAGGATAGATTAATCGGCATGAGAATGGATCACCAACTCTGAGCGTGTATTTTGCCAAACAAAATTTGAGTCACATGAACACGTTTTTTGCTCGTTCATATACCAAGGTTGTTACTATGATGTTCATGTTGGACCCGTTGAAAATTGATGATTGGTTACGGAACCAAGAGAAGCTGGCTAAAATGGTTGATTCACCTTGATGGAATACAAGGCAACTTTATCTCTTGCTATTTTTGTTACTACATATAGTTGTTGGATTGAAAGAAACCAAAGAATTTACTCTGCTATAAATAGAAATGTTTTTCGATTGTTAAGGAAAGTGGTAGAACAATTTTTAGTAGATTGAGAAGGGATCAAGACAAAATAAACTTGGGTATGCTCGCATCACAAACGTAATGTTTTTGGTGATCAATTAATATAATTACCTTTTATCTAAAAATAAAAATTTTACAACATGTATTAATTATAAAAATCACGACATAAAAAATTAGAAATTCTATCATGTTAGATGAGAAGAAAGTGCAAAAATGGATGTTTTCAATTTTAGCCATTAAAAGCAGGAGGTTAATAGATATTCAACAACAAAAAAAAAAATTTCCCCTCAATTTATCGAATATATGACATCAACATCGAAAGCAAATCATAGAACTTCTCACAGTAATTTTTCAAACATTAGTGGGTAAATAATTACACCACAGTTATGTCCGTGTAATTTTTGAATACGTTCACATACACGTTAATTTTTTCTGACCTCTAAACCAAACATCCCTCCCCATCCAAAACCCAAAACCCACAAGTGCGAAGCATACTGTTCATGGCTTCATCCGCACTCGTTCCTGGTCTCACTTGTCTCTCCAATCTCCATCATCGACCAACGCCCCTTTTCGACCCTTCTCCAGCTACAAACTATTCAGCTTGTACCACCAAATTCTTCAGATTCCTTGCTAGGACTGCCAAACCCATTACAATATTTCCCAAAAACCCAGCTTTGAACAAGGCTAAGGTTCGCGTTTTTGCCATTGCTAGTAATTCGAGAGCAGATCTCGAGGCCGTCAACATTGCTGAGGATGTCACTCAGGTTTTCCCTTTCCTTCTCTGCCTCATTCATGGGCTAGTTTTGTTTCTGGGTTGTATTTCGTGTTAAATTGCTGTTAATTGATAGATTTTGCCATCAACTTTATGCCCGTTTTGCTGTGCTTAGTAACTTTTATTTGCAAACAATTTATATTATTGTATGGTTGTTCTTTGAAGTGACTGGGAGTTTGTATATTAGTAGTTTTCCTCTTCTATTATGCTCACTTCGACGCACAATTTTGGGCTGTGAGTCCATTTGTTTGTTGTGTGAGGGGAAGCGCAACCTGCATAGGGATCCAGATGTAGATGGGTCCACTCAAGTTTGGTGTAATAATTTTTGGAAAATAATTTTTGAAATATCACGAATTGGGTACAATAATTTTTCAACATTTTTCGGTGCCAAAGTTAACTTTTCGGCCAATTTTCTGAGTTATTATGTAAATTGACTATTTTGCTCCTCACTAAAAATAAAACCTTCCAAAATTTGACGACTTTTTCTTTCAAATGTCTCTGCTTCATTGAAATAAGTCAGAAACTTGGCCGGAAAGTTAACTTTGGTTCCAGAAAAGGGTCAAAAAATTATTGTACCCAATTTTTGATGGTTCTAAAAATTATGTTTTACATTCATTGGTTCTAAAATTATTACACCAAACTGGCCCATAAGCAAATTTTTCCACACTGTCATCCAGATGCAGGTGACCTTGGCGACCTTACCTCGCATCTGCAAACATTTATGCAAGCAGAGGCACATGTTGTTGTTGTTGATATATTATTTCTTATGAATGCCGATTAATGCCAATGAATATTCTTTTATGAGCTATTTGTGAATATGTGAATATAAGGGAAAACAACACCAGTGGCGGGGTCTAGGGAGATCTAGATTTAGGCAGACTTACTCGTGAACCGAAAGGAAATTCTAGGTTCATTATAATATAATGGACATAGGGTCTTTTTGTATCTTTCGTGCCATTATTGTAGTGGCAAGTGGCAACTCTATGTTAAAGCATGTGTGAATAATAGCTTACAGTTGTATCAAAAAGAGAAATGTTTTAATAATCCGGACATTTAATTTTCTTGAAGCCTTTTCTTCTTTGGTTTTCCATGTTTTATGGAGCCTTAGATAGTAACTTTAAGGTCTGCTTTCCCATAGTATGTTGGATATTATGTAATCAGTGGAACATGTGTCTTCTAATAAATTCTTGCTTTGCTCTTTAAAAATATGAGTTTTTTGTTTTTAATGTTATTATCCCATGTATGAATGATACGTCTGCACTAGGGATTGAAAATATTTAGATTTGGCTTTAGCATAAATCAGATAATGCTTAAGATTTGGAAACCTTTGTGGTCCAACAACTGATTTCTCTTGGGAGTTGGGTCAAACAATTTGGGTAGTGTTACTGTTAAATCCATGCCAAAAATAGGTTTGCACAATAACAATAGCAAAAATCTATGTCCAAACTTGAAATTCAACTAAAATTTCTATCGAGTATGGTAGTTTTCCTTGTGTTGGACCAATTTAGATACCAGGTGATGTGGTGCAAGGATCCAAAGTCATCCATCAACAATCTCCGTTCAAGGCCAATATCAAGCCAAGCTTTCCTAGCCAAGCCAACCTTGTGCATCTTTGTCCGAAAAATTGGTTAATTTTCAAGCTGAAATTGGCTCAATGTTGGATGGAACCAACATATTTTGGGCTCCCCTACAGCATACAGGGGTAGAGGTTCACTTGTTAGTGGTGAATTGTGCCTAATAAAGTTTCTAGCACAAGCTGTCCAGAGAGTCAGTTTCGTAGGTAATGTTTTAGCTTAATTTTGAGTTAGAAAAGGGGCTTCAGTTTCTTCAAACCTTACATGTTTGGAAAGCCTCGGAAGTCTAGTTTCCATCAAACCATGGCTTGTCTACAGATTCCAGGTATATCTCAAGATATGATGCGAAAAACAGGAGGTTGGTCACTGCAGGTTTGAAATGCCGCGGTTTTGATTATGGGATTTAGCTGTTAATCTTATGGTGGATTTGGCACTCCAAATTTCTTGAGTTATTAGTAGGCATCCTAAGCTAATCCCCACTTAAAGATTTTCAGCAAATGTCTCCAAAAGGGGTGGTTGATGAAGGCTCCAAAAGAGACAAAATCTGAGATTTTCAGCCTCTTTTGCTTTCTACCTGAATGGCCTCCCACCCCTTTTTCTCTTTGATTTGGGATGCACGATTTGTAAGCCTCTCATTAAGCATTTGTAAGGCTAGAACCTTATTGACTAGTAATTCTTGTAACACTATTGGTGGGCTTAGTAGAGAGAGAGAGAGAGAGAGAGAGAGAGAGAGAGAGAGAGATAAGCCATGCATTGCTTGTGAAAGACACATATCTACATTTTGGAAATGAAATAAGAACTTGTTGCTTGCTTGCTCTCTAAAATCTCTTATCTTTATCTTTTGCTCAAGAGTGGTGCATTGAGTCTTCGCTTTAGATTTCTACTTGGTGCTTAGGCTTTATAGTAGAGATTGGTGGGTTGATTAGTCTAAATGGTGACTTAGCCTTTATCATACACATATCATTTCAATTGCTTGTTAACTTTGGTACAAATAAAAAATCCACAAAAGTGTGGGTTAGACCTTTGCTTGGCTGTGTGACTCCTATTTTAAAGTCTTAAGCTTAGATTAAAAAAGTGCAAGGCGCAAAAAGCGCACGGGGTCCTCGAACTTGGGGCGCGGACTTCGAGGCGAAGGCGCGCGCTTTTGGAGTGAGGCACACATTTTACATAAAAATGCTTGAAATTAATTCCCAACCCATATTTTTTGAGAAATAAGTAAGATATTACATCAAAAAATTGTTTAGGCAACTTTCTTACGGGGTCTAAAGCTCTAGAGGAAGAGATTGAACCTGAACCCATACCGGGTTGATCCTCTATTCAAATCACAATAATCAACTCAATTCACTGCAATTATCACAATAAAAACGATTAAAATATAATCAACTTTATATTATCTTGACCGATTGACATGACGACAAAATAAAAAGAGAGGAAAAAAAGGAGAAGAGATCGGTTGAACACCAAACACCAAGTCGGCACTAGCATTGGCAAAAATCCGTTTGACCCGATAGTCCGAATTTGTCCGACCGGAAAAAACGAGGTCCAATCACAAAATTTTTGTCCAAATTTTAAATTCGGGTTCGGGTTTGGCAATTAGGGTCCGTGTTGTCCGAATTTTGTGACTTATTTGGGTTCGGACAAATTCGAACAATCGAACGGCCAAGTTCGGACGTTCGGTCATACAAGTTTAGATATAACTTAGTCCAAAATTTACAAAATTTTTCATAAAATATTCGAACATTCGGGGTCGGACATCGAAAATTCGGGTTCGGGTTCGGTCAAATACATAATTCCAGTTCAATTTTCGAAGTTAATATCACAAATTCGGACATTCGTGTTCGGGTTCAAATGTCCAAATCCACAATTCCGACGATGTACTGGGTATGGTTTTTTGTCCAAGTGTTCGAACTCAAAGTGACGCGAACCCGAATTTTTGCGAGAAAAAAGGAAACGCAGAAAACGAATAAAAAGAAGCCGGATGAGCTCGAAACAAAAGAAGAAGCCGGAAGGGAAGAAAAAAAGAGCCCGAAACCACAAAAGAGGAAAAAGAAGAAGAAGAAGAAGGAAGAGGAAAATGGAAACGAGAAGAAGAAAGGAGGAAAAAGGAAAAAGGAGCGGAAGAAGAAGGAAGAGGAAAAAGGAAGAAGAAGAAAGAAGGAGCATACGTATTAGTCGGCGAACATATCGGCGTCGGAAAATGCCAAGGTAGTCGACGGATGGAGCTGCGGAGGAGGATGAAGGAGGAAGGAAAGTCTCTCGCTTGAAAGCTAGGGTTTTTGCTTGGTTCACTTCGCACAATGGTGTCGGGTCTCCAACAAGTAAGTCGGGCATGCGGCCCGAGGTAAGTTTAAGGCCCTTTTTTTTAAAAATCAAACAAACGACTTCCAAAGAGAAAGCCCGAGCCCAAAGCACGCCTCGATAAAAAGTCCAAAAGGTGCGCTTTTCTTTGGGCTTTTGAAGGGGCTTCCCTTGACCCCCTCAAAAGCCCACACCGGTGCGCCCGGGCTTTTTGCGCCTAAGGTGCACTTTCTTAAACTAAGGTCCTAAGTTGAAGATTTGGAAATTAAGAGTTTATATTTGAGGGTTTGTTACGAATCATCAAGTGGGTGTTTACCCCTTCGCTTAAATTTGAGAAGTTTCTTAGGAGTCCCACTCGACCCGGTTCACTTGGTATCAAAGCACAAAGATCCTTACATGGGTAAGTACTAAAGTTTCTCTTATTTCTTCCTTTGGTCCACAAAAATCCTAAATGTTTCAACACTTTTCCTATCTACAAAAATCTCTTTGAACTCCACAAAATAGCCAATTTTTTTTTTTAAATTACAAAATCCGGTTACCTACCCTCGAAAACCCCATAACTCCCCTAGCGCCAAATTTTAGCCGAATGAGAATGGTCCACTCGTGGCGATAAACACAGACCGTGGGGTCACCATGGTCCGACTCATTCTTGTGGCTTAGCCCGTAGTCATGTGCCACGGATCGTGGTAACCTTGAGAACTCCACCGCCGATTCTCGTCGGACCTCCATGCCTATCCCTTGGCCCCCTCCCACATCCGTGGCGACTCTGTTCTTCCCTGCTAAGCCCCCAAACACCCATCCTCTTGTCTAAAATGGCTCACAATGGTGTAGTTTTGGTTTGTAGCCAAAGCGATAGTCACTTAAGCTAGCTCCTATAGCAAGAATAAAAAATGCTACACTTTAGGTTCAGGAATACTAATGATGTGGCAGAAACGGGGAACTCTACTAGTAAAGAACCACCTTATTTTCAAGGTAGTTTGGATCCTACCAACTATTTGAAATGGGTTGAATTACTTGAGTGTTATCTTAGGGTGAATTGATGTTCGAAAGTTTTGTGGTAGCCATTGAAAAGTCTGGAAGGTTATGCCCTTAATTAGTTTGGAGACCTTAAAAGAGAAAAAACTCAAAAGGGCAAACCCAAGATCAAGATTGGAGTAAACTCAATGCCTACATGAATGAGCACTTCTACCGAGATCTACTTTTTCTAGTAGAACAAACGAAGGAAGACAAGCTCATTGTGGTTCAAAAAGAGGCCAAGGTGCAAAGAGAGGATTGTGAACCCATTTTGGCTCTTGAGAAAGAGTTCATATGCCTACTCAATGAAGAAGAGCCCTTGTCCACTTTGGTTCAAGAAGAGGTTAAGGTCTAAGAGGAAGCTTAGTTTAAAAAACTCAAGGCACACAAAAGTGCAAAGGTTCGTGGCCGGGCCGGGAGCTTCGAGGTGAAGGTGTGGGCTTTTGGAATGAGGCCTACTTACTAAAAATGCTTGAAAATCATTACCCGAGCAATATTTTTGGGCGAATATGGTAGATGATGACATCAAATAAGTAATTAGATATCATTGTAACTACAAAAAATACCACAAAGAGTATTAGATTCCGATAACACAATGAATTCGCTTCTATTTTCACCAAAAAGCAAGCGAGAAAAAGAAAAAAGATAACACGGATTGAAGACAGGGACAACTTACCCACTTACTCAAAGTCTAAGAAAGACGAGAGACAAGAAAGAAGGGGGGTGGGGGTGGGGGTCGATAGAAAAATAGAAGAAAAACAAAAAAATCATGTGAGGCACACGAGGTGCAACCGCCCGCTGGTTGTGGCGTAGGCGAGGCGCGTGCCTCCGGGGTTTTTGAGGGGTTTTGAAGGGGTTGGGCTTGACCCCTTGCAAGGTGCAAGGGGTGGGCTTCGAGCTTTTGTGGGTGCGGGTGCACATTTTTAAACTAAGAGAAAAAGAAAGACTTATTTTGGCTTTTAATGAAAAGGGAAGAAAGAAAACTCAATCATGGAAGAGGGTTATCCTAAAGCTCCCATTCTAGTGACTACTTCCCTTGCTCCTCACATAGAAGAAGTCATGGAGGTCCAAAACTAGCTCAAGGAAATGGGGTCATTCGGGTTCAACTTCAAACTTGAGTTGATGAGATATGGAGCTTAGTCTAAAAAGCGCAAGGCGCAACAAAGCGCACAAGGTCCTAAAGCCCGGTGAGCGGGCTTGTTGGATCGAGGCGCACTTTTTACATAGAAATGATTGAAAATAATTCCCAACCCTTATTTTTTGAAAAATAAGTAAGATAGCACATTAAATAAGTGTTTAGACATCATTTTAGTTATGAAAAGCACTCGCTAGTTATAATATCTCAAAACACACACTTAAGGTAGTACTTAGTGGTAGAAGTCAAAAACAAAACAAAGCAAGCATAGTCATAAAAAGTAACACACAAAGCAAAGTAGTTATTAAGGCCGCCCCGAAAGGTCAATTAAGTGTCATCCTTATCATCATCCTCCATTTGAAGCCAAATGGCCAATAATCAATGCACTTTACTACAATTATCACAATTAAAATAAGGAACAATTAACACCCTCTATTAGGTCACTCGGGAACCACAAAATATAGAACAAAAGAACGAAAAGAAAAGAAAAGAGAATTAAAATATAGAACTAGAAAACCGAGTCACCGAGATGAAGAGGAGGGGAAAAAAGAGTACCGGAAAAGAGGCAAAATAGAAGACGGAAAAACGAAAAAACACGTAAAAGAAGGATAACAACGAGGAAGATGGTAAAGGAGTGAGGAAGAGGAGGAGAACGAAAACCACGGGAGGAGGAGGAGGAGGAGGAGGAGGAAGGAAGGAGGAAAAGGAAAAAGAAGAAGAAGAAGCAAAAGGAAAAGGGAAAAGGAAGAAGGAAGAAGCCAAAAACAATGGTCGTCGGAAGGAAGGAACTAAGGAGGATGAAGGAAGAAGCCATAAAACACCTAGTTCAGCCAGAATCTAGGGCGTTTTCTTCTCACTAGTGTCGCTCGTTGGCCGAGGAGGGTGGGGTCTCGGCTTGGGAACAAAAGTCACGCACATATCTCGAAGTAAGTGAAGGTATTTTTTTCTTCTTTTAAAAGAAAAGAGGCATATGGTACTTGGGTACCAAAAGCTCGCCTCTCGCTAAGCGCGCTTAGGTAAAAAGCCCACAAAGCGCGTGCTTAGGTGGGGTTTTGGAGGGACTCGCTCTTAACACCCAACTAAGCGCATGGGTATGTGACTCGGGCTTTCTTGTGCTTAGGGCACGCTTTTTAAAGTAAGTTATGATACCTAAGTTCAAGTGCAAAATGTTGGGGCTTGGGAGGTTTCGCCCTTGGAAAAGAAAGCTTACTTACTCCCTCATTCATACCTATCGAAATCGAGCCACAACAATTTGAGCTTGTGGATGATGAAGAACTCTCACTTGATTTAACTTCGATGATTATGTGGAGATCTTCAATGGGCTCATGAATCCTCTAAGGATTGCTCATTACTGTTAGAGTATCCTTTATGATCTCGAACAATTCTTACATGTTCAAGAAGGGTGGTATTCTTAGCACATTGGGTTTCTCAAACGCAAAGAAGGCCCGAAAGTTCTCTACCTTGTTGATTTTGGAGTTCAACCTTAAGGATTTGAAGGCAATCATCTTAAGAGAGGGGGTGTTTGATGTAGAGCAAGGATCCAAAGTCATCCATCAACAATCTTCGTTCAAGGCCAATATCAAGCCAAACTTTCCCAGCCAACCTTGTGCATCTTTGTCCAAAAAATCGGTTGATTTTCAAGCTGAAATTCGCTCAATCTTGAATGGAACCAACATACTTTGGACTCCTCTTTGAGTCTAATTTGAAACCATGAAGTTAATAGGGTTAGAGGTTCACTTTTAGTGGTGAATTGTGCCCTTATAAAGCTTCTAGCACAAGGTGTCCAAAAATTCGGTTTCACGACTCAATTTTGAGCTAGCAAAAGGCTTTAGTTTCTTCGGACCTTCTATGATTGGAAAGCCACCAAGTCTAGTTTCCAACAAGCTTTGGCTTGTCTACGATTCAAGTATATCTCAAGATACGAAGCAAAAAACATGAGGTTGGTCAATGCAGGTTTGAAATGCCGTTGTTTTGATTATGACACTTAATTGTTCATCTAATGGTGGAGTTGACACTCTAAATTTTGTGGGTTATTAGTAGGCATCCTAAGCTAAACTCCACATACGGATTTCCAACGAAATGTCTCCAAAAGGGGTGGTTAATGAGGGCTCCAAGAAGGGAACATGAGATTTTCAACCTCGTTTGCTTTCTACCTAAATGGTCCCCCACCCTTTTTCTTTTTGATTTTGGATACACAATTTGTAAGCCTCTTTGATGTGCCAAGGAGAGGGAAGAGAGAAAACACCAAGGAAAATCAACAAACACAACGAGACCAACTCACAAAGCTAGCTAACCGGAAACTAAAGCGAGAGAAAAGAAAGGAAGAATAAGATAAGCTAGCTAGGATTAAGGATAAAAACACCCCCTTAATCTTAGTGAGGGCCCTTAATCTTGCCTAGGGATAAGTCACACCACCCTAAGAAAGATTAAGACTCAATTGAGCACCACTAATTAAGTTAAGCACCACTAATTAAGCCGTGATTAGGATAAGCAAGAGAGATTCAAGGGGAAGGAGCAAATGGCTCGACTTTCTTTCTTATTCAACATTACTCTTTACATTCTCGTGTTACATATATTTAGGGAGCTAGCTCTAGGGTTTTACATCCAATCCTAAGGCTATTACAATAGATCGTACGGGTGTTGAGCAACAACAAAAAGAAGAGACCAAAAAGCAAACCAAGTATTAAAGATGAAAACGACCTCTTGGCGTCGTTTTAATATATATTGGTCCAATTTCCAACGGTCACAACTTTTACACCATGACTCCTTTTTGGCTCCAAAAGGTGTCATTGGAAAGCTTAGAATGTTAGCTTTGGGATGACATTTTATAAGTCCAATTTGATGAGTAGATTAAGAGATATGGCCTCAAAAAGTCAAGTTGCCAAAACTGGGCAGTTTTGCTAGACTTTTGGTTTTTCTTCTTTTGACTTATTATCTCTAGAGTTAATCCTAGAACTCTTATATGCGTTTAAAGTTAACACCATAAGAGTTCCAAAAAGTGGATTTTGGGGTCCCTAAACCTTGGGGTAAGCTTGGATAATCAAGCTCACCAAACGAGGGTATTTTCAAGACATCCAAGATGTCTTGGAGTTTCTAGACCAACCTTGCTGTTAAAGTTGAACACCTTGGCTCTCTATTGCAAAGTTGGAAAGGTTGGTTGCTTGATCCCCATCTCCCCTTGTTGAAGAGAGTTTGCCCTCAAATTCTCCAAGGTGTGATCTTCCAAGTTGAGGGATAAGGTAGCCGCATTGAAAGTCCATATTTGCTCTTGTAGGCATTGTCATTGATCCTCCCATGCTCCTTAAAGGGATCATCGGCCCTTGTATGATCTTGGAATTTCTTTTGGAGGGAAAACACTCCTTTCTCAAGTGCACATGCACTAGATCGATCATCCGACTTGAACACAACTTTCCTTAACTTTCCTTTGATGCTCGTTTGCTTGAGCTTGGTAGGAGGCATTGGATTGCCCAATCTTGGCCCTAACTTTCTTATGGAGCTCCGGGGTTTCGATAGGCCTCCACATGTGCCTTGAGGTTTATGGCCCTCCGAGCGAGATCAAGAGGGCTAGTGGCTCAACTCCATATATCACCTTGAAGGGAGGTCTTGCAAACTCGGCATGAGAGAGGGATAGTTGATCCACGCACTTGATTAAAGCCATACGGGGAACTCCCAACATCGTGTTTGTCACCTCGCTTTGGCCATGCCTTTGAGGATGACAAGTCGTGCTATACTTATGTGTTTCGTCCCTAATTTCTTCAACAAAGTGACCCGACTCAAAAACTTGGTATCATGATTAGACACCATTGAGCTTGGAATGCCATGAAGCTTCACCACTTCCTTGAAGTATAAATCAACCACATGGCAGCATCAATTGGTCTTGTTGCATGGGATGAAATGAGCTATCTTGGAGAATTCGTCCACCACCATAAGAATGGAGTCCTTGCCTCTTTGAGTTTTGGCAAGCCAAGGATGAAGTCCATGCTCACGTCCTCCCAAGGGTACCTTGGCATGGGCAGTGGGGTGTCAAGGCCTTATGGGAGGGTGTGACTCTTTGCAAATAGGCAAATGACACAGGACTATGTCTTGAACATCCTTATCCATGTAAGGCTAAAAGTAATGCTCCTTAAGCATAGTAAGAGTCTTCTTTTCTCCGACCAATGATCCTTCACAAACATCTCCGATTAAGTTCCCTTGTCCCACTATTAGGAACACAAACCATTGGGCCTTTGAACAAGTTTGTTTTTAGTTTTTGAGATAGGCACACAAGCCATCAAATATAGGCATCCCATGCCACAATTAGGTACATTCTTCAAGTACATTGTCACGGCTCCCTAAACATTTTGCACTCATAATGAAACTCATGAAATGATTAGCTACCGACAATGTACCCCAAGAATGTTACCTCATGAGTGAAAATGAACACTTTTGAAGGTTGTCATAGAGCTTCTCCTTTCTAGGAGTTTCATGATTTGAGTGAGATGATCAAGATGTTACTCCTCACTTTGTCTATAAATTAGAATGTCATCGAAGTAAACCACCACAAAGTGGCCACTATAGGGCCTAAACACTTGGTTCATGAGCCTCATGGAAGTACTGGGGGTATTAGAAAGGCCAAAGAGAATGACCATCCACTCATACAATCCCCCTTTGGTCTTTAGGTGGTCTTCCACTCATCTCCTTCTCTAATCCGAATCTAGTAGTAATCACTCCTCAAAGTAGAAAAATTTTTCGACCCATGAAGTTCATCTAACGTGTCCTTGAAATGTGGTATGGGATGCCTATATTTGATGATTATCTTGTTGATTGCTCGACTATCCACACTTATCCTTGTTGGACCATCTTTCTTTGGAACAAGGAGGGAAGGAACGAAACAAGGGCTAAGGCTCTCTCTCAAAGGCTTTCGGTTATCAACTCCTCAATTTGTCTTTGGATTTCCGTGGTTTCTTTGGGGTTCATTCGATAGGCTAGCTTGTTAGAAATGATGGAACCAAGGAATGAGGTCAATGTGGTGTTGTATGGTTCTTTTTGGAGGGAGTTTTAAGGGGTATTTTGTCTAGAAATGCATGGGCAAAGTGCTCAAAGTAAGGAGTGAGCTCGAGGGTGTAACGGGGCCGTAGGACCCATTCTCTTTAAGGCCTAACCTTATGTTGTGAGGCCTTAAGGAAAGGTTTTCCTAGGGCGAGAGGCATTTCGGTTTTGTCTAGGCTTTTTGTGGCTCGACTTTTGTGATTTGGGTTTTGGAGACTGGGGCTAGGGTGATTTTTTCCCATCCTTGGTAAAGGAGTAAGTGTTCAAAAATCCATCGTGCATAACTCTCCTATTAAACAACCATGGTCAACCAACGACAAATGACATACATTCATGGGTATCACATCACATCAAAGCTCATAAATATAGTTTTTGCCAATGCTAAATGAATTGAGACACCTAGAGTTAACTTGGAGTCCTTACCTTGGTTAAGCCATTGGATGTTGTAGGGGTGAGGATGGGTACTAGCTTGATGGTCAAGTTTCTTCACCATGCTCAACGAGGCAACATTGACACAATTTCCTCCATCAATGAGGTCAAGCTCTTTGTCATGCTCATCTTCCTTCTCTTGGAGTTCCTCATACTCGGCTAAAGTGATTACCCTCCTATTATGACACTCCAAAATCAAAGAGAGAAAGGAGTGGGGGACCATTTAGGTAGAAAGCAAAAGAGGTTGAAAATCTCATGTTCCCTTCTTGGAGCCTTCATTAGCCACCCCTTTTGGAAACATTCGCGGTATGTGGGGATTAGCTTAGGATGCCTACTAATAACCCACAAAATTTAGAGTGTCAACTCCACCATTAGATGAACAATTAAGTCTCATAATCAATGATAAGTGAGCATACCTTGCCATTAACCACATCTTGTATGGAAGATGTTTTCTCTTTGCTCTTCTTTAGGGCTCTTAAGTCAAATCAAAGTTCTCTTCGGTAGCCCCCTTCATTTGCACCTTATACCACTACTTCTATGCCCTCCATGAGGCAAAGCTCTTTGTCATGCTCATCTTCCTCCTTTTCAAGAGTACGAGAGCCAAAGTGATTACCCTCCTATTAGGACACTCCAAGGCAAAATGGCTAAGTCCTTGCCACTTGGAGCACACTCTTGTTGGCATTGGATTCAAAAGAGGGTTTGGGTTGTGGGTTAGGGTTCTTTGGAGGTGGAAGAAAGGAGGTAATAGGTTTTGGTGGGGGAGGCATAAAACTCCACATGTTAAAGGGTGAGTTCTTGGGTGGAGGAAGTTTTGGGGGTTCCTCTTGAAAGGTTTGGACTTTTGTTGTTGAACTTAATGAGCAAGCACACAAACATCATCAAAAGTGGAGTATTTTTGAAGTTCAACTACATTACCGTACCTTGGTTCAATGCCACCCAAATACTTCACAATGGTTTGATCCTCATAATCTTGGATGTCACATTTGATTAGAAGTCTTTCAAATTCCCTTGTGCACTTTTCTACACATTAGCGTACTTTTGGTTTTGCTCATTGACTTATTTTCTACGGATTTAATCCTAGAACTCTTAATATGCCTTTAAAGTTTACACCATAAGAGTTCCAAAAGGTGGATTTTTGGGTCCTTAAACCTTGGTTAAACTTGGATAACCAAGCTCACAAAACCGTATTTTCTGACCCAATTGTCCAGATTCTAGGTTTAGAATGTCTTGGAGTTTCTAGACCCAACCTGGCTGTTTAGGAGCTGAAAGTTGAACTCCTTGGCTCTCTAGGGTAGAGGTGGAAGGGTTGGTGGCTAGTAATTCTTGTAACCCCATTGGTGGTCTTAGGAGAGAGAGAGAGATGGATACCATATGCTAGAGTGACATAAGTCATGTGTTCCCTCCGAAATACGCAAATCTATGTTTTGGAAATGTGATGGCACCAAGCGTAGCTCGAAACCAAACAGGGGGTCTAAGTTGAGCTTCGGTGGCATAAGGGGGTGGGAAGCTTTTGTGGTGGTGCGTATCTTCAACAATTGAAGATCAATTGGAGAAGACATGGGGGTAAAGGTCGGAATGGATGAATGGAAGGGAAGGATTGGTAAATTGGTAGTTGGAGTTTGGAAGGATTTTACTCTCTCCTCTCGTAAACCAGACTTTCAACAACAAGGTACCGGATAGAACCACACCGACTAATTAGAAAATTAGCCTTGGATGAAATCGACAAGATTAGCTCCCTAAGACCTAGCAGACACACCACTTGGTTGCCAAACCAAGATACAACAACTAGGGGATTTGGTAGAAAGCCGATTCACTCAAGCACGGGTTGAAACACAAAGTGTATCAAAGGAGGTTAATTTTCATTCAAAAGATTGTCCGCACATACAAGAGGGAGGCCTTTTATAGAGGACCTTTTCCCACCAAAAGTAACTCTTCTATTCAGCAAGAAAAGATTAAGACCAATCCTAATTAGTTAGCACTAATTACAGATTAATCTCAACTAAGACAAAAAGCTTTTAGACTACAAGTGGTTTTGCCTCGGATTCCGACTGGCAGTCTTCCGGGCCAATGATAGCTCTGGACCAATGATAGCTCTATCCGCCTCTTGGCAAGTTGCAATTGGTTGATGAGGAGACTGGAAAAGACTTGATAATCCATTTGAAGAACTCTTATTGGATCGTCCAAAAGAGTAGGTCCGGAGTCTAGGAACTAGCCTTTGCAAGTGGCCAGTTTGTAAGACTCGAAACACTGTAAATAAGAGAGAGAGTCTTATCCACTTGTTGCTTCCTTTTTCGAGCGTGGCTCTGGACACTTTTAGACTCGGACTCATCGGCCATATAAGAAATCTACATCATCAATAAATCCTGCAATGAGAGATTCCTTTGGAGTTTCTACATCATCAATAAATCCACTTGGTGCTTCGAACTCGGAAAAGACTCTTTCTTCCTTGGAAGCTTTTCCACCAACCACTAACTAGACGGGAGTGTGACAATAATTTTTCTGCCTTACCAATAATTGTTTCTTCTCATGAATGACAATGTTCATAAACAATCAGTAACAAAAAAGCCTTAGCAAGTGAGTGTAGCTGCACTGAATGAAGGTCAGAATTGAATGGAGGTTTCTCTCCTTTGCAGTGATCCAGGCTCAGGTTCCCTAGACCGAATCCTCGTGGTTCATCTTGGGCTGCAGGATTGGAGTTTGGCGTGTGGGTCTGCTTCTTAGCTGACTCAGATCGATTTTTAGGTTGGGATTCAGAGCGCATTCAGAGCGCAGAGGCTTCTCCTTGTCTTGCTCCTCATCCAGCACCTTTGCCTGGAGTAGTCCTTCCTCACCTTGACCCTGCAGGGCTGACCTTCTTAATGTCCTGCCTTCAACCTTCTTAATGTCCTGCCTTCAACCTGCAGCTCAGATTGGGATTCGTTGCTTGACACTGAGCTCTTAGTGGAACTCAGAATTGTGAAGCCTGGCTGTTTGAAGGGCTGGAAGATCATCATCTACCATGGTCGGGATCTGGTTTGCCCTCCTTTTACTAGTGTTCTACTGAGCTTGGCTCGCCCTATGATCAATCTACACACAGGTGTTAGAAATCAAGAATGATGATGGAAGAATATTTCCATCAAAATGAATTCAATGCTTGTTGCTTGCTCTCTCTCTAAAATGTCTTTTCTTTATCTCCTACCCAAGGGTGGTGAATTGAGTCTTCCCTTTAAATTTCTACTTGGTGCTTAGGTTTTATACTAGACATTGGTGGGTCGATTAGTCTAAGTAGTGGCTTAGCCATTATCTTAGACACATCATGTTAATTGCTTGTTAACTTTCTCCCACAAATTGAAAATCCACAAAAGTGTTTGTTAGATCTTTACTTGGCTTTGTGACTCCTATATCAAAGTCCAAGTTGAAGATTTTGAGTTTAAGAGTTCATATTTGAGGGTTTGTTCTTGAATCACCAAATGAGCGTTCACCCCCTTCACTTAAATTTGAGAACTCTCTCAGGAGTCCCACCCCAACCTGGTTTACCAAGCCACTCAAGATTTTTCATATAGAGTGTTGTTAATGTGTCGTACATTGCTTTTAAGGATTCTGAAGTATGGGAGTCATGCTTGAACTCTCAAGGAAGTGTGGACATTGAGCATATGTTCAACGTAGGTTGTTGGGATTTATCTGTCTTTTTGGAGCTTTTGCTCAAATTTGAGCAGCTGGAAGGCTACACTTTTGAAATTTTGTTGCCTAGTATTCCCTCTTTTTCCCATAAATTAGTTTTGCCTAGGTAATGGAATATTTTTAGGGAATATCATTTAAAATGCTGTTTCTTGTCTATCCTTAAGGGAAAATATCCTTTATTACTAATGTTAGTAAAAAGGACTTTACTTTAGGACTTGCACAGAAGGAAAAAGAGACTAATTTTGTTGGACGAAAAAGTAATTTGCTTTTCTAGTATGCTGTCTATAACTACTAGAATTTGACAAGCAGCCTTCATCTTTTGCTGTAGTTGATTGGAAGCACTCCAATGGTTTATCTCAACAGAGTCACTGAAGGCTGTGTGGCAAACATTGCAGCAAAACTTGAATCTATGGAACCTTGTCGAAGTGTGAAGGATAGGTGAAACTTTGCGTTTGCAAGAATGCCGAAATTTTTCCTTATTGTTGTTTCTTTTTGTAGCTCCTTCCAGCCTTTTGTTGTTTGGAATAGACAGATCACAATTTTCTTTTTTCAAAAAATTAATAAATAAATTTCTGGGTGCTTATCTTACTCATGTGCTGATTCTTTGTATGCAAGTAACCTCAATTCTTTTTCCCCCATTATTGTATGAAATTTAAGCAGTCTATTAAAGAAGCAGATACATGCGTCATAGATAAGCCTTTGCACAAGTCTTATTATTAATCATATAGAGTTTCGGTTTTGAAGAACCTGCTTGCATCTCTTCTTCCTCTTTTTGGTACAGGAAAAAGGGGTTGAAGGTTTTGGAGGAGAGTGATTTAGCCACATCTTTTTGATCCCTTCCAAAATGAGGATCTCATGAAAAATAGGATGGAGGAAGCACTTATTCTTCTTCCTCCATTTCAATTGTTTGTTTAGTCAGCGGACAACAACCCATCAACTTCTCATCTGTTTCATTCGTAACCAAAAGTTTGTCATGGAGGTTATGTGAAACATTGCCCTGTCAAAGAATTAGGGTCTTTTCTGTTACTTACATGAGATTTAATTTTGAGCTAATGATTGGTCTGCAATTCAAGTTTCAGAATAGGACATGGTATGATATCCGAGGCTGAACAAAGTGGAGCAATTTCTTCAGGAAAGGTGAGTCACTTCCACTGTTGAGCGTCCAATAATTTTGAGCGTCTTTTTGTTTACTAAGCTGAAATTGGCCCTATTGGGTATGGTTTTACCTCTGTGGCGTTATGATTCATTAACATTCTTGCATATTTTGCTCATGTGACACTGTGTGTGTATGACAGAGCATATTGGTAGAACCTACAAGTGGCAATACTGGAATTGCAATTGCTTTTGCTGCAGCAACGAAGGGGTACAGACTAATAGTGACAATGCCTGCATCTGTAAATATCGAAAGGCGGATTCTTTTACGTGCATTTGGGGCTGAAGTAGTTCTAACGGATCCCATGAAAGGCATGAAAGGAGCTATTGAAAAGGCTGAAGAAATTGTGTTGAGCACTCCTGATGCATACATGTTACAACAATTTGATAATGTTGTCAACTCTAAGGTTTTTATATCTTAACTCTTTTTGTTAATTAACTCTCTAATTTAAAGCAAACGTGTCTGCATCATAATCATTGTTTTATGATTTCATATTTATATAACAGGTACACTTCGAAACCACAGGCCCAGAAATCTGGGAAGATACTATGGGTAGTGTTGATATCTTTGTTGCTGGAATTGGAACTGGTGGTACCATCACAGGCACTGCCCGTTATCTTAAAATGATGAACAAAGACATTAAGGTCGGCAGCACCTCTACTTATCATTTTCAACTATCTTTCAAAGTTTTAGTCTTCCGAAAGCATTCGGTTTTCCGTCTGCTCACAATTGCAGTAATGGATGGTGGGTATCATGACATCATGCTACTGAGGCAATCACGTAGCAGATCATGGTTATTGCTGGTGAAAACGCACTTTGCTCAACTTTAAAAACTTTCTGATGTGGCCATTTTGTCGATAAATGGTGTCATTATGAATCTCCGGGTCTGTACCATGGTATCTTGTTCAACTCCACCAAAGGTTGCAAGAAAAGAACCACGTTTTGTTGATTTCCTGTAATCACTTTTGATTTATGCTATTAAATTACCAATAAAAAAGAAGTGCAATTGTTTGTGATTTACCTCTCAACTGGATGCTTAGGACCTGCATTGAGGGTGTTAGGGTGGGATGGGATTGGAATTGTTGAGAATTGACAGATCTATAATCAAACTAAGATAGACATGAAAATTTTAGGATTTGAGCAAAAAATGTCAACCCAAATTCCAAAGTTAATAAATTTGAATGACTTTGTGATTAGTGGGTTACCTCTGTGATTGCTTCTACCTGTTGGTTTAAGACATTCAAAATGATATACGCTGGCATGAACAAAAGTCAAGTAGGATAGTGTAATCCTAACTTAGTTTCTTATTCTTATACTTCCTTTACCTTTCCTTCTCTCTCTACCCTCCTCTCTCTCTAGATGCTAGTTGCAAAATCTTTCTAGTTATTATCATTGTGATGTCATATGGAAGGCGCTTTTGGTCATCCCAAAACCACACATTGTAAAGTATTTTTCTTACATGCAAATATCTAAATGGATTCCTCGGCCTGAACCCAATGGCTTTTATGCGTTTGCACTGTGCTGTTAAAATTCTTGTCTGTAACTCAATAACTGAAATAGGATGTCTAAATTTTGGAGTAACAACTATGCAAAATGTAGACGTCTTGTAATTATGGTGCGCATATTGTAATTATGTTCCTGATTTATGTATTGCTAAAGACTCTAAAGTCTAGACTGGTTTGTTTTTATTTCTTGACTATGCATTCCGGTTACTTGTTGGCTGGAAACATTGCTAAAATGCTGCCTTGTATCACTTCATTAGAACCCTTATATCGAAAAAATGTTCCACTCTGCAGAATCTCTGTAGTATGGTGCACACATGTTGTCTTCTTTTATATATATATATAAACCATGGAATTCATGTCAATTATTGTTTTAACATTTCAGGTAGTTGGTGTAGAACCTGCAGAAACGGGTGTGATTTCTGGAGATAACCCAGGTGAATATATTTGATATATATTTTCGTTTTTCTTCCCCTTACTTCTGCAAGGCTTCTTATCAGATGTTTATGTTTTTTTTTTGGGGGGTTTCCCACTCTTTCTTATTAATGCTTTTTTGGTTGTTTTTTATCATCTTGGTGCAGGATATGTTCCAAGTATCCTGGAAATTACATTACTTGATGAGATTCTGAAGGTCTTGACTTATGTCCACTTGTTCTCTTTCTCTTCATTCTTGTGATGTTTTTATCATGAATTATCGAACCTTGTCACTCAGTGCTCTTTGACTTTGCTGTAGAATGTTGCTTAAATGAGCTACTGAATCACTATGTCTTTGGTCTATTTACTTGGCTGCTATTATTGTAGTTTATAATCGTTAACATATGCACTCAGATTAGTTAGATATTTTTCCATCTGAAAGCCTAGAAAGAGTTTGTGATTTTCTGTTTGGTAGTCGATTTCTGAAGAGACTTTCTTAGGAGCCGGTTGTGATTAGTTACCAGGGCTATTGATTCTGCATGATGATGCTGTAATCATTCTGGAATTATCCTAAGGTAGAAACCCTGTTTGCTGACCCACAGGTTCATGAAGCTTGTCCTTCTTCAGCCTTTCCTCTTGCTTCTGCTCTTATTGTTGCTCCCTCATTGATTCTCTTTGATTTCCTTTATGCATGGGGTGTATGGACTATTACCTGTATGCTTAGTGTTTTCTGTGGAATCTTGTGGTAAAAAACGGTCTCGTGCTCAGAATGTATGTCTGGAGATCTCAGATTGAATAATTAGTGGGCATTATGTCACAATAGATAGAAGTGGAAGTTGCAGCCTTCAATCATAGAAGGTTTGGAGCTGTTTAGCTGCATAACCTCTCTGAGATTTGACAGTCTGGTAGAAATGCCAAGTTGTAACATCCTGTCCAGCTTAGAGCTTCCAACTAATTTCATAAGCAGACTGCAAAGGTTCTATTGTTAAAGACTGCTTTGGGGAAGTCTAACTAGATTTTTCTAGGCTTCTCAATATTCTTCAGTAAGAAAGACGCTATTTCTGAGTAACAGTAAGAATGTTCTTGGATAACTTTTTTTTTTAGGTGAACAAGTTGTTAAAGACTCTTTTTCAGAAAAAGTGAATTATCCAAAAGCAACACCATAAAAACAAAACTTTAACAACTACAGAGGTTAACTAAAACAAAGCTATGGTGTACACGTAATAATAAAAATGATGAAAAGAAAATGTGAGAAAGTCACATAATGAAAAGGGGTGCCTAGTCTTAACAAGTGTAAAGCAAGCCCACCACAAATGGAATCCACCTAGATATGTCAGCCATATAAATCATAGCGTGACCTGTATGCATATCTTGAGTCGTGATCTTGTATGAATGCATAAATTTAATTAAACAAGGGAACCCCAACAAAAAAAAAAAAAAAGAAGAAATATCAGAATCATATAAATTGCTGTCCTAACCCGGTATGCTTAAAACTTAAAAGGTTATATATGAATAGATGCAACTTTAAAATTGGTGTTCCGAAATCTGCTGATTGATATAGAGTTGCAAATAACGATAGAGAAAGGGGTTTGAGGGAAAAGTATTAAATACAAGAAAAGGATTACAACTTACAAGTAGGGTAGAGGAGGGAAGAACAAAGTGCGAGAATAGCTCTATAGTTGAGGAGGAAGGGAAGACACAAAGGTCATTCTAACATTTTAGTTTCACATCCGGTCAAGAGCAAAATTAAAACAAGCCATATATCTTAAAGAAACCAACTTTTAAACCGAATCCAAGGGACAATGGCAGATAATGACAGACATTATACATAAAATGAGAAGCTCAAAACTATTTCATAGCAAACACTAGTTGGTATTTGAGACTGTCTTGTATTGATTTGCATGACTAATCCTTTTGATCTAGTAGAGGTCTTGAAGCTAGCATAATGCATTCCTTTTTGAAACAGGCTTCTAATGCATCTGTTGGCATATGAAATCAGATCAATTTCTCTCTTTTATAGGGTTTTAGCGGCCAAGTGTTTTTTACTTTTTGCTATCCCATGTCTGTTGTTGCTTTGTGAGTTTAATTATTCTTAGGCTAGATATTACAAACTTGTAGGTTCCTAGTGATGCAGCAGTTCAAATGGCAAGGAGATTGGCGTTGGAGGAAGGTTTACTGGTAATATTTTGGTTTCATAGCTCCAGATATGATAATGATTTTTTTTTTTTTAATAATATTAATTCTTTCACGTTGCATATACCTTATCTATCCAATAGAGGGGAAAAAGAAATCATTCATGTTGCTGATGGATATGTTTTGGAGGCTGCTTCTACCATCAGAAAAGCAATTTGTGTTTGTAGTAGTTTCTAATACAAATCTTCAGATATCTGTGTACTTTGTACGCACTCATGCTGCTCAGAACTCCTGCTTCGGTATCTTTAGTTCATGAGACTGCTAATGAGCATGATATCTTGTTTCTAGGTTGGAATTTCTTCAGGAGCTGCTGCGGCTGCTGCAGTCAGAGTAGCAAGGAGGCCTGAGAATGCTGGAAAACTCATTACGGCAAGTATTCTCTGTTGCTAATATAAACCGAATGTTCTTCATAGCATTTCGATAAGACTGTAGATTGTTGTGATGTCTGAGCAATGTTTATCAGATGATAGAGGAATTGCCAGTAGGTGCTAGTAGCGGTTTAAGAGTGGATGAGGATTTTTGACTGATATCTTGGTTGAGTTAGCTGTAAGCTGGCTTGAACTGGCTTGAGATTTCTGATGGTTAACATCCCATGCCATCATAATCATAAGTGTGAACTACACAATGAGACAGGAATGATGGCTGTGTACTGGCTGTTCTAATCCTTTTTTCCCATACCGTATTTCATTGTGGAGTTTAGATTGATTCAACTACCTGGGGGGAGAATTGACTTTTCTGATGCCGGCTAGATATACGTATTGAAACAAAACTTCAGCCTTTAGAATACAAATCAATTAATCTTGAGGGCAAGCAGTGATTAGGGATTTTCCCTACGTCGTAAACTCAGTTGTCCACGTATTTCTTTCACCACCTTCTCCTACTGGAACTATGAGCAATCAGGATTGTGGGATACTCCAGTTTCAATTTCATTAGAGG
This sequence comes from Talinum fruticosum, assembly GCA_021018815.1. NCBI lineage: Eukaryota > Viridiplantae > Streptophyta > Magnoliopsida > Caryophyllales > Talinaceae > Talinum > Talinum fruticosum. The sequence continues at coordinate 2,197,197 of JAITYX010000010.1, read as the reverse complement.
TTTTGGTGACACAGTAACAGAATTTCAGCGATAACTATTATGATATTAATATGGCAACCAATGTGATATATGTCGTTTGAAGTGTGGTAAAATGTATGTATTAGAGGGTTCAATGTTAGGGGCACTAACGTTTCTTCTTATTTGTGGTCCCATTTTGGTAAAAGATTCTATTCTTACTGGATACATGAAGGGCTTGTACGAAGTTGCATAAAAGCACACAAAAATAGAAATAGAAATAGAAACGAACAGAAACAAACATAAAAGAGCAGAAATGAACAGAAATGAGCTGGTAAAGGTATTATATTTCAAAATATCGAATATTGGTGAATAATAAATATTTGAAATATTAATTATAATATTTTAAAATATTGTATTTTATTTTTATGAGAAAAATAATTTTTATTATAATGTTTCTCAAATATAAGAAAAATAATTTTATCTAGTTTGAGAAAAAGACAAAAAAATATAGAATTAAAATATTATAAAAAAACCCAAATAAAAAAATTAAAAACTCCAATAATACTTTCCCTTTTATCTTTCAATTAAAATTATTAAATAAAATAAAAAACTATCCAAAAAAACCCAAAAAACCCCAATTGTACTTTCCCTTTCTCTTGCATTTTCTATTCTCTCAACTATCGTCCCTCCTCTCTTTGTGCTCCACTCTTCTTCACTCTCAAATTTGCCTCTTTCTCTATGGTTTTTATGTAAGTTCAAACAAGTCCTAAATGAACAAAATTTGTTTACATAATCCCAATTCGGGCCATTTTGAGATAGTAAGCCTAGGGGCATAACGCAAACAAAGACTGAAGTTTTAACTAATCTAACCGAACCCCTTTTCATATGACTTGATTTTTACTTTGCACTTGTTCAAGAAGGAAAACAAAAATGGTGACAACAAAGAAGAAATAAAGTACAATTGACATCTTGGATAAATATCGTTGGATATGTCAGAGTTAGGGTTTTTAAGTTGAATAACCTCAGTTGTGATTGTATATGCCCCAAACTTTTCAATTCTTTTTGCTTCTGTTAAACACTTTGATCAAAGTGGATAGTCGTTATTGGCCCCCATAAAAACAAAACATTAGTCAACCTATTGTTTATATGGGGTTTTCAGGGTGATTTTGCCTGCATTTACTAAGGTGGAAGACTCTCATAGCATCTGAGTCTCATGCCGATACTTTCTGCTGATTGGCTATTGAAAACCGTATCCAGCATGGAACACTCGCTGGGGATATTTGATAGTCAGTGGCTGAAAGCCATACACGAGAATCATATCCAGAATGCAATATTCGTCGGTAATATTTGATGGTCACTGGATGAAAGCACTGCTGTGTAGTTTTCAACTACCATCATAGTATGGCTGAGAACTGTTTGTTCATAAACAAATGAATACCCTAGAAGTGTTTGTTCATAAACCATTTTATACCCTAGAATCCAAGGCATGGGTGCCGCCACCACTTGGGTTGGGGGGGAATGCATAAACCCATACCCCTGTGATATGGAGTTCTATGGAGGATGTGTTCATGAGAGCCTAGATTTTAAAGGCATTGATTGCCGAGTACCTTGCAACAGAAGAATCAGAGGATGGCACAGTGAAACATTTGGTGATACTGCTAAGATTGGTCCATCTATTGCTGTAAATGCTTCCTTAAGTTACCTAACAATTGGGCAATGTTGCAGGTCATATTTCCAAGCTTTGGTGAAAGGTACATACCCACAGTTCTTTTTCACTCTCTCTACAAGGAGGTGCAAAATCTTCAGGTGCACTGACTAGCATTTGAAGGGCAAAACTAACTGATAGACAAATATGAAGCCAAGCAGAAGATTGCATCATCCCTATTCCAACCACAAATTTGCACGGTTGCAAACATCTGCATAATTATGCACATAATGCAATACTTTTAACTTTCACAAAATTTTTCATGAAGAATCTGACATCAGGTATGGTTCGTCTTGACTATTGAGGCCCATGTTTTTATATTGGTTCACTTGTGCGAGGATGATTTCTGGCCCTCATTTTTTCATATATGTGAATCTGTGACGAGGTGTATTATTTCTGGAAGTTGGATGGTGGGAGTAGATGCTTCCTGAGAGATGCAACAGTCATTTTTTGTTGTATTTTATCGGACAAACATGTTGCCTCACCTTTCTCGATGTAATCAGCACGCTAAATTTTGGTTTTTTTTCTTTATATTTCTTTTTTTTGGGGGGAATGGGTTTCACACATTTGAGTAACATTGTTCAAATATTACTTTAAATGACATGTACTAGCTGATGTACATAAATTGTTTTTTGCCATTGCCTCTCAACATTCTCGTTTCTCATTCCTAGTCTCTAGTGGAGATCACCTCTCTGCAATTCAATTCTAGAGTTAAGACAGCAAACATCAAAATCTAATCACATCATGCCCCATCCTAAGGTGAGATTTGGAGGCACTGGTTTGGTTTCGTACATTGGTACTGTTGCTAGGCCTAGGGGTTTGTGTGGAGTGAGGGCTACGGAAATATAATGTCTATTAAAGTGATGCAAGAATATAAGAATCAATTTGGCCAAAAGCACCTGAAAATCTCAAACGATATAAATGGTGCGTTCGGCACTAATTTTTGAGGTAATGGTCATTGTTTTGGACAAGTTAAAACATTACTTATTTAAAAATGTAAGGGTTTGACAAAGTAGTGTTTGACATATCGATTGTAGGTTTATGTAGTGTTTTTGAAAAATTACTCAAAGTAATGTTTTTAAAACCATTACTTATTGCATGCACATATATCTTTCAAATTCTTTTTCTTATTTTCTAGAAGTTTTTATCCACAATGCCCTTGTAAGTCATTTTATATAAATATTCTACTTAAACAACTATTATCACCAAACACACTTATCTTAAAGTCTACTAGTTGAACATTTAACATATGTTACGAAAATTGGATCGGATCGGCCTATTCGACCGATCGGACTGAGAATCGGCCACTTTAATTGATGGTTTAATGAGTATATTCGTTTAGGTTATCAAATCGGCAAAAAAACAGTCCAAATCAGTCAATCCGCTCGACTTGGATGAATCGGGCGACCCACAGTTCGATCGTGATTTAAAAACCCTAAATCTAAATCATTTGTTGTTCTTCATCTTGTAGCTCTCCCTCTCTCTCTCTTTCTCTCTCTCTCTCTCTCTCTCTCTACACTGGTCCCCACCTCTGTTCCCCTTGCCTTGCCTCAGTGCCGGCCTTACTTCGGTGATGGTGCTCGTTGATGCCTCAACTTTTCTCTGTTTTGGCTTTTGCTTCTTGCATTTGCTGGTTGTGCTCCTTGGGATAGAAGGGGAGAGAGACCGTGTGAGCGAGATGAGTCGAGAAGGAGAAGAGGAGTAGAGAAGGACAGAGAAGGAGAGGAAGGGGCAGCGAAGAGAGCACTGAGAAAGAGGAGCAAAAAAGGGACAGAGGAGAGAGAAAGAGGTAGAGGGGGTGCGCACGGCTAGTAAGAAAAAAATAGGGGCTTAAATTTAGGGTTTTTCTTAGATTTATTTTTTGCAAGTTTTTTTTTTTAGTGAATGTAAATATAAATGGGCTTTTTTTCTTGGATTATATAATATAATCTATTAGTTTTTATACCTTTTTTGATGAAATAAATCATTTTTTTTATTAAATATAGAAAAGACAATAATAATAAAAAATAAGTGAAAACATATAGAGAAATAATTCTATAGTAACCCTGGTCATGGCGGTTTAACCCGATCCAATTAGAACCTGGATTAATCGGTTTTATCCGGTCTAAACAGTTCGACCGGTTGACCCATTCACCCACTTTCCCATCAATGACCAATCGCTTCTCTTAATATAGCATCACCAATAATCAATGACGACTCTAATCGCTAATGAAACAGATTAACAACTACTCAAACAACTAACTAATACTAAAATATTTAATTTTATCGAACGCACCCAAAATCTTGATCTCATAAAGTCATAACTGGCGCGTCTACTCTTATGTTATGTGCATGCCTAATTTTAGAAGACTTTGTTTTGGGATGGGGGAATCCAATTTGGGTCGAATATAAATGTGTATTCTTTTGTGGTGTTTAGTTGGATATATTGTAATCCACGATGACGCAAAGTAATGAAATGAGAGTGGAGCATAATTACGATGTTTGACCAATTACATATTATAACCATTATGTTACCATTGGTTTACAAACCATTGCAATTGTAATGTACGGTTGTACTATTATTTACCTTGGTTAACATTTGAAGCTACATTTTTATAGATCTGTCAATTCGGCAAGCGGATTAAATATGGGTGGGTGTATTTATATTTGGGTAAATACGGGTCAAATGTATTTAAGGTTCGGATAAAATACGGGAAATCGAATATAATTGAGAAGGCATTTTTTGTCAATTATTTTTCTTTTGTCAATTATATAAACCATGCATATTTTTGCTTAAAATTGTCCACAGTTATATGGAAAAAGTATAGTATTTGTATTTTTTAAAAATATTTAAAAAAAATAGTTTATCTACAAAACTTTTGCTAAAAAGTTCCATTGGACCAGACAAGCTAAAATTCCTGAACTAGGAGTCGAGCCCAGTTCAGTAATCTGGGGGCTAGGGCGCCACCCATCTTTAGAAATTGTACTATGTCCTCCTGAAAGATTGACAAAACCTGATTGAGTCGGCATTTAGCAGTAGGGGAGTAAATTGTTAACTCAACGTCAGTTTTAACATAGCAAATTATCGGTTGGTAAAACTTTTATTAATAGAGTTTTTACCAATATTTAATGGATGATAAATATTTATTGGTGAGACCATTTACCAATAGAAAAATGGCATGTATCAACAAATATAACCATGTGTAGGGGCCACGACCCGTCTTGTAGGAATAGATCAAGTTTCGCCATGAATGTCGATTTCACAAAAGGTGTGATTATCAAGCAAATGATAAAACTTTTGAAAGAGAGATTCTTAAGAAGGGTTGATTGACGATTTTAGGAAATCATTTTATTTTCAAAAGTAAGTTCGAAGTATCGGGATGCTTTATTAGACAACTAAACTGACTGGGCAATGAGCTTAGTCCAGAAAATGACTAAAGGGCCAGGGCGGACCCACCAAAACCGCCATCCAGTGCAGGCCATTTGGCTTGGATTGCCATGGCGATCTCAATCGGATGGCTTTAGGCTATCAAATAACTTCTTCATTTTTCACCAGCTTTTGTAGAATAAAACCGAGATGTAATTTAATAGTAAAAAGAAATTAAAAAGGGACTCCCTAGTCGGTTTTGAAATAAAAATAAAAAAATAAAAGAAGCACTTTTCTAATTTGAAATCGGAAAAGGTTTTCAAAAGGACTCCATCGTTCTTAAACCAATGATCGTTGTTCGCGGGTGAAGGTATGAAACAAAGAGGGACACTCTTAATTCCGCCTATCAAAAAGATGACCTCTACTAATTGAAAAATGGAGTTTAAATTGCATTAAGAAAGATAAGCAATCAATATACAATAGGCATAAATTAAAGCAATCAAAACATGATGTAAAAGGAGTAACTAAAGTAATTAAATGAAAGTAATAAAGAAAGCGATAAAAGAAATAAAATGATAAACAAAATTACATCGGGTGGGGTGGAAAGCAAAGCGATTATATCATTAATCCACAATACAAAAAATGATTAAATAATGAAGTTAAATAAAATAAAAAAAACTCCGGGTGGTGGAACGATGCCCTCAGGTTGACCCACCTGCTAGCTTGAATCTCAATCGATTTCGATAAAGTGATGATATGGAAAAGTGAAGAAAAGAGGTGCAAAAAGAAGGCCTTTATTGAAGGGTTTAGAAAGGGATTTTTAGTGTGAGGGGAAGAGAGTGTAGAGAAAAGAGAGGGAAATAGTTTAAGCTTGGGGGGACGGTTAGGTGAAGAAAAGTGTGTGAAATGAAGGTAGGGAACCCTCCTATTTATAGAAAAGTAACCTATCCTCAAAGTCGTCGGTTAAGAGATAAACCAGGTTGAAATTTTTAGAAGTGGATGGAGGAGACTTCGGGAAGCTAATTGACCTAAAGGGGACTTCTAAAATATATCCGGAGACTTCAAAATTAAAGTAATTAATAAAGCCGTGAATCAATCTTTTATCTTTTAAACCTAATTTCAAAATCAACTTCATAAGCAACCCACTTCGCGTGAAGCCGAATTCGTAACAAACTCGATTCGTTCCTACAGGACGGGTCGTGGTACCTACACCCACAGAGCTGGCGGTGGCCTATGGTAACCATTTTTGTGGTCACAACAAGTGTGTTGTGTCCAGGGAGATGTATTTTAGGTCTGTTCTTGACACTTTTGGCTTTTTGTAGGCTAGTTAGGTTTTTATTAGCTAAAATGTGTTTTATCACTCTACTTTAGTCTGATCTTGATTAGAGCATGCAAATGAGGTTGAGTTTTTATCACTGGGTTGACGAATAAAATAAATAAATAGAAAAGAGACGACACTTTTCGGTGTCTACAATTAGCCCCCACTTTGACCGAGTCCGAAAGATAAAGGTCAAAGTAGACACTAAAGGGTACTTAAATGCCAGTTGTATTTGTGAATTTAGAGTGCTTAGAATTGCCCGTCTTGTGATATAAACTTCAACGAGGGGCCGGGAATTGACTCGCGATCCGTAGTTTGAAATCCGGCTTTGAGGTTCCCGAGCTTGGCTTGATCAAACTCCTAAAGCTCGATGAAGGTTTGCTCTTGAAGAGCCTAGTCACCCTAGAGAGGGGGAGGGATGCATAGGGTGATGGAAGATTTTTGATAAATTACAAATTGTTTTGCATAGAACAAACTTAGAAAATAATTCCGAGCCTAGAATGAACTCAAAAATAAGTCAAACACATAATTACGTGGAAACCCTCCTGGGGCGAGAAAACCATGGACGGTGCTAGTCTAAGCACCAAGTCGGATCCACCATTTTGAATCCACAAAATACAAGGACTGACTCTTTATCGAATTGCTCCATTACAATTAGGGACAACCGAGCTCGGTTAACCCTTAGACCTCGATCAAGGGACTTAGAAGAAAGTAGAAAGAGTAGAAATGATTACAAGACTTTTCTTTTTACAACTTAGAAAGTAAGAATTATAGAATTGGAGTTGTAAGTCGAAGATTGAGTAAGTATGCACAAAGTAAGTGATCGGAATTGTGTTAAGCAATCTTCAAGTCTTCAAGTCTTGTAGACTAGCCGTTACACAACAGGGCAAATTATTCGCTGAGACTTGTTCTGGACTCGGTGAGCTTCAATAACCGTTGTAACGGCTAGTCCGAGTCACTTAGAAAAGGATTCGTTGTAATATGAATGTTGTGTGGTGGTCCTTGGCTCAAAAAGTGATCCATCCCTCTATTTGTGACTGAATTCAGGGTGGAAACAACTGTTGGACTCGAAGTTAAAGTTTACCGGATTTGGAAACAAACAACTCGACATGGTGTCCGAGCCATGTCCGAAATGGTTGATTTCTATCTGCTGGTGTTTAACGGCTAGAAACCGGTTGCTTTTGTTTTTCAAAAATAGATTAGGCTACTTTGATCAACCTGTAAAAGCAAATTAAAGTGATCCTCAAAGTATAAAATACTTTGGTCCAAGAATAGGCAAAGATAATAATTAATTCAAGGTAATTAAGTACTTAATTATGTTCAGCCTAAGAGAATGGAATTTTCTAAGTCTAATATTTATTAGGTTCAAATTCCATCTTGATTCAATCCTTAAAATGATCAAGTTAGTAAGAATAAAGAATCGGAATACATAAATTTGAACGAGTAAACAATTTCATTAAATATGCTCGACTAGAAAGTAGAATTAACATTGTAATTTATTTTCAATTTGAACACCAAGTCAATACTTAGAGTTAAGGTGTTTGTGAAATTATTTACTCATGACATTGTTTTGAGTTATTTTTGAGTAAGTCGAAACCCGGTTAATGGTGGTATGCTTGATAGATGGTTTCGAGTGTGTCGAAAAATAATAAAAACTTAGATATGAGTTTCTTAAAAGCTTATGATGATTTAGAATAAAAACTATAGAGATATAGAGAGTTATACCTAAGTCTTCAATCTCCCTCTTTTTGATGAAAGGCATTCCATACTTAAGATAGAAACTAATCGGTTTAGAGAGTTAAGTTTTCATTGTATGTTGATCGAGTAAGAAAAATAATAACGAATATTGAACAGCTCAGCTCATATCATATACAACTCGGAACATGCTTCTTGAAGTAATCGGAGCATACTTGTTACTGAGAATAAAGAAAAATATATCGAGTATGTACAAAAATATGCTCGAAATAGGTATGCTCGAAATAGGCAAATTTCATTGAACATTAGAAGCAATTACACATAAACTTAAAAAAACAAACAAACTAAGAAACAACTAAGAGAAACTCCCCTAAACCAAACATCTCTATTTTCTATCTTTTCTTTCCCCCTATGCATTGTAGCAAAAAAAATAATAAAAAGAGGGAGGAAAGAACAACTAAGTACAAAGATATTGGAAAAAATAAAAACAAACTTAAAATTAAGATGGAGGAGGAGTAGTTTGGCGAGAAGTAGAAGAGTGAGGGTTGCGCCTACGCTCGTAGCCTTGAGTAGAGATAGCTTGGCGAGGGGGCAACAACGGTGGTAGATCGGGAGTTGAATAATCCGTCTGCGAGTCGAGGTAGATCTTCCTCAACTTCTACTTCTTCCTTAGTAAAAGATTGTTGCAGGCTGTGGTTTTGAGGTACGGGCCTTAAATTGGCCCACATCACCGACCTCTTCCGAGGCAGACCGAGTTTGATAAGAAGAGATCACCTCGGGTTCTTTGTCGTCCTTACCCTCGGATTGAATTGCTTCAGCCTCCTTTTCTCCTTATTCTTCAGCGTCTCCTTCAGACATCTCCTTGTCCTTCTTCTCGCTTCTTCTTTAGACTCAAACTTAGAAGAAATGGACTCTGCGAGTTGTTCTTCTTTAGATTTTGAGTCCTCTCGCTGCCTTGGACCTTCTTTCTTGGAAGTGGAGGATTTGCTGTTGTTGTTGTTGAATAACCTCCTTGAGCTCGGCAACTAGGGCTTAACTCGATCAATCTGAGTGTGAGCCTTAGTTTGGAGCCGAATCATTATAGGCATGAAAGCCCGGAAAGCTGCCATAGCTACGTGCAGCTCTTTCACCAGGGCAACAAACTAAGTAGCCACCTTCGAAGAAGTTTAATAGAAGGGGCAGGTAGAGAAGTTGAAGGTCCAGCGAGTAAGAGGTGGAACCTCACAACCATTTTGAGTCCGAAGTGGAGGAAGAGGAGGACCTAATTCTAAGGAGTGAACCCGGACACCGAGGTTGGATTTCCCGATATCCGAGGCCAATGAGTTCACCTTTGCCAAAATAGATAGCAAGTTCTAGGCACTTGTTTGGGTCGAAGGAAGTTCGACCTTAAACCGAGTAAAAACAGATGAAAGAAGAGTTCCAAAGGGATAAGGAGTCTTCTTACGGTCCGATGGAACGAAGCAATCTTTTCCAAAATAAATGGAAAGAGGTCAACATCATATCCCTCTAGAATGTCAAAGAAAAACTTGAGAACTTTGCTATTAGGGTTCTCTTTTAAGGGATAGCAGGGGAAGAAGGTTCTTATCGGAATGAAGCACATAAGTATGGCTTTAGAAGTCATCCGAGTCACGTAAAAGTTCTTTCTAGACCGAGGGATTTCTTTAGCGTATTTATCAAAGAAGTCATCCTCGACTTCATTGAAGGGGATAGGGTTAGAATTGAGAAAAAGAGACTTCACATCAAAGAGTTTGTGAAGTAAAGCAAGGTTGATACAAACCACCTTGCCTTTGACAAACGTAAGAGATCACGTTATCTCTTGTCTGTCATGTGGGAATAGAACTCAATAATGAGTTACGGGCGGATGTAGTCACAAAAGCTCGGGTAATTGAAGATACCTATTTTGAGAGAAGGTTTGATCCAAGAGAAAGAGGTTTTGGAGAAAAATTTGTCGTCAATAAAGAAATGCTCGAGCGACTAAGATCTTTGCATCATCCGAGGCGGGGGCTTTTCCCTTTGCTTGGGCAGCCTCAAATCGAGCACTACTACAAAAATGTTATATAGCGACGGAAACTAGCAACATAATATGTTAGCGACGGAAATTGACATTTGTCGGATAAAACTTAATTAGCGACGGAAAAAAGTTCCGTCGCTATTTTACTCATTAACGACGGACCTAACGAATAAAATGGAAAAATTAGCGACGGATTTTTGAAATAAATTTTTTGAAATTTTAAATTTTTTTATTTAGCGACGAAATCGATCCGTTGTTGATTCGGTTGCTAAGTCCAATTTTTAATTTTTTTTATTTAGCTACGGAATAAGTCGGTCGCTAAATCTAATTTAAAAAATTTTTTTATTAGCAAGTCCGTCGTTAATTAAAAAATTTTTGAAATTTTAAATTTGCCACCTATTTTAATTTGAAAAAATATAAAATTTTTCAAATTTAAATTAGCAATGGAATTTTCCGTCGCTAATCCAAAATTTTCAAAATTTAAATTTTCCGCCTATTTTCATTTTTCAAATATATAAAATTTTTCAAATTTTTAGTTAGTGATGGACCGGTCCGTCGCTAACTTAAAATTTGAAAAATTTTGCGTTAGCGAGGTATTAAATTTTCTCCAGCTTTTAAAATTTAAAAATTTTTTAATTAGTGACTGACTGATTCCGTCGCTAACTAAATTTTTAAGTAGTCCATCGCTGATCCGTCGTTATGTTGGAAATTAAATCCCGACTTCAACGAGGCTTGGCAAACCATAAGGAGAGATAGGTTGAGAATTAGAGAAGTGAGAGTGTGAGAGAGCAATAGGCTGAAAACCTTTCCTCCGTAATCGTCTACCACCGTTGTTCGCCGCCACCGCCACCGCCACCGCCGTACACGTCACCAACTAACCACTTTTAACCTCTTGTAGGTGTACTTTCTCCATCCTCCCTCATTGTTGGTTGTATTTATAATTTACTTTGTTTACTATAAAATTTCAGATTTTAGAGGATTTGATATAACATATTTCGATAGGTATGGTTGGAATGAAAATGAGGTAGAAGGTGAATATAATGAGGAAGAGGAAGAAGAAGAGGAAAAAGAAGATGAAGAACATAACTTGTGTTTGTAAATAATGTAATACTCTTGTTTTTTTTTTCAATTAGTTTTTATGGATATTGGTGAATTGAAGTTGGATTATTATGACTTTTGTGTTTGTATATGATTTTTGTGTTGGAATTGAAGTTGAATTTGATGTTGTTACGCTGCCGAATTATTTGGATTTGTATTTCGTTCTAGATCTTTTGTATTAAGCACTCAAAAATACACAAAATTGTTAATTTTTTTAAAAAATTGGCGATGAAATAGCGACGGATTAGCGACGGAATTTGATTCCGTCGGTAATACTGAAATTCCGTCGCTAAATGACGTTTTTCCGTCGCTATATAGCGATTTTCTAGTAGTGGAGTTGATTTAGTTCTGGCCTTCTTTGTGGCCGAACTTCCCTCCATGGATGAACCTCTCTTAGGCATATTGAAAGAGATAGAGAGTGTTTGAGAGTAAGAGAAAATGAATAAAGACCACGAGATGAGTGAGAAACAGAGAGAGAGAGAGAGAGTTTGAGTGCGAGTATTAAGTGTGAGAGCTAAGAGAGCGAGAGTATGAGTAATAAGTAGGCAAAGTGAATGAGTGAATGAGTGAAAATGAAGTGGTGCTATTTATAGAATAAATGCTTTCATTGAACAACCGCCTTTCGAGTCGACTTACCAAGCAACGGTTATCATACCATTGAGTCTCCCAGATGAATAACGGCTAGTTTTCCAAGCAGCTTTCTTCTAATTATTCTGATCTGTTCGCGTGACGAGAAAGAGAGAAGAAATGATTTTCGAAAACATTTATGAGATTCTCCATTTCTCTAGAGATGATCCTAAAATTTTGATGTCCATTTTGCTAATAAACCGAGTCCGACTCAATGATGTATCCGAGTGACTCGGAACACACTCACAAAATTTATAACTCATACCTCAGTCTCATTTTGTGTCAATCTGATCCATTTGTTATTCACTCAAAGCATATAACAATAAATCGAGTAGAATAACTTATGTAATAACTCGGATAATCATGCATCTAACATTCCAAGTTCATTCCTAATAAAGCAAAACCGACCTTCACTAAGAGGTTTAGTGAAAATATCAGCTAATTCAAATTTTGTAGGAATAAACTCAAGTTCAATATCACCTTTCTCGTAATAGTCTCTCGAAAAATAATACCTAATCTCAATGTGCTTCGTTTTTAGTGCTGAACTGGATTCTTAGTGATGTTGATTGCACTTTGATTGTCACACACTTGATTGGGATTTATGTGAATGATAGTTCAAGATCCTTCAAGTGTTGCTTGATCTAGAGAATCGAGCACAAGCAAGCTCCAGCTGCAATGTACTCGGCTTCAGCAGTTGATAAAGCAACCGAGTTTTGCTTCTTTGAATGCCAGGAGATGAGTGATTGACTTAGAAATTGGCATATCCTAATATGCTATTTCTATCAACTTTATATCTAGCATAGTCAGCATCTAAGTATCTAGTGAGGGTCGGATCTCGAGTCTTTCGAATACCGGAGACCAAGTGTCCGAGTCCCCGCAAGATATATAAAGATTCTCTTCACCGCAGTGAGATGTAATTCCTTAGGATTAGCTTGAAATCTTGTACAAAGGCCAACACTAAACATGATATCCGACCTACTAGATGTGAGCCAAAGTAGAGATCCAATCATACCTTTGCAGATTTTCTAATCTACGACTTTACCTTTCTCATCTCGAGTCTAGTTTTGTACTTGCTACTCATAGGTGTTGCGGTATGCTTAACATCTTGTAGCTTGTACTTCTTTAATAACTCCTTGGTGTACTTTGATTGATGGAGATAGATGTCATCCTTTTCTTGCTTGGTTTGTAATCTTAGGAAAAATTGAGTTCTCCCATTATACTCATTTGGAATTTCTGTCTCATTAACTCAGAAAATTCTTGGCATAGAGTTTCATTAGTAGCTCCAAATATGATATCATCAACATAGATCTGAATGATAAGAAAATCATTCCCCTTGGTTTTTGTAAAAAGAGTTTTATCAATAAGACCTCTTTTGAAATTGAGAGTTTAGTCTTTCATACTAAGCTTTGAGAGCTTATTTCGGACTATATAAAGCCTTTTACAACATGAAAACATGATTTGGAAATTGAGAGTTTTCAAATCTAGGGGTTGCTCAACATAAACTTCTTGAATATAACCATTAAGAAATGCACACTTAACATCCATTTGATAAAGTTTGATGTTCATGCTAAATGCAAACGTTAAGAGAATTCCGATTGTCTCAATCCTAGAAACATGTGCAAAGGTTTCCCCACAATCAATTCCATCTTCTTGGTTATATCCCTGAGTAACTAATTTGGCCTTATTTCGACTACCAAACCTCCCTCATCCAGTTTGTTCTCGAAAACTCATTTGGTTCCTATTACCGAGTGTTCGGAAGGTCGTTTGGTAAGAGTCCAGACTTGGTTTCTTTCAAATTGATTTAATTTTTCTTGCATGGCCTCTACCCACTATTGATATCGAAAGTATATTCTCATGTGGGTGACTAGATTTGTTGGTTGAATGGTCCGATCTTCAGCTGGTTCGGTTTCTTGAGCATCTTCGACTTGATCTTCGGTATTCTGAACCGGCTCTTGAACTTGCTCATTTTGAGTCACCTCATTCCGAGTTGCCTCATTCCGAGTTGCCTCGGTTCTTTTGTTTTGGTTCATTTTGAGGTCAGCTTCAGCAATATTATCTTCATTTCCGTTGAGCTTGAGATATGAGAAGGTAGATTCACTTGTCCCGCCATGGTCAATCTCATAAAAACAATGTGGATGAAGACTCGGTTTCTAACTCTAAGTCATTCTGAGTATTACATGAAAACTTAGGTATAAATCCTATTTCTCTTAAGTTTTGATTTCATGTCATTCTAAGTATTATAGAAACTTGTGTGTAAGTTTTCATTTTGTTCGACTGACTCGGAAAGCACCTTATTGTATATCTTCTACACCGATGTTTCGACTCGCTCATACATCACTCGGAACTATCGCATGCTCAAATAATTTCTCTAACACTCTTATTCGAGTATTGATCTGTGTATTTCAACGCAAAGAGCATTACAATGATAAATTCTTATTCTAAGTCGGTTTATTTCTTTGAGAATTATTTGACTAGATCAAGTTGTTAAACTCGATGTTCTATCCCTTTAAGTTGATCATCCTTAGGATTGAATCGGATGGAATTTGAGTATATTTAATATTAGACTCGGAAAATTCCACTTTTCTAGGCTAAAGATAATTAAGTATTTAATTGTGATAATTTAATTATTATCTATACCTAATCTTAACCAAAGTATTTTATACTTTGAGAACCAATGTGGTTTGCTTTTGTAGGTTATGCAAATGAGGTTAAGTCATTTTTGAAATACAAAAGTATCCGAGCTTCTAGTCGTCAATCACCAATGAGATAGGTTCTATCTACTTTTGGACATGGATTAAACATCGTATCGGGGTTATTTGTTTCCAAAACTAGAAAACTTCAACTCTAAGCTTAACGGTTGTTTCCACCACAATTTTCAGTCACCAGCAAGTGATTGGACCATCTTTTGGAGCCAAGAGCCGTTGGACAACGCTCACATCTCAACGGATCTTTTTGAGTGGCTCGGAAGAGCCGTTATAACGACTAGTGAAGACTTATGTCTAAAACTAAGACTCAACGGTCATTCTTCCTGGTTGGCTATAAATAGAAGCCACCTCACAAGATTAGAAGATTGCTGAACATTATTGCCGAACACATTACTTGAGCAGAGTTATTGTTTTCATTTATATTCAATCTTCTATTTACAACTCCAAGTCTATATTTCATATTTTCTAAGTTGTAAAGAAAGTCTTGTAATCAGTCACATTCTTTTCTTACTTTCTTAGTAAGGTCCCTTGACCGAGGTGTAAGGGTTAACTCAGCTCGGTTGTCCCCGATTGTAAAGGTTACCTCTGTTAGGAAGTACTATATCGGATAATATAACTTATGAGTCTAAGAAAACATTGTAAGGAATTGTTTAAGGGAGCAATTCGGTAGAGTCGATCCTTGTATTTTGTGGATTCAAAATAGTGGATTTGACTTGGTGCTTGGATTAGCACTGTCCGTGGTTTTCTCGCCCCAGGAGGGTTTCCATGTAAATTTGTGTTATCACTTTTCCGAGTCCAATCTAGACTCGGAATATGCTATTTAGCCGATCTCGTTGCAAAAATCGTTCGATTTTCTTCATCACCCTATTCACCCCCGTCTAGGGTGACTTAGACTCTCCACGAGCAAGCCTTCAATTGGTATTAGAGCCTAACCTTTCAAGAGGATCTCAGCATCCAAAGGTATAAAGATCAGATGGCTCGTAACAATGGAGAGTTTGATGAAGGAAGATCATCTACCGGATCACCGAAGTTCAAAGGGTCAAACTTTGCCCATTGGAAGAAGATGATGGAATGTTTCCCGATGGACAACGATGAAGAAGTTTGGAATATCATCCAAGTCGGCAACTACATTCCAATGAAGACGGAGAATGCAACTCTTAGACCTAAAGCCAAATCCGAGTTCACCACCGAGGAGACCGAGAAATTTAGAAAAAATTCTAAGCTATAAACACACCGATGTGTACCATTAGCACAGAAGAATACAATAAGGTCTCAGCCCGTGACATAGCCAAACAGGTGTGGGACACTCTTGTCAACACCTATGAAGGAACAAGCCAAGTGAAACAGGCGAAGATAAGTCAATATCTTTATAAATATGAGCTGTTCAAGATGGAGCCAGAAGAAAACATCACTCGGATGTACATTCGGTTCACAGAGATTACTAATAATATCAAATCTCTGGGTAGAAAGATCTCTCATGAAGAAATGTCTAAAAAGATTATGAGATGTCTACCAAAGAAGAGATGGGGTCCTAAGGTGACAGCCATTGAGAAAGCTCAGAACCTTTCTCAACTAAGGCCAGGCGAGCTTATTGGTAAGCTACTCGACCCACGAGATTCATCTCGGAGGAAGAAGATGCAGAGATCGGCACCAAAAAGAATATTGCGTTGAAGGCCTTAGAAAGCGAGACGTGAAAGTCTCGAGCTCCTCGGAATCAGAAGAGGACCCTATAGAACTTATAGCCCGCGGCTTCAAGAAAATGACAAAATACAAGAAGTAGGAAAAGAGGCCAAACGATGAGTTCTACAAGAAAGATAAGAAGGACAGAAAAGGTAAATAGTCTTCTCCTTCAAAGTTATCTTTATCTAAGAACTCGAGCTGCTTTAAATGTGGCAGCAAGGAGCACATAGTCAAAGATTGTCCCATGAGAAAGAAGGACAGAAAGAAGAAGGCTATGATGGCTACCTAGAGTGATGACGACTCATTTGAAGAAGATGACTCGGATGACTCTAAGTGTCTTATGGCATTGACAGACTCGTAAGCTGAATCGGAGTCAAACAACGAGGACTCGGATATTGATGAGGTAGTTGAATACTTTCTCAAATTTTCAAAAGTTGATTTAGCACGATGTATTTTTACTTTGGAAGAAAATTCAATTCGACTCATTCCAGTTCAAAGAACAAATTGAGTCTCTTATTGATGAGAGCAATGTTTTGAAAAATGAATTGGAAAAACTAAGATAAAATCTGAAAGAACTTAAGACCGAGTACTCAAGCAAATGAGACCGTGTCGAGTCACTCGGAACAAAGAATGAGCAACTAAAAAGAAAGCTCAATGAGTCCCAACAGACTTATTTTAAAATTCACTCAAGCTCGAAAAACCTTGATATGTTATTAGGCTCTCAATGTGTCTCCTTCATGAAAGAAGGACTTGGTTTTAATGAAGAAGAGGAATCAAATTCCTATTCTAATATTTTCAAAAGGATTCCAGAACTATAAAGTTCCGGAAGGCTGAGCATGTTCCCATTCATACAAATGAACAGAGGATTAAGCCCGGACCAGCTTACAGGAAAAAGCCTTCTCCTCCAGGTTTGCAAAAGAAAAGATTTTCAAAAGAAAGAGACACAGACTCGGTTTTCGGAAGGAAGACCCAGAATCGGACCGGACCCAAAATTATTCAAATTTGGGTTCCCAAAAGTGCTCTTCCTCATAAAAGGACCATAGTAAAGGGAGTTACTTGGGTTCGTAAGAGGAAGTGAGAAGGGTTAGTTTGTTTCTGTCTTGCGGGTAACTTAGAAGAAGAAGAAAGGTCATTGGTACTTAGATAGTGGTTGCTCACACCACATGTCAGGAGATTCAAGACTCTTCTCTAAGCTAGAAGATTTGAAAGGAGGAAAAGTCACATTTGGAAATAACAACAAAGGCAAGATAGTAGGGATTGGCAAAATTGGTGAAGGCATCAACACAGTCAGCCAAGTCTACTTTTTCAAAGGACTCAAATACAATCTCCTTAGCATTTCTCAGCTATGTGACAAAGGTCAAGAGGTAATGTTCACTCGGACCAACTGCTACATCTCCGATGCAGTCACCAAAGAGACTAAGCTCTCGAGTCCGAGGTCAAGTAACACTTACATTATTCATCTCTCGATTCAAGTCGAATTTATCTTGTTTGAAAGCATCTATGAATGATGATTCATGGACTTGGCATTGTAGACTAGGTCATATCAGCATGCATACTATCAAGAAACTTGCTTGCATCTCATGGATTGGTTAGGGATTTACCTAACTCTGCCTTCAAGAAAGATAAAATCTGTGAGGCATGCACAAAAGGTAAGTAAGTCAGATCATCTTTCAAGCCACTCAACACTCGTATCTATATCCAAAGTACTTGAATTGCTTCATATGGATTTGTATGGTGAAATTACTATGAAAATTCTTGGAGGTAAATCGTATCTACTTGTTGTTGTCGATGACTTATCACGATTTACTTGGGTGTGTTTTCTTAAGAACAAGAACTAAGCCTTTAAAGAGTTCACTAAGCTTTGCAAAAAATTCAAGTGGAGTCTTAGAATCGGATCGGGAGGATTCGAACCGACTATGGAAGGGAGTTCGGTTACTTAGAATTTGCAAACTTATGTGACAAGAATGACATCTCTCACAACTTCTCTACACTAAGAACTCCTCAACAAAAGAACAGAACTCTTGAAGAAATAGGAAGGACTATGATGGTTGAAAATGATCTACCTTACTATTTCTAGCCTGAGGCGATCAATACATCAAATTACACACTAAACAGATGCCTCATCAAACCCATCTGAAGAAAACACCCTATGAGCTTTACAAATGGAAGAAACCCAACATCTCCTTCTTTAGACCATTTGGATGTAAATGCTTTGTTCACAATAATGGTATGGAGCATCTGACTAAATTTGATGCAAGGTCAAATGAAGGTGTATTTACTGGGTTACTAATCTCATACCAAAGCTTATCGAGTTTTTAACAAAAGAACTAACAAAGTGAAAGAAAGTATCCACGTTGTATTTGATGAAATTGATCTTGGCAGGATAAGTGAGTCCACATACTCAAATCTTAGACTGAACAGAGATGAAGACGACCTTGCTGAAGTTGAGCTCGGAAAGAGTCAAAATAGAATTACCGAGGCAACTCGGAATGGAGCAACTCGGAATGATATAACTCAAACTGAACAAACTCAAGAACTAGCTCGGAATCGTTGAAGAACAAGTCAATGAGACTCAGCAAGATCAACCAACCGAAGACCAGCCTGTTCAATCAACAAACTTGGTAAATCAAAGGACAGGTAAAGCTTTCAAATATGCATCCAGCTACCCACCTGAAAACATACTTTCGATATCAACAATGGTGTAAGGACTCGATATTCTTTGCATAATCTGTGTGCATTTTCTGCATTCATATCATTAACAAAACTTAAAAATGCACTAGAAGCCCTAAATGAACCTGAATGGGTAGAGGCCATAGAAGAAGAGCTCAATCAATTTGAAAGAAACCAAGTCCGGACTCGACCAAACGACCATCTAACCACCGAGTCATAGGAACCAAATGGGTTTTCAAGAACAAACTAGATTAGGAAGGGTTGGTAGTCGAAATAAGGCTAGACTGGTTGCTCAGGGTAACAATCAAGATAAAGGAATTGATTGTGGGGAAACCTTTGCACCTATTGCTAGGATTGAGGCAATCGGAATCTTGTTGGCATTTGTATCTAGCATGAATATCAAGCTTTATCAAATGGATGTCAAGTGTGCTTTTCTAAATGGTTTCATTAAAGAAGAAGTCTATGTTGAGCAACCCCCTAGATTTGAAAACTCATAATTTTCAAATCATGTTTTCAAATTGCAAAAAGCTTTATATGGTCTTAAACAAGCTCCCGGAGCTTGGTATGAAAGACTCAGCAGTTTCTTGGTTGAAAAGATTTCAAAAGAGGTCAGATTGACAAAAATATTTTCATAAAAACCAAGGGGAAAGATTTTCTTATTGCTCATATCTATGTTGATGATATCATTTTGGAGCTACTAATGAAACTCTGTGTCAAGAGTTTTCTAAGTTCATGAGACAGGAGTTCCAAATGAGTATGATGGGAGAACTTAGCTTCTTTCTTGGTCTACAAATCAAACAAGACAAGGATGACATTTATGTGCATCAATCCAAGTATATCAAGGAGCTTTTGAAGAAGTACAAGCTATAAGATGTGAAGCACGCAAGCAACACCTATGAGTAGTAGTTTGAAATTGAACTCGATGAGAAAGGTAAAGTCTGTAGATTAGAAATTCTACAAAGGTGTGATTGGATCTCTACTTTATCTCACATCTAGTAGGCCGGATATCATGTTCGGTGTTTGCCTATGTATAAGATTTCAGAGTTAATCCAAAGAATCACATCTCACTGCGGTGAAGAGAATTTTCAGATATCTTGCAAGGACTCGGAATCTTGGTAAATGGTTTTCAAAAGACTCGAACCGACTCTCACTGGATACTTAGATGCTGATTATGCTGGATACAAAGTTGATAGAAAGAGCACATCGAAGCACGCCAATTTCGGGTCAATCCCTCATCTCCTGGCACTCAAAGAAACAAAATTATGCTGCTTTATCAACCGCCGAATCCGAGTACATTGCAGCTGGAGCTTTCTATGCTCGGATTCTGTGGATCAAGCAGCACTTGAAGGATCTCGGACTATCATTCAAATCTAGCCCATTCGAGTGTGACAATAAGAGTGCAATCAACGTTACCAAGAATCCGGTTCAAGCACTAAAAAATAAAGCATATTGAGGTCGGATATCATTTTGTGAGAGACCATTCTGAGAAAAGTGATATTGAACTTGAATTCTTTCCTAGGAAATTTTAGTTAGTTGATATTTTCACTAAGCCACTTAGTGAGGATCAATTTTGTTTTATTAGGAATGAGTTTTGCATGATTAATGTATGATTATGTGTTTTCTAAGTGAACTTTCCTTGCATAATTATGTGTTTATGTTTTCTTTTGTTTTAATAGCAAATGGATCGGTTGATCGAGTGAAACCGAGCTATGAGTTAGTAGTTATCTAAGTGTTATGAGTCACTTAGGAACCATACTAGGTCAAACTCAGTTTTAAGCAAAATGGACATCAAACTTCGGAATTATCTTTAGATAAATGGAGAATTTCATAAATATATTCGAAAAGTATTTCTTCTCTCTCTCTGCAGCGTTTCAATCAGAGAAAACTAGCCATTGGAAGAAAGTCTGCTGGAATTCTAACCGTTGGAGAGCGGAACATCAAACCGGTCCGAGAGTACCATTGGGTAACCTGGTCGGAACGAAGGCCGAAGGTCATTTCTCTTTGCTATGAATAACATCTCTTGACCTTCATTTCTTTACTTTACTCACTGTCTTCTTAGTTTCTAAGCATTCTTGCTCACTCGCATTCTCTCTCTCTCCGAATTCTAAGCGCTCTTACTTTCTTTACTCTCTCTTATGTCCTCTCTGTTTCTAAAAAATCTCACCATGCCTAAAAGAGGTTCAACACTTGATTTGTTGGGGTCTGCTACCAAAAATCCCCACTCCAAAACTCCTTAAGAAGGTACCTCTAATCCCTCTAAAATCTTTGTCACCCAACATCTTACGTTGGATGATAAATTCTTCCCAACCATTTCTTTTTCGTGGTTGCGAGTACATAAAAAGCAGTGGAGTGTACAATTTTTTTGTACTTCGGTGAATTTATTTATCCCGAACTCATTGCCGAGTTCTATTCTAATATGTCTTACTCTGTGGGAATCATTACCTCACGAGTTCAAGAGAAGGTTGTTCGTGTCAACCTCTCTCTTCTCTTTTTCTTAATTGTAATCCTATCCCATTTACGGAGATTGCTGATGAATTCTTTGAGAAGTACGCCAAGGAAGTCCCCGAGTCACGTAAAAATTTCTCGGTGACTCGGATGAAGACTAAGGCCGGACTACTTTGTTTCCTTTTGAAGAGAACATTCTTCTCTCATCATTCTAGCAAAGAGAATCCCAACTCCAAGATTCTCAAAGCTTTATTTGATATTTTAGAGGGCTACGACGTAGACCTCTTCCCCTTATTATTGAGCGGATGGCCTCTGTGCCAGCTCGATCCAAAAATATGCTCCATTTCCCTTCGGAGCCCTTTTGACTGTTATTTTCAAATAGTTTAAAATTCCTCTCCCCTCGGATCTAAATGCAGTTTTGAGGCTGCCATGGTGGTTGGCAGAAAGGAGCTTTTGGGTTACGGGTACCGGGAAGTCAAGCCCGGTGTCCGGGTCCATGGGTCCGAGTTGTAACCTCCTTCACCCCCTCCCACTTAGACTCGAGACACTTCTACCACTTCCTCCTCCCTCTGCTGGTTCCTCTACTTCTCAACCACCTCCTACGACCTCTGCAGCCTATGTTTACCTTGTTGGTAGACAAAATTTCTTTTGTGTCCGAAGAGCTTCGAGACACCCTCATCTCTCTAAAAATGTCCTTGAAGGCCTAGTTATCAACCAAAAGACTGGACGATCTTAAATCCGGGAGAACCAGGATCCGTTGATCGAGCTCAAGGGCATCATCAACAAGCAAGCACGAGCAGCTCCAACTTCTTTAAGAACGCAGATCCAAGGCTGCCCAAGACTAAGAAACTTCGGATATTTCGAGGAGTCCTCCATCCTAGCCAAGTCTACCTCGGCTGAGGTCAAAGAAGAAGAAGCTGCAGCGGAGAAGCTCAGCTGAGGAGGAGAAGGAAGAGGAGAAGGAGGAAGAGGAGAAAGAGAAACCCGAGGGCCAAGGTGCAACAACCCCGAACTAGAACCGATCTCCTCGGATAATGATCCGAGTGGGTCAAAAGAAGCTGGGGACGTTGGTCGATCCATAGCTACTAAGTCATAAGCACCACCATCTGTCATGTTTCAGGAGGATGAGCCCGAGGAAGACATGCCCCTAGCTCGGCACAACCAGGACGGAACAACTTCGGACATCCCCTGTCTGCCGCCACCACGATCATCCACCTCCTCCCGGGCTTATCGCGCCGACGCACCTGCTCGTCCCTCCTCTCGACAGCAAGCCCCCTTCTTAGTTTATTTATTTTTTCTTTATGTTTGTCCAACATCGCTTGTATCCGATTGTAATTCTCTTCCCTCTTTTTGATGAAATGTTGGGGAAAGAATATAGAAAACTCGATGTTGTGTTTAGGGGAGCTTACCCTCTCTTTCTTTGAGCAATGAATGAATATATTTTTTTCTTTGAACAAACTTATTTCTGAGTTACATGTTTTTGAGTTAGATATTTTTCTTACTTTTCCGCTCCGATATAATCTGTTCATTTCTTTGCTCTTATTATTTTCTGCATAAGCTGTCATGAGTGATGATATGATATGCAATACATTTTCTAAGTATGGAATGCTTCTCATCCGTTAATCCTCACTCGATATGTTCCGCACAGTGAAAATGAAAACTCATGTTTCACACTAACAAGTTTCTATCTAAGTGTGGAATGCCTTTCATAAAAAGGGGAGATTGAAGACTCGGTTTCTAACTCTAAGTCATTCCGAGTATTACATGAAGACTCGGTATAAATCCTATCTCTCTTAAGTTTTGATTTCAAGTCATTCTGAGTATTATAGAAACTTGTGTATAAGTTTTCATTCTGTTACGACTGACTCGAAAGCACCTTATTGTATATCTTCTACATTGATGTTTCGACTTGCTCGGACATCACTCATAACTATCGCATGCTCAAATAATTTCTCTAACACTCTTATTCCGAGTATTAACTGTGTATTTCAACGCAAAGAGAATTACAGCGATAATTCCTTATTCTAAGTCAGTTTATTTCTTTGAGAATTATTTGACCAGATCAAGTTGTTAAACTCCGATGTTCTATCCTGTTAACTTGATCATCCTTAGGATTGACTCGAGATGGAATTTGAGTATATTGAATATTAGACTTAGAAAATTCCACTCTTCTAAGCTAAAGATAATTAAGCATTTAATTATGCTAATTTAATTATTATTTGTGCCTAATCTTGGACCAAAGTATTTTATACTTTGAGAACCAATGTGGTTTGCTTTTGATGTGTAGTGGGAGCGGAAGCAAAAAGATAAGCAAAACCGCAAACAAGCAAGCTGGCCAGAACAGGTCCTGCAGGTGCGGTTCTGGGAGAAAATGTGAAAGGAGGGGCAAATGGATGAATTTGAAGCTGAAATTTGACAGGATGGTTATTAACTGGGCCAAGAAGGTTGTGTAAAAATATTGGAATTTTTGGAGGTCGGGAAAGCCTTGAACACAGAGCTGAAAGTCAGGGTTCTATGCTGACTGTCCAGGATGAGTCTCTTTGTTTGTTTCAAGGGTGGAGGGCGGAGTTCTTCTTGGTTTAAGCTGAGATTTGGTGGAGATGGTCTCAAATCATGTAAGATGAAGTGTGTGAAATTTGGGAAAGAGATGATTCGTGGATTGGGAGATATGGTTGATGGAAGTCGCTGGATAGAACCTGGATTCTGGCTTGGATACAGAAACACCACCAAGCTGAATCAAGGGGCACTTTGCAATCTAGCCGGATACGTGAAACACCACCGGGGATTGTAAAGACTCAAAGGACACCACCAAGCTTGCCAAGGCTCGGATACAGCAATGAGAATTCAAAGGGTTGAGAAATCCATCTCAAAAGAGCAAAGCTCAAAGTTCATATATTCATCAAAGTTTTTTTTACAAGAGCTATGCTAGCTGAATATATAATGCCTAACAATGGCATTTTACAAGCTGAAACTAAGCTGGAAAATAAAGCAAAAATGATAATAAAACTACTATGATTCTTTCCCCTCCTCCAAGTTAAGCTAGAGTGAATTCTAGCCAAGCATTTGAGCATTTGGGAACATGTGGTTGTGAGGCCTTTTCCCCTTATGCAAGCTTCATTTTAATTTGGCCAACACAACATATTCCAAGAGGGTTCTAGAAGGCCTTCATTCTTCTCCTTTGATGCATCATGGTAGACGTTTAAGCATATGGCTCTTGGACCTTGGACCGACCAAAAGAATGCACCAAGTTATTTATGCACAAAAGGCTTGACTCTTCTCGGTTTGTCATGGCCGAACTCTTCATGCATTAACGTGGAGGATGTTTGATTGCTAGCAGATTTCTTCCTAGCTAACCTCTTGACTTTTTAGGTAGATAATTATTTATGAACATGAATTCATAAAAGACCATACTCTTGGCTTTGCATCCTCCCGGATCAAAAACAACTAAAACAAATTCAAGCCATTTTGGTTGATTTCCGGGTGTGCTTGGTCCTTCAAAATGAATAGTTTTCAGCTCAAAGTCTAAGATGGTCCACTTTCCATCAGCTTTTGTAGGTTATTCAAACGAGGCTAACTCATTTTTGAAATACAAAAGTAACCGGCTTCTAGCTGTCAATCACTAGCAGACATGTTCTATCTACTTCTAGACATGGCTTAAACACCGTGTCGGGGTTATCTGTTTCCAAAACTGGAAAACTTCAACTCTAGGCTTAACGGTTGTTTCCACCACAACTTTCATTCACCACCACAACGTTAACATTTCAATGGATATTTTCCGAGTGACTCGGAAGAGTAGTTACAACAGCTAGTGAAAACTTATGTCCGGAACCAAGACTCAACGGTCATTACTGCCTGGTTGGCTATAAATAGAAGCCACCTCACAAGACTAGAAGATTGTTGAACATTATTGCTAAACACATTACTTGAGCAGAAGTTATTGTTTTCATTTATATTCAATCTTCTATTTACAACTCCAAGTCCGTATTTTATATTTTCTAAGTTGCAAAGAAAGTCTTATAATCAGTCACATTCTTTTCTTACTTTCTTAGTAAGGTCCCTTGACCGAGGTGTAAGGGTTAACTCAACTCGATTGTCCCTCATTGTAAATGTTACCTCTGTCAGGAAGTACTAGATCGGATAATATAACTTCGAGTATAGGGAAACATTGTAAGGAATTGTTTAAGGGAGCAATTCTAGTAGAGTCGATCCTTGTATTTTATGGATTCAAAATAGTAGATTTGACTTGGTGCTTGGATTAGCACTGTCCGTGGTTTTCTCGCCTTAGGAGGGTTTCCATGTAAATTTGTGTTATCACTTTTCGAGTCCAATCTAGACTCGGAATCAACTATTTAGCCGATCCGTGGCGAAAAATCATTTAATTTCCACCATCACCCTATTCACCCCCTCTAAGGTGACTTAGACTCTCCACGAGCAAACCTTTAGTTGATACTTTCTTCCACTTGTTAGTTCTCTTGTTAAAAATTCTATAAGCTTTATTATTAGATGAGTAACCTAGAAATATACCTTCATTTGACTGCATCAAACTTTGTCGGATGTTCCTTATCATTCTTATGTACATAGCATTTACATCTGAATGGTTTGAATTAGGGGATGTTGGGCTTCTTTCCCTTGTACAACTCATAGGGTGTCTTCTTCAGAATGGGTATGTTGAGGCATCCGTTGAGTGTATAATTTGCTTGTGTTGATCTGCCTCGACCTAGAAATAGTAAGGTAGATCATTTTTAATCATCATCGTCCTTCCTATTGCTTCAAGAGTTATGTTCTTTCTCTCCACTACTCTATTCTGTTGAGGAGTTCCTGGTGTTGAGAAGTTGTGGGAGATGTCATTCTTTTCACGAAGTATGCAAATTCCGAATAATCGAACTCCCTTCCATGGTCGGTTTGAATTCTTCCGATCCGAGTCTCAAACTCTACTTGAGTTTTCCTGCAGATCTTAGTGAACTCTTTGAAGGCTTCATTCTTGTTCTTTAGAAAACACACCGAGGTAAATCGTGAATAATCATCAATAATAACCAGCACATATGATTTACCTCCTAAGCTTTTCACGAGAATTTCACCACAAAAATCCATATGAATCAATTCAAGTACTTTGGATGTAGACACGGTTTTAAGTGGCTTGAAAGATGATCCGACTTGCTTTCCTTTTGTGCGTGCTTCACATATTTTATCTTTCTTAAATGCACAGTTAGGTAAACCCCTAACTAATCCATGAGATGCAAACTTCTTGATGTTATGCATACTGATATAACCTAGTCTACGATGCCATGTCCATGAATCATCATTCAAAGATGCTTTTAAACATGATAAATTTTGACTAGAATCTAAGAGAGGAGTGGTATAGGTGTTACTTGACCTCATACCTAAGAGCTTTGTCTCTTTGGTGACTGCATTAGATATGAAGCGGTTGGTGCGAGTGAATCTTACCTATTGACCTTTGTCATATAACCGAGATATGCTCGGAAGGTTGTACTTGAGCCCTTTGATAAGCTAGACTAGATCGACTAAGTTGTCTCCTTGACCAATCTTGCCAATCCCAACTATCTTGCCTTTGTTGTTATCTCCAAATGTGACTTTTCCTCCTTTCATATCTTCTAGCTCGGAGAAGAGTCTTGAGTCTCCGGACATATGACGTGAACATCCATTGTCTAAGTACAAATGACCCTTTCGTTTATGAGGTACCTGTAACACGTAAACAAACTAACCTTTCTCACTTCCTCTTACAAACCCGATATGAGTCTTTACTTGTGGTTCTTTTATGAGGAAGAGCACTTTGGGAACCCGATTTGAATAATTTTAGGTTTGGTCTCGATTTTGAGTCTTCCTTTTAGAGAACTAAGTCTGTGTCTTTGAAAACCTTTCTTTACGTAAATAGACCGAGAAGGCTTTTTCATGAAAACCGGTATGTGCTTAGTCCTTTTCTTTGTGAATGAATAGGACCATGCTCGACCTTCCTAAACTTCACAGTTCTAGAATCGGTTTTGAAAAGGTTTGAATGAGAATTAGATTCCTCTTTAGCATTGTAGCCAAGACCTTTTTTTTAAACGAGACACGGGGAGAGCCAAGGAAAAGATCAAGGTTTTTCGACCTTGAGTGGGTTTTAAAACTAACTCTTGAGACTCATTGAGCTTCTTTTTCAGTTGCTTATTCTCTATTATGAGGCACTCGGAATCAAGTCTCATTATCTTGAGTACTAGTCTCAAGCACTTTTAGATTTTGTCTTAGGTTTTCTAATTCCTTTTTCAAAGTAATGCTCTCAATAGTAAGAGACTCTAGTTGCTCTTTGAAATGAGAAGAGTCGAATTGGACTTTTTTCCAAAGTAAAGATATATCTAGTAAGATCAAGTTTGGAGATGAGTTATTGTTTGCTTGTTGTTTCGAGTCACTCGGAAACTTCACTGAGTCAAACTTAGATTTTGAGAAAATAGGACATCAAACTTCGAAATCATCTCTAGATGAGTGGAGAAATTCGAAATATCTTTTAAAATCTCTCTTTTCTCTCTCTCTCTCTCTTTCGTGCGCATCAATCAGACAACTAGCCGTTAGGAGATAATCGCTGGAATTCTAACCGTTGGAGAGCGGAACGAGTCACACCGGTCCGAGGCGATCGTTGAAGAAGCTGGGTCGAACGAACATTGAAGGATATTTCTTTCTCTATAAATAGCATCCGTTTTCCTTCATTTCTCTACTTTACTCTCTACCCACTCTCTCTCTCTCACTTACTTCAACTCGAGCAAGCTCTCTACGTTCGAAGAAGATTTCATTGCTTGTTAAGATGCGTGAAAGTAATCTCAAGTAAGCACTTGTCATTCTCAGCTTTCTCTTTTTACTCTTTCATTTTTTTTCTCGCTCACTTTCGTCGAGCTATCTCTTTCTCTCTCTCTCTCTTTCCCTCTCTCAAAAGTTCATCTCTCTTTTCAAACAAACATGCCGAAAAGAGGTTCCCACCCGGATTTTCCTGGTTTTGCAACCAAGAAACCTCAAACTAAAAGCCAGGAAGGCCATTCCAATCCCTCAAAATCGTTGTCGCCCAACATCTAACGTTGGATGACAAATTCTTGCCGACCATAAAGTTTTCGTGGGTGGCTCACATCAAATCAACAGGGGTTTACAATTTCCTTTGTTTCAGCGAGTTCATATACCCGAACTCGTTTCGAGTTTTACACCAATCTCTCTAGCTCCGAGGGTATCCTCACCTCCGAGTTCAAAACATCACGGTTCGCATCAACACCTCTCTTCTTCACCGTCTCTTCAAAGTATACTCTCTCTTCTTAAACAGCAACCCCATACCTTTCAACGAGGTTGCTGATGATTTCTTCGAAAAATACGCCAAAGAGTTTCCTGGGTCACGTAAAAACTTCTCCGTGACTCAACTCAAATCGAAGCTCATTTTCTATGCTTTCTGCTGATGAGGACCTTCTTCTCTTAGCATTCAAGCAAGGAGAACCCCAACTCCAAGCATCTCAAAGCCTTGTATGACATTCTTGAGGGCTACGAAGTAGACCTCTTTCCTGCTATAGTCGAGCAAATGGCAGCCGTGCCTGCTCGGACTCGGACCAAGAAGTCAACCCCACTTCCTTTCGAGGCTCTTCTCACCCTAATCTTCAAACAATTAAAAGTTCCTCTTCCCTCGGATCCTAACGCGGTTTCGAGGCTACTATTGTTGTTGGCAAAAAGGAACTTCTTGGGTATGGATACTAAGAGACCCAACCGGGTGTCTAGGTCCATAGCTCGAACCGAGGCCCCTTGTCCGCCTCGGACTTAGACATAATCCCATCTTCCTCTACCTCCTCCACCTGGTGGCGCCTCCACTTCGGGTGTTTCTCAAATCCTTTCTTCCGCTTTGTCCACCACAGTGATAGACAAGCTCTCCTCGGTGTCCACCGAATTCAAGGACACCCTCCGGTCATTCAAGACTGTTCTTCAGCTTTATGACCATCAATTAGAAAACTGCTCAATCCCAAATCGAGAGAGCGAGTAAGACGTGCTTCTCGAGATGAAAGCATTGGTCAAGGAGCAAAGGGAGATGATTAAGCTCCTTAAGGAAAGGCACTCCAAGGAGGCTCGGGATTTGGTCGACTCGGATACATCGGAAGAATTCTTGAGTCCAGCCAAATCCCCTCTGCAGGGAAGAAGAAGAAGAAGGAGAAGAAGCGGAGCCTACTCGCTGAGGCAGCTCCTTCGAGGAGAAAGAAGAAGGGGAGAAGGAAGAAGAAACAGGAGCCGAAGCGGCCGAGGGCCAAGGTGCTCCGAGCACTCCAACCTGAAGTGATCGGCTCGGACAGTGAGTCCGAGTGGGTCGAAGACCTTGCCGACTATGGTCGGTCAGCAGCAGAGCCAGCACCTCCCTCGGTTGAGTTCCAGGAGGATGAACCTTAGGACTACTTAGTTCCGGGTAAGCCACTCGAGCTAAGCCCATTCCGGAGATACCAGTGCTGCCCCCGCCTCGTTCGTCTACATCTTCACGATCTTATCGGCGAAGGCGCATTGCCCGTCCACCATCCTTGACTCAGACTGCTCCCTGCCTTCCATCTTAGAAATTTTTCTTTTTCTGTTTTTAAATTTTTTTTGTCCGGACATACAAATTTGTATCCTCTTGATACATTCTTCCTCTTTTTGTTTTTTTTTACTGAAAGGCAAGGGGAAGGATATTTAGAAATTTGTTGTCTTGTTTAGGGGAGTTTCTCTCACCCTCTTTTGTGTATATACTTGTTATTAATGAAGTTTCAATTTCATGCTTATTACTTTTGAGTTTCAATTTTTTCGAGTTTCAATTTCTTGCTCAGTAATTTTCTTTGCTTGTGATTCATCATCTCAGTCTATCATTGTTCGATACTTTGGTTTTTAGCACTAATGCAATCTAAGCTACTTGCTCTAATAGAATCTAAGTTTCAATCACTTATATCACTTCAACTCAGTTTATATCACTAAGCTTATTTGCACTCGTTTCGTGACTTATTTCTTGAGAAAGAATGGAAAATTAGATCTTTATCACTAACAAAGTTTCTATCTAAGTATGGAATGCCTTTCATCAAAAAGAGGGAGATTGAAGACTCGGACTTTGCAGGTATATCATTCCGAGTACCATCAAGGAATCAGGTACAGACTTCATTTCTTGTAAGTTTTGATTACAAGTCATTCTAAGTACTTTAACAAACTGTTTCGAGTGATATAAGATCTTTTCTGAGTGTTACGTAAACTATTGCATATGTTTTCACTTGATTCCGATTGACTCAGGAAGAATACTCTTGCTTATCTTTTCACACATAGTTTTGAGTCACTCGGACAACATTCGGACTTATCGTATGTTCAAATATTTGCTCTAATGTGCATAAACTCAGGTCCGACTTTGTATTCTAAGTTTGATTGAATTACTGTGTTAATTCATCCTTCTAAGTTAGCATGTTTTGTTTGAACTGTGCTTGTCTAGATCAAGTTTCATTACTCTAATATTCTTTGTCAGACTTGTTTTACTTCTAGATCGACTTAGATGGAATTTGAGTATAATAGATATTAGACTCGGAAAATTCCAGTCTTTCAGGACTCGGATAATTAGGCACTTAATTATCTTAATTAAATTATTATCTCGTGTTTAATCTTGGACCAAAGTATTTTATACTTTGAGAACCAAATTGATTTACTTTTGTAGGTTATCTAAACGAGGTTATCCTATTTTTGAAATACAAAAGTAACCGGCTTCAAGTCGTCAATCACCAGCAGACAAGGCTTTTCTACTTCGACCAAGGCCCGGACATCGTGTCGGGGTTGTCCGTTTCCAAAATCGGAAATCTGCAACACCAAGCTCAACGGTGGTTTCCACCGTACTTTTCGGACACCACCATTGGATTGGGACATCCAAAGGAGTTAAGAGCCGTTGCCCAACGTTCACACCTCAACGGATATTTTCTAAGTCACTCGGAAAAACCATTACAACGGTCACAAAGGACTTCTAATCGGAAGATAGGCACAACGGCTAATCTGCCTGGTCATTTATAAATAGAAGCCACTTCACAAGATGAGAAGATTGCTGAAATTATCTCTCTCTGTATAATTCTCTTTCAATCTTCTACTTACAACTCCAACTCGTACTTAACATCATTCTGAGTTGTAAGGTCTTGTAATTAGTCACAAACACTTATTCTTACTTTACGAGTAAGGTCCCTTGACTGAGTTGTAAGGGTTAACTCAGCTTAGTTGTCCCTAACTGTAAAGGTTACCTCGGTTAGGAAGTACTAGATCGGATAAGGGAACTTCGAGTCTAGGAAAATCTTGTGAGGAATTGTCTAAGGGAGCAATTCTGGTTGAGTCTTTCTACTGTATTTTGTGGATTCAAAATAGTGGATTTGACTTGGTGCTTGGATTAGCACTGACCGTGGTTTTCTGCCCCATGAGGGTTTCCACGTATTTTCCGAGTTAACATTTTTCTGAGTCCAATCTAGACTCGGATTGATTCAAAGTCGGTTTTAGAATTTAATCTTCCGAGTCTTTGTTTAAATTTCTTCATCACCCTATTCACCCCCTTTCTAGGGTGACTTAGTCTCTCCAAGAGCAAACCTTCAATGTGAATTTAAGATATGCTAAGATTATGTTTAAAAAGGGAATAAAGTTAATGTCCGCATAGGACTATTGCTTATATGTTATGTTCTAAAGTTATGACCATAGAATTAGTCCGCCTTTTAGTGTTTCGAGTCGCCTGGTTGGAGAGGTTTTTACCAATTCACTAGGATGTGATTTTTAGTCTATGTGTTATGTGATTTGTGTGGGTCCCTGGTTGAACCTTGTGATGACTTTGGTCGATTCACCAGGTGTGAATTATGGCTCCACAATTTGTGATTTTAATAAGTTACGTTCTCTAGAGCGAGGGTCCTGGATGGTATCTTATGATGGCTTCGGTCGATCCACCTGGATGTGTTTATGACCCTTGTGTTTTATGATAGTTACTTGTGTTAGTCATGAGTGGATTTCCCTAAGATTAATTAACTCAATAAAATATTTAAGAT
The DNA here is from genome assembly GCA_021018815.1 of Talinum fruticosum. Classification (NCBI taxonomy): domain Eukaryota; kingdom Viridiplantae; phylum Streptophyta; class Magnoliopsida; order Caryophyllales; family Talinaceae; genus Talinum; species Talinum fruticosum. The sequence continues at coordinate 2,164,921 of JAITYX010000010.1, read as the reverse complement.
TTTGATCCATATGTTAAATTATGATTAATCACGATATGATATTTGTAAGATTATAAATATTCGTTACATCCATGATGATTGGAAACCTATGTGAAAGTGTGTTTATGTGCATATAAGATGTGGCTATAATCGGGTAATTAGTCTAACTTAGTGGGCATTACTTTCTTTTGAACTCAAATGAGGACTAAGAGCCCAAAAGACATGGTTGATATGAGACTACTATGGTAGTTTAGTGAATAAACTAATAGTGATGTCTATTTAGGGACTTTAGTGAAAACGAGAGTCTCCGAATCGTACTTGGTGTGGGACAAGTCCGGCTGAGTTAGTCTAATCGTCTGTTTTTATAACATAAGTGTGTATTTTGTGAAATATTAAGCACATGATAAATATGAATGTATGATTCTACATGCGTAGTGTGACTGTGTATGTATACCACCTTCCACGTGTTGCATGTTATGATTTAAGTTATTTGTATCACTTTTTTATGTGCTTGTGTGTAAACCAAATAATGTGTAAAGTATAACATAGGGAAACATAAGCGTTATTCACTAGGCTCGAGGAGCTCATGACTTCACGGTTTTTTAGGTTTTGTAAATTAAAGGGATCAAGGTTGCCACTAATAAGATTAATGGTTAGCGATAATTTGGTGACCCAAGATAGGAAGGCGGTCCATATTTTTACTTTAGACTATGTTAGTAAATAAAAGATAGGATGTATTTTGTATAGAATTTGTAAGATTGTTATGGATATGATTAAGTAAGAATTGAAGTCACATGTTTAAAAATATCGTTTTGATTTTGTGTTAGAATTTGTGAAAAGCTTCCGCTGCAATTCGCTGAGAGTTTAAATAAGGTTAAGAAGTTAAGATAACTTGGTGGGTGTCCGAGTGGGATGTCCACGGCGGTGACCTGCTTGACTTCTCTAGGTTGGGGCGTTATATAGAATTCGAAGGAATTACTATCCAATTTTTTGTCCTGTCGGATCCGAACGTAGCTGGGTATTGTTCTTCTTCTTTTTACGGTTTTAATTCTTTCGAGTTTGCCGTTTTGATTTTTTTTTAGTTTGATTTTTTATTTTGTTTGAATTAAATCACTGATGTTCATAATTATATTCTGTTAGATGATTATGAAGGTTAAGCTGATAATTTATTACCTTCCTGTGACGTTAAGCGATGTTAGTTTCGGTGAAAATCTTTAATCTTGTTTTGCAAATCTGATTTGAATTTGGTTCATCTCCGTGGTTTAACAATTCCTGTATTCCCATAAGATCCAACAAAATGGCGCTGTTGTCGGGGATGGCGTAATTGAAATTAGGTTGTAATAGAGTTATTAAGTCTTGATTTTTATTTAGGTTTCGATTCTGAATTTTGTTTCCCTTTTGGTTAATCTGTTCAATTAGTAATGTGTCCGGATCAATTTTTTAGCAATTATAGTTTTTTTAGTCTAAATTAGTTTGCAAATTTCAAGTCTTAAATTTTCCAAGTTTATGTTATTTTGTTTTATTGAGTCAAAGTTATTTAGCTTTAGTTTTTAGTTAATTCACTTTAATTAAGTCTCTGTCTTAGTTTTTGTGTCTTATTCTAATTGTTTTCTTATTTTGATAAAAATTTTTAAAAAATTTTAAAAACAAAAAGACTAAAAATATATTGTGGGTTACTAGTCCATGAGCTATTGGGTTAGGGAACCTAAAAGAAGAACACTTATTAGGATTGTTGAAACGGAATCCAAACCTAAAGAAGAAAAAATGACTAAATTTGGACCACATGAGAAACTTGAGTGGTATCTTTTATCCTCCTAGGAGTTCTAATCCTTCGTTCTTTAACTTGCCTAAATTAGGACCAAATGTGACTTTGTTACTTATACCACACTATACTCAAATGCTCCCAAAATTCCATGGTTATGAAGAAGCATATATGTTTTTAATGGAATTCGATGAAGTGATTTCTATGATGCATTTTCCTGATGTTTCTATTGATGAAGTTAGAATAAGATTGATTCCTTTTGCTTTAAAAGATGCTGCTAAAAGATGGATATATAGCTTAACTACTAATTCTATTTCCATTTACGGTTATTTTGTTAAGGTGTTTTTGGGAAAATATTTCCCGAATGGTAAAATTGTGAAGTTGAGGAATGAAATTAATCAATTTATTCAAATGGAAAAAGAAATGTTTAGGAAATACTTGGAAAGATTTAACAACTTGTTGGCCTAATGTCCGCACCATGGTTTAGAACAGTGGCGTCTGTGCACAATTGTTTATGAAGGACTTGACCAACGGACTAGGACCATGCTAGAGTCCATGTGTCGGGGTGGTTTTCTTTCTAAACGTGCTGCAGCTTGCTTGGGAATTTTCAGAGGACTTAGGAGAAAAAAACAATATAATAGGAAACCATTAGAGATAAGAGTCTAAGTTTTAAGATAAATGGTGCAAAGGGGGTACTCATGCTTGTTTCGATGCGAGTCACCTCAATTCCAAAGTTGTTGTACTTGAAAGCATGTTAAGGGGGTTAACTGTTCAACCCCAATCTTCCTAGAACTCTTTGATGTCATGTTCTCATTGTCAAAGCTTAGATCACATAGTAAGTACTTATCCCTACTTGACCACGAGTCGGGAGCAAGGGCAAGTGAGTGCTTGCATTACTAAGGACTAAGTTTGACGCTTACTCTCCTACTTATAATGAAGGGTTGAAACATTATCTTAATTTTTCTTGGAGTAATGGACCTAATGTTGTAAGTCGGATCATTTCCCAACCCACTTCATTCACTTCTAGCCATTACCAAAGGCCAACTTATCCAACTGTGCCCAATGTGCCCAAACCACCATCTCCCATGGTTTAGACCCAAACTCCTCCTAGTTACACCGATGTTGATAAGAGAGTTAACAACCTTGAAAGATCACTGAATAACCTTGAGAAAATGATTCAAAGTATAACTCGAACAGTTGACGCAATTAACCCAACTTACCTAACTCTAGAGAGAAAGGGACTTTTCCTAGTCAACCAGAGCTGAATCCTAAGAACATAGGCCCATCTTCTGCTGGGGGCCACCTATGAATGATAATGTGAGGAGAGTGAATTTGATTATGTCCCTTAGGTCGAACGAGAAATTGATAATCATGTGGGTGACCAACCTAGGGAAATATGTACATATCCTCACACTTTGTTTGAAAATTCATCTCCCTCTTCTACCCAAGAGACTGGTTCATCTAGTTCTCTTAAGGACACTACTGATGGTCTTCCTCCGCGGACCTTTCTTGCCCTTCTTCCGAAATAGAGGAAACTAAAGAGAAAGATACTACGAGATATAGTAGAACCTTTATCTCCTATAGATTCTTCCACTCCTGTTGTTATATAGGCTCATGAACATGTAATTCCCTTTCCCCATCGACTGAAAAAGAAAGACTAGAATAATGTAAGAGAGACTTTCTCTCAAGTCAAAATCAACATTCCATTATTAGGTGCTATTTAGCATATGCCTCCATTTGCCAAATTCTTAAAAGAGTTGTGTACTACAAAGAGAGCTACTAATGTTCCTAAAAAGGCTTTCCCGACTTCTAATGCTAGCTCTATCATCAGCCAACAAATTCCAGTGAAGTATAAGGAGCCCGGTTACCCGACTATTCCTATAGTTATTGGGGAACAACGCATTAATGGAGCTTTACTTGATTTAGGGGCCAGTGTCAATTTGATATCCTTCACTATGTACGAAAAACTAGGGTTAGGCAAACTGAAAACTATCAAAATGATCATCGAACTGGCTGATAGATTGATTAGGTTGCCTTTAGGTATGGTAGAAGACGTATCGATTAAAGTTGATGAATTTATTTACCCTGTTCGTTGTCATGAAAATTGAAAAAGTCCTCAATCACAAAAGTCGGACTCTCGTTATCTTAGGACGTCCTTTCCTAGCTACTACAAATGCTCTTATTAACTCGTAGAGATGACATGATAAAACTGTCTTTTGGCAATATGACTATTGAAGTGAATATTTTTAAGTTGTAAAGACAACCTCGATGGATGTGATGGTTCTAAAATCTCCCCAATTAACTCGGATAGAAGATTCTATTTTTATGAGCATGATGATTTGTTACCTGTTGAATATAAGTCTTTTATGTTGGATACTGAGCTTGAGTATGATGTTCTTAAACCGATGATATACACTCCATAAGCTCTATTTCTAAAAGCATTTTTGAAAAAAGGTTGCTAATCCTGATTCACATATAGACCATATAGAATTAAAACCTCCTCCCGACTCAGCCACCACCAACTTCTCCCCCTCTTTTTTTCTTTTTTAATTTTTTTGTTAGGCGTAATTTAAGTATGAACCCAAAATAGACATTATAAGTTGTTTCAAACTTTAATTTATTTGGGTCCCAGGAATTGAAAAAGGATTAATATATTTCACTAATGAAGGTTATGCGGACACGTAATAATTTACTTAAAATAAAATTACGAATATATATTCACATATATATTTTAGTTAATTGGTTTGAATTATTTAATTAAAGCTAATTAATTCATTCCACTCCTATACTCACCTTAATTAAAATTAAGGTTCTTACATTTCTTTCCCCCTTAAAAGAATTTCATCCTCGAAATTTGTAACAATTAGATAGCATATAGAATAAGTAACGTATAAACGTAAATACATGAGCCATACTAGTATACTTAACACGGAAGAAAAGTTAATCGGACAACTATTTTCAACCACTCGTTATTAGAATTCTTGCGGAAGTCTCCTACGGAAGTCTCTTTGTATTAATGTAACTTTCTTCCCGAGATCTAACAATCAAAATATCATTCAAGTAGCTTTCGGGTTTTTAGAAACAAACACGCAAATTCAATCTAATCAAATATGAACTTTAATCATTTTAAAGTCAACAAAAGAATAGGTTCTAAGGATATTAAAAGAAGTTAATGGTTCCAGCCTCCTCTCCACCATCATTTTCGCACATCCGCTTACTCAATTGTAGAGCTCGAGGAGCAAATCGTATCGAAAAGGGCAAAAAGTGGGCTTAAAAGTTACGATTTCAAGTCCTGTTTTGAGATGAATACCAATATGCCAACTATAGTTTTAAGCAATTAACGCATTAACTTTATGGTTATGCATGGACATATACTTAATATTTAAGGATTTTCCATATCGAAAAATTTAGTAACACAAACCCAATCATGTCAATGCAGTCAAGCTAAATCAATTTCATTGCAAGGCCTACGTAAACTAGCTATTCCCTCATTTACTTACTAACCTAGCAACCTAAGCTTGCTAAGTTCAAATATATCGTAGGATTTGTAATTATGCACATTGACATCACATCCTTGCTCCTTATATTCTAAAACTAAACAGGGTATATGGTCAACCTAGTTTAACAAATTGTCTATAGTTGCATCAATGACAAGCATGATGCACGAAAGTAGAGAGGTACCCAAACTCTAATGCCAACGTATATATTAGACGAACAACAATAGAGGAGACAATCAACGGAAACCGAAAAAGAATCAAGATGGAGGAGTTGAAACCGAAGGCAAAATTAAGTAAGAAAGCAATTCAGGAGCGGCAATATACGATAATAACCAAACCAATAAGAATGTTCAACAACTCATAGTAACCATAATTGGTAGTAGGAAATCCTTATGTCATTCTTTCTCCTTTATGGAAGTTTAAGTTCAAACCTAAGAATATCTAACTCTCAAGTAACTTATAGTTAGCTCCAAGGAGCATTAGGAACACAAATGAGCACCAAATAAAGCATGCAATTAACGGAACAACTTCCGGATTCTAGTTATAAACGAGGCACTCAACATATAAGATTTTTATTAGCACCCAAGGTTCATAAAGAACGCGAAGAAACTACCTCTAAAATATTTCTAACATTTAAATCACCGACAAAGAATCACCACATATAAACTCAAAATGGTAGAGAGCATGATTTCAACATCCATCAATCAACTCCTCTTGGTGAGACAGCTTAAGTCAAAGGAACTCAAGATGGTGGAAAACACATACTTCAATGTGAATCAATTAGCTCTTTCCGGTTTCATACTCAGCTTATCTTAGACCTTTCTCACAAGCCTCTCAAATTAGAACTTATATAAGGATCTCTATAACTAATGCATCCTATGTTTGGTCGACCCGAAGCTTAGGTGGAAATAGAGAAAATCCCTAAATCAATTGTTCCTCCAATATAGCTCCCAAATGCAATGGAAAGATATCTAACAACACAACCATATATATCAAACACGCATCTCAACTCAAAGGGGATATTTTCACTATACTCTATGAACATATTCCATTGATGTCTTAATTAGTTCAACAATCCTTGAAAATTCTCGGTAGAAAGTAGGGAAGATCCTACATCACCACTGTCTCGAACAAACATGCAGCTACAAGAAAAAACACCAAGTTTGAAATCTTCGATTATAGACCCAAATATTATTGCCAAGAAAAACCATGTACGGTTACCTAATCAAAAGCCCAAAACTCAAATGCCTACAAGGCGATTTTGGTGTGTTTTATACGCACTAACATAATCTAATTTTCTATTTAAAGGAGACACCAACTCCTATAGAAAGGTTTTCAGTCAATTAAATTGAAATGTTAAAAATGTTTAAGAAATGTTCTCATTGTCCAAAATAATGGGACAATTTAAAAATCTTGATTCCCTATACTTGTGACACTTCAGGGTATCCTTCACAACTCTAAAGATTGATCAATCAATCGATATTACGCTTTACAAGGATTCATATCATGAAACAAACACTATCACATGTCATGGCCCATCCCCATAATGCTTCATAGGCTCAACATACCTCATACTCATAGAAAACTTGAATGCAATCTTCAAAAATAATCCTTTCTAAAAGCAAGAATTTTCCAAAACAAAAAGATTACAACTGAACTGAATCATGACTAGAATCCTTTAAAATAACACATATAACTTCTAAGATAACTAATAAGGCATCATAACTTGGTATTATTTAAAATAAAATTCCAAATAATGAGAATTTAATTTATTGTTGTCCGCCATGAGGTCCTCAAGTCAAGAGAAGAGAAAATTCCTGAAGCACTATTACTTCAACCATTACCACTAGAAATAAATATGAAACTACATTTAATCTCATAAGAAAACTAGTGATAAATTCCATTGCCATCCTTTGGTGATAAACATGGAAAGATTCTGCCATTTGGAGTACCCAAATCCACCAATGATACAACGAACCCTTCACGTTGTATTTCCCATTAATTTCCTCTCTACAGTCTCCAATTCTCATTTATAAACTTTCACTAGTACTCACCTATAAGTATCTTACTGAATATATGCAAGTATTCCTCAACATTTTGGTTGCTTAGTAATGTCTTATTTGACAATGTGATATTTTGATTCATTCCTTAGTGATAATTTCCAGAAAATAATCTACTTCAACATCTAAATCAATGAATAGAGCCATGAGTTCATAACAAATGTTTTAATTATGCTAGTGTACATATCCCCTTTCTTTTCCGTCTTTCAAAGGCTTAAAGCCAATTATACATTTGGCAAGCTCGCTAGAATAATATACGCATAAGGATAATCAATACATAATTGAATAGTTGTATAAGTCCTAGAGGTAGAAGTCTCTAGTTCAGGACTCAGCAGACTCTATCACGAAACCAACAAGTAATGAAATGGAAACAAAAGTTCAGCCATACTCAATCACACACTTAGCACACACAATTAAGTTGACTAGGTAAACACCTATGAGTCAAATATTACACTTAATGCCACATGTATAGTCACAAATAAATCACATTATCACATAATGAAGGAACCTATACAGACTATATGCAATGCAAATTTGAGGTCACCAAAATCTATGCTCGTAATATCATAACTGTCACACCCCGAACCCACCCTAAGAGTATTACATTGCCGGGGTTCCTGAAAAGAAGCCCTTAAGGCTAATTAAGAAGTTCGGTTTGATTTTCTAATGCCAACTTAAAGGTAATAGAGGGAATTTTCTATTTTGGTTTGAAAATTTTCTAAAATTTCGCAGAGTTTCTTTTGTAATATGGCCTATCCCTTAGGCTAAAAGCATATACTCGCATATGAAATGATAATTGATATCCTCAATTGAAGGTTTGCTCGGGGAGAGTCCGAGTCACCCTAGAGGGGGTGAATAGGGTGATAGAAAATTCTTGGTGAAAACACACACTTTTGCGCGGAAAAGAGACAAAGACAGATTCGGAGTCTATCAACAGGGTCGAAAAGATTGGACTCGAAAGCAATGAATCGAAGGAACAGGAGCGAGTAAAGTCGTCTCGAGTCTAGAATGAACTCGGAAAGATAACACTTAGATTTTACGTGGAAACCCTCCTGGGGCGGAAAACCACGGCCCGTGTCAATCCGGACATGAAGTCAAATCCACTATTTTGAGTCCACAAAATACCGTGAACTGATCGAACCCGAGTTGCTCCCTTAGACAACTCTATACAAGTTTTCCTAGACTCGAAGTTCCCTTATCTGATCTAGTACTTCCTAGCTAAGATAACCCTTATAGCTAGGGACAACTAAGCTCGAGTTAACCTTTACAGCTTAGTCAAGGGACCTTACAAAGAATGTAAGAAGAGTTTGTAACTAAGTACAAGACCTTACAACTCGAAACTAATGAATTACAGAGTGGGAGTTGTAAGTTGAAGATTGAAAGTAAATACAATGACTTTTCTCAAGTATGTGTATTAACAATAGATTCGGCTATCTTCAAGTCTTGTGAAGTGGCTTCTATTTATAGATAACCGCACAGAGTAGCCGTTATCTTCATCTCGCTGACCAAGAGTCTTCTGTAACCGTTGATAGAGGCTTTCCGAGTCACTCGGAAAGTATCCATTGAAATATGAATGTTGGACAACGGTTTAACTCTCTTGGAAGTCCCAAAACCATCGGTAGTGTCTCGAAAAATGAGGTGGAAACCACCGTTAAGCTTAGCGTTCCAGTTTTCCGGATATGGAAGCGACAGGCTTCGACACAATCTTCCGGGACTGGAGCAGGGAAGGTGAAGAGCCATGTCTCGCTGGTGATTTGACGTTCGAAGCTCAGGTTACTTTTGAGGTTTGAAAAAGGTGTGTCCTCGAATGAATAACCTACAAAAGTAAATTAATTTTGGTTCTCAAAGTATAGAATACTTTGGCCCAAGATTAGACACGGATAATAAAATAATTATAATAATTAAGCAACCGATTATCCGAGTCGAAACGAAATGGAATTTTCCGAGTCCAATATCCATGATACTCAGAATTCCATCCGACTTAGTCTAAGCGAAGAATCAAGTTCGATAAAGGATATTAGAGAGGATTAACTTGATATAGACTAAGCATGAAATGAACTAAGAATACTGACTATAATAGAATAGAACGTATACCCAAAAGTCGATTCCGAGTGAGAAACAGTGGAATAATGGTATACTCAAAATGCGATTAATCCGAGTGAAGATGAACTCGGAAAATAGGAACCAGCTTTTCGAGTCGCTTATGGAAACGTACTAAATGCAATAAGTGAAAACTGTATTACTCGGAGAAGATACTATTTTACCCAAAGAAGTTTCGCGATACCGAGAATGCCTTGGAATCAAAACTCTATATGCATGGGATTGTTATACCCGATTCCTTTGACATAACTCGAGAAAAGTATTGAGCATTGTCCGAGTCTTCATCAATGAGCCACACGCTCGGAGATTTCGATGGTGACACGCTGGAGTCTAACCAATATGCATTTACAACCTAAAAACAATCTAGTTGGCCCATGATACACTTATAAAGCTACATTAACTTAGTTAAAAGTTATAACAAATAGGAACATATAAAATTCACATATCAACAAAGGGATCGGTTAGAATTAGCATCACACACATGAATCCAAGGTACGCTAAAGATATGGGACAATTCTCCTTACGGAGTACCTACAATTGGAGAGGAAAGAGAGAGAGAGATGGGGTGAGCAAACCATAAGATCAGTGGGTAATTCTATTCAAAAATCAAAACATTTGCACATTACACATATATACTAGTGACAACACATTCGTAATTTAATAACATAGCCCGTCAACCAACTTCTAACTATAATCCATCTTTTCCAATTCTCGGCTAGGACAACACAAGCTCTTTATATTTCTTGGTCAATTCTCTTATTTTGAAACAGATTCGATCAATGAATTAAATCAAATAAAAAAGGTAAAACTCCAATACTCGACTCGCACAATTTTACACAATTCAAAACCGAAATCATCTTTTAATATTTTCTCAACAAGATTTTGCACTCATTCACAAATCACTCGAAACATCGAGCATCTTTCCAGGGTTTTTGACTTGAACTAGCACCGGACAGTTTCAGGGCGCGACCCCATGACTTAGGCTCCGGGACCTAGTTCTAGGAAGTTTCTAGTCGAGCATCCCGATACACAAGGACCCCTATTAGAACCCTTCCCTGGAAGTCTCTAGTCGAGCATCCCGACATGTTTATCCCAAAATCATTTCAAACTAGTTTCAACATATTCATTTATCAAGTCAAGTTTCAAACAACATTGTCAACTCGGTTTACACAATGCAAGGCATAACACAATTTTCCACCCTTCCGAACTCAATTTCACTTCTTTACAATACATATCGCGTTTGAAAGGCAATTATTAAGAAATCATACTCAAGAATCGTTTTGCGTAAACAAAGCTCTTGTAAGAACTAACCTTTTGAATACGAATTTGACTATTCGGAATCATATTCAAGTTCAATCACTTAAGCTAGCACATTCTTTCGCGTAATCATAGCAAGACAATTGAATTAACCATAATATCACACAAATACTTAGCATTCTCAAATCTATAGCTTCCCTTTTCTTCTTTTTCCGTATTTAAGTTCCCTTAGTAATAATTCACCATTAACTCGTGCATTCACTAGTATGTATGCATACCGACATATTACTTTACGCAATATCCTCATAATCTCACATAGATGGTTAAATTCCACGATATTTAGTTCATTTCAAGTGGTACACCTCAAGCTCAAGTTCCATTCATAGATTTCTTTCAATTAAGTGATTCAACACGATTCCCAAACTATCCAAGTATCATCGATATTTTAAATCACGCATTAAACACCACACAATTACCACCACAATAACTTGGGGTTCCAAAATTCATTTTCAACCTCTATGCTCCAAATTCACGGTCCGTTTCTATTCAATTGCAAGTACAACAACTCCGAAAATCCCAGGGTGTTTAATTCTCCCGAGCCATAATAACCACAAGCCGTAAAACCACATATAGTCACGAACAATTATAATTTAGTCCAAACTGTCACAACTTGTCACAAACAACCATATTCGATTCAAACTCTCATAATGTATCTCCCTAATCTTTCAATTCATTAGTTTAATTTACATGAGCCACAATAACCACAAACAGGTTACAATTTTTACCCAAGGAGTCACAACTCATCTCAAACCAGTTAAATTCGATTCAATTCCCACAACTTCATTGGACTACCCAATCAATGCATTAATTCTGTTTCTCAATTTCATTTTTACTTCAAAGATTAGCTTATTCTATAGTTTCATATAATCAAGCAACTTAACAACTTCAACTAACGTTCAATCACACGGGAATCAATTCACATACTAAGTCATTCACATACTAAATCCATCCACTAATTCCATTAATTCAAGCCATGCACTAAGCACTCTTTATGATGTATAATGGGAGCGGAAGCAAATAAAGAGGATAACCGCAAACAAGCAACCCGGACAGATTGCGGGCTGCAGGTGCGGTTCTGGGAAAAAAGGTGAAAGGAGGGGTAAATGATGGAGATTGAAGCTGAAATTCGGTATGGAGCTTCTCAACTCATTGACGAAGCTCTGATATTTTTTGGATTTTTTATCGCTGGAAACACCTTGATCACGGAGCTGAAAGTCGGGGTTCTAAGTCGATTGTCTAAGATGGTACTCTTTGTTTGATCCGAAGGTGGGGGTCGGAATACTGCTTGGATGGAGGCGATTTTGGGGGGGAGTAGACAACTGGAAAGATGGTGGGTGAAATTTGGAGTGAAATGGATGAGCGGTTTGTGAGATATGATTTTTGGAAGTGAAGGGATAGAACCGAGGCTTCTTCTTGGATATAGAAACACCACCAAGAGGGAACCAAGGGGCACCTCTCGCCTTGCCGGATACTGAAACACCACCGGTAGGTTTAAGGACTCAAAGAACACCACCAAGTAGCCAACTTGGATATAGCTTTGAGAATTTAAGGGGCCGAGAAATCCATCTCGAAAAAGAGCAATCCAACTCAAGTCATATATTCATCATCATTGTTCATCTTTACATAGCTGAATGTTTAGACTATTTATAAGGAAATAAAAGGCAAGCTGAAAATACATGAAGTTTAAACAAAAATAATAATCTAAGGCTTGCATTGAGTTTCCTCTTCCTCAAGCAAAGATGAAGGGCCGGATGTAGAGAAGCAATCTTGGCCAAGTTTTGAAACTCTAGGGAACATGTGGTGGAAAATGCAAAGATCATTTTCAGCCAAGTAATCCTTTTCCCTTGCTCAAGCTAGCACATTATTGGTCCAACACTTAGCTTCTAGAATCCTCCCTTTGCTGGCCATGCATTACCCATTCGGCTAAGGCTAAAATAGAGCCTTCTTGGTCCTTGAAAATATTCGGACAGCGTGTAAAGAAAATATTCATTATGTATCAAAATGCACCTAAAATATCTTTTAGGCATTTTTGGATCGTCCTTGATGCACATCTTGCTCCACTCATTTGGTAACCATTATTTATGTACTAATTGATAATTTTCATGGCCATTAAAAACCTCTTCCAACCTTGGCTCGGTTTGAACATTTGGACTAGCATAGGAGTTTTGGTGTAAAAATAAGCTTGACTCCTTTTATGCTTTAGCTTGAGAAACCCCTTGACTCTTGGACGTTTGACTTGGATGGAAATATCCATCACTTTAACTCAAAATCTGAAATTTCACAACCTAAGGCACTTGCTTAAATAGTGCTAAGAAAACTAGGGTTACATAATTAATCCAACGGTCCAAATGAGTACATGATCATCGAACGGACAAGATTACATGCTACATAAAACCCAAAAAGAAAGGTCCAAAAGATTAGGAGACAAAAAAGCAACAAAAACAAATGGTAGAATTAGGTTGAAAGCGATGGCCAGCAAGTCGTTTTCTATTGAAGTTAACAAATTTGCTCCTACTTCAACCACTCTTTTCTCCTTACACAATACTCCAACTGAAGCATACAAAGTATGTTTAGAAATATTTTGGAATAACATTTCTAGGAATATATGATTTGCCATCATTGACCAAGTATTGAGTGAGTTATGGCGAAATACTCAATAGAGGTCAAAACTGTTAGAATTGCGTGCTCGACTTTGTTTGTTGACTTCCCCACTTATTATTTCCACCCTAAATAAAAATTCCCAGATACCCCTTGCTGAAAGACATGTTGAGGCATCTCCATGAAAAATTGGACGACCAAATTCTAACCCATGGTTAACTCATCATGTTTTGAAGTTAACCTTCAATGAGCCACTCCTGTGTGTTGAATCCTAATTTCTAGCCTAACTACAAACTCTTGTAACTTGATATTCCCAGCTCCAATTTATTTATTTTAGGTATGGTTAGAAAGCTTGGTATGTTAGCTTTCTAACAATGTATCATGAGTGGCTGTTGGAGCTTTGGATCAAAAGCTTTGACTTGAATAAGTTGCAAGTGTTAACCTGGATGAGTAAACCGCCAATTTTGAAAAAGGACTTCTTAAGTTCTTATATCTGGCCTAAATTAAAATTCCTATAATGAATCATCAAACTAAACATCTTAAGGCATTCTCGTGAAAAATTTGGAGTCCAAACTCCAACCCATTTGCGAACGACGGCTCATTAAAAGTATAATAAAAGACGGCAAGGGTCCGGCACTTTCCGGGGCTTATGGTTGGAGGGAAATATGATCACCTCGGATATGTCTTGGGTGAGCTCTTACTCGGGATATGTTGTACTCGTGGCCTTAGGTCCATTAGATGGTGCTTTCAATCATAAGGAGCACATACACCTAGTTCGGTTAAATTGGATTTCGAGGTAATCAACAACATCGTAGAATATGAGGCCTGCATCATGGGGTTACAGTGCTGCCAGAGAAAAAGGGCTTGAATATCGAGTCAATAGAGATTCGAGTCCGATCATTAATTAGGTCTCGTAAAAATAGAAGGTACGAAGTGAACCCTTGGCACCCTACCAAGCACACTTATTAGAATTAACAAAACACTTCGATGACATATCTTACACTTATTTTACTCGAGGTGATAATCAATTTGCTAGCGCTTTGGCTAAACTAGTGTTGATAATAACATTCCGAGTGGCATTCACTCAATGCCTATTTGTATAGAGCAAAGGGATCAGTTTGAACACGTTTACACTTTGGAGGTATTCAATATCAACCAAACCAGTTGGTACTTCAACATTTATCGGTATTTGGAAGGCCAGGAATATGAATGTAAGCGAGACAATGTATGCCGCGAAAAGCTATATAAGAAAACTCACATGGGCATCAACTTAGTACTTTATAAGAAAACCGATAATTCAAGTATCGACCAAACCAGGGAGCAATTTGCATGTAAGCAGCTTAGTACTTTATAAGTTGAGAAAAGCTCGTATAAGAAAACCGACATGGGCATCAACTTACTTTGTGTCAATCAAAGCGAAGCAAAGCATATAATGTCCGAAGTCCACGAAGGAGAATGTGGACCTCACATGAATGGAAAAATGTCGGTTTTGAGTATTAATGGTCAACTATGGCAGCATACTCGTCAAGAGTCCGTTAAGAGGTATCATAAATGCCAAATCTACGGGAATTTGCAACATCAACCACCTTCGTTCTTGATTAACCTTGCATCACCCTGGCCATTCTTAGCCTAGGGAATAGACATAATCGGGAAAGTGATTCCTAAAGAAACAGGAGGGCACAGATTAGTATTAGTATAATCGACTACTTTATAAAATAGGTAGAAGCACATCCTACGCTACCATCTCATCAAAACATATGGCTAAGTTTTTAGCCCGTAGAGATGCATGCATGTTGATAGAAGAAGAGTTTTCTGCTGTGACCACAAAAGTCATGGGGCTAGGTATAGAGGTAATTATCAATCTAAAAATAAGAAAACCTCTAACCAAGGCAATACCAATAGGGTGCAAATGTCATTGACCTTAATATGTACAATGACTACACTCCTATAGATACTACTTACACTCAAGCCCTCGACCACTTATTGGCTAAGGGAAATTGAGTTACCACCTATAAGAACAGAATCAAAAATCGGGAAAAAGTTAAAAAACTAGGACACAAAAAATTCTGTAAGTACCATCGTGCACGGGGACACTATACGGAATGGTGTTGGACCTTCAAGAACAAACTTGAGAGCATGTCCCGCAACAATAAACTTCCTCTCCCTACGGCCACTCGAAACCTAACAATAGCAAGAACCCATTCAACGGGACCTTAGCCATCTTTTCTGAACCCACTCCAGGTCAATGGGATCCATTTGTGATGTGTAGTGGGAGGCGGAAGCAAAAAGGAAGCAAAACCGCAAGAAAACCAAGCTGGCCGAATAGGACCTGCAGGTGCGGTTCTGGGGAAAAGGGTGAAAGGAGGGGTAAATGGTCTTGGTTTTGGACGAAATTTGGTGGAGAGGTAGTTAACTGGTTGGGAAAGGTTGTGGTAAAATTTGGGCAGCATCCAAGGTCGGGATCACCTTGAGCCAAACGCAAACAGAAAGCCTCACTGGGTGGCTGTCCAGAATGAGGTTCTTTGTTTGTTTTTGGTGCTGGGGATGGAGTTCCTCTTGGATTGAGCTGAGATTTGGAGGGAATGGACTCAACTCATGTAAGATGAAGTGTGTGAAATTTGGGAAAGAGATGATTCGTGGATTGGGAGATATGGTTGATGGAAGTCGCTGGATAGAACCTGGATTCCGGCTTGGATACGTAAACACCACCAAGCTGAATCAAGGGGCACTCTTAAACGGTCCGGATACAGAAACACCACCGGGGCTTAAGAGACTCAAAGGACACCACCAAGCTTGCCAAGGCTCGGATACAGCAATGAGGATTTAAAGGGTTGAGAAATCCATCTCACAAGAGCAAAGCTCAAATTCATATATTCATCAAAAAGTGTCTTTACAATGGAGCATAGGTACTGAATATATAATGCCTAACAATGGCATTTTACAAGCTGAAACTAAGCTGGAAAATAAAGTAAAAATGATAATAAAACTACTAAGATTCTTTCCCCTCCTCCAAGTTAAGCTAGAGTGAATTCTAGCCAAGTATTGCAAAATTGGGAACATGTGGTTGTGGCTTGTTTTCCCCTTTCCCAAGCTTCTCAATTAGATGCTTCTAGACTTCCTTGTAATGCTCTTCCTTTGTTGCTCTCTTTCCGGCCTAGGTAGCATCATATGACAATATGGACCAACCATATTTAAGCACTAAATTATTTATGAACATGAGCTGGATAAGGACACGGCTGGACAAGGCCACGATCGGACAAGGCTGAATTCCCTTGCTTTAACATGGAGGAATTTAGGTGGCTAGCTTTGGCTAGCTTTGATTCTTCTTCTAGGCTCTTAGGTAAATAATTATTTATGAACATAAGGCCATAAAAAATCACTTCGCCGGTTGCTCATCCTCCTGGATCAAAAATGAATAAGGGAAATTCAAGTGTTTTCGGTTCATTGCCATGCTTGTTTGATCTCTCTTGATGATTAATCTTCGGTCCATGACCAAGGGCTGTCCACTTTCCATCAATTTGTCTTCATTCTAGACATCAGTAAGTCCAAGCCACTTGTCGGGTTACCCTCTTTAGACCCGAAGTCCATGGATTGTGGATAAGTGATGAAGAGGATGTTTATAGACAAAAGATGATAGTAATGACAATTTCTAGGGCATGCCACCCTTAGAAGATGACTTTTGGGGTGAACTAAAAAGTTCTAAAATTCAATTCCTTACTAGATCTGGAAGACACAATGCTCCAATGGGTCAACAACAAACTCAGGAAACCCCAAAAGAAAAGGAAGTTGCTAAAGAAGAAGACCCAATCCTTAAACAACTTAAAAAACTTAAAGCTGACATTTCTATTTGGAAACTCATATTTAGCCTCCCAAAAACATAGGCAAGCCTTAATCAATACACTTAGTAAGATTGAGGTCTCTCCCGAGACTATGCGTGAGGAGGTGGTAGGATTGGTTAATAATGAGGATGGAACCACCACATTTGATAAGAAGGATCTATCTAAAGAAGGCATTGTACACAACAATGCCCTTTATCTGACTGTAATTTACATCAACAAGTTCATCCCTCTAACCTTAGTGGACAATGGATCTGCTGTAAACGTTTGTCCTTGGAGGATCTGCTAAAAGGTTAGGCATCGGAGAGCAACAACTCTCCAAGCAAGTTGTTCATCTCTCGAGCTTATGACAATTCCAAAAGAACAGTTTTGGGAATGGTGACTCTTCCAATCAATGTTGGGCCAGTGGTGAAAAATATTAACTTACAAGTCCTAGATAATCTAGCTACTTTCAATCTCCTTTTAGTATGCCTTTGGTTACATGACCACGAAGTGGTGCCTTCCATACTACACCAAAAATTCAAAATGATTATTAAAGGTCAAGTGGTGATTGTTAAGGAGATAACCTTTGTGCCACCATCACTTCCAAGGAGTCTCGTTGTTGAAATTGAGCATGATGCTAATGATGAGGAACTCCACGGATTTGAGAATGTAGTTATTGTAGAAAAGGATGAAGCACCTTTTAACTTCAATCCTTATGTCAACCCTAGTGTCCACTCGATGCTAAGGAAGAAGGGATATTTTCCTGGCTTAGTCAGTAGGCAGGAGGGAATACTACCCAATCTTTTCACCCCTTGAGCACACCAATAATTATAAGTTCAGACTAGGCTATCATCTAATTGCTAAGGAAATAGCCAAAGCTAAATGGGAAACAAAAACCAGGAGGAATGCACCACTCACAGTCCGCTTTATGAAGCCCTATTCTTGTACTTTAAACGCCCAATTTCTGAAAGGAGGGGATGAATTCCCTTCCTATGGATTTCTTGAGCCTTATTATTTCGAGGAGAATGGCATTATAGTCATTGTTTCAGAAATATTTAGTGACTGCCATGTGCTAGAAAAGGAGGCACCCTACCTCCTCGAGAAGGAACAGTCCACCCAAGATTGAACCAATCTGGTTGAGAATAATATCTTTGGTCCGCTATTCGGACGAGAAAAATGCCTAGAGGGGAATTTAGTTTTGGTACTATCCCAAGCCATATCGCACCCAAAGTTTGATCCATTCAACTCATCACCGACGTCAACACGAAGGATAAGCATATCACTTGAGTTGATGCTAAAGAGGGACAAAGGTTCGTCATCATTTTAGGAGAGCAGATCTATTTTCGAATATAGCACTAGGACTCGTTGTTTCCTTTTCGATTTTGTTAGTTCATCTTCTAATTCCGCAATTTCCATTTCGAGTCTAATCTACTCCTTTCTTCATTCAATAAGATGAATCTTTCCGCTTACTCTTTGCCTCCTCCTGTTCTTAATTGTTTTGCCTCTAATGATGAACAAGAAATCCCTAAAGATCTAATAAAAGCTATGCAAGATCATGAAAATCGCTCACCAATAATAGAGGAAAAAATAACTATTAATTTAAGATTAGTAGATCAATCCAAGAAGTTATAATTGGGAAAACGCTGAATCCGGAAGAGCGAAGCAATTTACTTTCCTCCTTACTTAATTTATAGATGTCTTTTCATGGTCCTATAAAGACATACCGGGATAGATCCAAGCATAGCGGAACATAAAATTCCACTTTATGAAGACGCTAAGCCGGTTAAGCAAAAACTTAGAAGGATAAAACCCGAGTGGGCACTAAAGATCAAAAAGAAGTTCGAAGCAGCTAGAAGCCGGGTTTATCAAGGTGGTTTGTTGCCCTCAGTAGGTAGAAAATATAGTGCCAGTTCCAAAGAAAGATGACAGGTTTCGAATGTGCGTCGACTTTAAGGATCCGAATAAGGGAAGCCCCAAGGATGACTTTTCGTTGCCCCATATAAACATTCTAGTTGACAACACAACCGATCATACCCTACTCTCATTCATGAATGGTTATGTCGGATATAACCAAGTGAAGATGGCGGAAGAAGACATGGAAAAAATTACCTTCATTACTCAATGAGGGATGTATTGCTACGTCGTGATGCCTTTTGGACTCAAGAATGTTGGAGCCACATATCAAAGAACAACCACGACGTTACTACATGACATGATACATAAAGAACCTAAATTTTACATAGACGACATCATCATCAAGTCCAAGGATAGGGCGGGTCACCTACCCAACCTTAGGAAATTCTTTGAAAGACTACAAAAGTATCACATGTGCCTTAACCCACAAAAGTGTGCCTTTGGGGTAACCACAGGAAAACTATTAGGCTATTGGTCAATCTTAGGGGAATTGAAGTTGATCCATCAAAGATCAAAGTCATTTAGGAGATTCCGTCGCCGAAGACAGAGAAGGAAATGTGAGGATTTCGGGCGTTTGTAGTATATTAGTCGTTTCATATCAAAACCGACTATGGTCCGTGAACCTATCTTTAAGAAGCTCAAAAAGTGAGCTAGAACTATTTGGGATGAAGAGTGCCAAACAACATTCGAGATGGTTAAGGAGTATTTGGCCAAGCCACCAGTGTTAAACCCGCCTCAACCTAGAAAGCCATTAATGCTCTTATACCTCGCCACAAGAGAGACCGCATACGGAGCCATGTTAGCTCAACAAGATAGAAAAGAGGAGCATGCACTATATTATCTATCTAAGAAATTCTTAGATTACAAGATTCGATATACCACTCTAGAGAAGACATCATTGGCTTTAGTTTGGGCCACCAAGAAGCTTAAACACTACATGCTAGCCTACGCGGTACATGTAGTAGCGCCAATGGACCCCGTCAAGTATATTCTGGAACAACCAACTATCAATAGCAAGATAGCTAGATGGACGGTCATGTTATAGAATTTGAACTCAAGTATGTCCCACAAAAGGCAATTAAGGGGAGAATATTATCGAGTTCCTAGCTGATCTACAAATGACTGAAACATAACCAAAACATCTCAACTTTCCGGATGAGAGCATTTTACAAGTAGAAGTCGACATATAGACAATGTAGTTTGATGGAGCTTCCAATCAGAAGGGTTTTGGAGTAGTGATCCTTTTAGTCTTGCCGAAGGAGCACATACTCCTATTTCGGTCAAATTGGACTTCGAAATCACCAACAACGCTGCGGAATATGAAGCATGCATTACAGGACTTGAAGCTGCCATAGAAATTGGGGCCAAGAATGTCAAAGTCTTTGGGGACTCAAGTCTGATTATCAACCAGATTTCACAAAAATGGAAGGTACGTAGTGAAGCCTTGGAACCCTACCAAGCGCATTTGATAGGATTAACAAAACATTTCGACAACATATCGTACACCTACCTCCCTAAGGATGACAATCGGTTCACGGATGCCCTAGCCAAGTTAGCATCCATGATCAATATCCCTAGTGACATTCATTAAATGCCCATTCATATAGAACGGGAGAGTCAACATGCACACATATACACATTAGAAGTGTCTAGTACCAACCAAACTAGTTGGTACCATGACATTTATCGATACTAAGAAAGCCAAGAATACCCACCGGACTCAACACCTAGAGCCCAACGAGTTATCCGCATGCTAGCCGCACGCTTTTTATAAACTAAGGACAACTATACAAGAAACTAACATGAGTATTAGCTTACTTTGTGTCAATCAACATGAAGCGGAGCGAATAATGACTCGATGTTCAATGTGTACCTCATATGAACAGTAAGAATGTTGGTTAAGAAAATACAGAGGTTAGGATATTATTAGTTAACCATGGCAGCCGATTGTCATGAGTTTGTTAAAAGATGTCACAAGTGTCAAGTGTATGCAAACTTACAACACCAACCACCTTTCTTTTTAACAAGCACCTACATCGCCCTAGCCATTCTCAGTTTGGGGCATATACACTCGTTGGTAAAGTGACCACTAAAGGAACGGGCAGTTACAAATTTGTGTTAGTAGCAATTGACTACTTCACCAAGTGGGTAGAAGCAGCTTCGTATGTGATGATAACGTCAAAACATAAGGCAAACATCACTCATAACATCATCTGTCGATATGGGGTACCACATGAACCGATTAGTGACCATGGTAGTAACTCGCAAGAAGGAAGTAGCAGATTTACTCGGACAAGTACAAAATCAAACATCATAAGTCTTCTTCCTATTGCCCTCAAACAAACAGAAGCAGATTGAGGCCGCTAACAAAAACATCCGAAAGATAGTGGAGAAAATGGTCGTCGATTATAAGAATTGGCTCGATAAGTTGTCATCCGCTTTATGGGGCTACCTATAGACACCAAAAAAGTGTCGTCCCTTATCTCCTTTAATTCTGTAATTTATTTGTTGGCTCGATGTTGAAATCCCGAGTCCTATTTGAGGATTTGGATCATGGACTAAGTTTGATTGGTCCGATGGAAGCCAGTAAACCACAAAGAACCCCTCAACACCACAAAGATAGCCTTTGTCTTGGATCGATCCAAAAATCCCTTTTTCTTTCAGACGGTCCAAGCCCGAGCCAAGCCTCGTAGTGACTATGGAGTCCAGTGTTGTGTATCGAGAAATTCCAGTGCTCGAGAATTCTACATTTCACTTTTGTCCAATCGGACACGGAGCTAAAGACCCGAAGACAGTGTTAAGCATTGCATTTCATGATCACGGGCATCAAAGTGCTGTGTTTAAGCTCCAAGATAGCCGACTAGAGACTAGGACCTTCTCCCTTAAGACGATGTCGTCTGGCTGGCACCCCTACCTCCATTGTTTAAGTGAAACGCTGTGTTTTAGCTAGGGGACTCCCTATTCAGCACGCCATGGCACAAAACCCTAGGCATACCTCGGGTGGTCGGTGCCCCGACTCGGAATTGTACCCGGTTTTATCCTATTCTATTCAGTTTAATCACTTCGATTTTGGCCCGATTTTTTCTACTTAGCCTTGGACAGTTGGTCGAGAGAAACCCTAGGTCATTTGTGACCTAGAGCTCTCCCTATAAATAGAGAGCCTTGACTCTCATTTCACATATGGCTTTCTCCTATGTGTTATGCTTGTAGAAAGTTAACCGAAGGCTTATTCTTAACATTACGCGATGAAATTTAACCGAGAGATACTAAATACTCCTCTTTGTATTCTGATCTCTTGGCCCCTTTTAAACTTATTACTACTCTAGTCTTCATTCCATCCCACATTTGAACCAAAATACTCCATCGATCTTCTTACCTACACTCAAAACTCACAAAAAGCCCATTTCCTTGATTTACCGCCATCGCATCAAGAGATCCAGTGTGGAGATCCATACTAGTAGGTGGGACAACCTAAGGACATCAATTTGGCCTTCAAACGGTTATTTATTTTATGCTTTTATCACTTTATGTATTGTGGATCAGAAAGTTATATCACTTTTATTTCCTCCCCACCCAATGTAATCTTTAAAGTTTCTCGCTTTTCTTTTCTTTCACTTTTATTTTCCTTTACTCGCTTTCCTTTTATTTGCTTTTATTTCTTTTGTTCATGTTTTGGTTGCTTTAATTTTGTTTAATATGTTGTGTGCTTGTGTTTAGTATGCTATTTTAATACACTACTCGAACTAGTAATGGTTGTCTACGGACGGGCGGAATGGAAGGTTTTCCCTACATTTCGTACCCTCGCCCCGGATCCAATTCTCGATTGTAGGACCATTGGAGTCACTTTTAGCCTTTTTCAGTCTTAGTTTTTCCATACTAAGATTGGAAGAGCATATTTTTATTTTTGTTTTTGTTAGTTTTTCTTTCCTAAAAACTTACTAGCGACTTCTCTCTTTTTGTGTTTTATTTCTATTTAAATTACATCTCGGTTTTTTGACTATAGGTAAACAAAATTTAGGCTTCCGAATCTGCCTGCCAGGCCAAAGGTCGTGGTTGATTCCTTCAGCCATGATCCGTGGTCGGCGCCCCGACCACCAAGTGCCGGCTTAAGTCCAGATTAGTGTTTTCACACTGATTTGGCTCTAAAGCCTCGGGATAGATTCAATATCCTAAATTTAATTTGTTTTGTTCAGTTAATAAATTACATCCCAAGAATTTTGAAAATGATTCCTGAAATAAAATAATTAATAAAACACCAATCAATTCAATTTAATCCATCTTCAACTTAATTCAATAAATTCGGAACTCTAAATAAGAGATTAATCCCCACTTTTAAAAAGTCATTTTAAAAACCCTTAAACCATTCTTCAAAACCAATAAACTCTACACCAAACCCAAATCGTAGAGAAGCTCAGTCCGGTCCGGCCCAACCCCGATTCGGGGCAGGTCCTGCAGGCCGTGGTTCTTGCAGTGGTGACTCTAGTGGGGACTAATAATTTATTAAGAGGGTGAAACTTGAAAATTTGAGTAGTGTGTGTTTAATAATGTGTTTACATTAGGCATCTCGCATTTAGCAACCTTTGAACATAGTTTATTTCTATCATTGGACCATAAGACAAACTTATTTTACTCCCTGTTAACACTTATGGTAAGAGGCTCCTACCGCATCCCGAGCGGGCCTAACTAGGCTTGATTTCCAATGGAGGTAGTACCTCTTTCCTCATAGCACGTGCTCTTGGTTTACTCGAGAGGCACCGAGGATTCTAGCCTTTTTCTTGTTGTCCCCACACTCGAAGACCAAATCCTCGGACTATGAGTCACCATGTATCCTATCGAGTCTAAACCTCTTTTAACCATCTATCTTTTAACTATTAGGCGAGGAAACCTTGGTAGGTTCCTTCTGGACCAACTAGCGGTGACTACCTAAACCGCTTAAAGAAATTTTAGTATGACTCAAAAATGCAAATAATGGACTAATCTAAGAGGAAAAGGTAATATGACTTTTGACTAAATGCACATAATGGACCGACTCTAGAAATTTTTATTAAGGTATTTTATTCGCACCCATGACAGGGCTAATCAGCACTCATCACCTATTCCTTAAGGCTCACAAGCAGAGGATTAAATCCGAAAACAACCACACTCGTTCAAGCATGAAAATGAAGGCAATGTGCCACCTAATAGTCAAAAGATCTATGGTTAAAAGAGGTTTAGACTCGATAGGATACATGGTGACTCATAGTCCGAGGATTTGGTCTTCGAGTGTGGGACACGACAAGAAAAAAGGCAAGAATCCTCGGTGCCTCTCAAGTAAACCAAGGGTACGTGCTATGAGGAAAGAGGTACTACCTCCATTGGAAATCAATCCTAGTTAGGCCCGCTTGGGACGCAGTAGGAGCCTCTTACCATAAGTGTTAACAGGAGTAAAATAAGTTTATCTTATGGTCCAATGACAGAAATAAACTATGTTCAAAGGTCGCCAAGGTTTCCTCTATTCTTCTAGTCATAGGTTTCTAGATTGTTTGTGGCCTTGTTATTTATCTACATCACTATCTTTTGCATTTTATTTAGGTAAAATAAATTCATCTCAAATTAGGTAAGCCTGTTTTGCATTTCATTTAGCCAAAATAAATTTATCTCAAATTTGGTAAGTCCGTTTTGCATTTCTTTTATCTAAGATAAATTCATCTCAAATTAGGTGAGTCCGTTTTGTATTTCATTTAGCCAAAATAAATTCATCTCAAATTAAGAGAGTCTGTTTTGTATTACATTTTAGCCAAAGCAAATTCATCCCTAATTTAGGAAAATGTATTAGCATGTTTCATTTAGCCAAGATAAATATAATTTTTATTAAGGATTAATCATTCATGCATTCCAATTATGCATTAGCCAAATCATAAAAATTATCCCAATTAGGTCATACACTTCATTTCTGCATTCCTT
Source organism: Talinum fruticosum (assembly GCA_021018815.1). Classification (NCBI taxonomy): domain Eukaryota; kingdom Viridiplantae; phylum Streptophyta; class Magnoliopsida; order Caryophyllales; family Talinaceae; genus Talinum; species Talinum fruticosum. Next base: position 2,139,933 of record JAITYX010000010.1, on the reverse strand, counting down.
ATGTGCATCCAAATAAAAGCATGTTGTGTCTTTTTCGAGTCTTGTGGTTAAGTCCCTTTCTCCCAAAAGTGATTTTCTTTCACATGGTCCTAGGCCTCATCCTTTGGGTTACAGAATAGGGAAGTCTCATCGCAATTGAGTATCGTCGGGATCCAAATTGCAAATGGGTAGAACGCCTCAACAAGGAATCCGAGACATTTTCTCCTTGCTCGCATTACATTCTACTCCGCGGTCTACACCGTTGCGACATATTTCGAGTGCACACCACACCGATTCGAGTCTACGTCTTGTCATAAGACGAGTGCTTAGAAAGAATTCCCTTCCAATGGATTTAACCCCGGAACAGTCTCCTATTCTCGCTTTGCTTAATGAGAACCTAGCCATGGTGGTAACTAGGATGAATACTCAAGATGAGAAGATAGCATCAATATCAAGTGATCTTAAGGCTATTTTGAAAGCTATTGAGGATAGTAAGAGAGACCAGGAAGCGTAACGCTTAAAACGTGGAGGGAGAGTTGGTCCTCCACCTTCCCTTAGTTTATCTCCTCTAAACAGCCCAAACACGAATCCCCTAAACATGAACCCAAACCTCAACCTGATCCACATGTAGATCGGATATAACAAATGTTAAGAGAATCATCCATGTTCGGTAATCACTATTTTGATCATAAGGGATTCACTTCAATCCCTAAAAGAAAGCTACCCCTAAGTTTACCATGCCCGATATCAAGTTCAAAGGTTTCGCAAATCCTCGTCATCATGTTCACAACTTCTTGTGAACAATAACTCTTGAGAACATTCCGAAAGACACTTACCACATCATCTTCCCAAGGACTTTCAATATCGATGTAATCAAGTGGTATAACGTGGTTGACCCACGCAAGGTCGCTAATTGGACGGATCCGTGCAAGCAATTCCTGCATCAATCTATACTATATATAATAGTAATCTTTTCAAAAGTAAGACATGGCGGCTCGAGAGTGAATTTAGGAGTTTCAGTCCAATAATATCTATACTAATAATAGCAATCTTTTCAAAAGTATGACATGGCGCCATGAGAGTGAATTTAGGAGTTTCGTCCAATAATCTATACTATATATAATAGCAATCTTTTCAAAAAGATGACATGGCGCTCCGAGAGTGAATTTAGGAGTTTCATCCAATTAAAAAGAAATTTATCATTGAAAAAATAATAGGTTTTCACTCATATATGGAATCTTTTTACTCCATGCCACAATAATAATAATAATAATAATAATAATAATAATAATAATAATAATAATAATAATAATAATCTATATTCTATATACTATATAATAGCAATCTTTTTGAATTCGGCAAATACTGCAACGGGAGCGATTTTAGAGAATTCAGTGAATCAAAACCATTAATTTTAGAGGATAAATACATCTCTACCATAGATATTGTGTAATTAAATAATAAAAAATATACCAAAAATCCAACTTTTAATTCAATATATCAATTTTTTTATCGAATTCAATACGTCAATTAGAAGAAAGTGTAACCCTTGATTTACTCTCAGTTACATTATCACCATCTATTAGCAATTTTTTTGAATCTAAATAAAAATTATCAATGTCCTTGCCAGCCAGGTCACTCCCTCCCTCCCTCACCAACTTCACAGTGCCTAGGACTCTTTGTCTCCCTTCAACTTCCTTCTCTCTATTCTCTTTGAATCGGATAATGATGCCTCATGCCTCCACTGCAAGTCGAAGCAATACCAGTGTCCACCTTCTATCTCCAACCATTGAATGTTTTCTTCTTCAGTTCTCTCCCCTCTTTGAAAAAGCAGAATCGGGTACTCTCGCAACTGAACCGCCCCCTTCATTGCCATTTTCGAGTGAAGTGGAAGAGAAGAAAGAGTCGAATTGGTTTACAGGGAAAAATAAGAAATCAGAGAAAAAGGGAAACATTAAAGAAAGTAGGGGAATTGAATCGGTCCATTTGTGCAAAGTCAGTTTATAAGTCCATGAAGGTCAGTTTTATTTCTCTAGTGGAAAATTTTGAAATTTTCATATAAACAAATACTTGAACACCTTTGAATGTTTGGTTCTATGCAGCTTTGATACTATCCTGGTTAATTGAAATTAGAAACTGACCCCATAATTCGAAATTCAGTCCAGTAAAGTGAAGAAATCAGAGGCAACATTCTCAAGCTCCGTCTATTAGGCTATATTGTCAATATAGTTACTTGCCCTTTTTCACTCGTGGATAAATTTTGATTATGCACATGACAATTGAATTCTTCACTTTTTCGATGTCTTTACATGTGCAGCGTAGAAATACCTCTTAAATTGAATGATTTGGTTTATGGAAAGTATATATATACAACGCTTGCACATATAACGTGTCTCAGGAAACCTGTAAAAGGTAACTGTTCAAGGCATTTTGTACTTGTATCCATTATTAACTTTGGTTCGCTTGTATGTTATTTAGAACTTGAAATGCTTTTTGTGTGATCCTAGACTGATAAGTTTCCAGCTGTTTTGTAATTTGGTGATGATGTGTGAAAAATATTCCCCGAATTGCTTACTGTTCATTTTAACTTTACAATTTGGCCAATTGTTAAAGAAATTGATTAGTTTAGACAAATATCTCCCTCATATACCGAGTATAATCGCATTTCAGATTTTGATGACACTTTTGACTCTTACAATCCTAAGGCATGACTGTCCATTGCTCATAAAGAGGTAATATATGTTGAGGATGTCAGTGGCGTGTTGGCCACTGGCTCTATCCTCCACCATCCCCCAGTGTTTAAATATGTAGGGGAGCAATTTTCTCAAGTTCGAGGATATTGTATGTTGGAGAATTTTGGGTCTTGACACCCCCATTTCCTGGCCCTATTAAGCCCGTTGGACTTCCGTTGAGATAGGAGCCCAATGGATGGGCTCGCTTACCAAAAATAAAATAAAATAAAGAGGTAACATATTTATTTTTGTTAAATATTTGATTTTTTCGTCCTACTTAATATTCCTATAGATCATAATAAATCTATCAATTTCCTCTATTTCAATATATATTTCATTTTTGTAGGATACTTTATTTTGACATGATTATTTATAAAATTTTTCAGAGTACATGTTTTAAACGCTTAGACAAGAAGAGGGTCTTATGGAACCACAATATTTTGGTTCTTCACATAAGACTTCAGTTATCCTCTAAAGATTATTTTTCGCTACGAGATTCATTTCATCATCATTCATACTTTTCCCCCTTATTTTGGCTCTTCTTTTCCATATTGCTTGTGGTAGCATTTTTCCCTTTAGTTATTGAGTAGGCATATTATGGAAGTGCATTAGTAGTGGTTAGAAATAAATACATTAGACATTTGAACTTTGAAGGTTAGACTTCAAATTTATTGGAACAGTTCAAAAAAGCTTAAGGAATTTTTTAATTAAAATAACTTTCCTAGGTATTTTTATCTTTACAAACTTATTTTGGGTGAGATTATATATGGCCCTTTTACAAACTTATTTTTATGTATATTGATATGTAATATTATTTTAGGCCTGAAATATAATAATGTTGTCTTAATATCATTAATTTTTCATTGTTGATGATGTTTTTGACTTGGTGTCGGAAAATTATATTAGTTTAAAATATATTTATTATAAGAATTTTTAAAATTAAAATCAACAAGAACATATTATAAATATAATATTTAAATATTTAACTATCTCGAGGAAGCAATTTGGTTATTACATTCATCCTATGTACAAAATGATTTAATAAACTTTAAAAATCATAAATTAATATAATAAAAATATAACAACTACATATATACTTGATATTAATAATTAAAATGCCTATAAGATAGAAATTTATGATTCAAATATGTTGTGGAATAAAACGTAATGAATAAAAAGTTAGGAATTATATTATTTCGGTTTGTAATTTGTGGACTTTAAGTTAGTAATTTGTGGACTTTAAGTTAGTAATTTGTCTTATGTTTAAAGGATTGCGGACTTAATATGCCAACTTATATTAAGCCCATAGGACTTCGAATAAATTCATTTGTTTCAAAATTTTTGCACAACATACGGATCATTTTTTTTTGTTACAAATACAATTTATTTTAGTTTCTTTGTAACATGTTTATCTCGTGACTTATTATTGTATCTTTTACTATTATAAGTTTTCTAAATTATTAAAAGATGACTATTTGTCATCAAACCTCTCCGCCATCTTGAAATAGAACTTCATGTTACTCTTATTATGTTAATTAATTAAGAGGAAGAGTTGTGTCTCGAGGGAAGCAATTGGTTGTTCATCGAGTAAAACATGTATTTATAAAATCTCAATTGTATCAATATTTTTACCCCATTGATTCATTTCTGAAATCGTAATCAATTTTTAATAGAAGTACAAAACATAGATGATTTTATTACCCTACGTTGTTGACCTATCATGCACTTTATTATGATACAAATTACCTATTATTGTTAAATATATTTGGATCACTTCTATCATTATAATATTTTTCATTATTAATCTCAATATAAGTAGTTATTATATGTTTAATTATCTTTATGTGCAAAGGTAAGTAAGAATGGATAAATTATTATATTCACCTTATAATTTTAAAAACCCGAAATCCCATTATGGGTATATATATACTTTTTAAGAGTTCGTGTAATATTTAAGTCAATGATGTTTTAGTAGGTTGGTTGCCTATAAATATTTATCTAGGCGTCAATTAAGTTAAATTAGTATTGACTTTGTAGAGAGTTATGAGTTATAAGTTTGATTTTCTTTTATTAATTTAATGTACTTTGTGTTGTAATATTAATTTGTAACATAATGATATTTATTGTCATTTATAGGTCATCTAACTCAATATCTACCAATCATATATTATTTCTTTTCCTACTAATATTTAACTTTTGATACCAAAACATATTCTCACACTATTTCCATAATTGTATGAGTTACGATTATTTAAATTGTTTGACTCTTGGAGGGGCCTAACTTCTTAATATTCCAATTCACGAGTGTAATCTTAAAACCTTGATGATATTTTTCAACATTCTTTTCTATTTATTATTTTGGATTATTTATTTATTGTTTTGAAATTTAGAATGATTGGAACATGAATGTGTGTTGGGCTTTAATGATTTTTATGTATTGGGTTATGATAACTTTGATGAGTCACAAAAGCGTTTTTGCTAATGAGGGGATAACATGTAGAAGAATGTTGTTGAAAGTGAAACCATTCAATAAAATCAAATGATCGAGAAAAAGAAACTCACAAGTACAACTCACTCCGTAATTCAATAATTTCTTAAGTTATACATTGTACAACATTGCTCCGTGCATAGCACGGGTCCGCACTAGTACTCCTATAACACTCGATCCGCCAGTTACTCTTAGAGACTTGGAATTAATTAAATAAGGTGAGAAAGAAAGCTTCACGGACTTTCTCACCGGATGGAGAGCAAAGGCTGCCCACATGGTAGATCGACCCTCCGAGAAGGACCAAGTTAGGATAATCGTGAAGAACCTTTAGCCTACTTACAATCAGCACCTCAAATTGTTACCCATGATGAACTTCTCAACCCTTAAAGATGTCGGCTACTCGATAGAAGAAGAGCTGTCCACCACGACCACAAAAGTTGTGATGGGGTATAGAGTTAATTATCAATCCAAAGATAAGAAAACCTCCAAGCACAAGAAAAATTAGTAAGGGTGCGAGATGTCAATGCCCTTAATGGGTACACTAACTACACTCCAATCAGTATCGCCTATACTCAAGCCCTTGACCGTCTCATCGGCTAAGGGAAATATAGAATTGTCGCCCATTAGAGTAGAATAAGAAACCGCGAAATAGTCTAAAAACTGGGACGTAGGAAAATTTTGCAAGTACCTTCGTGCATGAGGACACAACACCGAGCAATATTGGACATTCAAGAACAAATTAGAGAGTATGTTTCGAAATGGTTAACTTCCTCTACCTAAGGTCGCCCAAAACCAAGTAACAACAAAAATCCTTTTAGTGGCACCTTAGCTATTTTTACTAAACCCATCCCAGGTTAGTGGGACCCATCTATCTTCATTCAAGATATTGATGAGTCCAAACCACTTCTTAGCCTCGCCTCCATTAGATCCATAAGTCCATGGGTCGTGGGTAAGTGATGAAGAAGATGTCTACGAAACAAGAATCAACAAGTGACGACGACTTCTGGGGCACACCACCCTTAGAAGAAAAAGACTTTTGAGGAGAACCTAAAGGTCCGGAAATCCAATTTCTTACTAGATCTAGAGGGCATAATGCACCACTCGGGTCCACAACGGACTCAGGAAGCCCCAAAAAACCTAAGTCGCTAAAGAAGAAGACCCAATCTCGAAACATTTTCAAAAGTTAAAAGTTGATATCTCAATTTCGCAACTTATATCTCGCTTCCCACAAACATAGGCATGCTTTGATTGATGTACTTAGTAAGATCGAGGTCTCTCCTAAAACCATGCCGGAGGAAGTAGTAGGATTGGTTAACAGTAGGGAAGGAACTATTACTTTTAATCAAAAGGATCTCCTCGAAGAATGCGTTGCAAACAACAATGCCCTTTATTTAATCAGTAACTTGCATCAACAAGTTTGTTCCCTTAACTTTGGTAGGCATTGGGTTAGTTGTGAATGTCTGTCCCTCGGAGGACCACCGAAAGGTTAGGAATTAGGGAGCAACAACTCTCAAAACAGATCTGTCCATCTCCTATCTTACGATAATTCTAAGAGAATAGTCTTGGGAACACCGACCTTACCAATCAATATAGGGCCAGTAGAAAGGAACATTGAATCCAAGTCCTAAGCATCCTAGATACATTCAACATAATGCTAAGACACCCTTGGTTACACGATCATCAAGCATTGCCCTCTACACCGCATCGAAGTTAAGATGATCATCAAAGGCCAAGTTATAACCGTCAACAGGGATAATCTTTGTGCTGCTGTCACCTCTAAGGAATCCGTAGTTGAGATCGAGAATGATGCTAACGGTGAAGAACTAGACTATCGCTGCCTTAGACAGGACGAAACACCTCTAAACTTCAATGCTTATGGCAACCCTAGCATCAATTTGATGCTTAGGAAAAAGGGGTACTTTCCAAGTTCAGCTGTAGGAAGAAGGGCATACCACCCTATCTTTCCACCTCTTGAACCCATTAACAACTCGCAACTTTAGGCTAGGCTATCAACCTACTCCTAAGGAAGTAGCCCAAGCCCAAGTAGGAAGTTCGGACTAAGAGGATTGCTCCTCACACAGTCCATTCTATTAAGCCATTTCCCATACTTTAAATGGGCAATTCTTAAGAGAGGGGACGACTTTTCCTACTATGGTTTTCCCGAGCCCTATTACTTCAAAGATAAGGGCATCATAGTACCTGGCTTGGAGATTTTCAATGACTATTGTATACTAGAAAGGAGGCACCCTACCTCCTCGAAGAGGGACAGTCCACATCAAACAAAACCAACCTGGTCGGGAATAATCTTTTCAATCTACTGTTCGGGCAAGAGAAGAACTTTGAAGGGAATTCGGTCTCGGTACTATCACGAGCCATGTCGCACCCATAGTTTGATTCGTCCGCATTCATCACCGATACCAATAATGAAGGGTTGCACATTACTTGGATTGACGCTAAGGAGGGCCAGGAATTCACTATTATCTTAGGAGCACCTCCCCTTCCCGAGTCTAGTACTAGGGCTTTAATTCTTCTTTTGTTGTTTCTAGTTCTTTTCTTAATTCTATTTCCAATTTTGCGTCTTCGGTCTCGAGTATGATGTACTCGTTTCTTCATTCAATAAAGTAAACCTTTCGCTTACTCTTTGACTCCTCTTGTTTTCAATTGTGTTTGCCTCTAATGATTAATAAGAAATCCCCAAAGAATTAATAAAAGCTATGGAAGATCATGAAAATCGCTTACCAATAATAGAGGAAACAATAACAATTAATCTAGGATTAGTTGATCAACCTCAAGAGGTCACTATTGGGAAAACGCTAGATTCGGAAGAGCGAAGCAATTCACTTCACTCTTTACAGAGCTCACAGATGTTTTGCATGGTCCTACAAAGACATGCCGGTGATAGATCTAAGTATAGTGAAACATAAAATTCCACTTTACGAAGAGGCTAAGCGGTTAAGCGTAAACTAAGAAGGATGAAACCCGAGTGGGCATTGAAGATTAAGGAAGAGGTTCGAAACAATTCAAAGATGGTTCATCAAGGTACTTTACTATCCTTAGTGGGTCCGAAATACAAGCATCGGTTCCGAAAAAGGACGACAAGGTTCAAGTGTGCGTTGACTTCGGGGATCTTAACAAGGCAAGCCCTAGGGGTGATTTCTCGCTGCCTTATATCAACATTCTTGTAGATAACATAGCGGGTCATACTTTGCTTTTGTTCATGGACTACGCTGGGTACAATAAGGTGAAGATAGCTAAAGAAGACATGGAGAAAACAACCTTCATCATTCAATGGGGACGTATTGTTATGTGATGATGCCATTTGGGCTCAAAAACACCGGTTGCACATACCGGAGGACTGGCTATAACATCGTTGCATGACATGATCCACAAAGAAGCCGAGGTTTATGTGGATGACATGATCATAAAGTCCAAAGATAAGGTAGGGCACCTACCTAGCCCGAGAAAGTTTTTCGAAAAAGTAAAACATGTGCCTCAACCCTATAAAGTGTGCCTTTGGGGTAACCTCGAGAAAACTGTTAGGCTATGTTGTCGGTCTTAGAGGAATTGAAGTTGATCCATCCAAGATCAAAGCCATTCAGGAGATCTCACCGCCAAAGACCAAGAAAGAAATAAGGAGTTTCCTAGGATGTTTACGAGACATTTGTCATTTCATATCAAAATTGACTAGGGTCTGTGAACCTATTTTCAAGAAGTTAAAGAAAGGATTTGAGCCCATTTGGGATACCGAGTGCCAACAAGCATTCGAGAAGGTTAAGGAATACCTAGCTAACCCTCCAGAGTGTTAGTTCCACCCTAACAAGGAAAGCCTTTACTTCTATACCTCACTATAATAGAGAAAGCTATGGGAGCCATGCTAGCTCAACGAGACAAGAAAGAAGAGCACGCGATATATTATCTAAGTAAGAAATTCTCGGATTATGAGACTAGATACACGCCATTAGAGAAGACATCATCGGCATTAGTCCGTACTACCAAGAAGCTCGAGCACTCGCATGTTAGTCCACACGGTACATGTGGTAGCACCGATAGATCCCATTAAATATATACTTAAGCAACCAACCATTAGCAAGCAAGATAGCAAGATGTACTCGTCAAACTCAAGCATGTCCCTCAAAAAGCGATCAAAGGAAGGGTAGTGTCAAAATTTCTAATTGATTTAGCCATAACCGAATCGCAGCCCAATCACCTTGATTTTCCGGACGAAAATATCTTACAAGTAGAGGTGGACGTTTGGACAATGTACTTCGATGGTGCTTCCAATCAAAAGGGCTTTGGAGTAGGGATTCTTTTAGTCTCACCGAAGGGAGCACATACTCCCATTTCGACCAAATTGGATTTTGAGGTCACTAACAACGCCGCCGAGTATGAAGCGTGCATCACAAGACTTGAAGTCGTTGTAGAAATCGGGGTCAAGAACATTAGGGTTTTTGGTGACTCTAATCTAATAATTAATCGATTTCACAAAAATGGAAGGTACGTAGTGAACCCTTGGCACCCTACCAAGCACATCTAATCGAACTATCAAAACATTTTGAAAGCATTTCTTTCACCTACCTTCCTAGGGACGATAATCAGTTCATGGATGCATTAGCTAAAGTAGTATCCATAATCAATATCACTAGCGACATTCATTCAATGCCCGTCAACATAGAACGATGGAGTCGGCCAGTGTACGTCTTTGCGTTAGAAGTGTCTAATATCGACCAAACCAGTTGGTATCATGACATTTATCGATATCTAGATAAGCAAGAGTACCTATTGGACTGCACACCTAGAGCCCAAAGAGCCATCAGGATTTTGATTGCCTAATTCTTCATTAATCAAGGGCAACTATACAAGAAAACCAACATAGGGATTAGCTTACTTTGTGTCAACCAACATGAAGCAAAGCGTATCATGGATGAGATTCATGGTGGGGAATGTGGACCCCATATGAATGTTAAGATGTTGGTTCAAAAGATTTAGAGACTTGGATTTTACTCGATCGACCATGACGGCAGACTACCATGAGTTTGTTAAGAAATGCCATAAATGTCGGTGTATGCAAATTTACAGCACCAATCACCATCATTTCTCACAACACTTGAGTCACCCCGGCCATTCTTGGTTTGGAAAATTGACATTATTGGCAAAGTGACTCCTAAAGGAACAGGTGGTCACGAATTTGTGTTAGTAGCAATCGACTACTTCACCAAATGGGTAGAAGCAGCCTCTTATGCCACTCTAATGTCAAAACAGTAGCTAAGTTCATCACCTGGAACATCATCTCGCCATTATGGGGTGTCCCACGAGTTAATCGAGTGACAATGGTAGTCATTTTAAGAAGAAGGTAGCAGACTTGTTGGATAAATACAAGATCAAACACCATAAGTCTTCTCCTCTCATCCTCATGCCAACGAAGCGATCGAGGGTGCTAACAAGAACATTCGTAAAACAAGTGAAGAAAATGGTTGTTAGCTATAAGGATTAGCCTCGATAAGTTGCCTTTCGCTTTATGGGGCTATAGAACCTTCATTAGGACCTCCACAGGAGCAACACCTTACTCCCTAGTATATGTCATGGAAGTAGTCCTTCTAATAGAGATCGTCATTCCGTCGTGAAGGATCATCACCGAGAGTTAGATTCCGTAAACAAAGCGGGCTAAAGCACACTACGAAGAGTTAGTGTTGCTTGGATGAAAGGCGCCTCAAAGCCCTGCGTAATATCCAAATATACTAGGCAAGTATATCAAGGGCATTTAATAAGAGAGTAAAGCCTAGAAATCGCAAATTGGAGACTTGGTCCTTAAAGAGATTAGAACGCCAATTGAGGATCCACTTGGAAAATTTAGGCCTAATTGCCAAGGCCCATTTGTTTTTAGTCACATATTACCGAGTAGAGCGTGAAATTAACTAGTTTGGATGACGAAGAGGTCTTTTAGTATACAAACTTAGATCAATTAAAAAGATATTATGTTTAGCATGACCCTAGATGGTAGGCCAAGCCCGACCCAACTAGGCCATGACGTGGCAGGCGCCGGCCACCACCCCGACAATGGTGGGCTGGCCAGCCGACATAACCCCTTGTAGTTTTACCTTGATAGTTATTTATTTTGTCCAGTCCAATTAGATGGTCTTGTTGTTTATTTATTTTCCGGATAGTCCAATTAGGCGATCCACCTATGTAATTAATTCTTTAATGATTCCAATTAACTTTAAGGGCGGTCCAATTAGGTGGTCCCATTTATTTATACCTCTAGGTGAGCGATAAAATAAAATATTAAAAGTATAGCATAATACTTACTTTTATTTAATAAAAGGTAAGCCTACTACTTACCCGAACACATAACTAATAAAAAAGGAAATAAAACAAGCACACTACTTGTGAAAAATAACTTGTTCTAAAGAGGCAAAACTAATCCTCCTATTCTTTTATTCTTTCCTAAAATTCATCTAAAAAAACTTAAGCCCTAGTCTATCTTTGCTTTCTTTCCTTTGAGGTCACTAGACTCAGCCCCATCATCTTGAGTACGCTTCTTTAGCTCTTTAATCTTATGGGCCCTCCTCTCTTCAGCTTCCTTGGCTTCATATTCTCTTCTACGAACACGTTCGACTAGTCGAGGATTTACTCCGTGAATTTGGAGCGAGTGCAAGAGCGAGGACTACTTTTCGGGATCCATCCCTAAAGCTCTCGGTGCCTTATGCCGTTGGGGATCCACTTCTATTATCCACTCCGGATAATAGGTAGATACGAGAGTATTCGGCTTGCTCGTGAGTGTCAACAACCTCAGCAGATTCATCGAGTATTCGGGCCACGAATTTGCTCCCCTAGAGTTCCCCAAATCCTTTGAATAGTTTGAAGGTAGCGAGGCCGGATGCGATCCAATTGAGGAATTACCTGCTCTCTTCCCATTTACCGGAACACACGGTCAGGGAAATAATAAGTGTTGGTTTTTAGACCTAGCGAGCGCACAATAGGATGTTGCTTGGTATGACTCCTAAATTGGGATACTTTCCAAGTGCACAATGTACCACTCTATATCATTGCTTTGATTCCTAAGGTACTCCTCCCACCAAGAAGCAAGGTGATTAATTACCACCTCTTCTCACTTTCACCGACGAAGTGTACCGCTAGGTAATCATCAACATCTATGGGAGCTCAAGCGGCTTTAGATGCTCAATCAGCCGGATCTACACATCACGAGATAATAAAAATAAATATTGCACGGTCAAAATTAAACCTTTCTTTAAGCCCCAATAGGAGCAACACAAAATTAAAAAAGAAGCGAAAAATAGCGAAAGGAGTGAAAAATCAAGACTTTCGGCGTAATCCGGAGGCAATTCAGCCTCGACGGCGCCGAGCAATCACCTTATGGCCGGCGCCGCCGACCCTCCATGCCATTTGGTCTCATCAGCCGTTATCCGCTTACTTGCAACAACAAGGGGCTCCCAGCGAAGTCTTCCTTGGAATTGGCCTCAACCCGGTATAAGCCTATAATCGTTTCAGCGACTATCGGCATTGTCAAGGCATAATAATTCTCTAACTACTCCACTATGCTCAGCAGTGCCGCCAACGCCATATCCCCGTGGTCTCCTACCAAAAGGAATCCACCTATCGGGTAGATGATAATAGTTCGTTGCCTCGGGATAATGATACCTTTAGAGAATGCATACATATGATGATAGTGCTTTGTTAGGTTCATCGGATTCACTCGATTTCCAATAAGAATCCATTGTATATTCCTATTGCTCGGTTTCGGAAGATGCTTATAGGTCTCGCGTAGATTTTCGGAAGATTTGGGCATGACAAGCTTCATGCGCCGTTGGATGCCTAGTATAGTGTCAAATTCTTTGGACGAGAGGATACAGTTCCTTATCCACAAACCTAAAGACGTGGTGATGAAGATCTCAATAGGCCACAACGAACCCTTAAGAAAGTCCAGTAGACTTCACCTGGCAAATATCGAACAATGCATGTGGCCCATAGTGTGACAAACCTACCCTCTCAGTATTTGTCATCTCATGCATCCAACGAGATAAATCATTCATGAAGTTCATTTGTAAAAGGCATGTGAAAGCACTAGGAAGTTTCTTTGATTTGCGTAAGAGTAGGCAAAAGGCACAAGTTTCGGCCTTCAACACGGATCCAATTTATAGCAGTTTTCTAGAACACAAGAGTCTTACTCGCACCGCAACTACCCGCATTCGCCAAGCATCTAGGTTTTCTAGGGTGGACGGCGCCGACCACAACCTTGGACCAGCCGGTTCGTTTTGCTTTCTTGTGGTCCGAGCAGTCCTTGGGCCACTATCCATTATCCGCTCGTTTCGTGCAAGCCTTGCCATTTTTCGGACCATGCACGTAAGAGTTTCTATTTTTATTTTTATTATTTTCTTTTGGGGGAATGGGGCTAATAGTGCAATTTTTTAGATTTGTCTTTATAATTTTTCCTAAGAATTTTTGCATCATATTAATAAAAAAAAAGCATTTTTAGAATCGAGTCTTTGAATTTCATCTCATTGCATAAGAGTCACAACCTTACAAAATCATATATATTAAACAACAAAAGCACCTTATAAGGGATTCACTAATCATCACCATCGGACGCGTCATCGACGATATAATTCCTGAATTCCTCCAAGATGGATGTGGAAAATCGGCCATCTCCACCACCTTATGAAGAGCTAGCCCCGTGGTTGCATACACCTAAAAAGTGTCTTCCCTTATCTCTTTAATTTCGTATTTTATTCTATAGCCCGATGATGAAATCCCGAGTGTTGTTTGAGGATTTGGATCTCGGATCGTGTTTGATTGGTGCAACGGAAGCCAATAAACCACAAAGAACCCCCAAGCACCAAATAAATAGCCTTTTGCCTTGGATCGATCTAAAAATCCCTTTTCTTTCTGGACGGTCTAAGTCCGGCCAAGCCTTCGAGAGACAAAGGAGTCTAGTGTCAGTATATCGGGAAACTCAAGTTTTTGCCAATGATGAAGTTTTCAACCCTTAGAGATGTTGGCTTGTAAACAGAAGAAGAGTTGCCCACCACAACCACGAAGTCATGATGGGGTATAAAGGTAATTATCACTCAAAAGATAAGAAAACCTCCAATACGAGCAATACTAGCAGGGGTGCGGATGTCAATGGTATCAACGGATATACCGACTACACTCCTATTGATACTACCTATACTCAATCCCTTGGCCATATCTTGGCTAAGGGAAAGATAGAATTGCCCCCATTAGAGTAGAATCGAAACTGCGAAATAGTCAAAAAATTGGGACTCGGGAGAATTTTGCAAGTACCATCGTGCACGAGGACATGACATTGAACAGTGTTAGGCATTAAAAACAAACTAGAAAAGCATGTAACAACAAAAATCCTTTTGGTGGTACCTTGGCTATTTTCATCGAACCCACTCCAGGTCGAGTGGGACCCATCTACCTTCATCCAAGACATTGATTAGTCCAAACCACTTCTTAACTCGCGTAATTTAGATCCGTAAGTCCACGTGCTATGGGTAATTGATAAATAGGATGTCTACAAGATGAGAAACAATGATAATGACAACGATGATGACTTTTGGGGCATACCACCCATAGAAGAAGAAGACTTTTGGGGAGAACCAAAAGGTCCAACAATCTAATTCCTTACTAGATCCGGAAGGCACAATGCACCCCTAGGTGCACAAATGCACTCAGGAAGCCCAAAAAGAGCCTCGAAGCTATTAAAGAAGAAGACCCAATCCTTAAACAACTTCAGAAATTAAAGGCTGATATCTAAATCGGCAATTAATATCTACTTCCCGAAACATAGACAGACTTTTATTGATGCACTTAGTAAGATCGAGGTCTCTCCTAAAACCACGCCAGAGGAAGTAGTAGGATTGGTTAACAATGGGGATGAATTTATTACCTTTGATCAAAAGGATCTCTCGGAAGAAGGCGTTACACACAACAATTCCTCTATTTAACTATAACTTCCATTAACAAGTTTGTTCCGTTAACTTTGGTAGACAACGAATTAGCAAGTGAATGTTTGTCCTTAGAGAACCGCCAAAAGGCTAGAGATTACAAAGCGACAACTCTCTAAACAGACTCGTACATCTTCGAGCTTATGACAATTCTAAAAGAGCAATTTTGGGAACAAGTGACCTTGCTAATTAATATAGGGCCAGCAGAAAGGAACATCGAATTCCAAGTCCTAGATATCCAAGGTACCGTCAATTTACTTCTAGGTCGCCCTTGGTTGCATGATCATCAAGTAGTGCCCTTGGTTGCCTACTAATATAGGGAAGAGAAAGGTCAAATGTGAACAAAGCAAAGGGCAAGGGACTGAAAGCCAGAGATATGAAGCCGTCGAGAAGAAGAGCGGCGGTCGACGAGACTAAGTGGCGAAACCGACCGGCGACACCATAGAGAGAACTAGTAGCGAGGGTTTGCACCAAGCGAGTAGAGTGATAAAGAGACCCCGAGCGAGCAATTGAGACAGAGAGCGAAGAAAGAGGGGAACGAGAACCGGGCACAGGAAGAACGAGACCGAGAGGAGAAGGACAAAGAAACCCAAATCGGATACCAAACCCTAGAATTCAAGATGGGTGGTCTTATATTCTAAACTAATAGAAATTTCAAAACTCAATCGAATTTTGTTGTTAATATTGAATGTTTATGTCTGTAGAATGAATTTAGGAAGTAGTTAGAGCTTAATTAGGATATGAGAGAACCTAATTGAATTGTTAAATGGGAAACTTGGAGATTCCGATGGAGTTAGATTGCTTAGGCCTAAGGAGTAATATGAATGTTTCAATTAGAATTAGGGATGAAGAAGTTGTGATTTGTGTACGAATTATGAGTTAATTGAGCCTTAGGGACTTCCTGAATTCTAGGCGTCGGAAGGTAACTGTTCATATTAGGAAACAATGATCCGGCGTAGAAAGGGGGAGTGTGAGTTCATCTTGATTAATGCACAATTGAGGTGGGGAAGTGAAGAATAGGTGATTGTTAGGTTAAACTCGAATTTAAAACATATCTAAATTCTTAACACCGAATTAAACTTGAAGATAAGTGGAGCTAGAGGAATCTGAGTGCTAAAATGAAATTAAGAGTTATATGGCCAAGCATGGGCAAGAAAGAGTTTGATTAGTAATCTGGGGACGTAATATGAGAAATTGAAGCAAAGATGACAATTGGTGAGGAGTTGAGACGTTTCAATTAGGTGGTAACTATTTGTGGTTATTGTGGCTCGTAAAAAGGCGTAAATGTTACCGAATTGACAGATTAGGGAGATATAGCCACAAAAGAGTTGAAAGTAGCTGTTGGTACCGATTGTGGCCATTGGTGTTAAGTGAGGATTGAGTGTGATAAATGATAACTAGTGATGACTCGAGAGAAGTGAATAACATGAATGGTGGCTAAAAAGGCTAGAAAGCGTAAGCACAAGTGAGAAGAATAAAGTAATCGAACCGAGTAATCGTTGATAAAAAGGGTTGCCAAACCAAGCAAGTAGTAATTAATTTGTGCACAAAAGTACTAATTGTGAAGCATGTGTTGATTTGTGAAGGTTTGCTCGGGGAGAGTCTCGCGTCACCCTAGAGGGGGTGAATAGGGTGATAGAAAATTCTTTGCGGAATCACACTCTTTGCGCGAGAATAGAGAGGAAGATAGATTCCGAGTCTATCAACGAGGTCGAAAAGATTGGACTCGGAATGCGATTAACCGGAAAGAACAAGAGCGAGAAAAGTCGTCTCGAGTCTAGAATGAACTCGTAAAGATAACACTTAGATTTTACGTGGAAACCCTCCCGGGGCAGAAAACCACGGACCGTGTCAATCCGGACACGAAGTCAAATTCACTATTTTGAGTCCACAAAATACCGTGAACCGACTGGACCCGAGTTGCTCCCTTAGACAACTCTATACAAGTTTTCCTAGACTCGTAAATTCCCTTATCCGATCTAGTACTTCCTAGCCGAGATAACCCTTACAGACTAGGGACAACTAAGCCGAGTTAACCCTTACAGCTTAATCAAGGGACCTTACAAAGAATGTAAGAAAAAGTTTGTAATCGAGTACAAGACCTTACAACTCGAAAGTAATGAATTACAGAGTGGGAGTTGTAAGTTGAAGATTGAAAGTAAATACAATAACTTTGAGCAAGTATGTGTATAAACAATAGATTCGGCAATCTTCAAGTTTTGTGAGATGGCTTCTATTTATAGATGACCGAGCAGAGTAGCCGTTATCTTCATCTCGCTGACCGAGAGTCCTCTCGTGACCGTTGATAGAAGCTTTCCGAGTCACTTAGAAAGTATCCGTTGTAATATGAACGTTGGACAACGGTTTAACTCTCCTGGAAGTCTAAAAACCATTAGCGGTGTCTTGAAAGATAAGGTAGAAACCATCGTTAAGCTTGGCGTTCCAGTTTTCCATATTTGGAAACAGACAGCCACGACACAATCTATCGGGACTGGAGCGAGAGAAGGTGAAAAACCATGTCTGCCGGTGATTTGACGTTCGAAGCTAGGTTACTTTTGTAGTTTGAAAAATTGTATCCTCGATTGAATAACCTACAAAAGTAAATCAATTTTGGTTCTCAAAGTATAAAATACTTTGGCCCAAGATTAGACACGAGATAATAAAATAATTATGATAAATAAACCAACTGATTATCCGAGTCGAAATGGAATGGAATTTTTCGAGTCCAATATCCATGATACTCGGAATTCCATCCGACTTAGTCCGAGCGAAGAATCAAGTTCAATAAAGAATATCGAGAGGATTAACTTGATATAGACTAAGCATGAAACAAGCTAAGAATACTGACTAAAACAAGATAGGACTTTTAACCACAAGTCGGATTCTGAGTGAGAAAAGACGAAATATCGGTATATTCAATCGTTTATTCCGAGTGAAGATGGACTCGGAACAAAGAACCAGTTTTCGAGAAACTTGCAGATAAGCAATAAATATACTAAGTAAGAACTGTGTCACTTAGAGAAGATACCATTTTACTCACATAAGTTTCTGGGACACAAAGAATGCCTTGGAGTCAAAACTCTACATGTATGAAATTGTTATACTCGATTCCTTTTATATAACTCGGAAGAGTATTGAGCAGAGTGTTCGAGTCTTCAATCTCCCCTTTTGATGAAAGGCATTCATACTTTTGAGTAGTTTGCGCATGAGTAAGACATACTCAATGAGTCGAAGCGATACTTAATATATCGAGCAAAAAAAAAAAAAAGTATGCTTTATTAACTCGTAAAAGACGTGCTAACAAAAATAAACTCGAAGTTAATAATGAAATGCATTAATCCATTAAAATTCAAAAAGGGCGGAAAAACTCCTCTTAAACAAGACAACAAGTTTTTCTCTATTTCTCCCCTTGCCTTTCAAGCAAAAACAAACAAGAAAAGGAAGGGAAGAAAATAACAATTAGTACAACTTAGATCTCCGGACAAAAAGAGAGAAAAAAATGTCGAAAGAAGAAAATTATGTCGATCGAGGAATTGTGACTCAGTGCATGGCTCCTACGAGGGAGAGGGAGATTTCCGAGTGGAGGGAACGGAGGTGCGCCGGCGCCGATATGATCTTGACGATGTGCTTGAGCGCGGCGAAGGGAGAACCGGGACTATCGTCGTGGGCTCGGCTCGAGTGGTCGACCCGGAGTGAGTGGATCGAGGGTTCTTCCCTTGGAACCTCGGTAGGCTGGAGGGGCTGCTCTGTCCGACCCGCCGGAGTAGCTAGGTCGCTCGACCCACCCGGATCGCTGTCCGAGCCGAGTACAGCTATTTGAGCTTGTGGAGCGATCGACCCTCGGCAGTTGCCACGGCCTCTTCTTCCCTTTGCCCGGAAGGGCCTGCCTCAGCCGCGAGTTCCTCGGCGTCTGCAGCTTCTTCTTCTTCTTCTTCGCTGTCCGAGGAGGTCGGACTCGGGCTCGAAGACGCTTCGGACGCGTCCGAGTCATCCCGGTCTCGAGCCGCTTGGACCGTCTCTCTCCGAGGAGCTCGACCAGCTCCTTCGCTCCTGGACCAGTTCCCTCATCTCAAGAACTAGAGACTCGCTGCTCTCGGATTTGGGATTGACCGGTCTTTTGGTTGATGGTCGGACCTTGGAGAACAGATTTGAAAGAACGGAGCATGTCTCCGAAATCGAAGACACGGAGCCGATCTTGTCCATGAAAACAGGGGACAAGAGAGCAGAGAGAGATTTGGAGGCACTCGAGGTGGAAGCACCACCAGGTGGAGAAGGGAGAGAGAGAGGAGTTGATTTCGAGTCCGAGGTGGAGAAGGAGGCCTCGGCTCGACTTGTGAACCCGGACACCGGGGTCGGTTTCCGGTATCCGTACCCTCGTAGTGCCTTCTTACCGACCACAACGGCAGACCTCGCACACGGCATTTGGGTCCGAGGGGAGAGGAACTTGGAATTGTTTGAAAACAAGGGTCGAAGAGCACCGAAAGGAAGGGAGGTGTTATTCTTGGATTGGAGTTGAGTCGGCACAGCGGCCATCCGCTCAATGATGGAGGGGAAGAGGTCTACTTCGTATCCTTCAAGGATGTCGAAGAGAGCTTTGAGGTGCTTGGAGTTGGGGTTCTCCTTCTCTGGAATGCTTGTGAGAAAAAGGTTCTCATCGGCAGAAAACACGAAGACGAGCTTCGACTTCAACCGAGTCACGTAAAAGTTTTTCCTGGACTCGGGGAATTCTTTGGCGTATTTTTCAAAGAAGTCTTCGGCGACTTCGATGAAAGGAATGGGGTTGCTTGTTCGGGAAGAGAGAAGAGACCTTGAACAGGCGGTGGAGGAGAGAGGTGTTCGGACGAACGGTGATGTTTTGAACCCTAGAGGTTAGAACATTTTCGGAGTGAGTGAGGTGAGCATAGAACTCGAAAAGAGTTCGGGATAGATGAACTCGTCGAAGCACAAAACCTGGTATGCTCCGGTGGTTTGTATGTTGGACAACCAAGAAAATTTGGTTGTTGGAAAGAATTTGTCGTCCACCACGGGTGCTTGAGTGACAATGGGTTTGGAAGGGGTTGAGCTTTACGGCTTATTGGTACGAGGCTTTTTGGAAGATGGAGAGACTCGGAAGTCGGGATGGTTTCCTCTTTTAGGCATTTTGAGGGAGAGAGGAAAAGATGAAGCTCTTCGAGTAGGAAAGAGAAGGAGATGTAGAAGAGAAGAGGCGAAAAGAAAAATGTAGAAGAAAGAGATGAGAGCGAGTCGAAACTTACGAGAGAGAGGGCTTCTTCGACGCTTGCGGATGATCAAGGATGTCTATTCATGTAGAAATCTTCCGCGAAAAGTTTCGTTTGAGAGAGAGAGAGTTTAGAATACCGAGAGGAAGATGGATAGACGTTATTTATAGAAAATAAGCGCGCCCGTCAACTATCCGTTAAGTATAACTCCGTTCGACTCGGCTTGTCCATCAGTCACCAAAGACCGGTGTGACGGTTCTCTTCAACGGTTAAGATTCCACGGCTAAAATCTGATCACAACGTTCGAGAGAGAGAGAAAATTTTGAAAATATGATCCGAAACTCTCCACTTGTTGTAGAGATAGTTTCAGAAAATTTGATGTCCAAGTTTCTCTACGTCCGAGTTTGACTCGAAAGGTTTCGAGTGACTCGAAAGGTTTCGAGTGACTCGAAACGTGAAATAACTATCAACCCAGTATCACTGAATCAAGCTGAACTAATGGTTATTAACGGTGAAAGCACATAACACGGAATTATGCAACAAGAGTAGCATACAATTAAGCATTTAAAATACCAAGCTCAATCCGAATAAAGCAAAGCCGATCTTCACTAAGAGGCTTAGTAAAAATATCAGCTAGTTGAAGATTAGTAGGAATGAGCGAAGAGCAATATCACCCTTTTACGAGTGATCGCATAAGAAGTGATACCGACCTCGATATGCTTTGTTTTCGAATCGTTGGACACGGTTCTTGGTGATACTGATTGCGCTTTGGTTGTCACACTTGATTGGAGCCGAGTTAAGGAATAGTCCAAGATCCTTCAAGTGTTGTTTAATCCATAAAATCTGAGTGCAACGAGCTCCAACTACTATATATTCAGCTTCGGCAGTTGATAGAGCTACTGAGTTACGCTTCTTTGAGTGCCAAGATATTAGGGATTGACCCAAAATTGGCAAGCTCCGGATTTGCTCTTTCGATCAACTTTGTATCCTGCGTAGTATGCGTCCGAGTATCCGAGTAAGAGTCGGTTCTAAGTCTGTGGAATACCATAGACCTAAATTCGAGTACTGCAAGATATCCGAATATTCTCTTCACCGCAGTGAGATGTGATTCTTTGGATTAGCTTGAAATCTTGCGCATAGGCAAACACTCGAACATTATATCCGGCTGCTTGGAAGTAAGATATAGCAAAGATCTAATCATACCTCGATAGGGTTTTTGATCTATTGCTTTACCTTTCTCGTCCGAGTCAAGCTTTATCTTGCTTGCTCATAGGGGTAGATGCGTGCTTTGCATCTTGAAGTTTGTATTTCTTCGGCAGTTCCTTGGTGTACTTTGATTGATGAACAAAGATTCCATCTTTGTCTTGTTTGATTTGTAACCCAAGGAAGAAATTGAGTTCTCCCATCATACTCATTTGGAATTCTTGACTCATCAACTCGGAAAATTCTCGGCACGAAACTCATTAGTAGCACTGAAAATAATATCATCAACATAGATTTGAACAATAAGGAAATCTTTCTCCTTGGTCTTTATGAAGAGAGTCTTATCGATCCGACCTCTTTTAAAATCATTTTGAACCAAGAAGCTACTCGAGTCTTTCATACCAAGCTCGAGGTGCTTGTTTAAGACCATAGAGAGCCTTTTGAAGTTTGAAAACATGATTTGGAAATTCCGAGTTTTCAAAACCGGGAGGTCTGCTCGACATAGACTTCTTCTTCAATAAAACCGTTGAGAAAAGCACACTTAACATCCATTTGATATAATTTAATATGCATCGTTGGATGCAAATGCCAATAGTATTCTAATGGCCTCAATTCAGCTACTTGGTGCAAAGGTTTCCCCACAATCAATTCCTTCTTTTTGATTATATCCCCGAGCCACAAGTCTAGCCTTGTTTCGACTACCACTCCACCCTCATCCAGTTTGTTCTTGAAAACCCATTTGGTTCCTACAACTGGGTGGTCGGAAGGTCGGTTGGTCGAGTCCGGACTTGTTTTCTCTCGAATTGATTAAGTTCTTCTTGCATGGCTTCTACCCATTCAGGTTCATTAAGGGCCTCTAGTGCATTTTTGGGTTCGAGTTAATGAAATGAATGCGGTGAATGCACATAGATTATGTAGAGAGGAACGAGTTCTTACCCCACTTGTTGATTTCGAAATGATGTTTTCTTGGGGATGATCGGAAGTAAATTTGAAAGCTTTACCAGTTCTTTGATTCACCAGGTTTGTGGGCTGAGTCTGTTTGATCTTCGAAGCTTGTTACGAGTGATCCTCTTCATTAACTTGTTCGTTACGAGCGAGCTCTTGAGCTGTCTCATTCCGAGTTTCCTCGTTCGAGTGACTTCATTACGAGCATGCTTGGGTCCGAGTCTTTGTAGGCTCGGCTTCGTCATCATCTTTTCGAGCTTCGGTTCGAGTATGAAGACTCACTTGGCTTCTCCTGTTCAAGCTCATCAAATACTACGTGGATGCTTTCTTCCACTTTATTAGTTCGCTTATTGAATATGTGATAAGCTTTGCTATGAGAGGAGTAACCCAGGAAAAATACCTTCGTCGACCGAGCATCAAATTTGGTCGAGATGATCCTTACCATTGTTGTGAACGAAGCACTTACATCCGAATGGTGCCGAAATAGGAAATATTTGGCTTCTTCCCTTTGTAGAGCTCATAAGGTGTTTTCTTCAGAATGGGTCCGATGAGGCATCTATTTAGAGTGTAGTTAGTCTGTGTTCACTTGCCTGCGCCGAGAAATAGTAAGGCAAGTTGTGTTCAATCATCATCGTCCTTGCTATTTCTTCAAGGGTTCTGTTCTTTCTCTCTACTACTCCATTACGTTGAGGAGTTACGGGTCTTGAGAAGTTGTGAGAGATTCCATTTTTGTCACGGAACTCTAAGAATTCCGAATAATCGAACTCCCTTCCATGGTCGGTTCGAATCCTCCGGATCCGAGTCCGAGACTCAACTTGAATCTTTCTGTAGAGCTTGCTAAACTCCTTGAAGGCTTCATTTTTGTGCTTAAGAAAACACACCCAGGTAAATCGTGAAAAATCATCAATAATAACAAGTATGTAAGATTTACCTCCGAGACTCTTCACGGGATTTCACCACATAAGTCCATATGCGGTAATTCAAGTACGTTGGATGTGGAAGCTGTCTTCGAGAGATTTGAATGAAGATCGACTTGTTTCCCTCTGGTGCATGCTTCACATATTTTGTCTTTCTCAAAAACACAGTTAGGTAAACCCCTAACTAGACCATTAGATGCCAATTTCTTGATAGTATGCATGCTAATATGGCCTAGTCTCCGATGCCAAGTCCATGAATCATCATGAAGAGATGCTTTTAAGCAAGATAAATTCTGACTTGGGTCGAAAGAGGGATGATGTAAGTATTACCTGATCTCTTACCTGAAAGTTTGATCTCTTTGGTGGAGACATCGGAGATAGTGCAATTGGTGCGAGTGAATCTTACCTCTTGACCTTTGTCACATAATTGAGAGATCTTGAGCGGATTATATTTTAATCCCTTGACAAGATAGACTGGATGACCAAATTGCTTCCTTTTCCAATCTTGCCGATTCCCACGATCTTGCCTTTGCTATCATCTCCAAATGTGACTTTTCCTCCTTTATGTCTATTCAACTCGAAAAAGAGTCCTGCATCTCCGACATATGGCGTGAACATCCACTTGTCAAGGTACCGGTGTCCTTTTGATCTCTTACGAGTGACACTGCAAAACAAAGAGAATCTAACGCTTCTCACTTCCTCTAACGAACCCAGTAACATTCCTTACTTGTGGTTCTTTTACGAGGAAGAAGGTGTTTTGGAACCCAGATTTGAATAACTTTGGGTTTTATCGATTACGAGTCTTCCTCTCGAGAGAACTGAGTCTGTGTCTCTTTCTTTTTGAAAACCTTTCCTTTTGAAACAGGAGAGAATGCTTTCTTTTTGTAAATAGTTCTAGGCTTAGTCCTCCTTTCATTTACGTGAATGGGACCTTGCTCGGCCTTCACGAACTTCACGGTTACGGAGTCATTTTTAAACGAGTTACGAGTAGGAATTTGATTCCTCTTCTCTGTTGAAACCGAGACCTTCTTTTCGAAAGGAGACACATTGTGTTCCTAAGAGCATGTCAAGGTTTTTTGACCTTGAGTAAATTTTAAAATCGGATCTTGAGACTCGGTGAGCTTACTGTTTTAATTGCTCATTTTCTTTCTGAGTAACTCGGACTCAGTCTCATTAGATTGAGCACTAGTCTTGAGTTCTTTGAATGAGAGTCTCGGTTTTTCTAATTCGTTTTTCAAAGAAATGCTCTCGAAGTGATTGACTCAAGTTGTTCTTTGAATTGAGAGGAATCGGAATTGGACTTTTCTTCCAAAGTAAAAATATATTTAGCTAAATCAACTTTGGAGAATTTAAGAAAGTATTCGATTACCTCTTGAGGATTAGTTTCCTCATTGTCGCGAGTGCGACTCGACTCTCTTTCGGCTTCCGAGTCGAAGATTGCCATCAAACACTTTGAGTCATCCGAGTCCTCGTCATCTTCCGATGAGTCCTCATCGCTCCATGTTGCCATCATGGCCTTTTTCTTCTTCCTGTCCCTTTTTCTTTTTGGACGAGTCCTTGACTATGTGGTCTTTCTTGCCACATTCAAAGCATCCAGAATCCTTAGATAAGGATAACTTTGAAGGAGAAGAAAACTTACCTTTTCTATCTCTCTTATCTTTCTTGTAGAATTCTTCTTTTGGCCTTTTGTCCCATCTTTTGTGCTTCATCATTCTCTTGAAGCCTCTTGTAATGAGTGCCATGGGATCGTCTTACGAGTCGGAAGAGCTCGGATTTTCTTCTTTGGATTACGAGGCTTTCGGTGCTAAGTTTCTTTTGGTGCTTGCCCTCGGCATCCTCTTCTTCCGAGATGTATCTCATGAGTTAGAAGCTTTCCGATGAGCTCGTCCGGCTTTAAGAGTGAAAGGTTACGTAGCTTCTTCTATGGCGAGTCACCTTCGGACCCCATCGTCTCTTGGGTAGGCTTCGAGAATTTTCCGGCACATTTCTTCATGGGAGATTTTCTTTCCCGAGAGATTTGAGATTGTTGGTAATCTCGGTGAAGCGAATGAACATCCGAGTAATGTTCTCCTCCGGCTCCATTTTGAAAAGCTCATATTTATGAAGATACTGGCCGATCTTCGCCTATCTCACTCGACTTGTACCTTCGTAGGTGTTGACTAAGGTATCCCACACCTCTTTAGTAGAGTCACGGGCAGAGACTCGATTATATTCTTACGAGCTTATGGCGCACATAAGGATGTTCATTGCTTTGAAGTTCTTTACGAACTTCTCTGCTTCTCTGGTGTGAACTCGGCCTTTGTCTTGGGAAGGATTACGAATTCATCTGTCTTCATTGGAATGTAGTTTCCTTGTTGTATGATTTCCCATACCTCTTTATCATGATCCATAAGAAAACATTCCATAAGCATCTTCCGAGTGCCCAAAGTTTGATCCTTTGAATTTTGGCGGCATGTTGGAAGATCTTCCTTCGTCGAACTCTCCGGTGTTACGAGCCATTTGATCTTTAAACCTTTGGACTGTTAGATCCTTTACGAAAGGCTAGGCTCGATACCAATTGAAGGTTTGCTTGGGGAGAGTCCGAGTCACCCTAGAGGGGGTGAATAGGGTGATAGAAAATTCTTTGCGGAATCACACTCTTTTGCGCGAGAATAGAGAGGAAGATAGATTACGAGTCTATCAATAGGGTCGAAAAGATTGGACTCGGAATGCGATTAACTAGAAAGAACAAGAGCAGAAAAGGCATGCGAGTCTAGAATGAACTCGGAAAGATAACACTTAGATTTTACGTGGAAACCCTCCTGGGGCGGAAAACCACGGACCGTGTCAATCCGGACACGAAGTCAAAATCACTATTTTGAGTCCACAAAATACCATGAGCTGACTGAACCCGAGTTGCTCCCTTAGACAACTCTATACAAGTTTTCCTAGACTCATAAATTCCCTTATCCGATCTAGTACTTCCTAGCTGAGATAACCCTTACAGCTAGGGACAACTAAGCTGAGTTAACCCTTACAGCTAGGGACAACTAAGCTGAGTTAACCCTTACAGACTAGGGACAACTAAGTCGAGTTAACCCTTACAGACTTAGTCAAGGGACCTTATAAAGAATGTAAGAAAGAGTTTGTAATCGAGTACAAGACCTTACAACTCGAAAGTAATGAATTACAGAGTGGGAGTTGTAAGTTGAAGATTGAAAGTAAATACAATAACTTTGAGCAAGTATGTGTATAAACAATAGATTCGGCAATCTTCAAGTCTTGTGAGATGGCTTCTATTTATAGATGACCGGGCAGAGTAGCCGTTATCTTCATCTGCTGGCTGAGAGTCCTCTGTGACCGTTGATAGAAGCTTTCGAGTCACTTAGAAAGTATCCGTTGTAATATGAACGTTGGACAACGGTTTAACTCTCGTTGGAAGTCCTAAAACCATTAGCGGTGTCTTGAAAGATAAGGTAGAAACCATCGTTAAGCTTGGCGTTCCAGTTTTTCATATTTGGAAACGGACGGCCACGACACAATCAATCGGGACTAGAGCATAGAAGGTGAAAAATCATGTCTGCTGGTGATTTGACGTTACGAAGCTAGGTTACTTTTGTAGTTTGAAAAATTGTATCCTCGATTGAATAACCTACAAAAGCAAATCAATTTTGGTTCTCAAAGTATAAAATACTTTGGCCCAAGATTAGACACGAGATAATAAAATAATTATGATAAATAAACCAACCGATTATCTCGAGTCGAAATGGAATGGAATTTTACGAGTCCAATATCCATGATACTCGGAATTCCATCCGACTTAGTCCGAGCGAAGAATCAAGTTCAATAAAGAATATCGGAGAGGATTAACTTGATATAGACTAAGCATGAAACAAGCTAAGAATACTGACTAAAACAAGATAGGACTTTTAACCACAAGTCGGATTCGAGTGAGAAAAGACGAAATCTTGGTATATTTAATCGTTTATTACGAGTGAAGATGGACTCGGAACAAAGAACCGGTTTTCGATAAACTTGCGAGATAAGCAATAAATATACTAAGTAAGAACTGTGTCACTTATAGAAGATACGATTTTACTCACATAAGTTTCACGGGACAAAAAGAATGCCTTGGAGTCAAAACTCTACATGTATGAAATTGTTATACTCGATTCCTTTTATATAACTCGGAAGAGTATTGAGCGAGTGTCCGAGTCTTCAATTTGAATATGACGTGCATGCATTATGTTGACTTCTATTTATACGTTTGAGTAGACAAGTTCGATTATGCGAAAATACACTTCCAATGTGTTTGATTCTAGAAAATGATTGAGAAGTTGTGGGTTTTAGAAAATAAATGGGTTTTCAATGGTTTATGTGGCTTAGTTGTCATTTGAATGCTTTGAAATGCAAGTTGAGATGGTTTTGAATCTTTGAAAGGTTATGCCTTAAAACGCGATTGAATTGAGATGATTCTTGAGAAAAGTGAGACTTTAAATGGGAATTTGGAAATGGGGTCTTCCGGATGTCCTATTTAAAGTAAGTGTATTCTTGTGAAATGATTTTAAGAGCTAAGGAGTCTAGGACTACAGGATACTATGCGGTCCGATACTTCCTCATTAACTCGTGTGGTCCGAGTTAATCGTTTAGTATTAATAGTGGAACTCGGTCGATGTGGTCCGACCATGGGACTCCTGATGCGGTTCGGGTTTCCTTGTTAATTTGAAGCGGTGCAGGTTAATAAATATCCTGACGAGGGTAATAGAGTTCCTCCTTGAATTTAGTAGTTCCCGGGATTCGAAAAGGTCAAACTTGGGCTGTGGTCACCGAAGCGAAAAGGGCATTAGTGTCTAGATAGGATCCAATGCTCCGAGAACGTTTTCTATTGAATAATGATTTGACATGAGAAAGTGCTTTTATTCAATTAGGGAATTAAATAACTATTTGATGTTTGAAATTACCTTTATTCAATTAGAGAATTGAATAATGGTTTATGAAATGAGTTTGATTGAATTGCATTGGTGACAATGCAACCTTGCAAATCCAAAAGTTGATTAAACCATTTACAGCTCCAAAGAATTTCATTAATGAGTATTTCCGTTATATTACCGCTATTCTTATTTTCTTAATGATTATTATTGATAGTATGCGTGAAGAGTTTTCTGTTTTAAGGGTCTAAGACTCTTCAGCGAGAGGATTTGTGTACACCCCCACAAATTCCCCTCCCTAGTGTTGCAAGTACTCTTAGGGAAAGTGTGCCTTATGCTTTAACATATTATGGACTCCGTTGATTACTTGTTTCTTGAGTAACTCAAGTCACGGTCGTGCATTTCCTCTATTTCTAAGTATTGTAGCTTGTAACGAAGTTCATATAGTTTGTATTAGTTGTATCATAAATCATTTAGATTGTTTTAAGTTTAAGGCATGATTGGTTGGACTCCGGCGTGTGGTCGTTGAGTTGTGTGCTCCGAGCGTGTGGCTCGTTGAGTTATATTGTGGTTTTTATGCGGGGTTTAAGGCTTTAAGCCTTGGGGTTAAGCCATATTTCAAATGAAACTCTGCCAAAATTTTTAGAAAATTATCTAACTCTTTTGGGAAATGACCTTTATTACCTTTAAGTTAGAATTAGATAGCCAAACCGACGGCTCAGTGAGCCTTGGGAGGAACTACGGCGATGTAATACTCCTAGGGTGGGTTTTGAGGTATTACAAATATGGTATCAAAGCATGGATCATGGTGACATTAAGCTTGCATTGCATAGGATTCTTTGTTATGTGATAATGTGCTTTATTTGTGACAAATATACGTGTAGCCTTCAAGTGCAACCTCTAACTTATAAGGTATTACCTTGTCAACTCAGTAGAGTTAATTTAAGATTTCCCATTTAGATGAAAATGTGCACAAATCAACTGTCGTGCCCCTTGACTAGGATAATTATTTACGTATGCCTATGTACAATAAAGTAACACCATTTACATGTCTTAGGTAACCATTATGATGGCGTTCACATGGGAAGATTATACTTATATGCCCTTTTGGTGGACGGCTTGTAATGCCATCTTCTTTTGGAGAGTCATGAAGTAATGACTGGAACATAGTTTGGACCACCTCATACTTCGAGCCAAAATTTTATCGAAACCTACCCTTGGATGGTCCATGGGCGAAATTGCGGTTTGCTTACAGGCTACCATACCCTTCAGGGGTTGGTGTCCCTTCTCCTACAGGGAAATGGTCTTGTTCTTATGGAACGTGGGGCCATTACTCCATGAGCTGGAAGGACAAACACTAAAGGCTAGACAGGCTGTCGTGGATCATCTTGTGCGGCTTCATCCGATTGAGCCTAGCGTAACCCCAGGACATAAGAGGGGCGGGGCTTCGTATGAGAGACACAAGATGAATGCCCTAATCCATACACGCCCTACTTTTTAACCTACCAAAGGGTGGCAACCATGTGGGCTAGATGGGTAGACTCCATGCCAGGAGACGGGGTATTGATGGAAAGTGGACCACCTTAGACTTTGAGCTGAAAGCTATTCATTTTGAAGGGTCAAACATACCCGGAATCAACCAAAGTTGATTGAATTCATTTTAATTATTTTTGATCCCGGAGGATGTAAAGCCAAAATTGTGATGTGTTATGACTTAATGTTCATAAATAAAGATCATCCAAGGAGCCAAGAAGGACGGGCAAGAAGAATCAAAGCTAGCCACCTAAATACTCCACGTTAAGGCAAGATGAATTCGGCCATGCCAAAACCGTGAGCTGTTGCCATTTCATGTCTTAGCACATAAATAATTCTGGTCGGTCCAAGGTCCAAGAACATCATGTTTAAACGCTTAAGGAGCAGCAAGATAAGTCTAAAGAGGAGTATTCTAGAAGCACTATCCATTGTGGTTTGTTAGAAGAACAAGCTTGGCAAAGGGGAAACCACCGTAGGCCACATGTTCCCAATTTCAAATGCTTGGCTAGAATTCATCCTAGCTTAACCTGGAGAGGAGGAAAGCATCTTTATTATTTTTAGATTTAATTTTCAGCTTAGCTAAATGATGTTTTTGTTGCTTATAAATTCCGCATGCATACACAATGTAAAACAACTTTGATGAATTTATAAACTTGAGTTTTAAACTCTTTCCGAGATGGATTTCTCAACCTCTTGAATCCTCATTGCTGTATCCGAGCCTTGGCAAGCTTGGTGGTGTTCTTTGAGTCCTTCCAATCCCCGGTGGTGTTTCACGTATCCGGCCAGATTGAAAGGTGTCCCTCGGTTCCCTCGGTGGTGTTTCTATATCCGAGATTAGGACCTTGGTTTTATCCATCTACTTTCCACACCCATATCTCCCAATCCACATATCAGCTATGCCCCAAATTTCATCCACACCATCCTACACGAGTTGGGTCCAGTCCCACCAAATCTCTGCTCGATCCAAGAAGTATTCCATCCCCAGCACCAAAAACAAACAAAGAACGTCATTCTGGACAGCAGCCCAGCGTGACTTTCTGTTTGCCTTTGGTTCAAGGTGATCCCGACCTTGGATGCTTCCCATATTTTTACCAGCCCTTCCTAACATCCTAAATAATCTTCCCTCCAAATTTCAGCCATAAACTCCTCCATTTACCCCTCCTTTCACCCTTTTCCCCGAACCGCACCTGCAGGTCCTATTATGGCCAGCTTGCTTGTTTTCTCTCTTCTTTTTGCTTCCGCTCCCACTATACATCAACTTTGGTATCAGAGCAAGTTCTGATCCTTGTGGTGTTTTATCCATTCCCCATAAAACAAAAAAAAAACAAAAATAGCCAGCTCCACAAAAAAAAAAAAAAATAACCAAAACACAAAAAAATTTTCTACCCATTTTTTCTCCACCGCCGTGAACACCACTTGGCATTTGGATTTTTGAGAGCTAAAATGACATATTCTAACTTTGAGTTGGTTAGTCTACTTGTGCCTAAATTCTATGGCCAAAAACATCAATTTGCTAGTTGGTTTGTCAAGGTTGATGAAGCCTTTGCAAACTTGAGCTTAATGGAGTATGAGAAGGTTAAGATTGTTGTGTCAAAGTTGAGGAGTCATGCCCTCACTTGGTGGGCAACCTACAAAGTGAGAAGAAAGACAAGAGGCAAAGAAAGAGTGCACACATGGAGGAAGCTAAAAGGGAAGTTGCTAAAGAAATTTTGTCCATTCAAGTTCAATACCCTTCGCACCAAGAGCACACACCTTGACAAGGGAAGTTTGTCTTCTTCTTCCCTAAACTTTCAGCCCCCTCTTCTTTTTCCAAAACCCCAAATGTCCAGCCCTCTCCACCTCCACAAAATGCCCCAACACTCCACAAAAAGAGCCCCCACATTTCCCCACCGAAGCCAACCAACCAGCCCCCATTTCCCTCACCCCAAAGCACCAAACCAAGCCTTTCAAAAAGCCACCAACCGCCTCTTGTCCAGCCCTTTGAACTCCCACAAAATAGCCATCCCATCCCCAAAGAACATTTAGCCACCTTTGACCATTTTTCCTCAAAAATTCCATACCACATGCCCATTACTAATCTGGCCGTGAGTGAGCTGTCCAAGCTGCATGACATTGAGCCTACGTTTTGTTCTATGGAAGAGCTTGAGATGAGATTAAAAGTGATAGAACAAGGAGAGCCTCAAAAATTGAATGATGCATTTTTCATGAGGTGTTCTATTCCTTTACATTTGGAAAGTTGTGAAGATGTGTTTGAAAAATTTTTATGGGCATTCATTGTTGAAAAGAAACTCCAAAGATTATATCCAGATTGTGTGAAGCGTCCAAAGAGAGATGTGGCTTTCATAATTTCATCTACAAATTGGAGTTTATACTTTGTGAATCCAAGATTCCTATTGGATTTAATGTGCCATCAAGAGCTGCCACTATCAAACTCTTGCTATGACAATGAAGTTGAACTTTCATGAATATTTTCTTTTCCTACCATATGCCAAACCGAAGGGAGTAACCAAAGAGCCAACAACTTGGCAAGGAGGTATATCTCATTTACTCCATTGGAAAAATGTGTTCTCTATTTTGATCCACTAATGTGCTTGTATGGTGTTGATCATGATTTTGGAGAACTCCTAGTGCATAAGGAGAAGGGAACAAAATTGTGTGCTAATGGCGGAGCTAGTGAGTTGTTCTTACCATCTATACTTGGGAAAAAATTATCCAACCCTAGAGGAGAAGAAATCCAGTCAACAACAACGATACACCCAAATTCATCGATGAAAATTATTTCCACTTACAAGGAATCCTTAAATCTAAAAGAGAAATTGAAAATTAAAATGGATTTTATTTCCTCCCAAACCCATGACTGCCTTGCTACTTGTTTCAAAGAGCAAAGGGTCTTGTTGAAGCCCAAGGGGAAATCATGACCCTCCACAAGTACCTTTCTCCTAGCCATGAAGCCTTGTTTTTTAGCTGCACCGAATTTGTCCAAAGGGCCGAACCGTGAAGGGAATGAATGAAGCCATTCTGTTTTGGCTTGAATTAACTAAAATTGTGTTGTGTTTGCAAACTCTTGCTGCCCTCGTGAATGGAGCTCTAATTATACCAATGAAGTTGTGCCATCATGGTGGTACACAAAAGTTATTTGAGCTTAGCCCCATCCAAGAGCTCATCCCACCATCCACAAAAGAACCCGCAAGCCTTCTCCACAACCCACGTTCTTCAACCGAAGCCCCACAAGCCAAATGTACCCCTGCCCTTCCAAATAAAATTCCTCCTAGTTTTTCCCCACAAAGAACCTTGCAACACCATGTGATTTCCAGCCCGAAAGCCAACCCTTCTAGCCAACCAGATTGTGATGTTGAATCATGGGCGGAAAGCCAAGGAGAGAAAGAAGAGAATCCACGGGTGGAGTTGTTTTTGTCGTTGCCAAGGGAGACTAACTTCTTTATCAAGGGCACCCGATTTTGGAGTCTTCATTGTAGTACACAAGAAGTGCTTAAAGTGTGCAATGAAGGATGGGCTGAACGTGACTATTTTATTTTGGTCAAGTTAAGGGAGCATCCCTTATGGCCGAACATGGAAGAGGAAGCTCTAGAAATCTTAAACGAGTGTGTAGAACCTTTCTTTTTAGTGCTTGAAGGAAATTGATTTTACTTCCAAAAGCGCTTGGTTTTGCATACTTTACCATGGAGTTTTGTTTGGCCCAGCATGGTACAATACCGAGGACATACTAGAACGGTTCACCTCCCGCCCGAATGCAACAGAAAATGACCAAAGCACTTTCAAGAAGTTGGCGAGCAAATGGACATCCCATCTCTCTACTCCATGCAAGCTTCAACATGATCAATCTTTTTCCACACTTGGGAAATGATGTTCTTGAGAATTTGAGGGCAAATTCTTCTCTACAAGGGGAGAGTGATGGAAAGTGGACCACCTTAGACTTTGGGCTGAAAGCTATTCATTTTGAAGGGTCAAACATACCAGGAATCAACCAAAGTTGATTGAATTCATTTTAATTATTTTTGATCCCGGAGGATGTAAAGCCAAAAGTGTGATGTGTTATGACTTAATGTTCATAAATAAAGATCATCCAAGGAGCCAAGAAGGACGGGCAAGAAGAATCAAAGCTAGCCACCTAAATACTCCACGTTAAGGCAAGATGAATTCGGCCATGCCAAAACCGTGAGTCGTTGCCATTTCATGTCTTAGCACATAAATAATTCTGGTCGGTCCAAGGTCCAAGAACATCATGTTTAAACGCTTAAGGAGTAGCAAGAGAAGTCTAAAGAGGAGTATTCTAGAAGCACTATCCATTGTGGTTTGTTAGAAGAACAAGCTTGGCAAAGGGAAACCACCGTAGGCCACATGTTCCCAATTTCAAATGCTTGGCTAGAATTCATCCTAGCTTAACTTGGAGAGGAGGAAAGCATCTTTATTATTTTTAGATTTAATTTTCAGCTTAGCTAAATGATGTTTTTGTTGCTTATAAATTCAGCATGCATACACAATGTAAAACAACTTTGATGAATTTATAAACTTGAGTTTTAAACTCTTTCCGAGATGGATTTCTCGACCTCTTGAATCCTCATTGCTGTATCCGAGCCTTGGCAAGCTTGGTTGTGTTCTTTGAGTCATTTCAATCTCCGGTGGTGTTTTTGTATCCGGCCAGATTGAAAGGTGCCCCTCGGTTCCCTCGGTGGTGTTTACGTATCCGAGATTAGGACCTTGGTTTTATCCATCTACTTTCCACACCCATATCTCCCAATCCACATATCAGCTATGCTCAAAATTTCATCCACACCATCCTACATGAGTTGAGTCCAGTCCCACCAAATCTCAGCTCTATCCAAGAAGTATTCCATCCCCAAGCACCAAAAACAAACAAAGAACCTCATTCCGGACAGACAGCCCAGCGTGACTTTCTGTTTGCTTTTGGTTCAAGGTGATCCCGACCTTGAATGCTTCCCATATTTTTACCAGCCCTTCCTAACATCCCAAATAACCTTCCCTCCAAATTTCAGCCATAAACTCCTCCATTTACCCCTCCTTTCACTCTTTTCCCAGAACCACACCTACGAGTCCTATTCTGGCCAGCTTGCTTGTTTGCGGTTTCTCTCTTCTTTTGCTTCCGCTCCCACTATACATCAGGTATACTACCTTAAAGGTTGGATAGCCACCATGAACCAGATGCGCGACTTGGTGATGAATGTGGTGGGTATCGAATGGGCTTCCCTTGTGGAAATAGAGGACCCTATAACGTTCGCACCACCACTAATTCTAGTAATTCCATGGGATTGGAGGTGGTCGATCCAAATGAAAGCGAGATGGAGATGGGGAATGGGAGGTGATGGGAAGCGGGATGGAGACGGGAGATGTGACGGAGACGGGAAGTGGAATGGACACGGGACATGACGAAAACTCGCTGGGAAGTTCTTCGGACAAATGATGTATGAATGAACTCATCGGGATCAAGATAGATAATGTAAATCCTCCCTTTTAGTTATAATACTATGATAATTTAGTGACTTATGTATATATATGTAATTAGTGTAGCGATCGAGAGACACGGACATCGTGTCTTGAGTGACTTACGGTATAGCAGATCTTGAAAAGTTTGATTAGTAATATCCGTATCCTTGGATAGTTCTAGTTTCATTAGTAATATGGGGACGTGATATCCGTATCCTTGGATAGTTCTAGTTTATCTTGTTCTTGTCCTATCGGTGCTGATTACTCGCTAATCATCTCCTCACAAGTGATTAGCTTAGTCCTTGTTGTTTACTTGTTCCATTGGTCATTTCTAAGTCCATTCCGAGTCTCTCATAATTGCATTTGGCGCACTCTATTGGCAAGATCGATGTAGCCTTGCATCTTGGCACATCGGTTTTGGTATCGAGCTTTGGAGCCTTTCCTAGGCTGAGCTTCCTTAACCCAAACACAACCCTTTTTGCCCCAAACACATCAGTCCACAAAGAACCCATAAACCGAGAATGAATGGAAGCATAACATTGGAGGAACGTTTTGATATGCTCATGAACAACTATAATGAGATGCGTGCCTGAACATATATCCGAAAAAGCAACTTGGAGATATGATGAAGAAGAAGCGGCATGAGTTAGAAGAGTCACTACCCAGCTCACCACCTCATACCCACTCACACGGGGATGATGATGGGGAGAGCAATCCCTTTGCTTCTTCCTTCTTCCAGTGAGCGTGAACAAAGAAGAAAAAGAAGAGGGAGAAGGGATAAATCACCCCGACCTAACTCGGATTTCAAAGTTGAGATCCCGGAGTTTGAATGTCCCCTTAACCCGAGATGAGTTTCGGAATGGTTGCAAACAGTTGAAAGAATCTTTGACTACAAAGAGGTGAAAGATAAAAGAAGGTAAAGCTTGTTGCTATCAAGCTTAGAGGGTTTGCCTCAACCTGGTGGGCAAATCTGGAGAAGAAGCGTCGTTGTTCGGAGGAAACCTAAGATCAAAAGTTGGGAGAAGATGAGGTCCAAACTGAAAGCCCGGTTTCTACCCCCAACATACTTCCAAGACTACTATTCTAAGTTGCACAACCTACAACAAGGTCTGATGAGTGTAGAGGAGTATACCCGAGAGTTCGAAAGGCTAATGATTAAATACGATCTTCGAGAGTCGAAGATCAAACCATCGTCGGGTATCTTGGAGGACTTGACCCAAGGTATGCTAATGTTGTTGAGCTGCAGCAGTACTCAACCTTTGATGAGGTGTGTCTTCGGCACATAAGGTGGAGCAGCAAAAGAAGGTCGGAACCTTCAAGAAAGAAGTCTCTAGGACTCAACCACCAAAGCCAACTCAGTTTGGCAAGGGTTATTCTAACCCTCTGTTTTAGTCTAAGTCTGTTGCCCCAAAACTCGGTTCCGAGTCTAAACACCCTACTACTCGATGGAGAGTGGGCAGCCTTCTGTTTTGAGCTGTGTGACATTAATGGAAAGTGGCCAGCCATGGGTAAAAAGACAGAAAATGTTCAACTCAACGTGCATGCAAAACAACCGGGAATGCTTGTATTTTTCAAGCACATAATATCGTTTGAGCCGGAGGTTAATCATTGATTACTTGTTCATAAATAAATCAAGGTGTTAAGGAAGATAGTTGAGGAATCAAGCTCACCAAATTTCCATGGTTAAGCAAGGGAAGATCGGCCAAGTACAAATCAAGCAATGTTACAAGTATTATTATCTTAAGAGCTTTGAACATAAATAAATTCATGTCATGATGGGTCGGTCCAAGGGAGGGCCAAAAGGGCTTATGGTCATGCATCACATGGAGCTGCCAAGAACACCAAGCTAGAAGCATTCTAGAAGACACTACCACTAGTGGAAGGTGGTTAGAAAAGAGCTTGGAGAAGGGGCAACAAATCTTGGCCACATGTTCCCTATCAAACAATACTTGGCTAGAAATTCTTCAAGCTTAACTTGGGGAGGAGGAAAGCATCTAATTAGTTGGCATTTTTGTTTTGCTTTATTTGATATTTTTCAGCTTGGATTCGGTTATGTAATTGCTCATATGAAGCATTATATATTCAGCACCTATGCGCCATTGTAAGACACCTTTGATGAAATATATGAGTTTATACTCGAAGTTGGATTTGCTCACCCTTCGGAACTCTCATTGCTGTATCCTAGTGTGGCAGCTAGGTGGTGTCCTGTGAGTCCTTCCAATCTCCCGGTGGTGTTGCTGTATCCGGACAGATTGAAGGTGCCCCTCGGTTCTTACTCGGTGGTGTTTTTCGTATCCGAGCTAGGACGCTTGGTATTATCCCCTCACTTCATCAATTCATATCTCACAATCTACCCAGC
Source organism: Talinum fruticosum (assembly GCA_021018815.1). Lineage (NCBI taxonomy): Eukaryota > Viridiplantae > Streptophyta > Magnoliopsida > Caryophyllales > Talinaceae > Talinum > Talinum fruticosum. Next base: position 2,102,220 of record JAITYX010000010.1, on the reverse strand, counting down.
CATTTCATTCCAAATTTTAACCACAATCCTTCCTGTCCATCTACTTCCATTCCACCAATTTTCAGCTCCATCCAAGAACACCTCCATCCTCCACACCAAAATCAAACAAAGGGTGTCTGTCTGTACAGCCAGCCGGTTACCTCAGCTTCAGGCTATCTGTTCAGGGAGTTCCCCTTATCCAAATTCAACGAAACTTGGTCACGATCATCATCTACCAGTTACCATCCTTCCCACCAAATTTCAGCCAAGACCAAGCACTTTTGCCCTTCCATTTCCCCAATCTGCCAAGATTGCGCAAGCAGGCCGCATTCTCGCCCGGTTGTGCTTCTTGCGGTTTGCTATCCATTTTCTTTGCTTCCGCCACTACACATCATTTTTGGTATCAGAGCAAGTTCTGAACCTAGGGTGATTGTGTCCATTTCCCAAAAAATTAAAAACCACAAAAAATAGCCAGCCACAAAAACTTCCCGACCATGAGTGCAAGCATGACTTTGGAAGAGAGGTTTGAAATGTTAATGAAGGAGAATGAGTACCTCCGAAAACAGCTTGGGCGTGACATGAAGGCAAGGCGTGACCAGCTAAGGAGTGAATCACCTCCTATTCGCTCTAATCCTAGCCTACATGAAGATGATGAGGAGAGCAATCCTTTTGCCTCCACGGATAGTGAAAGGCAATCAAAAAGAAGTTCTAGGCGGTCCAAATCACACTACCAAGACTTCAAAGTTGAGATTCCGGAATTTGAAGGGAGATTGCATCCGGATGAGTTCCTTGATTGGATGAGGACCGTGGAAAGAATTTTTGATTACAAAGAAGTACCAAACGAGAAGAAGGTGAAGCTTGTTGCACTCAAGCTTAGAGGCTTTGCTTCCACTTGGTGGGAAAATTTGAAGCACAAAAGAGTAAGGGACAAGAAGCCTAAAATCAAAAGTTGGGAGAAAATGAGAGCTAAGCTCAAAGCTCGTTTTCTACCACCTACTTATGTCCAAGATAGTTTTCTCCAACTCTATACTCTACAACAAGGCAATATGAGTGTAGAAGAATACACTAGAGAGTTTGAGAAATTGTTGATCAAATGTGATTTGCAAGAGAATGAGGACCAAACAATTGTGAGGTACTTAGGCGGTTTGGATGCTAAGTATGCTCAAATTGTGGAGCTACAACATTTTACCACATTTGATGAGGTGTGTCACTTGGCACACAAGGTGGAGCAACAAAAGAAAAATCGGTTTGCCAAAAAGGAGGTGCCTAAAATTTTTCCCTCTCAAAGAAGCCAACCCTTCTACAAGGGGAGTCCCCAACCCCTTCCTCAAACAACTCCAAACCCCACAAAACAGCCCGTCCAACCTCCAAACCCACCCAAAGCTCTACCAACTCCAAGTGACCCGCGAAGGTGTTTTAAATGCCATGGTTTTGGACATATTGCCGCGGAATGTCCAAACCGTAGGGTAATGGCCTTGGTTGAATACCAAGAGCCCTTGATGGATGAGCATGAAACCGAGAAGGAGCTACTCTTGCTAGATGATGTAGAGGAAGTGATAGAAGAGGCGGATGAAGGAGAAATGTTGGTGTTAAGAAGGACCTTGAGCGGATTCAAGGATCCGAATGAGGAGCAACGTGAACATATTTTTCACACAAGGGGTACGGTCCGAGACAAGGTGTGTTCCATTGTCATCGATGGAGGTAGTTGTGCTAACGTGGCTGCCTCTACAATGGTAGACAAGCTTGGACTTCATGCTTCGGTCCACCCTCACCCCTATAATGTCCAATGGCTTAGTCAAGGTAAAGGACTTCAAGTTAATTCTCGTTGTCTTCTTTCATTTAGTATTGGTAAGCACTACCATGATGAGTTGTGGTGTGATGTGATTCCTATGGATGCTTGCCATATATTACTTGGGAGACCTTGGCTATATGACCGAAGGGTGACACATGATGGCTTCAAGAACACCTACACCTTCACCAAGGATGGAAAGAAAATCACCTTAGCTCCTTTGCCCCCTAGCCAATGTAATCCGAAGCCACAAAACTCTACTTCCCAAAATGACCTATTGCTTACACTTGGAGAACCTCTCTTCAAGGATAAGCAACAAGAGTTTTTTCCTTACCAAACACAAATTTCCCCATCTTTCCATAAAACCGAAAACCCTCCACAAAATGTACATCTCCTCACCGTCACTCCACAAGCCAAAATTGTCCTTGACCCTCTACACAACAATCCTTTTCACTCGCCACCACAAAAAAACCATGTCTCCAAAAGGACCCCATCCCGGAGCTATTTTTCTCACATGGCCAGAATGTGATTTAAAGGCCAATGGTGCTGAAACATGGGCAGATGACCGAGAAGAACAACGAAGAAATTCCATGGACAGCCCCCATTTTTTCTATACCAAAGAAGGGTGACTTCCTTTTCATTGGTAAGTGGTTGTTAAGTCCACATTATGGCCTGTCCGAATCTGTTGTTCAATGGAAGGACAATGTAAGTTTGATTGCTTTTGATGGTATTTTGAGGCCAAATCATTTCTGTCCAAACGTTGAACATGGAGTTGTGGAGTTTGTTGTGCCAACTTTCATGGTACCAAAGGAAGTTGTGTATCTTCCTCAATGTTTGCGGTTTGATGTGCCTAATGAGGACCGAGGCAACCCCTACATCATGAGCATACTCGGAGAACATCCGGGCTGGCTGCATGGACGAGGCCTGCTCCCACAATTAACCGTCTGCCTGGGCATACAAGGAAACTCCATTTTTGTTCTCAACACAAGCGCCAACATGGTCAAATTTTTTCACACCCGGAGCATGTTATTTGTGCGAATTTGAGGGCAAATTCTCTCCTACAAGGGGAGAATGATGGAGAGTGGGCAGCCTTCTGTTTTGAGCTGTGTGACATTAATGGAAAGTGGCCAGCCATGGGTAAAAAGACAGAAAATGTTCAACTCAACGTGCATGCAAAACAACCGGGAATGCTTGTATTTTTCAAGCACATAATGTCGTTTGAGCCGGAGGTTAATCATTGATTACTTGTTCATAAATAAATCAAGGTGTTAAGGAAGATAGTTGAGGAATCAAGCTCACCAAATTTCCATGGTTAAGCAAGGGAAGATCGGCCAAGTACAAATCAAGCAATGTTACAAGTATTATTATCTTAAGAGCTTTGAACATAAATAAATTCATGTCATGATGGGTCGGTCCAAGGGAGGGCCAAAAGGGCTTATGGTCATGCATCACATGGAGCTGCCAAGAACACCAAGCTAGAAGCATTCTAGAAGACACTACCACTAGTGGAAGGTGGTTAGAAAAGAGCTTGGAGAAGGGGCAACAAATCTTGGCCACATGTTCCCTATCAAACAATACTTGGCTAGAAATTCTTCAAGCTTAACTTGGGGAGGAGGAAAGCATCTAATTAGTTGGCATTTTTGTTTTGCTTTATTTGATATTTTTCAGCTTGGATTCGGTTATGTAATTGCTCATATGAAGCATTATATATTCAGCACCTATGCGCCATTGTAAGACACCTTTGATGAAATATATGAGTTTATACTCGAGCTGGATTTGCTCACCCTTCGGAACTCTCATTGTTGTATCCTAGTGTGGCAGCTAGGTGGTGTCCTGTGAGTCCTTCCAATCTCCCGGTGGTGTTGCTGTATCCGGACAGATTGAAGGTGCCCCTCGGTTCTTACTCGGTGGTGTTTTCCGTATCCGAGCTAGGACGTTGGTATTATCCCCTCACTTCATCAATTCATATCTCACAATCTACCTAGCCATTTCATTCCAAATTTTAACCACAATCCTTCCTGTCCATCTACTTCCATTCCACCAATTTTCAGCTCCATCCAAGAACACCTCCATCCTCCACACCAAAATCAAACAAAGGGTGTCCGTCATGTACAGCCAGCCGGTTACCTCAGCTTCAGGCTATCTGTTCAGGGAGTTCCCCTTATCCAAATTCAACGAAACTTGGTCACGATCATCATCTACCAGTTACCATCCTTCCCACCAAATTTCAGCCAAGACCAAGCACTTTTGCCCCTCCATTTCCCCAATCTGCCAAGATTGCGCAAGCAGGCTGCATTCTGCCCGGTTGTGCTTCTTGCGGTTTGCTATCCATTTTCTTTGCTTCCGCCACTACACATCATACTCGGACTCGGACTCGGACTCAGAACAAACCTCATGCTGGTCGGAGCCGCAAGTGTTTTTAAGTGTCGTGGATTTGGACACTTTGCTTCGAGTGCCCAAATCGAAGGGTCGTCACTATTACCGAGGTCGATGAACCCATATGGGATGAGTATGAGCCGGAAGGAGAGCTATGCGTTGCTGAGGGCATAGAAGAGATTGTTGAAGAGGCTGATGAAGGAGAATTACTTGTGATCGTGAGAGCCTTGAGTGGATATAAGGATCCAAGTGAGGCTCGGAGGGAGAATATATTCCACACAAGGGAACCATTAAAGGGAAAGTTTGTTCGACCATTATTGATGGAGGGAGTTGCACCAACGTTGCTTCCGTAAGCATGGTAGAGAAGCTTCGAGTTACAAACCGAGTTGCACCCTCACCCCTATAACATATAATGGCTTAGTCAAGGTAAGGGCCTTAGAGTTAATTCTCGTTGCCTAATATCTTTCGGTATTGGGAAGTTTTATGTTGATGATATATGGTGTGATGTTATACCTATGGATGCATGTCACTTACTCGCTGGGTAGACCTTGGTTATTTGATCATAGAGTTATGCATGATGGGTTCAAAAACACATGCACTCTCACTCGGAATGGCAAGAAAATAACCTTAGCCCCACTTGACCCTTCACAACCGCCTAAAGCCAAGCCCCTCGTACACCTAATCCTTCCGAGTTACTTCGACCCTAGGGGAAGCCTATCTGGAGTCCATGCATCATGAACTCGGACCTATGAGAGAATTGATTCTTCTAAGTCAGGACAATTCCGAGTTCTCGTAACTCGGACACCCACTAGCCAAAACACTTATCACTCAGTACATCCCCTACATCCATGTTTTTCCCGATGAGATATCTCTTGGCCTACCCCTAAAAAGAGATATCCAAGCACCACATTGACCTTATCCCAAGATGTATATTGCCAAACAAACCAGCCTACAGAATGAACCCTAAAGACACCTCGAAGTGTAGAGGCAAGTTAAGGAGTTGGTGTCTAAAGGTCCGGCGAGAGTGAGTAAGAGTCCTCATGCTGTGCCAGCCTTGTTGGTACCTAAAAGGATGGCTCTATGAGGATGTGTATAGATAGTCGTGCCATTAACAAGATCACCATCAAGTATAGGCATCCTATACCACGACTTGAAGATATGTTGGATGAGCTACATGGTTCTAAGGATTTTTCTAAGATTGACCTCGAAGTGAATATTATCAAATCGGAATCGAGAAGGAGATGAATGGAAAACTGCTTTTAAGACTAAGGGTGGTTTATATGAGTGGCTTGTTATGCCTTTTGGTCTAACCAACACTCTAAGCACATTCATGCCACTCATGAATCAGATTTTTCGACCATTCATCGGGAAATTCGTTGTGGTCTATTTTGATGACATTCTGATCTACAATCGAATGAGAGGGAACATTCTCGACCACCTCGGACATGATTGTCCAATTGCTAGAGAGAAAGAAATTGTACGGGAATCGAAGAAATGTTCATTCTTCAGCTCGTAAATTGCATTTCGGGTTATGTTGTTTCAGCTGAGGGAGTAAAGGTAGATGAGAGCAAGATTGAGGCTATCCTGTCTTGGCCTACTCCTAAAAGCATACACGATGTTCGGAACTTTCATGGGCTTACATCTTTCTATAGGAGGTTTATCAAAGACTTTAGCACTATCACTACCCCTATGACCGAGGTGCTCGAAACAGCTTCTTTTGTTTGGACACCTCAGGCTCGAAATCTTTTGAAACTATCAAGGCAAAACCGACCCGTGCTCCTGTCCTAGCCCTACCGAGTTTTGAGAAGATTTTCGAAGTTGAGTGTGATGCCTCGGGTGTAGGCATTGGTGGGATTCTCACTCAAGAGGGTCGTCCCATCGCTTATTTCAGTGAGAAGCTATATGATACCAAGCGAAGATACTCTACCTACGACAAGGAATTCTATGCCATCATTCGATCATTAGAGTATTGGAATCATTACTTGGTGGCTCAAGAATTCATTATGCACTTAGATCATGAAGCCCTCAAGTACATTCAGGGCCAACACAAATTGAACCCGCGGCATACGAAATGGGTTGAGTACCTTCAGACCTTTCATTTTTCAATCAAGCACAAATCGGGACAGACTTAACAAAGGCGCCGATGCTCTGTCCGTAAGGTATCTACTATTGTTTCAGTTAGAAACTTGTGTCTTCGGGTTTGAACATTTGAAGAGTCTATATACGGATGACAAAGAATTTGGAACCCTATACCAAGAATGCCAAACGCGACCCAAGGGTGAATTCCAAATACAAGGAGGATACTTATTCAAGGGTATCAGATTGTGTGTGCCTAGCCGTGGCACAAGAGAGCTTATTATAAGAGAAGTCCATTTCGGAGAGAAAAGACAACTCAAATGCTCAAGGAGCATTATTTCTGGCCAAGCATGGACAAAGATGTTCAAGACATCATCAGGAGATGTGTTGTATGCCAATATGTCAAGAGCCATTCCCTGCCTCAAGGACTTTACACTCCATTACCTCGTCCCAACTCAGCCTCGAGTGGATGTAAGTCTAGACTTCGTTCCGGGTCTACCACGGACTCGTAAAGGGAAAGATTCTATTCTGGTTGTTGTTGATCGATTTTCTAAGATGGCTCACTTCATTGCTTGCAACAAAACCAATGGTGCTACACTCGGTTGCCGACCTATACTTTAGAGAAGTGGTAAGACCGCATGGGATCCCAAGGACAATGGTCTCGAATAGAGATGCAAAGTTTCGAGTCATTTTGGGTTACCCTTTGGAAGATATTGGGAACGAAGTTGAAGTACAAGCACCACTTGCCATCCTCGGACAGATGGTCGACCGAGGTTACAAACAGTAACTTTGGGAGTATTGCTCGTAACGCTAATCAAATCGAATACTAAGGCGTGGGATCAACTTCTTCCACATGCCGAGTTTGCTTACAATCACACGCCAAACAAGACTACCAATGTTTCGCCCTTCAAGATTGTTTATGGTGTGGAACCTCTCGTCACCGCTTGATCTCGACCCCAAGAGTTTTTGATGGAAAGCCTCATACCGACGCCGTGAAAAGAGCTGCTCGGATTCGGGACTTGCATGCGAAAGTCGAGCCGAATTGAGCAAGCTAATCTGAAGTTACCAAGGCTAGCGCTAACAAAAACCACAGAAGGGTGGCTTTTCAACCAGGAGATCTCGTTTGGATCCACTCGAGGAAGGAGCGTTTTCCTTCCAAGCGCAAGTCTAAGTTGATGCCAAGGGCAGACGGACCATTTGAAGTACTTGAGAGAATCAATGACAACGCTTATAAGGTGAATTTACCAGGAGAATACAATGTCTCAGCTACTTTCAACGTTGCTGATTTATCTCCTTACTTGGAAGATAATTCGCTCGAGAATTTGAGGGCAAATTCTTTTCAAGCTGGGGAGGATGATGGGAAGGACACCACAAACCCAACCCCAACTAATACCGAGAGCCAGCCGGAACAGATTAATAATTCCGAGTCCTCGAAGTTACTACGGAGCCCTCGAAACCATTGTTGGATCATCGTTGATAACGCAGGCATCAAGGGAGTTTTGGCCACATTTAGAAATACTTGTCTGTCTCCTCGGACATGAGTAAGGGAGTCGGACAAGTCGGAAGTATTCGGAGGAAAATAAGCCAAGAGATCTTTTTCGAGTCCTCGCTTTCGAGCTTAGAAGTCAAATGATCTTTTTCGAGTCCTCTCCGAGCTTAGACCAAATTGTAGACATACTCAAACCTACTTAATCATCATCTAGGCGTCTTCGACAAAGCCGAAAGGGAAAGTTAAGGATCAGAAAGCAAAAGAATTTGGTGACAACGATTGTAGTTGTCACTAGACTCGAACCGTACTACTTTGTACTACCGATTCTGTGGTCCCCCTCCTTTTCTGCTCGTAATTATTTACCTTTTGTCCTTGTTTTTGTCCTTTTATTTTGCTGAATACATCACAACCATTGATTGTAAAGAGGGATTTATAACCCTTAGATTAGAGTGATGTAACCTAGCTAAGAGGCCTATAAATATACATGGGCTCTCTCTTTGTAAAGGATGATGATTTTGATATTGGCTAATGCTAAGTAAAGTTGAGCTGTGCTCCTTTCAACCCCAAAATTCTCTTTTGCTTGTCTAATTAGTGGCATAATTAGGCTATGTTCGAAGAGCCTCGATTATACTTAGTGTGGTGATACCTGTATCACTAAGTGTGATTAGTGCCCTAGTTTTATCCTTGGTGGTGATATTTGTATCCTTGGATAGTTTTAGTTTATCTTGTTCTTGTCCTATTAGTGCTGGTTACCTTGCTAATCATCTCCTCACAAGTGATTAGCTTAGTCCTTGTTGTTTATTGTTCCATTGGTCATTTCTAAGTCCATTCTAAGTCTCTCGGAATTGCATTTGGCGCACTCGTTGGCGGGATCGGTGTAGCCTTGTGTTTTGGCACATCAATTTCGGGATGTACATAACAGGAAAGAGGTGGCTAGGGCCAAGATGATAGCCACTCAGTACTTACTTATTGCATGCTGACCCTATGAACATATAGCTACAAACTCGGGAGAAACAAGATAGAGCAGATTTCATCGAACGGCTGAAAGGCTTCCCTTAGTCTTATGAAACAAAAGTTTGATTGGACAAACATGGGGGATCAATGCACCAAATTTATTTATTTATTTTTTGCCTTGGTGAAACAAAGAAAGCAAGCTAGCTTTGTATACCAGCTTCATGATACAGCTAACATGACTGAGGATAAGGTGGAAATGGACACAATAATCCATGACTTCTATATAGATTTCTCGGGATTTAGCACAAGCAGAGTGGGTCTGTGACGCACAGGTGTTTGAGGAAGGGAATGCCTTATCTGTTCCACATCAATTACAGATGTGCGGAACTGTGCAAACCTGAAACCGAGGATGAGATTAAAAAGCTGTGTTTTCTATCACAAATTGCAAATTCCTAGGACCAGATGGCTACTCTAGTGGGTGGGTTCTTTAAAGCTACGCGGTCGAGACAGGAACACTGGTATGTAGAGCAATCCAAGAACTATTCCATACTGGAAAGTTAATGAGACAAATGAGTAACCCTAGAGTAGTGTTGATTCCAAAGATAAATGTGCCACCGCATGCTTCTAAATTTAGGCCCATTGCTTGCTGTAATGTGGTCTATAAGTACATCATTAAGCTATTATGCCACAGAATAGCTGAGGTACTTCCTTATCTCATCTTTGAAACTCAATATGCATTTGTTAAAGAAAGGCTACATGTGCATAATGTGATGTCTCAATTTATGCATGGTAGGAAAACCACCTGCTGTTTGTGCAAGAATCACGAGGAAACCACTCGAACATTTATTCTGGCAGTGTTCTTAAACAAAATCGGTCAGACTAGCACTTCTACATTGGATCAATGTGCTGTTATTACCCCCTCAATAGATCAGATGCATACATGACTTATTACCTGGAAAGGAATAAATGTTTTCAAACAGCAGCTGCTATATGCAACTTATACAGACATGTCAGTACCATATTCGGTTGGAGAGGAATGCTAGAGTTTTCACAGAATGCATAATACAAGTTTTGTAGAGAGACATTACTATGACATTTGAGTTTCTTGCAAAGTATAACAAGTTTAGGGAATGGCAACAGTTTTGCATGGATGAATGAATAATGATGTAATCATTCCCTCTTTGGGATGGTTCAATGGTGGCAACAAAATCCCAACCCTTGTTAACAAAAACAAAATGGAAAAATAAACTTTGACAATATTATGGGGCTAGAGAAATGGATGCCTTTGACAATGAATAAGGGATAGAGGGAGTAGAAATTATTTGCTTACTCATCAACCAAAAAAAAGACTCATAAATAAGAAATGGTTGACTATAATACCTATTAGCCCACCACAAAAGTGGAAGAAGTTTCAATTATTATTTTTACATTACCCAATATAATTCAAGCTTGAAAATACTCCCCAAGAGTGATTTTCACCTATTTTCATAGAATGGTCAAGTATTTCCCAAACTAAATCATCTAAGCAAGATTCAATAATTGCACTTTGAGAATTGTGCATCACATGTTACGATCTACTTTTGCCTACCAACAAAAAGGCAAGGACATTTTCCACTACTTCATGCAAAACATGTCGCACACTTGGGTGGACAGTTTCAAAAGCATGCCAAACATATAGATGGCACAAAGAAATGGGTTGATAGTTGCAAGATGCACACTTATGAACAATTTGAACTACTTTTTTATAAGGAAAAAGTAGTATCAATAAAAAATAAACAAAAGAAATAGATGCAAAGCTAGCATCTTACAAAAGACTAGACATAACCAAAATACCAAATATCCTTAAAACTGGCCACCTCAAATGAGGAAGAGTAGAACTTCCCATTGTCAAAAAAAAATAGTCTTAATGAAGTCATGGTGATCGGGAGTAATTTGTACACCCTTAAAAACTCTTCTCTCTCTCTCTCTCCAAATACTCCAAAAAATCACAAGGTAAAATCATGATCGCCATATTTTCCTTCACTTCCCTACTAAAGAAACTTTCCCAAGCTAGAAGATTATTCAAAATGGAATTGGTAGCCACCCAAGAGATTTCCAACAAACTAAAGGCAAGTTCCCAAAGCGCCCTAGCGAAAGGGCAATGAAGCAATAAGTGATCCGATGATTCACATTCCCTTTGCACATAAAGCAACAATTAACCAAGATATTTCCCTTTTTGTAAGTAATCACAAGTTAAAGTCCTCCCATGCATAGCCTCCCAAACCCAAAAAGACACCTTTAGTCGGGCTAACGACTTCCAAATGAGCATAGAAGGGACACTTTCATTCATATGAGGTTGTAAGGATGGAAACTTCAAGAGAAGTAGCTTCAAATAATAGGATCTAACCGTGAAATCCCCCTTAGAGTTCAAGTTCCACCTCACCACATCATTTAGAGGATCCCCTATTTTTGCCGCATTAAGTTCGTTGAAAAAGCTAATCAACGTGTCATTTTCAGAAAACCTATCACACACAAAAAGAGGCAACCAAACATTAAGGTCAAACATTAAGGTCGGACACTCGCTCACGATAATTAGTCACGAAGGCATCTCTATCCACTCGTGACAACAAAAAGACTAGGGAAGAGCTCTCTCAAAAGAGCCTCATCATACCACCGATCATGCCAAAAGCAACTGGTGGGTCCTTCACCAACATCAAAAGAAAAGTGAGGAGAAAAACTCTCCTAACTTTCAGCTATATGCCTCCATAGGCTAAGACCATTTGTCCCATTTGGTAAGGAAAGAGACCAGCTGATTCCATTCTCAACATGTTTGAGTGTAAACACCTTTCACCATAGATTGTTCTTCTCATTCATAAATCTCGAGTAACTATTTACCCGTAAGAGTCTCATTATAGCTGTAAGTCCCTAATACTAAGGCATCCTTCGAGTCACCGGTTGCTTCACAATGTTCCATCTCACAAGGTGAACAATTCATTACTATCATCAAACCATCACGACCTCTCCAAGGCTAAAAACATAAAGGAAACTTATAAGTACTCCAAGTCAACTTTTAGGTGTGAGCTCATTACCTCTGGCTATGATATGCACTACCAATTTATGTACGAGTTGTATATAAGGTTGTATAAGAAAGTAATACATGCTGAATGAGGTGGTTGTAGAGTGGGTATGACTGTAGGTGGTTTATTGAAATTGTAAAATGAGATCCTTAGATATCGAGTGTACCCATGCGACTTTAGAAAGTTAATATGTGTTGGTTGCAGCGGCATTTGGTTGGGACATCAATGTTCAATGTAAGACAAGTGATAGGGTCATGACTTCCAAGTCAACTTTTTTCCCTTTTGGGTGCAATTTGCTCCTCGGTCCCCGTAATAAAGCGAGTATATGCACGGAAACGATGGTAGAAAGGAGGCTGGAACTCATTAACCCTAAGTAAAAATTTAAAAAAAAAAACTTTCCTGGGTGAGTCGAAGTCCAGGCTAGGTAATACTTGTGTCATTGATATGTACACATCTAAGTGTTACATAATCCGGATGCTACTTCTTGTGAATTTTTAGGACGAAATTCTTTTGAGGGAAGAAATGTAATACCAGTGACTTTAATTAAGGTAGTTATATGGGATAAAACCTATTGAGTAGCATCCTGTGAACCTATTGGGTGATTAAATAATTTTATTTATGTCTAAGGTGTATTATATTTAGCGTTCCTTTGAATACTAATGCCAATAAAATAAACCAGGGAGTTTGCCCACCTTCCTAATTCTTTCCCGAACAAAACCTATGTGCGGTTAGGTGTTGTCGTAATCAACATGTTATGATATTAGGTAATGAAAGCATAAGAGGGCGAGAAGGGAGAGGTAGAAGTTGTTTTATATAGAAAGAGGTTTAATTTGGTCAGGTCATTGAGGGATAAGGGGACAACTTAAAGGTCTAATGGGAGGAAGAGGTCACATTTGTTTGATGGTGGTGAGACATAATACTGAAGTTAAAAAGAGAAAGGATGCTTGGGGAGGAGGGAGCAAGAAGAAAGCGAAGAAGTAGAACGAGAGGAAAGGAAAAAGGAGAGACCGAACAGAGCGAGAGAGAGAGAGAGCAGGCGAGCGAGAGCAAACACGGAAGAACAGAGAGTCGATCAAGAGGAAGAGCTAGGAGGGAGAGGGAAAAGGTGAGCAAGAACAAAGGGAAGAGAAGGGTCGAATGGGAATAAAGCAGAGGGCAAGGGACCAAAAGCCGGAGAGGCAAAGCCGTTGAGAAGAAGAGCGGCGGTTGGCGAGACTAAGTGACGAGATCGACCAGGTGAGACTAGAGAGAGAACCAACGAGTGAGGGTTTGCACCAAGCGAGTAGAGAGAAAGAGACCCCGAGCGAGCAATTGAGACAGAGGGTGAAGCAATAGGGGAATAAGAACCGAGCACGAGAGGAGACCGAGACCGAGAGGAGAAGGACAAAGAAACCCAAATTAGATACCAAACCCTAGAATTCAAGGCAGGTGGTCTTATACTCTAAACTAAAAATTTTCAAACTCAATCGAATTTTGTTGTGAATGTTGATTGTTTATGCTATAGAATGAATTTAGGAAGTAGTTAGAGCTGAATTAGGATATGAGAGAATTTGATTGAATTGTTAAATGGGAAACTTGGAGATTCTGATGGAGTTAGATTGCTTAGGCCTAAGGAGTAATATGAAAGTTTCAATTAGCAATTAGGGATGAAGAAGTTGTGATTTGGGTACGAATTTCGATTAATTGAGCCTTATGGACTTCCTGAATTCTAGGTGTCGAAGGTACCTATTCATATTAGGAAACAATGATTTGGAGTATAAAGGGGAGTGTGAGTTCATCTTGATTAATGCACAATTGAGGTAGGGAAGTGAAGAATAGGAGATTGTTAGGTTCAAATGAATTTAAACCAGATCTAAATCCTTGAGACTAAATTAAACTTGAAGATAAGTGGAGCTAGAGGAATCCGAGTGGTAAAACGAAATTAAGAGTTATATAGCCAAGCATGGGCAAGAAAAAGTTTGATTAGTAATATGGGGACGTAATATGAGAAATTGAAGCAAAGATGACAATTGGTAAGGAGTTGAGACATTTGAATTAGGTGGTCGATCTATTTGTGGTTATTGCGGCTCGAGAAAAGGCGTAAATGTTACTCGAATTGACAGATTAGGGGGTATAGCCATGAAAGAGTTGAAAGTAGCTATTGGTACTGATTGTGGCCATTGGTGTTAAGTTAGGATTGAGTGTGATAAATGATAACAAGCGATGATTTGAGAGAAGTGAATAACATGAATGGTGGTTAAGAAGGTTAGAAAGCGTAGGCACAAGTGAGAAGAATAAAGTAATTGAACTGAGTAAGTGTTGATAAAAAGGGTTGCTAAACCAAGCAAGTTGTAATTAATTTGTGCGCGAAGTACTAATTGTGAAGCATGTGTTGATTTGAATATGACTTGCATGCGTTATGTTGACCTCTCTTTACACGTTTACGTAGACAAGTTCCGATTATGCAAAAATACACTTCCAATGCGTTTGATTCTAGAAAATGATTGAGAACTTAGTTCAAGTTGCGGGTTTTACAAAATAAATGGGTTTTCAATGGTTTACGTGGTTTAGTTGTCATTTGAATGCTTTGAAATGCAAGTTGAGATGGTTTTGAATCTTTGAAAGGCTATGCCTTGAAATGAGATTGAATTAAGATGATTTTTGACAAAGGCATGACTTCAAATGGGAATTTGGAAATGCGGTCTTCCGGATGTCCTCTTTTAAAGTAAGTGTATTCTTGTGAAATGATTTTAAGAGCTAAGGAGTCTAGCACCACAGGATACCTTGCGGTGCTGGTACTTGCTTATTAACTTGTGCGGTCCGAGTTAATGGTGCAGGTACTAATGGTAGAGCTCGCTCGATGCGGTGCGATCATGGCACTCTCGATGCGGTCCGAGTTTCCTTGTTAATTTGATGCGGTCCAGGTTAACAATTATCCTAATGAGGTTAATAGAGTTCCTTCTTGACTTTAGTAGTTTCCGGGATTCAAAAGGTCAAACTTGGGTTGTAGTTACCCAAGCGAAAAGGGTACTAGTGTCTAGACAGGATCTGATGCTCCGAGAACGTCTTCTATTCAATTAGGGAATTGAATAATGAGTTGACGTGACAAAGTGCTTTTGTTCAGGAATTGAATAACTATTTGATGTTCGAAATTACCTTTATTCAATTAGAGAATTGAATAATGGTTTACTGAAATGAGTTTGATTGAATTGCATTGGTGACAATGCAACCTTGAAAATCCAAAAGTTGATTAAACCATTTAGGCTCCAAAGAATTTCATTAATGAGTATTTACGTTATATTACCGCTATTCTTATTTTCTCAATGATTATTATTGGTAGTATGTGTGAAGAGTTTTCTGTTTTGAGAGTATAAGACTCTCCGGTGAGAGGATTGGTGCTCACCCCACAAATTACCCTCCCTAGTGTTGCAGGTACTCTTGGGGAAAGTGTGCCTTATGCTTTAACATATTCTTGACTCCTGCTGTTTACTATTTGTTGTTTGTTGAGTAAGTCAAGTCCCGGTCATGCATTTCCTCTATTTCTAAGTATCGTAGCTTGTAATTAAGTTCATATAGTTTGTATTAGTTGTATCATGAATCATTTAGATTGTTTTAAGTTTAAGGCATGATTGATTGGTTGGACTCTAGCGTGTAGTCGTTGAGTTGTGTACTCCGAGCGTGTGGCTCGTTGAGTTATATTATGGTTTTTATGCGGGGTTTAAGGCTTTAAGGCTAGGGGTTAGGCCATATTTCAAACGGAACTTTGCCGAAATTTTTAGAAAATTATACTAAGTCTACCTCTTTACTTATAAGAATCCATCCGGATCTTTATTTTTCAAGGGCAGTAGTTACTTGTAGGTACCTACCATATTCCTAGATGAGGTAGGTATGATAGGAAGATTTCGGGAGGACACGTGAGAATCACATAGAACTTTTCTACTAGTGGGTAGAGTTTTCTCTCCCCAAATCCGGAGACATGCATCACAAGGTCTCAATAGGACAATGGAGCCCTCGGGAAGGTCCAGTGAATCCTAGCATGCCTTATGCTAAAAGGATATTCAGCCCATACCTTGCCATGTTAGATTGCTCCTCTACCCTGCATCCAATGGTAAAGTTCAACTACAAAATTCATGATTCATATTTTATATGTGAATTTTGGGTTTTTTTTTTTTTTATAGATTCGAGTCCTCTCGGACGATTTTTACAGTAGTGTTGCTGCACCATATGACCTAGCTCCTCGGTTGTCGCTGCCCTCGGGAATAGTAAATCCCGCCTCGAACTTGACACTAGCCCGCCTAGTTCGTTTTCATGATTGCTGCACGGCGTCGCTTTGAGTCATGTTCCGAGTCCAATTTGCTTCTTTTCGTCAACATTGTAGCTCAATTACTCATGACCAAGTTGCTACACTTACGGATTTTATTCATTCTTTTTATTATTTTCTCTTAGGAGGAATGGAGGCTATAAGTGCATATTTTTGTTTTTGTCTTTGAATTTTTCGCATCATATAAATAAAGACCAATAGGCTTGCTAGTGTATGTTAACGAAGCTGAATCGATGATCGACCCAGTCACTATGTTGAGAGAACCGGTTCGATAATCGACCTAGATAGTAAAGTGGGTCAATGGTTTAAGTGATCGGATCATTTAACTCAAATTAGATCGATTGGGCCGGTTGATGGTTAAACCAAATTAGATCGATCAAACCCGATATATATTTGAGAAAAATAAAGTTAACTCATATTTATGAAAAGAATTATGCACCTTCTCTAAATAGCCCATCCAAAACCTAATATTGTTAGCCTTTTTGTCTCTTTAAATAAGAAAAACCTAGTTGCTTTCAAACCCCTTGTTCATAAAAAGTGCAAGGTACAACCGTGTGTACCTTGCACCGTGCATAGGTATATAATAATAGCTAAAGTATAAATGGGCCACGCTGAAATTTTTCAAAGCCCAATTCTAACCGATGCTTTCCCGTGATATCATGCTCCAAGCAATCCTCACCGATGCTTTCCAAAGCCCATTCCCCCAACTACACTCGAAGATAAATATTTCTCTAATTGATTTCCAAATCACACTTAATTGCTGCAAACCAAACCCTAATCGAGTAGCAATTGATGGATTCTGAAGATAATAGAATTGCTTGAAGCAGAGCTATTACTGATTGATGAATTACAATTATTAGAGGTTGAACAAGAACCTGAACTCGCTGAATTAGAAGTTGAACAACAGCCTGAACCTGATGCAATGGAAGAAGAAATTGAAGAAGGAGAACAACAGCCTGAACCTGAAGGTACGTATGATTTATGCTAAATATATGAGTTATTAGAATCATGCTGAAGTTACATTGCTGTGTAACTTGTGTTAATTTGTTAGTTTTCATATTATTGCACGTTACATGTTTGATAAAATTCCTTAAAGACAATATTCTTAAAAGTTAAATCACGAGGTATAAAAAGATACACTTCTGAACCATTAAAAGTACATTAATTTGCTGATAAAGATACACTTCGAACCGTTAAAGGTACACTAGATTAACAAACAATATAAACGACTAATAACAGCTTTTACCTATTCAAGTTGTTCTATTTTATTTCTCTTATAAGTTATTAACCTAAATTGCAGATCCTCAAAATCAAAATCTTACTGAGAAATTATATGAAGAGAATGTTGAATTTGAATTAATGGGGAAAACGGTAAACTCGAGCAAGAAGCATATGATCTGTATAACAATTATGGTTTAATGGTGGGATTCAACATTCGTCGCCACAATAACAGACCTAGAACAGATGGCACTGGTATAACTATGAAGAGGTATTGTTGTGCGAAACAAGGAAGTAAGAGACAAAGTGGGAAAAATGAAGTCGAAGGTGACAAAAGGGCATACGTCAAGAAAGTCACACGAGTTGGTTGCAAAGCAATGGTTCAGTTCTCAGTAGACAGAAATGGTGCGTGGACTGTCGTGAGACATGATAAGCTGCACAATCATCCATTTTGCAATGTGAACAAACGCCACTTTATGAAATCTCAACGAAAAGTGACTAGTGCTGAATTAGAGTTACTAAAACTAATGAAATCATGTAGAATAAAAGTTTCGATACCGTGAAATTATTGAAGAAGGAGGTAGGCGGTTCACCTGCCCTCGGGTTTACCATCAGAGATGCATATAATATGCTTGCTGCAGATAAAAGAAAGCACTTGGACGGTACTGATAGTAACACTTTAATGGGAATATTGAGGAAAAGGAAAGTTGAGGATGTCAACTTTTACTTTGACTTTGAACTTGGCGAAGGATCAAGTCTCACTAGCATTTTTGGAGGGATAGCATGATGAGAGAAGATTATGATCTCTTTGGAGATGTGATTATATTTGACACCACATACAGGACCAACAAATACGACATGATATGTGCACCGTTTGTTGGAATAAACCATCACAATAAGAATATAATGCTTGGATGTGGGTTCATTTTGAATGAAAGGATAGAGTCATTTATCTGGCTTTTTAAAACTTTCTTGGAATCAATGGGTGGAATGCATCCTAGGACTATAATGACAGCACCAAGCACCTTCCATTGCTGCTGCTATCAAAGTGGTATTTCCGCAAGCACATCACAGACTATGTGTGTGGCATATTATTGAAAATTCAAAGAATCATATAAGAATGTTGAGATGTCAGGAGAATTTCACAGACAAATTCAACCATGTACTCATGGGTTGTGATACTGAAGAAGAGTTTAATCATTATTGGACTAGGCAAGAGCTTCATTGTAGCTTCTTTTCCAAATTAATTAATCATTATTCAAACATTTGCCTTATCACCACTCACCGCATCCTTTTGTTTTCTTTTGATTTTCCCAGGTTGACTACAGAATACAATTGTGCTGAAAATGATTGGCTCAAGAAGCTTCATAGAAGTAGACATCATTGGTGTCCGGCTTTTGGTAAAGATTTTTTTCCGGAGGCATCTTATCTTCCCAGAGGGTAGAATCAACCAATCGCTCAATTTCTTGCAGACTTCAAGCAACTACTGATCTTTGTGAATTTTATAATAACTTTCTTGATGTGGTAGCTGAGTGGAGAAGTAAAGAGAACGGAAAAGACTATGATTGTTGGGATGGACGGCCAGAAACCTGTTTTGCCCATGTACATATATTGATTCATGCAACGGAAGTGTATACGGCTGAAGCGTATCATATTTTTCAGCAAGAGTACAAAAAGGAGTATCTTGTGCACAGGCCAAAATTCAAGAGACCGCTTCATGTTTAACATATAGAGTATGGAGGGAACAAGTTGATGACTTTTTCCACATTGTTAACATCAATTGGGTCAATGAAACGACTTCTTGTACATGCAAAAATTTGATGAAATGGGAATTCTGTGCTTCCATATCTTGAGGATATTTAACATGTATTGTGTCAAGAAGATACCTGAGAAATATATATTGGATAGATGGAGGAAAACGTCAAGGCTTGGGGAGGTGATAATAATGCAAGATGTTTCAGCAAATCTACCGGCACTTCGTCATCAGTTTGGCGGTTGCAAGCACTGCGAAAATTTAGTACCCTCATAATTGCATCTGCCACAAATGAGAAAACAAGAGCTTTTTGGGACGAATTGTTTGGAAAGGCTAAGGATGCTCTTGAAAAGGATATTGGCCCAATATACAATTGTGGATCGAAGAGGAAAATACAAACTCAAGAGGAATAGTCCAAAATCCCAATAAGACAAGGGAGAAAGGGCAAAGAAATAAAAGAAAAGTGAGCATAGCTAAAAAGATGAGCAATCAAGTGAAGGCAAGAAAGAAGAATGCTTCAAAGCAAGCCACAAATAGCATTAGCCCTCTTAACATAAGCCCAAACATTCCAGCAGCTGAGTGAAGACATGTTGTGAATGTTGAACAACATACAAGGAATTCATTGATGATTGCAAAATTGATCATTGAAGATGTCGATATTGAATAACTTTTTTGAGCACCTTCATATTATTAAAACATATATGGTACATTTATTGGTTATTATTAAAAACTTACACGGTAATAGATTGTGATCATTGAAGAAATTTTTATAGAACTTTAGTATACTTTTTCTCTATCGCAGTGAACCTTTTCTCTACTGCAGTGAACCTTTTCTCTATTGCAGTGTACCTTTTTTATAGAAATTAAAGCTCTGTATTCATTCATTGATTGGGTTTGCTCAAAATCTCAGCACTGGCAACATGGGATTCTTTTTTTTATGATGTTCCAAAATATTTTACTTCAAAAAAAAAAATGAAATTTGTGGCTTAAGGGAGGTGCCTGTTTTCCTCTATCGGGATT
Organism: Talinum fruticosum; assembly: GCA_021018815.1. Lineage (NCBI taxonomy): Eukaryota > Viridiplantae > Streptophyta > Magnoliopsida > Caryophyllales > Talinaceae > Talinum > Talinum fruticosum. The sequence goes on along the minus strand of JAITYX010000010.1, from coordinate 2,082,210 downwards.
TTCACGTTCACCACCATGAAGATTTTCGCTTTGCGCAGATGGACCAGCTACATCCTTAAAAACTTCCAATTTTGAGCACTGAATTAATACATCCACCAAAGTACCTTCAACTTTGGACATGGCGGAACTCACTGGAAACATCCTACGCGCCTCACCAACCGACCGAACAACATCCACCAAAGCATTCGAAAAGTTTTTCACGGACGTAGAAACTTTATGAATGCATGCCTACAAAAAAAAAAAAATAAGAAAAGACCCTGCAGAACAGAAAAGGTACCTCGAACATAACAAAAGGTACACTGAAAAAGACAAAAAGATAACATGAAAGAGTATACATTGTCAATACCTTTTTCGACCTGACCTCTTCATCAACTTCATCTTGAATGTCATATTCTCTTGAATCCGGTACCCCAATTCTATCATCTACAACACCTTTCCCAAAGCACCCAACAGATTTAATTTCATAATTCATTCTGTCCAAAAGATCTTTCCCAGTCCAATTTGATAAAATAGGAAATCTCCTTCCAATCACTCTTGTTTTGAAGAAGACACGATCCACATAGCAAAGCTATAATTTAAGATAAAGAAGAAAACAGATCATTAGAACTTATATGAATTTCTACAATAAAAAACACATTGTACTCTAAAAATTTATATGAATTAGAGTATTTACCATCAAGAATAGAATTGGACCTCTAAATATCCCATTTGGTTTCAGCTTCCATGTGTCTGTACACTTAACCAAACTATCCAATGTATATTTACACCAATTCGGGTTCTTCACCTCTTGTAAATTGAAAACACTTTTCAGCACAAGATGATTAACCTTCAGACTTTGATGTCCCTTAATAATGCAGGTAACCATATAAACAACAAAATTCCTCTTAAAATCATCACCCCCTTGCTTCGATGTTTCAATTTTTCAACAAGTTGATATGTCGATGGAAATTTCCCATCCCATTGACTCTTCCACTGATTCACATATTCCTTATAAAAAGTTGGTTCATTCTTTTTGCCTCTTCAACGTCTTTATGTCCCCTTTGAAAGCCTAATGTCAAATACACATCTTCTTCTCTAATGATCAATTCATCATTTTCCAACTTCAATGATCGTCTACAAGTGTCGAAATTTTCAACAAGCCATCTAGATAGCCTTGACGGAATTGCATCAATTTTCAAACTAAATAAAGAACCAAAACCCAGCTCAATAATATCTCTCTTCTGTTCCACCGATACATTTGAAAGAAAGCTAACTAAAGAAGAAGGAGACATTCTTCTCTTGAGTTTGATGGGATCATGTTCCATACCGAAACATCTTTATCACCTAAACAACCAATAAAGATTGATTACAATCTTAATTAAAAAAAGTATTTAAAAGAGTAAATTAAATAGCAATTAAACGTACCAGGATTATTAGTTTCTTGCGGTGAAACTTCGAACGAGTTCTTTTATAATTCTTATGTGCAAAAGTCTTGAATCGCTTTTTCCTCATGCTATTATCATAAGAAAGAAAACAACAACCTTTAATAAGCTAATAAGATAACAAAAAATATATAACCCTGAAAAATAGATAATTAAAGACTCAATTTCAATAAACTAATAGGTACCCTGCAAATGAGGAAAGATACTCCTGAAAAACAGAAAAGGTACCCTGTACAGGACAAAAGGTCCCCTGCACACTACTACATCTTACTGATTGCAGCAGTACAGACAGAGACAAAGGGGATAGAGAATTAAAGATGGATGAGGGGTATGAATAGCCTGAGCATATATATGATCAATAGTTTTTTGATTTTTTTTTCTCCACCCCATAACAGACTTCTACTTTCTGTTCTTATTCTCGATTTATGTGTTTATGAGAATATCTCGCACATCAAGATTCAGCTTCTTCTCTCCTGGTTATTATAACCTTAATCACATAGATCAGTTCACCGACAATTCTGCAGCAAGGTCGGAAGAACTCGGCAACCAATGGGAGTTATCTTAAATGCATCTTTTCTTCTTCCTACATTTTTGTGTGTCCTCTCGGTAAATGGTAACCCCGTGGTAGTATCTCAAAGGTGTCTTTTCTGCTTTCTTCATCAGAATGTGTGTTATGTTTGATCGATTGATTTATTTGTTTCTCTTTCTTTGGGGGCGAGGGAGTCCAGGATGGAATAAGAAGCTATCCTATTCAAGAAAAAGTGCGGAGTTGTGACATTTGCCTTCCAATGTAATACAGGTATTTTTAATGCTTATTAATTTTAATTGTTGAGTTCATAGCTTCGGACTGATGCTTAATCTCTGCAATGGGATATGTGAATGGAAGTTAAACTGCCAAAACATTGCAGATGCAATAAAGGGGAAATTGTAGTGCACAAAATATTCAGCCTTTTCCTGTTGGACATGATAACTCAAGTCACTACAAGCTGAATCTAGTTCTCATGATATCAGTCCTTGCTTTTTACACCTCCGGCGGGAAAATTATAAAAGTTTCCATCAGTCGTGAAGGTATTTGACTAAGAATTTTGTCTCACTATGGATTTATTCTCAGTCTCCTGTCTCGTCTTGTAATGTGCGCACGCACTGTCTACATAAAAGACTAGAATTACATATTATTCTATCAAAAAGGCATTGATCTTTCTCAAGCTGAAATGGCATCATGATCTCAGCCTCTTCAAACAAATAATGGACACTCAACAGTCAATTAAGGTAAGCCCTTTGTTTTGCCAGAGCAATCTTTCTCATTTCTAATGGTTTTTCTTGGCATGCTTAATTTGACTATGGTGATTCTAGAAAACTAGAACTCAAAATTGTCGTTTTGTTAGCAGAGAGACAAATTCTGAAGACCCACATAAAAAATTTTCAGTAAAACATTTTGTTCGGTTGAAATCTCTGGAGACACATTTGATGTGGAGAACTTGACCAAGATTGGAAAGACAAAAAGCTAGATTCAGATGAGATGAGAATAATTCTGGGCCAACTACGTAGACTACATGTGCATCCGGACTTCGCTCTCGTAAGCGGATGTTGAAGGAATAAGCAATACCATAGAATATCATCGATCCTCGCTACAAAACTATATGTAAACCTAAATGACAGCTTATAGATGTTGAACCCCGTAACTCGTTGTCTAACTAAGCATGATGCTAGCCGAACCGTTAATAAAACTGTTATTTTCTCATCTATGAAACTAGGCGTGATTATAGGATGGCCGGAGTAGCTTTAAGATGTTAAACTTGGCATACTCGTATCGTGCCTGTGTGTTTACTATGTGCCCGAGCAACAAGTTTCTTGCCTCATAACTTCCACAACAAAAAAGAGACAAAAACCCTCCCCGACCTAGAATCTCTAGGGATGGAATTCTCTCATGCTTAGATCATGGATGCAAGGAGTTTCATGCCACAAGTAGGAGTACTTGCAGCAAGCATCGGATACTCCTCAGGAAAATTCCACAAATTAGACCTCAAATGACATCAAATAGCTGAATTTAATAAAAATGAAATCACACCAGGAAATTCCACAATAGAATAATAAAAATGAAAATCAAACAAATTAGAACTCTAGAATCACAACAGGTAATTTCATAGACTCAATTACCGATATTTTCACCAGCTTGTAAACCCTAGAATATAAAATTGAAAACAGAGAACAATGAAAGTGAAATCGAACAACTATAAAAATTCAAAAATCTCTTACCTCGTTTCAGCATTTTGAGAAGAAGGCCCGGTACATCCATCTTATGCAGCAAGCTACAAATTAGAGATGAAAAACAACCGCAAATTTGAGCCTCGAAACCTTCGAAACCGAAAAATCATCTCCAAATACAAAGAAATTGAAACTTACGAAAGAGATGAGCAAGAAATCGAGGTGGAATGAGCGCGCGAAACCTCGAGAGACGAAGTGTAGAAGAAATTAGGGCACAATTGAAGAAGAAACCTCGAGAGAGCAAGGAGAGCGTTTTCGATCGAAGAAGAAAGTGAAATGAGAGGAGAGAGAAAGCTGAGAGCGCGCGCGGAGATTAGTGATTGAAGGTCACGTGCCGTCCGTATGTATATTAAAATATACATACGGATATATTATATAATTTTCCCTTGTTCCGCCTCTCTCTCTCCTCTAAAGCAACCACCATCTCTATCTAAAGCAACCACTCTCTCTCTCTCTCCTCTAAATATCATCATGTCTCCCCTCTACAGCAACCTCTCTCTCTCTCTCTTCTTTTAGTGAGCCCAAGGCTAAGTGAAATGAAGGTCGAACCGCAAAATCACGGTGGAAGGGAGCACAATTCTAAATGATTTTTAAGCTGCTCTTAGACATGTCTAAAGCACACGGTCTAAAGCCGCTAATCACAATATGAGGAAGCTGCAAAATCACAATTTAAAGCACGATTCAACATGGATGTTATACATTTCTAAAGCTGCAAAATCATGGTCGAACTACGGTCAAGGCAAGTCGGGCAAATCAACCAAGTCGACCGGTTCAAATCGATTTTTTGCAAAATTGATCGAACAAGCCAAAACATTGACTCGACCGTTAAAGAGGCCGGTCCCGGTCCGACTGGTTGGCCTGGTCTCGATTCTCTTAACATAGCCCGATCAAGGAAGTGATTCAATGGTTCGATTATTTAAATCAGATTGAATCGTTTGACCCGTTAACTTATCAAATCGGATCAAACTCGTGAGATCCGATTGAGATCAAATGCATCTCAATGTCTTTATAAGGAACTTAGACCCCAAACAACATGTGCACAAATCCCATTTAGCTACCAAACCAAAAATTAAAACAACAATCAATCTACTCGTTGGGCCTTGGACCTTGGCCATATGTTATGTGATACTTGAGGCTACAATACTTGTAAAAAATAAAAGAAATAAAAATATTATAACATTGAAATAATATATGACAAAAGAGTTCAGTTTTCAATTTCACTAGTAATATTGGTGAGAGAGAGCGACAGAATGGGAGAGCAAAGGCTGAGGCAAGGAAGCTTTCAATTCCGTTGTAGAGAGGGGGAAGCAAAGGCGATGACGAAGCCAAAGGCAATGGCAAAGAGCCAAAGGAAGCAACCAACCACCATCGTTTGTCTACCAGCACCAAGGAGACCCGGGAGTGGTTGCGAGATCCAACTCGCTATCGTCAAGCTGCAAGTTAGTGTTTTCTCTTTTTTATTTTATTTTTGGAGCAATTCGGGTTGAACCATCGGTTCAATAATAGAAACCGCCCACTTGAATAATTGTTTGACCGATTTTGGCCGGTTCGTTTGCCAAACGGGCTGATGGGAAAATCCGGACTAAACCAGTGTTCGGTTCCGGTTGAACCGGTCAGTCCAATTCTTGTAACTTAGCCATTAGGAACCCTATCAACATCTGTGCTGCCAACAAGGATGAATGCCTTCCAAATTATCATATACAACCAAGCATATTTCACTTTGCAAACAAGGAACAAATTTCTATAAGCCCAAAGGTGACAATTTCACTGCAAACAAAAGGGATAAACCTATGATACAAATTGCTATCCACAAATTACTCAACGAGTCAAGAACAATAACGACAGGCTATTTCAACAATGAATCCCATTGCCATAGCCTATACGGTACAGCAAATATGATACCTTACAATCCATGGAGAGGACAATCATTCGCACTTCAGGTGATCCAAGTGGATCATTCGCATTAAAGATGCGTGGTTCTCAAGAAGGAATTGCTCAATGATGCTTGCAGATACTAGTGGAACTGAAATACTCTGCTCTTATTATGGTTTGTTGACTCATTCCGAGATTCCAACACTCTATTCATCGCATGTTGACAGCTGAAATTTTTAGGGGAAAAACACAAAAAGAGGCAATAAACCATTTGAACAACAATGTTCCTTAGGTTGTCTTCGTTAATGAAAAAGGGGAGAAACCACATACCGCCAGGGCAGATGATCGAGGAACATGTTTGGGGAGACAAGTATCTCCTTGAAATTTTATCGGTCTGCTAAAATTGCCCTGTATGGGGGTTCCTTTTCTTGAGCTCGGCTTCCTTTCCAAAGAGGTAACTTGATACCTCTCTGCTGTCTGATCAAGTGTATAACAAGGCCTGGAAGAAACACTTCTGGCAGATCACCAGCTGATCTCCTCTCAATTGATGGGACTGCATGCATGAACTGAGACACGGGATCCTCAACTGGACTTTCACCAATCACAAAAGGATATCCATAGTCATCCACCGAATCATCAATCATGCTCTCATTGCCATTCTCTTTCACATGAGATTCATCCTCCAGGAAGGAATATTCCCCGTGTCAATCACATGTGTGTTCGCTGCCATTATAGCATAAACACATTAGTAGAAGAAACCAATATAATGACCTGGAGTCCCATACATTAGAGTTTTGTTTTCCATATTTATACATTTCCTTAACGGTTTCCTTTTCCTTTTCTTTTTCTCACATGAAAACCATAGATCAAAATTGCAGCGATTGAAATTAGGTACAGGAGGGGTCATTCATAGAAAATGTACTATAAACCTTGCGTGTTTCAGCATGAAGCAGTGAACATATAGATTTTTTAAAGTTCTGATGTGCTTTGCATTCTGAATTTTAGTTTAACTTAGCCTGTAATTATTACTTTATTGTTTACAAGAGATATAAACATCATTGTCAATACTAAGGAGATCCAGATATAAATAACCATGATCATGCAAGCGCCCATGTTAAGCAACAATCTATATACAGTAAGTGACCTTGAATTATTAGTCCATAATAGATTTGGTTTTGTTCCATAATAGACTTGGTTCATCTCCACAATGTATGCAGCCACAACCCCATGAAGTAGCAAGAGGTTATTTCAGTTGAACCCTGAATCTAATATTTTTATAACCTACTAAACCACAATAGGAAGGTTGGATGTAACAAAAAATATTATTAGTGCATCAAAATCCAAAATGAAAAGATCTTCCAGCTTCCCTACTGATAAATACAAAGAAAAGGAATAAAAAGAGGTAACCTGAAGCTAACAATCACTTCAAGAAGCATCAAGTAACACGTATAATGATGAAATGAAATTGTTATCATTACTTTCTGTGACAGTAGCGTCATTTGTATGGCTTTGAGGTGCAACTTCAATAACTGGTGCATCTGGAATAGGCTTAACAACCTGTCTTTTCTGTTGCTTGCTCAAGCAAATAAATAGCTGCGCCATTTTGTAAATCATGGCTGTATCAACTGTGGTGCCTTGTGCCATAGTAGTTAGTGCAGCCGCCCGCAGCCTTAAGATAGAATTAATTGAAAGATACGATGAAAATTCACTATCATGCACAATGCTGCAACGGCAAGAAGATACTTGTTAGTCCATTTGAATTTCTTTAAAAAGAAAGATAAGAAATGCAAGCAAATAGTAAGTGATATTAGAATGAGATAGTTATTCTCCCCTTTATCCAGGATGGGTACCAGCAAAAGTACCATGTAATGAAGCTTGAGCATGCGCCTGCTACAATTGAATCTACGCATGGAAGAGGCCCATATGAGTAGACATGTAGGTCTGGAAATTGGCCATGTAGCTGTGTTCATTTTGGGAAAATCAGAACAGAAGTCTACTACTCAATTATCTATACCAAAAGTAAAAGTTCAGCAGAGAAAATTGTGTATTTGGTTCAAAAAGGTTTTCATAAGAAAAGAAAGAAAAAAAGTGAAATAACTGTGATATTCAAAAAATCCACAAAGTTCAGATACGGATAGATAAAGAAGGCAGCAAAGCTACAGGAGGTATGTACACACTGAATGTAGCCTATTTCATGACTTTGATTTGAGACCCTATAAGTTCATTTGCAGTATGTGTCTCAAGTTATTGGATCCATAGGCCACAAAAGTTTTTGAAAAATGTGGTTTTGCCACTCAATATTGTTTTTTGTTTGATTGTACCATTAATTGGATCTCCTCCAAAAAAATTGAGTTCCAAAATCGCATTCTTTAAAAACATTAGTGGCTTATAGATACAAGAACTATACATTTCTTATTCATTAATTAATTCTTCATATGGATCCATAGGCCATAAATGTTTTCGAAAAATGCGGTTTTTCCACTCAATATTGTTTTTTGTTTGATTGTAATATTAATCATATGGATTTCCTCCAAAAAAATGAGTTCCAAAATCGCATTCTTTGAAAACTGTAGTGGCATATAGATCTGAGAACTCTACATTTCTTATTCATTAATTAATTATTCATACAATCATTCTTTTCTCAGATTTTGCTTACCCTCTTCAATAAGCAAGTGTTTCTTTTTCCTTCTCTTAGTATTTTGATCGAAAGGAGTATCCACAATGTTTGCTGCCATCCTCTAAGACACCTATAGAGAGGGAAAGAAAAAATCCAAAGGTTTTATCTATTTCCTTAACTAATGACCACTTAAAGATGCTGTAATGACTGCAAATGATTGCTTTGCTCTTATAGTTGCTTCTGAAGAAGGGATCCATCAACAGCAGCATGCCAATCATTGTGGCGACTTTACAGATTAATATATTTCAAGAGCCTACTGAATTTCCAAAACAAAAAAATTTCATCTTATTCTCGTAAAGTTGAAATGAAGTGCTTTGTAGAAAGGCCAATTGAACAGAAGTAATACCATCGTATAGACCCAACCAAAACAAAGGTGGGGGATCACACATGCATGGCCCTAGTCCTACAATCAACTTACAATAGGTATCACAAATTCTACGGTATAAGCACAATACAACTGTCATATCTAGAGATAGGCCAAGCCTAGCCATGAAAAAGTTGGCCCCATATCTAAGTATCTAGCCTGAATGATAAGAAATTATGCCAGACCCACACGCAAGCTGAGACCCAAAATTGAGAAACTCGATTGGACATAAATCCAAATTGATCAGACAGCTAAATCTTAAATTATAGCCCATATTTCCAAAACCAAATTATTAGACCAACGTCAACAGGCCTAAATTTCATCCCATCCCAATGTGATCTGGAAATTCTATCAATGGCCATACTTGTCTGGGGCCAAGGCTGAAAGCTGTGTTAGGTGGGTACAGGATGGGTCAATGACTTTACCAATTTTGCCCGAAAGCTTGGCCAAGGTAAGACGACTAACACCAAGAATTGACCCGTCCTAGGCTAATTCATATTCTTTTCCAAGAACAAAAAAGTTAAAAGCTTAAAAGTTGGTTCTGCCGGACTAGATCAGTTTCAGACTAGTCCGGCTCACAATTTAAATGAGTCCTGATTTTGGCAGCATTAGCTTGATTAAATGCATGGCTGAAACACATTTCAAGCTGGACTATTCCGGGACCAGTCCGGGCTCAGCAGTGATATGCTCTGACAAGCTTAATAACATCTCTAATTCATGTCAAAACCAAATACAAAGCTTTGCACTGGTCTGCTCTGACTGGCTTAGTGGCCATCTATAGTTCCACATCAAAACCAAGTACAATAGTTTAGCATATTACCCTAATACCGATCATTGCTGCAATGGCACCACCAAGCGAATGCCCCACAACTCGAACTGCATAACCTTCACACTCACATCCAGCTCCCAGTAGATACGAAAGGAAACCAGAACTAGATACATCATCTTCATTTGCGAATTGAAATTGACTTAGAATTAGTTTAAGAAACAATGCAGATGAAAATAAAGAAATAGTCTAAACTAGTGTAGGAACAGATGTATATGCGACCATCTTGTATGATCACTAATTGGTGGAGCACATATGAAATTGACCAGTGAACACTAAAACCAAATCAACAGCAGAATATAGTCAGTCAAAAAACCAACTAGAAAAAAGAAATTTAAAAGAGGTTAGAGTTTGTTAGAGAGAATGGTTGAGAAGCTATATGCAACTTAGATTTTAGGAAGCCATTTTTCCTACTAAAAAAATTAAAAGAAAACGATTTAGATGGTAATAGTTTAAAAGATAAAGGCATAATTCCTAATATAACTTCCGAGAGTCCAAAGCAAGCTAAGACTATCACTTTGTTTCAACCCATGCAAGGCCTTGGAACAGCCCAGTTTAGGCGCTTGCATGGTTCATTTCTGAGCTGCATAAGTCAACAATGTGGAGGAGTGGGACCTCCAAATTTTGTAGGGAACTACCTGATGAGTCCTCTAGGGGGAATCTTGGTCTTTCCACTTAAGCTGGAAACAATAAGGTTCAGGTTCATTTTGTCAAAGTTAGCATTACCGGGCAGTCAGTTTAACCTTTGTTAACAAATTGAGTCATATCTCCCTCAATTCTGAGTCAATGTGGACAAAAGGCATATACATGGAAAGAGGACATCCCCAGCTTTCCAACCATTGCATCACTTTGGAGCAGCAAATGGAGCCTCACCCAAGGAGATATGGCAGTTGGAAATGCAACCAGAAAAGCGCCTGCCTGGTTAAAGAGACTGGCCGTCGCTTTCACCCTTTTGAGCTGCCTTGATTTTATGTTTTATGCTTTTGTGCTTTATGATTTAGCGTTTTGTTTAGCTGAATGTAATTTATGCCATTGGATGATGATCTTGTAATATGGACCATTGGATGATTAGTGTTAACCCTAAGGAATTCCATACTATAAACACTTAAGTATGAGAATTCCAAGGGGACTTTTGGCAATTAATCACAAGTTGAGCTTTGCTCCTTAATACTCCAAATTCTCTCAAAGCTTATCTTAAATCTGGCCATTTTAAGTGGTGCATTAGAGTCTAATCTAGCTTAGTAGTGGTGTATCTTATCCACTAAACCAGATTAGTGGCCCTAAACATTGATCAAGTGGTGTGTCTTATCTTGATCTCATTTAGCTTTATCTTAGTGCTGACTTACAAAGTCCCCCTCTCCTCGGTCTTTGCTCTACTTTCTTTGAGTTTTTCCCTCTTATTCACAACATGTTGAGTTACTAACCCCCATGTTTCAGCCCCAACCAAGATCTAACCTGTCCCCCTCCTCAAAATCAAACAAAGAGTGTCTGTTTTGGGAAACCGTGAGCTTGAGGCATTTTGCAGCAATCCCCTCTTTTGAACTTGATCTTGGTTGCACCCCCACTTTTCCCCTTTCTTCCCTAATGTCGTAGCTCCTTCCACACCAAATTCAAACCCAAATTCAAAGTAAAATGACCCCCGCCTTCCTTTGTTCCAAACCGTTATCGAGGAGCCCCTAATCTGACCCAGTTGAGTTCTTTGCCTTTCTCTACTTTCCCTAACCTTGTCTCTTGGTCTCTTGGTACACCAAATAGCCTCTTAAACTGTCCTGTAATTTTGAATAACAGAATTTCAAAATAAAGTCTATAAGAGGCTGATTCCGAGATACTACATCAATATAAACAATAATAACCCTCGTGCAGACCCCCCTGCCCAAAAGCAACAATTCATATCTGAATATACTGGCCAAAATGTATGGAGGGGAGGGGGAGAAGAACAAGAAGAGGTTCTCACATCCAAAACAACAATTTTCAAACTCTAAATTCCCCATAATTTTTTAATGTTGTTTCCTTGGTTGTTGATGTCACGTATAGAACATGAGTAGTCTTGGCTAGACTGTCCTTCAGTGTGTCATACATATGAAATAAGGGGCTTTGCTACAGAAAAGTTGCATATTGTTTGACCTGAAGCCTTTATTTTCCAGATCTTTTACCAAAGTTGATCAATTAATGTTGGGGCAGAAATTGGAATTGGGCTGATGGATATATTCCATCTTATCAAGCAGCCAGCTCAGAAACAACAAATCTGAGTTCATCTGAGTCCTCAGAATTAGGCAAAGAACACCGGACTGAGTTGCCATGCAGAAGTGAGGAAGAGTTTCAAACCAGATTTAATAGGTTTGGCGCAATGCAAAGAAGAATTCAATTATCCAGGCTTCATCAACCGGATCATCACTCATAAGTCTTTTTCTCTAAAATACTCAGTTTCAATCCAATACTAAGTTTTCTATTTTATTTTTGTTTGAACAATGAGTCTGTAATAATTTGAAACAATTTTATGTTCTTTTAGACATTATTGGATGGTTTCAATCCAATCCATCCATGTTAACTATCCCTACTTACAATAACTGCTTCCATGTTGGAAGACATTTAGCCTAGCTTTAAATACATGGTCAGTTCAGTGATTGAAGGAAAGTTCTTATCTGATAGTGAACGTGAGTCCTCGAGTCCAAGTGAAGCTCCAAAGATTATCAGAAGGAGAAGAGACCTAGTCCAAGTCAGTTGCAGACTTTCCCCCAATTCTGAGTCCTCAGACCTAGCTAGTCTGTGATCACTCAGCAAAGCTGAGCCTAGGATAGCAAGCTACTTTTTAGAGTGGTCCAATAGGAAGTCTTCTAGTGACAGAGGCAATCATCATCAATCTTTTCAAAGTCACATCGCCGCATAACAAAACAAAGGGTCCTTATTGGCCAGGACAACAGGCTCAATCAGAAACTTATTCACCCAACTCATCACTGTAATTAGTGTTAATTAGTTATGATTAGTCTTAACATTTCCTTAATGATTAGGAAAAGTATTTTTGGCGGGAAAAGGCAACTATAAAAGCCTTCTTCTTTGTTTTGTAAAGACAGTTGTAGTTGTTGAATTATTGAATTGAAACTGAGACAGTTTGTGGAATAAAACTTCTACCCCCTTTAAAATTTCCTAGCTGCTGTAGCTTAGTTTGGCAACCAAGTGGTCATCTTCTAGGTCTTTGAAACTCCCCTGTTAGTTAACTCCCAGACAAATTTTTCAAAGCTGCCTGCTTGATTTCCTGGAAAGGCTTGTTGCCTTTTCTGAGGCAGTAGGAGGGATATCCCTGAGTATTATTCATTGGTTCATGCTTTGAATTCTTGTTCTCATTTCCAAAGTCCTGTTGTGTGAGTGTTCTGGTTGACTCCCTTGGAGTTTGCTCAAGTGAGGCTTGGATACATAATGGGCTTTCGACTAAGGGCTTGAGAAGAAACCCCTCCCAGCCTGACCTTGTTCTTCCTCCAGATCACCCACATAACAGTAAAGAGAATTGGTGCATCCAGAATCAGAAAACAAATAGGGCGCACGTTTGGTGGGAGGGGATCTTTGTTCCCGTTTCAGCCTGTCGAATGCAAAATGCTTATACATTAACATCCCATTAGGAAGTGGTGAATAGGACAGTTTTTCCTACTGCAAATACAGTTAACCACTGATGAAACCACATAGCAAGCCATAGATAGAGGAAATACCAGCCAGTTTTGCATGTAAATTTCAGTAAAAGTTTTTTGAGTCCATAATGCCTTTCTAGCATTTAAATAATAAGGTAACCCACTCTCCAAAAATGATGCCCCCATGAATCTCAAATACTGTGGTGCACACACATCAGATGATTTAGCTCAACCTAGTCTCTGGATATCTGGTGTAATAGGTCTGATTTGATAATGTAATTGAAACAGAAGTTCACATCTGTTCTGAGACTTGAATTTCAATCAGAAATTGAGATCAAAGAAATACTTGGAAGTGGGATCTTCTGCAAATGTTTCTGCAATGAGTTATAAGAGAGCAACTGAAAGAGCCTACTTTACACACCCATTTGTTGATATGAAAAAGAACAAGTGTAAAGCCTTTTTGTGATATTTGCAACTCCTTGTCTCAAAGAATCCTGTAGGGAAAATTTCATGTCATGTAGCATCACCATGGCCTCTTCATAGCCCAAGTCTTTGTAAAAACAAACAAAGAAAGTGGCATTGTGCGATGAAGAAAAACAATAAAAATAAGGAAAACAACCTAAAAAGAGTTGCTTCATTGAAACTCTTCAGTGAACCCAGCCAGTCTATCCAACCTTTCCAACTTACGATTCACAAATGAAAAAAGATACAAATAACAAAAAATAAAGGGAGAGATAACAATTGTTAGACTACTGATCCAAAATGCCACAATTTTGATCATTAGAATGTGAAAAATAAGAATGCTGTACAAGGAACCATGATAGGCACTTACTCCCCAAGGATATCCTTTCCAATAACTGACATTTTGGAATCTAAAGAAGGCTAACTTTATTGTAAAGTACATACTTATTTGATGTTTCTATTTCTTATTTGATACAGCATTGCCAATCATTGAGAAATCATGAAAGACTTTCTTTGGACTAACAAAGAACCCATTAATGGTTTCCATTACTGGGACAAATGAGAAGATATTTTCCTTTCAAAGAAACACATAAAAGTATAGAACCTGGAGTAAAACCTGTTTAGGTGAAGAACGAAGCTCTCAAGCCCATTAATGTTTTCCATTGAGTCAAATGAGAATAAGTTTTGCCATTCAAAGTAAGACACATGACTAGGAATATGACCTGTTTTGGTGATGAATGAAGCTCTCAAGTTAAAGTGGCTTTAGTGGTTTCAAAAAGGAGAGATGCTGTTTGGAAAAACACGGTCAACACAGAATAGAATAGAAAAGGTATAAACCCTTTAACTGGCAATTTGAAGATTATCCTCTGAATTTGCAGAGACTAATCCCTCAACCATGCATTGCAGAAAGTAAAAAAGGGATACGAGAGACAAGGCACACAAAGACAGAGATACGAGTGAAAGCCAACCGTATTTAACTGGCAGCAGCATGATTAAATGGATTAAGACGCATAACTTTGGAACTTCAACACATGTATATTGAGATGGAAGCCTGAGATATATAACATCAATGTTATTGCAGGAATTGTATGATCACCTGCGTTGCTGCCTTCAATTTGTTTGTAAAGTTCCCGAGCAGCCTTAACTATTCCTGAGTGCCCATAATGAGGGAAAGATGAAAGAACACTTTGCTTCATCATAGGGTCAACAAGTGCACCACTACAAGCAATAAGAAAATTTTTAAGTCATTGACCACTTCTTGCTAATATTACATAGTTAGCTCGCAAACATCAACAGATCATAAGTTATACCAGAATACAGATGCCAAAAAAAATGTTCCATCGTAATCTAGTCATGTTCCATTCATAAAAAAAATGTTATGTGATATGCTATTTCAACAGTGTAAATTGTCTTCCTCCTGTTATAAAATCATTTTAGCTTTCTACAATAAAAAAATACTTCACATTGTAGGTCCATCATAACGAGCCTCTCTAATCTCTGCCAATCTGGACTAAGCTTAGGTTAACATTGTATTTATCTCGACTTTCCTAAATGTTGCTGAAGCATCCATGATGATGGGTGTTCACTATAGTGACTTAGGAGCAGACAACTCTGGCAGAAATTCAAGACAACAAATGCAAAGGGCCTGACTTCTACCTAACCCATGTCTAAAGAGTAAAGACCGACCAATCAATTAAGATGATCCACTTAGGGAACTGGTATAGCTTTGGCAGTAAAAAGTAAAAGCATTATTTCATCTTTTGATGACTGCAACCCATGCAAGGTTTTAGCATCCGACGCAATGAGAAAGAAGAAAAACTTGCTTTATCAATCCATCTAACTCTTCCATAGTAAGAGACGTTTCTCTGCATAGTCCATCAGTGATAAGATCTTCGGGTGTCTCAGTACCTCGTATTGCAATTACTACAGACCTTATGTGGTGCAGAACCACAACAAAGTATGCAGCCTGACACTTTCTCTGTGGAAAAAGAAGAATAGATCAGTAAAATCAAAGAAATATGGATTTTAACAAATTGTAATATAGTACTCTTGTCTACAAATGGAAGCATAAACCCCACAAGCACAGGTGATATAAGGTTATACAATGAACAAACGGGCATGGAAATGCAAAAGCAATAACCTAAATTAGACATTACAATTTCCAAAAACTATTCAAAGTAATATGCTGAAAGTTAACAGTCAAAACTAAACATTTTTTAGAGTGCAAAAGTTGTGTAGTGTAGTTGAGAGATGTGCTTTCTCAGTTCAAGGGCAATCCCATCAATGCTACCAACCCAACACCTAGGGCTGCCAAAGCAAGGTCTTCAGAGATCCAAATTTAGGCAGAGCATAGAGGTCGTTTATCAAAGACCACACAACAAAAAAATTGGACATGTTCTGGAGTTAAAAACATTCTGAAAACAAGATGAAACTAAGCTCCAAAGGGAAAGATAAGGCATAAAATACATCGATAGAAAGAACTGTAATGGTGATCAGTAAGCAAGCAGTACATTCTAAAAACATCACAAGAATACCAAAACATATTACACATGAAATACTACTAAAAGACACCTCATGTGACAGATTAAAAAATGTGGACAGCATGTAAAAATTATAACAGATAATTTTATTCTATAATCAACTTTAAAAATAAACATCGATAAGAGTTTTTGTAGCCTAAAAACAAGAAACAATGTAAGGAAAATAACTTGATATCCAATATACCTAAAATACTGTTTTTCTAAACAATAATGATTTAGCTGATAACTTAAGACTTATTACCCCTAAAAACCCCTACTTGAATCCAAAAACACAATTAAAAATTAAAATATTGTTATTTTCTAGGCCTAATAAAGTTATTGATGGAGAGTGGACTGCCCGGCATTTTGAGCTAAGAAATGTCCATCCTAAAGAGCTTTGCATGATTAAGGAAGAATTGGGAATACTTGATATATCCATGGTTTCAAGCCTTTTGTTGATGGATCCCGGAGGTTGATTAGACAAAGAGATCAAAGTCCTTATGGTCTTGTTTATAAATAAGTATTCATCAATGGAGACATGAACGAAAGTTAGTAAAGTTACAAGCTAGTCACCTAAAATCCCTTCATGTTTGAGCAAGGGTGAACCTGGCCGAGAGTTGCTTTAAGTGCTACTATTTTTGCCTTGTCCATAAATAATGACCAAGGGTCGGTCCAAGGGCTAAGACGAATGTCCATGCGCTTAAGGGAAGCATCCAAAGACATATTTCAAGGAGCATTCTAGAAGCACTAACCATAGTGGGAGTTGGTTTGGAGAAAGCTTGGCAAAGGGGAAATTGCACCATAGCCACATGTTCCCAAATGCCCAAATACTTGGCTAGGATTTACTCTAGCTTGGCTTGGAGGAAGGGAAAGGAATATTGTTTGTTAGCATTTTGTTTTTGCATTATTTTCAGCATGAATTCGGTTATGTAAAATGCCAAGATAAGGCATTATATATTCAGCTCATATGCTTCATTGTAAAGACACTTTTGATGAATATATGAATTTGAGCTTTGCTCTTTGAGATGGATTTCTCAACCCTTTGAATCCTCAAAGCTGTATCCGTGCTTGGCCTCACGGTGGTTTTCTTTGAGTCTCTTGAGTCCCGGTGGTGTTGCTGTATCCGGACCACTTAAGAGCGCCCCTTGATTCACTCGGTGGTGTTTCTGTATCCGAGCCCGGGTCAAGGTACTATCCAGCGTCTTCATCCGTCCATATCTCCCAAACCACTCGTCCGTTTTCTTCCAAATTTTAACCACCATCCTTCCAGTGTGTCTACTTCCATTCCTCCAAAAATCAGCCAAAACCAAGAAGCCTTCCGTTCCCCACCTCTGATCCAAACAAGGAGTGTCGGCCTGGACGTCCAGCCGGGTTCTGCTCTCTTCAGGCGTGCAGATCAAGGTGTTCCACTTATCCAAAAATTCCAAAAAAAAATCACAAAGCTTCTTCAACGAGTTGAGAAGCTCCATACCAAATTTCAGCTGCATCCAAGAACTTCTCCGCCCTCCACATTAAAACCAAACAAAGGGTATCAATCTGCTCATCCAGCCGGGTACTGTCAACTTCAGGCTTGTTGATCAGGGTGTTCCCCTTATCCAAAAATTCCCAAATTTTACCACAACCTTCGCCAACCAGTTAGCTCACCCTCCACCAAATTTCGTCCAAATCCAAGATCATTTGCCCCTCTTTTCACCCTTTCCCCCAGAGCCGCGCCTGCAGGTCCTGTTCTGGCCAGGCTGCTTGTTCACGGTTTTGCTTCCTTTTTGCTTCCGCCTCCCACTACACATCAACTTTGGTATCAGAGCAAGTTCTGATTCCTTGGTGGATGATCCATTTCCCCATAAACAAAAAAAAAAATCCAAAAACAGCCAGCACCTCAAAAATTCCCAGCCATGAACGCTAACCTCTTCTTGAGAAGAACTTCAAGCGGCTTCAATGAGCTAGATGAAGAGCAACGTGAGAACATCTTTTACACAAGGGGAACCGTGCTTAACAAGGTGTGTTCTATCACTATTAATGGTGGTAGTTGTATGAACATGGCCTCATCAACAATGGTAGAGAAACTTGGACTTCATGTTTCACCCCACCCTCATCCTTACAACCTTCAATGGTTAGCTCAAGGTGAAAATCTCCAAGTCAATTCTAGATGTCTCATTTCATTTAGTATTGGCAAGAGTTATCATGATGAGATATGGTGTGACATTGTTCCCATGGATGCTTGTCATATGTTGCTTGGGAGACCATGGCTCTTTGATAGGAGAGTCATACATGATGGGTTCTTGAACACTTATACTTTTACCAAAGATGGCAAGAGGATCACATTGGTTCCCTTGTCACCTAGCCAAATTCCAAGACCTAAACCAAATGATTCCACCCCAACCATCCCCATCCTAACTCATGGAGAACATGTTTTCAAAGCAACACAACCTGATTGTTGTCCAACCCATGAGTTGATTGTCCACGACCTCCCAAACGAAGTTCCTCCTAGCTCTCCACCACAAAGAACCCTACAACATTTTGCCAACCCCATTCCAAGAGCCATCAATTATAAACCAGCCTATGGAGTGGATCCTAGAAGTGTTCAAGTGGACCAAAGACAAGTTGTTGAACCATTGGCTAAAGGCCAAGGAGAGAAAGAGGAAAGTCAATGTGAGGAGCTTACTTTTTTGGTGCTAAGGAAGGATGACTTCCTTCTTAAGAGCACTTGGTGTTGGAGCCTTTATTTTGGTACAACTTGGAGCATGTCAAATGAGCATCCCTTATGGCCGAACAAAGTGGAAAACGCTCTAAGTGTTGTAAAGGAGTATGTGGAACCTATTCTTTTGGTACCAAAGGAAGATGACTTCCTTACCAAAAGCGTTTGGTGTTGTATACCCTATCATGGAACTTTGACTAACCAAAATTATTCCTACCACATCATGCTTGGTATCTCATGGAAATTTGTGGTTGTGAACTTTGATGACATTCTTGTGTATAACAAAAGGGAAGAGGAGGATTTAAGCCAGTCCACATTTCTCCACCCTCAAAGCCTTGGAGGGAAGAATGTTCAATCCGTCCACCAAATTTGTACTCAAAAATGGTGCCACAAACTCAGCCCTCCTCAACAACTTCCCTTGGCATATTTGAACCCCTTCCTTACCCCTCCACGTAAACCACCCTTACCTCCTAACCGAATCTGCCCACAAAATAATCTTTTGCTTGTGCTTGGAGAACCACTTCTCAAGGGCAAGCAACGAGAGTTTAACCCCATCCACAAACTATTTTCCTCACCCTCACATGATACCGAAAGACCTCCCCAAGATCTCCATTCCCTCACCAAAATTATTCTTGTTCCCCACACAAAACCCCATTGTATTTACCACCACAAAGAAAGCCACACTTCCCACAAAACCCCACCCCAGGAACCATTTTTCCCATATGGACAGAATGTGATTTAGAGCCCAACAATGCTGAAACATGGATAGGTGACCGAGAAGCAACGCAAGAAACTCCATGGGCCGCTTCAAATTTTTGCATACCAAAGAAGGACGACTTCCTTCTGATTGGTACTTGGTTTTTGAGTCCACAATGTAGCACGCCCGATTGCTTAGTTCAATGGAAAGACAATGGAAATTTGGTTGATTTTGATGGTATATTAAGACCATATCATTTGTGTCCTAGCATTGAGCATGGAGTTGTAAAGTATACCGTGCCACATTTCATGGTGCCAAAGGGAGATGTTTATTTTCCTAAGTGCTTGCGGCTTTGTGTGCTTTATGGTGGAATAGTTGATGACCAAGGCAACCCCTATACCGTAAGCATGCTAGAAGAGCACACGGACTGGCTGAATGTCCATGACCTGTCCGTGCAATTAGCCGGCTGCCCAAGCACAAACGGACGTCCTATTTTCCACCACAACATGTGCCTCAACTTGACATTTTTTTCCTCACCTGGAAAATGTTGTTTGTTCGAATTTGAGGACAAATTCTCTCCTACAAGGGGAGAATGATGGAGAGTGGACTGCCCGGCATTTTGAGCTAAGAAATGTCCATCCTAAAGAGCTTTGCATGATTAAGGAAGAATTGGGAATACTTGATATATCCATGGTTTCAAGCCTTTTGTTGATGGATCCCGGAGGTTGATTAGACAAAGAGATCAAAGTCCTTATGGTCTTGTTTATAAATAAGTATTCATCAATGGAGACATGAACGAAAGTTAGTAAAGTTACAAGCTAGTCACCTAAAATCCCTTCATGTTTGAGCAAGGGTGAACCTGGCCGAGAGTTGCTTTAAGTGCTACTATTTTTGCCTTGTCCATAAATAATGACCAAGGGTCGGTCCAAGGGCTAAGACGAATGTCCATGCGCTTAAGGGAAGCATCCAAAGACATATTTCAAGGAGCATTCTAGAAGCACTAACCATAGTGGGAGTTGGTTTGGAGAAAGCTTGGCAAAGGGAAATTGCACCATAGCCACATGTTCCCAAATGCCCAAATACTTGGCTAGGATTTACTCTAGCTTGGCTTGGAGGAAGGGAAAGGAATATTGTTTGTTAGCATTTTGTTTTTGCATTATTTTCAGCATGAATTCGGTTATGTAAAATGCCAAGATAAGGCATTATATATTCAGCTCATATGCTTCATTGTAAAGACACTTTTGATGAATATATAAATTTGAGCTTTGCTCTTTGAGATGGATTTCTCAACCCTTTGAATCCTCAAAGCTGTATCCGTGCTTGGCCTCACGGTGGTGTTCTTTGAGTCTCTTGAGTCCCGGTGGTGTTGCTGTATCCGGACCACTTAAGAGCGCCCCTTGATTCACTCGGTGGTGTTTCTGTATCCGAGCCCGGGTCAAGGTACTATCCAGCGTCTTCATCCGTCCATATCTCCCAAACCACTCGTCCGTTTTCTTCCAAATTTTAACCACCATCCTTCCAGTGTGTCTACTTCCATTCCTCCAAAAATCAGCCAAAACCAAGAAGCCTTCCGTTCCCCACCTCTGATCCAAACAAGGAGTGTCGGCCTGGACGTCCAGCCGGGTTCTGCTCTCTTCAGGCGTGCAGATCAAGGTGTTCCACTTATCCAAAAATTCCAAAAAAAAAATCACAAAGCTTCTTCAACGAGTTGAGAAGCTCCATACCAAATTTCAGCTGCATCCAAGAACTTCTCCGCCCTCCACATTAAAACCAAACAAAGGGTATCAATCTGCTCATCCAGCCGTGTACTGTCAACTTCAGGCTTGTTGATCAGGGTGTTCCCCTTATCCAAAAATTCCCAAATTTTACCACAACCTTCCCCAACCAGTTAGCTCACCCTCCACCAAATTTCGTCCAAATCCAAGATCATTTGCCCCTCTTTTCACCCTTTCCCCCAGAGCCGCGCCTGCAGGTCCTGTTCTGGCCAGGCTGCTTGTTCACGGTTTTGCTTCCTTTTTGCTTCCGCCTCCCACTACACATCAGTTATGCCATAAATCATAAACCTCAGTTTTTCTTTAATCCCTTGAATTCCAAAGGGGACACCAGTTTCATAATCACCAAACCCAGTCTACATCTGATGGAGGTAAACCGACCCCTACATCATTTTTCAACCCCAAGCATGCCATCAACCTTAAACTAGTCCAAGGAGAAGCTGTCCAGGCCAGGAAGTTGAGTAACAGCAGCAGTAGTGCAGCAGTTCACACATCTAGAATACTCATCCAACTTCTTGCATGCATAACTTCTTCACCAGGCACTGCATGGAGGTGTTACACCACTCAAAAGAAAAGTCAGGATGTTAGATGTTCATCACAACAAGTGGCAGTCAATTTGGATTCCATTTGGTCCTTCAAAGTACAGCACAAACTGACTGCAGATTTGAAAATTAACAGGGAGTTCTAAAACTCCAAATGACTTGATTTTTGGCTTCAAATGTTCCTTATGATTTATGATAATTTTCAGCCAAATTTGAGAGCCATTACTATTGTGGATTACTCTTGGTGAATTTTAAAGTAACTTGCTGTTTAGGTGAACTTAGCTGCTTGTGTGACTTTGTGATGAGGACCAAGATGGTGAATAAATTGTTGCAGCAACAACCAAGATTTTAGGCCAGGAAGAGACTAAGGACATCATCAGCATAGCTAAAATTGCCTTGCTCTAAAGCTCCAGATAAGATGGTCAGTTCAGACAGTTTGTTCCTCCACATGTTGAGGCTGATCAGTCATTTGGGGAGTGAGGAGGAGCTCCATATTGCATCCCCCATCTAGATTAAGGTCTTAGCTTTCCAACAAGACCAGTAGCAAGTCATTTGGAGCTCATTTGTTCACGTTATGCAAGTTGCTTCAAAAGAGTGCCAATCGGGGCCCAATTCAGAACATCCAGCAACTTAGGCAATTTTGGAAACTTCACAAGACTTTAGGCCAGAAAAATAATAAAAAATATTTATCAAAATGAAGGTCCAAAGTTGTGAGCAAGCGGCTGAAGGTCTAGCTTTTATCAAGCCAAAGTGTTCCTTGAAACACCCTATTAACCAGGCTGTCCATCTGCTGCTGCTGATTCCTTTTGGAGCTGAAATGGGAGGTTGCAATTTGCATTTTGTTGTCACTTTTCAGTCTTAGAGGCCTTTCTTAAGGAAATTGAAAGATGCTCGCTAAAGCAAGGCTAGAAAGTCGACAAAGAAGCAAGGGAATCAGCGAGACCTGCGGAAGAGGAAGGAAGACTTCATTTAAGGCCTTGAACCATGTTGTCAAGCTTGACACCTCACTTGCTCACTAATCTAAACAAATTAAGTGTCAAGCTAATTGGAATTTCAAGTTGTAACTTCTGGTTGTAATTTTCTGTTTTGTACTTTTTTCTTGAGCTGAACCAGCCACTACTTGCCTTGGCTTTGTATTATTGGAGGGGAGTATAAAAGTCCTCTTGCCCCTTTGTAATAGGCAGACTTTGATGAATAGTTTATGCTTAGTTTGTGAGTATCTTTAAACTCTCTCAAATCCCTTTGCCTGTATCCTAACTTGGTAGGTTATGTGGTGCTCCATTGGGTCTTTTAATATCATATGGTGGTGTTTCTTATCCATTTGAGTTAGAAGATCTGCCCTTTTGTTGCTTAGTTTGTGGTTTTTCTTATCAAACTAAACACACTTGATCTATCCCTTTAAATTTCAGTTTTCCTTGCTCAGTTTCTGCCCTTGTGTGTCCTTGGTTTCTGTCCATCAAACTCAGTTTTGATGTTCAAGATTAGTATGTATGCTAGCGCATGACTTGCACTCTGATTTCTCCAACACCCTTGTGAGCGTGCATAACTCAACATCATAACTGACATCCACTACGATTCCATTTAGGGAGCCTTCTTAGGTGGATTTTGTGAATGGGCAGTACTGCTGACCGTTCGCTTATTCCGCCAGCAAAATGTGTCACAGAATATCTATTGCATAGATAAGCTTCCAGTTAACAGTCAAGGATAAGTCAATTTGAATTAGCTAAGATTTTGTATCGGCATAGGATTAGTATTGCCTATATTCAAGAAACTAAGTGGGTAGTGGCTAAGGTTTCAGAGATTGATGGGTACAAGTTGTACTATTCAGGGTAAAACAGAGATAGAATGGGGTTGGTATTATGGTTGATAAGGAGTTACTGGAACAGGAGGTTGATGTAAAATCATAAGAGTGATCGTATTATGTTGATTAAGTTAGTATTAGGTCCAGGTTTGTAACGTGGTTAGTGTCTATACCTTAGTTTAAAAAGCTCAAAGTGCACAAAAGCACAAACGGTCTTGGGGCAGCGTGCAGGCTTCAAGGGTCAAGGACCGGGCTTTTGGAACGAGGCACACTTACATGATGACATCAAATAAGTGATCAAATATCATTGTAACTATGGAAAATATAACCAAGAGTCTTAGATTGTGATAACTCACTGAATTCGCTACGATTTTCACCAAAAAAGCAAGCAAGAAAAAGAAAAAGTTAGCACAAATTCAAAAAAAGGGGAAACTTACCCACTCATTCACAGTCTAACAAAGACAGAGACAAGAGAAACAGAGGGAGACAGAAAGAGAGATAGAAAATAGCAAAAAACAGAAAAAATCCTAGTGAGGCGCACAACGCAACTGCGCCCTGGCTGAGGTGCAGACTGAGGTGCGCCCTTCAGAAGGCTTTTTGGAGGGGTGGGCTTCACAATTTTGTGCGCCTGTGGCACGCTTTTGTAAAGTAAGGCCTATTCTCCCCAAGTAGGCTTAGAAGAAGGTATTAAGAGGCAACTTTTGGCAGGATTTAGATGAGGTCATTCAGAAGACTGATAATCTTTTCATAGGAGGTGACTTTAATAGGCACATAGGAGCTAGAGGAGTAGGGTACGATACAACACATGGAGGTATTCGGTATGGAGATAGAAATGAAGGAGGTACAACAATTTTAGATTTTTTATGGCTTTGGAGTTACACTGCGAGTGCTCGCATTTGAAGAAGAAAGAACATTTAGTGATATTAAAGAGTAAAACCTTAAAGACACACATTGACTACTTCTTACTAAAGTTGTCAGATAGAACAAAGGTGTAACGATTGTAAAGTGTTACCCAGTGAAAGTTTGGTGGCACCTTACAAATTATTAGTAATGGATGTAGAATTCAAGAGATGGAAGAAGAAGAGTAAGGTTGGCATTCCTAGAATTAAATGGTGGAATCTACCTGATGATAATGAGGCTAGTCTGAAAAGATCAGTGCAGAAAGGCCTTAGGAACAAGGAGATGCGAAGACAATGCAGGAGACAATGGCTCAATGCATCAGGGTTCAATTGAAGAAGTCTTAAGAGTCTCAAGAAGAGGTTGTAGCAAAATTAGGGGAGCTTGGTGGTAGAATGATGAAGTCAATGAGAAAGTTAAGAAAAAACAAGAAACCTGTGCCAATATAGCATATATCACATCAGAGGAGGAAACAGAGGCTAAGAAAGTTAAGCATAAGATGGCAAAAAAGTATGAATAGCACAGAACAAAGGAAATGAAAAGTTATACCAAAGACTAGAGACTTAAGGATGGGGAGAAAGATGTCTTCAAGCTTGCACGAGCTAGGCAAAGAAAAATCAAGACCTGCAAACATACAATGTATCTAGGGTGAAGATGGTCAGATTCTAGTGGATGAAACTAAGATAAAAAGAGAGATAGTAGAGGTAATGTATAAACTTTTCAAAAGCAAGGATAATGAGAGTTCTAACTGCTGTGAAACAGGACATTCCAAGAGGCTTCATAACTTTAGGCTTTGTGATGGCATCACCAAAGATAAGACTGCAAGGACTTTGAAAAAAATGAAGATAGGGAAAGTAGTAGGACCAGATCGTATACCTGTGAAGATATGGATATGGAAATGCTTGGGCGAGGATGGACTTAGATTATTGAGTAGATCATTTAATGGTATTTATAGGACCGCAAAAATATCGTAGGGGCGGAGAATCAGCACTATTATCTAATTATATAAAAACAAGTGATATTCAAAGTTGTAATAACTATAGAGGCATCAAGTTACTTAATCATACTATGAAACTGTGGGAGAGATTGAAAAAAAGGCTAAGAAGGGATATTGCAATTTCCGAGAACCAGTGCAGATCAACTACACTACAATCAACAGAAGGAATACATCTTACAAGAAGGCTTATGGAACATTGCAGGAATAGGAAAAAAACACTTGTAGATGGTGTTCATCAACCTCCAGGACGACTTATGATAGGGTACCGAGAGAGTTGCTTTGGAGCTTCTCTGAGAAGAAAGACATACAATTTGACTATATTATGGTTATCAAAGATATGTATGACATAGTAAAGATAAGGAGAAAGACGTGAGGAAGATGAGAAACAGAGGATTTTCGTATTGAAATTAGGCTCCATGAAAATTTGGCCTTAAGCTCTTTTCTTACTGTTGTAATGGATGAACTCACAAGAGATAATGAGGAAGAAGTTCCAAGGTGTATGCTATTTAGTGATGATATTGTTTTAATAGACGAGACAAAAGAAGGGGTTAAAAATAGGCTAGACAAATGACAAATAGTTTGTAGTCTAAAGGGTTTAGACTAAGTAGGTCGAAGACTAAGTACTTAAAGTGTAATTTCACTGAAGGGAAGGAAGAGAAACTAGAATGACAAAGATATTGGTCATCGTACAAAACTAGAGGTATGCATTGGGATGTTCTGCGATAAAAAGATTCCAACAAAGCTAAAGGGGAAACTACCGGCATTGTTATATGGTTTGGAGTGTTGGCTAATTAAGAAGACCCATATGCAAAGATTGATGGGGGAGGAGATGAAGATGACAAGGTGGATGAGTGGCCATACAAGATGGGGTAGGATAAAGAAAGAAGTTACTTGGATAGAATGATGCAAGATAAGAATAAAGGAGAGATAAGAAGATATGGATATATCTCTATTTTCGCAAATGTGAAATATATTTTGTTGTTTCTATTATTTTCGTGGGTTTATCATTGACATATTTTAAGATAGGTAAAATAAAGATATTAGTAGTATTTTATCGAGATTTAGTTTCCTAGTCCATTAGGATAATAATAAGTTATTGTAAACAAAAAGTTTGAGTCTAAAATAAATAAAACCAGGAAATTGAAAAACATATTAATTTGCATTGATTTACTTTGAATGGGTACAATCTCTATATTAAGTAACAATTAATGTAATCCTCCGATTCAATATCCTAGTAACTTGAATAATTCGAGGGCATTGTAGCTTAATCTCGAATGTCGATGTAAGGCTAGATGATGAACGTTGGAATGATTATTGATCTAGAGGTGCTCAAAGTTTTGAATTTGAATTCTTGACTCTAATTTCTGATTTTTGAATGGTTGCAAACTTCAATCCTTGATATTTGGTAGTTGGATGTTGTTTGGAGTTTAAGCTCTGAATTTTGTAGATATTGAATGAATGAAAAATGAGGGAGGATCCCTATTTATAGCTTTTTGGGGCTAGGATTTGTGCTTGGGTTTTGGACCGGACCCACAATTTAGCAATTATTTCTTTAACAAAATATTTACCATTTACG
This sequence comes from Talinum fruticosum, assembly GCA_021018815.1. Taxonomy (NCBI): domain Eukaryota; kingdom Viridiplantae; phylum Streptophyta; class Magnoliopsida; order Caryophyllales; family Talinaceae; genus Talinum; species Talinum fruticosum. The sequence goes on along the minus strand of JAITYX010000010.1, from coordinate 2,055,207 downwards.
ACATCATTAATGGCACGTGGCAACTTCTAATTGACTTTAATTTCCTTTGATTTTAATTTTAAAGGCCTACGAAAGCCAATTTTGACACATGGCCGTTTGTCATAGGCTGAATAAAAATAATTTAATTTTCCATTTGGAGGTATAAGGTTGGCTAGCGAATTTTCGCCTCCTACAAATGCCCCCTTCGAGAGCCAACTGCATGCACGAGTTTTATGAATGCTTGGAGCGGTTGGATCCGATGATTGACATGTGTCAGCCATAATCACCATCTTAATCTAGAACCTTTTGGCTTAGTACAGGAAGCTACTGGAATCACCATCTTAATTTGGAAGATGAATGTTCGGACTTATTTGTGTATAATTCTCGAGACCCCCTTTCTTCGAGAACCCCTCCCCCAACATCTTTTCCGGGTCATGTAGCCTTGTTATTATTATTTTTTTGGAATCACTTTGTTTTTGGTGACTGAATTTTGGTTAATAGGAGGCATATTGGGGTCCATTTTTTATGGTTATTTGAGAATTGGTCCCTGGTAGAGACTCCAATAGATTTATGATAGAACATGATTATTATCTTCTTTTTTTTTTTTTTTTTAGTGAAACATGATAAAGTAAGAATTAATTGGATAAAACTTATGGTGAATAGGACCTCAAAACTCAAATAACCAAGCACCATATAAATATATTCACATGTTGCACATGGCCCATTATTTACCCTTTGCTCGCTCATCGTACTTGGATGCTCGGACACTGGACCTAGATGTTCATCGCTTGATTATTTTGTTTTCACAAGTAAATAAGAAAATGTGAAAGGTATGGGTTCTTGATGGAGAATCTATGAGGCTCCTAAAAATCTTTGGTTGACGACTTCCCTGTTTCTTCAAAACAAACTAGACATCAACCGTGCATCTCATGAATCTTGGATACTTAGATCCGATAACTTTGAACCTTGACTCGGATCTCTCATATGCAATTCTCTCTACTCATAACTTTGACAAACTGAATGATAGAGAAGATGAGACATGAGAATTTCGACTAACTTGTAAATTTCACATGGAGTTACGAAATATGCAAACCAATTCAATATATGCTCTCGAATCCTCTTTTTTTTAAATTAAAAATTAAAAAAACCTCTTTCCATATGCAATCATGGCGTTTCCTTTTCTAGTACGAGTGTTTTCGGGTTCGTGAAATTCCCCACAGTGATGTTATCACTCTAACCAACACTTTATTGAAATTTAACCAAAACTTGGGCTTTTCGTAGTTAGGCGGACTAGTTGATCGGCAATTGACCCGCAAATTGTTGCTTCTTCGTGTGCCTTTGTTATGCTCTATCCCCTTCTTCAAAGTGAAAGTGCCAATTTTTATCTAAATATATTTTTATTTAAACAATTTACCTATCCTTTTTCCTTTTGCTTTTATTTTCGAAGTCTTCCTTTTCCCTTATTCTTCAACCGGGACTTGCCTTCAACAACAATGGAACCAGATCTGAAACCTGTTCTTTTTCAGCCCCGTCGTTTTTTTTACGATGAAAGCTTCAGTTGGCCATGGCTTTTGCCTTCGATTTTATTCAATTTGCGCAAATTTACCGCTAGCTCTTATCAACCCGACCAACACTTCAGTAAAATTTACCAAAGTTCACCCCTTTGACTGAGTGAAATGTCCACATGAATTTTTTTAGCTCGATGGTTGATCGAATGTTGACCGAAAATTTCAGCTTCTTCTCGTTGGCCAACCGCATAATATGCTCCTTGAGCGTGATACACTTCTCAAGAGGGTCATTATGATATCGATTTTACTTCAAAGCATAAGTCTTTCTAGCTTCTTCTGGCCGCTTTGAGGAAGTTCAATCACCTTATTCCCTAACAAGCATCCAACATTCCCGACAAGTCTAAGTTAGGGAATGGGTACTTCTCTTAAAGCTCCTTCACCGTGGGATGCATCTTTACAATGTCCTTGGAGTATATGGCCTTCTTTACTCTTTCTTGGGCTTTCTAGAAATTCGTACCGACCCTCCAAGTAGAAATAGACATGCACTTTTTAGTCAATGTCTTCGAAGATTTAGTACTCTTCTTGTACTCACCTTGATCCTTCCTCGATTAATACGAGGAAGACTTACCACGATGACTTGCTGTTGTCATTTCAATGTCATGGGCCTTGGTAGCCAATTCGTGGAAAGTCCCATTGCATACCTTGAGCACACATCTTTACAACCAACGCTTGCGACAATTGAATCTTTGCATTCGAGGTTGAGGGCTTTGCACATCGTTCCATTGTTTTGTATCGGTCGACTCTATCACACTAACAACGTGTTAGGTGCTATAGAACTTGTTAAGGAATTCTTGTTTCATTTGCTCCCAATTGTAGATGGATTGTAGATGAATTCTTGCTCTAAGCCTCGTGTACCGGTCACCAATTCCCTTCGAGTTCGAACGAACTTCTTCACCAACCCATCCCCTTCCATGACAATCACACTAACAACGTGTTAGAACTTGTTAAGGAATTCTTGTTCCATTTGCTCCCAGTTGTAGATGGGTTGTAGATGAATTCTTGCTCTAAGTACCGATCACCAATTCCCTTCGTAGTTCGAACGAACTTCTTCACCAACCTATCCCCTTCCATGCCAGCAATGCTGCACGTTTCAATTGAGTGTGAACTTTGGTGGTTGGTAACCATGAGGCAATCACAGGACATCTGATTGGGGAGCACCCCAAGCCAAAGCCAAAGCTTGTCATGGGAGTATTTTAGCTTGAGATACTCTACAAAGGGACAGATTTTGGTGAATAGATGTCCTATGTGCAAAGCTGATTCGGAATCCTCTAATCATTTGCTGTTGCATTGCCCTTTTATAGGAGTTAGCCTTTAGATGTTTGGGTGTCTCTTGGATTGTTACTGATTCCACTAAAGAACATCTTGTGGCTTGCGAAGGCTACTTTGGGAGAAAAGCTAAAGAGAAGAAAGACTTGCTTATCCGACATGCCATTTTTGGACCACTTGTGTGACAGAAATAGGAGAGTCTTTGAGGGGATCGAAACTTCTATTAACCGTTTAAGGATAAGATTCTCAAGACTCACTACTTTTGGGATAGTGGCAATTTTTGCCAATCTTCTTTTGATATTGTAGATTTTGTGGATAGTCTACATTTTGGTTGTACATAATCCTTTCGTAGGATGCTTGCTTTACATCCATCTTTTTCATATATATATATATATATATTCCGATTTTTCTTATCAAAAAAAAGGGGAGGCCTCTAGGAAATTGGTCAAACACTTACCCTTACGTTTTCATAATCATTTATATGGCATTTAATTCAATTTCTATTAAACCCATATCTTGTAACAAAACCCTAATAGAAAGCCTTTTGCAATAGCTTTGCTAGCAGTTATTGTTAGGTGTAAGGTTATTTTTCATTTGAGACTGCAATTCATCTTGTTAAATCATTATGTATTTGCTTTTTCTTCTTTTTTTTCCGAGGAAAATGGGGGGAAGGGGGAGGAAGGTGACCTCCTAGTCTACAGATTGAAAATCGCTTTCTACAGAACCGCATGATTCAGATGTAAAATCATTACTTTTTCCTCGTAACATGGTCTTTTCTCATTATCCTCACCTACATAAGGAAAGTATCCCTATCATCATTCCACTTGTATTCATAAACCAAAGGGTTATAGGCTGAAATACAGCAAATAAGAGAAACACAGCAACCAAAAACAATAATGAGATTATCTTGATAGCAAAGCTTCTACTAAATATTTTTACTCATCCCTGTCACTATCCATGAAAATGAGATTTCTATTATTATGTTACTATAAAGGGATTTCGGATATGTGAAAGTAAACCAAGTAAGAAGAGACCTGATTCACCCGACCCAGTCGAAGAGACTCAGGAGATATATTAGCATGATTAAGAAAGGCAGCAGCATGGCCCCTCCACCAATTATCACCTTGAAGCACCGGGCGCCTTTGAAACCCAAAAAAAGACCTTAAGATAAATGAAGATTGAAGCACGGGCAGATTAAAAGCCTTAAGATGATATCATATTTTAGAAGAATTCCACACAATAAAAAAGCAAATCAAGCAATGTGATAATGAAGCTAATATAGGACATCTTAATCAAGATACCAGGTAGATTAAAGACCTGTTCCGGCACCAAGCTGATAAAATTCCTTGCCTATAAAGCCATGTACAAGGAAACAAGATGGGGTTTCTTCCAACATCAAGCAATGGACCCTGTGTAAGATAAAGGATCGGACTCCATTTTAGCAAAATGAAAACAACATCCAGCAATGGATCCCGTGTGAGCTTTAGAACAGACAGTATAAGCAGCTTCAGCAAACAGATGAAAAGAAGTTGCCTCCTGAATCACATCATCAGGTGCATCCACAGAAGTTTCATTTAATTTAGGAATTTGGTTATGCCTCTGCAACAGTGCCAGACCTGTAAAGAACATCATTTTTAGCAGTGATTTTAGCTATTTAAGCATAGTTTTACTTAATTTTTCTCGTTTCTGCCTTTATCAGTTGATCTTAATTCACTAGTTTAGTTTCCAACAGTCTCGAACGTCAAGACTTCTTTGTGTAGAGGCCTATTTTCTAGAATGCAAAGAGCAAAAACTGTTTTCTGACCTTGCAAAGGGACAAAAAGTTTTTTGATGAGTAAACAAAATGAATATTACAATTAGGCCCTACATGAAGGTGTAAGGCCGTAAGTTGTAACGCTGTAAGGAGCTGTGGAAAAAGCTGTAAAGAGCTGCTCAGAGCTAGTTGTGAGGTGGTAAGCTAAAGCTTAAAAGATAAAAACCTTACTCTTAAGGGAATGTCGCCCACGTACCAAAAGGGGTAACCACGAAACTCATTATACATATTTTAACCAGTATCCTTAAAGGAATAACATCTTTCTAATACTGTCTAGTCAGGCAAGAATCACATTTGTCTAATAATTCAAAGAAAGCCTAAGCTTTAATGTAATGCCATGCATCTTCTAAATATTATATGAGGCTTAGATTTGGTTGATTGTGTGCAGAAAAGTTCTTTTTTTCTTTTCTTTTCCTTCTATTCCCCCTCTTTTCTACCTTCTCCCATTCTTACTTTGTAACGCTCTTTTCTCCTTTAACAGGAAAGCAATAATCGATTTTCTTCACAGACAAACAGGAGTTATCAATTGTTCATAGAATAATAACCTTGACATGCAAACCAAAAGAATATACCATAATTCCACCTACAAAAACAAAACACTAGACCAAGTTAGCCCCCTTTGAACCAAACACACACAAACAAGAGAGAGAGAGAGAGAGAGAGAGAGAGAGAGAGAGATACAACCTTAGTTTTTGAATTCGAATGAATTGGATATAAATTTTAACCAAGAAGATGATCATTTCTAGTTTCATTTTTCTTGTTGTGGCTTGATATGCAATGCAACATCTTAATCTCTATCACCCACATATTCCAATTTTTACGTGCTTGCTTAATTGGCTGAACAACCACAACACTATTGACGGCCCAATGATTCATGGTATCAAGGACTTAGAAGTGAAAAGCTAGCAAAAATCTTAATGCTGCATTTTCCTCCTTTATTGCTTAATTAATCTATCTCGGGATTAAGCTAGTTAACTTATTGGTTTGATTGAAGATTTTTAATCTTAAGTAGCCCACACCTTATGAAAATATTAGTTCCAAGGTATTTTAACAAGGTTAAGTGGTAGATTAAAGTCAAGCTCAATTTCGTCTAAACTACCACAATTTGTTGCTTTTCCATCATTCATTTACCTCAGTTAAAGAGCACCATTTTGGGTCCAAAGAGTTATAAGAAACTTTAGTTTCATTTTTGGCTAAATGCTTGGCAAGGAGTTTGTTTAAATAGAAGGTTGCACCATTTTCATCAAGTTGTGACCATTACTTTGCATGGTATGGTTCTTGGTGATGCATGGACATTTAATGTATGAAGTCTACTTTGTCAGATTCCTTACGATGTCTACTTTCACTTGGTTAAGTCATGTTTGGCCAAGTTCATTTAGTTTTGCCCAATGAGTCCAACACATCAAAGTACAAAGTTTAGGCCCCAATCTAAACAATTCAAAAAATGATTAGGCGTTCCCAAATATATATAGTTTGAAGAATGAACTTAATCACCACTCTAAACCTAATTTACAGCCAATCTTTTTGTTTGGGGGTATTAGTTAAGGGATCCTCTCATGCCAAAGCAATTACGTCCAAATCCAGCTTTGGTTGGTGCTCAACTTTGCACAAAATCATAGTTTTCCCAAGAGACTAAGTCCTACTTACCAAATTAAGTATTACGATTCGGGTATCTTGTCGGTGCTTCTTTTACCTATCCAGACCAAGCAAGAGCAAACCAGGAGACATTCTAAGAGGCACCATTTGAAGAGTGAGATTTTAAGACAACTTGAGCCAATAATTTGGAAGAGAGCTATTCTGAAGCTCATTGGCCAACAAAAAGAGGAATTTGTCCCAACTTTTGACTTCTCCCATGTGTCTTCGCTTTCTTAAGTGCATTGAATAACTCGAGTTTGTATCGAGTCATTTTTCGAGCTTGTATTTGCTACTAATTCCAATGTCATTTGTAGCTTAAGCTTGGTTTGTACTTAACTAGACTTCAGGTTAGATTAGAGCTTTCCTAATCATGAAGAAAGATCTCCATCTTGCTAGAGAAGCTTGGCAAAGTTATAAAGCCTCCTTCTCTATCTTTAAGAAAGTGAAAAATCACAATGATATTTACGAATACAGTTATGTGAACTCAATTATGTAATGCTTCCTCTAACCATTAAAGGAGATGCTCAACAAAGGGAGAGGGAAAGGAAAGGACTTTCATATATCGAGATTTTCTTTTTCATCAAAAATGAAGAAGTCCCCTTTTATCAACAAAATTGACAAATGGAAAACCTAGTTTGCTGGCTGCCTCTAAACTCTATTAAAAGCTCTTATTAAATTAAACTGAAATTTAGTTTGACTTAGACCCTATTCTTTTTGCTTTAAGCAAGTTAAGCTTAACGCTTATGGCTGCTTATAGGTCCTTCCAGCTCTTTACAATTACCTTACGACTATCTTATACCTACTTCCAGCTTTTTATCTTATAACTACTTCTGGCTTCTTACAACTCAGCTTCTAATTTCGATTGCTTACAGCTCCTTCCAGCAAAAACGAACAGGCCAGAGTGGTCTCCTTCAATCTAGTTAAGATGTCTTCGGCTTTTGTAAACTAAAGGTTAAATTCCTTTTCAGCTTGGGTAGTCATATCCATGCATCCTATTCATATCCTTTTAATTTGCAGTCATCAAACCTAAAAACACCAAAAACAGAGTTGAATTCCAGTGCTAATTCCAAATACAAATCAAATTGCTGAACTTATTCAAGAAGAACTTCGAAATTCGTCTTGGTATTGAAAATCCCACACTTTATTCTAATCGAAATTTCCTTTTACTACTATTCTCTTATCACCTGAAGAGAAACTCTTCCATTCTTACAACTCAGCATACTATAAATACCATGGTTGGCATTCTACCCAACTACCCTATTCTTTGTAGGATTGACATAGGTGTCCAAAGTTGTCTTTCTTGCTGTACTTAAGTTCAAGTTACTAAACTTTATCACAAACAAGCAAAAAGCTCCAATCATTATCCTCTCTCAATTGAAGTACTCAGTTCTAATCTACCTTCAACTCTTTACTTTACCCTAACATACCTTACTCGGACCCTCTTGAGGTACTCAGTTTGAGTCCCACGTGCAGATGTAGGTAAACTTATGTTCGCAAGCATCATTGCCCACATAAACGCAAACATGGACGCACTTGGAAATTGCTGAAAAACTCCCAAGTTTGATGCATAGACACGTATATCCGGCAAACACTTGTAGTCCTAGATGAACCTTGCACTCTAGGATCTCACCCTAGATTTCTCTTGGTCCTTTCTTCATTTCATCCATTAGAATAGTGTCACTTGTACAAAGCATCCATAAAGGTGCATCATCTCAAATCGACCTCTTTAACTCATCAATAACCACTACTAAAAGGAAAAGGTCAAAGCCCATACCTAGTGAAGTGCAATAGGAAATTGATGGAAGTATTCTTCCCTCTCCAACCGCCACAGCAACTTCCAAGAAAGTAGCAAGCACTAAGGAAGATCAGGGACCACTTGATACTGCTCAAGTCAGGGCAGCCATTGCCTTGTCCAGCCCAACCATGCAAGAACCTGACCAACTTGAGAAGACAACCCCTGGCCTAATTTGATCACTATGGTCAGCCAAGCATAGAGTTAGTTGGGTTCAGTTTTTGCTGATCTTCCTAGAGCAGTTTGCTTAATTGAGCCTGTAAAATGTTAATCTGCTCTAAGTATGCTCTGAACACTTTGTTAGTTAGCTAATGACTGGACTAAGGCCTTCTAATACTAGCTAGCAGGTCCAGCAACTTGTTTTTCAGTTTCAGCTGCCTAGTTGGTTGCTAAACAAGAGTCAGCAAGCCTACTAGCTAAGGGAGACAAGAAGCACCCCAGGAGGTCCAATGAGAAGAAAGAGAGTGGCCTGGATTATGATTGGTTGCAGTCATTCTTTACTGTTTTCCAAACATGAACACAGCAGGCCAAGAAAAGGTGCCCAGTGATCAAGTTTCAGCAGCCAACATTCTCCAGCAATCAAGTCCAAGCTTACACTTTTCAGTTTTCAGTTTTTCAGTTGTACTTAGCTTCATTTCTGTCATTAGCAGGGACTAAGTAAGTATTAATACCTGTTAAGCTTTCCTAGTGAATTAGGAAAGGTTTTGAAGGAAGAAAGGCCAAATAAAAAGCCTCTTATTTCTGCTTTTGTACTCAGACAGGTTATGAAAGAAAAGCTCCAAGTTCGTGGATTCAAGCTTACCCTCAAATTCCTGGTTGTTGTAACTTGGCTTGGCAAACCTTGTAGTGTTCTTCTAGGTCCTCGATGACTCTTATTGGTGGTGTTTCTGTAATCCAACTAAGGGTTCAAGGTCTGCCCCTGAAAACTATAGGTGTAGTGTTCCTGTATCACCAAGAGTATTCAGGCCCTATCCACTCTAGCTGAGGTTAATCTTGGCTAAGTTTTTCCATTTTCTGGTTAATTTTCCTATAGTGATTGTGTGAATGAGCCTGCTTGTTTTATCCAAGCTTGCTCAAGAGTGAACTTGAATACATCAGAAGGTGCACTATATCACTTCAAAGTATTGCAGCATCGTACATATATGGTGCAACTCAGAATTCTGGTGACTAACATACCCTTTTCTAAACACTTTTTTTTTGAATGGGTAAATTATAACACACGCAGATATCCTATGGAGAATCGAACCTTGGACTTTCTTGTGAAAACCAGTCATCCTTCTATGATCTCCAAGATGACTTCTTAGCTCTTTTCTACATTAATGAAGATCATATGCAAGCACTCATTCTACGCTAAATAAATTTCTGATGACAATAATGACCACTTTGGTGAAGCTCCTATAATGAAATCAACATCGATTGTTCATTGAAAAGCTTTTTTCACCATTTGTTGCTCGTGTCCTTTTTCACCACCTAATTTTTGTCTTTTATGCGCCTCACTTTTATCCAAGTCTCTTGTTCTTCTATCCTTCGTCTTTAATGAAGATCATATGCAATAATGACCACTTTGGTGAAGCTCCTCTAATGAAATCAACATTGATTGTTCATTGAAAAGCTTTTTTCATCATTTGTTGTTCGTGTCCTTTTGCACCACCTAATTTTTGTCTTTTATGCACCTCACTTTATCCAAGTCTCTTGTTCTTCTATCCTTTGTCTTTAATAGTTTGAAAAAACCTATCTTCCCTTCATGTGTAATCTCTAGTATCAAAGGCTATTGATTTTAAATGCCAACCACTCTCTCTGCCTCTTTCATTTCTTGTTCATATCTACCTCTATTGCTCATTGTATATGACTGAGAGATTATACACAAGGTTCTAATATCGTTTTTCGCTTCTATACGTCGTCAACCCTCTCGCGAACCATTTTCTTTAACCCGTGGCTATTTCCTTGACACGCCAACTATATAGTCCATAAGCCACATGAACCCCTTTCTTGCCTTGTCATCTATTAAATGCCTTTTTTTAACAAGCAGTTCACAATCTTTTTAATGTTATTAATACTTTCTTTAGATTAAAAAAGTTTTTTAGGCAAGTAATTTGGACTGCTGCTCTCATCAACTAACAAATCCCATGAAGAATTTAGGCGCCCTTTTTTTACTCTACTTTTCAAGAATCACATCCATAACTAACGGTCCACGTTGGATTGTTAATCACTCACTATGAATAGGCTTAGAAGACCCCTCCCTCCCCCCACCCAAAACTATCTTGTTCATCAAGTCTACTATGGAACATAAAATCAAATTTGTGGGTTCAAATCACCCCTTCAGACTTCAAGCACCACTATCACTCTTTCACTTCTACCCCCAAAAGCCTAATCCTTCATCATTATTTGTGTAGCTTTTGAATGTGATGTAACATGCCCATTGACGTCTCCTTTATAGAGATACTCATACACAGGATCCCACTCCATTCATATGAACCCCACTTTTGGCATATAAGGCTCAAGGTAGTGACTATATTGACAATCTTCCTCCTATGTTTACATATTGCTATAAAAGAAAACCCATCACTGTGCCAATTGCTTAAGCACAATGTAGAGAGGAGAATGGCTCTCAACTAGACAAACATATTAAGGAAAATAAACAGATACAAGGAATGAAGAGAACTAATGTTTACATAAGAATATGATCCAGTAGTTTCCACATCTAATGCAACAAAGACGCAATATAGGATGAAAATCCATGTTAGAGACATACTTGAATATTTCTCCAATTACACATGGGAAGCTGTCTTTTTACTATTTTTAATGATGACGAAGAAAATGGGTTCAAGAGTCCGTAATTTCAAATGCATACATTATATAATCCTATAATGCAAAGTGTTGATTAACCATAGTCATGGAGCAAGGCTTGAAATAGAACAAAATATATTTTTCTTCCAAGCATTATCTAATAAAAGAACTATGCACAAAATGTAAAGACAAACCTGCTAAAAGTTCCAAATGCCCTCTTCCGGAGGCACGATATGTTACAAGATCACCCAATAATTGTGCCACTGAATAAATTTCATCATCCTCCATGGTTCTCCTGATTTCAACCAAAAGGGTGGTCAGGGTGGTTACAATCATCAACAAGTTAATTCTGATAGTTAAAGGAAATTAATATGAAACCTACAAGTATTTAGCACGACCAAGACAGCAAAAAGCCTCGCGAATCCCATGGTCAAACACCTCCTCATAATGAGATTTCCAAGCATTATCTTGAGTCTCATAGAAAGATCTCCATCTCAAAACATCACCACTGGAGAAACATTGCAATATCACCAGAAAGCACACCATTACCAGAAAAATGATCAGCAAATTTTTCTTCCATAATTGATTACTCGTAAGCAAACCTGCAATACAATGTTTTATAAAGCAAAAAAACAAGGATTACAATGAAGTCCAAGTTAAATAAAGATGGAGGAGTCACTAGAGGAAACTTCTCAACTCTAGCTTATATTGCACCAAATCAAAACAACACTTTGGACAATCATCTTGTGTGCCTCATATTTCTTATAACATAGCAGACACTGAAGTATTTCAGATAAAAGAGTCCATGAGGAATGGCCTCTCCACGATGGCAAGTGTAAGGTTGCATACATATTTTCTCCTACTTTACCAAAATTTAGCCGCAAGGCTAATCAGGAATTGGATGATGATACTTTATAGGGGATGCTTCATTTATAATATACTTTAGAAGCAACATCTCAATACAAAAGATTGGCAAGGACAAACATCATAGGCCAATTCCCCTCAAGATCCTTAATTTCAACTGTTTTTGAAGAATGTTGAGTAAGTCATGTGTCTAGAAAGAACATCACACCACTATTCTCAGTAAAGTGCTAGCACCCCTTATAAAAAGAGTAAAGCAATTCTGCTAGTATTTTTATGTTATAGGTTCCTTCCAAAACTCTTAAATAGCCCTTATTTAGTAGCAATGCCATAGGAGTTGTTCCGTACCAACTTAGCTGCCAGCATTTCTATTGGCAATAACTCCCATAACACATAAAAATTTACAAGTGCACCATACATGGAGACAAAATTATAACTATTCATATAGAGACCTTCAAATTTTTCATGAGGTTTAATGACCAATTCCAAGAAGAAAACAACTTCTCATCACCCACGACAACTACATCATAAGATTACTTTCAATTCCCCTCCCTTCACTTTTCTCGACAAATGAGAAAGTCATATTTGAAAATTGTAGATTATCATGGGTTAGAGCAAATGTCTCAGTAAGCTATTCTTTGTTGCATTTTATAGCATATTTTGTGTAGTAGCCAACAATCAATACTTTTGATAGGGTCAGGCTACTACATCTGAACATCACCCCCCAACCTCCAAAAAAACACCTAGGCAAATTCCCAGATTTGGACCTGTGTTTGATTTTTATTCATTTCAATTAATCTTTTTCTTTCCTTTACTCCTTGGAGAATTGTAATACAATACTAACTGAAGATTTGAGACAGTATGCTCCAATTTTATGAATACCTTTAAGGACTCTAAAATGCTGTACATTTTCATTATTTTAAGGGATCATGGTCTCAATATGGTTTGAGTTAGGTTCCTTGTGATCAGAGACTCTGAAATTATATTAATGGGTAGTAAGCACAAATAATTTTAACACAAAAGAAACCCCTGTCAAAATCATCAAAAATTGCGCTTAAATGTAGCAAACACAAAAATTGGAAAGAAATGGAAATTTCTTTCTCCAATCTACACCATTAAGCCCGGTATCAATTCATAGCTTCAGAATAGTATTCTCCATGCAGGTACTCTTTTTCCATCAACCAACTTCCCCATTATTGTTATTTTCTCAGCACCATATAGCTTTCCCCATGGTCTGTAGTTCATAAACACGTGGCATGTTCCTTTTCTCTCCACTATATTCTTATATTCATTTTCTCTCACTTGAATTCCATCATCTATGATTCCTCATACCATTCGCCATCTAATGGGACTAGAAACCCCCACCAGCTTCACCACATGGGTGGACAAAGGAGGTGAGCGGACAAAGGAAAAAAGAGTGAGGATAACCAAGGATCATTTTCCGTTAAAGGTTGCACCCAACTAACCCTCATCAAAGAAAAGACAAGTGCCATAAGGCAGCGACCCACTGCCAGTGAACAAAAAGGTGGTCAGCAGATTCTTCCTCTGCTAGAAACATCGCACACCTACTAGCCAACTTAAAATTTCTCTTTCTAAGCATGTCCTTAGTTGGAATCTTCCTAAAGTGGCCATCCAAGCAAGAAAACATGCTTAGGTGGGAGCTTTAGATTTCCAAATTGCCTCATTTGGAAAGAAAGAATGATTCGACCCTTCAAAAAGCTCTTTACAGAAACTCTAGAAAAATGCCCACTCAAATCATGTGGCCAAATAATCTCATCATCACCCTCCAAATTAACCTTTATTTGCAAGCAAAGCTAGCAAACTCAACACACACTCTTCTTCCCAATCATTCGGGCTTCTCAAGAAAGTTAAATTCCAATGGTTTTGGCTGTCATTCCAAGAAACTAATTCTTGCACTGTCGCCTTTTTAAACGAGCCATCCTAAAAAGATGTGGGAATTGAATCCTGGGAGGTTCATCTCCGCACCACACATCATGCCAAAACAAAATCTCAAACCCTTTTTTCACTTTAAACTGGTCCAAACCACTAGAAATAGATATCCAGCACCCAACCCCACGAACATGAGGACTCTTTTTGCTCCACCAACCACAATTATCGACTCCATATTTTGTGATCTTTCCATAAAGTGTTCTCCCCCTTAGCAAACCTTCAGAGCCACTTGGCCTTGAGAGCATCATTCATTAAGCGGAAAGGTCCAACACCAAGGCCACCCCTATGTTTAGGATGAAAAACATCATCCCAACTAATTCAATTACAACTCGTATTTTCACCATTAGTAGACCAAAGGAAGTCTCTCATGATTTTCTCTAATTGAGTGGTGCTACTGGGAGGAATGGTAAACAAAGACATGTAATAAACAAGGAGACTCCATAAGGTGCTTTGCAGTAAAGTAAGTTTGCCTCCATTAGAAAACAACTTACCTTTCAAACCGGCAATTCTCTTATGAAACCTTTCCACTATTGGTTCCCACAAATCCTTTACATTTATAAGAAGCTCCAAGAGGGAGGCCAAGATAGGAAGATGGAAGGAACTCAACCCCACAACCTAAGAACTGTGCAAGGTGATGAAGGTTTGGCACATCTCCAATACGAATGAGAACACTTTTCGATAAGTTGACTCTCAAACCAGACAAAGCCTAAGTAGCAAAAGAATATAATGTAAATAACCCAAATTGGTCTCCTCATGTTTGCCACAAAAGAAAAAAAAAGACAGTATGATCAGCAAAAAGCAAGTCGGAAATCAATATACTTTCTAAGTGAGAATCGTTATGTGAAACCCTTCCAAGATGCCAACCTCCAACGCTGTATTCACCAATGGATAGTATCCGTAACCAAAATAAATAAAGGGGGAGATAATGGGTCACCTTGACGTAGCCCCCTCGAGCTAGAGAAAACCCAGTTGCTTCACCATTGGCTAAGATCGAAAAGCGAATGGTGAATATACAATAGTACATCCAACTCTTGCATTTTACTAGGGAAGCCCATTTCTTCAAGAGTACCATAAGGATGTGCCAAGAGACATGGTCATAAGCCTTTTCAAGGTCAAGCTTGTACAGGACTCTCGATTAGTTGGATTTCAAATAAGAGTCAATGCGCTCATTAGCAAACATCCAAAATTTGATGACCATGAATTAAAACATGTTGATTTGGGCTAATAATTTTTCCGACAACGTTCCTTAGCTTGAAGCAAGGACTTTAGCTAATATTTTATAAACTCTCCCCACCAAGGTAATAGGCCTAAACTTCTTAATGTCATCTTTCTAACCACTTTAGGGAGCAAGGAAATGAACGTTGCATTCAGAATTTTTGAAAAACACCTCCTCACATAAAAAACCACAAAGAAACCCAAAATGTCCCCCTTGACAATATTCCAATAATGCTAAAAAAAAAAGCAATATTGAAACCATCAGGTCCTGGAGCTTTCTCTTTCTCTAAGTCCATGATTGCATTCCACACTTCCTCTTCTGTGAAGTCCAATACAAGATCCAAAGCATCATCAGCACCAACAAGATCATAAGAAATCCCATGAACTAAAGGCCTTAAAAGATGGTCGTCATGATAAAGGTTTTTGTAGAAACAAACAATAGCGTCTTTGATGGTAGACTACTCCTCATAAACCTGCCCATCCACTTTAATGTTGTTAATGGCATTGAAATTCCTCCTGCTATTAGCCACTCTCTGAAAATATTCGGCATTATGATCGTCATACTTATCCAGTGTTGCTTACCTCTTAGCCTCCAAATCATGTCATTCCAACTACACAACAAAGATAGCTCTTTCTTCACCTCAAGTCTTTGAGTTCTATCTGCATCAAGGTGCTGCTCTTTCTCAACCAAAAGCTTAATCTTCTCCACCAAAATAGCCATCTTATGGTCCAAATGGCCGAAAACATCCCTATTCCAGTCCTTCAACTTCATTTCAAAAGATTTAAGTTTTTGCAAAAATGAAGCTAGAAGAGCCACTAACATTAAACTCATTCCACCAAGCTTTGACAAGGTAAGAAAACCCTTTCGCCTCAAGCCACACATTTTCAAATTTGAATGGCCTTTTAGCTACAGGAACATTACCAACATAGAGGAGGATTGGAACATGATCAGATGTAATTTTCGGATGGACAACTTGATGAACCCCCTGAAAGTGGTCTTCCCAAGCAGCAGAGAAAAGGAATCTGTCAATGCGAGACAAAACTGGAAACTCCTCATGGCTAGACCACGTGAAACAAGCGCGCCTTCCAATGGTGGATCAATTAGATTGCAAAAATTTTTTAGATCAGAAAAACCACTGATAGCTGCAGGTAGTTTACCTCTAGACGGTCTCTCATTCAGAAATCTAACCACATTGAAGTCCACTACTAAACACCCAGGGATATCCCATAAAGACATGAATGCAATCAGCTCCTCCCATAAACCAACCAGCATACTATCATTAGGACCATAGATCCCACACAAACCCCAAACAAAAATTATCATGAATAGACCTCAACTTGAGATATAGAAAACAAAAACCCGAACCTTAGATTCAATAACCTCCAAAGTTTGAGAATCCCGTGTGACTAAAATTCCCCGACAGAAGGACAGTAATGCCAACGAGCGTCGACCCCAAAGGCTAAGAGCAATCGGCCGGTCGACATCTTCCAACTTGGAGTCAAGAAGAATGGCAACATCACAAGAAAACCTATGCAGCACTGATTTAACACTCCCTCCTTAAACGGAAGTTAAGTCCCCTCACATTCCAAGAAATAATCTTAACTGAAGTCCTCATCGGACAGCTAGCTTCCCCCTACTTCCTCCTCCTGTCCACCTCCATAAAGTGCAAGATTCCCCTTTTTCTTGTTAGTTTCCAAACAAGAGAAAAATGCCAGCAACTCAACTTCACAGCCTTCAATGACTTAACCCAAAAACTTACAAAATGGAATAATGTCCTCCGACACCCAAGGTGACCCCGTGTCAAAGTTTTTGTACTATCCATCGGGAGGAGATGGATTTTCATCTAAGACATGCTCTTTGTCTTGTCTAGTTGACTCCTCTCCTTGTAAACAAGCCCCAACACAATCGATCCTCAAGCTTGTATTACAACACTTTTCACACATGGCCTTTTCCTTCCCATTACTCTTCCTTCAAGAGTACACAATCTCAATCCACTTATTATTTCTTCTACTTTTTTATTTAAATACAGGTTTTGCCTCATAATGAAAAACTATTTCTTCTACTTAAACCTGCCAATCACACCCCGTATCCCTATTTGAGGCTAACTTGGGTCGTCATTGCGCAACAGCGATGGCATTCCACCCCTCCCTATTCCTTAGCACCACTTTGTCTTTCTCCACACAACATTGCTCCTTTATCTCCTCCTAGTCCATCTTCCCCGTGCCAACACAAAATACGCACCTCATATAGTCTTCCTCTTTTTGTTCAAACTCACCTAGGACAATTACTTTGAATCGAAAGCATATCATTGTTTCTCGTTTTCTTTAACACAACTGTTATATGAATAAAGATTTGCAAGATCCTATATGCTCTTCTTCTATAGAACTTTATCCCTCAATATATATATTTTTAATTAGAATGACAATCTTCCAAGAATCTAGAAACCATGTTCCATTATCCCAAAAATGTCATCAGGAATATGCTAAAGAAGCTATTCATAAAGATCTCTAAGTTATTGAACTCAACTTAACATAAGCAATAGTAACATATCGATAATGTTAATTTTTGCTTCAGTGCAACACAAAGGACAACACAATCATGGCTCACAACATTTTGACATCATTGTGTGAATAAGTTTTTGACAACATTAACATCTGGAGACATTAAATTCTCAACAAGAAAACTAAAGTACCAAATACACCTAGATTTGATTGAAATGGTAATACTTGCATCTTTCTACATCGACAAGTGAAGTAACATAAATGGTTGGTGTATATATATATATATATACATACAAATCTGCACCTTACCAATAATACAACCATTTGACATCTTAACCACCAGAAAAAGGAGGCAAATTGCTTGCAGAAATTGTAGGACAGTAACAGCTGTTGCAAACCTTGTCCAGCAAAGCCATCTTTTATATCTTAGCTGTATAAAATATGACCTCAGTTAAAAATTGTGCTTGACATAAGGAGATAATCATATTAAAACTTTCAGGAACCAAACCACAACGATGGAATAACTTGAGAGTTAAAAAGTTGGAACAGATGGACTATGACAATATATATGGCAAGACTTAATGATGCTTGGGTTTTACCCATCAAATAACATTCAAAGGTTTTACATAGTTCCTGGTTTGCCTAACTACATCACTCAGTTGTGTGCCATGACATTTCTACAAGATTTGGGAGTACAAACCATTTTTGCTTTTCTTTTACGATACTCTTTGTTAAAGGTGGACACACGATACAGTTACGGCGGTCTGAAGTGGAAGATTTGTGTTTTGGAATAGGGACCTTTGCAGTCTTTTAAGAGTATATATAATAAGTAATAACATAAAACTAAAAGAATAAATAGTAATAAAGAAAGATAACCCAGGAGATACTCCATCCACAACCACCATGAATCACATGGCCAAGGAAGTAATGGCATGCTGGAAAAAGGTTCCGACTTTCTTTTGTGACTCTTATATTGCACCTAACAGTGCTTTAATATTTTTCATAACCTTGAAAAACAAGTGAACACTAAACCCTAGGGTATGCATTATTTTCCAAATCAAAATTTTACCTAAAACCATATGAAAAACAATTCAAAGATTACCAACGCAAATTGAAATAAAAAGAAATGATTCTCTCTACCAAGATTATACTTCTGAAATAAATCCCAAATTACCTATAAAATAAGCTAATAACAAAAATTACAAACTTTAAGCTCATAAAAACATAGCAATTCTTTACTTTACTTCCAGATAATCAACAGTAACATGTTTGAAGTCCTTGGTGGCAGAAGAGTACTTCAAATTTTCAAATTCGTATTTGGAGCAAGCATTGTGGCTTGCCTGTTTTGGCTAACTTTACATGTCAACAGGCATAAGCAACCCTAGCATGCTAGTGCTGATTGTAGATTTAAAATAATAATTACATTTTGCAACATCAAATAGGCCAGACACACATATTCCTGAAAATAAGATTATGCTGAATGAGCTGTAAGTAAAAGTCAAAAGGCAAATCGTGCTTGAAGCATTGAAAAATCAGATTAACATATTATCCAAGTACCCAGCTCAATGATAGAACAATATCCTTTACATTATAAACATACAGTAAGTTAGGGTGGTGATCTGGATGCTCCTGCTTAAGGCTAATTCATAAATGATGTTCCTCAAATACCCAAGATTACACAAGAAAGGTGGAAAAAAGTATACAAAGAGAAAACAAATATATAAAAACTAAGGTCAATTGGAGACCAATATGCTATAAGTACATATGAATAATCAATTTTTTCCTTCTCAGATTTCCTCAACTACAGATGATTTAACAGTAATGCAGTAACTAATTCTAGCACAAACGTTATGCTCAATTCAAACAAAATTTGAAAGAAATTTGAATGCCTAGTAAAGATTTAGAGCTTATACATGTCAATAGATAGTGGAATAAACTTTGGTGGGTGCCCCAAGGTAGTCTTCTTAGATTAAAAAGCTTGAGGTGCACAAAAGCGCAAAGGGTCCTGGGCTTGCCAGGCTTCAAGGTGAAGGAGTTGGCTTTTTGGACTGAGGCACACTTTTAGTAAAAATGCATGGAAATGATCCCCAAACCATATTTTTGACAAATAAGTTTGATGTTGACCTCAATTAAATGAATAGACAATTAGACATCATAATAACTAAGAAATGCAGAGGAAATAGATTTAAGATATGTTTTTTTTCTGAGAGAGATATGATAAACCTCAGGAAACACACTTAAATAGCAATAGTCTAAAATGGACGAGCAAACATAGTCATAGAAGGAATAGCCTTAAATGAAAGATTTCTCAAACCCCACGTTTTATTTGTCTTTGTTTTCTTTGTATTTTTTTCTACCGTTATCTTTTTCCCTTCATTTAGTTGTTTCCTAATTGCCTATTTCAGCTGTTTACTAATGCTTTCCTAGATATTTGCTAATTGCCTTATTAAAACGTCAATTTTGGTCATGCCAACTTTTACAGACTGTCATATCAGGAAAAAGGAATCTCCCTATTAAATGCTTCTACATCAATATTGTAAGTTGCCTTAAATAATAGACTGCCCCCCTCCTGTTTTTGCCATATCCTTAAACCCAAAAGAAGAAGAATTCCAATTCTAGAGATAAAGACAGCACAAACTACACTGCCCCCTCTAAAAAAGGAAAAAATGTCAAGAACAAGTGTTGCATATTATGAGAACTTCAACTTCGCCGCGGCCAACACTAGCGACCACTTTGCGGTGCTCGGAACCCACCACCAAACTCGCCATCGATATTCAAGGCAAAGTCCTCAAGACCCAACACCAAACGGTATCAATTCATCCTCCAATTTACAGATCTAGGGTTTTCGAACAAAACCCTAGATTTAAAAATTAGAGCGATTATTTTTTTTTTTCATTTATTTCTCCTCAAATCTAGGGTCAGATGAAGAGTATTCAGCAAACAAAAGAGGGGTTGAGATCGATGTCTATGTTTGTTTTCCTTTATTTTCTTTTATTCCTCAATAGCTCAAGTTAAACCCAAAAGGTGCTTGCCTTCATCACCCTGCGCCTGGCCTGAAATGGAGTGGGCATGAAATGGGCCACCCATTAAGTGACTTTTCGGCCTGGACTGGGTGGGTACCGGGCCACCGTGGTTTTGCTGCTCCCCAACTCTCACACCCTCACACGCTCTGTCTCTCCTCCTAACTCTCGCACGCTCTGGCTCTCTCGCTGTCCATCGTCTTTTGCTGCTCACCGTCCCCTCCTCCCTCGCTCTCTCTCTCTCTCTCTCTCTCTCTGCCGTTGTCTTCCGCCATCTCGCCGGTGAACCCAAGCCGGAAGCCTTTCCGTCATCTTCGCTCTTCTTCCGTCGTCCGTGAATCAGCGCTCTCTCTCTCTCTCCTTCCGCGGAAACCCTAATTTGGCATTTGCTGACTGATTCTTCGCTAGTTATCCACAAAGAGGTACTAGAATTCTTTCTTTCAACTTTTATGCTTAATTGGTTTCTGGGTCTAGAAATTTCTAATCTTGAGGTCTTGGGAATTTTAGGGATGACGAGAGGAGCTACGATGGCCATATAGCGGGTTCCCTTCACTTTGCCTACGACACCTTTTTGGAGAAAATCCCTAATCACATTCAACAAGTCAAAGGCAAAGATACCCTTGTCTTCTACTGCGCTCTTAGCCGGGTTTTTTCCCATCCTCTTCTCTCTTTTTCTGGCATATGCTTACTCTATCCGGTGATATGTATACTCAATGATATTTGCAATTGCTCTCTCTTTTACTACATTAGATATTCAGATGCTAGATGACATTAGTTTTGAATTTTGCAATTTTTGGAACAAGGCTCTATGTAAGGAAATTTCAGTTTCTTTTTATTGCACAGATAAGCTATTATATGTCTGAGAAAGTTTCTGTTTTGAGGAAGAGGGGATTGCATAGGGAGTGTTTGGTTAGTGTCAATTCTTTGATGGAATTGAATATGTTAGGTAGAATAGATTATAGCCTGGTGAATGGTAAGTGGACCACTGTTGAAACCCCATTTTAGTGGGTATGCTAGCATAGAAAATGAGGGAAGAAAACCCATGACTGTTGAGGAAGTCCCCACATCATAAAGCTGAGATCCAACTCAGTTATACGTTGAGTGGTGGGATTGCATTGAACCCTCGACCAAGTACAGCAATTGTATTTATCTCCCTCTCCCTCGTCTATGGCATGAAAACGTGGAGCATAATTAGGATGAAAATCAGATCTCAAGCAGGAATTGAGATCAAGTAAAGCAAGCCTCTCTTCTTCAATGCAACTCTCTACATTACAACCCCAAATAAGAGCTGTTAATATCATCCACACCACATATAATCTCTGACACCAACTCATACCTAACTGCAGCAATTTGTGTTTATATTATATTTATAAAGAATTGTATGCGGACATACACTAACTACGCTCATGTTGTGAATTCAGTGGATAAGACGGTGAAAGGTTGCCATCCAATTGAGACGTTAGTAAGATAATATAACATGGTAGATGTATGTGCCAAAAATCCAAATTGGAAATGATCACCAAAAATCCCAGGTAAAAAAGGAGGTTGGGGGGGTTAAAAATTACATGTATTATTTGAGCAAATTGATAAAGGTGAAAGTATGATAGGGGATGGGAAGGGATTGGGGTCAATTTTTTTCTGAACATAGGGAAGCTCAAGAAGTCTAAGAGAATAGGGAGTGCTGTATCTGTATTTACATTTACACATGTAGATGTAGAGTCGGGAGCAGGAGCTTGCAGTTTCTTGAGTCTATTTACTGTTGGTAGCCTTTCCCCATTTGCTGAATTCATTCTTTTTTTTTTTTAAAGAATTTTCTTCAAATTTATTTTTGCTTTTTAACTGTCCAAATTAATTGTTGAATAGTCAGTCAAAATAATACATGATCTGAACCAAAGGGACAAAATGGTGCTTCCAGTTTGACTACTCCAAATATATATATATATATATATATATATATATATATATATATATATATATATATATATATATATATATATATATATATATTAAAAAAGGTAGTTGTTCTGGTTATTTTTATGATTTTGGTGATCCTCTGCTAAAAATAAAAGAAACAGTAATGATTATTGTTAGTTGGACGTGTAATGTCATCTCTCCAGTTTATATCACATACAAATACAAATGATAGCATTGCTAATTATCTTTTTTGTCATAATTTACATTTTAGACATGGAAAATGAAGCGGCAACTTCATCAATCCCACTCGAAGATGGATATAGTGAATATAGCACTCAACAACGTAAAAGGAAGAAGAGGTCTAAAGTATGGAGAGAGCTTGAAGAAGACAATAATGCACAAGGTGAGAAAATCGCAATATGTAAGCATTGTAAAGTAGTCATGTCTGCCAATCCACATAGTGGCACTTCTCATTTGAAGCGTCACTTAGATAAATGTCCAAATCGTCCTAGTGGAGTGGAAATTGGGGAGTTGGGTAGTGATGATGGTGAGGAATTTGTTTTCAATATGAATGAACTTCGTAAGAAAATTGTGCTCTATATTGTGGAAGGAGTTCACTCATTTGCAACTGTTGAAGAAAAAGCTTTTAGACGGATGATGTCTAAAGCTAATCCGAATTTTGTGCCATTTAGTCGTTCAACGGCTAAGAGAAATTTATTATCTATGTATGTGGGAGATAGAGATAAGGTGAAAGACATGCTATTGAAAGCTCCGGGTAGGATTTGTTTGACTACGGATAATTAGAAGTCAAATCACACTTATCAACATTATATTTGCATCACAGCCCACTTTGTTGATAATGCTTGGAAGTTGCAGAAAAAGATTCTTAGATTTAGAGCATTAAGACCTCCTTATGATGGTGAAAGTATAGCGAATGAAATACTTATATTTCTTCGTCAATGGAACATTGATAAGATATTCACCATTACCGTAGGTAATGCTAAGTACAATGATGCAATGATGTCTAATTTGAAAAGTCATCTTGTTCCCCGGAGTGGGTTGCTTAGTAATGGTGTTTTCTTCCATGTTAGGTGTTGTGCACATATTCTAAATTTAATTGTGCAAGATGGTCTCCATTTTATTGGTGAAATTTTAGAGAAGATTCGAAATTTGATAAAGTTGATAACTAGATCTACTCATAGAGGCAAAGATTTCGACGAATGTGCTCAAAAAAATTTTCATTTGGATGTGAGAAGGAAACTGAATTTGGACATGCAAGTTCGCTGGAATTCAACTTATAAGATGATGGATAATGTTTTATATTATAAGAATATGTTTGTTTACTTGGTGTCCACTAATTCACCATTGAAGCCATATGTTCCTTTAGAGGAGGAGTGGGAAAAAATCATTAGGATACATAAGTTTTTGAAGTTATTTTATGATGTAACTTGCATGTTTAGTGCGGTTAAGACTCCTACATCCAATTTATATTTCAAGGGGGCATGGATGGTTCATCGTCGTTTGCTTGAGACGGCCGAAGGTCCTTATGACTACCTAGTTGACATGGCAAAAAACATGCTCAGCAAGTTTGACAAATATTGGTCGGAGTATAACTTGCATTTATTATGTGCTGCAATTCTTGATCCTAGATTTAAAGTCAAATTCGTTGAGTATTGTTTTAGCAAATTGTTTGGGTCCGATGAAGCCGTGGAAAAGGTGGATAATGTGTTGTCAACTTTACGGTCCTTATTTGATGAGTATAAGCTACGTTCGTCAACTTCCCCAGTTATCAACTCTTCTCCTATTGCTAGTGGGTCTGTGGATGATTATTTTGATGACTACAATAGCTTTAGTGGTAGACGTTCAAGGTCACAATTGGGGAAGTCACAACTTGATATATATTTGGAGGAACCGGCTCTTGAGTTAAATATGGAGTTAGATGTTCTAGATTTTTGGCACAAGAGTTCAGGGAGACACCCAGATCTTTCAATGATGGCACGAGACTTATTAACAATTCGAGTTAGTACTGTTGCGTCAGAGTCTGCGTTTAGCCTAGGAGGAAAAACCATCTCTCCAACTCGTAGTGCTTTGAAACCGAAGACAATACAAGCATTGATATGTCTTCAAGATTGGTGACGCGCGGAGTATGGTGTTGGTGTTGGTATTGACAATGATTCTGAATCACATGAGGATGAAGTGAACGGGGATGAGGAGTATGATACAAGTCTCTTCTTTTAGGTAATCAAACATTCATCCTTTATATTTATTACTCCTTTGTTTCAAGTTTAATTCATCTTGTTTTTGGTTTTAGTTTCTTAATATATATAGAAAATGTGTATCTTCTTTTGTGCACAAACTGATGCCCATGGCTTTTCTTTATTACCAAAAATCCTTTCCCATTTATTATCTTTTCTACAAGCTTATGTGCTTATCTTTTCTACAAGTTTGTAGTGATGAAGTTTCATTGATGTTGAAACTGCATATGTGCTTATCTCCTTCTGGCATTATGTTTATGAAGTGCTCGGTGAGGTTTCTTTCTTTATTGTATTGCTTTTTATTTGTTGTTTTTTGTTCCACTGTTCTCCATGACACGACTCTTCTAAGTTGTGCTTTTTATTTGTTGTATTTTTCTTTCATGTAGGATTACAAGATTCATCGGAATGAGATATATACAAAGCTGGTTCATTTGCGAGGACTGCCTCAAATTGTTGAGAGTTGGAATGTGTTAGCAAAATAGGAAATATGCTGGTTGTTAGGGTTATCTTGAACTGTATTGACCATCATTTTGTAGCTTATACTGTTAGCTTATGTTGGAATGTCTTGAACTAGCTGCACCCACTAACTTCAGGACTCAAAGTCATCAGCTTTTCCAGTTGTATAATGATTGTATTGACCATCATTTTTTGACAGCATGCTACACTTATAACAGCATGCTCAGGCACGTATGAATCAGATGATAAAAACCAAAAGATGGTGTAAAAATCCAAAATCCAGGGTCCAATGAAAAACTTGAGAAGCAAAATAGATGTACATGCAGCTGCTGCTAGCATAGCTTTATACAATTTCCAATCTCCATTACATTTTGCAGCGATAGGCTGACATGTGGGTTATTGTTTATTTTACTTGTACACATCTACTATTTTTCGTCACTTTGGAGGTCTTCGTTTGCTCCTTGTAGTTTGGACCGCTACCTTTACTGACTCTTGTGATTGAGCCTTGGTTATAAGTCCAATTCTCTGCATGTTTTGCCATTCTGAAATCTGCCTGTTATATCAATTCTTATTGGTGCCGTTCATTCGACTATTACATTGATAATTTTGCTAAAAATCTTATGATTCACTTTGGGAGACTAATTGAAAGTTGCACATGACTCTGGACGTACTAGATTGTATTTGGTAAATTGCTTCATTTCTTAAACTCGTTTCTCGACACAACATACAAGGTTTACAAGCATCACGGGACAAAGCTCTCAGGTTGTGGGAGTCCAAAATTGCTTTGGAGGTCTCCACGGACCTTCCCAGGCCAATGGAGGTCAATGGTTGGCTCTAGAGGTCACCAAGGGCCTTCCCATAGTCAGTGGGGACTTCTGGTGGCCACCACGGGCTACCCCACGGCCCGTGGGAGCACCCGCGGTGGGTATTTTGGGTTAAATAAATCGCTGCTAGCCACCACGGCCTGCCCCACAGCCCGTGGGGGCACCCGTGGTGAGTATTTTGGGTAAATTAAATCGCTGCTGGCCACTACGGCCTGCCCCACAGCCTGTGGGGGTACCCGTGGTGGGTATTTTGGGTCAATTAAATCATTGCTGGCCACCACGGCCTACCCACCACAGCCTGTGGGGGCACCCGTGGTGGGTGGCAGTGGCTCCCAAACTCTATTTTCTTATCTTCTACTTATCTTGTCCTTGTGGGATGTCTAAGCATATTCCTAATATTATTTTCAACTAAGTTAACCGTTAACTAACAAATTTGTAAATAAACATATATATAAGCTAACTAGCACATTATGAATTTTATTGTAACCAACTATTAAATTAAGTCGCTTAGAGAATAAATCATATATATTAATCAAATATTTTTTCTTAATATTTTTTATAGAGCGTTACAAAATGAGTCACTCTGATGGTGCTCGTTGCAAGTTTATGACATGATAAATTGTGTGGATTTCGATGCACAGACCTTTCACATTATGCATTAAAGTTTAATATTTGCTTCAATTATTCAAATTGGGTGGGCCTTGAGTGGTCAGGGTCATTTGACCCATGACCCGGCCCGACCCATTTTAAAAAGTTACTACCCAACCCGGCCCGTTAAGTAAATAGGCGGGCCCAACCCGGCCCGTTGCCCAGGTCTAATGCTATGCTTAGGACCTTAAAAAATGCAAAAGGTTTGAAATTATAAGCAGTGTCAAAGCTGTGTTAAGTTAGTATCAAACTCTATGTTCCGAAAGTCTGCCCATTTTTTCCAAGTAGCCAAAAAAGTTTAATGAGTAGTACATTCAACATTTGATTATAATACAAAAATGCACAATGTATCACCAAATCATCTTCTACTACTTCTAACATAGAACGGCAACTTGCAAGCAACAAACCACTTTGTACTCCAGCTATAGGAACGAGAACATGTACATTTGAACCCTCCCCGCCCAACCAAAACAAAAAGGGGGAAAGTAGAACGCCCTACCCAAGGCGGAATGCATGGTAATCGTTCATTTGATTCGCACTTTATCCAACTCGTAATTCTTAACCTAAAATTGGCCCCAACCCTTTTCTGGGCACAAACAATGAAACAGGTCAGGCAAACAATCCAGTTTGAAGAACTCAAACGGCCATTTTATAAAAATTCCAAAGACCCATAATCACAAACTATGCCGCTAAATGAACAACAAAGAAAAATCTTTAATGGAGTACAAACCATACCACTTTAGATTTCTATCTTATTCCATCTTATTAGTAGATAAGTTGAGTGTTATCGACGTAATTTCTCTACTCTTGCAACTCTTACAGCATACAATACAAATTATTAGGGTCTCAGTCAAATAATCGAAACCAGTTCCTATTTGCAAAATCACAAACTTTAAAAAAAAAGGGAAATTACCTGACGATCGAGGCGGGAAATATCATTAGAACGACTAAGGTCATCGGGGGAAGATCCGAGGATGGCGACAGCGGCGGCGTGTTGATGCATGGCGGAGCTAACCATGGCCAAAATTCTCACACCGGCGGAGGCCATGATAGAGAAAAAAAGGAAGAGAAGGCGACAATTGCAATGTGGTCGAGAACTAAAAGCGATCAAAACGCCTCCGACGACTATGACACCAATGTTGGATACTGCCAACACAATGCTTGAACATTTCAGATTCTTCACCACCTCCTTCCACGAACCCCACATTTTTTCTGATTCTAATCCCACCTGGGATGGGATGATTGTCAACTAATTTCCGGTTCTCATTTTTGTGGGTTTAGCTTCGTTTTTTCATTTGGTTTTAATTTGATTTGATTCCCACCTATTCAAGGTTGGTAACAGATCTAATCCGATCCGATTATCTTTCATACGTGGAAATTCGATATGACTTTGATTAGTTGAAACTAGATATGTCTACCAATCCGACTAGAACTCCAACTCGACTTGAGACTTTATTTTAACTCGCTTCATGTGTTATCGGAGACTTCTCTCTAGATATGCCTCGAGTACTATCGGAGACTTATCTCTAAATATGTCCGAGTGCATCGGTGAGTCGTTGACTTCTCTAACTCTACCTAAAGTATGTCTATGAGAGAAAACTGATATCACCTGTCAATGGAGGGAACCATTATGTTTGAGAAGAAATATGAGAGGAAATGAGCGAGGAGAAAGGGCATGAGGTCTTTTTAAACTTGACTCACCAGCTAGGAAATGGACATGCACATAGGCCTGGACTAACATGTGACAGGGTGTGAGATGAGAAACAATCAGTCCCATATGAGACACCGATGTAAGAAACGAGACTTTGTGACCAACATGAGAGACAAGAACAAAGAGCCTAAATGAGAGAGAGAGAGCTAAGAGCTTATTTGGAGACAGCGGATGATGGATATATTCCATCATCTCAAGCTACCGACCCGAACCCACAGAGCATAGCACACCCGAGTCATCGGATTCGTGCCTAAGTGAGCAGATCCAAGAGTTTGGCCATGTTGATCAAGGAGGTGAAGAAGAGTTTTATTCCATGACTAATAGGACTAGAGCAATGCAAAGGAGAGATCAATTAAACAAGCTTCATCAATTGCATCAGCACTCGGAACTCTGCACACTTAGTTTCTAAGTGACCTTCCTCTTAGCTATTTTCAACAGTTTGTGTTTGTTTATGAACATTTTAAGTCTATAATAATTTAAGACAATTTGTAAGTTATTTATCGGTTGCTACTAAAGTATCACTCTTCCTTATAAGTGTTCACAAATTTGAAGAACTTTGCCTAAGGAAGAATGACCGCGTCGGACATAGAAGCCAAAAACCTTGTACTTAATGATTGGCGGATTTCATATTGAAGGAAGAGTCTAACAGAGTCAAGGGAAGCTACAAGCATCACTCGAAGTACAAGAGCTCAACCTTGAAGCAATCCTTAGTCACCCACATTTTCCGAGTCCTCGGAATTAAGCCACTTGCAAGCTAGTTCCTTGGCTGCGAGTTACTTTTGGAATAGTCCAATAAGATGTCTTCTAGTGGCGAGTGTCAATCATCATCAATCTTTTCAATAGCCACATTGCAACAGGAGCAACAAAAAGTTCTTATTGGTCCATTCCGAGTAGACCCGACTACTTTTGCGGTTTCGTTACTTTTCGAACTAATCATTATAATTAATGCTAATTAATTATGATTAATATTAATCTTTCCTTAATGATTAGGAAAGGTATTTTGAGCGAGAAAGGGCCCCTACAAGAGCCTTCATGCTTCCTTGTAATAGACAGATTATCTTGATGAATTGAAACCCCATTGTTTTTGGTAACTAATGCCAAATTACAAACTCGGATAGTTTGAGTGATTCGAACTTCGTTATTTAAATTTCCTAATCTGCTATAACTTGGTTTGGCAACCAAGAGTTAATCTCTTTGGTCTTAGAAGTCCCCTATTGGATTCACTCCCATGCCTCCTTCTTTGTTGCGCTCATTTGGTTTCGAAGCTGGACTTTTTGTCCCTTCTTAGTCAACCAGGAATTATCTTTCTGCTCTCGTCCCTCTAGCCCTCTTAATTCACAACCTCTTATCCCTAATTTCCTTTATAATTTGTTGTGAAATTGTTGGTTGTTCCCTTAAGAGTTGTTTTGTGCTAAAGTTTGGATACATCATTTGATATCGAGCTTTGGAGCCCCTCCTTGGCCTCTCATCCCTTCCAGCCTAAACACAACCCTTTAGCCACAAAACACAAAATCAACTACAAAAGAACCTTGTTACAATGTCATCCAGTCTTAGTACTCGAACAAAAACTTGATCAGCCCTTGAGAGAAAAGCAAGAACTAGAGGTACAAATCAAGTACCTCGGTACACGATTAGGGAAACAATTGAAAGCTAAATTTGAGAGTCCGAGAGACTTTAGATAACCAAGTGTTCATGAAGAATCAAAAGGAAGTACAAATGAAGAAAGGATTCGGATAGAATTTGAATCCTTATAGGAAAACCTCAGCCCTACTCCCAAAGGTATGCATAAAAGGAGACAAGAGAAAAGCAACTTTGATATAAAAGTTGACATCCCTAATTTTGAAGTTAATCTAGATCCTGATGTATTTTTGGATTGGCTTCAAACTGTTGAAAGAGTCTTAGCTTATAAAGAGATTCCTGATTTTAAGAAGGTGAAGTTAGTTGCTCTAAAGTTGAGGCACCATGCTTCAATTTGGTGGCAAAATGTACAAACAAAAGAGTAAAAAGGGAAAAGAAAGGATCAAAATATGGAGAAGAATGAAAAAAGAGTTGAAGGATAATTTCTTGCCGGATCACTATCACGTAGGACAATTTCTTTAGGTTGCAGAGGTTGAAGCAATGTACAAAGTCTGTTAAGGAATACATGAGAGAGATTGAGTACCCCATTTGGAAGTGTGATCTGTCTAAGAGTGACCCTCGGACCTTGGTGAGGCAATTGGCATGATTGGAGGAGAAGATTGCAAGTTTAGTAGAGTTGCAACCATATACCACCCTTGATGATATGAGCTCTCTCACTCACAAGGTGGATATGCAAAGGAGATCCAAGGGAAGGAGTGAAACCACTAAGACCACTTATAAACCCAGTAGCTACTCCAAACCCCCATATCATACAACTAAAAACACTCCATCCTCAAACCCAGAAAACAAAGCTTCCACCCCTCATACCCCAAAAATCCCACAAAATCCCTCGAAACCAAACCCCAAACCCCTCGAGCCCGAAGGTGTTTCAAGTGTCAAGGACTAAGGCATTATGCCTCGGAATGTCCTAACAAGAAAATCATTTTGTTGACTGAATACCAAGCAGCCTCATGAGAGTTCTAGGAAATGGGAGAAGAGTCGAACCAAAATTCAGCTTGCGGGAGAGTGATGAGCCTATTGAAGGAAAAGTTGATGACGAAGATCTTATGATCCTCGGAAGAACCTTCATTGGGTTTGCTTGAGGTAGAAAATTAGGAATAGAGAGAGAACATTTTTCACAAGAGATGTACTTGTGAATGGTAAGGTGTGTTCTTTAATTGTAGATAGAGGAGGATGTACCAATGTGGCATCGATATCTATGATGGATAAACTGAAGTTGCCATTGTCCCCTCATCTATCCCCATATAACATCCAGTAGTTACACAAACACTACCAAAAAAGGCGTTTTAGAAATGAAAAATTTTGTCTCTAAATTGCAATTTTTCATCTCTAAATGTATTTAGAAACAATTTTCGTTTCTAAACCCATCGTTGCAGATGGAGCATTTCATTTCGATTAGAAACAAAATTTAGAGACGAATTTCTTTTTGTCTCAAATAGAGACGAAAAGTTTCATCTCTAAATATGATAATTTTCACTTCTAAATCAATAAATTTTATTTCTAAATGAAACAAATTTAGAAACAAAATTACATTATCAACCTAAAAAATAAATATACATTCATTATCAACCTAAAAAATAAATTTTGTCTCCGAACTTATTCCTATAGGTAATATACATACGTTATCAACCTAAAAAATAAATATGAATACCAAAAATTAATTAGGACAACAATCAAAATGCATAAATTATGATATGAGTACGCCAAATTTACCCCAAAAGCTCTCCACCACCAACGTTGGTGGTCTTACAGTGCATTCCTCTAACAAGTACATGGTTATAAGTAGCAGCTCTTTAAATCTTTGATTATATTTTGCACCAAAGTAGGGTTATTTTAAACCTTTTACAGTTCCAAGAAAAATAAACATTAGATGATAGTAATTCAAAACCATATAAAAATGAATAAGGCGCCACATGTGTTAGATGGATAATGTTTTACATACCATAATCCATTTTTAGATAGTGGCTCTTTCGTTTGCGAGTTGAGAAGATTGATTTGGATCCCCTCAGCTAATCCCCTCACCAAACTCATGGACATGTATGGGAGGCATCTAAAATTCACTCACTTGCGATGAATTTAGTATAAGAAATATTAAATTTAGCATAAGAAATATTAAATACATAAATTAAAATTTTTCAATTCGGATGCTCACATAATGAAGTGAAAAATCACAAAAAGTAAAGATAATCGAATATAAAAATTCCATAACACAAAAGTTAAAGATATCTGAATACATAAATTGCAAAACACAAAAGATAAAGATAACTAAATACAAAGTTCGAGATAAATCTTAAGAATTTGCGAAAGACCAATCTTGATCCTTTTGAAGAAGCAGACACTTCAAGCTCTTCTTCATCAACATACATATCATCGGCTTCTTCTTCCCAAACTTCTAAGTCATCTTCATCAACTTCATCATCCTGTTCAATGGCATCCACAAATTCATTGTCCATGGATATATCTTTATCAAAATTATGTTTAGACAAAGTTGATGGGTTGTCATTGTTCTCCTCTTAAAAAGGAGCATCATTCAATTGGTTATTCAATTATGGTTCTTGGTTTCATCTTAAGCACTACCCACCATTGTTTTTTTTTTAATTACTTTTCATACTCGGATAAGGTGTGAAAGTAACTTGTGTCACTTGGTAAGCAAGCAAAAACGAGTCATATTTAGGATATTTGACAGGCCGCAAGTGCACGAGTGTATGGTTGTAACTAGCTAAGGTTAATCCCACAAGGACTCAATTCTAGCAACGCAATAAACTAGCTCTCTACTCAATCGCTAAGCAAATCGGTTTTAAGTTGGTTGTTTTCTAAACTAGTTCTAACTATTAAAATTAAGAAAATTAATCTAGACTTAAATCAATGGATAAACACATCTAGGGATTTCTTTCCTAACAATGAGTTCAATTATTTAAATATAATTTATGCAATAATTCTTTCAAATGAATCAAGGATCAATAATCACAAAATTCTACCGCTCTTTTAATGCTTAATAGAATTTCTCTAATTAACCTGTTAAACAATTTTCGTATGCTTTTAAGTTAATCAAAGTTAAAGATTTTAAATTATCAAAGTGATCCCCTAATTTACTAATCTTTTCTCAAATTTCATAAACTAGGTAAAAAGGATGGTTGTCGGATTATTCTATTTTACTTTTCATTACATAATAGATTAATCTCTAAACACAAGTATTCTAGGCCCTCAAAACACTTATGAACATGATAAACACAACTTTCTATTGATCGGGATCGGAATTCAAGCACAAATTATGAAAGCCTAATCAAATTTCATTGTTGCGGATTACGAATCCCTAGAAAAACTAAAATTACTCACTCATGATTATTAAAAGCTTAAATAAAATCCAATACATGGTAATGAAACCTCAAACAGGAAAAAATGAAGAAGTAAGTTGATGCCCTTCAAGAACTCCAATTGAATCTCTCGACTTCGAACGGAATTCCTCAAACCGCTTCAAACTTCTACTTCGATTCTTCAAAAGTTTTTGGTTTGATGTGGATGAAAGGTATAGATGATAGAAATGGATGAATTGAGGATGAATTCTGCAGTTTTTCCGTGTTAAATAGCCATAAATCAGTACTCAAAACACCCAAAACCGTCATAACTTAAACAACCACGCGACAAATGCAGAAAAAGTAGCCACTCTGGGCAGCCCGGAGTGGCCTGCAGTCCAACTTTACTCGCCTTGATTTTTCTACCACGGTTTGGGGGTACATAGGGAGGTCCAGTGGTCAACTTGTTTTGACCATAAATTTAGGAAATTGTGTTATTTTGGCCTCAAAACCTACAAATTCACATAAATAAACAAAAACACCAAGTGTAATATGGAAATAGGGATATAAATCAAATATTTTAAGCATAATATTTCCCAATCCACTACCGAAATTCCCTAAAAATAAAGTCAAACTATGCTCTTATCAAACTCCCCCATGCTAACTCCTTGCTTGTCCCCAAGCAAGTACAAGTCTCAAACAAAAACAAAAAGACTCAAAAAGAAAATTACGGATTCAAGATGAAAAAGAAAAATCTATTTGCACATCCTCTTCGAGGTAAGCATCGATAGAGTTCTCAAACAACTAAATCTAACGAAGAATTGCCCGAAAGTGATGAAAACCATTAAGCACAAGTAAGAGGGAAGTTTTCGAAAAGATTTCTAAGAATCACATAATCAAGATCAAATTAATCACCCCTAATCTCCAATGATAGCAAGTTGGTACATGTATGGGCATGAAATTAGAAAGATTGAGAGCAAACCTCATTTTAGGGAAGTGGAAACACTCCTCTCACGTGTTTGAAAATACAACAATGAAGATTCTCTCAATACTCCCACCAAAAAAACAATCTACCATATGCTTGCTAAGAATCTTAACCCTCCACCACGAGTATGCAAATGCAAATGACAATCAAGAGGCCTTTTCAAGGGTTTTAACGGGCCAGGGGTAAAGGGTAATAAAGAGTAGACAATTATTTGGGTAAAGCGGAGCTAAAAGCCAAATCTGGAGCTAACTCATCAAATATCTCATATATACAAAACTAACCACTCACAAACATTCAAAATAAACCCAAAAAAATCCATTGGAAACCACCTTAAATCTACACAAGCTAATGCCAAAACACTTTATTCTTTTCTCTCTTTTTTTCTTATTATTTTTTTCTATTTAATTTTTCTGATTTTTTTCTTTTTTTTTTCTTTGTGAATGGCAAACAAACAAACTTCCAATTTTTAACCCAAATGAAACTACACAAGTGGAGAAAGTTTTAAGAATGAAGTTTCACAACTATTCCCCATTAACCAAACCACAAAATTTACCACAATCAACACATATCACACTCAAAACACTCCAAGTAATGGCTTAAGAGTAAGAGAAATGTATTTAACCAAGACTTGTTAATGTAGGTTCAATCAAAAAAAGTGGTCAAAGGTTAGAAAGAGCTAAAAAGTGGTAATTCATACATAAAAGAGTGGTTTTTTTGGCTTATGTAGCTAACAAAATCATCAATTGAATGCCTCTATCATTTTATCAATGCAAATGCAAATTGCAGTTTCAAAGAGATTCAAATCAAGTTTTAGAGATTGCAACCAAGGTAGAGTTACACATGGAAAACATAAGACTAATAAAAATGATTAGTCTTTTAAGGCTTAGTGGTCTCACGGGTTAAGACTCAACAATCAATTCTAATTCAAGATGTTTCACGTGCCAAACTCACACCAAAAGGATCAAGAAAAGTAATCAATCATCTCTATCAAAGTGCAATTTTAAACTAAGATTCTCTTACAAACTCTTTTCAAAAGCTTTTATTCACAAACGGGCTATACAAGATCAAATAAAGTCAAAAGAAAAACTACCTAACCCAAGAATCATCACTTGGAGGATTTATTCACTAACCTAAAATTTAACCTAATTTTTTTCTTTTTTTAGATTATTAAATTTTTTATTTTATGATTTTCTAATTTTTTAAATTAAAACAATAAAACTACCCTACATGCAACCTAAATGCAAATGCAAATGCAAAACCTAGAAATTACAAAAAAAAACTAAAAACAAAAGAAAAATAAAAGAAAATTATGAAAAACTAAACTAAAGTAAATGCAATGGAACTATATGGATGCAAATGTAACTATATACACCAATCTCTATATACACCACTCTTTATCAACCACAGGATATACAAAACCTTCCCCGCATGCTAGGACAAAGCATTATCCTCAATGCAAGTTAAGTATCAATGTAATGGGAGGAGAAAGAAAACAATCACTCTTCCGGAGGAGGCGGGTGAAATGAGGGAGGAACTTGGGGTCCATGGGAAACAAACCAATCTCGCAAGGCGGTATGGAATCACCGGTACTATGCAAATATTGTTTTTGCATTGAAATCATGCCACGGATCGCAGCATGTTCCTCTTGAACATACTCCCTGAAGGAGACTTGTTCTCACGAATCTCTTGAAGTGCGGTAGTTACAGCGCTAAGGTCTAACAAATTGGAAGGGGCTCTAGAAGAGGAGGAAGGGCTAAATTGCTTCGATTAGGTGGAACTTGTCCACCCTCGGGCTGAAAAGCAAGGTTGACCGGGTCATGTATGGTGGTTCGGGGTAACATTGGGCAACTTCATGACACACCTATTTGGATATTTCCAATGGATTAACTACCTCTCATAGTAATAAACTGCATACTAGACAGAGTGGTTTGATCCAACCTTTCGAGACTTTGGAATTCTAAACTCTTTATTAGGCGCTATTCCTAACGATTTGGCAATCGTAGTAACAATGCCTCCACAAATAATTTTTCCACTTTTTCTATTTGCCACATCTTGCAATTGAGTGATTAAAAATGAACTAGGATCCATAGCATTGGCATAATACATGTTACCCAAGAGAAACAACTCTTGACATTCTAGGCACATTCAAACTATCCTCCCTAGTCAAGAAACTTGTCGCAAAAATACGTTGAGTAGCTCGAAAAACAGGGTTCCTAATATCGGTAGCCTTAGAATTACTAGAGTCATAATGAGCAATCCCAGTCAACAATTCCAAAATGGATTCGAATTATATCTAGGAGACAGACAACAGTCACTAACATCTCTAGGTGGGGGTAGATGAAATATGTTGTTAAATGAGCTCAAGTTCAACTCATAGTCATGACTACGCAATCGAAACTTGATCAAACCCTCTTGACAAAATTCACCATTTTGAACCTAAGTAAATAATGTACTTAAGAACTTTAAGGTTAGGTCCGAATCAAAGGGTTCCTTGATTTCAATATAATCACCCATCCCACCCCGAGCAAACAACCATTTAATTTCATCCAAAATACCAGTAGCACTTAACAAATTCTCATCACAATACCGAGTTGCAACAAAACCATGATCTTCAAATGATGGTAATTAGCAACTTGAATACTTTAAGAAAATCAAAAAGGTATAGAGTCATTACCAAGCTCCATGGATGCTCGGTTGGCGGCCCGTAGTGCTCTTTGCTCCTTTGCATTTGCCTTTCTTGAAGTATCCCTCATGCCGACCACTTTTTGCTTCTTCTTTGGTGCCATTGTAACCCCAATTTAGAAGTTCAAATTCAAAAGAGTGAGTTCCTTAACAATGGTGGATGAGGAAGAATGGGTAATAAGAGAGAATGGAAGAAAGATGATGATTTAGAGTAGAGAAAGGTATAGAAGTGAGAAAGAAAGTAGAAAGATGGAGAATTTGAAAGAAATTGGAAGAAATTGGGGTGAATGAGAGTGAAGGGGGATTAGGGTTTAAGAAGGGGAGATGGAGAATGTGAGATGGAATAGAGAGAAAGGAAAGATTTTATGGGGAGAAAAGAAAAAATCAACTTTTTGAGGTTGATTTTAGAAGAAATTTGGAAAGAATTGGTGGAGAATTGGTGATTCAATGGAGGTTTTAGGAGGAGTAGAAGAGATGGTAGAAGGAGAAGGGTGCTCGATGGATTGAAGAACAATGAGATGAAATTGGGCAAAACCGGGTGAAAAGCCCGACGTGGCGCAGGTCGGGCTTACACTCCAGTCCAGAGCAGCCACTCCGGGTAGTCCGGAGTGGGCTTTGGCCGCTTGTTCTTCAGGTTTCTTCAAGGCATCATGGAACAGGGCTGACGCTTGGAGACCGTAGTGGACGCCTCCAGCCGAATTCACTCTCTTCGTCTTCTTTTTTTTTATTTTCATCATTTTTTTCTTCTTTGTTTTTTCTCTTTCTTAAACTAAAAATCAAAATTACAAAATGTTTCAAAAGTCCTAAAACATAAATTAAAAATAAGAAAAATTCTCTATAAACCTAAAAATTGAAAATAAAGCAATTTAAAAGTTGGGTTGCCTCCCAAGAAGCGCTTCTTTAAGGTCATTAGCTTAACTATATGCAACTCATCCTCATGCCTTACCCGGGTCGGCAAGGGCATAATATTTGGTCTTCTCCTTAGGTTGCCCCATAATGTAAGGCTTAGGTCATTGACCATTGACCTTGAAAGAACCGGTGGACTCATTCCACACCTCAACCGCTCCATGGGGATAAACCCTAGTGACTTGAAATGGCCTAGACCATTGGGATCTCAGCTTTCCGGAAATAACTTCGAGTCTCGAGTTAAATAAAAGGACCCTGTCACCTTCTTCCAACCTCCTATGCAGAATATGCTTGTCATGCCACCTCTTAGTCCTCTCCTTGTAGATTTGGGAACTTTCATAAGCTTGCAATCTCAACTCTTCAAGCTCTTGCAATTGGAGAACTCGCTTTTCACCAGCCGCCTTGGTGTTAAAATTGAGAGTCTGGATTGACCAAAAATCCTTGTGTTCCATCTCTTTGGCCAAGTGACAAGGCTTCCCATGCACTAATCGGAAAAGATTAGTGCCAAGGGAAGTCCGGTAAGCAGATGCGACACGCCCATAGTGCATCATTTAACTTTAAAGACCAATCTTTTCGGGATCGATCCACTGTCTTCTCAAGAATATTCTTCAACTCCTAGTTGGACAACCGAACTTGACCACTTGTTCGAGGATGATAAGGCGTGGATACCTTATGGAGTACTCCATACTTCTTCAAAAGAACCTGAAGTGGTCGGTTGCAAAAGTGGCTCCCATTGTTACTCAATAAAGCTCTTGGAGTGCCAAACCAAGCAAACATGTTCTTCTTTAGGAACTTCATGACAACCTTGGAATCGTTGGTGGGAGAGGCAATGGCTTCCACCCATTTCGACACGTAATCAACAACTACTAGGATGTAGAGGTTCTTGTGAGAGGAAGGAAAAGGGCTCATGAAGTCAATCCCCATACATCAAAAAGATCAACCTCTAAAATCACAGTTTGGGGCATCTCATGCCTCTTTGAAATAGTGCCCATCCTTGGCATCGATCACAAGAAATCACAAAGCTCCTTGTATCTTTGGTGAGAGTTGGCCAATAGAAGCTAGCTTGTAAAACCTTCGAGGCGATTTTGTCGGGGCCAAAATGTCCACCATAAGTAGTGAAATGATAGTGATGGAGCACACTTTGAATCTCATCTTCCGGAATACACCTTCGATATTCCCCATCTGCACACAACTTGTAAAGGAGATGCTATTCCCACACATAGCTTTTCACC
The DNA here is from genome assembly GCA_021018815.1 of Talinum fruticosum. Lineage (NCBI taxonomy): Eukaryota > Viridiplantae > Streptophyta > Magnoliopsida > Caryophyllales > Talinaceae > Talinum > Talinum fruticosum. The sequence goes on along the minus strand of JAITYX010000010.1, from coordinate 2,016,275 downwards.
TCAAATAAGAATGGCTTCCTTTGTTGGAAAGATAACTTCGGTGGTATCACTCTATAAACGATGTAGTTCACAAAGTCAGCATACCATGGAGTAAAAGTAGGTGAAACGACCATGAGTTGCTTATCCAGAAACGAATCATCAATGGGGATAACTTCCTTTCGCAAATCCTCCAACCGGGGAAAGATGGTCGGCCACCACATTTTACAATTCGAGGCTTGTCCCGGATCTCCAAATCGAACTCTTGGAGTAAAAGGACCCGTCGGATAAGGCGAGGCTTAGAAGTCAATTTCTTCATGAGATGCTTGATGGCGGCATGATCGGTGAAAACTATCACCTTGGGGTTAATCAAGTAAGGACGGAACTTCTCCAAGGCAAACACAACCGCCAAGAACTCCTTCTCCATGGTGGCATAGTTAACTTGAGCCTCATCTAGAGTTCAGCTCACATAATAGCATAGCGCTTGCCATCCTTCCTTTGCCCCAAAACAGAACCAAATATAAGTCACTTGCATCACACATCACTTCAATAGAAGACTCCAATCCGGGGCTTGCATAATAGGAGCCGTAATCAAAGTCTCTTTTAACTCTGTTAAAAGCACTCAAGCACACATCATCAAATACAAAAGGCATATCTTTGACAAGCAGTTGAGTGAGAGGCGTAGCAATTTTTGAAAATTTTTTAATAAACCGCCGGTAGAAAACGACATGTCCAAGAAAACTCCTTACACCCTTAACAGATGTAGGTGGAGGTAATTTCTCAATTACCTCTACCTGAGCTTTGTCAACTTCAACGCCTTTATTTGAGACCACATGACCTAGGACAACACCCTCTTGTACCATAAAATGACACTTTTCCAAATTCAAGACCAAATTCACTGCCTCACATCTAGACAACACCTTAGAAATATTTTTCAAACAATGATCAAAGGTGGTACCCGGCAATGGCAAAGGTGATCACTCCGAGTAGCCCGGAGTGGCCTCTGTCTAACTTTACTCGCCTTGATTTTTCTACCATGATTTTTGGGTACATAGGGGAGGTCCGTGCTCAACTTGTTTTGATCATAAATTTAAGAAATTGTGTTGTTTTTTCCTCAAAACCTACAAATTCACATAAAAAATAACAACACCAAGTGTAATATGGAAATAGGGATATAAATCAAATATTTTAGGCATAATATTCCCCAATCCACTATCGAAATTCCCTAAAAATCAAGTCAAAATATGCTCAATTTCCCTTCACTTTTCTTCCTTCTTTCGAGCATCACACTTTCTTTTCCTCCCATCTCTAAAATAACAAAGTCAACAGGTACAAAGAAACCTCCTAACTTAATGGGAACATCCTCTAATATTCCTATGGGAAACTTGACCGAACGATCGACCATTTGGAGGGAAATAGTAGTGGGTTTCAGCTCACCCATACCAAGCTTTTGGGGCAAATAGAGAGGCATTAGGCTCACACTTGAGCCTAAATCACACAAAGCATGGTCTAGGGAAATCTTTCCTACCTCACAAGGAATAGTGAAACTACAAAGGTCCTTAAGCTTAGGGGAAACTTGTTTTCAAGTACGACACTACATCTGTTCGGTTAAAGCTAGGGTCTCATGCTCTTCTAACTTTCTTTTATTTGATAGAATTTCTTTTAAGAACTTAGCATAAGAAGGCATTTTAGACAAGGCATCGGTGAAAGGAATATTAATGTGGAGCTTCTTAAGGACCTCTAAAAACTTCCCAAATTGTTTATCAATTTTAGTCTTAGCTAATCTTTACAGGAAAGGCAAAGGTGGAGTATAGTTTCTTTGGGGAATTTTTGTTCGGTCATTAGGAGTCTCACTCTCATTCTACACATTAACATCTACCAAAGACTCTTTGGAGGGTAAAGACACCTCCTTATTCACAACATCATGCAAACTCACATTATTCTCATCATTCTCAACAACAGTTTTATTTTGCACCTCACTGATCACATGATCACTACTAGCACCCTTAGGCCCCGCCAATTGCGTCCCATTCCTTAAAGTTATGGCATTACATTGGTCCCTAGGGTTAGGCACCGGTTGGCTAGGAAGCTGACCCGGAGGGCTAGAGGAAAAGCCTCGCTTAGGTAGAAATTTGTGTTTCAAGCATCTTATTGTGAGTGGCTAAGATTTTAACTTTTGAAGCCAATTGCTTGATAATCTCATCTTGCTTTTGTTGAGCCAAAAGCATGCTTTCCATCATGACCTCCAAGTTAGACTTTTGGGCACTTGGGGTTGGGTAGGTCTTTGGAAACCAGGGGCGGGTGGTCTTTGGACTTGTTGTGGATCCATGGGATTGTTGTTCCGGTAGGAAAAATTAGGGTGATACCTCAATCCTGGGTTATAAAAATTGGAGAATGGGTCAAAGTTTGGCCTCGGGTTCGGTTTACCAATAAAATTGGCTTGGTCGAGTCGTTTCACTACTAGCCATACCCACAGGACAAAACAAAGTCTCATGCTCATAAGAATTGCAAGAAGCACATGGAAGGGGAGGGGCAACATTCACATTTAATCGGTCCTTTTTTGAGTTATAGCATCTATCTTACCGGAAAGGATAGAAACTACATCAACATCAAGCTTACCTCCCGTTCTCTTGGAACAGGGCTTGGACCATTGAAATCTGTTTAGCGCCGTCCGCTCAATCAAGGTGTGGAGCTCATCAATGGACTTACTCATGATGTTCCCTCCAGCAGCCGCAAGAATGGTGGCTCGTAAGTGATCATCAACCTCATTATCGAAAGGTTGAATGGGGACTCATGGATCAAATCCATGTTGTGGGCATTGGTGAAGGAGATCCTTGAACCTTTCCTATGCTTTATATAGCATCTCATCCGGCTCTTGGACGAAGGTGGAAATCTAGTTCCTTAAACTGGTCAACTTGCATGGTGGGAAGTATTTCGCCAAGAAAGCACTTGCAAGTTGATCAAATGTGCTGATGGAGTTCACCGGAAAAGAATCTAGCCACTCAAATTCCCTTCCTTCAAGCGAGAATGGAAACAATTGTAGCTTGATTGCATCCGAGTGAAGCCTTGTTTGCCTTGAAAGTGTCATATGCTTGGCAAAAAATGTGGAGGTGTCGGTTGGGGTCTTCGTTGGGAGGCCATGGAAAGGAGTGGCTCTCACCAAGTTGATAAGGGAGTTCTTAAGCTCAAAGTCATTAGCCGCCACATTAGGAACATTGATGGCCGTTGGCGGATTAGTGACATTGGGTGTCACATATTGCCCAAAAGTTCTTCTTTGTTCCTCGGCCATCTTGGGCTTTTGCTTGGAGTCCGCTTCTTGCTTCTTCCTAGCCTTCTCCAGTCTTTGCTTCTTCCATCTAGAGCAGAAGGTTTGCTTGATTTCTGGATCAAACTCGAACAATTGAGCTTTTTGCGTGCAAGGAGAGAAAACCTAGCAAGAACAAAAACAAAACTACCAAACGCAATCAAAATAGAAAAAGAAAATAAATACTTAGTCAATTTGAGAGTATTCGTCTAATGGCTACTAAAGATAAAGTCCCCGACAATGGCTCTAAAAACTTGATAGGCCGAAAGCGCATGGTCTATGGTTGTAGCTAGCCAAGGTCGATCCCACAAGGACTCAATTCTAGCAACGTAATAAACTAGCTCTCTACTCAATTGCTAAGCAAATCGAGTTTTAAGTTGGTTGCTTTCTAAACTAGTTCTAACTATTAAAATTAAGAAAATTAATTTAGAGTTAAATCAATGGGTAAAAACATCTAGGGATTTTGTTTCCTAACAATGAGTTTGATTATTTAAACATAATGTGTGCAATCATTCTTTCAAATGAATCAAGGATCAATAATCAAAAAATTCTGCCACTCTTTCAATGCTTAATAGAATTTCTCTAATTAACCTATCAAACAACTTTCGTATGCTTTTTAAGTTAATCAAAGTTAAAGATTTTAAATTATCAAAGTGATCCCCTAATTTACTAATCTTTTCTCAAATTTCATAAACTAGGTAGAAAGATGGTTGTCGGATTATTCTATTTCACTTTTCAGTACATAATAGATTAATCTCTAAACATAAGTATTCTAGGCCACTGGAAACACTTATGAACATGATAAACACAACTTTCTATTGATCAAGATCGGAATTCAAGCACAAATTATGAAAGCCTAATCAAACTTCATTGTTGCGGATTACGAATCCCTAGAAAAACTAAAACTACTCACTCATGATTATTGAAAGCTTAAATAAAATCCAATACATGGTAATGAAACCTCAAATAGGAAAAAATGAAGAAGTAAGTTGATGCCCTTCAAGAACTCCAATTGAATCTCTCGACTTGAACGGAATTCCTCAAACCGCTTCAAACTTCTACTTCGATTCTTCAAAAGTTTTTGGTTTGATGTGGATGAAAGGTATAGATGATAGAAATGGATGAATGGAGGATGAATTGTGGATGAATTTTACGGCTTTTCGGTGTTAATTAGCCATAAATCAGCACTCAAAACACCCAAAATTGTCGGAATTTGAACAGCCACGCGAAAAATGCAGAAAAAGTAGCCACTCCAGGCAGCCCGGAGTGGCCTCCGTCCAACTTTACTGATGGAAACTGGACTACCTTAGAACATGAGCTGAAAGATATTCATTTTGAAGAGCCAAGCATGCCCGGAATCAACCAAAGTTGCTTAAATTTGTTTTAATCATTTTTGACCCGGGAGGATCAAAAGCCAAGAGTGTGATATTTTATGACTTTATGTTCATAAATAAAAGCTCATCCAAAGAGCCAAGAAGGATAGCCAAGGAAAAGCAACACTAGCTACTTAATTCCTCCATGTTAGAGCACGGTGAATTCCGGCCACGACACACCATGAAGAGAGGCCATTTCATGTCTTAGCACATAAATAAATTGGAGCATAATTCTGGTCGGTCCAAAGTCCAAGCACATCATGTTTAAACGCTTAAGGAGCAGCAAGAGAAGAGTATTCTAGAAGTACTATCCTTGAGGTTTGTTAGAAGAACAAGCTTGGCAAAAGGGAAACCACTTGTAGGCCACATGTTCCCAATTTTGCAATACTTGGCCAGAATTCAACCTCACTAACTTGGAGAGGAGGAAAGCATCTTTAGCATTTTAGATTTAATTTTCAGCATAGCTAAATGTTATTTTTGTTGCTTATAAATTCAGCTTGTAATGCCTTTGTAAGAACAACTTTGACGAATTTATAAACTTGAGTTTTATACTCTTTTCGAGATGGATTTCTCAAACCCTTGAATCCTTATTGCTGTATCCGAGCCTTGGCAAGCTTGCTGGTGTTCTTTGAGTCCTTCCAATCCCCGGTGGTGTTTACGTATCCGGCCAGATTGAAAGGTGCCCCTTGGTTCTCACTCGGTGGTGTTTACGTATCCGAGCTTGAGCCTTGGAACTCTCCCCTCACTTCATCAATCCATATCTCATAGTCCACACGTCCAAATTACTCCAAATTTTAACCACCATCCTTCCAGCAAGTCTACTTCCATCCCTCCAAAAATCAGCCTCATCCAAGAAGCCTTCCGTTCTCCACCTCCGATCCAAACAAAGGGTGTCAGCCGGACGTTCAGCCGGATCACTGTCAACTTCTGGCTTGTTGATCAAGGTGTTCCCCTGATCCAAAAAATCCCAAAATTTACCCAGACTTTCCCTGACCAATTAACTCACCCTCCACCAAATTTCATCCAAAAACTCCATCATTTACCCCTCCTTTCATCCTTTTCCCCGAACCGCACTTGCGGGTCCTATTCCGGCCAGCTTGCTTGTTTGTGGTTTCTCTCTTCTTTTGCTTCCGCTCCCACTATACATCATTTACTCACCTTGATTTTTCTACCACGGATTGGGGGTACATAGGGGAGGTTCATGGTCAACTTGTTTTGACCATAAATTTAGGTAATTGTGTTGTTTTCGCCTTAAAACCTACAAATTCACATCAAAAATAAAAACACCAAGTGTAATATGGAAATAGGGATATAAGTCGAATATTTTAAGCATAATATTCCCCAATCCACTAGCAAAATTTCCTAAAAATCAAGTCAAAATATGCTCTTATCAATATTTCTTCGTATGGTTGACATCCACAAGTTTGTTATGTTGATGTGCATCTATGCCATTTATGGAGTCAAACCAATCACATTTGAAGATGATTGTCTTGTTTGTATGGCCAATTCTAATGTAAGTTAACTCAATCACCTCCTGAAGAATTCCATAATACTCAACTTCATCAGCTCCCTTTTACGGATACTCTGTAATTTATTGTTGATTTTTCCTTTCCATAAGTGTATGTATGGAAATTATAATTATTAATGTATTAATGATCCCACCTACGTATATCTTTCTTGGGACCTATGGCAAGGGATCTTATCAAATCATTAGTGACGCTATTGGACATCAATACCAACAAATTTGAACATCTTATGTTAAACAAATAAAATACATTGACATTTTTGTTGACATGATTAGTTGGATAATTAACAAATTTTATGTCACTTACATGATCACTAAGCCAAATAGGGAATTAATCCTCAAACTTGACCCAAACATCTTCCACTCTATTTATAGGGTTAAATCTCACTTATGTCTTGTATAAATATCCTATGGTGAGTAGTTAAACAAGCACATTTTAATATTATATTACGCAAGTAGATGGGAATTATAGATGTTGAAAAAAGGGGTCATGCCGTTCATAAGATCTTAATATATCACAATCGGACAACACATACACATGAGCAACACGGAATTCTCGGTCATCAAGAAACCGATGGTTGCCTTAACTTGGCGCATTGCCCAACATTGATGGAAAATAAGTCGGGGATCTTATAATGATGGAAAACATTGATGTAAAACAAGTCGGGGATCTTATAATGGAAAACAAGTCGTTGATTTTAGATAGCCTATGTTTTGGGTAAAGGCACTCGGGGTTATTGGCCAAGATTGGGTCTCCTGTTTCATCTTAATGCTTTGTTTTTGCCAAGCTAATATCAACTTGATGTTGTAGGAAAGATGTATTGCTTGAGAAAATATATCACCGTGATAGATATTGAATTACTGATTAAATTCTCCAACTATAAATTATAGTGGCTGCACAATTTTCTTTTGAAAATTTGGGGAAAATATAAGTTAATATGTTTTTCACTTGTAATTCCGCCTATCACTAGTGCATCCCTATTTTCTCCTTGTTATTTTTTATTTATCAGGTGCATCTAACATGCATAGTATTTGCATTATTGATGAGTGATGAGATCATTTGATTTTGCTCAGAGTTGATTACTGTACTCGATCTTATAGAGCATATTCATAAGACAAGCTGTGAGATTGCTTCTTCCCATCAATGGGTAAGGCAGGTCTAGATGAATTGACCTTTATATATAACTTGCTGCTAATACATACTTTTTTTGGTAATTTCTAAATCATACTATTATAAGTATGTACTCACATGCGCTACATAACCATACATGATTTAAAACTTTTACATATAGTGAATGCACGTAAGTGAAAAAGCTATGTGGTTTATGAAAGTATGAACTTCTAATAGAACCATCTAAATTGTCGGGCGGACGTTAATACACTAGTTCATCATGCAACCTTTTAGTTCGAATGAAGGTTTTTGGTAGATGACATATCGACTAAGCATAGCTTGATCAAAGACGATATATATATATATATATATATATATATATATATATATATATATATATATATAATACAATACACAACCCTCTCTTCTAGTACTCATGAGTGAAACTATAATTTTGAGAACACAAGAACATACAACATTTTGATGTAATACAACTTTAATATATATTGTAAACAAAATTTCTAATATCACCTAAAAAGAGAGTCAAATCCTACATTGGAGTGACGCACATGGAATCATGCATTAACCTCCAACATCCACAATGACCTAAACATTTTATGAACTCATAATTAATTTCCAAACCCCTCCCCCTCCCCCTAAAAAAAAACACGAACACGCAAATTAACTAAAGCTAGGCTTTTGCCTCAAATACAAGACTTGTAATGAAAATACTAGCAATTGCCCCAATAATCCCGAAGAGAGCTAGGTGTACGAAGCAAGCAATGTATTCACACGATGGTGGCAGGTTTTTCTCCTATTCCCGAAGATAAACAAAGCAAACATAGCACAGATTAATAGAACCATCAACCGATAGTTAAAGTAATTAGCTAAATAAGGTCTTTGCCCTCTAGCACCTCAAATTGCCACCTAATCTAAACTCTCATAATGATTATATATTTAGAAATCACCCCCATAAACCTAATATATTCTACCTCATATTATAAGCAACAAATTCTAGAAATGTCTAGTTTCGAAATGTTACAAAAATGGTCGGTTCCACGCCAAATTTGGTTGTGAAAATCTCAAAAACCAAACATCAACCTACTTGAGAAAATTTGTCACCACCAAAATCTAACATTAATTATTGACAACTAAAATTCTGGAAAGAGGGAGACAGTCAAGGACTCAAATTCTGGAAAGAGGGAGACAAAGCTCACTTTGTTTTGCTAGCTCCGAGTCCTTGAAGAAATTAGGTGGCATAGCTATTAGGTATTTGGCGGTAGAAGAAGATTATCTTTCGGAATCGGATCAATGACAAATTGAATAATTAATTTAGAAAATAACAATGAGAAAGGGGCCATTAGCTATTAGGTGTATGAGAGCAAAGGGAAAAATTGACATGAACAAACCTTAAGTGGCGAGAATTTGACGAGAGGACGAAGTAAATCATTGGAGTATTGGCGAGCTTCAAACCGGTGGCGAGCTTCAAACACGACGTTGAGTAGCTAAATGAATCCAACAAATCACCTAAGGTTCTCAGTGAATGAGCCCTAGATCAATAAATTCACCAATTCAACAAAACCTAATAATGATTCACTCCAAAAGTACATCAATCAAAGAATCCGAGAGACATACCTTGTCGACGTGACGAAGAACAGTGACAACGCGAACCCTAGCACGCAGGAGAGTTAATTGAGACAACACGAAAATGGAGGGGATATGTTTTTATTTGGCTGGAGCAACGATGAAGGGAAGAGGAAATATTTTTTGTTTATGATAGAAACGAAAATTGAAACAAAAATGAGATTTCGTTTCAATCGGAGACGAAAACCATTTTGTTTCTAATTTTCGTTTCTATCGAAACGAAAAACAGATTTCGTTTCTATTTTAGTTTCAAACAGATACGAAATAATTTTGTTTTTAAATTTCATCTCAAAATATTTTTTGGAAACGAAAATTTAGATTCGTCTTTATTTTCGTTTTTAAAAAATCGCTTTTTTTGTAGCAAGGAAAATGTATTCAGGTTTCCTCTAGATGTCTTGTTGCTTTATCTATAGGCAAGTCATATAGAGATGAGATATGGTGTGATGTGATCCGTGTAGATGCTTGTCATTTGTTGTTAGGGAGACCTTAGTTATTTGATAGGCATGTTATGCATGATGGTAGGTTGAATGCCTACACCTTTGTGAAGGATAAAAAGAAAATCAACCTCAACCCTCTCAAACCCTCCCAAATTCAAAAACCTAGAGAGAACCCTTAGGTTTATGTCCTTCTAACCGATTTACTTAAATCCCATCAACAAGAGTTTGAGTCACTCGGATTACTGGTTCATGCTTGGACAGGAAGCTACCCCATCTATTTATGTTACCCATCCTTGACTAGCCCCACTACTACAAGAGTTTTCCCATGTTTTTCCCTAGAAATCTCACCAAGCCTACCTGATGGAGAGTGGGCAGCCTTCTGTTTTGAGCTGTGTGACATTAATGGAAAGTGGCCAGCCATGGGTAAAAAGACAGAAAATGTTCAGCTCAACGTGCATGCAAAACAACCGGGAATGCTTGTATTTTTCAAGCACATAATGTCGTTTGAGCCGGGAGGTTAATCATTGATTACTTGTTCATAAATAAATCAAGGTGTTAAGGAAGATAGTTGAGGAATCAAGCTCACCAAATTTCCATGGTTAAGCAAGGGAAGATCGGCCAAGTACAAATCAAGCAATGTTACAAGTATTATTATCTTAAGAGCTTTGAACATAAATAAATTCATGTCATGATGGGTCGGTCCAAGGGAGGGCCAAAAGGGCTTATGGTCATGCATCACATGGAGCTGCCAAGAACACCAAGCTAGAAGCATTCTAGAAGACACTACCACTAGTGGAAGGTGGTTAGAAAAGAGCTTGGAGAAGGGGCAACAAATCTTGGCCACATGTTCCCTATCAAACAATACTTAGCTAGAAATTCTTCAAGCTTAACTTGGGGAGGAGGAAAGCATCTAATTAGTTGGCATTTTTGTTTTGCTTTATTTCATATTTTTCAGCTTGGATTCGGTTATGTAATTGCTCATATGAAGCATTATATATTCAGCACCTATGCGCCATTGTAAGACACCCTTAATGAATATATGAAATTTGAGCTTTGCTCTTTTGAGATGGATTTCTCAACCCTTTGAATTCTCATTGCTGTATCCGAGCCTTGGCAAGCTTGGTGGTGTCCTTTGAGTCTTTACAATCCCCGGTGGTGTTTACGTATCCGGCCAGATTGCAAAGTGCCCCTTGATTCAGCTTGGTGGTGTTTCTGTATCCAAGCCAGAATCCAGGTTCTATCCAGCGACTTCCATCAACCATATCTCCCAATCCACGAATCATCTCTTTCCCAAATTTCACACACTTCATCTTACATGAGTTGAGACCATCTGCACCAAATCTCAGCTTAAACCAAGAAGAACTCCGCCCTCCACCCTTGAAACAAACAAAGAGACTCATCCTGGACAGTCAGCATAGAACCCTGACTTTCAGCTCTGTGTTCAAGGCTTTCCCGACCTCCAAAAATTCCAATATTTTTACACAACCTTCTTGGCCCAGTTAATAACCATCCTGTCAAATTTCAGCTTCAAATTCATCCATTTGCCCCTCCTTTCACATTTTCTCCCAGAACCGCACCTGCAGGACCTGTTCTGGCCAGCTTGCTTGTTTGCGGTTTTGCTTATCTTTTTGCTTCCGCTCCCACTACACATCACTACCCCCAAAAGGACAATTCAGCACATGATTGACCTTTACCCAGATGCCCCTTTACCCAATAAACTAGCCTACGGAATGAACCCCAAAGATACAACTGAAGTATAAAGGTAGATTGATGATTTGTTAGCTAAGGGAATGATTAGGGAGAGTGCGAGTCCCTATGCGAGTGCTCGCATTGCTTGTTCCCAAGAAAGACGACACTCGGAGAATGTGCGTGGATAGTAGAGCCATTAACAAAATCACCATTAAGTACAGGTTTCCTATTCTCGGATTAGAAGACCTACTTGATGAGTTGCATGGATCCTCAATTTTCTTGAAGGTGGACATCGAAGTTGATGGATAGCCAAGCAAGAAGCCGTGAGTGGAGAGGACGTTTTGTGAACGGTAGGAAAAAGGAGTGATTGAATGAGTGCTAAAAGATGTGTTTGACAAAGATAGAACCAAGTTCCTTATGGATACGGACACACCGCCATAAGAACCTTGAGGCACCTAAGGCTAAACCGGATACGAGATAACACCACTAGCTAAGCCTTTGGACTCAATCGAGCACCACTAAGCATGCCAAGCTTAGATAAAGCAATTGAGAATTTAAAGGGGAAGAGCATTAAGCTTGCTCGGTTTTTCATTCAATATCAATTGTGTTCCACATAACCGATTACATGAAGTATATGTAATGCTCAAAAGATTAAAGCTAAGCATAATATAAAGGCTAAGAGTGTATGTACAAGATCAAAGGCCAAGATTACACTATAGCTAACCCCTTCTCTAAGTTAGTTTTGCGAACATGTCGCCTGAAATGAATAGTGATTTTCGGCCAAGCATTCGCTTTCCCCTTGTGCAAGCTTGGTTTTGGTTGGTCCAATACATGATTTCTCCCACTAAAGGTAGTGCTCTTTGTCTTCTCTAGAACCTTCTTCATGTTAGCAATGCATTTCTCCCCTTGGTGAATTATTTTGATGATCCGAGCAAGGACTTTTTGGTCATTGAAGTCAACGGGACAGGTTGCTCCTAAAATGCCCGGTTTAGGCTTTTAGGCACTTTGGACCTCCTTTGCTGCTTGTTTTTGTATCGGCTTCTAAGCATTAATTATTTATGTACTAATTTTCATGAAAGGACAATTCTCATGACCCTCCAAGCTCTAGTTCAGCTTGCACTACTCGGACCGAGAATAGGAGACTTTGGTGCCCAAAGTTGATCTCTACACAAGTTTATCTCCTCTTGTAACTTTGTTAATAGTCCACGACCTTTGGTAGCTTTGATGGACATTTCCAAAGGCTACAACATACTTGTTCATGATCTCCTTACATGCCATTAAGCCAAGAGCCATGAGTTCATGTCAAAGCTACAAAAGGAGCTCAAACCGAAAGGAGATCATATTTTAGCACCTAATCTGGTTCAACTTTTGCTTGATGAACTAGAGCTTGGTTTATGGTGAAGAATTATATTTTATGTCTTTTGTTATATAAATAATTATTGTTCAAGAGTTGGAGCAAGATAAATCCACAAGAGAAGGTCCAAAGCGCCAAGGGAACTCAAACCGTGCACTAAGCGCACAAGCTGGCCGGTTATCACCAAGGACCGAAAGGTGGATGTCTTATGCCTTAGCCGAATGGGTCATGTGTGGACAGCAACAAGGAGGATTCTAGAAGCATTTCCAAGCATCATCCCTAGTGGAAGAATGTATGTGTTGGACCTATGACAAGCTTTCTTGCACAAGGGGTAGGAAATACTTGGCTAGGATTAACTTTCATATGAGCCACATGTTCCCAAATTGGCTTGGACAAGGGGTTAACATATCTTAGGCCATTGATCTTGTAATCTTTCTTTTAGGCCTTAGATTATGTTTTAGTTTTGATTAATTTTCAGCATGTTTTATTTCCTTATAAATAGCCTAGCATTCAGCCATGTAAAAGGGAGACTTGATGAATATATGAACTTTGAGCTTTGCTCTTTTGAGATGGATTTCTCAACCCCTTGAATTCTCATTGCTGTATCCGAGCCTTGGCAAGCTTGGTGGTGTCCTTTGAGTCCTTACAATCCCCGGTGGTGTTTCTGTATCCGGATAGATTGCAAGGTGCCCCTCGGTTCAGCTTGGTGGTGTTTCTGTATCCAGGCCAGAACCCAGGAACTATCCAGCGACTTTATCATCCCATATCTCCCAATCCACAAATCCTTTCGTCCCCAAATTTCACCCACACCATCCTACTCGGGTTGAGTCCAGTTCCACCAAATTTCAGCTCAATCCAAGAAGTATCCCGTCCTCGGCACCAAAAACAAACAAAGGACCTCATCCTGGACAGCCGCCCAGCGTGACTTTCTGTTTGGCTTTGGTTCAAGGTGATCCCGACCTTGGATGCTTCCCATATTTTTACCAGCCCTTCCTAACATCCCAAATAACCTTCCCTCCAATTTTTAGCCAAAACCAAGAACATTTGACCCTCCTTTCACCCTTTTCCCCAGACCCGCACCTGCAGACCCTATTCTGTCCGGTTGCATTTTCTTGGGTTTTTCCTTCTTCTTTTGCTTCCGCTCCCACTACACATCAACTTTGGTATCAGAGCAAGTTCTGAACCTTGGGTGAGTGTATCCATTTCCCCATAAACAAAAAAACCCAAAAATAGCCAGCTCCACAAAAAAAAAAAAAAACCAAAAAAAAACCAAAACACAAAAACAATTTTCTGCCCATTTTTCTCCACCACCGTTACCTTCGATTTGGGATTTGAGTGCTGAAATGGCTCCATCTAATTTTGAGTTGGTCAATCTATTTGTGCCTAAATTCTATGGCCAACAAGAACTCTTTCTTAGTTGGTTCATCAAGGTTGAAGAGGCCTTTGAAAACTTGAGATTAGATGAGCATGAGAAAATGGAGATTGTTGTAACTAAGTTGAGGAATCATGCCCTCACTTGGTGGACAATATACAAGATGAGAAGGAAGAAAAGAGGCAAAGCAAACGTGCACACATGGGGTAAGTTGAGAGGAAAGTTGCTAAGAAAATTTTGCCCATTTGCTTACAAACTTCCTCCCACCGAGAGCAAACAAGGTAACAAAGGGAGTTCATCTTCCTTTTCCCCTAAACTTTCAGCCTCCTCTTTTTCTCCTTCCAAAACCCCAAATGTCCAGACCCATTCACCTCCACAAAACGCCAAAACACACCACAAAAACAACCCCCACATTTCCCGTCCGAAGCCTACAAATCAGCCCCCACTTCCTTCACCTCAAAACACCAAATCAAGCCACCAAAAAATCACCAACCTCCCTCCTTAACCCTTACTGTCCAGCCACCTTTACTTCCACAAAACCCCACACCCGCTCACAACAACAACCCCCAAAACCCCTCACCAAAATTTGGTGATTGTCATTCCCTCCCACCACAAAATTTCCCAACCCCACAACCGAGTTTAATTGTGGTTGAATGTGAAGAGCTCCATGAGGAGCAAGAGGAGAATGAACCACACTTTGCCTTGTCTCCCAAGTTTGATGAGTGTAGTGAGAACAAATTGGAGGATGTATGCCAACCAATTGATTTTGAGTTGCCTCCAACGTTTGATGAGTTGCTTGAGGAGCAAGATGAGCAAGAAGAGCACGAGGCTAGCTTTGACATGGTGGAACCCATGAGCCTCCAACTTTCGGTCAACCTACATCCACTTGGCTTCCAATGGTTATTACAAGGTAAAGGATTCCAATCACATTTTTGGTGTCCTAAATTTTTGGTAGTAACAAGAATCATCTTGGAGAATTTTGGAGCATGATCATGACTTTAGATGCTTGTTACTTGTTATTGGATAGACCTTGGTTGTTGGATTGGCTAGCTATTCCATATGGGTTGTCAAGCACTCCTAGTGGCTACATGTGTTCTAATGACCAAGTTTGTGAGCTCTACAATGTGCAATCTGTTTTGATGCCTATTAATGAAATTTTGGGTGTGAAAATGAGAGATTTGATAGCTCAATTTGGCAGCCGAGAGTTAGCTCAAATGGACAGCCCACTAATTGATTTCATGGCATATTTATGTGAGTCCGTTTTGAGAGCAAACCGGATGGTTGTGGACAGCCCCTATTTTATGTTCTTTGATGATGGCCGAACACTCTTGGAACCTCTACATGAGGCTACACAAATTGTTGTTGAATTGTTGGGAAAAGTCCCTTGGCATGAGCACTTGAATATTACTCTTGTACAAATGGCTTGTGAATATTTGACAAAGCACAATTCCGAGAGAAGGTATATGCTTTCATCTCTATTGGAAACTTGTGAATTTAATTTTGAGCCATTAACATCTTTGTGTGTCTATGCCAAACATGTGAAGAGTGTTTCTATAAGCTGTGCCAATGAAGTGGTGCCATAGCATTTGTGAGACCTTCAAATCTGGTTGTGAAGGCAATTATGGAGAGCATACTTGGCACCAAAACCCCTACATTCTGTCCACCAAACAAGCGGCCACAACACAATCTGCCCAGCCCATGTTCCAGCCAGTGTTTTCATGCTTGTCCAGCCCTTATTTCCCCCACAAACACATTCTGTCCAGCCTTGGTCTCATTCTGTCCAGCCCCTATTTCTCCCACAAAAATTCCCACAAAAATCCCAACTCCTTATCACAAAAGGTGTCATGCCCGGAGGTATTTTTCATGCCAAGGAGTTGAGCATTTTGCAACAAAGATCCCCAACCGAAGGGATGCTATTCGGCCGAGAGCATGCTGTCCAAAATGCATAAAGTTGACCATGATTGTTACTCTCCATGGACAGCTTGTGAGCTTCATGTGGAACCTCTAATGTTCCTATGTGTAAATACCAAGAATGTGGAGAGCTATCTTATACTTGTGCCCATGAAGTTGTGCTATGATATTTCCAAATCTGGTTGTGTATTTATGAGGCCAAGTAAGCGGCAAGCATCCAACATATTCAGCCCCAACGAGCTATGCAAGCGAAAGGTTGTTAAACCGGGAGCCTTGAATGGGTACTAGCACGGAAGAAGTGGCCACCATCTTTGGGTTGGCCTAAGCTAATGCCAAAGGGCCAACAATGGTGAAGTGATTCAAGAAGTGTGTTGTGGATAGCCTTGCTTTGCACTCTCCTTACCTTATGGACATCTCTAAATTTGAGGACAAATTCTTTCAACAAGGGGAGAATGATGGACATTTCCAAAGGCTACAACATACTTGTTCATGATCTCCTTACATGCCATTAAGCCAAGAGCCATGAGTTCATGTCAAAGCTACAAAAGGAGCTCAAACCAAAAGGAGATCATATTTTAGCACCTAATCTGGTTCAACTTTTGCTTGATGAACTAGAGCTTGGTTTATGGTGAAGAATTATATTTTATGTCTTTTGTTATATAAATAATTATTGTTCAAGAGTTGGAGCAAGATAAATCCACAAGAGAAGGTCCAAAGCGCCAAGGGAACTCAAACCGTGCACTAAGCGCACAAGCTGGCCGGTTATCACCAAGGACCGAAAGGTGGATGTCTTATGCCTTAGCCGAATGGGTCATGTGTGGACAGCAACAAGGAGGATTCTAGAAGCATTTCCAAGCATCATCCCTAGTGGAAGAATGTATGTGTTGGACCTATGACAAGCTTTCTTGCACAAGGGGTAGGAAATACTTGGCTAGGATTAACTTTCATATGAGCCACATGTTCCCAAATTGGCTTGGACAAGGGGTTAACATATCTTAGGCCATTGATCTTGTAATCTTTCTTTTAGGCCTTAGATTATGTTTTAGTTTTGATTAATTTTCAGCATGTTTTATTTCCTTATAAATAGCCTAGCATTCAGCCATGTAAAAGGGAGACTTGATGAATATATGAACTTTGAGCTTTGCTCTTTTGAGATGGATTTCTCAACCCCTTGAATTCTCATTGCTGTATCCGAGCCTTGGCAAGCTTGGTGGTGTCCTTTGAGTCCTTACAATCCCCGGTGGTGTTTCTGTATCCGGATAGATTGCAAGGTGCCCCTCGGTTCAGCTTGGTGGTGTTTCTGTATCCAGGCCAGAACCCAGGAACTATCCAGCGACTTTATCATCCCATATCTCCCAATCCACAAATCCTTTCGTCCCCAAATTTCACCCACACCATCCTACTCGGGTTGAGTCCAGTTCCACCAAATTTCAGCTCAATCCAAGAAGTATCCCGTCCTCGGCACCAAAAACAAACAAAGGACCTCATCCTGGACAGCCGCCCAGCGTGACTTTCTGTTTGGCTTTGGTTCAAGGTGATCCCGACCTTGGATGCTTCCCATATTTTTACCAGCCCTTCCTAACATCCCAAATAACCTTCCCTCCAATTTTTAGCCAAAACCAAGAACATTTGACCCTCCTTTCACCCTTTTCCCCAGACCCGCACCTGCAGACCCTATTCTGTCCGGTTGCATTTTCTTGGGTTTTTCCTTCTTCTTTTGCTTCCGCTCCCACTACACATGAAGCTTGGCTTGGATGGAAACCTCCATCAGAAGTGGCTACTACCAGATTAGAATTTGTGAAGTGGATGAATGGAAGACAACCTTTAAGACTAAGGCTGGCTCTGTATGAGTGACTCATGATGCCCTTTGGCCTTTCCAATTCGCCCGAGTACATTCATGAGGCAAGTTTTAAAACCACTCATAGGGAAGTTGTGGTTATGTACTTTGATGACATCTTGGTCTATAGCAAAACTGCTGAGGAGCATGCCACCCACCTCAAAATAGTCCTACAGATTCTATCCCATGAAAAACTCTATGGCAACTTAGAAAAGTGCCAATTTTTCACCTCACAAGTTTCTTTTCTTGGTTTTGTTTTATCTAAGTAGGGTATGCAAGTTGATGATGAGAAGATCCAAGCTATCCAGGAATGCCCAGTTCCTACTATCTCATAAGTGAGGAGCTTCCATGGATTAGCTTCATTTTATAGAAGATTTGTTAGAGATTTTAGCATAGTCGTAGTACCCATGATCGAGGTGCTCAAGGAGAAAAGGTTCCACTGGAATTAAGCAACTTAGAATGCTTTCGAGGAGATCGGGTAGAGGCTAACTTATCCGCCGAGTGCTAGCCTTACTTGACTTTTCAAAGGTATTTAAAGTAGAGTGTGATACATCCGAGTGTTGGCATTGCAGTCTGTGCTAACCCAAGAAGGAAAACACTGTTGCCTACTTTAATGAGAAGCTCAACAATACTAGGAGGAAGTATTCTACCTACGACAAAGAGTTCTATGCATCGAGCTCTTGAACACTGGAGACACTACCTCATTGGTTCCGAGTTCATCTTATACTTAGACCATGAACCTCTTAAATACATTCAAGGACAACATAAACTCAATCCAAGGCATGCTAAGTTGGTCAAATATTTCCGAGTCTTAAAACTTCCCGATTAAGCATAAACCAGGACACCTTAATAAAGGTGCTAATGCCCTATCCCAAACGTATTTATTACTATCTATTCTTGATTCAAGAATGGTTGGATTTGAATTAGTCAAGAGTCGGTATGTTGATGATGCCTACTACGAAGAAATTTTTTAGAAGTGTTGTAAGCATCCCTATGGCGAGTTCAATATGGAGCAAGGATATCTATTCAAGGGAACAAGACTATGTGTTCCTAAAGGAGGATATAAGGAATTGCTAATTCGGGAGCTGCATGGAGGAGCTATAGCTGGTCATTTTGGAGTGTAAAAGACCACAACCATGCTGAAGGAGCACTACTTCGGCCCAAGATGGGCAAGGATGTTCAGCATTTTGTCAAGAGATGTGCCACTTGTCGGTTGGCTAAAAGTCATGCCTTTCCCCAAAGTTTATATACACCACTGCCGGTCCCAAAAGGTCCTTGGCAAGATCTTAGTCTTGACTTCATCACAAGTTTGCCACGGACACGAGAGGTCCAAAGACTCTGTGATGGTAGTAGTTGATAGGTTCTCAAACATGGCCTATTTTATACCTTGTCGCACTACATTTTATGCTTTTAAAGTAGCTAATTTGAATTTCAAAGAAATTGTCGGATTGTATGGTATTCCCGAAGCATGGTCTTACATAGAGATTTTAAGTTCCTCACTCATTTTGGATTACCTTGTGGAGAAAGATGGGAACTATTCTCAAGTTTAGCACCACCTGCCATCCCAAAGTAATGCTCGGAAAGAGGTTAAAAATAGAATGCTGGGTACCCTACTCAAAATACTCATCAAGAAGAACATTAAAGAGTGGGATGAATTGTTGCCTCATGCTGAATTTTCCTACAATAGAAGCCCAAGCAAAGCCACTAGTTTATCACCCTTTTAGGTAGTTTATGGACTCAATCCTCTCACCCACTTGATTTGGTTCCTATTTCTGCACCTACTAGTTATAGCTGGGAAGGAGAATAGCGAGCCAAAGAGATTAAAGACATCCACAACAAAGTGAGGGAGAGGATTGAAAAATCCAATGCTTGCTGACCAAGTCATATATGTTGATAGGCATCGAAGGAAGCTCACTTTAAACCAGGAGAACTTGTGTGGATTCACATGAGAAAGGAGAGATTTCCTTCCAAAGGGAAATCCAAGTTATTGCCAAGGTTAGATGGATCCTTCGAAGTGTTGGAGCAAGTAAGTCCCAATGATTACAAGATCGACTTACATGGAGAATATGGAGTTTCGGCCATATTCAATGTAACTAATTTGAAGCCTTACTTCAATGAAGAGGAGGATTTGCCACGTTTGAGGATAAAATCTTTTCTTGAAGGGGATGGGGGATTATGGATATATTTCATCATCTCAAATTGCTAGCCCAGAACAAAACACAACACGCCTAAGTCATCGGATCCCCGCCTAAGTGAGGAGTCTAAGAGTTTGGCCATGTTGATCAAGGAGGTGAAAAAGAGTTTTGTTCTAGGACTAATAAGACTTGAGCAATGCAAAGGAGAGATCAATTAACCAAACTTCATCAACTTCATCAACACTCGGAACTCGTGGACTCGGTTTCCGAATGATCTTCCTCTTAGCTATTTTAACATTCTGTTTTGTTTATAAACAGTTTAAGTCTGTAATAATTTAAGACAATTTATACATTTTTATCGGTTGCTAGTAGAGTACCATTCTTCCTTGTAAGTGTTGACAAATTTGAAAAAGTTCACCCAAGGAAGACTGATCGGGTCAAACATAGAAGCCAAAACCCTTGTACTTAATGATTACCGGTTTTCATATTGAAGGAAGAGTCTAACAGAGTCAAGGGAAGCTGCAAGCAATTCCTAGTCACCCACATTTTTGAGCCCTAAGAACTAGGTCACTTGTAAGCTAGTTCCTAGGCTACGAGCTACTTTTGGAACGGTCCAATAATTTAAGACAACAACCATTGTTAAAGGTGAGATATGTGACAACGGTTTTTATAATAACCGTTGTTAAAAGCCATGACCAAACCAGGACTAATAACAATGGTTCTCCTGGAACCGTAGTTAAACATACTTATAACAATGGTTGTCTTTTGAACCGTTTTTATAGGTAATGACTATTACAATGGTTTTTATTAATATCCGCCATCAAAACCTGGCTTATAACAACGATTGTCTTATGAACCGTTGTCATAGGTGATGACTATGACAATGGCTTTTATCGATAACCGTTCTCAAAACCTAACCTATAACAAGTGTTGTCCTATGAACCATTATCATAAGTTAGGACTACGACAAGGTTTTTCTATCGATGATCGTTGTCAAAACATAGCCTATAACAATGATTGTACAAGAGAACTATTGTCATAAAGCCTGATTGAATAGACCTTTATAATAACGATTGTCAAGAAAATTGTTTTCATAGGTCTCATATGACAACGGTTTCTCCGAACAAGCTGTTGGAATTTTTTTTTCATTTTAACCACCTGCATATATATATATATATAGGCTTTTTGTTGAAGCAACAACAAACTGAAAGTACCATCGAATATCATTTCATTTCATAAAAAAATTTCACAAATATATACATCAAAAAACTTAAAAGTAACTAAAAACAAAATTTAATTATATAAATGTATATAGCCTAGCTAACTAAAGATTGAGTGATTTTTCATGAGCTTATCCAATATGAGGGTGTAAAATAATGTGTGGAGGGCTTCTTTTCATGAAAAAATTGCAACCAATATTGTAAAATAAATATCTTTACGTGAAGTCCAAGTAATGTAAAAATATCTCGATCACCAAAAATATAAATTTGATAAAATTGTAAATAAAGGTGGTTAGAAGTACCGATCTTGGGTTGAACTTCGAATAGTCAAAATCCAGCTGCGTCACAATTTCTTTCATGTATTGTGCAATGTAGAAGCCGCACTCTAGGTTGGCCGATTGCTTCTAGCACTACAAAGATAATGCATACATTAGTAGGTACATAATAAGTAATTTAAGCGGAGAAAAACTAGAAGCTAAGCAAGAAAACCTTACCTTAACACTAACAATATATGGTTATTTATGATCCCTTGCATTTTTCGCCTCACCTTTGGAATTGTAAACTCTTATAATACTATATATGGGGAAAAACGGAAATTATCATGTATTTGAAATATATCCATAAAGGCATACAATTAAATGAAAGTATATTTAAATGAAAATTAAGGGAACTCACCTCTCGAGAATGCCCGCAATTTCTTCTCGGGCACTCACGAGTATACCTAAAGGATCAAGCCAATAAGCCAGGCCACTCCTCGGGAAAATGGCAACAAGTATTCGAGTGATGACTTCACCGACATAAACAATATCAAAAAACAAGAAGATATAATTATGAATTTATATGTTAATAAGTTAGGTTTGAACACTTCTCGATGAATGGTTCCAAAAAACATAGCTTCCTCGCCCGTATCATTAGGTCGGATATGAAATTGGATCTCTAGTCCAACGTCCGACCTACGGACTAGATCGCATCGGGGCAACAAAAATTGACTCGACTCGTTGCCCATGCTGTGAGTTAGGTCATGCAGCCACCTATTACATATTAAATTTTACGTAAGTAGTGATAAATAAAAATTAATGTAAATTTAGGAAACATATATTAACTCATATAATGTCCATCCTAATAACGGTTGCGCCAATCTCATCCATGTTACGGAAGCTGGAGGACGTCATCTTGGAAAAGTAAGAAGTCCTTTTCTCCTTCTCCATTGTACCCCAACACTGAAGCTTGTGTAATGATAACACTGCTCTCATGTTTATCCAATTTCTCAAAATCTGATGTGTAGTGGGAGGCGGAAGCAAAAGAGGGGAAAACCGCAAACAAGCAAGCTGGCCAGAACAGGTCCTGCAAGTGCGGTTCTGGGAGAAAATGTGAACGGAGGGGCAAATGGATGAATTTGAAGCTGAAATTTGACAGGATGGTTATTAACTGGGCCAAGAAGGTTGTGTAAAAATATTGGAATTTTTGGAGGTCAGGAAGGCCTTGAACACAGAGCTGAAAGTCAGGGTTCCATGCTGACTGTCCAGGATGAGTCTCTTTGTTTGTTTCAAGGGTGGAGGGTGGAGTTCTTCTTGGTTTAAGCTGAGATTTGGTGGAGATGGTCTCAACTCATGTTAGATGAAATGTGTGAAATTTGGGAAAGAGATGATTCGTGGATTGGGAGATATGGTTGATGGAAGTCGCTGGATAGAACCTGGATTCTGGCTTGGATACAGAAACACCACCAAGCTGAATCAAGGGGCACTTTGCAATCTGGCCGGATACGGAAACACCACCGGGGATTGTAAAGACTCAAAGGACACCACCAAGCTTGCCAAGGCTCGGATACAGCAATGAGGATTCAAGAGGTTGAGAAATCCATCTCAAAAGGAGCAAAGCTCAAGTTTATAAATTCATCAAAGTTTGTTTATACAAGAGCTAGGCTTGCTGAATTTATAATGCCTAACATTGGCATTTTTTACAAAGCTGAAACATAGCTAAAAATTAAAGCAAAATCAAAACAAAATTAGCCAAGATTCTTTCCCCTCCTCCAAGTTAAGCTAGAGTGAATTCTAGCCAAGTATTGTCAAAATTGGGAACATGTGGTTGTGGCTTGTTTTCCCCTTTCCCAAGCCTTCTTCAAATCAACTCATCATCCACTATATTGAGTGCCTTCTAGAATGCTCTTCACGTGTGGTTTCATTGGATGCTTCCTTGAGGCATATTGTATTTATCCTTGGACCGGCCAGAATTAAATACAAGCTTATTTATATGCAAAGACATTTTACTTCACGGTTTGTCATGGCCAAAATGCACCTTGCTCTAACATGGAGGATTTTAGGTTTGCTAGCTGATTCTTTTGGCTCTTCTTCTTGACTCTTAGGTAAATAATTATTTATGAACAATCATAAAAAGATCACACTCTTGACTTCTCATCCTCCAGGATAAAAAATGATAATAAGAAATTCAAGTGACTTTGGCTGATTTCCATGCATGTTTGATCTCTCTTGATGACTTGTCCTCGATCCATGATCAAGGGCTGTCCAGTTTCCATCACTAGTGACTTTTCTACAAATGGCATTGAAGAAGCAAAGTCTTGTAATAGAATGTCTTACATGTTTCGGCATTATCGGTCATATAGTCGTTTGTAGCAATTGTTGCATCAAAGCATGACAATCATAAAATTTCAACCCAAACCAATCTATAACCATACATCAAAATGAGGTGGCTGATGTTTGAAGCATATTCATGTGGCACTTTAAGTTTCTTCAAGGTCTCGAGTATATTGGAAGCTTTTGGCAAAAGGTTTTCTTACCCTTTGGTTGTGGTGCGAATTCCTCACATATTCCTATTTCACGTAAGTTGATCCTTGCTTTATTTTTGTCCCTTGTCTTCCCAGAACGTTCAAAAGAGTGCTAATAAGACTTCCATAGATTTGTTTTTCTACAAGAATCATATCATCACTTTGTCGCACATACAACTCTTTCTAATATGGAAGATCAAAAAATATTGAACTCTTTTTCGACACACTCCTTTCCGATTGACTTTAGTATGGCTTCCCAAACTACAGATTAATATCCTTTACTTGTTCATAATTTTGCCGGCTTGTTAATGGATTTGGAGCACATTTAATCTCGGATTGACCATTGAATGTTATCTTCTTCCCATGCTTAAGCTGGAAAGAGGAAGTACCTTCTCTACAAATGGGGCATGCCCGATGCCCTTTGACGGTGTACCGGGACGAGTTTTTGTATGGAGGGAAGTCATTTATTGTTGTAAACATCATAACTCGCAACCTAAATTGCTCTAAACAGTATGCATAAAAATCAAAACCCCTTTATCCCATAAGAGTCATAGATGTTCAATAAGAGGCGCTAAATAGATATCTACGTCATTTCCTGGTCTGTTTAGGACAAGAAATCAGCATAGACAACATAACGTACTTGCACGACATACACAACGAGGACAGAAGGTTGTAGATAACCAACAAAACTGGGCAAGTATCTGTGTTTGCTACTGAGGTCCCCACACTCTGGTTGATTCCATCCGTGCGAGAGATCGAGATGCAGATTCCTTGCCTTCCTACCTAATTCGGGGAACATAGAATCTATCTTCTTCCATTAAGGAGGATCTACGAGGCTAACATAGCTAGTCATCATTGATTTTTCTGTCGACATGCCACGTTAAGTGCTTTGCATCATTTGCACATGAAAACAAGTGCTTAAGCCTCGGTATCATCGATAAGTACCATAACACCTTTGTAGGAGGTCCCTCTCTACTCTCTTCATCGACATTTTTCATTTTGTAGCGAGGCACACCATATTTAGGACATTCATGTCTATCGACGAGTTTTTCCGGCATAATATAAAATCATTAGGGCATGCATGTATATTCTTATAATCTATGTCATAGGACATAACATCCTCTTTGCCTCATACGTACTCACTGCAAAGTACATTGCCTTCTAAAAGTATATCTTTCAACACACCGAGCAAGCCCCTAAAACTTGTCACTCCAGTCATTAGTCTGCTTTCGGGTTGGACAACCTCAACACAACTGATAAACGAGTAAACTTTTCACCACTCGGATATACAAGCTTCTCCAAATTAGGTAACGATGGCTCCAATACATGCAGTTAATCCACCAAAACACCTTCCACGTCATGAACCAAATCATCGACTTGATCTTCTACGTCTATACTAGCTTTGTATTCATCATGCCTTTCATCTTCTTTTAAGTTGACATTCAAACACTCCTCTTCCCTTTGCCATATCCACGACTTATAAGATGCGTCGAAACTACACTAAAATAGGTAACCTTTTAATACACTAGGCCTCCATTTTGAAGAGTTCAAACATCTTCCCTGTGGTATATCCACAACTAAATTTCTTTTATGGTAGTCTCAAGAAAGTTAAATTGCATTAAATACGCCTTCGATTCATAGCTCACCCCTAAATACGAGAAATGCATTCATTTATACTAGATATAGTATGTAACAATCCAACCCTAAGAAAATAATTAACTTTAATACGCTAAAATTATTATGAGCGCGTGCATTTCAATTTTAAATTTTTATGTCATATTATATATGAGTATATATATCAATCTTATTAAAATGTAGCACCTAGATGATAACGATGACGATGTGTGGCCAAATTTTGGAAATTTTTAAGCATGACTTGCAAACTATTAATTATAACTTATTATTATTATACTTATTTTGTTTGAATTAATAAAATATTGATAAGTAAAAATTATATTTGGAAAAATGTGTAGGTATTACTAGAAATATTATTATAAACCTCAATTTTTTTGTACAATTAATTTATTTTGATCTTGAAAAATTTTTACAAAGTGAGAATAGCATGATTTTTTATAAATCCAATAATATTTAAAATAAAAACATTATAGACTAAAAAATAAAAATATTAGTAAAATAAGGAACAATAATTTTGAGGTAAAATAAAAATAGAAGAAGGAATATTAGAGATTGGGGTTGGGATTAATTATATGGTGAATGAAAATATTGGGTCTCAATTAGGGAATGATGGAAACATAAAAAGCAAGCCATGTTACTTACTCATTATCCCCATAAAGTGCTCTCTCTCTCTCTCTCTCTCTCTCTCGCCCTCTCTCTCTCTCCCCTTCCTCTCATACTCTTTCTTTGCTCTTCCTTGCCTTACGCATCGAACAAGCAACGACTCATCTAATCTTCTCTTTGCTCTTCCGTTTGCCTATAGACAATGTCGCTACGGTCACTGTTGGTCAGCCACCACCAGTAACACCACCCATCACCATCATCAACACCACCAACTGTCACCCAACACTACCAAACTACACTTCCTCTCTATCTCTTACTTTCTTTGCATAATCAACAACCAACGTCGTCACGACCGGCGCCAGCATCCATCCTTGTCATTGCTCCTGCCATCAACTAACCACCATCCCTTTGCTTAACTCCCTCTCACACTCTCTCTCACACCTTTCTTTATGCCACAGCCCACTGCCCTGCTTTTACGGATTAGCCATGACCACAAGCTGCTGCTAGCCAGCCACCGCTCCATCTGCCACCTTGCAACTGCTTTTGCCGTAGCTCAGCACCACCAAAGCACATCTCTCTCTCTCTCTCTCTCTCCTTGTTGGCGCTACGTAGTCACCGCCTGTACCACCAGCTCTGCCACCACTTCTGTCGCCGGCCAGCCACCCTCTTGCCGCAATTTGCCGCTCTACTTCTGTTACTTAATGCTACCACCCGCCACTAGCACTACTATAACCTCTTTGTTAGTTTCCTCCAACCATAGTCTCCTAGGTAATTCTTGGGTTGATCACATCAAAATGAAATATTTGGGGCCAAAAGATCATAAACTTTTTGATGCATGCAAAAGAAATATGAGTTAAAATTGGATAATTGAGGTTGATGATCATGTTTAGCAGTTAAAAAAGACGCAGGGTAAAGAAATAATCATGCATTTTACGATTAGTTAAGGTTTAGTTTTATTTAAGTTGTTTGCTTACCTTTCATGTTTAAATTTAAGGGGATTAAGCCTAGATGTGAAGTTGGAATATGATGTATGTTGAGACGAATGCAAACTTTGATCAAATTGTGGTTGGTAGGTTTGAGTTAAAAGAAATAAAATTTTTGATTATCAAGGGAAAAAGAGGAAAATCCATTCATATTCATTTATTTATGACCAAATGATATAGTGGGAATTGAATGATCCAAGTATGAGGTTATCATGCTTTTGGACTAAAGGAAATTACGGAACTCCTACTAATTTTGAATTAAAGGAATAAAAGGAAAACTTATATTTTGAAAAAATAGGTATATCAAAAGGAAGAGGGGTAGGAGCTCCAGTTGAGATGACATGATCCACTGTAAGGAGGAGTTTCAAGCCTTCAAAGAGGGTAAGGAAAGAAGATGGGCCATTTCTCTTCCGGAGATTGGAAGCATCTCGTGGGATAGATTTTGCTTTGATGAGGAGGTTAATTCGAATCTGGTTTCGGCTTTAAGGGGTTTTAAAGCTGAAGAAAAGAAGGGTGGAAGTTGAACAAGAAGCTGCACCAATGGTTTAGGATAGAGAGGAGCGCAACAACTCTAAAGGTAAGGAGATAGTAGATGGGCTAGGGAGGTGCCCGGCAAGCCTCCCCGAAGGAATGAAGATCTGCGCTTGGAATTGCAGGGGACTAGGAAGCACGGGATGCCCTGCAATTGCTTTTTGAAATGGTTATCTCGTGAGGTTACTTCGGATATTTTTGCTTATTTAAAATTGTTTGTAATATAGATGAAGCTAGTACTCTGTTTAATTCGTTAAGTATAAGCTTCTTGCTGGTGTTAATCCGGAGGGTAAGTTAGGGGGATGGTGGTTTTTGTTAAATCTAGTATGATGATTTCTACCCTTTTTGTAATAAGCACTTGCTACTTTGTGAAATATATGATATCAATTTATCGTGGTTTTTGGGCTTTGTGTATGGTGAGCCTTAAGTTTCTAGTCGACAACAAGTGTGGAATTTGATTGAACAAGTGTGGTTCTCGTTGGAAGACTTCAATCAGGTCGATCAAGAATGTGACAAGCTAGGGGAAGTAAGTTAATTTGTGGAAGGGATGCCTTTATGGAGTGGAAGCTAAGGATGGACATGGTAGATATTGAAGGTTTGCTCCTGGAGAGGTTAAGTCACCCTAGAGGGGGTGAATAGGGTGATGGAAGATTTAAAATAAAAATCAAACTCTTTTTACACAAGCTGAATAAGAAGAAAATTCCGAGTCTAGATTGGACTCGGAAAGACAATAACATAGATATACATGGAAACCCTCCTGGGGCGAGAAAACCACGGACAATGTCAATCCGGACACCAAGTCAAATTAACTAATTGAATCCTCAATTATAATGAATATGACTACCCAGAATTATTCCCAAACAAATCTATTACAATTTTCCTAGGCTCGAATTTACCTTATCCGACTAACCTAGTACTTCCAAGTTGAAGTTACCTTATCAACTTGGGATCCTCTAATTTTTCCCAAGGATAGAAATTCCCCTATCTAATTTGGTACTTCCAAACTGAGGTAAACTTTAAAGTTTGGGACAACCGAGTTGAGGTAACCTTTACAACCGAGTGAGAGAGGAAGAGTAGAAGAGTAGTAATAATTACAATACAAAATGACTCGGAAGAATACAACTCATAATATCGAATTTTAGTTTGGGAGTTGTATGCTAGAGAAGATGTTCAATATGGTATCTTTTTTCTTCCATTCATCAGTTGAAATCTTGTGCTAAGGCTTCTATGAATAGTCCGCCTTGAAGAGATAACCGTTCAAGCCTTCAACGTCTTTTTGTTGAAGCTGTCTGAGTCAACTAGCCGTTGTAACGGATAGTCCGAGTCACTCGATTTCTGGACCACCTTGAAATAGCCGTTGTGCCTTGGTCCTAGCTTTCAACAACTCTTTTCCAGCTTGTGTAAACTCAAAAGCAGAAAGAAAAGACCGTTAGACTCGAAATAAAATATTACCCAAAACAAGAATGGACAAGGTTGTCGGTAAGTTCCGAGCTTTTCTAGAAATTTCAACTTTTTGTTTGGCAATGCTTTAACGGTCGAAGCCTTTTGTTTTTGCTTTTTCTTCAGATAATTGACATTAGAAAAACCTATAAAAATATTAAGCACAATGGTTCTCAAAGTATAAATATACTTTGGTCCATAATTAGATAAGGATTGGTCTAAATAAAGCATTTAATTGCTAATTACCTTAATCTATTAATCTGAAATATTTCAAGTCTAATATTCAATATACTTAGATTCTAGATATGCCAAAACTTATAAATAAATCATTCGATCTTAATGGGCACAAGAGTTATTTAGACATTTTACAATTACGCATGATTAAACAAATAATAGCGTAAGTTTATGGGTTAAAGCATTATTCAAATAATTTGGTCCCGGATCAAATCATGATGTTTGCCATGATAAAATAGACATGTTAAATTTGAGATAGCGTAGACAAACTAAATGTTTGAGTCCGACCGAGTAGGTCGGAACCCGAGATCCGAGTGGGTCGAGTCTTACTCACTCTATCATAACTAACTCGGATTCTACTTTCTAAGTCTCGGAATTAGTCGATAATATTAACATACTTAAGTCCGAGTTCAATCAAGAATAAGTCATATTGAAATGATGAGTTATAAAGCCTATGACTTAGTTAAATGAATTTCTTTTAGGATGTTTCTTGTTTTATCCTAAATTCGAGATGAAACCATTTTTGTAACACCCCAAAACCCACCCTAGGAATATTACATGTCGGGGTTCCCTGAGAGGAACCCCTAAGGCTACTTAAGATCTCGACTTAGGGTTAATAGCTATTTCTTAGATTGGCGGAAGCACGTTTCTAGGTTTTTGAAGGTTTGCCTGAAAATTCGGCAGAGTTTCCTCCGTAATATGGCTAATCCCATAGGCTTAAAGCCTTAACCTTGCACAAAACACATTCATAAACACAACGTGCCACACGCTCGGAGCATCCACAACATAAACTCAATGAGCCACACGCTCGGAGTATTCACATAGGGCTTTTATATTCATAGTCAAAACTTAAGTTCACATACAACCGATCTTTACAAACAAGAAGACAGAAAAACATATAGTAAGTCCAGGCATCTCCTATCTGTTTGCTATTTCTAAAAGCCAAAAGCAATTCCTGAGAGTCTTACTTCTATACCTGAAATGTTGGTGTAGTCATGAGCTCCACGAGCTCGGTGAATAACCCAAACCCAACCCCACCCCTGGTTTCACTTTGCAAATTAATTCATGAGCAAGCACACGTAAGTTCACTATTCACTCATAACATGCGATTTAGATAATATTTACTTAAGATATGCAACTTACTAAACTTATCAACTTACCGAGCGGTACATATGACATCAATTACTCATGAATTGAATTAGAACATACTTCATTTTTCTTTCTACGCAAGTATGTCATAGCATCATTCATCACGTAAATCATATCTTTCCTCTTATCCTATTAATTTCTTATGAAATCAGGATCCGTTCTTCTTCTCATTCTTCTTCTTGAGTTCAATTATGCATTTCATGAATCATTGCTTCTTTCTTTCTTATTCATCATGTATAATCATTCGTTTCTTCATATCACATTTCTTAAGTATTCTTAGTTTCAAATGGAAATGTAAGAACCGTAATCTTGGGCTAGTAAGTTACAGAAGTTAAATAAATTATTTAGTTTTAATTAAATAGAGTAGGTCGAATGACCAAGTTATATGCGTGGTTAGACACTCATAAATTTATCCGAGCGAATTATTATTAATCTGCGTAATTATAATTAGTAGAGCATATTAATTCCGTCCTCCGAATTTTCTGCCCGGGCTTGCTAAATAAAAACCCCAAGACTACTTATGCTGCGTATGGGGTTTAATTATCACAATGCTTGGCAAAAGAAAGGAAAAAAGGAGCGAGGAAATAAAAGAAAGAAGACAAGGGGGATTAGTATTGCTCTTAACTAAGTGGATTAGGGAGAAAAACTTAGGGTCCAATAAGGATTTGCGGACCGACAATTAATCGGTGAAGAGAGAGAGCAGTAGAGGAGGAAGGCTCGAGTAGAGGAAAAGAAAGGGAAACACGAAAGAACACACAGAGAGAGAGAGAGGAAGAGCGAGCGGGAGTGAGAGAAATGCCGGAAACCAACAACCAGCGGGCTCGCCGTGCTCGAAGACAGACGGCGGACGAAGGAAAAAGGAAATAGGGAGCGAAAGAAAGGAGGAGCAGAACCGAGAAAAGGGAAAACAAGAGAAAGGGGGTCGGGGAGGGTGAAACACAACGAGCGAGAGAACGAGAGCGAGAGGGAGAGTGCGAGCGTGAGAGCCAGCAAGGGTGGTGGTCGCTTGAGCAGCGAGAACGCCGGGACCGATGAGCAAAGAGGGAGTGTGGAGCGGACCAGAAACAAAGCGGAGCAGAGACGAGAGCGCGAGGGCGAGAGACCGAGACCAACATCGAGAAACGAGCGGGAATGGTGAAAAGGGACCACAGCGGGCGAAAAGGAAGCGGAGGCCGGCGAACAAGGAAGTGGCGGCCGACGAGCCGTGGGCGTGCGTGAGGGGCTGAACCGAGCCAGGAAAATGGAGACCGAGTTGAGAGGAACGAGCGAAACAGAGAGAGATACAGAGGCAAAACGAGAAGAAGAGGAGGGCGAGGAACCCAATCCGAATTCATCCAAATCATATTACAAACCATAAAATTCGAGGTGGGTAGTCTTATACTTTAAACTATTAGTACTTTTGAAACCCAAATGAATTTATTGTGATTATTGAACTTTGTTGTCAATATTGAATATGTGTGTGAGTCAACGATAGTAGTTGCTTGAAAGTGGAATTAGGAGTCTTGAAGGGAATTGATAGTTGTTTAGGCTCGAATTAAAAATCGGGAATTCGGACGGAGTTAGGGCCGCTTGCGTGTAGTGAGTCATATCGAGAATTCGGTTAGTTGGGGATGAGCACGTTATGGTTTGTGCATAAGTTATGAATTAATATTTTAGATTGAGCCTTACAGATTTATTGAGTTTACGGCATTAAGAGATGATTGCTAATATCGAGAAATAATGAGTGAAGTATAAAGAGGAGTATGAATTCATGTTGATGGATGTACAATTGAGACATGGGAGTGAGAAATGGGTGATTGTTAGGTTAATTGAGTTTGAAGTATATTTAAATCCTTGAGGTTGAACTGAATGTGAAGGTAAGCGAAGCTAACGGAAATTGAATAATGAAAAAGGATTGAGAGTTATATGATTAAGGATAGACGAACAAGAGTTGATTAATAAGATAGCGGTATACAATGGGAGTTTGAGGCAGGGAAGTGACGGGCGGGGAATCGTAAGGTTAAGTTGAGTTTAGAATGTATCTAAGTCATCGAGATGAAATTAAGTTAGAACATTAGCCTAGCAAGAGGAACTTAAGTGATAGAGTGAGATTAGGAGTTATATAGCTGAGTATGAACAAAGGAAGTTAATTTATAAAGTTGGGATGTGAGCAAACGAACAAAGTAGAGACATAGAATGAGGAATTGAACTAAAGACAGAGAATTGTGAGAAGTTGAGACGTTGAATTAGGAGGTGTCCTCTTGTGGTTATTGTGGCTCGGAAAATGGAATTAATCGTACTAAATTGATGGATTGAGAAAGGCATAGTTGGAAAAGAGCTGAGAATGACTCGCTTGCATTGAATAGTGGCTATTCGTGTTAAGGGATTGCTTTTCGTGATGCTCAAAAGTAGTTTTGAAAGAAGTTTTATATTTTACGTGATATGATCCTTGAATGCAACTTCTTGTGAACCGCCTTTCAAACGTGATTATGTTTTAATGAAGCGAAACTTGCTTGAGAAAGTAAATCAGATTTAAGAAAGTGAATTCATAAGGGTGATACGTGGTGTCATGCCTTCCTTGATATTAAACCAACTTGAGAAAGTCTGTTTAAAACAAATGTGATGAATGATTATGTGCAAAGTGTTTTGAATCGACTGGCTACGGATCGTTTAGCATATTGAAGGGTTCGAACTGGTGGACGCCCAACTAGAAACTTCGAGAGAGGGTTCTAACAGGGGTCTGCGGTGGCGAGGATGCCCGATTGATTGCGAGTGCATTCTCGAGTGTGTGCGGTACTTCGCTTATTCTAGACTCCGTTGATTGCCATTTGCTGGTTGCTGAGCGATTCGAATCACGAATGTGTATTTCTTATGTTTCTAAGTATTGTACGTGTAATTTAGTTCATGTAGTTTGTACCGGATGTATAGTAAACCATTTAGATCGTTTTAAGTTTTATCGCATGATTGGTTGGACTCCGGCATGTGGCCGTTGAGTTTTATACTCCGAGCGTGTGCCTCGTTGAGTTATGTTATGCTTTTTATGAAGGATTTTAGGGCCTTAAGCCTAAGAGATAGTCCACATTACAAACAGAACTCTACCGAAATTTATAGGAAATCTCGGAATCCGATGGAGAGTTACTTGCTACATGGACTCTAAAACCTTGTGTCATCGTTACCATGGTACAAAACGAAGCGCTAGCATGATAACCTACGGGTTAATGAACGTGTGTACAAAAATAATGCAAGCTGGTCGGTCCATATTTCTTTCTACAAATAAATCAAGCAAGAGAAGGAGCATTCTAGAAGCATACATCATGGTGGAGGAAGGTTGTTAGAATCTTGACAAAGGAGGAAGCAACCGTGGCCACATGTTCCTTAACCATCAAATGCTTGGCTAGAATTCACCCTAGCTTGGCTTGGAGAAAGGGAAAGGAATATTGTTAGTTAACATTTTGTTTTTGCTTTATTTTTAGCCTACATTCGGTTATGTAAAATGCCATAGCTAGGCATTATATAATCAGCTCATGAGCTTCATTGTAACACACCTTTGATGAAATATATGAGTTTATACTCGAGCTGGATTTGCTCACCCTTCGGAACTCTCATTGCTGTATCCTAGTGTGGCAGCTAGGTGGTGTCCTGTGAGTCCTTCCAATCTCCCGGTGGTGTTGCTGTATCCGGACAGATTGAAGGTGCCCTCGGTTCTTACTCGGTGGTGTTTTACGTATCCGAGCTAGGACCTTGGTATTATCCCCTCACTTCATCAATTCATATCTCACAATCTACCCAGCCATTTCATTCCAAATTTTAACCACAATCCTTCCTGTCCATCTACTTCCATTCCACCAATTTTCAGCTCCATCCAAGAACACCTCCATCCTCCACACCAAAATCAAACAAAGGGTGTCTGTCTGTACAGCCAGCCGGTTACCTCAGCTTCAGGCTATCTGTTCAGGGAGTTCCCCTTATCCAAATTCAACGAAACTTGGTCACGATCATCATCTACCAGTTACCATCCTTCCCACCAAATTTCAGCCAAGACCAAGCACTTTTGCCCCTCCATTTCCCCAATCTGCCAAGATTGCGCAAGCAGGCTGCATTCTGCCCGGTTGTGCTTCTTGCGGTTTGCTATCCATTTTCTTTGCTTCCGCCACTACACATCAGAATCTTTTGGAAAACCACCTTTATTATCTTTAAGTTGAGTTTAGACAGCCAAACCGACACCAGAATGAGCCTTGGGAGTTCCTTTAAGGAATTCAGCGATGTAATACTCCTAGGGGTGTTTTGGGGTGTTACAAAAATGGTATCGAGCATAAATTTTGGTGACCTTAAGTTTGCATTGCATATAACTGTCTAGCATCCTTGTTATGTGACTATGTGCTTTGTTTGTGGCCAACATATGTGTGCCCTTAAGTTCAACTCTGTACCGTATAAGTGCCTACCTCGTTGACTTAGTTAAATTAGTTGATTGTAAACCATCTATTGGGGTGATGTGTGAGTGTCTTGTGTGTGCTAACTGTGTAAGTAGGTGTGGCCGAAACCTTACTTTCGGTCCATTACTCGTTGATTTCGTTGTGTCCTTAATTAGAAATCTCTATCTTTAGGACTTCCTTTATTTGAATTCTTATGTGATTAGCTCGAGGATAAGTTCAAGCAATCGAATTGTGAACTTATGTGCTTATATGTGTGAGTGATTTATGCGTGCTAAGTATGTGATTGAGTGGAGTTGAATTTTTATTTGTGTTCCAATATTCACTGGTTTTGTGGTGTGACTTCCGAATTGTTAGTTGACTTAGGAATCCTACCTCTAAGAAGAAGCATACGAGTATGCAATTACGTATTGATTGTTTATATGCTTATTTCCAAGGAGTTTAGAAAGTGTATAGTTGATCTTAGGTGGGAAAAGAAAAGACATACGATGCACTAGCATGCGTGAAACATTTATTGGAGATTCCTGATCCTATTTGTTGATTTAGGCATAGAGGCTGCCTTTTGGGAGTTGTTACTTGAGAAATGAATTGAAATGTCATACTATTGAATAGGATAGGGTCTGAGCAACCCAAGTATTGAGAAATACTTGCATATATTTACAGAAATACTCATAGGTGGGTACTTTGAAAGTCATAAATGAGAATTAGAGGCCATGGAGAGGAAAATTAATGGGAAATACAACATGAAAGGTTCGTTGTACCAGTGGTGGAATTTGCTTTTCTTGATAATAATATTTGAGTTCATAATCGAGAATGTCAAGCTGGGTATTTTATTTGAAGTGAAGGTCATTCGGATGTGTTGGAATGTATCTTTTGGGTGCATTTGGGAACTATTTTGGAGAAACATGATTAATTTAGGAATTTTCTCTATTTCCATCTAAGTTTTGAATCAACAAAACATAGGATGCAATGGTTATGGAGATCCATCTATGAGTCCCAATTTGAGAAACTTATGAGAAAGGTTTAGAATAAGCCGGGCATGAGGCTAATAGGGGCTAAGTAAATCATATTGAAGATTGTGCTTTCTACCATTTTGAGTTTCTTTCACTTAACTATCTCACCAAAAAGAGTTGATTGATGAATGTTGAAATCATGCCCTACACCACTTTTGAGTTTATATGTGGCGGTTCTTTGTGAGTTTATAAACCTTGGGCATTGATAATAACCTCGTAGGTGGAGCGCCTTGTTTACAAATGGAGTTAGAAGTTGTTGTATCACTCCCATACTTCATTTGGAGTTCGTTGTGTTGGTAGTGCTCATTGGAGTGACTATAAGTTACTTGGGAGCGAGATACTTTAAGTTTTATATAAGGATCGTGGGTTTGATCTTAACTCCCGTAGCGGTGAAAGAATAAAATGAGGACTCCCTGGTACCTATTGTAGTTACCATGAGTTGTTCAAGGATCGTATTATGCTAAGATATGATCGCACATGGTTTGCTTGCCTCTAAATTCGGACTTAGTTTCAATTCCATCATTTTGATTATACTTCCGAGCTCTGTCTATTTCCTTTTTGGTAATGTTACTTGCCTAGTATGTGTGTAATTCTTACCGTCTCGACCATTGATGCACCATAGATAGTTTGTTGAACTAGCCCATCCAACTAGCTTGGCTATAGAATCTGCTTAGTTTATGGAGGATATAGAGCTAGAGGGTGATGTGAGACATTGAACTAGGTGTGTGCTTGAGTTAATGTGCTGATTGCGTAAGTATTTGGTGGAGACATTAATATCCAAATTAAACCAAGTGGTGAGATCGTTCCAAGCCAACTATTTGCTCTTTTCTAGTATGATTTTCTCCTTGGCGCCTTGTCATTAAGTGAGCACACGTACTTGAAATGATGGTAGAAAGGAGAGTCTGGAACTTTTTAACCCATAAAGACTTCCTTAGGAATTCTAGTAAGCTGAGGCAGACCTAATTGAGTTTCCTTCCGTATTGAGTGTACGAGTGTGCTCTATGTATATATGCCTATGCCTTGCTCGTTTCGGGGTACTACCTATTTGTTCCGAATTTCGGGGACGAAATTCTTTTAAGGGGTAAGAAATGTAAGACCCGTAATCTTGGGTTAGGAAGTTACGAAGTTAAATTAATTATTTAGGTTTAATTAAATAGAGTAGGTCGAATGACCAAGTTATATGCATGGTTAGATACTTGTAAATTTATCCGAGTGAATTATTATTAATCCGCGTAATTATAATTAGTAGAGCGTATTAATTCCGTCCTCCAAATTTTCCACCCGGGCTTGCTAAATAAAAACCCGAGACTACTTATGCTGCATATGGGGTTTAATTTATCATAATGCTTGGCAAAAGAAAGGAAAAAAGGAGCAGGGAAATAAAAGAAAGAAGACAAGGGGGATTAGGATTGCTCTTAACTAAGTAGATTAGGGAGAAAAACTTAGGGTCCAATAAGGATTTGAAGACCGACAATTAATCGGTGAAGAGAGAGAGCGAGTAAAGGAGGAAGGCTCGAGTAGAGGAAAAGAAAGGGAAACACGGAAGAACACGAGAGAGAGAGAGAGAGGAAGAGCGAGCGGGAGCGAGAGAAATGCCGGAAACCAACAACCGGCGGGCTGTCGTGCTCGAAGACGGAAGGCGGACGAAGGAAAAAGGAAAGAGGGAGCGAAAGAAAGGAGGAGCGAGAACCGGAAAAGGGAAAAACAAGAGAAGGGGGTCGGGGAGGGTGAAACACAACGAGCGAGAGAACAGAGCGAGAGAGGGAGAGTGCGGCGTGAGAGCCGGTAAGGGCGGTGGCCGCTCGAGCAGTGAGAACGCCGGGACCGATGAGTAAAGAGGGAGTGTGGAGAAAATGAGAAACGGAGCGGAGCGAGACAGAGAGTACGAGGGTGAGAGGCTGAGACCAACATCGAGGAACGAGCGGGAATGGTGAAAAGGGACCACGGCGGGCAAAAAGGAAGGAGCGGCCGGCGAACAAGGAAGTGGTGGCCGATGAGCCGTGGGCGCACGTGAGGGGCTGAACCGAGCCGGGCAAATGGAGATTGAGTCGAGAGGAACGAAGTGAAATAGAGAGAGATACGAGAGGCGGAACGCGAAGAAGAGGAGGGCAAGGAACCCAATCCGAATTCATCCAAATCATATTACAAACCATAAAATTCGAGGTCGGTGGTCTTATACTTTAAACTATTAGTACTTTCGAAACTCAAATGAATTTATTATGATTATTGAACTTTGTTGTGAATATTGGATATGTGTGTGAGTAAACGATAGTAGTTGCTGAAGTGGAATTAGGAGTCTTGAAGGGAATTGGTTGTTGTTTAGGCTCGAATCGAAAATCGGGAATTCGAGACGGAGTTAGAGTCGCTTACGTGTAGTGAGTGAAATCGAGAATTTAGTCGGTTGGGGATGAACGCATTATGGTTTGAGCATAAGTTATGAATTAATATTTCAGATTGAGCCTTAGAGATTTATTGAGTTTACGGCATTAAGAGATGATTGCTAATATCGGAAAAAATGAGTGAAGTATAAAGAGTAGTATGAATTCATGTTGATGGATGTACAATTGAGACATGGGAGTGAGAAATGGGTGATTGTCGGAGTTAATTGAGTTCGAAGTATATTTGAATCCTCGAGGTTGAACTTAATGTGAATGTAAGCGAAGCTAACAGAAATTGAATAATGAAAAAGGATTGAGAGTTATATACTTAAGGATAGACGAACAAGAGTTGATTAATAAGATAGCGGCATACAATGGGAGTTTGAGGCGAGGAAGTGACGGGCATAAGGTTAAGTTGAGTTTAAATTGTATCTAAGTCTTCGAGATGAAATTAAGTTGGAAGATGACCTTAGCAAGAGTAACTTAAGTGATAGAGTGAGATTAGGAGTTATATAGCTGAGTATGAACAAAGGAAGTTAATTTATAAAGTTGAGATGTGAGCAAACGAAGTGGATTCACAAAGTAGAGACATAGAATGAGGAATTGAAGTAAAGACAGAGAATTGTGAGAAGTTGAAACGTTGAATTAGGAGGTGTCCGCTTGTGGTTATTGTGGCTCAAAAATGGAATTAATCGTACTAAATTTGATGTGTAGTGGGAGGCGGAAGCAAAAGGAAGCAAAACCGCAAGAAAACCAAGCTGGCCAGAATAGGACCTGCAGGTGCGGTTCTGGGGAAAAGGGTGAAAGGAGGGGTAAATGGTCTTGGTTTTGGACGAAATTTGGTGGAGAGGTAGTTAACTGGTTGGGAAAGGTTGTGGTAAAATTTGGGCAGCATCCAAGGTCGGGATCACCTTGAGCCAAACGCAAACAGAAAGCCTCACTGGGTGGCTGTCCAGAATGAGGTTCTTTGTTTGTTTTTGGTGCTGGGGATGGAGTTCCTCTTGGATTGAGCTGAGATTTGGAGGGAATGGACTCAACTCATGTAAGATGAAGTGTGTGAAATTTGGGAAAGAGATGATTCGTGGATTGGGAGATATGGTTGATGGAAGTCGCTGGATAGAACCTGGATTCTGGCTTGGATACGAAACACCACCAAGCTGAATCAAGGGGCACTCTTAAACGGTCCGGATACAGAAACACCACCGGGGCTTAAGAGACTCAAAGGACACCACCAAGCTTGCCAAGGCTCGGATACAGCAATGAGGATTTAAAGGGTTGAGAAATCCATCTCACAAGAGCAAAGCTCAAATTCATATATTCATCAAAAAGTGTCTTTACAATGGAGCATAGGTACTGAATATATAATGCCTAACAATGGCATTTTACAAGCTGAAACTAAGCTGGAAAATAAAGTAAAAATGATAATAAAACTACTAAGATTCTTTCCCCTCCTCCAAGTTAAGCTAGAGTGAATTCTAGCCAAGTATTGCAAAATTGGGAACATGTGGTTGTGGCTTGTTTTCCCCTTTCCCAAGCTTCTCAATTAGATGCTTCTAGACTTCCTTGTAATGCTCTTCCTTTGTTGCTCTCTTTCCGGCCTAGGTAGCATCATATGACAATATGGACCGACCATATTTAAGCACTAAATTATTTATGAACATGAAGTTGGATAAGGACACGGCTGGACAAGGCCACGACTGGACAAGGCTGAATCCCTTGCTTTAACATGGAGGAATTTAGGTGGCTAGCTTTGGCTAGCTTTGATTCTTCTTCTAGGCTCTTAGGTAAATAATTATTTATGAACATAAGGCCATAAAAAATCACTTCGCCGGTTGCTCATCCTCCTGGATCAAAAATGAATAAGGGAAATTCAAGTGTTTTCGGTTCATTGCCATGCTTGTTTGATCTCTCTTGATGATTAATCTTCGGTCCATGACCAAGGGCTGTCCACTTTCCATCACTCTCCCCTTGTAGAAAAAAATTTGTCCTCAAATTTGTGGGGATACCCTTTTCCAAGTTTGAAAAAATTTGGGTATGTTGAAGCTTGTGGAAAGTTGAGAAAGGACATGCTCTTTTGTGCTTTTGAAGGCCTCCAGGACCTTTTCTTTCATGCCCGGCCAGAAGTGGTGTTCTTCTAGCAAGCTCACGACGTTGTAAGAGCAAACTTGGCCAGCAAAGGCTTCATGATAAAGTATGCAAAACCGAGTGAGATCATTACCCTTTGGAGATAAAGGATCCGGTTCCACATACTCCTTTAAGTCCTCTAGAGCTTCCATGTCCGGCCACAAGGGATTCTCCCTTAACATAGACAAAATCAAGCTTTCACGTTCAGCCCATCCTTCATTGCACACTCTAGGCAATTCTTGTGTACCACAATTGGAACTCAAAAACCGGTTGTCTACAATAAGGAAGTCATTTTGCTCAAAGAGACTAAGCACTTTCCATGGACTTTCTAGGCCACTAACCATCAACTCTTCAATTTGTTTTTGGGCCTTTTGAACACTTGTGGAGCTTATGTGACATGCGGGTTTGCTGGACAGAAGGGTGTTTGTGTTTGGGTGGTGTATGGTTTTTTGTGGAGGAAGGCCGAATGGGTTTGTATTTGGAGGAGTCCGGGCAGATTTGTTTTGGGGAGTTTCGGTGTGAAATTGTGGGTTTTGGGGTAGTGGAATGAGCTCTTGAATGGGGCTAAGCTCAAGTTGCTTTCTCTTGGACAGATTTGCAAGGGCGGTAAGAGCATTAAAACACCACACAAGTTTGGTTAATACAAGCCAAAACAGATTGGCTTCCATCTTGTCAATTCTAGCTTCATGGACAGATTTGGTGTGGCCCGGAATCAAGGCCTCATGGCTGGAAAAATGACATTTTAGGAGGTTAAGAATTTCCTCCTTGGGTCTCAATAACACCATTTGCTTCTTAGGACAAGTAGCAAGGCAGCCATGGTGTATAAATTGGAAGCACAAGTCACTAGCTCCGCCATTAGCAAACAATTTTGTTCCCTTGAACAAATTCTCCTCATGCACTAGTGGTTCTCCAAAATCATACTCAACACCAAACAAGCACATTAGCTTATAAAAATGGGAAACACAATTTTCCAATGGAGTAAAAGAGATATACCTCTTTGCCAACTTATGGACTTCTCGTTTGTACCTCTCGGTTTGCCAATGGGTTGGTAAAGAGAATAACCATGAAAGTTCAACTCCATAAATACTCAATTGTTGTTGCTCTTGGCAACTCATCAAACACAATAAGATCCTTTGATCTTCAAAGTAGTAACTCCAACATGTAAGTGTGAATAAGATAGTCAAAATTCTTTTTGGGCGCTTCACACAATCCGGGTATAGTCTTTGGAGATTTCTTTCAACAATAAACACCCAAGTAAATTGTTCAAAAACAATTTTACAATCTTCCAAATGTAAAGGAATAGAACACCTCATAGAAATTGCACCATTTAATTTTTGAGGTTCTCCTTGTTCTATCACTTTAAATTTCATCTCAAGCTCTTCCTCATGCTCAACTTCATGATCATCATTGTGCAACTTGGGCAGTCCACTCACGGCCAGAATGGGAACAGAAATGGGGAATGGATTTTGGGAGGAAAATGGTCAAGTGAGGTTAAGGGTTCTTTGGTGATGGAAGGGGTATTTTGTGGGGGCTGAAAGGGCTGGACAGTAGGTGGTTGGTGGCTATTTGGAAGGCTTGGTTTGGTGCTTTGGGGTGGAGAAAGTGGGGGCTGGTTGGTTGGCTTTGGTGGGGAAATGTGGGGGCTCTTTTTGTGGAGTGCTGGGGTATTTTGTGGAGGTGGAGAGGGCTGGGCATTCGGTGTTTTGGAAAGAGAAGAAGGGGCTGAAAGTTTAGGGGAAAGAGAAGACAAACCTTCCTTGTTATGGTGTGTGCTCTCGGTGGGAAGGGAGTTGTATTTGAATGGACAAAATTTCTTTAGCAACTTCCCTCTTAGCTTGCTCCATGTATGCACTCTTTCTTTGCCTCTTGTCTTTCTTCTCACTTTGTAGGTTGTCCACCAAATGAGGGCATGACTCCTCAATTTTGACACAACAATCTCAACCTTCTCATTCTCCATTAAGCTCAAGTTTGCAAAGGCTTCATCAACCTTGACAAACCAACTAACAAATTGATTTTGTTGGCCATAGAATTTAGGCACAAGTAGGCTAACCAACTCAAAGTTAGAAGATGTCATTTCAACTCTCCAAAATCCAAATGTGAAGGGTACGGTGGTGGAAAAAAAAATGGACAGAAAAATATTTTGTGGTTTCTTTTTTTTTTTTTTTTTTGGATGAACGGTTTGGGATTTTTGTGGAGCTGGCTGTTTTTGTGTTTTTGGTTTATGGGGAAATGGATACAATCACCCAAGGTTCAGAACTTGCTCTGATACCAAAAATGATGTGTAGTGGGAGGCGGAAGCAAAAGGAAGCAAAACCGCAAGAAAACCAAGCTGGCCAGAATAGGACCTGCAGGTGCGGTTCTGGGGAAAAGGGTGAAAGGAGGGGTAAATGGTCTTGGTTTTGGACGAAATTTGGTGGAGAGGTAGTTAACTGGTTGGGAAAGGTTGTGGTAAAATTTGGGCAGCATCCAAGGTCGGGATCACCTTGAGCCAAACGCAAACAGAAAGCCTCACTGGGTGGCTGTCCAGAATGAGGTTCTTTGTTTGTTTTTGGTGCTGGGGATGGAGTTCCTCTTGGATTGAGCTGAGATTTGGAGGGAATGGACTCAACTCATGTAAGATGAAGTGTGTGAAATTTGGGAAAGAGATGATTCGTGGATTGGGAGATATGGTTGATGGAAGTCGCTGGATAGAACCTGGATTCTGGCTTGGATACAGAAACACCACCAAGCTGAATCAAGGGGCACTCTTAAACGGTCCGGATACAGAAACACCACCGGGGCTTAAGAGACTCAAAGGACACCACCAAGCTTGCCAAGGCTCGGATACAGCAATGAGGATTTAAAGGGTTGAGAAATCCATCTCACAAGAGCAAAGCTCAAATTCATATATTCATCAAAAAGTGTCTTTACAATGGAGCATAGGTACTGAATATATAATGCCTAACAATGGCATTTTACAAGCTGAAACTAAGCTGGAAAATAAAGTAAAAATGATAATAAAACTACTAAGATTCTTTCCCCTCCTCCAAGTTAAGCTAGAGTGAATTCTAGCCAAGTATTGCAAAATTGGGAACATGTGGTTGTGGCTTGTTTTCCCCTTTCCCAAGCTTCTCAATTAGATGCTTCTAGACTTCCTTGTAATGCTCTTCCTTTGTTGCTCTCTTTCCGGCCTAGGTAGCATCATATGACAATATGGACCGACCATATTTAAGCACTAAATTATTTATGAACATGAAGTCTGGATAAGGACACGGTCGGACAAGGCCACGAGCTGGACAAGGCTGAATCCCCTTGCTTTAACATGGAGGAATTTAGGTGGCTAGCTTTGGCTAGCTTTGATTCTTCTTCTAGGCTCTTAGGTAAATAATTATTTATGAACATAAGGCCATAAAAAATCACTTCGCCGGTTGCTCATCCTCCTGGATCAAAAATGAATAAGGGAAATTCAAGTGTTTTCGGTTCATTGCCATGCTTGTTTGATCTCTCTTGATGATTAATCTTCGGTCCATGACCAAGGGCTGTCCACTTTCCATCAAAATTGATGGATTGAGAAAGGCATAGTTGGAAAAGAGTCGAGAATGATTGCTTGCATTGAATAGTGGCTATTCGTGTTAAGGGATTGCTTTTCGTGATGCTCAAAAGTAGTTTTGAAAGAAGTTTTATATTTTACGTGATATGATCCTTGAATGTAACTTCTTGTGAACTACCTTTCAAACGTGATTATGTTTTAATGAAGCAAAACTTGCTTGAGAAAGTAAATCAGATTTAAGAAAGTGAATTCATAAGGGTGATACGTGGTGTCATGCCTTCCTTGATATTAAACCAACTTGAGAAAGCTGTTTAAAACAGATGTGATGAATGATTATGTGCAAAGTGTTTTGAATCAGCCGGCTACGGATTGTTTAGCATACCGAAGGGTTCGAACTAGGGGACGCCTAGCTAGAAACTTCGAGGGAAGGGTTCTAACGGGGTCCTGCGGTGGCGGGATGCCCGATCCGAGGCTTCTTAGGAAAT
Source organism: Talinum fruticosum (assembly GCA_021018815.1). Classification (NCBI taxonomy): domain Eukaryota; kingdom Viridiplantae; phylum Streptophyta; class Magnoliopsida; order Caryophyllales; family Talinaceae; genus Talinum; species Talinum fruticosum. The sequence continues at coordinate 1,972,092 of JAITYX010000010.1, read as the reverse complement.
AGATCCCGGGAGCCCTTTGTTCGGGGTCGCGCCCGGAATTAAGAAGTGCTAGTTCGAATCCTCGGAAGGCCTAGAAAGTTGATTCGGTTCGAAAAGAGTTGTTCGTGAATGTGAAACTGTGCTTTTAAATGATTGAAGAGTTATGATATTTACGTTGCATGAGGTTTCATTGAAAGTATTTAGAATTGTATTATGTTATTATGCTTTCGTAGATTTCATTATTATGAGTATTATGTGAAAGAATTTCCATTTTAAGGGGTATAAGACTCAGGTGAGCCCATGGTTTATTGCTCACCCCCACAAATTTCCCCTTTTCCCCCAATGTTGCGAGTGTATTCTCGGTGTGTGCGGTACTTGGCTTATTTTGGACTTTGTTGATTGCCATTTGCTTGGTTGCTTGAGCGATTCGAATCGTGAATGTGCATTTCTTATGTTTCTAAGTATTGTACGTGTAATTTAGTTCATGTTGTTTGTACCGGATGTATAGTAAACCATTTAGATTGTTTTAAGTTTTATCGCATGATTGGTTGGACTCCGACGTGTGGCCGTTGAGCTGTATACTCCGAGTGTGTAGCTCGTTGAGTTATGTTATGCTTTTTATGCAAGGTTTTAGGGCTTTAAGCTTAAGGGATAGTCCACATTATAAACAGAACTCTACCGAAAGTTTTAGGAAATCTCAAATCTTTTGGAAAACCACGTTTATTATCTTTAAGTTGAGTTTAGGCAGCTTAACCGACACCGAAAGAGCCTTGAGAGTTCCTTTAAGAAACTCGGCAATGTAATACTCCTAGGGGTGTTACGGGAAAGAAGATTTATGTTACTGCTCTAAAGACCTAGTTCTTGGAGCCAAAATAATTCGTGGGCTTAGTTCTTGGAGGCAAAATAATTCGTGGCCTCGAGGCTTTCCTCACTTTGAAGGATGCATACTCGTCAATAATTCATGGCTTCAGTTGACGAGACACTTCTATGGCCATAGCTTTAGAGGGTTCTTCAATTGACACCACTTTTGTCAAGCTTCGGGGAAAATGATAAATGCGGACAAATCGGCCATTATGACATCAAGGAATTTGGGATAGTATGAAGTTCGGGGGCTTAGAATTTTGTTCAACTATCAATTATCGGAGGGATTTAACGAGTTGTTTAGGATCTACTCCACTAGTTCCTCGAGCAAAGATACAACATTTCGAATATTTACTTGAGGTGGTGCAAAAGAGGACTAGGAGTTGGAAGATGGAAATGCTCTCACCAGCAGGCCGGGCTATCATAATAAATTCAATTCAGCGGCAACAAATAATCATATAATGGCGATCTTTTAAATTACGATAAGTATTGCTAAAACCTTAAATGGTTTGCTGGTCAAGTTCTTGTGTAATGGGCTCACAGGTGCCATGAAGATTCATTGGAGATGAAAAGGAAGTGTTGGCACTACCAAGAGGTATTGGGGGTGGGGGCTAGGTTTAAGAGATGTGGGAATTATGAATTCGGCACTTTTGATAAGACAAGCATGGGGACTCTATAGAAATAAAGACTTACTATTGGCAAGAATCTATAGAGCAAAATATGGTATGGAATCACCGATAAACAAAGTATTTGAGGAGGGCAAAAAGGAGAAAGGTTCATGGGGATGGCGAGGGATGTGCGGAGCTGTGAAGCTGTTTTGGGAGGGACAAAGTTGGACGGTAGGAAGGGGCACGGAGATAAGTATCGATGGGTTAAGGGGGATGCTGCCTAATTTAAAGGTGTAGAGGAGAGATCACGATGTTAAGGTAAGACGGTTAACTTCTTATTCAAAGATTCAACATTGGAATGGGATGTTTCAAAGGTTATGAGTTTTTTCAATTAGGAGTTGACAAAGAGGATTTTGGCCATGCCAATTAGGGAAGAATTGCAAGAAGATGTAGTGGTATGGGGGAACAAGAGATGGCGGATACACCATGAAGACTGGGTCTGCTTATTTTATGGCTAAGAAGGCCGAAAAGGAAGGCTTTTTGGAAGATAATAAGAATTGGAAATGGTTGTGGGCAATAGAGATTGAACCTAAGGTTAAAATGTTTATATGAATGTTTCTCAACAATGCACTACCAATAGGAAGTAATTTGGTTGCTTGAGGTTTGGTAACGAGAGGTAAAATGTATTCTTTGTAAAAGTGAAGATGAGAATGTGGAGCATCTATTTAGGGATTGTCAACTTGTGGAAAGAATCCGGCAGGAGGAGAGCTAGGACTAAGAGATGGTTTTTTTCCTATGATAAGTTTTCAAAAATGGTTCTAGGATTGGTTTCATTATCTAAGGAAAAAGAAAGGGCGAGGATAGTGGGAGCGAGTTTAATGTATTTTATTGCTACATTGTGATAGATATGGAAAGCACGGAATGAGAGGGTTTTCCGATAGGTAAACATTAACCTAGTGCGGATCATATCGGAAGGAAGGTTACTAAGGTCTAACTGGATAGTAGCCAAGCAACACGTGATGGAGAGTGGCCAGTCCTATGTTTGAGCTGAAAGATGTCCATCCTAATGAGCTTTGCATGATCAAGGAAGAACCGGGAAAATCCATGGTTTCAATCACATTTCTCATATTTCATTTAAGTCCCGGAGGATGAGGGTTCATGGACATCAAAATCCTTATGTTCTTGTTTATAAATAAATGTTCATCAATGGAGACATGAACGAGAAGTTAGTTACAAGTTAGTCACCAAAAAGTCCTTTCATGTTTGAACAAGGATGAACCTGGCCGAGAGTTATTTCAAGTGCTACTATTTTTGCCATGTCCATAAATAATGACCAAGGGTCGGTCCAAGGGCTAAGATAATGACCAAGGGTCGGTCCAAGGGCTAAGATGAATGTCCATGCACATAAGGGAAGCATCCAAAGACATATTTCAAGGAGCATTCTAGAAGCACTAACCATAGTGGGAGTTGGTTGGAAGAAAGCTTGGCAAAGGGAAATTGCACCATAGCCACATGTTCCCAAATGCCCAAATACTTGGCTAGGATTTATCCAAGCTTAACTTGGAGAGGAGGAAAGCATCTAATTAGTTAGCATTTTGTTTTGCTTTAATTTTCAGCTTTGTTAATTTCAATTTTCAGCATGGTTAGTTGTAATGGCGGGTCTATATATTCAGCATGCACACTCCTTGTAAAATAACCTTTGATGAAATATATGAGTTTATACTCGAGTTGGATTTGCTCACCCTTCGGAACTCTCATTGCTGTATCCTAGTGTGGCAGCTAGGTGGTGTCCTGTGAGTCCTTCCAATCTCCCGGTGGTGTTGCTTGTATCCGGACAGATTGAAGGTGCCCCTCGGTTCTTACTCGGTGGTGTTTACGTATCCGAGCTAGGACCTTGGTTTTATCCCCTTACATCACCAATTCATATCTCACAATCTACCTAGCCATTTCACTCCAAATTTTAACCACAATCCTTCCAGTCCATATACTATCATTCCTCCAATTTTCAGCTCCATCCAAGAACATCTCCATCCTCCACACCGAAACCAAACAAAGGGTGTCCGTACTGTACGACCAGCCGGTTACATCAACTTCAGGCTATCTGTTCAGGGAGTTCCCCTTATCCAAATTCAACGAAACTTGGTCACAACCTTCATTTGCCAGTTACCTACTTCCCCACCAAATTTCAGCCAAGACCAAGCACTTTTGCCCCACCTTTCACCCAATCTGCCAAGATTGCGCGCACGAGCTGCATTCTGGCCGGTTGTGCTTCTTGCGGTTTTCTCTACTTTTTCTTTGCTTCCGCCACTACACATCAACACGAGTTACATAGAAGGGAGGAACAAGATATGTCAGAAGTGAGCTCAGATTCCTTTTTCAGTGGGGGAATAGAAGTGAAGAGATTGAGTTGTGTGATATGGAAATTGATAGTGCACGGAAAGGGAAATCATTGAAAGGATGGGTAGCTTGGTTACTTTGGTCAGGTATGGATGATGCGATTAAAGGAGTTTAGGAAGGATACGGGGTAGCACGTTAAAAATGGAATTCATGGCATGGTAAGGAGGGTTGAAGGAAGCTATCAAAGAGGATTATGGATGATTCTCGGATCCCGATTTCATAGATCATACAGGGGTCAATGAACGAGGGTCTAAAGAGAATAGAGCTTTGTGTCTTAGTATTTTCAACTTATTAGAGTCTTTTCAGTTCGTTCGAATAGAAAAAGCTTCTAGAGTACTGGTTGCTTTAGCACATGCTTTGGCAACTGCTGCTAGAGATAGGAAAGTTATTATGTAATTTTCGTCATCTTTGCACACAAAAAGGTATATATATATATATATATATATATATATATATATATATATATATAACGCGCGTAAAAATGTATTATAATTTAAATATGGTTGGTTACATTCATACTAAGTAAGAAAGACAGTGAAATAACATTTTAGAATTCTATTATATAACGCAAATAGAAACAAACTTGTTGTAGTTACTATAGCTAAAAGAAAGTAACCTTTTGTGCCTTCAAATAAAATATTAACATCTAATGAATTTATAATATATGTTTGTTTTATAAATCAGGATAGCATTGGAAATAAAAAATAAAAACTTGATTTATTAAAGGAGTTTTATTTTTGCAAAATCTTTATTAAGGTCATCAATTGTTGTGCTTTCGTTCGGATTCTCGCTCAAGATAAAGGGAAAAAGGAGACCAACCTAAGCTATGTTCGGTTATCATGCTCTTCAAGATTTCAAATAATTTATTTATTGACAAACCAAAGTCAGATGTAGCTGATATTCATAAAAACAAAAAATTATTGCAAATAGTATTTACCAGTTATTAATGTTGACTGGCCCATATAAATTAGTATTATTTCGTAACATATCAATATACATGTTGGCCACTACGTACATGTTGGTCACAATCAACCGCACTTCCCGATCGGTCCGAGTGTGCACATTTTTGGAGAAACCTATGATCGTAAGGGTTTTACTTACTAATTAATCAACAACTATTTTAAATTATTCTCTCCCGCTCATTTAAAGATGAATCGAAATGCACGTGCTTAGCTGAACAGTTTGATAACTTTTATTTTCTTGTATAATAGTGGACGTATCGAGTTTCGACTTACATTTCAAAATGTTTCTCTGGTTTTGTTTTGGGTAAAATTATTGAAGATGGAAAGTAGTAAAAAAATTCATAAGTTCTATTCAAGACTTAGGGGCTCGTAGTGATAACCTTTTGGATATTAAGGATTAGGTGTAGCCGACTTAAGATTATCGGATGTTAAAATGCACTTTTGTTTTATTTACTGTACAAGTTATAGTTTCTACTTTTGTTTTGAATTACTTTTCCTTAACGACTAAGCAATTTTAACCAAGGTAAGGGTGGTGATGACCACTCCCTGGCCTCTTTCCATTGTGCTAATCACTAGTTATCGATTTATTTAGACTAAACTAGTGATTATGGATTAGGAGGTGGTTACTTGTTTGGTATCGGTGCCTAGGTTTAAGAAATCACTATGAGTTGTATAGGAGTCACAAGAGTTAAGATAGGTTTAGAAAGTATAAGTGATTTAGTATTAAATGTTCGTTTGAAATATAGAATATGAAGTTTTCCGATGCCAAAATGAATAAACCAAATGAAAAGTAATATAATTTTTTTTGTAGAATGTCTCAAGCTATGAGTAATAACTAATATAGGAATGGTGGTCATGAAGAAGTAGTGAGAAACCTTGCCATCAATCTCAATAAAATACATGCTAACTCATAGCAGGGACTCACAGCAGGTGAGTGACCAAAGCTGATGTGTAGTGGGAGCGGAAGCAAAAGAAGAAGGAAAAACCCAAGAAAATGCAACCGGATAGAATAGGGTCTGCAGGTGCGGGTCTGGGGAAAAGGGTGAAAAGAGGGTCAAATCTTCTTGGTTTTGGCTAAAAATTGGAGGGAAGGTTATTTAGGATGTTAGGAAGGGCTGGTAAAAATATGGGAAGCATCCAAGGTCGGGATCACCTTGAACCAAAGCCAAACAGAAAGTCTCGCGGGGCGGCTATCCAGGATGAGGTCCTTTGTTTGTTTTTGGTGCCGTGGACGGGATACTTCTTGGATTGAGCTGAAATTTGGTGGAACTGGACTCAACCCGTGTAGGATGGTGTGGGTGAAATTTGGGGACGAAAGGATTTATGGACTGGGAGATATGGCTGATGGAAGTCGCTGGATAAATCCTGGGTTCTGGCCTGGATACTGAAACACCACCAAGCTGAACCGAGGGGCACCTTGCAATCTATCCGGATACTGAAACACCACCGGGGATTGTAAGGACTCAAAGGACACCACCAAGCTTGCCAAGGCTCGGATATAGCAATGAGGATTCAAGGGGTTGAGAAATCCATCTCAAAAGAGCAAAGCTCAAAATTCATATATTCATCAAGTCTAATTTTTACATAGCTAACTAGCTGAATATATAATGCCTCATAATGACATTTTACATGGCTGAAACAAAGCTAGAAAATAAAGTAAAAAGATAATAAAACTAACAAGATTCTTTCCCCTCCTCCAAGTTAAGCTAGAGTGAATTCTAGCCAAGTATTTCAAGATTGGGAACATGTGGTTGTGGCTTGTTTTCGCCTTTCCCAAGTCTCATTTCCATTTGGCCAACACATCATATTCTAGGAGGCTTCTAGAATGTCTTCATTCTTCTCCTTTGATGCATCATGGTAGACGTTTAAGCATATGGCTCTTGGACCTTGGACCGACCAAAAGAATGCACCAAGTTATTTATGCACAAAAGACTTGACTCTCACGGTTTGTCATGGCCGAATTCATCATGCTTTGACGTGGAGGATTTTAGGTTGCTGGCTGATTCCTTCCTTGCTTCCTTCTTGACTCCTTAGGAAGATAATTATTTATGAACATGAATTCATAAAAGATCAAACTCTTGGTTTTGCATCCTCCCGGATCAAAAATAATTAAAACAAACTCAAGCAATTTTGGTTGATCCTTAAACATGTTTGGCCCTTCAAGATGCATATCTTTCAGCTCAAATCTTAAGGTAGTCCACTTTCCATCAGAAAGAGACATAGATCGGTTCTCAAGAAAGAAGACTCGGAATCAGACCAAACCCAAAATCATTCAAATCTGGTTTCCCAAAAGTACGCTTCCTCGAAAAGGACCACACTAAAGGCGATTACTAGGTTTGTTAGAGGAAGTGAAAATGATTAGTTTGTTTCTGTTTTTGCAGGTAACTCGAAACAAAAAGGTCATTGGTATTTAGACAATGTATGCTCATGCCACATGTCTAGAGATTGAAGACTTTTCTCATAACTTGAAGAGATGAAAGAAGGAAAAGTCACATTTGGAGATAATAGCAAGGGCAAGATAATTGGAATGGGCGGAATTGGTCAAGTAGATAACTCGGTCGATCTAATAAACCCTATCAAAGGGCTCAAATATAAACTCCTAAGTATCTCACAATCTGTGTGACAAAGGTCGGGAGGTAAGGTTTACTCGGACCAACCTGTTTCATTTCTAATGCGAGTCACCGAAGAGACAAAGCTCTCGGGTTTAAGGTTAGGTAACACCTATACCATTCCTCTTTCTGATTCAAATCAAGATTTATCATGTTTAAAATCTTCTCTAACCGATGATTCATGGACATGGCATCGTAGACTAGGTCATATTAGCATGCATACTATCGGGAAACTTGCATCTCATGGATTAGTCGGAGGACTCGCCTAACTGTTCATTTAAGAAAGATAAAATTTGTGATACATGCACGAAAGGAAAACTAGTTAGATCATCCTTTAAGCCACTCAAGACAGTATCTATATCCAAAGTACTTGAATTGATACATGTGGATTTGTGTGGTGAAATTCTTGTTAAAAGCTTAGGAGGTAAATCATATGTGCTAGTTATTATTGATGATTACTCACGATTTACACGGGTGTGTTTTCTAAAGAAAAAAATGAAGCATTTAAATAGTTCACTGAGATATGTAGGAAAATACAAGAGGAGTCCGAGACTCGGATCGGGAGAATTCGAACCGACCATAGAAGGGAGTTCGATTACTCGGAATTTGTAGACTTATGTGACAAGAATGGGATTTCCCACAACTTCTCAGCACCAAGAACTCCTCAATAGAATGGAGTAGTGGAGAGAAAGAATAGGACACTTAAAGAAATAAGAAGGACAATGATGATTGAAAATGATCTACCTTACTATTTACAGGTCGAGGCGATGAACACAACAAATTAAGCTGTCAACAGATGCCTCATTCGACCCATTCCGAAGAAGTCACCCTATGAGTTGTACAAGGGAAAGAAGCCTAACATTTCCTACTTCAAACCATTCGGATGTAAATGCTTTGTGCATAACAATGTTAAGGAACATTTAACCAAATTTGATGCAAGGTCGGATGAAGGTATTTTTCTTAGTTATTCTTCACATAACAAAGCTTATAGAACTTTTAACAAGAGAATTAACAAAGTAAAAGAAAGTATCCACGTTATCTTTGATGAAATTGATCATGGTAGGATAAGTGAATCCACTTTCTCGGATCTCAAGTTCAATTAAGATGAAGATGACATAACAGAGGCTGAGCTCGGAATGAACAAAAATAAAAGAACTAAGCCAACTCGGAATGAACCGGTTCAAGAACCAGCTCAGAATACTAAAGATCAAGCTAATGAAGAAAATTAAAAAGTTAAACCAGCTGAAGATCAGAATACTCAACCATCAAATCCGGTAAATTAGAGGACACGTAAACCTTTCAAATATGCATATAGTTACCCACTTGAGAACATCATTTCTAACATCAATAGTAGGGTAAGAACTCATTCTTTTTACAAAACTTATGTGCATTTTCAACATTCATTTCATTAATTGAACCTGAAAAATGTACTAGAAGCCTCCTTGAACCTGAATGGGTAAGGCCATTGAAGAAGAATTATCTCAATTTGAAAGAAACCATGTCCGGACTCGACCAAATGACCTTCGACCACCCAATCATAGGAACCAAATCTGTATAAAAAATAAAGTGGATGAGGGAGGGTTGGTAGTAAGAAACAAAGCTAGATTAGTTGCTCAAGATTATAATCAAGAAGAGGGAATTGATTGTGGGGAAACCTTTGCACCTGTTGCTAGAATTGAGGCAATTAGAATTCTCTTAGCTTTTGCATCCAGCATGAACTTTAAGTTATATCAAATGGATATTAAGTGTGCATTTCTTGTAAGACCCAAAAATTCAGGTACTTGCTTAATAATGAATTAAGTTATTAAAAGTCAAAAATTCAAAATTATTAAATTAAGTGAATTAGAATTTTTCGAGTCGAAATTAAAACCCGAGAATTGAAACCCGAGCATGGGCTAGCTAAAATGGGCTTGTGAGATATTTTGAGCCCAATTCACTTTAAAGTACACACCAGAAAATTTAAAATAAAAAGAAAACAAAAGGAAATGGAATGAATCTGCTGGCAAAGGAAAGAGGAGGAGCTGAAATTCGAGAGAAGGAAATGGTGCGCAGATAATTAGGGGTCCAATAAGGTTTAAACACCAAAATTCAATAGGTGTTGAAATGAAGGAAAGAGAGAGAATTCAAGATAAACCAAAAACAAGGAATAAGAGAGGAAATGGGAGTCCGAGGAAGCAAAGAAAATGAGAATCCGGGAGTCGAGGCGGAGGAAAGCGAGAGGGAGTAGAGGAAAGAAGCAGAAGTAGAGCAAAAGGGAAAGAGAGCAGAGGGAGACCGAGAGGTGAGGGGAAACGAAAGAAGGAGAAGCGGGGAAAGCGAGAGAAGGGAGATCGGGCGAGGGCGAGCGAGTGAAAGTGAGAGAGAGGAAAAGCGGCCGGAGGCCAGCGAACTAAACGGTGAACGAAGGAAAGGCGGCCGGTGAACCCGGGAAAGCGAGTGAGAGGAAGAGGAAGGGGGAGCGAGAGAGAAGTGGGAGATGGAGAGACACGGGAAAACGAACGGGAACACCGAGAGGGAGACGAGGCCGTCGAGAAAACTAAGGGTGGTCGGCGAGCAAGGGAGCAACGTCGACCGGTGAACAGAGGGGGAGATGGTGGACGAACGAGACTACAACCGGGCAAAAAATAGAACAGGGTGAGAGGCACAACGCGAAAGGTTGGGAACTCGGGAACAAGAAGCAAAGTACGAATATCAAACATCCAATTCTAACCTTTCAAAACCGAAATTCTTAGAATCACTAAGAATACAAGATGAGTAATTTGAATTCATCCTCTAGAATTAAAATGAATTAGGTGGATTAAACTTGAAATTGATTCTTGAAATTGGAAACCCTAAGTTAATTAAAGAAGTTAGAGGCCTAAATTCACGAATCTAGCAACTCATGAATTGAAAAGCATGTTGCGAATTATAGGCCTAGTTCATGAATTTACTCGATGATTGAGTATCATTGAGCATGATTATTGAGCTGTATATTGAGAATTTGATGAAAGTAGCTTGAAAAGAATTAGTGAGAGAAATTAGAAAATTGAATTCATGATCCAAGTGCAGATTTTTCAGTAATTTATCATGCTGTCCGAATTATTGTGTATTGATGTGTAGCCGAAATTGCTGAAACTTTTACTGTAGCTTCATGATAATATATGAGAGTTTCCTGTAAATTTTGGTATGCTTTGGATGAGTAGATTAGAAGATATAGATTTTTGAGTGAAAATGTGCTGTTTTGGGCAAAATCGGAACTAATTGAGTAATTGAGTTAAGAACTGAAATTTAAGAAGCCATATGGCTAGATTAAGAGATATATAATGAGTAAGGAAAGTTATAGAACCACAAACCACTTAGGCGCGACACTACGCAATCATGAAAACGATAAGTTCGTTAATTAGAAATCCTAATTAATATGTTTATATGGTGATGTGTTTATCTCAAAGTACATTGATTGTAAATGACATAAGCATGACTATATAAGTTGGATTGATTGTACTTGAGTTGGAACTTGCTTATGTGAATTGTTAATTGTAAAGAAGTTACGTATGAAGGTAATAAGCATGAATTACATGAATTAAGTGTATCTTATGTATAAGTAATAAGAAGATATAAGAAAATAAAGAAAACATAAAGAACTAAAGAAGGGAAAAAGGATTGTGTCATTGATCGAAGACCCCACGAATTAAAGAACCCTCTGAAGCTATGGCCATAGAAGTGTCTCGTCAACCGAAGCCACGAATTATTTTGCTTCCACGAATTATTGACGAGTATGCGTCCTTCGAGTGAGGCAAGCCTTGAGGCCACGAATTATTTTGCCTCCAAGAACCGAGCCCACGAATTATTTTGCTCTAAGAACTAGGTCATTAGAGCGGAACATAAATCTTCTTTCCATTCGAAACTAAAAAGACTTAAAGAATTACGATATGAAGAAACGAATGATCGTGCATAATGAACAAGAAAGAAAGAATCAATGATTTATGAAATGCACGATTGAACTCAAGAAGAAGAATGAGAAGAAGAACAAATACCGATTTCATAAGAAATAAATACGATAAGAAGTAAGATGTGATTTATCGATGAATGACTTACGTGATGAATGATTTATGTGATGAATGCCTTACATGATGAATGATTATAAGACTTACTTGCGTAGAAAGACGAATGAAGTATGTTTGATTGAATTCATGAGCAATTGAGGTCATTGTGCTTCTCGACAAGTTGGTAAGTTTAGTATCTTACGTGTCTTAAGCATGTATAATCCGAATCACATGTTATGAATGAATAGTGAACTTATGTGCGTTTGTTAATGAATTAATGTGCAAAGTGAAACCCGGGGTTAGGTTTGGGTTATTCACTCGGGCCCGTGGAGCTCATGACATCACGAACATTTCGGTATAGAAGTAAGACTCTCAAGAGTGGCTTTTGGCTTTCGTAAATAGTAGACGGATAGGAGATGCCGAAGTCACTGCATGTTTTTTCTGTCTGTTTGTTTGTAAAGATGTTGTAAAGATTGGTTGTATGTAAACTTAAGTTTTGACTATGAATATAAAAGTCCTATGTGAATACTCCGAGCGTGTGGCTCGTTGAGTTTGTGTTGTGTTTACTCCGAGCGTGTGGCTCGTTGAGCTTGTGTTGTTGATACTCGAAGTGTATGGCTCATTGAGTTTATGAATGTGTTTCGTGTAAGGTTAAGGCTTTAAGCCTATGGGATTAGCCATATTACGGAGGAAACTCTGTCCAAATTTTCAGAAAAACCTTTGAAAACCTAGAAACACGCTTCCGCCCATCTAAGATGGAGCTATTAACCCTAAGTCGAGATCATAAGTAGCCTTAGGGGTTCCTCTCGGGAACCCCGGCATGTAATACTCCTAGGGTGGTTCTAGGGTGTTACATTTCTCAATGGTTATCTTTAAGAAGAAGTTTATGTTGAGCAACCCCTCGATTTAAAAACTCTCAATTTTCAAATTCTTGTTTTCAAATTGCAAAAACTTTGTATGCTCCGAAACAAGCTCCAAGAGCTTGGTATGAAAGATTAAGCAGTTTCTTGGTTGAAAATGATTTCAAAAGATGTCAAATTGACAAAACACTTTTTATAAAAACCTAGGGAGAGATTATCTTATTGCTCGGATCTATGTTGATGATATCATCTTTGGAGCTACTAATGAGACTCTATGTCAAGAGTTTTTGAGTTGATGAGACAGGAGTTCTAAATGAGTATGATAGGAGAACTCAACTTCTTTCTTGGTCTACAAATCAAACAAGACAAGGATGGCATTTTGTGCATCAATCCAAATATACCAAAGAACTTTTGAAGAAGTACAAACTACAAGATATGATGCATGCAGCAACACCTATGAGTAATAGTTTGAAACTGGACTCAAATGACAAAGGTAAAGCTAGAGATAAGAAACTCTATAGAGGTATGATCGGATCTTTACTTTATCTCAAATCTAGTACGCCACATATCATGTTTAGTGTTTGCCTATGTGCAAGATTTCGAGGCTAATCCAAAAGAATCACATCTCACTGGTGTGAAGAGAATTTTTAAATATCTTGCAGGGATTCAAAATCTTGGTCTATGGTTTTCAAGAGACTCGGAACCGACTCTCACTGGATACTTAGATGATGATTATGCTAGATACAAAGTTGATAGAAAGAGCATATCAGGAGCATGCCAATTTTGGGTCAATCCCTTATCTCCTAGCACTCAAAGAAGAAAAATTTTGTTGCTCCATCAACTACCAAAGCTGAGTTCATTGCAGCTGGAGCTTGTTGTGCTCAGATTCTATGGATCAAGCAGCACTTGAAGGACCTGGGCTATCATTCAAATCTACCCTAATCAAGTGTGACGATCGAGTGCAATCAACATTACCAAGAATCCGGTTCGGCACTAAACAACAAAGCATATTAAGGTCAAGTATCATTTTCTGAGAGACCATTATGAGAAAGGTGATATTGAAGTAGAATTCATTCCTACAAAACTTCAATTAGTTGATATCTTTACTAAGCGACTTAGCGAGGATCGGTTTTGCTTTATTAGGAATGAACTTGACATGATAAATGTATGATTATGTGTTTTCTAAGTGAACTTTCCTTGCATGATTATGTTTTATATGTTTTCTTTTGTCTTAATAACACATGGATCGAGTTGACCAAGTGAAACCGAGCTATGAGTTATTAGGTCTCCGAGTGTTCCGAGTCACTCGAAACCATACCGAGTCCGACTCGGTTACCATACCGAGTCGGACTCGGTTACCATACCGAGTCGGACTCGGCTTTTAAGCAAAATAGACATCAAACTTCCGGAATCATCTCTAGATAAATGAAGAATTTCGAAATATTTTCAAAAAGTATTTCTTCTCTCTCTGTCTCGCCACGCATTTCGATCGGAGAAAACTAGCAATTGGAAGAAAGCAGTTGGAATTCTAACCGTCGGAGAGCAGAACGTCACATCGGTCTTAGAGTACCGTAGGGTAATCTGGTCAAAATGAAGGCTGAAGGTAATTTCTTTTCACTATGAATAGCATCCCTTGACCTTCATTTCTTTACTTTACTCACTCGCCTTCTACTTTCTAAGCATTCTTGCTCACTCGAATTCTCTCTCTCTCTCTCGAATTCTAAGCACTCTCTTTCTCTCTCTCTTTGCTCTCTCTCTCTCTCTCTCTCTCTCTCTCGTGTCTTCTCGATTTCTCGAAAAATCTCACCATGCCTAAAAGAGGTTCAACACCTGATTTGTTAGGGTCTCGCTACCAAGAAGCCCCATACCAAAACTCCTCAAGAGGGTACCTCTAATCCCTCTAAGATCTTTGTCACTCATCATCTCACATTGGATGACAAATTCTTTCCAACCACCTCGTTTTCATGGTTATAGCACATAAAGAGCACTCTGGAGTGTACAATTTCTTGTGCTTCGGTGAATTTATTTTTCCTGAAATCGTTATTGAGTTCTATTCTAATATGTCTTACTCTAAGGGAGTCATTACCTCACGAGTTCACGAGAAGGTTGTTCTTGTCAACCTCTCTCTCCTTCACAGAATTTTCAAAGTCTCTTCTCTTTTTCTTAACTACAATCCCATCCCATTTATGGAGATTGCTGATGAATTATTTGAGAAGTACGCTAAGGAGGTCCCCGAGTCACGCAAAATTTCTCGGTGACTCGGATGAAGACCGAGGCCGGACTACTCTATTTTCTTTTGATGAGAACATTCTTCTCTCATCATTCTAGCAAAGAGAATCCCAACTCCAAGATTCTCAAAGCTTTATTTGACATTTTAGAAGGCTATGACGTAGACCTCTTCCCCGTCCATTCTTGAGCGAGATAGCCTCCGTGCTAGCTCGATCCAAAAATCTGCTCCATTTCCCTTTGCAACCCTTCCGATTGTAATCTTCAAACAATTCAAAGTTCCCCTCCCCGAGATCCAAATGCAGTTTCGAGGCTACCATTGTGGTTGGCGTAAAGAAGCTTCCGGGTTACTGGATACTAGGAAGTCAAGCTTGGTGTCCGGGTCCATGGGTATGAGTTAAAACCTCCTTCACCCCCTCCCATTCAAACTTAGATTCCTTTACCACTTCCTCCTCCATCTATTGGTCCCCGCACTTCTCAACCTCCTCCTTCGACCTCTGCTGCTATGTTTACCGTATTGGTAGACAAAATCTCTTCCGTGTCCGAAGAACTTTGAGACACCCTCCACTTCCTCAAAACTATCCTTCAAGGCCTGGTTATCAACTAGAAAACCGGCCAGCCTCGGATCCGGGAAAACTAGGATCTGCCGATCGAGCTGAAGGGAATCATCCAAGAGCAGCGAGAGCAGCTCCAACTTCTCCAAGAACGTCGATCCAAGGCTGCCCAGGACCTAGAAACTTCAAATACTTCGAGGAGTCCTCTAGCCCAGCCAAGTCTCCCTCGGTTGAGATCGAAGAAAAAGAAGCTGCAGCTGAAGCGGCTCGGCTGAGGAGGAGAAGGAAGAAGAGAAGGAAGAGGAGAAGAAGGAAGATGAGAAAGAGAAATAGGTCTGCTCAACTCGAGGGCCAAGGTGCGATAGCCCCCGAACCAAAACCGATCTCCTTAGATAACGATTTAAGTGGGTCGAAGAAGTTGGAGATGTTGGTAAGTCCATAGCCGCTAAGTCAAAAGCACCTCCCTCCTCTCGTTTTCTAGGAGGATGAGCCCGAGGAAGCTATGTCACCGGCTCGGACAACCATGATCGAGCAACTTCCGGACGTCCTTGTGCTGCCGTGGCCCCAATCATCCACCTCTTCTCAAGCACATCAACGCCGGTGCACTCGCTCGTCCCTCCTCCTCCCGACAGCAAGCCCCCTTCTTAGTCTATTTTTTCTTCTTTATTTCTTTTTATTCAACATAAGTTGTATTCCATTGCAATTCTCTACCCTCTTTTTGATGAAATGCTAGGGGAGAGAAATATAGGAAACTTGATGTTGTGTTTGGGGGAACTCACCCTCTCTTTCTTTGAGCAATGAATGAATGAATATTTTTTTCTAAACAACATTATTTCCGAGTTACATGTTTCGAGTTCGAAATTTCTTCTTACTTTTCTGCTTTGATATAATTTGTTTATTTTTTTGCTCGATTTATTTTCCGCATAATCTGTTATGAGTGATGATATGATCTCGCAATACATTTTCTAAGCATGGAATGTCTCTCATCTGTCACTCCTCGCCCGATATGTTCTGCATAGTGAAAATAAAAACTCATGTTTCACACTAACAAGTTTCTATCTAAGTGTGGAATGTCTTTCATCAAAAGGGGAGATTGAAGACTAAGTTTCTAACTCTAAGTCATTCTAAGTAATACACGAAGCACTCAGGTATAAATCTCATCTCTCCTATGTTTTGATTTCAAGTCATTCCGAGTGTTATGAAAACTCTTGTATAAGTATTCATTTGTTTTTTACTAACTCATAAAGCACCTCATTGCATATCTTCTACACTCGATTTTTCCGACTCACTCGGACATCACTTAGAACTATCACATGCTCAAACAATTTCTCTAACACTCTTATTATGAGTACTAACCGCATATTTCAACGCAAAGAGAATTATCGTATTAATTCCTTATTCTAAGTCGGTTTATTTCCTTGAGAATTATTTGACCTGATCAAGATGGTATACTATAATGTTCTATTCTTCTAACTTGATCATCCTTGGGATTGACTCGATGGAATTTGAGTTTATCGAATATTAGACTCGGAAAATTCCACTCCTCTAGGCCAAAGATAATTAAGCACTTAATTGTTCTAATTTGATTATTATTTGTGCTTAATCTTGGGCCAAAGTATTTTATACTTTGAGAACCAATGTGGTTTACTTTTGTAGGTTATTCAAACGAGGCTAACTCATTTTTGAAACACAAAAGTAGCCGAGCTTCTAGCTGTCAATCATCGATAGACAAGCTTTATCTACTTCGAACATGGCTCGGACACTATGTCAAGGTTGTCTCGTTTCCAAAACTGGAAAACTCCGACTCTAGGCTTAACGGTTGTTTCCACCACAACTTTCAGTTACCACTAAGTGATTGGACCACCTTTTGGAGCAAAGAGCCATTACACAACGTTCACATTCCAACGGATCTTTTACGAGCGACTCGGAAGAGCCGTTACAATGGCCGATGAAGACTTATGTTCGGACCCAAGACTCAACGGTCACTTTGCTTGGTTGGATATAAATAGAAGCCACCTCACAAGACTAGAAGAGTGCTGAACATTATTACTCGAACACATTTCTTAAGCTAAAGTTGTTGTCATTCTTTATTCATTTACAACTCCAAGTCCGTATTTAATATTTTCCGAGTTGTAAAGTCTTGTAACCGGACACGCTCTTTTCTTACTTTTTGAGTAAGGTCCCTTGACCGAGCTGTAAGGGTTAACTCGGATCGCTTGTCCCCGATTGTAAAGGTTACCTCATTCAGGAAGTACTTGATCAAATAAGGTAACTTCTAAGTCTAGGAAAACACTGTAAGGAATTGTTTAAGGGAGAAATTCTGGTAGAGTCGGTCCTTGTATTTTGTGGATTCAAAATAGTGGATTTGACTTAGTGCTTGGGTTAGCACTGTCCGTGGTTTTCTGCCCCAGGAGGGTTTCCACATAAATCTGAGTTATCACTTTTTGAGTCCAATCTAGACTCGGAATATGTTGTTTAGCCGATCTGTTGCAAAAATTGTTTAATTTTCTTCATCACGAGTATTCACCCCTTCTAGGGTGACTTAAACTCTCCTCGAGCAAACCTTCACCCTCTATCGGACGCCCGACTCTAAACCAAGTGTCCCACGAAGATACTCGCTCTCTCGGTCAATACAACGATCCTCTATCACTAACAAAAGTGGGTAGCAAGATACTCGTCGGGTTTTTCGGATCCCCACACCATCCACCAATCGAGATATGCATAACACATATAACAATAAAATTAAGCATGTCCTCGCACGGTAAAAAGCATCCTACTTTGTGGCCCAATAGGAGCAAAATCAAAATAAAAACAAAAAGGAGAGAAAATCGGATTAGGCGAGAGCTCGCCAAGACTCGGACGATTTTACCGTGGTCGGAGCCGCCGTTCGGCTTCATTCATGGTTCCCGAATGTCTTAGCACTACTTACCCGCATTTGAATCTGCTTCCACTCGGTCTAGCCCAAGGATAGTTTCGCGATAATTACAGGAGTCGGGAGTGATGATCATCTAATTGTTCGGTGATGTTCAATAGCGATGCATACGCCATATCCCTATGGCCTTCCACTAATAGGAAACCACCCATTAGGCACGTAATAATGGAACAAAGCCTTTGAATGTGTGTCGATCATGCAGAACACATTCGACAAAAGTATTACATTAGGTTCGTTAGATGCACTTCGTCCTTAATTAGAATCCAACTCGGATTCCTATTACTCATATTCCTATTATTCAGTTTCAAGAGACGTTTGTAAGTCCCCGCTATATTGGTTGATGGTGTAGGGACTACGGGTTTGGTACGACGATGATTTTTGCAAAGAATGGCATCAAATTCTTGAGGAAGGGCACAATTCCTTGCCGGCGAACCTGAATGCATGATATTTAGGATCCTAGAGGGCCACTACAACCCTTAATAGAGTCCTGTGGATCCTCACCTTCCGAATGCTAGAGAGGGTATTCAATCCATAATGAGACAACCTTACTTTATCGACATCGCTCATCTCATGCATCCAACGGGCCATTTGAGTAATGAAATTCATCTTGTAGAATTGAAGAAACGAAGGAGCTAGAACTTTTAGGAAGTCTTTTTGAGAAGTTGCAGAGGGATTCTAAAGGTGTAATTCTCGGGACTTGCTACTGGTCCCTTATATAGCCTGCCAAACCCCAAGCCGTGAGTTGGCTAGCGCCGGCCAGACCGGCCGGTTCCCTTTCTTTTTTCGGCCCGAGCGCTTCTTGTACATTGCGTCCATTTTTTCTTTATGCTTTTAGCCCATTTTGGCTAAGCCCAATTATCTATGGACTATGCAACTTACCATTTCCATTTTCTCTTTTATTGTTTTCTTTTGGGGGGAATGGGGCTAGTACATGCTAATTCAATTTTTTCCTTATTGTCTTTGAATTTTTCGCATCATATAAATAAAGAAAGCATTTTAGAATGGAGTCCTTGCATTCATCTCATTACTTAAAGTCAACTGGTAAAACATATTAACATTGGCACTATTAAGCACCCTATAAGTGGTTATTTAATCTTCATCATCGGCAACATCATCGAAGACGTAAGGCCGACGTCATGCATAAGGTTGTGCTGCTCACTAAATGCAACATTTCGTCTTTAGCATCCTAGTGTAACATGGAGCTCAACATGTTCGTACAACATCGTTAGGCCAGCGCCATGCTTCATGGCTTTTTATGCCAAAATGTTGCATTTTGCTCCGAGTGTCCAACCGAAACATGGAAGTGAACTATACCCAAATGACACCGTACAAGGTCGGCGTTGTGCTTTAGGGGTTTTTACACCAAAGCACTGTGTTTTGCTCCAGTGTTCAGCCAAGGCACCGAAGGTCCGTTTTCCCGGATGAAGTCGTTTTGAGGCCGGCGCCGCGATCCTCGGCCCTTCCCAAAGGATTTCCGATTCAAGCCAATTTTATCCGATTTTTTCTAATTTTCCGGCCGGTCCGGTTCTACATTTTGGATGGCTGATTGATTATTTCTTAGGTCATTTTATGACCTAATCATTTCTTTATAATTAGAGGGCTTAGTTTCTCATTTGGAGAGAGGTTAGTTTCTTCCGGCTCCATTTTGAACAACTCATATTCGTGAATATACCGGCTTATCTTCGATTGTTTCACTTGGCTTGTTCCTTCATATGTGTTGACAAGTGTCCCACACAGCTTTGGATGTGTCACGGGCTAACACTCTGTTGTACTCTTCCGAGCTAATAGCACACATAAGTATGTTCATCGCTTTGAAGTTTTTCCTGAACTTCTCCGCTTCTTCATTGGTGTACTCGAATTTTTGTTTAGGCACGGATCTTATTCCTTGCATCTTCATTGGGATGTAGTTGCCTTCTTGGATGATGTTCCTGACATCTTCATCATTGTCCAGCAGAAAGCACTCCATCGGTTTCTTCCAATGCACGAGTTTGACCCCTTAAACTTTGGTGGTCCGGTGGATGACCTTCCTTCATTGAACTCTCCAATGTTCCGAGACATCCGATCTTCAGACCTTTGGATTGTTAGATCCTTCTTGAAAGGCTAAGCTCTAATACCAATTGATGATTTGCTCCTGAAGAGTCTAAGTCACCCTAGAGGGGGTGAATAGGGTGGTGAGAAAATTTAAACAAACTTAGAAAGTTTTTGATTTGAAGCGATAAACAACCGAGTCCGAGTCTAGATTGGACTCGAAATTCAAACACTCGTAAATACGTGGAAACCCTCATGGGGCAGAAAATCACGGTCAGTGCTAATCCAAGCACCAAGTCAAAACCATTATTTTGAATCCTCAAAATACAAAGGATTGACTCTACCGAATTACTCCCTTAGACAATTCCTTACAATGTTTTCCTAGACTCGAAGTTCCCTTATCCGATCTAGTACTTCCCGATTGAGCTAACCTTTATAATAAGGGACAACTAAGCTGAGTTAGCCCTTATAGCTCAGTCGGGGACCTTACTCGAAAGTAAGAGAAGAATGTGACTGATTACAAGAGTTTACAACTTAGAAAATATTCAATACAGATCGGGAGTTGTAAATAGAAGATTGAATATGAAAACAATAACTTTTGCTCAAGTAATGTGTTTTGCAATGATGTTCAACAATCTTCTAGTCTTGTAAGGTGGCTTCTATTTATATTCAACCAAGCAGAGTGATCGTTGTGTCTTGGTTACGAACAAAAGTCTTCACCGGCCGTTGTAATGGCTCTTCCGAGTCACTCGAAAAGATAACGTTGTGCAACGGCTCTTGGCTCCAAAAGGTGTTCTAGTCAACCGGCGTTATCCGAAAAGCAAGGTGGAAACCACCGTTGATCCTAGCCTTAGAGTTTTCCCGTTTTGGAAACAGACAACCCCGACATGGTGTCCGAGCCCTCTTCGAAGTAGATAGAGCTTGTCTACTGGTGATTGACAGACTAGAAGCCGACTACTTTTGTATTTTAAAAATGAGTTAGCCTCGTTTGAATAACCTACAAAAGTAAACCACTTTGGTTCTCAAAGTATAAAATACTTTGGTCTAAGATTAGGCATAGATAATAATTGAATTAGGATAATTAAGAGCTTAATTATCTTAGGCCTAGAGAAGTGGAATTTTCTGAGTGTAATATTCAATATACTCAAATTCCATCGAGTCAATCCTAAAGATGATCAAGTAGAGAGAGTAAAATATCGAGTATAACAACTTGATCCGAACAAATAATTCTCAAGGACATAAACCGACTTAGAGTAGGGAATTAATATTGTAATTTATTTTGCGTTGAAATATATACGATCGTAACATAGAACAAAAGTGTTAGAGAAAATATTTGAATATGCGATAGCTCGAGTGATGTCCGAGTGAGTCGAAAACATCAATGTAAAAGATATATAATAATGTACTTTCCGAGTCAATCGAAACAAATGAAAACTTATACAAGAGTTTCTATAAAGCTCGGAATGTCTTGAAATCAAAAGTTAGGAGAGATGAGGTTTCTACCGAGTCTTCATGTATTACTCGGAATGACTTAGAGTTAGAAACCGAGTCTTCACAAACGTTCAGCTTCCTCATCTCTCTTACTTGCTCTCAATAGCCCTTATGATTGTCTTAATATCCCTCGATATAGATGACATTTTCTCCTCTTGATCATTCAATCTAGTTTCCACCCTAGTTATGTTCTCATTAAGTACATTGAGATTAAGGGACTACTCTAGGTTCGGATCCATTGGAAGGGAACTCTTTCCAGTGCTTGTCTTATGACAAGGAATAGAATGAGACGGTATAGTGTGCACCGAAGCTTGTCGCACCGGTGTAGACCGCAGAGTAGAAATAAAGGAAGATGTGTTGGACTCCTTGGTGAGGCGTTCTAATCTTTTAGAGCTTGTATTCCAATGATACGCAGTTGACGTAGACTTTCCTATTCTGCAGCCCAAAGGATGAGGTTTAGGACCATGTGAGAGAAGATCACTTTTGGGAGGAAGGGACTTAAGTGCGAAACCCAAAGAAACTAAGGATGCTTTTGTTTTGGATGCACATAAGGAATGCGATGATGATATGATGCATGACTTAGTTGAGATGATAATCTAACTAATGAATGATTGATCCTTAGTGAAAAGATGCTTTCTATTCTA
The DNA here is from genome assembly GCA_021018815.1 of Talinum fruticosum. Classification (NCBI taxonomy): domain Eukaryota; kingdom Viridiplantae; phylum Streptophyta; class Magnoliopsida; order Caryophyllales; family Talinaceae; genus Talinum; species Talinum fruticosum. The sequence continues at coordinate 1,949,919 of JAITYX010000010.1, read as the reverse complement.
GCTAAATGATAATGCATTTCCTTATTTGAGATGAATTTGTTTTGGGCTAAATGAAAATGTAAAGAATGACCTTTCCTAATACAAAATGAATGCTCATGGACTCACCTAATAGAAGATAAATTCTAAATGTAAATGAGATCCATCTAATATGAGATGATTTTGATTTGGCTAATGCAAATGGACTCACCTAATATGAGATGATTCTTATTTGGCTAATGCAAATGGACTCACCTAATATGAGATGATTCTTATTTGGCTAATGCAAATGGATTCACCTAATATGAGATGATTCTTATTTGGCTAATGCAAATGGACTCACCTAATATGAGATGATTCTTATTTGGCTAATGCAAAAAGGAAAAATGGGAATGTAAAAGAAAGAAGGGACTAAACAATTGAAAAAAAAGATAAGGGGACTTTCGGTAAAACCCTTTCACGAGCGGTAACTACTTAAATCGTCAAAAGAGGATTTTAGTATGACACGTAAATGTGAATAATGGACTAGCCCTAAAAGAAAAAGAATTTTAACTTTTGGCTAAATGCACATAATGGACTCGACTCTAGGAAATTTATTAAAGTTTTTTATTTTCACCCATGCAAGGGCTTAATCGGCGCTCCTCACCTACCCCTAAAGGCTCACATGCGAGAAGATTAAATCTAAAACACACACCCATTCAAGCATGCAAATGAAGTCAAAGGTGACCTAATAGTAAAAAGTTCTATGGTCAAAGAGTTCAAAAGGCAGGATACATGGTGACACGTAGTCCAAGAATTCGGTCCTCCATGTGGGGAACGGTAAGAAATCAACCAGAATTCTTGGTGCCTCTCGGTGAACCAAAAGGTTTGACCTAGGAGTGCGGGCTATGAGGGAGGACGTACCATTTCCTCAGGCAATCAAGCCTAGTTGGGCCCACCTAAAGGAACTAGTGTGAGCCTCTCTCCGGAAAGCGTAAGTAAGGGCGGTATAAACTTTTCCTAGTGGTCCAAAACAATATTTGAACTAGTTCAAAGGTTGCTAAATGTGGGATGTCTAATGCAAGAACATTATTAAAACACACTACTCAAGTTTTCAAGTTTCGCCCTCTTAATAAATGATTAATCCCCAGTGGAGTCGCCATTGTAGGAACCACGGCCTCAAGGCCCTACACGGGACCCGAGCCGAGCTTCCTCACAAATGCCTTGGCTTAAGGGTTTTGGAAAAGTTGGGGAAAAGGATTTTAGGGTTTTTAAGATGCCTTTTAGAAAATGGGGATGAATCTTTTATTAAGATTTTCTAATTTTTATTAAATCGAATTAAAATAAATTAGGCAAAGTTTGAATGGCGGTTTTATTAATTGTTAGGAAAGAGTTAAGTTCTTAAAATTGTAACCGCAAGTGCACGACATAGTTGTAGCTAGTCTGCTAAACATGGGTCGTGTCCACAGAGAGTTGTGTTTTAAATATCAAAGTTAACTCAAACTTTCTGTCTAGGTGAATCAAACAGATGAGATGGATGTATATGATGATTAAACTAACCTAGAGAGTAACAAAAATATACTCGGGTTGTGATTTTACCGCTTAATAAACTAATTAATCAAGTCAAGCCTAAACCTACCTAAGTTTATACAAGTATTTAGGAGTGATTAGTTACACCATCAAAACCTACTCAAGCCACACTTTTTAGGGTCATGAGCTAGTCTAATTATTCTAACCACCTACTTTCGTGGGGTTAGCCCAACTAGACTACAAAAATAGCAACCTTAGACCTAACTAGGATTTAAGCTATTTTCATGCCAAAACCCTAACTATTCTCTATACCCACACTAGCAAATTGACTCCACCTTCAAGTGAAAGCCCAACCGTCTAAAAATCAAGATGAAAGGACCCTTTCGGACATCTCATCGAAACTGTGGTAGGTAAGAGAAATAATCCCGAAATACTAGCATAAACTAGGTAAATTAAGACTTAAACGAGATTAATTGGCCATTAAGAGGTTAATCATAACCAAAATAACACAAACTAACAACTAATTAATATGAAACACAATTAATCTAATAACTACTAATAAAAATTGACTCAAAAACGACATGAACTAACAAAATAAAATTAAACATAAAATTAAACAATTAAACTAACTCACTGCTAACATCAAAATATAATAAAAATCGAACCTTTAAATTAAACGAAACAAACTAGAGAGAAAGGGACGAGATAAAAGGGAAGAAGTTAACGAGAACGAATCGAACCGAAGCCGAAAAGTGTCGGGAATTGAAAACGATATGTATTAAATTAAATAATTAAAACTAAAGTATCATCTTTAATCTAAATTTACAAGAGAAAATTAATAAACTAAAATTAACCTAAAAATTAAATCAATCCTATTGCGAAAACAATGCTCCAGCCGCCGAACTCCTCTAAAGAAAACCTACGGCCTTCCTTTTATACGTCTGTCTTGGTTTCCAAATTTTGATGCGACATCATGATGATGTCGGTGACATCATCATGATGTCATCCTACTGTAAAAATTTTAGCGCTCAAAAATTTGATAGTGACACCATGCTGACCTCATGCTAATGTCAGCACCGTGATTTCACCAACATTAATCGCTGTTTCTTACTTGTCACGGTTGGACCTTAGGTTGGGCTTCATCGCCTAACTTTAGACTTGATTTGCCTAATTTTATCTCTCACTTTGTGTTTTTCATTTATTTCGAGTACAAATTATGAGATCCGCTCATCTCACTTTATTACCTACAAAATCAAACAAAATAAATCAAAATCTATATAAAAAATATTATTTTACGAGTCAAAAACTAAATAAATAAGGATATAAATAATGTAATATTTGGTCCGAATATTAATTATTTTAGTTTTATAAATTATTTTTAGAATTTCCAGGATATTATTTGCTAATTGAATGATAAATAAAACTAGGGTTTTGGTTCCGCCTTGGGGCTTTAGGGCCGGATTGGTGTGAAAACACCAATGCGGACCGAAGCCTCACCTATCGACCACTCGTTACAAGAGGCGGCCTACACCCAGCGGTAGCGGCGCCGACCGGAGGCCGGAGCCGAGGAGATTAGCCTCGACCTCCGCCTTGGCTAACAGATTCGAACCGATTTCTTTTATCCCGCAATCGGAAAATAACCTATATGCGAATTCAATAAGAATAAAGCATAAAAAGGAGTCGCCAATAAGTTTTTTAAGATGAAAACTAACAAAAACAAAAACTTGCTCTTCCAATCTTAGTATAGGAAAACTACAACTAAAAGAGGCTTAAATTGACTCTATTGGTCTTTGAACCAAGAATCGGATTCGAGGGCGAGGTACAAAATACGGGGAAAACTCTACCATTTCACTTGTCGATGACGGCCATTACTAGTTCGAATAGTGAATTAAAATAATATAAACAAACAAGCAAGCAACATTTTAGGAGAAATTTAAAGCAACCAAAACGAAATTAAAGGAAAATCAATAAAGAAAGCGGTAAAAAAAAAAGCGATAAAGGAAAGAAAATCGAAAAACTAAAAGGTTACATCGGACGGGGAGGAATTAAAAGAACGATTACATATCTTTAATCCACAATACGGAAATTGGTAAATAAAGCATAAAAACAATAAACCATTTGAAGGCTACACGATTGCCCTCAGGTACTCCCAACTTGCTAATTTGGATCTCTATGCTTGATCTCTTGATGCAACGATGATAAACGAAAGTAAAAGAGCTTGTTTTTGTGAATGGTGTATATAAGGAGTAGTAAAGATCAGTTGAATGAGTGCCCGGAGGTAAGAATAATTGAATATTCCTTAGCTCTTTGCACGGATTCGCGGTAAGTAAGAAAGAAATGAATGGTTGATAGTAATTTCGGCAGAGTATCATTTAGGTCCGAGTGCTTTGGTTATCTTTTTGTAGCATTACGCATAGGAGAAAGTCGTCCTTAGAATGAGACTCAAGGCTCTCTATTTATAGGAGAGGACCTGGCTGACAAATTATCTAGGGTTTGCCCTCGGTCGAGGCGTCCAAGGCTGCTAAAAATAAACCGGGCTAGATTCTCATAAGATTGAATCGGATAGAGAGAATAGAACCGAATAGAACCCGGTTGGTGGGCGCCGGCCACTTGAGCTCTCCCGGGGTTTCATGCCCTATCGTATTTCCAAGGGATTCTCCAATCCAAAATGCAGCGTTTCACTTAATACTTCGGGGTTGCAAGCGCCGGCCACGATGTCGTTTTGAGGGGAAAAGCTTTTAACGCAGCACTTTGATTTGTGGAATGCAATGCTTTTAACGCAGATCGTCGGCTCCTTGTCCGATTAGACAAAAGTAAAATGCAGTATGAACTTAGAATTTCCCGGTACACAGCACTGGACTCCATTGTCTCTAAAGGCTTGGCCCGGTTCTTGGATCACTCGAAAGAAAAAAATGATTTGTGGACGCACCCAAGGCAAAAGGCTATTTATTTGGTCCTGGAGGTTCTTTGAGGTTTATCGGCTTATATCGCACCAATCGATGATAGTCCGAGATCCAAATCCTTTAACAGGACTCGGGATTTCATCATCGGGCTGACAAAATAAAATAAAGAAATAAAGAGATAAGGGATGACACTTTTGAGGTGACTATAAATGTAGACTCAAGGTCACCAAAATCTATGCTCGATACCATAAATTAACACCCCAAAACCCACCCTAGGAGTATTACATCGCCGAGTTCCTCAAAGGAACTCCTAAGGCTACTTAGGGTGTCAATTTAGTTTTCTCCCGCGTAGCCCTCACATTCGCCGGCCGCCTTTCCTCACTTCGAGTCTCAATTTCGCCCTCCTTCGTGGCCTTGCTACTCCCCTTGCGTTCGTCGGCCGCCTTTCCTTCGCTTGTCGTTCGGTACGCCGGCCTCGACCTCTTTTGTTGTTCTTGCACTCTCTCTCTCTCTTCTCCCTCTCGCTCTCCTCTCTTGTTTTCCCATGCTCTCGGTTCTGCTCCTTCTTCTTCCCTTTTCGCTCGGGCTTCTTCTCTTTTCCCCGAGCCCTTCTTCTTTTCTTTCCCCTTAGCTGTATCTTCCTTTGCTATGGCTTTATCAAATATTGCTAGCACAACACCAATTACACTAATTGCTTCACCTTACCTATCCGACTCACACGTAAGTTAGTCCTCTTTTCCCCTTTCTTTTTTTTTATTTGTTTTATTAGGATTATCTCAAGGTAAGAATCGAAATAGTTGATCATAAGTTGTCTCGGGTTTTGTTTATTAGGTCCGGGTGGGGAGTCGGGAGGAAGTAGTATAATTCGCTAAATTTATTTATAAAAGTACGTAAGACTAAGAACTCATACTAATTAAAGAAATTTACACATCAATTACTTGATTTAATTTAATCCTATAATTAATGTACTTAAAATCTCGGGTCTTACATTTCTCCCCTTCTTCAAAAATTTTCGTCCTCGAAATTTAGATAATTGGTGTAAATAACGTGGGGTATTTCTCCCGCACTTCGCGTTCCGATTCCCATGTCGCTCCTGCTAACTTATGGTGCTTTAGGAGTACTTTGACGTACGGAATGATCTTAGTCTTAAGCTTCCGCTCTTGTCCTTGTCAAATGTGGATCTGTTCTTCATCGGGGGTAATGTTCTCCTTAACCTTCAAAGGTTTATGTTTGACGATATGCTCCGGATCTAACACATATTTACGAAGGTTAGTCACATGGAACACCTCATGAATTCCTTGGAGAGAGGTTGGTAAGGCCAATCTATAAACTATAGGACCATTTCTTTGCAAAATTTGGAATGGCTCTATGAATCTAGGGCTAAGTTCACCTTTCTTCCGAAATCTCAAGCTCCCTTTTAGCGGAGAGGCTCTTAAAAACACGTGATCCCCAACTTAGAATTCTACGGGTCTTTACTTCGGATCCATGTAAGTCTTTTGTCTATCTTGGGTAGTTACAACCTTTCTTGTATTACCTTGATTGTTTACGTGGATTAATCTATCTTTCCAACCTTAGAAGGTATTCTTTCTCCCTTAGGGTTTGACATAGACACTATCGCCTTGCTATAATCTATGACCGCTTTATATTTTGATAGCTAGTCCGTCCGAAGGATAATGTCAACATTTCATGTCGCTAACTCCATCAAGTCTATCGGAAGAGTTCTTCCACTTCTACTTAATTGGTAAATCCTATAAGGCACATCATTTCGAGCTATCGACCCTATTGGAGTTAATATGCGAAGTCCAACATTCGTCGTAGGAGGTTCACATGGTGATTTCTTAGCAAATTCGGAGGTCACAAAGGAAAAGGGTCGCTCATAAATCAAATAAAACGTGAGCATATAGATTGTTAAGAGGTAAAGTACCGCCACTACATCATTGAGGTTCTCTGTTTCCTCATGAGGGTGCTAAAGTCGTTGGGGTCTTCCTTTCCTTCTTTAATGATGTTGTATACTCTTCCACCTGCTTCGGCTTCTTACCATCCCTTTTATCTCTAGTGGAGGGTTGACCTTGTTGCGAGACAGATTGGAGGTGACGTTGTTGCTTCTACACAACATTCCGATTAGTGTCGGCTTCTTGGGGACAATTGGCTACGAAATGTCCAAATCCCCTGCACCCAAAGCACGATCCCTTTTCTCCAGTACAAGCTCCTGAATGAGGGCAACCATACTTTTTGCAGAATCTTCGCTCTTCCCCTTAGATGGTTGCTCGACCTCGGAAGGAATTACCTCGTGCATCAAATCTTTTTGCATCTTGGCTGGATTGAGAGCTTGTATCTCCATACCCAAACCTCCTTTTCGTTTGGAGTTGGGCTATCTTGAGCGTTGTACTCTTGTTTAGTACCTTTTCAATCTTAAAAGCCCTCTCGGTATATTTCCTGAAAATTTAGGAAATTGTGCCCGACCACTTTATTCTTGAGCTTGGGCCATAGCCCATGTTCGAACTTGCCCATATACATCTCCTCGGTTGCCGCCTGGGACGGTGTAAATTGACTTAGCTCGTTGAACTTGGTAACATATTCTACTACGCTCATGTTCTCTACCTGCTCCTTAGCCCATTTGATGTCCTTGGGTAATATTTCGCCTCCAATAATTCCTTAAATTCTAGCTAGGTCGGTGCAAATCCTCGCGAGGCTTAATACCACCAGAATCAAGCTTCGTTTTCAAACCGATGGGTGGCCAATTACACCTTAAACTATTATGGGCACTCCATTAACTCGAAAAGACCTTCCATAGTCAATATCCATTCCTTGTATACCAAAGGATTTATCCCTCCGAGCAAATTTAGGGGTTTTAACTTTTGAAATTGGCGGACCATTTCCATTGTTGTGATCCCCGGAGGTGGAGGGGTTGAGGTAGGACTTGTTCTCTTTGCGGAGGCATCTAACGTAATTAAAACAAAATTACTCCTCAACTAAGTGGTTGTTTATTATAAAATCCTAATAGTGGGATATTTATCTAAGTACGTAAATATGAATTACGAGTAAGAAGACGAGTAAAGTAGCAAATAATGCACATATAATCACACATAGTACACATAACCCTATCCTCTAGGACACATAATTATAGTTGGAGGCTAGCTTAGGTTATCTTAATGCTCCGATACAATAAATATAACACCCTAGTTCCCACCCTAGGAGTATTACATCGCCGAGTTCCTCAAAAGGAACTCCCGGGCTCATTATGGTGATTTCCCGTTTGGTTTTGAAATCTTCTAAAAAATTTTAACGAGTTCCATTTGTAATAGGGCCTAACCCTTCGGCTAAAAGCCTTAAAAACCTGCATAAAAACCACAATAAAACACAAAAGGCCACACGCTCGGAGTCGACTACTCAATGGCCACATGTCGGAGTATATTTACAACCACAGCAACCAAATTCCAAACCAAGTTACGAAATAAGTTATAAACTAAGTTACAAACACCGAGAGCAAAATTGCCGGTGATAAGAGATGCCTGGCCGATCGGAGCTACTAGTCTAGGTCTCTGTGCATACGTCCAACTCTACTGTACATTCTTGCATATTTACATAAGTAACCACATATATACAACATGCTAAACATAAAAACACATAAAACAAGCTTCGTCACGACCACCACCATAGTATAAGTATTTCGATCATGGAAAGAGGCGGAACAACCATCTCAGGGGTACCTACATCCGGAGAGATGTAGGGGTGAGCACCAATCCTCTTAGTTGAGAGTCTTACACTCTTAAAATGAAAATTGTTTTACACATACTAATGATAATAATGAAATTGGTGAAAGCAAAATAACGTAACACAAATCTAGGTACTTTTAAATGAAATTCCCTGAATTCCTTAGCAACATAAAGATTATAACACTTCAATCATTTGAAGAAAGTTTTGTAATCATTAGCAACTCTTTTGGAACTGAATCACTTCCTAGGTTACGGACTCAAACTAGCACCTCATAGTTTCTCCGGGGCGCAACCCCTAACTTAGGCTCCGGGGACCTCTTTAGGAAGTTTTCGATCGGGCATCCTCGACACATCCGGACTCTAGCTAAGGATCCTTAGCTAGAACCCTTCCTTATGTTAAACAATCCTAGCGATGTCGATTTAAAATAATTTCTTTAACACATTCACTCATCAAGCTTGTTTTAATTAATAATCTTAAAATAATCTCAAAACAGTTTTATCGTAATAGAAGGCATAACCCGATTTTCCATCCCTCCCGCTCGATTTCACTTCTTTGAAACATATTTACAAGTTTAAAAAGCAAACATCAAGAAATCATTTTTAATGCTTTTGTGGCACCGGATGCTAACCAACTAGTACTTTCACACACATATTCGTAACAACTTGCTTAGTTTGGCAACCTTTCATCACTACTTAACTTACTCAATTACTTTCACACTTCTCACTTTGTGCCTATGCTTTCCAATCTTCTTAACCATAATTGACCTTATTCCCTTCTCTTGAGTCACCCCTAGTCCTCATTTATCACACTCAATCCTCACTTTAACATAAATAGCCTCAAATTGGCACCAATAGCTATTCTCAACTCATTTTGGATTATGCCTTTCTAAATCCGCCAATCCAAGTAAAATTTATTCCTTTTTGTTCTAAGCCACAATAACCACAATCGATCCCCAATCATTTTGAATTATTTCCCAAGCTCAATTGTTCATATTACTTCCTCCTAATAACCTGCCCCCGTCCCCTCTTTGTTCAATCAATTTCACTAGCCCTAAACTGTATTTAACCTAAGAGTCGTTAAACTTCCACTTTTAGACCTTAACTACACATAATTCAATAGGGATTCCTACTCTCCCATCACACTCGAAACCGTTGTTTCCCAATACCAATAATACCTCCTAACATAGAGAATTTAGGAAATCCCTAATGGTTCAACTGAAGTATCGGTTCACAATTTATACCCAAATCACCACTTCTTCCTCCCTAATTCCTAACTAAAATTTCATTATTATTCATTGGCCCTAAGCAACCTAACTCCATCGAATTTGTAGGTTCTTAAATCCTTAAACAACTATTAAATTCGTTTTGCACTATAGATACTCAATATTCATAATAAATTCGATTGAATTTGAAAATACTATTAATTTTAGAGTATAAGACCACCCACCTTGAATTCTTAGGGATTGAAGACTGTGAATTTCGGATTAGCCTAGGTCGATCTCTTCCTTTCCTTCCTCTTCCTTTGCTTCCAGCCACTGGAAAGTCTATATTTTGCCACCTTCCTCTATGCCCGATGCTTGCTCTCGTTTTCCGATGGTGGTCTTCTTGCTCGCCGGCTACCTCTCTAGCCTTCACATTCGCTTCCTCTCTTCGAGTCACAATTTTGCCCGCCTTCGTGCCCTTGTCTGTTCTCCCCGCGGTGCCGGCCCCCTTTCCTTTGCTAGCCTTTTTGCATGTTGATTTCGTATCAAGTTTAACATGTACTTTTTACATAAGTCGTAGTTGCCTAGCAAGGTATAACCCCGGGTAAAATACATATAGACGTATGCGGTGATGTCCTCGGCCTCCTTTCCGATGCGCTAATCATCGGCTAGTAGCTGTTTAGTCTAAAATTGGTGATTACGGGTTAGGGGGTTACGGATATGGTATCGGAGCTTAGGTTTAAAAGATTCATGCGAGCCATATAGGAACCATGAGGATTGAATTACTATAGGAATTATAAGTGCTCTAGTATTAAATGTTTGTAAAGAACACAAGAATGGAAAATACTCGTAATGCCTAATTAAGTCTCAAAGTTGCAAGCAACAATTAACATAAGGATGATAATCCTAAAGAAATAGAGGACCATCCATCCACAAACTTTCATATGCCTATCAACTTATAATAGGAAGTTGACCAAATTCAACTCCCGCCCTTGCCTATCCAAATTCAAAGGATAATATTGACCCTATATATTAAAGAAATCATACCCAAAAGGTATCAAAAAAAAGAAGATATCTACCCCTACGACTCTAGCCGGATTCTCCAACAATATAGAAACCAAATTACCAAAAGGAACCCCAAAAGGTATGGTGGGAAGATTGATCTATTGGAGTTATGAAAGTGGATTAAGAAAATGGAAGAAATATTTGCGAGTTATTGAAGTACTTGAAGACCAAAAAGGTGGATATAGGAGCATCATATCTAGCAGGAAAGGGAAGACATATAGTAAAACGCGATTATAGGAAAATATCAAGGAAGTGAGTTTATATTTGGCCAAATTTTTGGAGAAACTTAAAGGTCAAGTTCTACCCCTTCTCAACCGAAGTAAAAAAAATTATGAAATAGATTAGAAAACTCCAACATGAAAATAGAAGGACTGAGAAAACCAAAACTAGAGTAAAAATAACATGCCAAGAAGGGCCAAACTCAACCAAATCAAAAGCTTTATATCTACTCCCATGAACCATGTTGAAAAGTGTGGTAGAATCACTCGGACAACAAGCTAATATCGGGACAAGTAGTGTACTGGAGCTTTCCTTTAAAATTCAAAACCATTATATGCATTATTCTCATTCAAGAGATTCATACTCGTTTATATCAACTCAGCAAGTTCCCCAACTAAAGCCAAAAGGATATAAACTTCGGTCAAATACCAAATTGATTTACGGAATGGCCAAACGGTGAAAACATGTGGCTTCTTAAAATAAGATTCCAATAATTATAGTTGGAGAGCACTTTCCCACTAACCTCATCGGCTCCGGTCTAGTTGACTTTTACATGATACTAGGAAGGGATTGATTGTCGAATTATGAGGCCAAAATTTATTGTGAAGGACAAAAGGGCGATAGTAAAGAGTTAACAAGAATAGAATGTGGATTTTATGACGCTAAGAATAGAAGGGAATATCCTATGATATCTTTTGGTAATACAATGAAACTTTTGAGAAAGAGATGCTAAGGTTATTAGAGTTATATTACTAAAGAAAAAAAGAAATAATTAAGCCTCGAGAATATTTTGGTCATACCTCGTAAGACCCGAAAATTTCAGGTGCTTGCTTACTAATGAATTAAGTTATTAAAACTTAAGTCAAAAATTCAAAAATTTTAAATTAAGTGAATTAGAATTCTTTTGAGTCGAAATTTAAAACCCGAGAACCGAAACCGAGCATAGGTTAGCTTATTGGGCTTATTGAAATTGAAGTTGGGCCCAATTTGTCAAAGTCCAAAGCGAGAAAATCAAAAGAAAAAGAAAGGAAAATGAGAAATGTGGGTGTTTGGCACTTTGAGAGGACTTGGTAGATAACTAGAGCAAAGAGGTTAGGGGTCCAATTATACTTGGGCAACAGATTAATTATGTGTAACTAGGAAAAGAGGAGAGAAAGTGGGACTCGAGACAGTAGAAGGAAAGAAGTATAAGCGAAGCGAAGCGAAGCGGGGAAAGAGAAGAGGAATGGGAAAATAGAAACAGAGGTGGGCGAGAGGGAGCAGAGGAAAGCGAGAGAGGGAGAGAGCGCGAGAGCCAATGGTCGTGGTTGCTCGAACGGCGAGGACGCCGCCGCCGGTGGGCGAAGGGAGAGCGAGGGCTCGGGAGGCCGAGAAGAAAAAAAGAAGAAAGGGGAACAAAAGAACGCGGAAGCGAGAGGAAAGCGAGAGGAGGACGAGAGCCGAGAGCAGGAACAAAGAGGAAGAAGAGGCACAGTGTCCCTGCGGGAGCGACGAGCGCGAGGAGGGAGACGGCGAGACCGGTTCCGAGGCCGGGGCAAGGAGAACGAGGGGCAGAGCAAAGAAATAAAGGAAAACAAGAAAGAGACTGAGAGAGAGACCGTGGGAAGCGAGAGAACGAAAGAAGAGAGTTTGAGGGAGCAGGAGCCGACTAGAAATTAAAGGGCGTAAGAAGAAGTAAACCCTAATTCGAATTTAATCCAAAATCGAAATTCTTAGTATCACTAAGAATACAAGGTGAGTAATTTGAATTCATCCTCTAGAATTAAAATGAATTAGGTGGATTGAACTTGAATTTGAAGTATGAAATTGGAAACCCTAAGTTAATTGAAGAAGTTAGAGGCCGAAATTCACAAAACTAACAACTCACGAATTAAAAAGCATGTTGCGATTTATGCCTAGTTTATGAATTTAATGATATTTGAGCATTCTTGAGCATGATTACTGAGCTGTGTGATTGAGAATTTAATGAAATTAGCTTGAATAGAATTAGTGAGAAAAATCACAAAATTGAATTTCATGATTTAAGTGTAGATTTTTCATGAATTTACTTGTCTGAATTATTACGAATTCATGTGTAGCCTGAAATTCCTGAAACTTTTACTGTAGCTTTTTGATAATTTATGAGAGTTTCCCGTAAATTTTGGTATACGTTGGATAAGTAGATTGGAAGATATAGATTTTTAGTGAAAATGTGATGTTTTGGGCTAAAATCGGAACTAAGTGAGTAACTAAATTAAGAACTGAAATTTAAAAAGCTATATGGCTAGATTAATAGATATATAATGATTAAGGAAAGTTATAGAACCATAAACCACCTAGGCACGATTTTACGCAATCATGAAAACGATAAGTTCGTTTATTAGAAATCATAATTGATATGTTTGTTTGAGGATGTGTTTATCTTAAAGTATATGGATTATAAGTGAAATAAGCATGCCTATTTGAGTTGGATTGATTATACTTAAGTTAGAACTTGCTTATGTGAATTGCTTGTTTTGAAGAAGTTACGTATGAACATGTTGAGCATGAATTGTATGAATTGAGTGCATCTCTTCAATGAGTAATAAGAAGATAATAAGAAAATAAGAAACATAAAGAACTAAAGAAGGGAAAAAGTATTGTGTTATTGATCTAAGACCCCACGAATTAAAGAACCCTCTCGAAGCTATGGCCATAGAAGTGTCTATCAACCGAAGCCATGAATTATTTTGCTTCTACGAATTATTGACAATATGCGTCCTTCGAGTGAGGCAAGCCTCGAAGCCATGAATTGTTTTGCCTCAAGGCCACGAATTATTTTGCGTCCAAGAACTAAGTCCACGAATTATTTTGGCTCCAAGAACTGGGTCTTTAGCGTAGAACATAAATCTTCTTTCCATTCGAAACCAAGAAGACTTAAAGAATTACGATACGAAGAAGCGAATGATTATCCATGATGAACATGAAAGAAAGAAGCAATGATTTATGAAATGCATAATTGAACTCAAGAAGAAGAATGAGAAGAAAACGAATTCCGATTTCATAAGAAATTAATATGATGAGAAGTACGATATGATTTACATGATGAATGATTCTATGACTTACTTGCATAGAAAGACGAATGAAGTATATTTGATTGAATTCATGAGAAATTGATGTCATTGTGCTTCTTGGCAAGTTGGTAAGTTTAATATCTTGCGTGTCTTAAGCATGTATGATTTGAATTGCATGTTATGAATCAATAGTGAACTTACTCGTGTTTGTTAATGAATTAATGTGCAAAGTGAAATCGGGGTTGGGCTTGGGTTATTCACTAGGCTCGTGGAGCTCATGACCTCACCAAAATTTCAGGTACGAAGCTAGACTCGCAAGAGTTGCCTTTGGCTTTCGAAATAGCAGACGGATAGGAGATGTCGGGCTTACCGCATGTTTTTCGTCTTTTGTTTGTAAAGATGTTGTAAAGATCGATTGTACGTGAACTTAAGTGTCGACTATGTATAATAAAAGCCCTATGTGATTACTCCGAGCGTGTGGCTTATTGAGCTGGTGTTGTTGATACTCGAGCGTGTGGCTCGTTGAGTTTATGAATGTATTTTGTGCGGGGTTAAGGCTTTAAGCCTATGGAATTAGCCATATTACAAAGGAAAATCTGCCGAAATTTTCAGAAAAACATTTGAAAACCTAGAAACACGCTTTCGCCAAGCAAAGAGAAAACTATTAACCCTAAGTTGAGACCTTAAGCAGCCTTAGGGGTTCCTCTCGGGAACCCCGGCATGTAATACTCCTAGGGCGGGTCCGGGGGTGTTACATACCCAACTTAAGATAGGATTTGAGAACATATTCGAGATTGCATTCGTAACAAGGTATGACCATTATAAGTTTACCGTCATGTCATTTGGGTTAACTAATGCACCCGCCAAGAACATGGATCCAACAAATAGTATTGCCACAAACTTATGGTAGTATTCATTGATGATATATTGACATACTCCGGGATTAAGGAAGAACATGACTATTGTTGGAAAAGGAAGTTGCAAGTTTGGAGAAGACACTAATCATATGTCCAACCTCGAGAGTATAGGTTTTGATTGAGCGAAGTGATATTCCGAGGCCATGTTGTATCCAAAAAGGAATAAAGATAGACCCACACCAGATACGAATAGGTCAACCTATGTCTCCGAAATAAAGAGTTTCCTAAGGTTAATTAGTGCAATATTATTGAGGACTTGTTCAGAACTTTTAAAGGTGGTCCTACCTATGACTAGCCTCATATAGAAACCTACCAAATCTCACTCGATCTAATTAATACAAAAGATATTCCAAAGCATTGAAAAACAAGTTAACCATAGCCTCGGTACTAACCCTTCCAAAAGAAAGCAAGGAATATATTATTTATAATAACACCTAATTTTAAAATGATGAATTTCAAACCCACTTTTTCCCTTTCTAGTGTGATTTGCTCCTCGGGCCCTATAATTGAGTGAGCAGACATATAGAAATGATGGTAGAGAGGAGGCTGGAACTCATTAACTCCTTATAAACCTCCAAAGCTTACTTTTAATAACTTTGAACTAATTGAAGCTCATATATCATTCTAGTAGCTGTAACTTTTAAAAAGGCTATGATTTAGAAATCCAACCCTTTATGGAAGGCCAACATCTTAACTCGGAGCCTTAAGTACGCTCAACATAGTATAAACACTATGATCGTCACCTAACCAATTCATATTTTGGGAATTATAAAAGTAGAGAGGTGAGAATATTAAGAATCAAGGAGACATAGGGTTGTAAACTATTTTGGAGTTGAACCAAATTTTGAGGTGAATCAAGTGGGACAACAGAAAATGAAGAGTTAATAAAAATATAGCACAATGTTAGGGAAGATGAATTCCCGGGATTTTTGATGCATAAAGACAATGCCATACCAATATCAAAATCGTTTATGTATACCTAGCCAAGAGGAGATTGAAGAGAAAAATTTTAAATAAGGTTCACACAACCTTACATCCTCGTCCATCTTGGGAAAACAAACATATATGTAGAATTGAAACAAGATTGATAATGGTCTAATATGAGAAGAGAATATGCAAAATATATATAGATGATTTGCATGCCAAATAAAGTAATCAAAACAACAACACCCCTTAGGGAAGATAAGGCCTTTGAGATTCTAACTTGAAAGTAGGATCATGTATCAATAAAATTCATCACGAGAATTCCTATATTTGTCTCGAAGAGAAATGCAAGTTGGACCAAAGTTGATTACCTTACAAGGTTGCATATTTTTATACCACTTAATAACCCTTAGAGTTTGAATTATTTGAAGGAAATCATTAGAGTCTATGGCATACCCAAAGATATAAAGACATCTAAAGGCAACCGATTACAATCACAATTTCGAAAGCACTATGACTAGCTTTTGGAACCAAATTAAACTACGGTAGTTCAAAAATCAAACATCCAAACCAAATGAACTAATCAATTTCTAAAAATAAATAAATAAATAAATATTGCAGGCGTATATTCCCAATTTCCAAACAAAATGGAAAGGCTACCGCATTTGGATTAAATCCTCGTCCAATACAATTATCAAGCCAAATAAAAGTAACACCATTTGAAGTTCTTTATGAGGAAATTATATAACCCCATTATATTGGGATAATGAAATGACAGACCCCTATTGAACCAAAATTAACAAAAGACTTATGAAGATCAACAGAGGAAGCTTTTAGAATTTCAAGAAGGGGATATGGTCTCTCTAAGGTATCCCCAACCAAAAGAAATCAAAGGACTCATAATCAGGGGTACATTAAGCCCTAGATACATTTGATCATATGAGATGATTCAGAAGATAAACTCTAAGTCCTACAAAACATCTTCACCAGTCAATCCGGAACATGTCCTCAATGTTTTTCGCATATCTCAAACTTTGGAAATATATAGCCGACCTAAGCCATATTATAGAGGCTACACCAATGGAAATAACCCAAAACTTAACACATGAAGAGTATCCAGTCCAAATCTTGAATCAAAGGATCAAATAACTTCATACCAGTAACCTTTCCTATATTCAAATTTTTATGATCAAATTATACTTTAATTGAAAGCATCTAGAAACATAAGAAGATATGAATATCCACTTTTACTTTGAAATAATGTGTATACTTTTTCATTTTTAAGTTTCTGGGATGAAACTTATTTTAAGGGGGAAGGACTCGTAACAACCCAACTTTAAGAAAACATATTATCTTTAATACGTTCAATTACTACGAAGTGCATGCATTTTAAATTCCAATTTTCATGTCGCATTATATATGCGAATGTATATCAATGTCGTTTAAAATGTAGGATCCGAATGATAACGACGACGATAATGGCCATTCTTTGTAAATTTAAAACATGACTCAATTACATCATATTATTCCTATACATATTTGTTTCCCAATAATAAAGTATTTGTAAGTAAATATTATATTTAAAAATGTGTAGGTTTTATTGGAATTATCATTTCAAATATTATTGTATTATTTCCTTTAATTTATTTTAATTTCGGGAAAATGTTTGAGTCAAGATTAACATAACTTTTCTTCACAATTTAATAATAAAATAAAAACATTGTTGACTTAAGAATAAAAAGGGTGGATTAAGTGGAAATATATGAGCCGAAAAAAAAATGAGAAGTTGACAAGCACATTTTGTGAGAGATACTTGGGATGATGAGAAGTTGACAAAGACATGTAAAAGAAAAGACTTGGGATAAAAAGATCAAATGCCCGGAAACAATTAAGCCATAAACCCAAAAATCCACTAACACCGCCACCTTTCCTCTTCCTCTCGCCGAGCCACGCCAGTCCTCCCCTTATTGTCCCCTGTCTCTGCTCGACAAAGACACCACCACCCGCTGCCTCGCCGCCTCTCACCAGCCGGAGCACCGCTCATCGCCAGTAGCAACACCAACTACCGCTCGACAAGCACATCGATACCCCTGAACTCCACCCCCTCCTTCTCTTGCGACTCGACCAGCCACCAACAGCACTCGTGCCACCACCTTCGGCACCGACGTCTATTTCTTCAATCGGCCACCCACACTACCGCTGCTCCGGTTTCAAATCACCGCGATCCATAACCACCTAAACATTACTAAACCACCAAACTACACTTCCTTCTTTCACCATCTCTGCCTCTGCCGCTCCTCCCTCAGCCAGCCGCCGTCTTTCACCACCCTTGACCGCCTTCTTCCGGTTCCGTCCGCCACCTGCCGATCCCCTGGCCATTTCCTAGCCCACCACCGTAAACCACCACAAATTCCTCCTTCAACTTCCTCCATTTTTTAGGTAAAATTTTAATTTGAATGTTTTTTATATAAAAATTAGTTGCTATTTTGGGAGAAATTTAGATTAAATCGAGATAACATTATTGGTGCTTCATTTAGTTATTTAAGTATTGACGAATGACATTGAGATTGAAGTATACTTGGGTTTAATGAAATTAAAGTAAAATTTGTTTTGCAAAATTGGTATGGATGTATGGATAAATTCAATAAAGATAAGCCTAATTGGTGGAGTGTTCATGATGTATAGTTGAATTAGCTAAGGATGAGTATAATAAATTTTGCTAATCTCGATGCATGTTTGATTTAGTATCAATTTAGGAGAAGTTTAGATCAAAATAGAGTTGACGTAAAATATGGGTAATTTGAGGAAATTTGAGGTTGATAATTATATTTGAGTAATTAAAGAAAAGTATAGGGTGGAGAAATAATAATTTACGTATGACTAATAAAGATTTAGTTATAATTAAGTTGCTAGGTTACCTTATATACTCAAATTAAAAAGATTGAGCTTAGAGGTAGAGTTAGAATTTGATGTGTATTGAGGATGATGCAAACCTTGGGTCAATTGTGATTATGGATTTGAGTTAGTGTGGAGAATGTTCAAGACATTGATGAGTCCAAGCCACTTCTTAGCTTGCCTCCTTTAAATCCATAAGTCCATGGGTTGTGGCTAAGTGATGAACAGGATGTCTACGAAACAAGAAACAACAGTGGACGACCACAACGATGACTTCTAGGGTACACCACCCTTAGAAGAAGAAGACTTTTACGGAGAACCTAAAGGTCCAGAAATTCAATTCCTTACTAGATTTGGACGACATAATGCACCCCGGGTCCACAATAGACTTACGAAGCCCCGAAAGAACCCGAAGCCGCTAAAGAAGAAGACCTAATCCTTAAACAACTTGCAAAGTTAAAAGCTAACATTTCAATTTGGCAATTCATATCTATTTCCCAAAAATATAGACAGGCTTTGATTGACGCACTTAGCAAGATCAAGGTCTCTCCCGAAACCACGCCGAGGGAGTAGTAAGATTGGTAAACAATGGGGACAAGCACCATTACCTTTGATCAAAAGGATCCTCCGAAGAAGGCATTACATACAACAATGCCCTTTATTTAACTGTAACTTGCATCAACAAATTTGTTCCCTTAACCTTTGTAGACAACGGATTAGTCTGTGGATGTCTATCTCTAGAGGACCGCCAAAAGGTTAGGGATTAGAGAGCAACAACTCTCTAAACAGATCTGTTCATCTCCGAGCTTACGACAATTCTAAGAAAAGAATCTTGGGAATGCCGACCTTGCCAATCAACATAGGGCCAGTAGAAAGGAACATTGAATTCCTAGTCCTAGATATCCAAGCTACATTCAATCTACTCCAATAACGTTTTGGTTATATGATCATCAAGCAATGCCCTCTACACTACATCGGAAAGTTAAGATGGTCATCAAAGGTAAACTTATAACCGTTAATCGGGGATAGTCTTTGTGCTACTATCACCTCTAATGAATCAGCGGTTGAGAGCAAGCATGGTGCCAACGATGAGGAACTCTATGGATTCGAAACTGTTGCTGCCTCGTATAAGGACGAAGCGCCTCTTAACTTCAATCCTTATGGTAACCCTAGCATCCACTCGATGCTTAGGAAGAAGGGAAATTTTCCAGGTTTAGTCAGTAGGCCGAAGGGCATACTACCCTATCTTTCCACTCCTTGAACCCACTAACAACTATAAATTTGGGTTAGGCTATCAACCTACTACTAAGGAAATAGCCTAAGCCAAGTGGGAAGTCCAGACTAAGAAGATTGCATCTCACACAATCCGCTCTATTAAGCCCTTTCCTTATACTCTAAACGGGCAGTTCTTGAAAGAAAGGGATGACTTCCTTTACTATGGTTTTCCTAAACCCTACTATTTTAAAGAGAAGGGCATTCTAGTACCTAGCTTGGAGATTTTTAATGACTGTTATATATTAGAAAAGAAGGCACCCTACCTCCTCGAAAAGGGACAGTCCATACCAGACTCGGACCAACATGGCTAGGAATAACATCTTCGGCTTGTTGTTTGGACAAGAGAAGAACCTATAGGGAATTCGGCCTCGGTATTGTCATGAGCCATGTCGCACCCGTAGTTCGATCCATCTAGATTTATCACCGACACCGATAATGAAGGATCCAAGCACGTTACTTGGATTGACACTAAGGAGGCCCAAGAATTCAGCGTTAGATTAGGAGCGCATCCCTTTCCCGAGTCTAGTACTAGGGCTTTTATTTCTCCTCCCGTTACTTCTAATTTTATTGTTTCCAATTCGTTTCGAGTCCGATGTACTTGTTTCTTCATTCAATAAAGTGAACCTTTCAGCTTACTCTTTGCCTCCTTTTGTTTTTAAGTATTTTGCCTCTAATGATGAATAAAAAATCCCTAAAGAATTAATAAAAACTATGGAAGATCATGAAAATCTCTCACCAATAATGGAGGAAACAATAATAATTAATCTAGGATTCGTTGATCAACCTCAAGAAGTTAAGATCAAGAAAACACTCGGATCTAGAAGAGTAGAAGCAATTTACTTCGCTCCTTACTAAGTTCATAGATGTCTTTGCATGGTCCCGTAAAGACATGCCGGGATAGATCCAAGTATAGCGGAACATAAAATTCCACTTTACGAAGACGCTAAGCCGCTTAAGCAAAAGCTTATAAGGATGAAACCCGAGTGGATTGAAAATTAAGGAAGAGGTTCAAAAGATATTAGAGGTTGGATTCATCAAGGTAGTTCACTATCCTTAATAGGTAGCAAATATAGTATCGGTTTCAAAGAAGGACGACAAGGTTCAAATGTGTGTCGACTTCAGAGATTTGAATAAGGCAAGTCCCAAAGACAGACTTCCCACTGCCCCATATCGATATCCTTGTAGATAATACATCTGGTCACACTTTGCTTTCATTCATGGATGGCTACGCTAGGTACAATAAGGTGAAGATGGCTAAAGAAGACATGGAGAAGACGACCTTCATCACTCAATGGGGAACGTATTGTTATGTGGTGATGCCATTTGGGCTCAAGAACGTCGACGCAACATACCGGAGGACAGCTACAATGTCATTGCATGACATGATCCATAAAAGAAGTCGAGGTCTATGTGGATGATATGATCGGAAAGTCCAAGGATAGGGCAGGGCACCTACCCAACTTGAGAAAGTTCTTCCGGAGATTGAGAAAAGACAAAATGAGCCTTAGCCCTTAGAAGTGTGCCTTCGGGGTGATCTCGAGCAAGCTGTTAGGCTATGTTGTCAGTCTTAGAGGAATCAAAGTTGATCTATCCAAGATCAAAGCTATTTAGGAGATTTCGCTACCGAAGATAGAAAAGGAGATGCGGGGATCCTAGGACGTTTATAGTATATTAGTCATTTCATATTAAAACCGAGTATGGTTTGTGAGCTCATTTTCAAGAAGTTGAAGAAAGGATATGAGCCCATTTGGGATATCAAGTGCCAATAAGCATTCAAGAAGGTTAAGAAATATCTAGCTAACCCTCTAGTGCTAGTTCTCGCTCCAACTAAGAAAACCTTTACTTTTGTACGTCACCACGACATAGATGACTATAGGAGCCATGCTAGCTCAATGAGATAGAAAATAAGAGCACACCATATATTGTCTAAGCAAGAAGTTCTTAGATTAGAAGACTAAATACAAGCCACTAGAGAAGACATCATTGGCGTTAGTCTAGGCTACCAAGAAGCTTAGGCACTACATATTACCCCACACACTACATGTGGCAGCATCTATAGATCCCATTAAGTATATACTTGAGCAACCAACCATCATCAGCAAGATAGCAAGATGGACTCTCATGCTATTAGAATTTGAACTCAAGTATGTCCCTCAAAAGCGATCAAAGGAAGGGTAGTGTTAGAATTCCTAGCTGATTTACCTATAACCGAATCGTAACTCGAACACCTCGACTTTCTAAATGAAAATATCTTAAAAGTAGAGGTGGATGTTTTGATAATTACTTCGATGGCGCTTCCAATCGAAGGGCTTTGGAGTAGGGATTTCTCTAGTCTCAACAGAGGGAGCACATACTCCCATATCGGTCAAATTGAATTTCAAGGTCACCAACAACACCACAAAGTATGCAGAGTGCATCATGGGACTTGAAGTCGCTGTAAAAATCGGGGTCAAGAACATCGGGGTTTTTAGTGACTCCAGTCCGATCATTAATCGATTTCGCAAAAATGGAAGGTAAGTGAAACCTTGGCACCCTACTAAGCACATCTAATCAAACTATCAAAACATTTTGAAAGTATTTCTTTCACCTACCTTCCTAAGAATGACAACCAGTTTGCAGATGTGTTAGCCAAATTAGCATCGATGATTAATATCCCAAACGACATTCATTCAATGCCCGACAACTTAGAGCGACGAAGTCAGCTAGCGCACATCTACACACTAGAAGTGTCTAATACCTGTAACACCCCGAAACTTAATCGTAATTAATTTTGCATTTTGTCGTCTTAATATTGTTTAAGAGCTTTGAGTCGCGCAACATACTAAATTGAAATAAAAGATGAGGACAAATCGATAATCGCAAATAATAAGGGGTAATTCGTACAAATTTACGTTTGTATCTGCGAAATGTATATATGTTCGAATAATTTTATTCTGAATTTGAATAAATTAAATTAATGAGTTAAAAAAATAAAAAAATAAAACAAGTATACATATATAGACAAATTATTATAGCGAAATAAAAAAAAAAGGGAGAGGAAGATGGTGGAAGGATCGGGAATATATCGGTGAGGGGGTGTTTCAAAGGCAAGCTAACACATTCATCATCTCTCTCACCTCTCCTTCCTCTCTTCTCCCTTTGCCCCGCTTCGCTCTCGTCGCCGGCCACCGGCCAGCCATCGGCCAAGCTCGCAGCCGCCACCTAGCCGCCGGCGGCGCCTCTAGCCACCACCCAGCCACCTCCGTCGCTTCTCTTTCCTCTCCGCTCTATTCTCGCTTCGAACAGGGCCGGGCCGTTTTGCCCTTGCGGCTGCCACCGCCACCGGACCGGGCTGGTGCCGCTGTTCCTCGGCCGCTGCCGGTGCCAGCAAGTCGTCGCCGGCGTACCGGGCCGCTGCCTCGCTCCCGCACCAAGTCTCTCTTCTCCCTCCTCCCCTGTCTCGCGCCGGCCAGGGCAAACCGCCCCTGCTGCTGCTGCACGGTCGCGCCACCCCGGCCGCCGTCCCCGGTCGCCGACCGGCGCTTGACGCCGCCGACCAGCGTGTCGTGCTGCTGCCGGAGCCACCTGGATATCCACCACCGAGCCACCACTATCTGTTTTCACATTTAACTCAATTTGAGGTATATCTCCGCATCTCCAATTCTTAATTTCTAAGCAAATTTTATCACAAATTCATGTTATTATTGAACAATTAGGCAAGTATATGTGAATTGTGAATTGATTACGGTGGAAGTGAAGGAATTGTGGGGAAAAATTGAAATTGGAGTTAGGGTTTGATATGTGTAGATATGGAATTGGAAATTGATTTGGGATTATTTATAATTGTGGATGTGCTTGTTTATGTTTTATATGAATATGAATAAATTGTTTGGCGGTGGAAGAATTGGAAGAAAAATATCGAGGATGATTGAAATATGAGCATATACATAATTTTGGGAGTTTTGAATTTATTGTTGGAGGATTGAATTTATTGAAGATTGATGGAGGATTGAATTTATTGTTGCATGTGTGCTAAACTTGAGTAAATTAACGTAATTGAGTTTTGGCCTAATTGTGCAAGTGCGAAATTATTTGAAATGTAGAAAGTGGGTGAGGTTATAGATATAGGATCATGGGGAAAAGAAATTTACAGAATTAAAGGAAGTTAAAAATTCAAATGAATTTGAGTAATAATTGGGGAATTAGAGGAAGTCAAATGTGAGAAGTTTGCACAAATAGAGAGTAGCTATTAAGTTTATTAATGCATAAATCAAATTACTGCTCGAAAACAGAAAATCAATGGAGATGGACATGATCGAAGAAAATAACGAAAAACAATACTTAAAAGAAAACGAACAGACTACCTCGAGTACGTTATCGTTTGCACTCCTCAAAATATTTAAATGTTAACATGTTAGAATATTAATGAGTTTCCCTATTTTGTCTATGATTTACTAAATCCATAACCGATTGTGGGTACTACTCATAAAGAAATTAATCGTATGTGGCCATCTCCCGATAATCGGGATTTTATGATTAAATTGCTTAACCAAAGCCTTTGCTATAAATATATATGTATGAAGGTTCCTATCCCGATCAAAAATCGAAAAGCTCATGAGTAAGAAAATGAGAATATTGATGAGTCTCGTGACTTGGTTTATATACTTGGTTTGAACCTTGGTTTTTTGTGGTTGTAAATATACTCCGGCGTGTGGGGCCGTTGAGTTGTGTACCCCGAGCGTGTGGCTCGTTGAGTTTTATTGTGAATTTTATGCAGGTTTTAAGGCTTTTAGCCTAATGGTTGGGTCATATTTCAAACGAAACTCGCCAAAATTTTTAGGAAATTGGGAAACCAAACCCACACCTTAAGCGGGAAGTATAACTAGTTTACGTGATAAGAGGACATCCGAGCATATTAGATGGAATGAGTGGTACAATTAAGTTTACCTACATTAAGCACAAACTAGAAGTGATAGAAGCTAAAGATCAAACTTGAGCTATATTACGAGAACGGGAATTAAACTCATCAACCGTTATACACAAATTCAAACCATATCGTCAATAATCGATTTCGGGAAACGTATGAATATCGAGCTCAAAAGGAAACAATATGGATAGGCGCGCAAAAGTAAAAGTTTGGTAATCGTAAATGCATATAAATATTGTTAAAGGACTAGTAATCTACAAAGTAGATTAGTTTTGGAAACAGAAATCGAATTGACATTGTGTTGCGAAACAATCGATCATTGAAGTGTTGGCACGCCGAGGTACGTTATTGCTTGTACCCTTCCAAAATAGTTAAATTTTAATTGTTCTGTAAAACATTATTGTGCTTGTTTGTATTTCGGCCTACAACTCTTTAGGACCCGAATAATCGTTAATCGTTAACCGTTAATCGTTAACCGTTAATCGTTAATCGTTAATCGTTAATCGTGAACCGTTCATAAATGTCTGCTAGCAGTAATTAACCGTATTGGGCCCTTCCCGATAACCGGGAACTTCAATTGAATTGTTTAATCGAGGCCACGTATTGGGCCTTCCCGATAAACGGGAACTTTAACCGAATCGCTTAATCGAAGCCATGGCTCAAATGCATGTTAATTGGGGTCCTAGTGACGTACGGAAACTAAAACGTTTGAGAAGTTTATAGGAGACACAGCTTACAATTCATTGCGCTTATACATAAGTTTTTCACAATTTAATTGATTTGGCCACGCAAAGGACCCGTTAACCGTTATGACGATCCATGAATGAATGTGATCGTAATCATAATCGTATGACGATCCATGAATGAATGTGATCGTAATTATAATCGTAATCGTAATCGTATGACGATCCATGAATGAATGTGATCGTAATCGTAATCGTAATCGTAATTGTAATTGTAATCGTAAATGGTTGATCCGGGGACGCTCGGACAACGTTGCTCGCTAGCAGAGCATTTAACCGTTAATTGTTCAATTGTTCACAAAATCGTTAATCGTTCAACCGTTAACCGTTTAATCGCTTAATCGTTCAATTGTTCACGATCGATCGCCTTAGGGTTAAATGAACCTAGGAGTCGGATTCTATGATTGATTGTTCCACAAGTACGGGTCCTAAGTTTGGCTAAATCGAAAATGCAAATCGGCAATTGACAAATTTGCAAACCGAGTATTCAAGAAAGAGGATTTAAGATATGCATGATTTAATAGCATCTAAATTGCAATTTTATTTTATAACGGTAACGTCATCGAGCTTCTAGCTCACACGTGTATTGTTTTATGTTTTAAATTTTTAGGGACTTGAGCGCATGACGGACTATTCGCAATCACATCCAAAGTTTAAAGAGGAAGAAAAGATAAAGGCTGGTCGGGAGAAGTGATGTTCGGCTGTTCGTCTTGACCCCATACATGTTAGTCCCTTCCTCGGTCTCATGGCTCATGATTCCTCTCCAGCTGATCCTCGGCATTTTTAAAATTCATTTTCGTAAAGAAAAAAAATATATTAGGTTGGATTGTTACATAAATTGTTTGCAAAATTAATTTGCTCAAATGAACTTACCTTGTTTTCATTATGAAAACGGCGGTAACGTCTCCCAATTTACGAGTCTTCCGCTGTTAATTACTCATTTATGTATTTACGTATTGGGGCGTTACAAATACCGATCAAACCAGTTGGTATCGTGCATCTATCGAGTATCTGGATAAACAAAGTATCCCTTGCACTCCACGCATAGAGCCAACGAGCCATCAGGATGTTGGCGAGGCCAATTTTGATTAATGAAAAATTGGCTCGCCAACATCCCGATGGCTCGTTGGGCTCTATGCGTGGAGTGCAAGGGATACTTTTGTTTATCCAGATACCGATAGATGTCACGATACCAACCGGTTTGAGATTCATGGATGAGCTTACTTCGTGTCAACCAACACGAAGCAAAGCGCATCATGGATGAGATTCATGGTAAGGAATGAACCCCATATGAATGGAAAAATGTTGGTTCAAAAGATTCGGAGACTTGGACACTATCGGTAAACCATGGCAATAGATTGCCATGAATTTGTTAAGAAATGCCATAAGTGTCACGTGTATGCAAATTTACAGACACCACCACCATCGTTTTTGATAACCCTAACATCACCCCGGCCATTCTTAGTTTAGGGAATTGACATTATTAGCAAAGTGACCCTTCAAGGAACAGGCGATCACGAATGTGTATTATTAGCAATTCACTACTACAAAACTACTAAATAGCGACGGAAACACTTCCGTTGCCACATAGCGACGGAATCGGCGACGGAAACCGCTAAAAATTGACAACTGTGTCGAGCAGCGACGGATTTAGCGACGGAACAAGGAATCCGTCGCTAATTTGGAATCGATGACGGAAGTTTCGTCGCTAATAAATTCAGCGACGGAATAATCCGTCGCTAGGTTACCCCGATTTATATAATGAAGGAAAACCTAAAAAACAATTCAAAAAAATTAATTTAGCGAGTTAGCGACGGAATTGTCCGTCGTTAAGTAACTTTTTTATTAGCGACGGAATAGCGACGGACTGTTCCGTCGCTAAATCTAAATAAATCCAGATCTCGGCCTTTCGGCCGATCGAACCTTCGAAGCAAAGAGAGAGAGAGACTCGAGTGATTCCGAGCGTTCACCCCCACTGTTGCTGATTCGCCACCCCCACCCCACTTCCACCGCCGATTCGCCGGCCGCCGCCTTCACCGGCCTCCCCTCCGCCGTCCACCGCCCTTCCTCCGCCGCGTGAGGAACACGAAGGCCAAAGACGTGAGTTCTCCTTGGTTGCTCCCGACCCGTGTGCCGCCGTTGCTCGTCGCTCGGGTGGAGGACGCCGCCGATGCCACCGCCGCTGTTGCTGCCATACGCATGTCCTCCCGCCGCCGCCGCTGTGCCGCCCTTTTTTTAAGGTATGGTTTTGTTGATTTTTATTAGATTTAGGGTTTTATAAAATTTAACTTCAAATTGATGAATATATGTAATTTGTTGGAAATTAATGTTGTTTGTGAATGAATTTTAAAAGGAAAAATGTGCAATTGTGTTATTTATGGAGTAAATGTTATTGAAGTTAGATTTAGGCTTTTTAATAATTTAACTTAAAATTGATGAATGTATATAATTTAGTGCAAATGAATGTTATTTGTGAATGAATTTGAAATGAAAAATGTGCAATTGTGTTATTTATGGAGTAAATATTATTGAAGTTAGATTTGTTGGAAATTATTATTGAAGTTGAAGTAGATGTAGATGTTATTTATGTATAAATTTGTGTTGTTCAAAGGATGTGGTGTTAGATTTGTTAGACATTATTGTTGATGTTGAAGTAAATGTTGTTTGTGATTTATATACGTGCAATTGTTTGTGGTTTATTTGTGTTAGTTTGTTTATGCTAATTGGGTATGATTAGGTATGATTAGTTTAATTATGATATAAATACTTACGAGTAATATATAGAAATTAAAGAAATTTATGTATAATAAAAAATATATGTTAAATGCATAATGGTTATATATAGATTATGTTCATTATAGAAGATATGTAATCATATAACATCTCCATGTATTGATATTATTAACTAATAATTTAATAAATTGTTAAATGTTAATTAGAATATATATGGACGGGCCTACGCATCATAGATGGATGTATCGTAGGTTATTACCTGGTAGAGTTGGGTATAGCCAAGAGTTTTTAGACGGGGTTGAGGAGTTTGATGCACATGCTAGAAGTCAATCGGAATTTGTACATAATCAACAATATAGGTGTCCATGTTGCAAATGCGAAATCGGAAGTATAAGGATCCCGATGAAGTTAAGTTGCACCTTTATCAATATGGTTTTCTTCCAAACTATTGGTATTGGACTAGTCATGGAGAAATAGATCTTCATTTACATGGTGATGTTGGTATGACTTCTAACATATTGAACGACGAAAGTGGCACCAATCATATGAACTACGGCGATGTAGAAACAAATATCGATCGTATGAATGATATGGTCACGAGATGCCATGATCTCAAATGAATGCTCTACAAGTGAACCTCCAAATACCCATGCCCAAACTTTCTTTAATATGGTTGAGGCTGCGCAACGACCTTTGTGGGTAGGAAATGAAACTCACACTGAGTTGTCTCGCCACCGTTAGAATGTTGAGCATCAAGTCCGACTACAACATGCCTCAATATTGCTTTAATGAAATTGCTCAACTTATGAAGGAGATTTGTCCACCTGACAACCGAGTTCCTCATGACATTCACCATGCAAAGAAGGTCATTAAAAATCTTGGGATGGATGTTCAAAAATTGATTGTTGTCGACAAGGTTGCATGTTGTTCTACAAAGAGGACATTAATCTTAATTCATGCAAGTTTTGTGGTCATGCGAGATAGAAGCGTCACAGGGAAAGACAAGGAAAAAGTCAAAGAACTCTGTTTGTAAGGATGCATTACTTGCCATTAATACCAAGACTTCAACGCTTGTTTGCTTCAAAAACCACAATAGAGCACATAAGATGGCATTATGAGAATGTAAGAAAGGATGGTGTCCTATGTCATCCTTCGGATGGTGAAGCATGGAAACATTTTGATAGAGTTCACCCCGAATTTGCTACTAAGCCTAGAAATGTTAGACTTGGTTTGTGGGCGAATGGGTTTAATCCATTCAGCCAACCTTCAAGGTCTTATTCAATCTGGCCGATCGTTGTTACGCCCTATAATCTGCCACTGAATTATGCATGACAACACCTTATATGTTCTTGACATGCATCATACCAGGGCCTACAAATCCGAAAAATAAAATTGATGTGTACTTGCAGCCTCTTATTGATGAGTTGAAAACACTATGGGAAGATGGTGTGGAAACATATGATATTTCAAAAAGTGAGAACTTTCTAATGAAGGCCGCATTGATGTGGACCATTAATGATTTCCGGCCTATGGTATGTTGTCCGGACGGAGTACTCATGGTGTCATGTCATGCCCGGTATGTATGAATCAAAAAAGCATTAAAACTTAGAAATGGGTGAAAATTTTCATGGTTTGATTTCCATCGGCGGTTTTTGCCACGAAATCACGTGTTCGAAGGAATAGCACATCATTTACAAAAGGAAAAACCATACATTCGGGTCCTCTTCGTCGATATACGGGGAAGAAATAACATAATGGGTTGAGAACTTGCCCAAAGTAACGGAAGATCAAGAAATTAACATTTCGGGGTTCAAAAGGATCATAATTGGACAAAACACAAGCATATTTTAGGAGCTTTCATATTGGAAAGATCAATTGCTTCGCCACAACCTAGATGTGATGCACATTGAAAAAACTTTTTGAGAATATAATTAACACTCGTTATGGATATTCCTGGGAAAACAAAAGATGATATCAAGGCAAGAATGGATTTGGAAGAGTTGTGTGATCGTGTGGAGTTGAATTTAAAGCATGGAGTAAATGGTAAAATTCTGAAACCGAAGGCAAAATATGTGTTGACGTTGGAGCAAAAGAGGGCAATATGTGAATGGGTAAAAGAGTTGAAAATGCCGGATGATTACTTGTTCTAACATTTCATACCTTGTAGACTCAAACTCCACTAAGTTTCATAGCATGAAAAGTCGGGATTGTCATGTTTTCATGAAGAGTCTTCTTCTAATCGCATTTAGTGCACTCCCGGACGAGGTTTTAGCGCCTTTCATTGAAATTAGTGAGTTCTTCAAGAACATTTGCTCATCTATTTTACGGGATGCGGAGTTGGAGCAAATGCATCGAAATATTGCAATAACACTTTGTAAATTGGAAACAATATTTCCTCCTACATTCTTCAATGTCATGGAAAACTTGTCTGTTCACTTGGTGGAGGAAGCAAAATTGGGTGGTCCGGTACAATATAGGTGGATGTATCCATTTGAGAGGTTCTTTGGCCGATTGAAGAGATCCATAGGAAACAAATCGAAGCCTGAAGGGAGTATCGCTGAAAAATATGCACGATTTGAAGAAACACATTTTGCATCTTACTATTTCAGCCATAACGTGCCTTGCATGCGCAATTGAAGTCAACGAAATGAAGGGAGTGAAGTTCCATACCACAATCCTACTCTTTCGGTATTTATACCAGAAGGTGCTCCAATTGGGAAGTTCACTCCGCGTTTCCTTGATGATAAGGAAAAGACGGCTGCACATCTCCATGTTTTACTCGAATTGTTCGAAGTTAAACCTTACCTTGAGTGAGTATATCTTGTCCTATACAACACTCATTTCAATGAATTTTTTCGCAACGATGATGTCATATTAATAAACAATTTAAACTCGGTCTATTCGAAGACCAAAAATGAGCTATGTATGCTGATGTTAGTGATGCCTGCAATTGATGTAATAGTGGAAAGTGAGTTCGAAGATTGGTTCAAAGGAGCTGTGAGTATCATATATTAAGACTTAGTAATGCTCATGCCTCAAATTTATTAGTATTCGATTTTTAATTTTAATAAACTAAACCAATACTACGTTATTCACACAGATTCATTGTTATCGAGTATATCATGATGAAAAGCATGTTTACTTGATGCAATTAGCTCAAGGTCCTTTAAGGAGAGTGAAAACATAGACAGCATACACGGTGAATGGAATGTTATTCATACTGAGGCTCGAAATGAAGGGAGGATGACCTTCAATTGTGGTGTTTGTGTGAAAGGAACTGATGGAGGACATGTGGAAAATAATTACTACGGCATCTTGCAAGAAGTAGTTGAAGTTGAATATGTTGGTGAACCAATAAAAACGTGTGTGTTGTTTAAATGCGATTGGTTTGACCCTAGTCGTCCTCGGGAACTCGGGGCCATAAATTTAGTTCGTATGTTGAAGTGCATCGTACAAGGCGTTATCGTAAGTACGATCCTTTCATATTTGCTAGCACTACAACTCAGGTGTATTATATGTCATATCCACAAGGGGTCCCTAGAGAAAAGCTGAATTGGTTCGTCGTATCGCCAGCAGAAACCAAGGGTCGGAGTTGATGACCAATATACTATTGCTCTTGCATTTCAAGAGGATAGTATAGGTACAGATTGATCCTATAATGGAAAATTTGCTTGACATGTTGGTTGATAACTCAATATCAGCAGAAGAATTAGTTGATGATGTTATTTTAAACCAAGAAGATGGGATTGAGGATGTTAGTGAACAAGAGGATGGTGAAGAAGATGGGGAAGGTGAATGGGATGATGATAACATCACCTATGAGGAAGACAAAGATCTCATATTAAATGATACCAAAGAGGATAGTGATGAAGACGATGATGCTACCGATGATGAGGATGATGGCTAGTTGAACATGTTCTTTTTTTGGTTTGTTTTATATTGAATACCTTTTATTTATGTTGTAATGAAATGAATTCTTATTAATGTAATCAAGGTTAAATAATTGAAGCGTAATTTCTTAATAGAAGAATATTTATATCTAACGCTTACATGTTTATATGTTTACTAATGTTTTTGTTTTGTATTATATTGAATCACTTTAACCGTTGGATGTTTACTAATAATGTTTTTATGTTGTTTATGTTAAGAAATATGGAGAGAGGTAGAGGCAGGTCAAAAAGATCAGCTACTCGGGAACGGGCTAGAAACGTCATTACCGATGGTGAAGGTAATGATGTAAGCACTTCTACCCCCTCTCAAAACCCTCATAACCTTCAGTCTCCTATAGGTGGAGCAAGTATCTCCATGCTCCCCTTACAATCAAACTCCAATGGGTGGGTCATTCATTCCCAACCTTCCTTATTTCGAACATCCAAACATCCTACATATGCAAAACCCATTCGGTGGGTCTTTCATCCCAAACCATCCATATTCTCAACAGCCTCATATGTACTCAAACTCGCCTAATGCGTACCCATATAACCAATATGGTACGACCCTTATACCACACTCCACCCTTGGTGCTGAACAGAGGCCACCACAAAGGCCTACAAATGATGGGCCAACCGATGTAGGCAACGAGCATGCTGGCCTTGAATCAAGCAATGCTACCAGCCGAGAAAAGATTCGAATTGAGCCGGATGGTGAAGGGTAAGTGTGATAATTAGTAATAAAATAAATTAAGCTTTATAGTACTCGGGTGTATAACTAACTGTTTTATATGTTTTTTGATTAGGTTCTACCCCATTGACAAAGTTGTAGGCACGATTTCCCACATCTTCCAAAGCAAATATGACGGATCATGGCCTACATGGGGTAAAGTCCCTCGATCACAACGTGATGTGTGGTTTTCTGAGTTTAAGGTAATGACAAATCTTTAGTTTTCTGAAATTGAGATAACATAATGACTTATTCGAGCATGTTTGAGCATTATATTATAATTTTATAACTTATAAATTACTTTTTCATTTATGCAGAAAGTTTTCACATGGTCCCCAACCGATGAAGTCAAAATCGAAGAAATTTTGAGAAGAAAGGAAGTGATTGATTAAAGGACTTCATCCTGAAGGCAAGAAAAATAAGAAGCCGAAATGGTTGGGTGACAACTACTCGGCGAGAGTTGTTGGAATATTGGGAAAATGCCGACTACAAGAAATTCTATGAGCGAGCTCGGAAAACCGCCAAGCTGATCAAGGTGAACTTGGTTCATCGCTCCATACTTGTGGCTCAATCCCTATGACAGATGATGTGTAGTGGCGGAAGCAAAGAAAAAGGTGGAAAAACCGCAAAACACACAACCGGGCAGATTAGGACCTGCAGGTGCGGTTACGGGGAAAAGGGTGAAAAGAGGGGTAAATGTTCTTGGATTTGGACGAAACTTAGAGGGGAGTGAGGTAACTGATGGAGGAAGGTTGTGGCCAAGTGTCGTGAATTTTGGATAAGGGGAACTGCCTGAACAAATAGCCAGAAGTTGGTGCTGCTGGCTGGACGTACTGAGTTGATACCCTTTGTTTGGTTTTGATGTGGAGGACGGAGGGGTTCTTGGATGGAGCTGAAAATTGGAGGGATGGAAGTAGACTTGCTGGAAGGATTGTGGTTAAAATTTGGAGTGAAATGGCTGGGTAGATTGTGAGGTATGGAATGGCAAAGTCGTTGGATAGTACCTTGACTCAAGCTCGGATACGAAACACCACCGAGTGAATCAAGGGGCGCACCTAAGTGATCCGGATACAGAAACACCACCGGGACTTAAGTGACTCAAAGGACACCACCGTGAGGCCAAGCACGGATACAGCTTTGAGGATTCAAAAGGTTGAGAAATCCATCTCAAGAGCAAAGCTCAAATTCATATATTCATCAAAAGTGTGTTTACATGAGCTAGGCTTGCTGAATTTATAAGCAACAAAATAACATTTAGCTAAGCTGAAAATTAAATCTAAAAATAATAAAGATGCTTTCCTCCTCTCCAAGTTAAGCTAGGATGAACTCTAGCCAAGCATTTGGTGAATTGGGAACATGTGGCCATGGTTTGTTTTCCCTTTTGCAAGCTTCTAACAAACCATCTTCCACCATGGTGAGTGCTTCTAGAATGCTCCCTTTAGGCTCCCTTGAGTGCTCTCCTTAGGCGTGTGACCTTATGCTCTTTTGGACCTTTGGACCGGCCAGAACATGCAGCAAATTATCCCTTGGTCCGGCCAGAACATGCATCAAATTATTTATGTTCAAATGACACTTCACGGTTTTGACAAGGCTAATCTCATCTTGCTTCAACGTGGAGAATTTGGCTAGCTTGATTCTTTTGGGCTATCTTACTTGGCTCCTCGGATGAGCTTTTATTTATGAGCATGAAATCATGAAAGACCAAACTCTTGACATTTTATCCTCCGGGTTCAAAAATAAACAAAGGAAATTCAAGTGTGGCTAGTTGATTTTCATGTGTGCTTGATCTCATTCGATGACTTGCCTTCGGTCCATAGTCTAGGGCTGTCCACTTTCCATTAACAGAGCATAAGCGGCGCTTGGTACATACCCCTTTATTAGTAATTACGCATGCAACTATTAACATGTTCATATTAGTAAATTGATTATATATGTATTAACTTTTTTGTATTTAGATGAAGGAGCTTAAGGGAGTTCAGCCTCTACCGACCCAACTATTTTCACGAACCCACAAAACAAAAAAGGACGAATGGGTCGACCAAAAATCCATATATGTACTAACTTTTTTGTATTTAGATGAAGGAGCTTAAAGGAGTCCAGCCTCTACCGACCCAACTATTTTCACGAACCCACAAAACAAAAAAGGGCGAATGGGTCGACCAAAAATCCAAGGCCATTTATGTGAGTAACCTTATATATGCAATTTTCATATTTTTCAATATATGGTTTTCTTTGACAACCTGTGATAGTTACATGCCTCAAATATTTATATATTATTCATGACAAGTTTCAAAAGAGTGGGAAGAGTTGCAAAACACTCAACCCACTCAACCTTCTAGTGATGACCCCAACTCTTCCGAGGATAATGTATCTACCCCTTCACAACACGAGTTGTAGGTTAAGACCAATGCGAACAAGAAAGGTCGCATTTATAGACTTCGATCTAAGGCTAAAAACATAAAACCAACCATGTCCTTCAAGTCACCTAAAGCTTCTACTCCGGATGACTCAGATTTGAGAGCAACATTGCATAATTTAACTTCGAGTTACATCAATGGATTGAGTATGCTCGTGTGCTTGGGTTGGAAAATCGGCAGCTTAAAGAAAAGGTGGACAGTTTCGTTAAGCCAATAGTACGCTTCAATGAATTTTTGAAATCTCGGCAAGCATCCGGATCTCACCGTCGACCGAGTACAACCACAAGAGGAAGAGTGAGGACCTTGGATCGATTCATTGTGAGCTTTTGTGTATTTGTGAACATTTGCAAACTTTTAACATGTATGTGCTTACGGTTTCTTCGAACTTTTAGATGGCATTCTTTTTGTGAACTTGTGAATTGATTATAAATATGTTTGGATTGCGTATGTTGGATTTGTATATCCAACTTGGATGAGTACTTTGTGGCTGGCATATGTAAATGCCAAATGTAAATGCCACATATGTGAATGTTGGATTTGTATATCCATTCACAATTTTTTGTATCGAGGTAACGAATTATTCGAAAAATGTACTTTGTAACAGATGACGAACAGACGACGAATAGCGACGGAAAATCGCCATTTTCCTTCGCTAAATTGGCGACGGAAAAGTGTTCCGTCGCCGATGAAAATCAGCTACGGAAGACATTTCCGTCGCCCGTCCGTCGCTAATTAACGACGGATTGCGTGAATTCCGTCGTTAATATTTAGCAACTCGGATTTCAGCGACGGAATGTTTCCGTCGCTATTTCCGAAATTCCGTCGCTATTTCACAATTTTTCGTCGCTATTTCTGTCGCTAATTGTCTGTTTTGTAGTAATGATTGACTACTTCACCAAGTGGGTAGAAGCGACCTCTTATGCAACCTCGACTTCTAGACATGTGGTCAAGTTCATTACCCGAAATATCATATGCCATTATGGGGTGCCCCACGAGTTAATTAGTGACCATGGTAGTCATTTCAAGAAGGAAGTAACAAATTTGTCTGGATAAATACAAGATTAAGCACAATAAGTCTTCTCCCTATCGTGCTCGGACCAACGGAGCGAGTTGAGGCCACCAACATAAATATTTGTAAAATAGTGGAGAAGATGGCTGTCAGCTATAAGATTACCCTAACAAGTTGCCCTTCGCTTTATGGGGCTATCGAACCTCCATTAGTACTTCTACGGGAGCAACCGCTTACTCCCTAGTATATACCATGGAAGTAGTCCTTCTAATAGAAATTGTCATTCCTTCGCTATGTATAATTGACGAAAGTTAGATTCCAGAATTAGAGTGAGCTAAGGAACTCTACGAAGAATTAATGTTGCTCGGATGAGAGGCACCTCAACGCCCTACATAATATCCAAATATACCGGACACGTATATTAAGGACATTTAACAAGAGAGTGAAGCCTCAAAATGTGCAAATTGGAGACTTGGTCCTCATAGAGATAGAGCAATGATCCAAGATCCACGAGGAAAATTTAGGCCTCATTGAGAAGGACCATTTGTGCTTAGTTGGATACTACCGGCAGAGCAATAAAATTAACCGATCTGGATGGTGAAGAGGTCATTCAAGTATACAGACTTGGATTAATTGAAAAATATTATGTTAAGCACGACCCTAGACAGTGGGCCAATATTGGCCCAACTAGGCTACGCCGTGGCGTGCGCCTACCATCACCCGAACAACGGTAGGTCTGGTCGAGCCAAAATAACTCCCCTTTAGTTTTCATCTCTGTATTTATTTATTTTGACTATCCAATCAGATGGTCTCTTTTATTTATTTTTGGACAGTCCAATTATGCGGTCCACTTGCGTAATTAATTCTTTAATTATATCAATTACTTTTCTATGGACCGTCCAATTAGGAGGTCCAATTTATTTACACCTCTAGGTGAGCGATAAAATAAAATATTTAAAGTATAGCATATACTTACTTTTATTTAATGAAAGGTAAGCCTACTACTTACCTGAATACATAGCCAATAAAAGGGAAATAAAACAAGCACACTACTTATGAAAAATAAATTGTTATAAATAGGCAAAACTAATCTTTTTAAATTTTCTTATTTCTTCCTAAAAAACTTATATCTAAAGAATTAAGCCCTACTCTATCTTCATAGAGGATGTAGATGTCAACCGAGAAAGCTAGTGCAAGGAAATACTAACATGTGATGGTAAGCATAAAAGAAATATTGAGCAACCAAAAATTAACTTAGCCAACTCAAACAATAAGTACCAAAGTGTTAAAGCTGGAAACTAGTAATCGGATAGAGAGACTAAGCACCATAGGATAAGACATAACACCTATGGAGACTTAGGACATCTAAGCAAGCTTGAGATAAGACACACCACTTACACTCATCAAGGACTTGTTAGAACACCACTTAGATTGCCAAGGCTAAGATAAGAAAACAAGAATTTTTGGGCCAGGAGCTATGCTCAACTTATATTTCATCAACATTCATTAGTCTTTACAAAAGCAAGACCACAAGCTTATATAGTGCCTTTAACTAAGTCAAAACACATCCAATCCAAAGGCTACAACGATTCTACAAAATTAAGGACTGAGATACATTGGTAAGAAAAAGAAAAAGCTGAAAAAGGAACCAAAAAGCTTATGGAATCAATCTGGGACAGGGCTGAAAACAAGCATGGTTGGACGTCTCTTTCGGTCCTTTTCAATGCAACTGGTTGACCTTCAAAAGGTTATATCTCCTGATCTAGAGCTGAAAATTTTGTGTTCTCTATATATCTGGAAAGCTTAAAGATTCAGCTTTCCAACCATATGGCGATTGCATCCATAGGATAACCCAACAAAAAGTTACCCTTGAAACAAACCACAGGTGTAAAAACTTGACAGTGTCAAAACTTGTCGGTTTCTCTCGGTTTGAGGTGCTAACTTTTCTCCTTATTTTCTCTAACTCTACTCCTAAGGCCATCTGCATGACTGATATGTTGACTTCCTACGGCCTATTAAAATAGGGATTTGGGCCCTCCAAACCCTCAACAAAGCTGGCTGATTTTGGTAAGCAAGCGGGGCTTAATTAGCCTGGGTTCGACTAAACCCAATGCAAGCACTTCTTAGACCTCGGCCACTAATCCTTGTGGTTTTGTTGGTGACTTGGAGGTTAACCGCTAGGTTGCTTGGACATTACTAGTGAGGTCCTCATCATCCCCCTTTAGAGAGAATTTGACCTTAAATTCTCCAAGGTATCATCCTCAAAATAGGGGACAAGTCTCATTGAAGCTCGGAAACACTCCATACTTTCCCGACAAGTCTACCTTGTATGCATTGTCATTTATCCGCTTAATCACCTCAAATGGCCCATCAGCCCTAAGAATAAGTTTGGTTTTCCTTTTAGATGGAAAACGCTCTTTCCTTAGATGTACCCACACTAAGTCTCCTTGTTAGAACACTACTTACTTGCGGTGTTCGTCGGCTTGGGCTTTGTAGGAGGTGTTGGCCTGCTCAATTTTTTCCTTGACCTTTTCATGTAAATTCTGAATTTCTCTTACTCTTGCAACAACATCCACACTTGGTATCTCGTCCATGCTCTTTGGGACAAGGTATAAGGGAGTGAGAGGTTCAATCCCAAAAACCACCTTGAAGGGAGACATGTTCATGGACTTGTTTGGGGTGTTGTTGTAGGAAAATTTGGCATGAGGCAGTAGCTAGTCCCAAGCCTTGGAATTTGTCTTGATCAAAGCTCTCAATACCACTCCCAATGTTCGGTTTGTCACCTCAATCTGCCCACCTATTTTTGAATAGCATGTAGTGCTATACTTGTGTTTGGTCCCCGATTTCTTCCACAACATAACCCCAAAGTGACTTAGGAACTTGGTGTCTCCGTCCAAAACCATGGACTTAGGAATTCCATGCAATCTCACTATCTCCTTGAAGCACAAATCAACCACATGGGTTGCATCATATGTTTTATTGCAAGGAAGGAAATGTGCCATCCTGGAGAACCGATCAACCACCACCAGAATAGAGTCCTTGCTTCTTTGTGTCCGGGGTAGGCCTAGGATGAAGTCTAAGCTCACATGTTCCCTCGACAATTGTGGTGTAGGAAAAGGAGTGTAGAGCCCTTGTGGAAGGGAATGGCTCTTGGCAAATTAGCAAACCACACACTTCTTCACTATGTCTTGGACATCCCGGGTTTGTCACAATATAGGTTGAACACTCTATTCAAGTATCCGCCAAGTGAAAGTCTATTGGACTTTCTTAAGAGCTACTCTAGCCTAATGGGATCCTCATCACCACATTTTTAGGTTTAGGGATAAGCAGTTCTGCCCCCTTCATGAAGAATTTGATGCTATACTAGGCATCCAACGGCGTGCAAAACCTCTTATTCCCAAATCTTCCAAAAATCTACGCGAGATCTACAAATCTCTACCGAAACCGAACAATAGGAATGCAAAGTGGATTCTTATCGGAAATTAGGTGAATCCGATGAACCTGATGAAACACTATCACCAGATGTATATATTCTTTAAGGCTATCATTATCCCAAGACGACGAGCTATTATCACCTTCTTGATAGGTGGTTTCCTCGCTGGTAGGAGGCCGCAAGGATATGGCGCCTACGATATGATTGTGCTTAGTTAAGCGACTGGAGAATTATTGTTCCTCGACACCGCTCATAGCTGTTTAAACTATTATAGGCTTAGACCAGGTTGAGGTCAATTCCAAGGAAGACTTCGTTAGGAGCCCCATATTGTTGCAGGTAAGCAAATAATGGTCGACGAAACCAAACGGTGTGGACCGATCCGCGGCGCTAGCCATTGGGCGGTTGTCCGGCGCCACCGAGGTTGGAGCGCCTCCGATTCATGCCGAAAGTCTATTTTCCACCTTTTCGCTACTTTTACGCTTCTCTTTTTATTATTTTTAATTTTGCTCCTGTTGGGCCTTGAAGAAAGGTTGAATTTTGACCATGCAGGACTCTTATTGTTATTATCTCGTGGTGTGCACATTTGGTTAATGGAGCTGAAGGTTTGCTCGGGGAGAAGTTAAGTCACCCTAGAGGGGGTGAATAGGGTGTGGAAGATTTTTGAGAAAATCAAACTCTTTTGCACTGGAATAGAGACGAAACAAATTCCGAGTCTAGATTGGACTTAGAAAAGTGTAAACTCGGATATACGTGGAAACCCTCCCGGGCGGAAAACCACGGACAGGTGTCAATCCGGACACCAAGTCAAATCCACTAATTGAATCCTCAATTACAATGAATATGACTACCCAGATTTGTTCCCAAACAAATCTATTACAATTTTCCCGGGCTCGAATTTACCTTATCCGATCGACCTAGTACTTCCAAGTTGAAGTTACCTTATCAACTTGGGATCCTCCAATTTTTCCCGGGGTTAGAAGTTCCCTTATCTAACCCGGTACTTCCAAACCGAGGTAACCTTTACAGTTTGGGACAACTGAGTTGAGGTAACCTTTACAACTCAGTCGGAGAGAAAGAGTAGAAGAGTAGTAAGAATTGCAATACAACCGACTCGAAAAATACAACTCGGAATATTAGAATTACAGTTTGGGAGTTGTATGCTATAGAAGATGTTCAATATGGTCTCTCTTTTTCTTCCATTCGTCGGTTGAAATCTTGTGCTAAGGCTTCTATAAATAGTCCGCCTTGAAGAGATAGCCGTTGTGCCTCCAACGTCTTTCTGTTGAAGGCTGTCCGAGTCAACTAGCCGTTGTAACGGATAGTCCGAGTCACTCAGATTTCGGACGACCTTGAAATAACCGTTGTGCCTTGGTCCTAGCTTCCAACAACTCTTTTTCCAGCTTTTGTAAACTGGAAAAGCAAAACGAAAAGACCGTTAGACATAGAAATAAAATATTACCCAAAACGATAATGGACAAGGTCGTCGGTAAGTTCCGAGCTTTTCTAGAAATTCCATCTTTTTGTCCGGCGGTGCTTTAACGGTCGAAGCCTTTTGCTTTTGCTTTTTCTTCAGATAATTGACATTAGAAAAACCTGCAAAAACATTAAGCACAATGGTTCTCAAAGTATAAATATACTTTGGTTCATAATTAGATAAGGATTAGTCTAAATAAAGCATTTAATGACTAATTACCTTAATCTATTAATCTGGAATATTTCAAGTCTAATATTCAATATACTCAGATTCCGGATATGCTAAAACTCATAAATAAATCATTCAATCTTAATGGGCACAAGAGTAATACGGACATTTTACAATTACGCATAATTAAACAAATAATAGCGTAGGCAAACTAAATGTCCGAGTCCGACTAAGTGGGTCGGAATATGAGTTCCGAGTGGGTTACATCCGAGTCCGAGTTCGGTCAAGAATAAGTCATATTGAAATGATGAATTGTAAAGCATATGACTTAGTTAAATGAATTTCTTTTAGGATGCTTCTTGCTTTATCCTAAATTTAGATGAATGCATGAAATCAAAACACATTCAAGGGGTTAGTCAATCATACCTAAGTCTTCGGGAGCATCTAAAACTAATTCAGGCTCCTGTAGATGAAGACACATACTTGGCGATACCACTTCGCCAGCAAAAACGGGTGGAGGTGGTAGTTGATCACCCTACCTCCTAGTGGGAGGAATACCTTAGGAATCATAGAAATGACATAGTATGGTACATTCCACATTGGAAAGTGTCCCAGTTTAGGACACATACCAGTTAACATCCTTTTATATGCCTCGCTGGGTCCGAAAACCAGCACTTATTACTTCCCTAACTCGTATGTTGCAGCAAATAGGAAGAGAACATCTAATTCCCCTTTTGGACTGTATCTAGCCTCGCTACCTTCGACTTATTTGAAGGATTTGACAACTCTAGGCGAACGAAGTCATGGCTTGAATACTTGGATGAACCTGCCGGGGCTGCTGAAACCTGCAAGCAAGCCAACTACTATTGTATTTGCGTATTATCCGGAATGGATAATAGAAGTGGATCCCTAACGTCACAAGGCACTAAGAGCTCAAGAGGTGGATTCCCAAGAAGTTGTCCCTACTACTGCACCACTCCAAATTAGGTTAGAATGACTGGCTTATATTTATATTATACATATATTTCCCGAATATTGTAAAAGAAAAGGGCCCTTAGCACCATTATCTTTCATCATATAAGTAAATACTATGCGAATAATTAAATGTGATGGTGACCAATCAAAAAGCTAGTGTTGATTAGTAACAACTTGAAGCTCTCTATAATGTGATGGCGAGTCAATGTTGTTCCGGACTCTATGTGTTTATGATATCAATTATACAGTTAGTTATTTTTCCTTAACTGTCTCTTTCCCTGTTATTCTTTCAATTTTTCCACTAAGGTTTTGTTGTCCTCCTCTTTTTATTTTGTGTTTGGTTTCTAATCCCCTCGTTTTGTTAAGATGTTTCTTTTGTTTCTATCTTCCTTTATAAGTCCATGTTTTTGACTATTTTGTCACGTGATATGATAAAAATATCTCAAGTAATGATTAAATCGATCGAGATGATTACTCAAAAAACAACAGCTAGGAACATTGGAGTTCTCCATAATCAGAAACTAATTGATGTCATCCCAAACAAGAATAGAAGGAGGCTTATTATTTTATTATATCTTTTTCTAAAAATGGTATTTGTGAGAGAGTAGAATTAGGTTGTGTTCCAATAGCTGTAAGGAGTTGTAAGAAAAGTTGTAAGAAGTTGTAAGGAGTCGTAAGATAGTTGCAAAATCAGTTATAAAAAGATGTAAGGAATGGCAAGAAACTGAAAGGTTATAAGCTAAAGTTAAATGGAACGAGGTTGTAGTCACCCTTGCGAATCAGTACCCCCATCTCATTCCGAGAAGAGAATCCGAGGCCAAGAAAGTTGAAGAGAGGAGGGCCCGTAGGATTAAGGAGCTGAAGAAGCATACCCAAGATGATGGAGTTGAGTCCGGTGACCCCAAAGGAAAGAATGTTCTCTCTTCCTCGCCATTTTCCCCTAAGTTTCTATCCATTCTAAGCTCTTTAGGCAAGGTTCCATCACCTTTTCAACTATGCATCAAGGCTCTATTTGATTTGAAGAAAATAGGTTGGAAAGAAAATTTAAATGGAAAAAGGTGGTGAGGAAAAAAAGTTAAGGGGAAAATTAATTTTTTTCTTGTGTTTGGTTCAAGGAAAAATAGAGGGAAAAAATTATAATTATTTTTCAACATTTTATCCATCCGCCACATTGTCATGGAGAGGAGAGAGAAAATACACTTCTCTTTTTAATACACTTCTTTCTTTTCTCCATTTCTCTCTCTTTGTGAATTTTTTCTTCCATTTTCCTCTCAATTTTGAAAGGAAAATATCATTGACCAAATTGACAAAATTTTCCATGAGTTTTTCCATCAAACTTTTTTCTCTCATTTTTCTTCAATACAAACAAGGGAAAGAAATTCATTTTCCACATTTTTTTCTTTCCTTCTAATTTTCTTAGAATCAAATAGAGCCTAAAGTTGTATGACACAAAACAAGATTTTGACATATGAAGGTTTGCTCGGG
The DNA here is from genome assembly GCA_021018815.1 of Talinum fruticosum. Classification (NCBI taxonomy): domain Eukaryota; kingdom Viridiplantae; phylum Streptophyta; class Magnoliopsida; order Caryophyllales; family Talinaceae; genus Talinum; species Talinum fruticosum. Next base: position 1,906,284 of record JAITYX010000010.1, on the reverse strand, counting down.
GAGTCCGAGTCACCCTAGAGTGGGGTGAATAGGGTGATGGAGGATTTTAATAAAAATTCAAGCTCTTTTACTGAAGTAAAGACAGAAACAGATTCCGAGTCAAAAGCGGGGTCGAAAGGTATGGACTCGAAATGTTATAAAGAGTATAGAAGCAAATTAAGCTAAAGCTTTGAAGCGATCCGAGTCTAGAATGAACTCGGAAAGTAAACACCGAGAGATTACATGGAAACCCTTCGGGGCAGAAAACCACGGACCGTGCTAGTCCAAGCACGAAGTCAAATCCACTATTTTGAGTCCACAAAACACAGTAGACCGACGGAACCCAAGTTGCTCCCTTAAACAACTCTTTACAAGTTTTCCTAGACTCGAAATTCCCTTATCCGATCTAGTACTTCCTAGCTGAGATAACCCTTACAGCAAGGGGCAACTAAGCTGAATTAACCCTTACAGCTTAGTCAAGGGACCTTACGGCTTAGTCAAGGACCTTACTCGTAAAGTAAGAAAGTGTTTGTAACTAAGCACAAGACCTTACAACTCGTAAAGTAATGAATTACGAGTTGGAGTTGTAAGTAGAAGATTAAGAATAAAAACAATGACTTTGCTCAAGTACGTGTATTAACAAATAGGTTCGACAATCTTCAAGTCTTGTAGGTTGGCTTCTATTTATAGATGACCAGCCAGAGTAGCCGTTCTCTCCATCTCGCTGACCGAGAGTCCTTTGTGACCGTTAATAATGGCTTTCCGAGTCACTCGAAAGTATTCGTTGTAATATGAACGTTGGACAACGGTATAACTCTCTTGGAAGTCCCAAAACCACTCGGTGGTGTCTTGAAGGATAAGGTGGAAACCATCGTTAAGCTTGGCGTTTCGGTTTTCCAGATTTGGAAACAGACGACCACGAAACAGAGCTTCGGGACTGGGACAGAGAAGGTGAAAAGCCATGTCTGCTGGTGATTTGACATTTTGAAGCCGGTTACTTTTGTATTTCGAAAAGTATATCCTCGTTTGAATAACCTACAAAAGTAAGTCAAATTTTGGTTCTCAAAGTATAAAATACTTTGGTCCACAATTAGACGCGAGATAATAAAATAATTAAGATAATTAAGTTGGTAAGTATCCGGGTCGGAAAAGGAATGGAATTTTCCGAGTCTAAAATCCATGAAGCTCAAAATTCCATCGGAGTTAGTCTTAGCGAAGAAACAAGTTACTTAAAGAATAACAGAGTGAAATAGCTTGATATAGACTAAGCATGATTCAAACTAGGAGTGCTGACTATAACAGAATAAGATTTATATCATGAAGTCGGACCTGAGTGCGATTATGCGAAATACTAGTCAATTCATGCGATATATATAAGTGATGAGGGACTCGGAACCGAATAAGATAAGCAAAGTCTGTTTTCCGAGTCACACCGAGACAGGCAAGAATACATGAAGTAAATGTCTGTATCACTTAGAGTAAATATACTATATCACTTAGAAAAGTTTCTAAGGTGCGAGAGAATGCCTTGGAATCAAAACCGTATAAGTAAGAAATTCTTATACCGATTCCTTCAATACAACTCATAAATGTGTCGAACATTGTCCGAGTCTTCAACATATGTTGGCGAAGGTAAAGTACTTAAATCGTTTAGCTTTCTTATTTACAAGTTGAGTATTGTGTCTTACAGTTCTAAGATTATGACTATGTTTAATGTAACTGTTTGGTCGACATGTGCGACCGCTCTAATAATCCTTGCTTGATTAGGTTGCATGATATCAAGAAAAAAATGGTGTCCAACATTCAATAATACACATTATTTAGGAGGAATCTTATCCTCCCAAAAAGTGAATTAACAAATTATGCATTGTCAGATAAATCTCATGCAACTTACCTACACAACTTCTATAAGACCTTTTCTCAAGTTATTTCAAAATGGAGAAGAAATAGAAAGGATGAAAATTTCAATGTTCATAAGGGCTTCTAGAAATTGCATATGGAAATTGAACAATTCTAGTACAAGCAGCTAACGTTTACATAATCATGATATTCAAGGTTTTTCAAGAGTATAGAAGAAGCAATCTATATAGCCAACTGAGACTTAAAGAAAACCAGCAAAGAAGTTTATTATGTGTGGCAGAAGAATATTAATCCTCTTTCACATGTTGTTATCTACCAAAATCAAGAATCCACAATAGAATTCACATGCAAGAGATTTGAAGAAGGAGGGTATTTGTGTTGTCATTTCTCAAGGGTTTATGATGTTAGTTGTGTCCAAAGGGTTCCAGACAATTACATTCTCACGAGATGGACAAAAGGCATCAAGAAAAATGATAAAGAGGCATTTCTATCAATAAGGCTTTCAACTAAATGCAAACATCAATTTGGAGAATACAAAAAAAAAAATTTTTGATACACTTACCGCAAAAAGTGCAACAAATTAGAAAACAGAACAACATTGTGAACAAGGACATGCTCAAATAAAGCAACTAGTAGAGTAAAAAATTGGATGCATTTGTGTCTCTGAATCAGATAAAGAAAAAGACACATCAGCAGGAAATATCTCATATCCTCCAAACTCAAGGAAAAAAGGACGACAACGAAATGTCAAAAAAAAGAACATTGTTGAGAAGAAAACTAATCAGGCAAGAGCGAGAAAAAGATGTTTTCAAGAAAAACCAACAATGTATACTGTTGGCATTCTGCAACCACCAATGCAAGTAAAAATAAGATCTTTCATTTTCATGAATACATTGAATAACATGCATATTAACCTATATATTTTCACTTAACAACCAACAACAATACCAAACAATCGAACTAGATAAGCAACAAAAAAGCAATGAAAGCAATGTCTTACCAGCACTCCAGCATATTAATGTCATTGAAGTTACTTCCATACATACTACTGAAGTTCCTTCCATACATGATATTGAGAGCGAGATGCAATTGAGCCAACTAAACTAGCAAACTTGTGCATTTATACTTGCTCTCCATGTCCTGACAACTCTCCAACTATTGGTCACTTCCAAACATGACTTAATTAAGATAATACATGCACTTAAATGCACACATTTGACAAGGATTTATTGACTGTATATTTCATTTTATGTTATCATGGAAAATGTATGCAATTGACAAGGGTTTATTATGGCCATCTTTTATTTTATGTAATCATGGAATCATGTTTTTTAATCAAAAAATATTTGTTAGCCCGATATTTGCCGAATTATAAATGCTCAGCTTCAAGTAATTAAATGCTCAAGAGTTACGAACTTAATGCTCAACTTTAACTCAACTTGTCATATTAAGAATATCTCTTTCATTTTATGTTATCATAGAACCATGTTTTTTAACCAAATAATATTTGTTCACCAGATATTTGTTGGATTGTAAATGCTCAACTTTAAGTAGACAAATGCTCAAGAGTTATGAACTTAATGCTCAACTTCAGCTTTGCTAGTCATGTTGCTAGTTCAAATCAATTTCAACTCAACTAGTCATATTAAGAGTATTTTTTTCATTTTACGTTATCATAGAACCATGTTTTTTAACCAAATAATATTTGTTCACTAGACATTTGTCGGATTGTAAATGTTTAGCTTCAAGTAGACAAATGCTAAGAGTTATGAACTTAATGTTCAACTTTAACTCAACAAGTCATATTGCCAAATATTCATAAAATTATACATTGAAACATGTAAAAGCCACGTGAAAACATATGATAGATTATATAAATCATTAAAATATTCAATAAGCCCAAACAATAATAACTATATTTATAACACCATTATCTCCAAAAACCATCACATATTATATAGCTTTCTGATAAATTTGTCATGAAAGTCCTTAGCCTTATGCGAATGATTCAAGATGCTAGAAAGATATTTCCCTCTCAGTAGCTTCAGCATCTCACCATAAAAAAGGCAAAGACAATATTGTCAGAAGGTAATATACAAGCAAACAAAAAACAAAACCACATATAAAAAATAATATAAATATCAAAAAATCATACATCACTTCCTTTAAATCCACATGCCCATTTCTTACTATTTCCATGTATGTCTCTATATGCCTCCCAAGAAATACTCCACAATCAACAAAATTATCAATTGTCATCCAAGGAATATCCAAACCCTTAGGAGTCAAACTATTCACATTACTAGCCTTTCGATTCTTTTAGACAAACTAAAAGACAAAGTCTTTCTCTGTAAATATAAGAAACATGTCCCAAAACAAAACCATCTAAAAAATCAATGAATTAATAAAACAATTCACAATGCACCATTAGATTTGGAATATCACCATATCTAGTTTTAATAGTTTGTTCTAAGTAATTAAGTGACATCTTTTTCAAACTGAAGCATAAAAGGAAGAAGTGTTGTGCTCTACATAATGGAGCAAAAACCTACAACACACACGCACACAGAGAGACACGGACACGCACGCACACACACATGCACCCACGCACGCACGCGCGCACACTGATGGAGAGTGGGCAGCCTTCTGTTTTGAGCTGTGTGACATTAATGGAAAGTGGCCAGCCATGGGTAAAAAGACAGAAAATGTTCAGCTCAACGTGCATGCAAAACAACCGGGAATGCTTGTATTTTTCAAGCACATAATGTCGTTTGAGCCGGGAGGTTAATCATTGATTACTTGTTCATAAATAAATCAAGGTGTTAAGGAAGATAGTTGAGGAATCAAGCTCACCAAATTTCCATGGTTAAGCAAGGGAAGATCGGCCAAGTACAAATCAAGCAATGTTACAAGTATTATTATCTTAAGAGCTTTGAACATAAATAAATTCATGTCATGATGGGTCGGTCCAAGGGAGGGCCAAAAGGGCTTATGGTCATGCATCACATGGAGCTGCCAAGAACACCAAGCTAGAAGCATTCTAGAAGACACTACCACTAGTGGAAGGTGGTTAGAAAAGAGCTTGGAGAAGGGGCAACAAATCTTGGCCACATGTTCCCTATCAAACAATACTTGGCTAGAAATTCTTCAAGCTTAACTTGGGGAGGAGGAAAGCATCTAATTAGTTGGCATTTTTGTTTTGCTTTATTTCATATTTTTCAGCTTGGATTCGGTTATGTAATTGCTCATATGAAGCATTATATATTCAGCACCTATGCGCCATTGTAAGACACCTTTGATGAAATATATGAGTTTATACTCGAGCTGGATTTGCTCACCCTTCGGAACTCTCATTGCTGTATCCTAGTGTGGCAGCTAGGTGGTGTCCTGTGAGTCCTTCCAATCTCCCGGTGGTGTTGCTGTATCCGGACAGATTGAAGGTGCCCCTCGGTTCTTACTCGGTGGTGTTTTCCGTATCCGAGCTAGGACCTTGGTATTATCCCCTCACTTCATCAATTCATATCTCACAATCTACCCAGCCATTTCATTCCAAATTTTAACCACAATCCTTCCTGTCCATCTACTTCCATTCCACCAATTTTCAGCTCCATCCAAGAACACCTCCATCCTCCACACCAAAATCAAACAAAGGGTGTCTGTCTGTACAGCCAGCCGGTTACCTCAGCTTCAGGCTATCTGTTCAGGGAGTTCCCCTTATCCAAATTCAACGAAACTTGGTCACGATCATCATCTACTAGTTACCATCCTTCCCACCAAATTTCAGCCAAGACCAAGCACTTTTGCCCCTCCATTTCCCCAATCTGCCAAGATTGCGCAAGCAGGCTGCATTCTGCCCGATTGTGCTTCTTGCGGTTTGCTATCCATTTTCTTTGCTTCCGCCACTACACATCATTTTTGGTATCGAGCAAGTTCTGAACCTAGGGTGATTGTGTCCATTTCCCGAAAAATTAAAAACCACAAAAAATAGCCAGCCACAAAAACTTCCCAACCATGAGTGCAAGCATGACTTTGGAAGAGAGGTTTGAAATGTTAATGAAGGAGAATGAGTACCTCCGAAAACAGCTTGGGCGTGACATGAAGGCAAGGCGTGACCAGCTAAGGAGTGAATCACCTCCTATTCGCTCTAATCCTAGCCTACATGAAGATGATGAGGAGAGCAATCCTTTTGCCTCCACGGATAGTGAAAGGCAATCAAAAAGAAGTTCTAGGCGGTCCAAATCACACTACCAAGACTTCAAAGTTGAGATTCCGAATTTGAAGGGAGATTGCATCCGGATGAGTTCCTTGATTGGATGAGGACCGTGGAAAGAATTTTTGATTACAAAGAAGTACCAAACGAGAAGAAGGTGAAGCTTGTTGCACTCAAGCTTAGAGGCTTTGCTTCCACTTGGTGGGAAAATTTGAAGCACAAAAGAGTAAGGGACAAGAAGCCTAAAATCAAAAGTTGGGAGAAAATGAGAGCTAAGCTCAAAGCTCGTTTTCTACCACCTACTTATGTCCAAGATAGTTTTCTCCAACTCTATACTCTACAACAAGGCAATATGAGTGTAGAAGAATACACTAGAGAGTTTGAGAAATTGTTGATCAAATGTGATTTGCAAGAGAATGAGGACCAAACAATTGTGAGGTACTTAGGCGGTTTGGATGCTAAGTATGCTCAAATTGTGGAGCTACAACATTTTACCACATTTGATGAGGTGTGTCACTTGGCACACAAGGTGGAGCAACAAAAGAAAAATCGATTTGCCAAAAAGGAGGTGCCTAAAATTTTTCCCTCTCAAAGAAGCCAACCCTTCTACAAGGGGAGTCCCCAACCCCTTCCTCAAACAACTCCAAACCCCACAAAACAGCCCGTCCAACCTCCAAACCCACCCAAAGCTCTACCAACTCCAAGTGACCCGCGAAGGTGTTTTAAATGCCATGGTTTTGGACATATTGCCGCGGAATGTCCAAACCGTAGGGTAATGGCCTTGGTTGAATACCAAGAGCCCTTGATGGATGAGCATGAAACCGAGAAGGAGCTACTCTTGCTAGATGATGTAGAGGAAGTGATAGAAGAGGCGGATGAAGGAGAAATGTTGGTGTTAAGAAGGACCTTGAGCGGATTCAAGGATCCGAATGAGGAGCAACGTGAACATATTTTTCACACAAGGGGTACGGTCCGAGACAAGGTGTGTTCCATTGTCATCAATGGAGGTAGTTGTGCTAACGTGGCTGCCTCTACAATGGTAGACAAGCTTGGACTTCATGCTTCGGTCCACCCTCACCCCTATAATGTCCAATGGCTTAGTCAAGGTAAAGGACTTCAAGTTAATTCTCGTTGTCTTCTTTCATTTAGTATTGGTAAGCACTACCATGATGAGTTGTGGTGTGATGTGATTCCTATGGATGCTTGCCATATATTACTTGGGAGACCTTGGCTATATGACCGAAGGGTGACACATGATGGCTTCAAGAACACCTACACCTTCACCAAGGATGGAAAGAAAATCACCTTAGCTCCTTTGCCCCCTAGCCAATGTAATCCGAAGCCACAAAACTCTACTTCCCAAAATGACCTATTGCTTACACTTGGAGAACCTCTCTTCAAGGATAAGCAACAAGAGTTTTTCCTTACCAAACACAAATTTCCCCATCTTTCCATAATGATGTGTAGTGGCGGAAGCAAAGAAAAAGGTGGAAAAACCGCAAAACACACAACCGGGCAGATTAGGACCTGCAGGTGCGGTTCTGGGGAAAAGGGTGAAAAGAGGGGTAAATGTTCTTGGATTTGGACGAAACTTGGAGGGGAGTGAGGTAACTGATGGAGGAAGGTTGTGGCCAAGTTTCGTGAATTTTGGATAAGGGGAACTACCTGAACAAATAGCCAGATGTTGGTGCTGCTGGCTGGACGTACAGGTTGATACCCTTTGTTTGGTTTTGATGTGGAGGACGGAGGGGTTCTTGGATGGAGCTGAAAATTGGAGGGATGGAAGTAGACTTGCTGGAGGGATTGTGGTTAAAATTTTGAGTGAAATGGCTGGGTAGATTGTGAGATATGGAATGGCAAAGTCGCTGGATAGTACCTTGACTCAAGCTCGGATACGTAAACACCACCGAGTGAATCAAGGGGCACACCTAAGTGATCCGGATACAGAAACACCACCGGGACTTAAGTGACTCAAAGGACACCACCGTGAGGCCAAGCACGGATACAGCTTTGAGGATTCAAAAGGTTGAGAAATCCATCTCAAGAGCAAAGCTCAAATTCATATATTCATCAAGGGTGATTTTACAAGGAGTGTGCATGCTGAATATATAGACCCGCCATTACAACTAACCATGCTGAAAATTGAAATTAACAAAGCTGAAAATAAAGCAAAACAAAATGCTAACTAATTAGATGCTTTCCTCCTCTCCAAGTTAAGCTTGAAGAATTTCTAGCCAAGTATTGTTTGATAGGGAACATGTGGATGTGGTTGAATTTCCCCTTTGCCAAGCATCTAACAAACCTCCTTCCATCCACTATGGTTAGTGCTTCTAGAATGCTCTTTGCTTAGGCTTCTCTTTTGAACGCATGGAGGTAAGTCTTGGGCCCTTGGACCGTCCCTTTGATTATTTATGTTCAAAAGATAAAAGATGGTAACATTTGTAGCATGCCACGGCTGGACTTGACCGAACTCAACGTTGCTTGAGCATGGGAGAATTTAGGCGGCAAACTTGTAACTTCTAACCTTCCTTCTTGACGCTATTGACAATCAATTATTTATAAACAAAATTATAAGAAATTGATGTCCTTGACTTCTCATCCTCCGGGATCCATTTGTACCGTACTTGAGACTATGGAGATTTCAAGTATTTTCGGTTGATCCTTGAGCTTGCATAGCTCCGTAATATGGACATCTTTCAGCTCAAAACAAAGGACTGGCCACTCTCCATCATTCTCCCCTTGTAGGAAAGAATTTGCCCTCAAATTCTCACAAACATCTTTTTCCGAGTGTGGAAAGCAATCAGTCAAATTGAGGTTTGCGGTGAGATTGAGAATGGGATATCCTTTTGTATTTGGACAGACTGGCCAAATGTGTGGGCATGTTACGGACGTGTGGCCAGGATGTAAGCTCCTCTAACATGCTGATGGTGTAGAGATAGATTGGACCAAAAACTCCATTATGAAGTACACAAAGTTGAGTACTCTTAGGGAAAAACACAACTCTCTTCGGTCCCACAACAATTGATTCTATACACTCCATTGAGGCCTCTTGAACCCTCGGGTTCAACCTTAAGGGATACTCCCTTAACATAAGCAGAATCATGTATTCATGGTCAAACAATTCGTCTTTGAACATGCTTTGGAAAGATAATCCATGTTCACCATGTTGAGAACTCAAAAACCGAGTACCCTTAGGAATAAAGTTATCCTCCCATGGCACCAAAAGATTTGTTTCCGCCCTTGGAGCCTCCTGTTTCTCTCCTCGGTATTCTGTCCACACTTCTTCATTACAATCTGGTTGGTGGATGGGGCTGGCTGTTGGGCTGGAAATCTCATGGTATTGCAAGGTTCTTTGTGGAGACAAATTAGGAGGGATTTGATTTGGAAGGGCGGGGAAAAATTTGGTTTGTGGTGCTTTGGCAAGGGGCTGGAAATTTTGTGGAGGGAGATCAAAAGTGTTTTTATTCGAGAAGGTATGGCCAGATTCCGGTGGAGAAAATTTTGAGAGATAAACTACTCTACAAGGCCATAATTCGGAGAAGAAAAATAGGGGTAAAGGTGGCTTAAGTGGTGGGGTAATAATGGGGTTCACTTCCACTAAAGGGGGCTTTGATGGTGGTGGTATGTGGGCAGATTTGGTTCATGGAGTTTTGGTGGAGGGTAGACTTGAAAGTTCTCTTGTGGATTTGTTGTTGTGAGTTGCCGGAAGTGTTCCTCTTCTCTTTGGTTACTTGCCACAATGTTACCAAAGTGTATGTCCACAAATGTCTTGGAATTGACTTGAACATTTCCCTTCTCATTCGGCCATAAGGAGTGCTTCCTTAGCATTGTCATAATTATGTCAAAATGTTCAGCCATACCCTCATGGTACACTTCTCGGCTAGGCAACTCTTGTATGCCACAATGATAAGTCAAGAACCGAGTGCCCTCAAAAGGGAATCAATCCTCCTTGGCACAAAAACATATGACTCCATATATGGACTCTCTCCTTTCTCTTCTAGCATGCTCATGATGGAGCAAAAATGATCTTGGCCAGCTAAAGCTCCATGATAAAATATGCAACCCCATGTGCTTTTGGTAAGGAAGTCATCTTCCTTTGGTACCAAAAGGATAGGCTCCACATATTCCTTCACATTGCCTAGAGTTTTGTTTACCATGTTCGGCCATAAGGGATGCTCATTTGAAAGGCTCATGGTTGTACCAAGATTAGGGCTCCAACACCAAGTGTCCTTAGGAAGGAAGACATCCTTTCTTAGCACCAAGAAAGTAAGCTCCTCACATTGACTTTCCTCTTTCTCTCCTAGGCCTTTAGCCAACGGTTCACCAATTTGTCTTTGGTTCATTTGAACACTCTTAGGATCCACTCCATAGGCTGGTGGGTTATGATGGATGACCCTTGGAATGGGATTGGCAAGATGTTGTAGGGTTCTTTGTGGTGGAGAGCTAGGAGGAGTTTCATTTGGAAGAACGTGGGCAATCGACTCATTGGCTGCACGAAAATCATGTTGTGTTGCTTTGAGAACATTTTCTCCATGAGTTTGGATGGGAATGGTTGGGGTGGAATCATTTGGTTTTGCTTGAGGGATTTGGCTCGGTGACAATGGGACCAATGTGACCCTCTTGCCATTTTTAGTGAAAGTATAGGTGTTCAAAAATCCATCATGCATGACTCTCCTATCAAAGAGCCAAGGTCTCCCTAGCAACAAATGACAAACATCTATAGGAATGATATCACACCATATCTCATCATAATAATTTTTGCCAATACTAAATGACACAAGGCATCTAGAATTGACTTGGAGTGTTTCACCTTGATGAACCCATTGAAGGTTGTAAGGATGAGGATGGGGTGACACAAGAAGTCCAAGCTTTTCCACCATGGTTGTTGAGGCCACGTTTGTGCAACTACCACCATCAATAATGATAGAGCACACCTTGTTGAGCACCGTTCCTCTTGTGTAAAAGATATTCTCACGTTGCTCATCATCTAGCTCATTGAATCCGCTTGAAGTTCTCCTCAAGAATAAGCTTGCGTTCATGGCTGGGAAATTTTGTTGGCTGGCTATTTTTGGATTTTTGATTTTTGTGGAAATGGATACACTCACCTAAGGACCAGAACTTGCTCTGATACCAAAAATGATGTGTAGTGGCGGAAGCAAAGAAAAAGGTGGAAAAACCGCAAAACACACAACCGGGCAGATTAGGACCTGCAGGTGCGGTTCTGGGGAAAAGGGTGAAAAGAGGGGTAAATGTTCTTGGATTTGGACGAAACTTGGAGGGGAGTGAGGTAACTGATGGAGGAAGGTTGTGGCCAAGTTTCGTGAATTTTGGATAAGGGGAACTACCTGAACAAATAGCCAGAAGTTGGTGCTGCTGGCTGGACGTACAGGTTGATACCCTTTGTTTGGTTTTGATGTGGAGGACGGAGGGGTTCTTGGATGGAGCTGAAAATTGGAGGGATGGAAGTAGACTTGCTGGAGGGATTGTGGTTAAAATTTTGAGTGAAATGGCTGGGTAGATTGTGAGATATGGAATGGCAAAGTCGCTGGATAGTACCTTGACTCAAGCTCGGATACGTAAACACCACCGAGTGAATCAAGGGGCACACCTAAGTGATCCGGATACAGAAACACCACCGGGACTTAAGTGACTCAAAGGACACCACCGTGAGGCCAAGCACGGATACAGCTTTGAGGATTCAAAAGGTTGAGAAATCCATCTCAAGAGCAAAGCTCAAATTCATATATTCATCAAGGGTGATTTTACAAGGAGTGTGCATGCTGAATATATAGACCCGCCATTACAACTAACCATGCTGAAAATTGAAATTAACAAAGCTGAAAATAAAGCAAAACAAAATGCTAACTAATTAGATGCTTTCCTCCTCTCCAAGTTAAGCTTGAAGAATTTCTAGCCAAGTATTGTTTGATAGGGAACATGTGGATGTGGTTGAATTTCCCCTTTGCCAAGCATCTAACAAACCTCCTTCCATCCACTATGGTTAGTGCTTCTAGAATGCTCTTTGCTTAGGCTTCTCTTTTGAACGCATGGAGGTAAGTCTTGGGCCCTTGGACCGTCCCTTTGATTATTTATGTTCAAAAGATAAAAGATGGTAACATTTGTAGCATGCCACGGCTGGACTTGACCGAACTCAACGTTGCTTGAGCATGGGAGAATTTAGGCGGCAAACTTGTAACTTCTAACCTTCCTTCTTGACGCTATTGACAATCAATTATTTATAAACAAAATTATAAGAAATTGATGTCCTTTACTTCTCATCCTCCGGGATCCATTTGTACCGTACTTGAGACTATGGAGATTTCAAGTATTTTCGGTTGATCCTTGAGCTTGCATAGCTCCGCAATATGGACATCTTTCAGCTCAAAACAAAGGACTGGCCACTCTCCATCACATAAAACCGAAAACCCTCCACAAAATGTACATCTCCTCACCGTCACTCCACAAGCCAAAATTGTCCTTGACCCTCTACACAACAATCCTTTTCACTCGCCACCACAAAAAAACCATGTCTCCAAAAGGACCCCATCCCGGAGCTATTTTTCTCACATGGCCAGAATGTGATTTAAAGGCCAATGGTGCTGAAACATGGGCGAGATGACCGAGAAGAACAACGAAGAAATTCCATGGACAGCCCCATTTTTTCTATACCAAAGAAGGGTGACTTCCTTTTCATTGGTAAGTGGTTGTTAAGTCCACATTATGGCCTGTCCGAATCTGTTATTCAATGGAAGGACAATGTAAGTTTGATTGCTTTTGATGGTATTTTGAGGCCAAATCATTTCTGTCCAAACGTTGAACATGGAGTTGTGGAGTTTGTTGTGCCAACTTTCATGGTACCAAAGGAAGTTGTGTATCTTCCTCAATGTTTGCGGTTTGATGTGCCTAATGAGGACCGAGGCAACCCCTACATCATGAGCATACTCGGAGAACATCCGGGCTGGCTGCATGGACGAGGCCTCGCTCCCACAATTAACCGTCTGCCTGGGCATACAAGGAAACTCCATTTTTGTTCTCAACACAAGCGCCAACATGGTCAAATTTTTTCACACCCGGAGCATGTTATTTGTGCGAATTTGAGGGCAAATTCTCTCCTACAAGGGGAGAATGATGGAGAGTGGGCAGCCTCCTGTTTTGAGCTGTGTGACATTAATGGAAAGTGGCCAGCCATGGGTAAAAAGACAGAAAATGTTCAGCTCAACGTGCATGCAAAACAACCGGGAATGCTTGTATTTTTCAAGCACATAATGTCGTTTGAGCCGGGAGGTTAATCATTGATTACTTGTTCATAAATAAATCAAGGTGTTAAGGAAGATAGTTGAGGAATCAAGCTCACCAAATTTCCATGGTTAAGCAAGGGAAGATCGGCCAAGTACAAATCAAGCAATGTTACAAGTATTATTATCTTAAGAGCTTTGAACATAAATAAATTCATGTCATGATGGGTCGGTCCAAGGGAGGGCCAAAAGGGCTTATGGTCATGCATCACATGGAGCTGCCAAGAACACCAAGCTAGAAGCATTCTAGAAGACACTACCACTAGTGGAAGGTGGTTAGAAAAGAGCTTGGAGAAGGGGCAACAAATCTTGGCCACATGTTCCCTATCAAACAATACTTGGCTAGAAATTCTTCAAGCTTAACTTGGGGAGGAGGAAAGCATCTAATTAGTTGGCATTTTTGTTTTGCTTTATTTCATATTTTTCAGCTTGGATTCGGTTATGTAATTGCTCATATGAAGCATTATATATTCAGCACCTATGCGCCATTGTAAGACACCTTTGATGAAATATATGAGTTTATACTCGAGCTGGATTTGCTCACCCTTCGGAACTCTCATTGCTGTATCCTAGTGTGGCAGCTAGGTGGTGTCCTGTGAGTCCTTCCAATCTCCCGGTGGTGTTGCTGTATCCGGACAGATTGAAGGTGCCCTCGGTTCTTACTCGGTGGTGTTTTACGTATCCGAGCTAGGACCTTGGTATTATCCCCTCACTTCATCAATTCATATCTCACAATCTACCCAGACATTTCATTCCAAATTTTAACCACAATCCTTCCTGTCCATCTACTTCCATTCCACCAATTTTCAGCTCCATCCAAGAACACCTCCATCCTCCACACCAAAATCAAACAAAGGGTGTCTGTCTGTACAGCCAGCCGGTTACCTCAGCTTCAGGCTATCTGTTCAGGGAGTTCCCCTTATCCAAATTCGACGAAACTTGGTCACGATCATCATCTACCAGTTACCATCCTTCCCACCAAATTTCAGCCAAGACCAAGCACTTTTGCCCCTCCATTTCCCCAATCTGCCAAGATTGCGCAAGCAGGCTGCATTCTGCCCGGTTGTGCTTCTTGCGGTTTGCTATCCATTTTCTTTGCTTCCGCCACTACACATCACACACATACATACATACATACATACATACATACATACATACATAGGGATAAGATAAGCATCTGGTGCGTTAGAAATGGTGTCATCAAAGTCATTCCATCTTTGATGAAAAAGCTTCACTGGAGCCATACACTTCTACAAAACAATCTAAAAAGATGATGTTTGTATATTTAGAATGTTTTGGTAACTGTATTGAATTTAATAGAATGTAAGAACATATATTGATAACGTCAACCTCAATGAACTTATCACATCTTACATAAGAATTTACAGGTAGAAAAAGCCTTGAAGGCGAAGCTTTGTCCTTTATCCTCTCAAGATCATTAAGAATGTAAGCCCATATGTTTATCACATCAACCTCAATTAACTTATCAGCTTCAAAAGAAGCCATATTGTCTCTATTAGCTTGCAAATTGAATCCTTGAAAAACAACCTCTCTAACATAAAAAGAAAATTACACAATCATATTATGAAAGTGTGTAGCAGTTGAAATTAAGGAATAAAAAAATCAAGGAATTTTATTTTCAGGCACATAATAGAAAAGCCTTTGTGTAATGCTCAAGAAGAAAATATGTAACTAGTCATATTAAGAGCATCTTTTCCATTTTAACTGAAACAACTCCCACCGGATAGGGATCCCTTTCTTTCTTTCGGAACCTCGTCAAATTTTAAATGTAAATTAGGGAAGTTAAATAACAGGGCACTGAATTCTCCCAAAGTAGACAGCAAGCAACAAGCAAGTGCTTCTCTACCCCTTAACCTTATTATATAAGTAAAGGGGTCTTTATCATTATCATGGAAACCATGTTTTTTAACCAAATAATATTTGTTCCCCATATATTTACCCAATTGTAAATGCTCGGCTTTAAATAGACAAATGTTCAAGAGTTATGAACTTAATGCTCAACTAGTCATATTGCTAGTTGAACTCAACTTCAACTCAACTTCAATATAACTGGTCATATTAAGAGTATCTTTTTCATTTTATGTTATTATGGAACCATGTTTTTAACCAAATAATATTTGTTCATAAGATATTTACCGATTTGCAAATGCTTAGCTTCAAGTAGACAAATGCTCAAGAGCTAAGAACTTAATATCAACCGAACTAAAGTAAAACACTCAAGTCACGCATAAAGAACACTAAACAAAAAGAACTAGATAATAGCAAAACAACAAACTTGAAAAATACATAAGAGAAAATCCTTAACAACATGTGTAACACCCCACTCTTGCTAGTGAAGTATTACATCTCTATAATTCCCCGAGAGGAACCATTAGGCTAGATAAGACCTCTATGTTGGTTTGTTATCCTCTATTTAAGGTAATAGAGGTGATTTTCCCTTTTGTTTGAAAATTTTCTTAAAATTTCGGCAAAATTTTGTTTATAATAAGGTCATTCTCTAGGCTTAAATCCTTAAATCTGCACAAAATCACGAGTAAAACTCAACGAGCCACTCGCTCGGAGTATACAACACCCAACTTAACGACCACACACCGGAGTACAATCAATATGCATTTAAAACTTAAAAATAATCTAATTGGCCTAAGATCCAACTTACACAAAATATATGAACTTAATTATGAGTCTTTAACAACTAAAACATATAAAATACACATCAACCAGACTTTGGACTAAAATCAACGCACATGAATCCAAGGTATGCTAAAGGTACAAGACACACCACCTTAAAGAGTACCTGCAACTGGAGAGGGAAAAGAGAAACATGGACTGAGCAAACCACCAGCTCAATGGGTAATCAAATCCAAAAATCATCACATTTGCACATTATACATATATACCAAAGAACAACATATTAGTAGTTGGATAACCTAGCCCATCAACCACCTTCTAACTATGATCCATCTTTTCTCAATTTCAATTAGGATACCTAGGCGCTTTGCATACTTCTCAGTTAGTTATTTCTTGATGTGTAGTGGCGGAAGCAAAGAAAAAGAAGGGAAAACCGCAACAAACACAACCGGGCAGAACAGGGCCTGATTGCGCAGTCTTGGCAGATCAGGGAAATGGAGGGGAAAATGTGCTTGGATTTGGACGAAACTTGGAGGGGATTGAGGTAACTGATGAAGGAAGGTTGTGGCCAAGTTTCGTGAATTTTGGATAAGGGGAACTACCTGAACAGATAGCCAGAAATTGATGCTACTGGCCGGATGTACAGATTGACACCCTTTGTTTGGTTTTGATGTGGAGGACGGAGGAGTTCTTGGATGCAGCTGAAATTTGGTGGAATGGAAGTAGATGGACTGGAAAGAAGGTGGTTAAAATTTGGATAAAAATGGCTGAGTAGATTGTGAGTTATGGGATGGCAAAGTCGCTGGATAGTACCTTGACCCGGGCTCGGATACGTAAACACCACCGAGTGAATCAAGGGGCGCACCTAAGCGATCCGGATACAGCAACACCACCGGTACTTAAGTGACTCAAAGGACACCACCGTGAGGCCAAGCACGGATACAGCTTTGAGGATTCAAAGGGTTGAGAAATCCATCTCAAAGAGCAAAGCTCAAATTCATATATTCATCAAAAAGTGTCTTACAATGAAGCATATGAGCTGAATTTATAATGCCTTATCTTGGCATTTTACATAACCGAATTCATGATGAAAATAATGCAAAAACAAAATGTTAACAAACAATATTCCTTTCCCTTCCTGCAAGCCAAGCTAGAGTAAATCCTAGCCAAGTATTTGGGCATTTGGGAACATGTGGCTATGGTGCAATTTCCCTTTGCCAAGCTTTCTCCAAACCAACTCCCACTATGGTTAGTGCTTCTAGAATGCTCCTTGAAATATGTCTTTGGATGCTTCCCTTAAGCGCATGGACATTCGTCTTAGCCCTTGGACCGACCCTTGGTCATTATTTATGGACAAGGCAAAAATAGTAGCACTTAAAGCAGCTCTCGGCCAGGTTCACCCTTGCTCAAACATGAAGGAATTTTAGGTGATTAGCTTGTAACTATCCTTCTTGGCTAAATTAATAACTAATTATTTATGAACAAAACATAAGAACTTGAAGTTTTGGACTTATCATTCTCCGGGAACCATTTGCACCAAACCTTAAACATATCCGGTTGATCCTAGGATATTCAAGCTTTTCCAATTGAACCATAGGCATCCTTGGCTTCTCAAGATGGATATCTTTCAGCCCAAAACACAAGGCTGTCCACTCTCCATCATTTCTTATATCTAAACAACTTAATCAATGAATCAAATCAAATTAAAACAAAGGGTAAAACATCAATATTCAAACTCGGACAAATTTACACAGCTTTAAAATTGAAATCATTTGTTAACATTTTCTCAAAAAAGTTCTGCACTTATCAACAAATCATTCAAAACATTGAGCATCTTTCTAGGGTTTTAGACTTGAACTAGCATCGGACAGTTTTGGGGCGATACGCGACCCCATGACACAAGCTCTCGGGACCTAGTTTTAGTGAAACTCTTGGAAGACTCCACTTTCCTCATCAAAAAAAAAATCAACCTAAGTTCGCCGAGTCGAAGGGCATCATGATACGTAAAGACTTTGTGGTTTGATATGCATGACCACCTCCTTCCTCTCGTGCTAAACAATCCTTAGTCCAAAATTCATTCAAACCAATGTGAACACATTCACTCGTCAAACTTAGTTTTAAGCAAGCAATCTCAAATCGCTTAACACAATAGAAGGCATAAAACAACTTGCCACCCTTCAAACTTAGTTTCGAAATCGCTTAACACAATAGAATTCATAGCACAATTTGCTCCCTTCCAAACTCAATTTCACTTCTTCGGAGCACATTTCCAAATAACTAATCAAGTCTACAACTTTGGTTTAAATCTCATTTTTTTCAAAGTAACACAAGAATGTTTACAACGTAACTTACGTAAACCTACATTCAAAAAACCATAACTAAATCATAGTTCACACTTCTCACCAATTACTTGTTCAAAAGAAATAAATTTAGTTTAATAAGAATTCATGTTCAATTTGTCAATAATTAGCTCAGCTCATCATAAACAACAACTGTACACATCAATCACCAAACATACTTAGCTCAATTAAGGTTGCACTCAATCGAGGTTTGGCTCAAGTTCCTTAGTTCAGCTCCAAGTCTAACTCATATTCATCTCAAGTTTATTTTATTAGGTCTCGGATTCGATTCATTTCAGGATTCATTTCTTCATTTATGATTCAACTTGAACTTGTCTCAGCTTTCTAAAACATTTTCAGGTGCACATCCTTATCCAGCATTAACAAATATTCAGTACTCCTGGTCTCAATATCCAACTCTCACAAACACCTTCAGCTATGCAATTCCCAATTTCATTTCGGAACTCAATTTCGATAATTTGAAATACGTTCATATTCAGTTCAATTCCAGGGACTCGGATTAGATTCATTCATTTTCGGTTTCCATGAGCATATGCTCAATTATCAAGGTACTCAACATAAAATTCATCAACTAATCAATTTACTATTCATATTCAAAAACTCGCTCCTTTCCGATTTGTCTATCGCCATGATAACAACCCAAGCGCCCATTTTGTCCCTAATTTATCTATTACCACAATAAAAGGAATCCTACATCACAATTTCTAATTTCAACTCGATTTATACAAACTTGTACATATAACTTCCTCAATTTCATTAAATTCCGTAACAACCAATCATCAACAACCAAATCCATAAGCTCTTAAATTAACCCATTCCTCCCCAATTTATCCACAAGCTAAACATCCTAATTCATTTCCATGAATGAAACCAAATCGGACAATTCAACAACAATTTATTTGGCTTTGAAATTCCAATAATTCAAGAGTTTGAATTACCCACCTAGAATTTCGGGGTTTGAAAAATTAACTTGGGACTCTTCTTCTTCCTTGTTCTACTTTAGCTTCTCAATCTTTCATTCTCTCGTTCTTTACCAATCTTTCACCCTTTCGCTTTCGGTCTCACGCATTCTTGCTCTGTCTCTATTTCTCTAATTCTCACTCTCCCTCTCTTGTTTGGTTCTCCTTCTTTGCTTCTTCTTCTTTCCCCACTCTTTGCTTCTCTCACTCCCTCTACTTCTATGCTCTCGTCACCCGTGTCTCTTCTTCCTCTCCCTTTTAGTACTCCCTCTCTGTTGGTCCCCTCTTTTCTCTCCCATATCTTCACCGAGTTAAGCCACTAATCTCACCTAATTTGGCCTGATTTCAACACCTGTCCCCCTACCCTTTCTCTCTCTTTTTGTTTAGTTAGGCATAATTTAGGTTAAATACAAATAGGTAACTTAATTTAACATAGGTCGTACACTTATTTGGGTCCGTGTGGGAAGTCAAGTGAGAGGAATTAATATATTTCACTAATTAAAGTTATATAAACACATGATAATTTGAGCAAAATAAACTACAAATATACGCTCATTTATATATTTTCGTTGATCAGCCTAATTTATTTAATTAAAGCTATTTAATTAATGTAACTCATATAAACACCTCAATTAAAAACACGGTTGTTACAATATGTGATGCCCAACATGGAAATATGTAATGCTGAACTTCATTGATAAATTACTCAACTAATCAAAGAAAAATAGCACAAGCTATAAAAACATACTTAACATCATCACTAGAAAAGACATAATCAGCAACAATAACCTCTGGAGCACTTATCTTCTTTGACATCTTCATAAAATTTCGAACGAAGGCCCACCGCAAAGCAGTAGGAAGACACAACCTTCCCTTAACTGTTCTTTTTCTTGCACAATGTTGCTCATGAGTTCCTTCATAGGCTTCAGCGAACGAATTAGAAATGATTCATTGTACACCTC
This sequence comes from Talinum fruticosum, assembly GCA_021018815.1. Taxonomy (NCBI): domain Eukaryota; kingdom Viridiplantae; phylum Streptophyta; class Magnoliopsida; order Caryophyllales; family Talinaceae; genus Talinum; species Talinum fruticosum. The sequence goes on along the minus strand of JAITYX010000010.1, from coordinate 1,886,010 downwards.
ATCATTGTAATCATCAATACCACATTTCAGTCTCTCATTATCAAACATTACAACATCAACATTTTTCCGCTCTGGTAAAGGAGTTGCAAAATGTGAACCATAAAGGACAACCTCTTCTGTTTCAAGTGGCATGTTTTCATAACCAACCTCATCTTTTGGCTCATCTCATGGCTCAACATCTTTTGGCTCAATATCCCTCGTCCCATCATTTCTTTGCTCTACAAAGCAGACAATGGGAGATGGAGATATACTTATCATTACACTGAAACTGGGTATATCTTCATGCACCTTATACTGTACATGACGTGTAAAAGTATAAGCCTTAATAATATCCTAATTTCAACAACGCTAGGATCACTAAACCAACAACCAATTTTATCAATTTCACCAATCTTTTCTCCACCACCTCCACTAGATTGTTTCTTTGAAGATTCCTCACAAGATTTATTGATTGGATCATCACCATTTTTATCACCATCAATATTAAAGCCTCAACCAATAATCAAATAATAAGTCTCCTTAAGCTTCTTAAAAAATCGATGCTACCCAATTTTTGACAAAAAACACCCACCATATGCCTGAATTCATGAATAGGAGAAGCCACTCTTTTACATGCAGAGGCTGCCCCACTAGACTAATAAAAATAAAAGGAAAAAGTTATTAAACAACCTAGATTAATGTGTTATCAAGCATTAAACAACCTAGATTAATGTGTTATCAAGCATAATAGTATGTTTCTTAACAATGTACATGAAATAATTTACTAATATTAGGGAAAATGTAGATGCTTAACTTCAAGTACATTAATGCTAACACAACTAAACACTAAAAGCTCAACATCACATAAAAGACAACCAAATCAGTTAACACGATCACATTACTACAAGCTTTTAGACAATCATCATAATGGTATGTTTCACTACAATACACATTAAATAATTCACTAATATTAGGAAAAAAATATGGATGCTCAATTTCCACTATATTAATGCTAAACAACTAAACACTAAAAGCTCAATACCATATAAAAGACAACCAAGTTAGTTAACACGATCACATTACTACGGGCTTTTAGACAATCATCATAATGATCTGTTTCTTGACAATACATATAGAATAACTCACCAATATTAGGCAAAAATATAGATGCTCAACTTCCAATACATTAATGTTAAACAACTAAATACTAAAAGCTCAACACCATTTTAGGAGTCATGACCTGTCCCATAGGAGCGGATCGAATTTTCCCATGAATGTTAGCTTTACATCGGGTGTGCTTATTAAGCGAATGATAAGGATTTTGAAAGAGGATTAAAGGAAAGATTGGCTACTTTTAGGAAATCATTTTATTTTCTAAATTAGATTTTAGAAGTCTCTAGATGTTTTATTAGACAAAAGGGAAAGAAATGTAAGAGTTAATACCGCAAAGCTTACTTGGACTAGGCAGCTAAATGTACTATGCTAGGAGCTCAGCCCGAACAATGGCTAAGGGGCCAAGGTCGGCCCACCAATGTCGTCGTCCGGCGTTGGCCATCCGGCCCCGACTGCCGAGGCGGTCTCGCGGATGACTTTAGGTTGTCGATCGCTTCTTAATTTTTTACCAGTTTCTATTTAAGAAAACCAAAATGCGATTGAAGGATAAAAATATTTAAAAGAGGAGTCACTAGTCGGTTTTGAAATAAAAACTAACAAAATAAAAAGAAACACTTTTCTAATTCTAAATTTATCGAAAAACTCAAAATCACAAAAGGTTTTTAAAAATGACTTCATCGGTCTTAAACCAATGATTCGATGTTCGAGGACGAATGTACGAAACAAAGAGGGATGTCTTTATTCCGCCCGTCAAAAGAAGCCTCTATTAATTGAAAAAGGGAGTTTTAATCGCGTTAAGAAAGTCGAGCAAACAATCGCACAATAGGTGAAAATAAAAGGCATACAAAACATCATGTAAAAGCGGTAAATAAAGAAATAAAAAAAATAATAAAAAAAGCGATAAAAGAAAAAAAAGCGATAAAGAAAATTACATCGGGTAGAGTGGAAAGTAAAACGATTATATTTTTAATCCTCAATACTAAAAGGGATAAAAGGACGAAAATTAAATAAACTACAAGAACGAGAACTACGAAATGGTGGAAGCGTGCCCTCAAGTTAACCCACCTACTAGGGTTAAATTGTCTGTTGGATTTCGGCAACGTAATGGTAAGGTGACGGTGCGAAAAAGTGGCGAAAAGAGGCCTTTGTGAGCGTATAGAAAGGGAATTTTTAGTGAAAGTGAATGAGAATAGAGAGCGGAGAGGGTGGGAGAGAGTTTTAGCAATCTCTAGCTGAAATAAGGGCTGAAATTGGTGTAAAAAGAAGGGAGGAGCCCCTATTTATAGAAAATTTTAGGATTTAGGATACCCTAAAATTGGACTTCAGCGCCTGGTTTTAGGATAGAACTAGGTCCAAAAATGTCGGAAATAGACAAAGAAAAAATTGAGAAACTAAACCAACCAAAACGACGGCGCTTAAAGAGTCCTAGGGTCTTGTAACACCCCAAAACACCCCCGGGAGTATTACATCGCCGAGTTCCTTAAAGGAACTCCCAAGGCTCTTTCTCGGTGTTGGTTTGGCTGTCTAAACTCAACTTAAAAGTAATGCCGGTGGTTTTCCCGAAAGAATCCGAGATTCTCTCGAAAATTTCGGCGAGTTCCGTTTGTAATATGGACTAACCCATAGGCTTAAAGCCTTAAAACCCTGCATGAAAAACATTATATAACTCAACGAGCCACACGCTCGGAGTATACAACTCAACGGCCACACGCCGAGTCCAACCAATCATGCTATACAACTCAAAACAGATCTAAAGGGTTTCTATACATTTGGTACAACTATATGCACTAAATTACAAGTACAATATTGAGAAATATCGTAAATGCATAATCTTGACTTGAATCGTTCGGCATACACCAAACAAGTAGTCGACGGAGTCCGAAATATGCTAAGGGTAAATCATGCTCCTGAAGTGTACCCGCAACACTCGGGAGGGAAAGGGGGAAAATTTGTGGGGGTGAGCAATAATCAACGGGCTCACCGGAGTCTTATACCCTTAAATTGGAAATTCTTTACACATAATACTCATAATAATGAAATTTGCGAAAACATAATAACATAATAGAAATCTATATACTTTTTATCGAAATCTCTTGTAATGAAAAGATCAAGACTCTTTAATTACTTAAAAGCACCCATTCACATTCAAGAATACTTCTTTTGGGGTTGAATCAACATTCCGGGCCTTCGAGGACTCGAACTAGCACTTCTTTAATTCGTGGCGCGACCCCGACAAAAGGCTCGCGGGACCATTCTTCTAGGAAGTCTCGGAGCGGGCATCCTGTCTCTCAGGACCCCTATTAGAACCCTTCCCTCGAAGTCTCTAGCCGAGCGTTCCCGGCTCGAACCCTTCGGTATGCTAAACGATCCGTAGCCGTCGATTCAAAACAATTTGCACATTCTCATTCATCACATTCACTTTACAGACTTTCTCAATCAATTTAGTATCAAGGAAGGCATGACACCACGTGTCACCCTTATAAATTCACTTTCTCAAATCAGCTTTGCTCCTTTAAAACATAATCACGTTTGAAAGACATTTCAAGGAAGTTGCATTCAAGTATCTCACGTAAAGCACAAAGCTCCTTTCAAAACTACTTTGAGCATCACGTAAAGAATCACATAGCACGAATAGCCACCAATCATTGCAAGCAATCATCCTTAACTCTTTTCTAACTAAGCTTTCCTCAACTCAGCAGTTAGTATGATTATCTCCATTTTCCGAGCCACAATAACTACAAGTACATATCACTCAATTCAAAATTCTTACTTTTCATTGCCTTTTTGCCTCACTTGCTCATTTTACGCTTCTACTTTATAACTCAACTTCCTCTCGCCCGTATTCAGCCACCCGACTCTTGCTCTCACTTTATCGCTTAAGTCCCTTTCACCGTGCTTAACTTCAAACTTGATTTCATCCCAAAGATCGAGATATGTTCTAAACTCATTACTTAACTCTTGCTCGTCCGTCCTTGGGCATGTACCTCTCAATCACTTGTCCTTATTCGGTTTCAGTTACCTTTACTTATTTTCACACTTAGTTTAACCTCAAGGAATTAATATACTTCAAACGTAATCAAGCTCACAATTATCCATTTTCACTTGTCCCAATTGCGCATTACTCCATACGAATTCATACTCCTCTTTATACTTCGACCTACCATTTCCCAATGTTCATAATTAGCTCTTAATACCGTAGCTTCAAGAATCTCTAAAACTTAATTAACTCATAATTCCTATCCACGTCCCAACTCTTCATCCGCAACAGACTAATCGAACCTCATTACTACTCATTTGACCTATATAATCTAGCCTCTTCGAATCAACACACCCAATTCAACCTTAAGTGATTATTCAAGCTCTTTAGAAGTTCCCGATTTAACTCAACTATTAAACCCAAGTAACTTCCTTCATTCCACGATTCAGCCCTCTCAATTTCTTAAATACATTCTAAGCTCTTATTTCAATCTCAAACAACAAATAGGTCCGTTCCGTAATACGGATACTCAACGTTCACAACAATTCAACATTCACATAACACATTCAACAATCACAACAAATCCATTTAGGTTTCGAAATTACTAATAGTTTAGAGCATAAGACTACCCACCTGAAATTCTCGGGTTTGGAATTGATCGAATTGCTTGTCTGTCTCGCTTTGTGTTTGGGTTGCGTTCGGCTCGGGGAGACTCGCTGCTTGCTTCGGTTCGGCGGTTCTAGTCCCCGCCGTCCCTCGGTCCGGCCCTCCCTCGTGCTCGCCGCCGGCTCGCCTCCCTTGTCGCCGTCGCCGGTCCCGGTTTCCGGCCACTCTAACTCCCGCTCGTCTGTCTCTGTTCGGTCTCGTTTCGCCCCTCGCTCGCCCCAGTCTCTCGCTCCCTCCCTCGCTCGCCGCTCGCTCGTGTCGTCGACCGCCGTTTCCGAGTCGGCGGTGGTCGTCGGCGTTCTCCCGGGTCCCCGCACCGCTCGCCTCTTCTCCCTCTCTCTCTTTTTTCAAGCTCGGTGCTCCCTCTTCGCCCGCGTCTGCTCGCGCCGCCGACCGTCGCCTTCGGTCCCGCGGTGGTCGCCCGTCCTCGCGGTCTCCTTCGCCGCGCGCACTCGCCCCCTCCCTCTCTCTCTTCCGTTCGGTGGTTCTCTCTCTCTCCCTTGCTCGTTGCTCTGCTTCTTCTTCCTCTCGCTGCCGTGCTCCACCGATTAAACTCTCGGTCCTTAATCCCCATTGGACCCCCAAATTTAATTTCTATCTCATTTCCAACTTAAACCAAAGCCCACCTCTTCATTATTCAATGAAAATAATCGCCGACCCATATATTACAAGTCTATATCTCCCCCTTCCGTCCTCTTACACTCGCTGCGTTCCAACTTATTTTAATACACCAGCCACGACAATTCCTAATCACCCAACGGTTCAGCTCGGATGAAAAAGGGAGGCAATTTCCTTGATTTAATTCATTCAATACCAACCTCCAAAGGAATTCTAACGTAATATGTCCAGGCAGCAAATAAAATCAGTCACTCGACCCCCTAGTCTGCGGGAATAATATTCAATAATTCTATGCTTTTCAACCGCTTTCTTTAAAATTTCGGGTATTACAGTGTCCGGCACCGAGAAGAGCGTTTTGTGGTATGGGAAAGCGTGCCAAGCTCGACTGCTGAAAGAAGAAAAATGTTGCATTTTGAGCAGCTTAGAGGTCCAGCGTCGTTTCGGCTCCCGGCTTGGGAGTCCGAACCTCATTTGGATCGGTTGAGGCATTGATTTGCGGGGCGACACATCCTTATAAAAACTGGTTTAGAATATTTTATGGTGTTGGTTGGTTTTTGTGGGCTAACCTAGCTTCGCCACTCCGCTTTAATCCAATCTTAACTCCGAGCTTGCAAACGAGATTGGATTTTCATCACCGGGCTGACAAAAACAAATAAAATAGAAAATGGACGACACTTTTTAGGTGCTACAACCATATTAAAGGCAAAGAAATAAGTTAACATGATTATATTACTACGAGTTTTTAGACGATTATGATAGCAGATATGTTTCGTACAATGCATATAAAGTTCTAGATATTAAAATCCAATAATCCATAAAATAATTTGGTCATATTAGGAAAAAATGTAATAACCTCGAACATATGATGCTAAAACATTTAAGCGCTAACTCATTTGTCAAAACCGATGGGTGTATTTGAGAAAGAAAGGAGTACCTCAAGAGATGAAGGTCTATGATCTCGATTGATCATTCATCGTCTCGAAGCTACCTTAATAGGAGACTTTACACTGCCCTTGACAAATTCACCTTCCTTAAAAGGAGGCTCTATACTCGCTCTTGCCAAATCCACCTTCCTTCAACTCCTTAGTAACCCTTTGATTAATTTTTTTTTTTATCAAGTACATCCAACCATAGCTGGAAAACACCTAGTAAAGAAATTGTCTCCACCAAGATTCAAACCCCGGTGGAGAGGATGAAAGTGTGAGTGTTTACCACTAGGGTAACACTCACTTAGTTGATATATATATATATATAGAGAGAGAGAGAGAGAGAGAGAGAGAGAGAGAGAGAGAGAGAGAGAGAGAGAGAGAGAAAACATATCCAAGTGAGTACTAGAAATTATAGTGAGAACCGAGAACTATTAATCACGGGCATTAGATGAGTAATGAATGGTCAAGATTAATTTGGATATATTAACGCCTTTAATATAAATCCCATATCAAATAGGACTCTCTCTCTCTCTCTCTCTCGCTCTCGCTCTCGTAGTCTTATTCACGTTTTACCAAGACACCATTAACCTTCTTTTTAGCTTTTCTTTCATCCAAATTCTCAGTAGTCAATTGGATCTTTGTTTTCGTCTATCTTCAATTGCTTAAAGTGATTTTATTTCTTTTTTACAAAAAAATTTAAATGTGCAATCATTCTCCTTCGTTATCACTATCAACCTGTTTTAGTGGCGGTTGTTCGGAGATTAATTTCAATCACAGTTTCATACCTATTAAAGTTGCCCACTTTATCAAAAACAAAGTTGCCCACAGTAAGTTTTTTCCCCTTTTTTATTTCATGTATTTTGTTCGATTGTTTTTCAGGATTGTAAAGTTTATTAATATAAATTTAACAATTATGGTTGATCATCATGTTGATGATCATAATTGACTACTGGATTATGAAATTAAAATACAAATTAATGACATATTTAGTGAAATGATTCATCACAAATTTGGTATAATATTTTTAATTCTTATGGTAGGCATGGAGGGCATTCATAATGATGTTACCATCTACGCAACACCAAAGAATTCTATTGGTTCATGAAGTGCATGTATTAATAAGATTTATCCCGATTATGATGATAAGTTTAAGCCTAATGCAGGTAAGATATTTAATTCATTGGAAGAAGGGATTGAATTCTACAAGAACTATGCACATCATGTAGGATTCAGATGTGATTGTCACCGAGAAAAAAAGAAAATATGATTATTTTATGGAAATATTGTGTTTGTTCAAAAGAAGGCTGGTATAAGGAGAAAGAGCCTGAATTGATCGAATTGGAATTGTCAATTACTAATACTAACAAGGAAGATAATAAGGGCACAGTAAAAATTAGATGAAAATAAGGTCAAACGAAGAGAAGAAGGAGCCTACTTAGAGAAGGTTGTATGACATGTTCTACTTTTAAAAGGACTATTGAGGGTAAATATGAAATCTTTAAGTTCCATGAAGGTCATGCGCATCCAATTGCTACCCCTTCGAAGATATCTATGTGGAGATCGCCAAGAGAAGTAAATCATGTACTTAATAATGTATTGCGTGCATGTCATTGAAATAATACTGGTACCTCAAAAGCATTTAATCTAATGAAAGAACAAATTGGGGGTTAGGAAATGTTGGTTGTATGAAAAGAGATTTACAAAATTTTCATCGAGATTTGAAATCTTTGATCAATAATTCGATGATGAGATGTTTATTGAGATTTTAGAAGGATGAAAAATAAAACTCCTTTTTACTATGCATATAAAATGGATGAGAACCGTAGGCTAAAACATGTCTTTTGGCAGATGGCACTAGTAGAAAAAATTATTATTTATTTGGTGATGCCATTTCATTTGATATTACGTATGAAACCAATAAATACTCCACAATTTTTGCTCCTTTCACAGGAATAAATCGCCGCGAGACAATCTATCACATTTGGAGCTGGGTTTTTGCTAATGAGAAAGTTGAAAGTTTTATTGGGTTATTTGAGAAATTCCTACAAGCTATGGGAAGCCAAAAGCCTATTTACATCGTCACCGACCAAGATCCTGCCATGAAGATTGCTATAGAAAGGGTTTTTAGTACTTCCATCCATAGGTTTTGTATTTGGCATATAATGAATAAAGTTTCTAAGAAGGTAGGCGGTGTTTTCAATAGTGATCTTCGGTTCCACAAGAGATTAAATTCATATATGTGGGGTTCCGAGACACCAAATGAATTTGAGTGTGCTTGGTGATGTCGTACTTCGATTATGGCTTAGAGAATAATGATTGGTTTACTTTGATGTATAGTTTGAGACATATGTGGATTCCGGCTTATTTCCTTGATATATTCTTATATGGATGGAAGCGGACAACCTCAAGATCAAAGAGTAAAAATGCCATGTTTTGTAACTTAGTTAATAAACAATTGATTATGGTTGAATTTTGGATGAGATTTAATTGTGCTATTGAGGTACAACGAGAGAATGAGAATGAGTTTGATAATATTAATTCTTCTTCAATGCCTCATTTGAAGACTGATTTGGATATTGAAAAGCATGCATGACAAATTTACACGCACAAAAACTTCTACATGTTCTAAGACGAGTTGTGGTCGTCGTTTATGGAATGTGCAGTAGCCAAAATATTTGAAAATGATGGGTTAACAATATTTACCATACGAGATAGAGGCAAGGAGTGCTACAGGTCATCAACGGAGGTAATCTATTACCCTTCCACTTGTGACGCGAAATGTTCCTGTAAATTGTATGAACTCGAAGGAATTCAATGCCGTCATATTCTTATAGCCTTGCAAGGAGTCTTTCTGAAAGAGATTCCACCACCACTTGTATTAAAGAGGTGGACAAAAGAGCAACCCGACAACCCATTTTTGACGATCATGGTACGTTGTTAGAACGGTGCACTAAGGAGAAAAATAAATCTCAATTGGTCACCAATGCTTGGGGAACCATTTTTGAAGTAATGCACTATGCTGAACAAAGTGAGCATGAGTTTAAAATGGTGATCGAAGTCTCGTAACAAAATGAAGAAGTTGAGTGTATCAGGTGAAAAAATGGTTAGTAAAGCAAAGGATTTAGAATCATTTGTGGGTTGTAGTCTTTCGGAAGAGGTTAAACTTCAACCACCAAAACCATAAGCACAAAAGGAAGCGGGAAGCGGATTAAAGGAGGAAAGAAGGTGGCGATGGAGGAAGAAGAAAAGTGACAAAGAAATTGCAAGTCTTGTGGACAATTCGTTTATCATGACAATTGAAACCGCCTCTATGAAGGATCGAATGATTTATCTTAGTTATTGGTAAGTGGTGTAAATGATTTAAATGATTCATGTTATTCATTTGATTCTTTGTAGCTTTGAGTAAGTAATTTAAACTACACATGGTGTGTGATTTTGATTTTTAGTTCTCAATTTGGTGTTATATCTGCAGATGAGGTGTTTGAATTTCACGGGTGTTTGAATCTCACAGATACCGATAGTTGTTTGCTTCAGAATAAAAAAGTAAATATCTTTCTTTCTCTCTCTGTCCAGCTGAATTTGTCATTATTTGTTCAAATGTGTGATTGAATGAGGAAGTTGTTAATCATAAAATTTTACAACTAGATCAGATTTTCAACATTCGATCGGCCTTTTGGATTATTATTTTCTGTTTTAGTACACACTTCAGAACCCATTATTAATTCACAGGAGGGTCAGTAAATAAATTGGATGGCATTCTTATTCTTTGATGTGATATATGTAAATGTGATTAAGAGAGATTCTATATTTCTATCAAAATGACAAATTTGTGTAATGCTCGAGTCCCGACAGGTGGAACTTTACTAAGTACAACATAGTTGGTAAAAGAAAATTCAAGTAATGTTCTTATGTACATCACATTGCTGCTCCGAACTCGTCAAGTTTCCTCAATCCATCACATTATTGTCAATGCATCGCACCAATAAACCAAGCACTATATTTGTGAGACCCCGAAATTTCGTGTGCTTGCCTGGTAGTGAATTATTAGAATTTTTCCGAGTCGGAATTAGAAACCCGAGAATCGAAACCGAGCATGGGTTAGCTTATTGGGCCTATTGAAATTGAAGTTGGGCCCAAATTTTCAAGGTCCAAAGCAAAAAAAATCAAAAGAAAAAGAAAGGAAATGAGAATGGAGATGGTCGACATTTTTGGGATGAGTTGGCAATTATGAGAGGAAAGGGTAAAGAGGGGTCCAATTGAAAGGGAGCAAGCAAAGCAATTAGGTGTGATTAGGAGAAGAGGAGAGAGAGTGAGGCTGAGACTAAAGAAAAGAACGGGAGGAAGAGGAGCGAGAGGAAAATGAAAGAAGGAGAGACAGGGAAAACGAGAGGGAGCAGAACCGTAATACCCGAAATTTTAAAGAAAGCAATTGAAAAGCATAGAATTATTGAATATTATTCCCGCATGACTAGGGGGTCAAGTGACGGATTTTATCTCGCTGCCGGACATATTACGTTAGAATTCCTTTGGGGGCTGTGGCGAATGAATAAAATCAAGGAGATTGCCTTCCTTTCCCATCTCGTTGTTGGGTGATTAGGAATCGTCGTGGCCGGCGTATTAAAATGAGTTAGGACGCAGCAGACGTAAGAGGACGGAAGGGAGAAGATATGGACTTGTCGTATATGGGCCGGGGATTACCTTAGCTGAATTATTAAGAGATGAAAAGATAAGTTGGGGTCCAATTAGGTGCATTAACCGCCAATTAAGCGGTGGAGAGAGAGAGAAGCAGGAAAAGGAGGAGGGGGTCGGGGAAAGCAAGAGCAGAAGCGAGCAAGAAGGAAAGAGAGGAAGAAGAAGCAAAGCAACAGAGCGAGGGAGGGAGAGAGAACCACCGAACGGAAGAGAGAGAGGGAGGAGGCGAGTGCGCGCGGCGAAGGAGACCGCGAGGACGGGCGACCACCGCGGGACGGTTGGCGACGCGAGCGACGCGGGCGAAGGGAGAGCACCGAAAGGGGGAAAGAAAGAGAGGAGGCGTGCGGGAATCGAAGCGAGGCCGGAGGCCGGCGAGCGGAGTAGTGAACGCAGGCGGCAGCCGGCGACGCGAGCGAGGGAAGGAAGCGAGAGGTTGGGACAGAGCGAGGGCGAACGCAGACCCGAAACAGAGACAGACGAGCGGGAGTTAGAGCGGCCGGAAACCGGACCGGCGACGGCGACAAGGGAGGCGAGACCGGCGGCGAGCACGAGGGAGGGCCGGATCGACGGCGAGGGACTAGAACCGCCGAACCGTAGCAAGCAGCTAGTCTCCCCGAAACCGAACGCAGCCCAAACACAAAGCGAGAGGCAGCAGAGCAATTCGATCAATTCCAAACCCGAGAATCCGAGGTGGGTAGTCTTATACTCTAAACTATTAGTAATTTCGAAACCTAAATGGATTTGTTGTGATAGTTGAATGTGTTATGTGAATATGGAATTGTCGTGAGCGTTGAGTATCCGTATTGCGGAATGGGCCTAATTGTTGTTTGAGGTTGAAATAAGAGCTTAGAACGGATTTTAGAGAATTGATAGGGTTGAATTGGGTCACGAAAGGAGTCATTTGGGTTAAATAGAGAATTCATTTGGGAACGTTAAAGAGATTAGTAGTTGCTTAGGGTTGAACCGAACCCGCTGATTCCGAAAAGGTTAAATTGTATAGGTCAAATGAGCGGTTTTGAAGTTCCGGATAACTATTAAGGAGTAAGGGGTTAGGGCATGGATATGAATTACGAGTTAACTAAGTTTTAGAGATTCTTGAACCTGGGGTATCAAGAGCTAATTACGAACATTGGGAAATGGTAGGTTGAAGTATAAAGAGGGGTATGAATTCGTATTGAGTAATGTGCGATTGGGACAAGTAAGTGAGAGTAGGCAGTTGTGAGCTTGATTACATTCGAAGTATATTTAATCCTTCGAGGTTGAACTAAGCGTGAGAATAAGCAAAGGTAACGGAGATCGAATAATGAAAAGAGATTGAGAGCAGGAGTTAAATAATGAGTTTAGAGCATATCTTAGCCTTGGGATGAAATCAGGTTTGAAGTTAAGCACAGCGAAAGGGACTTAAGCGATTAAGTGAGAACAAGAGTCGTGTAGCTAAATACGGGCAAAAGAAGTGAGTTATAAAGTAGAAGCGTAAATGAGTAAGTGAGGCAAAAGGCAATGAATTGTGACGAACTTGAAACATAACTTGAGTGTTATATACTTATGGTTATTGTGGCCCGTAAAATGGAAATAATCGTATTAAACCGATGAATTGAGAAAGGCACGATTGGAAAAGAGTTGGGAATGATTGCTTGCATTGAATGGTGACTGCTCGTGCTATGTGTTTACTTTATGTGATGCTCACAGGTAGTTTCGAAAGAAGTTTTGTGTTTTACGTGAAATGACCCTTGAATGTGATTTCTGTGAAATGTCTTCCAAACGTGATTCTATCCTAAAGAAGCAAAACGTATTTGAGAAAGTACATTAGATTTGAGAAAGTGAATTTATAAGGGTGACACGTGGTGTCATGCCTTCCTTGATACTAAATCGATTGAGAAAGTTAGAAAGTGAATGTGATGAATAAGAATGTGCAAATTGTTTTGAATCGACCGGCTACGGATCGTTTAGCATACCGAAGTGTTCGAACCGGGAACGCCCAGCTAGAAACTTTGAGGGAAGGGTTCTAATAGGGGTCCTGGAGAGACAGGATGCCCGCCCGAGACTTCCGAAGAATGGTCCCGGAGCCTTTTGTCTGGGTCGCGCCCGAATTAAAGAAGTGCTAGTTCGAGTCCTCGAAGGCCCGGAAAAGTTGATTCAACCCCAAAAGAAGTATTCTTGAATGTGAATGTGTGCTTTTAAGTGATTAAAGAGTCTTGAGCTTTTCATTACAAGAAATTTCGAGTGAAAAGTATATAGATTTCTAGCATGTTATTATGTTTTCGCAGATTTCATTATTATGAGTATTATGTGTAAAGAATTTCCAATTTAAGGGTATAAGACTCCGGTGAGCCCGTTGATTATTGCTCACCCCCACAAATTGCCCCGTCCCCACCCAGTCTTGCAGTACACTTTCGAAGTACAATCTACACCTAGCATGCTTCGGACTCCTACCGATTATTGGTGATTGAAGCGACCAAGTGGCTAACATGCATTGTTTGTTTCTAAACGTTGTATTTATAATTTAGTTCATGTAGTTTGTACCATAAGTGTAATAAACCCTTTTAGATTGTTTTTAGTTTTATCGCGTGATTGGTTGAACTCCGGCGTGTGGCCGTTGAGTTGTATACTCCGAGCGTGTGGCTCGTCGAGTTATATTATGCTTCTTATGCAGGGTTTTAGGCTTCGCGCCTATGGGGATAGTCCATATTACAAATGGAACTCTGCCGAAATTTTCAGGGAAACTCGGATTCTTTTGGGAAAACCACCGGCATTACTTTTAAGTTGAGTTTAGACAGACCAAACCAACTCCGAAAAGAGCCTTGGGAGTTCCTCTAAGGAACTCGGCGATGTAATATTCCTGGGGGTGTTTTGGGGTGTTACAAGAACGCACAGAGAGAGAAGGAGAGCGAGCAGGAGTGAGGGCAACGTCGGAAACCGGCAGCCGGCGGGCACGGCGAGCCCAAGGACGAGCGCCGGACGAAGGAGAAAAGAAAAGGGAACGAAAGAAAGAAGAAGCAGAGCAGAGACGAAGTAGAAGCGGAACAAAGCGAGAGCGGGAGAGAGCGCGAGGGGCCAGTGGCCGGTGAGCACCTGAACGGCGAGCGCGCCGCTGCCGGTGGGCAAGGGAAAGCGAGAGCTCGGGAGGCCGAGCAGAACGAAGAAAGGGAAGAGTAGAGAGGCCGAGCGAAAAGGGGACCGAAGGGGTTCCGCGGCCAGCGAACGTGAGGGCCGAGGAAGGCCGTCGGTGAGCACGGAACAACGGCCGACCGCCGGTGAGCGCGAGGAGGGGGACGAAGAGGACCTGATGATGTGTAGTGGGAGCGGAAGCAAAAGAAGAAGGAAAAACCCAAGAAAATGCAACCGGACAGAATAGGGTCCGCAGGTGCGGGTCTGGGGAAAAGGGTGAAAGGAGGGTCAAATGTTCTTGGTTTTGGCTAGAAATTGGAGGGAAGGTTATTTGGGATGTTAGGAAGGGCTGGTAAAAATATGGGAAGCATCCAAGGTCGGGATCACCTTGAACCAAAGCCAAACAGAAAGTCACGCTGGGCGGCTGTCCAGGATGAGGTCCTTTGTTTGTTTTTGGTGCCGAGGACGGGACACTTCTTGGATTGAGCTGAAATTTGGTGGCACTGGACTCAACCCGTGTAGGATGGTGTGGGTGAAATTTGGGGACGAAAGGATTTGTGGATTGGGAGATATGGGATGATAAAGTCGCTGGATAGTTCCTGGGTTCTGGCCTGGATACGAAACACCACCAAGCTGAACCGAGGGGCACCTTGCAACCTATCCGGATACAGAAACACCACCGGGGATTGTAAGGACTCAAAGGACACCACCAAGCTTGCCAAGGCTCGGATACAGCAATGAGAATTTAAGGGGTTGAGAAATCCATCTCAAAAGAGCAAAGCTCAAAGTTCATATATTCATCAAGTCTTTTTTTACATGGCTGAATGCTAGGCTATTTATAAGGAAATAAAACATGCTGAAAATTAATCAAAACTAAAACATAATCTAAGGCCTAAAAGAAAGATTACAAGATCAATGGCCTAAGATATGTTAGCCCCTTGTCCAAGCCAATTTGGGAACATGTGGCTAACATGAAAGTTAATACTAGCCAAGTATTTCCTACCCCTTGTGCAAGAAAGCTTGTCATAGGTCCAACACATAGATTCTTCCACTAGGGATGATGCTTGGAAATGCTTCTAGAATCCTCCTTGTTGCTGTCCACACATGACCCATTCGGCTAAGGCATAAGACATCCACTTTTTGGTCCTTGGTGATAACCGGCCAGCTTGTGCGCTTAGTGCACGGTTTGAGTTCCCTTGGCGCTTTGGACCTTCTCTTGTGGATTTATCTTGCTCCAACTCTTGAACAATAATTATTTATATAACAAAAGACATAAAATATAATTCTTCACCATAAACCAAGCTCTAGTTCATCAAGCAAAAGTTGAACCAGATTAGGTGCTAAAATATGATCTCCTTTCGGTTTGAGCTCCTTTTGTAGCTTTGACATGAACTCATGGCTCTTGGCTTAATGGCATGTAAGGAGATCATGAACAAGTATGTTGTAGCCTTTGGAAATGTCCATCACCTGAATCAAACCGAAACAGGGAAGTCGGAGACCGGGACCGAGGCAGCGAAAGGAAGAAGCAGAGGGTCGGGGAAGAAGAAGGGTTGAGGGAGCAGGAGCTAGACTAGGAATCGAAAGGCGGAACAAGAAGCTAAACCCAATTCGAAACCCTTCCATAACCGAATTCTTAGAACCTTTAAGAATTTAAGGTGAGTAGTCTGAATTCATCCTCCGAAATAAAATGAATTAGGTGGCTTGAACTCGAAATTGATGCATGAAATTGGAAACCCTAAGCTAATTGAAGAAGTTAGAGGCCTAAATTCACGAAACTAGCAACTCACGAATCAAAGAGCATGTTGTGATTATGTGATAATTAGTTCTAAATTTGTGATGTTGAGCATGAGTATTGAGAATTTGATGAGAATAGCTTGAATAGGTTTAGTAAGAAAAATCGGAGAATTGAATTCATGACTTATGTGCAGATTTTCAATAAATAATCATGTCTGTCCGAATTTCTGCGAATTCATGTGTAGCCCAAATTTCCTGAAATTTTTACTGCAGCTTCTTGATGATTTATGAGAATTTCCTGTAAAATTTCGTATGCATTGGATGAGTAGATTGGGAGATATGCTATATTAAGTGAAAATGTTCTGTTTTGGGCTAAATCGCATATAAGTGAGTAACTGAGTTAAGAACTGAGATTTAAGAAGCTTTGTGGCTAGATTAAAAGATATTCATCGATTAAGGAAAGTTATAGAACCATAAACTACTTATACGCGATAGTACGCAATCATGAAAACGATAAGTTCGTCGATTAGAAATCATAAGTGGTATGCTTATGTGATTGTGTGTTTATCTTGAATTACGTTGATTATGAATGGGATAAGCATGCGTATGTGAAATGAATGGATTGTGTTGGAATTGGAACTTGCTTATGTGAATTGCTTGTTTTGAAGAAGTTACGCATGAAAGTGTTAAGCATGAGTTATATGAATTGAGTATATCTTATGTATAAGTAATAAGAAAATAAGAGCACATAAAGAACTAAAGAAGGGAGAAAGGATTGTGTTATTGATCTAGGACCTCACGAATTAAAGAACCCTCTCGAAGCTATGGCCATAGAAGTGTCTGTCAACCCGAAGCCACGAATTGAATTGCTTCCAAGAATTATTGACGATACGCGTCCTTCGGGGATGGGAGGCTGCCTCGAGGCCACGAATTGTTATGCCTCGAGGCCACGAATTGTATGCCTCCGTGAACCGAGCCCACGAATTGTTTTGGCTCCAAGAACCGGGTCTTTAGAGTAGTACATAAATCTTCTTTCCATTCGAAACTAAGAAGACTTAAAAGAATTATGATAGAAGAAACGAATGATCGTGCATACCAAGAATCGATGATTTATGAAATGCATGATTGAACTCAAGAAGAAGAATAAGAAGAAGATCGAATCCTATTTTCGTAAGAAATGATTGCGATAAGAACTAAGCTATGATTTATGATGATTGACATGATGAATGATAATATGACTTACTTGTGTAGAAATATGAATGAGGTATGTTTGATTGAATTCATGAGTAAGTGATGTCATTATGTTTCTCGGCAAGTTGGTAAGTTTAGAATCTCGCATGTCTTAAGCTTATTTGATCTCGAATCGCATGTCACGAATGAATTGTGAACTTACGTGTGCTTGCTAATGAACTAATGTGCAAAGTGAAACCCGGGGTTGGGTTTGGATTATTCACTGGGCTAGTGAGCTCATGACATCACCAACATTTCAGTACGAAGTTAAGACCGGCAGGAGTTGCCTTTGGCTTTTGGAAATAGCGGACGAATAGGAGATGCCGGACATACTGCATGTTTTCTGTCTTTTGTTTGTAAAGATGTTGTAAAGACTGTTGTATCTCGAACTTAAGTTTTACCTATGAATGTAAAATCCCTATGTGAATACTCCGAGCGTGTGGCTCGTTGAGTCCGTGTTGTGCTACTCCGAGCGTGTGGCTCGTTGAGTTTAAGATTGTATTTCGTGCGGGGTTAGGGCTTTAAGCCTATGGGTTTAGTCGGCTTACAGAGGAAACTCTGCCGAAATTTCCGAAAAACCTTTGAAAACTTAGAATTACGTTTCCGCCAATCCAAGAAAGGGTTATTAACCCCAAGTTGAGATCTTAAGCAGCCTTAGGGGTTCCTCTCGGGAACCCCGGCATGTAATACTCCTAGGGTGGGTCTAGGGGTGTTACAAAAATGGTATCGAGCAAGAATCCTCCGACTCGTAGATTTTCCTAGAATCGAGTCTAGAACTTGCGTGATTGCTTATGTAACCGATTGAAATATGAGTATGTGATTTGATTCATGAACCTATGTGCCCATATGTGATTGAGTGAATCGCATATGATATGAATTATGAACTTATGTGCATATATGTGATTCCATGAATTTGTGTGGTACTATGATAGAATGTACCGAGGATTCGTATAAGATCATAGGTGAATCAAGTTTCGAGGACGAAACTTTTTGTAAGAAGGGGAGAAATGTGAGACCCCGAAATTTCAGGTGCTTGCACGGTAGTGAATTATTAGAATTTTTCCGAGTCGAAATTAGAAACCCGAGAACCGAAACCGAGCATGGGTTAGCTTATTGGGCCTGTTGAAATTGAAGTTGGCCCCAAATTTTCAAGGTCCAAAGTAAAAAAAATCAAAAGGAAAAGAAAGGAAATGAGAATGGAGATGGCTGGCATTTTTGGGATGAGTTGGCAATTATGAGAGGAAAGGGTAAAGAGGGGTCCAATTGAAAGGGAGCAGCAAAGCAATTAGGTGTGATTAGGAGAAGAGGAGAGAGAGTGAGGCTGAGAATAAAGAAAAGAACGGGAGGAAGAGACAGTTTCATAGAACAAAAATCATGATCAATTTCATTCAGCTTGTACAAGTCACACACGGCCGGATTAGCAACAAGCATGGGGTGTGGAATTTTTGAGGGAAAATGGTCAAATGTGGCTAAGGGTTCTTTGGTGTTGGGATGGGTATTTTGCGGAGGATTTTCAGATTCGGATGGTGTCAAAATGATTTGCTCATGTGAGGACAGTGGGGGCTGGCTGGTTGGACGGCCTCGATTCGGTTTGGGTTTTGGGATTTGGCTAGGTGACAAGGAAACTAATGTGATCCTCTTGCCATCTTTGGTGAAAGCATAAGTATTCAAGAACCCATCATGTATGACTCTCCTATCAAAGAGCCAAGGTCTACCAAGCATTAAATGGCATGCATCCATGGGTAGCACATCACACCATATATCATCATGATAATTCTTACCAATGCTAAATGAAAGAAGGCATCTAGACTTGACTAGAAAATTTTCACCTTGATTTAGCCATTGGATGGTGTATGGATTAGGATGAGGTGAAACTTGAATTCCAAGCTTTTCTACCATAGTTGTTGAGGCCACGTTTGTGCAACTACCACCATTAATAATGGTAGAGCACACTTTGTTGAGCACCGTTCCCCTTGTGTAAAAAATGTTGTCACGTTGCTCTTCATTAAGCTCCTTGAAACCGCACAAAGTTCTTCTCAAGAAGAGCTTAACGTTCATGGTCGGGATTTTTGTAAGGCTTGCTGTTTTTGGTGTTTTTGGGTTTATGGGGAATGGATACAATCCACCAAGGATCAGAACTTGCTCTGATACCAAAGTTGATGTATAGTGAGGCGGAAGCAAAAACAAAAGGAAAAACCGCAAGGAAGCAAGCTGGACAGTAATGTGTCCTGCAGGTGCGGTTCTGGGGAAAAGGGTGAAAGGAGGGGTAAATGATGGGAGTTTTGGCTGAAATTTGGAGGGGATGAGGTAACTGGTTGGGGAAGGTCTGGGTAAAATTTGGGAATTTTTGGATGACGGGAACTCCTTGATCTGCAAGCCTGAAGTTGGCAGTACCCGGCTAGAAGTCCATGTTGATACTCTTTGTTTTGGATCGAAGGAGGGGGACGGTAGGGTTCTTGGATGAGGCTAATTTTAGCGGCGGGGGAGTAGACTCACTGGAAGGATAGTGTTTGAAATTTGGGCTAAAATGGATGAGTAGATTGTGAGATATGGATCGGTAAAGTGAGGGGATAGAACCCGGGTTCCGGCTAGGATACAAAAACACCACCGAGTGAACCAAGGGGCACCTTCAATCTGTCCGGATACAGAAACACCACCGGGGATTGAAAGACTCAAAGAACACCACCGTGCCACACACGGATACAGCAATGAGAATTCAAGGGGCCGAGAAATCCATCTCGAAAAGAGTATAAAACTCAAAGTTTATAAATTCATCAAAGTTGTCTTTACAATGTCATTACAAGCCAACACACAAGCTTAGTTAATACAAGCCAAAACAGATTGGCTACCATCTTGCCCTTCTCGGTTATAACTCCTTGGACAGATTTGGTGTAGCTTAAAAACAAGGCCTCATGGCTGGGAAAATGACATTCTAAGAGGTTAAGAATTTCCTCTTTGGGTTTCAACAAAACCATTTCCTCCTTAAAACAAGTAGTAAGGCAGCCATGGTGTGTAGAGTGGAAGAACAAGTCACTAGCTCCGCCATTAGCACACAATTTTGTTCTCTTGAACAAGTTCTCCTCATGCACTAGTGGTTCTCCAAAATCATGATCAGCACCATACAAGCACATTAGTTGATCAAAATAGAAAACAGAATTCTCTAATGGAGAAATTGAGTTATACCTCTTTGCCAACTTATGGACTTCTCGTTTGTACCTCTCGGTTTGCCAATTGGTTGGTAAAGAAAATAACCATGAAAGTTCAACTCCATAAAAACTCAATAGTTGTTGCTCTTGGCTACTCACCAAATATAATAAGATCCTTTGATCCACAAAGTAGTAGCTCCAACATGTAAGTGTGAATAAGATTGTCAAAACTTCTTTTGGGCGCTTCACACAATCCGGATACAATCTTTGGAGACTTCTTTCAACAATACATGCCCATGTAAATCGCTCAAAAATATTTTCACAATTTTCCACATGTAAAGGAAATGAACATTTCATGGAAAATGCACCGTTTAATTTTTGAGGCTCTCTTTGTTCTACCACTTCGGATTTCAACTCAAGCTCTTCCGTAGAACAAAAATCATGATCAATTTCATTCAGCTTGTACAAGTCACACACGGCCAGATTAGCAACAAGCATGGGGTGTGGAATTTTTGAGGGAAAATGGTCAAACGTGGCTAAGGGTTCTTTGGTGATGGGATGGGTATTTTGCGGAGGATTTTCAGATTCGGATGGTGTCAAAATGATTTGCTCATGTGAGGACAGTGGGGGCTGGCTGGTTGGACGGCCTGATTCGGTTTGGGTTTTGGGATTTAGCTAGGTGACAAGGAAACCAATGTGATCCTCTTGCCATCTTTGGTGAAAGCATAAGTATTCAAGAACCCATCATGTATGACTCTCCTATCAAAGAGCCAAGGTCTACCAAGCATTAAATGGCATGCATCCATGGGTAGCACATCACACCATATATCATCATGATAATTCTTACCAATGCTAAATGAAAGAAGGCATCTAGACTTGACTAGAAAATTTTCACCTTGATTTAGCCATTGGATGGTGTATGGATTAGGATGAGGTGAAACTTGAATCCCAAGCTTTTCTACCATAGTTGTTGAGGCCACGTTTGTGCAACTACCACCATTAATAATGGTAGAGCACACTTTGTTAAGCACCGTTCCCCTTGTGTAAAAAATGTTGTCACGTTGCTCTTCATTAAGCTCCTTGAAACCGCACAAAGTTCTTCTCAAGAAGATCTTAACGTTCATGGTCGGGATTTTTGTAAGGCTTGCTGTTTTTGGTGTTCTTGGGTTTATGGGGAATGGATACAATCCACCAAGGATCAGAACTTGCTCTGATACCAAAGTTGATGTATAGTGAGGCGGAAGCAAAAACAAAAGGAAAAACCGCAAGGAAGCAAGCCGGACAGAATGTGTCCTGCAGGTGCGGTTCTGGGGAAAAGGGTGAAAGGAGGGGTAAATGATGGGAGTTTTGGCTGAAATTTGGAGGGGGATGAGGTAACTGGTTGGGGAAGGTCTGGGTAAAATTTGGGAATTTTTGGATGACGGGAACTCCTTAATCTGCAAGCCTGAAGTTGGCGATACCCGGCTGGAAGTCCATGTTGATACTCTTTGTTTTGGATCGAAGGAGGGGGACGGTAGGGTTCTTGGATGAGGCTAATTTTAGCGGCGGGGGGAGTAGACTCACTGGAAGGATAGTGTTTGAAATTTGGGCTAAAATGGATGAGTAGATTGTGAGATATGGATCGGTAAAGTGAGGGGATAGAACCCGGGTTCGGCTAGGATACAAAAACACCACCGAGTGAACCAAGGGGCACCTTCAATCTGTCCGGATACAGAAACACCACCGGGGATTGAAAGACTCAAAGAACACCACTGTGCTGCCACACACGGATACAGCAATGAGAATTCAAGGGGCCGAGAAATCCATCTCGAAAAGAGTATAAAACTCAAAGTTTATAAATTCATCAAAGTTGTCTTTACAATGTCATTACAAGCTGAATTTATAAGCAATGAAAATAGCATCTAACTAAGCTGAAAATTAAAACAAAAATAACAAGATGCTTTTCCTCCTCTCCAAGTTAGAACCGAATGAATTCTGGCCAAGCATTTTGAGAATTGGGAACATGTG
Organism: Talinum fruticosum; assembly: GCA_021018815.1. Taxonomy (NCBI): domain Eukaryota; kingdom Viridiplantae; phylum Streptophyta; class Magnoliopsida; order Caryophyllales; family Talinaceae; genus Talinum; species Talinum fruticosum. Next base: position 1,863,811 of record JAITYX010000010.1, on the reverse strand, counting down.
GTTTTGAGGCCTTTTCCCCTTATGCAAGCTTCATTTCCATTTGGCCAACACATCATATTCCAAGAGGATTCTAGAATATCTTCACTCCTTTCCTTTGGTGCATCATTTTGGGACATCTAAACATATGGCACTTGGATTTTTGGACCAACCAAAATATGCATCAACTTATTTATGTGTGAAAGAAGGTAGCATTGCATGCCTTAACATATCCGACCGAAGCTTCATGCTCTAACATGGAGGGCTTTGTTATCTAGCTTGGTTCTTTCTTGATTGATCCTTCTTGGCTCTTAGGTAATTATTTATGAACATAAAGTCATAAAAATTCACACTCTTGGCTTCTCATCCTCCGGGATCAAAAATAATCACAACAAATTCAAGTAACTTTGGTTGATCCCGGGCATGCTTGGCTTTTCAAGATGAACATCTTTAAGCTCATGTTCTAAGGTAGTCCACTTTCCATCATCATCAAATGTGATATTCAAGAGAATGAAGATCAAACAATAGTGAGGTATCTTGGAAGCTTGGATCCAAGATATGCTCAAGTGGTGGAGTTGCAACAATTTTCCACTTTTGATGAGGTGTGCAACTTGGCACACAAGGTGGAACAACAAAGGAAGCTTCGGTTTGTCAAGAAAGAAGTGGCCAAATCCTTCCCTCAAAAGAGCCAACCCTTTTACAAGGGGAGTTCTCAACCCATCCCACAAAAAACCCCAAGCTCTACAAACACCTATACCCATTCCAACCCCAAATCTGCCTAAACCTATTTCTAGCCCCAACAACCCGAGAAGGTGCTTCAAATGCCACGAGTTTAGGGCATATTGCCTCGGAATGCCCAAACCGAAGGGTGGTGACTTTGGTTGAATTTCAAGAGCAACTAATGGAGGAAGAGGATACCGAAAAGGAGCTATACTTGGTGGAAGAAGTAAAGGAAGTAATTGAGGAGGTGGATGAAGGAGAATTATTGGTATTAAGGAGGACTTTCGGGGATTCAAAGACCCTAAGGAGGAGCAACGAGAGAATATCATCCACACTAGGGGCACGGTGCATGGCAAGGTGTGTTCAATCATTATTGATGGTGGAAGTTGCACAAATGTGGCCGCATCAACTATAGTGGAGAAGTTTGGACTTATTTCTTCGGTTCATCTTCATCCTTACAATATCCAATGGCTAAACCAAGGTAAAGGCCTTCAAGTTAATTCTAGATGTCTCATTTCATTTAGTATTGGCAAGAACTATCATGATGAGTTGTGGTGTGATATTATTCCAATGGATGCTTGTCATTTGTTGTTCAAGAGACCTTGGTTTTTTGATAGGAGAGTTATGCATGATGGATTCATGAACACTTACACTTTTACTAAAGATGGGAAGAAGATAACATTAGCCCCCTTATCTCCTAGCCAACTCACAAAGACAAGGCCACAAAACAACCCCCTCAAATCGACCTTTTGCTTGCTTTTGGAGAATCATTTCTCAAGGCAAAGCAACATGAGTTTAGACCCACACAAGAACTCATCCTCCTATCTCCAAGTGAACCCGAGAACCCCCACAAAATCTTCACCCTCTCGCCAAGGAACTCTTAGCCAAATTTGCCCATGTTTTTCCAAATGAAATTCCCCTTGGCCTTCCTCCACAAAGAACCATTCAACACCATATAGACCTTATCCCAGGAGCCATATTACCTAACAAGCCCGCATATAGAATGAATCCCAAGGATGCTCAAGAGGTCCAAAGACAAGTTGATGAATAGGTGGCCAAAGGCCTTGTAAGGGAAAGTAGAAGTCCTTGTGCGGTGCCTACTCTTTTGGTGCCTAAAAAGGATGGATCCAATAGGATATGTGTGGATAGTCGTCTCATAAACAAGATCACTATCAAGTATAGGTACCCCATACCTAGACATGAGGATATGCTTGATGAGCTCCATGGTTCACAAGTATTTTCCGAAGTGGATTTGAGAAGTGGATACTACCAAATTCGGATCCGAAAAGGGGATGAGTGGAAGATCGCATTCAACACAAAAGGTGGACTATATGAGTGGTTAGTAATGCCGTTCGGCCTATCTAATGCACCAAGCACTTTCATGAGACTTATGAATCAAGTGTTTAGGCCCCTTATTGGCAAGTTCGTGGTTGTGTATTTTGATGATATTTTGGTGTATAGCAAGAATGAAGAAGAGCACTTAAATCATCTCACACAAAGTGCTTGAACTTTTGGAGGGAGAAAAGCTCTATGGCAATCTTCAAAAATGCACTTTCTTTACCTCGAAGTTGTCTTTCTTGGGTATATTGTCACAACCAATGGTGTGAAGGTGGATGAGAGTAAAGTGGAACCAATTCAATCATGGCCGGTTCCCGCTAGCATCCATGACGTTAGAAGTTTTCATGGCCTAGCATTATTTATTTATGTACTAATTGTCATTGAACGACAATCTTCCTAGCCTTTCAAACCTCTTCAAACCTTAGCTCGGTTTGCATTACTTGGACTAGCATAGGAGTTTTTGGTGTAGAAATAAGCTTGACTCCTTTTATGCCTTAGCTTGAGAAACCCCATGACTCTTGGAAATTAAGTATGGATAGAAATATCCATCATTAACATGAATTATTTATACACCGATTGTCATAGAAAGACAATTTCCACATCCTTGCAAGTTCTAGTTCCACTTGCTTCAATCCAGGACTAGAATAGGCATTTTGGAGCCCAAAATGATCTTCAAATTAAGCTTGACTCCTCTTATGCCTTAGCTTGAGAACCCCATGACTCTTGGAAATTAGGTTTGGATAGAAATATCCATCATTCTCCCCTTGTTGAAAATAATTTGTCCTCAAATTTGTATGGACAACTTTTTCCAAGTGAGGAAAAATCAAGATCAATATAGCACAACTCTTGATAGGGAGGACACCACAAACCCAACCCCAACTAATACCGAGAGCTAGCCATAATCGATTGATAATTCGAGTCCTCGGAATTCACTACGGAACCCTCACAAACCATTGCTGGGTCTTTGTTGATAACGCAGGCATCAAGGGAGTTTTGGCCACACTCGAAATACTTGTCTGTCTCCTTAGACGGGAGTAAGGGAGTCGGACAAGTCGAAGTACTCGAAGGAAAATAAGACAAGAGATCTTTTTCTGAGTCCGATGGAGAGTGGGCAGCCTTCTGTTTTGAGCTGTGTGACATTAATGGAAAGTGGCCAGCCATGGGTAAAAAGACAGAAAATGTTCAGCTCAACGTGCATGCAAAACAACCGGGAATGCTTGTATTTTTCAAGCACATAATGTCGTTTGAGCCGGGAGGTTAATCATTGATTACTTGTTCATAAATAAGTCAAGGTGTTAAGGAAGATAGTTGAGAAATCAAGCTCACCAAATTTCCATGGATAAAGCTAGAAAAGATCGGCCAAGTATAATCAAGCAATGTTACAAGTATTATTATCTTAAGTGCTTTGAACATAAATAATTTCATGTCATGATGGGTCGGTCCAAGGGAGGGCCGAAGGGTTTATGGTCATGCATCACATGGAGCTACCAAGAACACCTAGCTAGGAGCATTCTAGAAGACACTACCACTAGTGGAAGGTGGTTAGAAAAGAGCTTGGAGAAGGGGCAACAAATCTTGGCCACATGTTCCCTATCAAACAATACTTGGCTAGAAATTCTTCAAGCTTAACTTGGAGAGGAGGAAAGCATCTAATTAGTTAGCATTTTTGTTTTGCTTTATTTCATATTTTTCAGCTTGGATTCGGTTATGTAATTGCTCATATGAAGCATTATATATTCAGTACCTATGCACCATTGTAAGACACTTTTGGATGAAATATATGAGTTTATACTCGAGCTGGATTTGCTCACCCTTTGGAATTCTCATTGCTGTATCCTAGTGTGGCAGCTAGGTGGTGTCCTGTGAGTCCTTCCAATCTCCCGGTGGTGTTTCCGTATCCGGACAGATTGAAGGTGCCCCTCGGTTCTTACTCGGTGGTGTTTACGTATCCGAGCTAGGACCCTGGTTTTATCCCTTCACTTCACCATTCCATATCTCACAATCTACCCAGCCATTTCACTCCAAATTTTAACCAAAATCCTTCCAGCAAGTCTACTTCCATCCCTCCAATTTTCAGCTCCATCCAAGAACCCCTCCGTCCTCCACATCAAAATCAAACAAAGGGTATCAACCTGTACGTCCAGCCAGCAGCACCAACTTCTGGCTATTTGTTCAGGTAGTTCCCCTTATCCAAAATTCACGAAACTTGGCCACAACCTTCCTCCATCAGTTACCTCACTCCCCTCCAAGTTTCGTTCAAATCCAAGAACATTTACCCCTCTTTTCACCCTTTTCCCCAGAACCGCACCTGCAGGTCCTAATCTGCCCGGTTGTACTGTTTTGCGGTTTTTCCACCTTTTTCTTTGCTTCCGCCACTACACATCAGAGTCCTCAGCTGAGCTCAGAAATCAAATGATCTTTTCTGAGTCCGCAATTTCTGAGCTTAGACCAAATTGTAGATATACTCAAATCTACTTGATCATCATCTAGGCATCTTCGAGCGAGCTGAAAGGGAAAGTTAAGGATCGAAAGCAAAAGAATTTGGTGACAACAATTGTAGCTGGCACTAGACTCGGAACCGTACTACTTTGTACTACCGATTCTGTGGTCCCCCTCCTTCTCTGCTGTCCTTTTTTTCTGCTGTATTTATTTACCTTTTGTCCTTGTTTTTGTCCTTTTATTTTGCTTGAATACATCACAACCATTAATTGTAAAGGGGATTTATAACCCTTAGATTAGAGTGATGTAACCTAGCTAAGAGGCCTATAAATATACATGAGCTCTCTCTTTGTAAATGATGATGATTTTGATATTGGCTATATGCTAAGTAAAGTTGAGTTATGCTCCTTTCAACCCCAAAATTCTCTTTTGCTTGTCTAATTAGTGGCATAATTAGGTCTGTGTTCTGAAGAGTCCGATTATACTTAGTGTGGTGATAGCTGTATCACTAAGTGTGATTAGTGCCCTAGTTTTATCTTCGGTGGTGATATCTCGTATCCTTGGATAGTTCTAGTATATCTTGTTCTTATCCTATCGGTGCTCGATTACCCCGATAATCATCTCCTCACGAGTGATTAGCTTAGTCCTTGTTGTTTATTGTTCCATTGGTCATTTCTAAGTCCATTCTAAGTCTCTCGAATTGCATTTGGCGCACTCTATTTGTAGGATCGGTGTAGCCTTGCGTTTTGGCACATCAGCTTTGGTATTAGAGCTTTGGAGCCTTTCCTAGGCTGAGCTTCCTTAACCCCAAACACAACCCTTTTTGCCCCAAACACATCAGTCCACAAAGAACCCATAAACCGGAATGAGTAGAAGCATGACATTGGAGGAATGTTTTGATATGCTCATGAAAAACTATGATGAGATGCGTGCCCAGAACATATATCTGAAAAAACAACTTGGAGATATGATGAAGAAGAAGAGGCATGAGTTAGAAGAGTCACCACCCAGCTCACCACCTCATACCCACTCAAACGGGGATGATGATGGGGAGAGCAATCCCTTTGCTTCTTCGAGTGAGCGTGAGCAAAGAAGAGGAAGAAGAGGGAGAAGGGATCAATCACCCCGACCCAACTCAGATTTCAAAGTTGAAATCCTAGAGTTTGAAGATCGCCTTAACCCGGATGAGTTTCCGGAATGGTTGCAAACAGATTGAAAGAATCTTTGACTACAAAGAGGTGAAAGATGAAAAGAAGGTAAAGCTTGTTGCTATCAAGCTCGGAGGGTTTGCCTCAACCTGGTGGGCAAATCTGAGAAGAAGCGTGCCGTTCGGAGGAAACCTAAGATCGAAGTTGGGAGAAGATGAGGTCCAACCGAAAGCTCGGTTTCTACCCCCAACATACATCCAAGACAACTATTCTAAGTTGCACAACCTACAACAAGGTTTGATGAGTGTAGAGGAGTATACCCGAGAGTTCGAAAGGCTAATGATTAAATGCGATCTTCAAGAGTCAGAATGATATATAGTGGGAGCGGAAGCAAAAGAAGAAGGGAAAAACCCAAAAAGGCTACCCGGGCAGATTGTGGTCTGCAGGCGCAGTCTTGGGGAAAAGGGTGAAAGGAGGGGCAAATGGAGGAGTTTGTGGCTGAAATTTGGTGGGAAGGTTATTAACTGGTCCAAGAAGGTCGTGTAAAAATATGGGAATTTTTGGAAGTCGGGAACACCTTGATCTGCACGCCTGAAGTGAGCAGTACTAGGCTGGATGTCCAGGACCGATACCCTTTGTTTGGATCGAGAGGTGGGGGACGGAATTCTTCTTGGATTGAGCTGAGATTTGGAGGGTATAGACTCAACTCATGTATGTTGGTGTGGGTGAAATTTGGGGAGGAAATGATTCGTGGATTGGGAGATATGAGTATGGAAAGTCGCTGGATAGAACCAAGGTCCTAGCTCGGATACGTAAACACCACCGAGGGAACCAAGGGGCACCTTCAATCTGGCCGGATACAAAAACACCACCGTGGATTGAAAGACTCAAAGGACACCACCTAGATGCCAATCTAGGATACAGTAATGAGAATTCAAGGGGCCGAGAAATCTATCTCGAAAAGAGTATAATACTCAAAGTTTATAAATTCATCAAAGTTTTTGTTTACATTGTCATTACAAGCTGAATTTATAAGCAACAAAATAACATTTAGCTAAGCTGAAAATAAAATCTAAAAATAATAAAGATGCTTTCCTCCTCTCCAAGTTAAGCTAGGATGAATTCTAGCCAAGCATTTGGTGAATTGGGAACATGTGGCCACGGTTTGTTTTCCCCTTTGGCAAGCTTCTAACAAACCATCTTCCACCATGGTGAGTGCTTCTAGAATGCTCGTCTTTAGGCTCTCTTGAGTGCTCTCCTTAGGCATGTGACTTTATGCTCTTTGGACCCTTGGACCGGCCAGAACATGCATCAAATTATTTATGTTCAAATAGCACTTCACGGTTTTAACAAGGCTAATCTCATCTTGCTTCAACGTGGAGAATTTGGCTTGCTTGATTCTTCTTGCTATCTTTCTTGGCTTTTTGGACGAGCTTTTATTTATGAACAAAAGTCATAAAAGATCAAACTCTTGGCTTTTCATCCTCCGGGATCAAAAATGATTAAAACAAATTCAAGTAATTTTGGTTGAGTCCCGGCATGCTTAGCCCCTTTTGATGTCTTGCCTTCGGTCCATATCCTAGAGTAGTCCACTTTCCATAACGGAAGATCAAACCATAGTCAGGTATCTTGGAGGACTTGACCCAAGGTATGCTAATGTTGTTGAGCTGCAACGAGTACTCAACCTTTGATGAGGTGTGTCTTCTAGCACATAAGGTGGAGCAAGCAAAAGAAGGTCGAACCTTCAAGAAAGAAGTCTCTAGGACTCAACCACCAAAGCCAACTCGGTTTGGCAAGGGTTATTGTAACCCTCTGTTTCGGCCTAAGTCTCGCTGCCCCGAAACTCGGTTCCGAGTCTAAGCACCCTACTATTTAGACTCGGACTCGTAACAAACCTCATGCTAGTCGGAGCCGCAAGTGTTTTAGAATCAAGGATTTGGACACTTTGCTTCGAGTGCCCAAATCGAAGGGTCGTCACTATTACCGAGAGTAATGAACCCATATGGGATGAGTATGAGCCGGAGGGAGAGCTATGCCTTGTTGAGGGCAAAGAAGAGATTGTTGAAGAGGCCGATGAAGGAGAACTACTTGTGATCGTGAGAGCCTTGAGTGGATATAAGTATCCAAGTGAGGCTCGGAGGGAGAATATATTCCACACAAGGGGAACCATTAAAGGGAAAGTTTGTTCGAGCATTATCGATGGAGGGAGTTGCCCCAACGTTGCTTCGTAAGCATGGTAGAGAAGCTTCAGTTACAAACCGAGTTGCACCCTCACCCCTACAACATACAATGGCCGAGTCAAGGTAAGGGCCTTAGAGTTAATTCTCGTTGCCTAATATCTTTCAAGATTGGGAAGTTTTATGTTATATGGTGTGACGTTGTACCTATGGATGCATGTCACTTACTGTTGGGTAGACCTTGGTTATTTGATCATAGAGTTATGCATGATGGGTTCAAAAACACATACACTCTCACTTAGAATGGCAAGAAAATATCCTTAGCCCCACTTCGACCCTTCACAACCGCCTAAAGCCAAGCCTCCTAAGACACCCAATCCGTCCGAGTTACTTCGACCCTAGGGGAAGCCTATCCGGTGTCCATGCATCATGAACTCGGACTCCATGAGAGAATTGACCCTTCTAAGTCGAGACAATTCCGAGTCCTCGTAACTCCGACACCCATTAGCCAAAACACTTATCACCCAAGTACACCCATGTTTTTCCCGATGAGATACCTCTTGGCCTACACCCCAAAAGAGATATCCAAGCACCACATTGACCTTATCCCAGGATCTATATTGCCAAACAAACCAGCCTACAGAATGAACCCTAAAGACACCTCGAAGTGCAGAGGCAAGTTGAGGAGTTGGTGTCTAAAGGTCCGGTGAGAGTGAGTAAGAGACCTTGCGCTGTGCCAGCCTTGTTGGTACCTAAAAAGGATGGTTCTATGAGGATGTGTATAGATAGTCGTGCCATTAACAAGATCACCATCAAGTATAGGCATCCTATACCACGACTTGAAGATATGTTGGATGAGCTACATGGTTCTAAGGTTTTTTCTAAGATTGACCTCGAAGTGGATATTATCAAATCGTAATCGGAGAAGGAGATGAATGGAAAACCGCTTTTAAGACCAAGGGAGGTTTATATGGGTGGCTTGTTATGCCTTTTGGTCCGACCAATGCTCCAAGCACATTCATGCGACTCATGAATTAGATTTTTAGACCATTCATCGGGAAATTCGTTGTGGTCTATTTTGATGACATTTTCATCTACAGTAATGAGAGGGAACATTCTCGACCACCTCGACATGATTGTCCAACCTGCTAGAGAGAGAGAAACTGTACGGGAATCGAAGAAATGCTCATTCTTTAGCTCGTAAATCGCATTTCGGGTTATGTTGTTTCAACTGAGGGAGTAAAGGTAGATGAGAGCAAGATTGAGGCTATCCTGTCTTGGCCTACTCCTAAAAGCATACACGATGTTCTGAGCTTTCATAGGCTTGCATCTTTCTATAGGAGGTTTATCAAAGACTTCAAGCACTAGCATCGCCCCTATGACCGAGGTGCTCGTAAACAGCTTCTTGGACACCTCAGGCTCGAAATCTTTGAAGCTATCAAGGCAAAACCGACCCGTGCTCCCGTCTTAGCCCCGCCGAGTTTTGAGAAGATTTTCGAAGTTGAGTGTGATGCCTCGTGTGTAGGCATTGGTGGGATTCTCACTCAAGAGGGTCATCCCATCACTTATTTCAGTGAGCAAGCTATGTGATACCAAGCGAAGATACTCTACCTACGACAAGGAATTTTATGCCATTATTCGATCATTAGAGTATTGGAATTATTACTTGGTGACTCAAGAATTCATTCTCGCACTCAGATCATGAAGCCCTCAAGTACATTCAGTGGCTAACACAAGTTGAACCCGCGACATGCGAAATGGGTTGAGTAGCTTCGCACCTTTCATTTTTCAATCAAACACAAATCGGACAGACTTAACAAGGGCGTTGATGCTCGTCCGTAAGGTATCTACTGTTGTTTCAGCTTAGAAACTTGTGTCTTCGGGTTTGAACATTTGAAGAGTCTATATGCGGATGACAAGGAATTTGGAACCCTCTACCAAGAATGCCGAACTCGACCCAAGGGTGAGTTCCAAATACAAGGAGGATACTTATTCAAGGGTATCAGATTGTGTGTGCCTAGTTGTGGCACAAGAGAGCTTATTATAAGAAAAGTCCATTCTAGAGGACTTGCTGGCCATTTCGGAGAGAAAAAGACGACTCGGATGCTCAAGGAGCATTATTTCCGGACAAGAATGGACAAAGATGTTCAAGACATCATCAGGAGATGTGTTGTGTGCCAATATGCCAAGAGCCATTCCTTGCCTCAAGGACTTTACACGCCATTACCCGTCCCAACTCAGCCTCGGGTGGATGTAAGTCTAGACTTCGTTCCGGGTCTACCAGTGGACTCGTAAAGGGAAAGATTCTATTCTGGTTGTTGTTGATCGATTTTCTAAGATGGCTCACTTCATTGCTTGCAACAAAACCAATGATGCTACACTCGGTTGTTGACCTATACTTTAGAGAAGTGGTAAGGCTGCATGGGATCCCAAGGACAATGGTCTCGGATAGAGATGCAAAGTTTCGAGTCATTTTCGGGTTACCCTTGGGAAGAAATTGGGAACGAAGTCGAAGTACAACACCACTTGCCATCCTCGCACGGATGGTCGACCGAGGTTACAAACAGAAATTTGGGAGTATTGCTCGTAACGCTAATCAAATCGAATACTAAGGCGTGGGATCAACTTCTTCCACATGATGAGTTTGCTTACAATCACACGCCAAACAAGACTACCAATGTTTTGCCCTTCAAGATTGTTTATGGTGTGGAACCTCTGTCACCGCTTGATCTCGACCTCAAGAGTTTTTGATGGAAAGCGTCATACTCGACGCCGTGAAAAGAGCTGCTCGATTCGGGACTTGCATGTGAAATTCGGAGCCCGAATTAAGCAAGCTAATCTGAGTTATAAGGCTAGCATTAACAAAAACCGCAGAAGGGTGGTTTTTCAACCAGGAGATCTCGTTTGGATCCACCCGAGGAAAGAGCGTTTTCCTTCTAAGCGTAAGTCTAAGTTGATGCTAAGGACAGATGGACCATTTGAAGTACTTGAGAGAATCAATGACAACGCTTATAAGGTGAATTTACCCGGAGAATACAATGTCTCAGCCTACTTTCAACGTTGCTGATTTATCTCCTTACTTGGAAGATAATTCGCTCGAGAATTTGAGGGAAAATTCTTTTCAAGCTGGGGAGGATGATGGGGAGGACACCACAAACCCAACCCCAACTAATATCGAGAGCTAGCCATAATCGATTGATAATTCCGAGTCCTCGGAATTTACTACTGAACCCTCGCAAACCATTGCTGGGTCTTCGTTGATAACGCAGCATCAAGGGAGTTTTGGCCACACTAAAAATACTTGTCTGTCTCCTCGGACAGGAGTAAGGGAGTCGGACAAGTCGAAGTACTCGGAGGAAAATAAGATAAGAGATCGTTTTCGAGTCCTTAGTTTCGAGCTCGAAATCAAATGATCTTTTCGATCTTAGACCGCATTGTAGATATACTCAAATCTACTTGATCATCATCTAGGCGTCTTCAGCAGAGCCGGAAAGGGAAAGTTAAGGATCGAAAGTAAAAGAATTTGGTGACAACAATTGTAGCCGGCACTGCACTCGTAACCGTACTACTTTGTACTACCGATTCTCGTGGTCCCCCTCCTTCTCTCGCTGTCCTTTTTTTCTGCTCGTATTTATTTACCTTTTGTCCTTGTTTTTGTCCTTTTATTTTGCTTGAATACATCACAACCATTAATTGTAAAGGGGGATTTATAACCCTCGGATTAGAGTGATGTAACCTAGCTAAGAGGCCTATCCTTTCAACCCCAAAATTCTCTTTTGCTTATCTAATTAGTGGCATAATTAGGTCTGTGTTCGAAGAGTCTAATTATACTTAGTGTGGTGATAGCTGTATCACTAAGTGTGATTAGTGCCCTAGTTTTATCCTTGGTGGTGATATCTCGTATCCTTGGATAGTTCTAGTTTATCTTGTTATTGTCCTATCGGTGCTTGGTTACCTTGCTAATCACCTCCTGACGAGTGATCAGCTTAGTCCTTGTCGCCTATTATTCCATTGGTCATTTCTAAGTCCATTCCGAGTCGCTCGAATTGCGTTTAGCGCACTCGTTGGCAGGATCGGTGTAGCCTTGCATCTTGACACATCAAGTGTGGTGGCTCTTTTTGTGGGTGGATGTGGTTTTTGTGGAGGTAAAGAGGGCTGGCTGTTTGGGGTTGTGGTTAAGGGTTGTTTTTGTGGTGGAGGTGGTGGAGGAAAAGCAGTGGTCGAAGGCTTTGAAGGAAGGGAAGAATGACTCCCTTGTTGTTTGATTTGTTCTTGGTTGGAGGGAATTTGTAATGAAGTGGACCAAAATTTTTCAACAATTTTCCTCTCAACTTTCTCCATGTGTTCACCTTCTTTTGCCTTTCTTCTTCCTTCTCATCTTGTAGGCTTTCCACCAAGTGCGGGCATGACTCCTCAACTTAGACTCAACAATCTCAACCTTCTCAAGCTCTTCTAATCTCAAATTTTCAAAGGCTGCTTTAACCTTGATGAACCAACTAGAAAACAGATCTTGTTGGCCATAAAATTTGGGCACAAATAAATTAGCCAACTCAAAATTAGAAGTAGCAATTTCAACACTCAAACCCAAATGCAAAGTGGTGTTCACGGTGGTGAAAGAAAGTGGGCTTAGAAGTAGAAATTTTTTTGTGGTTTCGGTTTTTTGTGGACTGAGGTGTTTGGGGTTAGGGAAGCTATTCACCCAAGATGATGGACCTAGACCCATGGGCTACAACATACTCCAAGCCCAAAGCCATCCACGATCAAACCGAGTTGGGTGGCACACTTATTTCCCCTTTTCATAAGCTTCCGAGTGACTCAGAATTCTCTCGTGTTGTAAGGGTTGGAAGTTCTGCCATTCAGTCACAAACGGCTATGAGTTTGCTTACCAAATTATTCATACAAGTACTTCATGATGTCCTCAAGCTTAAAAACTTATGGGCATCTTGAATAAATGCGGAGATAATAACTGAGGAAGACCTTTGTTAAAACTGGCAGCTTGCTCATCCAGGATGACACCTACACCTTGTTTTGATCATATCTTCTGATCCAGAGCTCCAACATCACCTCATGATGTATGGATGGAAAGCTAACATCCTAAGCTTTCTGACCATATAAAGAACATCTAAATTGGAGTTGGGAATCTCAAGTTATAAGCATTTGAAGTTGACTCAGAAACTGGAAGTTGCGCACTCAGAATGACGCTTGAATGTCATCTTCAAAAGGGTGTTCAGTCAACCATGGATTAGATTTTGGTCTCCAATTTTCAAAAGGGTATTCTTGGAAATGTCCAGATTAATATCAAGTTATGGGCATTGTCTTTTAGGTTGGAGATAATAAAGAAAATGGTCCGAACATCAAACCGGGTATTTCTACTGACCAGTCTGACCTCTGCTGATTGTTCTGGTCATAACGTTTTGCTCACAGCTTCAAATTGGTCGAGCCACATATGGTTGAAAAGCTTATTCCTCAAGCTTTCCAAGCATATCTTACACGTCACAATTGGAGCTGTAAATCAAGAGATATCACCATTTTAAGTTGGCTCTACTGCAGGAAGATGCACTGAAAACGACAGCAAGGGGGACCATTTGCAGCTGTCCTTTTATTCTGATCATTTTATCTTCATTGGCCACTGTTTTTGTCTTCTTTTATTTTAGCTGAATGTAGTGACATCCCTAGGATTATGTAAGGCTATTTTCAGCCCTTAGATTGAAGTAGCAACCCTAGTTTTTAGCTCTATATATATGTAGAGTGCTGCATGTAAAAATCGGACAAGTTTATCCATGAATGCTAATGCATCAAAGTTGAGCTAAGCTCCTTTATCCTTTTTAAATCTCATTTTGCTTATCCTAGTTTGGCTAACTAGGTGGTGTTCAAAAGAGTCTTAGCAAGCTTGGTGGTGATATCTCGTATCCAAGTGCAAGCCTTTGAGCCCTAGCTAAGCTTGGTGGTGAAATCTGTATCCAAGTGAAGTTAGACTATCCCTTGGTTGTGTGCATCTGTAGTGGATGTTCATAAACATTCTCCATATTTATCCCTCACCATTCTGCCCAAACATGTTCCCCTTATCTTCCTTAACCCCTTAACCATCATCCCACAAAAATCCAGACTTCTTTTGAAGCCACCATCTTTATTCCGAAACCGACCATCCGTCGTTTGAGCCACTCGGATTCGGTATTCTAAGTCCTCTCGTTCGGTTTTCGAGTCCGACTTAATACTCGGTTTCAGTTGTCCGAGTTAGTCCGAGTCCCCAATTTTAGTTGTCTAGTTAGTCCGAGCCCTCGCTTCGGTCGTCCGAGTCCGGCTTAGTCCTCGGTTCCAACTTTCCGAGTCTTTCGAGTCCTCGTAACTAGTTATTGAGTCATTCGACCCACTAAGAACTGCGCATAATTTCACTCTGTTTCGGGATCGGTGTAGCCTTGCATTTTGGCACATCGGTTTTGGTATCGAGCTTTGGAGCCTTTCCTAGGCTGAGCTTCCTTAACCCCAAATATAACCCCTTTTGCCCCAAACACATCAGTCCACAAAAAACCCCAAAACAACAAAAAAGTTCCTGCCCCATTTTTTTTCTTTCACCATCTTGAGCACCACTTTGCATTTGGTTGTGAGAGCTTAAATGGCCGCTTCGATTTTAAGTTGGCTAGTCTCCTTGTGCCCAAGTTTTATGGCCAACAAGATCGGTTTTCTAGTTGGTTTATCAAGGTTGAAGAAGCCCTTGCAAATATGAGTTTAGAAGAGCATGAGAAGATAGAAATTGTTGTGTCTAAGTTGAGGAGTTGTGCCCTTACTTGGTGGAGAACTTATAAGATGAGAAGGAAAAAGAAAGACAAAGAGAAAGTGTACACATGGAGAAATTTGAGAGGTAAGTTGTTGAAAAGGTTTGGTCCACTTACTTACAAATCTCCTCCAACCAAGACTAAACCCATCAACAAGGGGAGTCTCTTTTCCCTTCCCTCCAAACCTTCAGCCATCACATCCTTTCCTTCACCAACACCTACTCGACCAGCCTTCTTTCCCACCTCAAAATGCCCCAACTTACCATAAAAAGAGCCACCACATTCCCCCACCGAAACCTACTAACCAGCCCCTCTTTCCCTCACCACAAAACACCAAATCTGACCTCCAAAAAAGTTACCAACCTCCCTCATTTACCCCTACTGTCCAGCCCTCTTTGCCTCCACAAAAATCCACACCCCTTCTCAAAAGGAGCCTGCAAATACCCTCACCAAATTCTGGTGGTTGTCCTTCCTCTCCACCACCAAATTTTCCAACCCCACAACCCACAAATCCTTTTGGTCCATTGCAAAACAACATGTTTTCCCTTTGCCAAGGGATGAGTCACCTTGAGTTGGAGTACCCACAATCAAGCATTGTCTTGGCTGTATGTGAAGAGCTTCATAACGAGCAAGAAGAAAATGAGCCACACTTTAACTTACCTCCAAAGTTTGATGAGTATAATGAGTTACAAAGGGAGCAAGAAGAGCAAAAGGAGCTAGAGGATAGCTTAAACATAGTGGAACCTTTGAGTCCTCAAGTTCCGGTCCACTCACACCCACTTGACTCCCAATGGTCTTTACAAGGTAAAAGATTCCAATCAAATTCTGGGTGTCCTATTTCCTTTGGTAGTGACAAGAATGATCTTAGTGAATTTTGGAGTGATATCATGATTCTAGATGCTTGTTACTTGTTATTGGATAGACCTTGGTTGTATGATTGGTTAGTCATTCCATATGGGTTGTCAAGCACTCCTAGTAGCTACATGAGTTCTATAGACCAAGTTTTTGAGCTGTACATTATACAATCTGTTTTGATGTCTTTTGATGAGGTCTTGGTTCCTACCAAGGTTATGGAAAAGCACTTTGATCAACCCACTTAAGTCCTTGCCCTCTTAGGACATGAGGAGTCCGAAACCTTCCACCTACTTCACCCTTTCTCCAAGCCCTTATTTGAGTTATTTGAGTTGAAGTTTAAGTTAAAGATTGATCTAAGGAATGTTGGAAGGCCTCATGAATGCTTTGTTATGCTCATTGGTTTATTCTATGATTCAAGAATGGAAGTGAAGTTAAGAGGCCAAGTTTATAGGCCATTGATGAAACAAATGTTTCGATCTGTGATGCTAATGAGAGGTATGAGACATTGTTCCTTGATTATGAAAATCACTTGTTGAGTGTGCCCCATGTTCGAGCTTATTGTTTGTTTAAAAGCTCTTGGCCTTGTTTTCCGAGTTGGCCTTGTGTTCCGAGTTGGCCTTGTTCTCCGAGTTGGCCTTGTTTTATAAGTTGGCCTGGTTTTCCGAGTTGGCATGGTTTTCCGAGTTGGCCCGGTTTTCCGAGTTGGCCTGGCTTTACGAGCCGGCTTGGTATTCCGAGTTGGCCCGGTTTTCGAGTTGGCCTTATGATTTTCTCGAGAAGATCTTTTAATGATTACTTGGATAGCCACATTGGGAAGTTGTTCCAAACTTTCCAAAAATTTTAATGAGCGAGTTTCGATCCGAGAAAAGTCCTTATTCATGGGGATTTTGATGAGGCTTAAGAAACATTTTCCGAGTCCAAGTAAAGAGCAAGCGTCCTACAAGTCTAGCCCCAACGAGCAATGCAAGCAAGTGGTTGATGAACCGGGAAGTCTTGAGTGGATGCAAGCAAGAAAAGAGTGGCCTCCTTCTTTGGGTTGGCCTAAGCTAATTCCTAGTACTAAGGGTACTAACCAAGAGCTGGAAAGCGCCAGCAACATCTTTCAAGTGGAGAAGCAACTCGGAAAGTATGTTCAGTCCAACCATGGTCGACCTTACCACTCACTCTCCTGTTTTGTTGATGATCATCCCATGAATTTGAGGATAAATTCTTTCAAACAGGGAGAGGATGATGGACCTAGACCCATGATCTACAACATACTCCAAGCCCAAAGCCATCCACGATCAAACCGAGTTGGGTAGCACACTTATTTCCCCTTTTCATAAGCTTCGAGTGACTCGGAATTCTCTCGTGTTGTAAGGGTTGGAAGTTCCGCCATTCAGTCACAAACGGCTATGAGTTTGCTTACCAAATTATTCATACAAGTACTTCATGATGTCCTCAAGCTTAAAAACTTATGGGCATCTTGAATAAATGCGGAGATAATAACTGAGGAAGACCTTTGTTAAAACTGGCAGCTTGCTCATCCAGGATGACACCTACACCTTGTTTTGATCATATCTTCTGATCCAGAGCTCCAACATCACCTCATGATGTATGGATGGAAAGCTAACATCCTAAGCTTTCTGACCATATAAAGAACATCTAAATTGGAGTTGGGAATCTCAAGTTATGAGCATTTGAAGTTGACTCAGAAACTGGAAGTTGCGCACTCAGAATAACGCTTGAATGTCATCTTCAAAAGGGTGTTCAGTCAACCATGGATTAGATTTTGGTCTCCAATTTTCAAAAGGGTATTCTTGGACATGTCCAGATTAATATCAAGTTATGGGCATTGTCTTTTAGGTTGGAGATAATAAAGAAAATGGTCCGAACATCAAACCGGGTATTTCTACCGACCAGTCTGACCTCTGCTGATTGTTCTGGTCATAACGTTTTGCTCACAGCTTCAAATGGGTCGAGCCACATATGGTTGAAAAGCTTATTCCTCAAGCTTTCCAAGCATATCTTACACGTCACAATTGGAGCTTTAAATCAAGAGATATCACCATTTTAAGTTGGCTCTGCTGAAGGAAGATGCACTGAAAACGACAGCAAGGGGGACCATTTGCAACTGTCCTTTTATTCTGATCATTTTATCTTCATTGGCCACTTTTTTTGTCTTCTTTTATTTTGGTTGAATGTAGTGACAGCCCTAGGATTATGTAAGGCTATTTTCAGCCCTTAGATTGAAGTAGCAACCCTAGTTTTTAGCTCTATATATATGTAGAGTGCCGCATGTAAAAATCGGACAAGTTTATCCATGAATGCTAATGCATCAAAGTTGAGCTAAGCTCCTTTATCCTTTTTAAATCTCATTTTTCTTATCCTAGTTTGGCTAACTAGGTGGTGTTCAAAAGAGTCTTAGCAAGCTTGGTGGTGATATCTCGTATCCAAGTGCAAGCCTTTGAGCCCTAGCTAAGCTTGGTGGTGAAATCTGTATCCAAGTGAAGTTAGACTATCCCTTGGTCTGTGTGCATCCGTAGTGGATGTTCATAAACATTCTCCATATTTATCCCTCACCATTCTGCCCAAACATGTTCCCCTCATCTTCCTTAACCCCTTAACCATCATCCCACAAAAATCCAACTTCTTTTGAAGCCACCATCTTTATTCCGTAAACCGACCATCCGTCGTCCGAGCCACTCGGATTCGGTATTCTAAGTCCTCTGTTCGGTTTTCCGAGTCCGACTTAATACTCGGCTTCAGCTTGTCCGAGTTAGTCCGAGTCCCCAATTTTAGTTGTCTAGTTAGTCCGAGCCCTCGGTTCCGGTCGTCCGAGTCCGGCTTAGTCCTCGGCTCCAACTTTCCGAGTCGTTCCGAGTCCTTAGAACTAGTTATTGAGTTATTCCGACCCACTAAGAACCGCGCATAATTTCACTCTGTTTCGGTCGGTGTAGCCTTGCATTTTGGCACATCACAAGCAAATCAGAACTTGCTCCGATACCAAAGTTGACGTATAGTTCTAGGCTTTGATACCAAAGTTGATGTATAGTTCAAGCTCTAATACCTAAGTTGATGTATAGTCTGGGGTAGATGGCAAAAGAGGGTAGAAAAGTGGTTAAGGTGCAAAGAAGAGAAACCGGGCGTAATGGCTCTCTCCAGTGCGGTCTTGGGAGAATGAGGTTATGGAGGGGTAAATGGTGGAGTTTGGAGGTGAAATTTGGAGGGAAGGCTCTTGGGGAGGATAGGAAGGGATGGAAAAAGTGGGGGATCATTCAAGGTCGGTATCACGTCGAACTAAGGGCAAACAGAAAGTCTCGCTAGGTGGAAGTCTAGGTTGACGGGTCTTGGTTGTTGTGGAGGAGGGGGCCAGAATACGGCTTGGATGGAGCTGAAATTTTGAGGGGGAACTCTTAAGGGAATGATAAAGAGGTGGTAAAAAGTGCGGGTTCATTCAAGGTCGAGATCACCTCGAACTAATGGCTGAAAGTCTGTCTCGCCGAGCGAGCATCCAGGTTGACGAGGCTTTGGGTGTTTTGGTGGAGGGGTCAGACGGGTGCTTGGATTGAGCGAAGATTTGAGGGGGCATGACTCAACTCATCCAGAGAGGTGTGGGTGAAATTTGGAGTGCAGGTGATTTGTGGATTGGGAGATATGGATTTTGAAGTTGGGTAACCTGGATAGTACCAAGGTTCTCAAGGATACGTAAACACAACCTTGAAAAGTCTTGGGGCACCTTTCACTTGGCTAGATACAGAAACACCACTAGCAAGTTCAAGGACTAAAAGATCACCACCAAGTTGCCAAACTTGGATACAACATTTGAGGATTCAAAGGGGAAACGAGCACACAACTCAAATTCTCATTTCATATTCATCAAAAGTTGTTTTTACAAAGCTTAATACATTGAGTATTATAGGGAATAAAAGCATGCTGAAAATAAACTAAAGCTTAAAGCAAAAAGACAATCAAAGGCCTAAATTAAGCTTCCCTTCTCCAAGCCAAGATGAGTGGCCAGATGTGAAGATGTATTCTTGGCCAAGCTTTGAGGTTCCTAGGGAACATGTGGTTGTAAATGCATAGTTCATTTTCAGCCAAGTATTTTCTTTCCCCTTGCACAAGCTAGCTCCTCATTGGTCCAACACATGCTTTCTTCCACTAATGCCAGTGCTTAGGAATTCCTCTAGAATCCTCCTTGAGCTGTCCACGCATTCCACCATGTGATGATCCATTTTCTCATGCTCTTCTAATCTCAAGTTTTCAAAGGCCTCTTCAACCTTGATAAGCCAACTAGAAAATCGATCTTGTTGACCATAGAATTTAGGCACCAATAGATTGACCAACTCAAAATTAGAAGGAGCCATTTAAGCTCTCAAAAACCCAATGTCAAGTGGTGTTCACGGTTGAAAGAAAAAAAAAGGGCAATAAATGTTTTTGTGTTTTTGGTTCTTTTTTTTTTTTGTGGGGCTGGCTATTTTTGTGTTTTTGGATTTTATGGGATATGATCATCCACCAAGGATCAGAACTTGCTCGATACCAAAGTTGATGTATAGTGGGAGCGGAAGCAAAAGAAGAGGAAAACCGCAAACAAGCTACCCGGGCGGAATGCGAGCCGACAGGTGAGGTTCGGGAAAAAGGGTGAAAGGAGGGGTAAATGATGGAGGATGGAGCTGAAATGTGGTAGGATGGTTCTTAACTGGTCCAAGAAGGTCGTGTAAAAATTGGGGAAATTTTGGAGGTCGGGAACACCTTGATCACGAGAGGTGAAAGTCGGGGTTCTAGGTTGACTGTCCGGGATGAGTCTCTTTGTGAAAATCAAAGGTGGGGGCGGAGTTCTTGGATTGAGCTGAGATTTGGAGGGAATGGACTCAACTCATGTATAATGACGTGGGTGAAATTTGGGCCGAAGTTAATGTGTAGATTGGGAGTTATGGATATGGAAAGTAGATGGATAAAACCGAGGTTATCTCTAGGATACGTGAAACACCACCTAGAAGCAACCAAGGGGCACATCTCGCCTTGCCGGATACTGAAACACCACCGGTAGGTTTAAGGACTCAAAGAACACCACCAAGTAGCCAACTTGGATATAACATTGAGAATTTAAGGGGCCAAGAAATCCATCTCGAAAGAGAGCAATCTAGCTCAAGGGTTCATATATTCATCAAAGTCTATGTTTACAAAGCTAAATGCTAGTGCTATTTATAGGAGATAAAACATGCTGAAAATAAATCAAAACTAAAACATAATCTAAGGCCTAAAAGAAAGATTACAAGATCAATGGCCTAAGATGTATTAGCCCCTTGTCCAAGCCAACTTGAGAACATGTGGTTAAAATGAAAGTTAATTCTAGCCAAGTATTTCCTTCCCCTTGTGCAAGAAAGCTTGTCATAGGTCCAACACATAGATTCCTCCACTAATACTAGTGCTTAGGAATTCTCCTTGATTCTCCTTTGTGCCAGCCTTGTATTATGCCACTTGAGGACCCATTCGGCAGGGCTAAAACAACCGGACAACATGTTATCAAAATACTCATCATGTATCAAAAAATGTTCGGTTGATTTCCTTGTGCACTTGGACCGACCTTTGTGACATATCTTGCCTCAACACTTACTTATGTACTAATTGTCATTAAAACACAATTTTCATGGCCCTTAAGAATTCTCTTCCAACCTTGGCTCGGTTGCACTTTTGGACTAGCATAGGAGTTTTGGATGTAAAATTGATCTTGACTCCTTTTATGCCTTAGCTTGGGAACCCCTTGACTTTTGGAATTTAAGTATGGATAGAAATATCCATTAATTATCAAACCCGAAGGTCTCACATATACTCCAAGCATCACACGGCTTTAAGTCCTCATGCCAACGAGCCTTTGTTAACAATTCAACAATGATTTGAGTAGCTCCATGTAGTGACTCAAATTGCTTTCGACTCACATCCAAGGGGACAAAACATGGGCTGCTCAAACATCCTTCAATCATTCGGTTTGTCATGCTCCAAGGTTCTCCAAAATCATGACCAACACCATACAAGCACATTAGGTGATCAAAATGGAAAACACAATTTTCCAATGGAGTTAGTGAGATATACCTCCTTGCCAACTCATGGGCTTCTTAGTTGCACCTTTTGGTTTGCCACTTGGTTGGAAAAGCAAATATCCATGGAGGTTCAACTCCTTTGCCGTAACAAAAACTCAATAGTTGTTGGCCTTGGAAGCTCATCAAATACAATAAGACCCTTTGATGCACAAAGCGTGGCTCCAACATGTAAATGTGAACAAGATAGTCAAAACTCCTTTTGGGCGCTTCACACATTCCGGATACAATCTTTGAAGGCTTCTTTCAACAACAAATGGCCATGTAAATTGCTCAAAAACAATTTTACAATCCTCCAAATACAAAGGAAAAGAACATCTCATAGCAAATGCACCATTAAATTTTTGAGGCTCTCCTTTATCTACTGCTTCGATTATCACCTCAAGTTTCTCCACAAGATAAAATTTCTTGTCAAGCTCAACTTTATGCACATGGGAAGCTTACTTTTAGCCAGAATAGCCATTCCTCGGTTTGGGAATTTTGATGCAAAATGCTCAACTCCTTGGCTCCTAAAACATCTTCGGTTTGAGCTAGGGACATGGCATATTTTGGGAGGAGGAGTTGGGATCTTTTGTGGGAAAAATAGGGGCTGGACAGAATAGGGATAGGGCTGAAACATGGGCTGGGCGGAATGTGTTTGGGGGTGAAATGGGTTTCGGCTTTTGGCTTTTGGTTTGTGGACTTGGGTTCTTTTGAGTAAGGTAAAAGTGGGAGGGTTTAAGGACAATTTGTGAACATTTTTGGGAGAGGTATGAGAGACTATAAACCCATCATGGGCTAATCTCTTGTCAAACAATAAAGGCCATTCCCAAAAAACAAAGCAAGCACTCACATGTATAGCAACAGATCCACATCTCAATAATGTTTAACTTCACAAAGCCAAAAGAGATTAAGCTAGGATGAACAAAGTGGCTTATACCTTCATGAGGTCGTGGGGTGTCACATTGAGGGAAGTGGTTTATAGCTTGAATTTCCAAACTCCCATTGCTAGTAGGCTCTTCTACCTCACTAGACAATGAATGAAAGATAATACTTTCATATTTCTCAACTTCAAGAAATTCTTGACCACAATCATCAAAGATGGGAAGTAGTTTATCATGGCTTGAGTCTTCCTCATTGTTTGTAAGACCTAGGCTCACAACTTGCTCCTCTTGAGGTGGGTTGGACATACCCAAGGTTTCTTTCTCAACCACAACTTCACATAAAAATTGGTCATTGATTTCTTCCTCATTTGTAGATAAAGAAGTCTCTTCCAAGACATCTCCATCATGCTCATCAAACTTAGGAGGCAAATCAAAATCATTTGTTGGTTGGCAAATATCCTCCAATGCACTTTCAACATACTCATCAAACTTTGGAAACAAACCAAAGTTGGGCTCAATTTCCTCTTGAGTAAAAAAAAATAGGGAGACCATGGGTTTTGGTGAGGGAAGTGGGGGTTTTTGTGGAGGAGTGTGGTGGCTCTTTTTGTGGGTAGATGTGGGTTTTTGTTGAGGTAAAGAGGGCTGGCTGTTTGGGGTTGTGGTTAAGGGTTGTTTTTGTGGTGGAGGTGGTGAAGGAAAAGAAGTGGCCGAAGGCTTAGAAGGAAGGGAAGAATGACTCCCCTTGTTGTTTGATTTGTTCTTGGTTGGAGGGAATTTGTAATGAAGTGGACCAAAATTTTTCAACAATTTTCCTCTCAACTTTCTCCATGTGTTCACCTTCTTTTTTCCTTTCGTCTTCCTTCTCATCTTGTAGGCTTTCCACCAAGTGCGGGCATGACTCCTCAACTTAGACTCAACAATCTCAACCTTCTCATGCTCTTCTAATCTCAAATTTTCAAAGGCTGCTTCAACCTTGATGAACCAACTAGAAAATAGATCTTGTTGGCCATAAAATTTGGGGAAAGAGGGTAGAAAAGTGGTTAAGGTGCAAAGAAGAGAAATCGGGCGAATGGCTCTCTCTAGTGCAGTCTTGGGAGAATGAGGTGTTGAAGGAGTAAATGGTGGAGTTTGGAGGTGAAATTTGGAGGGAGGGCTCTTGGGGAAGGTAGGAAGGGATGGGAAAAAGTGGGGGATCATTCGAGGTCGCGATCACCTCGAACTAAGGGTAAACAGAACGTCTCGCTGGGTTGAAGTCCAGGTTGATAGGTCTTGGTTGTTGTGGAGGAGGGGGCCAGAATACGGCTTGGATGGAGCTGACATTTGGAGGGGAACTCTTGAGGGAGTTATAAAGAGGTGGTAAAAACTGTGGGTTCATTCAAGGTCGAGATCACCTCGAACTAATGACTGAAAGTCCTGTCTCGTTGAGCGGACGTCCAAGTTGACAGGCTTTGGGTGTTTTGGTGGAGGGGGTCAGACGGGTGCTTGGATTGAGCTGAGATTTGAGGGGGCATGACTCAACTCATCCAGAGAGGTGTGGGTGAAATTTGGAGTGTAGGTGATTTGTGGATTGGGAGATATAGATTTTTGAAGTTCGGTAACCTGGATAGTACCAAGGTTCTCAAGGATACGAAACACAACCTTGAAAAGTCTTTGGGCAGCTTTCACTTGGCTAGATACGTAAACACCACTAGCAAGTTCAAGGACTAAAAAGATCACCACCAAGTTGCCAAACTTGGATACAGCATTTGAGGATTCAAAGGGGAAATGAGCACACAGACTCAAATTCTCATTTCATATTCATCAAAAGTTGTTTTTACAAAGCTTAATACATTGAGTATTTATAGGGAATAAAAGCATGCTGAAAATAAACTAAAGCTTAAAGCAAAAAAGACAATCAAAGGCCTAAATTAAGCTTCCCCTTCTCCAAGCCAAGATGAGTGGCTAGATGTTAAGATGCATTCTTGGCCAAGCTTTGAGGCTCCTAGGGAACATGTGGTTTTAAATGCATAATTCATTTTCAGCCAAGTATTTTTCTTTCTCCTTGCACAAGTTAGCTCTTCATTGGTCAACCACATGCTTTCTTCCACTAATGCTAGTACTTAGGAATTCCTCTAGAATCCTCCTTGAGCTGTCCACGCATTCCACCATGTGATGATCCATTCGGCTAAGTTGAGCATGGCCTTCTCGGTCTTTGAAGATATCCGGACAGCATGTATCAAAAATACTCGGTTAGGTTCCTTGGGTATTTTTGGACCGACCTTTGCGACATAAATTGCTTCACTCCTTAAGCAACATTTATTTATGTACTAATTGTCATTGAATCAAGGCCTTGCAAACCTCTTCACACCTTAGCTCGGTTTGCATTACTTGGACCAGACATAGGAGTTTTTGGTGTAAAGCCGATCTTCAAATAAGCTTGACTCATTTTATGCCTTAGCTTGAGAACCCCTTGACTGTTGGACGCTTGACTTGGATGGAAATATCCATCATTCTCTCCTTGTTGAAAAGAATTTGTCCTCAAATTTGCATGGACAATATCTTCCAAGTGAGGAAAAATCAAGATCAATGTAGCACAACTCTTGTCATCATAGGGGTAATGCCTCTTATTTTCGGTTAATGAAGATATGCCTTGCATGAGCATAAAACCGATTGATCTCCATAAGACCCTAATAAGTGATCTCCATATGACTCTTCAAATTGAGACGAGCATGACCAATGAAGTCGGGGATCATAGGGTTGTTCATGATGCTTCTTTCTCTTCCCTTCGACTAGATCACAATGCTCACCATGCAAATCTCCAACTTGATTGACACACAAGAGCCATATATGCTCAAGGTTACAACCTTTTGATGGGAAGAATTGGTACCAAGCACTCTCTCCTTGATTGAATTCACAACTCGGCCTGGGAGTTCCACAAATAAAATGGCATAACTTCATTGGCACTATAACGTAGTAGTAAAAGCGCCAAGCAAATTCTCCATGATTAAGCTCATAATAATGGCACAACTTCAATGGTATAAGTATGAGCTTGCTCTCCACATCCTCCACAAATTGGAGGATGTGTCCCAACCAATTGATTTTGAGATGCCTCCAACGTTTGATGAGTTGCTTGAGGAGCCAAAATGAGCAAAAAGAGCATGAGGCTAGCTTTGACATGGTAGAACCCGTGAGCCTCCAACTTTCGGTCAATCTACACCCACTTGGCTTCCAATGGTATTTGCAAGGTAAAGGATTCCAATCACATTTTTGGTGTCCTAATTTCTTTGAAAGTAACAAGAATCATCTTGGAGAGTTTTGGAGTATTGTCACGATTTTAGATGCTTGTTACTTATTGTTGGATAAACCATGGTTGTTGGATTGGCTAGTTATTCCATATGGGTTGTCAAGCACTCCTAGTAGCTATATGTGTTCTAATGATCAAGTTTGTGAGATCGACAACGTGCATTCTGTTTTGATGACTATTGATGAATTTTTCGGTGTGACAATGAGCCGTGTGCTAGCTCATGTGGACAACCTTGTGTTAGCTCTAGTGGACAGCCCCTTGGGTGATTTCATGGAATATTTATGTGAGTCCATTTTGAGAGCAAACCGAATGTTTGTGGACAACCCCTATTTTGTGTTCTTTGATGATGGCCGAACACTCTTGGACCCTCTACATGAGGCTACACAAATTGTTGTTGAATTTTTGGGAAAAGTCCCTTGGCATGAGCACTTGAGGAAAAATGATACTCTTGTACAAATGGCTTGTAGATATTTGACAAAGCACGATTCCAAGAGGAGGTATATGCTTTTCTCTCTATTGGAAACTTGTGAATTTAATTTTGAGCCATTGACGATTTTGTGTGTCTATGCTAAACATGTGAAGAGTGTTTCTATACTTGTGCCAATGAAGATGTGCCATAGCATTTGTGAGACCTTCAAATCTGGTTGTGAAGGCAATTATGGAGAGCATACTTGGCACCGATTCCCCTACATTCTCGCCCACCAAACAAATGCCCACAAACACATTTCCCCATGTCCACAACCTGTCCAGCCCATGTTCCAGCCATGTTCTCATTTTGTCCAGCCCCTATTTTTCCCACAAAGAATCCCAACTCCTCCTCCCAAAATATACCATGTCCCAAGCTCAAACCGAAGATGTTTTAGGAGCCAAGGAGTTGAGCATTTTGCCACAAAAATCCCAAACCGAGTACTTGATCCTATTCTGGCCGGGAGCATGCTGTCCAAGGAGACTAGAGCTGAATGTAATTTTTATTTTATGGAGCAATTCACATTTCTATGTGTTTATGCCAACCATGTGGAGAGTACTCTTATACTTGTGCCCATGAGGTTGTGCCATGATATTTCCAAATCTGGTTGTGCATTTATGAGGCCAAGTAAACGGCGAGCATCCTACAAATTCAGCCCCACAATGCAAAGCAAGCGAATGGTTGTCAAACCGAGGAAGCTTGAATGGATGCAAGCTAGGAAGAAATGGCCACCATCCGTGGGTTGGCCTAAGCTAATGCCAAAGGGTCAAACAAATGGCGAAGTGATTCAAGAAGTATGTTGTGGATAGCCTTATTACTCACTCTCCTTTTCATTTGGATCACCCCCAAATTTGAGGACAAACTCTTTCTAACAAGGGGAGTATGATGGATATTGACCAAGGGCTACAACATACTTGACCAAGGGCTACAACATACTTGACCAAGATCTCCATACATGCCTAATTGTCAAGAGCTACGGATTAATGACAAGGTTACAAAAAGCTCAAACCGAATGGAGGTCGTTTTTGGCGCCTAAAGATAATTATTCTAGTTTGACTTTTACAAGTTAAGCTAGAGCTTGATCATTATCTTTATGTCTTATGTTACATACATAATTGTTGCCTAAAGAGTGGAAGTGAAACGAAGCACAAAGGTCGGTCCAAAATACCCAAAACACCTAACCGGGTATTTTCTTTACAAGCTGTCCGGATAATTTCAAGGACCATCAAGACCATGTTTTATGCCTTAGCCGAATGGGAATGCGTGGACAGCCAAAGGAAGAGCCTAGAAGAATTCCTAAGCACTAGCATGAGTGGGAAAAGAGCATATGATGATATCTTGTGCAAGGGGAAAGTGATATATGGCTGAAAATGCACAATGCATTTTCCGCCACATGTTCCCTAGAGTTTCAAAGCTTGGCCAAGATTGCTTCTCTACTGATGTATAGTGGGAGCAGAAGCAAAAGATGAAGCAAAACCGCAAACAAACTACCGGGCAGAATGCAAGCCAGCAGGTGCAGTTCTGGGGAAAAGGGTGAAAGGAGGGGTAAATGATGGAGATTTTGGCTGAAATTTGGTGGGGGTGAGGTAACTAGTCAGGGAAGGTCTGTGTAAAATTTGGGAATTTTTGGAGTTCGGGAGCACCTTGATCTGCACGCTTGAAGTGAGCAGTACTGGGCTGGATGTCCAGGCTGACACTCTTTATTTAGATCAGAGGCGGGGACGGAGTTCTTCTTGGATGGAGCTGAGCTTTGGAGGGAATGGACTCAACTCATGTATGATGATGTGGATGAAATTTGGGCTGAAGTTGATGCATGGATTGGGAGTTATGGATATGGGAAGTAGCTGGATAAAACCAAGGTCCTGTCTCCGATACTGAAACACCACCGAGAGAACAAAGGGGCACCTTCAATCTGGCCGGATACGAAACACCACCGGAAGATTGGAAGGACTCAAAGGATACCACCTAGATGCCAATCTAGGATACAACAATGAGAATTCAAGGAGCCGAGAAATCCATCTCGAAAAGAGTATAATACTCAAAGTTTATAAATTCATCAAAGTTGATTTACAAAGTCATTACAAGCTGAATTTATAAGTAATGAAAATAGCTCCTAACTAAGCTGAAAATTAAAGCAAAAATAACAAAGATGCTTTCCTCCTCTCCAAGTTAAGCTAGGGCGAATTCTAGCCAAGTCTTTGGTGAATTGGGAACATGTGGTCACAGCTTGCTTTCCCCTTTGGCAAGCTTCTAACAAACCCTCTTCCACCATAGTGAGTGCTTTCTAGAATGCTCCTCCTTAGGCTCCTTTGATTGGTCTCCTTAGATGTGTGACTTATGCTCTATGGACCCTTGGACCAGCCAGAATATACATTGATTTATTTATGTTCAAATAGCACTTCACGATTTGACAAGGCTGCACTCCTCTTGCTTCAACGTGGAGAATTTTGGCTAGCTAGATTCTTTTGGGCTATCTTACTTAGCTCCTTGGCTGAACAATTATTTATGAACATAAAATCATAAAACATACTAATCTTGGTTCCTCATCCACCGGGTTCAATTTGCATCATGCGCTTGAACATAGATTTTTAAGCGTTTCTCGGTGGGTTCTCATGCATGCATAACTCCTTAAGAGGAGTTTCCTTTAGCTCTTATTTTAAGGCAGCCTACTCTCCATCATACTCCCCTTGTAGAGAAGAATTTGTCCTCAAATTCGTGGGGTGTTAATAAGAAAATGGAGAGTAGTAACACGTCTTGCTTGGCATTAGTTTAGGCCAGCCCTTAGATGGCGGCCATTTCCGCCTTGTTCGCATCCAATCCATGCTTCCGGATTTATCAATTTTTGTTGGCATCGTGTGTGTAGACCAAATTTGTTGGACACTTGCTCTTTACTTGGGCTCATAAAATGCTTCTTAAGCCGCAATAGAGTCCCCATGAATAAGGACCGTTCTTGGGCTAGAAACTCTTTTGCTCCTCTTTGGAAAATATGCAACAACTTCCGAAAATGCTTAGCCAAGTAACCAACACAAGACCTTCGGTTGAGGAGCTCCCATCTCTCCATAATTAGCAAGTAACAAGGCCACATGAGAATGCAAAACCAGCTCATAACACAAAGCCAACTTAAGAAGCAAGGCCGAGAGTTGCTAGGCAAATAATAAGCTTGATCATGGGACTCTCTCAACAAGTAATTCTCATAGTCAAGGACAAATGTTTCATACTCCTCATTAGCTCTACAAATCAGAAACATTTGTCCCTTCAATGGCTTATGATTGTGGCTGCCCATACAACTCCTTACATATCTTCTTTTTGGATCACAAAGGAGTTATACCAAGTATTTGCAACCAACTTCCCTTTCCTTAGTCTCACGGCTTCAAACTCCTCAATATGGTGAGTGTACTCCTTGAAAGAGCTATGCACAAGTGAAACACCAAATTCTGGAGTTGGGGAGAGTTGTGCTTGGGCGGATTCTGGTGGGGAAAATTTCGAGAGAAAAACTCCTCTCCAAGGCCACAACTCAAGGAAAAGAACTTGGGGTAAAGGTGGTTTAAGTGGAGGGGTAAGGATGGGGTTCAAATCAACCAAGGGAAGGGTTTGTGGGTGGTAGAATATAGGCTGGACAGAATGAGGACGTAGGGGAAACGGACTTGTGGGCATTTGTTTGGGGGGTAGAATGTAGGAGATGAGGTGCCAAGTGTGCTCTCCAAAGTTTTTTCACAATCAGATTTGAAGGCCTCACCAATGCCATGGCACAACTTCTTTGGCACAAGAATAAAAACACTCTTCACATGTTTGGCATAGATACACGTAATCGTCAATAGCCCAAAATTAATTTCACAAGTTTCCAATTGAGATAAAAGCGTATACCTCTTCTTGGAATTGAGCTTTGTCAAATATTTATATGCCATTTGTGTAAGGCTATCACCACTCTTTTCATGCACATCCCGAAAGCCCTTATATAACAACTCATCAATGGTTTGTGTAACTCCAAGTAGAGGCTCACATTGCTCTTGACTTTCATCAAAGGGAACAAAATATGGGCTGTCCGCTAGAGCTAACACACGGCTGTCCTCATGAGCTTCTAAGGACCATTGGAAAACAAATGGGTGAAGGGTGGCCGAAACTTGTAGGGTCAACGGTTCCACCATGTCAACGCTAGCCTCAAGTTCCTCTTGCTCCTCAAGCATCTCATCAAACATTGGAGGCAACTCAATCTCACTTGGTTGGCACTCATCCTCCAAATTGTTCACAACATGCTCATTAAACTTGGGAGACAAGGTAAAGTGGGGTTCATTCTCATAACTCATCTCTTGGCAAAGAGAAGTCATTGCATTCAGCCTTGGTTCAAGAAGGTTTGTGGGTTGTGGGGTTGGAAAATTTTGTGGTGGAAGGGAAGGACTTTCACCAAGTTTCGGTGAGGGTATTTGGGGGTTCTTTTGGTGAGGGGATGTGGGTTTTTGTGGAGAAAAAGATAGACTTGATGAATATATGAACCCGTGAGCTGGATTGCTCTTTTCGAGATGGATTTCTCGGCCCCTTAAATTCACAATGTTGTATCCAAGTTGGCTACTTGGTGGTGTTCTTTAAGTCTTCTAACCTACCGGTGGTGTTTACGTATCCAGCAAGGCTAGAGGTGCCCCTTGGTTCCCTCTTGGTGGTGTTTCAGTATCCAAGAAGAAACCTCGGTTTTATCCCTTCACTTCCCCATTTCCATATCTCACAAACCGCTCATCCATTTCAATCCAAATTTCACCCACCATCCTTCCAGTGTGTCTACTCCCCCCAAAAAAAATCGCCTCCATCCAAGCAGTATTCCGACCCCCACCTTCGGATCAAACAAAGAGTACCATCCTGGACAGTCGGCCTAGAACCCCGACTTTCAGCTCCGTGATCAAGGTGTTCCCGACGATAAAAAAATCCAAAAAAATACTAGAGCTTCTTTAACCAGTTGAAAAGCTCCATACCAAATTTCAGCTCCATCCTCCATCATTTGCTCCTCCTTTCACCCTTTTTCCCAAGACCGCACTCCGCAGGTCACATTCTGGCCGGGTAGCTTTTCTTACGGTTTTCCTTCTTTTCTTGCTTCCGCTCTCACTATACATCAAGGAGGAACAACCTGAGAACATTTTTCACACTAGAGGCACCGTGCAAGACAAAGTGTGTTCTATCATTATTGATGGTAGAAGTTGTACAAATGTAGCCGCATCAACCATTGATGGATATTGACTAAGGGCTGCAACATAGTTGACCAAGATCTTCATACATGCTTAAATGTCAAGAGATATGAATTAATGCCAAGGTTACAAAGGAGCTACATTCATATGGAGACCACCTTTGGCGCCTAAAGATGATAATTCCGGTTTGACTTTTACAAGTTAAACTAGAGCTTGATGATTATCTTTTATGTCATTTGATACATAAATAATTGTTGCCTAAAGCGTGGACGTGAAATAATGCACAAAGATCGGTCTAAAAATACCCAAAATGCCTAACCGGGTATTTCCGTTACAAGCTGTCCGGATATCTTCAAAGACCAAGAAGGTCATGCCTTATCCTAGCTGAATGGACCTTGCGTGGACAAAACTCAAAGGGGATTCTAAGGAATTCCTAAGCACTAGCAATAGTGGAGGAAGACATGTGTTGGACCTATGACAAGCTTTCTTGCACAAGGGAAAGGAAAATACTTGGTTAGAATTAACTCTCATTCTAGCCACATGTTCCTAAGTTGGCTTGGAAAAGGGGCTAATACATTTTAGGTCATTGATCTCGTAATCTCTCTTTTAGGCCTTAGATTATGTTTTAGCTTTATTTAATTTTCAGCGTGCTTTATTTTCCTATAAATAGCACTAGCATTCAGCCATGTAAAGAAGAACTTGGATGATGAATATATGAATCTTGAGTTGGATTCGTTGTTTCGAGTTGGATTACTCGGCCCCTTAAATTCTCAAATGTTGTATCCAAGTTTGGCAACTTGGTGGTGTCCTTTTGAGTCCTTAAGCTAGCTAGTGGTGTTTCACGTATCAAGCCAAGCGAGAGGTGCCCCAAGACTTTTCAAGGTGGTGTTTCGTATCCTTGAAAACCTTGGTACTATCCAGGTTACCCAACTTCAAAAATCCAAAACTCCAAAAATGTAAACCCCCTTCATTCCAAATTTCACCAACACCTCTCTCGGACGAGTTGAGTCACCCCCTCAAATCTCAACTCAATCCAAGCATGCGTCCGACCCCTTCCATCAAAACATCCAGAGCATGTCATCCTGGACTCCAGCCCCACGAGACAGACTTTGAGCCGGCAGTTCGAGGTGATCCCGACCTTGAATGAAACCCCATTTTTACAACTTCATTCCAACATATCTAGTTACCTCCCTCAAAACTCAGCTCCACCCAAACACTCGCTCCGACCCCCACCTCCAAAACAAAGAGCCTCATCCCGGATCGCAGACCTAGTGAGACTTTCTGTTTGCTTTTAGTTCAAGGTGATCCCGACCTTGAATGAACCCCATCTTTTCCCAGCCCATCCTAACAACCCCAAGGACCTTCCCTCAAAATTTCACCTCCAAATGCCACAATTTACCCCTCCCGCACTCCGATCTCCCAAGACCGCACTCCGCGACCACCATTCCGCCCGGTAGCCTCACTTGCGGTTTTCTCCATCTTTTGTTTTCTCCCTAGCTATACACCAACTTGGTATTAGAGCATGCCACTATACATCAACCATGGTGGAGAAGCTTGGACTTATTGCTTCGGTTCATCCTCATCCCTACAACATTGAATGGCTAAACCACGGTAAAGGTCTTCAAGTTAATTCTAGATGTCTCATTTCATTTAGTATTGGCAAGCATTATTATGATGAGTTGTGGTGTGACGTTATTCCTATGGATGCTTGTCACTTGTTGCTTGGGAGACCTTGGCTTTTTGATAGGGGAGTTATGTATGATGGATTCATGAACACTTACACTCGTTACCAAGGATGGGAAAAGATCACCTTAGCCCCCTATCCCCAAGCCAACTCACAAAAACAAGACCACAAAAAACCCCACCCAAACCAACCTTTTGCTCACTTTGGGAGAATCATTTCTCAAAGCAAAGCAACATGAGTTTAGCCCCATTCAAGAGCTCATTCAACTATCCCCACATGAACCCGAGAGCATACCCCAAGATCTACACCCTCTAGCCAAATTTGCCCATGTCTTTCCAAATAAAATTCCTCTTGGCCTCCCTCCACAAAAAAACCATACAACACCATATAAACCCTACCCCGGAGCCATTTTTCCTAACAAACCAGCATATAGGGTGAATCCTAAAGATGTTCAAGAGGTTCAAAGACAAATTGATGAATTGGTGACTAAAGGCCTAGTAAGGGAAAGTAGAAGTCCATGGGAGGAGCCTATTCTTTTGGGGCCGAAGAAGGATGAATCCATGAGGATGTTTGCGGATAGCCATGCCAAAAACACGATCACTATCAAGTATAGGCATCCCATACCTAGACTTGAGGATGTACTTGATGAGCTCCATAGTTCACGAGAATTTTCCAAGACAGATAACTTTTCAAAAGCGCTCGGCTATGCATACTACATGGTGGCCCTAGAGAATTTGAGGACAAATTCTTCTCTACAAGGGGAGAATGATGGAGAGTGGGCTACCAAGGGCCATGGGCTGAGAGCTAAACTTCAAGAAGAGATAAGCATGTGCGGGAATCAACTTTGGGCACTTAAATTCCCTATGCGAGTCCATATGATACAAGCTGATCCCGGGATTGAGGAGCCGTGAGTATTGTCTTTTTATGTCCATTAGTACATAAATAAATGTTACTTAAGGAGTTGAAGCAAACTAACACACAAAGGAAGTCCAAAAATGCCTAAGGGTCTGATGTATAGCTTGACGTTCGATGCCAAAGTTGAAGTATAGCTTGGGTAAGAGGGAGGAAAGGGTAGAGGAAGTTGATGGGGTGGACACCACAAACCTGCACTCCAACTAAGACCGAGAGCCAGCCGGAACCGAGTGATAATTCCGAGTCCTCCGACTTCATTACGGAACCCTCGAAACCATTGCTGGGTCTTTGTTGATAACGCAGGCATCAAGGGAGTTTTGGCCACACTCGAAATACTTGTCTGTCTCCTCGGACAGGAGTAAGACAGGAGTAAGGGAGTTAGACAAGTCATAAATATTCGGAGGAAAAATAAGCCAAGAGATCTTTTCCGAGTCCTCGGCTTCGAGCTTAGACTACTTGATCATCATCTAGGCATCTTCAGCAGAGCCGGAAAAGGAAAGTTAAGGATCGAAAGCAAAAGAATTTGGTGACAACGACTATAGTCTGTCACTGGACTCGTAACCGTACTACTTTGTACTACCGATTCCGTGGTCCCCCTCCTTTTCTGCTGTCCTTTTTCTCGCTCTAATTATTTACCTGTTGTCCTTGTTTTTATCCTTTTATTTTGCTGAATACATCACAACCATTGAATGTAAAAGGGATTTATAACTTAGAGTGATGTACCCTAGCTAAAAGGCCTATAAATATACATGGGCTCTCTCTTTGTAAAGGATGATGATTTTGGTATTGGCTATATGCTAAGTAAAGTTGAGCAAGTGCTCCTTTCAACCCCAAAATTCACTTTTGCTCGTCTAATTAGTGGCATAATTAGGCTGTGTTCTGAAGAGTCTAATTATACTTAGTGTGATGATAGCTGTATCACTAAGTGTGATTAGTGCCCTAGTTTTATCCTTGGTGTTGATATCTCGTATCCTTGGATAGTTCTAGTTTATCTTGTTGTTGTCCTATTATTGTTGGTTACCTTGCTAATCATCTCCTCACGAGTGATTAGCTTAATCCTCGTTGTTTACTATTTCATTGGTCACTTCTAAGCCCATTCCGAGTCTCTCGGAATTACATTTGGCGCACTCTGTTTCGGGATCGGTGTAGCCTTGCGTTTTGGCACATCGGTTTTGGTATCGAGCTTTGGAGCCTTTCCTAGACCGAGCTTCCTTAACCCCAAACACAACCCATTGCCCCCAAACACATCAGTCCACAAAGAACCCATAAACCAGAATGAGTGGAAGCATGACATTGGAGGAACGTTTTGAAATGCTCATGAACAACTATAATGAGATGCGTGCCTAGAATATATATCTCGAAAAAGCAACTTGGAGATATGATGAAGAAGAAGAGGCATGAGTTAGAAGAGTCACCACCCGACTCACCACCACATACCCACTCACACGGGGATGAAGATGGGGAGAGCAACCCCTTTGCTTCTTCCAGTGAACGTGAGCAAAGAAGAGGAAGAAGAGGGAGAAGGGATAAATCACCCCGACCCAACTCGGACTTCAAAGTTGAGATCCCGGAGTTTGAAGGTCGCCTTAACCCGGACGAGTTTCGGGAATGGTTGCAAACAGTTGAAAGAATCTTTTACTACAAAGAGGTGAAAGATGAAAAGAAGGTAAAGCTTGTTGCTATCAAGCTCGGAGGGTTTGCCTCAACCTGGTGGGCAAATCTGGAGAAGAAGCGTGTTGTTCATAGGAAACCTAAGATCGAAGTTGGGAGAAAATGAGGTCTAAACCGAAAACCCGGTTCCTACCCCCAACATACATCCAGGACGGTTATTCTAAGTTGCACAACCTACAACAAGGTCCGATGAGTGTAGAGGAGTATACCCGAGAGTTTGAAAGGCTAATGATTAAATGCGATCTTCAGGAGTCGGAGGATCTGATGTGTAGTGGCGGAAGCAAAGAAAAAGAAGGGAAAACCGCAAAACACACAACCGGGCAGAACAGGGCCTGATTGTGCAGTCTTGGGAGAACGGGTGAAAAGAGGGGTAAATGTGCTTGGATTTGGACGAAACTTGGAGGGGAGTGAGGTGACTGATGGAGGAAGGTTGTGGCCAAGTTTCGTGAATTTTGGATAAGGGGAACTACCTGAACAGATAGCCAGAAGTTGATGCTGCTGGCTGGATGTACGTATTGATACCCTTTGTTTGGCTTTGATGTGGAGGACGGAGGGGTTCTTGGATGGGGCTGAAATTTGGAGGAATGGAAGTAGATGGACTGGAAGGATTGTGGTTAAAATTTGGCGAAAAATGGCTGAGGCAATTGGGAGATATGGAATGGCAAAGTCGCTGGATAGTACCTTGACCCAAGCTCGGATACGTAAACACCACCGAGTGAATCAAGGGGCGCTCTCAAACGGTCCGGATACAGAAACACCACCGGGGTTTGGGAGACTCAAAGGACACCACCTAGATGCCAACCTAGGATACAGCTTTGAGGATTTAGAGGCTCGAGAAATCCATCCCGAAAAGAGTATAACACTCAAGGTTTGTATATTCATAAAAAGTGTCTTACAATGGAGCATAGGTGCTGAATTTATAATGCCTTGCCTTGGCATTTTACATAACCGAAAACCATGCTGAAAATAATGCAAAAATGAAAATGAAACTAATTAGATTCTTTCCTCCTCTCCAAGTTAGGCTTGGATAAATCCTAGCCAAGTATTTGAACTTTTGGGAACATGTGGATGTGGTTGAATTTCCCCTTTGCCAAGCATCCTTCTAACCAACTCCCACTAAGGTGAGTGCTTCTAGAATTCTCCTTCATATGTGTCATTGGCTGCTGGATATTATGTGCTTGACTTCGGTCATGTTGACCCTTGGTCCGACCCTCTTGATTATTTATGAACAAGGGAAAAATAGTAACACTTGAAGCAAGTCATGGCCGGACTTCTCTTTGCCTTGATATGGAGGGATTTAGGCGTGGCTGATTAACCTCTTCTTGACTAATCTTCTTTAAACACTTATTTATGCACATAAGATCATAAGGATGACTTCCAAGCGGTTAAACCTTAAGCATCTCCGGTTGCTCATAAAATAGTCAAGCTTTTCCGGTTGAACTTTAAGCACACATGACTTTTCGGAATGAACATTTATTCAGCTCAAATCACGAGGCCGGTCACTTTCCATCAGGATCAAACAATAGTCAGGTATCTTGGAGGACTTTACCCGAGGTATGCTAATGTTGTTGAGTTACAGCAGTACTCAACCTTTGATGAGGTGTGTCTTCCGGCACATAAGGTGGAGCAACGAAAGAAGGTCGGAACCTTCGGAAAGAAGTCTCTAAGACTCAACCACCAAAACCAACTCGGTTTGGCAAGGGTTATTCTAACCCTCTGTTTCAGCCTAAGTCTACTGCCCCAAAACTCCGCTTCCGAGTCTAAACACCCTATTATTTAGACTCGGACTCGGAACAAACCTTATGTTGGCCGGAGCCGCAAGTGTTTTAAGTGTCGTGGATTTGGACACTTTGCTTCGAGTGCCCAAATCGAAGGGTTATCACTATTACCGAGGCTGATGAACCCATATGGGATGAGTATGAGCCAAAAGGAGAGGTATGCCTTGCTGAGGAGAGATTGTTGAAGAGGCCGATGAAGGAGAACTACTTGTGATCGTGAGAGCCTTGAATGGATATAAGGATCCAAGTGAGGCTCGGAGGGAGAATATATTCCACACGAGGGGAACCATCAAAAGGAAAGTTTGTTCGATCATTATTGATGGAGGGAGTTGCACCAACGTTGCTTCGTGAACATGGTAGAGCAGCTTCGATTACAAGCCGAGTTGCACCCTCACCCCTACAACATACAATGACCGAGTCAAGGTAAGGGCCTCGGAATTAATTATCGTTGCCTAATATCTTTCATTATTGGGAACTCTTATGTTGATGATATATGGTGTGATGTTATACCTATGGATACATGTCACTTACTATGGTAGACCTTGGTTATTTGATCGTAGAGTTATGCATGATGGGTTCGAAACACATACACCCTCACCCGTAATGGCAAGAAAATAACATTAGCCCCACTTGACCCTTCACAACCGCCTAAAGCCAAGCCCCTCGGACACCCAACCCACCCGAGTTACTTCGACCCTAGGGAAGCCTATTTGGAGTCCATGCATTATGAACTCAAACCCATGAGAGAGTTGATTCTTTTGAGTCGGGACAATTCCGAGTCCTCGAACTCGGACACCCATTAGCCAAGACACTTATTACCCAAGTACATCCATATTTTTCCTGAGGAGATACCTCTTGGCCTACCCCCAAAAGAGATATCCAACACCACATTGACCTTATCCCAGGATCGATATTGCCAAACAAACCAGCCTACGGAATGAACCCTAAAGATACCTCGAAGTGCGGAGGCAAGTTGAGGAGTTGGTGTCTAAAGGCCTAGTGAGAGTGAGTAAGAGTCCTTGTGCTTGTACCAGCCTTGTTGGTACCCAAAAGGATGGTTCTATGAGGATGTGTATAGATAGTCGTGTAATTAACAAGATCACTATCAAGTATAGGCATCCTATACCACGACTTGAAGATATGTTGGATGAACTACATGGTTCTAAGGTCTTCTCTAAGATTGACTTCAGAAGTGGATATTATCAAATCGGAATCGGAGAAGGAGATGAATGGAAAACTGCTTTTAAGACCAAGGGAGGTTTATATGAGTGGCTTGTTATGCCTTTTGGTCCGACCAATGCTCCAAGCACATTCATGCGACTCATGAATCGGATTTTCAGACCCTTCATCGGGAAGTTCATAGTGGTCTATTTTGATGACATTCCGATCTACAATCACAATGAGAGGGAACATTCCGACCACCTCGGACAGATTGTTCAACTGCTAGAGAGAGAGAAACCGTACGGAAATGCGAAGAAGTGTTCATTCTTCGACTCGGAAATCGCATTTACGGGTTATGTTGTTTCCGCTGAGGAGTAAAGGTAGATGAAAGCAAAATTGAGGCTATCCTGTCTTGGCTCGCTCCCAAAAGCATACACGACGTTCGGAGCTTTCATGGACTTGCATCTTTCTATAGGAGGTTCATCAAAGACTTCAGCACTATCATCGCCCCTATGATCGAGGTGCTCGAAACAGTTCTTTTGTTTGGACACCTCGGGCTCGAAATCTTTGAAGCTATCAAGGCTAAACCGACCCGAGCTCCTGTCCTAGCCCCGCCCGGTTTTGAGAAGATTTTCGAAGTTGAGTGTAATGCCTCCGGTGTAGGTATTGGTGGGATTCTCACTCAAGATGGTCGTCCCATCGCTTATTTTAGTGAGAAGTCGTGTGATACCAAGCGAAGATACTCTACCTATGACAAGGAATTCTATGCCATCATTCGGTCATTAGAGTATTGGAATCATTACTTGGTGGCCCAAGAATTCATTCCGCACTCGGATCATGAAGCCCTCAAGTACATTCGGGGCCAACACAAGTTGAACCCGCGACATGCGAAATGGGTTGAGTACCTTCGGACCTTTCATTTTTCAATCAAACACAAATCGGGACAGACTTAACAAGGGGCGATGCTCTGTCCGAAGATATCTGCTGTTGTTTCGGTTAGAAACTTGTGTCTTCGGGTTTGAACATTTGAAGAGCCTATATGCGGATGACAAAGATTTTGGAACCCTTTACCAAGAATGCCAAACTCGGTCCAAGGG
The DNA here is from genome assembly GCA_021018815.1 of Talinum fruticosum. Classification (NCBI taxonomy): domain Eukaryota; kingdom Viridiplantae; phylum Streptophyta; class Magnoliopsida; order Caryophyllales; family Talinaceae; genus Talinum; species Talinum fruticosum. The sequence goes on along the minus strand of JAITYX010000010.1, from coordinate 1,824,222 downwards.
TGAGTTCCAAATACAAGGAGGGTACCTATTCAAGGGTATCATATTGTGTGTGCCTAGGCTGTGGCACAAGAGAGTTGATTATAAGGGAAGTCCATTCTGGAGGACTTGCTGGCCATTTCGGAGAGAAAAGACAACTCAAATGCTCAAGGAGCATTATTTACGGCCAAGCATGGACAAAGATGTTCAAGACATCATCGGGCGATGTGTGGTATGCCAATATGCCAAGAGCCATTCCCTGCCTCAAGGACTTTACACTCAATTACCGGTTCCAACTTAGCCACGGGTGGATGTAAGTCTAGACTTCGTTCTGCGTCTACCAAGGACTCGAAAGGGAAAGATTCTATTTTGGTTGTTGTTGATCGATTTTCTAAGATGGCTCACTTCATTGCTTGCAACAAAACCAATGATGCTACACTCGGTTGCTGACCTATACTTGGAGAAGTTGTAAGGCTGCATGGGATCCCAAGGACAATGGTCTCGAGATAGAGATGCGAAGTTTCTCGGTCATTTACGGGTTACCCTTTGGAAGAAATTGGGAACGAAGTTGAAGTACAGCGCCACTTGCCATCCTCGGACGGATGGTCGGCCGAGGTTACAAACGGAACTTTGGGAGTCTTGCTCGGAACGCTAATCAAATCGAATATTAAGATGTGGGATCGACTTCTTCCACATGCTGAGTTTGCTTACAATCACACGCCAAACAAGACTACCAATGTTTCGCCCTTTAAGATTGTTTATGGCGTGGAACCTCTGTCACCTATTGATCCGACCCCAAGAGCTTTTGATGGAAAGCCTTATACCGACATCTGTGAAAAGAGCTGCTCGGATTCGGGACTTGCATGCGAAAGTTAGAGCGAGATGAGCAAGCTAATCGAGTTACAAGGCTAGCGCTAACAAAAACCGCAGAAGGGTGGTTTTTCAACCAGGAGATCTCGTTTGGATCCACCTAAGGAAGGAGCGTTTTCCTTCCAAGCGCAAGTCTAAGTTGATGCTAAGGGCAGATGGACCATTTAAAGTACTTGAGAGAATCAATGACAACACTTACAAGGTGAATTTACCAGGAGAATACAATGTCTCAGCTACTTTCAATGTTGATGATTTATCTCCTTACTTGGAAGATAATTCACTCGAGAATTTGAGGGCAAATTCTTTTCAAGCTGGGGAGGATGATGGGGTGGACACCACAAACCCGGACCCAACTAAGACCGAGAGCCGACCGGAGCGAGTGATAATTCCGAGTCCTCGACTTCATTACGGAACCCTCGAAACCATTCTTTGGATCTTCGTTGATAACGCAGGTATCAAGGGAGTTTTGGCCACACTCGAAATATTTGTCTGTCTCCTCGGATAGGAGTAAGATAGGAGTAAGGGAGTTAGACAAGTCATAAATATTCGGAGGAAAAATAAGCCAAGAGATCTTTTACGAGTCCTCGGTTTGGAGCTTAGACTACTTGATCATCATCTAGGCATCTTCGAGCAGAGCGGAAAAGGAAAGTTAAGGATCGAAAGCAAAAGAATTTGGTGACAACGATCTGTAGCTGTCACCGGACTCGAACCGTACTACTTTGTACTACGATTCCGTGGTCCCCCTCCTTTCTAGCTGTCCTTTTTCTGCTCTAATTATTTACCTGTTGTCCTTGTTTTTATCCTTTTATTTTCTTGAATACATCACAACCATTGAATGTAAAAGGGGATTTATAACCCTTAGATTAGAGTGATGTACCCTAGCTAAGAGGCCTATAAATATAAATGGGCTCTCTCTTTGTAAAGGATGATGATTTTGATATTGGCTATATGCTAAGTAAAGTTGAGCGAGTGCTCCTTTCAACCCCAAAATTCTCTTTTGCTCGTCTAATTAGTGGCATAATTAGGCTGTGTTACTGAAGAGTCTGATTATACTTAGTGTGGTGATAGCTGTATCACTAAGTGTGATTAGTGCCCTAGTTTTATCCTTGGTGGTGATATCCGTATCCTTGGATAGTTCTAGTTTATCTTGTTGTTGTCCTATCGGTGTTGGTTACCTTGCTAATCATCTCCTCACGAGTGATTAGCTTAATCCTTGTTGTTTACTATTTCATTGGTCACTTCTAAGCCCATTCCGAGTCTCTCGAATTACATTTGGCGCACTCTGTTTTCGGGATCGGTGTAGCCTTGCGTTTTGGCACATCGAAGTGGTTAAGGTGCAAAGAAGAACAACCGAGCGAGAATGGTGTTCTTCGAGTGCACTCTTGGGGAAATGAGTGAAAAGTGATGTTCCCGGTGGAACTTGGAGGTAAAAATTGAGGGGGAACTCTTGGGACGGTAAGGAAGGGCTAGTAAAAAGTAGGGGATCATTCGAGGTCAGGAGCACCTCCAACTAAGGGTAAACAGAATGTCTTGCTTGGGTGGAAGTCCGAGGTTGACGGGTCTTGGTTGTTGTGGAGGAGGGGCTCCGAATACGGCTTGGATGGAGCTGAAATTTGGAGGGGAATTCTTGGGGCAGTTGGGAAGATATGGTAAAAGTGGAGGTTCATTTGAGTTCGGGATCACCTCGAACTAATGGCTAAAAGTCTGTCTCACCGAGCAGGCATCCAGGTTGACAGGCTTTGGGTATTTTAGTGGAGGGGTTAGACGGGTGCTTGGATTGAGCTAAGATTTGAGAGGGGATGATGCAACTCGTCCAGAGAGATGTGGGTGAAATTTGGAGTGTGGGTGACTTGTGGATTGGGAGATATGGATTTTTGAAGTTGGGTAACCGGATAGTACCAAGGTTCTCAAGGATATAGAAATCACCACCTTGAAAAGTCATGGGCCACCTTAATCTTGGCTAGATACGAAACACCACTAGCTAAGCTCAAGGACTCAAAAGATCACCACCAAGTATGCCACACTTGGATACAGCATTTGAGGATTCAAAGGGGGAACGAGCACCGATGTGTAGTGGGAGCGGAAGCAAAAAGATAAGCAAAACCGCAAACAAGCAAGCTGGCCAGAACAGGTCCTGCAGGTGCGGTTCTGGGAGAAAATGTGAAAGGAGGGGCAAATGGATGAATTTGAAGCTGAAATTTGACAGGATGGTTATTAACTGGGCCAAGAAGGTTGTGTAAAAATATTGGAATTTTTGGAGGTCGGGAAAGCCTTGAACACAGAGCTGAAAGTCAGGGTTCTATGCTGACTGTCCAGGATGAGTCTCTTTGTTTGTTTCAAGGGTGGAGGGCGGAGTTCTTCTTGGTTTAAGCTGAGATTTTGTGGAGATGGTCTCAACTCATGTAAGATGAAGTGTGTGAAATTTGGGAAAGAGATGATTTGTGGATTGGGAGATATGGTTGATGGAAGTCGCTGGATAGAACCTGGATTCTGGCTTGGATACAGAAACACCACCAAGCTGAATCAAGGGGCACTTTGCAATCTGGCCGGATACAGAAACACCACCGGGGATTGTAAAGACTCAAAGGACACCACCAAGCTTGCCAAGGCTCGGATACAGCAATGAGAATTCAAAGGGTTGAGAAATCCATCTCAAAAGAGCAAAGCTCAAATTCATATATTCATCAAAAAGTGATTTACAAGGAAGCACAAGAGCTGAATTTATAATGCCTTGCTATGGCATTTACATAACCGAATGTAAGCAGAATTCAAGCTGAAAAAAATGCAAAAATAAAATACTAACTAACAATATTCCTTTCCCTTTCTCCAAGCCAAGCTAGGGTGAATTCTAGCCAAGTATTCCAAAATTGGGAACATGTGGCTAAGGCTTGTTTTCCCCTTCTCCAAGCTCCTTGATTCTTGATGCTTCTAAAATGCTTTTGTCATCATCTTCCTTTGTTGTCCATCATTCGGCCAAGGTCTCCCATTAGCAAATATGGACCGACCATAGTAAGCACCAACTTATTTATGTACCTTGAGCATAACATAGCAACATTTCCGGTCTTGACTAGAACAAACCTTCTTGCTTGACCATGGAGATTTTAGGTGGCTACTTTCACTAACCTTCTCAACTAAATTGGTAATTACTTATTTATGAACAAAATCATAAGAACTTAATAATCCGGACTCATCATCCTCCGGAATCCATTAGCATCATGCGCTTGTTCTTTGAGCTTTTCCCCTTGGTCATAAAATAAGCAAACATTTTCGGTTGACCATTAAGCAAACAAAGCTTTTCATCATGAATAATATTCAGCTCAAAACAGAAGGCTGTCCACTTTCCATCATTCTCCCCTTGTAGGAGAGAATTTGCCCTCAAATTCGCATGAACATTATTTTCCAAGTGTGGAAAAAATTTTGGTATGTTGGAGCTTGTGGTGAGGTTGAGGACAAAAGGCCCTTGTGTGTTTGAACAACCGGCTGTTTGTGTGGAAATGTGCAGGACATTTGACCCGAATAGATAATTCCCTAATATGCTCATAGTGTAGAGGTGGACTTGAGCAACAAACACTTCACCATGAGACACACAAAAATCCGAGTACCATTGGGAAAAAGTAACAACACTCTTTGGCACCACAAAAATTGGGTTTACACTCCCTTGAAGTCCTCCATGACTCCTTTCTCCATGTTCGGGCGCAAGTGATACACCTTTAACAAGCTGCCATCAAGGTCAATCAAACTTCCATTGAATTTTCGTTGGCAAGACAACTCGGGCATACCACCATGTAAACTCAAAAATCGAGTTCCTAAGAGAAGGAAGTCATTCTTCCTTAACTCCAAAAATTTTGATTCTGCCCATGGAGTCTCTTGTGTCTCCTCTCGGTCTTCTGTCCACACTTCGTCATCACAATCTGGTTGGTGGATGGGGCTGGCTGTTGGGCTGGAAATCTCATGGTATTGCAAGGTTCTTTGTGGAGACAAATTAGGAGGGATTTGATTTGGAAGGGCGGGGAAAATTTTGGTTTGTGGTGCTTTGGCAAGGGGCTGGAAATTTTGTGGAAGGGGATCAAAGGTGTTTTTATTCGAAAAGGTATGGCCAGATTCTGGTGGAGAAAATGTTGAGAGATAAACTCCTCTACATGGCCATAATTCAAGGGAGAAAAATTGGAGTAAGGGTGGTTTAAGTGGTAAAGAAAGGATGGGGTTCAAATCAGCCCATGGAAGGCTTTGAAGGTGGAGAAATGTGGGATTTGTTATGGGCAGGTTCTGGACAGAATGTGGGCAAAGGGAAAAAGTGCTTGCGGACATTTGTTTGGGGGACCGAATGTAGGAGATTTGATGCCAAGTGCGCTCCCCACAATTTTCAATCACATGGACAGCAAGAGTATGTAGGCTCCACACAAATTCAATTGTTACAAGCCAAAACAGAATTGCTTGCTTCACCTCCTTCACGGTTCTGGCCTTTTGGACAGATTTGGTGCAGTCCAAAAACAAAACATCATGGCTGGGCAGTAGGCGTACTTGGGAGATAAGAATTCCCTTGAACAAATTTTCCTTATGCACTAATAGCTCTCCAAAAATATGCTCAACACCATACAAGCTCATTAGCTTATAAAAATAGAAATCACAATTCTCAAATGGAGTAAATGAGTTATACCTCATGGCCAAATTGTTGGCTCTTTGGTTACTCCTTTTGGTTGAGCACATGGTAGGAAAAATTAATGTCCATGAAAATTCATCATCATTGCCGTAGCAAGAACTTGATAGTTGCAGCCCTTGAAAGCACATTAAATTCAATGGTATCCTTGGACTCACAAAATAGAAACTCCAACTAGTAAGTGTGAACAAGATAATCAAAACTCTTCTTGGACGCTTCACACAATCCGGATATAACCTTTGGAGATTTCTCTCAACCACAAATGTCCATGTAAATTGCTCAAAAATATCTCCATAAGTTTCCACATGTAAAGGAATAGAACACCTCATGAAAAATGCATCATTCAATTTTTGAGGCTCCCCTTGTTCTATCACTTTGGAATTCATTTCAAGCTCTTCCTTAGCACCAAACTCATGATCAACAATATACATATTGGGCAGTTTACTCATGACCAGATTAGGCACAAAAATGTGGGATGGAATTTTTGAGGTCAAATGGGCAGATTCGGTCACAGGTTCTTTGGTAGAGGGAGGGGGTCTTGTGTGGTCCGAGGCTCATCATTTTCTCCATGACATTGACCGGTTTGAGAAGAGCTATTTTGTGGTTTTGTTTGTGGGTTTTGGCTAGGTGACAAAGGAACCAATGTGATCCTCTTACCATCTTTAGTGAAAGCATAAGTGTTCAAGTACCCATCATATATGACTCTCCTATCAAAGAGCCAAGGTCTACCAAGCATTAAATGGCATGCATCCATAGGTAGCACATCACACCAAAGTTCATCTTGAAAATTCTTACCAATGCTAAAGGAGACAAGACATCTAGAATCGACTAGAAGATTTTCACCTTGATTTAGCCATTGGATGGTGTAAGGATGAGGATGGGGTGAGACTTGAATCCCAAGCTTTTCTATCATGGTTGTTGAGGCCACGTTTGTGCAACTACCACCATCAATAATGATAGAGCACACCTTGTTGAGCACCGTTCCTCTTGTGTAAAAGATATTCTCACGTTGCTCATCATCTAGCTCATTGAATCCGCTTGAAGTTCTCCTCAAGAATAAGCTTGCGTTCATGGCTGGGAATTTTTGAGGTGCTGGCTGTTTTTGGATTTTTTTTTTTTTTTGTTTTGTTTATGGGGAAATGAACACAATCACCCAAGGTTCAGAACTTGCTCTGATACCAAAGTTGATGTGTAGTGGGAGCGGAAGCAAAAAGATAAGCAAAACCGCAAACAAGCAAGCTGGCCAGAACAGGTCCTGCAGGTGCGGTTCTGGGAGAAAATGTGAAAGGAGGGGCAAATGGATGAATTTGAAGCTGAAATTTGACAGGATGGTTATTAACTGGGCCAAGAAGGTTGTGTAAAAATATTGGAATTTTTGGAGGTCGGGAAAGCCTTGAACACAGAGCTGAAAGTCAGGGTTCTATGCTGACTGTCCAGGATGAGTCTCTTTGTTTGTTTCAAGGGTGGAGGGCGGAGTTCTTCTTGGTTTAAGCTGAGATTTGGTGGAGATGGTCTCAACTCATGTAAGATGAAGTGTGTGAAATTTGGGAAAGAGATGATTTGTGGATTGGGAGATATGGTTGATGGAAGTCGCTGGATAGAACCTGGATTCTGGCTTGGATACAGAAACACCACCAAGCTGAATCAAGGGGCACTTTGCAATCTGGCCGGATACAGAAACACCACCGGGGATTGTAAAGACTCAAAGGACACCACCAAGCTTGCCAAGGCTCGGATACAGCAATGAGAATTCAAAGGGTTGAGAAATCCATCTCAAAAGAGCAAAGCTCAAATTCATATATTCATCAAAAAGTGATTTACAAGGAAGCACAAGAGCTGAATTTATAATGCCTTGCTATGGCATTTACATGACCGAATGTAAGCAGAATTCAAGCTGAAAAAAATGCAAAAATAAAATACTAACTAACAATATTCCTTTCCCTTTCTCCAAGCCAAGCTAGGGTGAATTCTAGCCAAGTATTCCAAAATTGGGAACATGTGGCTAAGGCTTGTTTTCCCCTTCTCCAAGCTCCTTGATTCTTGATGCTTCTAAAATGCTTTTGTCATCATCTTCCTTTGTTGTCCATCATTCGGCCAAGGTCTCCCATTAGCAAATATGGACCGACCATAGTAAGCACCAACTTATTTATGTACCTTGAGCATAACATAGCAACATTTCCGGTCTTGACTAGAACAAACCTTCTTGCTTGACCATGGAGATTTTAGGTGGCTACTTTCACTAACCTTCTCAACTAAATTGGTAATTACTTATTTATGAACAAAATCATAAGAACTTAATAATCCGGACTCATCATCCTCCGGAATCCATTAGCACCATGCGCTTGTTCTTTGAGCTTTTCCCTTGGTCATAAAATAAGCAAACATTTTCGGTTGACCATTAAGCAAACAAAGCTTTTCATCATGAATAATATTCAGCTCAAAACAGAAGGCTGTCCACTTTCCATCAAGCACACAGCTCAAATTCTCATTTCATATTCATCAAAAGTTGTTTTTACAAAGGTCTCACATGGATATTTATAATGGATAAAAGCATTCTGAAAATAAACTAAAGCTTAAAGCAAAAAGATAATCAAAGGCCTAAATTAAGCTTCCCCTTCTCCAAGCCAAGATGAGTGGCCGGATGTGAAGATGCATTCTTGGCCAAGCTTTGAGGCTCTTAAGGAACATATGGTTGTAAATGCATAGTCCGTTTCCAGCCAAGTATTCCTTTCCCCTTGCACAAGATATCTCCTCATTGGTCCAACACATGCTCTCTTCCACTAAGGATACTACTTGGGAATTCGTCTAGAATCTTCTTTGTGCTGTCCATGCATTCCACCATGTGATGACCCATTCGGCTGAGTTGAGTAAGGGCCTTTCGGTCTTTGAAAGTAACCGGCCAGCATGCATCACACATATCTGGTTAGGTTCCTTAGGAATTTTGGACCGACCTTGTTGCTTGTTTTGCCTCAACTCCTTGAGTAATAATTATTTATGTACTAATTGTCATTGAATAGACAATTTTCATGGCCCTTAAAACCTCTTCAAACCTTGGCTTGGTTTGCACTACTTTGACTAGCATAGGAGTTTTGGTGTAAAATTGATCTTCAAATAAGCTTGACTCCTTCCGAACTATTTCTACATCTCGTGGTACCTTCGGATTCTTCATGAACACTTGGTTCTCTAGAATCTCTCAAATTCTCAAAAGTTTTCTTTCAACTGCTTCCCTAACTATTTAGTCAGGTACTTGACTTGTGGCTCTATGTCTTGCTTCTCTCTCAAGGTATGGTCAAGCTTTTGCTTAGTGCTAAGGCTGGATGACATTGTGACAGGGTGTCTTACAGACTAATTTTGTTTTGTAGCTAATGGGGATTATGTTTGGGGTTGGGAAGGTGTAAGATTAAAGGAGGGGCTCCAAAGCTCTAATACCAAATGCTGGATCTAAACCATGCTAACAACAATTCTCAACAATTCATAAAACAATTGGAGAGGAAACCAGGGATAAGGGGCTGGAGAAACTGGAGTTTGGATGTAAGGGACGAGGGATAGTGCCTAGCTAACTCAAAAGGGCGGTTTGTCCGACCTCAAAATCAAGCAGGGCGGCAAAGAAGGTTGCTTGGGATTGGATCCAGCATGGATTTCTAAGACCTAGGAGATCACCACTTGGTTGCCAAACCAAGGTACAACAACTAGGAAATTTTTGAAAGACATAAGTTTGATTCACTCAAACGTTCGAGTTGAAACACGATAAATGTATCAACCACCAATCATAATGTATTTCAAAAGTTGTTCTTCCGAGAAATAAGAAGGCCTTATATAGAGGACATTTCCCATGCAAAGTACCTTTCCTAATCATTAAGGAAAGATTAAGACTAATCATAATTAATTAACAATAATTACAATGATTAATTTGGATGAAAACAGAAAACAAAAGCGTAAAAGTGTCTAATCTGCGTCATTGTCTAAACTAATAAGAACTTCTCCTTTTCTCTTGTCATGTTGTGGTTGGCTAAAAAGACTGAAAAGGATTGACAATGCCACTAGAAGACATCCTATCGGACCGCTCCAAAAAGGTAGGTTGTAGCCTAGGAACTAGCTTATAAGTCAATTAATTTATGAGACTCGAAACGTGGTTGACTTGGAAGACATCTTCTCAATCTGATTTCTTCTTCTTTTGAGTGAGGCCTGCAGCTTCTCTAGACTCAGAAAGACTCCTCCTCCATGATGGAAACTAATCATCATTAAGTATGAGGGGTGTGGCTTCTATGTCCGACCGGGTTAGAAAACTATCGCAAAGCTGTGAATACTTACAAGAAGTAGTATTCTACAAACAAATGTATAAAACAATATACAAATTGTCTCAAATTATTACAAACCAAGATTGTTCATAAAAAAAAAAAAGAATTCTTCAAGTCACAAATGTTAGAGTTCACTCCGAAACTAAGTGTGGTGGATTCAGGGTGTAGATGTAGTTACTTAAGCTAGGATAATTGATCCTTCCTTTGCATTGATCCAGGCCTACTAATACTGGAATAAAACTCTCCTTCACTTCCTTGATCAGTATAGCTAAACTCTTGGAGTGATTTCTGTCGACTCAAAATTGCTGTGTTCGGTGGGTTACGGGCTGGCGGCTTGAGATAATGGCATATTTCAATCATCCTCAAAAAGAAAAAGCTCGAAGAGTCTCAAAACCTTATTTTAAAACTTACCCAAAGTGAGAAAAACCTCGATTATTACTTGGTTCTCAATGTGTTTCCTTCAGAAAAGAAGGACTGAGTTTTAACTCGGAAAGGATGATAACTCCTATAAGAGTTTTTTCAAAATAATTCTGAAAAATTCATTTTCGAAAACTCGAGTGTGGTCCCATTCATCGAATGAGAAAAGGGATTAAGCCCAGACAAGTTTATCAAAGGAAGTCTTCCCAAACCTATAACAAAAGAAAAATTTTCAATGAAAAGGAAACTCGGTTTCTAAAGAAGAAAAATTCGAATTTGACTAAGCCAACAATTATTCAAATCTGGGTTCCTAAAGTGCCCTTCTTCCAAAATTAACCTCAGTAAGACATTTACTTGGGTTTGTAAGAGGAAGTGAGAAGGGTTAGCGTGTTTTTATTTTGCGAGGCAACGCAAGCCAAGAAGAGAAGGACCACTAGTATTTCGATAGTGGATGTTCTCGACACATGACTGGGATTTCAAGACTCTTTCATGAGCTATGAAAGATAGATGGTTGCAAAGTCACATTTGGGGACAATAGGAAAGCGAAGATTGTAGGAATTGGTACCGTTGGCCACAGTGACAACTCAACCAACCCTGTTTATCTTGTTAAAGGACTCAAATGCAATCTTTTGAGTATATCCCAGCTGTGTGATAAAGGCTAACAGTAAGATTCACTCGGACAATTGTTTCATCTCATACGTAACCACAAATGAAACAAAGCTCTCAGGTCCGAGTTGAAGTAACACTTACACTCTCTCCTTATGTGACTCAACTCAAAATTTATCTTGTTTGAAAGTAGTAGTTAATGATGATTCTTGGAAATAGCATCGTAGATTAGGTCATATTTTCTTACATACAATTAAGAAATTATCATCATAAGGGTTAATATGAGGACTTCCTAAGTGTGCATTTAACAAAGATTAAATTATGTGATACATACATGAAAGGGAAACAAGTCATATCTTCATTCAAACCACTTTGAATTGCTTCCATCTCAAAAGTTCTTGAACTTATTCACATGGATTTGTGTGGGAAAATTCCTATAAAAAGCCCATGTGGTAAATCATATGTGCTAGTAATTATCGATGATTATTCAAGATTTACTTGGGTATATTTTCTTAAGAACAAGAAGGAAGCATTCAAGGAGTTCGCCAAAGTATGCGAGACAAATTCAAGTAGATTATGGGACCTAAATTGTAAGGGTCGAAGCTGTCCATGGAAGGGAGTTCGATTAATCCGAGTTTGCAGATTTCGTGACAAATCTAAGATCTTACACAATTTCTCAAGCACCAAGAACGCTCTAAGAAAATGGAGTGGTGGAAAGAAAAATATAACTCTTGAAGAAATTGGTAGGAAAATGATGATTGAGAATTATCTACCCTACTATTTCAGGGCTGAGGCGATCAACACCGCCAATTATACACTCGAACCGGTGTCTCATTCGCCCAATCTCGAAGAAAACACCCTACGAGCTTTAAGAATGGAAGAAATCTAACATTTCCTACTTCAAACCTTTTGGATGCAAGTTCTTTGTACACAACAATGGTAAGGATCACTTAACCAAATTTGACGCAAGGTTAGATGAAGGTATATTTCTTGGTTATTCAATTCATAGCAAAGCTTATCGTGTTTTTCAATAAAAGGAATAACAAAGTCTAATAAAATATCCACATTGTTTTTGATAAACTAGATAATGACAAGATAAGTGATTCTACCTTATAAGACTTCAAACTTAGCAAAGATCATGATGATATAGTTGAAGTTGAGCTTAGAATGTTGGAAAACAAAAGAACCGAGGAACCAACTAACCAGTTCGGACTCAGCTCAAACTACACAAGGTTAAGATGAGACCGAGACTCAACCAACTAGGGAAGCAAACGTTCAAGACCCAAATCTGGTAAATGAAAGGTCAAGTAAAGCTTTTAAGTATATTTCTTGTTATCATCCCGAATCATCTCGGATATTAACTTAGGTGTACAAACTCGTTCTTCTTTGTGAAATCTTTGTGCATTTTCTACATTCATCTCAATGATTAAACCTAAAAATGTAATAGAAGCCTTACTTGAACCTGAATGGGGTAGAGGCTATGTAAGAAGAACTATCCCAATTTGAGAAAACAAGTTTGGACCTTGACCAACTTGTTATTTCCTATTTATACATAATTTTAATTGTGTTTAGTTTATAATATATATTATATTTTATCTTATTTATTTTATTTTGTCTATTTTTAGGTAATTATTGAATAAAGTGAAGAAGAGAAGAAAATACATTAAAAGCGGGTTTTTGATTAGCGACAAGCGTTCAAGATAATATATAAAGTCAGTCCAAAAATAATGAGTCGTAAAATATTTATTTTATGATTGAGGATTAGGAGATCATAATTCTATTTACAAGAAGAGAAGCAAGAAGTAACCCTACTTATAATCCCTTTACAATTCTCCCTCTTTAATAATCGGAAAATCTGGTTGTACTCCATCCTCTTTCGCTGCTCTATCTCCTCACACCAATTATATCTTTCACCCCCTCATGTAGCCAACTCTCATCATTATCATCATCATTATCATCTCGCACTCATTACCAACATTATCGTATTATCATCACAACTTCTCTCCTTTATTTCCTCTATTCCTTGGCTATCTACACCCCAGCACGGTAGCTCTTACACGCTTTTCGCAACCAACAACCTCCTTCCTTCCTATATCATCACATCATCATCACAATCCCACTTCCACATAGCCATTAATCTCAAAATCTTCTCATCTCTATCGCCATCATCTCTATCTATCTTTTATCACCTCTCTCTGCTGGTGGTTGTCTACTTTGATCACCTTCTTGCCAACTCTATCCTTCACCCCCTCATACCAACTCTCGCCTTCTCTCCCTTCATCTCCTCATCATCACACTTTGATCATCATCATGACACATCACGCCATCTCTTCACACTCTCTCTCGCTCCGTCTCGTGTCCCGCCTATATCCTCATCACCATCTCTCATCATAACCGTCATAATATTCATCATCTTTCACCAATCGTCATCAAGCCATCATCATCAGCACTTTGATAGATCAATCCTCATATCGGGAAGGACTATTTTGGTAGTATTATTAGTTTTTTAATTTTTATTTTAAAACCCCATTTTTATTATTAGTTTAATATTAAAGATGTTATTTTTGTTTAGTTTACGTGTTTTAGATTATGTAATGTGTGAGTAATCTTTTTATACTTAGTATAATCTACTTGAAATCATGTTAAGTTATCTATTTTAAAATAAGTTTTGATCTTTAATGATGGAAATATTTCGTCATCTCAAACTGCCAGCCCAGAACCCGCAAAACATAGTGTGAGTGAATCCTCGGACCCGGACAAAGGTAATCAAACCGAGTTATCAGCTAAGAGTTTGACCATGATGATCAAGGAGGTGAAGAAGAGTTTTGTTCCAGAACTATTAGGACTAGAGCAATGCAAAGGAGGAAGCAATTACCCAAACTTCATCAACTACATTAGCACTTAGAATCCTACATGCTCAATTTCTAAGTGACCTCCATTTTAGCTATTCCGAAACATTCGGTTTTTATTTTATGAACATTTGAAGTCCGTAATAATTTGAGACAATTTTTATGTTATTTATCAATTTCTAGAATGGTACCACCCTACCTTATAATTGCCTACAGGTTTGGAGAATGTTTACCCGGATTCGATTGACCGGGTCAACCTCGGATGCAAGACCTCCTACATTAATAATTAGAGATTTAGTTTGGTGAAGGAAGAGTTTAAACAAAGTCAAGGGAAGTGTAGACACCTAGAAAGTGTCGTCTCTTCTCTCATTTAATTGAGTAATTTGTGTAGTCAGCCCGATAATGAAATCTTGAGTCTTGTTTGAGGATTTGGATCACGGACCGAGTTTGGTTGGTGTGACGGATGCCGGTAAACCACAAAGAACCCCCAGCACCAAATGAATAGCCTTTTGCCTTGGATCGATAAAAAATCACCTTTTCTTTTGGAAGGTCCAAGCCCGAGCCAAGCCTCCAGAGACAACCAAGTCCAACGCTGTATACTATGAAATTCCAGCTGATCTTTCCTATTCCTTACAAATTCATCTTCACAAAAACTAGGGAAAGAAGCCCTTTTCTTTGATTTGTTGCTGTTGCACTAAGAGATCCAGTACGGGAGATCAAGATTAGCAGGTGGGACAACCTAAGGGCATCAATTTGGTTTTCGGACGGTTCTTTATTTTTATGTTTTATTTATCACTTTCTGTTTATGAATCAAAGTTGTATCGCACTTTAATTCCTCCCCGTCCGATGTAATTTTTTTTAGTTTTCACTTTCTTTCCTTTCTCGCTTTTCTTTTCTTTTCATTTTTAGTTTCCTTTACCGCTTTCCTTTATTCGCTTTTATTGCTTTTCGTTCATGTTTGGTTGCTTTTAATTTCGCTTAGCGTGTTGTGTGCCTGTGTTTAGTACGTCATTTAAATTCTGATGTGTAGTGGCGGAAGCAAAGAAAAAGATGGAAAAACCGCAAAACACACAACCGGGCAGAATAGGACCTGCAGGTGCGGTTCTGGGGAAAAGGGTGAAAGGAGGGGTAAATGATGGAGTTTTTGGACGAAATTTGGTGGAAGGTTAGTTAACTGGTTGGGTAAGGTTGTGGTAAAATTTGGGCAGCATCCAAGGTCGGGATCACCTTGAACCAAACGCAAACAGAAAGCCTCGCTGGGTGGCTGTCCAGAATGAGGTTCTTTGTTTGTTTTTGGTGCTGGGGATGGAGTTCTTCTTGGATTGAGCTGAGATTTGGAGGGAATGGACTCAACTCATGTAATATGAAGTGTGTGAAATTTGGGAAAGAGATGATTCGTGGATTGGGAGATGTGGTTGATGGAAGTCGCTGGATAGAACCTGGATTCTGGCTTGGATACAGAAACACCACCAAGCTGAATCAAGGGGCGCTCTCAAACGATCCGGATACAGAAACACCACCGGGGTTTGGGAGACTCAAAGGACACCACCTAGATGCCAACCTAGGATACAGCTTTGAGGATTTAGAGGCTCGAGAAATCCATCCCGAAAAAGAGTATAACACTCAAGGTTTGTATATTCATCAAAAGGTGCTTTTACAAGGAGTATAGGTGCTGAATATATAATGCCTAACAATGGCATTTTACAAGCTGAAACTAAGCTGGAAAATAAAGTAAAAATGATAATAAAACTACTAAGATTCTTTCCCCTCCTCCAAGTTAAGCTAGAGTGAATTCTAGCCAAGTATTTCAAAATTGGGAACATGTGGTTGTGGCTTGTTTTCCCCTTTCCCAAGCTTCTCAAATGGATGCTTCTAGACTTCCTTGTAATGCTCTTCCTTTGTTGTTCCTTTTCCGGCCTAGGTAGCATCTTATGACAATATGGACCGACCATATTTAGGCACCAAGTTATTTATGTGCAAAAAGACCTTAACACTTCACGGTTTGTCTTGGCCGATTTCACCTTGCGCTTAGCATGGAGGAGTTGAATGGCTAGTTTTGATTCTAGTTGCCTAACCTTCTTGGCTCTTTGGACGGGCTTTTATTTATGAACATATAGTCATAAAGATCAACCTCTTGGCTTTGCATCCTCCCGGATCAAAAATAATTAAAACAAACTCAAGCCATTTTGGTTGATTCATAAGCATGCTCGGCCCTTTTGAAAGTATATCTTTCAGCTCATATTTTAGGGCGGTCCACTTTCCATCAAATTCGCTATTCAAATTAGTGATGGTCGTCTTTGGATGGGCGAAATGGAAGAGATTTCCCTACGTTTTGTACCCTCACCCTTGAATCCAATTCTCGGTTCTAAGACCGATGGAGTTATTTTAATATTTTTGGTTTTAGTTTTCCCATACTAAGATCCGAAGAGCAAAGTTTACCTTTTTGTTTTTTGTTAGTTTTTCTTTCCTAAAAACTAATCGGTGACTCCTCCCTTTCGCTTTATTTCTCCTAGATTTACATCTCATTTTTTTTTCGACTACAGGTTAAAAGACAGAGAGATCCGGGTATGCCAGCTAGGCGGATGTCGAGGCTGACTTTGCTAAGCCATGGCCCTTTCCCAGCACCGCCAACCCCTTGGTGCTAACTTCAGCCATCACCGTGGGGTCAGCAGTGATGGCTTTGGTTCATATTGGTGTTTTCACACTCATCCGGCCCTAAAGCCTCACAAGCAAATTTAGAACCCTAATTTTATTTATCCTTGGTTAAGAAATAACATCTTGAGAATTCTGAAAATAATTGCTAAAATAAAATAATTAATAAAACGCCAATCAATTTAATTTAATTCATCTTTAATTCCACTTAATAAAACTTGGAAATCTTAATAAGAGATTAATCCCTACTTTCTAAAAATTCATTTTCAAACCCCCTTTTAAAAAGGACAATTTCTAAAAAAAAAAAGAAATGCCAACGTTTCATGGGAAGCTCGATGCGGCCCCGAGCCGGCCATGGTTCCTACAATGGTGACTCCACTAGGGACAAATCACATATTAAGAGGGCGAAAGTTGAAAATTTAAGTAGTAAGTTCTAGTGATGTGCCTGCATTAGACATCCCACATTTTAGCAACCTTTGAACATAGTTTATTTCTATCATTGGATCCTAGGACAAATTTATTCTACCCCTGTTTAACACTTCTTGTTAGAGGCTTCTATGGAATCCCGGGCGGGCCCAATTAGGCTTGATTGCGGACGGAAACGATACCTCTTCCCTCATAGCATGCGCTCTTAGTTCACCGCTTGGTACACCTTAAGGCACTAAGGATTCTAGCATGTTCTCTTGTCGTGCACCATACGGAAGATCAAATCCTCGGATTATGAGCCACCATGTATCCTACCGAGTCTAAACCTCATTTGACCATAAATCCTTGACTATTAGGTGGCACCTTGCGTTCATTCATATGCTTGGATGAGTGTGTTTGTTTTAGATTTAATCCATTACTTGTGAGCCTTTAGGAATAGGTGAGGAGTTTCGGTTAGCCCAGGAGCAAATAAAATACCTCAATTTTTTCCTAGAGTCGGTCCATTATGTACATTTAGCAAAAAGTCAAATTACCCTTTTCTCTTCTAGGTTAGTCCATTACTTGCACTTCCGAGTCATTCTAAATTTTTTTTCCTAGAGTCGGTCCATTATGTGCATTTAGCCAAAACTCCAAGAGGGTCTTACCATAGTCTCCTCTATCTTTTGATTAGTCGAGTATGTCTTTTAACTTTCCTCTTGCGTCCTCATTTTACATTTCCATCTTGCATTTGCATTTAGCCAAAATAAATTCATCTCAGATTAGGTGAGTCCATTTGCATTTAGCCAAAGTAAATTAATCTCAGATTAGGTGAGTCCATCTTGAATTTAGCCAAAATAAATTAATCTCAGATTAGGTGAGTTCATCTTGCATTTAGCCAAAGTAAATTCATCTCATATTAGGTGAGTCCATCTTGCATTTAGCGAAAATAAATTGATCTCAAATTAGGTGGGTCCATTTTGCAAATTAATATAAAGAAATGCATTATCATATTTCATCTAACCAAACTAAAAGCATCTTTTCATTAAGGATCAATCATGCATTACGTATTAGCCAAATCATAGAATCATCCTAAACTAAGTCATAAGGCATCACATGAACTTCATTTTTTCCATTCTTTACGTACATCCAAACAAAAGCATTCTTATTCTCTTCGGGTCTCGTGCTTAAGTCCCTTCCTCCCAAAAGTGGTCTTCTTTCACATGGTCCTAAGCCTCATCCTTTGGGCTACGAGAATAGGGAAGTATACGACAATTGAATATCATCGAATCCGAGCTCCAAAAGATTACAACGCCTCAGCAAGGAGTCCAGCACATATTCTCCCTGTTCTACATTACGTTCTACTATGTGGTCTACACCGATGTGACAAGTTTTGGTGCATACCACACCAGTTCGGTCTACCCTTCGTCGTATGATAGTACTTGGAAAGAATTCCCTTCCAATGGATGGATCTCTAGAACAGTCTCCTATTCTCACTTTGCTTAATGAGAACTTAGTCAAGGTGGAAACTAGGATGGATGATCAAGATGAGAAGATAACATCCATATCAAGTGATCTTAAGGCTATTCTGAAAGCTATTGAAGAACAAGTAAGAGAGATGAAAAGGCAGAATGCTTAAGAAGAGGAGGGAGATTAGGTCCTCCACCATCACCTAGTTTGTCTCCTCTAAATAGTCCTAAACACGAATTCCCTAAGCATGAATCAAAACCTCATCCCGATCCACGTGTAGATCAAATAGAGCGAGATGTTAAGGGAGTCATCCATGTTCAATAATCATTACATTGATCATAAGGAATTCACTTCAATCCCTAAAGAGAAGCTACCTCCTAAGTTTATCGTGCCCGATATCAAGTTTAGAGGTTCTAAGAATCCCCATCATCATGTTTGCAACTTGTTAGGAGCAATGAATCTTAAGAACATTCCGGAAGACACTAACCACATTATCTTCCCATGGACATTCAATACTAATGTAATGAATTAGATGGATATTTCTATCCATACTTAATTTCCAAGAGTCAAGGGGTTCTCAAGCTAAGGCATAAAAGGAGTCAAGCTTATTTTTACACCAAAAACTCCTATGCTAGTCCATGTAAATGCAAACCGAGCTAAGGTTTAAAGAGGTTTGAAGGGCCATGAAAATTGTCATTCAATGACAATTAGTACATAAATAAATAATGCTTAAGGAGTAAAGCATTTTATGGCACAAAGGTTGGTCCAAAATACCCAAGGAGCCGAACCAAGTATTTTTGTTACATGCTGCGTATTTTTACATGCTTCCCTAATGGTTTCTAAGACCAACAAAACCAAGTTTTAATCATCAAAATCAGCTACCAAGAAAAGGCATGCATGGCTGGCCCAAAGGAAAAATCAAGAAGAAATCCCAAGCACTAACACTAGTGGAAGAAGAATGTGTTGGACCAATTACAAGCTATCTTGTGCAAGGGGAAAGGAATACTTGGCTGAAAATCAGCTTTCATTTTAGCCACATGTTCTCAAGTTGGCTTGGAAAAGGGGCTAATACATTTTAGGCCATTGATCTTGTAACCTCTGTTTTAGGCCTTAGATTATGTTTTAGCTTTATTTAATTTTCAGCATGTTTTATTTCCCTATAAATAGCCTAAGCATTCAGCCATGTAAAACATACAACTTTTGATGATGAATATATGAATTTTGAGCTGAATTGCTCTTTCGAGTTGGATTACTCGGCCCCTTAAATTCTCAAATGTTGTATCCAAGTTTGGCAACTTGGTGGTGTCCTTTGAGTCCTTAAGCTAGCTAGTGGTGTTTCTGTATCTAGCCAAGCGAGAGGTGCCCCAAGACTTTTCAAGGTGGTGTTTCGTCTTGAGAACCTTGGTACTATCCAGGTTACCCAACTTCAAAAATCCAAAACTCCAAAAATATAAACCCTCTTCATTCCAAATTTCACCCACACCTCTCTGGACACGTTGAGTCACCCCCTTCAAATCTCAGCTCAATCCAAGTATTCGTCCGACCTCCTTCATTAAAACACCTAGAGCCTGTCATTCTAGACTCCAGCCCAGCGAGATAGAGTTTGCGCCATCGGTTCGAGGTGATCCCGAACTCGAATGAATCCTCACTTTTTACCACCTCCTCCCAGCTCCTTCCAGAACTCCCCCTCCAAATTATAGCTCCATCCAAACACTATCCCAACCCCCACCTCCAAAACAAACAAAGACTCGTCAATCCGGAAGCCAGCCCAGCGAGACTTTCTGTTTGCCTTTTGTTCAAGATGATCCCGACCTTGAATGAACCCCAACTTTTACCACCTTTTCCTAACCTCCCCAAGACCTCCCCTTCCGAATTTCACCTCCAAATTCCACCATTTACCCTTCCATCACTCTAATCTCCCAAGATCGCACTAGAGAAGGCCAATCGCCCGGTTTTTCTTCTTTGCACCTTGACCACTTTTCTATCCCTTTTTCCATCCACCCTAGCTATACACCAATTTGGTATTAGAGCGTGCCACTATACATCAAATTTGGTATCGGAGCGTGCCACTATACATCGAAGTGGTATAACGCGGTCGACCCATGCAAGGTTACCTACTTGGACTGATTTGTGCAAGGAGTTCCTACATCAATACTCCTATAACACCGATTTACCAGTCACTCTCGGAGACTTGGACTTAATCAAGCAAGGAGAGAAAGAAAGCTTTAACGAGTTCCTCACCGGATGGAGAGCAAAGGCTGCCCACATGGTAGACCGACCCTCCTAAAAGGTCAAGTCAAGATCATTGTGAAAAACCTTCAGCCCAACTAGAATCGAGCACCTCAAATTCTTACCCATGATGAACTTTTCAACCCTTAGAGATGTTGACATACTGGTAGAAGAGGAACTGTCCACCATGACCACAAAAGTCGCGACAGGATATAGAGGTAATTATTAATCCAAAGATAAGAAAACCTCAAATACGAGCAATACTAATAGGGGTGCAAATGTCAATGCCCTTAACAAATATACTGACTACACTCCTATTGATAATACCTATACTCATGCCCTTGATCTGTCTATTGGCTAAGGG
This sequence comes from Talinum fruticosum, assembly GCA_021018815.1. Taxonomy (NCBI): domain Eukaryota; kingdom Viridiplantae; phylum Streptophyta; class Magnoliopsida; order Caryophyllales; family Talinaceae; genus Talinum; species Talinum fruticosum. The sequence continues at coordinate 1,803,432 of JAITYX010000010.1, read as the reverse complement.
AAAGATAGAATTGCCACCCATTAGAGCAGAATCGAAATCGCGAAACAGTTCAAAAACTACGACGCGGAAAATTTTGTAAATACCATCGTGCACGAGGACACGACATCGAACGAGTGTTGGACATTCAAGAACAAACTAGAGAGTATGTTTCGAAATGGTAAACTCCCTTTACCTAGGGCCGCCATAAAACCTTGTAACAACAAAAATCCTTTTAGTGGCACCTTAGCTACTTTCACTAAACCCTTCTCGGGTCATTGGGATCCGTCTGTCTTCATTCAAGACATCGATGAGTCCAAACCACTTCTTAGCTTGCCTTCTTTAAATCTAGAAGTCCATGGGCTATAGGTAAGTGATGAAGAAGATGTTTACAAAAAGAGAAACAATATATACGAAAACAATGACGACTTCTAGAGCACACCACCCTTAGAAGAAGAAGACTTTTGGGGAGAACCTAAGGGTTCGAAATCCAATTCCTTACTAGATCCGAACGACATAATCCACCTCTAGGTCCACAATAGACTCGGGAAGCCCCAAAAGAGCCCGAAGCTACAAAAGAGGAAGACCCAATCCTTAAACGAGCTTCGAAGTTTAAAGCTAGTATTTTGATATGGAAACTAATATCTCGCTTCCTAGAAATATAGGTAGGCTTTGATTGACACACTTAGCAAAATTGAGGTCTCTCCCGAAACCATGCACGAGGAGGTAGCAAGATTGGTTAATTGTGGGGATAGAACCATTACTTTTGATCAAAAGGATCTCCCCGAGGAAGGCGTCGCACATAATAATGCCCTTTATTTAACTATAACTTGCATCAACAAGTTTGTTCCCTTAACCTTAGTAGACAATGGATCGAGTAGTGAATGTCCGTCCTTGGAGAACCCCTAGAAGGTTAGGAATTATAGAGCAACAACTCTCTAAACAGATTGTCCATCTCCGAGCTTACGAAAACTATAAGAGAACAAGTCTTAGGAACGTTGGTCTTACCAATCAATATACGACCAGTAGAAAGAAACATTGAATTCCAAGTCCTAGATATCCCAGCTACATCCAACTTACTCCTCGGACTCCCTTGGTTACATGATCATCAAGTAGTGCCCTCTACACTCGCATCGAAGGTTAAGATGATCATAAAAGGTCAAGTTGTAACCGTTAACTGGGGATAATTTGTGTGCTACTATCAATTCTAAGGAATCCGTGGTTGAGATCAAGCACGATGCCAATGACGAGGAAATATATGGATTTGAGACTGTCGCTGGCTTAAATAAGGAAGAAGCATCGCTTAACTTCAATCCTTATGGAAACCCTAGTGTCCATTCAATGCTTAGAAAGAAAGGGTACTTTCCGGGTCTAGCTCCGGGAAGAAGCGCACACCACCCTATCTTTCCATCTCTTGAACCCACTAACAACTATAGATTTGGGCTAGGCTATCGACCTACTACTAAGGAAGCAGCCCAAGCCAAGTGGGAGATTTAAATTAAGAGGATTGCACCTCACATAGTCCGTTCTATTAAGCCCTTTCCCTATATTCTAAACGGGCAATTCTTAAAAGAAGGAGATGACTTTCGCTATTATGGTTTTCCCGAACCCTACTACCTCGAAGAGAAGGGTGTTACGGTACCTGGCTTTGAGATTTTCAGTGACTGTTGCATACTAGAAAAGGAGGCACCCTACCTCCTATAAGAGGAATAGTCCACACCGGACTCGGACCAACCTGGTCGTGAATAATCTTTTGGTCTTTTGTTCGGGAAAGAGAAGAATTCGGGACGGAATTCGGTCTCAATACTATCATGAGCCATGTCACATGTGCGGTTTGATCCATCCACATTCATCACCAACGTTGATAATGAAGGGAATAAGCATGTTACTTCGACTCGCTGCCAAGGAGGGCCGGGAATTCGATGTTAGCTTAGGAGAACATCCCCTTCCCGAGTCTAGTACTAGGGCTTTTTATTCCTCTTATGTTATTTCTAGTTCTTTTCCCAATTCTGTTAATTCTAGTTTTGTATCTTCAGTTTCTAAGTCCGATGTATTCGTTGCTTCGTTCAATAAAGTAAACCTTTCTGCTCTTGTTTTTAATTGTTTTGCCTCTAATGATGAATAAGAAATCCCTAAAGAATTAATAAAATATATGGAAGATCATTAAAATCTCTAACCAATAATAGAGAAAACGATAACAATTAATCTAGGATCGGTTGATCAACACCAAGAGGTTAAGATTGGGAAAACGCTGGAGAAGAGCATAAGCAATTTACTTCGCTCCTTATAGAGTTTATAGATGTCTTTGCATGGTCTTACAAAGACATGTCGAGGATACATCCAAGTATAGCGGAACGCAAAATTTCACTTTACGAGGACGCTAAGCCAATTCAGCGAAGTTGAGAAGGATAGAACCCGAGTGGGCATCGAAGATTAATAAAGAGGTCCGGAAGCAATTAGAGGTTGGGTTCATCAAGGTAGTTCACTATCCTCAATAGGTAGCAAATATAGTACCGGTTTCAAAGAAGGATAGCAGAGTTTAGATGTGTGTCGACTTTAGAGATCTGAATAAGGTAAGCCCTAAAGATGATTTCCCGCTACCTCATATCGACATCCTGGTAGATTACACAGCAGGTCATGCTTTGCATCCTTTCATGGACGGCTATATTGCGTACAATTACGTGAAGATGGTTGAAGAAAGTATGGAGAAGACGACCTTCATCACTCAATAGGGGAGATATTGTTATGTGGTGATGCCATTTGGGCCCAAGAATGTCGGTGCAACATACCGAGAGGACGGCTACAACATTACTCGCATGACATGATCCAAAAAGAAGTCGAGGTCTATGTGGATGACATGATTATAAAGTTCAAAGAAAGGGCAGGGGCACCTATCCGGCTGAGAAAGTTCTTCCAAAGACTACGAAAATACAACATGCACCTCGACCCTCAAAAGTGTGCCTTTGGAGTAACCTCGGGTAAACTATTAGGCTATGTTATTAGTCTTAGAGGAATTGAAGTTCATCTATCCAAGATCAAAGCCATTCAGGGGATCTCGCTGCCTAATATAGAAAAAGAGATAAGGGGTTTCCTAGGATGTTTATAGTACACCGGTCGTTTCATATCAAAACTAACTATGGTATGTGAACCTATTTTCAAGAAATTGAAGAAAGGATTTGAGCCCATTTGGGATGTCGAGTGTCAACAAGCATTCGAGAAGGTTAAGGAATACCTAGCTAATCCTCCGAGTGCTAGTTTCGTCCCAACTAGGGAAAACTTTACTACGTACCTCACCATGACAGAGGCAGCTATAGGAGCCATGCTAGCTCAACGAGAGGAAAAGGAGGAGCACGGATTTATTACATGAGCAAGAAATTCCTAAATTACGAGACTAGATATACGCCATTAGAGAAGACATCATTGGCATTAGTCCGGGCTACCAAGAAACTCGGACACTACATGTTAGCCCACACGGTACATATGGTAGCACCGATGAATCCCATTAAGTATATACTTGAGCAATCAACCATCAACGAGTAAGATAGCAAGATGGAATGTCATGTCTGTAAGAATTTAAACTCAAATATGTCCCTTAAAAAGCAATCAAAGAAAGGGTAATGTCGAAATTTCTAGCTCATCTACTTATAATCGAATCGCAACTCAAACATCTCGACTTTCTAAACAAAAATATCTTACAAGTAGAGATGAACATTTAGACAATGTACTTTGACGACGCTTCTAATCGAAGGGCTTTGGAGTATGGATTGTTCTAGTCTCACCGGAAGAAGCACATACTCCCATTTCGGTCAAATTACACTTCGAGGTCACCAACAACGCCGCAAAGTATGAAGCGTGTATTACGAGACTTGAAGCCACTTGTAGAGATCGGGGTCGCGAGTATCGGGGTTGTCGATGACTCCGGTCGATCATTAATCGATTTCACAAAAATAGAAGGTAGGTAGTAAAGCCTTGGCACTCGACCAAGTGCGCTTAGTCGATCTATCCAAGCATTTAGAGAATATTTCCTTCACCTACCTTCCTAGGGATGACAACCAATTTGCGGATGCGTTAGCCAAATTAGCATCCATGATTAATATCCTAACGACATTTATTCAATGCTCATCCACATAGAGCAACGGAGTCAACTAGCGCACGTCTATGAGTTAAGAATGTCTAATATCGACCAAGATAGTTGGTATCATGACATTTATCAATATCTTGATAATCATGAGTACCCATTGGACTCCACACCTAGAGCCCAACGAGCCATTAGGATGTTGGTTGGCCAATTCTTCATTAATCAAGGGCAACTGTATAAGAAAACTAGCATTTGGATAAGCTTACTTTGTGTCAACCAACATGAAGCAAAGCACATTATGGATGAGAATCATGGTGGGGAGTGTGGACTCCATATGAATGGTAAGATGTTGGTTCGGAAGATTCGAGAGACTTGGATATTATTGGTCGACCATGGCGATCTGCCATGAGTTTGTTAGAAAATGCCATAAGTGTCGGTGTATGCAAATTTACAGCACCAACCACCATCATTTCTCACAACACTAGCATCTCCTTAGCCATTCTCAATTTGGGGAATAGACATTATTGGCAAGGTGACCCCTAAAGGAACATGTGGTCATGAATTTGTGTTAGTAGCAATCGACTACTTCACCAAATGGGTAGAAGCGACCTCATATGCAACTCGACATTGAAGCAAGTGGCTAATCAATCGAAACATCATTTGCCATTATGGGGTGCCTCATGATTTGACCATGGTAGTCATTTTAAGGAGGTAGCAGACTTGTTGGATAGATACAAAATCAAGCACCATAAGTCCTCTCTTTATCGTCCTCAAACCAACAGAGCGGTGAAGGCCGCTAACAAGAACATTCGTAAAATACTCGGAAAAGATGGTTGTTTGCTATAAGGATTAGCCTAACAAGCTGCGCTTTGCTTTATTGGGCTATCGAACATCCATCGGAACCTCTACGAGAGCAACATCTTAGTCCCTAGTATATGGCATGGAAGTAGTCCTTCCAATAAAGATTGACATTCCTTCGTTAATAATAATCATTGAAAGTCAAATTCCAAAAGCTGAGTGGGCTAAAGCACGCTCAAAGAGTTGGTGTTGCTAGACGAAAGGCACCTCAATACCCTGTACAATGTCCAAATATACTAGGCATGTATATCAAGGGCATTCAACAAAAGAAAAAGCCTCGAAACACCGCAAATTTGGGGATTTGGTACTTAAAGAGATTATAGCGCCAATTCGGGATCCACGGGGAAAGTTTAGCCCTAACTAGCGAGGATCAATTAAAAAATACTATATTTAGCACGACCTTAGACGGTGGGCCAAGCCTGGCCCAACTAGGCCATGTCGTGGCCGGCGCCAGCCACAACCCGGACAACGGTGGCTAGCCGGGCCGAATATCCCCTTTTATTTTTTCTAACTCTGTAATTTTTTTCTAACCATCTAATTAGATGGTTGCTTTACTAGATAGTCCAATTAGGTAGTCCACTTGTGAAATTAATTCTTCATTATTTCGATTAATTTTAAGTACGAGTCCAATGAGGCGGTCGAATTTATTTTTTACATTTAGGTGGTAGATAAAAATATAAAAGTATAGCATAATACTTGCTTTTATTTAATAAAAGATAAGCATACTACTTACTCGAGTACGTAGCTAATAAAAGGGAAATAAAACAAGCACACTACTTGAAAAAAAGAAATATATATATATATATATATATATATATATATATATATATATATATATATATATATATATATATATATATATATATATATTATATTGTTCTAAAGAGCCAAAACTAATCCTCTTATTCGTTTATTCATTCCCTAAATCCATTTCTAAAATCTAAGTCCTAGTATATCTTTACTTTCTTTCCTTTGGGGTCACTAGACACAGCCCCATTATCCCGGGTACGCTTCTTCAGCTCCTCGATTCTACGGGCCCTCCTCTCTTCGGTTTCCTTGGCTTCGGTTTCTCTTCGGCAAACGCGTTCAGCTACCCGAGGGTTTGCTTTGTGAATTTGGAGCGGTGCAGCAGTAGGGACAGCTCCTTCAGGATTCATCTCTCTCGCCATCAACGCCTTACGTCGTTGGGGATTTATTTCTATTATCCACTCCGGATAATAGGCGAGATACAACGAGTGTTAAAATTTGCCTATAGGTGTTAATATCTTTAGCAGATTCATCCAATATTCAAGCCACAACTTTGTTTGTTTAAGTTGCCAAATCCCTGAAATAATTCAAAGATGGCGGGCCGGATACGGTCTAACGAGAGGAATTACTTGCTCTCATCCTATCTCGCTGCAACACACGGTTTGGGAAGTAATAGGTACTACTTTCTAGGCCCAACAGGCATACAAAAGGATATTGCATGGTACGTGTCCTAAATTGGGACACTTTCTAGTGCACAAGGTACCGCACTATATTGTCATTATGATTCTTAAGGTACTCCTCCCACCAAGAATTAGGGTGATCGATTACCACCTCTTCCCATTTTCTCTTACGAAATGTACCGCTAAGTACGCATCAACATTTGCGAGGAGCTCGAATCGGCTTTAGATGCACCATTAGCCAGATCTACACATCAATAAAAATAAGTGTCCTGTAAGGTCAAAATTCAACCTTTTTAGGGCCAACAGGAGCAAAATGAAAAAAAAAAACAACGAAAAGAGTAAAAATCGAGAATTTCAGTGTGAAATAGAGGCGATTTAGCCTCGGTGGCGCCGGACAGCCATCTCGTGTTCGACACCACCGACCGGCCTACACTGCTTGGTTAGCTATTATTTGCTTACCTGCAATAACAGGAGGCTTCTAGCGAAATCTTCCTCGAGATTAGTCTCAACGCGATGTCGTTTCGGCAATTATTAGCAATGTTAGGGAACGATAATTCTCGAACTGCTCCACTAAACTTAGTAGTGCCGTGGATGCCATATCCCCACGACCTTCCGCCAGCAGAAATCCACTTATTAGGCAGGTAATAACAGCTTGTCAACTTAAGATAATTATCGCCTCGAGAACGCGTACATCCGATGGTAGTGCTTCATTAGGTTCATCGAGTTCACCTGGTTCCCAATGAGAATCCACCCTAGATTCATAATTACTAAGTTTCAACGAGATACGTGTAGGTCTCGTGCAGATTTTGAGAAGATCTAGGCATGATAGTTTCGTCTGCCGTGGGATGCCTAGTATGGCAACAAATTCTTCGGGTAGGGGCATAATTCCGTATCCCCAAACTTGAAGACATGGTAGTGAGGATCCCAATAGGCCACAACAACCCTTAGGAAAGTCCAATAGAATTTCACTTGGTGAATACTTGAATAATGTATTCATCCCATATTGTGATAAACCTACTCTCTCAATGTTGGTCATCTCATGTATCCACCGAGAAAGGTCACTCATGAAGTTCATTTTTTCGGAAGGGAGTATAAGGCATTAGGAAATTCTCTTTGATTTGTAGTTGGTTTTTGCATAAGGCACGTTTTTGTTAGCCTCGACGTGGATCTAATTTATAGCAAATTTTCAGCGCTCAAGAGTCCTACCGCACCGCAACTACTAGAATTTGCAAGCACCCTGGACTTCACGGATGGCCGGTGCCGGTCGAGCACCTTGGTCGGATCGGTTTGCCTTATTTTTTTAAGGCTAAGCACTCTTTGGGTCGTAATCTCTTTTCGTTCCAACAGGTTTTGTGCGCGCCATATTATTATTATTGGACCGTGCACTTGAGTGTTCCTATTTTTATTTTTGTTATTTTCTTTTGGGGGAATGGGGGTTAGTGCAACTTTTTCGATTTGTCTTTGTAAATTTTTTCCTAGGAATTTTTGCATCATATTAAATAAAAGAATGCATTTTTAGAATCAAGTCTTTCTGCATTTCATCTCATTACATAAGAGTTACAACATTATAAACTAATAAATATTAAACAACAGTAGCACCCTACAAGGGATCTACTAATGATCGTCATTGGAAGCATCATCGAAGATGTAATTCCCGAAGTCTTCCAAGATAGATGTGGAAAATCGGTCGTCTCCACCACCTTGATGAAAGCTAGTTACTGTGGTCCCAAGATTGGGATCCTCCATGGGATGATCCACTATAAGAAGCCCGAGGGAAATGAGAGGATTTCCATGAAGGTCGAAGGCTTGAAGAGGCAAGATATCCAAATTCTCCTCAAAAAGTTGGGCCCCATACTTGGAAGCACTAGGCTCGGAGGTACTAGGCCCTACTTCGGATGTACTCGACGATGTGTATGCCGCGATGAATGCCGAGAAGTACCTACCCCGGATGAACCACCGGAAGGCGCTTGTCGGCCATATTGATGAGTTTGTGCACCCCATCCACCAACGAAGCCTCTCGACGAAGACGGTCTAGATCGCCGCCTCTACAAAAATGAAAGAGCAATTAGTGATGGAGAGTGGGCAGCCTTCTGTTTTGAGCTGTGTGACATTAATGGAAAGTGGCCAGCCATGGGTAAAAAGACAGAAAATGTTCAGCTCAACGTGCATGCAAAACAACCGGGAATGCTTGTATTTTTCAAGCACATAATGTCGTTTGAGCCGGGAGGTTAATCATTGATTACTTGTTCATAAATAAATCAAGGTGTTAAGGAAGATAGTTGAGGAATCAAGCTCACCAAATTTCCATGGTTAAGCAAGGGAAGATCGGCCAAGTACAAATCAAGCAATGTTACAAGTATTATTATCTTAAGAGCTTTGAACATAAATAAATTCATGTCATGATGGGTCGGTCCAAGGGAGGGCCAAAAGGGCTTATGGTCATGCATCACATGGAGCTGCCAAGAACACCAAGCTAGAAGCATTCTAGAAGACACTACCACTAGTGGAAGGTGGTTAGAAAAGAGCTTGGAGAAGGGGCAACAAATCTTGGCCACATGTTCCCTATCAAACAATACTTGGCTAGAAATTCTTCAAGCTTAACTTGGGGAGGAGGAAAGCATCTAATTAGTTGGCATTTTTGTTTTGCTTTATTTCATATTTTTCAGCTTGGATTCGGTTATGTAATTGCTCATATGAAGCATTATATATTCAGCACCTATGCGCCATTGTAAGACACCTTTGATGAAATATATGAGTTTATACTCGAGCTGGATTTGCTCACCCTTCGGAACTCTCATTGCTGTATCCTAGTGTGGCAGCTAGGTGGTGTCCTGTGAGTCCTTCCAATCTCCCGGTGGTGTTGCTGTATCCGGACAGATTGAAGGTGCCCCTCGGTTCTTACTCGGTGGTGTTTTACGTATCCGAGCTAGGACCTTGGTATTATCCCCTCACTTCATCAATTCATATCTCACAATCTACCCAGCCATTTCATTCCAAATTTTAACCACAATCCTTCCTGTCCATCTACTTCCATTCCACCAATTTTCAGCTCCATCCAAGAACACCTCCATCCTCCACACCAAAATCAAACAAAGGGTGTCTGTCTGTACAGCCAGCCGGTTACCTCAGCTTCAGGCTATCTGTTCAGGGAGTTCCCCTTATCCAAATTCAACGAAACTTGGTCACGATCATCATCTACCAGTTACCATCCTTCCCACCAAATTTCAGCCAAGACCAAGCACTTTTGCCCCTCCATTTCCCCAATCTGCCAAGATTGCGCAAGCAGGCTGCATTCTGCCCGGTTGTGCTTCTTGCGGTTTGCTATCCATTTTCTTTGCTTCCGCCACTACACATCATTTTTGGTATCAGAGCAAGTTCTGAACCTAGGGTGATTGTGTCCATTTCCCGAAAAAATTAAAAACCACAAAAAATAGCCAGCCACAAAAACTTCCCAACCATGAGTGCAAGCATGACTTTGGAAGAGAGGTTTGAAATGTTAATGAAGGAGAATGAGTACCTCCGAAAACAGCTTGGGCGTGACATGAAGGCAAGGCGTGACCAGCTAAGGAGTGAATCACCTCCTATTCGCTCTAATCCTAGCCTACATGAAGATGATGAGGAGAGCAATCCTTTTGCCTCCACGGATAGTGAAAGGCAATCAAAAAGAAGTTCTAGGCGGTCCAAATCACACTACCAAGACTTCAAAGTTGAGATTCCGGAATTTGAAGGGAGATTGCATCCGGATGAGTTCCTTGATTGGATGAGGACCGTGGAAAGAATTTTTGATTACAAAGAAGTACCAAACGAGAAGAAGGTGAAGCTTGTTGCACTCAAGCTTAGAGGCTTTGCTTCCACTTGGTGGGAAAATTTGAAGCACAAAAGAGTAAGGGACAAGAAGCCTAAAATCAAAAGTTGGGAGAAAATGAGAGCTAAGCTCAAAGCTCGTTTTCTACCACCTACTTATGTCCAAGATAGTTTTCTCCAACTCTATACTCTACAACAAGGCAATATGAGTGTAGAAGAATACACTAGAGAGTTTGAGAAATTGTTGATCAAATGTGATTTGCAAGAGAATGAGGACCAAACAATTGTGAGGTACTTAGGCGGTTTGGATGCTAAGTATGCTCAAATTGTGGAGCTACAACATTTTACCACATTTGATGAGGTGTGTCACTTGGCACACAAGGTGGAGCAACAAAAGAAAAATCGGTTTGCCAAAAAGGAGGTGCCTAAAATTTTTCCCTCTCAAAGAAGCCAACCCTTCTACAAGGGGAGTCCCCAACCCCTTCCTCAAACAACTCCAAACCCCACAAAACAGCCCGTCCAACCTCCAAACCCACCCAAAGCTCTACCAACTCCAAGTGACCCGCGAAGGTGTTTTAAATGCCATGGTTTTGGACATATTGCCGCGGAATGTCCAAACCGTAGGGTAATGGCCTTGGTTGAATACCAAGAGCCCTTGATGGATGAGCATGAAACCGAGAAGGAGCTACTCTTGCTAGATGATGTAGAGGAAGTGATAGAAGAGGCGGATGAAGGAGAAATGTTGGTGTTAAGAAGGACCTTGAGCGGATTCAAGGATCCGAATGAGGAGCAACGTGAACATATTTTTCACACAAGGGGTACGGTCCGAGACAAGGTGTGTTCCATTGTCATCGATGGAGGTAGTTGTGCTAACGTGGCTGCCTCTACAATGGTAGACAAGCTTGGACTTCATGCTTCGGTCCACCCTCACCCCTATAATGTCCAATGGCTTAGTCAAGGTAAAGGACTTCAAGTTAATTCTCGTTGTCTTCTTTCATTTAGTATTGGTAAGCACTACCATGATGAGTTGTGGTGTGATGTGATTCCTATGGATGCTTGCCATATATTACTTGGGAGACCTTGGCTATATGACCGAAGGGTGACACATGATGGCTTCAAGAACACCTACACCTTCACCAAGGATGGAAAGAAAATCACCTTAGCTCCTTTGCCCCCTAGCCAATGTAATCCGAAGCCACAAAACTCTACTTCCCAAAATGACCTATTGCTTACACTTGGAGAACCTCTCTTCAAGGATAAGCAACAAGAGTTTTTTCCTTACCAAACACAAATTTCCCCATCTTTCCATAAAACCGAAAACCCTCCACAAAATGTACATCTCCTCACCGTCACTCCACAAGCCAAAATTGTCCTTGACCCTCTACACAACAATCCTTTTCACTCGCCACCACAAAAAAACCATGTCTCCAAAAGGACCCCATCCCAGGAGCTATTTTTCTCACATGGCCAGAATGTGATTTAAAGGCCAATGGTGCTGAAACATGGGCAGATGACCGAGAAGAACAACGAAGAAATTCCATGGACAGCCCCCATTTTTTCTATACCAAAGAAGGGTGACTTCCTTTTCATTGGTAAGTGGTTGTTAAGTCCACATTATGGCCTGTCCGAATCTGTTGTTCAATGGAAGGACAATGTAAGTTTGATTGCTTTTGATGGTATTTTGAGGCCAAATCATTTCTGTCCAAACGTTGAACATGGAGTTGTGGAGTTTGTTGTGCCAACTTTCATGGTACCAAAGGAAGTTGTGTATCTTCCTCAATGTTTGCGGTTTGATGTGCCTAATGAGGACCGAGGCAACCCCTACATCATGAGCATACTCGGAGAACATCCGGGCTGGCTGCATGGACGAGGCCTGCTCCCACAATTAACCGTCTGCCTGGGCATACAAGGAAACTCCATTTTTGTTCTCAACACAAGCGCCAACATGGTCAAATTTTTTCACACCCGGAGCATGTTATTTGTGCGAATTTGAGGGCAAATTCTCTCCTACAAGGGGAGAATGATGGAGAGTGGGCAACCTTCTGTTTTGAGCTGTGTGACATTAATGGAAAGTGGCCAGCCATGGGTAAAAAGACAGAAAATGTTCAGCTCAACGTGCATGCAAAACAACCGGGAATGCTTGTATTTTTCAAGCACATAATGTCGTTTGAGCCGGGAGGTTAATCATTGATTACTTGTTCATAAATAAATCAAGGTGTTAAGGAAGATAGTTGAGGAATCAAGCTCACCAAATTTCCATGGTTAAGCAAGGGAAGATCGGCCAAGTACAAATCAAGCAATGTTACAAGTATTATTATCTTAAGAGCTTTGAACATAAATAAATTCATGTCATGATGGGTCGGTCCAAGGGAGGGCCAAAAGGGCTTATGGTCATGCATCACATGGAGCTGCCAAGAACACCAAGCTAGAAGCATTCTAGAAGACACTACCACTAGTGGAAGGTGGTTAGAAAAGAGCTTGGAGAAGGGGCAACAAATCTTGGCCACATGTTCCCTATCAAACAATACTTGGCTAGAAATTCTTCAAGCTTAACTTGGGGAGGAGGAAAGCATCTAATTAGTTGGCATTTTTGTTTTGCTTTATTTCATATTTTTCAGCTTGTATTCGGTTATGTAATTGCTCATATGAAGCATTATATATTCAGCACCTATGCGCCATTGTAAGACACCTTTGATGAAATATATGAGTTTATACTCGAGCTGGATTTGCTCACCCTTTGGAACTCTCATTGCTGTATCCTAGTGTGGCAGCTAGGTGGTGTCCTGTGAGTCCTTCCAATCTCCCGGTGGTGTTGCTGTATCCGGACAGATTGAAGGTGCCCCTCGGTTCTTACTCGGTGGTGTTTTCCGTATCCGAGCTAGGACCTTGGTATTATCCCCTCACTTCATCAATTCATATCTCACAATCTACCCAGCCATTTCATTCCAAATTTTAACCACAATCCTTCCTGTCCATCTACTTCCATTCCACCAATTTTCAGCTCCATCCAAGAACACCTCCATCCTCCACACCAAAATCAAACAAAGGGTGTCTGTCTGTACAGCCAGCCGGTTACCTCAGCTTCAGGCTATCTGTTCAGGGAGTTCCCCTTATCCAAATTCAACGAAACTTGGTCACGATCATCATCTACCCGTTACCATCCTTCCCACCAAATTTCAGCCAAGACCAAGCACTTTTGCCCCTCCATTTCCCCAATCTGCCAAGATTGCGCAAGCAGGCTGCATTCTGCCCGGTTGTGCTTCTTGCGGTTTGCTATCCATTTTCATTGCTTCCGCCACTACACATCAATTAGCACATCTACTAAAAGCTCGATAAAGTTAGCAACTCCACTAACTGAGGACTCACTCGGAAGGTTAGGAAAGTTCTCCCAATGAGGAAATCTCGGATTCCCCTAAGAGCAGATTGAAGGTTAATGGACATAATCCGAGATTGTTCCCAGTCATACTACAAAATTTATTTAATGGTATCAACAAAAATGCTTTTAGCATACAAGTAAAAGTAAAGAGCATAAAACTCTTACCCCTCACCAATTTTTGGGGAAAGGATGCCAATACATTCTTCCTCGAGAATTTAAGGAATCCTCACATAACGAGGAGATTCCCGGGTTAAGTAACGTCTAAGTCAAAGCTTGGAATGTGGATGTCCCCCAGAGTAAGCTACCAAAAGATAAAGTCAATTTCCATACAAGAAATTCAACTATGCAAAGGGGAGGAAGAAGTAGGAACTCCCAATTGAGTCATGATCTCGACCCGCATGATGAGCATAAGATGTGCATAAATTCAAGAACGAGGTATAGGGTCAACGGTGGCAGCCTCAACTTGCTTTTTTGGGAAAGAGAGCAAGAATAGAACATGATTGGTGGTGGATCCAAAGGAACGAACGGAGGCCATATGTTAACCCCGATTTGTGGTGTAACTCTTTTACCAAGGTAACAACAATACCTAAAAGGACCCTCAAACAAGATCCTTATTTTACTTAACTCCCGTGCTATGGTCACATTTGGAGAGATTTGGAGTTGGGCCCAATGAAGGAAATTGGCTTGTACATACAAGATTCATGAGGACACAAGCAAACAAAAGTGAAGAACAATAAGAAAATAAGCATAAATCGTGTGTAACCAAGGCTGGAGCCAGCCACATCCAAGCCCACAAGGTCCACCATAGGCGGTGGGCAGGGGCAGCCAACTAGACAGGTGAAGTAAAATTATTCTAGGCACATTGTTTAGATTAATTTTGAGTCCAAGATCAACATACCGAAGCCACACGGTTAAGGGCGGATCTCAAAAAGCCTATATCATGGATCTTGGACCTTCAAAGTTAAAGTTTAGACCATGATATGGCGGTTGGAAACGTTGGATGATTTGTTGAGTCGGGGAAAGATGCGGAAAATATTCATACAACCAAAACTGCATTTGCAAGTCAAGTAAGATTTCTTATCCACAAAAGATAGAAACATATTAGGAATACATGAAGAATTAGAGCGTACCTCAATGATCTTCTACAAGCTGCACAAGGGAAGATAGTTGGTCAAATCATTTTTTGACTTTGTGTGTCGCACACCGGCACGAGAGGTCCTTTATGAGGCAAGTGTACACGGGAGGACCCTAGTTAAGCTCCTTTATTTTGTCAATGATGTATAGTGAGGGTGGAAAACAAAAAGGAGGGACAAACCGCAAAAAGAGGTCCCGGGCGGAATGTGGACTGCGAGTGTCTGTCTTAGGAGATCGGGGAGATGGAGGGGTAAATGGATGAATTTGGAGCTGAAATTTGGGGGGGACTCTTGAATGAGTTAATGAGGATTGGTAAAAAGTGGGGGATGAGCTGAGGATGGGATCACCTTGTTCTGATGCTAAAAAGACAAACACGCTTGGAGCTGCCGTCAGAATGAGGTTCTTTGTTTGATTTTGAGGAGGGGGCCGGATATAACTCGAAGGGGGTAACTAGACACGTCCAAGAATGGCTGGGTGAAATTGGTATGGAGGAGATTCGTATTTTGTGAGATATGACTTGTGGAAGTAACCGGATAGGCTAAGAATTCTCAAGGATACTGATTTCACCACCTTGAAAAATTTTTAGGGCACCACCAACCTAGCTAGACACAGACAACACCACTAGCAAGATTAATGGACTCAAAGATCACCACCAAGTTGCCAAACTTGGATAAAGCATTTGAGGATTTAAAGAGGTAAGAGCAATCCATCTCAAAGTTCATTCAATATTCAAAGGTGTTTTTGCATAGCCGATTACATGATACTTATAATGCATCAAAATAAAACACTTAACAAGGCTAAAACGAAAATCAAAATTCAGAAATGGGCTTTCCCCTTTTCCAAGCTAGAGGTGGTATGTGTTGGATGATTTTCGGCCAAGTACTGTGGTGTTTGGGAACATGTGGCCGAGAAGCACTATTGATTTCCGGCCAAGTTTTGCCTTCCCCTTGTGCAAGCTACTCTCTCATTGGTCCAACACATACTTCCTCCCACGCAAACTAGTGCTCAAAGATGCTTCTATCCCCTTCCTTAGTTGCTTCATTAGCTATCCAAACATAAACCTTTTGGACCTTGGATCGACCTTGATTTGATAACAATTTTATTTATGTTCAAAAGACATAAAATAACATCTCATGACTCATCATACCCTTACACCATAGTGACCAAAACGGAAGTTGTAGGTGACTTTCTTTGATACTCGCCTATGCTCGGTAGTCCTTGAAGCATAACAGTTAGCAACTCTCTATCAGTCAAGGTCTACTAAGTTCACCAAATAGTGAACATGAACCTTAGAGGCTTGGTTAGAAAAGAGAATCGCGCTCAACAAAAGAGCAAGCACGATTCGGACCTATTATAGTGAAGAATGATAAGGCCAAAACCTAACATCCTCAAAAGCCTCAAAAAGAATGGTATGCTTGAAAAACTTTTCCTAAGGGAACCTACTAGCCACAGGAACAAAGAGATGATAAAGGTAATTGTGATCTTTATACAAATTCTAGTCATAAGTTAGAGGCCCCCGAGAAGCCCAAACCAGATAAAACAGACAAAATCAAAACGAGTTATGGTCATTTCCCCAAAAGGAAGGTGGAAAGTGTTAGTGGTATCCCAAAAGCGGTCACTAATGACCCTAATGGGATCCACAAAGGTGGTTTAAAGCATAGAAGAGAGCCAAACCTAGTATTGTTCATGACATCTTCAAGAGGAAAATTCATCTTTTTGCATGTTCCATAAATTTAGGTATGACTCCACTACTCCGAATTGAGCCCTTACGTAAGACAAACATCTAACAAGATTTTTAGTGTAAGAACTACTCTAATGAGAAAAGTAAGAAATTTAAGCCAACTAGCTTACCGAAGGAGTAATGGTGAGCGAAGAAATATGATTTTCAACCTCCACTAAGTGGTCGTTTGGATTCCATTCGTTATAAGGGCGTCTTTCCCATTCAAGGAAGTTATCTTGAACAAGCTTTTTAGCTCTTGACCTCCAGATAGGATGAGCCTTTCTCCTAGACATTTTTGAAGAAAAGACTTTGGAAACCAACTAGTTTTCAAGGGAGCAAAGCAAGAAGGCACAAGAGTAAGACAAGAGTGCAAGAGAGGAGAAAGTGTGCCAAGTGAACACACCACGCACCCCTTTTATAGACCTATTCGGTCAAGCAAGCAAAGCATACAAGACAAGAGTCAAAAAAGGCAAAGGAGAATAAGAGAATCCGGCAGGCATGCTTGGGGCCAAGCCTGCCAAAGGCTCGGTGGTGTCTGTTCAAAGGCGGCTTTACATCCCTAGCTGGTGGCCTAGCTTGTGAAGTCCCATCAACCGTGGCATGTGACTCCTTAGCATTATGTGCATGTAAGTGGGAGCTTTTGGATCCACAAAGTCAGCTTTTTCATATCAGATTTTCAGTATGTTTTCGACTCGATTATTCAAGTAAAACACCGAACTTTCGTCAATTGGATTATCCACTGACAAGCATGTTAGTACAATAGATTATCGAGCCAAGCTTCAAATCAAACACGATCAAAGTTTCAGCATCAAAATCCACCAAGTTTTATGCTCCGATCAAGCCTAGCTTAGGACCGTCTTACCGAACTTCGAACGCATGCATCACGATCAAGTCAAGGCCTCTTATCTTGGAGTGCGGGGTCGATAACAACCAATTCCAGTATACCACACAACAAGTAATATTAAAATCACTGCATAGGATCGAAGTAAGTATCCTTTAGTGTCTACTTTGACATTTCATCTCTTACACTCGGTCAAAATGGGGGATAACTGTAGACACCTAGAAAGTGTCCTCCCTTATCTCATTTGATTCATTATTTTATATTGTTGGCCCGATGATGAAATCCTAAGTCCTGTTTGAGGATTTGGATCATGGACTGAGTAAACCACAAAGAACCCCCAACACCAATTAAATAGCCCTTTGCCTTGGATCGATAAAAAAATCCCTTTTCTTTCGGACAGTCTAAGCCCGGGCCAAGCCTCCAAAGACAACGAAGTCTAGTGTCTGTATATCGAGAATTTCCAAGCTCGAATTCTGCATTTTACTTTTGTCCAATCAAACACGGAGTTGAAGACCTTTAGACGGTTTTAAAAAGTTATATTTCATGATCAAGAGCATCAAAGTGCTGCATTTAAGCTCCAACACACTCCACTTGAGACGAGCTTTTCCCCTAAAACCGGCCGGCGCCACTTACCCTGGATATTTTAAGTGGAATGTTGCGTTTTGGCTTGGAGACTCCCTCTTCAGCATGCCATGGCACGAAACCCTAGGCATGCTCGACCGGTCGACGCTGTCGACTGGATTCTATCCGAATTTATCCTGTTTTATTCGGCTCAATCTTCTAATTTAATGGCCCAATTTTTCTCGCTCGGCTTTAGACGGTTGGTCGAGAGCGAGCCCTAGGTCATTTGTGACCTAGGTCTCTCCCTATAACTAAAGAGCCTTGAGCTCTCATTCTCAAAACGGCTTTCTCCTATGCGTTATGCCAATTGGCACAGGCTTTACTAAACGTTACTCTGCTCAAAAGCATCCTCTAATACTCCTCTTTTTTACACATCGTAGTTGAATCTTTACAAAGAGCTAAAGAATATTTAGTTATTCCGATCTCTCGGGCATTCTTTCAACCGATCTTTCCTATTCCCTACAAATTCACCTTCACAAAACTCATGAAAAGAAGCCCTTTTCTTTGATTTGTTGTCATTGCAATAAGAGATCCAAGTGTGGAGATCAAGATTAGCAAGTGGGACAACCTCGAGGGCATCAATTCGGCCTTCAAACAATTCTTTATTTTTATGTTTTATTTATCGTTTTCCATGTTGTGGATCAAAGTTGTCTCATACTTTAATTCCTCCCCGCCGATGTAATTTTTTAGTTTTCGCTTTCTTTCCTTTCTTGCTTTTCTTTTCTTTTCATTTTATTTTCCTTTAACGCTTTCCTTTACTCGCTTTTATTGCTTTTCGTTCATGTTTTGTTGCTTTTAATTTCGCTTAGCATGCTGTGAAGACTCGGATCCTAACTCTAAGTTATTCGAGTACTACATGAAGACTCAGGTATAAATCCTATCTCTCTTAAGTTTTGATTTCAAGTCATTCCGAGTACTATAGAAACTTGAGTGTAAGTTTTCATTCATTTCGATCGACTCGAAAGCACCTTATTGCATATCTTCTACACTCGATGTTTCGACTCACTCGGACATCACTCATAACTATCGCTTGCCCAAATAATTTCTCTAACACTCTTATTCGACTATTGATTGTGTACTTCAACGCAAAGAGAATTACAGCGTTAATTCCTTATTCTAAGTCAGTTTATTTCTTTGAGAATTATTTGACCGGATCAAGTTGTTATACTATGATATTTTACTCTCTGTACTTGATCATCCTTAGGATTGACTCATATGGAATTTGAGTATATTGAATATTAGACTCGTAAAATTCCACTCTTCTACGCCAAAGATAATTAAGCATTTAATTGTGCTAATTTAATTATTATCTCGTGCCTAATCTTGGACCAAAGTATTTTGTACTTTGAGAACCAATGTGATTTGCTTTTGTAGGTTATTCAAACGAGGCTAACTCATTTTTGAAATACAAAAGTAACCGGCTTCTAGCTGTCAAACACTAACAGACAGTGTTCTACCTACTTCTAGACATACATCGGACACCGCGTCGGGGTTGTGCTGTTTCCAAACTGGAAAACTCCAACTCTAGGATTAACGATTGTTTCCACTACAACCTTCAGTCACCACCAAGTGATTGGACCATCTTTTGGAGCCAAGAGCCGTTGCACAACGTTCACGTCCCAACGGATCTTTTCTAAGTCACTCGGAAGAGTCGTTACAACCGCTAATAAAGACTTATGTCCGGAACCAAGACTCAACGATCACTCTGCTTGGTTGGATATAAATAGAAGCCACCTCACAAGACTAGAAGATTGTTGAACATTATTACTCGAACACATTACTTGAGCTAAAGTTGTTATTCTCATTCTTTATTCAATCTTCTATTTACAACTCCAAGTCTCGTATTTAATATTTTTTGAGTTGTAAAGAAAGTCTTGTAATCAGTTATATTCTTTTCTTATTTTCTAAGTAAGGTCCCTTGACTGAATTGTAAGGGTTAACTCAGCTTTGTTATCCCCGATTGTAAAGTGATAGAACTTGTTCATCTCCCTCGCACATGTCTGCAGTCTACATCGTCTCATCGTCTTCTCCTTCTTTTCTCGGCTTGTACTTATCGGTTTGCATGATATCTTATAGAATTAAGTGATTGAGGCTTCTCTGTACCCACACTTTTTTGATTTGAATTTGACTCAAAAAGTTTTCAATTTTTCTATGAATGCTTCTTCTATTTATTGTTGATTTGCTCAATTTATAGTAGCCAATCCAATTGGTGAGTACTCTATGACATTGATATAGAGTGATATGATTTGTCTTTGTCTCTAATTTTCATTAAATCATCATCATTGAAGGGACTGGCTTATTTGTGTGTGATTGTTTTTGAATCCCAGTAAAATATATTATAAATAGTACTCATAGTGTAATGGTGTTTGATTGCCATAAGAAATTAGAGAAACAGATGTGATCTAAGACAGGGGAACTATGTGTTTTCCTATCATCTACAATAACAAATTATTTGATGAAGTAAAAAGCGTCTGTTCTTCTACTTTTCAGGATCTCTTTACATGCACAATTGTCATTAGCACCGAGAAATAGGAAGATAAGAAGAAGATCTCACAAGATGGTTTATAATTTATATGTACCTGTAGTGTAATATCTTGCTTTTTTTCGTGTTGGAGACATGAATTCGATGTTCTACAGGTGACATGAAACAAAACATGTATAGGTTCACAAGCTAGAAGTTCATTCCTTTCCTAGCGACCAAAATAATATTATGGGAAACATTGGTAATTTTGTTTAGGTGTTTTGGACGTCAATGATCATACGTTGAGGGTATTGGACGTGAGTAATCTCTATGTAAGAAATAGTGCTCCGTATTTGAGGTTATCAAATCACTAAAGTCAAAGTATGTTTGCCTCAATGATGATGGTATATCCAAAATAAATACCCTCAAAGTACAAAGCATTTGAAGCTATTTTATAAGTATGGATTATTGGTGTCCAATACTCTAGAGTAGGGATTATTAGCATCTAAAACCCTAAACATTTAACAACATAGAATATGAACCACCCCGTGTGTCCGATTTGGCTGAAGCTTGATCCACAGTTCATCTAAGCTTGGGCAAGGACAGAAATATGACATACCTTAATGTCTCCTCCTGCCATGTCCGGTGTAAAATCCTTAAAGAATTGTCTCGTAGGTGTTGCTTTTGTGCATAGTTATGATTTCATATTTGAAAATTGAATATGTTTATCACTTTGTCCGGATGCTCCATATATTATGGTCTTAATTTGTGAAAAGATGAGGAATATTTTTAAGTAATCTCTTCAGCTTTTTTAACACTGGAATGGTTCATGCTGTTCCTTATCACAGGTGCAGTTAGTGTCGACAACTCCCCAAAGTGAAGCTGAAAACCCGAGCATTAGTTATCTTTGATGAAGTTGATTTCCAGCTTGCAAACTTAGCTAGATAAGAGTGGATTATTTGCATCATTTAAAAGGTACGCCTAGGTATACATCTTTCCTAAAGATTATATATGCTACCATGATAATCACTTATTCAAGTTATTTGTCTTCTAATCAAGGTTGATAATATAACATAATATCATATGATTTTGTAAGGTTGTGTACTCTACTTCTCTTAGTTTATTTATTCATTGGTTTACATGAAATGCATAATTGATTTTATTATATTGTTTCGGGTTATTTAGCATTATTGGGAGAAGATTAGTATTTGGCTATTGGCTAATTCTAGATTCTTCTTGATCTCCTAGCACCTTAGCTTTTGAAGTGTATATGATATTACTTGTTGCCCATCTTAGGCCAATTGTCCATGCTCTCTAAAATTAAGGTATGTCTCTTGCTCTTCGCCTCTTTCCTTATTACTAGTTTTTAAGAACATAACCTGATTAGGGAGAAACCAAAGATACCTGATTAGGGAGAAACCAAAGAAGAATATGAAGAGAACCTTATAATTATCTTTTGTTACTCGATCTTACCAGGTTTGAGAGGCTCCTGATCTAAACAATCATAAATAAGGTATTTCTCTTATTGTAAGTCTTGATTTTTTCATCTTGATTTTTATCATCGAATTGGGGATATGAACTTCCATGTTTCTTGATGATGTGGGCAATTTGAAAATTACGAGTATTGCTTCTTTTTCCTCTCGTGTCAACCCCGTCTATATAAAGGCTGATGATGCTTGTTCTCTTATGATGTTTCTCTTCTTCTTTCTCTAATGATGTGGGACATAGTTGAAAATGAAAATACTTAGTTTTCGATTACTCTTTTTGATATTTTTATCCGAAGAACTCCGAAAAATAATTCTAGTAATCGCAATAATTACAATATGTAAGTAGTAATAATTACTATTTAACGAATTTAATAAAGCCTTTGAGAAAAGTGTATGGGCCTAATTTAATGAAGTTTAATTTTCTTGTATTGTTGTGTGGTAGTGTACATATATGGTCATTTAGGGCTAATTCATTTTGTATGTAACTTGTTGCTTTTGTCTACTCCTTTCTCTACTCCATCTATTTGCTCTAGTTATTCATTTTTCAAATATTAATAATTTACTTGCTAGTATGCATAGATTTTATTAATTCATTTTGTTATTTTTGGGGAACGTATGATGGTCATTTCACTTCACTTAAGGATGATGATGTTGGTGATGATGATGCTGAGGGCGATAATCCATACAACCATGATAATCCCCAAGAAGATGAAAATGGTGAACAAGATGATAACTTCGGTATGTAATGACTTCTTTAATATAGATTCACTATTAATTATGAGTTTTTATATTGACTTAGTAAAAATATTTGCACATATTATACAATTGAATATTGAGTTGAACTTTTTTAGCACATACTAATTATATTGTATTGAATATTTGAACTTTTTTTATATATAGATAATTTATTTTGCTCATTTTAGGTTTATGTTATTAGTTAAATAAACTTGTGTGATTTATTTATTATAAATGTGTGAATTGTAAATCATAAGGGAATAATAAGATAATTGCAAACAGGATTATTACTGAGAAATAATTTTTGTTATCGGCGGAAAACAGCTTTCACCAATAGATATTTAAATGTTGGGAAACAAGTAACCCCTGGAAACACAACTCTAATAGACTTTTTAGTGGTAAACATGCATTAGTAGCAACAATCACCATATACTCGGTGAAAAGCTTACATTGCCAACATAACCTATATGTGGGTATTAGCCCACAATTCCAACAGAGGATTTTATTTGTCACTAAAACTATTACCATCGGGTTTTTCAGCAATAATTTAGTGATAGATAATTATCTCGTTGGTAAAAACTTTTACCAACATTTACACTGTTTATACCAACGAGATATAG
Source organism: Talinum fruticosum (assembly GCA_021018815.1). Classification (NCBI taxonomy): domain Eukaryota; kingdom Viridiplantae; phylum Streptophyta; class Magnoliopsida; order Caryophyllales; family Talinaceae; genus Talinum; species Talinum fruticosum. The sequence goes on along the minus strand of JAITYX010000010.1, from coordinate 1,780,294 downwards.
CCATGTTGGTAAAAGTCACTTTTTTTGTAGACTTTAATATTAATTACATTTATCCTCCCCCTCTAAATATTAGTATTTTAGGTTAATTTCAATAAGTTTAGACTAATTTATATTGAGTCTTTATATAGTCTTAATTTTCGATTATTTTTCTGTCAGTTTTTGTTATTTTGAGTTAGTTTGTTAGAAATTAGGCTAAAAATAGTTTATTTTATCATTTTTTTATGGTGTTTCTAGGTTTAGAAAGAATCATATTTTGTTATGATTAAATTTTAGAATTTTCGTAATTGATTTGATAATTTTTCATATTAAATTCTTGAATTTAATTACTGTACGTTTTTAGTTAAATTAATTTATAAATTAGGTTTTTAATTTTAGTTTTATATTTTTAAGGTTTATTTAGATCTAAAAAATTAGTGTCAAATATTCTGGGTAATTTTAGTATTTCTTTTCGTAATTATTTTAGTGTAGATTATTACTTATTTAATTTTCTATTTCATATTTTATTTTATTTTACTGCTTTAGTTCTTCTAGCTTAGTTATTCTGAAAATAAAAAATATATTTTTTGGGTTTTAGATTAATTATATTCTATCCAAATTATTTGGGTAGTTTATTAGAAAATTTTCTATTATTTTAGTTATTAATTTTCTAATTTATATTTTCTGCTTTATTTTAAAGAGTAGTAAATTTAATTAGATTTAATCTTCTAAGTTATATCTTTTCTCGTAAATTCGATCCCTACTTCCCTACACTATATTATTAATTATAAGCCTAAGTAGTGGTTTATTTGTAACTGTTCGACAAGTTAACAAATTTTGGTGTCGTTGCCGTGGAAAGAAAATAATAGTTGTTATCTTTTGTCTAATTTAGATTTACTACTTTTATTACTTTGTTATGACTTTAATAGTTTATTTTCATAGTTTGTTTTAATGTCTTTTTTAATTTTGACAAGGAGCATACATTTGACGAAGTCGAAAGCCAAGTGATTTTGATTCCATTCCATTAGTTCTAAAATTATTGAGATGACTACTTTACGTGAACTTGTTTACTTAACTTGGATACAAAACTTCTGCCTATTTCATATCCTACATTGGATCGACCACTAAAACTAAACTCGAGATTTTTACATTTGTTACCTAAATTTCATGGATTACCTGGTGAGGATCCATATCATCAAATCGATGAGTTTATTATTATATGTTCCACCATGCGACTCGAGGGAATCACCAAAGAACAAATTAAGTTGAGAGCATTTCCCTTTTCACTTTAGGATAAGGATAAAGATTGGTTCTATTGTGTACCCCCTACAACATTCACTACATGAACCCAAGTTCATAGAGCATTTTTAGAGAAATTTTTTCCTGCATCTAGGATTGGATCCATTAGAAAAGAAATTTTGTGGCATTAAAAAGATGGATGGTGAGACTTTCTATGAATATTGGGAACATTTTAATAAATTATGTGCTAGTTGTCCCCAACATCAAATTTATGAGCATTTATTTATTCAATATTTTTTATTAAAGTTTATTGCCAAAATACAAAAATCTGTTAGATGTTGCTATCTGGGGGCACCTTATTTAATAAGACACCATCTCAGGTCGGTGTTTAATATTATGGCCCAAAATACTCAACAATTTGTAATTGAAAATGTGCAGTTAAGGAAAGTCAATAAGTTCAATTTTGGACCATTTGTAGAGACCTAGTTGTCCCAAATTACTTTTATGCTCGAATAAACTTGCCATAGTCAATAAAGGAGAAGAAGTAGTTTGTAGTATTTGCTATTTAGAGGGGCACCCTACCGATGCGTGCCCTACTCAACAAAGAGGGTATGTGAATGCTATTTTTTCTGACCAAGGTCAAATGAACTATGGCCCATTCTCTAACACTTATGAAGAATAGAGATACTACCCTAACCTTAGGTATGGATTTGAAGAACACCCCTAGAATTTGATCAATTTATTGCTCAGGATAGAACTAATTATCTTTTAGAGTGAATCATTACGAAGATGGATGACGAGAAAAAGGAGACTGGCCTTATGTTCCAAAGTTTAGAGATGATCACTAAATAGGTTCAAGAGAGACAGATCGCCAATGATACCATAAGTAGCAACGTGCAAGCCTAAATATAATCTCAACCTTTCCAGGATCACAAAAGAATATATGAGTGCCATAATACTTAAGAGTGGAAAAGAGTTAGAGGAACCTAGGAAAAACATAGAGGTTAAACTAAAAATAGAGGTCAAGGAGTTTGAACCCGATCAAAACAAAGATAACGCCTCTAACGTTGAGGAAATAGGTGAAAATAAGAAAGATCTGTACAAGCATATCTCACCTTTTTCTAGTAGATTGATAAGCCCAACTCCTAAGTTAAATGAGGTGAAGAAAGATATCATGGAAACATTAAGGAAATAGAAATCAACATTTCTCTCCTGGATGCCATGAAGAAAGTACGTCGTTATGCTAAGTTCCTTAAAGAGCTATTCACAAACAAATTGAAGTTGAAAGGGAACAAAAAGATAAGTGTGGGGAGAATGCATTTGCTATTTTCCAAAAGAAATTTCTCCTCAATTGCAAGTATGCAGGAGAGCAAATCTATTTAGTGTGGGAAATCCAATTAAATGATCCTTAAACTAGAGAGAGGTCGAGCCAAAGATAGTAAACAAAGGCGCTCGGTTAGGAGGTAACCCAACATTTTTCAGGGAAGTTTCTATAAATTTTGCTTTACTTTTATTATTTTATTTTGCATGCGTTAGGAATAATGCATGAATTAACTGTAGGGAGTGCATCCTGTATTTTAATTTTATGTATTTAATTTTTGTCTTATTTTTTTGAAAATTTTTTTAGTGTCTTTCTTATAAAGAAATGCATGAATATGAATATATGGTATGTTAACTTGCTTAAATTTTGTGTTTTTTAATTTTCCTCCTTTGTAAGTGAGAAATTTGAGCATGCTAATTGTGATTCAGAGTTATTTGAGTTAACCTCACATACCAATTCAATTAGTGACAATCATGGTTTTTCATTATTATTTGATCATGTTGTATAATCATGATGGAGACAATAAATTGACTTAACCGAGACTAATGAATTTAGCAGAATAATTCATTAAATTTGTGATTTTTCTTGTCTTGTCTAATAAAGTTTGAAATATTTTGGTTTACTAGTACATGTCGATTCAAGTGGTACGACATTTGTTCCCTTTAAGCAGACTTATGAATGAAAAAGACCTATGTTAGAAGAATTAACCCCGTTAAAGGCCGTTTACAACTCGAAACATGCCAATAATAATAAAAAAGAAAAAAGAAAAATATTAGTTCACCAACATGGATAGGAGTTGGTGGTTCGGAACCATTTCCCTTAAGTAGGTCTCAAGTTGAGCCTTTATGAATGGAGTAATCCATGTTAGGGGAGTTATGCCCTTTTGGGCCGATCAATGACATATACTAATAGAAAAAAAGATAATAAAGTGTTAACTCCACCACCACTATTTGAGTGAGTGGACAGAGAGTGTTATATTTTTAATACCCTATATGGGCCTTGAATATGTGCTTGAATGGTGTTTTGAAAAAAATGAAGAATAAAAAAAGAAACAAAAAAGTTGAAAAAACAAATCTTTTTGCAAGATAAGTTTATAATCAATTTAGTGAGTTATCTCTACTAATTCAGTTGTCTCTATAACCATACTACACGTTAATTTTTCCTATCATGAAAAAAATATGAAGAATATACATATTTGAATAAAATGGATAATTTTTTTATCTTGTTAATGAAAGGGATATTGTGAGGCTCATGAATAAACTCTCCGATGACCAGTCAATGTTTAGTTTTTTTTTTCAGTTGTTGGAAAAGACAATTTTTAATCAAACTGTTATCAAACCAAGACAAATCTAATGTATATTTTATGTTTTGTCTTTATAAGAAAACTTATAGGTCGAGTCTTTGATTTCTTTGCACGAGGACGTCCAAAGTCTAAGTGTGTGGCAATTTGTTAAGTACTGTTTTTTATACATAATATTAGTTGCTATTAGTTTATAATATATACTTTATTTTAATTTATCTAGTTTTAGGTAATTATTAAATAAAGTGGAGAAGAGAAGAAAAGACATCAAAAGCGGGTTTTTTATTACGGACAAGCATTCAAGATAATATATAAAGTTGTTACAAAAATAATGAGTCATAAAATATTTATTTTATGATGATTTATTTTAGATTGAGGATTAGGAGATTACAGTTCTATTTACGAGCAAGGAATCACAAAGTAACCCTATTTCTAATCCCTTTACAACTCTCCCTCTTTAATTAATCACAAAATTCGGTTGCACTCCATCCTCTTTGCCGCTCCATCTCCTCACACCAACTCTATCCTTCACCCCTCATGCAGCCAACTCTCATCATTATTGTTTCCGGCGGAAAACCGTGTGATGATGTGAATGATGATTCGGAGGGAGAAACGACTTACTCGCTTCGGTTGCAAGGGCGTGGCACGATAGGATAGATTCCATGTGGCCGCTACAAAACCTGTGAAAAGCCAAAGCCGAAGCCCGGATGTGGATCCCGGGAACGCCCCTCCGATGCTCAAGTTAGTGTGATGAACTGAATGAGCGAATCGAGGAAATCTTCCTCGATGTGCACGAAAGGGAATTTCTTGGGATTTGCTTACCGGAGTAAGACTTTTGGAATTTGGGAGTCTTTCCTAGAGAATAAAGTGTTGGGAATTGGTGATGTGAGCTTATGAGCATGTGAACATGTCTCTTGAGGGTAAAGATTAGTGAGTATTTATAGAAGAATTCAATAGGGGTAAAGTAGTAAGTTACCATGAGTTAGGAGGAAACCTTAGCCCTAATGGGCTTTTGGGGTTTACCCGACTCATTGAGAAAAGGTTTGGGCTGATACCTCTATTGTCCGATTGATTAGGCCCAACTGACTAGTGACGTGACGGGTGAGCTGGAACTGTCCGAAAAATATCCGGATCAATTATCATCATCATTATTATCTCACGCTCATTACCAACATTATCATATTATCATCACAATCTCTCTCCTCTATATCCTCTATCCTTTGGTTGCTTACACCCCTGAAGGCAACTCCTACATGCTTTTCACAAGTAGCAACCTCCTTCGTTCCTATATGATCACATCATCATCACAATCCCACTTCCACGCAGCCGTTAATCTTAAAATCTTCTCATCTCTATATCATCATTATCTCTATCTATCTTTCATCACCTCTCTCTCGCAGTGGCTGTGCCCACTTTTCTCTCGCTTACCCTGGCTTCTTCATGCAGCCCGGGGCTGCATCTCCACCTCTTCCGAACGCCAACTCTCACCTTCTCGCCCTTCATCTCCCCATCATCACACTTTGATCATCGTCATCATACAGCATGCCATCTCTTCTTCCGCACTCTCTCTCCTTCTCCCGCTCCCACCTATGTCGTCATCACAATCTCTCATCATAATCATCATAATCTTCACCATCTTTCACCACTCATTATCAAGCCATCATCATCAACATCTTAATCTATCAATCATCATACCGGGAATGATTATATTCGTAGTATTATTAGTTTTGTAATTTTTATTTCAAAACCCTATTTTTATTGTTAGTTTAATATTGAAGATGTTAATTTTAATTAGTTTACGTGTTTTAGATTATATTATGTGTGAGTAATCTTTTTATATTTTGTATAATCTACTTAAAACCATGTTAAATTATTTATTTCGAACAAGTTTTTATCTTTAGTGTCTTATTGATTTTATCTATGATTGTATGATAATTTGTTCTTAATGTTTATGATTTTATGTTTAATTAATTAGAGTGCATGCTAATTAATTTTATATAAATTCATATGATAGTTTAAAGGGTTTAAAAACGTAATCGCTATGGTATTTTAGACATAAGTATAACTCTAATTAATCATAGATGGCTCATACCCATCTCTTTTAATTAGGAAGTTATCATAGATCCTTTTTAAATTAATTTGCTAGTAGATTAGTTATTAGGTGCTAGATGATGTTTTTCTAGAACTTAATACTTTAATTTGATTAAACTAATAACTAAGTAAGAAAAAATGGGGAAGATCCGCTAGTGTTTGTCTTTTACAGTTTAGCTCATAGATAGATTAATTTATATATTAATGATAAATATTAATTTGCATGGTGGATATAGATTATACCAAATGTTGTTTATAAATTCCATATCTTTGATAATTATTTATTTGCTTTTTAGTTATTTTCTTTAGTTTGTCAATTTAATTAATAGTTTTATAGTCTTCAATATTAATTTCATTTAACCCCCAATATTAGTATTTTAGATTAGTTTTAATAAGTTTAAATTAATTTAATATTGAGTCTTTATATAGTCTTAATCTTCATATTATTTTTCTATCGCTTTTGTTATTTTGAGTCGAGTTTGTTAGAATTTAGTTTAAAAATAGTTTTATTATTATTTTTAATGTGTATTATGTGTTTTTAGGGTTTATATAGAGTCCTATTTTGTTGCAATTATATTTTAGAGTTTTCAGAAGTGATTTGAGAATTTTTCATATTAAATTCTTGAATGTAATTACTGCAGGTTTTTTATTAAATTAATTCGTAAAATAGGTTTTTAATTTTATTTTCATAATTTTAGGGTTTGTTTAAGTATAGAAAATTAGTGCCAACATTAGTGGTAATTTTAATGTTTATTTTCATAATTATTTTAGTGTAGATTATTACTTATTTAATTTTCTATTTCAGGTTTTGTTTTATTGAACTACTTTAGTTTTCTGTCTTAGTTATTCTGAAAATTATAAGATATATTTTCTGGGTTTTTTGATTAATTATATTATGTCAAAATTATTTGGGTAGTTTATTAGGAAAGTTTCTATTATTTTAGTTATTAATTTTCTAATTTATATTTTCTGTTTTGTTTTAAAGAGTAGCAAATTTAATTAGATTTAAGCTTACAAGTTATATCTTTACTTGTTGATTTGATCCCTACTTCCCTATATTATATTGTTAATTATAATCCTAAGTAGTGGTTTAATTTGTACCTTTACAACAAGCTAACACCAACTCGACCAACCGACCACCCAATTATAAGAACCAAATGGGTTTTCAAGAACAATATGGACGAGGAGGGTTTGGTAGTCGAAATAAGGCCGTACTAGTGGCTAAGGGTACAATCAAGAAGTGTGTGTTGATTATGGGGGAACCTTTACACCGATTGCTAGGATTGAAGCCATTAGAATCCTACTTGCATTTTCATCGAGCATGAACTTACAGCTTTATCAAATGAATGTCAAGTGAGCATTTCTTAATGCTTATATTCAAGAAGAAGTTTATGTTGAGCAACCCCTGGATTCGAAAATTCTTATTTTCTAAACCATATTTTTGAAACTCTTTATGGTATGAAACAAGCTCCTAGAGCTTGGTATGAAAGATTGAATAGTTTTTTGGTTAAAAATGAATTTAAGATTAACAAAACCTTATTTACAAAAAACCAAGGGGAAAGATTTTGTTGTCATTCATATCGATGTTGATAATATAATTTTCGGTGCTACTAATGAAATTCTTTGCCAAGAATTTTCTTAGTTAATAAGGTAGGAATTCAAATGAGCTTGATGGGAGAACTAAATTTCTTCCTTAGACTACAAATCAAACAAGAGAAGGATGAAATTTATGTTCAACAAACCAAGTATGTAGTTACTCAAGAAGTACAAGTTTCAAGATGCTAAACCAGCAGCTACTCCTATGGCAAGCAAGCACAAAATTAGATTCGAGACGAGATGGGTAAGTCAGTAGATCAAAAAATTACAGAGGTATGATTGGATGTTTACTTTTCCAAACTTCCAGCAATCCAGATATTATATTTAGGGTTTGCTTGTGTGCAAGATTTCAAGCTAATAAAAAGAATCTCATCTTATTGCGAGAAGAGAATTTTTAGATATCTTGCAGGCACTTAATCACTAGGTCTCTGGTATTCCAAAGACTCGGATTTGACTCTTAGTGGCTACTCGGATGCTAACTATGATGGATATAAGGTTGATAGGAAGAGTCATCAGGAGCATGTCAATTTCTTGGACATTTATTGATCTCCCGACACTCAAAGAAGCATAACTCAATCATCATATCAACAACTAAGGTTGAGTACAACAGGAGCTTGTTTTGCTCGGTTGCTATGGATCAAGCAACATTTGAAAGCCCTAAGATTGAGCTTCTCAGCAATACCTACTAAATGTGACAATCAAATTGCAATCAGCATAACTAAGAACCTAGTTCAACGCTCTAGAACAAAGCATATTAAGGTTAGGTATCATTTTCTAAGAGACCACTCTAAAAAATGTGATGTTGAGTTAGAATTTATTCCTACTAAGCTTCAATTAGTTGATATTTTCACAAAACCTTTAGGTGAAGATCAGTTTTATTTTATAAGAAATGAACTTGGTATGTTAAATGCCTGATTATATGCTTACTTGACTGATTTATTTTGTGTTTAAATTGATTGAGTATGTTTTGATTGAGAGAAATCTAATTGACTGGAAATTTAGTTGAAAAGTCATGAAACCGAACCCTAGTCATTGAATATCCGAGTTGTTTCTAAACATTTAGGTGACTAATTGAGTCCGATCTATTCAAGTTAAATGGACATTCAAATATTTGAGGTCATCTCTAATTAATAGAGAATCTTAGATAGAGTTTTTACAAAATTCTCTCTCTCTTCCCACATGTTATGATCACAAAAGTAGCTGTTAGAAAACACTAACTCATGAAGACGCTAGAAACTAGCCATTGGAAAGGCTTACATAGAGGCCTTTTCCCGTCCTTTCCTAATCATTAAGGAAAGATTAAGACTAATTATAATTAATTAACACTAATTAAAGTGATTAGTTAGGTGAAAAACGAAAACAGAAAACGGAAATTGCAAAAAGTGTTTGATTGAGACTGTTGTCTTTACCAATAAGAACTCTTCCTTTGCTCCTGCTATGCTTGTGGCTTTTGAAAAGATTGATGATGATTGACACTGCCACTAGAAGACATCCTATTGGACCGTGCCAAAAAAATTAGCATGTAACATAGGTTCTAGCTTGCAGAATGATTGTGTCTAAGGACTCGGAAATATGGGTGACCTGGGCTTGACTCATAGTTGAGTTCCTCTTCACCAAAAGTTATTCCGCCTATCATTAAGTACAAGTTTTGGCTCGGTGATTGATAACCGATTTTGAACTGGAACTTTTCTCCTTATAAAACTTTGTAGCTACACTTGGCCTCAGCCAGGATTCATAATTACTGCTATCAAAGAACTTTCCTCCACTCCACCGAGTATGAGTCCGACAAAGTAACCGACTAGGTTAGTTAACTCTAACTGCATATTCTTCAACCTATAGCAGTTATAAGGAAGGGTGATACCCTTCTAGCAGTTGATAAATAACATATAAATTGTCTCAAATTATCACAGACTAAAATGTATAATAACAAGAAATAGACTGAATGTTTCGAGAGAATGAAATAGAGTTCATTCAAGGATTGAGTGTGGGGATGCTGAGTGCTAATGTAGTTGAGCAGGAAGCTTAGATAATTGACTTTCGTTTGCATTTCTTCAAATGCATTAGGTCTAGGTTAAAACTCTTCTTCACCTCCTTGATCGGCATATCTAAACTTACGTCCGGCAACTCAGATTGGTCTCCTTCACTTAGATCTGATGACTTAACCGAGCTAAGCCTTATGGTTTATGACCGCTTGAGATAATGGAATATATCCATCAATAGTCCTTGTTTTGGCTCATCTCCTTCACGTAGTGCCTCATCACTCTAAATAATAATGATTACCCTTCACCTTGAACACTTAGATGTGAAGTCTATAAAACCATAGCACTTAAAACACTTGTGGTTCACATTATACCTAGTAGTGGGTTTGTTCTAAGGGGTTGTCTTGGTAGTGGTAGGCTTGGGTGAAGAACTAGGTTTGTTGGTAGTAGGTTTGTATTGAAACTCGGGGGTTATAAATACTCTTACCAAAATTAGTAAACTTCGGTGGTTGAGTTTTTAAGAATTCCCTCTTGAAGGTTATGACCTTCCTTCGTTGCTTCACCTTGTGTGCTAACAGACATAATTAATCAAATGTAGAGTATTGTTGTAGCTCTACCACATTAGCATACGACGAGTCTATCCGCCCAAATATCTTACTATAATCTGATCCTCGAACTCTTGAAGATCACATTTAATCATCAACATTTCAAAGTCACGGGAGTATTCTTCCATACTCATTGAACCTTGTTCCTAGGTCTTAGCTGTTGAGATATTTGATAGTTTTGGGCATAATTTGACACCTCAAATTATACCCGGTTTCATTTAGTTTCTATGTTTTCACTTCCCTTATCATTTTCACTTCGTGGAACATCATTTTTGTATCAAAGTTTTAAAGCCTCTCTTAGGCCAAGCTTCCTTAACCCCAAACACAACCCTAAAGCCTAGACACATTAGTCCACAAAAAGACATAGAAACTGCCTGGGATTGGATCTAGCAGGGGACATCTAAGACCTAGGAGATCACCACTTTGTTGGCAAACCAAGTTACAACAGCTAGGGAATTCTTGAAGACATAAGTGTGACTCACTTAAATATTCTCGATTGAAGACACAATAAATGTATCAAACACCGATAACAATGTATTCAAAAGTTGTTTCTAACCAAAAGAAGGATGGCCTTATATAGGGAACCTTTTCCTGCTCAAAATAACTTTCCTAGTCATTAAGGAAAGATTAAGACTAATTATAATTAATTAACACTAATTACAATGATTAATCTTGGCTGAAATAGAAAGCTAAAAACTGCAAAAGTTTTCCGACTGCATAAGTTATCTAAATCAATAAGAACTTCTGCTCTCCTTTGAAATGTTGTGATTGATTGAAAAGACTAAAAAGGCTTGACAATGCCACTAGAAGACATTCTATAGGACCGCTCCAAAAGGGTGGCTGCGAGTCTAGGATCTAGCTTGCAAGTGGACTAGTTTCTAATGCTCGAAATATGGTTAACTTAGAAGAAGTCTTCTCAATTTGATTTCTTTTTCTTCTAAGGGAGGCCTGCAGCTCTTCTAAACTTAGACCGACTCCTCCATGCTGGAAACTAATCATCATTAAGTAGGAGGGAGTGTGGCTTCTATTTTTAACTGGGTCGAAAATTGCTCCAAACTTGTGAATACATACAAGAAGTAGTATTCTACAAACAAAACACAAATTGTCCGAAATTTTTACAAACCAAGATTGTTCTCAACAAACAACTAAATTGTTCAAGTAGTAAGTAACGAGATCACTCGAAACCGAGTGTGGTGAATTCTTCCTTTTCATTGCAGATGTAGTTGGTGAAGCTCTTCCTTTTCATTGATCCAGGCCCATTAGTCCTGGACTAAAACTTTCCTTCACATATAAGGCCAAACTCTTGGACAACTTTCCTGCTGGGTAAGAATTGCGAGTGTTAAGTGGATTTTGAGCTGGCTACTTGAGATGATTTGATATTTCCATCATTCCCTCCTTCCTGAAAAGAGCTTGTCCTCAAACTCGGAAGATCCTCATCTTCACCGTAGTAGGGCTTCATATCGGCTACATTAAATGTGGCTGAGACTCCATACTCTCCAGGTAGATCAATTTTGTAGGCATTGGGACCTACTTGCTCCAACACCTCGAAAGTACCATCTAACCTTGACATCAACTTAGACTTCCTCTTGGAAGGAAATCATTCCTTCCTCACGTGAATCCACACAAGATCTCCTAGTTGGAAACGGGCTTCTTTTGATGCCTATCAACATAGGACTTGGCTGCAACATTGGATTTTTCAATCCTCTCTTTCACCTTGCTATGAATTTCTCTGTTCTCTTTGGCTCGCTGTTTTCCTTCCCGGTTGTACCTGGTAGGTGTAGAAATATAAACCAAATCAAGTGAGTGAGAGGGTTGAGTCCATAGACTCGACCGAAAGGGGATAGACCAATGGCTTTGCTCGGGCTTCTTTTGTAGGCAAACTCAGCTTGAGATAACAACTCATCCCACTCTCGGATGTTCTTCTTGATAATAATTCTGAGTAGGGTTCCCAACATCCTATTTGTCACCTATGTTTGACCATCGGTTTGAGGTTGGCAGGTAGTGCTAAACTTCGTGGTAATTCCCATTTTCCTCTACAAAGTAATCCATAAGTGGGTGAGGAACTTAGAATCTCTATCCGAGACCATGCTTCGGGAATACCATGTAGCCTAACAAGTTCTTTAAAATACAAATTAGCCACCTTAGAAGCATCAAATGTAGTATGACGGTATAAAATGGGCCATTTTCGAAAACTTGTCAACTACCACTATTACAGAGCCGTGATGGAAAGTCGACAGCCTGGTGTTTTGAGCTGAAAGATGTCCATCTTGAGAAGCCATGTATGCTTAAGGATCAACCAGGAATACTTGAAAATTCCTAAATTCACTAGCATGGTGTAAGTTGATCTCGGAAGTATGAAGCCAAGGAAATCATTTTCTATGATCTTTTGTGCATAAATAATTATCTATCCAAGGAGTTATGAAGAATAAATCATGAAGTGTGAAGCTAGGCGCATAATTCCTCCATGTTGAAGCAAGAAGGGTCCAGCCTTGACAAAACCGTGAAGTGCTACTTTTATGTCATTTGAACATAATTAAATTGATACATGTGCTGGTCGGTCCAAGCGTCCAAAGAGCTTATGTCGAACACCTAAGGAGAGCATCTAATAGAGCCTAATGAAGAGCATTCTAGAACCACTAACTATAGTGGAAGGAAGGTGGTTTGTTAGAAGCTTGGCAAAGGGGAAATCAACCATAGGCCACATGTTCCCAATTCCAAATGCTTGGCTAGAATTCATCCTAGCTTGACTTGGAGGAAAGGAAAGAATCTTTGCTAATTTTGTTTTGATTTTTATCTTAATTTCCAGCTTTGTAATATGCCATTATGAGGCATTATAAATTCAGCAAGCATAGCTCATGTAATGACAACTTTGATGAATTTATAAACTTGAGTTATATACTCTTTTTGAGATGGATTTCTCAACCCCTTGAATCCTCATTGCTGTATCCGAGCCTTGGCAAGCTTGGTGGTGTTCTTTGAGTCTTTCAATCCCCGGTGGTGTTTCAGTATCCGGATAGATTGAAAGTGCCCTCGATTCCCTCGGTGGTGTTGTCTGTATCCGAGTAAGAATCAAGGTTCTATCCCTTCACTTCACCAAACCATATCTCCCAAACCGCTTATCATTTTCGCTCCAAACTTTACCCACCTCCAGCCCAGCGAGTCCACTTCATCTCCACCAAAAATCGCCTCCATCAAAGAAGTATTCCGACCCCCACCTTCAGATCAAACAGAGAGTACCATCCTGGACAGTCAGCATAGAACCCTGACTTTCAGCTCCTTGATCACGGTGTTCCCAGCGATAAAAAAATCCCAAAAAATCCTGGAGCTTCATCAATCAGTTGAGAAGCTCCATACCAAAATCAGCTCCAAACTCATCCGTTTACCCCTCCTTTCACCCTTTTCCCTAGAACCGCACCTGCAGGTCCTAATCTGTCCGGGTTGCTTGTTTGCGGTTTTGCTTATCTTTTGCTTCCGCTCCCACTATACATCACTTGGACCTTTGTGTTCGGGGTAGACCTGTAATAAAATTTGAGGCTGACATCCTCCCAAGGACCTTCCGGGACATGCAATGGAATGTACAAACCTTGGGGCGAGTGTGACTCTTGGCCAATTGACAAGTGGCACACCTCTTGATGTAATGCTTGATATCTCGGGCCATCTTAGGCCAGAAATAATGCTCCTTTGACATTGATGTGGTCTTCCGCACACAAAAATGACCAACAAGACCTCCACCATGCAGCTCGCTATTAGCAACTCCCTATATCCTCCTCGAGAAATACACAATCTTATTCCTTTGAACAAATAACCTCGTTCTATAACAAACATTCCAAAGGGGTGCTTACAATATTTCTCAAAAATCTCCTTAAAATCATCATTTTAAGCATATTGACTCTTAATTAGTCCAAAACCAATAACTTGAGAATCAAGCACGTAAAGTAACAAATACCTCCGGAACAGAGCATCAGCACCTTTGTTTAAGTGTCCAGCTTTGTGCTTGATTTTGAAGTGGAAAGACTGCAGATACTCGACCCACTTAGCATGCCTTGGGTTGAGGTTGTCTTGTCCTTGGATGTACTTAAGAGGTTCATGGTTTGAGTGTAGGATGAACTCAAAACCATTGAGGTAGTGTCTCCAATGCTCAAGAGCTCTAATGATGGCATACAACTCTTTATCATAGGTAGAGTACTTTCTCCTGGTGTCATTCCGCTTTTCAGTAAAGTAGTCAACAAGCTTGCCTTCTTGTGTGATGGAAAGTGGCCAGCCATGGGTAAGAAGACAGAAAATGTTCAGCTCAACATGAATGCAAAACAACCGGGAATGCTGTTATTTCTCATGCGCATAATGTCGATCGAGCCGGGAGGATGATCATTGATTATTTGTTCATAAATAAATCAAGGTGTTAAGGGAGATAGTTGAGAAATCAAGCTCACCAAATTTCCATGGTTAAGTTAGGAATGATCGGCCAAGTACAAACAAGCAATGATACAAATATTATTATCTTAAGTGCTTTGAACATAAATAAATTCATGTCATGAGGGTCGGTCCAAGGGAGGGCCGAAGGGTTTATGGTCATGCATCACATGGAGCTGCCAAGAACACCAAGCTAGAGCATTCTAGAAGGCACTACCACTAGTGGAAGGTGGTTAGAAGAGAGCTTGGAGAAGGGGCAACAAATCTTGGCCACATGTTCCCTATCAAACAATACTTAGCTAGAAATTCTTCAAGCTTAACTTGGAGAGGAGGAAAGCATCTAATTAGTTAGCATTTTGTTTTGCTTTATTTTTCAGCTTGGATTCGGTTATGTAAATGCTCACATGAAGCATTATATATTCAGCACCTATGCTCCATTGTAATACACCTTTTGATGAATATATATGAGTTTAAACTCTTGAGCTGGATTGCTTGTTTCTAAATTCTCAAAGCTGTATCCGTGCTTGGCATCACGGTGGTGTCCTTTGAGTCTCCCAAGTCCCGGTGGTGTTGCTGTATCCGGATCGCTTAGGAGCGCCCCTTGATTCACTCGGTGGTGTTGCTGTATCCGAGCCCGAGTCAAGGTTCTATCCCTCACTTTGCCGCCTCATATCTCACAATCTACCCAGCCATTTCACTCCAAATTTTAACCACAATCCTTCCCGTCCATCTACTTCCATTCCTCCAATTTTCAGCTCCATCCAAGAACATCTCCATCCTCCACATCGAAACCAAATAAAGGGTGTCTGTCTGTACGGCCAGCCGGTTGCATCAACTTCAGGCTATCTGTTCAGGGAGTTTCCCTTATCCAAATTTAACGAAACTTGGTCACGATCTTCCTTTACCAGTTACCTACTTCCCCACCAAATTTCAGCCAAGACCAAGCACTTTTCCCCCACCTTTCACCCGATCTCCCAAGACTGCGCAATCAGGCTGCATTCTGCCCGGTTGTGTACCTTGCGGTTTTCTCTCCTTTTTCTTTGCTTCCGCCACTACACATCATTGTGTTAGCACACCTCCAATGCCAACTCCGGATGCATCACACTCCACTTTGAACAGCTTGGAGAAATCAGGCAGGGCCGATCTGGGGTAGAAGTTAGCCTCGGCTTGATTTCTTCAAAAGCTTTTGAGTAGCTTTAGTCCAATGGAATTTCTTTTCTTTGAGTATTTCAGTTATGGGAGCCATGTTTGTGCTGAAATCTCTGATAAATCTCCTGTAAAATGAGGCCAATCCATGGAAGCTCCTCACTTGTGTGATAGTGGTAGGAACTGGCCATTCTTGGATGGCTCGGATCTTCTCATCATCAACTTGCATCCCCTGTTTAGACAAAACAAAGCCAAGCAAAGTAACTTATGAGGCAAAAAATTGCCACTTTGCAAAGTTGCTATAAAGTTTCTCTTGGGATAGAATCTGTAGAACTGTTTTGAGGTGGTTAGAATGCTCTTTGACAATCTGCTGTAAACCAGAATATCATTAAAGTACACAACCACACACTTCCACATGAGTGGTTTCAACACCTGGTTTATCAACCTCATAAACGTGCTTGGGGGCATTGGACAGGCCAAAGGGCATCAAAAGCCATTTATATTGGCCAACCTTTGTCTTAAAGATTTTTTCCATTCATCACATTCACCGATACTCATATGACAAGTAGCCACTTCGAGGTCCACCTTCGAAAAACCGAGGACCCATGCAACTTCTCAAGTAAATTTTCCAATCTGGGAATAGGAAATCTATACTTAATGGTGATCTTGTTAATGCCTCAACTATCCACACACATTCTCCAAGTACCATCTTTCTTTGGGACAAGCGAGAGCGAGCACCGCACAGGGACTCGGACTCTCCCTTATCATTCCTTTAACCAACAACTCATCAAACTGGCTCTGTACTTTAGCCATGTCTTTGGCATTCATCCCGTAAGCTAGTGTAGACACCTAAAAAGTTTTGTCTCTTATCTCTTTAATTCTGTATTTTATTCTGTTGGCCTAATTATGAAATCCCGAGTCTTGTTTGAGCATTTGTGATGGAAAGTGGACCATCTTAGACTTTGAGCTGAAAACTATTCATTTTGAAGGACCAAGCACACCCGAAATCAACCAAAATGGCTTGAATTTGTTTTAGTTGTTTTTGATCCGGGAGGATGCAAAGCCAAGAGTATGGTCTTTTATGAATTCATGTTCATAAATAATTATCTACCTAAAAAGTCAAGAGGTTAGCTAGGAAGAAATCTGCTAGCAATCAAACATCCTCCACGTTAATGCATGAAGAGTTCGGCCATGACAAACCGAGAAGAGTCAAGCCTTTTGTGCATAAATAACTTGGTGCATTCTTTTGGTCGGTCCAAGGTCCAAGAGCCATATGCTTAAACGTCTACCATGATGCATCAAAGGAGAAGAATGAAGGCCTTCTAGAACCCTCTTAGAATATGTTGTGTTGGCCAAATTAAAATGAAGCTTGCATAAGGGGAAAAGGCCTCACAACCACATGTTCCCAAATGCTCAAATGCTTGGCTAGAATTCACTCTAGCTTAACTTGGAGGAGGGGAAAGAATCTTAGTAGTTTTATTATCATTTTTGCTTTATTTTCCAGCTTAGTTTCAGCTTGTAAAATGCCATTGTTAGGCATTATATATTCAGCTAGCATAGCTCTTGTAAAAACAACTTTGATGAATATATGAATTTGAGCTTTGCTCTTGTGAGATGGATTTCTCAACCCTTTGAATCCTCATTGCTGTATCCGAGCCTTGGCAAGCTTGGTGGTGTCCTTTGAGTCTCTTAAGCCCCGGTGGTGTTTCTGTATCCGGACCGTTTAAGAGTGCCCCTTGATTCAGCTTGGTGGTGTTTCTGTATCCAAGCCAGAATCCAGGTTCTATCCAGCGACTTCCATCAACCATATCTCCCAATCCACGAATCATCTCTTTCCCAAATTTCACACACTTCATCTTACATGAGTTGAGACCATCTCCACCAAATATCAGCTTAAACCAAGAAGAACTCCGCCCTCCACCCTTGAAACAAACAAAGAGACTCATCCTGGACAGTCAGCATAGAACCCTGACTTTCAGCTCTGTGTTCAAGGCTTTCCCGACCTCCAAAAATTCCAATATTTTTACACAACCTTCTTGGCCCAGTTAATAACCATCCTGTCAAATTTCAGCTTCAAATTCATCCATTTGCCCCTCCTTTCACATTTTCTCCCAGAACCGCATCTGCAGGACCTGTTCTGGCCAGCTTGCTTGTTTGCGGTTTTGCTTATCTTTTTGCTTCCGCTCCCACTACACATCAACTTTGGTATCAGAGCAAGTTCTGAACCTTGGGTGATTGTATCCATTTCCACAAAAATCAAAAACACCAAAAACAGCCAGCTCCACAAAAATCCCAAACCCGTCCATCCACAAAAAAATTTTCTGCCCATTTTTCTTCACAACCTTGAACACCACTTGACATTGGGTTTTGAGTGCTGAAATGGCTCCTTCTAATTTTGAGTTGGTCAATCTATTTGTGCCAAAATTTTATGGCCAACAAGAATTATTTTCTAGTTGGTTTATCAAACTTGAAGAAGCCTTGGACAACTTAAGATTGGAAGAGCATGAGAAGGTTGAGCTTGTAGAGTCTAAGTTGAGGAGACATGCCCTCACTTGGTGGAATGACTACAAGTGGAGAAGGAAAAAGAAAGGCAAGAAGAAGGTAGATACATGGAGAAAGTTGAGAGGTAAATTGTTGAGAAAATTTTTGCCATCTTATTGCAAATTTCCTCCAACCAAAATCAAGTCCTTTTACAAGGGGAGTCATTCCTCCCCTACATCCAAACCTTTGGCCATGTCTTTTTCTACACCCCTTCCAACACCAAAAAACCTCTCCCACTTGCCTCTACTGTCCAGCCCCTCTTACTTCCACAAAAACCACACCCCTTCACCAAAGGAACCCCCAAACACCCTCACCGAAGCTTGGTGAAAATCCTTCCCTTCCACCACAAAATTTTCCAACCACACAACCCACAACCCTTCTTGAACCAAGGCTGAATGCAATGACTTCTCTTTGCCAAGAGATGAGTTATGAGAATGAGCCCCACTTTACCTTGTATCCCAAGTATGATGAGCATGTTGTGAACAACTTGGAGGATGAGTGCCAACCAAATGAGATTGAGTTGCCTCCAATGTATGATGAGATGCTTGAGGAGCAAGATGAGCTAGAGGAACTTAAGGCTAGCATTGACATGGTGGAACCATTAAGCCTACAAGTTTCGGCCACCCTTCACCCATTTGATTTCCAATGGTCCTTGCAAGCTCATGTGGACAGCCATGTATTAGCTCTAGCGGACAGCCCATATTTTGTTTTCTTTGATGAAAGTCAAGAGCAATGCGAGCCTCTACATGGAGCTACACAAACTATTGATGAGTTGTTTTCCAAGGGCATTCGGAATGTGCATGAAAAGAGTGGTGATAGCCTTACACAAATGGCATGTAAATATTTGACAAAGCTCAATTCCAAGAAGAGGTATATGTTTTTATCTCAATTGGAAATTTGTGAAACTAATTTTGGGCTATTGACGATTTTGTGTATCTATGCCAAACATGTGAAGAGTGTTTTTATTCTTGTGCCAAAGAAGTTGTGCCATGACATTGGTGAGGCCTTCAAATCTGATTGTGTAGAAAACTATGGACAGCACACTTGGCAATACATCTCCTACATTCTACACCCCAAACAAATGTCCACAAGACCACTTCCTTTGCTTCCTCATTCTGTCCAGAATCTGCCCACAAAAACCCCACACTCCACCACCCTCAAAACCTTCCCATGGCTGATTTGAACCCCATCCTTACTCCTCCACTTAAACCACCTTTACCCCAAGTTCTTGCCCTTGAGTTGTGGCCTAGGAGAGGCGTTTTCTCTCCAAATATTCCCCAACAGATTCTGCCCAAGTCCAGCTGTCCACAATTACAGAATTTATTCATGGTTACTTGGCTACTTGTATTGGTTACTTGGCTAAGCATTTTGGGAAGTTGTTGCAAATTTTCCAAAGAGGAGCACATGAGTTTTTAGCCCAAGGACAGTCCATATTCATGGTGACTTTATTGTGGCTTAAGAAACATTTTATGAGTCCAAGTAATGAGCAAGCGTCCAACAACTTTGGTTCAAATACATCATGCCACCCAACGGTGTCTAAACCTGGAAGTATGGATTGGATGCGAACAAGGCAGAAATGGCCGCCATCTATGGGCTGGCCTAAACTCATGCCAAGCAAGAGGTGTTGCTACTCTCCATTTTTCCTATTCACACCCCACAAATTTGAGGACAAATTTTTCTACAAGGGGAGAGTGATGGAAAGTGGACCATCTTAGACTTTGAGCTGAAAACTATTCATTTTGAAGGACCAAGTACACCCGGAAATCAACCAAAATGGCTTGAATTTGTTTTAGTTGTTTTTGATCCGGGAGGATGCAAAGCCAAGAGTATGGTCTTTTATGAATTCATGTTCACAAATAATTATCTACCTAAAAAGTCAAGAGGTTAGCTAGGAAGAAATCTGCTAGCAATCAAACATCCTCCACGTTAATGCATGAAGAGTTCGGCCATGACAAACCGAGAAGAGTCAAGCCTTTTGTGCATAAATAACTTGGTGCATTCTTTTGGTCGGTCCAAGGTCCAAGAGCCATATGCTTAAACGTCTACCATGATGCATCAAAGGAGAAGAATGAAGGCCTTCTAGAACCCTCTTGGAATATGTTGTGTTGGCCAAATTAAAATGAAGCTTGCATAAGGGGAAAAGGCCTCACAACCACATGTTCCCAAATGCTCAAATGCTTGGCTAGAATTCACTCTAGCTTAACTTGGAGGAGGGGAAAGAATCTTAGTAGTTTTATTATCATTTTTGCTTTATTTTCCAGCTTAGTTTCAGCTTGTAAAATGCCATTGTTAGGCATTATATATTCAGCTAGCATAGCTCTTGTAAAAACAACTTTGATGAATATATGAATTTGAGCTTTGCTCTTGTGAGATGGATTTCTCAACCCTTTGAATCCTCATTGCTGTATCCGAGCCTTGGCAAGCTTGGTGGTGTCCTTTGAGTCTCTTAAGCCCCGGTGGTGTTTCTGTATCCGGACCGTTTAAGAGTGCCCCTTGATTCAGCTTGGTGGTGTTTCTGTATCCAAGCCAGAATCCAGGTTCTATCCAGCGACTTCCATCAACCATATCTCCCAATCCACGAATCATCTCTTTCCCAAATTTCACACACTTCATCTTACATGAGTTGAGACCATCTCCACCAAATCTCAGCTTAAAACAAGAAGAACTCCGCCCTCCACCCTTGAAACAAACAAAGAGACTCATCCTGGACAGTCAGCATAGAACCCTGACTTTCAGCTCTGTGTTCAAGGCTTTCCCGACCTCCAAAAATTCCAATATTTTTACACAACCTTCTTGGCCCAGTTAATAACCATCCTGTCAAATTTCAGCTTCAAATTCATCCATTTGCCCCTCCTTTCACATTTTCTCCCAGAACCGCACCTGCAGGACCTGTTCTGGCCAGCTTGCTTGTTTGCGGTTTTGCTTATCTTTTTGCTTCCGCTCCCACTACACATCAACTTGGATCTCGAACTATGATTCGATTGGTGCGACATAAGCCAGTAAACCACAAAGAACCCTCAACACCAAATAAACAGCCTTTTGCCTTGGGTCGGTCTGCAAATCCCCTTTCTTTCGGGCGATCCAAGAACCGGGCTAAGCCTTCAGAGACAACGGAGTCCAGAGTTGTATACCGGGAAATTCCAAGTTCAGAATACTTTTACTTTTGTCCAATCAGACAAGGAGTTGAAGACCTGAAGACGGCGTTAAAGCGTTGCATTTCATTATCATGAGCATCAAAGTGCTGCATTTAAGCTCTACAAAATAGTCCACATGAGACTAGGAGCTTTTCCACTCAAAACTATGTCATGGCCGGTGCCCGCAACCTTGGAGTTTTAAGTGAAACACTGCATTTTGGCTTGGAGAATCCTTTGGAAACTCAGTAGGGCACGAAACCCTAGGAGAGCCCGGGTGGCCGGCGCCCGTGAGCCGATTCTAATCGGTTTTATCCTTTCTATCCGGTTCAATCTCTTGATTTATTGGCCAGATTTTGTTTCTCGCTGTTTTGGACAACAGGCTGCATGCGAACCCTAGATCATTTGTGACCTAAATCTTTCCCTCTAAATAGAGAGCCTTGGCTCTCATTTCTATACGGCTTTCTCATATACGTAATGCTTGCAGAAAGCTAACTAGAGCACTTATACCTAAATGTTACTCGCCGAAATTACTATTAACCATTAATCTTTTCTCTACTTACCGCCGTTGAATCTATGTAAAGAGATAAAGAATATTCAGTTATTTTGATCACTAGGCACTTTTTCAACTGATTTTTCTTATTTCCTACATACATAGTTCACAAAAACAAGCCCTTTTCTTTGATTTGTCGCCATCGCATTACGAGATCGAGCGTAGAGATCCAAATTAGCAAGGTGGGACAACCTGAGGGCAATCGTTCAACCTTCAATTGGTTTATTTTATTTTATGCTTCATTTATTGCTTTTCATATTGTGGATTAAAGAGACGTAATCGTTTTTCAAACTCCTCCCCGCCCGATGTAATCTTTGAGTTTTTGCTTTTCTTTTCTTTTTGGCTTTCTTTATCGCTTTCTTTACCGCCTTCTTTATTGCTTTTCCTTTGGTTATGTTTGGTTGCTTTTATTTATTGTTTGAGCATGTTGTATGTTTGTGTAGCACGTTATTTTAATATACTACTCAAACTAGTAATGGTCGTCTTCGGACGGGTGGAATGGAAGGGTTTTCCCTACATTTCGTACCCTCGCCCTCGGATCCGATTCTCGATTCAATCACCGATGGAGTCAATTTTAGCCTTTTCCGGTCTTAGTCTTTCCATACTAAGATCAAAAGAGCAATTTTTATTTTTTATGTTTTGTTAGTTTTCTTCCTAAAATAGACTAGCGACTCCCTTTTGTTTTATTTCTCGTTAAAAGTTGCATCTCGGTTATTTTCTGTTTATAGGGTAAAAAAAAGGAACCTGGATATGCCAGCCTGGGCCTATGGCCAACGCTTGTGACCGCCGAGTGCAGGTGGAAGCCTGCACTCGGGTGGTCAACGACGAGGCTTAGGTCTAGATCGGTGTTTTCACAGCGGTCTGTCCCTTAAGCCTTACAAGTAGAAACCGTAGTTTATCATTTTATTTGTCCTTTAACTAGGAAATAATATCTCGGGAATTCTAAAAAAAATTATAAAATTGAAATAATTAATAAAACGCTAATCAATTCAACCCAATTGAACTTGTTAGTTCGACTTAATAAATGTAGGACTTAATAAAAGGTTCATCCCCACTCTCTAAAATCCATCTTCAAAACCCAAATCATTCTTTCCGTTTTTGAAAACTCGATGCCGAAAGAGGCACATGGGGAAGCCCAGCCCGGGTCCTAATTTAGGGCCCGCAACCCTGGGTTCCTACGGTGGCGGCTCCACTGGGGATAAATCATTTATTGTAAGGGCGAAACTTGGAAATTTTAGTAGTGTATTTTAATGATGTGTCCGGATTAGACATCTCACATTTAGAAACCTTTGAACTAGTTTAAATATTGTTTTGGACCCCTAGGAAAAGTTTATTCTACCCCCTATTACCTTTTCTCGGAATAAGGCTCCCACTAGATCCTAGGCGGGCCCACCTAGGCTTAATTGCCTAAGAAACGGTACCTCTTCCCTCATAGCACGCACTCTTGGGTCAAACCTTTTGGTTCACCGTGAGGCACCATGGATTATGACTCGATTTCCTATCGTACCCTACACGGAGGACCAAATTCTCGGACAATGAGTCACCATATATCCTACCTTATAAAACTCTTTGACCATACAACTTTTAGACTATTAGGTGGTCCCTTTGACTTCATCTCGCATGCTTGAATAAGTGTGTGTTTTAGATTTAATCCTTTGCTTGTGAGCCTTTAGGACTAGGTGAGGAGTGCTGATTAAGCCCTTGCATGGGTGAAAATAAAACACTTTAATTTCCTAGACTAAGTCCATTATGTGCATTTAGCCAAAAATAAAAATTCCTTTTTTTACTAAGATTAGTCCATTATTTGCACTTCCGAGTCATATTAAAATTTTTCTTTAAGCGAGTCTAAGTAGTCACTATTCTGTCGGTCTAAAAGGGGTCTTACCGAAGGCCCCCTTTATCTTTGGTCGGTTAGTTTTTCTTGATTTTCTTTTCTTTTACATTCCTATATTTCATTTACATTAGCCAAATAAAATCCATCTCATAATAGGTGAGTTAATTTACATTAGCCAAATAAAATTCATCTCACATTAGGTAAGTCCATGTGCATTCATCTCATATTAGGTTTGTCTATTTTCCATTTGTATTAACCAAATAAAATTCATCTCATATTAGGTGAGTCCATTTTTCATTTACATTAGCCATTTCCAATTTATCCGATATAAGGTAAGTTCATTCTCGCATTTACATTTAGCCCAAAACAAATTCTTCTAAAATATAAGGAAAAGCATCATCACTTAGTTAGTATGGAAAACATCTTTTCTTTAAGGATAAATCATTCATTAGCTAAATCATCATCTCAACTCGGTCATGCATCATGTCATCATCGCATCCTTTATGTGCATCTAAATAAAATCATCCTTAGTTTCTTCGAGTCTCGGGCTTAAGTCCCTTCCTCCCAAAAGTGATCTTCTCTCACATGGTCCTAAACCTTATCCTTTGGTTGCAGAATAGGGAAGTCTACGATAATTGAGTACCGTCGGAATTTGAGCTTTGAAAGATTAGAATGCCTCACGAAGGAATCCGACACATCTTCTTTTCTTTCTACTATGTGCTCTACACTTGGTGCGACAAGCTTCATATAGACACCTAAAAAGTGTTGTCCCTTATCTTTTTATTTCTCCATTTTATTCTGTTGGCCCAATGATGAAATCTCGAGTCCTATTTGAGGATTTGGATCTCGGACTATGATTGATTGGTGCGACACAAACCGAGTAAACCACAAAGAACCCTTAACACCAAATAAACGGCCTTTTGCTTTGGGTCGGTCCACAAATCCTCTTCTCTTTCTAGCGATCCAAGAACTGGACCGAGCCTTAAGAGATAATGGAGTCTAATGCTGTGTACCGGGAAATTTCATGTTAATAATACTGCATTTTACTTCTATCCAATCAGTCAAGGAGCTGAAGACCTAAAGATGACGTTAAAGCTTTGCATTTCATAATCATGAGCATCAAAGTGCTGCGTTAAGCTCCACAAGACAGTCCACACAAGACTAGGAGCTTTTCCCTTCAACACTACGTTGTGGCCGGGCCTGCCTTTTAGAAGCATTTAGTGGAACACTGGATTTTGGCTTGGAGAATCCCTTGGATGCTCGGGTGGCCGGCACCCGCCAACCGGGTTCTATCCAGTTCTATCACTTATCCGGTTCAATCTCATAGGATTTGGCCCGGTTTATTTTCTGCTCTTCGGACGACAGATTAGAGGCAAACCCTAGGTCATTTTTGACCTGGGTCCTCTCCTATAAATAAAGAGCCAATGCTCTCATTCCCATAGGGCTTTCTCTTATGCGTAATGCTGCAAAAAGTTAACCAGAGCATTCTTACCAAAACGTTTCTCTGCCAAAATCAATCTAAAACTTTCATCTCATCTTTAATCACCACCGTTGAATCCGTGCAAAGAGCTAAAGAATATTCAATTATTCTGATCTCTCGGGCACTTATTCAACTTATCGTTACTATATCCTACATACATATTTCACAAAAATAAGCCCTTTTTTTGCTTATCGTCGTTGCATCAAGAGATCCAATGTGGAGATCCGGATCAACAAGGTGGGATAACCCGAGGGCAATTGTTCATCCTTCAAACGGTTTCTTTATTTATATGCTTTTATTGCTTTTCGTATTATGGATTCGAGATGTAATTGCTCTTTTTAATTCCTTTCCGCCGGATGTAATTCTTTTAGTTTTTGCTTTTCATTTCTTTATCGCTTTCTTTACCGCTTTCTTTATTGCTTTTCCTTTTATTCCATTTGGTTGCTTTTATTTATCATCGTAATATGCCGCTTGTTTATTTGTTTTATATTTTTTTAACCCACTACTCGAACTAGTAGTGGGCATCTTCGGATGGGGGAACGGAAGGGTTTTCCCTACGTTTTGTACCCTAGCCCCGAATCCGATTCTCGGTTCAAACCGATGGAGTCTATATTTAGCCTCTTGTAGTCTTACTCTTCCCATACTAAGATTAGAAGAGTAAGGTTTTTTTGTTTGTTTTTGTTAGTTTTCATTCTAAAAACTAACTGGCGACTCCATTATTTTACGTTTTATTCTTATTGAATTCGCATCCCGGTATTTTCTAATTGCGGGAAAAAAAAATTGATTCTAGATCTGCCGACCAGGGCGGAGGCCAAGGTTGATTTCATCAGCCCCGGCCTCCGGTCGGCACTCCGCCATTGCCAGTACAGGCTATCGCTCGCACCTGGGTGGTCGGTAGGTGAGGCTTTGGTCCAGATTGCCCTAAAGCCTCACGGGGGATCCAAAACCCTAATTTGTATTTATTCTTTAATTAGCAAATAACATCCCGGGAATTCTGAAAATAAATTCTAAAATTAAAAAGATTAATAAAAGCACCATTCAACTTTGCTTAATTGGCTTTTAATCAAATTTAATAAAACTAGGAAATCTTAATAAAAGATTCATTCCCACTTTCTAAAATGCATCTCCGAAACCCTAAATCATTTTTTCCACTTTTCAAAACCCTTACGACGAAAAGGCTCGTGGGAAGCTCGGCCCCGATCCCGGTGTGGGCCCGCTGTCTTGGTTCCTAAAGTGGCGACTCCATTGGGTATAAATTTTTTATTAAGAGGGCGAAACTTTAAAATTTGAGTAGTGTTTTCATAATGTGCTTGCATTAGACATCCCACATTTAGCAACCTTTGAACTAGTTTAAATACTTGTTTTGGACCCTAGGAAAACTTTATTGTACCCACTATTTACTCTTTACGGAGAGAGGCTCCCACTTGGTTCCTTTAGCCGGGCCCAACTAGGCCTCATTGCCCGAGGAAATAGTACCTCCTCCCTCGTAACATGCACTCTTGGGCTAAACCCTTTGGTTCACAGAGAGGCATCGAGAATTTTGGTTGGTATCCTTATCCGTGCAACCCATAGGGGACCAAATTCTAGGACTACGTGTCACCATGTATCCAAACTCTTGAACTCTTTGACCATATAACTTTTTGACTTTTTAGGAGGTCTGGTGAGTCCATTTGCATTAGCCAAATAAAGTTATCTCATATTAGGTGAGTCCATTTGCATTAGCCAAATAAAGTCATCTCATATTAGGTGAGTCCATTTGCATTAGCCAAATAGAATCATCTTAGTTCATTTGCATTAGCTAAATTCGTATTCTAATAGGTAAGTCTGTTCTTTTCATCTGCATTTAGTCCAAAAAAATTCATCTCAAATAAGGAAATGCACTATCATATAGAAAGCATTTTTTTAGATCATCATTTCAATTACGTCATGCATTAAATCATCATCGCATTCTTTATGTGCATCTAAATAAAAAGCATCCTTAGTTTCTTTGGGTCTTGCGCTTAAGTCCCTTCCTCCCAAAAGTGATCTTCTCTCACATGGTCCTAAACCTCATCCTTTGGGTTGCGAGAATAGGGAAGTCTATGGCAACCGAGTATCGTCTGAATTCAAGCTCTAAGAGATTAGAACGCCTCACCAAGGAGTTTGGTACATATTCTTTTCTTTCTACTCCGCGGTCTACATCGGTGTGACAAGCTTCGGTGCACACCACACTTGTCACAATCTTCACCTTGTCCTAAGACAATACCTAGAAAAAGTTCCCTTCCAATGGATCCTAACCCCGAGCAGTATCTTAACCTCGGTTTACTTAATGAGAATATAGCTAGGGTGGAAATTAGATTAAATGATCAAGAGGAACATATGTCATCTATATCGCAGGATCTTAATACTCGTCATAAGGCCTGTTGAGGCTAGTAAAAGAGATGAGGAAGCTGAACATTTAAAAAGGAAAGAGGCCGAGGAAGCTGAACGTTTGAAAAGAGAAATAGCCTTGGTTCTACCAACTCCCCTATCTTGTCTTGTCTAAGTAGTCCCAAACGCGAATCCCTTAAGCGTGAATCCAAATCTCAACCTGATTCCCATATAGATCGGATAGAACGGATTTTAAGGGATTCATCCATGTTCGGTAATCATTACTTCGATCATAACAGATTCATTTCAATCCCTAAAGGTAAACTACCCCTATGTTTACCATGCCCGATATTAAATTAAAAGGTTATGAAAATCCCCATCATCATGAACGCAACTTCTTAGAAGCAATGACTCTTAAGAACATTCCTGAAGACACTTACCACATCATCTTCCCATATACATTCGACACTCGAAGTAATGAAGTGGTACAATGCGGTTGACCCACGTAAGGTTGCCAATTGGACTGATTAGTGCAAGGAGTTCCTCCATCAATACTCCTATAACACCGATTTACCTGTTACCCTCGGAGACTTGGAATTAATCAAGTAAGGTGAGAAGGAGAGCTTCACGGATTTCCTTCCCAAATGGAGAGCAAAGGCAGCCCACATGGTTGATCGACCCTCCGAGAAAGACCAAGTCCGAATCATCGTAAAAAACCTTCAGCCCAATTACAATTAGCACCTCAAATTTCTACCAATGATTAACTTTTCAACCCTTAGAGATGCTTGGTTTGCTGATAGAAGAAGAGATGTCTACCATGACCACAAAAGTCGCAACTTAGTATAGAGTAATTATCATTCTAAAGATAAGAAAACCTCCAACACCGGCAATGCTAACAGGAGTACGGATGTCAATGCCCTCAACAGGTATACCGACTACACTCCTATTGATACTACCTACACCAAAGCCCTTGATCGTCTCTTAGAGAAAGGAAAGAGTTGCCACCTATTAGAGCATAATCATAAACCGCAAAACAATCTAAAAATTGGGACGCGCAAAAATTTTGCAAATACCATCGTGCACGAGCACATGATACCGAATAGTGTTGGACATTCAAGAATAACTAGAAAGCATGTTTCGAAATGGCCAACTACCCTTGCCTAATGTTGCCCGAAACAAAGTAATAATAAAACCCTTTTAGCGGCACCTTAGCCATTTTCATTGAACCCATTCCCGGTCGAGTGGGATCCATTTATTTTTGTCTAAGATGTTAACAAGTCGAAACCACTTCTTAGCTTACCTCTGTTAGATCTAGAAGTCCAGGGGTTGTGGGTAAGTGATGAAGAAGATGTCTACGAAACAAGAAGCAACAGCGACAACAATAGTGATGACTTACGGAGCACATCATCCTTGGAAGAAAAAGACTTTTGGGGAGACACTAAAAGTCATGCAATTCAGTTCTTTACTAGATCTAAATGGTACAATACACCTTTCGGCCCACAACGAGGCTTAGGAAGCCCCAAAAGAGCCCGAAGCTAAAAAGGAAGAAGACCTAATCTTTAAACAACCCCGGAAATTAAAAGTCGATATCTCAATTTGGCAATTAATATCTGCTTCCCCAAAACTTAGACAGGTTTTAATCGATGCACTCAGCAAGATCGAAGTCTCTCCTGAAACCACACCCGAAGAAGTGGTAGGATTAGTTAACAAGTGGGGATGGAACCATTACCTTTGATCAAAAGAATCTCCTATAAGAAGGAGTTGCATACAATAATTCCCTTTACTCAATTGTAACTTGCGTCAACAAGTTTGTTCCCCTAACCTTGGTAGACAATGGATCAATAGTGAATGTATGTCCCTCGAGAATAGCTAGAAGGTTAGGAATTAAGGAGCAACAACTCTCTAAACAAACTATTCATCACCGAGCTTATGATAATTCGAAAAGAACAGTCTTGGGAATAGTGACCTTGCTAATCAATATATGGCTAGTGGAGAAGAACATTGAATTCCATGTCCTAGGTATTCCTACTACCTTCAATCTACTTATAGGATGCCCTTGGTTACATGATCATCGAGCGAGTGCCCTCTACATTGCATTAGAAGATTAAGATGATCATTAAATGTCAAATCATAACCGTTAACGGGGATAATCTTTGTGCTAGGCTTCTAAAGAATCAGTAGTTGAGATCGACCACGATGCTAATGATGAGGAACTATGTGGATTCGAAACCATCGTTGCCTCGAAAGGGATGAAGCACCTTATAACTTTAACCCTTATGGCAACCCTAGTGTCCATTCAATGCTTAAGAAAAAGGGATATTTTCCAGGTCTTGCTACGAGCCGAAGGACATAGCACCCTATTTTTCCACCCCTTGAGCCTATTAATAACTACAACTTCAAACTAGGCTATCAACCTACTACTAAGGAAATAGCTCAAGCCAAGTGGAAAATTCAAGCAAAGAGGACTACACCACACATAGTCCGCTCTGTTAAGCCTTTTCCCTATACTCCGAATGGGCAGTTTCTAAGAGAAGGAGATAACTTCCCTTATTATGGTTTTCCCGAGCCCTACTACATTAAGGAAAAAGGCATCCTAGTACATGGTCCGGAGATTTTCAATGACTATTATATTCTAGAAATGGAGGCATCTTACCTCCTTAAAGAGGGACAGTCCACATCATACTTGTACCAATCTTACTGGAAACAATCTTTTCAATCTTTTGTTAGAACACGAGGGTAACCTACAAGGGAATTTAGTCTCGGTACTTGTCACGAGCTATGTTGCACCCACAGTTCGATCCATCCAGGTTCATCAGCGACGTTGATATTGAAGGGTCCAAGCATGTTACTTGGATTAACGCTAAGGAGGGCTGGGAATTTCCTGTTAGCCTAGGAGCGCATCCTCTTCTCGAGTCTAGTGCTAGGGCTTGTACTTCTCCTTCGTTGTCTTTAGTTCTTTTCCTAATTCTGTCATTTCTAATTTTGTTTCGAGTCCGATGTACTCGTTGCTTCATTTAATAAAGTGAACCTTTCCGCTTACTCCTTGCCTCCTCTTGCTCTTAATTGTTTTCCCTCTAATGATGAATAAGAAATTCCTAAAGAATTAATAAAAGCTATGGAAGATCATGAAAATCGCTTATCAATATTAAGGAAATAATAACAATTAATCTCGAGTTAGTTGATCAACCCTAAGAAGTTAAGATTGGGAAAACCTTGGATCCTGAAACTTCACTTATTACAAAATATATCAATGTCTTTGCATGGTCTTGTAAAAACATGCCGGTATAGATCCGAGTATAGCAGAACACAAAATCCCGCTTCATTGAGATGCTAAGCTAGTTAAGAAAAAGTTGAGAAGGATGAAACTAGAATGGGCTTTGAAAATCAAGGAAGAGGTTCGGAAACAGCTTGGAGGCTGAGTTCATTAAGGTAGTTCACTATCCTCGGTAGGTAGCAAATATAGTTCCGGTCTCGAAGAAAGATAGCAAGGTTCGTATGTGCATCGATTGCGGGGATTTAAACAAGACTAGTCCTAAAGATGATTTCCCGTTGCCTCATATCAATCTCCTAATAGATAATACAACGAGTCATGCTTGGCTCTCGTTCATAGACGGTTATGCTAGGTATAATCAGCTGAAGACGGCTGAAGAAGATATGGAGAAGAGCACCTTCATCACTCAATGGGTGACTTATTGTTGTTATATTGTGATGCTATTTGGGGTCAAGAATGTCAGTGCAATGTATCGGAGGATGACAACAACTCTATTGCATGATATGATCCATAAAGAAGCTGAAGTTTATGTAGATGATATGATCATAAAATACAAAGATAGGGCAAGGTACCTACCTAGCCTCGAGAAGATTCTTCCATAGACTCGGGAAGTACAACATGCACCTTAATCCTGAAAAGTGTGCCTTTGGAGTAACCTCGGGTAAACTACTAGGCTATGTTGTCAGTCTTATAGGAATTGAGGTTGATCCATCTAAGATCAAAGCCATTCGGAGATCCCTCCACTAAATATGGAAAAGGAGATAAGGGATTTCCTAGGACGTTTACAATACATCAGTCGTTTCATATCAAAACTAAATATGGTCTGTGAACCTATTTTCAAGAAATTTGATGTGTAGTGGCGGAAGCAAAGAAAAAGGAGAGAAAACCGCAAGGTACACAATCAGGCGGAATGCAGCCTGATTGCGCAGTCTTGGGAGATCGGGTGAAAGGTCGGGCAAAAGTGCTTGGTCTTGGCTGAAATTTGGTGGGAAAGTAGGTAACTAGTAAAGGAAGATCGTGACCAAGTTTCGTTAAATTTGGATAAGGGAAACTCCCTGAACAGATAGCCTGAAGTTGATGCAACCGGCTGGCTGTACGGACGGACACCCTGTGTTTGGTTTCGATGTGGAGGATGGAGATGTTCTTGGATGGAGCTGAAAATTGGAGGAATGGAAGTAGATGGACGGGAAGGATTGTGGTTAAAATTTGGAGAGAAATGGCTGGGTAGATTGTGAGATATGAGGCGGCAAAGTGAGGGATAGAACCTTGACTCGGGCTCGGATACAGCAACACCACCGAGTGAATCAAGGGGCGCTCCTAAGCGATCCGGATACAGCAACACCACCGGGACTTGGGAGACTCAAAGGACACCACTGTGATGCCAAGCACGGATACAGCTTTGAGAATTTAGAAACGAGCAATCCAGCTCAAGAGTTTAAACTCATATATATTCATCAAAAGGTGTATTACAATGGAGCATAGGTGCTGAATATATAATGCTTCATGTGAGCATTTACATAACCAAATCCAAGCTGAAAAATAAAGCAAAACAAAATGCTAACTAATTAGATGCTTTCCTCCTCTCCAAGTTAAGCTTGAAGAATTTCTAGCCAAGTATTGTTTGATAGGGAACATGTGGCCAAGATTTGTTGCCCCTTCTCCAATCTCTCTTCTAACCACCTTCCACTAGTGGTAGTGCCTTCTAGAATGCTCTAGCTTGGTGTTCTTGGCAGCTCCATGTGATGCATGACCATAAACCCTTCGGCCCTCCCTTGGACCGACCCTCATGGCATGAATTTATTTATGTTCAAAGCACTTAAGATAATAATATTTGTATCATTGCTTGTTTGTACTTGGCCGATCATTCCTAGCTTAACCATGGAAATTTGGTGAGCTTGATTTCTCAACTATCTCCCTTAACACCTTGATTTATTTATGAACAAATAATCAATGGTCATCCTCCGGCTCGATCGACATTATGCGCATGAGAAATAACAACATTCCCGGTTGTTTTGCATTCATGTTGAGCTGAAGATTTTCTGTCTTCTTACCCATGGCTGGCCACTTTCCATCAAAATTGAAGAAAGAATGTGAGCCCATTTAGGATACCGAGTGCCAACAAGCATTCAAGAACGTTAAGGAATACCTGGCTAATCATCCAAGTGTTAGTTCCATCCCAATCAAGGAAACCTTTACTCCTTTATCTCACCACAATGGAAACGGCTATGGGAGCCATGTTAGCTCAACGAGACGGGAAAGAAAAATGCGCGATCTACTATCTCGGTAAGAAGTTCCTGGATTATGAGACTAGATACACGCCATTAGAGAAGACATCATTAGCGATGAGTCCGGCTACGAAGAAGTTTAGACACTATATGTTAGCCCACACGGTACATGTAGCGGCACCTATGGATCCTATTAGGTACATACTTGAGCAACCGACTATCAACAGTAAGATAGCGCGATGGACTGTCATGCTATTAAAATTCAAACTCAAGTTTCTCCCTCAAAAAGTGATCAAAGGAATGCTTGAATCGTAACCTGAACACCTTGACTTTCCACATGAAGACATTTTGCAAGTAGAGGTGGACATTTGGACAATGTACTTCAATGGTGCTTCCAATCAGAAGGGCTTTGGAGTAGGAATTCTTTTAGTCTCGCCGGAGGGAACACATACTCCCATTTCGGTCAAACTAGACTTCGAAGTCACCAATAACGCTGCAGAGTACGAAGCTTGCATCATAGGACTTGAAGCTGGTACAGAGATCAGCGTCAAGAATGTTAGGGTTTTTGGTGACTCTAGTTTGATCATAAACCAGATTTTGCAAAAGTGGAAGGTACGTAGTAAAGCGTTGGCACCCTACCGGGCATACCGACGGAATTATCTAAACGCTTTAAGAGCATCTCTTTCACTTATCTTCCTAGGGATTATAACTAATTCACGGATGCACTAGCTAAGTTAGCATCCATGATTAATATCCCTGCTAGCATTCATTCAATGCCCGTTCACAATGAGCGACTGAGTCATCCTACACACAATCGTGCATTAGAAGTGTCTAATATTGACCATACCAGTTGGTATATGACATTTATCAATATCTAGATAAGTAAGAGTATCCCTTGGACCCACACCTAGAACCCAACGAGCCATCGAATGTTGGCCACCCAATTAATAATTTTGGGTATGCCTTCAGGTGTGAAGTCCGCAGTGTCAATAGCTTCGGCAGACTCCTCCCGTATTCGGGCCACGACTAGCTACCATGCCTATTGAACAAATCAAAGGTAGACAGACCGGATACAATTCAATAGAGGTATTACTTGCTCTGTCCCCATCTACTCGCAACACAAGGCTAGGGAAGTAATACGTATTGTTTTCCGAGTCCAAGTAAAGATATGAACGGGAGCTACGAGGTATGTGTCCTAAACTGGGACACCTTCTAGTGTTTAACATACCAAAGAATACTGTGATTTTGAAGGTGTTCCTCCCACCAAGAAGTCGGGTGATCAGCTACCACCGCTTTTTGCTTTCATTCGCAGAAGTGAGTCGCTCAATATGTATCCACATCTAGAGGAGCCTTAATAAGTTTTAGATGCTACATTAACTAGATCTACACATCACAAATGCAAAATCAAATATTAGTGTCCTGCACATCGTTTGCTTTAAGTGCGAACCGGAGGCGTCTCAGCCTCGACGGCGCCGGATAACCGCCTTATGGTTGGCGCCATCGACCGGTCCACATCATTTGCTTTCGTTCATCATTTTGTGCTTACCTCCAATAACAGGGGCTCCCACGGAAGTTCTCCTTGGCATTTTCTTCAACCCGGTCTAAATCGACGATTGTTTCAAGAACTAATAGAGGCATTAGGGAACAATAATCCTCTAACTGTTCCACTAAACTTAGTAAGGCCGCTGATGACAAATCCTCGTGGCCTCCTACCAGCAGGAATTCGCATATCATATAGATGATTATAGCTCGCCGCCTCGGGATAATAATGGATTCAGCATAGGCGAACATGTTTCGATAATGTTTCATTAGATTGGTCAAACTTACCCAGCTCCCAATAAGAATCGCCCTAGATTCTTATTGCTCGATTCAGCAGGTATTTATATTTCTCGTAAATATTTTGAGGATTTGTGTACAACTAGTTTTGTTCGCCTAAAATTGCCTAATATGGCATCGAATTCTTTAGGCGGGGACACAGTTCCTTATCCCCAAACCTAAAGACATGGTGATCCGGATCCCGATGAGGTTACAACAGCCTTTAAAAAGGTCTAATAGACCTTCACCTAGCGAATACTAAATAGGACATTTAACCCATAATTGGTTAGTTTGGATCTATCCATGTTACTCATCTCATGCATCCACCGTGTTAGCTCAGTCATGAAGTTCATGATTTTACTTTTGATTGGAAGAAGAGGATATGATATGTTTTTAGTTTGGTTCACCGAAGCCTTTTGCGTTTGTGTTTCTTTAGCACCACAAGTGAATCCTATTTATAGGAGTTTTTTTGGAGTTCTTAGAGTTCCATTATAACTCAATCACCGAGTAATCATAAACCCCTTGGGATTTGCGAGATGGCGGGCGCCGACCATGGTTCTAGTCCAGCTCGCTTCGTGGTTTTCTTTAGCCCGAGCAATCCTCGGACCATTTTATCTCCTGCCCAGCCCATGGCGCACACGGTGTTCTCACTTTGGACCATGCACTTGAGATTTTATGTTTTCTTTTTATTATTTTCTTTTAGGGGAATGGGCGCTACTGCATTTTTTTAATTTGTCTTTATAATTTTTCTAAGTTTTGTGCATCATATTAAATAAAAAAAGACATTTTTAGAATCGAGTCCCGCATCTCATCCCATTGCATAAGAGTCCTCATTACAAAGCAAATATTACATTAATAAACAAACGCCCTATAAAGGACTCATTAATCAGCAAGGGACGGAAGCGGCAAGGAGTCTTCTAAGCATCGTCATCGGAGTCGTCATCAAAGATGTAATTCCCGAAGTCATCCAAGACAGATGTAGAGAACAGACCACCTTCATCGCCTTGATTAGAGCTAGCTCCTTAGTCCCAAGATTAAGAAGCTTCATGGGTAGGACTACTATAGGAAGACCGAGGGAAATAAAAGAGGGTTCCCGGGATGGTCCAAGGCCCGCAAGGGTAGGATATTTAAGCTCTCCCCGGAATAGCTAGGTCCTTCATCGAAGCGCTGGGCCCAAAAGTGCTAGGCCCTTCCTCGGAAGCAATCTTATGATGTGCACGCCGTGATGAACCTTGTCTAACATTACTACTAGAAGGTGTTTGGTGATCGGGAGTATGAGATTGTGTCTCGGGTACACCAGGAAAACTACTTGGAGGGAGGTACTCTAAATCAGCGCCTCTACAATATGAGAAGAGCGATTAGCAAATCACTATAAGCTTAGTGAAATTAGCACTCTACTAATCCAGAACTTACCCGGAAAGTAGGGAAAGATCGCCTAGTTAAGAAGTTTTGGATTCCCTGAAAGCCGATTGAAATCCAATGGACATAGCTTTAGATTGTTCTCGGTTGTACTTGTAAAGTTTATTTGATGATATTAGCAAGAAAAAACTTTTAGCATGCAACCAAAAGAAAAAGAACATATAACTCTTACCCCTTGCCAATTCCTAGGTAAGGGATGCCCAACACATTCCTCTTCCGGGATTTCGGGAATTCTTACAAACGAGGAGATTCCCGAGAAGAGTAACATCCACATAGTGACTCGGGATACCGCAGGAGTAAGCTGCCAAAAGATGAACATTAAAAATTTCCATGCAAGAAATTTAAGTTACAAGGAGAAAGTTGAGAACTCACCAATTGGGTCATGATTCGAGTCGCATGATGGGCATAGGATATGTTCAAGTTCAAGAAGGATGTAAACGGATACCCCACTATAGTTGTCGTTTGCTCATTTGGATGAAGGGAATGAAAATAAAACATGATCGGAGGTGGAACTACCGGAATAAATGGAAGAAATGTGTTGACCCGGATTTGGGGAGTGACCCTCTCCCAAGACACCAGCAAAAACCAAAAGGACCTTTAAAGAAGATCCTTCTTTCACTCAATTCTCGTGCCACAAGGACACTTTGAGGAAGTTGGAGTTGGGCCCAAGGATGAAAGTTGGCCTATATTAAAGAATTATCAAAAGATCAGCTAGTAAGAATCACTATTATAGACACAACTTTTAACTATGATTAAAAATGACCTTTAATGACGGTTAACATGCATCGTGTATATGGGCGTCGTTGTATATAACACTTTTGACTACGGTTCAAAAATCATAGTCAAAGAAGACCTATGAGGACTGTTCTTTCTGCAGAACCGTAGTAATAGCTAGCCTATGACTACGGCTTTGCGGAAAGAACCGTCATCATAGCTACCATTATTTTTTTTAAAATGTACTCGAGAGAGGGAGAGAATACATCCTGATGGAAAGTGGGCTGCCCTAAATTATGAGCTGAAGGGTACTCATCTTAAGGAGTCAAGCATGCATGGGAACCCACCGGGAATACTTGAAATTTCTATAATCACTAGCATGGTGCAAGTTGATCTCGGAGGATAAGAAGCCGAGAATATCATTTTCTTATGATCTCATGTTCATAAATAAATGTTTATCTAAGGAGCAAAGAAGGATAGTTAAGAGGAATTAAGCTAGTCAATTCCTCTACGTTAAAGCAAGATGAGTCCGGCCATGTCAAACCGTGAAGTGCTAAAAGTGCTAACATTTTATGTCCATTGAACATAAATAATTAAGGGTCGGTCCAAGGGTCTGAAAGGCTTATGTTTCAGCGCTTAAAGGGAGCATCAAATGAAGCCTAATGAGGAGCATTCTAGAAGCACTAACCATTGTGCAAGGAAGATGGGTTGTTGAATAAGAGAGAAAGAAGCTTGCCAAAGGGGAAAGAAAGCCTCGGTCACATGTTCCCAAAATCCACAAATACTTGGCTAGGATTCATCCAACTCGACTTGTAGGGGAGGAAAAGCATATTTGTAATATTTGGTTTAATTTTCAGCTTTGCTAAATGCTATTTTTACTCATTATAAATACGGTTTGTAATAGCATTCTAAAGACAACCTTGATGATTATATATAAATACGGTTTGTAATAGCATTCTAAAGACAACCTTGATGATTATATGAATGAATTGAGCTGGATTGTTCGCCTCTTTTAAATCTCATATGTTGTATCCAAGTTGGCTACTTGGTGGTGTTCTTTGAGTCCTTTATCCTACCGGTGGTGTTTCTGTATCCGGCAAGGCTAACGATGCCCCTTGGCTTCCTCTTGGTGGTGTTTCGTATCCAAGGAGAAACCTCGGTTTTATCCCTTCACTTCCCACTTCCATATCTCACAAACTGCTCATCCATTTCACTCCAAATTCTGTTCACCTCTAGCCCAACGAGTCTACTTATCCCCCTCCAAAAATCGCCTCCATCCAAGCAGTCCTCCGACCCCCAGCTTCGGTATTTACAAAGGATATCATCCCGGACAGTCAGCCCAAAACCCCGACTTTCAGCCCTTTGATCAATGTGTTCCTGGCAATAAAAAATCCAAAAAAATACCAAAGATTCTTGGATCAGTTGAGAAGCTCCATACCTTTCAGCCCCAAAATCCATCGTTTGAGCGCTTTTTCACCCATTCTCCCAAGATTGCGCCTGCAGGTTACAATCTGCCCGGGTAGCTTTTCTTGCGGCTTTCCCTTTCCTTTTGCTTCTGCCCTCACTACACATCACATCCAGATAGAGAATACATCCAAATTTGCTGTATTTGCATAACAAATTAAAGTTGTCAGAGATAAACAAAATCACAAATAAACCAATAAAAGTCTCAAACATTCAAAATCGTCTTCTACAATTCGACCGTAAAAAACTACATTCAATCAAGCACTTTCATTACTGTCTCCAACCACAAAAAATTCAAGAAAATTGAATAAATACCCTTAGAGTCGTCCCTTGCAATTCTTCAAGGGGTCCATCGTCAAACTCGAACCAGTGCACCCTATTCAGATATGAAGATTGAATTAAAAAACAAGCCTATAATTGTCAGTGAAATCATATTAGGGAAAACGGAAGAGATAGACTTTCGGCGAGGAAATTTAGATCTGAAGGCAAGAGAGAGAGAGAGGAGTACCTGAAGGCGTCGAAGTCGAACCAATGCACCCCATTCAGATCTAAAAGTTGAATTAAAAAACAAGCCTACAACTGTCGGTGAAATAAGATTAGGGAAAACGAAAGAAAAAGATCTTTTGGCGAGAAAATGCAGATATGAAAGTGAGTGAGAGAGAGAGAGAGATAGATAGATGCGTACCTGAAGGCGTCGAAGTCATCCATGGTCGGTGAGGAGTACTTGAAGGAGGAGAGAGAAAAGGCGAAGGTCGCAATTAACATGGAAGAAGAGGATGAGGGAGTTGTCGGTGTCGGCAAAGTCATCCATGGTCGTTGAGGAAGGAGAGAGGAGAGAGAGAGAGCAGGGGCAGAGTCCTTGCAGATCAGGAATTTGGGGGAAGAGGAAGGAGCAGAGAGAGAGATAAGTGGGATGAGAGAGAGAGAGGGGGCGTTAGTCCTTACAGATCGAGAAATTGGGGGAAGAGGAAGGAGCAGAGCGAGATAAGTGGGATAAGAGAGAGATAGGGGGTTAGAAAATATTCAGATATAAGGGGCCACGAGAGAGTGAATGCCTTTTAACGATGGTTCATTAGTTGAACCTTCATTATAGATCTGGTTTGAGATATCTATGACGACGGTTCAACTAATGAACCGTCATTAAATGTAATCTGTCAACCCTTTAACGACGGTTCATTTTACTGAACTGTCGTCATAGGTACTTTAATAATCGCTCTTTTTACAAAAATTGATGGAGAGTGGCCAGCCCTATGTTTGAGCTGAAAGATGTCCATCCTAATGAGCTTTGCATGATCAAGGAAGAACCGGGAATATCCATGGTTTCAATCATATTTCTCATATTTCATTTGAGTCCCGGAGGTTGAGGATTCATGGACATCAATTTCTTATGATCTTGTTTATAAATAAATTGCTTATCGATGGACTCAAGTTAGAGAAGATATAAGCTAGCTACCTAAATCCCTCCATGTTAAGGCAAAGAGAAGTCCGGCCATGACTTGTTTCAAGTGTTACTATTTTTCCCTTGTTCATGAATAATCAAGAAGGTCGGTCCAAGGGTCAACATGGCCGAAGTTAAGCACCTAATATCCAGCAGCCAATGACACATATGAAGGAGAATTCTAGAAGCACTCACCTTAGTGGGAGTTGGTTAGAAGGAAGCTTGGCAAAGGAGCAAACAAAAGCAAGACCACATGTTCCCAATTTTCAAATACTTGGCTAGAATTTCTCCTAGCTTAGCTTGGAGGAAGGGAAAGAATCTTTATGGTTATTATTTCATTTTAGCTTTAATTTTCAGCTTTGTTTTCAGCTTTGTAAATGCCATTATGAGGCATTATAAATTCAGCTAAGCTAGCTCATGTAAAGACACTTTTTGATGAATATATGAATTTGAGCTTTGCTCTTTGAGATGGATTTCTCAACCCTTTGAATCCTCAAAGCTGTATCCGTGCTTGGACTCACGGTGGTGTCCTTTGAGTCACTTAAGTCCCGGTGGTGTTGCTGTATCCGGATCGCTTAGGTGCGCCCCTTGATTCACTCGGTGGTGTTTCTGTATCCGAGCCCGAGTCAAGGTACTATCCAGCGACTTTGCCATCCCATAACTCTCAATCTACTCAGCCATTTTTATCCAAATTTTAACCACCTTCTTTCCAGTCCATCTGCTTCCATTCCACCAAATTTCAGCTGCATCCAAGAACTCCTCCGTCCTCCACATCAAAACCAAACAAAGGGTGTCAATCTGTACATCCAGCCGGTAGCATCAACTTCTGGGTATCTGTTCAGGTAGTTCCCCTTATCCAAAATTCACGAAACTTGGCCACAACCTTCCTTCATCAGTTACCTCAATCCCTCCAAGTTTCGTCCAAATCCAAGCACATTTTCCCCTCCATTTCCCCGATCTGCCAAGACTGCGCAATCAGGCCTGTTCTGCCCGGTTGTGTTTGTTGCGGTTTTCCCTTCTTTTTCTTTGCTTCCGCCACTACACATCAAAAATGCCCCGGTCCATTTTTCATGACGGTTTGTCCTTTTATTCGTTGTTAAAGTCCCATCGTTAAAAGTGGTTTCTGTAGTAGTGAATGAAAGGCAACAAGAAAATGAATGAAAAACAATGAATATTCAGGGCTGGAGTCCACCACAGGCGGCCCCACAGGTGGTGGCACAGGCTGTGGGCAGGGTCAGAGAGCTAAAAGTGTGGTAAAAAGCTCTCTTAAGCATATTTTGAAGCAAATTTTGAGAATAGAAGTAGCATACTGAGTCCATACGGTTGAAGGTTGATCTCAAGAAGTATATTCCATGAATCCGTGGACGTTGAAGATAAACTTTAGCCCATGATACGGATGCTGGAAATACGGTCGATTTGTTGAACCGAGAACCACGGCTACATTTTGACAAATCAAGCAAGATTTTTTATCCATACAAGATAAAAATATATATATTGGAGAAAAGGAGCGTTTGAGCATACCTCAAGAATCTTCCACAAGCCATTTAAAGGAAGATAATTGGTTGAATCCGACTCCGGTTTTATATGCTGCACACCGGCACGAAGGCCCTTAATGAGGCAAGTGTATGTAGGAGCACCCTTATTAAGCTCCTTTATTTTATTGAGATCTACTAAGTTCACCAAATAGTGAATATGAACTTTAGCATCCTGGTCAGAGAAAAGGATCGCACTCAAAAAAGGGCAAGCACCATCTGGACTTATGGTTGGGGAGAATGTTGAGGCCAAAAATCAACATCCTTAAAAGCCTCAAAGAGGACAGTATACTTAAAGAGATTACTATGAGGAAATTTATTGGCTACATGACCAAAGAGGTGACCGAGGTAGTCATAGTTTTTGTATAAATTCTGGTAATAGGCTAGAGGTTCTCCCGAAAAACCCAAACCGGATAAAACAGCAAAATCGAAAGGAATTATGGTCATCTCACCAAAAGGAAGATGAAACGTGTTGGTGGTATCCCAAAAGCACTCACTGATGACCCTTTTATCAATGAGACGATATAAAGCAAGGTAAAGAGGTCCAAACCCGACGTTGTACATGACTTCCTCAAGAGGAAAGTTCATCCTCTCGCATGTCTCCATGAATTTGGGAATGGCTCCACTACTTTGAATCGAGCCTTTGTGCAAGAAAAATCCAACAAGATTCTAGTTAAAGGGTTACTCTAAATGAGCAAATGAAGAGGTTTAAGCCAGTTAGCTTATGGAAGGAGAAATAGCCAACGAAGATACGTGGTTCTCGACCTCAACTAGAAGATCACTCGGATTCCATTCATTTTGTAGATGCCATTCTCGCTCTAGGAAAGAGTCTTGAGTAAGCTTCTCTACTCTAGTTCTTTGAGCAGGATGAGCTCTTCTTCTAGACATTTTGAAGATAAAAGATTTTTGAGAACCAACTAGTTTTCAAGAAGTAGCAAAGCAAGAGAGCCCAAGAGTAAGAAGAGGAGTAAGCGTGTAAAATGAACAGACCAAGCATCCCCTTTTATAGGTAAATTTAGTCAAGGTAGCCAAGCATACAAGACAAGGGTCAAGCAAGTAGTGGGGAAGCAAGAGAATCTGGCAGGGCACCCGCAGGGCCACGCCTAGCAAAGGCTGGTCAGCGCTGGCCACGAGGAGCCGAGAAGTCTAATCGGCATCAGCCTTTACAGCCTAGCCCACCCACCTAGCCTATGCA
Source organism: Talinum fruticosum (assembly GCA_021018815.1). NCBI lineage: Eukaryota > Viridiplantae > Streptophyta > Magnoliopsida > Caryophyllales > Talinaceae > Talinum > Talinum fruticosum. The sequence continues at coordinate 1,737,670 of JAITYX010000010.1, read as the reverse complement.
GCTTTGTCTAACCAAGGCATGTGACCTTTGTCCCCTTGTGCATGCAAGTGGGAGTTCTCGGGCCCACTATTTAGCTTTTTCGGAATAGTTTTATCAGTCTATTTTTAACTCGAATTATTCAGGTAAAACACCGAAATTTTATCAATTCGATTATACACTAACAAGTATGTTAGTAAAGTAGATCATTTAGCCAAGCTTCAGATCAAGAAACAATCGAAGTTTCAGCATCAAAATATACCAAGCTTCAGGCACTAATCATGCCAAGCTTAGGATCTTTTAGCGGACATCGAAGGCATGTATTGCGTTCAAGTTCAGGCTTTATTTTGGAGTTCAGGTTCAATTACAACCAATTCCAAGCATCACATAATACCTAATATCAAAAGTTGAGGTAAGTATCCTTTAGTGTCTACTTTGACTCTTCGTCCTTTTAGACTCGGTCAAAGTGGGGGCTAATTGTAGACATCTAAAAAGTATCGTTCCTTATCTCTTTATTTTTGGATTTTATTCTATTGGCTCGATGAAGAAATCCCAAGTCCTGTGTGAGCATTTTGATCTTAGACTGTGATTGATTAGTGTGACATAAACTAGTAAACCACAAAGAACCCCCAACACCAAATAAAAAGCCTTTTGCCTTGGGTTGGTCCATAAATCCTCTTCTCTTTTGGACGATCCAAGAACCGGGCTGAGCCTTAAGAGATAATGGAGTCTAGTGCTGTGTGATGGGAAATTTCAAGTTTAGAATATTGCATTTTTCTTCTATTCAATCAGACAAGGAGTTGAAGACCTGAAGACGACGTTAAAGCGTTGCATTTCATGATCATGAGCATCAAAGTGCTGCGTTTAAGCTCCACAAGACAGTCCACACGAGACTAGGCGCTTTTCCCCTCAAAACGACGCCGTGGCCGACGCCTGCCTTCTAGAAGCATTAAGTGGAACACTGCATTTTGGCTTGGAGAATCCCTTGGATACACGTTAGGGCACAAAACCCTAGGGATGCCTCGATGGCCGGCCCCGCCAACCGAGGTTTATTCGGTTCTATCACTTACTTATTCGGTTCAATCTCTTAGTATTTCGCCCGGTTTATTTTCTACTGTTTGGACGGTAGATTAGAGGCAAAACCTATGTCATTTGTGACCTAGGTCCTCTCTATAAATAGAGAGGCTTGGCTCTCATTCCCATACGGCTTTCACCTATGCGTAATTCTGCAGAAAATTAACTAGAGCAATCTTACCTAAATGTTATTCTGCTGAAATCAATCTTAAACTTTCATCTCATCTTTAATCACCATCGATGAATCCGTGCAAAGAGCTAAACAATATTCAATTATTCTGATCTTTGGGCATTTACTCAACTAATCGTTACTATACCCTACATACATATTTCATAAAAACAAGACCTTTTTCTTTTACTTGTCATTGTTGCATCAAGAGATCTAGTGTGGAGATCCGGATTAGTAAGGTGGGACAACCTGAGGGGAATTGTTTAGCCTTCAAATGGTTTATTTATTTTTATGCTTTTATCGCTTTCTCTATTGTGGATTCGAGATGTAATTGTTCTTTTTAATTCCTCCCTACCCGATGTAGTTCTTTTAGTTTTCGCTTTTCTTTTCTTTATCGCTTTCTTTACCGCTTTCTTTATTGCTTTTCCTTTTATTTCATTTGGTTGCTTTTAATTATCGTCATAATATGCCTCTTGCTTGTTTGTTTTACATTATTTTAATCCACTACTCGAACTAGTAATGGTCATCTTTGGACGAGCGGAACGGAAGAGTTTTTCCTACGTTTTTACCCTCGGCCCCGAATCCGATTCTCGCTTCAAAGACCGATGGAGTCTATTTTTAGCCTTTTTTGTCTTAGTCTTCCCATACTAAGATTAGAAGTTTTTTTTTTTGTTAGTTTTCATTCTAAAAACTAACTAGCAACTACCTTATTTTATGCTTTATTCTCATTGAATTTGCATCCCAAGTATTTTTGATTGCAGGAATAAAAAAATTGCTTCGGATCTCGCCAACCAGGGTAGAGGCCAAGGCTGATTTCATTAGCCCCGGCTCGGCCGCCGACCGCCACCGCTAGGTACAGAGGTTTCGGTCTAGATTGGTGTTTTCACACCAATCTGGCCCTAAAGCCTCGTGGCAAAACCAAAACCCTAATTTGTATTTATTATTTAATTAGCAAATAACATCCCGGGAATTCTGAAAATAAATTCTAAAATTAAAAAGATTAATAAAACTGCCATTCAACTTTTCTTAATTCGCTTTAAATTGAATTTAATAAAACTCGAAAATCTTAATAAAAGATTCATCCCCACTTTCTAAAATGCATCTTCAAAACCCTAAATCATTTTTTTCCACTTTTCAAAACCCTTACGTCGAAAAGGCTCATGGGGAAGCTTAGCCCGATCCAGGTGTGGGCCCGCAACCTTGGTTCCTACGCTTCAGTGCACACTACACCGTCTCAATCTATTCCTTGCCATAAGACAGTACCTAGAAAGAGTCTTCCAATGGATCTAAACCGAGAGTTGTCTCTTAATCTCTATTTACTTAATGAGAACATAGCCAGGGTGGAAACTAGATTGATCGATCAAGAGGAGAAAATGTCATCTATATCGAGGGACATTAAGACTATCATAAGGGCTATTAAGGACAGTAATAGAGATGAGGAAGCTGAACGTTTGAGAAGAGGAAAAGGATCAGTTTCGCCATCTCCACCTATCTTATCTCCTCTAGAGAGTCCCAAAAATGAATCTCCTAAACGTGAATCCAAATCTCGACTGATCCATGTGTAGATCGGGTAGAACAGATCTTAAGGGAGATTACTTTGATCATAAGGGATTAACTTCAATCCCTTAGGCTCTATTTGATTTGAAGAAAATAGATTGGAAAGAAAATTTAAATGGAAAAAAGTAATGAGGAAAAAAGTTAAGGGAAAATTAATTTTTTTCTTGTGTTTGGTTCAAGGAAAAATAGAGTGAAAAAAGTATAATTATTTTTCAATTTCTTACTTATCACTACATTGTCATGGAGAGGAGAGAGAAAATACTCAATAACATTAATTAATTGAGAGGAAAGAGAAAAATCTTAATGACCTTTCGTAATAGAATTCTCTCTCTTTTCTCCATTTCTCTCTCTTTGTGATTTTTTCTTCCATTTTCCTCTCAACTTTGGAAGGAAAATATCATTGACCAAATTGATAAAATTTTCCATGAGTTTTTCCATCAAACTTTTTTCTCTCCTTTTTCTTCAATTCAAACAAGGGAAAAAAATTCATTTTCCACATTTTTTCTTTCCTTCTAATTTTCTTAGAATCAAATAGAGCCTTAGGGTAAACTACCTCCAAAGTTTACCATGCCTAATATCAAGTTCAAAGGTTCGAGAATCCCCATCATCATGTAAGCAACTTCTTGGGAGCAATGACCCTTAAGAACATTCCCGAAGAAACATACCACATTATCTTCCCCTGGACATTTGACATTGATGTAATGAAGTAGTATAATGCGGTCGACCCACGCAAGGTTGCTAACTGGACTGATCCGTGTAAGGAGTTCCTCCATCAATACTCCTATAACACCGATTTGCCTGTCACCCTTAGGGACTTGGAATTAATCAAGCAAGGCGAGAAGGAGAGCTTCATAGATTTTCTCATCGGATGGAGAGTAAAGGCTACCCACATGGTTGATCGACCCTCCAAGAAAGACCAAGTCAGGATCATCGTGAAAAACCTTTAGCTCAATTACAATGCGCACCTCAAATTCCTATGCATGATGAACTTTTCAACCCTTAGAGATGCTGGTTTGCTAATAGAAGAAGAGTTGTCTACCGCGACCACAAAAGTCGCAACCGGGTATAGAGGCAATTATCATTCCAAAGATAACAAAACCTCCAATATAGGCAATGCTAGTAGAGGTGCGGATGTCAATGCCCTCAACAGTATACTCGACTAAACTCCTATTGATACTACCTACACTAAAGCCCTTGACTGTCTCTTAGAAAAGGGAAAGATAGAATTTCTACCCATTAGAGCAGAATCGAAACCGCGAAACAATAAAAAAATTAGGACACAGGAATATTTTGCAAATACTATCATGAATGAGGACATGATACCAAACAGTGTTGGACATTCAAGAACAAACTAGAAAGCTTGTTTTGAAATAGGCAACTACCTTTCCCTAAGGTTGCCAAGAAACCAAGCAACAATAAAAATCCTTTTAGCGGCACCTTAGCCATTTTCGCTGAACCCATTCCAGGTCGAGTGGGATCCGTCTGTTTTTATCCGAAATGTCGATGAGTCTAAACCACTTCTTAGTTTATTCCATTAGATCCAGAAGTCTAGGGGTTGTGGGTGAGTTATGAAGATGATGTCTATGACACGAGAAGCAATAGTGACAACAATAGTGATAACTTCGGGCGGCACACCACCCTTAGAAGAACATATTTGGGGAGACGCTAAAAGTCCTGCAGTCAAATTCCTTACTATGTCCGGACGACACAATACACCCCTAGGTCCACAACAGCACTCAGGAAGCCCCAAAAAGCCTCGAAGGTATAAAAGAGGAAGACCCAATCCTTAAGCAACTCGTAGAAATTAAAGGCCGATATCTCAATCTAGCAATTAATATCTGTTTCCCAAAAACATAGACATGCCTTAATTGATGCACTCTGTAAGATCGATGTCTCTCCTAAAACTATGGCATAGGAAGTGGTAAGATTGATTAATAGTGGGGATGTGTAGACACATAAAAAGTGTCGTCCTTTATCTCATTATTTCGTTTTTTGTTTTGTCGACTGATGATGATAATCCCGAGTCCTGTTTGTGAATTTGGATTTGGGATTATGATCGATCGGTGCAACATAAGCTAGTAAACCACAAAGAACCCCAGTACCACTTAAATAGCCTTTTGCCTTGGGTTGGTCCACAAATCCTCTTTTCTTTCGAACTGTCCAAGAGCCGGGCCGAGCCCTTAGAGATTGGAGAGTCCTATGATGTGTGCCGGGAAATTTCAAGTACAGAATACCGCATTCTACTTTTGTCCTAGTCGGACAAGGAGCTGAAAACCTGAAGACGACGTTGAAGTGTTGCATTTCATGATCGGGAGCATCAAAGTGTTGTGTTTTAAGCTTCACAAGATAGTCCACATGAAACTAGAACCTTTCCCCTATAGACGATGTCATAGCCGACGCCCACCTTCTAGAAGCATGTAGAACACCGTGTTCCGAGCTTGGAGAGTCCTTGGAGACACAACTAGGGCACGAAACCCTAGGAGGTTCGGTTGGTTTGCGTCCGCCTCTTCTCTTTTACCGGTTCTATCCAGTTTTATCATCTTCCGATCCGGTTCTATCTCTTACGGAATTGCCGGGTTTTATTTCAACTTGTTTGGACAGCTGATAAGAGGCAAAACCTAGGTTATTTGTGACCTAGGGCCTCTCCTATAAATAGAGAGCCTTGACTCTCATTCCGATATGGCTTTCTCGCCTTAGCATCACGCTGCTGAAAGCCAACTTGAATACTCTCATCCGACCATTGCTATGCCGAATTTCTATAAACATTCATCTTTCACCATTGAATTTGTGAAAGACCTAAAGAATATTCAATTATTCTGATCTCTCGGGCACTCATTCTACCGATCACTACCATAACCTAGACACAATTCACAAAACTAGCCCTTTTCTTTGGATTTTTGCCGTTGCATCGAGAGATCCGGCGTAGAGATCCGGATCAGCAAGGTGGGACAACCCGAGGGCCATATTTCTGCCTTCGAACGGTTATATTTATTTCTGTTTTATTTTCTTTCTGAATTGTGGTTTAAGAGATGTAATCACTTTAATTTCCTCCCCAACTAATGTAATCTTTTATTTCCTGTTTTTCTTTCTTTTATCGCTTTTCTTTATCGTTTTCCTTGTTATGTTTTGGTTGCTTTAATTTTGTTTCGTATGTTGTATGCTTGTTTTCTTACATCTTTATTAATACACTACTCGAACTAGTAATGGCCGTCTTCGGACGGGCGAAATGGAGGGATTTATCCCTACGTTTCGTACCTTCACCCCTAAATCCGATTCTCGGTTCAAGATCGATGGAGTCAATTTTTTATTCTTTTTCAGTCTTAGTTTTTCCCATACTAAGATTGAGGGAGAAAGTCTTCTTTTTTGTTTTTGTTAGTTTTTTCTTTTTAAAAACCGATCGGCGACTTCTATTTTTTATGCTTTGGTCTATTCAAAAGCGCATCTCGGTGTTTTCTAGTTGCAGGAAAAATGATCTTGGATTTTTGATCTACCCACTAGGCGGAGACCGAGGCTGGTTTCACCAGCCACGGCCTCCGGCCGGAGCCCGCCTTCCCCAAGTGCAGGCTACGACCAGCACCGTGGGCGCAGCCGGTGGTGGCTTCGGTCTAGACTAGTGCTTTCACACCAATCTGGCCCTAAAAGCCCCATGGCAGAATCATAACCCTAATATCATTTAGTCCTTAATTAGAAAATAAGATCCCGAGGGACCTCTAAAATAATTTCTAAAATAAATGATTAATAAAACCGCCAATCTAATATGATTTATTTCATTTCAACTTGATTTAATAAAATTCAGAAATCTTAATAAAAGGTTCATCTCCATTTTCCAAAATTGACTTTCAAAAACCATCTTCAAAATCAATCTTTAACAAAGAGACCCGACACAAGTGGGGAAGCTCGGTGGGGCTCCGGCCGGCCGTGGTTCTTAAAGTGGTGACTTCACCGGGGATAAAATTTTTATTTTCCCTCGGACTTCATTTGCATGCTTGGATGAATGTGTTTGTTTTAGATTTAATCTTTTGCTTGTAAGCCTTTAGGAATAGGTGAGGAGTGCTTGATTTAGACCCTTGCATGGGTGAAAATAAAACACTTTAATAAATTTGCTAGAGTCGGTCCGTTATGTGCATTTAGCCAAAAGTCAAAATGCCTTTTTCACTAATAGGGTTGGTCCATTGTTTGTATTTTTCTCGTGTCATTTCAAAATTATCTTTCTAATAGCCTAAGCAGCTTGTTTGTGAAAGGTCTTATCGGAAGTACTCTTTTCTTATTATCCAGTCCTTTTATTTTCTTTTACATTCTCACATTTCATTTTGCATCATCTCATATTAGGTGGGTCCGTTTGCATTAGCCAAATACAATAATCTCATATTAAGTGAGTCCATTTGCATTAGCCAAATAAAATCATCTCATATTACCCGAGTCCATTTGCATTAACCAAATAAAATCATCTCATATTAAATGAGTCCATTTGCATTAGCCAAATAAAATCATCTCATATTAGATGACTCCATTTGCATTCGCCAAGAAAGAAAAATCATTTCATATTAGGATAGGTAGGTCTTTCTCTCTCATTTTAAATATTGTCCAAAGTTCATCTCAAATAAGGAAATGCATTATCATACAGGAAGCATTTTATTAAGTTATTCATCATATCATGTCATCATTGCATTATTTATATCCATCCAAACAAAAGCATCCTTAATCTCTTCGGGTCTTGCGCTTGAGTCCCTTCCTCCCGAGAGTGATATTCGTCGCGTGGTCCTAAATCTCATCCTTTGGGTTGTAGAATAGGCATGTCTATGGAAACCGAGTATCGTCGGAATCCGAGCTCTAAAAGATTAGAACGTCTCACCGAGGAGTTTGACACATCTTCATTTCTTCTACCTCGTGGTCTACACCGATGCGACAAGCTTCGATGCATACTACACCGTCACAATCCACTCCTTGTTCTAAGACAAAGCACCTAGAAAGAGTTCCCTTCCAATGGATCCCAATCCCGAACAAGTATCTTAACCTCAGTATACTTAATGAGAATATAGCTAAGGTGGAAACCAAGTTGATTGATCAAGAGGAACAGATATCCTCTATATCAAGAGATCTTAAGGAAATCATAAGGGCTATTGAGGCTAGTAAGAGACATGAGGAAGCTGAACATTTGAGGAGAAGAGAAAAGGCCGAAGAAGCTAAGCGTGTGAAAAGGGAAATGGCTTTGGTTATACCACCTCCAGCGATCCAGTCTTCTTTAAATAGTCCTAAACATGAATCCCTAAACCTGAATCCAAAACTCGGTCCGATTCCCGTATAGAGCAGTAGAACGGATGTTGAGGGAGCCATCCATGTTCAACAATCATTATTTCGATCATAAGGGATTCACTTCAATCCCCAAAGGTAAACTACCTCCTAAGTTTACCATGCCTAATATTAAGTTCAAAGGTTTCGAGAATCCCCATCATCACGTACACAACTTCTTGGGAGCAATAACTCTAAAGAACATTCCTAAAGACACTTACCACGTTATCTTCCCGGGACATTTGATACTAATGTGATGAAGTGGTACAACGTAGTTGACCCACGTAAGGTTGCCAATTGGACAGATTTGTGCAAGGAGTTCCCGCATCAATACTCCTATAACACAGATCTACTTGTTACTCTTAGAGACTTGGAATTAATTAAGCAAGGCGAGCGTAAGAGCTTCACCGATTTCCTGACCGGATGCAGAGCAAAGGCAGCCCACATGGTTGACCGACCCTCCAAGAAGGATCAAGTCCACATCATCGTGAAGAACCTTCAGCCCAATTATAATCAGCATCTCAAATTCCTACCCATGATGAACTTTTCAATCCTCGGAGATACCGGCTTGTTGATAGAAGAAGAACTCGTCCATTGTGAACCCAAAAGTCGTGACCTGGATATAGAGGTAATTATTGTTCCAAAGATAAGAAAACCTCCGATGCCGGCAATGCTTTTAGGGGTGCGGATGTCAATGCCCACAATAAGTATACCGACTACACTCCTATGGATACTACTTATGCTCAAGCCCTTGACCGTCTCTTGGAGAAAGGGAATATAGAATTGCCACCTATTAGAGCAGTAATCGAAACCGTGAAATAGTCTAAGAATTGGGACGCGGGAAAATTTTGCAAATACCATCGTGTACGAGGACACAATGCTGAACGGTGTTGGATATTCAAGGACAAACTAGAAGATGTGTTTCAAAATGGCCAATTACCCCTGCGTACATACTGTCGAGAAACCAAGTAATAACAAAAACCCTTTTAGCAACACCTTAGCCATCTTTACTAAACCCATACTAGGTCGAGTGGGATCCTTCTATCTTTATCCAAGATGTTAATGAGTCACAACTGCTTCTTAATCTACCGTCATTGCATCCATAAGTCCAGGGGCTATGGGTAAGTGATAAAGAAGATGTCTACGAAACGAGAAATGATGACAACAATAGTGATGACTTCTAAGGCACACTACCCTTAGAAGAAGACTTTTGGGGAAATACTAAGAGACCTGCTGTTCGGTTTCTTACTAGATCAGGATGGCACAATGCACCCTTGGGTCCACAACGGACTCAGGAAGCCTCAAAAGAACCTCGAAGCCGCAAAGGAAGAAGACCTAATCCTTAAGCAACTCTAAAAATTAAAGGTTGACATTTATATCTAGCAATTAATATCTACTTCCCAGAAACATAGACAAGCTTTAATCGATGCACTCATTAAGATTGAAGTTTCTCCCGAAACCGTGCCAGAGGAAGTAGTAGGATTGGTTAACAGTGGGGATGGAACCATTACTTTTGATCGAAGGATATCACGAAGAAGACGATGCACACAACAATGCCCTTTATTTAATCGTAACTTGCATTAACAAGTTTGTTCCCTTAACCTTGGTAGACAACATATCAACAGTTAACGTGTCTCCCTGGCAAACTACTAAGAGGTTAGGAATTAGGGAGCAACAACTCTCTAAGCAAACTGTTCATCTCTAAGCATATGGTAATTCTAGAAGAACAGTCTTGAGACCTTACCAATCAATATAGTGCTAGTGGAGAGGAATATTAAATTCCAAGTCTTAGATATCCCAGCTACTTTTAATCTACTTCTAGGACACCCTTGGTTGCACGATCATCGAGCAGTTCCTCTACACTACATCGAAGGTCAAAATGATCATCAAAGGTCAGGTTATAATCGTCAACGGGGATAATCTTTATGCTACTATCACTTCCAAAGAGTCCGTGTAGAGATCGACTACAATGCTAATGATGAAGAATTGTACGGATTTGAAACCGTCATCGGCTTAGAAAAGGATGAATCACCTTTTACCTTTAACCCTTATGGCAACCCTAGTATTCACTCGATGCTTAGGAGGACGGGGTATTTTCGTCTTGCTGCTGGCCGAAGGGCATACCACCCTATTTTTCCACCCCTTGAACCCACTAATAATTATAACTTTGGGTTCGGCTATCAACCTACCACTAAGGAAATAGCCCAAGCCAATTGGGAAATCTAGGGAAAAAGGACCGCACCACACACGATCCGCTCTATTAGGCCCTTTCTTTATACGCCGAATGGGCAATTTCGAGATAAGGAGACGACTTTCCTTATTATGGTTTTCCTGAGCCCTATTATAACAAGGAAGTGGGTATCCTAGTACCTAGTCTGGAAATCTTCAACAACCGCTATATTCCGGAAAAGGAGGCACCTCACCTGTAACACCCCAAAACACCCCCGGGAGTATTACATCGCCGAGTTCCTTAAAGGAACTCCCAAGGCTCTTTCGGGTGTTGGTTTGGCTGTCTAAACTCAACTTAGAGATAATAAGAGTGGTTTTCCAAAAGAATCCGAGATTTCCTAAAATTTCGGCAGAGTTCCGTTTGTAATATGAACTATCCCATAGGCTTAAAACCTTAAAATCCTGCATAAAAAGCATAACATAACTCAACGAGCCACCCGCTCGGAGTATACAACTCAACGGCCACACGCCGGAGTCCAACCAATCATGCGATAAAACTTACAACAATCTAAAAGGGTTTACTATACATATGGTACAAACTACATGAACTAAATTACAAGTACAATACTTAGAAATATAAGAAATGCACATCCGCGATTCAAATTGCGTAGCAACCAGCAAACAGACAATCAATGAGGTCCGAGAATAAGCTAAGTGGCACACCTGTGAATGTACCTGTAACACTTGGGAGGGGAAGTTTGTGGGGGTGAGCAATAATCAACGGGCTCACCGGAGTCCTACACCCTTAAAATGGAAATTCTTTACACATAATACTCATAGTAATGAAATCAGCGAAAGCATAATAATATAATACAAATCTATATAGTTTTCAATGAAATCTCTTGAAATCATTCACAACATAAAGCTCATAAGACTTTAATCATTTGGAAGCACGAATTGCAATCATTTTAGGAATGGAATTACATTAGACAAGGTGGAATCATCTACACTTTCTTTCAAATACTTTCGAAAATTCTTTCGGGGCTTTCGACGATTGAACTAGCACCGAGGCGGTTCTCGGGGCGCTACCCCTAACTCAGGTTCCCGAGACCTATCTCTAGTCAAATACCCGGAAGGCTCCGCTTTCCTCATCGGGAAAGAATCAACCTCTTCGGTTGATGGGCATCCCGATACTCATATTAAGACCCCGTGGCCCGATACGCACGACCACCTCCTTCCTCCGGTCTAAACAATCTAGCCCATAATTCATTTCAATCGAAGTGATCACAATCACTTATCAAACTTGGTTTCTAACCAAGATCTCAATCAATTTCTCATCGTAGAAGGCATGACACACGTGCCACTCTTCTAAATTTCACTTTCTCAATAAGATTCACTTTCTTAAACAAGTTTCACTTCTTTAAAACACATTCACGTTTGAAAGGCAGTTCACAAGAAGTTGCATTCAAGGATCATTTCACGTAAAATACAAAACGCCTTTCAAAACTACTTTTGAGCATCACGTAAAGAAATCACATAGCACGAATAACCACCATTCAATGCAAGCAATCATTCTCAACTCTTTCCAACTATACATTGCTCAATCCATCACTCTAGTACGATTAGTTTCCATTTTCCGAGCCACAATAACCACAAGCGGATATTACCCGATTCAGCGCCCCAACTTCTCACAATTCTATGTCTTTATTTCAATTTCTTATTCTATGTCTACTCGGTCAATTCACTTCGTTTGCTTATGTCTCAACTTCTCACAACTCCCTGTCTTTGCTTCAATTCTTCATTCGAGGTCTCCACTTTATAAATCAACTTCCTTTGCTCATACTCGGCCATATGACTCCTATTCTCACTTTATCACTTAAATTCCTCTTGTTAGGTTCATCTTCCAACTTAATTTCATCTCAAAGACTTAGATACATTCTAAACTCAACTTAACCTTACAATTCCCCGCTCGTCGTTTCCCGCCTCAAACTCCCATTGTATGTTTCTTTCTTATTAACCGACTCTTATTCGTCCACCCTTAGTTGTATACTCTTAATCACTTCTCATCACTCAATTCTGGTTAGCTTCGCTTACCTTCAAGTCTAGTTCAATCTCACGGACTCGGGCACATCTCCAATTCAATTTAACCCAATCCCTGCTTTCTACTCTAGTTCCTCAATTGTGTACCAATCAATATAAACTCATATTCTCCTTTTCCGTCAACTCGTTATTTCCCAATGTTAGCGAGTTATCTCAAGTTCTAATTCAGCCTAACTACTTCCTACGGTACAATCATTCCGTATTCCCAAGCAAACATCCAATATTCACAATACAACAAACATTCGATATTCACAAGAAATTCATTTGGGTTTCGAAACTAATAATAGTTTAGAGTATAAGACTGCCCACCTCGATTCGGGGATTGACAGCTTCTTCGAGGTTTAGGTTAGCTGGGTCGATTTCTCCTTTCCTTCCTCTTCCCTTGCTGCTGGCCACCGGTTCGCCGCCTTCCTCCGCGCCCCGGTTCTCGCTTCTTGCTTCCTCTCGCTCTCCGCGTTTGCTTTTGTTCCCTTTTCTCGCCTATCACCCGGCCGATTCGCCGTTCTCGCCGTCCCTCTTTCGTCGTTCGCCCTTCCCCGCCGGCTGGTGTTGTTTTGCTCACCGATTGCGGTTTCGCAGCCCTCTTCCACGCCTCGACGCCGTTGTCGGCCACGGTTCTCGCGCCCACCGGCTGCCTCCCTCTCGCCCTCGCTTTCGTGTCCCCTTCCCGGCCTCGGTTTCGCCCTTCTTCGCGCCTGACCGATTCCCCGCGCCCACCGGCCGTCTCACCCCGTTAGCCGTGGAGCCCGCCGGCCTCCGGTCGCTTCCCCTGCTCTCGCTCGCCCTCTTCCGCTCTCTCCGTCTCCCTTGCTCGGTCTCACTCTCTCTCTCTCCCGTTCTTCGCTACGTTCGTCCCCCGCCCCTATTCCTTTCGGTGGCTATCACCGAGTGCAGCCAAGCACTCGCTTCTCCCATACTAATCCCCTTCTCCCTTCTTTTATATATTTTTTTTCATCCTCAATATAATTAAACCCACGTGCGTAACATATGCTGTCTCGGATTAATACGCTTCACTAATAAGAGTTACGCAAACCAAAAATAATTCGCTCAAATAAATTTACGTGTATCCAACCACGTATAACTTGGTCTCTCGACCTACTCTATTTAACCAAGGCTAAATAATTAGCTCTAGCTCGTAAGACCACCTAACCCCAAAATTACAGGTCTTACATCACCTCTTCAAAAGGGACAGTCCACGTCGAGCTGGACTAGTCTCTCATCGGAAACAATCTTTTCGGTCTTACTGTTCGGTCAAGAGGGTAATCTTGAAGAGAACTCTATCTTAGCACTATCGCGAGCTATGTTGCATCCGCGAGTTCGATCCGTCCGGGTTCATCACGGATGTTGATATAGAAGGGTCAAAGCATATTACTTGGATTGATGCTTGAGGAGGGTTAAGAATTCGCCATTAGCTTAGGAGCACACCCTCCTTATGAGTCTAGTGTTAGGGCTTGTATTTCTTCCTCTTCTTTTGTTGTTTCTAGTTCTAATTCGGTCATTTCCAATCCCGCTTCGAGTCTAATGTACTCGTTTCCTCATTCAATAAAGTGAATCTCTCTGCTTACTCCTTGCCTCCTTTAGTTGTTAGTTGTTTTTCCTCTAATGATGAACAAGAAATTCCTAAAGAATTAATAAAATTTATGGAAGATCATAAAAATCGCTCACCAATAATAGAGGAAACAATACCAATCAATCAAGGGTCAATTAATCAACCCCAAGAAGTTAAGATTGGAAAAACTTTGGATGCGAAGTGCGAAGCAATTCACTTCACTCCTCACAGAGTTCATTGATGTCTTTGCATGGTCCTACAAAGACATGCCGGTATAGATCCGAGTATAGATGTTAAGCCGGTTAAGTAGAAGTTGAGAAGGATGAAACCAGAATAGGCCTTGAAGATTAAGGAAGAGGTTTAGAAATAGTTGGAGATTGGTTTTATTAAGGTAGTTCACTATCCTCAATGGGTAGCAAATATAGCTCCGAGTCTCGAAGAAAGATGGCGGGGTTCGTATGTGCGTCGACTTCGGGGATTTAAACAAGGCCAATCCTAAAGATGATTTCCTGTTACCTCATATTGATCTTCCGGTAGATAATACGACAAGTGGTTACGCCGAGTATAGTCAAGTAAAGATGGCTGAAGAAGACATGGAAAAGATGACCTTCATCACTCAATGAGGGACTTACAGCTATGTGGTGATGCCATTTGGGCTAAAAATGTGGGTCCAACATATCGAGAGGATAACAATGACACTACTTGCATGATATGATCCATAAAGAAGCCAAAGTATATGTAGATGATATGATCACAAAATCCAAGGACGAGTGCGGGGCACTTACCCAGACTTGAGAAAATTCTTCCATAGACTCGGAAAGTATAACATGAAGATAATTTGTAAATAGTTTTAAGTGTTACCCGAAGATAATTTGTAATCAAATCATGTTTCAAATGTGGTTCCTCGACTTAGCCATGGTGTGGTGATGGAAAGTGGACAGCACCAAGTATTGAGCTGAAGAACATTCATTTGGTAGAGGCCAACGTGCAAGGGAATCAACCAAAATTGCTTGAATTTGTTTTAATTATTTTTGATCCGGGAGGATGCAAAACCAAGAGTTTGATCTTTTATGAATTCATGTTCATAAATAATTATCTTCCTAAGGAGTCAAGAAGGAAGCAAGGAAGAAATCAGCTAGCAACCTAAAATCCTCCACGTCAAAGCATGATGAATTCGGCCATGACAAACCGTGAGAGTCAAGTCTTTTGTACATAGATAACTCGGTGCAAATTCTGGTCGGTCCAAAGGGTCCGAATAGCATGAGTCAAACATCCAAGGATGAGCATCAAAGGAGCCTAAAGAAGAGCATTCTAGAAGGCACTCACCATAGTGGAAGTTGGTTTGTTAGAAGCTTGCCAAAGGGGAAAACAAGCCATGACCACATGTTCCCAATTTTGCAAATACTTGGCTAGAATTCATTCTAGCTTAACTTGGAGGAGGGGAAAGAATCTTGTGATTTTTGTTTTGATTTTGCTTTAATTTTTAGCTAAGTTTCAGCTTTGTAAAATGCCATTATGAGGCATTATATATTCAGCTAGCATAGCTCTTGTAAAAACAACTTTGATGAATTTATAAAATTGAGCTTTGCTCCTTTTGAGATGGATTTCTCACCCTCTTGAATCCTCATTGCTGTATCCGAGCCTTGGCAAGCTTGGTGGTGTCCTTTGAGTCTTTACAATCCCAGGTGGTGTTTCGTATCCGGCCAGATTGCAAAGTGCCCCTTGATTCAACTTGGTGGTGTTTACGTATCCAAGCCAGAATCCAGGTTCTATCCAGCGACTTCCATCAACCATATCTCCCAATCCACGAATCATCTCTTTCCCAAATTTCACACACTTTATCTTACATGAGTTGAGACCATTTTCACCAAATCTCAGCTTAAACCAAGAAGAACTCCGCCCTCCACCCTTGAAACAAACAAAGAGACTCATCCTGGACAGTCAGCCTAGAACCCTAACTTTCAGCTCTGTGTTCAAGGCCTTCCCGACCTCCAAAAATTCCAATATTTTTACACAACCTTCTTGGCCCAGTTAATAACCATCCTGTCAAATTTCAGCTTCAAATTCATCCTTTTGCCCCTCCTTTCACATTTTCTCCCAGAACTGCACCTGCAGGACCTGTTCTGGCCAGCTTGCTTGTTTGCGGTTTTGCTTATCTTTCGCTTCCGCTCCCACTACACATCATGTGGTCCTTAAGTCTTGGTGTGGTATCTTAACCTTGACCGTTGTTGGGCCCGAAGCTTGACCGAGTTGTGCCCGAAGCTTGAGCTGAGTTGTGTCCGAACCTTGACCGCTACTCGGGCTCGAAGCTTGACCGAGTTGTGTCGGAACCTTGACCATTGTTTGGGCCTAAAGCTCGACTAAGGTGTGTCTGAACCTTGACCGTTGTTGGGCCCGAAGCTCGGCCGAGGTGTGCCCGAGCCTTTACTCGTTGCTTGGGCACGAAGCTCGACCGAGTTGTATCCGCACCTTGACGGCTGCTAGACCTAAAGCTCGACCGAGGTGTGTCCGAACCTTGACCACTGTTTCGGCCTGAAGCTCGTGATGTATAGTGGGAGCGGAAGCAAAAGAAGAAGGAAAAACCCAAAAAGACTACCCGGGCAGAATAGGTTCTGCAGGCGCAGTCTTGGGGAAAAGGGTGAAAGGAGGGGCAAATGATGGAGATTTTGGCTGAAATTTGGTGGGGGATGAGGTAACTAGTCAGGGAAGGTCTGTGTAAAATTTGGGAATTTTTGGAGTTCGGGAGCAACTTGATCTGCACGCCTGAAGTGAGCAGTATTGGGCTGGATGTCCAGGCTGACACTCTTTGTTTGGATCAGAGGTGGGGGACGGTAGGGTTCTTGGATGGAGCTGAGCTTTGGAGGGGATGGAATCAACTCATGTATGGTGATGTGGGTGAAATTTGGGCCGAAGTTGATGTGTGGATTGGGTGTTATGGATATGGGAAGTAACTGGATAAAACCGAGGTCCTGTCTTGGATACAAAAACACCACCGAGGGAACCAAGGGCACTTCAATCTGGCCGGATACGAAACACCACCGGAAGATTGGAAGGACTTCAAGGACACCACCTAGTAGCCAACTAGGATACAACAATGAGAATTCAAGGGGCCGAGAAATCCATCTTGAAAAGAGTATAATACTCAAAGTTTATAAATTCATCAAAGTTGTTCTTTACATCATGTATGCATGTTGAATTTATAGTGCCTTAAAATGGCACTTTACAAAGCTGAAAAATAAAACAAAATAACAAAGATTCTTTCCTCTCGTCCAAGTTAAGCTAGGATCAATTTCGGCCAAGTATTTTGAGAATTAGGAACATGTGGTTGTGAGGCCTTTTCCCCTTATGCAAGCTTCATTTCCATTTGGCCAACACATCATATTCCAAGAGGCTTCTAGAAGGCCTTCTTTCCTCTCCTTTGATGCATCACTTTAGGTGCCTAATCATATTGCATTTGGACCTTGGACCGACCAAGAATATGCACCAAGTTATTTATGTGCAAAAGACATAACACCTCACGGTTTGTCATGGCCGAACTTCACTTTGCTCTAACACGGAGGAATTAGGTGGATAGCTTTGATTCTTCTTGCCTATCCTTCTTGGCTCCTTGGATGAACTTTTATTTATGAACATTAACTCATAAAAGATCAAACTCTCGGCTTCTCATCCTCCGGGATAAAAAATGATTAAAACAAATTCAAGTAACTTCGGTTGATTTCCACGCATGTTTGACCCTTCAAAATGTATTTCCTTCAGCTCATATTTTAGGGCAGTCCACTTTCCATCACTCTCCCCTTGTAGAGAAGAATTTGCCCTCAAATTCTCGGGGATACCCTTTTCCAAGTTTGGAAAAAATTTGGTTATGTTGAGGCTTGTGGAGAAAGAAGAAATGGAATGCTCTTTTGTGCCTTGGTAAAACTCCTTGAAGGTTTCTTGAACCTTTTCTTCCATGCCCAGCCAGAAGGGGTGCGCTTCTTGTATGCTCACGGTGTGACAAACACAATTTTGTCTAGCCAAAACCTCATGACAAAAGATACAAAACCGGGTGCTCTTGGAAAGGAATTCATCTTCCTTTGGCACCAATAGAGTAGGTTCCGCAAAGCTCTCCAAGATGTCTAGAGCTTTTCTCACCATGTTCAGCCATAGGATATGCTCGTTTGACACTCTCAAGGTTGTACCAAAATGTTCAGCCCAAGCTACTTCACACACTTCCCGGTTTGGCAAGTCTTGTGTTCCACAATGGAGTACATCAAATCGGTCGTCTATGAGAAGGAAATCATTTTGCTCAAAAAGACTAAGCACCTTCCATGGACTTCCTAAGCCGTTAGCCATCAATTCTTCAATATGTTTTTGGGCCTCTTGAATACCTTTGGGACTCATGATACATGCGGGTTTGTTGTACAAAAGGGTGTTTGGGTTTTGGTGGTGTGTGGTGTGTGGTTTTTGTGGAGGAAGGCTGAATGGATTTTCATTTGGAGGGGTATGGATAGATTTGGCTTGTGGAGTTTTGGTGGGAGAATGTGGGTTTTGGGGTAGTGGAATGAGCTCTTGAATGGGGCTAAGCTCAAGTTGTTTCTCTTTGGACAGAACCGCAAGGGTAGCAAGAGCATTCAAACACCACACAAGTTTGTTTAAGACAAGCCAAAACAGAATGGCATCCATCATTCCCTTCATGCTTCTAGCCCTTTGGACAGATTTGGTGTAGTTTAAAAACAAGGCCTCACGGCTGGGAAAATGACATTCTAAGAGGTTAAGAATTTCCTCTTTGGGTTTCAACAAAACCATTTGCTCCTTAAAACAAGTAGCAAGGCAACCATGGTAGGTGGATTGAAAGAACACGTCACTAGCTTCACCATTAGATGCACACAATTTTGTTTCCTTGAACAAATTCTCCTCATGCACTAGTGGTTTTCCAAAATCATGCTCAACACCATACAAGCTCATTAGCTTATAAAAATGGAAAACACAATTCTCAAATGGAGTCAATGAGTTATACCTCATTGCCAAATTGTTGGCTCTTTGGTTACTCCTTTCGGTTTGGCACATGGTAGGAGAAGAAAATATCCATGAAAGTTCAACATCGTTGCCATAGCAAAAACTTGATAGTTATGGTCCTTGGGGGTATATTAAATCCAATAGGAACCTTGGACTCACAAAGTAGAAACTCCAATTTGTAGATGAAATCATGAAAGCCAAATCTCTCTTTGGACGCTTCACACAATCCGGATATAATCTTTGGAGCTTCTTTTCAACAATGAATGCCCATGTAAATTGCTCAAAAATATTTCCACAATTTTCCAAATGTAAAGGAAATGAACACCTCATGGAAAATGCACCATTCAATTTTTGAGGCTCTCCTTGTTCAACCACTTCGGATTTCAACTCAAGCTCTCCCATAGAACAAAACTCATGATCAACGTTATGCACTTTGGGAAGTCCACTCACAGCCAGATTAGGAACAAAAATGTGGGATGGAATTTTGAAGCCAAATGGTCAAATTTGGCTAAGGGTTCTTTGGTGATGGGTTGGGTATTTTGTGGAGGTTTGGGTGGTGTCATAATCTGCTCTTGTGAGGACCAAAACTCATGTGGTTTTGTTTTTGGAATTTGGCTAGGTGACAAGGGAACCAATGTGATCCTCTTGCCATCTTTGGTGAAAGCATAAGTATTCAAGTACCCATCATGAATGACTCTCCTATCAAAGAGCCAAGGTCTACCAAGCATTAAATGGCATGCATCCATGGGTAGCACATCACACCAAATATCATCACGATAATGCTTACCAATGCTAAATGAAAGAAGGCATCTAGACTTGACTAGAAGATTTTCACCTTGATTTAGCCATTGGATGGTGTATGGATTAGGATGAGGTGAAACTTGAATTCCAAGCTTTTCTACCATAGTTGTTGAGGCCATGTTTGTGCAGCTACCACCATTAATAATGATAGAGCACACCTTGTTGAGCACCGTTCCTCTTGTGTAGAAAATGTTCTCACGTTGCTCTTCATTTGTTTCCTTGAATCCGCTCAAGGACCTTCTTATGAGTAAGCTTGCGTCCATGGTTTTGGGGTCTTTGAGGGGCTGGCTGTTTTTGGTGTTTTTGGCTTTATGGGGAATGGATACAATCCACCAAAGATCATAACTTTCTCTGATACCAAAGTTGATGTATAGTGGGAGCGGAAGCAAAGAAGAAGGGAAAAACCCAAAAAGGCTACCCAGGCAGAATAGGTTCTGCAAGCGCAGTCTTGGGGAAAAGGGTGAAAGGAGGGGCAAATGATGGAGATTTTGGCTGAAATTTGGTGGGGGATGAGGTAACTAGTCAGGGAAGGTCTGTGTAAAATTTGGGAATTTTTGGAGTTCGGGAGCACCTTGATCTGCATGCCTGAAGTGAGCAGTACTGGGCTGGATGTCCAGGCTGACACTCTTTGTTTGGATCAGAGGTGGGGGACGGTAGGGTTCTTGGATGGAGCTGAGCTTTGGAGGGATGGACTCAACTTATGTATGGTGATGTGGGTGAAATTTGGGCTGAATTTGATGTGTGGATTGGGAGTTATGGATATGGGAAGTAGCTGGATAAAACCGAGGTCCTGTCGCGGATACACAAACACCACCGAGGGAACCAAGGGGCACCTTCAATCTGGCCGGATACAGAAACACCACCGGAAGATTGGAAGGACTCAAAGGACACCACCTAGTAGCCAAATAGGATATAGCAATGAGAATTCAAGGGGCCAAGAAATCCATCTCGAAAAGAGTATAATACTCAAAGTTTATAAATTCATCAAAGTTGTTCTTTACATCATGTATGCATGCTGAATTTATAGTGCCTTAAAATGACACTTTACAAAACTGAAAAATAAAACCAAATAACAAAGATTCTTTCCTCTCCTCCAAGTTAAGCTAGGATCAATTTCGGCCAAGTATTTTGAGAATTAGGAACATGTGGTTGTGAGGCCTTTTCCCCTTATGCAAGCTTCATTTCCATTTGGCCAACACATCATATTCCAAGAGGCTTCTAGAAGGCCTTCTTTCCTCTCCTTTGATGCATCACTTTAGGCACCTAATCATATTGCATTTGGACCTTGGACCGACCAAAAATATGCACCAAGTTATTTATGTGCAAAAGACATAACACCTCACGGTTTGTCATGGCCGAACTTCACTTTGCTCTAACACGGAGGAATTAGGTGGATAGCTTTGATTCTTCTTGCCTATCCTTCTTGGCTCCTTGGATGAACTTTTATTTATGAACATTAACTCATAAAAGATCAAACTCTCGGCTTCTCATCCTCCGGGATAAAAAATGATTAAAACAAATTCAAGTAACTTCGGTTGATTTCCACGCATGTTTGACCCTTCAAAATGTATATCCTTCAGCTCATATTTTAGGGAGTCCACTTTCCATCAGCTCGACCGAGGTGTGTACGAACCTTGACCATTGCATGGCCCGAAGCTCGACTTCTATCCACTTTCATCGGAATAGGGACACATGCTTACTTTATGTAGAAATTCTTGCTTAGACTTGGTCGTTGGATGACCCGAAGTTTGCTTGCTTGAAAATATGACGTTCCATGAGGTGATGTGCCTTATTCAAAATTTGAGCTTTTAGTTTGTGTGCTAATAGCTCCTTTGTAAGGTTGACGATTTATGTCTTCCCCGAGTATTCTTGGAGTTGTTGTGGTTGTATAACCATTCGATCTTGAGCCCCCACGTTCTTCTTGGGTGCTTGTGTCTAGCTCTTCTTGAATGTTGGAGAGTTGACTAGCTTTGATTAGTTAATCGCACGGAAGATCCTCTTTGAAGGTGACGGTGTCGGTGACCTCCTTGATGCTCGATCCATTGCTCGATGCTTGTTGATGTTGCTTGATGCTCGATGCTCGCTTAATGCTTGATGCTTGCTTGTTGCTCAATGCTTCTTGTTGCTTGATGTTACTTATTGAATAATTCCTTGTAGGGTGCTTTGTTATTAATTTTTGTATTTTTAGGAGTTTGACTCATGCAAAGGATATGAATGCAAGACTCAATTCTTAGAACAAATGCATTCTTTTATTAAGATGATGCAAAAAATTCAAAAAGACAAAGATAAAAACTGCACTTTTAGCCCTCACTCCCGAAGGTAAAGCCTAAAGAAGGGTAGGTCACGCGAACTCGTCATGTACTCGCTGGCGACGATGAACCGTGATCCCGACAGTTTGATGCTTGAATTTGACTGGCATGCTTCTTGATGATTCGATGCATTTTCCGATGGATTTCCGCTCATTTGGAAAGGACAAAGTGGTTTTTTTTTGGATTTTGGAAATTAGAAATGGAAATTGGGATCAAAATAAGGCTTAGGGCTGGATCTTGTGGTCTTCCTACGTATCCTCAATGACGGAAATCAGGCCTTCGTAGTTCAAAAGGGAATAGTTGACTTGGTTTTGGTTTTTTTTTTTTTTAGAAGACAGGAAAAGGAAATATAATGGATAAGGAAAAGGGAAAAGGGAAAAGGCAAATAGACTTAGAATAGATATGAAAAAGGGAAATATAGGCTTTACTCGCATCCTTGATGAGTATCGGGCTCATTGGATGGTTTTCTAGTGAGATGTTTGCTCTTCTTCTATGAGTATGCCATCCTCTTTGAGTGTTTTGTGAAGTTCATGATAGGCAAGAACCTCATGTGCCGATGATAGGCAGGTTGTAGGTTCTTGATGATGATTCTAACTCGATCCTTCTTAGATGGTCGATTAGTCATGTGAGCAGTCTTTGCCCTCTAGCGGGTAAGGAAGTTAGTGAAGCCTTCAACGTCTCCTTGCTTTATCAATTCTAGATCTCGAAGTGTGACTGGTAAATCAGTATTGTAGGAGTATTGATGTAAGAACTCCCGGCAAAGATCCCGCCGGTTTGTGACCTTGTGTGGGTCAACGGTATTGTACAATTTCATGACATCCGTGTTAAATGTCCAGGGGAAGATGATGTGATAAGTGTCATCCGGTACATTTTTCAATGTCATTCCCCTCACAAAGTTTCTCACATGATGGTGAGGGTTCTTAGTTCCATAAAACTTGATGTTAGGAATGGTAAACTTAGGGGGTAACTTGCCTTTAGGGATTGAAGTGAATCCCTGGGCCATGTAGTGGTGGTTGAACATCAAGGACTCCCTTAGCATGTTCTCTATTTGATCTATTCTTGGATCGGATTGAGGCTCGGGCTGAGGTTCAAGGCGGGATCCTTCTCCTTCTTGTTCTTTCCCTTTGGACTTTCATTTCCTCTCTAGTTCTCTATGAATGAAACTAATGGATTTAGATATAGACTCAATCAACTTATCTTGGGCATCAAGCCTAGCATCTAGCTTAGCAACAGACTCTTTGAACAAGGTCGGGGAGTTTGCTCGGCTGGTTGGCCATTTTTAGAGGAGGATTGAGTTTAAACCTTGGACGACACACAGGTGTCACAAGTAAAGAGGGACGTACTGGCGTGGTATGTGCTAATGTGGGACATATTGGTGTTGACTGTGTTGGTGTTGGAGTAGATCTCTTACTTCCTAGACGCTTCGTGTTAGAATTCCCGACTTGCATAGGATTTCCTTATCCCGTATCCCAAAAGAGTGCGCTCGGGATTGGCTCGTGGAACAATTCTAGGGAGATGGGGCTTAAGTGCTTAACCTGAGGAATGACTAATCCTAAGAAAATGACATGCTCTTTTATTTGAATGCACATAAACAAATGGAATGGAATGTACGCAATGATGCGCATGACTTAATCCGGGATGATTCTATGATTTGGCTAGTGCATAACCGAAATGCATAGATTATTACTCCTAATGGAAGATGAATTTGTTTTGGCTAAATGAGAAATGAAAATGCAAAGCAGACTCACCTAATCTGAGATGAATTTTTGTTTGGCTAATGTAAATGAAAGACTCTCCTAAATAGATATGAATTTTAATTTGGCTAATACAAATGAAAGACTCTCCTAATTAGAGATGATTTTGAAGATGATTTTAGAAAGTGGATTTTGGAATGTGGGGATGAACCTTTTATTAATATTTTTGAATTTATTAAATCTGATTTAAAGCTGATGTGTAGTGGCGGAACCAAAGAAAAAGGAGAGAAAACCGCAAGGTACACAACCAGGCGTAATGCAGCCTGATTGCGCAGTCTTGGGAGATCGGGTGAAAGGTGATGTAAAAGTGCTTGGTCTTGGCTCAAATTTGGTGGGGAAGTAGGTAACTGGTAAAGGAAGATCGTGACCAAGTTTCGTTAAATTTGGATAAGGGAAACTCCCTGAACAGATAGCCTGAAGTTGATGCAACCGGCTGGTCGTGCAGATGCAGACACCCTTTGTTTGGTTTCGATGTGGAGGATGGAGATGCTCTTGGATGGAGCTGAAAATTGGAGGAATGGAAGTAGATGGGCAGGAAGGATTGTGGTTAGAATTTGGAGTGAAATGGCTGGGTAGATTGTGAGATATGAGGCGGCAAAGTGAGGGATAGAACCTTGACTCGGGCTCGGATACAGCAACACCACCTAGTGAATCAAGGGGCGCTCCTAAGCGATCCGGATACAGAAACACCATCGGGACTTGGGAGACTCAAAGGACACCACCATGATGCCAAGCACGGATACAGCTTTGAGAATTTAGAAACGAGCAATCCAGCTCAAGAGTTTAAACTCATATATATTCATCAAAAGGTGTATTACAATGGAGCATAGGTGCTGAATATATAATGCTTCATGTGAGCATTTACATAACCGAATCCAAGCTGAAAAATAAAGCAAAACAAAATGCTAACTAATTAGATGCTTTCCTCCTCTCCAAGTTAAGCTTGAAGAATTTCTAGCCAAGTATTGTTTGATAGGGAACATGTGGCCAAGATTTGTTGCCCCTTCTCCAAGCTCTCTTCTAACCACCTTCCACTAGTGGTAGTGCCTTCTAGAATGCTCTAGCTTGGTGTTCTTGGCAGCTCCATGTGATGCATGACCATAAACCCTTCGGCCCTCCCTTGGACCGACCCTCATGACATGAATTTATTTATGTTCAAAGCACTTAAGATAATAATATTTGTATCATTGCTTGTTTGTACTTGGCCGATCATTCCTAGCTTAACCATGGAAATTTGGTGAGCTTGATTTCTCAACTATCTCCCTTAACACCTTGATTTATTTATGAACAAATAATCAATGATCATCCTCCCGGCTCGATCGACATTATGCGCATGAGAAATAACGAGCATTCCGGTTGTTTTGCATTCATGTTGAGCTGAACATTTTACTGTCTTCTTACCCATGGCTGGCCACTTTCCATCAAAAGCGAATTAAGCAAAGTTGAATGACGATTTTATTAATTATTTTATTTTAGAAATTATTTTCATAAGTCTCGGGATATTATCTCCTAATTGAAAGATAAATTAAATTAGGGTTCTAGATCTGCGAGTGAGGCTTTAGGGCCAAATTGGTGTGAAAACACCAATCTGGACCGAATCCATCACGGCCGACCCCACGACGCAGGCAGTGGCCTGCACCGGGAGAGGCCGGCGCCGGACAGAGGCCGGGGCTGAGAAATCAACCTCGGCCTCTGCCATGATTAGCATATCGGGAGTCCTAAAATTTTTATCCTATAGTAAAAAAGAAGGCCGAGATGCAATTGAATGGAAGTAAAGTAAAAGAGGAGTTGCCGGTCGGTTTTTAGGAAAGAAAATTAACAAAAATAAAATAAAGTTTGCTCTCACAATCTTAGTATGGGAAAGTGATGGAAAGTGGACTGCCCTAAAACATGAGCTGAAGGAAATACATTTTGAAGGATCAAATAGGCATGGAAATCAACCAACAACACTTGAATTTCCATTATTCATTTTTGATCCCGGAGGATGAGAAGCCGAGCATGTGATCTTTTATGTTCTTATGTTCATAAATAATTTACCTAAGAGCCAAGAAGAAGAATCAAAGCTAGCCACCTAAATTCCTCCATGTTAAAGCAAATGAATTCGGCCTTGTTCAGCCGTGGCCTTGTCCAGCACGTGGGACACTACTATCTCATGTTCATAGTACATAAATAAATTGGAGCTCAAATATGGTCGGTCCATATTTTCATGTGATGCTACCTAGGCCGGAAATAGAGCAACAAGAGGAGAAGCCTACAAAGAATTCTAGAAGCATCATGAAGTGGGAAGAAGGCTTGCCAAAGGGGAAAGCCAACTGTGACCACATGTTCCCAAATGTTCAAATGCTTGGCTAGAATTTCACCTAGCTTAACTTGGAGGAGGGAAAGAATCTTTATGGTTTTTGTTTTCATTTTGCTTTAATTTTCAGCTTTGTTTCAGCTTTGTAAAATGCCATCTTGAGGCATTATAAATTCAGCATGCATAGCATTGTAAAAAGAACTATGATGAATATATGAACTTGAGCTTTGCTCTTTTCGAGATGGATTTCTCGGTCCCTTAAATTCTCATTGCTGTATCCTAGTTGGCTACTAGGTGGTGTCCTTTGAGTCCTTCCAATCTTCCGATGGTGTTTCACGTATCCGGCCAGATTGAAGGTGCCCCTTGGTTCTCACTTGGTGGTGTTTACGTATCCAAGCTAGGACTTTGGTTTTATCCCCTCACTTCACAGAACCATATCTCTCAATCCACACGTCCAAATTACTCCAAATTTCGTCCACTATCCTTCCAGCGAGTCTACTTCCATCCCTCAAAAATCAGCCAAAACCAAGAAGCCTTCCGTTCCCCACCTCCGATCCAAACAAAGGGTGTCAGCCGGACGTCTAGCCGTGTACTGTCAACTTCTGGCTTGTTGATCAAGGTGTTCCCCTTATCCAAAAAATCCCAAAATTTACCCAGACCTTCCTTGACCAGTTAACTCACCCTCCACCAAATTTCGTCCAAAAACTCCTTCATTTACCCCTCCTTTCACCCTTTTCCCCGAACCGCACCTGCAGGTCCTATTCTGGCCGGGTTGCTTATTTGCGGTTTCTCTCTTCTTTTTGCTTCCGCTCCCACTATACATCAGAAAACTAATACAAGAAGAGGCTAAAAATGACTTCATCGATGTTTAAACCGAGGATTCGAGGGTGAGGGTACGAAACGTAGGGACAAACCTTTTCGTTCTACCCATCGGAAAACGGCCATTACTAGTTTGATTAGTGAATTAAAATAATGCAAAACAAGTAAGCAAGCGACATGCGATAAAGAATTAAAAGCAACCAAACATAAGTAAGGATAGTGATAAAGGCAGAAAGTAAAGAAAGCGGTAAAGAAAGTAAAAGCGAAAAAGAAAGAAAAGGTCGAGCGAGAGGAAAGCGGAAAATAAAGAGATTACATTGAGCTGGGAGGAATTAAAACCGATACATTGTTTATCCATAATACGGAAAGCAATAAAAGAAAGCATAAAAGTAAAATAAACCATTGAAGAAAACTGGATCTATGCCCTCGGGTTGTCCCACCTGCTGATCCGGATCTCGAATCTGGACTTAATGCGACGATGGTGAATCAAGGAAGGATTTTGTGAGTTTTTGTGGAGATAGGTAGGCGAATGTGTGACTGATGTAGTTTTGGGATCGGATGTATGGAGTGTGGTGAAAGTAGGGAAGGAATACGTTGAAAAGGGACCAAGAGATCGGAATACGGAATGAAGTATTCGGTAGCTCTTAGGCGAATTTCGACGAGTAACATTTAGGGTTGAGCCATTTAGGTGGAATGTAGCAGCATGATGCTAAGGTAGGAAGCCATGTGGAGAATGAGAGCCAAAGTCTCTATTTATAGGGAGAGGTTAGTTCAAGGGATGACCTAGGGTTAGGTCTCGCCAACTCGTCCATAATTGGGTATAAAACCGAGCAGGAATATCTTGAGATTAAACCGGATAGAACCGAGACAAAGAAAGGAGTCTCTGGGGCCAGCTCGTCCATAATAAGGTACCAGCCACAAGAGGCTGCCTACGCATTCGTGTCCTAGTGTGCTTCCAAGGGAGTCTACGGGGCAAAACGCAGCGTTCCACTTAACCTTTTAGAAGGCGGGCGCCAGCCACATGAGGTTTCTAAAAATGGAAAGTTTTCATTTTGGCGAGTTTTTGTTTTTGGCGGGTTTTCATTTTTGGTAGGTTCTAATTTTGATGCGGGATGTCCGCTCCTAGTCTCGGGTGGATTGTTTTAGAGCCAAAACGTAACACTTTGATGCTCGTGATCATGAAATGCGGCGCTTAATGTCGTCTTGAGGTCTTCGGCTCCTTTTCGGTTGGACTGATCCGAACGCATTATTCCGAGCCTGGAATTCTTTAGTACACAGCACTTGGACTTCGTCGTCTCCGAAGGCTTGGCCCGGTTTTAGATCGTCCGAAAGAAAAGGGGATTTTTGATCGACCCAAGGGAGAAGGCTATTTATGTGGTGATGGGGGTTCTTTGTGGTTTACTAGCTTTCATCCCACCAATTAAATAGAATCCAAGATCCAAATCCTCGAGATAGGACTCGGGATTATCATCATCGGGCCAACAAATAAAAAGCGAGAAAAAGATGACACTTTTTAGGTGTCTACACACACAAACATACAACATGCTAAAACGATAAATAAAAGCAACCAAATGGAAATAAAGGAAAAGCAATAAAGAAGGTAAAGAAAACGAAAAGAAAAGAAAAGTGAAAAATTAAAAGATTACATCGAGTAGGGAGAAATTAAAAAACGATTACCTCTCTTTAGTCCACAATACGAAAGCGGTAAATAAAGCATAAAAATAATAAACCATTTGAAGGTCTGCACGATTGCCCTAGGTTGTCCCACCTTGCTAGTTTGGATCTCTATGTTAGATCTCTTGATGTAACGGTGACGAGCAAAAGAAAAAGGGCTTTTTTGTGAATTGTATATGAAGGGAGTGGTAAAGATCGGTTGAATGAGTACTCGGAGATAAGAATAACTGAATATTCTTTAGCTCTTTGCACGATTCAACGACGGTAAATAGAGAAGAGATGAATGGTTGATAATAATTTCGAGTAGAGTAACGTTTAGGTATAAAAGCTTTGGTTAGCTTTACGTAGCATTACGCATAGGAAAAAGTCATCCTCGGAATGAGAGCTAAGGCTATAAATAAACCGGGCCAGAATCTCACAAGATTAAACCTAGATAAGGAAGTGATAAAACCGGATAGAACGCGCCGGCCAACCGAGCGCTTCTAGGGTTTCGTGCCCTACCGTGTCCAAGGGATTCTCCAAGCCAAAACGCAACGTTTCACTTAAATCTTCGGGATGGCAGGCACCAGCCACGATATCGTTTTAAGGGGAACAACACCTAGTCTCGTGTGGACTATCTTATGGAGATTAAACGCAACACTTTAATGCTCGTGATCATTAAATGCAACCCTTTAATGCCATCTTTAGGTTTTCAGCTCCTTGCAATATTTTGAACTTGGAATTTCCTGGTACACAACACCGGCCTTTGTTGTCTCCGAAAGCTTAGCCCGGTTCTTGGATCACCTGAAAGAAAGGGGAATTTGTGGACCAACCCAAGGGAAAGTGCAAAAGGGTTCTTTGTGGTTTATTGGCTTATGTCGCACCAATCGATCACGGTTCGAGATCCAAATCCTCAAACAAGACTCGGGATTTCATCATCGGGCAAACGAGAATAAAATACGAAGTCAAGAGATAAGAGGAGACACTTTTAGGTGTCTACAGCTAGCCCCCACTTTGACCGTGTCTAAAAAGACTAGGGTCAAAGTAGACACTAAAAGGTACTTGATTTTTGGATATTAGTTATTTTGTGATGCATGGAATTTGTTGTAATCAAACCTAAACTCCAAAATGGGGCCTGGACTTGATCACGAGGCATGCATTTTGAAGTCGGTAAGGAAATCCTAAGATTGGCTTGATCAAAGCCTAAAGCTTGGTATATTTTGATGCTGAAACTTCAATCGTTCTTTGATCTAAAGTTTGGCTAAATAATCTGTTGTACTAACATACTTGTTAGTGTATAATTAATTTGACAAAAATTCAGTGTTTTACATGAGTAATCCAATCGAAAACAGATCGATAAAACAGTTCTAGAAAAGATGATTAGTGGGCTCGGAACATCCTACTTGCATGCACAAGGGGACAAAAGTCACATGCCACGGTTTGATAAGGCTCCACAAGCTAGGTGGGCGAGGCTAGGCTGCAAAGGCTCTAGCCAATTGGACCTCTCGACTCCTTGTGGCCAGCGTCGGCTATTCTTTGGCAGGCGTGGCCCCGGCATGGTCTGCCGGATTCTCTTGGTCTTCTACTACTTGCTTGACCTTTGTCTTGCATGGTTGGCTGCCTTGACCGAGTTTGCCTATAAAAGGAGATGTTTGGTGTGTTCATTTTGCACACTTACTACTCTTCCTAAACTTGCTTTCCTCTTGTGCTTTCTTACTTTGCTCCTTCTTGAAAACTATTTGGTTCTTAGAAAATCTCTTCTCTTCAAAATGTCTAGAAGAAGAGCTCATCCTGTTGGAAGATCAAGAGCAGAGAAGCTTACTCAAGACACTTTCCTCGAGCGGGAATGGCGCCCATAGAATGAATGGAATCCGAATGATGAGAATCACATTTCTTCTCTAACCATTACTCCTTCGGTAAGCTAGTTGGCGTAAACTCCTTTGTTTGCTCGTTTAGAGTCATTCTTCAGCTAAAATCTTGTTGGATTTTTGTGTTCCAGAAAGGCTCGATTCGGAGTAGTGGAGCGATTCCTAAATTCATGGAGACCTACAAGAGGATGAACTTTCCTCTAGCGAAGTCATGCACATTACCGGGTTTGGTCCTCTCTACCTTGCTTTGTACCACTTTACTGATAAAAGAGATAAGGATCCTATTAGGTACATTAGCGAGCACTTTTGGGATACTATCAACACGTTTCGGCTTCCTTTTGGTGAGATGAGAATAATGCCTTTCGGTTTCTTTGTTTTATCCGGTTTGGGTGATCTAGCTTATGATCGGAACTTGTATAAAAACCATGATTATCTTTGTCACCTCTTTGGCCTTGTAGCCGACAAGTTTCCCTATGAAAATTACTTTAAGTATACTGTTCTTTTTGAGACCTTTAAGGATGTTAGGTTCTGGCCTCAACACTCTCCTCAACAACAAATCCGGATCGTGCTTGCTCTTCTCTTGAGTACGATCCTCTTGTCCAACCACGCTACTAAGGTTCATGTTCACTATTTGGTGAACCTAGTAGACCTTGACAAAATAAAGGAGCTCAACTGGTGATGTGTAGTGGCGGAAGCAAAGAAAATGGATAGCAAACCGCAAGAAGCACAACCGGGCAGAATGCAGCCTGCTTGCGCAATCTTGGCAGATTGGGGAAATGGAGGGGCAAAAGTGCTTGGTCTTGGCTGAAATTTGGTGGGAAGGATGGTAACTGGTAGATGATGATCGTGACCAAGTTTCGTTGAATTTGGATAAGGGGAACTCCCTGAACAGATAGCCTGAAGCTGAGGTAACCGGCTGGCTGTACAGACAGACACCCTTTGTTTGATTTTGGTGTGGAGGATGGAGGTGTTCTTGGATGGAGCTGAAAATTGGTGGAATGGAAGTAGATGGACAGGAAGGATTGTGGTTAAAATTTGGAATGAAATGGCTGGGTAGATTGTGAGATATGAATTGATGAAGTGAGGGGATAATACCAACGTCCTAGCTCGGATACGTAAAACACCACCGAGTAAGAACCGAGGGGCACCTTCAATCTGTCCGGATACAGCAACACCACCGGGAGATTGGAAGGACTCACAGGACACCACCTAGCTGCCACACTAGGATACAGCAATGAGAGTTCCGAAGGGTGAGCAAATCCAGCTCGAGTATAAACTCATATATTTCATCAAAGGTGTCTTACAATGGCGCATAGGTGCTGAATATATAATGCTTCATATGAGCAATTACATAACCGAATCCAAGCTGAAAAATATGAAATAAAGCAAAACAAAAATGCCAACTAATTAGATGCTTTCCTCCTCCCCAAGTTAAGCTTGAAGAATTTCTAGCCAAGTATTGTTTGATAGGGAACATGTCGCCAAGATTTGTTGCCCCTTCTCCAAGCTCTTTTCTAACCACCTTCCACTAGTGGTAGTGTCTTCTAGAATGCTTCTAGCTTGGTGTTCTTGGCAGCTCCATGTGATGCATGACCATAAGCCCTTTTGGCCCTCCCTTGGACCGACCCATCATGACATGAATTTATTTATGTTCAAAGCTCTTAAGATAATAATACTTGTAACATTGCTTGATTTGTACTTGGCCGATCTTCCCTTGCTTAACCATGGAAATTTGGTGAGCTTGATTCCTCAACTATCTTCCTTAACACCTTGATTTATTTATGAACAAGTAATCAATGATTAACCTCCCGGCTCAAACGACATTATGTGCTTGAAAAATACAAGCATTCCCGGTTGTTTTGCATGCACGTTGAGCTGAACATTTTCTGTCTTTTTACCCATGGCTGGCCACTTTCCATTAATGTCACACAGCTCAAAACAGAAGGCTGCCCACTCTCCATCAACTGGGGTGCTCCTCCATACACTTGTCTCATTAGGGGTCTCCGTGCTGGTGCGCGACACACAAATGCGGAGTCGGATTCAGCCAATTATTTGTCATTGAATAGCTTGTGGAAATTATTGAGGCATGTTCAAATTGCCCTTTTCAAAACATATTTTTCATCTTGTGTGGATAAAAATCTTATTTGATTTATCAAATGTAGCCGTGGCTATATGAATACTTCCCACATCTTTCTCTCCGTTCAAACAATCGTCCCGTATTTTCGGCCTCTATATCATGGGCTAAGGTCTATCTTTAACGTTGTAACATTCATCGGATAGGCTTCTTAAGATCAGCCCTCAACCATGTGAGGACAGTATCCTTCTTTACTTTCAAAATTTGCCTCACAATGTGCTTAAGAGAACTTTTTACCACACTTTTAACTTTCCGCCTCTGCCCACGGTCTATGCCACTACCTATGGGCTCAGTCGTGATGGACTCCGGCTTTCTTTCTTACTAGCTGATTTCTTGATAAACATTGAATGTAGGCCAATTCCCATCCTTAGGCCCGACACCAACTTCCCCAAAGTGTCATTATGGCACGAGAATTGAGTGAAAGAAGGATCTTGTTTGAAGGTCCTTTTGGGTTTTGTTGGTATCTTGGGAAGAGGGTCACTCCTCAAATCCGGATCAACACGTGACCTCTGTTTGTTCCAATCGATCCTCCTTCGACCATGTTCTACTTTCATTCCCTTTATCCAAATGAGCAAGCGGTTGCTAGTGTGGGATATCCTTTTACCTTATTTTTAAACTTGAACACATCCTATGCCTACCATACAATACGAGATCGAGACCCAACTGGTGAGTTTTCAACTCTCTCACGTATCATAACTTGAATTTCTTGTGTGGAAATTAATCTTCACCTTTTGACAGCTCACTCATGCGGACATCCATATCCCGAGTCTTGATGTGGATCTAACTCTTCCCGGTGCCCTCCTCGCTTTGTAAGGATTCCCGAAATCCCGGAAGAAGAATGTGTTGGGCATCCTTTCCCTAGGAATTGGCAAGGGGTAAGAGTTTTATGCTATTTTCTTTTAGTTGCATGCTAATAGTATTTTCCTTACCGATACCATAGAATAAACTTTGCGGTATGACCGGGAGCAATCTAAGACCATGTCTATCGATTTCAATCTGCTCTCGGGGAATCCGAACTTCCTCACCGGCCGATCCTTTCTTACTTCCCGGGTATGTTCTTAATCGGTGGAATGCTAATTTATTGAGCTTTTAGTGATTTGCTAATCGCTCTATTATTCTTGTAGAGGTGCCGATCTAGAGCACCTCCCTCCGGTAGTCTTCCTGGTGTACGTGGGACACAAACACATGCATCCGGTCAACAAATACCTTCTAGTACAATTTCTAGACAAGGTTCTTCACGGCGTGCGCATCATAGGAGTGCTTCTAAGGCAGGACCTAGCACTACCGTCACGAAAATCCTTTTACTTCCCTCGGTCTTCGTATAGCGAGGCCAACCCATGCAGCTTCGCAATCTTGGGACCACGGAGGTAGCTCTTATCAAGGTGGTGAAGGTGATTGGTTTTTCCACATTTGTCTTAAAGGATTTCGAGAATTACATCTTTGCTCATGACTCGATGGCGATGCTTAGAAGATTCCTTGCTGCTTCCGTCGTTGGTGATTAAGGAGTCCCTTGTAGGGTGTTGGTTTATTAATGTAATATTTTCTTTGTAATGAGGACTCTTAGGCAATAGGATGAAATGCAAGACTCAATTAAAAGAAATGCGTTCTTTCATTTAATATGATGCACAAAGCTTAGGTAAAAATTACAAAGACAAATTAAAAAAATTGCACTAGCCCCTATTCCCCCAAAACAAAACATTAAAAAGAAAAACGAAAAATCTCCAGAGTGCATGGTCTAAAATAACACGATTTGCGCAATAGGGTGGGGCAGAAAATAAAATGGCCCAAGGAGTGTTCGGGCCGAAGAAAACCGCAAAATGGGCTGGTTCACAGCCATGGCCGGTGCCCGAGCACCTATGAATCCTGGGGCGTTCATGATTACTTGGTGATCGAGTTGCGGTAGAACTTAAAGCACTCCGAAAGCTCCTATAAATAGGATCCAATTCGGTGCTAAGAAGATGCCAAACGTAAAAAAAAAAATCCTTTTGCGAACCAAACCAAGAGCATTTTGGGAATTATGTCTTTGATGATGACTCCGAACATCTTTACTTCCCTCGGTCATCGTATAGCAGGCCAACCTATGAAGATTCGCCATCTTGTGATAAGGGAGGTATCTCTTATCAAGATGGTGAAAGGTGGTCGGTTTTTCCACATCCGTCTTGGAGGATTTTGGGAATTACGCCTTTGATGATGATTTTAATGGCAATGCTTACAAGATTCCTTGCTGCTTCGTCATTGATGATTAAGGAGTCCCTAGTAGGGTGTTTGTTTATTAATGTAATATTTTCTTTGTAATGAGGACTCTTATGCAATGGGATGAAATGCAAGACTCAATTCTAAGAAATGCGTTCTTTCATTTAATATGATGCACAAATCTTAGATAAAAATTACAAAGACAAATTAAAAAAAATTTGCACTAGTCCCCATTCCCCCAAAACCAAAATGATAAAAATAAAAACGAAAAATCTCCAATGCATGGTCCAAAATAACACGATTTGAGCAATAGGGTGGGGCAGAAAATAAAATGGCCCAAGGAGTGTTCCGGCCGAAGAAAATCGCAAAATAGGCCGGTCCACGGCCATGGCCGGCGCCCGCCACCTACGAATCCCGAGGTGTTTGTTATTGCTCGATGATCGAGTTGCAGTAGAACTCAAAGAACTCCAGAAAGCTCATACAAATAGGATCCAATTCGCTAATAAGAAGATGCGAAACGTTAAAAAAAAATTAAAAAAATTCCTTATGTGAACCAAACCAAGAGCATTTCGGGAATTACATCTTTGATGATTACTTTGAACATCTTTACTTCCCTTGGTCTTCGTATAGCGGCCCAACCCATGGAGCTTCACAATCTTGGGACAAGGAAGGTAGCTCTTATGAAGGTGGTGATGGTGGTTAGTTTTTCCACATCCGTCTTGGAGAATTTTGGGAATTACACCTTTGATGATTACTCGATGGCGATGCTTACAAGATTCCTTGCTTGCTTCCGTAGTTGATGATTAAGGAGTCCCTTTTATTAATGTAGTATTTTCTTTGTAATGAGGACTCTTATGCAATGGGATGAAATGCAAGACTCAATTCTAAGAAATTCGTTCTTTCATTTAATATGATGCACAAAGTTTAGGTAAAAACTACAATGACAAATTAAAACAAATTTGCACTAGCCCCCATTCCCCCAAAACAAAATAATAAAAAGAAAAACGAAAAAGCTCCGAGTGCATGGTCCAAAATAAAACGATTTACTCAATGGGGTGGGGTAGAAAATAAAATGGCCCAAGAAGTGTTTGGGCCGAAGAAAACCGCAAAATGGGACGAGTCCACAACCAAGGCCGGTGCACGCCTCCTACGAATCCCATGGCATTTGTGATTGCTTGGTGATTAAGTTGTAGTAAAACTCAAAGAACTCCATAAAGCTCCTATAAATAGGATCCAATTCAGTGCTAAGAAGATGCCAAACGTAAAAAAATAAAAAATCATTCTGCGATCCAAACCAAGAGCATTTCGGGAATTACATCTTTTATTATGACTCGAACATCTTTACTTCCCTCTGTCTTCGTATAGCGAGCCAACCCATGGAGCTTCGAAATCTTGGGACCATGGAGGTATATCTTATCAAGGTGGTGAAGGTGGTCGGTTTTTCCACATCCATCTTGCATGATTTCAGGAATTACTTCTTTGATGATGTCTTTGATGGCCATGCTTAGAAGATTCATTCTTTGCTTTCGTGTTGATGATTAAGGAGTCCCTTGTAGGGTGTTTGTTTATTAATGTAATATTTTCTTTATAATGAGGACTCTTATGCAATAGGATTAAATGTAAGACTCGATTAGAAAAAATGCGTTCTTTCATTTAATATGATGCACAAAACTCGAGTAAAAATTACAAACACAAATTTAAAAAAATTTACAGTAGCCCTCATTCCTCCCAAAGCAAAATAATAAAATGAAAAATGAAAAATCTCTAGTGCATGGTCCAAAATAACACGATTTGTGCAATAAGGTGGGGCGGACAATAAAATGGCCCAAGGAATGCTCGGGTCGAAGAAAACCACAAAATGGGCTAGTCCACAACCATGGTTGGCGCCCGCCACCTGCAAATCCCGGGTCATTTGTGATTGGTCGGTGATCAAGTTACGAGTAGAACTCAAAGAACTCCGGAAAGCTCCTATAAAGAGGATCCAATTCGGTGTTAAGAAGATGCCAAACATAAAAAAAAAAAATTAAAAAAACAATCCTTCGCGAACCAAACG
The DNA here is from genome assembly GCA_021018815.1 of Talinum fruticosum. Classification (NCBI taxonomy): domain Eukaryota; kingdom Viridiplantae; phylum Streptophyta; class Magnoliopsida; order Caryophyllales; family Talinaceae; genus Talinum; species Talinum fruticosum. The sequence goes on along the minus strand of JAITYX010000010.1, from coordinate 1,700,912 downwards.
AAGAGCATTTCAGGAATTACATATTTGATGATGACTCTAAACATCTTTACTTCCCTTGGTCTTCGTATAGTAGGCCAATCCATGGAGCTTCGCAATCTTAGGACCATGGAGGTAGCTCATATCAAGGTGGGGAAGGTGGTCGATTTTGCCACATCCGTCTAGAGAGGATTTCAAGAATTAAATCTTTGATGATGTCTCTAATGGCGATGCTTAGAAAATTCCGCGCTGCTTTCGTCGTTGATGATTAAGGAGTCCCTTGTAGGGTGTTTGTTTATTAATGTAGTATTTTCTTTGTAATGAGGACTCTTATGCAATGGGATGAAATGCAAGACTCAATTCTAAGAAATGTGTTCTTTCATTTAATATGATGCACAAAGCTTAGGTAAAAATTACAAAGACAAATTAAAAAAAATTGCACTAGCCCCCATTCCCCTCAAAGCAAAATAATAAAAAGGAAAACGAATAATCTCCAAGTGCATGGTTCAAAATAACACGATTTGCGCAATGGGGTGGGGCAGAAAATAAAATGGCCCAAGGAGTACTTGGGCTGAAGAAAACTGCAAAATGGGCCGGTCCACGGCCATGGTTGGCGCCGACACTTGCGAATCTCGGGCGTTTGTGATTGCTTTGTGATCAAGTTGCGGTAGAACTCAAAGAACTCCAAAAAGCTCATATAAATAGGATCCAATTTGGTGCTAAGATGATGCCAAACGTAAAAAATTCTTCTACTAACCAAACCAAGAGCATTCTCGTATCCCCTCTTCTATTGAAAATAAATATGAATTTCATGACTGAGCTAACACGGTGGATTCATGAGATGAGTAATATGGATAGATCCGGTTTATCCAACTATGGGCTGAATGTTCTCTTTAGCATTCGCCAGGTGAAGGTCTATTGGACCTTCCTAAGGGCTTATGTGGCTTACTTGGGATCCTCACCGCCATGTCTTCGGGTTTGGGGATGAGGAACCGTGCCCCTGCTCGAAGAATTCGATGCCATACTAGGTAGTTATAGGCAAACAAAACCAGCTATACCCAAATAATCAAAAAATCTTCATGAGACTTATAAATACTTGCTGAAATTAAGCAATAGGAATCTAGGGTGGATTCATATTGGGAAGTGAGTGAATATGACCAACCTAATGAAATATTACCAAAACATGTATGCCCATGTCTGAAGAAATCATCATCCCGAGGCGGGGCAATTATCACCTGTCCGATAGGTGGATTCTTATTGGTAGGAGGGCACGGGGATTTGGCACCAGCAGCATTTTTGAGTTTAGTTGAACAACGAGAGAATTATTAATCTCTAACTCCCTCAATAGTTGCTTGAGACAATCATAAGTTTGGACCGAGTTGAAGCAAATTCGAGGGAGACTTCTTCGAGGGGACCCCTGTTATTATAGGTAAGCACATAACAATGAACGAAGCAAGTAACGTGAACCGATCGGCGGCACCGGCCACAAGGCGATTGTCCGACACCGCCGATGCCGAAATGCCTCCGGTTCACGCCGAAAGTCTCTAAATTTCATTTATGTCCAATTTTCACTCCTCTGTTTTCTTTATTTAATTTTGCTCTGTTAGGCCTAAAAGATTGGATCTTGATCGTGCGGGACACTAATTTTGATTTTGCATCCGTGATGTGCGGATCCGATTAATGGAGTACCTAAAGCCGATTCAAGCTCCTCCAAAAGTTAATGTATACTTAGCAACTCACTTCGCCAACGAAAACGAAACGCGATGGTAATCGATAACTCAACTTCTTGGTGGGAGGAACACCTCAAGAATCACACTAATGATATACTTTGGTATGTTAACCACTAGAAGGTGTCCCAGTTCGAAACACATACCTCGCAGAAACCTTTCATACAGCCTACTTGGCCTAGAAAACGAGTACATACTACTTCCCTAGGCGTGGGTTGCGACATATGGAAAGAGAACAAATAATACCTTTATTGGACTGCATTTAGCCAACTACCTTTGAATTGATTAAAGGGCATGGTAGCTCTAACTGGACAAAGTCGTGGCCCGAATATCGAAGGAGCTCGCCGAAATTATTGACACTGCGCAGACTTGTTGGCACTTGGAAAGCACACCCAACACTTCGTTCCTCCCTATTATCCGGAGTGGATAATAGAAGTAGATCCCCAACGACGGAATGCATTGAGAACCGGAGAGATGATTCTCGAAGAAGCCGCTCCTGCTATCGCCCCTCTCCAAATTCGAGAAATAAACCCTCGGATGGCTGAACGCGTCCATCGAGGAGAAACCGAAGCCAAAGAAACCGAAGAAACAAGGACCCACCGAATTTGAGAAGCGAAGGAACGCACCCGGCATGAAGAAGCCGAGTCTAGTGACCCTAAAGGAAAGAAAGTAAAGATAGATTAGGGCTTAGACTCTTAGGATTGAAGTTAGGATAGAATAAAAGAAAATGAGGTTTTGTTACGCCTCTTTAGATTGGTGTTATTAGTATTTTACAAGTAGTGTGCTTGCAATTATTTCCCTTTAATAGCTATGTATTCGGGTAAGTTGTAGGATTACCTATTATTAAATGAAAGTAAGTATTATGCTATACTTTTATATTTTATTACTCATCTAGAGGTAAAAATAAATAAATTGGACCGCCTAATTGGGCCATCCGGAAAGTAAATAAGAGAACCAGTTAATCGACACTTGAAAACGAATTGCGGAATTAAAGAAAAGACCTCTGCGCGGCCAACCCACCATTGTCCGGGTGGTGGCTAACGCTTGCCATAGCATAGCCTAGTTGGGCCGAGTTCGGACTACTGCTTAGGGTCGTGCTAGACATAATACTTCTTCAGCTGATCTAAGTTTGTGTGTCTGGAAAATTTCTTCCCCGTCCAAATCGAGTTAGTTTTACCGCTCCGCTAGGTAAGATCTAACTAAGTACAAACGGCCCTTGCCAATTAGGCTTAAATTTCCCTCCCGGGTCCTAAATTGGCACTTTTATCTCCTTAAATACCAAATCTCCAATTTGCACATCCGAGGCTTAACTTTCTTACAAATGCCTTAGATATGCGAGCCTGGTATATTTGGATATTGTATAGGGCCTTGAGCTGCCTTTCATCCAATAATAGGAACTCTTCACAACGTACTTTGGCCCATTCTACTTCTAGAATGCGGCTCTCAGCAATTGTCCTCCACGAAGGAATGGCAATCTCAATTGGAAGGACTGCTTCCATGCCATAAACTAGAGAGTAAGGTGTTGCTCCCGCAGAGGTTCTAATAGAAGTTCTATAACCCCACAAGGTGAAAGGCAATTTGCCGGGCTAATCCTTATAGGTAATTTTCATCTTTTCCACTATCTTATGAATATTGTTATTAGGGGCCTCAACCGCCCGTTGGTCCGAGATTAATACAAGGAAGATTTATGATGTTGGATTTTGTACTTATCCAACAAATCTGCTACTTCCTTCTTAAAATGACTACCATGATCACTTATCAGCTCGTGGGGCACCCCATAATGACAGATGATATTTCGGGTAATGAATTTGGCTACTGTTTCGACGTCAAAATTGCATAAGAAGTCACCTCTACCCATTTTGTGAAGTAGTCGATTGCTACTAACACAAATTCATGACCGCTTGTTCCTTTAGGGGTCACTTTGCCAATGATGTCTATTCCCCAAACCGAGAATGGCCAAGGTGAAGCTAATGTTATGAGCAATTATAGTGGTTGGTGTTGTAAATTTGCATGCACTTGACATTTATGGCATCTTCTAACAAAATCATGACGATCCGCCACCATGGTAACCAGTAATAACCAAGTCTCCGAACCTTTTGGACCAACATCTTACCGTTCATATGAGGTCCACACTCCCCACCATGAATCTCTTCCATGATGCGCTTGCTTCATGTTAATTGACACAAAGTAAGCTAATCCCGAATTGATTTTCTTGTACAATTTTCCCCGATTGATGAAGAATTGGGTAGCTAACATCCTGATGGCTCGTTGGGTTTTAGGTGTAGAGTCCAAGGGATATTCTTGTTTATCCGGATATCGATAAATGTCATGATACCAACTGGTATGGTTAGTATTAGACACTTCTAATGTACGGATGTGTGCGGGGTGACTCCGTCACTCAATGTGAGTAGGCATTGAATGAATGCCGGTAGGGATATTGATCATGGATGCTCACTTAGCTAGTGCATCGGCAAATTGGTTATCATCCCTTCAAAGGCAAGTGAAAGAGATGCTCTTAATGTGCTTAGATAATTCTATCGGATATGCTTGGTAGGGTGCCAATGTTTCATTGTGTACCTTCCACCTTTGCGGAATCCGATTGATGATCAAACCGTAGTAGCTTTAAGTCCTATGATGCAAGTTTCGTACTCTACAACATTATTGGTGACTTTGAAGTCTAGTTTGTCCGAAATGGGAGTATGTGCTCCCTCCGGTGAGACTAGAAGAATTCCTACTCCAAAGCCCTTCGATTGGAAGCGCCATAGAAGTGCATTGTCCAAACATCCACCTCTACTTGTAGAAAGTCCTCATCTAGAAAGTCAAGGTGTTCATGTTGCGATTCAGGTATAGGTAGATCAGCTAAGAATTTTGACACTATCCTTCCTTTGATCGCTTTTTAGGGAGAAACTTGTGTTCAAATTTTGATAGCATGATAGTCTATCTCACTATTGTGTTGTTGATAGTTGGTTGCTTAAGTATGTACTTAATAGGATCCATAGGTGCCACCACATGTATTGTGTACGTTAAATATTACTCCCTTAGCTTCTTAGTAACCCGGATTCTTGCCAATGATGTCTTCTCTAACGGCATGTATGTAGTTTCATAATCTAGGAACTTCTTACTTAGATAGTAGATAGTGCGTTCTTATTTCCCGTCTTGTTGAGCTAGCGTGGCTCCCTAAGCCGTTTCCACCGTGGTGAGATAGAGTAAAGGTTTCCACGATTGGGGTGAAACTAACAGTAGAGGGTTAGCTAGGTATGCCTTAACCTTCTCGAATGCTTTTGGCACTCGACACCCAAATGAGCTCAAATCCTTTCTTTAACTTCTTGAAAATAAGTTCACGGACCATTGTCAATTTTGATATGAAACGACCAATGTACTATAATCGTCCCGGGAAACCCCTTATCTCTTTTTCGTGCTTGGCGGATGGATTTCCCAAATGGCTTTGATCTTCGATGGATCAACTTCAATTCCTCTAAAACCGACAACATAGCCTAGCAGTTTACTCGAGGTTACTCCAAAGGCACACTTTTGAGGGTTAAGGCGCATGTTATATTTCCCGAGTCTTTGGAAGAATTTCCCGAGGCTGGGTAGGTGCCCTGTCCTGTCTTTGGACTTTATGATCATGTCATCCACGTACAATTCAGCTTCTTTATGAATCATATCATGCAGTAAGGTTGTTGTTGTCCTCCGATACGTTGCGCCAACGTTCTTGAGCCCACATGGCATCCCCACATAATAGTAAGTCCCTCATTAAGTGATGAAGGTCATCCTTTCCATATCTTCTTCAACCATCTTCACCTGATTATACCCGAGTGTAACCTCCCATGAATGAAACCAATGCATGACTCGTTGTATTATCCACAAGGAGGTCGATATGAGGCAACGAAAAATTGTCTTTAGGACTGGCCTTATTCAAATATCTCGAAGTCGACACACACGTGAACTCTACCGTCTTTCTTGGAAACTGGAACTATATTTGCTACCCACCGAGGATAGTGAACTACCTTAATGAACCCAGCTTGTAACCGATTCTAAACCTCTTCCTTAATCTTCAAAGCCCATTTCGGCTTTATCCTCCTCAATTCTCGCTTAACCGGCTTAACATCTTCATAAAATGAGATTTTATGTTCTCGCTATACTTGAATCTATACCCGACATGTCTTTGTAGGACCATGCAAAGACATCTATAAATTCTGTAAGGATCGAAGTAAATTGCTTCCGCTCTTCTAAATCCAAGGTTCTCCCAATCTTAACTTCTTGGGGTTGATCAACTAACCCCAGATTAATTGTTATTGCTTCCTCTATTATTGGTGAGCAATTTTCATGATCTTCCATAGCTTTTATTAATTCTTTAGGGATTTCTTGTTCATCATTAGAGACAAAACAATTAAAAGCAAGAGGAGGCAAGGAGTAAGCGTTCACTTTATTGAATGAAGCAACAAGTACATCGGAATAAAAACGGAAGACACAGAATTAGAAATGACATAATCGGGAAAAGAATTGGAAATAATAGAAGGAGAAGTACAAGCCCTAGTATTAGACTCGGAAAGAGAATGTGCTCCTAGGTCGACATCAAATTTCCGGCCCTCCTCGACGTCAATCTAAGTGACATGCTTGGATCCTTCAATATCAACGTTTGTGATGAACCCGGACACATCGAACTGCGGGTGCAACATAGCTCGTGACAATATCGAGACCGAATTCCTTTCTAGGTTACCATCTTGTCCAAGCGAGAAGACCAAAAGATTATTCCTAGTGAGATTGGTCCAGTCTAATGTGGACTGACCCTCTTTAAGGAGGTAAGGTGTCTCCTTCTCCGTAATATAGCGAGTCATTGAAAATCTTCGGACTAGGTACTAGGATACCCTTTTCCTTGACATAGTAGGGCTCGGAAAATCCATAATAAAGGAAGTTATCTCCTTTTCTCGAGAACTGCCCATTTAGAGGATAGGCAAAGGGCTTGATAGAGCGAACCGTGTCCAATGCAGTCCTCTTTGTCCGAATTTTCCACTTGGCTTGAGCTATTTCCTTAGCAGTAGGTTGATAGTCTAATCCAAAATTGTAATTATTAGTGGGTTCAAGAGGTGGAAAAGTAGGGTGGTATGCCCTTCGGCCTGTAGCAAGACTTGGAAAATACCGCTTCCTCCTAAGCATCAAATGGACACTAGGGTTGCCATAAGGATTAAAGTTAAGAGGTGCTTCATCCTTTTCGAAGGCGGTGATAGTCTTGAATCCATACAATTCCTCATCATTAGCATCGTGCTTGATCTCGACTACGGATTCTTTAGATGTGATAGTAGCATAAAGGTTACCCCGTTGACGAGTTATAACTTGACCTTTGATGATCATCTTAACTTTCCGATCCAGTGCGAGAGGGCTCTAACCAATGATCATGTAACTAAGGGCATCCGAGGAGTAAAATTGAAGGTAGCTGGGATATCTAGGACTTGAAATTTGATGTTCCTTTCTACCGACCCTATGTTGATTGGCAAGGTCATTGTTCCCAAGACTGTTCTCTTGGAATTATCTTAAGCTCGAAGATGGACAGTCTATTTAGAGAGTTGTTGCTCCTTAATTCCTAACCCTCTAGCAGTTCTCTAGGGACATACATTTATTGTTGATCCATTATCTACCAAGGTTAAGGGAACAAACTTGTTGACGTAAGTAATAGTTAAGTAAAGGGCATTGTTGTGTGCAACGCCTTCTTTTGGGAGATCTTTCGATTAAAAGTAGTAGTTCCATCCCTACCGTTAACCAATCCTACCAGTTCCTCCGACGTAGTTTTAGGAGAGACCTCGATTTTATTGAGTACATCAATCAAGGCAACGTCTTCTTTCTTTATAGCTTCCGGCTCTTTTGGGCCTTCCTGAGTCTGTTGTGGATCCAGGGGTGCATTATGCCATCTAGATCTAGTGAGGAATTGGATTGCTAGACTTTTAGCCTCTCCCCAAAAGTCTCCTTCTTCTAAGGGTGGTGTGCCCCGTAAGTCGTCATTATTATTATCACTTGTTGCTTCTTGTTTCGTAGACATCTTTTTCATCACTTAGCCATAGCCGCTGGACTTCTTGATCTAATGGAGGTAAGCTAAGATGTGGTTTAGACTCATTAACATCTCGGATAAGAACAGACAGATCGCACCGACCTAGAGTTGGTTCAGTGAAAATAGCTAAGGTGCCGCTAAAAGAATTCTTGTTGTTGCTTGGTTTCTAGGCAGCCTTAGGCAAGGGTAGTTGGCCATTTCGAAACATGCTTTCTAGTTTGTTCTTAAATGTCCAACACTGTTCGATATCTTGTCTTCGTGCACGATGGTATTTGCAAATTTTCCCCCATCCCAATTTTTAGATTGTTTCACGCTTTTTATTATGCCCTAATGGGTGGCAATTATATCTTTCCCTTTTCCAGGAGACGGTCAAGGGCTTTGGTGTGGTTAGTATTAATAAGAGTGTAGTCGGTATATCCGTTGAGGGCATTGACATTTGCACCCCTGCTAGCATTGCTTGTATTGGAAATTTTCTTATCTTTAGAATGATAATTACCTCTATACCTGGTCGTAACTTTTGTGGTCACGGTAGACGACTCTTCTTCTATCTCGCAAACCAAGCATCTCTAAGGGTCGAAAAGTTCATCATGAGTAGGAATTTGAGGTTTGATTGTAATTGGGCTGGAGGTTTTTCATAATGATCCTAACTTGATCTTTCTCGGAGGGTCGATCAACCATGTGGTCTGCCTTTGCTCTCCATCTAGTGAGGAAATCGTGAAGCTCTCTTTCTCGCCTTGCTTGATTAATTCCAAGTCTTTAAGGGTAATAGGCAAATTAGTGTTATAGGAGTATTGATGGAGGAACTCCTTACACGATCAATCCAGTTGGCAACCTTGCGTAGGTCAAGCGCATTATACCACTTCATTCAATCGGTGTCGAAAGTCCAAGGGAAGATAATGTGGTAAGTGTCTTGAAGAATGTTCTTAAGAGTCATTGTTCCTAAGAAGTTACGTACATGATGATGGGGATTCTCAAAACCTTTAAACTTAATATCGAACATGGTAATCTTATGAGGTAGTTTACCCTTAGGGATTGAAGTGAATCCCTTATGAGCAAAGTAATGATTACTCAACATGGATGACTCCCTTAACATTCGTTCTATTTGATCTATACGGGGATTACACTCGAGATTTGGATTCAGGTTTAGGGGATTCATGTTTGGGACTGTCTGGAGGAGACAAGATAGGTGGGGGTGACAGAATCAAGGCCTCTTCCCTTTTCAAACGTTCAGCTTCCTCATCTCGCTTACTATCCTTAATAGCCCTTATGGTAGTCTTAATATCCCTCGATATAGATGACATCTTCTCCTGTTGATCATTCAATCTAGTTTCTACCCTGGCTATATTCTCATTCAGTACCACGAGATTAAGGGACTACTCGGGTTCAAATCCCTTGGAAGGGAGCTTTTTCTAGGTACTTGTTTTATGACAAGAAATAAACCGAGATGGTGTAGTGTGCACCAAAGCTTGTCGCACCGGTATACACCGTGAAGTAGAAAGAAAGGAAGACGTGTCGAACTCCTTGGTGAGGAATTCTAATCTTTTAGAGCTCGGATTCCGATGATACTTAGTTGCCATAGACGTCCCTATTCTGCAGCCCCAAAGGATGAGGTTCGGGACCATGTGAGAGAAGATCACTTTTGGGACAAAGGGACTTAAGCGCAAGACCCGAACAAACTAAGGACGTTTTTGTTTGGATGCACATAAAGAATGCGATGATGATATGATGCATAACTTAGTTGAGATGATAATCTAACTCATGGACTCACCTAATAGGAGATGAATTCTAAATGCAAATGGGCTCATATAATATAAGATGACTTTGATTTGGCTAATGCAAATGGACTCACCTAATATGAGATGATTTTATTTGGCTAATGCAATTGGACTCACCTAATATGAGATGATTCTTATTTGGCTAATGCAAATGGAAAATGGGAATGTAAAAGAAAGAAAGGACTAAACAACCGAAAAGAGAAGGGGACTTTCTGTTAGACCCTTTAATAGACGGTAACTACTTAAACCGTCAAAAGAGGATTTTAGTATGACATGAAAATGAGAACAATGGACTAACCCTAATAGAAAAAGGAATTTTGACTTTTGGCTAAATGCACATAGTGGACTAACTGTAGGAAATTTATAAAAGTGTTTTATTTTCACCCATGCAAGGGCTTAATCAACACTTCTCACCTACTCCTAAAGGCTCACAAACAAAGGATTAAATCTAAAACACACACACTCATTCAAGCATGCAAATGAAGTCAAAGGTGACCTAAAAGTCAAAAAGTTCTATGGTTAAAGAGTTCAAAAAGGTTTAATACATGGTGACACATAGTCCGAGAATTTGATCCTCCATGTGGGGCACAAGCAGAAATCAGCCGAATTCTCAATGAACTAAAAGGTTTAACCCAAAAGTGCATGCTACGAGGGAGGAGGTACCGTTTCCTAGGGCAATCAAGAATAGTTGGGCCCGCCTAAAGGAACTAGTGGGAGCCTCTCTCCAAAATGGGTAAACAGGGGCGTATAAACTTTTCCTATGAGTCCAAAAAATATTTAAACTAGTTCAAAGGTTGCTAAATACGGGATGCCTAATGCAAGTGCATCATTAAAACACACTACTCAAATTTTCAAGTTTCGTTCTCTTAATAAAAAATTTATCCCCAGTGGAGTCGCCACTCGTAGGAACCATAGCCTCGAGCCCACATCGGGACCGGGCGGAGCTTCCCACGTTACCTTTGCGTAAGGGTTTTAGAAAAAGTTGGAGAAATGGTTTTAGGGTTTTGAAGATGCCTTTCGGAAAGTGGGAATAAATCTTTTATTTAGATTTCCTAGTTTTTATTAAATCGAATTAAAATAAATTAGACAAAGTTTGAATGACAGCTTTATTAATTATTTTAGTTTTACAAATTATTTTCAGAATTCCCAGGATATTATTTACTAATTAAACGATAAACAAAATTAGGGTTTTGGTTCTGCAGTGTGGCTTTAGGGCCGGATTGGTGTGAAAACACCAATCTGGATCAAGCCTCACTTGCCGACCACTCGGTGCTGCCGCCTATACCCGGCGGTGGCGGGAGGTGGCCAGAGACCACGGTTGAAGAAATCAGCCTCGGCCTCTCCCCGGTAGGTAGATCCGGAACCTATCTTTTTACCCCGCAATTAGAAAATAGCCGGGATGGAGATTCAATAAGAATAAAGCATAAAAAGGGAGTCGTCGGCTTTTAGGATGAAAACTAACAAAAACAAAAACTTATTCTTCTAATCTTAGTATCGGAAAACTATGATTAAAAGAGGCTAAAATTGACTCCATCGATCATTGAACCGAGAATCGATTCGGAGGCGAGGGTACAAAATGTAGGGAAAGCCTTTCTGTTCCGCCCATCCAAAAACGGCAATTACTAGTTCGAGTAGTGAATTAAAATTATGTGCTACACACAAACATACAACATGCTAAAATGATAAATAAAAGTAACCAAACGAAAATAAAGGAAAAGCAATAAAGAAAGCGGTAAAAAGAAAAAAAAGAAAAGTGAAAAATTAAAAGATTACATCAGAGCGAGGAGGAATTAAAAGAACTATTACATCTCTTTAATCCACAATATGGAAAGTGGTAAATAAAGCATAAATAATAATAAATTGTATGAAGGCCTTGTTTTTAGTGGATCTCGGGTTGTCCCACCTTGCTAATGTGGATTTCTACGCTGGATCTCTTAATGCAACGGTGAAAAACAAAAGAAAAAGGGCTTGTTTTTGGTGAACTATGTATGTAGGGAGTGGTAAAGATCGGTTGAATGAGTGCCCGAGAGATCGAGTAACCGAATATTCTTTAGCTCTTTGCACGGATTCAACGACGCTAAAGAGAGAAGAGATGAATGGTTGATAATAATTTCGGTAGAGTAACGTTTAGGTATAAAAGCTCTAATTAGCTTTTTACGAGCATTATGCATAGGAAAAAGCCATCCTCGGAATGAGAGCCAAGGCTCTCTATTTATAGGAGAGTACCTAGGTCACAAATGACCTAGGGTTTACCCTTGGTCAGCTGTCCAAACAGATTGCAAATAAATCGGGCCAAAATCTCACAAGATTGAACCGGATAAGGAAGCGATAGAACCGGATAAAACCCGGTTCACGACGCTGGCCAACTCGGGTGCTCCTAGGGTTTCATGCCCTACTATGTCTCCAAGGGATTCTCGAAGCCAAAACACGAGTGTTTCACTTAAATCTTCGGGGTGGCAGGCGCCGGCCACGACGTCGTTTTGAGGGGAAAACTCCTAGTCTCATGTGGACTGTCTTGTGGAGCTTAAATACAACACTTTGATGCTCGTGATCATGAAATGGAACGCTTTAATGCCGTTTTCAAGTTTTCAGCTCCTTGTCTTATTGGACATAAGTAAAATGCGATATTTTGAACTTAGATTTCTCGGTACACAGACTCGGGCTCCGTTGTCTCCGAAGGCTTGGCTCGGTTCTTGGATCGCCCAAAAGAAAAGGGGATTTGTGGACCGACCCAAGGAAAAAGGCTATTTATTTGGTGTTGGGGTTCTTTGTGGTTTACTGGCTTATGTCGCATCAATCAATCACGATCTAAAATCCAAATCCTCAAATAGTACTCGGGATTTCATCATCGGACCAATAGAATAAAATACATAATTAAAGAGATAAGAGATGACACTTTTTAGGTGACTATAGGCTGCAGGCCAAAAGGCATACCACCCTACTTTTCTACCTCTTGAACCCATAATAACTACAACTTTGGGCTAGGCTATCAACCTACTACTAAGGAAATAGCCCAAGCCAAGTGGGAAATTCATACTAAGAGGACCGCACCGCACACGATCCGCTCTATTAAGCCCTTTCCTTATAATCGAACGGCCAACTCTTAAAAGAAGGAGATAACTTCCCTTATTATAGGTTTCTTAAACCCCACTATATCAAGGAAAAGGGAATCCTAGTACCTGGATTGGAGAGTTTCACTTACTCGCTATATTTTGGAGAAGGAGGCACCCTACTTCCTTGAAGAGGGACAGTCCACACCAAACTAGACCAATCTCACTGAGAATAATCTTTTTGGTCTTCTATTCGGACAAGAGGATAACCTAGAAGGAAATTCGGTCTCGATCGTCACGAGCTATTTCGCACCGACGAGTTCTATCGGTCTAGGTTAATCACCGATGTAATGTTGAAGGGTCCAAGCATGTCACTTGGATTGATGGCAAGAAGGGCCAAGAATTTGTCTGTCGACCTAGGAGAGCATTTTCTTTCCGAGTCCAATACTAGGGCTTGAGTTTCTCCTTATGTTATTTCTAGTTCTTTTCCCAATTATCTCATTTCCAGTTCTATGTCTTCGGTTTCGAGTCCGACATACTTGTTGCTTCATTTAGTAAAGTGAACCTTTCCACTTACTCTTTGCTCGCTCTTGCTTTTAATTATTTTTCCTCTAATAATTAACAAGAGATCCCTAAATAATTAATAAAAGTTATGAAAGATCATGAAAATCACTAACGAATAATAGAGGAAATAATAACAATTAATCCGAGGTTAATCGATCAGCTCGAAGAACTTAAGATCGGGAAAACATTGGATCCGGAAGAGCTAAAGAAATTTACTCGCTCCTTACAGAGTTTATAAATGTCTTTGCATGGTCTTATAAAGACATGGCGGGTATAGATCCAAGCATAACAAAACATAAAATTCCACTTTGCGAAGACGCTAAGTCGGTTAAGCGTAAGTTGAGGAGGATGAAACCTAAGTGGGCTTTAAAGATTAAGGAAGAGGTCCGGAAGCGGCTAGAGGATGGATTTATCAAGGTAGTTCACTATCCTCGGTGGGTAGCAAATATAATACTGGTTCCGAAGAAAGATGGCAAGGTTCGTATGTGTGTCGACTTCAAATATTTGAATAAGGCTAGTCCTAAAAATTTTCGTTTCCTCATATAGACATCCTTGTAGATAACACGGCAGGTCATGCTTTGCTCTTGTTCATGGACGGTTATGTTGTGTATAATCGAGTGAAGATGGCTGAAGAGGATATGGAAAAGACGACCTTCATCACTCAATGGGGGACTTACTTCTATGTGGTGATGCCATTTGGGCTCAAGAACGCCGGTGCAACATATCAAAGGACAGCGAACAACCTTATTGCATGATATGATCCACAAAGAAGCTGAAGTTTACGTGGATGACATGGTCATAAAGTCCAAAGATAGGGCGGGGCACCTACCGAGCCTAAGGAAATTCTTCTAGAGACTTAGGAAATACAACATGCGCCTTAACCCTAAAAAGTGTGCCTTTGGAGTGACCTTAGGCAAACTGCTAGGTTATGTTCTCCGTCTTAGAGTAATTAAAGTTGATCCATCTAATGTCAAAGCCATTCAAGAGATCGGGGTTTTCTAGGATATTTACAATACATCGGTCGTTTCATATCAAGACCGACTATGGTCTCGTGAACCTATTTTTAAGAAATTAAAGAAAGGATGTGACCTATTTGGGATGCTGAGTGCCAACAAGCATTCGAGACGATTAAGGAATATCTAGCTAATCCTCCGAGTGCTAGTTCCGCCTCAACTAGGGAAAACTTTGCTTTTGTATCTCACCATGACGGAAATGGCTATGGGAGCCATGCTAGCTCAACAAGATGGGAAAGAAGAATGCGCGATCTACTACCTATGTAAGAAATTCCTATATTATAGAGAAGACATCATTGGCACTAGTCCGGGCTACTAAAAAGCTCGAGCACTACATGTTAGTTCACACGGTACATGTGGTGGCACCTATGAATCCAATTAAGTACATACTTGAGCAACCAACTATAAGTAGCATGATAGCTAGATGGACTGTCATGTTGTCGAATTTAAACTCAAGTTCGTCCCTCAAAAAGTGATAAAAAGAAGGATAACGTCAAAATTCTTAGCTGATTTACCCATACCGAATCGCAACCCGAACGTCTTGACTTTCCGGATGAAGATATTTTACAAGTAGAGGTGGACATTTGGACAATGTACTTCGATGGTGCTTCCAATCGAAGGGCTTTGGAGTAAGGATTCTTTTAGTCTCACCGGAAGGAGCACATACTGCCATTTCGAGTCAAACTAGGCTTCAAAGTCACTAATAACGCTGCAGAATATGAAGCTTGCATCACATGACTTGAAGTTGATACGGAGATCGGGGTCAAGAATATCGGGGTTTTCGGTGACTCTAGTTTAATCATCAATAAGATTTCATAAAGGTAGAAGGTACGTAGTGAAGCCTTGACACCCTACCAAGTATATCCGATAGAATTATCTAAACATTTTGAGAACATCTCTTTCACTTACCTTCCAAGGGATGATAACCAATTCGCGGATGCACTAGCTAAGTTGGCATCCATGATCAATATCCCTACCGGCATTCATTCAATGCCCATTCACATTGAGCGACTGAGTCACCCTACGAGATGATGTCCGCATATCATAAGTATATAATACTGACCATACCAATTGATATCATGACATTTATCAATATTTGGATAAACAAGAGTATCCCTTGGACTCCACACCTAAAGCCCAACGAGCCATCGGGATGTTGGCTGATCAATTCTTCATTAATCGAGGGCAACCGTATAAGAAAACCAATTCTAAGATTAGCTTACTTTGTGTCAACCAACATCATGAAAGAGATTCTTGGTGGGGAGTGCGGACCTCATATGAATAGTAAGATGTCTGCTCTAGAAGGTTTAGAGACTTGGTAATTACTGCCGACCATGGTGGTAGACTCGCCATGATTTTATTAGAAGATGCCATAAATGTTATGTGTATGCAAATTTACAACACCAACCACCTTCATTTCTCACAGCCTTAGCTTCCCCTTAGCCATTCTCGGTTTGGGGAATAGACATGATCGGCAAGGTGACCCCTAAGGGAATAGGTAATCACGAATTTGTGCTACTAGCAATCAACTACTTCACAAAATGGGTAGATGCGGCCTCCTATGCAACCTTGATGTCAAAAAAGGTAGCTAAATTCATTGCCTAAAATATCATCTCGTTATTATGGGGTGCCCAACGAGCTAATTAGTTATCATAGTAGTTATTTTAAGGAGGTAGCAGATTTGCTAGACAAGTACATGATCCAACATCATAAATTTTCCCCTATCGCCCTCGGACCAACAGAGCAATTGAAGCCGCTAATAAAAATATTCGTAAAATAGTGGAGAAGATGGTAGTTATTTATAAGGATTGGCCCGACAAGCCGCCTTTCGCTTTGTGGGGTTATTGAACTTCTATTAGAGCCTCTATAGGAGTAAAGCCTTACTCCCTAATTTATGGCATGGAAGCAGTCCTTCCAATCGAGATTGTCATTCCCTCATTAAGGATAATTGCTTAAAGCCAAATTTCGAAGCGAGAATGGGCTAAAGCGCGCTATAAAGAGTTAGTGTTATTAGATGAGAGGCACCTCAACACCTTGCACAATGTCCAAGTTTACCAAGCACGTATAACCAGGGCATTTAATAAGAAAGTTAAGCCTCGAAATCTTCAAATTGGAGAATTAGTTCTTACGGAGATAAGAGCGCCAATTCAGGACCCATGAGGGAAATTTAAGCCCAATTGGCAATGCCCATTTGTACTTAGTCGGATCTTACCGGGTGGAGCGGTGAAATTAACCGACTTATATGGGGAAAAGATTTTCCAAGTACACAAACTTAAATCAGCTGAAGAAGTATTATGTCTATCATGACCATAGAAAGCAAGCCAAGCCCGGCCCAACAAGGCCAAGGTTATAGCGGGCGTCGGCCACCACCCGGATAACGATGGGTTGGCCAGGCCGAGTTCTTTCTTTTGACTCGTAATTTGCTTTTAATTGTCCGTTTAGATGGTTCCTTTATGTACTTCTTGGATGGTTCAATTAGGCGATTCGTTCGTGTCTTTTATTTATTTTAAGGGCAATCTAATTAGGCGGTCTAATTTATTTATTTTTTACCTCTAAGTGAGCGATAAAATATAAAAGTATAGCATAATACTTACTTTTATTTAATAATATGTAAGCCTACTACTTACCCGAATACATAGCTAATAAAGGGAAATCATTGCAAGCACAAGTACTTGTAAAATACTAATGAGTTGGTTCTACGGAGGGAAAACTAAACCTCCTTTTCTTTATTCTATCCTAAATTCTATTCTAAAAGGATCTCGATCCTAGTGTATCTTTACTTTCTTTTATTTAGGGTCACTAGACTTAGCTTCTTCATCCCGGTGCATTCCTTCAATTCTTCGATTCAGCGGGCCCTCCTTGCTTCAACTTCTTTGGCTTTAGTTTCTCTTCGATGAACGCGTTTAGCCACCCAAGGGTTTATTTTGCGAATTTGGAGAGGGGCAGCAATAGGGAGAGCTTCCTCAAGATCCATCTCTCTCGTTCTCGGTGCTTTATGCCATTGGGGATCTACTTTTATTATCCACTCTAGATAATAGGGAGAAACAGATGTGTTGGCCCACAACTTTGTCCAATTAGAGCTACCAAACCCTTTGAATAATTCAAAGGTAGCAGGCCTGATGTGTAGTGGCGGAAGCAAAGAAAAAGGAGAGAAAACCGCAAGGTACACAACCGGGCATAATGCAGCCTAATTGCGCAGTCTTGGGAGATCGGGTGAAAGGTGGAGCAAAAGTGCTTGGTCTTGGCTGAAATTTGGTGGGGAAGTAGGTAACTGGTAAAGGAAGATCGTGACCAAGTTTCGTTAAATTTGGATAAGGGAAACTCCCTGAACAGATAGCCTGAAGTTGATGCAACCGGCTGGCTGTACAGACAGTACACCCTTTGTTTGGTTTCGATGTGGAGGATGGAGATGTTCTTGGATGGAGCTGAAAATTGGAGGAATGGAAGTAGATGGACGGGAAGGATTGTGGTTAAAATTTGGAGTGAAATGGCTGGGTAGATTGTGAGATATGAGGCGGCAAAGTGAGGGATAGAACCTTGACTCGGGCTCGGATACGAGCAACACCACCGAGTGAATCAAGGGGCGCTCCTAAGCGATCCGGATTCAGCAACACCACCGGGACTTGGGAGACTCAAAGGACACCACCATGATGCCAAGCACGGATACAGCTTTGAGAATTTAGAGGCTCGAGAAATCCATCCCGAAAAGAGTATAACACTCAAGGTTTGTATATTCATCAAAAAGTGATTTACAATGAAGCACATGAGCTGAATATATAATGCCTTGCCATGGCATCTTACATAACCGCATGCAAGCTGAAAATAAAGCAAAAACAAAATGTTAACTAACAATATTCCTTTCCCTTTCTCCAAGCCAAGCTAGGGTGAATTCTAGCCAAGCATTTGATGGTTAAGGAACATGTGGCCACGGTTGCTTCCTCCTTTGTCAAGATTCTAACAACCTTCCTCCACCATGATGTATGCTTCTAGAATGCTCCTTCTCTTGCTTGATTTATTTGTAGAAAGAAATATGGACCGACCAGCTTGCATTATTTTTGTACAAACGTTCATTAACCCGTAGGTTATCATGCTAGCGCTTCGTTTTGTACCATGGTAACGATGACACAAGGTTTTGGAGTCCATGTAGCAAGCAACTCTCCATCAAGGCCAGATGCAGTCCAATGAAGGAATCATTTGCTCTCCTCCCATCTGTCACAACACACGGTCGGGGAAGTTGTAGGTACTATTCTCTAGGCCCAGCAGACGTATAAAAGGGTGTTGCGAGGTATGTGTTTTGAATTGGGACACCTTCCAATGCACAACATACCAAACTACATCGTTACTCGTGATTCTTGAGGTATTTCTCCCACCAAGAAGTCGGGTGATTAGCTAGCACCGCTTTTCATATTTGTTGGCAGAATTGAATCGCTAAGCAGCTTTTAAAGGAGCCTGAATCGGCTTTAGATGCTCCATTAACCAGATCTGCATATCACGGATGAAACATCTTCGGGTCTTAATGGGTTTGGGATTTGGTTTCTATGGGGTTTGTGGGGGTCTCGGGTTGTGAGGTGGAGGGGTTTTATTCCGTGGGGTTGAGGATGGGGTGGTTTTGGACGAGTAGTATGGGGGTTTGGGGTAGTTGTTAGGCTTGTAAGGGGTCTTGGAAGACTCTCATTTTCCTCAGGATCTCCTCTCGCATATCCACCTTGTGAGCTAGGGAGTTTAGATCATCAAGATTGGTATATGGTTGCAACTCCACTACACTTGCAATCTTCTCTTCTAATCCTACTAAGTATCTCACCAAAGTTTGTGGATCACTAAGACAAATCACACTTCCAGATGTGGTACTCAAACTCCCTTGTATACTCCTCAACGAGACTTTGCTCCTTGCTTCAATATTTCAACTTAAGAAAGTTATCTTGCACATAATGATATGGCAAGAACTTATCTTTCAACTACTTCTTTATTCTCCTCCAAGTTTTGATCTTTTCTTTTCCTCTCTTAACTCTTTTATTTTGAGCATTCTGCCACCAAATTGAAGCATGGTGCCTCAACTTGAGTGCAATTAACTTCACTTTCTTAGACTCAAGGATTACCTCATAATAAAAACTCTCTCAACAGTTTGAAGCCAATCGAGAAAGATATTAGGATCTAGCTTACCTTCAAAGTCGGGAATGTCAACTTTGATGTTGAAACTACTTTTCTCATTTCTCCTTTCATGTCGTCCTCTAGGAGCTTGAATGAGGTCTTCCTCTGAAGACTCAGTGATGTATAGTGGGAACGGAAGCAAAGATGAAGCAAAACCGCAAACAAACTACCCGGGCAAAATGCAGGCCAGCAGGTGCGGTTCTGGGGAAAAGGGTGAAAGGAGGGGTAAATGATGGAGATTTTGGCTGAAATTTGGTGGGGGATGAGGTAACTGGTCAGGGAAGGTCTGTGTAAAATTTGGGAATTTTTGGAGTTCGGGAGCACCTTGATCTGCAAGCCTGAAGTGAGCAATGATCGGGCTGGATGTCCAGGCCGACACTCTTTGTTTAGATCGAGGCGGTGGACGGAGTTCTTCTTGGATGGAGCTGAGCTTTGGATGGAATGGACTCAACTCATGTATGATGATGTGAGTGAAATTTGGGCCGAAGTTGATGTGTGGATTGGGAGTTATGGATATGGGAAGTAGCTGGATAAAACCAAGGTTCTTTGCTCGGATACGTAAACACCACCGAGGGAACCAAGGGGCACCTTCAATCTGGCCGGATACGTAAACACCGCCGAAAGATTGCAAGGACTTAAAGGACACCACCGAGTAGCCAACTAGGATACAACATTGAGAATTTAGGGGCCGAGAAATCCATCTCGAAAGAGCAAACCAGCTCACGGGTTCATATATTCATCATCAAGGTTGTTTTTTACAAAGTCGAATGTTTAGACTATTTATAAGGAAATAAAACATGCAGGATATTAATCAAAACTAAAACACAATCTAAGGCCTAAAAGAAAGATTACAAGACCAATGGCCTAAAATATGTTAACCCCTTTTCCAAGCCAACTTGGGAACATGTGGCTAAAATTGAAAGCCAATTTTCAGCCATGTATTTCCTTCCCTTGTGCAAGAAAGCTTATCATAGGTCCAACACTTGGATTCTTCCATTAGAGATGATGCTTGGAGATGCTTTTAGACCTTCCCTTGCTGTCCACGCTCGACCTATTTGGATGGGGCTAAAATATGGTTTGTTTGGTCTTGGAAGACATCCGGCCGAATGTATAAAAAGAATACCCGGTTGGTTCCTTGGGTATTTTGGACCGTCACTTGTGGATTATTTGCTCCAACTCTTAATCAATAATTATTTATGTACCATAAGACATAAAGATAATTCTTCACCATAAGCCAAGCTCTAGTTCTTCATGTAAAGGTCGAACCAGATTAGGTGCAAAAATAATCTCCCCTTCGGTTTGAGCTCCTTTTGTAGCTTTGACATGAACTCGTGGCTCTTGGCTTTTTGGCATATGAGGAGATCATGGTCAAGTATGTTGTAGCCCTTGGTCAATATCCATCACTCGGACTCCTTCGAACTCTCTCTTAATCAGTGCTACATTCGGATTCTTCATGAACACTCGGTTCTCTCGAAATCTCTCATACTATCAAATCTCTCTTCAATTGTTTCCCTAACTATTTAGTTAGGTACTTAACTTATGCCTCCAAGTCTTGCTTCTCTCTCAAGGTTTGGTCAAGATTTTGCTTAACACTAAGGCTGGATGACATTGTGATACGGTTTTTGTAGCTAATTTTGTTTTGTGGTTAATGGGGTTTGTGTTTGGGGTGGAAGGGTGTAAGGGTGTAAGGTCAAATGAGGGGCTCCAAAGCTCGATACCAAATGAAGGATCCAAGTTGTGGTAATAGTTGTTCTCAACAATTGATAAAACATTTGGAGAGGAAACCAAGCATAAGAGGCTGGAAAATGTGGGGTTTGGAGTAAGAACAGATGATAGTGCCTTGTCGACTCGGAAGGGATAGTTTTTCCAACCTCGAAATCAATCGAGGGCAGCGAAAAGGTTGCTCACGATTTAATCTAGTAGGGGACTTCTAATACCTAGGAGATCTCCACTTGGTTGCCAAACCAAGTTATAGAAGCTAAGGAATTAGGAAGACAGAAGTTTGATTTACTCAAACGTTCTCGGTTGAGTGTTAATCAAGGAGAACTTAAAACCCTTTCCTAAGTTCTTTTGAAACTCCCTCGTTGTTAACCACCCAGGGCAAATGATAAGTGCCATTTTTGTATTAGATTTCATAAGAGGTTGCTCGTCATTTTTGGGGATTTATATTCATATTTATGTACTTTATGCCCCATTTACGCTTTACACTTGGGTTTTGCGTTTTTGGTCTATTTCTGCAACTTCCTAGTGATTTTGACCTGATTTTGTCATATTTTTGATCCAAAGCTATTTTGAGTCTATGTTTCTAACTTCCTTATTGAAAGAGCTTTCCAATGACATATTATAAGCTCAATTCTATTGAGGAACGAAAAAGATATGAGTTGGAAGGTAAGAAGAGTGCGGTAGTGGACACTTCTTTACTCTCTGAATTATATTTTTCCTCACAGTAATGAAGTAAGCATAATGATGAAAGAATTAGAAACTAGACTCAATGAGCTTTCCGAAAAATCAAGAATCGTATCATTTGGACATCGGACGAGGAAGTTATGATCGAATCAATTTGACGCACCCTTCCAAGCAACCAACACGGTCAGCCCGTGTCGGACGAAACTGCCCGTGTTGTAGGTTAGGAGCATTTACATCGAGAACGGGAAGCCCGTGTTGGAGGACACGACCCGTTTGCATCGTCCCCGTCCAGTTTTGACGTGCCAGCATCCAACACGGGCAGCCCGTGTCGAGGACACGGCCCGTGTTGGAGGTAAAACATGCCGAGACGATTCGGTTTTGACGGTTTCGGCTCTTGATTGCTTCTTAATGGCTTATTTAAGATGATTTTCGGCCATTCCTGCATGAATCCAGTCTAGAATCCTCCATAGTTCATCCTCAATCCAGCCTAGAATCCTCCATACATAGTTCATCCTCCATTTTCCTTTCCTCTATTCCTTCACATCAAACCAAAAACTTTGACGATCGAAGAAGAAGATTGAAGCAGTTGCGGAGTTCCATTTGAAGTCGAGAGATTCAAGTGGAGCACTTCAAGCCTATCATCTACTTGTTCATTTCTTACTGTTTGAGGTTTGATTTCAATGTATTGGATATTATTTAAGCTTTCAATAAACATGTGTGAGTAGTTTAGTTTTTCTACGGATTTGTAATCCAAAACAATGAAGTTTGATTAGTTTTCCATGATTTGTGCTTGAATTCTGATTTTGATCAATAGAAAATTGTGTTTATCATGTTCATGAGTGTTTTGAAGGCTTAGAATACTTGTGTTCGGAGATTAATCTATCATGTACTGAAAAGTGAAGTAGAATAATCCGACAACCAACTTTTCTACCTAATTTATGAAATTTGAGAAAAGAATAGTAAATTAGGGGATCACTTTTATAATTTGAAATCCTTAACTTTGATTAACTTAAAAGGCATACGAAAGTTGTTTGATAGGTTAATTAGAACAATTCTATTAAGCATCGAAAGAGCGGTAGAATTTTGTGATTATCGATCCTTGATTTATTTAAATGAATGATTGCGCAAATTATGTTTAAATAATCAAACCCATTGTTAGGAAAGCAAATCCCTAGATGTTTTTACCCATTGATTTAAGTCTAGATTAATTTTCTTAATTTTAATAGTTAGAACTAGTTTAGAAATAACCAACTTCAAAAATCTGATTTGCTTAGCAATTGAGTAGAAGGCTAGTTTAGTGCGTTGCTAGATCGAGTCCTTGTGGGACCGACCTTGACTAGCTACAATTTATATACCGTGCGCTTGCGGCCTGTCAAGTTTTTAGCGCCGTTGCTGGGGACTCTAATTTTAGTAGCCATTAGACGAATACTCTCAAATTGACTAAGTGTTTATTTTCTTTTGTTGTTTTGAACGCATTGGTAGTTTTGTTTTTGTTCGTTCTAGTTACTCTCTCCTTGCATGAAAAAGCTCAATTATTTGAGTTTGATCTTGAAATCAAGCGAACCTTCCGCTCTAGATGGAAGAAGCAAACGTTATAGAAGGCTAGGAAGAAGCAA
Source organism: Talinum fruticosum (assembly GCA_021018815.1). Lineage (NCBI taxonomy): Eukaryota > Viridiplantae > Streptophyta > Magnoliopsida > Caryophyllales > Talinaceae > Talinum > Talinum fruticosum. The sequence continues at coordinate 1,677,594 of JAITYX010000010.1, read as the reverse complement.
GAAGAAAACTCCAAGCAAAAGCCTAAGATGGCCGGTGAAGAAAGAAGAACTTTTAGGCAATATGTGACACCTAATGTCACTAATCCATCGACGCCCATCAATGTCCCGAGTGTAGCTACAAATGACTTTGAGTTGAAGAACTCGCTCATCAACTTGGTGAGGGCCACTCCTTTCCATGGCCTCCCTAATGAAGACCCCAACCGACACCTCCGCATTTTTCGCCAAGCATATGATACTTTCAAGGCGAACGGGGCTTCACCGGATGCAATTAAGCTGCGATTGTTTCCGTTCTCTCTCGGAAGGAAGGGCATGGGAGTGGCTAGATTCTCTTCCGGCGAACTCCATCGGCGCATTTAATCAACTTGCAAGTGCCTTCTTGGCAAAATACTTCCCACCAAGCAAGTTGACCGGTTTGAGGAACCAGATTTCTACCTTTGTCCAAGAGTCGGACGAGACGATATATTAAGCATGGGAGCAGTTCAAGGATCTTCTTCGCCAATGCCCCCAACATGGATTTAAGCCATGGGTCCCCATTCAAGCTTTCTACAATGGGGTTGATGATCACTTGAGAGCCACCATTCTTGCGAGCAAGTCCGTTGATGAGCTCCACACCTTGATTGAGCGAGATGACGCTCAACATTTTTCAATGGTCCAAGCCCGTTCCAAGAGAACGGGAGGTAAGCTTGATGTTGATGTAGTTTATGTCCTTTCTGCTAAGATAGAGGCTATAACTAAAAAATGGACCGTCCGAATGTGAATGTTGCCCCTCCCCTTCCATGTGCTTCATGTAGTTCTTATGAGCATGAGACCTTATTTTGTCCTGTGGGTATGGCTAGTAATGGACCAACCGACCAAGCCAATTTTATTGGCAACCCGAACCCAAGGCCAAACTTTGACCCCTTCTCAAATTTTTATAACCTAGGATTGAGGTATCACCCTAATTTTTCCTACCGGAACAACAATCCCATTGGTCCACCACAAGTCCAAAGACCACCCGCCCTGGATTCCAAAGACCTACCCAACCCAAGTGCCCCAAAAGTCTAACTTGAAGGTCATGATGGAAAGCATGCTTTTGGCTCAACAAAAGCAAGATGAGATTATCAAGCATTGGCTTCAAAGTTGAAATCTTAGCCTCTCACAATAAGACGCTTGAAACTCAAATTGCTAGCCAAGCAAGCTCTTCCTCTAGCTCTCTGGGTAAGCCTCCTAGCTAACCCGAGATTAACCCTAAGGAGCATTGCAATGCCATAACTTTAAGGAGTGGGGCACAATTGGTGGGGGCTAAGAGTGATAGTAGTGAGCATGTGGTCATTAATGTGCAAAATGAGAATGATGAGAATAATGTGAGTTTGCATGATGTTGTGAATGAGGAGGTGTCTTTACCCTGTAAAGAACCCTTAGTTGATGTTGTAGTGCAAAATAAGGAGACTCCTAATGACCTACCAAAAACTCCCGAAAGAATTTACACTCCGCCTTTACCATTCCCACAAAGAATAGGTAAGGCTAAGCTTGATATGTAGTTTGGGAAGTTTTTGGAGATACTTAAGAAATGCAATATGAACATTCCCTTAATTGATGCTTTGACTCAAATGCCCTTGTATGCTAATTTTTGAAAGATATCCTCTCCAAAAAGAGGACACTGAATGAGCATGAGACTTTTGCATTGAGTGAGGAGTGTAGTGCGGTAGTCCAAAATAAGCTTCCTGAAAAGCTTAAAGACCTAGGTAGTTTTTCCATCCCATGCCTAATTGGGAATGTGTCCATAGATCGTGCTTTATGTGATTTGGGGTCAAGTGTGAGCTTGATGCCCTACTCTTTATATAAGAAAATGGACTTAGGTAAGTTGAGGTCCACCACCATTTCTCTTCAATTAGCGGATAGTTCAGTGACATATCCTTTGGGTATTTTAGAGGACATTCCCATCAAAGTTGGTGATTTCTTTGTGCCTGTGGACTTTCTAATTCTTGATATGGATGAGGATACCCGTACCCAAATCATTCTTGGGAGGCCTTTCTTAGCTACTGCTGAGTGTAAGGTTGATGTGAAAGAGGGTAAATTGACCTTTGATGTGGGGAGAATCACGCTGAATTTGAACTTTTTAAGAAATATGATGTTTCCCCATTTCTGCTGAATGTTGTAGTGTTGAGATAACTGATAAAGTGACATGTGATAAACCTTTGCATGAAGGGCATGAACTTGTCAATGCTAAGGTGGTGAAGGTTGACAAATTTCTTCCCCAATGTTTGGCAAGGGCATGTCCTATGTGTTTAATGAAGTTTGTCTCAATGAGTGTAATAGGTTGAAGCTTGCTTTGGTTGAAGCTCCACGCATTGGAGCTCTTGATTTGGACCTCAACTGGAAGGTCAAATGTGCTGGTGGCCCGTCCGATGGTGACCGCCCACGACAGAGAGAGATCCTTGATAAGGGTACTTGGAGGCACCTTGTTTTACGAGAATTCGACTTTGAAGTTCGTGACAAAGGAGGAACGTTTCTTGAGAAGTCTCCTTTCTTTCCGGTTTACCTCTTACCTTAGACAAATGATTGGAGCTGGGTCTAGCTAATGACCTTAAAGAAGCGGTGCTTGGGAGGCAACCCAAGGTGATTTTTTTTTAATTTTTAGGTAGTTTTCATTTTTCACATTATATGCACTTGAATAGTGATTGTTCTTTCTCTTTCCATCGCATTGATTCTTAATTGCATTGAGGACATGCTTTGTCCTAGCATGGGGGAAGGTTTTGCATTCATGTGGTGCATGAAGAATGATGTATATAGTCGCATTTGCATCCATATAGTTGCATATAGTTGCATTTACTTTACTTCAGTATTCTTAGTTTTCTTTTATTTGTCTTTTGTTTTTAGTTTCTTTTTGTAATTTCTAGGTTTTGCACTTGCATTTAGGTTGCATGTAGGGGTAGTTTTTATGGCTTTCATTAGAAAATCAGAAAAAAAAGTTTAAATAATATGAAAAAAACAAAAAAAAATTAGGTTAGACTTTAGGTTAGTGAATAAATCCTCCTGTGATGATTCTTAGGCCAGGTAGTTTTTCTTTTGACTTAGTTTGATCTTGTATAGCCCGTTTATGAATAAAAATTTTTGAAAAGAGTTTGTAAGAGAATCTTGATTTAGAATTGTACTTTGAAAGAGATGATTGATTACCCTTATTGATCTTTTGATGTGAGATTGGCATGTGAAACATCTTGAATTAGGATTGATTGTTGAGCCTTAACCCGTGAGACCACTAAGCCTTAAAAGACTAATCATTTTTATTAGTCTCATGTTTTCCATGTGTAACTCTACCTTGGTTGCAATCTCTAGAACTTGCTTTGAATCTCTTCAAAACCGCAATTTGTATTTGCATTGACAATGTGATAGAGGCATTCAATTGTTGATTTTGTAAGCCATATGAGCCAAAAAGCCACCTTTACTTGTATGAATTACCACTTTTAGCCCTTTTCTAACCTTTGACCACTCTTTTTGATTAAACCTACATTAACAAGCCTTGACCAAATACATTTCTCCTACCCTTAAGCCATTGCTTGGAGTGTTTTGAGTGTGATATGGGTTGATTGTGGTAAATTTTGTGGTTTGGTGGATGGGGAATAGTTGTGAAATTCAATTCTTAACTTTTCTCCACTTGTGTATTTCATTTGGGTTGAAAATTGGAAACTTGCCTAGTAGTATAAATTTGTTGCTTTGCCATTCACAAAAAAAAAAAATAAATGAAAAAAAGAGAGAAAAGATGAAAAAAAATTTTAAAAATGAAATAGAAGAAAGAAAAAGAATAAAGTATTTTGGCATTAGCTTGTGTAGATTTAAGGTGGTTTCCAATGGGTTTTTTCGGGTTTGTTTTGAATGTTTATGAATGAGTTGTATTGTATATATGAGATATTTGATGAGTTAGCTCCAAGTTTGGCTTTTAGCTCCTCATTACTCAAATAATTTTCCACTCCTACCCTTAACCCCTAGCCCCGTTACAACCCTTTAAAAGACCTTTTGATTGTCATTTGCACTTGCATACTCGTGGTGGAGAGTTGAGATTTTTAACAAGCATATGGTAGATTGTTTCTTTGGTGGGAGTATTGAGACAACCTTCGTTGTTATATATTTTCAAACACATGAGAGGAGTGTTTTTACTTCCCTAAAGTGAGGTTTGCTCTCAATCTATCTAGTTTTATGCTTGTACATGTGCCAACTTGCTATCATTGGAGATTAAGGGTGATTGATTTGATCTTGATTGTGTGATTCATAGAAATCTTTTCAAAAACTTCCCTCTTACTTGTGCTTAATGGTTTTAGTCACTTTCGGGCTATTATTGGTTAAACTTAGTTGGTAGAGAATTCTACCGATGCTTACCTGAGGAGCCTGTCTAAATAGATTTTTCTTCATTATCTTTAGTCCTTTTATTTTTTTATTTTATTTTATTTTGTTTTTGTTTGAGTCTTGTATTTGCTTGGGGACAAGCAAGGTTTAAGCATGGGGGACTTTGATAAGTGCCATTTTTGTATTAGATTTCATAAGAGGTTGTTTGTCATTTTTGGGGATTTATATTCATATTTATGTACTTTATGCCCCATTTATGCTTTACACTTGGGTTTTCCGTTTTTGGTCTATTTCTGCAACTTCCTACTGATTTGGACCTGATTTTGTCATATTTTCGGTCCAAACTATTTTGAGTCTATGCTTCTAACTTCCTTATTGAAAGAGCTTTCCAATGACATATTATAAGCTCAATTCTATTGAGGAACAAAAAAGATATGAGCTGGAAGGTAAGAAGAGTGCGGTAGCGGACACTTCTTTACTGTCTGAATTATATTTTTTCTGACACTAATGAAGTAAGCATAATGATGAAATAATTAGAAACTAGACTCAATGAGCTTTCCGAAAAATCAAGAATCGCATCATTTGGACATCGGACGAGGAAGTTATGATTGAATCAATTTGATGCATCCTTCCAACAACCAACACGGGCAGCCCGTTTCGGAGGAAGCGAGCCGTGTTGGAGGTCGAGAGCATTTACATCGAGAACGGGAAGCCCATGTCGGAGGACACAGTCCATTTGCATCATCCCCGTCCAGTTTTGACGTGCCAACATCCAACACGGGCAGCCCACGTCGGAGGACACGGCCCGTGTTGGAGGTAAAACATGCCGAGACTATTCGGTTTTGACGGTTTCGGCTCTTGATTGCTTCTTAATGGCTTCTTTAAGATGATTTTCGGCCATTCCTACATGAATCCAGTCTAGAATCCTCCATAGTTCATCCTCAATCCAGTCTAGAATCCTCCATAGTTCATCCTCCATTTTCCTTTCCTCCATTCCTTCACATCAAACCAAAAACTTTGACGATTGAAGAAGAAGATTGAAGCAGTTTCGGAGTTCCATTTGAAGTCGAGAGATTCAAGTGGAGCACTTCAAGCCTATCATCTACTTGTTCATTTCTTGCTGTTTGAGGTTTGATTTCAATGTATTGGATATTATTTAAGCTTTCAATAAACATGTGTGAGTAGTTTAGTTTTTCTAGGGATTTGTAATCCAAAACAATGAAGTTTGATTAGTTTTCCATGATTTGTGCTTGAATTCTGATTTTGATCAATAGAAAATTGTGTTTATCATGTTCATGAGTGTTTTGAAGGCTTAGAATACTTGTGTTTAGAGATTAATCTATCATGTACTTGAAAAGTGAAATAGAATAATCCGACAACTAACTTTTCTACCTAGTTTATGAAATTTGAGAAAAGAATAGTAAATTAGGGGATCACTTTTATAATTTGAAATCCTTAACTTTGATTAACTTAAAAGGCATACGAAAGTTGTTTGATAGGTTAATTAGAGCAATTCTATTAAGCATCGAAAGAGCGGTAGAATTTTATGATTATTGATCCTTGATTTATTTGAATGAATGATTGCGCAAATTATGTTTAAATAATCAGACCCATTGTTAGGAAAGCAAATCCCTAGATGTTTTTACCCATTGATTTAAGTCTAGATTAATTTTCTTAATTTTAATAGTTAGAACTAGTTTAGAAATAACCAACTTCAAAAATCTGATTTGCTTAGCAATTGAGTAGAGGGCTAGTTTAGTGTGTTGCTAGATCGAGTCCTTGTGGGATCGACCTTGACTAGCTACAATTTATATACCGTGCGCTTGCAGACTGTCAACAAACTTCCAAAGTCCCTTTGTAAAGTGTTTTGAGGAGCCCAAAAATATGCCTAAAGTGAGTCCCTTGCCTTGGTTGGGTTTTTGTGTATCCCTTTTAATTTATTTCCTTTCCGTTTTCCCTTTGTCTCGAGTCCTCATTCCCAATTGTTTAAGTCGATCCGAGTCCACAGTTTTAGTTGTCTAAGTCGGTCTCCGTCCTCGGCTCCAGCTTGTCCGAGTAAGTCCGAGTCCGGCTTAGTCCCGAGATTCACCTATTTGAGTTTAGCTGAGCCCTCGGCTTCATATTTAGGTTATCTCTCATAGTGTTTGTCTTTGTCCTTCCGTAGCGTGTCTCGATACGCTCCTTACCATTAGTAGATACGCTCCTTGCCATTACTCTCTACCAACATTAAGCGTCCCTTTTGCCCTAATTCCCGAGTCGGGGTATGTGTGATTGACCTTCTTCAACATGTATATTTACGTGACCGGAAGGCCGCCCTGAAAAATATACATCATTTGGTATCGAGCTTTTGGAGCCCCTCCTAGGCCGAGATCAATTCAAAGCTTATGGAATTCCTCTTAAAATCCACCACCCAGTCAGCCTCAAACACATCCCACAAAAAACCATAAAAAGAGAGTGTTATAAAATGGGTAAACACCAAAAAGAAAGGAGGAACCCTTTTGCTTGCAAAGGATAGCCCTTGTTGTCCTTAATCCACTACCCTCACTTCTACTCCCACACACAAAATCCAAGCTCCAAAAAATAAACCTTGGCCGACCTTAATGTAATCCATTAAAAGGAGAAAGATGAGGAGGAAAAAAAAATTCTTTCTTTAAAAATAAGAATGAAGAACCCCTTTGCTTGAGGTTGAAAATGTTGAAGAAAAAAGTCTATTATGTTTTTATTCAATCTCCAGTAGGTGATGATTTCTTTTAAAGGGCAAGGATCCATTGATGTATCCTTGGAGTAAGAGGAAAAAAGATGGCAAAGAAGGGTTAAGGCACAAAGATACACACCCGGCGGAATGGGTGTTTCGTGCGCAGTTCTGGGAAATAGATGGATGGGGATGATTTCGGTGGATTTTGGGCTTTATTTTTGAGGGAGAAGGCTTAAGGGGATGGGGAAGGTGTGGTACAAAGAGGGAACTTAATGGAGATCTGGAACACCCTGAACCGAAGGCAAACAGTCAGCTCTATGCACCCGTAAATCCAGGATGATACGCCTTGATGGTTTTGGAGGAGGGAGCCAGGATAGAGCTTTTCTGAAGCTGAAACTTGGCACACATTAACTTAACACTCTTATAATGAAGTTTTAAAAATATGGATAGCAAACGAGCTATATTGTGAGAGAGGGGACTTTGTAAGTTGAGTAACCGGATAGAGCTAAAACTGGATTAGGATAAGAAACACCACCTAATGTGGTTTTAGGGCACCAAAGCAAGAATGAGATAAGAAACGCCACTCACACTCACTATGGACTAGTAAGATCACCACTCATCTTGCCAAAGCCAAGATAAACATACAACAATTTGGGGTGAAGAGCACACAGCTCACTCGGTTTTCATTCATAAACATAAGCTTCTTCTTTACAAGGGTGAAGCCACTAGTATATATAGTCTTTCAAAGTAGGATAACTATGTACAATCTAATGGCGATTAGAGCCTTACAATATCAAGGGTGGGGATTACACAAGGAATAATTAAAAGAGGAGAAAAGAAAAAGGCTCCAGCTAGGGAACATGTGGTTCTCAATTTTGGAGCATTTCTAGCCAAGTATTTGTTTCCCTTCCTCAAGCTCGCATTTTGATTGGCTGTAACTTTTGATTCCCTTCTCCAAATTGGACGTGTAAGATATGCATGGAAAGCTTGGGGAATAAGCTTTCCAACCATATGTTGCTCGACCCATTTGAAGCTGTGAGAAAAAGTTATGACCAGAACAATTAGCGTAGGTCAAACTGGGTCGCAGAAATACCCAGTTTAAAACTTGGACCATTTTATTTATTATCTCCAGCCTAAAAGACAATGACCTTAATTTGATATTAATCTAGACATGTTCAAGAATACCCTTGTGAAAATTAGAGACCAAAAGCTAATCCAAGGTTGATCGAACACCCTTTTGAACTTGACTTTTAAGCACCATTCGAGTCCAGTAACTTCCAGTTTCTAAGTCAACTTCAAATGCTCATAACTTGAGATTTCCAACTCCAATTCAGCTGTTCCTGGTATGGTTAGAAAGCATAGGATGTTAACTTTCCATCCATATATCATGAGTTGTCGTTGGAGCTTTAGATCAGAAGATATGATCAAAATAATGTGTATGTGTCATCCTGGATGAGCAAACTCCCGGTTTTAACAAAGGTCCTCCTCATTTATTATCTCTGCCAAATACCAAGCTGCTCATAGTTGTCCTAGATAGAGGACATCTTTAGGTGCTTCCATGCAAAGTTTGAGGCTTAAAATCCAAGACATGAGTGACTAATTGGCTAAAACATTCAGCCTTTGAAATACCGGGTAGAGTCGAAACATTCTAGCGCTTATAATAAGGCTCAAAACACGTCTTGTCCAACTCATTCTTGTCTAGGATGGATTTGGGTTTGTAGTATGTTGTCACCTCTGGGCACATTTCCATCATCCATCTTCGTCTCTTTGTCCCAAGATCAGTCTTTTTAAGAAAGGGCCAAATTTAAGGTCAAATTCTTTTGAAGAAGGGGTGTTTGATGTATCCATGGGTGGCTATATTAGGCTAAGCATCACCCAACACTACCTCAATGTAAAACCCCAATTTTGTGCGCAAGAAGTTCAGGTTTAGCCACTACAAATAGGCCGACTTTGAGCCTCTTGAAGAGCACGATCCCGAGGGAGTTTTTGGACAAGACAAATTTTGTTAGACTCCTTAATGAGTATATTTTAATGCTATGTAATTTAGTTTTTCAAATGAGGTTTAGTTTTTGACCGATCGCGCCAAAATCACACCTATTAAAGATTTAGCTCTAACCAGCCCGGTTTGCTTAATCTGGTTATTTAAGCCATTAAACGCATTCATTATGTTATTTTTTTTATAACATTAGTTAACATCTTAGGGAAGAATCCTTGAACCGTGCACCTATAATTTGAAGCTTGAAGCACTATTGAATCAACTGCTCAAAAACCGGGAATTATTGGTTTTCTATAGCCCAACTTGCCAACGAGTTTCGCCCACTTCCGTAAGCTGCAACGAAAATAGGACAAGTAGAAATAGGAGGGGATCACATAATTAACCAATGTGAATAGCATGAAATAGTACAATTCCGAGGATGGTGAGAGCTATAGTCGATCTCACCACATTCTCTCCGCTTTTGATCCTTAAAGTTTCCCTTCCTAGCTCTGCGATGATGCCCAAGTAGATCCGAGTGTAGTGTAAAATGGTCTGAGCTCGGAAGACTTTGAACTCGGAAAGATCAACTTGGACTTATTATCTCCGAATAACCTCAATCTTGTCTGGCCACTTACTCCCGTCCGAGAAGGCGGACAAGTATTTCGGGTGTTGCCAAAACTCCCTTGATGCTTATGTCAAAAGTGAGGACTCAACGGTAGATTCCGAGGACTCGGAATTATCAGTGGCATTGGCTGGTTTTCGATATCGGTTAGAGTCTTGCTTAGGGCGCTCTCCTCATCGGCTTCCTCCATCTACAATCCAGAACGCACCTCGCCATTTATAGTACATATTGTATGGAAGATGTGCTCTCTTTGATCCTAGTTTTCCGCCTCGGAAAAACCAAGTAAGGGCTCTTCCGAGGATTAGAAGATCTCCTTTATCAGTTCCTTCCTCAATAAGTTATCACTCTCCTTCGAGTTGTATTCTCATTCTAACTGTTTTCCCACTTCTAGAACTCTTCCGAGGTTGCTTGGTACTCAGCCAATGAAATAATCTTCTGGTTAGGACATTCTAAGGCATAGTGCCCTAGTCCTTGACACTTGAAACATCTTCTAGACTCAATGGGTTTGGGCTTGGTTTCGAGGGGTTTTTGGCGTATAAGGGATGGAAGCTTTGTTTTGTGGGTTTGAGGATGGAGTGGTTTTGGTTGAGTAATATGGAGGTTTGAGGTAGTTACTAGGCTCATAAGGGGTCTCCCTGGATTCACCTTTTCCCTAGATCTCCTCTAAATATCCACCTTGTGAGCTAGAGAGCTCAAATCATCAATAGTGGTGTATGGCTGCAACTCTACTCCACTTGCAATCTTCTACTCTAATCCTGCCAAGTATCTCACCAAGGTCTAAGGGTCACTCTCGGACATATCATACTTCCGGATGAGGTAATCAAACTCTCTCGTGTACTCTTCAACGGACTTTGTACCTTGCCTCAACCTCTGCAACTTAAGAAAATTTTCTTACAATTAATGATCTCACAAGAACTTATCTTTCAACTCCTTTTTCATTCTTCTCCAAGTTTTAATCTTCTCTTTCCCTCTTTTAACTCTCTTATTTTGCACATTTTTCAACTAAATTGAAGCATGATGCCTCAACTTTAGTGCAACTAAATTCACCTTCTTAGATTCAAGAATCTCTTATAATCAAAGACTCTCTTAACAGTCTAAAGCCAATATAGAAATACATCAGGATCTAGCTTATCTTCAAAATCAGGAATGTCAACTTTTATATCAAAGTTACTTCTCTCTTGTCTCCTTTCATGTCTACCTTTGGGAGTATGAATGAGATCTTCCTCCGAAGATTTAGACTCCTTCCGAACTCTTTCTTCATCTCGTACTTCCTTTTGATTCTTCATCAACACTTGGTTCTCTAGAGTCTTTCGGACACTCAATTTTGCTTTCAACTATTTTCCCAACTGTGTAGTCAGGTACTTAACTTGTGCCTCCAAATCTTGCTTTTCTCTCAAGGTATGATCAAGCTTGTGTTCAGTGCTAAGACTGGATGACATCGTAACTAGGTTCATTGTAGCTAATTTTGTTTTATGGTTAAATGGGTTGTGTTTGGGCTGGAAGGGTGTAAGGCCAATGAGGGGCTCAAAAGCTCGATGCCAAATGATGGATCCCATCCTTAGTACAAACAACTCCAAGGGAACAACCAACATTTTTACAGCAAATTGGAAAGGAAACCAGGGATAAGAGGCTAGAAATTAAGGGCTAGGAGAACGAACAGGGGATAGTTGCTAACTATCTCGAAGGGACAATGAATCCACCTTCGAAACCCAACAGGGGTAGCAAAGAAGGGTACCTGGAAATGAATCTAACAGAAGACTTCTAAAACCTAGGAGACCACTTGGTTGTCAAACCAAGTTACAACAACTAGGAAATTTGAAAGACGAAGTTCGATTCACTCAAACTATCCGAGTTGAAGATACAATTAACACATCAACCACCAATAACAATAAATAGTATCTCAAAGTTATTCTTACAAGAAGTAGGAAGGCTATAGGGGCCTTTTCCTGCGTAAAATACCTTTTCTCTTGTCAACACAAAAGTTGTTCTTACAATAAATACATCATTAAGGAAAGAATAAGACTCATTATAATTAATTAAAACTAATTAAAATGATTAATTGGGCTAGAAACAGAAAACAGAAACTACAAAAGATATCCGACTATGTCAACTCGCCTGGACCAATAACAACTCTTTCTTTCTCTTGTCATGTTGTGGCTGCTTGAAAAGATTGACGAAGATTGACATTGCCACTAAAAGACATCCTATTAGGTCGTTCCCAAAAAGGTAGCATGCAGTCTAGGAATTAACTTGCAAGTGGGATAATTTTAAGGACTTAGAAATATGGGTGTCTTTGTACATTGCTTCTCAACCGAGCTCCTCTATTTCCGAGTAATGCTCATAGCTTCCTTTGACTCGAGACAAACTCTTCCTTCATCCCCGAAAACCGCCAATCATTAAAGATAAGTGAGTTATGGGCTGGTAGTTTGGGATGATGGAATATCTCCATCATAAGACAAGTGTTTTACATGGAAACCCTCCTAAGGAAGAAAACCATGAACTATGCTAATCTAAGCACAAAGTTAAAACTCCACTATTTCAATTAACAAATACAAAGTAACCGATTACCAGAATTGCTCCCTTAGACTATTCCTTTACAAAGTTTTCCTAGGCATAGAAAATCCTTTATCCGCCTTAGTACTTCCAAACTAAGGTACCCTTTATAACTTAGAGCAACCGAGTTGAAGTAACCTTTTCAACCGAATTGAGGGATAACTAAGAAAAAGTGCTTGAATGAAAAAGAGATCACAAGACTTTTCCTTACAAGATTTACAACTCAAAAAGTATGAGTGTATGATTCAAACTTATTGTCCGAGCCATACTGAGTTGGTTAGTTTTTAGAAGTGACTCGACTCGGTCAAGCTTAGTTTTAGTTACTTGGGTCGGTTTGTACTTTTCAAGTGGAATTTGGTCCTTAGACTTTAAAGAGATTAACTTCTATGTTCAAAGTCTTAGGTTAGTCAACTTTTAGTCATCAACTTGTGAATTTATTTTAGAATGCATCTTGATTAGTCCTTAGTTTAGATAAATAACTTTAACTTAAAATTAATTAAGTGGTTAGTTCATACCCGAGTCTTCATTAGAAGCTGATTTGTTCTTGAGTGGCTCTAAACCGTAAAGAGGGTGTTGGAGTACAAGGACATCCCATACCATAGGAAGGCTAAGTTGGTGGCATTAAAGCTCAGATTTCATGCCTCCACTTGGTGGACTACTGTCCAAAACAAAAGATTCAACGACATAAAGGAGAAAATTAGGTCTTGGAGAAAGATGAATGAAAAGTTGAAGTCCAAATTCTTGCATCATCATTATCTAGAAGACAACTTCCTCAAGTTAGACCAACTAAAACAAGGAATTTAGAGTGTAAAGAAATATACCAGGTGATGTACCTAGCTGCCTCTAAGAGTGGGTGGACAGAAATTAGGCACAAGGAAAGCAAGGCAAAGACAATCATAACCCAAAAGACAAGTAAAAATAAAGCAACCAAGGACATAATGGTATTTAAAATCAACGGATCTCAATGAATACAATCGGATTTATGGCCTTAAGGTTGTCTATCGACGGATAGTGCATGCTACCAAGGACATGTACTTGCTAACTGATAAGTGCATGAAATGCATTAGTCTCTTAGGCATTTTGATGCTTTTCATTGGAAAATTCGGTTAAGTGGAGTGTGTTTATGCTCCTTTTTCGGTTTTATGCTTGTGTTTTGGTGTTTTGAGATGATGGTGCTTGATTTGATCACCAATACCAAGTATTCCTGTGATTAGTGAGTGTTTCAAGCATTAAGAAGACTAACACGGTCTAACTTTGCAGTCAAAACGGTCGTTCCCCTTGATTTGTCAAAATCCGCACGTCTAGCAACCAACATGGGCCACCCTTGTCAATTGACACGGCCCGTATCGGAGGTAAGCTTGCCCGGGAGCCTTTGCATCGAGCACGAGTTGGCTATGTCAATGGACACGGCCCGTTTTCGATGTTTCCGTCAAGTTTTGATGTGCCAGCAGCTAACACGACCAGCCCATGTCGCTGGACACAGCTCGTGTTGGCGATAAACTCTTCCGAGACGATTCGGATTTGACGGTTTCGGCTTTTGATCGCCTCTTAATGGCTTATTTAAGCTGATTTTCGACTGTTTTTCGAGGCATCCAATCTAGAATCCATTAGTTGTTCAACCTCCATTCATCCATAACCATTTTTCTTTCCTTCCACATCAAACTGAATTTTGAAGATCGAAGAAGGAGATTAAAGCGATTGCGGGATTCCATTCGAAGTCGAGAGATTCAAGTGGAGTACTTCAAGTCTATCATCTTACTTCTTCGTTTCTTGCTGTTTGACGTTTGATTTGAGAAAAGGTTCTCCAAGTGCAAGCAAAATGTCATTTTGAGGGGAAGAGCTTTGTGGTCTCGGCTTGATGCATTGGTTAGGAGGCAAAGGAGTTAAGGTGATCCTCTTCCCATCCTTTATAAAGGTATATGTATTTTGAAGCCATCATGGATCACCTTCCGGTCATAAAGCCAAGGTCTCCCAAGTAATATATGGCAAGCGTCCATAGGAATTACATCACACCACAACCGATCATGATAGTGCTTACCAATACTAAATGAAAGAAGACAACGAGAATTAACTTGAAGTCCTTTACCTTGATTGAGCCATTGAACATTGTAGGGGTGGGGATGGACCGAAGCATGAAGTCCAAGTTTGTCTACCAACATTGAGGCAACCACATTAGCACAACTACCTCCATCAATGATAATGGAACATACTTTGTTTTGGACCGTGCCCCTTGTGTGAAAAATGTGTTCACATTGCTCTTCATTCGGATCCTTGAATCCGCTTAATGACCTCCTTATCACCAACATCTCTCCTTCATCCGCCTCTTCAACCACTTCCTCTACCTCATCTAGCAAGAGTAGCTCCTTCTCGGTTTCATTCTCATCCATTAAAGGCTCTTGGTACTCAACCAAAGCCATCACCCTACGGTTTGGACATTCCAAGGCAATATGTCCGAAATCATGGCATTTAAAGCATCTTCTCGGGTCACTTGGGTTTTGCATTGATTTGGGCGGATTTGGGGTTTGGATAGGCATGGGCTGTTTCATGGGGTTTGGGGTTGTTTGTGGAAGAGGTTGGGGACTCCCTTGTAGAAGGGTTGGCTTCTTTGAGAGGGAAAAGTTTTTGGCACTTCTTTTTGACAAGCCGGTTTTTCTTTTGTTGCTCCACCTTTTGTGCCAAGTGACACACCTCATCAAATGTGGTAAAATGTTGTAGCTCCACAATTTGTACATACTTAGTGTCCAAGCCACCTAAGTATCTCACAATTGTTTGGTCCTCATTCTCTTGGAGATCACATTTGACCAATAACTTCTCAAACTCTCTAGTGTATTCTTCTACACTCATGTTGCCTTGTTGAAGAGTATAGAGTTGGATGAAGCTATCTTGGACATAAGTTGGAGGTAGAAAACGGGCCTTGAGCTTGGCTCTCATTTTCTCCCAACTTTTGATTTTAGGCTTCTTGTCCCTCACATGTTTGTGCTTCAAATTTTCCCACCAAGTTGAGGCAAAGCCCCTAAGCTTGAGTGCAACAAGCTTTACCTTCTTCTCATTTGGTACCTCTTTGTAATCAAAAATTCTTTCCACGGTCCTCAACCAATCAAGAAACTCATCCGGATGCAATCTTCCTTCAAATTCGGAATGTCAACTTTAAAATCTTGATAGTGTGATTTTAATCGCCTAGAGCTCCTCCTTGATTGCCTTTCACTATCCGTAGATGTAAAAGGGTTGCTCTCCTCATCATCTTCATGGAGGCTAGGATTGGATCGATTAGGAGGTGACTCACTCCTTAACTGGTCACGCTTAGCCTTCATGTCACGCCCAAGTTGTTTGCGAAGATACTCATTCTCCTTCATGAGCATTTCAAACCTCTCTTCTAGAGTCATACTTCCACTCATGGCTGGGAATTTTGTAGGCTGGCTATTTTTGGTGTTTTTGGGTTTTTAGGAAATGAATCATCCACCAAAGAATCAGAACTTGCTCTGATACCAAAGTTGATGTATAGTGGGAGGCGGAAGCAAAAAGAGGAGAAAACCGCAAAGAGAGCAACCGGGCGAGAATAGGACCTGCAGGCGCACTCTTGGGAGATCGAGTGAAAGGAGGGGCAAATGTTCTTGGTTTTAGCTGAAATTTGGTGGGGACTGAGGTAACGGTTAAAGGAAGGTTGGGTTAAAATTTTGGAATTTTTGGATAAGGGGAACGCCCTGATCAACAAGCCAGAAGTGGTCAGTAACCGGCTGGATGAACAGATTGACACCCTTTGTTTGGATCTGATGTGGAGGATGGAAGATTTCTTGGATGCGGCTGAAATTTGGAGGGATGGAAGTAGACTTTTGGAAGGATGGTGGTTAAAATTTGGGCAAAAATGGATGAGTAGATTGTGAGATATGGAGCGGCAAAGTGAGGGGATAGAACCTAGGCTCGGGCTCGGATACAGACAACACCACCGAGTGAACCAAGGGGCACTTTCAAACGGTCCGGATACAGCAACACCACCGGGGCTTGAAAGACTTAAAGAACACCACCCCGATGCCACTCACAGATACAGCAATGAGAATTCAAAGAAGAGCAAACCAACTCAAGAGTATAAACTCACATATATTCATCAAAAAGTGTCTTTACATGGTGCAAGCTAGCGGAATATATAATGCCTCTCATTGGCATTTTACAAAGCTAAAACAAAGCTGAAAATTGAGGCAAAATGAAAACAAAAACCATAAAGATTCTTTCCCCTCCTCCAAGTTAAGCTAGAGTGAATTCTAGCTGAGTATTGCAAAATTGGGAACACGTGGCCATGGCTTGTTTTCCCCTTTCCCAAGCTTCTCAATTCTTGATGCTTCTAGACTTCCTTGTCACCCTTTTTTCCTTGTTGTTCTATTTCTGGCTAGGGTCTCTTCATATGTAAATATGGACCGACCATATTCAAGCACCATCTTATTTATGTACTTAAGAGCATAAAACGATAATGTTCCACGATTTGACTTGACCGAGCTCACTTGCTTCACCATAGGGGTTTTAGGTGGCTATCTTCAACTATCCTTCTTGACTATATTGGTAATCAATTATTTATGAACAAAATCATGAAAACTCAATGTTTCGGACATGTCACCCTCCGGGATCCATTAGCACCATGCGGTTGAGCTTTGAGCTTTTCCCCTTGATTATAGAATATTCAAGCATTTCCGGCTGAACCGTAAGCATACATGGTTTCTCAAAATGAACATCATTTAGCTCAAAACACAAGGCTGTCCACTTTCCTTCAGCTTCCTAGCCAACCGGTGTCTAACTTAGGGACCAATGTAATGCCATAACTTTAAGGAGTGGGACACAATTGGCGGAGCCTAAGGGTGCTAGTAGTGAGCCTTTGGTAATTGATGTGCAAAATTAGAATGATGAGAATGATGTGAGTTTGCATGATGTTGTGAATGAGGAGGTGTCTTTACCCTCCAAAGAGTCTTTGGTAGATGTTATTGTGCATAATGAGAGTGAAACTCCTAATGACCGAATAAAAATTTCCCAAAGAATCTATACTCCACCTTTGCCTTTCCCACAAAGATTGGCTAAGACTAAAAATGATTAACAATTTGGGAAGTTTTTAAGAGGTCCTTAAGAAGCTCCACATCAATATTCCCTTCAGTGATGCTTTGTCTCAAATGACTTCTTATGCTAAATTCTTGAAAGAAATTATATTCAACAAAAGAAAGTTAGAAGAGCATGAGACCGTAGCTTTGACTCGAACAAGTGTAGTGCCGTACTCCAAAACAAGCTTCCTCCTAAGCTTAAGGACCCCGGTAGTTTCACTATTCCTTGTGAGGCAGGAAAGATCTCCATTGACCGTGCTTTGTGTAATTTAAGCTCAAGTGTGAGCCTTATGCCTCTCTCTTTATCTCAAAAGCTTGGTATGGGTGAGCTGAAATCCACTACCATTTCCTTCCAATTGGCCTATCGTTCGGTCAAGTTTCCCATAGGAATATTAGAGGATGTTCCCATTAAGTTAGGAGGTTTCTTTGTACCTATTGACTTTGTGATTTTAGAGATGGAGGAAGACACTCGTACCCCCATTATTCACGGGAGGCATTTCATGGCTACTTGTTGGGTGTTGTATTGATGTGAAACATGGGAGAATGTCCTTTTGTATAGGAGATGAAAGAGCTGACTTTAATTTGTTTGAAGCTACTAAATTCCCTTCATTTACTGATGATTGTTTTAGAGTGGATATCATTGATTCCATTTTAAAGAAAGATAGTACTAATTTGAGCTCTAACGATCCTCTTGAGTTTTTCTTGTTGAATAATAGCTCAACTAGGGATCTTGATCCCGAAGTTTCTCAACTCTTGGAGGCATACCCAAAAATCTCACCAAAGTTGGAAAAGGTGGAGAAGTTGCTTAATGGAAGTAAATATGAGCCCTTCATTGATGGAAATGAAGCTCCAAAGGTAGAATTGAAACCTCTCCCTTCCTCCTTAAGGTATGAATTTGTTGGCCCAAATTCTTCTTATCCCATGATTGTGAATGCAAACTTGAGTGCTTCGAAATTGATGCCTTGTTGAGAGTCCTTAGATTGTAGCGTAAGGCTATTGGCTATACCATAGATGACCTTAAGGGCATTCATCCTTCAGTTTGCATGCATAGGATCTTAATGAAAGATAATTATAAACCCACCATTGAACATCAAAGAAGGTTAAACTCTAACATGAAAGAGGTGGTAAAGAAAGAGGTCTTGAAATTGCTTGAGGCCGGTATTATCTATCCAATCTCCGATAGTGAATGGGTGAGCCCGGTTCATGTTGTGCCTAAGAAAGGGGGATGACTGTTGTTAAAAATGAGAAAATTGAATTTCATGATTTAAGGGCAGATTTTTCATGAATTTACCTCGCTGTCCGGATTATTGCGAGTTCATGTGTATCTTGAAATTCCTGAAACTTTTACTGTAACTTCCTGATAATTTATGCGAGTTTCTTGTAAATTTTGGTATGCATTGGATTAGTAGATTGAGAGATATGGAATTTTGAGTGAAAATGTGCTGTTTTGGGCAAAATCGGAGCTAATTGAGTAATTAATGATGGAGAGTGGGCAGCCTTCTGTTTTGAGCTGTGTGACATTAATGGAAAGTGGCCAGCCATGGGTAAAAAGACAGAAAATGTTCAGCTCAACGTGCATGCAAAACAACCGGGAATGCTTGTATTTTTCAAGCACATAATGTCGTTTGAGCCGGAGGTTAATCATTGATTACTTGTTCATAAATAAATCAAGGTGTTAAGGAAGATAGTTGAGGAATCAAGCTCACCAAATTTCCATGGTTAAGCAAGGGAAGATCGGCCAAGTACAAATCAAGCAATGTTACAAGTATTATTATCTTAAGAGCTTTGAACATAAATAAATTCATGTCATGATGGGTCGGTCCAAGGGAGGGCCAAAAGGGCTTATGGTCATGCATCACATGGAGCTGCCAAGAACACCAAGCTAGAAGCATTCTAGAAGACACTACCACTAGTGGAAGGTGGTTAGAAAAGAGCTTGGAGAAGGGGCAACAAATCTTGGCCACATGTTCCCTATCAAACAATACTTGGCTAGAAATTCTTCAAGCTTAACTTGGGGAGGAGGAAAGCATCTAATTAGTTGGCATTTTTGTTTTGCTTTATTTCATATTTTTCAGCTTGGATTCGGTTATGTAATTGCTCATATGAAGCATTATATATTCAGCACCTATGCGCCATTGTAAGACACCCTTGATGAATATATGAAATTTGAGCTTTGCTCTTTTGAGATGGATTTCTCAACCCTTTGAATTCTCATTGCTGTATCCGAGCCTTGGCAAGCTTGGTGGTGTCCTTTGAGTCTTTACAATCCCTGGTGGTGTTTCTGTATCCGGCCAGATTGCAAAGTGCCCCTTGATTCAGCTTGGTGGTGTTTCTGTATCCAAGCCAGAATCCAGGTTCTATCCAGCGACTTCCATCAACCATATCTCCCAATCCACGAATCATCTCTTTCCCAAATTTCACACACTTCATCTTACATGAGTTGAGACCATCTCCACCAAATCTCAGCTTAAACCAAGAAGAACTCCGCCCTCCACCCTTGAAACAAACAAAGAGACTCATCCTGGACAGTCAGCATAGAACCCTGACTTTCAGCTCTGTGTTCAAGGCTTTCCCGACCTCCAAAAATTCCAATATTTTTACACAACCTTCTTGGCCCAGTTAATAACCATCCTGTCAAATTTCAGCTTCAAATTCATCCATTTGCCCCTCCTTTCACATTTTCTCCCAGAACCGCACCTGCAGGACCTGTTCTGGCCAGCTTGCTTGTTTGCGGTTTTGCTTATCTTTTTGCTTCCGCTCCCACTACACATCAATTAAGAACTAAAATTTAAGAAGCTATATGGCTAGAGATATATATTGATTAAGAAAAGTTATGAAACCATAAACCACCTATGCGCGATGTTACGCGATCATGAAAACGATAAGTTCGTTGATTAGAAATCGTAATTGATATGCTTATGTGAGGATGTGTTTATCTTAAAAGTATATGGATTATAAGTGAAATAAGCATGCCTATATGAGTTGGATTGATTGTACTTGAATTGGAACTTGCTTATGTAAATTGCTTGTTTTGAAGAAGTTACGTATGAACGTGTTGAGTTTGAATTATATGAATTAAGTGTATGTTGTGTATAAGTAATAAGAAGATAACGAGAAAATAAGAAATATAAAGAACTAAAGAAGAGAAAAAGGATTGTGTTATTGATCTAAGACCCCACGAATTAAAGAACTCTCTGAAGTTATGGCCATAGAAGTGTCTCGTCAACCCGAAGCCACGAATTGTTTTGCTTCCACGAATTATTGACAGCATGCGTCCTTCGAGTTTGAGGTTGCCTCGAGGCCACGAATTGTTTTGCCTCGAGGCCACGAATTGTATGCCTCCAAGAACCGAGCCCACGAATTGTTTTGGCAATGGGCGAAAGCTGGAAAAAAATGATTGGCTAGAGGGATGGGCTCATTCGACTAATCGGAGATCCCTTCAAGAACTGGGTCATTAGAGCAGAGCATAAATCTTCTTTCCATTCGAAACTAAGAATACTTAAAAATTATGATATGAAGAAACGAATGATCGTGCATGGTAAACAAGAAAGAATGAACCAATGATTTGTGAAATGCACGATTGAACTCAAGAAGAAGAATGAGAAGAAGAACGAATCCCGATTTCATAAGAAATGAATACGATAAGAAGTAAGATATGATTTACGTGATGAATGATTTACATGATGAATGATTCTATGACTTACTTGTGTAGAAAGATGAATGAAGTATGTTCTGATTGAATACATGAATAATTGTTGTCATATGTGTCGCTCGGCAAGTTGGTAAGTTTAGTATCTCGCGTGTCTTAAGCATGTATGATTTGAATCGCATGTTATGAATGAATTGTGAACTTACATGTGTTTGTTAAGGAATTAATGTGCAAAGTGAAACTAGGATTGGGTTTGGGTTATTCACTCGGGCTAGTGGAGCTCATGACCTCACCAACATTTCAGTACGAAGTTAAGACTTGCAGGAGTTGCTTTTCGCTTTTAGAAGAAGCGAACCAACGGATAGGACATCTTCGGACATTATGTACCATATGTTTTTCATGTTGTAAAGATCGGTTGTATGTGAACTTAAATTTTGATTATGAAAATAAAAGCCCCATGTGAATACTCCGAGTGTGTGGCTCGTTGAGTTTGTGTTGTATTTACTCCGAGCGTGTGGCTCGTTGAGTTTATGAATGTGTTTCGTGCACGGTTAAGGCTTTAAGCATATGGGATTAGCCATATTACGGAGGAAACTCTGCCAAAATTTTCAGAAAAACCTTTGAAAACCTAGAAACACGCTTCCACCAAGCAAAGAGAAAACTATTAACCCTAAGTTGAGACCTTAAGCGACCTTAAGGGTTCCCTCGGCATGTAATACTCCTAGGGTGGGTCTAGGGATGTTACAGCTTAAGTCGACCTAATTTATTTAATTAAAACTAATTAAATAATTTAAGTTATATAATCAGCTCAATTAAAATCATGGTTCTTACATTTCTTCCCCCTTAAAAAATTTCATCCCTAAAATTTGTGACGAATAGGTAGTATCTAGAATAGGTACGACATAAGCATAAATACATGAATCACACTAGTATTACTTAACCTAGAATATAATTTAATCAAATATCTATTTCCGAACATGGTTACTGTAACTCCTACGAAGTTCTTTATGTATTAGCTAGCATGCACTTCGTCGATCTGTATAAGAATGAGCATAACAATTACAATCATGGGATAACCCTTGACATAGAAGTTAAACTATCTAAGAATCCTGAAAATAAACAAATAGAGGTTCCCCTTAAAAGTAGACATTTGCACCAACAAAAACAACAAAACGGCCCTCTTTCGAAACAACAAAAACATACTCGTAAATAATTACTCAACGGCCACACGCCGGAGTTCCACAACAACCACACAATATATATCATTCATTCAACAAGAGTATACACCAATTAGTCAAAATATAAGCATGCATGTAAATAACGGCCCTCATCCGAAACAACAAAAAGATACTATAACTATACTCAATGACCACACGTCGGAGTTCCATAACAACCACACAATGCACCATTCATTCACCAAGATTATATACCAATTAGTCAAAATATAAACATGCATGTAAATAATGGCCCTAATCCAAAACAACAAAAACATACTATAAGTAATTACTCAACGGCCACATGCCGAAGTTCCACAACAACCACACAATATACGCCATTCATTCAACAAGAGTATACACCAATTAGACAAAATATAAACATGCATGTAAATATAATTAGGTTGCAAAATCTGAATTACCTCCACCATAAGTTCGAATTGGTCGACGGGTGAGTTTGCATTCGCGCTCGCCGGTGTGTGGGGTGAGAATGGACGTAAATTGCACATGGATATGCTAGGTGCCAGCATACCCATGTTGTTGAAGTGTGTCGTGATGCATTCCCTCATCCGGGCTTGCGTATGTTCCCTCACCTGTTCCATCTGTGCAGCCATTTGGGTTTCCATATGTCCTTGGGCGCTTCTTCTTAGCCCCAAAGTGCTCAACTATCCCCACCCTCCCATCGACGACTCGAACATGACCGGGATGCTCATCTCTTGCTAAGGCCAAGGCTAGCTTGTCCCTCCTCCCGATGGTTTCAGCAACTTCGAAGTCGATGTTTATGGCAAAGACTCATACAAGAAGGAAATAAATTATCATTTGACAATTCATAATATTTAAAATCGATAAGTTCTCAAAATAAATAAAGGAAATAGTCAAAAAAACTCATGAGTCGCTACACAATAGATTCTACTTCGGTCGTAGTAAAGGTTCCATCTTTCTTCTTTCTTCCTTCGACCCACAGCTCGTCCCTCTTGATAGTGAGCTATGAAGTATCCGTGATGGAACCTTCGTCGGATGCGCTTTGAAGTTGTTCAAGCTTCTAATTGTACAACTCTTGTCCTCCAACTTCGCGTACCCCCACGGGACATTGTATGGGGATACACATTGCTCTTAATCCTCTTCTGGTTGGCTTCACCTCATGCTTGCGCAAGTAATTAAGACAACGAAAATATCGAGTACATATGACTTAATTGAAAAAAGATAACAAATGATAAATTATCATGTATTCGAAGAGGAGACATATGCTTCAAATGTCCTTTGGTCCTCCTTCGTGATAAAGTTATAGACCTCCCGGGGTTTACCTTTTGCCTTTATCTCGCTTTGTTTTGTGGACCTATACAACGACAATGCGATATTTGAAGTTTCAAAATTTTTCGTCACTCGACATAAAGGTCTTGTGTTTCACTAAGAGGATCTCGGATTCTTTAACGTGCAAGATGAACATTTTCTGAAACATAAGAACGACATGCATTAGTACATATTAACCATTTATAATACGTTGCAATACTAAGTTGAAATGTAATGCATTTACCTGAATATCGTTTCAAAGGTTGTCCTTAACGGAATCGGGGACTCGTGCCCCAATTTTTGTAGCTGATGTTTACGTATATGTGGGTTGTCGCACCAACATAGCTCATAAAACGAGTTGCGTGATCACCTACAGACATTTACGTGCCTATCAAATTGGACCCATGTAAGGAGAGTTGGATTGTCTCTACTATAGACCAACTTCTCCTTGTTCATCATTGTTCGTCCCCTCGATTTTCTTGTACTTTGGGAAGGATCCATTTTATACTGCAAGCAATTATACAACTCTTGATAAATAAACATGTACAACAATTTTTAACATGCATATCTAATAAGCAATTATACAACTTTTGATATTTATGAATTATGCTTGAAGTTGGGTTGATTTTTGTTTTTCTCCTCTCATTTTCACTTATACTTGTATGTCTCTCAATTGTACGCATTTGTACTATGATCTAATGAGATTCGAGTTGGATTGATGAATGGTGAACAAAAAGGAACTTGAAGCCAAGGAGGGAGATGAAGAATGTTGAATTTGATTAATTCTTGGGATTGGGATAGCAAGACCACACAACTTCCTATGATGAAAGGGATAGCCAAAGCCTGAGCTAAGTAGAAACTCAAAGAAAACAAGCATCACCGGAACATAAATTAGGCATAGTTGGTTGTGTTAGTTGGCACTAGAAATGCCCGACCCCAAGAGCATAATATAACCATTCTACATTTCATGCATAAGCTGATGGAAAGTGGCCAGCCTTGTGTTTTGAGTTGAAAGATGTCCATCTTAAGAAGCCATGTATACTTAAGGTTCAACCGGAACTCGCTTGAAAATCCCATGATCAACCGCATGGTGCAAATTGAACCCGGTGGATGAGGAACCAAGATTATTATAATTTATGATATTATGTTCATAAATAGAGCAGTCAAGAAGGATGGATGAGAAGAATCAAGAGAACCACCTAAATCCCTCCATGTTAAAGCAAAGAGGAGTCCAGCCATGATTTGTTTCAAGTGCTATTATTTTTCCATTGTCCATAAATAAAACAAGGTGACGGTCCAAGGGTCCGCATAGCTTAAGTCAAGTGCCTAATGACAAACATCCAATGACATATATTAAAGAGCATTCTAGAAGCACTCACCATGGTGGGAGTTAGTTTGAAAGAAGCTTGGCAAAGGGGAAAACCAGCCACGGCCACATGTTCCCAATTTTAAAAATACTTGGCTAGAATTCATCCTAGCTTAACTTGGAGGAGGGGAAAGAATCTTGGTGATTTTTATTATCATTTTGCTTTAATTTTCAGCTTTGTTTCAGCTTTATAAAATGCCAATGTGAGGCATTATATATTCAGCTAGCATACACCATGTAATGACAACCTTTTGATGAATTAAATGAGTGTTAAACTCGAGCTGGATTTGCTCACCCCTTGAATTGTCATTGCTGTATCCTAGTGTGACAAGCTAGGTGGTGTCCCTTGAGTTCTTCCAATCCCCGGTGGTGTTTCGTATCCGGCCAGATTAAAAGGTGCCCTTTGGTTCTTGCTCGGTGGTGTTTCAGTATCCGAGATAGAACCTTGGATTTATCCCCTCACTTCACCAATTCATATCTCTCAATCCACTCGTCCATTTCAGTCCAAATTTTAACCATCATCCTTCCAACGTGTCTACTTCCATCCCACAAAAAATTAGCCACAACCAAGAAACCTTCCGTTCCCCACCTTTGATCCAAACAAAGCATATCAGATCGGACGTTCAGCCGTGCACGCCAACTTCAGGCTTACGGATCAAGGTGTTCCCGTTATCCAAAATTTCCCAAATTTTAACCCAACCTTCCTTTACCAGTTACCCCACCCTCCACCAAAGTTCAGCTAAAATCACTAACATTTGCCCCCCTTTCACCCGATCTCCCAAGATTGCGCTCGCGAACCCATTCCGTCCGGTTGCTCATCTTGCGGTTTCTCTCTGTTTTGCTTCCGCCCCACTACACATCAACTTTGGTATCAGAGCAAGTTCTGATTCCTTGGTGGATGATCCATTTCCTAGAAACCCAAAAACACCAAAAACAGCCAGCACCACAAAATTCCCGACCATGAACGCAAGTCTTTTCCTAAGGAGGACTTTGAGTGGATTCGAAGATGCAAAAGAGGAGCAACGAGAAAATATTTTCCATACAAAAGGAACCGTGCTAAACAAAGTGTGTTCTATCCTTATAGATGGTGGCAGCTGTGCGAACGTGGCCTCATCAACAATGGTAGAGAAACTTGGACTTCTTGTTTCACCCCATCGTCATCCTTACAACCTTCAATGGGTTCATCAAGGTGAAAAACTCCATGTCAATTCTAGATGCCTTGTTTCATTTAGTATTGGCAAAAATTATTGTGATGAGATATGGTGTGACATTATTCCTATGGATGCTTGTCATATGTTGCTTGGGAGACCTTGGCTTTTTGATAAGAGAGTAATGCATGATGAATTCTTGAATACCTACATCTTCACCAAAGATGGTAAGAGGATCACGTTGGTTCCCTTGTCACCTAGCTAAATCCCAAAACAAAACCAAATAATTTTTCCCCAACCGACTCCTTACTTATTCATGGAGAAATTTTTCCCAAACTAACACAGACATGAGTCTCGGCTTGCACAAGAGCCACCCAAAGCTGAAAGTCCTCCACAAAATGCCCATCCCTCGTCAAAGACCCCATAACCACATTTGACCACTTTACCTCAAAAATTCCATACCCCATGCCTATTGCAAATCTGGCCGTGTGTGAATTGTGCAAGCCTCATGAAGTTGAGCATAAGGAAAAGCTTGAGTTGACATGCAAAATGGTGGAACAAGGAAAACCTCAAAAATCAAATGGTGCAATTTCCATGAGGTGTTCATTTCCTTTACATTTGGAGGATTGTGAAATTGTTTTTGAGCAATTTACATGGGTATTTATTGTTGAGAAAACCACCAAAGATTGTATCCGGATTGTGTGAAGCGTCCAAAAGAAAAGTTGGCTTTCATGTGTTCATCCACATATTGGAGCTTCTACCTTGTGATTCAAAGGAGTAACCAAAGAGCCAACAACTTGGCAATGAGGTATAACTCATTTACTCCATTTGAGAATTATGTTTTCCATTTTTATAAGCTAATGAGCTTGTATGGTGTTGAGCATTATTTTGGAAAACTACTAGCGCAAGAAGAGAAATTGTTTAAGGGAGCACAATTTTGTGCATCTAATGGCGGTGCTAGTGAGGTGTTCTTGCCATTTACACACCATGGCTGCCTTGTTACTTATTTTAAGGAGCGAAAGGTCATGTTGAAGCTCAAGGAGGAAATCCTTACCCTCCATAAATACCTTTCTCCCAGCCATGAAGCCTTGCTTTTGGACTACACCAAATCTGTCCAAGGAGCTAGAACCGTCAAGGGCAAGTTGGAAGCCAATCTGTTTTGGCTTGTATTATCTAAACTTGTGTGGAGCTTGAATACTCTTGCTGCCCTTGTGATGGAAGAAATCATGCGAGCCTTAATTTGTTGGGTGATCAAGGTTCATTTAACCTTTGAAGAAATTAAGGCCAAACCAGTTTTAAGCCAACCCAAACTCCACAAACCAAATCCGCCCACATTCCGCCACCTTCAAAGCCTTTCTCGGGCTGATTTGAACCCCATCCTTACCCCTCCACTTAAACCACATTTACCCCAATTTTTCTTCCTTGAGTTATGGCCTTGTAGAGGAGTTTATCTCGCAAAATTTTCTCCACTAGAATCTGCCCATACCTTTCCAAATAAAAACCCTTTTGACCTCCCTCCACAAAATTTCCTTCCCCTTGCCACAACACCACAAACCAAACTTGACCTTGTCCTTCCAAACAAAAACCCTCCTAGTCCACCATCACAAGAAAACCCGCAGCTCCAAAAACAGCCTAACCCGAATGCTATCTATCCCATCCGAGCAGGTTGTGATTTAAAGCTCATTGGTGATGAGTTATGGGCGGAAGACCGAGAAGAGAAACAAGAGACTCCATGGGTAGAATCAAATTTTTGGTGCCAAGAAAGGATGATTTCCCTCTCTTTGGTACTCGGTTTTGGAGTTCACATGGTAGTATGCCCGAAAGTTTTCTTCAAAAGAAGCACGGGTTGTTTGTTCTTGATTGCCTTTTGTTAAGGCCATACCCTTTGTATCCGCGCATGAAGGAAGGAGTTATGGAAGACTTAAAAGAGTATGAAGGACCAATTCTTTTAGTACCGGAGGAAGTTGTTTATCTTCCCAAGTGCATGTGGCTTTGTGTGCCTCATTGCGAAATATTTGATGACCAAGACAGTCCCTATACCGTGAGCATGATAAAGGAGCACCCGTGCTGGCCGAATGATCAGAATATTTCCATGCAATTGGCCGGCTGTCCAAACACAAAAGCGCATTCCATCCTCAATCTCACCGCAAACTTCAACTTGATAAAAATTTTCCCACACTCGGAAAATGATGTTTATGAGAATTTGAGGGCAAATTCTTTCCTATAAGGGGAGAATGATGGAAAGTGGCCAGCCTTGTGTTTTGAGTTGAAAGATGTCCATCTTGAGAAGCCATGTATACTTAAGGTTCAACCGGAACCGCTTGAAAATCCCATGATCAACCGCATGGTGCAAATTGAACCCGGTGGATGAGGAACCAAGATTATTATAATTTATGATATTATGTTCATAAATAGAGCAGTCAAGAAGGATGGATGAGAAGAATCAAGAGAACCACCTAAATCCCTCCATGTTAAAGCAAAGAGGAGTCCGACCATGATTTGTTTCAAGTGCTATTATTTTTCCATTGTCCATAAATAAAACAAGGTGACGGTCCAAGGGTCCGCATAGCTTAAGTCAAGTGCCTAATGACAAACATCCAATGACATATATTAAAGAGCATTCTCGAAGCACTCACCATGGTGGGAGTTGGTTTGAAAGAAGCTTGGCAAAGGGGAAAACCAGCCACGGCCACATGTTCCCAATTTTGAAAATACTTGGCTAGAATTCATCCTAGCTTAACTTGGAGGAGGGGAAAGAATCTTGGTGGTTTTTATTATCATTTTGCTTTAATTTTCAGCTTTGTTTCAGCTTTGTAAAATGCCAATGTGAGGCATTATATATTCAGCTAGCATACACCATGTAATGACAACCTTTTGATGAATTAAATGAGTGTTAAACTCGAGCTGGATTTGCTCACCCCTTGAATTGTCATTGCTGTATCCTAGTGTGGCAAGCTAGGTGGTGTCCTTTGAGTCCTTCCAATCCCGGTGGTGTTTCCGTATCCGGCCAGATTGAAAGGTGCCCCTTGGTTCTTGCTCGGTGGTGTTTCAGTATCCGAGATAGAACCTTGGATTTATCCCCTCACTTCACCAATTCATATCTCTCAATCCACTCGTCCATTTCAGCCCAAATTTTAACCATCATCCTTCCAAGTGTGTCTACTTCCATCCCTCTAAAAATCAGCCACAACCAAGAAATCTTCCGTTCCCCACCTTTGATCCAAACAAAGCATATCGGACCGGACGTTCAGCCCGTGACGCCAACTTCGAGCTTGCAGATTAAGGTGTTCCCGTTATCCAAAATTTCCCAAATTTTAATCCAACCTTCCTTTACCAGTTACCCCACCCTCCACCAAATGTCATCTAAAACCACTAACATTTGCCCCCCCTTCACCCGATCTCCCAAGATTGCGCCTGCAGAACCCATTCTCGTCCGGTTGCTCATCTTGCGGTTTCTCTCTCTGTTTTGCTTCCGCCCCACTATACATCATAAGCGAGTTAAAAAGGACTAGTAATTGATTAATTCACATAATTGTTTCGTTAATTCTAACTTGGGTATTTTTATAATCTTATTTTTATTGCATAATTTTTCATAATTTCTATCTACTTGAATCATTTGACCTAGAATAAGCTTGAGAGCAAATTTGGTTTCCTGTGGAGACGACCCATATTCGCCAGTTACTAACTACAACCACATTGTATGCTTTCGGTAATTTTCATAGCAAGTTCTCCAAGTATCGCTAAAACCCTAAACCTTTGAATACGTGAGTACAAAGAACCTTTGACAACCATAAAGCATGCCACATTTACACATTTCATTTAGCGAGTACAAAATAAGAGAGGAAGAGATGAGTTACATACCGGCCAGCGAGAGTGAGAGAGAGGGAGCAGCAACGACGACGACGAGACCGAGCAGCGAGAGACGAGAGCACGAATAGAGAGTAGAGACAACAACAGCAACAAGGTACGCCAAAAACTACCGACGACAGCAAGGAGACAATAGAGAGAACAGAGAGGAGAGCAACCGAAAACCCCAGCACAGCAGAGAAACCACAATGAAGTGAGAGTAAGAGTGGAGAAACCGAAGGTGGTAGAGATAGTGGTCGAGGGTTTTTTGCTTGTGAAGACATGTAATGACAGTTCAATGAAAGAACTGTCATCATATATTCATATTTGACGACGGTTCTTTCGGTGAAGCGTCATCATATGTACATTAAAAACCGCTTTTTTACAAAAATGTCACCGCATTATTTTTTACAACGGATTTTCATTAATCGTTGTTAAAGACTTGTCATTAAAAGTGGTTGCTATAGTAGTGTGTCTTCGAGCCCCCAAATCTCTCTCACCCAAGACCTCACCCTTCAACAAGGGGCGCCTCCTACCCCTTCTCCCCGAACCTTCAACCAACATCTCCTTTCCCTCACCAAAACCCATTATCCAACTTTCCTCTCCACCATCCAAAATCTTCCCTTGTCCAAGCACTCCTCACAGCCACAAAACACCAAAACCTTCTCCAAAAAAATCCCCTACTCACCTTCATCGAGACATACTCGTCATTATTCCCCTCCCACTCTCAAAAATCCTAATCCTTCCACCCAAAGAACCTCTCGGCCCCAGTACAAGCAGGAGGTTTCATAATTGTCAAGGTAAGAGTTATATTGGGCTGGAGTGCCCAATCGAAGAGCCATCACTTGGGTCAAATGTAGAGAGCTTCAAGTGAGGAAAGAGGAGCAAGATAAAGTCTTATTATCATGGAGAGTTTTGAAGAGATAGTTGAATAAGTGGAAGAAAGTGAGCATTTAGTCTTGAGTAAGACATTGAGTGAGATTAAGGATTCGAAAGAAGAGCTAAAAGAGAACAAGGACATGGTGGAGAACTTGAATCTTCAAGCCTTGGTCCACCCGCACCTACTTGACTTCCAATGGCCCCATTAAGGTAAAGGACTCTTAGCAAACTTTAGATGTTTTATTTCCTTTACTTGGGGCAAGAAATTTATTGGTGAACTTTGTTGTGATATTGTGTTTCTAGATTCTTATCACTTATTGTTAGATCGGCCTTGGTTGTATGAATAGTTGGTCATACCATTCAGGTTTTCAAGCACCCATAGCGCCTACGTGAAAGAGATGACTTAAGACGTTAGGCGCCCCATTAGCTGGTTCATTGTTATGCACCTTGTTGATGCCTTAGTGCTTGTCAAAAGAAATGGAGAGCATCTTGATGTTTATCATGAGGAGGTCAAGTCTTCCTTATTCCTTTACCCACTTACCAAGTCCATGTTTAAGCCATTTGAGTTTAAGTTGTTTGAGAATGTTGAATGGAGCATTGTCCATCTAAGGACTTCCAAAATTAAAGGAGGACTCTGTAATTAGTTGTTATGTTTTTTTAGGTTGTTTAATACCCTAAACACTTGTGTAACTTTGTTGAATCAAGTTTGTAATTCCTTAAGTGAACACTATGTGGTGATTTGTTGTGGTGACAAAAACCTTGACACTTCGTACCTAGAGTTTGGAAGATTAATGCAAGAAGTTCCTAAGTTCAAGGTGATTGCTCTTGTCCAAGAGATACTTGGTGAATGTCTAGCTAGCCGCTTCGTGAAGAAAAGCCCTCTCATGATGCTCGAAGGAGCATTGCTCATGGCCAAGCATAGATCAAGTCGCATCAACCACCATTAATCACTGCAAACACTTAATTTGACAAACTAAAGAATTTTGTATGAAATGTTCAGGAAAGACCAAGATGGTGTTAACGAATGAAAGTCCAGCTAAGTTATTCAGGGAAATCAACGGTAACGGTTTTGGAGAGAGCTTTCCCGGTAGGATGGCATCCCGACCACGATCAACAAGTGCTAATCGCCACCCCGCCTTGTTGATAACACATGGAACAATTTGAGGGCAAATTCTTTACAACGAGGGTAAGTGTGATGGAACACCAATGACATACTCGTGAGATGAGGGTCATCCAAGATGCGGTTAAGCTGGGCCTCAAGCCTTTTCACAACAACTACAAAGCCGAGACGCCTGCCCCACCATGGCACTACAACGGCTACATTGCTTGGCCATTCAGTCACAAATGTCAAGGCGTTTGAACTCCAAATTTTGTAGAAAGATGCTCCAAGATGTCCTCTAGCCTAGGGAATTATGGGCATTCTAAGTACAGAGCAGAAAAAGTGCGTATTGCATCAATCAAGCAAAGGCAGCAATTTTAGTGGATGATTTGACCTTTGCTCAATGATTGAGTCATATCTTTTGGGTCACAGCTCCAACTAAGGAGAACGACGTATGATTGGAAAGTTGATTTATCAAGATTTCTAACCATATATCACACGTCAAAATTGGAGCTACAAATTGAAAGATATGAGCTAATGAAATTGGCCCATCTAAAGGGGAAAACAACTAACTAGGGGGACCATTTCAGCTATCCTTTTCACTTGGTTGCTTGCTTTATGCTTTTTAGTCATTTTTTGTCTCATTTTTATGCTTTGGATGGATGCAATGACAACCCTAGGATTCATCTAAGGTCATGTGACCATTAGATTAAATTTTAACCATAGCAATTCTCATCTATAAGTATTTAATGCTCGGCTTCTAAGAATAAGTTTGTTGAATGAGTAAACTCCTTATAGTGTTGAGCACGGCGAGAGGGTAGCCTCCCTTAGTAAACTCTTCTTAAAGGTGCTACCATCAAACTCCTTAGACTCTTCGAGTTGGGCTATTGGCTCTTGATGACATAAATTAGGTCATTTCCAAGTCTTTCTAGATAATTTTCTCGCTTGTCATGCACTTGTTGTCGTTGATTGTTGGTTGTTGGCGTTATTTGCTCTAAGATTAGCCATGGGCAATGCTCCTTGAGTACCATAATAAAAGTGCTTCTCTTCCTACAAATTTTTAGCAAAACACTCACCAAGGATTTCTTGGACAAGAGTGATCACCTTGAGTATGTGAACAACTCAAGATTTTTTTTTTTTTAAGTTAAAATCTCAAAATTTTAACTCAACCGCAACTCAGCTTAGGTCAATCCACAACTCGGGTCAAGTGGGTTTAACTGAGTCAACCTGGTTCAATGGTATAGAGGATTTTCAACATATCCGGATCGAATGATTATCCAGTTCACGGGTCAACCGATCGAACAGGCAGGTTAGGTCCGATTCTTACAGAATCGGCCATTTCTTGGTCTTTCTTTGTTGTTGTTATTTAAATTTTCATTTTATAATAAGTATTGTAAAACTTCAAATATGGACTGGATTTATTAGGAGTTGAGATATTCTTTGAAATTAATTAACTTATATTTTGTGCTTTGCCATGGTGAAGATTTTTAGTTGAGATATTCTTTGAAATTAATTAACTTATATTTTGTGCTTTGCCATGGTGAAGTTACCAAAAATCGTAAGTTGAAATTATTAGGACTATTTAGAGCTAAGTCACATGAGTTAATATAAATCAACGTTAAGAAAACCATACCGAATCGGCCGTTCAAACTGTTGGACTAAAAATCGTTTAGCTAGCCAAGTTAAAAAGTGATGGTACACATTTGGACTAGAACCGAAAAAGAACCGCTAAAACCTAATTAAGTCGGGTAACCGAGCTAACCACGGAGAACCCCATCAAACCGCGATTTCCATATAATATTCTAGTTCTATTGCAGAAAAATTGCAATAGTGCTACTCTCTCTCTCTCAAAAGTAGACAGACACACACGGATCTTCCATATGTGGAAAGGCTTTTAAAGTGATGGTTGATGGCGATTGTGCCTCTAACAATAGAGAGAGAGAGAGAGAGAAAAAAGAAAGAGAGTGAGAAAGAGAAGATAGAAAAGTTGCTAGGACATCTCTCCAAAAGTATGTCGATTGAGAATAAATAGGCCTTTTTTTCCTTTTAAGTGGCATGGCCCTTGCTTTTCTTGAGTTTTTAGTAAGGAATGTAATTAGGCCTTAACCGCTTGGCCTTTTATTTTCTTCTCTATACATTAAAATCCTCTTGTTTTTCTTTTTTTTTTTAATAATTTGAGTATGTTTTGTTATTTTATCTAACAATTTTTTAAGTACAATATTTGATTGGGTAAAATTGAGAGAGAAGCAAGGAAAAGAAAAAACAAAAGCCACAGCCGCATATAATCTGGGCTAAATTCTAAACATATGAAAGATAAATTTACCTTAAAAGCATAAGGAAACATACACTTAAATTGATGTTGTGTAACATTTTCCTTGATTTAGTTTGTTTCTAAAAAATTTTAATCACCTTAAGGCTCGTTTAATTCATGGAAAATTGGGTGGAAAAAAATAAATTGGGAAAGTAATTTTCTTTCTAGTGTTTGAATTAAAGAAAATTAGAAGGAAAAAAAAACTGATGGAAAATAGAATGGAAAATTAGAAAAAAATTTACTTAAAAACTTTCTTTCCAAAATTGGAAGGAAAAAGTTAGGAAAACAAAGAAAAGAAAAGTGTTGGTGAGCCCGATGAACGTCGACCTCTGCTCTCTCCTCTCTCTCCTCTCTCTCGCTCCCCATCTCTAACCCTAGCTTTCGATTCTCAATGGCTTCGAAGCAAAACCCTTCGATTTCATCAGGGAATCGCGCTAATAAATCCTTTCTCAAGCGTCCAATACATCCATCATAGATCAAGGGTGATTCTTCGCTTCCTTCAAATCGCCCCAAATTACCCTTGAACTCCTCCCTCGGGCATCCGGTGTCATTAGATTCATCTGCTCGAAAGAGTTTGAAGCGAAAACTGATTGATGAGTCTCAAATAGATGGTGATGAGGATGAAACTCCAGCTTCAATTTTTAGGGCATGGCGAAGCCTCTCGAATCCGCTCGACAATGCCGATGAAGAATCAAAGCAGGTTTCTTTATCTCTATCCTTTGCTTTCTAGTTTTTTATTTTATGGGTTTAATCATAATCTTGTGGAGTATTGAATTTTTAGGTTGATTGTCCATGTTGATTTGCACGCAAGGTGTTTGTGAAAATTACCCGTAAGATGGAAATGTGTTGCTTAAGTTTATTCCATATTTTATAAACTTGTATTCTCGTATTCTGCTGGCGATTTCTAAATTTCTGTATAGTTTGTGGCTAATTGTTGTGGAAAAATATTGTTGATAGCAAAATGTTGTGGAAAAATGACTGTACTGAGCTTTGATAAGCTGCAGACTAAATGACTTAAACTCTTATTTTGATTCGATGATCAATAGTCACAATAACCTTCACAACTTCGCGAGTGCTAACTCTAAAGAGGAATATGGGTAGTAGTTGACTAATGTGTAGCAGTGTCTTGAAATTCTTTGCACGGGCCTCAAATCGGGGCCGTGTTGCACAGCTCCAATTCTTAGGGGTTTTTTTGTCGGGGTGTTTTTCATTCTTTGGCTGGAGAACCTCCGTGCATTTGGAAGATAGAAAATGGGCTAGTTACCTTACTCGTACATTCCTGTCTATGTCTTTCCGAGTTTCCTCTTTTGAGTTGCCAATTCTTATGAGGAGAGTTCCTCATGCTCTAGTATGTAGTTTATCACATGAGTCTCGTTGCTTCCCATTCTAGGTTTCTTTATATTCTTTTTGTAGCTACAGACTCATTGTATTATACCCTCTCGACTGTTATTGATTACGTAAATTGCAGAGAAAAGCCTTTTTTTCTTAATTAATTATCTCCATGCTTGCTTCAATCTTTCTTTCCTCTTCTTTTCGGATATTGCCACAAATCCATGACAGTTTTCTACTATTTTTGTGGATCCGATCATTTACCTGTCTAAGGGCTTATGCCTCCGAACTAGAAAAGAATTGGCGTAGTCATGTGGTCTACAACTTGGTTTTGTTAAACTGGAAGAATTTTGATAATTTAACTTCTAAACCCAAAATCTTATTGAGAATGGTTAACTCATCCGGAAGATACAATATATATAATAACCTTTTGTTTATCGACATTTAATTAAGGATTATATGATTGATTGATGAGCCATTTTTGTATGTGACTAATATTTGTATGTTAGAACTAGGGTCGGGCAATGGACAACGGGCTGTTAGGTTAACAAGGTCGGTCCAATTAAAGTAGGATCAAGACTTGTACATGTATAAAATATAGTTGAGTCGATAAAAGGACGTTCAAATTAACTCGGGTGATTTTTGTAGTGACTTTTTGTTTTTTCCCTTCCTTCTCGGCAAAATATAAATAGGGTTTTCTATTTTTTTTTTTTGGGATTGAGCCAAATGATTTTCTTTTTTGAACTCATTCTCATTTTGTTATTATGATGAATTGATGATGGTAGCTTTGATGAGGAAACAAGTGGCTTGATGTATTTTGTTTGTAGTTGTGGTAATTGACATCTTCGAATATATATATTAGTTTGTAATTGTCTTTTGTCGCTTTTCTTATTTAGTTCAATTGTATTTTTTAAATAGATTGATGAGGAATGGAACAAGCTTAGAAAATGGACTGGAGCTAGTGTTGATGTTTATGGTGCCTATACGGCTAGCCTAGTGTCTCTAGCATTTCTTGATAATTATGTTGATAGGCCAATTCCTAAGGATGGTGAAGGGGATAGTCGTCGTCAATTTTTTTCTTAGTAGGCTAACTCTAAAAAAGATCAAGATTGTTGTAATGAGTTTCGCATGGATAAGGATGCCTTTGCTAGGTTAGTGTGCTTATTACGTGATTCGGGGAGATTAAGGGACACCCATTCCAGCTCGGTGGAGGAACAAGTTGCCAAATTTCTTCATATTATTAGACATAATAGGAGAAATTATTTTGTGAAATTGGATTATTGGCGTTCTAGTGAAACAGTTATTAGACACTTCCATGATATCTTAAGGGCCATCATTTCCTTAGAAGGGATATTTTTAAAGCAACCGAGATGGATCGGAATGTCCTTCGGAGATTGCAAATAACTCAAGGTTTTTTCTTTATTTTAAGAATTGTGTTGGTGCAATTGATGGGTCACATTTTCGTGTCAAAGTACCAAGTGATGTAGTTCAAAGATATAGAGGACGAAAGCAATATCCTACTATGAATGTTCTTGCAGCTTGTGGTTTTGATTTGAAGTTCACATATGTATTACCACGTTGGGAAGGGTCCGCTTCGATTCGAGAGTTCTTAACGAGTGCACTAGAAAATAGAATTGATAGGTTGGAAGTGCCTGGTGGGAGATATTATTTGGTTGATTTAATATATCAACTAAGACATGGGTTCTTAACTCCATATCGGAAAACAAGATATCATTTGAAAGAATATGATGTTTTTGCTACGTAAAATGCTAGAGAGATATTTAACCATCGACATTCTTCTCTTCGAAATGCAATTGAAAGGGCCTTTGGTGTTTTAAAGAAGAGATTTGCAATGTTAGCTAGTGGAAGTGAACCTTTCTACTCTGCACAAACACGAGGCTGATGTTGTGCTTGCTTGGATGCATATTACATAATTATTTGATGGTTGTTGATCCGGATATAGAGCTTATAGAACAAGTTGATCGGGAACTACTTAATTCAAACCAATCATATGATATATGTCCTTCAAATTCAACAAGTGAGAATAGAGAAATGGAAGAATTTAGAGCTAGTCCGGCCAATGCGATGTGGAGGGATTATAATAGTGGTCGTAATGCTCGGTATGTTATAATTTCCTTTTGAATTCTTTTTTAAGTTCTTTGTCATGAGTTATTTATCTTGTTTCCTAACTAGTCTTGTCTCTTTTGATTATAGGATGAATGTGACATTG
This sequence comes from Talinum fruticosum, assembly GCA_021018815.1. Classification (NCBI taxonomy): domain Eukaryota; kingdom Viridiplantae; phylum Streptophyta; class Magnoliopsida; order Caryophyllales; family Talinaceae; genus Talinum; species Talinum fruticosum. Next base: position 1,639,990 of record JAITYX010000010.1, on the reverse strand, counting down.
AGGAGGACGGAAGCATAACAACTTGTGGAAAGAAGAATCTTACATGGTCCGACGAAATGGATATAATTTTAACGGATGGACTCTTGGAGCAAATGGAGAAGGGTCAAAAAATTGGTAGTACTTTCACTAGTACAGCTTTTTCAAATGTTGCTAAATTAGTGGGGTCGAAGTGTAACAAATTGGGATTTTCTGTTTTGAATGTTAAAAATAGGCTAAAAACGTTGAAAAAAGCATGCTGATGCTCAAAAAATTTTGCACCAAAGTGGGTTTGGTTTCAATGAATCAACACGAGATGATTGAGGCGGCACCGGATGTATGGGAGTCTTACCTTTTGGTACGTATTTTTCTTTCCCATAATGCAGTAAAAATTAAATCAAGCAAAGATATAAAATGAAAGAATATTGCGGAACATGCTGAAATGCGAGTTTCATTTGTTATACTTGTTAATTTTTTGTAGGCAAATCCAACGAGTGAAAAATTTCGCTTCAAACCCGTGAAGAACTTTTATAAGTTGGACCTTTTGTTTGGGAAAGATAGAGCAGTCGGAAGTAATGCGGCTGGACCGAAAGAAAGGCAAAAGCAATGGAGAAAAGAACCAACTTTAAGTGATGGTGCTCCTAATGAAGAATATTCATGTGAACCTTCATCAAAAGACCAAGTTGTGGCCAAGAAATTGAAGAATAAAGTGACGGCAATAGAATTTGTATGTGGGGAGTTGAAATCCCCGAAATCGGGTATGGATGTTGTAGCTATGGCACTTGAGAAGGGTAATTTAAGAAATTATACCGAAGAACAATTATATGATGCAAGTACGAAGGTAAAAAATTAGTTTGTGACATGATTCTATATATAATTTTGTTTCTAATGCTTTCTTGGGGTAATAGGTTGATGGTCCGAGCGACATATCTCAAATGAAGGTCTATCAAGCTCGTCGACGGATCCCAACTCAGCTAGAGTTTTCCTTGCCTGCCCAAGTGCTCGTCATACATTGTGGTTGAAAGTGAAATTTGACAATGATGTTATCTAATTAACATTTTATCTCGTTATGGATTGTAAATTTTATAGTTGATTTTTAAAATAATTGGAGAAATGATGGATAGTATAGTGTTACTTTTGGGATTGTAGAGATTTAATTCTAGTATTTGGTTTTTGATGACAATGTTAAAAACATTTATGAGCTCCTTGTTAAATTTGATTTTTGGTTTTTTCAACGTGATGGTAATTTCTCATTTATTATTATACGTTGTAAGTGATTGGTTTAGTCATGCTTAAGTTATATTACCGATATGTGAGCTTGTATATAATATTTTAATGAGGTTAGAAACTCACTAGATTAAGTTTTATTTATTTTTCCAATCAATTTTCCTATTTCCAAACAATGGAAAAAATGTTAGTTAGAAAATCAGTTTTTTTCCTTGTGTTTTTTCTCTAATCCAAACAAGGGAAAAAAATCACTTTCTCTCAACTTTTTTCCTTCTCATTTTTTTTCCTCTCGAATTTTCTTTCCATCCAATTTTCCATGAATCAAACAGAGCCTAAACGTAATGAAATATGGAGATAGTGATGGAGACAGGTAGAATCCAATTCAACGATCAACCGGTCTAAAGTAATCCTACATGTCCTGTCAACCCACCACTCCTCCCCAAGTTAGTGATGGAGGTCATACCTTTCCAATCTGGTTCAACAGTTGACTGGTTTAAAGCAATCCTACCAATCTAACCTATCGATCCACCACTCCTCTGACCGGCTTAATCATCGGATAAGTTCTCTCAATATTAATATAGATATCAAAGATTCAACCCCATGCAATGTTATTGTGGTTTTCATGACAACATAGCAAATTAAATTTTGGAAATGGAAAAATTAAAACATTATTACTTTCACATTCTTTAAATTCATATTAGTTTCGTTGAAATAATCACAACTTCAAGTCAAAATGGGTGAACTATCGTGTGCTTGCTATGAGAAAGTTTCAAAGATAGAAATTTAAACTTCATATAAAGCACATGCATATGCACCGATAGGAAGAAGAGAGGGAGACACATCCATAAACCCTTCAGCGCCCCCTTGTTTTTTGGGGGAGGGGGTGATATCAAATTTAGGCACAACTCAATTATGTTCTAGCCAAGACTGTCGAAAGCAATGAGTTCCAAGTTGGGTACAAAGTTATCTTACCGCGCATAGGGATGCTGTTGTATTGTGTACATCACAAGCCAAATGAATTATCGACCCATTTTGTGAAACTCAGTAAAACTAAAGTTATTGCATACTTTTAAAGGATACACGTCTAAACTACAGGTGCAACAGGCCTTTGCTAAACAGCATTTGCCAACGATTGCCGTCAGACAGTATAGTCACAAGGCAAGTGTGTATACGCTACAATGGAACCAAGTCCACAGAACCTAATAATGTACAGTCGCACTGGATAAATATTTTTAGTATTCGCTTTCTCACCAAAATAGAACTACTGCCGGTGCACAGGAGGGGTTGACGGTTGACTGCTTGTTGCATAAGGACCGATCCCAGGAGGCCTGTAATACCTTCCACTAGCATTCTGCTGTTGAGCCGGCTGCTGAGGAGGCTGCAGTGGCTGTGGGCTTTGAGGAATAGGTTGCCGGGCAAGAGCCATAGGCAGATGAGATGATAGCGGTGGAGGGGTGGTAGGCCATTGTTACCAATTCCAAAGGACATCATATTCATCATCATACCGGCTGATTGAGCAAATTGGCTAGACGATGGATTAGTAGGCATCAATGGAGGTGGAGGGAGAGTTGGCGGTGGGGGACTATTGAAACTTGTCCTTGGCTGGCTGGCATGCTGGAGACATGGGCTCCTGATGATAGGTGTTCGAGTTTCTGCCGTTTATCAGGAGAGAACATGCATACGGTGGATAAGAATCCTGTGTTCTTTAAGTTATCATTGATGGACGCAGCCTCCTCTGCGACAAGGGAGGAGAGGACAGAGGCAAACATCTGAGCTGAAGACGTGGAGGCAGCAAGCTTAGCAGCAACTGCAGCTGCTGCTGCCTTCTTACTCTCTTCATCAGTGGCTGTCAGAGTAGCGAATGAAGTTTTCGGTTGTTGGCTAGGAGGAGGTTGAGGAATTAGATGAACAGGAGGAATATGTGGAGTTCCAATTGGTTGGCTTGGAGTTGGAGGTACTTGGAGACTAGTTATTGTTGCACTTGCAGCAGATTTAGCAAGCTCTCCAAAGCTCTGCGGATCAGCTGCTGACACGCCATGAATCTGTGATGATACCTTGGGTTTCAGCATTTCCAGTTCTTTAAGCCGACTCCGAGCAATCTGAAAGTTTTCTAGACATAGTCAAACTCTGTCCCATCATGAAATTAGTATTAACTATACAGAATGTAAATGCCAAAACAATGAAAAGCATTAAAGGTAAGCCCAAGACCAGAATGAACTTCCTTGGTCCCTGTACATAATCATCTTGTCACTTCTGCTCAACCACCAGCACCACTAGTGTGGATCCACTGAGGAAGCATCTGGAGAAATCCAGGTGCATTCAACATTACCAGATAAGCAGAGAGCTTGTTGCAATATTATTCACCTCTGTTAATAAACAAAATTTAAGGAAATGCATTTTGTTCCCAAAAATAGCACTGCGTTCTGGTTGGGCAAGTAGGAATTTTTTGGTTAAATTAGGTGTGCAGGAAGAGTGACAATGAAACTCATGAATATGCTGTCGCTCTTCAGGGATAAGTTTATCAATAGGAGAAACTCAAGGACAAATCGTCCAAGCCTCTTGCAATTTCTACATTCAATGGCAATGTGAGCTGATGCTAGCTAAAGATAACAAAGAAATGAAATCAATTGGCATGATCCACAACACACATCATAATAAAATCAACCCTCCCCCTATGATAAAAGCTCTAATTCTCACACTGCCAGTGTTTACTAGAATGTCTCAACAATCTATGTTACTCCAACTCTTCATTTTGCCCTACCATACCATGTCGGACCCTCAACACCCAGACAAGGGTACAAAACTTGACACTTCGAATTACAATGAAAATATGCAAATTTTCTTGAAAATGGCCGTGTTCAACACTTAGGACACATCCATGTCGGACACAATTGATCTCAAACAATATGTCACCTGTATGAAGGCCTAGAGGAAAATGAAGGTAAGAAGATGGAAGATACTGAACCTCAGAACAAAATAAACCTGCCAGTTGCTGAAGCTTGTGAACCTCACCAATTCGAATGACAACACCTCTGTCAAGTTGAGTTCAAGCTCAGACTGCTTCAAATAAAGTAAGGAGACATCTCAAACATTCCAAATTACTTTCAAACAACATGAGAAAAATCAAGGTATTATTGGCAAAGAGCATATGGGAAATCAACAAGCCCTCCTATTGAGTTTTACTAATACGAAATCCTTCTACCCACCTCGACTGCTTTGTTCACCAACATGTTGAGGACCTCGATAGCCAAACTAACACAAGGAGAATAAAAGTCAACTTGACGCAACATTCTTGAACTTGGAAAGAAACATGAAAGGGAAACCTGAGGCTTTATCATTGATTAGAACATGGCTTCACCATTGACCAAGGCAGAACAGCACACAGTAGAGATACAAGAAAACCTCCAATTCCTCCATTAGTTTGGAAAGCCCCTTATTTTGAAAAGAGTGGAGGAAGCCACAAGAAATGATTATAAACATCGATCTTACATGGAACTTTCTAATCTCTGTAAATAGATTAGATCTTAGATACAACACCTTACCCACATTAGCAATCAAAATCATCCAAAATTTAGGGACCAATAATGAAAGAATGTGGATTAGGGCCATAACTTGATTAACGACCCTCAACCTCAAGCAAAGAATTAACACGGTATTTTGTACACAAATCCGTACTAAGCTAATGGCTAAACTTATTTTTGTTGTCTGTCCCAACCACTTTAACAGAGAAAAACAATGAATATGGCAACAAAACCTTACTTATGTACGCGAAAAACTGATAATAATGCCAGAAAAAGGTAATACCATATCCATATGGACTGAACTAAAACTTGTTTGTGTTTTTCTGACCTTCCTCTTCTCAGAATTCTATTTCTACTTGCATCCTCCACACCATGGATTCAAAATGTGATCATTTTGCAATGAAACAACCGCATCATAAAGGTTTTGAAGTTGAGTAAACCGCGTTTTAATCTCGTGACAAGCGTGATATGAAATGCAGTTGCCACATTAGAGACAATTTGCAACGAGTGAAACTGCAATCACGATTAAAACTACAATTTATATTCCTTGCTCCACACATAGAAACTTGTAAGATATCTTATCAACAAAAGGCTTTGAAATATGATCTTCATGATAAAATTTTGTCAAAGAAGTGAGCTATTGCACTTTTTGCTTATGAATCCTCAACATGAAACATCCATTAAGGCAATATTTGGACCTAGGAAAATATGAGGTAAAAAATTTCAAAGAAAAAAATGTAGAAGAAAAAAGAGTATGAAGAAAGCTGACACTTTTTTCTCTTCTCTGGTTTGAATTGATAATAGAGATGAAGAATAAAGGAAAGAAAGCCAAGATTAAGAATTTGGGATATATTTTGGTATTTGGAAATTGGTTGTATTTTGATTTTCATAGAATACTATAAGGTATTTTAAAAGAGTCTGAATAGGGTTATTTAGAGTATTCTAATAATATTTAGTTTCCTATGCTATTTAGGGTAGGTTTAGGTTCAAGTCATAAAGTCTCATAGCTTGCTCCCCAAGTCATAGTCTTATAAATAGATTATGTGTCCTAGGTTGCTACCACCGAGATCATATATGCAATGAATACAAATTAAGCACTCGAGATGCTAGTTTCCTCCTCTCTTCTCCTCTAAATCTTCCTCTTTCCCTCTCTAATTCTTCTCTCCCCTCTAAATTCCCTCTTCTTCTCCTTTTTCCCCTTCCCTATCAAATTGGTATAAGAGCAAGTTCTCGATTCTCAAACCATCCTAATTTTGTTGCCTGCCAAAAAGTTTGAAACAATCAAAAAAAAAAAAAAAAGAAAAACAGGAGGTTGCTGATTCTTTTCATTACATGTTCACTATTCCATATGTTTCTATGTTCTCCGCCTTGCTTGTTGATTTGTCGTCATGATGACACTCAAACCAGAACCAGCATGGTTACTGAAGAAAGAATTTTCCCCATCAACTTTTGAAAGTTGGCACACAATTACTTACTTCCCTGCTAATAATCTCTTTGGATTGTTGGGTAAACTTGGAGACATTTTGTCTCAAGTACACCGGTCACCCTCAAAAGGCCATAGAAGATGTACTAGTAACAATAAAAGGAGTATTAACCTCTGAAACCCTCTTAAGTCATACAGATGTTGACATTCTTCTCTTATGCTTCCTGCTTTTCAGAGCTTATTCGAATCAATCCTCCTTTTGATGACCAATCTATGAAGAAGGTTTTTAAACTAATCATATCATCTTATAAGAACATAGATGACATGGCTAGCCGATCATACAATAAGAGACTCCATATATTTGAGATTATGGGTAAGGTTAGGTCTTATCTTGTGATGTTAGATCTTGAATGTGATGCTTGTGTCTTGGATATTTTTCATTATCTTCTTGCATCCATTAAAGATTGTCATCCACCATCCATACTTTCCCACATAAAATCTATCTTCAATGGTCTTCTTGAAGAAGCTGATGAGTTCCTAGTGGAATTTCTGGCTTCAATTCTACCTCGTACGCCACATGCTGCTGACGCTGTCAATAAACATGTTTTGGAGACATGTGCAGTGCAAGTTGGACTACTTACTCCAACTAATGAGGTCTCTCAAGTGGAGGAAAATCGAAGTAACAATAGGCAACATGAATCACAAGGATATTTATCCTCTCATATATGTGGTAACATGGAATCAGAAGTAGAAGGTTGAAGCTGATAATTCTATTGATATTGACCAAGATTAAGAAGAGCGCTATGGTTATCCTCAGTTTTAGTTTTGGTGTTGGTGCAGAGAATTTTAACATGTGCCGATGTCTATAGGAAAATTTGAGCACGTTGATTTATTCATCCCTAAAGAATTCTTCATGAATAACATGTGCCGGTTATCCTCAGATCAATTACTGTTCCTGTTACAGAAGAGGTACAAGCTGCCCCTGTAGGGGAACCTTTACTTCTTCATGAATAATATTGTTTGTTGGAATGTGAGAGAGCTGAATTGGCCTCAGAAACAGGTAGACATGAAGAAGTTAATTCTACATAATAAAGTTGGGCTTTGTGCTATGACTGAAACTAAAATCAGGGACAGGAATTGTCCTGCTGCTTATAATAAGATGTTTAGAGAATGGGGTAGTATTATCAACAATGCTCACAACCGTAGAGGGAGGATTTGGATGGTGTGGAGACTGAATGACCCAGATTGAAATGCTAGAATCATCTGCACAGCTGTTACAGTGTAAGGTAAGGGGCTGTGGCTACAATTTTCAGAGCAACGCTAACCTTTGTCTGTTGATATAAGATGAATACAGAAGAGATTTGAGGGATCATCTTAGAAGAATTGATCAAACAGATGAATATGTGGCTCGGAGGTGTTCCCATTCAATTTGCTGAAATTCAGCAGTTCAAGGAATGCCTGTTTGACTGGACTTCAGGAGATGAAAAGCTGTGGGGCTTTTTATACTTGGTCTAATAGACAAGATAATGGAGAAAGGATATATTCCAGAATCGACAGAGTGTTGCACAACACTGATTGGTTGGTGCAATTTGAAGAGGTAGTAGTGGAGTGCTTACCTGAGCAACTTTCAGATCACCGTCCTCTGCAGCTGAGATTTGACGCCACTCATAAAACTAAAGCTGTTTTAAAATTCTGTGAAATGTGGCTGGCAGCTCCTGATTTCAAGGTTATACTTGACAAAGCTATGGATGAGATTGAACCTGCTAGTGGAGTAGCACACTGACATCATTGTTAAAGTCTCTAGAAAAGCCTCTTCAGCAATTAAACAGACGATGATTTCTGATGGGGAGGACACCACAAACCCAACCCCAACTAATACCGAGAGCCAGATTGATAATTCCGAGTCCTCGAAATTACTACGGAGCCCTCGTAAACCATTGATGGATCATCGTTGATAACACAGGCACCAAGGGAGTTTTGGTCACACTCGAAATACTTGTCTGTCTCCTCGGATAGGAGTAAGGGAGTCGGACAAGTCGGAAGTATTCGGAGGAAAATAAGACAAGAGATCTTTTTCGAGTCCTCGAGCTCGTAAATCAAATGATCCTTTACGAGTCCGCAGCTTCGAGCTCGGACCAGATTGCAATCTACTTGATCATCATCTACTCCGCAGCTTTCGAGCTCGGACCAGATTGCAATCTACTTGATCATCATCTAGGCGTCTTCGGCAGAGCCAAAAAGGGAAACTTAAGGATCGGAAAGCAAAAGAATTTGGTGACAACGATTGTAGGCTGTCACCGGACTCGAAACGTACTACTTTGTACTACCGATTCTATGGTCCCCCTCCTTTTCTCCCTGTCCTTTTTCTGCTATAATTATTTACCTTTTGTCCTTGTTTTTGTCCTTTTATTTTGCTTGAATACATCACAACCATTGATTGTAAAGAGGATTTATAACCCTTAGATTAGAGTGATGTAACCTAGCTAAGAGACCTATAAATATACATGGGCTCTCTCTTTGTAAAGGATGATGATTTTGATATTAGCTATATGCTAAGTAAAGTTGAGCCGTGCTTCTCTCAACCCCAAAATTCTCTTTTGCTTGTCTAATTAGTGGCATAATTAGGCTGTGTTATGAAGAGTCCGATTATAATTAGTGTGGTGATAGCTGTATCACTAAGTGTGATTAGTGCCCTAGTTTTATCCTTTGTGGTGATATCTCGTATCCTTTGATAGTTCTAGTTTATCTTATTCTTGTCCTATTGCTAATCATCTCCTCACAAGTGATTAGCTTAGTCCTTGTTGTTTACTTGTTCCATTGGTCATTTCCAAGTCCATTCCGAGTCTCTCGGAATTGCATTTGGCACATTCTGTTGGCGGGATCGGTGTAACCTTGCATCTTGGCACATCGGTTTTGGTATCGAGCTTTGGAGTCTTTCCTAGGCTGAGCTTCCTTAACCCTAACACAACCCTTTTTGCCCCAAACACATCAGTCCATAAAGAACCCATAAACTAGAATGAGTGGAAGCATGACATTGGAGGAACGTTTTGATATGCTCATGAACAACTATGATGAGATGCGTGCCTGAACATATATCCGAAAAAGCAACTTGGAGATATGATGAAGAAGAAGCGGCATGAGTTAGAAGAGTCACCACCCAGCTCACCACCTCATACCCACTCACGCGGGGATGATGATGGGGAAAGCAATCCCTTTGCTTCTTCCTTCTTCCAGTGAGCGTGAACAAAGAAGAGGGAGAAGAGGGAGAAGGGATAAATCACCCCGACCCAACTCAGATTTCAAAGTTGAGATCCCGAGTTTGAAGGTCGCCTTAACCCGGATGAGTTTCTGGAATGGTTGCAAACAGTTGAAAGAATCTTTTACTACAAAGAGGTGAAAGATGAAAAGAAGGTAAAGCTTGCTGCTATCAAGCTCGGAGGGTTTGCCTCAACCTCGGTGGGCAAATCGGAGAAGAAGCGTGCCGTTCGGAGGAAACCTAAGATCGAAGGGAGAAGATGAGGTCCAAACCGAAAGCCCGGTTTCTACCCACAACATACATCCAAGACAACTATTCTAAGTTGCACAACCTACAACAAGGTCCGATGAGTGTAGAGGAGTATACCCGAGAAAGGCTAATGATTAAATGCAATCTTCGGGAGTCGAAGATCAAACCATAGTCGGTATCTTGGAGGACTTGACCCAAGGTATGCTAATGTTGTTCAGCTGCAGATCAACCTTTGATGAGGTGTGTCTTCTAGCACATAAGGTGGAGCAGCAAAAGAAGGTCGAACCTTCAAGAAAGAATGTCTCTAGGACTCAACCACCAAAGCCAACTCGGTTTGGCAAGGGTTATTCTAACCCTTTGTTTGTCTAAGTCTCGCTGCCCAAAACTCGGTTATGAGTCTAAACACCCTACTACTCGGACTCGGACTCGGACTCGGACTCGAACAAACCTCATGCTGGTCGGAGCCGCAAGTGTTTTAAGTGTCGTGGATTTGGACACTTTGCTTCGAGTGCCCAAATCGAAGGGTCGTCACTCGAGGCTGATGAACCCATATGGGATGAGTATGAGCAAGAAGGAGAGCTATGCCTTGCTGAGGGCATAGAAGAGATTGTTGAAGAAGGCGATGAAGGAGAATTACTTGTGATCGTGAGAGCCTTGAGTGGATATAAGATCCAAGTGAGGCTCGGAGGGAGAATATATTCCACACAAGGGGAACCATAATAGGGAAAGTTTGTTCAATCATTATTGATGGAGGGAGTTGCACCAACGTTGCTTCCGTAAGCATGGTAGAGAAGCTTCGGTTACAAGCCGAGTTGCACCCTCACCCCTACAACATACAATGGCTTAGTCAAGGTAAGGGCCTTAGAGTTAATTCTCGTTGCCTAATATCTTTCGGTATTGGGAAGTTTTATGTTGATGATATATGGTGTAATGTTATACCTATGGATGCATGTCACTTACTCGTTGGGTAGACCTTGGTTATTTGATCGTAGAGTTGTGCATGATGGGTTCAAAAACACATGCACTCTCACTCGGAATGGCAAGAAAATAACCTTAGCCCCACTTGACCCTTCCCAACCGCCTAAAGCCAAGCCCCTCGGATACCCAATCCTTCCGAGTTACTTCGACCCTAGGGAAGCCTATCCGGAGTCCATCATCATGAACTCGGACCCATGAGAGAAGAATGTCGGGACAGTTCCGAGTCCTCGGAACTCGGACACCCACTAGCCAAAACACTTATCACCCAGAGATCCCCTACATCCATGTTTTTCCCGATGAGATACCTCTTGGCCTACCCCCCAAAAGAGATATCTAGCACCACATTGACCTTATCCCGGGATCTATATTGCCAAACAAACCAGCCTACGGAATGAACCCTAAAGACAGCTCGGAGGTGCGAGAGGCAAGTTGAGGAGTTGTTGTCTAAAGGTCCGGTGAGAGTGAGTAAGAGTCCTTGCTGCTGTGCCAGCCTTGTTGGTACCTAAAAAGGATGGCTCTATGAGGATATGTATAGATAGTCGTGCCATTAACAAGATCACCATCAAGTATAGGCATCCTATACCACGACTTGAAGATATGTTGGATGAGCTACATGGTTCTAAGGTTTTTTCTAAGATTGACCTCGAAGTGAATATTATCAAATCGAGAATCGGAGAAGGAGATGAATAGAAAACCGCTTTTATGACTAAGGGAGGTTTATATGAGTGGCTTGTTATGCCTTTTGGTCCGACCAACACTCCAAGCACATTCATGCGACTCATGAATCAGATTTTTCGACCATTCATCGGGAAATTCGTTGTGGTCTATTTTGATGACATTCTAATCTACGGTCGGAATGAGAGGGAACATTCTGACCACCTCGGACATGATTGTCCAATTGCCGAGAGAGAGAAACTGTACGGGAATCGAAGAAATGTTCATTCTATAGCTCGAAATCGCATTTACGGGTTATGTTGTTTGAGCTGAGGAGTAAAGGTAGATGAGAGCAAGATTGAGGCTATCCTGTCTTGGCCTACTCCTAAAAGCATACACAATGTTCGGAACTTTCATGGGCTTGCATATTTCTATAGGAGGTTTATCAAAGACTTCAAGACTATCACTACCCCTATCACTATCACTACCCCTATGATCGAGGTGCTCGAAACAGCTTCTTTTGTTTGGACACCTCGAGCTCGGATATCTTTTGAAACTATCAAGGCAAAGCCGACCGGGCTCCTGTCCTAGCCCTGCCGAGTTTTGAGAAGATTTTCGAAGTTGAGTGTGATGCCTCGGGTGTAGGCATTGGTGGGATTCTCACTCAAGAGGGTCGTCCCATCGCTTATTTCGGTGAGAAGTCGTGTAATACCAAGCGAAGATACTCTACCTACGACAAGGAATTCTATGCCATCATTCGATCATTAGAGTATTGGAATCATTACTTGGTGGCTCAAGAATTCATTCCGCACTTAGATCATGAAGCCCTCAAGTACATTCCGGGTCTACCACGGACTCGTAAAGGGAAAGATTCTATTCCGGTTGTTGTTGATCGATTTTCTAAGATGGCTCACTTCATTGCTCGCAACAAAACCAATGGTGCTACACTCGGTTGCTGACCTATACTTTAGAGAAGTGGTAAGGCTGCATGGGATCCCAAGGACAATGGTCTCGAGATAGAGATGCCAAGTTTCTAAGTCATTTACGGGTTACCCTTTGGAAGAAATTGGGAACGAAGTTGAAGTACGAGCACCACTTGCCGGACCGAGGTTACAAACGGAACTTTGGGAGTATTGCTCGAACGCTAATCAAATCGAATACTAAGGCGTAGGATCAACTTCTTCCACATGCCGAGTTTGCTTACAATCACACGCCAAACAAGACTACCAATGTTTCGCCCTTCAAGATTGTTTATGGTGTGGAACCTCTGTCACCGCTTGATCCGACTATGGAAAGCCTCATACCGACGCCGTGAAAAGACGCCAAACAAGACTTGCATGCGAAAGTCGAGCCGAATTGAGCAAGCTAATCCGAGTTACCAAGGCTAGCACTACCAAAACCACGAAGGGTGGTTTTTCAACCGAGAGATCTCATTTGGATCCACCCGAGGAAGGAGCTTTTTCTTCCAAGCGCAAGTCTAAGTTGATGCCAAGGGCGAGATGGACCATTTGAAGTACTTGAGAGAATTAATGACAACGCTTATAAGGTGAATTTAGCAGGAGAATACAATGTCTCGAGTTACTTTCAACGTTCGCTGATTTATCTCCTTACTTAGGAAGATAATTCGCTCGAGAATTTGAGGGCAAATTCTTTTCAAGTCGGGAGGATGATGGGGAGGACACCACAAACCCAACCCCAACTAATACCGAGAGCCATCCGAACAGATTGATAATTCCGAGTCCTCGAAGTTACTACGAGCCCTCGAAACCATTGTTGGATAATCGTTGATAACGCAGGCATCAAGGGAGTTTTGGCCACACTCGGAAATACTTGTCTGTCTCCTCGGACGGGAGTAAGGGAGTCGGACAAGTCGGAAGTATTTGGAGGAAAATAAGCCAAGAAATCTTTTTCGAGTCCTCGATTTCGAGCTCGAAGTCGAATGATCTTTTTCGAGTCCTCTCCGAGCTTAGACCAGATTGTAGATATACTCAAACCTACTTAATCATCATCTAGGCGTCTTCGACAGAGCCGAAAGGGAAAGTTAAGGATCGGAAAGCAAAAGAATTTGGTGACAATGATTGTAGCCGTCACTGGACTCGAACCGTACTACTTTGTACTACCGATTTTGTGGTCCCCCTCCTTTTCTACTCGTAATTATTTACCTTTTGTCCTTATTTTTGTCCTTTTATTTTGTTGAATACATCCCAACCATTGATTGTAAAGAGGGATTTATAACCCTTAGATTAGAGTGATGTAACCTAGCTAAGAGGCCTATAAATATACATGGGCTTTCTCTTTGTAAAGGATGATGATTTTGATATTGGCTAATGCTAAGTAAAGTTGAGTCGTGCTCCTTTCAACCCCAAAATTCTCTTTTGCTTGTCTAATTAGTGGCATAATTAGGCTGTGTTCGAAGAGCCTGATTATACTTAGTGTGGTGATAGATGTATCACTAAGTGTGATTAGTGCCCTAGTTTTATCCTTGGTGGTGATATCTCGTATCCTTGGATAGTTCTAGTTTATCTTGTTCTTGTCCTATCAGTCTTTGGTTACCTTGCTAATCATCTCCTCACAAGTGATTAGCTTAGTCCTTGTTGTTTACTTGTTCCATTGGTCATTTCTAAGTCCATTCCGAGTCTCTCGGAATTGCATTTGGCGCACTCGTTGGCGGGATCGGTGTAGCCTTGCGTTTTGGCACATCAATTTCGGGATGTACATAACAGGAAAGAGGTGGCTAGGGCCAAGATGATAGCCACTCGGTATTTACTTATTGCATGCTAACCCTATGAACATATAGCTAAAAACTCAGGAGAAACAAGATAGAGCAGATTTCATCGAACGGCTGAAAGGCTTCCCTTAGTCTTATGAAACAAAAGTTTGATTGGACAAACATGGGGGATCAATGCACCAAATTTATTTATTTATTTTTTGCCTTGGTGAAACAAAGAAAGCAAGCTAGCTTTGTATACCAGCTTCATGATACAGCTAACATGACTGAGATAAGGTGGAAATGGACACAATAATCCATGACTTCTATGTAGATTTGCTGGGATTTAGCACAAGCAGAGTGGGCTGTGACGCACAGGTGTTTCAGGAAGGGAATGCCTTATCTGTTCCACATCAATTACAGATGTGCAGAACTGTGCAGACCTGAAACTGAGGATGAGATTAAAAAGCTGTGTTTTCTATCACAAATTGCAAATTCCCAGGACCAGATGGCTACTCCAGTGGGTGGGTTCTTTAAAGCTACATGGTCAGAGACAGGAACACTGGTATGTAGAGCAATCCAAGAACTATTCCATACTGGAAAGTTAATGAGACAAATGAGTAACCCTAGAGTAGTGTTGATTCCAAAGATAGATGTGCCACCGCATGCTTCTAAATTTAGGCCCATTGCTTGCTGTAATGTGGTCTACAAGTACATCACTAAGCTATTATGCCACAGAATAGCTGAGGTACTCCCTCATCTCATCTCTGAAACTCAATATGCATTTGTTAAAGAAAGGCTACATGTGCATAATGTGATGTCTCAATTTATGCATGGTAGGAAAACCACCTGCTGTTTGTGCAAGAATCACGAGGAAACCACTGAACATTTATTCTGGCAGTGTTCTTAAACAAAATCAGTCAGACTAGCACTTCTACATTGGATCAATGTGCTGTTACTACCCCCTCAATAAATCAGATGCATACATGACTTATTACCTGGAAAGGAATAAATGTTTACAAACAGCAGCTGCTATATGCAACTTATACAGCATGTCAGTGCCATATTCGGTTGGAGAGGAATGCTAGAGTTTTCACAGAATGCATAATAAAAGTTTTGTAGAGAGACATTACTATGACATTTGAGTTTCTTGCAAAGTATAACAAGTTTAGGGAATGGCAACAGTTTTGCATGGATGAATGAATAATGAAGTAATCATTCCCCTCTTTGGGATGGTTCAATGGTGGCAATAAAATCCCAACCCTTGTTAACAAAAACAAAATGGAAAAATAAACACTGACAATATTATGGGGCTAGAGAAATGGATGCCTTTGACAATGAATAAGGGATAGAGGGAGTAGAAATTATTTGCTTACTCATCAACCAAAAAAAAGACTCATAAATAAGAAATGGTTGACCATAATACCTATTAGCCCACCACAAAAGTGGAAGAAGTTTCAATTATTATTTTTACATTGCCCAATATAATTCAAGCTTGAAAATACTCCCCAAGAGTGATTTTCACCTATTTTCATAGAATGGTCAAGTATTTCCCAAACTAAATCATCTAAGCAAGATTCAATAATTGCACTTAGAGAATTGTGCATCACATGTTACGATCTACTTTTTCCTACCAACAAAAAGGCAAGGACATTTTCCACTACTTCATGTAAAACATGTCGCACACTCGGGTGGACAGTTTCAAAAGCATGCCAAACATATAGATGGCACAAAGAAATGGGTTGATAGTTGCAAGATGCACACTTATGAACAATTTGAACTACTTTTTTATAAGGAAAAAGTAGTATCAATAAAAAATAAACAAAAGAAATATATGCAAAGCTAGCATCTTACAAAAGACTAGACATAACCAAAATACCAAATATCCTTAAAACTGGCCACCTCAAATGAGAAAGAGTAGAACTTCCCATTGTCAAAAAAAAATAGTCTTAATGAAGTCATGGTGATCGGGAGTAATTTGTACACCCTTAAAAACTCTTCTCTCTCTCTCTCTCCAAATACTCCAAAAAATCACAAGGTAAAATCATGACCACCATATTTTCCTTCACTTCCCTACTAAAGAAACTTTCCCAAGCTAGAAGATGATTCTGGATGGAATTGGTAGCCACCCAAGAGATTTCCAACAAACTAAAGGCAAGTTCCCAAAGCGCCCTAGCGAAAGGGCAATGAAGCAATAAGTGATCCGATGATTCACATTCCCCTTTGCACATAAAGCAACAATTAACCAAGATATTTCCCTTATTTTGTAAGTAATCACAAGTTAAAATCCTCCCATGCATAGCCTCCCAAACCCAAAAAGACACCTTTAGTCGGGCTAACGACTTCCAAATGAGCATAGAAGGGAAACTTTCATTCATATGAGGCTGTAAGGATGGAAACTTCAAGAGAAGTAGCTTCAAATAATAGGATCTAACCGTGAAATCCCCCTTAGAGTTCAAGTTCCACCTCACCACATCATTTGGAGGATCCCCTATTTTTGCCGCATTAAGTTCGTTGAAAAAGCTAATCAACGTGTCATTTTCAGCAAACCTATCACGCACAAAAAGAGGCAACCAAACATTAAGGTCAAACATTAAGGTTAGACACTCGCTCACGATAATTAGCCACGAAGGCATCTCTATCCACTGTGACAGCAAAAAGACTAGGGAAGAGCTCTCTCAAAAGCGCCTCATCATACCACCGATCATGCCAAAAGCAACTGGTGGGTCCTTCACCAACATCAAAAGAAAAGTGAGGAGAAAAACTCTCCCAACTTTCAGCTATATGCCTCCATAGGCTAAGACCATTTGTCCCATTTGGTAAGGAAGGAGACCAACCGACTCCATTCTCAACATGTTTGAGTGTAAACACCTTTCACCATAGATTGTTCTTCTCATTCATAAATCTCAGTAACTATTTACCCTATAGCTGTAAGTCCCTAATACCAAGGCATCCTTCAGTCACCGGTTGCTTCACAATGTTCCATCTCACAAGGTGAACAATTCATTACTATCATCATACCATCACGACCTCTCCAAGGCTAAAAACATAAAGGAAACTTATAAGTAATAGGATATATATTTTCTAATTCCTATGTATCCTCCGTGTGTGTCCTAACTAAGTTTTTGAAAATCACAAGTCCGCTAGTCGGTGTCATGTATCAATGTCCGTTCCTAGTAGAGTGCCGATGGCACAAGTGTTCACAATGTCAATTTTGTGGCTTCTTCATTACATTTAGCTTCAGTCAAACTAACATAAATACGACAAAGCTATACTTTCACGCAAAATGATCCCTAAAGTTTCCTACACCTCTTTGTCATGAGTTGGATATTCCAGTTCACAAGAAAAAAGGAGACCTAAATCAAGCAAGTTGGCACTTCATTAGTTCAGTTAACTAATATATGTAGCTTAAAAAAACGGTTTTGCTAATTGTCGCCCTTAGGACGATGGATAAAAGATAGATAAGAGCTATTTATATTAATTTTAGATGGAATCTTATCTAATTAAAAGATAAAAATATATCTCATATGTCCTTTTTCAATAAAATATTTTTGGTTACCAAATTAAATCCATCTTATATCCACCGAATCCCCTAATTCAATTCTTGCCTGATTAAATTTTAAAAAAAAAAATTGAATTAAAAATTGTCCATAAAGGAAAGTGCTAAATCATGACACTTAAAACTACTCATTGCTGCATTTGTAAATAATTTTGGCGCTTCCATTTCTCCTCCCCAATTTTTTATTTTTTTAATTTAACATGCTTCGCTTTGCCAATTTCATTACCATTGTTAGGTATCTCATAGAGCCCAGAGAAGCATTTTAGATCATCCAAAACCTAACTCAATGAAATTAGGTATCAGATTTTTTCAACTTCTTGGTAAGTTTTAGTGGGTGATCGTCATCAAGGAAGCGAAAGAATCCCATGCTAGAAGAGGATGAATGCCCTCAAGGTAGACATGGAGGAGGCGGTGGATGGAGATTGGATAGCCCGTAATCAAAGGAAATTGGAAGCTAATAATGGGGAAGGGGATATTTTTTCTTTTTAGTAATTTTTTATATTATTAAATCTGATTAGTTAAGATTCTTTTGAAAGCTGAATAAGAAAGTATAAAATGGATAAAAATAGCTCTTATCTATCGCCCCTAGGGTGACGTTAGGCAAAAATATTAAAAAAACTTCAGAAAAAAACCCCTACTTATTTTACTCCACATTAAGAAGAGTACCATAATTTTATAAATGAATCTAGAGTACCAGGTAATCAAGGGGATAAAGTTAGCAAGTGTTAAAAGGACGAGAATTCTTACCAGCAATTGACGGTGCATATTCTCCAGCTTTGCTTCCTAAAAGAAAACACCACCAAACCCAAGTATTAAATAACAGTTAACATGCAGCATAACACACAACCATAGATATAATGAAGTGAAGCACACTTGTTCCTGAAGTGCTTCTTTTAGCAAACCAGCCAGAGTTGCTCTGGTCGTTTCAACACCTCCAAGATTCCTGATGCATTCCTCAAGGACATTTTCCTGCTCCTGCATCTTATCAGCAATTCCAGACCCTAGCAGTATTCCTGATCAGAAATAAATCAGATATTAAAGATAATTTTGGTTTTTCTTCCGCCTTCCAAATGCAAAATGTCAGCAATGATCCTATAAATCCTGACTACTTACATTAATAGAGAATGAAAGATGCATCAGAATTTTTTTTTACTTGCAACAGCATCATAGGAGAAAAATTAGGAAGAGAAAAAAGAGAAGAGAAGAGCAACAGGGTAGCATTTGGAATGGATGATGAACAGGATTGGAAGAAACAAAACGCATTATACACACACGGACACACAAAAAATAATAAAGCATGGGGAATCCAATAAGAGATAATTACCTTTAAGGTACATCAGAACGAAGACAAAATTAGTAGGCATAGAAGGGAGAGGAGCATAAGTTTCTCCCTTGTTTTGATTCTGTTGGGCCAACCACCAGTTTAAAAGTCGGAACATGAAAGTTACCCGGGTTACAGCCGGCTAAAGTAGAAAAACATGTACCACACTAAGATGATATGAAACCAAGCCAATATGGAAGGATTTGCCAGTGAATACTCCAGGAGAATCTCCAACCAAACAAGGAAATCAAGATGAGAAGAGAACTAATAATAAGTCACCAGCTCTTCGGAAACGACGCTCTCAAACTAGAGATTGTAATTCGCATGTTGCAACTACCAGCACTAGGAACAACATAGATAACGGTCGCAGCTTCAACCATAAGCTGAATCAGAAACTTAATTTAGTCAGACAATATATGAGATTCGAACGTCCAAGCTGCCCAATAATGTTGATATGAATGTTGATTATGTAAGGATTCCAAAGGCACATGATCTAATGAGTTTTAAACCTTTGTTACCACTGATACAATAAGAACGGCCAGGTTCACGACCACCATTAAGGGCCCTGCACAAGCATGATCTAGGGAAATCCAAATAAAGGCTTGCTTACCCCTACAAACCCACCACAAAATCCAGAAAGCATTTTAACAAACATTTTCTCGAAAAAACACCCAATTTGAAATATGATACATGATGAAACAATAATTTGGAATTTTATTGCATATCCTTAGTTTTCTGAAATAGCAGTCAATGCATGAAAACGACCATTTTAAATCATAATCCCATGGCCATAAAAGCTATAATACAAAGCCCTTGCATCAAACAGGGAGCTATAGCATATTTGGCAAATAGCTTATACAGAAGCATTTACTTTTGTGTTTAGAGGTTTGACAAAGTCAGAAGGATAATGTCAGCATTTGGTAGCCAGCTTCTTCTATTAGAAGATTGAGCTGAAGAAGCTGATTTAGATAAGGTCATCAGATGACTCTTTTCATGAAAAAGTTCCAAATTTTAGTGCACAAATGACTTCCCTGCACCCATATCATGTCAAAACTTGGACATATCACATAGATTAAATGGTGCTAAAAATAAACTCCCATACACACCTCTCAAGCACTCGCTTGCAAGATGCCTCCTTTTGTTTAACTACTCCATCTATAGTCTCTCCCTCAGTCCATCATCTCTCTCCACTCAAATCATTAGTTTTACCCTCATACTTTAAGCACGTACCTATTGTCTATGCCCCTCCCCCAAAAAAAGAATCATCCCTCATTTATCTCTACAGGCTATTACTACTTGGTGCAGGTTCATTTCTAAAGGGTTTGTTTGTTTCATTTAATTTCAACTCCAAGATTATAGCATCTCTAGCAGGCTAAGAGGTTCAGATGTTGGCATCGTTACTCAGTCATGGGAGCCATTGTTTGTGTTATGTAATTTGCATGGGGGATAGGAAAACGAGAGGGAGCGGAAGACTGAGAAATGCATAGACACAATGATGTAAGGGGAGCAGAGGTAGGAGGTCAGGGTGGAAGATGGCAGGTTACTGAAGAGGCGAGAATAATGGCATCTTATAGTATCTTAGCAAAAAAAAATATTAGAGGATATTTCATAGCTTTTCTTTAGAAAAAATTCGTAGGTATGTTTCAGGATTTCTATTTGTTTAAGGTTTGAAGCTAGCTTGTTTCCTAGGGTTTTTTCTAGACCTATATAAGCGTTGTTAGGTGCTACTTTACAGAAAACAATTGAATCAGAAAATTTCCAGCAAATGATTGCTTTTCTTTGGTCATATGGACTCATGGTTGCTTCTGAATAAATCTCCTATAAACCCTAGATGGATCTCCTAGGTTTCTCAGGTGGATTCCTAAGTATTCCATCTTTTATTTACTATTTTCTTTTATTTTCCCCTAATTTCTCGTCAAATCTCCTAAAATTTCCCCATTTCAAACCTTAAGTTCCCCAATTTTGCCTAACCATAAATCTTGTGCTGCATCACACAAGAATAGAGATATAAGTGGTGATGGATATGAAGATAGGATGAGGCGTCTGGACTCTCTAGCTAAAACACAAAGCACAGGTAGCATTAGAGAACCTATATCCAACCCCTATCCCTTAAATCATAAAACCTTTCTACCCAAAAGATAGAGGTATAAGGGATCAAACTATTGAGAAAGAGAACAAGTGATACAAGCCTTAAATAAATCAAACTTTCACTCGTATGATTCTTATCAATGGCTTTGGACTTCCCACCACATGATCACTAACTATGCATATAATTATGACTTAGAGGACTAAATACATATAGTGGTAATTTTGTTTAAATAGTAAAATCAATCATCTATGGATAAACCCATGGCACAGGTTTCTTTATCCTATCCCTACTATTCTACATGACTGACACCCCTTGATAACGTCGGCACAAGCTTTTCATTTGAAATCAATAACAGAGATGGTGAGCTATAGAGCCAGAACAAGGCAGCCAGGTGCCACAAAGGAATGTGGATTCAGTGTCACACAACAGCCAAGTGAAAGTTATGAAAGACACATGGTGAGTACCTAGAATCACAAGTTGTTAAATACGATAGCCCGCCTATAGGCTCCATTACACATGAGGATGGAATGCCTTGAACTCCGAAGTAAAGGGTGACTATAAAAAGGCATTTCCCTAGTAAGAGCTGATCCCATGCCTCCTTTGATGGAAGGTGGATAAAATGCTGAAAGTCAAGGATTATGGATCCTATTAACAAGATTAAGGGTATATAACCAACAAATTTTTAAAAGAATTCACTAAAGGAGAAAGGAAAGATAACCAAACCCCCACCCCACAAAAAAAAAAAGAAAAAAAACCTTTCCTCTCCCTCTCACTCTTCATGAAATCCAAAAAATCATGAGAAATAGACCTCGTGGGAAGTAGAATTGCTGGTTGGTAGATAGTATTCAGGTTCAGTTATTTTACCTGCGGGAGTATTTCAATTTTGTAAATTCCTGGTTGACCAAGAACATGCCTTTTTGTCACTTATTTTTCTTTTGTTCAATCTAAAAATATAACAGATTTACCATCATCAATATATATATATATGTGGTCAGAGGCAGGACCACTAGTATGCAAAGCAATCCAAGAATTATTCCATACTGGGAAGTTAATGAGACAAATGGGTAACCCTAGAGTAGTGTTGACTCCAAAGATAGATGTGCCACCGCATGCTTCTAAATTTAGGCCAAGCCCATTGTTTGCTGTAATGTGGTCTACAAGTGCATCACTAAGCTGTTACGCCACAGAATAGCTGAGGTACTCCCTCATCTCATCTCTGAAACTCAATATGCATTTGTTAAAGAAAGGCTACGTGTGCATAATGTGATGTCTCAATTTATGCATGGTAGGAAAACCACCTGCTGTTTGTGCAAGAATCATGAGGAAACCACTGAACATTTATTCTGGCAGTGTTCTTAAACAAAATCAGTCAGACTAGCACTTCTACATTGGATCAATTGTGCTGTTACTACCCCTCAATAGATCAGATGCATACATGACTTATTACCTGGAAAGGAAAAATGTTTACAAACGGCAGCTGCTATGCAACTTATACAGCATGTCAGTACCATATTCGGTTGGAGAGGAATGCTAGAGTTTTCACAGAATGCATAATGAAAGTTGTGTAGAGAGACATTACTATGACATTTGAGTTTCTTGCAAAGTATAACAAGTTTAGGGAATGGCAACTGTTTTGCATGGATGAGTGAATGATGATGTAATTATTCCCTTCTTTGGGATGGTTCAATGTTGGTAATAAAATCGCAACCCTCATTACCAAAAACAAAATGCAAAAACTAACTTTCGCAATACTATAGGGCTAGAGAAATGGATGCCTTTGACAATGAATAAGAGATATAGGGAGTACAAATTATTTGATTACTCATCAACCAAAAAAATAAAAGACTCAAAATAAGAAATGGTTGACTATAGTACCTATTAGCCCACCGAAAAAATTTCGATGATTATCTTTTCATAGTCCACTATAGTTCAAGCTTCAAAATATTCCTCAAGAGTGATTTTCACCTATTTTCGTAGAAAAGTCAAGTGTTTCCCAAATAAATCATCTAAGCAAGATTCCATAATTGGACTTAGAGAATTGTGCATCACATAATAGAATCTACTTTGTGTACCAACAAAGAGGCAAGGACATTCTCACTACTTTATGTAACACATGTCGCACACCGACTGGACACTCTCAAAAGCATGCCAAACATTTAGATAGCACAAAGCTATGGGTTTCTTGTTATTGATAGTTGTAAGATGCACACATCATGAACAATTCAAACTACTTTTTTTATAAGGAAAAAGAGTATCGATAAAAAAATAAACAAAAGAAATAGATGCAAAGCTAACATCTTACAAAAGACTATACACAACCAAAATACAAACTATCCACAAAACCAGCCACCTGAAATGAGATAAGAGTAGAATTTCCCATTATGAAAAAAAAAAATAAAAAGTCTTAATGAAGTCATAGTGATGAAGATAATTTCGACAACCTTAAAAACTCTTCTATTTCTCTCTCTCCAAATACTCCAAAAATCACGACGTAAAATTGTGACCGCCATCTTTTTCCTTCACTTCCCTAGTAAAGAAACCCTCCCAAGCTAGAAGGTGACTCGGGATGGAATTGGAAGCCACCCAAGAGATTCCTAACGGACTAAAGGCGAGTTCCGAGAGCACCCTAGCAAAAGGGCAATGAGCAATAAGTGATCCGATGATTCACAATCCCCTTCGCACATAAAGCATCCGTTTACCAAGATATTTCCTTTTTTGTGATCCGATGATTCACAATCCCCTTCGCACATAAAGCATCTGTTTACCAAGATATTTCCTTTTTTGTGATCCGATGATTCACAATCCCCTTTGCACATAAAGCATATATTAACCATGATATTTCCCTTTGGAATCAACACTACTCTAAGGTTACTCATTTGTCTCATTAACTTTCCCGAATGGAATAATTCTTGGATTGCTCTACATAATAGTGGTCCTGTCTCTTACCATGTAGCTTTAAAGAACCCACCCACTGGAGTAGCCATCCTAGGGATTTGCAATTTGCGATATAAAAGATAACTTTTTAATCTTATCCTACATCTATAATTGGTGTGTAACCTATAAGAATTCCCTTCCTTCCCTTCCCGAAACACCTATGTCTCACAGCCCACTCTGCAAATTCACATAAAAGTAATGGATTATCGTGTCCATTTCCACCTTATCCTCAGTCATGTTAATCGTATCATGAAGTCGGTATACAAAGCTAGCTTACTTTCTTTGTTTCACCAAGGCAAAAACAATACTTGGGGCATTGATTCCCCATTTTTGTCCAATCAAAGTTACTTTGTTGTTTCATAAGACTAGGGAAGCCTTTCAGGAGTTCAATGAAATCCTCTCTATCTTGTTTCTCCTGGGTTTGTAGTTGTATGTTCATAGGGTCAGCATGCAAAAAGGACCAAGTGGCTATCATCTTGGCCCTAGCTACCTCCTTCCCCATATCTTCGTCTAATTGTTGAAGACGCTTTTGTTGGTACTTTAAGAATGATGTCAGCTTGTGCCATAACACTAGTAGGTTCAATCTCATCCATAGCTTTGTCAAGTATAACCTTGAAATTAGGGTTGTTCATGGGTCTAAGACCGGATCGAACTAGACTCGGACCGGTTTGGACCAAAGACCGATTATGCGAAAAGTCCGGATCGAGGACCGGACCAATTAAGGTCGATCTAGGACCCAATGGACCCAACCTGGGCCGAACATCGAACCGGACTGAAATCATCTTTTCCGATTACCACCAACGTCAAACCTCCACTTCTCTACAATCTTCACCAATTCCAGCGCCGCGTAACCCTTCGCCTATTCCTCGCTCTTCGTGTACTTCTTCTTTTTTGTCACCATTCGAATGCCCCATTTCGTACTCTGTTCTCGTAAGCTCTTAAACTCGCTCAAAAAGAATAATTTTTCAAACCCTAGAGGAATAGGGTTCCTTATTCAGGTTTTTCCCCTTAATTTCACTTCGCAAAACCCAATTCAGCTTTGAGTAAGGATATAATCCAATGGGGAAGAACGATTTCCTTACTCCAAAAGCAATCACAAATCTAATCAAAGTTGCAGCGAGCAACACAATGGTACTCGTCAAATGTGCCATAAGTAGATATGCACCACGTGCCATAAGAATTCCACAAAGTGGTTATCTTTTATTGAGTTTGTTAAGTACTAGGTAGGACAGGGAAGTGTAAGGTGGAGACCCCAAAGGGGTGGTTCATCACTTACAATGATAGAGATTCCGAGACCCTTTTTCTTCTCAAGGTGGAAATGGTGGAAAGAGGTTTACATGGAGAACTTTGCTTGGTTTAAGGGAGCATATGGAGAGAGAGAGAGGGAGTGGGCAAGAGAGACAGTCATGAGAGAGGGAGGCGGTTGGGATTGAGTATGAGAGTGAGAGATAGAGAGACAGAGAGGCAGAGGCTTCAAAATATAAAAAGACCCAGCTTAATTCGGTCTTTGGTCCGGAACAGTGGAGCGGACAAACCGAATAACTAAAACTCCTAGACCGAGGACCGGATTGAAGTCCATCGGCCTAGTCTAGTCCTGGCTGGTCTTTGGTTCGATCAGGGTTTTGGACCGAATATTGCAAAGCCCTACTTGAAATTAGGAGCTCGCTAGCCGAATTTAAAATCGGCTTTAGTTTTATGAGTATCATCAAATCCGAGCCGAGAGGTGAGAGGTCAATGAGCCGAGAGGACAATGATCCGAAAGTTGCTCGGATAAGTCCACTACTAACTTTCGTTAGGGCTCTCTAAGAACTTGCCTTTAGTATGTTGGGGATCTCTTTGGTGGCTTCCAAGTCCATCCGAAATCATCTTCTAGCTTCGAGGGTTTCTTCAGCAGGAATGTGAAGGATAAGAAGGCAGCCATGATTTTACGTCATGTGATTTTTTTGGAGTATTTGGAGAGAGAAATAGAAGAGTTTTTGAGGGGGTTGAAATGTCTCTTCGTAGCTTAAAGGATGGCTTCATTAAGCCTATTTTTTGGGGAGAACGGAAAGTTTGAGGTGGCCAATTTTGTGGATAGTTTGTATTTTGGTTGTGTATAGTCTTTTGTGGAATGCTAGCTTAGTTTAAAAAAGCGCACCCCAATCGCACCTATGCATAGAAAGCTCGGGCACATAGCCATGTGCATATTCGAGGGTCAAAGCAGCCCCTCCAAAAGGCCCACCAAATCACGTGCTTAGGGCCTTGGAGCGGGCTACCACAAGAGTACCATTTGTTTGATTTTTTTGTGAAAAAGGGCTAATACTTAATTGGTGGAGACCCCGACACCATCATGTGAAGTGAACAAAACGAAACCCGGTTTTCACGCGAGAGAGCTTCCTTCCTACTTCATCCTTTCGGCGACGCCGACATGCTCAACTATGCTCCTTCTTTTCTTCTTCTTTTTCCTTTTTCCTCTTCTTCTAGGTTTCCTCATTTCTTCTTCTATTTCCGTTTTCTTCCTTCTTTTTTCATTTTCCTTCTTTTGCTCGGTTTCTTCATCTTTCTTCCTCTAATTTCAAGCTCTTCTTTTTCTTCTTCGATTACTTCTTCCTCCTCTTCCAGTCGCTTCTTTTCTTCGTTTTCGTGTGCCTTTTTTCGTGTCATCAATTTGGCCACTCGTTAAGTGAACTCTTCTCTTTTTTTCTCTCCCTTTTTTTGTCTCCATGTCACTCACTCACTCAAGCCATAAGAAGATGACATAAAGCTGAGCATATTTAATTGTTTTTATTGTGATAATTGTTGCAAATTGTGTTGATTATTGTGATTTGAATGGAGGATCAAGCGAGTACTCATTCGGGTTCAATCTCCTCCTCTAGAGCTTTAGACCCGGAAGAAAGTATGGGACACAAGATGGGAGCAACAAAAATAGTTTCTTTTGTAATTTTTGTGGAGTTAAGACCATAAGGGAGTGTTTCGACTTAAACAACATTTGGCCGATGGATATCGAAATACACTAGGTTATAAGAAGGTCCCCAAGCATGTTAAGAAATTCAGGAATTTATAGACAAAAACAACAATGAAGGATAGTTTTGAGATGTCAAGAAAAATGCAACTAAGCTACTATGTTGATGAAGATGATTAATGTATTGAGATTAATCCTAGACATGGTGGGAATAGGGCAAAGAAGGGAAGTAATAGCATGCCTCATAAGACACCAAGGCAAGAAGGTCCATTGCATATATTCTTTACTCCTAATCCAGGTGATGTTATGAATGGTAAAAAGAATCAAGGGAGGCAAAGAACACTTAATAAGCTATACAAGAAAGTGTTAAGAGAAAAGGCTTATAGAGACTTGGACGTGGTTTTATAATATCGGGATTCCTTTCCGTCCAGCCACACTAGATAGAAAGCCATGGAAGCCCCGGATTAAAACCACCTTCCATGTATGAGCTGAGAGTTCCATTCCTCAAAAAGAAGTGGAGAAAACCGAGAAGGTAATGAATGAGCATAAGAAAGAGTAGGCAGAAGTACGTTGTTATATCTTATCCAATGGATAGCGTGATATCACTGCGTGAAAAGGATATTGTAACTTTCTTTTGAACTCTCCAAAATGGTCGGTCTTCATTAGATCATTGAATGTCTCTGAAATTGTAAAAGATTCAACCCCGATGTTTACGGTTCTTGATGATATGGTGGAAAAGGTTATAGAGGAGAATATGGTCCTGGTGGTGACCGACAATGCATCCAATTATGTTCACTTGGTAAAAAAAAAAAAATTGTTACCAATGCTATAATTTATAATTTCTATTACTTAGCTACTAGTTATAAATTTCTAAATTATAATTTTTATTCTAATTTCATTTTAGCAAAATTGTTGATGTCTAAGAGGCAACATCTCTATTGGACTCCATGCACCACATATTGCATTGATCTTAGGTTGGAAGATATTGGAAAAAATATACAAAAAGTCAAGCCTCGCTCTAAAGAAGAGTATGGCAATCAATGCTTATATCTATAGCTCCGTTGCCCTTGTGAATTTGATAAGGCGATTCACTAATCAAAGGAACTTGTATAAGCTTGGCGTGATTAGATTTCAAGATCATTTATCACTCTTTCCTCTATTCACAAACAAAAAACAATTTGAGGAAGATAGTAACTTCTCAAGAATGGAACGGAAGTAAATGATCAAAGGATGGTAAGGGAAAGAAGATCAAAGGCTATGCAAGATAACTATTGGAAGAATATTCTTTATGCTCTTAATTGACAAGTCCTCTTGTCAAGGTTCTTAGCATGGTTGATGGAGGGAGAAAAACCACCAATGGGTTATATATATGAGGTTATGGATAAAGCTAAGAGGCTATTGCCCTTAGCTTTCAACACAAGGAAGACAACTATGAGAAGGCATTCTAGTATATTGATACAAAATGGGAATGTCAACTTCATTAACCTTTACATGAGCAAGGCCACTATTTTTTAGATATGTATATATATATATATATATATATGTGTGTATGTGTGTGTGTGTGTGGGTGTGCGTGTGTATTATTCAAATGCAAGTGCTATTGAAGATTGTCATGAAGTAAAAGATGGTTTATTTCATTGCATTTCAAGGATGATTCCGAATACGACGATCCAAGACAAGGTGACCTCTGAATTGCAATTATACAAAATTATACAAAAGTGTTGACGGTCTCTTTGAAAAGCCAATGGCTATAAGGCAAAGGAAAACACTATCTCCCGATAAGATGTTTCTTATCAAAGCTAATCTTCACAAGTAGTCAAACTTACAAAGTTACTAATTTTAATTTATTTTTTTAATCAGCTCAATGGAGTATATATGCATCATCGGCACCAAATGAGGAAGTTTGCCATTAGGACTCTTCGCCTCACTTGTATTGCAACAGGATGTGAGAGGAATAGGGGTGTTTTTCTAACACGTAAGTTATAACTTTCAAAATTTTTATATTAGGCTATTAAATAAATTAGTTTATTAGTGAATATTTAAGCCTACTTAGGTAACTCGCTTCACACCAACAAGAGAAATAGATTGGCACAATCTCAATTGAATGGTTTGGTAATTGTCAAATCAAATCGTGCACTCGAAGTGCATCCTCTCGAAAGAAATTGATGATAGCAAGTAAATGGTTGTTAGAAGAATGGAAGATGATTCAAATGATGATGATTTTGTATTTAAGGGGGATACTTTGACTTGTGCTTGAAGCTTCGGGGCAAATGAGTCTCGTTATGCCCCGAGCGAGAGAGGATCATCAAGTACCACTAGAGCTTCAACGAAGGACAAGGAAAGGAAAAGCTTCTCTCCAAGCCTTCGATTCTAAATCTTCTCGAGTTCGATTTGAATTAATTGATGACGATGAGGAAAAGGAATTTCAAGAAGAAGAAGAAGAGGATGAAGATGAAGAGGAGTTGGATTTGGATTTGGAGTTGGATGATGGTGATGATGTGGAGGCGGATCATGTGGTGTTAGATGATGATAATGATGATGCTTAGTTGACCTTTTGGGGATGGGGGCTTACAAACTACTTTGCTTTGTGTGTTGTTTTCTATGACTATGCTTGCTTGTTTTGTTTTAGACTTCTAAATGTGTGTTTTGAGATGTAATGTTCGATTCCGCTTTTCAAGACTATATTTGTTCTTTTAGTAGATAAAATGATGTCTAAACACTTTTTGATGTGGTATCTTACTTGATTATCAAAAAATATGGGTTGGGAATAATGAATTTCGAGCATTTTTATGTAAAAAGTGTGCCTCGCTCCAAAAAGCCCGAGACCGGCTTCCCGTGCGCCTTGCGCTTTTTAATTTCAGGATGCTAGGTTGGCATCCATTTCTTTATACAACTTTTTCCTTGTGAAAAAAGAGACATACTCCACAGGGAAAACACATCCTCCCAACACATTTAAAAATGACCCACTTAAATTGCATCTCCATAAGGAGAAATCCCTAAAAGTTCATGTTGGCTTCCAAAAGGAAGCAAGAAACACCACCCTATCTCACATACAATCACCAGGTAAAGACTTCTTGCGAAGTGACAGGTGACAATGACACGACTAACAAGACATACAAGTGTCTTGTGACTGTGTCTTGTTCCGTTACTTCTCAAGCCCAATCAAGCAGAGGTCAGCCGAATAAAAACACCAAGGAGATTCTGGCTCTTTGCATGAACGTCTTTTGAATGCTAAAATCAGGAAGAATGAAGGCTGGCAAGTGAAGAAACTTCTGTTCCAATTTGGCTTTCAAATTGAGTACTTTGATTATAGTATTAGTTATTCCAGAAATATAAGACTATAATTTTAGAAAATTTCTGAAAGTAGGATGGGACACAGAAATCCTATAAATAGATCAAACATGAAACAACACCTTGACGAAGATGGCATGCTTCAGCAACAAGTCTGGAGAACAGTGAAGGATGTATGGACTCCGACTTCCACTAATCACAGATGTCAACACCCAAACATTACCGCCACAGTACACCACAAATTCACCATTCTCCCACATTGCATTGCAACCACAAGATAAGGACCCGTGGCCAATCCTCCAGCATTTCAACTTGACCTGATTTCAAGAACTAGAAAAGTACATCCTGCACAGATACAGGCATGCACCTTAAACCCCAACACCTTACAGTTTCACATGTTTCTCTGTCTTTTACAGAAGCTTCCCATGCTGGGCACCAGTAAGCTACTTTTTCTTTGTCAAAACTTTAGAAAAACTCGAACTAAAATGTAGAAGCTGATTATGGGACCTTACGGTTCGGGTTGACTCGGGTCTACTAAAGTTTGGTCCAATTATGGGACATAGTCATTCAGTTCGGGTTTCGATTATCGGGTCAATTTTTCCAGGTCTACACGCAACCACATTCTAGCTTCCAGATCTAAGTCCATCAACTCCAACCGGCAGCTTTTACAATGGTTTTTGGCTCTCTTCCCGCATGCTCTTTCCTCTCTTTTACTCGCTCTTCCGGAAACGAGATAAAAAGCAACAACCACTGCAATGCCCAGTCAGCACTTTTCTCTCTATTGATCTCTCATGCTCTGTCACTGTTTCTCTCTCTGCCTCTTTATGTTGTCCTCTGAAGCCATGGCAGTCTCTTTTACTAACCACTCTACCACCAGGAACAACCGCCCTTCGCATCTCATGCTTGAGTTCTCTTTTTTCAGCCTCTCCTCACTCTTTTCTTTCTCCATCTGACCAGCCATCAACAGTCACAATCAGCACCTAAATCTGTACTTTTAATATTTGTGATTATTCATGAAAAGATAAGCACTTTTTAAACAAGGATTTGCTTTCTACTGCTAAGTTTTGTGATTGCTAATGAAAATAGTATGATATATTCAGATTGGTAAATTGTATAACTATACATGCAGTCATATGCGCAGCTATTTGTCTCTCTCCCCTCGCAATTTATCTCTCTGAGTTGACATTGGTTATACTCTCTCTAACTATGTCTTCCATTTAGTAGAATAATGGTTGTATTCTTGGTTTTTGATGACTAAAATGAGATTAATTCCACTAGTTGAGACTACTTAATTCAATTTCGGAGGACCAATAGCTGTCTTGTATTCTCCCAACAAGGAAGAAGGGGGGAATTGAAACCAGGTACCTGGATTTGTACCCAGTCCCACCAGTTTGGGTAAATTTGTTGTAGGACCAGTTCCCAATTCCCTAGACCCGGTTCCATTAAGGACTAGTACCTAGTCATGCTTACCCCTAACCCAGGTATGGATGCCTCTTGGATAGAGGATCAAATATAAAACCAGAAAAGGTAGTCATGAAACTATGTTACTCAGACCTAAAGTTCAGGCTTGGGGATTGATACAAAACCTACATCAGATACAGTTACTGTGAAATGAAGATTCCAAGTAGACATGAAGAATACCAGGTTCACATAACATGCCACAGGTTGAATGGTACAACCTCAACCGTTGACTGAAGATTCAAAGAATGAAGCCAAGTTTTTGTTCACAAGCATTTCCTGTTGTCATCCTATAATGAAAGTTCCCTTGTCTACATGTACAAGCATGACGCAGACAACAAGATCTATAAACGAGATTGAGCTTCAAGCTACGTAACATACCTTGACTGATGGTACTTTCTACTTCCTTCACCGTGTTTTCTACAGAAAGGATAGCAGCACCACACTTAGCCAGAGCTGATTCTTCATTTCCACATTCCTCATGCAGACAATGAAATGCTGTTACAATTTTTTCAGGGAACTCTCCAACTGCCATTTTCTGGAATTATGATGACAAAGCATAACATTTAAACGCATCAAAACAAAACTCAAAGCAAGAAAGGAAAACATTCAGAAGCAAATAGATGAAACACTGAAACTGACTATTCTTAAAGACTGAGCATCTTTCTTCACAATTTTGATGGGATTCATACTCTTCCCATTGCTGACCACCTGTGAAACTTGATCCTTGCCCTGGATGGCCATTATTTCATCCTTAAGACTTTGGACTCGAGATCCGAACACCTTTCTTTCTTCCCAAATGTCAACCTAAAATACAATTAGCAGTATTAAGAGAAGGCCCACAACCCACAAGACCATAATGATAAATTCAAAGATTGTGACAGAGAGAGCACAAACTTTCATAGAGGTGGAATTGACAAAGCGAGCACTACATGTCTGAGGGTGTGCATGCACACAGATAGATGTGTATAGACGGAGAGACACAAGGGGGAAGAAAGATGAGAATTATGGTAACTTGATTCTCCAGTTAGATTTAGATTTGTACTCAATGAACATCTGTCTGAAGTAAACAGCCTAAACCCACTAGGTCAGTACACTCCACATCTTTGTGATGTCTGAACTCTGATGTCCTTTGACAATATATGCTGAAATCCTTGGGCTTTCCAAGTTGGGCCTCCCATACTTTCCGCTCTCAAACTACATCACATCTACCGTCTAACCACCAATTTCCATATTCCCCACCTCTCTACAATTTCCCCCACCTTAAATCTCCCAAAATCACTCTACCCGGGTTCATTTTTCACTTTGAAAAATCGGCCCATTTTCCTTAGTTTCTGTCCACTCACCCTTTGAAGCTCATAGGTCCATCATATTTGGTGTCAGATCTTATGGCTACTCTCCTTGGCCGAAAGATTTCACCTCCAAACACAAAGCCATCCCACAAAGAACCAAAATGCCATGTCTCTTCTAAGGGAGAAAAAGAAGTTACTCATGTTGAAACATGGGTTTGACACGCTTGAGCTCAAGATGTAGCAATGGGAAGTTGAGATGCACTCTTTCATTCTTGACATGGAGGAGTTGGAACAACCCTTTGTCTCAAAAGAAGAGGGTCCTTGTCAAGAAGGCAATGAGGTCAACTTCGGCTTGCCTCCAAGAGTCGATGAACATGAAGAAGATGTTTGTGAGGCAGCCATGATCTTTAAGTGGTCTATATTCTGTGGACACTTACAAAGAAGAGATTGTTGAACGGTTTAAACAACACTGCACTCATGGAGGGTGCTTCTACTCTTAACAAGAATTGAGGACAATTCTTTTCCAACAAGGAGAGGAAGATGGACATGTCCTAGGGCCTCACTCATTCCCTTGTGCATACATTCTACTAGAGATAAATCCATCTCAAAAACTTCAATGGCAAGATGGTTTTTCCAGTCCTTTATTTGAGTTTCATGGGAAAAGGCACTTTGTGGAATTTTACTTGAGGTTTAAAGTACCAAACTCATATAAGAGTTTCTTGATTGGGTTTTATGTTTCAATTGGAGAAACTGCCCGATTTTATAAGCTTGGTTATCCAAGCTTAACCAACGGTTGGGGATCGCTAAAACCCACTTTTGGAACTCTTATTGTGTTACCTTAAGGCCACAAAGAGTTATAGGATTAAACCCGGAGCTAAAAAGTCAATTGCGGCAGAAATCACAAGTCCAGCAAAATTGGTCCAGTTCTGGCAGTTTGACTTCTTTAGGCCATATCTCCTAATCTATTCTCCTAATCTAATCTGCCAAATGAGCTCATGAGAAAGCTAACTTCTTAAGCTTTCCAATGACACCTTTGGAGCCAAAACGGAGTTGTGGTTTGAAGGTTAAAACCGTTTGAAGTTGGACTAGAATCTAAGACGGTCAGCAGCCACGGCGCATCAAGGGACAAATTCTAGACATGATCAGTCAGCCATGAGTAGGAAGGGTTTGACCTCCAAATTTTGCAAGAGTGATCCTCAAGATGTCTAGTCTCATGGGACATTGTGGGCATTTTCAATCTAGGTGGAGAAAATAACATGAAGCACTTAGCAAAGTCTGCAGTTTTCCAGTCGGTCAGTGTTTGCGGCGTAACTTTTTATCCACAAGGGCCTTGTCAAGGGTCAGCATATGGATGGAAAGCTCTTTCCCCAAGCTTTCCAAACATACCTGTTTCATTGCATTGGGAGCTGTGTAGGAAAAGTTATGGAAGTTTGAATTAAGGGTGGAAATCTGTGAAAGCAACATTAGCTGTCCCTTTTACCTTTGTAGCTTGCTTTTTGTCTTGCTGCTTTTGTGTCCCCTCCCCCCGCGCCCCCACCTTGTTTAGGCTGTGTTTTCTCCCAACCCTAGGATAATTTTGTGGGCCTTTGAGCCCTTGGATCAGATGCACAACCCTAGACACTCCCCATGTTATAAATATGTAAGGTTGTGTTTTGTAAAAATCAGATTGTGATTAATGAGAATGAGAGTTGAGCTTCAGCTCCTTCCCCTTAAATCCTCTACTTGCTCATCTTAGTTTTAGCTAAGTGGTACTCATGTGAGTCTTAGTCTATTTAGAGTGGTGTGACTTATCTCTAAATTAGATAAAGTACCCTAAGATTCCCAAGGTGGTGAGACTTATCCTTGGTAATCTTAGTCATCCTTGCTTATCTCCAATCTTGGCTCATTTGGAGTGGTGATCAAGGATAGCTCAAATTCCTTCCCTTGGGTGGTGTTGTTTTATCCCTAGATGAGTATTTGAGAAACCAAAACTTTGTCCAAACTAAGATCTCTTGCCTCGGCATGGTTATTGCCTATCCCCATTTAATTTCCTTGTCTTGATTAGTATGTTCACCTTCTTTATAAGGAAAAAGATATATTAATAATAAAAGGCATGTACAAGAAGGGATGCTGAATAAGCATCCAAAAATGCTAATTACAACCCAAAAATAGGCTATCCACGAACTCAGTCACATCAATCAAAGGAGAATAGCAAACCTACTCCCAACAGAATAAATACTTGAGCCAATTGTCCTGTAACCACTTGATCATAGTTTCAACCCCATCAAAAACTCTCCTGCCTCTCTCCATCCACACAGTATAGCATGGGGAATGGCTCGGCGAACTTTATACTTGGCCCTTCTCTCAAACAGATCTTCCCATGCCAGTAGATGTCTCACCGAACTAGGCATCATCACCCAGTGAAGGCCTAAGCAACTGAAAACTAACTCCAAAGGTTTCTAACAATCAGGTAATGAAGTAGATGGTCAGCGGTATCCATGTCGTCTTTGCACATGAAGCACCTGTTGACCAATAATTTACTCCTCTTCTGTAAATTGTTACAGGTTAAGATCTTGCCTTGGAAGCTTCCCATAAAAAAGGACGCTTTAAACAGGCTGAAAAACTTCCACGTTCCAAATAATATACTATGGGAAACCACAATCTGGAATCGAGGAATACATAATGCCCAGAGGGGAAGAGAGGTGAAGGAGATAAGATTTGTCTGTGAAATTCCAAATGGCAGAAGGCATCCGTCTAGCAATTTCAGAGGGGAATCCTTCATAGAGTATCAAGAATACTAAAGAACTAGGCAACACTAGCATCTTCCGGAGAAACATCATGAACAAAAACAAGAGACCAAACAATCAAAGAAGAGATGAGATATGCACCAAATAGTCTGAGACGCAAGCATCTGTGTCTACCACCAGCGCATGGAGGGAAGGAAAGCGTCGGCGATCCCTCAAACACACACCCTCACACCTTTGCTATGCTAAAAATAATCGAGGAGCCATTACCCACCTCAAATAAAATCTGAGAGAAGAATTGGTCCCAATCTTTGGTAATGAAACACCAAAGACCACCATACACGCCATTCTACTTACTAGGAATCCAATTCAGACCCTAAGCTCCATATTTGGCCTTTACCACGGCCCTCCAAAGCTTATCTTTCTCATTCATAAACCTCCGCAACCCTTTACCAAGAATGTCATCATTGAAGATAAGCAAGTCTCTAATGCCAAAGCCACCTTGAGGAAAAGGTTGCTTGACAATTTTCAAATCCACCAAGTGGTACTGACTTTATCACCAAAAGAACCCCACAGGAACCTCCTCTGGATGCCTTCCAACCTCTTTGCCACAGAACAAGGAATGGAAAAAGGCGAAAGAAGTAGGTGCTAATGCTAGAACGGACACTTTAATGAGAGTCAATCTTCCCCCTTTGTTGAGATACTAGATTCTCCAGCCAGAGTCTTTTTTAAAACCTCTCAACGACTGGATACCAAATGGACAGTTCTTAATCTTCTTTAATTTTATCCTAGTCGACTTACTTCATGATTTAGCACTCCTACTTTGCCTCCTCTATTATTGCAGATTCATTTTACATTTCATTCCTTATCATTTTTGGCCGTCCCTCAGCTCTTGTGGTTGTTTTTAGTACCTCAAGTACCACTCCATCTTTTTTTTTTTTTTGTGCAACTCTGGGAACTCTCTCTAAAACCATAGGTAAGGTTGCATAGACATTGACACCTCTAAAAATCAGCAGTGTACACATTGAATTTCTTCTTAACATTGGATGTAGATTTGAGACTTCCCATAACGGGTAGTGGATGTTAATTTTAGGGACAGAGATGTATTATGTTATGATGCAGGATTGTGTATGTGTCATTATATAATTTAATCTGATGATGGAACCTTCTTTTTTGGATGAGTGATCAACAAGATACCTAGGGGATGTAAACCATGTACAATAGGGGCAATTACAAAAACATCATGCCCTAAACTCTCCTGAATAATCTTGTCTACAAAATCTAACGAAGTCAACTTTGTACTGCAGTTGAGAACTTCACTCACAGCACATATATTCCCAAATATACAAGATCATTATGCATAATGTTATATGATTAAATTCACAATTATCAGAAATGACACTATCATACCTGATTCATTACGTGGTGAACCAACATGTTATATTATTCTCCAAAAATGGAATCCTACTCACTAATATGATCTATTGAGCAAGCAAATTGCAAACAAATGAAACCCTATTAAGGCATTAATACACATAAAACGATGAATTATTAACAAGCAACACAACCCAATAGAATCTTTAGAGCATATTATCACCCATATTGTTAATGCCTTCAACAAAAAGAGCATCTAGAAATTTGGAAAGAATAAATAAAACCAGCAAAAAACGGACGGAAGCATTATAGTTCACATCAACAACAAAAAATTAATCAGATAAAAGCCAGTTAAGTATACAGGATTAAGAAAAACCTCAACAAAGAATATAGACCATAGAACTATGCTGTTTTAGCTCCTTATGCACAGTGAACATGTCAATTACGTCTCTGGGTGAGTTACGCTATTTGATCAAATGTGCATGTGTACTAGATATGGAGGGCTAAGCCATCTCACTACCCCACCCAACCATAAAAACACCAGCAAGTGTAAATATTGCTAAAGGAGCGAAAAATACACTGACAATACAACGAATGAGTATTTGCTCCATGAAATGTTAAATAATGATGCAAACTGAAAAACTGAAGTGCCTAAAATCAACACAAAAAAACAAGAAAGAAAGAAAAGAGTGTGCTGACCAATCTGCTAGCTGCTTTCTTTCCACTTTCGTCACCATTATCATAAACTTGCCTTAGTGCAGCTGGTAGGACTTTCCAGAACTCATTCACAAATTCACCACCCTTTCTTCGGCTATTCTGCAATATGTCATTTGCAAGGTAAAGAAAAGAAACACACCGCTCCTTTTGTGATGAATTGAACATTTTTTCCCATGTTTCAACTATGTGCCTTGCTTTCCTCCGATGTGCAATGCACCACCGGGACAAAGCTGATTAAATGTTAATAAAAACATGATGTACAATAGGTCAAACATTGCATCAACAGCAAGGAAACAACAAGAAAAACATTGAAATGGACCAAAATTACCAAAAATATTACATCTGTTTGCTCTACAGTCTACACCAAGGGTTTTGCAAAGAGGAGGAATGAAATTAGAGAAATCTCAGAAACAATTCCTTAGTTGCTGCCACAACCACCGCCCCCCAAAAAATGCCACCCCTTGCAGCCCTCCACCTTAATGCAAAATGAGAGGGGGGCATACATCACTAACCACAGGTCCTAACACATAAGAATCAACAGTAATTCATGAATCTTCTTTGCTTCTTGGCAATTGGCATTATCCATACATGATTTTCTAAACATTAAGACAAAGGCAGTAATGGTCTTAAACTCTTAGGTCAACAAAAGAAATTATATAATCAGAAAAAGACCAGACTAAGTAGAGCAAAAGAGGGCCTATATCCAATCCACAAGAATTGAAGAAATTATGCAAGCTCTGCTGATCTACATCCAAAAATTTTATTGAAGGTCAGTAATTACGCAAGCTAAGGCTACAACAAACAAGCTACAATTCCAGCGGCTGTACCAGAGGTAAAACTGATTGAGACAGACAGAAATCTTAGTAAAGATGACACTCATAGTATAGGTGATACCCACCAACACCATATACAAAAGCACACAAGACTATTTCCTCATAGACGAATCAGCTTGCAAAAGGCTAGTCACCAATTAGAGACTTCCAGCAGAAACAGAATTTAAACGTCAGCTAAACTAAACCAGACCAAAAACCAATACAGAGGAACCCGCCTAGGCAATGTTCCCCAGGGAGTGGAGAGATTTCAAATGTATGGAGAGGCCTTTAACTGTATTGAGGTAAAGCCCCAAACCTTGACTTGCGCAATACTCAATTGCAAAAGAAGAGAAAAGTTCAGTGACGCAATGTATGGAGGGAATAAAAATTCACATAGAAATAACACATTGAACTTAGCCAGCCATTTTCTTTAATCTTCAAAATCGAGACTAAATTGGAAAGGCGGTCCCCACACCGATGCCCTAAAACTCGTGCTAGTGTAACACAGCAAATCAGTAACGTCTTATGATGGAAATTTCATGAATCATGACAAATTCCTGCACTAAGAACGGATGACAAAAGCACCCAAGCAGAGGTTACTCACAACATAAGCCGACAGATTGTCAAACATACTCTTCGGTCAGCTTTGATTCATGCTCAATCTACCCATGCTTGTTAGCTGCAGCCAATGGCCAGCCCAAGCACCATTGGTTCAACTGCAGGCTTCAGCAAAAGTGCTTCAAAACCCAGCCCAGATAAGAACATTAATGACAGAACAAAAAAACAAATGTTCTTTTATCAAAGTAAGTCCCTTTGACTTCTCAATTCTTGCAAAACCAAGAAAATTGATTCATTCCAATTCAACCTCAAGCAACACCTGATCCATGATCTTATTTTTTTCCTTAGCAGCTGTTCAGTATAAATCCTAAATGGGAAGCCTTGGCTGATCTATTTTTTGTATCAAGTAGATCTCTCATGGATCCACCTTTGATGATACAACACACTGAAAGCTCAAGAGCAGGTTTCTCTACAAATGGTAGGTCCTGGGAAGGTCATTAGTTGTAATGAGGATGCACATACAAACCGACAATTGCATCTTTAATCACTGTAACCTCATCGTACACTTTAAAAACTATGAATAGCATTGAAGTTTCATTTTCTCTTTTTCTGAGTAACCAAAAATTGAAGTTCCTTCTTTAATTGGCCACTTTACGGGAGGCAAGTGTCTTACTGAATAACCATCCAGTTCCCTCCAACCCATTCACCCTCCTCAGACAGCACTTAGGGATCTTCAATCTCAGACACAATTTGTTTGTGATCCAAAATGTGCTATGATCACATTCGAAGTCCATGAAACAGTACTCTTACTCCAAAACTAAAGATTGTAGACTGGGGGAAAAAAGGGTTAGCAAAGGCAATGAGTAATTTAGACCCTCATAACACTTCACATATGAGTCTTGGTCGCACACATGAAATGATTTGCAGATTCCACGTATGACAAACATATATACTGCAATAATTACATTGGAAATGAACAATCTCACAAACTATAGAATCGACCAAGTTTTCACAAAGAATAAAATCCTAATTGGTGTTCAGATACCCCCTCTGACCAACGTTGTCCTCAAAGGGCACTATAAAACCCAAACGTATTCCACATTACCCTTTAGCCAAAAAATGGTTCTCTTCTCCTTTTATTAAATGTTGTTTTGCTGTTTGGGTTTGAAAGGTGTCAACTCATCGAGCTCCTTCTTAACTTCTTCAAGATAGAATTGTTTCTGCTATATGTAATACAAATACTGGACCCTCACAGTCGGTTGCGCTTAAGGAGAAAGAAGCTCTTTGGCAAAAGAAACCACAGCAACTAGAGATATTTCACCAAGATTTTTAACGAGTCATTAAACTGTCCGCTTCAAGACACTTTTCAAATTTGAAAGGTTTTAGCAGCATATGTGACTTCTAACAAATAATGAATAGAGTGATCTGAACTTCTCTTAGGGAGCATGACTTGACAAAGCCCATATATGTGTCTCAAGCTATTGACAATAGAAAAGCCATGAAAGCATGGCAACAACACACAAAATTTACTTCATACTTTCATAGCTTCGCTACATGAAGTGATAAACTTCCAAAAGTAGACATTACAAGTATCAATAAGTTCGGAAAGACCTAACTCATAGCTGGAGACAAGCAGCTGCTTAAGATCTTTCCAAAGGGAACCAAACCACGTAGAAACTATCCTAAACACCACTAAATATCTGAAAGAGACACAAAGACTCCAACTCAAAATCAGCCACTAAAGCATGCTACATGTTAGCATCTATAGACTCCACACAATCCCCTCTCCCCCCCAAAAAAAGGGAGGGGGCCTAGTCCTGCAAGGTCTTCAACTTAAAATAAAATTTCTCGTATTGAACAAACACAGAATAAGAAAATCCATTGAACTTATCAACAGCCCAAAGGCTAACCATCATGTCATCCATTTTTGCTTCTTGAACAACGAAATATCGAAGAAAACCTATGCAACAGCCCTCACATTATCCCTGTTAATTGAAAGATTGAAGCCCTCACATCCAAGAAACTAGAACCCATTAGATCATAGCTTCCACATCGACAACTCTTGTCTTCTCTTGTTGACATTGGACACCATTGCTAGAGTACAGAGACAAGGGCCTCAAGGCCTTTCCACTTGAAAATGGCTGTCCCACACACCAACATGTATATTACAAAATCGGTATTCCAATAGGCCAAGCCAAACCGAGCAAAGAGTTTCAGCTTGTAGTCAAACCAAAAAATAGATTACCAAATAATTGATTATCCATCCCTTTTGCAAAGCAGTTAGGCCTAAGAAACATAGAAAAGGCTCCACCTCCCTCCCCCAAAAAAAAAGAAAAAAGGAAGGAAGGAAGAAGAAGAAGAAGAAGAAGACACCTCCTATGGCCATTTAACTATCCCCTTGTGTTTTTTGTTTTTAAAGAGTAATCAAAAAATATATTGAAAGACACCAAGGAGAGGTCACCCATGTACAAAAGCGACGAACCAACAAAAACTCAAGCCCTCAACCTCATGCATGATTCTACCAACA
The DNA here is from genome assembly GCA_021018815.1 of Talinum fruticosum. NCBI lineage: Eukaryota > Viridiplantae > Streptophyta > Magnoliopsida > Caryophyllales > Talinaceae > Talinum > Talinum fruticosum. Next base: position 1,598,403 of record JAITYX010000010.1, on the reverse strand, counting down.
AAATTCAAAAAGGTCACATTTTTACTCCCATTGAGCATTATATTTCAACTATAAAAAGTTCTCAAAAAGTAGAGCTTAAATTTTGAAGGGACATTTCTATTCACTCCCAAATCCGACAATTCTTCTCCTTCCAAATAGTCCACCGGATAGACAAAGCAACAATCTTCTATATTCCTAAAACCTAACTCTTCTACAAACTTCTTCTCCACGCCACTTAAACAACTTTTTCCTTTTTTTATCCTCAAAAATTGTCAATGTTGGCCTTTTGGTGCTCGTCAAAACTTTTGTTAAAGAAGCTTAACTTCGTTAGATAGTCCCAAAAACTTCTTAAGAACTTTGTCTCACAAAAGAATCGAGTCAAAAGTGCTTCTCCCCGGATGACGAGTTTCTCCAATGAGAAAGCCCAAATAAAGTTAAATGCAATGTCCTTCGAGTACAAGGCTTTGGTGCCACCTAGGGCGTGCTAGAAAGTGAACTACAACTGAATGATAATTCAGTAAGAATTCTCAACCTCTAAAGCTTTTGTTATACGCAAACTAAAAAGGTGAAGCTGAAACACATCACCTTCCTAACCCTATACAACCAAGCACAGGCATGGCTCAAAGTTCATCAACCCTTAGAAGTTAAAGTGAGTCTCTAATAATAGCACTCAACTTTGAGCTCAGGCATGTCTCATTCTCTCTCTCTCTTTTATTTGGAGAACTCTTTTCAATCCCAATCCCGCCCTCTGGATAGAGAATTGCAATGGCCAATAGAATTGCTAAGAAGAGAATCTTCAAAGATTATGGTTCATAGAAGATTAGAAGATAAAAGGAAAACCTTCTTTTTCTCCCTTTCCCTTTATTCCACAAATTCTAGGTCATTGGACAATTAAGTAAAGCATATAGTTGCAATACGGAGAGTCCTTGGTGCAAGGGGACGAAAAAGGAGAAAAAAGGTGTGAGGTTAATACATCCACTTTGACAAAGTTCAACGAGCTACTCAAACCCAAAACCGTGCCCCGTCCCTCCTAATACACTATGCTCTCGATATCCTAGCTATCAATCCGCACTGCACTCTACCCACACGTCCACAAGTGCTCTTTTCAGTCACATGCAACTAAAAAGTGGCATCTATGATCAAGAGAAGGGCAATGGAGAGTGAGAGATGAGAAGGAAATGGTCATAAAGGTCAAGGGAACTTCCAATATGTGAGTTTGAAGAAAAGATAGGAGTAAAACAGTCATGTCAGGTTCTTATGTCAAAATTGCTATAATTACAAGAACTGCATTAAAGAATCATTGAATCTCAACTGCTAGACTTAATGTTCCCCAGCTCCATATAGTTCACCCCCACTAAAGGTTACAGCCTAAGGGGTGATTTGCATCTTATCTTGTTTCTAGAAGGTAGACACACCCACATACACATTGATGACAAACAGATAGAACTAGCATACTCCTAAGCCTATTTTAAAATTTAGAGGCATGCACGTTGATAAGGAACAATTATACACCTCTAAAAACCAGTTGAACTCCTATTGAAAAGAATTCCTCAAATGAATAAGGATACATTCTATACTTTGTTGCGAATTATTTAGCTTAGACAACTTCTCAGCTAATATCTTCACATCAAAAACATCATTGCTCATCTTGCCTCTTCTAAATCCTTCTCACTCAGATTTCTTTTTGATATCAATTGGTGATATATATGTACCTGAGCAAAGAAAATAAACAGAATAAGCAACATGTCTTGTTAATACATAATAATAGTTGTAATTAATACATGAACACATACATATCTCCAATCATAGAGACATGAAGCATCTCTGTTTTATAATCAATGTAGAACATAATGTTGATAATTGACACTCAAGAAGAAAAGAACTATGACTACAATGATTGAAGGTTCTATGAAACACTTCTATATTTTTCATCAGATAATTATTTAATGTGACATAAATGCATAAAAAGCGGCAGACAAGTCTGTTACACCACCTGCCAGTGTACAGCCCCTAACCAATGCGACTAAAACCAAAGTTATGCATAGAGAATATGACACGGACCCTACTGCTTTCACACTCCCTAGAAGTTAGCCAAGGTTACGATCTGCAGTAGTTGCTGAAATTGATGATGACATCTACTTAGCTGAGACTTCAAGAAATACACTTTCAGCCTAGGTCCTGCCATGTTTTAAAACTCAAGGAAAATTTTTAGTTAACAAGGGGAGAATGGTGCAAAATAAGAAAAGACTTATCAAATTCCAGCAAGAAAATGTAATTATTTGACTATAATTTATTTTATTTAAGCTAGGACCCTACAAGTTCCAATATTACGACCTTACTTGAACAGGATCTGTTCTATAGGTTCATACCTCTGTGTCCTTGAGTTCTAAGGAGACAGGAAACCAAGTTTGGTGGATGAAGTGTGACCGTGTGATCAGAGCGTGATTAACAGTTTGCATAGATCTTCAGATCAATGGGGCAGTAGAGGATCGTTTCCAAATTCCATAGATCTTTGGATCAATGGGGCAGCAAAGGATCGTTTCCAAACCCCGTTGTGGGCTTTGGGATGGTCACAAGGTTGTCTGACAGACTCTAGGAGTTGCAATATATTGTTTTTCACTAGGATTAGAACTCGTTATATTTTTGGATCTTTAGAGTTTTATTTTAAGGAATACTTAGGAAAGAAGTATATGTTCAAGGTAAAATATTAGAAGACAACTTTTTATAATATATTTTTCTACTATTTAAGGTAGCTAGATAGTTTAGTGTTTGCCTGTAACTAGGCCCTTGTACATTGTGATTAACAGAGAGATTGAGTTATGGAAAAATTGAGTCAAAGATTTTCTACATGACTGCACAAGCATCAGGTAGTCAAAACTGATTTAAACTTCTCTCAACAATGTCATTATAATAAGTAGCTAATACCAACAAAATGACTAATCCTAACCACAATATTCAAGGTACCAATAAAGAAAACACCTCTCATGCATGAATAAGTCTGTCCACTGTAAGTAATGAACAAACAAAAACACCCCGACAATGACGGGCAAACAGAACACGAAGAGTTAGCCTGAACAAGACGCTTGGCCTAATCTCCGTGCCTGGAATCACACATATGAAATAGGCCTAAACAAGCAGTATCTAGTATAGCCAGTTCTATCTTTTGAAATGGATTTCTTCAATGCATATAATACTTTGACCACATGAATGCAAAACTTAGCAATAGCATCATGAAAACACAGCTGAACTACTTTCTTTTATAAGGAAAAGAACTTCATATGTGTTAGGAGTTAGCGCTTAATTACTTGTGATTTTCTAGGTTTGCTTCAGATCTATTACGACACATAACTAGCCTTACTGTTTTCTTCGGTAGGAAAGCTAAAACAAAGAATGACATGTTAATTTCACATGCAATCTTCTAGAGCATTTGGTGAGAAACATATTAGTATTCAAAAGTGTAGACCCACCCCTTTAGTGTCGTACAGATGAATCTAATAAATTTTTGGATAATGGGAATTTTTGTCATTCTTCTTTTGATGTTGATTTCATATATATATATATATATATATATATATATATAGAGAGAGAGAGAGAGAGAGTCCTTTTGAAGGATGCGACCTCTACTTTCAACCTTTTTATCATCATGATGTATATTCTATTTTCTTTATAAAATGGATGGGGAGGAAATTATAAAAAAAATTTCATCTGTGTGTAGATTTTTACCATGTCCTAGCAATTCCTCTAAATAAATCATTATATACAATAAGAATAAACAGCTAGCTTTTAGACAATGGCAAATCCAAGGTTAGCAACCTTGATCAAACCTAAAATGTATCCAAGTCTTCAAATATCCAATTTTTACGTGAAATTTTCACCCCATATGAATACAAGTTTAAACATTCATCATGATTCTACTTTTGAAGGATTCTACCTCTACTTTCAAACTTTTTATCATCATGATATATATTCTATTTTCTTTATAAAAAGGATGGAGAGGAAATTATAAAAAATAAAAAATAAAAAAACCTTCATCTGTCTGTAGATTTTTACCGTGTCCTAGCAATTCCACTTAATAAATCATTATATACAATAAGAATAAACAGCTAGCTTTTAGACAGTGGCAAGATCAAGAAATCCAAATCAAAGGTTAGCAACCTTAATCAAACCTAAAATGTATCCAAGTCTTCAAATATCCAATTTTTAGGTGAATTTTCACCCCATATGAATACAAGTTTAAACATTCATCATGATTCTAGAAACTTAAAATGTCCATGGCAGAACTCTACAAAGCAAGAGCGCCCTTGCATTTGCAAAAGGGACCACAGCCACTAATGATATTCACCGACCCTTTAAAATACATCAATTTTCACCAGCTTTCCTAAGATTATTCACAATCCTGGCACCAGCTTTCTCAAGCCTCTTCTAAAAAGTACATATAAAATCCAATTGTCCAATTCCGCTTCCCAGGTTAATAAAATTCCTCCCTCATAATTATTCTTTTGAAGATGCAATTCAAAGCCTCCATCATCAAATTACAAGCTTCTAGTAAAAGTGATAAACCATCAAATAGGGATCACATATTCCATGCCAAATTATCATCATCAAGCTCATGTTTCTACCCTATAGTCATTAAAGCTCCATATATCACTGAGTTCTTACTTCTTACTTGAGAAAAATTCAAACAAAAGACTAAAACCTTCTGAATATGAGTACAGAAACTAATCTGAAAAATAATAATAACATGAATTCGAATATAGATCCTCGAGGACCAATGGCGTTCACTCGAAATTGATATTTCACCAAAGGTCATGTTTGTCATCAACAAAATCTGTGAATATGCTGCTGAGGTCTTTCTTCCATACTATTGCGCCAACAATCTCCAATAAATTGTTACAACCCAACATAAGTAAATTTGATCATAAAAGAATAGTATTGACCTAAAATATCAATTTCAGTCCGTAAACCCCAGCAAAACACAGAATTCTAAATAATCAGTTTCAGTCGCTAAACTATACCAAAATGAAGTATTCCAAAGACCTACTTACGAACAATAATCTACAACCCCCAAGGCAAATATCAACCTATCATTTAGAAATTAATGTTTTTAGATAATGTGCAAACTCAATCCAGACTAATCCAGACAAGAAATTCGTCCAATTACACAAATTCCAGTTCAAACATATCCAAAAACCCAACCAACATTATACATCAAAATCCTTAATACGCATGTTGTGCGCTTACCCATAGTGTATTAATTCCATAGAACAAACGCATTCAGGAATCAACTACACGTTCGAGTTCGACATTTCCAAGAACCTTAATCAACATTAAAATTAAAATCCCCGATATATCTCTGCAAAACCAACCAAGGATCACAGAGAACTGGGAGAGATTTGGAATACCTCAATCCTTAATTGCAAGTAGATTGACCCAAATTTCAAGTTCAGCAAGTTTTCTCTGTCGCGTTTTTTCCTCTGGTTCTGCTCGCATAGCCTTATCTATCCTATAAACCGGTGGTGCACGGTGGCCGACCTGTGTGCAGGTGCACAAGGGCGGTTCAGCCCCTTCCACTGTACTCTTGCACCCTTTTCACCCCTCTGTTTCAGCCGTGTCGTTTATGCGTCCGCAGCAGGAGAGAGGTTCGGACGGCCGGGGGGGAGGGTAAACCCCTGCCCTTTTTATTTTCAATGACTACACTATGAATTTCGCGTAATGCATACGTTGGCTAGATGTATGTAAAATATAACTCAACTTTAATATCCGCCAAAAGCATAAGTTATCCTTAAGCGCTTTATTTGATTTGAAGAAAATATATTGGAAATAAAATTTAAATGAAAAAAAGTAATGATGAAAAAAGTTAAGGAAAAATTAATTTTTTTCTTATGTTTGGTTCAAGGAAAAATAGAGTGAAAAAAAGTATAATTATTTTCACCCATCACTACATTGTCATGGATGAGAGAGAAAATACTCAATAACATTAATTAATTGAGATGAGAGAGAAAAATCTTAATAACCTTTCTTAATATAATTCTCTCTCTTTCTCCATTTCTCTCTCTTTTTCTTCCATTTTCCTCTCAATTTTGGAAGGAAAATATCATTGACCAAATTGATAAAATTTTCCATGAGTTTTTCCATCAAACTTTTTTCTCTCCTTTTTCTTCAATTCAAACAAGGGAAAAAATTCATTTTCCACATTTTTTTCTTTCCTTCTAATTTTCTTAGAATCAAATAGAGCCTAAATGCCTCAATAATCATATTAGAAGCACAAGTTCATGTAACCGAACTATATATATATGGAAGGGTTCAAGTAAGTATCGCTTTTTAGGTACATTATATTTATTAGGTAAATATCACAAATCTAAACCGTTTAATCTTGATCCAACGGTAGTAATTGAAAAACTCCTTTCTCAATTAAAAAAGGAAAAATGCTTTTTTGTTTCTATGGGGGTGGTTTCCATTTCTAGGTATCGACATTTCAAACCCCCCTTTGCTTCCCTCTCTCTCTCTTTAAATCCTCTCTATCTCTCTCTACCTCTCGCCGGTGACCATTGTCTACCCATCGTCGGCCGCTCTCTCTTTTGTGTCTATCGCCGGCTACTTCTTCTTTCTCGTCTAGTGTCGACCTCCTCTCTCTCTACTAACATCGACGAATTTTTGTGAAGGGTCACAAACTCGCGAATTTCCTAGTTGTAGCAAGCCTAAAACCCCTCCCTCGTCTCTCTCTACCTTATTCATCACTTTTTCTCATCCACCATCTCGCCTCGCTAACTCCGACGACAATCGCCGAGTCCACATTATGCCGTTTTGCATTTTAATGGAAGCTAAAATTAGGGGTTTTTTTAATCTAATTGCACAATTTCGCCTGGGTAATTGTTTTCCTCTCATCTTCAATTTTAAGGAAATTAACTACAAATTATGTGGTTTGAAATTTTTGAAAGAATTAACTAAAATCCCTCTAATTTGTTGTTGTTTTTAATGTATTGAGCATCTTTAATTTTTCTCCTATTATGGGAATGTGCTAGTTTGAACTTGTGGGCATGGGATTATTGATGCATATGTGTGTTTTGGGCGTTGGATTGTTGAGGCGTGTGTGCGTTGTGGGTGTCGAGACAATCCTTATATAATTTGTTTCTGAATAAAACCAATATGTGCATTGGAGTTTTTTTATTTTTTTCTCTAATTTGTTCTTCAATTTGTATAGTTAAGGCATATTAGTTTAGACTTGTGGGCAATGGATTGTTGAGGCATATTTCATGGTATATTAGTCCAGACTTCCGGCTTAAAAGTTTGTATAATTACTCGTATGGCCATATTGCTTTTGGGGGTTGAAGGCAATGGATTGTTGCGGCATGAAGACTCGGACATCGCTCAACGCATTTCGAGTTACATTACATGAATCAGAATAACCATCTCGTATTTATAGAGTTTTGATTCTAAGGCATTCTCTCGTGTTTTAGAAACTTTTCCGAATGAAATGGTATCTTCTCTAAGTACTACAGCTTGCACTTCATGTGTTTATTGCGCTTCTTTAAGTGACTCGAAAACCGATTCTTTGTTCCGAGTCCAAAGATCACTCATATTTATCGCAGATTGAGTGGACTAGTGTTTCACCTTCTCTCACTCGGAATCCGGCTTCGATTATAAGCTCTATTTCATTAGAGTCGGTACCTCTAGTCTGTTTCATACTTAGTCTATATCAAGTTATCTCACTCTAATATTCTTTACTTATCTTGATCTATCGCTTAGACCAAGTCGATGGAATTTTGAGTTATATAGTTATTAGACTCGTAAAATTCCACTTCTCTTCCGACTCGGATAATTAGTTGATTAATTATCATAATTATTTTATTATCTCGTGTCTAATCTTGGACAAAAGTATTTCATACTTTGAGAACCAAAATTGCTTTACTTTTGTAGGTTATTCAAACGAGGATACACTTTTCAAATCACAAAAGTAACCGGCTTCAAAACGTCAAATCACCAGCAGACATGGCTTTTCACCTTCTCTCGCTCCAGTCCCGTAAGATAGTGTCAAAGCCGTCTGTTTCCAAATCTGAAAACCGAGACACCAAGCTTAACGGTGGTTTTTACCTTATCTCTCAAGACACCGCTAGTAGTTTTGGGACTTCCAAGAGAGTTAAACCGTTGTCCAACATTCACATTACAACGGATACTTTCTGAGTGACTCGTAAAGCTTCTATCAACGGTCACAGAGGACTCTCGGTCGACAGATCAAGATAACGGCTACTCTACCTGGTCATCTATAAATAGAAGCCACTTCACAAGACTTGAAGATTGCCGAACTTATTGTTAATATACATACTTGTGCAAAGTCTCGTATTCATTCTCAATCTTCTACTTATAACTCCTATTCCGTAATTCATTACCTTCCGAGTTGTAAGGTCTTGTACTCGCTACAAACTCTTTCTTACTTTCTTTGTAAGGTCCCTTGACTAAGCTCGTAAGGGTGAACTCAACTTAAGTTGTCCCTAGTCTGTAAGGGTTATCTCAACTAGGAAGTACTAGATCGGATAAGGGAATTTCCGAATCTAGGAAAACTTGTAAAGAGTTGTCTAAGGGAGCAACTCGGGTTCAGTCAGTTCACGGTATTTTGTGGACTCAAAATAATGGATTTGACTTCGTATCCGGATTGACACGGTCCGTGGTTTTCTCGCCCAGGAGGGTTTCCACGTAATATCTAAGTGTTTACTTTCCGAGTTCATTCTAGACTCGGACTGTCTTAAAGCATTTGCTTTTCTTGCCATTTCTATCTATTCAGTCTTTCCGAGTCTCTACTCTTCTAAGCAATAATTATTTATGTAGAAAGGACAATTCTCACAACCCTCCAAGCTCTAGTTCAGCTTGCAATACTCGGACCAAAATAGTAGTCTTTGGTCCCCAAAGTTGATCTCCACACAAGTTTATCTCCTCTTGTAACTTTGTTAATAGTCCATGGCCTTTGGTAGCTTGGCTTGGATGGAAAACCTCCATCATTCTCCCTTGTAAGGACGAATTTTCCCTGAAATTCTCTAGTGTATCATCCTCAAAATAGGGAGATAAATCAGCAATGTTAAAGCTTATGGAAACTCCATATTCACCGGGTAGATCAATCTTGTAGGCGTTCTCATTGATCTTCTCCAACACTTCAAATGGTCTATCAACCCTTGGCATTAGTTTGTTCTTTCTCTTGGAAGGAAAACGCTCCTTCCTTAAGTGTACAAACACAAGATCTCCGGCTGGAAAACCTTCCTCATTTTGCCCTTATCAACCCTTTGTTTGTAAGCGGCATTGGTTAGCTCAATCTTTGCTTTCACTTTCTTATGCATTCTTTGGATTTCATGGACTCTTTTGGCAGCCTCCACATTGTGTTTTCCTTCCAAACCTCTCGGTGTCAAGTCTAGGGAGTTAGTGGCTCAACTCCATAGACTACCTTGAAGGGGCTAACACCCGTGCCCTTGCTTGGAGCTCCATTGTAAGCAAACTCATCATAAGCAAGAAGTTGATCCCAAGCTTTCATATTGGTCTTGATCAAAGTAGCACTCCCAACGTTCGGCTTGTGACTTCGGTTTGCCCATCCATTTGAGGATGACAAGTACTCGCTAAATCGTAGCTTGGTTCCCAACTTCTTCCAAAGTGTGATCCAAAAGTGGCTTACAAACTTGTTGTCCCGATCAAAAACTATGGACTTTGGAATACCATGTAGCCTCATAATCTTCTTGAAGTATAAATCAGCCACTTGAGTTGCATAATTGGTTTTATTACATGGAATAAAGTGAGCCATTTTAGAAAAACGGTCCATTACCATAAGAATAGAGTCTTTGTTTCTTTGTGTCCTTGGCATCCCCGAAACAAAGTCCATGCTCATGTCCTCCCATGGCTGGTTGGGTGTTGGAAGAGGGGTGTAGAGCCCTTGAGGAAGGGAATGGCTTTTGGCCTCTTGACACACCGCACACCTCTTTAAGATGTCTTGCACATCTCTCTCTATATTCGGTCAAAAGTAGTGCTCCCTCAGCATGCTCATTGTTTTGTTTATGCCAAAATGACCAGCCAAGGCTCAATTGTACACCTCTTGGATCAATAGTTCCCTAGTGTCGCAATGGGGTGTGCAAAGTCGAGTACCCTTGAAGAGAAAGCCATCTTGGACTAGGAATTCTCCTTTGGGGTGTTTTTGACAATTTCGAATCAACTCACCAAAATCTTGATCATCGAATACAAGGATTTTAGATGCTCAAAACCAAGAACTTGAGTTTGTAATTGAAATAGCAAAAGGTACCTTCTTGATAGTGCATCTACCCCTTTGTTCAACTTGCTCGATTTATGCTTGATGGTAAAATGGAATGTTTGCAAATACTCCACCCATTTTCCATGCCTTGGATTGAGTTTGTGCGGCCTCATGATTCGAATGCAAAATGAATTCATTGCCCACAAGATAATGATTCTAATGCTCCAAAGATCTCACAATCGCATACAACTCTTTATCATAAGTTGAGTACTCCCGAAGCATCACACTCAACTTCAAAATCTTGTCAAAACTAGGCAAGGCTAGAATCGGCGCTTGAGTAAGCTTAAGCTTGATTGTTTCAAAAGCTTCTTGGGCCTTAGCATTCCACTTGAACACACTTCCTTTTAGCACTTCGGTCATGGGAGCTCGTTATGGTGCTAAAGTTCTTGATGAATCTTCGGTAGAAAGAAGCCAACCATGGAAACTTTGAACATCATGGATACTTGTGGGAATAGGCCAAGACCTTATGGCTTCCACCTTACTTTCATCCACCTTGACACCTTGGGCCGTGACTATGTACCCAAGAAAATTCACTTCCGAACCAAAGAACGTGCACTTCGAAAGTTGCCATAGAGCTTCTCCTTTTCCAACAATTCAAGAACTTGTGTGATGTGGTTTAGGTGCTCTTCTTCACTCTTGCTATACACCAAGATATCATCAAAATATACCACCACAAACTTGCCAAGAAAAGGTCTAAACACTTGGTTCATGAGCCTCATGAAAGTGCTAGGTGCATTAGATAATCCGAATGGCATCACAAGCCACTCATACAATCCTCCATTGGTGTTGAATGTTGTTTTCCACTCATCCCCTTCTCGGATTCGGATTTGATAATATCCACTCCTCAAGTCCACCTTGGAAAATACTTGTGAACCATGGAGCTTATCAAGCATATCCTCAAGTCTAGGTATGGGTGGCCTATATTTGATGGTGATCTTGTTTATAGCACGATCTGTCCACCACACATCCTCATGGATCCATCTTTCTTAGGCACCAAAAGAGTAGGCACAAGCACATGGACTCCTACTCTCCCTTACAAGGCCCTTAACCACCAACGCATCAACCTCGCCTTTAGACCTCTTGAGCATCTGTAGGATTCATCCTATATGCTCGGTTTGTTGGGAAAAGTGACTCTCGGAATAAGGTCCTTGTGGCGTTGGATGGTTCTTTGTGGAGGTAGGTGATGTGAAGCTAAGCAAGAAGCCGAAAGTTAAAGGGAAGTTTGTGAAGGGTGAGAAGAGGTATGGGATGAGCGAGTGCTAAAATGATATATTTGACAAAGATAGAACCAAGTTCCTTATGGATACAGTCACACCACCTTAAGAATCTTAAGGCACCAAAAGACTAGGGCTAGGTACGGATGATACCACTAGCTAGACTTTCGGACTCAACCGAGCACCACTAAGCATGCCAAGCTTAGATATAGCAATTGAGAATTTAAGAGGAAAAGAGCATTATCTTGCTCGGTTTTCATTCAATATCCAAAGTTGTTTTGTATAACCGAATACATGATGTATTTGTAATGCTCAAATTAAAGCTAAGCATAATCTAAAGGCTAAGAGTGTATGTACAAGATCAAAGGCCAAGATTACACTTTAGCTAACCCATTCTCCAAGCTAGTTTTGGGAACATGTGGCCTGAAATGAATAGTGATTTTCGGCCAAGTATTTGCCTTCCCCTTGAGCAAGCTTGCTTCGATTGGTCCAACACTTGATTCTCCCCATTAGAGGTAGTGCTCTTGGATTTCTCTAGAATCCTCCATATGCTAGCAACGTGCTCCATGCCTTGGTGACTCATTTTGATGGATCGAGCATGGGTCTTTAGGTCTTTCAGCTCAACCGGACAGATTGTGCCTTAAGCGCTTGGTTTGGGCTTTTAGTCATTTTTGGACCTCCCTTTATGGATTATTTTGCTGCAACTCCTAAGCATTGATTATTTATGTAATAATTGTCATAGCTCCCATGCCCTAGTTCAGCTTGCATTACTCGAACTAGGATAGTAGACTTTGGTGCCCAAAGTTGATCTCCACTCAAGTTCTCCTCTTGTAGCTTTATTAATAGTCCATGATCTTTGGTAGCTTGGCTTGGGTGGAAACCTCCATCATTCTCCCCTTGTAAGGAACAATTTTCCCTCAAATTCTCTAATGTATCATCCTCAAAATAGAGAGATAAATCAGCCACATTAAAGCTCGCGGACACTCCATATTCACCGGGTCGATCAATCTTGTAGGCGTTCTCATTTATCTTCTCCAATGCTTCAAATGGTCTATCAGCCCTTGGCATTAGTTTCTTCTTTCTCTTGGAAGGAAAACGCTCCTTCCGTAAGTGTACCCACACAAGATCTCCGGGCTAGAAAACCTTTCTCCTTTTGCCCTTGTCAAACCTTTGTTTGTAGGCGGCATTGGTTAGCTCAATCTTTGCCATCACTTTCTCATGCATTCTTTGGATTTCTTGGACTCTTTTGGTAGCCTCCACATTGGGTTTTCCTTCCAAACCTCTCGGTGTCAAGTCTAGGGGAGTGAGTGGTTCAACCCCATAGACTACCTTGAAGGGGCTAACACCCGTGGCCTTACTTGGAGCTCCATTGTAAGCAAACTCAGCATAAGCTAGTAGTTGATCCCAAGCTTTCACATTGGTCTTGATCAAAGTCCTCAAAAGCACTCCCAATGTTTGGTTGGTGACTTCGGCTTGCCCATCCGTTTGAGGATGACAAGTAGTGCTAAATCATAGCTTGGTTCCTAACTTCTTCCAAAGTGTGATCCAAAAGTGGCTTACAAACTTGTTGTCCCGGTCAGAAACTATGGATTTTAGAATACCATGTAGCCTCACAATCTCCTTGAAGTATAAATCAGCCACTTGAGTTACATAATTGGTTTTATTACATGGAATAAAGTGAGCCATTTTAGAAAAACGGCCCACTACCACAAGAATAGAGTCTTTGTTTCTTTGTGTCCTTGGCATCCCCAAAACAAAGTCAATGCTCACGTCCTCCCATGGCTGGTTGGGTGTTGGAAGAGGGGTGTAGAGCCCTTGAGGAAGGGAATGGCTTTTGGCCTCTTGACACACCGCACACCTCTTCAAGATGTCTTGTACATCTCTTTCCATATTCGGCCAAAAGTAATGCTCCCTTAGCAAGCTTGCTGTTTTGTTTACACCAAAGTGGCCAGCCAAGGCTCCATTGTGATGGAGAGTGGGCTGCCAAGGATTATGGGCCGAAGGATAAACATCATGGAAGGAAAAACATGCATGGGAAACCATTTTGGACACTTGAATTTCCTATGAAAATCCTCATGATACAAGTTATAGCCAGGGATTGAAGGACCGAGATTATCATCTTTTTATGTTCATAAATAAATGTTACTTGAAGAGCCGTGAAGGATAGTTGTTAGAGGCATGAAAGTGAGCTACTAGCGCTATTACAAGAAGGACCAAGTGGACACCTAAAATGTCCATCCTAGCTCATTTGGTGCATTATGACATCCGAGCGTGTCATGCGGTACATGAATAAGGAGGGCGGTCCATAAATGAAGCCTTGGCCGAAAATGAAGCAAGCAAAGAAGAGGAATGCAAGCATTCTAGAAGCATCTTGGAGCACTACCATTAGTGGAGGGAATATTATGTGTTGGACAAATGAGAAGGAAGCTTGCACAAGGGGAAAGAGCCTCTCATCCACATGTTCCTAGCTTCACAAATGCTTGGTCGAAAATCATCCTCCTCTAGCTTGGAAAAGGGGAAAGCTCATTTTTTATTTTTGGTTTTATTTTTAGCTTTGTCAAGTGCTATTTTGATGCATTATAAATTCGGCTTGTATGAGCCATGTAGAACAAACTTTTGATGAATATATGAATGAACTTTGAGCTGGATTGCTCGTCCCTTTAAAATCCTCAATTACTCGTGTCCAAGTGTGGCAACTTGGTGGTGTTCTTTTGAGTCCTCAAGCTAGCTAGTGGTGTTTCCGTATCTAGCCAAGCGAGAGGTGCCTCAAGGCGTTTCATTGTGCTATTTACGTATCCGTGAGAACCTTGGCCTATCGGTTACTTCGTTTTCAAAATTCCATATCTCCCAGCTCACTCATCAACTTCACCCCAAATTTCATCTATCTCCATTCTAGCGTGTCTAGTTATCCCCCTAAAAATCAGCTCCATCCGAGAACTCCTCCGGCCCCCACCTTTGATCCATATGAGAGACTCATTCCGGACGGCCAGTCTAGTACCGACGACTTTCAGCCTCCAGATCAAGGTGTTCCCGACGTCCAAAAATCCCCAAATTTTACCAGTCATCCTTGGTCCAATTAAGAAGCTGTCCACCAAATTTCAGCTCAAAACTCCCCTTTTGCCCCCTCTTTCACCCATTCTCCCAAGATCGCACCTGCAGCCAAGCATTCTGTCCAGTAGCCCCCTTTGCGGTTTTACCTATCTTTTTATTTTCACCCTCACTATACATCACATTGTGTACTTCTTGAATCAATAACTCTCTAGTGCCACAATGTGGTATGCATAGCCGAGTGCCTTTGAAAAGATAGCCATCTTGGACTAGGAACTCTCCCTTGGGATGTTTTTGACTTGACAATCATGAAACAACTCACCAAGATCTTGATCATTAGAATACAAGGACTTTAAATGCTCAAAACCAAGAACTTGAGTTTGTAATTGAAATAGCAAGAGATACTTCCTTGATAGTGCATCCGTGATGGATATTTCCATCCAAGTCAAACGTCCAAGAGTCAAGGGGTTCTCAAGCTAAGGCATAAAAGGAGTCAAGCTTATTTGAAGATCAATTTTACACCGAACTCCTATGCTATTCAAAGTAGCGCAAACCGAGCCAAGGTTTGAAGAGGTTTTAAGGGCCATGAAAATTGTCGATTCAATGACAATTAGTACATAAATAATTATTACTCAAGGAGTTGAGGCAAAACAAGTAACAAGGTCGGTCCAAAATTCCTAAGGAACCTAACCGGGTATGTGTGATGTATGCTGGCCGGTTACTTTCAAAGACAGAGAGGCCCTTGCTCAACTCAACTGAATGGGTCATCACATGGTGGAATGCATGGACAGCACAAAGAAGATTTTAGAGGAATTCCCAAGCACTATCCTTAGTGGAAGAAAGCATGTGTTGGACTAATGAGGAGCTATCTTGTGCAAGGGGAAGGGAATACTTGTCCGAAAATGGACTATGGATTTACAACCACATGTTCCCTACGAGCCTCAAAGCTTGGCCAAGAATGCATCTTCACATCCGGCCACTCATCTTGGCTTAGAGAAGGGGAAGCTTAATTTAGGCCTTTGATTATCTTTTTGCTTTAAGCTTTAGTTTATTTTCAGCATGCTTTTATCCATTATAAATACCCATGTATTCAGCTTTGTAAAAACAACTTTTGATGAATATGAAATGACAATTTGAGCTGTGTGCTCGTTCCCCCTTGAATCCTTAAATGTTGTATCCAAGTGTGGCATACTTGGTGGTGATCTTTGAGTCCTTGAGCTTAGCTAGTGGTGTTTCGTGTCTAGCCAAGATTAAGGTGCTCCAAGACTTTTCAAGGTGGTGATTTCTGTATCCTTGAGAACCTTGGTACTATCCGGTTTCCCACTTCAAAAACCATATCTCCCAATCCACCAGTCACCCGCACTCCAAATTTCACCCACATCTCTCTAGACGAGTTGAGTCATCCCCCTCAAATCTCAGCTCAATCCAAGCACCCGTCCGACCCCTCCACTAAAACACCCAAAGCCTATCAACCTCGGACGCTCGCTCGGTGAGACAGACTTTTAGCCATTCGTTCGAGGTGATCCCGACCTCGAATGAACCTCCACTTTTTACCATATCTTCCCAACTGCCCCAAGAATTTCCCTCGAAATTTCAGCTCCATCCAAGCCGTATTCGACCCTCTCCTCCACAACAACCAAGACCCGTCAACCTCGGACTTCCACCCAGTGAGAGATTTTGTTTACCCTTAGTTCGAGGTGATCCCGACCTTGACTCGAACCCCCACTTTTTACCAGCCATTCCTAACCTTTCCAAGAGCCCCCTCAAATTTCACCTCCAAATTCCACCGGGAACATCCCTTTTCACCCATTTTCCCAAGACTCGCATCGAAGAACACCATTCCGCCCGGTTGTTTTTCTTTGCACCTTAACCACTTCCTCCCTCTTGCCCAAGCTATACTTCAACTTTGGCATCGAACGTCGAGACATACATCAATCAGCCCCTTTGTTCAACTTGCCCAATTTGTGCTTAATGGTAAAATGGAATGCTTGCAAATACTCCACCCATTTCCCATGCCTTGGATTGAGTTTATGTTGCCCTTGGATGTACTTCAAGGCTTCATGATCCGAATGTAAAATGAATTGATTGGCCACAAGGTAATGACTCCAATGCTCCAAAGATCTCACAATTGCATAGAACTCTTTATCATAAGTTGAGTATTTCCTCCTTGAATCATAAAGTTTCTCACTAAAGAAGGCTATAGGCCGCCCTTCTGAGAGAGAACTCCTCCAATGCGCACTCCCGAGGCATCATATTCAACCTCAAAGATCTTGTCAAAACTTGGCAAGGCTAGAACCGTTGTTTGAGTGAGCTTGAGTTTGATGGTTTCAAAAGCCTCTTGGGCCTTAGCATCCACTGGAACGCACTCCCCTTTAGCACCTCGGTCATGGGGGCTGTGATGGTGCTAATGTTCTTAATGAACCTTCGGTAAAAAGAAGCTAAGCCATGAAACTTCGCATGTCATGAATGCTTGTGGGAACCGGGCATGATTGTATGGCTTCCACCTTACTCTCATCTACCTTCACACCATGAGCTGTGACAATATATCCAAGGAAAGTAACTTCTGAGGCAAAGAAGTTACACTTTTGAAAATTGCCATAGAGCTTTTCTTCCTCCAATAGTTCAAGAACTTGTGTAAGGTGTTTGAGATGCTCTTCCTCACTTTGGCTATACACCAATATATCATCAAAATATACTACCACAAACTTGCCAAGAAAAGGTCTAAACACTTGGTTCATGAGCCTCATGAAAGTGCTAGGTGTATTAGATAGTCCGAATGGCATCACAAGCCACTCATACAATCCTCCCTTGGTGTGGAATGCCGTTTTCCACTCATCCCCTTCTTAGATCCGGATTTGATAGTATCCACTTCTTAAATCTACTTTGGAGAATATTTGTGAACCATGAAGCTCATCAAGAATATCCTTAAGTCTAGGTATGGGATGCCTATACTTGATAGTGATCTTATTTATGGCACGGCTGTCCACACACATCCTCATGGATCCATCCTTCTTAGGCACCAATATAGAAGGCACAACACATGGGCTCCTACGTTCCCTTACAAGGCCTATAGCCACCAACTCATCAACTTGCCTTTGGACTTCTTGAACATCCTTAGGATTCATCCTATATGCTGGTTTGTTGGGCAAAGTGGCTCCCGGGATAAGGTCTATGTGATGTTGGATGGTTCTTTGTGGAGGTAGGCCAAGAGGAATTTCATTTGGAAAGACATGAGCAAATCTGGACAGGTAAGTCTTTGGCCGGAGGATGTAAGTCTTGGGGAATGGTTTCGGGTTCATTTGAGGACAGTAAGATGAACTCTTGCATGGGTCTAAACTCATGTTGTTGCTTTGACGAATGATTCTCCCAAAGTAAGAAGGAGATCGGTTTGAGTGGGGTTTTTTGTGGCTTTGTTTTTATGAGTTGACTTGGGGATAAAGGGGCTAAGGTGATCTTTTTCCCATCCTTGGTGAAAGTATAAGTGTTCATAAACCCATCATGCATAACTCTTCTATCAAATAGCCAAGGTCTCCTAAGCAACAAATGACAAGCATCTATAGGAATAATATCACACCCCAACTCATCATGATAATTCTTGCCAATACTAAATGAAATAAGACATCTAGAATTGACTTAGAGGCCTTTACCTTGGTTTAGCCATTGAATGTTGTAGGGATGAGGATGAACTGAAGCAATAAGTCCAAGCTTCTCAACCATGGTCGAAACGGCTACATTTGTACAACTTCCTCCATCCACAATAATAGAGCAAACCTTGCCTTGCACCGTGCCTCTAGTGTGAAATATGTTCTCACGTTGCTCTTCTTTGGAATCTTTGAACCCGCTCAAAGCCCTTCTTAAAACCAATAGTTCTCTTTCATTCGCCTCCTCTACTACTTCCTCCATCTCATCCACCAAGTAGAGCACCTTCTCGTTTTCTTCTTCCTCCATGTATTGTTCTTGAAATTCCACCAAAGTCACTACCCTTCTGTTAGGACACTTCGAGGCAATGTGTCCTAGGCCATGACACTTGAAACACCTCCGTGTGTTAGGGTTAGGCGTGGCCTTGGGCAGATTTCGGGTAGGAATGGGTGTAGGCTGTTTTGTGGAGCTAGGGGTTTTTAGTGAGATTGGTTGGGAACTCCCCTTGTAATAGGAAGGATTCTTTTGGGGAAAAGGCTTGGGTATTTCTTTCTTGGCAAAACGGTGCTTCTTTTGTTGCTTGAACTTTATGTGCCAAGTGACACACCTCATCAAAGCTAGAGAATTGTTGTAACTCCACTACTTGAGCATATTTTGCATCTAGGCCTCCAAGATACCTCACTATGGTTTGATCCTCATTTTCTTGGATGTCACACTTAATGAGCAATTTCTCAAATTCACGAGTGCAGTCCTTCGATGGATATTGACCAATGGCTACAACATACTTAACCAAGATCTCCATACATGCTAGATGCCGAGAGCCATGAATTAATATCAAGCTACAAAAGAAGCTCAAAACCGAATGGAGATCATATTTTAGCACCTAATCTAGTTCAACTTTTGCATGATGAACTAGAGCTTGGTTTATGGTGAAGAATTATCTTTTATGTCTTATGGTACATAAATAATTATTGTTTAAGAGTTTGCTGGAAAGTGGCCAGCCTTGTGTTTTGAGTTGAAAGATGTCCATCTTTAGCAGCCATGTATACTTAAGGTTCAACCGGAAATGCTTGAAAATCCCATTATCAACCGCATGGTGCAAATTGAACCCGGTGGATGAGGAACCAAGATTATTATGTTTCATGATATTATGTTCATAAATAAAGCGAGTCAAGAAGGATAGATGAGAAGAATCAAGAGAACCACCTAAATCCCTCCATGTTAAAGCAAAGAGGAGTCCGGCCATGATTTGTTTCATGTGCTATTATTTTGCCATTGTCCATAAATAAAAGAAGGTGACGGTCCAAGGGTCTGCATGACTTATGTCAAGTGCCTAATGATGAGCATCCAATGACACATATTAAGGAGCATTCTAGAAGCACTCACTATGGTGGAAGTTGGTTTGAAGGAGGCTTGAGAAAGGGAAAGCAAGCCGTGTCCACATGTTCCCAAATGCTCAAATGCTTGGCTAGAATTCATCCTAGCTTAACTTGGAGGAGAAGAAAGAATCTTGGTAGTTTTTATTATCGTTTTGCTTTAATTTTCAGCTTTGTAAAATGTCATTGTTAGGCATTATAAATTCAGCACACATGCTCATTGTAAGGACAACTTTTGATGATATATATGAGTTTATACTCGAGCTGGATTTGCTCACCCTCTTGAATTCTCATTGTTGTATCCGTGTGTGGCAGCACGGTGGTGTTCTTTGAGTCTTTCAATCCCCGTCGGTGTTTACGTATCCGGACCGATTGAAAGTGCCCCTTGGTTCACTCGGTGGTATTGTCAGTATCCGAGCCGGAACCCGGGTTCTATCCCCTCACTTTACCGATCCATATCTCACAAACCACTCGTCCATTTCAGCCCAAATTTTAACCATCATCCTTCCAGCGAGTCTACTTCCATCCCTCCAAAAATCAGCCACAACCAAGAAGCCATCCGTTCCCCACCTCCGATCTAAACAAAGGGTGTCGGCTGAACGTCCAGCCCAGTCATTGTCAACTTCTGGCTTGCTGATCAAGGTGTTCCCCTTATCCAAAAATTCCCAAATTTTGTTTAGACCTTCCTTTACCAATTACCTCCCTCTCCACCAAATTTCAGCTAAAACCCCCAACATTTGCCCCTCCTTTCACCCGATCTCCCAAGAGTGCACCTGCGGAACCCATTCCGCCCTGGTTGCCCTCTTTGCGTTTTTCCTTCTTTTTGCTTCCGCCTGCCACTATACATCAACTTTGGTATCAGAGCAAGTTTTGATTCCTTAGTGGATGATCCATTTCCTAAAAACCCGAAACACCAAAAACAATCAGCAACACACAAAAGTCCCAACCATGAACACAAGCCTATTTTTGAGAAGGACCTTGAGCGGCTTCAAGGGATCAAGTGAAGAGCAACGAAAAATATTTTCTATACAAGGGGAACCATGCTAAACAAAGTGTGTTGTATCCTTATAGATGGTGGCAGCTGTGAGAACGTGGCCTCATCAACAATGGTAGAGAAACTTGGACTTCATGCTTCACCCCATCCTCATCCTTACAACCTCTAATGGTTAGATCAAGGTGAAAATCTCCAAGTCAATTCTAGATGTCTCATTTCATTTAGTATTGGCAAGAATTATCATGATGAGATATGGTGTGACATTGTTCCTATGGATGCTTGCCATATGTTGCTTGGGAGACCTTGGCTTTTTGATAGGAGAGTAATGCATGATGGATTCTTGAATACCTACACCTTTACCAAGGATGGTAAAAGGATCACGTTGGTTCCCTTGTCACCTAGCCAAACCCCAAAAACAAAACCAAATAATCTTTCCCCAACCGACCCCTTACTTATTCATGGAGAAATTTTTCCCAAATTAGCACCACATGAGTCTCGGCCTGCACAAGAGCCACCCAAAGTTGAGAACCCTCCACAAATTGCCCATCCCCTCGTCAAAAACCCCATAACCATATTTGACCACGTTACCTCAAAAATTCCATATCCCATGCCTATAGCAAATCTGCCCGTGTGTGAATTGTGCAAGCCGCATGAAGTTGAGCATAAGGAAAAGCTTGAGTTGACATACAAGACGGTGGTACAAAGAAAACCTCAAAAATCAAATGGTACATTTTACATGAGGTGTTCATTTCTTTTACACTTGGAGGATTGTGAAATTGTTTTTGAGCAATTTACATGGGTATCTATTGTTGAGAAAAACCACCAAAGATTGTATCTGGAATGTGTGAAGCGTCCAAAAGAAAAGTTGGCTTTCATGTGTTCATCTACATATTGGAGTTTCTACTTTGTGATTCAAAGGAGTAACCAAAGAGCCAACAATTTGGCAATGAGGTATAACTCATTTACTCCATTTGAGAATTATGTTTTCCATTTTTATAAGCTAATGAGCTTGTATGGTGTTGAGCATTATTTTGGAAAGCTACTAGCGCATGAGGAGAAATTGTTCAAGGGAGCACAATTTCGTGCATCTAATTGCGGTGCTAGTGAGTTGTTCTTACCATCTACACACCATGGCTGCCTTGTTACTTATGTAAGGAGCGAAAGGTCATGTTGAAGCTTAAGGAGGACATCCTTACCCTCCACAAATACCTTTCTCCCAGCCATGAAGCCTTGCTTTTGGACTGCACCAAATCTGTCCAAGGAGCTAGAACCGTCAAGGGCATGTTGGAAGCCAATTTGTTTTGGCTTGTATTAACTAAACTTGTGTGGATCACA
Source organism: Talinum fruticosum (assembly GCA_021018815.1). Classification (NCBI taxonomy): domain Eukaryota; kingdom Viridiplantae; phylum Streptophyta; class Magnoliopsida; order Caryophyllales; family Talinaceae; genus Talinum; species Talinum fruticosum. The sequence continues at coordinate 1,576,536 of JAITYX010000010.1, read as the reverse complement.
TTTTTGGTGTCCTAATTTCTTTGAAAGTAACAAGAATCATCTTGGAGAATTTTGGAGTATTATTATGATTTTGGATGCTTGTTACTTGTTGTTGGAGAGACCTTGGTTGTTGGATTGGCTAGTTATTCCATATGGGTTGTCAAGCACTCCTAGAATCTTTGTTTGTTCTAATGATCAAATTTGTGAGCTCCACCATGAGCATTCTGTTTTGATGACTCTTGATGAAATTTTGGGTGTGAAAATGAGCCGGTTGCTAGCTCATGTGGACAACCTTGTGTTAGCTCTAGTGGACAGCCCCTTGGGTGATTTCATGGAGAATTTATGTGAGTCCATTTTGAGAGCAAACCGGATGTTTATGGACAGCCCCTATTTTATATCCATTAATGAAATTGTTGGTGTGGAAATGAGCCTTCAAAACCACTACATTCTGCCCACCAAACAAACGGCCACAACACAATCTGCCCAACCCATGTTCCAGCCGTATTCTCATGCTGTCCAGCCCCTATTTCTCCCACAAAAATTCCCACAAAAATCCCAACTCCTTCTCACAAAAGGTGCCATGCCTGGAGGAATTTTACATGCCAAGGAGTTGATCATTTTGCCACAAAAATCCCCAACCGAAGGGATGCTAATCTGGCCGAATGCGAGCTGTCCAAAGTGCATAAAGTTGAGCATGATTTTTATTCTCCATGGACAGCTTGTGAGCTTCATGTGGAACACCTAATGTTCCTATGTTTATATGCCAAGAATGTGGAGAAAACACTTATACTTGTGCCCATGAATTTGTGTCATGATATTTCCAAATCTGGTTGTGCATTTATGAGGCCAAGTAAACGGCAAGCATCCGACATATTCAGCCCCAACAAGCTATGCAAGCGAATGGTTGTTAAACCGGGAGCCTTGAATTGATGCTAGCAAGGAAGAAGTGGCCACCATCTGTGGGTTGGCCTAAGTTAATGCCAAAGGGCCAAACAAATGGTGAAGTGATGCAAGAAGTGTGTTGTGGATAGCCTTACTTTACACTCTCCTTACCTTATGAGCATCTCTGAATTTGAGGACAAATTCTTTCAACAAGGGGAGAATATGATGGATATTGACCAATGGCTACAACATACTTAACCAAGATCTCCATACATGCTAGATGCCGAGAGCCATGAATTAATATCAAGCTACAAAAGAAGCTCAAAACCGAATGGAGATCATATTTTAGCACCTAATCTAGTTCAACTTTTGCATGATGAACTAGAGCTTGGTTTATGGTGAAGAATTATCTTTTATGTCTTATGGTACATAAATAATTATTGTTTAAGAGTTGGAGCAAATAATCCACAAGTGATGGTCCAAAATACCCAAGGAACCAACCGGATATTCTTTTTATACATTCTGGTCGGATGTCTTCCAAGACCGAACAAACCATATTTTAAGCCTCATCCGAATGGGTCAAGCGTGGACAGCAAGGGAAGGTCTAGAAGCATCTCCAAGCATCATCTCTAAGGGAAGAATCCAAGTGTTGGACCTATGACAAGCTTTCTTGCACAAGGGGAAGGAAATACATGGCTGAAAATTGGCTTTCAATTTTAGCCACATGTTCCCAAGTTGGCGTGGAAAAGGGGTTAACATATTTTAGGCCATTGATCTTGTAATCTTTCTTTTAGGCCTTAGATTATGTTTTAGTTTTGATTAATTTCCAGCATGTTTTATTTCCTTATAAATAGTCTAAACATTCAGCTTTGTAAAGAACCTTGATGATGAACATATGAACTTGAGCATTGCTCTTTTCGAGATGGATTTCTCGGCCCCTTAAATTCTCAAAGCTGTATCCTAGTTGGCTACTAGGTGGTGTTCTTTGAGTCCTTGAACCTACAGGTGGTGTTTCTGTATCCGGCAAGGCGAGAGGTGCCCCTTGGTCATTTCTAGGTGGTGTTTACGTATCCTAGAGATAACCTCGGTTCTATCCCTTCACTTCCAAAAATCATATCTCACAAACCGCTCTTCTATTTCACTCCAAATTTCACCCACTATCCTTCTAGTGTGTCTACTCCCCCCAAAATCGCCTCCATCCAAGAAGTATTCCGACCCCCACCTTCGGATCAAACGAGAGTACCATCCCGGACGATCGGCCTAGAACCCTAATTTTCAGCTCCGTGATCAAGGTGTTCCCAGCGATAAAAAAATCCTAAAAAAATCACAGAGCTTCTTCAATGAGTTGAGAAGCTCCATACCAAATTTCAGCTTCAAATTCATCCATTTGCCCCTCCTTTCACCCTTTTTCCCGTAACCGCACTTGCAAGCCTCGCAATCTGTCCGGGTTGCTTGTTTGCGGTTTTCCTCTTCTTTTGCTTCCGCTCCCACTATACATCACCTCTGCACTCATACTTCCTTATTGTAGATTGTGTAGTTGAGAGTAACTATCTTGGATGTAGGTTGGGGGCAAGAAACGAGCCTTGAGTTTTGTCTTCATTTTCTCCCAACTTCGGATTTTAGCCTTTCTTTCTCTAACCCATTTGTGCGCTAGGTTCTCCCACCATGTTGATGCAAAGCCTCTAAGCTTGAGAGCAACAAGCTTGATCTTCTTTTCGTCGGGCACATCCTTGTAATCAAATATCGTCTCTAAGGTTCTTACCCAATCCAAGAACTCATCCGGGTTTAAGCGGCCTTCAAACTCCGGAATTTCCACTTTGAAATCATAGGAATGATGCTTTGTACGTCTAGAGCCTCGCCTTGATCTCCTTTCACTAGGCTCATCCGAAGAGGCAAATGGATTATCTTCTTCATCCTCTTCGTTAGAACTATGAGTAGGTCGAGAGGGAGGGGATATACTCCTCAATTGATCTCGCCTATCCCTCATGGATTGCCCAAGTTGTTTATGCAAGTAATTGTTGTGGCTACGGAGTTCATTTGTTTCCTTCATCAACATCTCAAACCTTTCTTCCAAAGTCATGCTAGCACTCATGTTGAGAACCGGGATTTTTGTGGGTTGCTGGCTATTCTGTAGCTAAGGGTTTTGGGGATGTGTTTAGGGATTGGTAACAATTCAACCAGGAGGGCGCAACTTGCTCGATACCAAAGATGATGTGAAGCTAAGCAAGAAGTCGAAAGTTGAAGGGAAGTTTGTAAAGGGTGAGAAGAGGTACAGGGGTGAACGAGTGCTAAAATGATATATTTGACAAAGATAGAACCAAGTTCCTTATGGATACAGTCACACCACCATAAGAATCTTGAGGCACCGAAAGACTAAGGCTAGGTACAGATGATACCACTAGCTAGACTTTCGGACTCAACCGAGCACCACTAAGCATGCTAAGCTTAGATATAGCAATTGAGAATTTAAGGGGAAAAGAGCATTATCTTGCTCGGTTTTCATTCAATATCCAAAGTTGTTTTGTATAACCGAATACATGATGTATTTGTAATCTCAAATTAAAGCTAAGCATAATCTAAAGGCTAAGAGTGTATGTACAAGATCAAAGGCCAAGATTACACTTTAGCTAACCCCTTCTCTAAGCTAGTTTTGGGAACATGTGACCTGAAATGAATAGTGATTTTCGACCAAGTATTTGCTTTCCCCTTGAGCAAGCTTGCTTCCGATTGGTCTAACACTTGATTCTCCCCATTAGAGGTAGTGCTCTTAGATTTCTCTAGAATCCTCCATATGCTAGCAATGTGCTCCACGCCTTGGTGACTCATTTTGATGGACTGAGCATGGGTCTTTAGGTCTTTGCTCAACCGGACAGATTGTGCCTTAAGCGCTCGGTTTGGGCTTTTAGTCATTTTTGGACCTCCCTTTGTGGATTATTTTGCTGTAACTCCTAATCATTGATTATTTATGTACTAATTGTCATGGAATGACAATTATCACAGCTCCTATGCCCTAGTTCAGCTTGCATTACTCGAACTAGGATAGTAGACTTTGGTGCCCAACGTTGACCTCCACTCAAGTTTATCTCCTCTCGTAGCTTTGTTAATAGCCCATGATATTTGGTAGCTTGGCTTGGGTGGAAACCTCCATCAATAGGCCAATAGGAATCTCATTTCGAAACACATGGGCAAATCTGGTCAGTAGGTCTTTAGCTAGTGGATGTAGGTTTTGGGAAAAGCTCTCGGTTCATTTGGGGTCGAGTAGGATGAGCTCTTGTATAGGTCTAAACTCATGTTGTTTTGCTTTGAAGAATGATTCTCCTAAAGCAAGAAGGAGGTCGGTTTGGGTGGGGATCTTTTGTGGCTTTGTTTTTGTGAGTTGGCTCAAGGATAGAGGGGCTAAGGTGATCTTTTTCCCATCCTTGGTGAAAGTATAGGTGTTCTTGAACCCATCATGTATAACTCTTCTATCAAATAACCGAGGTCTCCCAAGCAACAAATGACAAGCATCCATGGGAATAATATCACACCACAACTCATCATGATAATTCTTGCCAATACTAAATGAAATAAAACATCTAGAATTGACTTGGAGGTGTTTACCTAGGTTTAGCCATTGAATGTTGTAGGGGTGAGGATGCACCGAAGTTTTGAGTCCAAGCTTCTCCACCATGTTTGAAGCGGCCACATTATTACAACTTCCAGTGTGAGCAAACCTTGCCTTGCACCATGCCTCTAGCGTGGAAAATGTTCTCTCGTTGCTCCTCTTTGGGCTCTTTGAATCTGCTCAAAGCCCTTCTCAAGACCAAAAGTTCTCCTTCATCCGCCTCCTCTACTACTTCCTCCATTTCATCCACCAAGTAGAGCTCCTTCTCGGGCTCTTCTTCCTCTATGCATTGCTCTTGAAATTCCACCAAGGTCACTACCCTTCTGTTGGGGCATTCCAAAGCAATGTGTCCTAAGCCATGACACTTGAAACACCTCTCGTGGATTGTTGGGGTTAGGTGCGGGTTTGGGCAGATTTGGGGTAGAAAGGGGGATAGGTTGTTTTGTGGAGTTGCGGTTCTTTTGTGGGGTTGTTTGGGAACTCCCTTGTAAAAGGGTGGGCTCTTTTGTGGGAAAGGTTTGCGCATTTCTTTCTTGATAAAACGGTGCTTCTTTTGTTGCTTAACTTTGTGTGCTAAGTGACACGCCTCATCAAAAGTGGAGAATTGTTGTAATTCCACCACTTGAGCATATTTTGCATCTAGACCTCCGAGATACCTCACTATTGTTTGATCCTCATTCTCTTGAATGTCACACTTAATGAGCAACCTCTCAAATTCACGATTGTACTCCTCCACACTCATACTTCCTTGTTGTAGAATGTGTAGTTGGGAATAACTATCTTGGATGTAGGTTGGGGGCAAGAAACGAACCTTGAGTTTTGACCTCATTTTCTCCCAACTTTGAATTTTGGATTTTCTTTCCCTCACCTGTTTGTGCACTAAGTTCTACCACCATGTTGAGGCAAAGCCTCTAAGCTTGAGAGCAACAAGCTTGACTTTCTTCTCCTCGGGTAAATCCTTGTAATCAAATATTCTTTCCACGGTTCTTAGCCAATCTAAGAATTCATCCGGGTTTAGGCGGCCTTCGAACTCCGGAATTTCCACCTTGAAGTCATGGGAGTGGTGTTTAGTACGCCTAAAACCTCTTCTTGATCTCCTCTCACTAGGATCATCCGATGAAGCAAACAGATTATCCTCTTCATCCTCTTCGTTGGAGCTAGGAATATGCCGAGAGGGAGGAGATGTGCTCCTTAGTTGGTCACGCCGATCCCTCATGGATTTTCCAAGTTGCTTTCGGAGGTACTCATTTTGGTTGCGAAGCTCACCTGTTTCCTTCATTAACATCTCAAATCTTTCCTCCAAAGTCATACCAAGCACTCATGTTGAGAACCGGGATTTTTGTGGGTTTCTAGTTATTTTTGTAGCTAAGGGTTTTAGGGATGTGTTTAGGGAATGGTAACAACTCCACTAGGAGGGCGTAACTTACTCGATACCAAAGATGATGGATAGCCAAGCAAGAAACCGTGAATGGCGAGGACGTTTTGTGAATGGTAGGGAAAAGGAGTGATTGAATGAGTGCTAAAAGATGTGTTTGACAAAGATCGAACCAAGTTCATTATGGATACGAGATGCACCACCATAAGAATCTTGAGGCACCGAAAGCTAAACCAGATACGAGATAACACCACTAGCTAAGCCTTCGGACTCAATCGAGCACCACTAAGCATGCCAAGCTTAGATAAAGCAATTGAGAATTTAAGAGGGAAGAGCATTAAGCTTACTCGGTTTTCATTCAATATCAAAGTTGTCCTCTACAACCGATTACATGTAGTATATGTAATGCTTAAAGATTAAAGCTAAGCATAATCCAAAGGCTAAGAGTGTATGTACAAGATTAAAGGCCAAGATTACACTATAGCTAACCCCTTCTCCGAGCTAGTTTTGGGAACATGTGGCTCGAAATGAATATCGATTTCCGGCCAAGCATTCGCTTTCCCCTTGTGCAAGCTTTGTTTTGGTTGGTCCATCACATGATTCCTCCTACTAAAGGTAGTGCTCTTTGACTTCTCTAGAACCTTCTTTATGTTAGCATTGCATTTCTCCTCTTGGTGAATTATCTTGATGATCCGAGCAAGGACTTTTCTGGTCATTGAAGTCAATAGGACAGGTTGCTCCTAAAATGCCCGGTTTAGGCTTTTAGGCACTTTGGACCTCCTTTACTCGCTTGTTTTTGTCTCGGCTTCTAAGCAATAATTATTTATGCACTAATTGTCATGAAAGGACAATTCTCATGACCCTCCAAGTTCTAGTTCAGCTTGCAATACTCGGACCAAAATAGTAGTCTTTGGTGCCCAAAGTTGATCTCCACACAAGTTTATCTACTCTTATAACTTTGTTAATAGTCCATGGCCTTTGGTAGCTACGCTTGGATGGAAACCTCCATCACAATCAAAGGTTGGGAAGTATTCAGCAAAATAAAAGGACAAAAACAAGGAAAAAAGTAGAACAATTACAGCAGAAAAAGGACTGTAGAAAAGGAGGGGGACCATAGAATCAACGAGTGTAAAATAGTAGAGTTCGAGTCTTATGACGGTTGCAATCGTTATCACCATATTCTTCGCATTCCGATCCTTAAACTTTCCTTTTCCGGCTCTATTGAAGACGCATATATGATGCTCAAGTATATCCGAGTGTATCTACAAAACGGGGTCTAAGCTCATAAACCGATGACTTAGAAAGATTTATTTAGCTTATTATCTCCGAATACTTCGTCTTGTCTAACTCCCTTACTCCTGTCCGAGGAGACAGACACGCATTTCGAGTGTGGCTAAAACTCCCTTGAAGTTGGTGTCAACAACGAGGGCCCAGCGAGTGAGTTATGAGGACTCGGTAGTGATTTCGAGAGCTTAGAATCATCAGGTAGAATTGGCTGGCTCTCGGTATCGGTTAGAGTTTTCGGTTGGGGTGTTCCTCCCATCGAAGACCATGTAGAATGAGGGCTTAAGTTCATGTACTAATCGGAGTGTTTGTGTGGTCATGAAGTGTGATGTTATGTGGAAATGTGTACTTGGACTTAACAAAGGGAGTGAGCCCTTAATGATTGTCCATCTCTTAACCGAGACCCCTATGCACCAACTCATCGGAGGCGTGACCAAGAACTTGGTGAGTTATGTTATGCTTGTGCCGATGAAGGTGAACCATCATGCTTGTGAACTCCCAAGCCCTTTTATGAAGATGTTCATGGAAAGAGCGCCTTGTGCCATAACTATTGCAATATGTTCAAATCTTAAGGCAGCGAGGTACAATCATGAGATATCGTGGTTGAAATCATTCTAAGAAAGGGAGCTAATTGAGAAATGCTTGTTGGAACCGTGTGAAATCCAAGTGTCTTTGATCATTTGGAAAGAACATACGTGTTATCCTAGTGAGGGCAAGTTCGGAGGAAGTGTTGGCAAGAATGGAGGAAATGCTACCAAGTGGAGTACTACCCATCAACTTGGTAAGGAGCACTCTACACGTTTCGGTCTTTACAACTTTGAGTCTACTCTAGTCAAATTGTGGGAGGCCATGAGCTCAATCCGAAGATTTGGGCTACCAACATTGCCTTGGGAAGGAAACTCGGAGATACCACCTATCAAACGCCACATTATCCTACCTAAGGAAGAGGAAAGCCTCAAGGGAAGTGTGTTAAGGCTTAGAGTCATGGTGGCCGCCCTATCACGAACGCCCAAGAGTGAACCCCACGAGAATTTGAGGGCAAATTCTCACTTACTCGGGGAGGATGATGGAGGGGAGGCCACGGGGTGCTAAGGACCAAGAGTGTTAAACAAGCTTGGAACATCACGTTTGTAACATCCAAATCTTGCCAGAATCCGCCTAGTCCAAGCACGAGCTGGGTCAACTTTCAACATGCATAACTTGAGTTAGATGTGAGATGGGGATCCCAAATTTTGTGTGAGACAACCTTGATGAGTCCTTTCCTAAGCGGAAGTCTTGGTTTGTTAACAAAAAATCAAAAATAATAAGTTTGAGCCACTATTGATGGAAGGTGACCAGGAAAAATATTTCCAATGAAGAGGATCAATCTCCAAGTCTATGCCAAGCTGAAAGGAAGGCCTTTTCACCACCAAGTAAAGCACTAGATGTTTACGCCCAACTTAGGCGTTTGGGCGGTGCACTTATTTGCCCTATAGCCCAACTTTGGGGAGGAGTTAAACCACCTAATATTGTAATAAGTAGCCTCTAGGGGTCCCCTAGAGGAGGGGAATATGGGCTTTCTCAGTTAGGCAGAAACAAAAAGAAAGGAGTCAACAAAAGGAAGTCGGCATTTGGAGCAAGCAGTGTGACCTTTGCTGAGTAAACCGATCATAACTCTGTCAATGTTGAGTCCACATTGGCAACTTGCATATCTTTGGAAAGCTTATTCACTCAGCTTTCCATTCATATTTGTTGTGCCTCAATTGGAGTTGTGAGGTGGAAGATATGACTGATTTGAAATAGACCTAAAAACACCAGGGAAGACCCGGTTTAGGCGTATGCTTGGTTCACTTTTGAGCTGCATATCTCACAATTGAGAAGGGATGGGGACCGCTAATTTTTCATGGAGTTACCTTAATAAGTCCTGGTAAGTGGGGGAATCCTGGTTAGTCCATTAAAATTCGAAGAAAATAAATTTTGGTCTTTTTGTCAAAGTCGGCTAGAACCGAGCGCCAATTAACCTTTGTTAACTCTCTTGGTCATATCTCTCTCATCTCTTGGTCAAATTATGCAAATGATATATGCTTGAAAAGAGACATCCTAATCTTTCTAGCAAGGCTGAGAGAGCAGACATTTGGATCAGTACCCATGAAGATATGCCTGTTGGTAAATGCACTTGATCTCGCACTTGCCAAGTGAAAGCGACAGGTTGTCCTTTTCACCTTTTGTGCTTGCTAATTTTGAAGCCTACTTTATGCTTTATACTTTTGTGTCTTTGAGCTCAATGTATTAACAATATTAGGAGGGCAATCTTGTAATTGGACCTTAGGATTTGTTGTTTTAGCTTCATTTTGTAAGCACTATAAATACTAAGTGCTACTGCCATGTACAAACTAGTTGATGAGTTAGTAAAGTTGAGCTTGGCTCCTTCCCTTCAACTCTTGTTCTTTGCTTATCCTAATTGTGGCTAGATTAGGCGGTGATCAAAGAGACTAATTAGGTGCTAATGGTGGTGATGGAGAGTCTCAAGTTACTAAAAGCCATGGGCTAGTGGCAAAACCGCAAGGGGAGATAATCTTATGTGGAGGTCAACTTTGGACACCTAAATCTTCTCTCCTAGTCCGTGTAGTACAAGCAGAGTCCAGACTTGAGGAACCGTGAATGTTGCCCTTGTATGTCAATTGGCGGATAAATAAGTTGTTGCTTAAGCGTTGAGGCACAATAAGCAAAGACGGTCCAAACCGAAGGGTCCATATTTGGACTAACAACATAAGGCATCAAGGGAGGAATACTAGCAAGAAGGAAGGTTCTAGAGAATCTAAGAGCACTACCTCTAGTGGAAAAATCTTGTGTTGGACCAACCACAATCAAGCTTGGACAAGGGGCAAGCAAATACTTGGTCGAGAATCACTATTCAATTCCGGCCACATGTTCCCAAAATCTAGCTTGGAGAAGGGGTTAGCTATAGTGTAATCTAGGCCTTTGATCTTGTACATACACTCTTAGCCTTAGATTGTGCTTAGCTTTAATTTGAGCATTAGAAATACACCATGTATTCGGTTGAACAAAACAACTTTTGATATTGAATGAAAACCGAGCTAGTAATGCTCTTTCCCCTTTGAATTCTCAATTGCTATATCTAAGCTTGGCATGCTTAGTGGTGCTCGATTGAGTCCGAGAGTCTAGCTAGTGGCAATATCTCGTATCTAGCCTTAGCCTTTCGGTGCCTCAAGATTCTTGTGGTGGTGTGTCCGTATCCACAAGGAGCTTGGTTCTATCATTGTTATTTTTATCTTTAGCACTCATCCTTCCCATCCCTACTTCCACCGTTCACAAACCACCTCTCCTTTCTTGGTTTCTAACTTGGCTATACATCAACTTTGGTATCGAGCAAGTTCTGTTCCCTTGGCCGAGTAGTTACCATTTCCACTAAACACATCCCTCCAATCCATAGCTACAAAACAGCCAGAAACCCACAAAAATCCCGGTTCCTAAACATGAGTGCTATCATGACTTTGGAAGAACGATTTGAGATGTTGATGAAAGAAAATGAGTACCTCCGAAAATAACTTAGGCAATCCATGAGAGATAAGCGTGATCAATTGAGAAGCATATCATTTCCCCCTCGGCCTATTCATAACTCTAATGCAGAAGATGAAGAAAGCAATCCATTTGCTTCTTCGGACGAGCCTAGTGAAAGGAGATCAAGGCGAGTCTCTAGGCGTGAAAAACATCATTCCCATGAATTCAAGGTGGAGATCCCGAAGTTTAAAGGCGGCTAAACCCGGATGAGTTCTTAGATTGGCTAAGAACCGTGGAAAGAATATTTGACTATAAAGAAGTGCCCGAGGAGAAGAAAGTTAAGCTTGTTGCCCTTAAGCTGAGAGGTCTTACCTCAACATGGTGGGAAAACTTGGTGCACAAATGAGTGAGAGAAAGGAGGTCCAAGTTTAGAAGTTGGGAGAAAATGAGATCAAAACCGAAGGCTCGTTTCTTGCCCCTAACTTACATCCAAAATAGTTATTCTCAACTCCGTAACCTACAACAAGGAAGTATGTGTGGAGGAGTACACTCGTGAGTTTGAAATGTTGCTCATTAAGTGTGATATTCAAGAAAATGAGGATCAAACAATAGTGAGGTACCTTGGAGGCTTGGATGCAAAATATGCTCAAGTGGTGGAATTGCAACAATTCTCTACTTTTGATGAGGTGTGTCATTTAGCACACAAAGTTGAGCAACAAAGGAAGCACCGTTTTGTCAAGAAAGAAGTACCTAAAGGCTTTCCACAAAAGACCCAACCCTTTTACAAGGGGATTTCCCAACCATCCCACAACAAAACCCTAGCTCCATAAAACAGCACTGCGCCCATTCCTACCCCAAATCTGCCCAAACCTGCTCCCCACGAAGGTGTTTCAAGTGTCATGGCCCAGCTGCGCTTGGACCGCGCAGATTCTGTCAAGATTTGGATGTTACAAACGTGATGCTCCAAGCTTGTTTAACACTCTTGGTCCTTGGCACCCCATGGCCCCCTCCATCATCCTCCCGAGTAAGTGAGAATTTGCCCTCAAATTCTCGTGGGGTTCACTCTTGGGCGTTCATGAAGAGTGAACACCACGAGAATTTGAGGAAAATTCTCACTTACTCGGGAGGATGATAGAGGGAGGCCACGGGTGCCAAGGACAAAGAGTGTTAAACAAGCTTGGAGCATCACGTTTAACATCCAAATCTTGCCGAATCTACCCGATCCAAGCGCAGTCGGGTCAAATTTCAATGTGTATAACTTGAAACCCTTGGAATGTTAAGGCCCAATAGGCTTTTGAAACTATCAAGCTAAAACTCACTCAAGCACCGGTTCTAGCCTTGCCTAGCTTTGACAAGATTTTTGAGGTGGAATGTGATGCCTTGGGAGTGGGCATTGGAGGAGTTCTCTCTCAAGAAGGGCGGCCTATAGCCTTCTTTAGTGAGAAATTTTGTCACTCAAGGAGGAAGTACTCAACTTATGATAAGTATTTCTATGCTATTGTGAGGTCCTTGGAGCATTGGAGTCATTATCTTGTGGCCAATGAATTCATCTTACATTCGGATCATGAGGCTTTGAAGTACATCCAAGGGCAGCAAAAACTCAATCCAAGGCATGGAAAATGGGTAGAGTATTTGCAAACTTTCCATTTTACCATTAAGCACAAATCGGGCAAATTGAACAAAGGGGCAGATGCACTATCAAGGAGGTATCTCTTGTAATTTCAATTACAAACTCAAGTCCTTGGTTTTGAGCATTTAAAGTGATGGAAAGTGGCCAGCTACAAAATGCGAGCTTAGAGTTATCTATCTTGGACGTGCAAGCATGACCGGGACTCAACCAAAATTACTTGAATTTGTCTTAATTATTTTTGATCCCGGAGGATAGAGAGCCAAGAGTTTGACCTTTTTTTATGACTTAATGTTCATAAATAAATATGCATGGAGACTAGTCAAGGAGAATCAAGACAAACACCTCCATGTTAAAGCAAGGCGCAATTCAGCCATGACATGCCGTGAAGAGAGGCCATTTCAAATCTATGCATATAAATAAGCTTGTATTTAATTCTGGCCGGTCCAAGGATAAATACAATATGCCTCAAGGAAGCATCCAATGAAACCACATGTGAAGAGCATTCTAGAAGGCACTCAATATGGTGGATGACGAGTTGATTTGAAGAAGGCTTGGGAAAGGGGAAAACAAGCCACAACCACATGTTCCCTAACCATCAAATACTTGGCTGAAATTTCTCCTAGCTTAGCTTGGAGGAGGGGAAAGAATCTTAGTAGTTTTATTATCATTTTAGCTTTATTTTCCAGCTTAGTTTCAGCTTGTAAAATGCCATTGTTAGGCATTATATATTCAGCTAGCATAGCTCTTGTAAAAACAACTTTGATGAATTTATAAACTTGAGCTTTGCTCCTTTTGAGATGGATTTCTCAACCTCTTGAATCCTCATTGCTGTATCCGAGCCTTGGCAAGCTTGGTGGTGTCCTTTGAGTCCTTACAATCCCCGGTGATGTTTCTGTATCCGGCCAGATTGCAAGGTGCCCCTTGGTTCAGCTTGGTGGTGTTTACGTATCCAGGCCAGAACCCAGGATTTATCCAGCGACTTTCCACCCCCATATCTCCCAATCCACAAATCATCTCCTTCCCAAATTTCACACACTTCATCTTACATGAGTTGAGACCATCTCCACCAAATCTCAGCTTAAACCAAGAAGAACTCCGCCCTCCACCCTTGAAACAAACAAAGAGACTCATCCTGGACAGTCAGCCTAGAACCCTAACTTTCAGCTCTGTGTTCAAGGCCTTCCCGAACTCCAAAAATCCAATATTTTTACACAATCTTCTTGGCCCAGTTAATAACCATCCTGTCAAATTTCAGCTTCAAATTCATCCATTTGTCCCTCCTTTCACATTTTCTCCCAGAACCGCACCTGCAGGACCTGTTCTGGCCAGCTTGCTTGTTTGCGGTTTTGCTTATCTTCTTGCTTCCGCTCCCACTACACATCATAAAGTCCTTGTATTCTAATGATCAAGATCTTGGTGAGTTGTTTCATGCTTGTGAAAAACACCCCAAGGGCAATTCCTAGTCCAAGATGGCTATCTTTTCAAGGGCCCTCGGCTATGCATACCACATTGTGGCATTAGAGAGTTATTGATCCGAGAAGTGCACAATGGAGCCTTGGCTGGCCACTTTGATGTAAACAAAACAACAAGCATGCTAAGGGAGCATTACTTTTGGCCGAATATGGAAAGAGATGTGCAAGACATTTTGAAAAGGTGTGCGATTTGTCAAGAAGCAAAGAGCCATTCCCTTCCTCAAGGGCTTTATACACCTCTCCCAACACCTAATCAACCATGGGAGGATGTGAGCATGGATTTCATTTTGGGGCTGCTAAGAACACAATGGAACAAAGTGATGTATAGTGAGGGTGAAAGCAAAAAGATAGGCAAAACCGCAAAGAGGGCTGTTGATGTGCCAAAACGCAAGGCTACACCGATTCCGAAACGAGTGAAATTATGCGCAGTTCTTAGTGGGTCGAATGACTCAATAACTAGTTCCGAGGACTCGAACGACTCGAAAGTTGGAACCGAGGACTAAGCCGGACTCAAACGACCGAACCGAGGGCTCGGAATAACTAGACAACTAAAATTGAGGACTCGGACTAACTCGGACAAGCTGAAACCGAGTATTAAGTCGGACTCGGAAAACCAAAACAGAGGACTTAGAATACTGAATCCGAGTGGCTCGGACGACGGATGGTCGGTTTACGGAATAAAGATGGTGGCTTCAAAAGAAGCTGGATTTTTTGGGATGATGGTTAAGGAGTTAAGGAAGATGAGGGGAACATGTTTGGGCGGAATGGTGAGGGATAAATATGGGGAATGTTTATGAACATCCACTACAGATGCACACAACCAAGGGATAGTCTAACTTCACTTGGATACGATTTCACCACCAAGCTTAGCTAGGGCTCAAAGGCTTGCACTGGATACGAGATATCACCACCAAGCTTGCCTAAGACTCTTTTGAACACCACCTAGTTAGCCAAACTAGGATAAGAAAAATGAGATTTAAAAAGGATAAAGGAGCTTAGCTCAACTTTGATGCATTAGCATTCATGGATAAACTTGTCCGATTTTTACATGTAGCACTCTACATATATATAGAGCTAAAAACTAGGGTTGTTACTTTAATCTAAGGGCTGAAAATAGCCTTACATAATCCTAGGGCTGTCACTACATTCAGCCAAAATAAAAGAAGACAAAAACAGTGGCCAATGAAGATAAAATGATCGGAATAAAAGGACAGTCGCAAATGGTCCCCCTTGTCTGTCGTTTTCAGTGCATCTTCCTGCAGCAGAGCCAACTTAAAATGGTGATATCTCTTGATTTACAGCTCCAATTGTGACGTGTAAGATATTCTTGGAAAGCTTGAGGAATAAGCTTTTCAACCATATGTGGCTCGACCCATTTGAAGCTGTGAGCAAAATGTTATGACCAGAACAATCAGCAGAGGTCAGACTGGTCAGTAGAAATACCCGGTTTGATGTTCGGACCATTTTCTTTATTATCTCCGACCTAAAAGACAATGCCCATAACTCGATATTAATCTAGACATGTCCAAGAATACCCCTGTGAAAATTGGAGACCAAAATCTAATCCATGGTTGACTGAACACCCTTTTGAAGATGACCTTCAAGCGTCATTCTGAGTGGGCACCTTCCAGTTTCTGAGTCAACTTCAAATGTTCATAACTTGAGATTCCCAACTCCAATTTAGATGTTCTTTATATGGTTAGAAAGCTTAGGATGTTAGCTTTCCATCGATATGTCATGAGGTGATGTTGGAGCTCTGGATCAGAAGATATGATCAAAACAAGGTGCAGGTGTCATCCTGGATGAGCAAGCTGCCAGTTTTAACAAAGGTCTTTCTCGGTTATTATCTCCGCATATATTCAAGATACCCATAAGTTTTTAAGCTTGAGGGCATCATGAAGTACTTGTATGAATAATTTGGTAAGCAAACTCATAGCCTTTTGTGACTGAATGGTAGAACTTCCAACCCTTACAACACGAGAGAATTCCGAGTCACTCGAAGCTTATGAAAAGGGGGAAATAAGTGTGCTACCCAACTCAGTTTGATCGTGGATGGCTTTGGGCATGGAGTGTGTTGTAGCCCATGGGTCTAGGTCCATCAGCTGTTGGACAGAATATGGCCTGTAGGTGCGATCTTGGGAGAATGGGTGAAAGAAGCGGCAAACGAGGAAGTTTTGAGCTAAAATTTGGTGGAAGGCTTCTTAGCTGGACACGGAAGAACTGTTAAAATTTGGGGATTTTTGGAAGTCGGGAACACCCCGATCCGGAAGCCGAAAGTCAGCAGCGCTGGGTTGGACGTCCAGGATAATACTCTTTGTATGGATCCAAGGTGGGGGTCGGAGGAGTTCTTGGTTGGAGCTGATTTTTGGGGAGGATAAGTAGAAACACCGGCATGAAGATGGACGAAATTTGAGATTAAGTTGATGAGTGAGTCGGGAGATTTGGAATTTTGAAAACGTAGTAACCGATAGGCCAAGGATTTCACGGATACAAAAATACCACTATGAAACACCTTGGGGCACCTTTTGCTTGGCTAGATATAGAAACACAACTAGCTAGCTTGAGGACTCAATAGAACACCACTAAGTTGCCACACTTGGATACAAGCAATTGAGGATTTTAAAGGGGCGAGCAATCCAGCTCAAAGTCATTCATATATTCATCAAAAGGTGTTTCTACATGGATGCATACAAGCTAAATTTATAATGCTCAAAATAAAATACTTGACAAGCTAAAACAAAAGCCAAAATCAAAAATAAGCTTTCCCCTTTCCCAAGCTAGAGGAGGGTGATTTTCGGCCAAGCATTTGTGGAATTGGGAACATATGGATGTGAGGCTCTTTCCCCTTGTGCAAGCTTCTTTCCAATTTATCCAACACATAATATTCCCTCCACTAATGGTAGTGTTCTTAGGAAGCTTCTAGAATGCTTCTTTGTTGCTCTATCTCCGGCCAAAGCTTTGTGGTAAAAATATGGACCGACTTCCTATTTTATCTATGTGCTTAAAACATAAAACGATAGCAACCCACGACTTAGTATGTCCGGACCTCATTACGCATCATGGTGATGATGAAACAAGACTTAGGTGTCCAACTTGCTAGTAACTCGTCCATCATCCTCCCCTTGTAGAGAAGAATTTGCCCTCAAATTCTCAAGGGTATCATCTTCAAAATATGGAGAGAGATCGGCCACATTGAAGGTAGCGGATACTCCAAATTCCCGGGCAAGTCAACCTTATAAGCATTGTCACCAATCCTTTCCAAAACCTCAAATGGTCCATCGGCTCTTGGCATTAGTTTGGTCTTCCGTTTGGACGAAATTCGTTCCTTCCTCAAGTGGATCCATACCAAATCCCCGGGTTGAAAGACCCTTCTCTTCTTTCCTTTATCAACTTGTTGTTTGTATTTTGCATTAGAGGCCTCAATCTTTTCTTTCACCCGTACATGCAACCTTTGTATTTCTTGGACTCTTTTGGATGCCCTCAACGCTTGGTTTCTCGGTATTTTCTCTAGGAGCCAAATCGAGAGGAGTAATTGGTTCCACACCATAGACTACCTTGAATGGGCTTAGTCCCGTGGTTTTGCTAGGAGCTCCATTATAAGCAAATTCGGCGTGAGCTAATAGTTGATCCTATGCTTTGGTGTTCGCCTTGATCAAGGCCCTTAGTAACACGCCCAAAGTCTGGTTGGTAACCTCCGTTTGTCCATCCGTTTATGGATGGCAAGTGGTGCTAAATTTGAGATTAGTTCCCAATTTCTTCCACAAGGTGAGCCAAAAGTGACTAAGAAACTTGCTGTCTTGGTCCGAGACAATCGACTTGGGAATGCCGTGTAATCTCACTACCTCCTTGAAATATAAATCGGCAATTTGTGTAGCATCATTGGTTTTGTTGCAAGGAACAAAGTGAGCCATTTTAGAAAAACGGTCCCCCACAACAAGAATGGAGTCCTTGTTCCTTTGTGTTCTTGGTAACCCCAAAATAAAGTCCATGCTCACATCTTCCCAAGGTTGAGTTGGTGTAGGTAGAGGCGTATAGAGAAGGGAATGGCTTTTTGCCTCTTGGCAAACCGCACATCGCTTCAAAATTTCTTGCACATCGTTCTCCATTTTCGGCCAATAGTAGTGTTCTCTTATCATGCTTGTTGTTTTGTTGACACCAAAATGGCCAGCTAGCACGCCACTATTGACTTCACGAATGATCAATTCCCCGGTGCCACAACGAGGCACACACAGCCGTGCTCCTTTAAAAGGTAGCCCTCTTGGACTAGAAAATCTCCTTTGGGATGCTTAGAACAGATTACGAATTATCTCACAAAAATCCTCATCATTAGAGTACAAAGATTTCAAATGCTTAAAACCAAGAACTTGAGTTTGCAATTGAAACAATAAGAAATACCTCCTTGAAAGTGCATCCGCTCCTTTGTTCATTTTGCCGGACTTGTGTTTGATGGTGAAATGGAAAGTTTGCAAATACTCTACCCATTTCCCATGCCTTAGATTGAGCTTATATTGTCCTTGGATGTATTTTAAAGCCTTGTGGTATGAATGCCACATGAACTCATTAGCCACAAGATAATGGCTTCTATGCTCCAAAGTTCTCACAATGGCATAGAACTCTTTGTCATATGTTCAATATTTCCTCCTTGAGTCACTAAGTTTCTCACTAAAGAAGGCAACGGGCCGCCCTTCTTGAGAGAGAATCCCACCAATGCCCACACCCAAGGCATCACATTCTACTTCAAAAACTTTGTCAAAACTTGGCAAGGCAAGGACCGGCGCTTGCATGAGCTTGTGTTTGATAGCCTCAAAGGCTTCTTGGGCCTTAGTACTCCATTTGAACGCGCTCCCTTTTAGTACCTCGGTCATGGGGGCCGTGATGGTACTAAAATCTTTGATGAACCTTCGGTAAAATGATGCTAAACCATGGAAACGTCTCACATCATGAATACTCGTGGGAACCGGCCATGATTGAATGATTTGCTTTCATCCACCTTGATTCCTTTAGCCGTGACAACATATCAAAGGAAGACCACTTTCAGGGTGAAAAATGTACATTTTTAAGGTTGTCGTAGAGCTTTTCTTCTTCCAAAATTTTGAGGACTTGCGTGAGGTGACTCAAATGCTCTTCCTCATTTTTGCTATACACCAAAATGTCATCAAAGTACACAACCACAAACTTGCCAATGAGAGGCCAAAATACTTGATTCATGAGTCTCATGAAGGTGCTTGGTGCATTAGATAGGCCGAATGGCATTACTAACCACTCGTAATGCCCACCTTTGGTGTTAAAGGCGGTCTTCCACTTATCCCCTTCTCGGATCCTAATTTGATAGTATCCACTCCTTAAATCCACTTTGGAAAATATTTATGAGCCATGTAGCTCATCAAGCATATCCTCAAGCCTTGGTATAGGATGCCTATACTTGATTGTGATCTTGTTTATGGCACGACTATCTACACACATCCTCATGGATCCATCTTTCTTTGGTACCAACAAGGTAGGCACCGCATATGGACTCCTACTTTCCCTTACTAGGCCTTTAGCCACCAATTCATCAACTTGTCCTTGGACTTCTTGAGCATCCTTGGGATTCATTCTATATGCGGGTTTATTGGGTAATATGGCTCTCGGGATAAGGTCTATGTGTGTTGAATGGTTCTTTGTGGAGGAAGGCCAAGGGGAATTTCATTTGGGAAAACATGGGCAAATTTGGTTAAGAGTTCTTTGGCAAGGGGATGGATAGTTTGTGAGGGGTTCTCGATTTCGGTTGATGTTAAAAGGATGAGCTCTTGTGAGGGCCGAAACTCATGTTGTTTTGCTTTGAAAAAGTTTTCTCCATGCGCAAGCAAAAGGTCGATTTGGGATGGACTATTTTGTGGTTTTGTTTTTGGGATTTGGCTAGGTGACAAGGGGGCCAATGTTATCTTCTTTCCATCTTTGGTGAAAGTGTAAGTATTCATGAATCCATCATGCATGACTCTCCTATCAAAGAGCCAAGGTCTCCCAAGCAACAAATGACATGCATCCATCGGAACAATGTCACACCATATCTCATCATGATAATTTTTGCCAATACTGAATGAAATGAGACATCTAGAATTGACTTGGAGTCCTTTACCATGATTTAACCATTTGATGTTGTCGGGATGAGGATGGGGTGAAGCGTGAAGTCCAAGCTTTTCCACCATAGTTGTTGAGGCCACGCTCGTACAACTACCACCATCAATAATGATAGAGCACACCTCGTTAAGTACAGTTCCTCTCGTATGGAAGATGTTTTCTCATTGCTCCTCCTTTGGATCCTTGAATCCGCTCAAGGTCTTCCTTAAGACTGGGCTAGCATTCATGGTTTGGAAACTATTGTGGGGCTGGCTATTTTTGTGTTTTTGGGTTTAAGGGAATGGACAATCCACCAAGGAATCAGAACTTGCTCTGATACTAAAGTTGATGTATAGTAAGGGTGAAAGCAAAAAGATAGGCAAAACCGCAAAGAGGGTTGCTTGGACAGAACATGGCCTGTAGGTGCAATCTTGGGAGAATGGGTGAAAGAGGGGGCAAACGGGGAAGTTTTGAGCTGAAATTTGGTGGAAGGCTTCTTAGCTGGACAAGGAAGAACTGGTAAAATTTAGGGATTTTTGGAAGTCGGGAACACCCTGATCCGGAAGCTGAAAGTCAGCGAGCACTGGGCTGGACGTCCGAGGATGATACTCTTTGTATGGATCCAAGGTGAGGGTCAGAGGAGTTCTTGGTTGGAGCTGATTTTGGGGGAGGATAAGTAGACACACTGGGATGAAGATGGATGAAATTTGGGATTAATTTGATGAGTGAGTTGGGAGATTTGGAATTTTGAAAACGTAGTAACCGATAGGCCAAGGATTTCACGGATACTGAAACACCACTATGAAACGCCTTGGGGCACCTCTTGCTTGGCTAGATATAGAAACACCACTAGCTAGCTTGAGGACTCAATAGAACACCACCAAGTTGCCACACTTGGATACAGCAATTGAGGATTTTAAAGGGGAGAGCAATCCAGCTCAAAGTCATTCATATATTCATCAAAAGTTGTTTCTACGTGGATGCATACAAGCTAAATTTATAATGCTCAAAATAAAATACTTGACAAGCTAAAACAAAAGCCAAAATCAAAAATAAGCTTTCCCCTTTCCCAAGCTAGAGGAGGGTGATTTTCGGCCAAGCATTTGTGGAATTGGGAACATGTGGATGTGAGGCTTTTTCCCCTTGTGCAAGCTTCTTTCCAATTTGTCCAACACATAATATTCCCTCCACTAATGGTAGTGTTCTTAGGAAGCTTCTAGAATGCTTCTTTGTTGCTCTATCTCCGGCTAAAGCTTTGTGGTAAGGAAATATGGATCGACTTCCTATTTTATTTATGTGCTTAAAACATAAAATGGCAGCATCCCAAGACTTAGTACTTCCGGACCTCATTACGCACCATGGTGACGATGAAACAAGACTTAGGTGTCCAACTTGCTAGTAACTCTCCATCACAAAGACTCCATCCTAGTGGTAGTGGACCGTTTCTCTAAAATGGCTCACTTTGTTCCATGCAATAAAACCAATGATGCAATTCTTATGGCTGATTTGTACTTCAAAGAGATTGTGAGGCTCCATGGCATACCATGGTCCATAGTTTCCGACCGGGACAACAAGTTTCTAAGTCATTTCTAGATAACTCTTTAGAGGAAATTAGGGAGCAAGCTGAAATTTAGCACTACTTTTCATCCACAAATGGATGGACAAACGGAGGTTACAAACTGGACGCTAGGCATGCTATTAATAGCTTTGATCAAGAACAACGCCAAGGCTTGGGACCAACTTCTAGCTCATGCTGAATTTGCTTATAATGGTGCTCCAACTAAGGCTACTGGTGTTAGTCCTTTCAAGGCTGTCTATGGAGTTGAACCACTAACTCCACTAGACTTAAACATCAAGAGCTTTGGAAGGAAAGCCCAATGTGGAAGCTACCAAGCGAGTTCATGAAATCCAAAAATGCACGAGAAGGTGAAAGCAAAGATTGAGCTCACCAATGCCGCCTACAAGCAAAGGATTGACAAGGGAAAAAGAAAGAAGGTTTTCCAGCCCGGAGATCTTGTGTGGGTACACTTAAGGAAGGAACATTTTCCTTCCAAGAGGAAGAACAAGCTAATGCCTAGGGCTAATGGACCATTTGAAGTGTTGGAGAAGATCAATGAGAACGCCTACCTGGTGAATATGGAGTATCCGTAAGCTTTAATGTGGCTGATTTATCTCCCTATTTTGAGGATGATAAATTGGAGAATTTAAGGGCAAATTCTTCTTTACAAGGGGAGAATGATGGAGAGTCTCAAGTTACTAAAAGCCATGGGCTAGTGGCAAAGCTGCAAGGGAGATAAGCTTGTGTTGAGGTCAACTTCGGACACCTAAATCTTCTCTCCTAGTCCGTGTAGTACAAGCGGAGTCCAAACTTGAGGAACCGTGAATGTTGCCCTTGTATGTCAATTGGCAGATAAATAAGTTGTTGCTTAAGCATTAAGGCACAATAAGCGAAGACGGTCCAAACTGAAGGGTCCATATTTGGACTAACAACATAAGGCATCAAGGGAGGAATACTAGCAAGAAGGAAGGTTCTAGAGAATCTAAGAGCACTACCTCTAGTGGAAAAATCTTGTGTTGGACCAACCACAATCAAGCTTGGACAAGGGGCAAGCAAATACTTGGTCGAGAATCACTATTCAATTCCGGCCACATGTTCCCAAAATCTAGCTTGGAGAAGGGGTTATGATGGAAAGTGGACAGCCCTTGATCATGGACCGAGGACAAGTTATCAAGAGAGATCAAACATGCATGGAAATCAGCCAAAGACACTTGAATTTTTTATTATCATTTTTGATCCCGGAGGATGGGAAGTCAAGAGTGTGTTCTTTTTATGATTGTTCATAAATAATTATTTACCTAAGAGTCAAGAAGGAGAGCCACAAAGAATCAGCTAGCAAACCTAAAATCCTCCATGTTAGAGCAAGGTGCATTTTGGCCATGACAAAACGTGAAGTAAGGTGTCTTTGCACATAAATAATTTGTATTTGATTCTGGTCGGTCCAAGGTCAATTACAACATGCCTAGGCGCCTAAGGGGAGCATCCAAAGCAGCCCACATGAAGAGCATTCTAGAAGAATTAAGGAGGCTTGGCAAAGAGGAAACAAACCATAGCCACATGTTCCCTAACCATCAAATACTTGGCTGAAATTTCTCCTAGCTTAACTTGGAGGAGGGGAAAGAATCTTGGCTAATTTTGTTTTGATTTTGCTTTAATTTTTAGCTATGTTTCAGCTTTGTAAAATGCCAATGTTAGGCATTATAAATTCAGCTAGCATAGCTCTTGTAAAAACAAACCTTGATGAATATATGAATTTGAGCTTTGCTCTTGAGATGGATTTCTCAACCTTTGGAACTCTCATTGCTGTATCCTAGTGTGGCAGCTAGGTGGTGTCCTTTGAGTCCTTCCAATCTCCCGGTGGTGTTGCTGTATCCGGACAGATTGAAGGTGCCCCTCGGTTCTTACTCGGTGGTGTTTTACGTATCCGAGCTAGGACCTTGGTTTTATCCCCTCACTTCATCAATTCATAACTCACAATCTACCTAGCCATTTCACTCCAAATTTTAACCACATTCCTTCCAGTCCATCTACTACCGTCCCTCCAATTTTCAGCTCCATCCAAGAACACCTCCATCCTCCACACCGAAACCAAACAGAGGGTGTCTGTCTGTACAGCCAGCCGGTTACCTCAACTTCAGGCTATCTGTTCAGGGAGTTCCCCTTATCCAAATTCAACGAAACTTGGTCACAATCTTTATCTACCAGTTACCATCCTTCCCACCAAATTTCAGCCAAGACCAAGCACTTTTGCCCCTCCATTTCTCCAATCTGCCAAGATTGCGCAAGCAGGCTGCATTCTGCCCGGTTGTGCTTCTTGCGGTTTTCTATCCATTTTCTTTGCTTCCGCCACTACACATCAGGTTAGCTATAGTGTAATCTAGGCCTTTGATCTTGTACATACACTCTTAGCCTTAGATTGTGCTTAGCTTTAATTTGAGCATTAGAAATACACCATGTATTCGGTTGAACAAAACAACTTTTGATATTGAATGAAAACCGAACTAGTAATGCTCTTTCCCCTTTGAATTCTCAATTGCTATATCTAAGCTTGGCATGCTTAGTGGTGCTCGATTGAGTCCGAGAGTCTAGCTAGTGGCGATATCTCGTATCTAGCCTTAGCCTTTCGGTGCCTCAAGATTCTTGTGGTGGTGTGTCTCGTATCCACAAGGAGCTTGGTTCTATCATTGTTATTTTTATCTTTAGCACTCATCCTTCCCATCCCTACTTCCACCGTTCACAAACCACCTCTCCTCGGATTCTTGCTTGGCTATACATCAGGTGGTGTGCCTTATCTATTAGTGCCCAATTAGGAGCCCTAAAGCTTAGCTTGGTGGTGTGACTTATCCTTGCTTAGCATTAGTTTTTTTTTTTTTGTGCAGTGCTTAACTTTAGTTTATGTTTATCCGATCTAGCTTGTTGGCTATTGATCTTTTCCCCTCTTTTTCATCAGTGTATTTAGTTGTTATTCCCATGTTTTCAGCACCAACCAAGCTCCCTACTGGCCTCCTCCCCAAAAACAAATAGAGCTGCCGGTTTTGGAGATTCGTGTGAAGGGTGTTATTTCATTGCTTTGTTTGAGCTCGAGTTTGATCTTGGTTGTTTTTCAAACTTTCCCTTCTTCCTTTTCAGGATCCTAAGTGTTTCCCCTAAAAATCAAACCCCAACTGATGGAGACCTTCCTACTAACCAAGCTACTAAGGGTCATGACTTACTAGCTAAAGTACAAGATCTGTATTACAAATAGTGCTCTATACTCGATCTGTATTACACATTGAATTGAATTGAATGAGAAAACCGAGTGAGCTAAGTGCTGTTCACCCCCAAAATTCTTGATTACTTATCTCATTTTGGCAAGCTAAGTGGTGACCTCTTAAGTCCTTGGAGCAAGCTGGTGGTGTTTTGTATCCAACCTATACCTCGGTGCCTCAAGTAGTCCATGGAACCCTTTCGACCCCCACAAAACCCCCACTTCCCTCACCTAAATCCATAGCCGCCCCTCTTTTTCCTATTTAAAAGGAAATTGAGCCCAACTTTGGTTTGTCTCCAAAGTTTGATGAGTATGATGAAAGTGCATTGGAGGATTGCCAACCAACAAATGATTTTGATTTGCCTCCTAAATTTGATGAGCATGATGGAGATGTTTTGGAAGAAATTTCTTCATCTACTAATGAGGAAGAAATCAATTACCATTTTTCATGTGAAGTTTTGGTTGAGCAAGAAATATTGGGTTTGTCCAACCCACCTCAAGAGGAGCAAATTGTGAGCCATGATGAACTACTTCCCATCTTTGATGATTATGGCCAAGAATTTCTTGAAGTTAAGAAGCATGGAGGTGTAATCTTTCATTCATTGCCTAGTGAGGTAGAAGAGCCTACTAGCAATGGGAGTTTGGAAATTCAAGCCATAAAGCACTTCCCTCAATATGACATCCCACGGTCTCATGGAGGTATAAGCAATTTTGTTCATCCTTGCTTAAATTCTTTTGGCTTTGTAAAGTTGAGCACTATTGAGATGTGGAATGTTGCTATGCTTGTGAGCATTTGTTTGCATTTTGGGAATGGTCTTTATTATTTGACAAGAGATTAGCCCATGATGGAGACTCTCATGCCTCTCCCAAAAATGCCCACAAATTGTCCTTAGACCCTCCCACTTTTACCCTACTCAAAAGAACCCAAGTCCACAAACCAAAAGCCAAAAACCGAACCACTTTTCACCCACAAAAACACAATCTGTCCAGCCCCCATTTTTCCCACAAAAAACCAAACCCACCTCCCAAAATTTCCCATAGCCCCAATTCAGCCCAAAGGTATTTTAGATGCCAAGGGGTTGACCATTTTTCCTCAAAAATCCCAAACCGGGTGCTTGATGCTGTTCTGGCCAAAAGCAAGCTGTCCGAGAGTACTTGGTGCCAATTATTCTGATGTGTAGTGAGGGCGGAAGCAAAAAGAAAGGGAAAATCGCAAACAAGCAACTGGACAGAATGCAGGCTTACAGGTGCGGTTCTGGGAGAATGGGTGAATGAGGAGGCAAATGGAGGAGTTTTAAGCTGAAATTTGGTGGGATGGTTCTTGACTGGGCCAAGTAGGTTGGGTAAAAATTGGGGAATTTTGGGAGGCTGGAAACACCTTGATCAGAGGGCTGAAAGTCAGGGTTCTCGGTTGACTGTCTAGGATGACTCCCTTTGTAAGATTCGAAGGTGGGGGCGGAGTTCTTCTTGGATTGAGCTGAGATTTGGAGGGAATGGACTCAACTCATGTATAATGATGTGGGTGAAATTTGGGGCAAGGTTGATGCGTGGGTTGGGAGTTATGGATATGGAAAGTCGATTGATAAAACTGAGGTTTCTCCTTGGATACAGAAACACCACCAAGAGGAAGCCTAGGGGCACCAATAACCTTGCCGGATAAAGAAACACCACCGGTAGGTTAGAGGACTCAAAGAACACCACCAAGTAGCCAACTTGGGTACAGCATTGAGGTTCAAAAGGGGAACGAGCTATCCAGCTCAAATCCATTCATATATTCATCTTCAAAGTTAATTTTTTTACAAAGCTAAATGCAAGGGCTATTTATAGAAAATAAAAAGCATGCTGAAAATAAAATAAAGCTTAAAACAAAATAATAATCTAAGGCTTGCATTGAGCTTCCCCTTCTTCAAGTAAGGATGGAGGGCCGGATGTGGAGGGCCATTCTACGCCAAGCTTTGAAACTCTAGGGAACATGTGGTGGAAAATGCATTGTGCATTTTCAGCCAAGTATCTCCCTTCCCCTTGTGCAAGGAAGCTTGTCAGAGGTCCAACACACTCTTCTCCCACTAATGTTAGTGCTTGGGGATTTGTTCTTGAACCTTCTTTGTGCAGCCATGTATTACGCCATTTGAGGACCCATTTGGCTGGGCTAATAATAGACCCTTCGGTCCTTAAAGACAACCGGACAGCATGTATCAAAATACTCATCATGTATCAAAAATGCTCGGTTGAGTTCCTTGTGTATTTGGACCGACCTTTGTGACATATTTTGCTTGGCAACAATTATTTATGTACCTCAAGACATGAAAAATAATTTTCCTCAATCACCAAGCTTTAATTAAGCTTGTAAAAGTCAAATCATGAAAGTAGACTTCAGGCGCCAAAATTGATCTCCCTCGGTTTTAAGCTCCTTTTGTAGCTTTGACATGAACTCATGGCTTTTGGCTTTTTGGCATGTAAGGAGATCATGAACAAGTATGTTGTAGCCCTTGGTCAATATCCATCATCTTCCCATCAAAAGGTTGTAACCATGAGCATGTATGGCTCTTGTGTGCTAATTAAATTGGAGATTTGCATGATGAGCAAGGTGATCTAGCCGAAGGGAAGAGAAAGAAGCAACATGAGCAACCCTATGATCCCTGACCCCATTGGTCATGCTTGTCTCAACAAGAAGAGTCATATGGAAAGTACTTACTAAGGACTTGTGGAGAGCAATCAACTTCATGCTCATGCAAGGCACATCCCTAATGACCGAAAATAAGAGACAATGCCCTATGATGACAAGAGATGTGCTACATTGATCTTGATTTTTCTCACTTGGGAGATATTGTCCGCGTAAATTTGAGGACAAATTCTTTTAACAAGGGGAGAATGATGGATATTTCTATCCAAACTTAATTTCCAAGAGTCCTGGGGTTTCTCAAGCCAAGGCATAAAAGGAGTCAAGCTTATTTTTACACCAAAAACTCCTATGCTAGTCCAAGAAATACAAACCGAGCTAAGATTTGAAGAAGTTTGAAAGGCCATGAGAATTGTCTTTCAAAGACAATTAGTACATAAATAAATAATGCTTAAGGAGTAAACCATTTTATGGTACAAAGGTCGGTCCAAAAATATCCAAAGGAGCTTAACCAAGTATTTTGTTACATGCTGCCGGATAATTTCGAGGACCATCAAGACCATGTTCGTGATGGACCTAGACCCATGGGCTACAACATACTCCAAGCCCAAAGCCATCCAAGATCAAACTGAGTTGGGTAGCACACTTATTTCCCTCTTTTCATAAGCTTCGAGTGACTCAGAATTCTCTCGTGTTGTAAGGGTTGGAAGTTCTGCCATTCAGTCACAAACGGCTATGAGTTTGCTTACCAAATTATTCATACAAGTACTTCATGATGTCCTCAAGCTTAAAAACTTATGGGTATCTTGAATATATGCGGAGATAATAACTGAGGAAGACCTTTGTTAAAACTGGCAGCTTGCTCATCCAGGATGACACTTGCACCTTGTTTTGATCATATCTTCTGATCCGGAGCTCCAACATCACCTCATGACATATAGATGGAAAGCTAACATCCTAAGCTTCCTGACCATATAAAGAACATCTAAATTGGAGTTGGGAATCTCAAGTTATGAGCATTTGAAGTTGACTCAGAAACTGGAAGTTGCGCACTCAGAATGACGCTTGAAGGTCATCTTCAAAAAGGGTGTTCAGTCAACCATGGATTAGATTTTGGTCTCCAATTTTCACAAGGGTATTCTTGGACATGTCCAGATTAATATCAGGTTATGGGCATTGTCTTTTAGATTGGAGATAATAAAGAAAATGGTCCGAACATCAAACCGGGTATTTCTATTGACCAGTCTGACCTCTGCTGATTGTTCTGGTGATAACGTTTTGCTCACAGCTTCAAATGGGTCGAGCCACATATGGTTGAAAAGCTTATTCCTCAAGCTTTCCAAGCATATCTTACACGTCACAATTGGAGCTGTAAATCAAGAGATATCACCATTTTAAGTTGGCTCTGCTGCAGGAAGATGCACTGAAAACGACAGCAAGGGGGACCATTTGCAGCTGTCCTTTTATTTTGATCATTTTATCTTCATTGGCCACTGTTTTTGTCTTCTTTTATTTTGGCTGAATGTAGTGACAACCCTAGGATTATGTAAGGCTATTTTCTGATGTGTAGTGGCGGAAGCAAAGAAAAAGGTGGAAAAACCGCAAAACACACAACCGGGCAGATTAGGACCTGCAGGTGCGGTTCTGGGGAAAAGGGTGAAAAGAGGGGTAAATGTTCTTGGATTTGGACGAAACTTGGAGGGGAGTGAGGTAACTGATGGAGGAAGGTTGTGGCCAAGTTTCGTGAATTTTGGATAAGGGGAACTGCCTGAACAAATAGCCAGAAGTTGGTGCTGCTGGCTGGACGTACAGGTTGATACCCTTTGTTTGGTTTTGATGTGGAGGACGGAGGGGTTCTTGGATGGAGCTGAAAATTGGAGGGATGGAAGTAGACTTGCTGGAAGGATTGTGGTTAAAATTTGGAGTGAAATGGCTGGGTAGATTGTGAGGTATGGAATGGCAAAGTCGCTGGATAGTACCTTGACTCAAGCTCGGATATAGAAACACCACCGAGTGAATCAAGGGGCGCACCTAAGTGATCCGGATACAGAAACACCACCGGGACTTAAGTGACTCAAAGGACACCACCGTGAGGCCAAGCACGGATACAGCTTTGAGGATTCAAAAGGTTGAGAAATCCATCTCAAGAGCAAAGCTCAAATTCATATATTCATCAAAAGTGTGTTTACATGAGCTAGGCTTGCTGAATTTATAAGCAACAAAATAACATTTAGCTAAGCTGAAAATTAAATCTAAAAATAATAAAGATGCTTTCCTCCTCTCCAAGTTAAGTTAGGATGAACTCTAGCCAAGCATTTGGTGAATTGGGAACATGTGGCCATGGTTTGTTTTCCCTTTTGCAAGCTTCTAACAAACCATCTTCCACCATGGTGAGTGCTTCTAGAATGCTCCCCTTTAGGCTCCCTTGAGTGCTCTCCTTAGGCGTGTGACCTTATGCTCTTTTGGACCTTTGGACCGGCCAGAACATGCAGCAAATTATCCCTTGGTCCGGCCAGAACATGCATCAAATTATTTATGTTCAAATGACACTTCACGGTTTTGACAAGGCCAATCTCATCTTGCTTCAACGTGGAGAATTTGGCTAGCTTGATTCTTTTGGGCTATCTTACTTGGCTCCTCGGATGAGCTTTTATTTATGAGCATGAAATCATGAAAGACCAAACTCTTGACATTTTATCCTCCGGGTTCAAAAATAAACAAAGGAAATTCAAGTGTGGCTAGTTGATTTTCATGTGTGCTTGATCTCATTCGATGACTTGCCTTCGGTCCATAGTCTAGGGCTGTCCACTTTCCATCATTTTCAGCCCTTAGATTAAAGTAGCAACCCTAGTTTTTAGCTCTATATATATGTAGAGTGCTGCATGTAAAAATCGAGACAAGTTTATCCATGAATGCTAATGCATCAAAGTTAAGCTAAGCTCCTTTATCCTTTTTAAATCTCATTTTGCTTATCCTAGTTTGGCTAACTAGGTGGTGTTCAAAAGAGTCTTAGGTAAGCTTGGTGGTGATATCCGTATCCAGTGCAAGCCTTTGAGCCCTAGCTAAGCTTGGTGGTGAAATCTGTATCCAAGTGAAGTTAGACTATCCCTTGGTTGTGTGCATCCGTAGTGGATGTTCATAAACATTCTCCATATTTATCCCTCACCATTCTGCCCAAACATGTTCCCTTCATCTTCCTTAACCCCTTAACCATCATCCCACAAAAATCCAGCTTCTTTTGAGGCCACCATCTTTATTCCGAAACCGACCATCCGTCGTCTAAGCCACTCAGATTCGGTATTCTAAGTCCTCTGTTCGGTTTTCGAGTCCGACTTAATACTCGGTTTCGGTTGTCCGAGTTAGTCCGAGTCCCCAATTTTAGTTGTCTAGTTAGTCCGAGCCCTCGGTTCCGGTCGTCCGAGTCCGGCTTAGTCCTCGGTTCCAACTTTCACGAGTCCTCGGAACTAGTTACTGAGTCATTCGACCCACTAAGAACTGCGCATAATTTCACTCTGTTTTAGGATCGGTGTAGCCTTGCATTTTGGCACATCAGTTTTGGTATCGAGCTTTGGAGTCTTTCCTTGGCTGAGCTTCCTTAACCCCAAACACAACCCCTTTTGCCCCAAACACATCAGTCCACAAAAAACCCCAAAACAACAAAAAAAAAGTTCCTGCCCCATTTTTTTTCTTTCACCATCTTGAGCACCACTTTGCATTTGGTTGTGAGAGCTTAAATGACCGCTTCTGATTTTGAGTTGGCTAGTCTCCTTGTGCCCAAGTTTTATGGCCAACAAGATCGGTTTTCTAGTTGGTTTATCAAAGTTGAAGAAGCCCTTGCAAATCTGAGTTTAGAAGAGCATGAGAAGATAGAAATTGTTGTGTCTAAGTTGAGGAGTTGTGCCCTCACTTGGTGGAGAACTTATAAGATGAGAAGGAAAAAGAAAGACAAAGAGAAAGTGTACACATGGAGAAAGTTGAGAGGTAAGTTGTTGAAAAGGTTTGGTCCAATTACTTACAAATATCCTCCATCCAAGACCAAGCCTATTAACAAGGGGAGTTTATCTTCCTTTTCTCCTAAACTTTCAGCCCCCTCTTCTCCTTCCAAAACCCCAAATGTCCAGCCCCACTCACCTCCACAAAACAGCCCCCACATTTCCCCCACGGTCCAACCATCTCTACCCCCACAAAATCCCACACCCCCTCACAAAGAAAACCCCCAAAAACCCTCACCAACATTCAATGACTACCCTTCCCTTCCACCACAAAATTTTCCAACCCCTCAACCAAGTTCTACTTTGGTTGAATGTGAAGAGCTCCATGAGGAGCAAGAGGAGAATGAACCACACTTTGCCTTGTCTCCCAAGTTTGATGAGCATATTGAGAACAAATTGGAGGATGTATGCCAACCAATTGATTTTGAGTTGCCTCCAACGTTTGATGAGTTGCTTGAGGAGCAAGATGAGCAAGAAGAGCATGAGGCTAGCTTTGACATGGTGGAACCCATGAGCCTCCAACTTTCGGTCAACCTACATCCACTTGGCTTCCAATGTTTATTACAAGGTAAAGGATTCCAATCACATTTTTGGTGTCCTAAATTTTTGGTAGTAACAAGAATCATCTTGGAGAATTTTGGAGCATGATCATGACTTTAGATGCTTGTTACTTGTTATTGGATAGACCTTGGTTGTTGGATTGGCTAGCTATTCCATATGGGTTGTCAAGCACTCCTAGTGGCTTCATGTGTTCTAATGACCAAGTTTGTGAGCTCTACAATGTGCAATCTGTTTTGATGACTATTAATGAAATTTTGGGTGTGAAAATGAGATGTTTGATAGCTCAATTTGGCAGCCGAGAGTTAGCTCAAATGGACAGCCCACTAATTGATTTCATGGCATATTTATGTGAGTCCGTTTTGAGAGCAAACCGGATGGTTGTGGACAGCCCCTATTTTATGTTCTTTGATGATGGCCGAACACTCTTGGAACCTCTACATGAGGCTACACAAATTGTTGTTGAATTGTTGGGAAAAGTCCCTTGGCATGAGCACTTGAATATTACTCTTGTACAAATGGCTTGTGAGTATTTGACAAAGCACAATTCCAAGAGGAGGTATATGCTTTCATCTCTATTGGAAACTTGTGAATTTAATTTTGAGCCATTAACATCTTTGTGTGTCTATGCCAAACATGTGAAGAGTGTTTCTATAATTGTGCCAATGAAGTGGTGCCATAGCATTTGTGAGACCTTCAAATCTGGCTGTGAAGGCAACTATGGAGAGCATACTTGGCACCAAAACCTCTACATTCTGTCCACCAAACAAGCAGCCACAACACAATCTGCCCAGCCCATGTTCCAGCCGTGTTTTCATGCTGTCCAGCCCTTATTTCCCCCACAAACACATTCTGTCCAGCCTTGGTCTCATTCTGTCCAGCCCCAATTTCTCCCACAAAAATTCCCACAAAAATCCCAACTCCTTCTCACAAAAGGTGTCAAGCCCGGAGGTATTTTTCATGCCAAGGAGTTGAGCATTTTGCCACAAAGATCCCCAACCGAAGGGATGCTATTCTGGCCGAGAGCATGCTGTCCAAAGTGCATAAGGTTGAGCATGATTTTTATTCTCCATGGACAGCTTGTGAGCTTCATGTGGAACACCTAACGTTCCTATGTGTATTTGCCAAGATTGTGGAGAGTACTCTTGTACTTGTGCTCATGAAATTGTGCCATTATATTTCCAAATCTGGTTGTGCATTTATGAGGCCAACTAATCGGCTAGCATCCTACAAATTCAGCCCCAAAATGCAAAGCAAGCGCATGGTTGTCAAACCGGGAAGCTTGAATGGATGCAAGCTAGGAAGAAATGGCCACCATCTTTGGGTTGGCCTAAGCTAATGCCTAGTATTAAGGGTACTAACCAAGAGCTGGAAAGCACCAGCAACATCTTTCCAATGGTGAAGCAACTCAGAAAGTATGTTCTGTCCAACCATGGTCAGCCTTACCACTCACTCTCCTGTTTTGTTGATGATCATCTAATGAATTTGAGGGCAAATTCTTTCAAACAGGGAGAGGATGATGGACCTAGACCCATGGGCTACAACATACTCCAAGCCCAAAGCCATCCACGATCAAACTGAGTTGGGTAGCACACTTATTTCCCCTTTTCATAAGCTTCGAGTGACTCGAGAATTCTCTCGTGTTGTAAGGGTTGGAAGTTCTGCCATTCAGTCACAAACGGCTATGAGTTTGCTTACCAAATTATTCATACAAGTACTTCATGATGTCCTCAAGCTTAAAAACTTATGGGTATCTTGAATATATGCGGAGATAATAACTAAGGAAGACCTTTGTTAAAACTGGCAGCTTGCTCATCCAGGATGACACTTGCACCTTGTTTTGATCATATCTTCTGATTCGGAGCTCCAACATCACCTCATGACATATGGGTGGAAAGCTAACATCCTAAGCTTCCTGACCATATAAAGAACATCTAAATTGGAGTGGGAATCTCAAGTTATGAGCATTTGAATTTGACTCACAAACTGGAAGTTGCGCACTCAGAATGACGCTTGAAGGTCATCTTCAAAAGGGTGTTCAGTCAACCATGGATTAGATTTTGGTCTCCAATTTTCACAAGGGTATTCTTGGACATGTCCAGATTAATATCAGGTTATGGGCATTGTCTTTTAGGTTGGAGATAATAAAGAAAATGGTCCGAACATCAAACCGGGTATTTCTACTGACCAGTCTGACCTCTGCTGATTGTTCTGGTGATAACGTTTTGCTCACAGCTTCAAATGGGTCGAGCCACATATGGTTGAAAAGTTTATTCCTCAAGCTTTCCAAGCATATCTTACACGTCACCATTGGAGCTGTAAATCAAGAGATATCACCATTTTAAGTTGGCTCTGCTGCAGGAAGATGCACTGAAAACGACAGCAAGGGGGACCATTTGCGGATGTCCTTTTATTCTGATCATTTTATCTTCATTGGCCACTGTTTTTGTCTTCTTTTATTTTGGCTGAATGTAGTGACAGCCCTAGGATTATGTAAGGCTATTTTCAGCCCTTAGATTAAAGTAGCAACCCTAGTTTTTAGCTCTATATATATGTAGAGTGCTACATGTAAAAATCGGACAAGTTTATCCATGAATGCTAATGCATCAAAGTTGAGCTAAGCTCCTTTATCCTTTTTAAATCTCATTTTGCTTATCCTAGTTTGGCTAACTAGGCGGTGTTCTGATGTGTAGTGGCGGAAGCAAAGAAAAAGATGGAAAAACCGCAAAACACACAACCGGGCAGAACAGGACCTGCAGGTGCGGTTCTGGGGAAAAGGGTGAAAGGAGGGGTAAATGATGGAGTTTTTGGACGAAATTTGGTGGAAGGTTAGTTAACTGGTTGGGGAAAGGTTGTGGTAAAATTTGGGCAGCATCCAAGGTCGGGATCACCTTGAGCCAAACGCAAACAGAAAGCCTCGCTGGGTGGCTGTCCAGAATGAGGTTCTTTGTTTGTTTTTGGTGCTGGGGATGGAGTTCTTCTTGGATTGAGCTGAGATTTGGAGGGAATGGACTCAACTCATGTAAGATGAAGTGTATGAAATTTGGGAAAGAGATGATTCGTGGATTGGGAGATATGGTTGATGGAAGTCGCTGGATAGAACCTGGATTCTGGCTTGGATACGAAACACCACCAAGCTGAATCAAGGGGCACTCTTAACGGTCCAGATACAGAAACACCACCGGGGCTTAAGAGACTCAAAGGACACCACCTAGATGCCAATCTAGGATACAGCTTTGAGGATTTAGAGGCTCGAGAAATCCATCCCGAAAAGAGTATAACACTCAAGGTTTGTATATTCATCAAAAAGTGTTTTACAATGGAGCATAGGTGCTGAATATATAATGCTTCATGTAGGCATTTACATAACCGAATTCAAGCTGAAAAATAAAGCAAAATAAAATGCTAACAAACAATATTCCTTTCCCTTCCTCCAAGCCAAGCTAGAGTAAATCCTAGCCAAGTATTTCAAAATTGGGAACATGTGGCCTAGGCTTGTTTTCCCCTTCTTCAAGCTTCTTGATTCTTTGATGCTTCTAGAATGCTTTGTCATCATCTTCCTTTGTTGCTCCATAACCGGCCATGGTCTATCTCACATTAATATGGACCGACTTCATTCAAGCATCATCTTATTTATGTGCTTAAGCATAAAATGGTAATGTCCCTTGACTTGACTTGACCTTTCACACTTGCTTTGCTTTGGAGGTTTTTGTGGCTAGCTTCAACTAACCTTCTTAACTAAATTGGTAATCAATTATTTATGAACAAAATCATAAGAACTTTAATGTTTTGGACTCATCACCCTCCGGGGTCCAATAGCACCAATCGGATGAGTTGTGAACTTTTCCCCTTGATAATGAAACATTCCGGCTGATCCTTAAGCATCCATGGCTCCTCCAAATGAATAGCATTCTGCTCAAAACACCAAGCTGCCCACTCTCCATCATTCTCCCTTGTAGGAGAGAATTTGTCCTCAAATTTGCACAAATAATATGCGCCGGGTGGGAAAAATTCTGGACATGTCGGAGCTTATGTTGGGAACCAAAATGGAATGTCCTTCCATGTCTAGGCAGCCAGTTAGTATGTGCAGGTGGTGATCTTTCAGCCAGTCCGGCTGCTCCACTAGTATGCTCATAGTGTAGGGATTATATTGTCCAGCAACCATTTCAACATAAGGCACATCAAACCGCATGCATTGAGGAAGATAGACCACTTCCGTTGATATCAATTCTGCCCCTGAATTTGCTGGTTTCTCTTCTCGGTCTTCTGCTCCTAACTCATCTCCAATGGGCTTTAAATCACTACCTGCTCGGATGGGATAGATAGCATTCGGATTGGGTGTTTTTGTGGGGGTAGGCTAGAAGGACTCTTGCTTGGAGGGACAAGGATAGATTTGGTTTGTAGGGTAGTGGTGAGGGAGTGGAATTTTTTGGAGGGAGATCAAAAGGGTTTTTATTTGGAAAGTTATGGGCAGATTTTGGTGGGGAAATTGGGGTAAAGGTGGTTTAAGTGGTGGGGTAATAATGGGGTTCATTTCAGCCCATGGAAGGCTAGCGGGTTCTCTTGTGGGTAGTGACATGTGCTTATGAATGGAGCTAAGCTCAAATGTCTTTTGTGTACCACAATAATGGCACAACTTTAACGGTATAAGTAGAGCTTTCATGGCTTCTCCAATTACGTGGGCAGCAAGCGCACTCACACTCCACACAAGCTTAATTAACACAAGCCAAAACAGGTTGGCTTTTATTGCTCCCTTCATGATTCCAACTTCTTGGACAGAGTTGAGGCAGTCCGAAAACAAAGCCTCATGGCTGGGAAATGTGCGCTTGAGGAGGATAAAGATTTCCTCCTTAGGTCTCAATAAGGCCCTTTGCTTCTTGAAGTAAGTAGTAAGGCAGCCATGGTAAGTGAGTTGGATGAACACGGCACTAGCTCCATCATTAGATGCACACAATTTTGTCTCAATGAACAAATTCTACTTATGCACTAGGAGCTTTCCAAAATCATGATCAACACCATACAAGCACATTAGTTGATCAAAATAGAAAACACAATTTTCTAATGGAGTAAATGAGATGTACCTCCTTGCCAAGTTATTGGCTCTTTGGTTACTCCTTTGAATCAACAAATAGAAACTCCCATATGTAAGTATGCACAAGATAGTCAAAACTCTCCTTGGCCTCTTCACACAATCCGGGTATAACCTTTGGAGATTTCTCTCAACAATAAATGTCCATGTAAATTTCTCAAAAATATCTCGATAATTTTCCACATGTAAAGGAATAGAACACCTCATGAAAAATGCATCATTCAATTTTTGAGGCTCCCCTTGTTCTATCACTTTGGAATTCATTTCAAGCTCTTCCTTAGCACCAAACTCATGAACAACAATATGCATATTGGGCAGTTTACTCATGACCAGATTAGGCACAAAAATGTGGGATGGCATTTTTGAGGTCAAATGGGCAGATTCGGCCACAGGTTCTTTGGTAGTGGGAGGGGGTCTTGTGTGGTCCGAGGCTCATCATTTTCTCCATGACATTGACCGGTTTGAGGGGAGTCATTTTGAGGCCTTGTTTGTGGGATTTGGCTAGGTGACAAGGGAACCAATGTGATCCTCTTGCCATCTTTGGTGAAAGCATAAGTATTCAAGTACCCATCATGAATGACTCTTCTATCAAAGAGCCAAGGTCTACCAAGCATTAAATGGCATGCATCCATAGGTAGCACATCACACCAAAGTTCATCACGATAATTTTTGCCAATGCTAAAGGAGACAAGACATCTAGAATCAACTAGAAGATTTTCACCTTGATTTAGCCATTGGATGGTGTATGGATTAGGATGAGGTGAGACTTGAATCCCAAGCTTTTCTACCATGGTTGTTGAGGCCACGTTTGTGCAACTACCACCATCAATAATGATAGAGCACACCTTGTTAAGCACGGTTCCTCTTGTGTAGAAGATGTTCTCACGTTGATCTTCACTTAGCCCATTGAAGCCGCTTGAAGTTCTCCTCAAGAAAAGGTTAGCGTTCATGGCTGGGAATTTTTGAGATGCTGGCTATTTTTTTTTTTTTTTTGGATTTTTGATTTTGTGAAAATGGCTACAATCACCCAAGGTTCAGAACTTGCTCTGATACCAAAAATGATGTGTAGTGGCGGAAGCAAAGAAAAAGATGGAAAAACCGCAAAACACACAACCGGGCAGAACAGGACCTGCAGGTGCGGTTCTGGGGAAAAGGGTGAAAGGAGGGGTAAATGATGGAGTTTTTGGACGAAATTTGGTGGAAGGTTAGTTAACTGGTTGGGGAAGGTTGTGGTAAAATTTGGGCAGCATCCAAGGTCTGGATCACCTTGAGCCAAATGCAAACAGAAAGCCTCGCTGGGTGGCTGTCCAGAATGAGGTTCTTTGTTTGTTTTTGGTGCTGGGGATGGAGTTCTTCTTGGATTGAGCTGAGATTTGGAGGGAATGGACTCAACTCATGTAAGATGAAGTGTATGAAATTTGGGAAAGAGATGATTCGTGGATTGGGAGATATGGTTGATGGAAGTCGCTGGATAGAACCTGGATTCTGGCTTGGATACAGAAACACCACCAAGCTGAATCAAGGGGCACTCTTAAACGGTCCGGATACAGAAACACCACCGGGGCTTAAGAGACTCAAAGGACACCACCTAGATGCCAATCTAGGATACAGCTTTGAGGATTTAGAGGCTCGAGAAATCCATCCCGAAAAAGAGTATAACACTCAAGGTTTGTATATTCATCAAAAAGTGTTTTACAATGGAGCATAGGTGCTGAATATATAATGCTTCATGTGAGCATTTACATAACCGAATTCAAGCTGAAAAATAAAGCAAAATAAAATGCTAACAAACAATATTCCTTTCCCTTCCTCCAAGCCAAGCTAGAGTAAATCCTAGCCAAGTATTTCAAAATTGGGAACATGTGGCCTAGGCTTGTTTTCCCCTTCTTCAAGTTTCTTGATTCTTTGATGCTTCTAGAATGCTTTGTCATCATCTTCCTTTGTTGCTCCATAACCGGCCATGGTCTATCTCACATTAATATGGACCGACTTCATTCAAGCATCATCTTATTTGTGTACTTAAGCATAAAATGGTAATGTCCCTTGACTTGACTTGACCTTTCACACTTGCTTTGCTTTGGAGGTTTTTGTGGCTAGCTTCAACTAACCTTCTTAACTAAATTGGTAATCAATTATTTATGAACAAAATCATAAGAACTTTAATGTTTTGGACTCATCACCCTCCGGGGTCCAATAGCACCAATCGGATGAGTTGTGAACTTTTCCCCTTGATAATGAAACATTCCGGCTGATCCTTAAGCATCCATGGCTCCTCCAAATGAATAGCATTCTGCTCAAAACACCAAGCTGCCCACTCTCCATCATGTTCAAAAGAGTCTTAGGCAAGCTTGGTGGTGATATCTGTATCCGAGTGCAAGCCTTTGAGCCCTAGCTAAGCTTGGTGGTGAAATCTGTATCCAAGTGAAGTTAGACTATCCCTTGGTTGTGTGCATCTGTAGTGGATGTTCATAAACATTCTCCTTATTTATCCCTCACCATTCTGCCCAAACATGTTCCCCTCATCTTCCTTAACCCCTTAACCATCATCCCACAAAAATCCAGCTTCTTTTGAAGCCACCATCTTCATTCCGAAACCGACCATCCGTCGTCCGAGCCACTCAGATTCAGTATTCTAAGTCCTCTCGTTCTGGTTTTTGAGTCCGACTTAATACTCGGTTTCAGTTGTCCGAGTTAGTCCGAATCCCCAATTTTAGTTGTCTAGTTAGTCCGAGCCCTCGGTTCCGGTCGTCCGAGTCCGGCTTAGTCCTCGGTTCCAACTTTCGAGTCGTTCCGAGTCCTCGGAACTAGTTACTCGAGTCATTCCGACCCACTAAGAACTGCGCATAATTTCACTCTGTTTTAGGATCGGTGTAGCCTTGCGTTTTTGCACATCAGTTTGGCCCCTCAAAAATCAATCACCAAGGTAGGAAATTCGTGGCTGCCCAAAGGAGAAATCAAGAAGAAATCCCAAGCACTAACACTAGTGGATGAAGAATGTGTTGGACCAATAAGATGATAACTTGCACAAGGGGAAGGAAAATACATGGCTGAAAATGCACCTTGCATTTTCCACCACATGTTCCCTAGAGTTTCAAAGCTTGGCCAAGAATGCTCGTCCACATCCGGCCCTCCATCCTTGCTTGAAGAAGGGAAGCTTAATTCAAGCCTTTGCTTATTATTTTGTTTTAAGCTTTATTTTATTTTCAGCATGCTTTTTATTTTCTATAAATAGCCATTGTATTTAGCTTTGTAAACAACAACTTTGATGATGAATATATGAACATTGAGTTGGATTGCTCGTACGAGTTGGATTGCTCGTACGAGTTGGATTACTCGTTCCCCTTTGAATTCTCAAATGCTGTATCCAAGTTTGGCAACTTGGTGGTGTCCTTTGAGTACTTAAGCTAGCTAGTGGTGTTTCCGTATCTAGCCAAGCGAGAGGTGCCCCAATACTTTTCAAGGTGGTGTTTCGTATCCTTAAGAACCTTGGTACTATCCGGTTACCTAACTTCAAAAATCCAAAACTCCAAAAATATAAACCCCCTTCATTCCAAATTTCACCCACACCTCTCTGGATAAGATGAGTCACCCCCTCCCCGTCAAATCTGAGCTCAATCCAAGCATCCGCCTGACCCCTCCATCAAACCACCCGAGCTCGTCATTCCGGACTCCAGCCCAGACACGGCAGACTTTGAGCCATCAGTTCGAGGTGATCCCAACCTCAAATGAAGCCAAAATTTTTACCACCTTCATTTCAACGTGTCTAGTTACCCCCTCAAAAATCAGCTCCATCCAAACACCGATCCGACCCCCACCTCCAAAACAAACAAAGAGCCTCATTCTGGACAACAGCCCAGCGAGACTTTCTGTTTGCCTTTAGTTCAAGGTGATACCGACCTTGAACGAATTCCAACTTTTACCAGCCCTTCCTAACCTCCCCAAGAACTCCCCCTCCAAATTTCATCTCCAAATTCCACCATTTAC
The DNA here is from genome assembly GCA_021018815.1 of Talinum fruticosum. Lineage (NCBI taxonomy): Eukaryota > Viridiplantae > Streptophyta > Magnoliopsida > Caryophyllales > Talinaceae > Talinum > Talinum fruticosum. The sequence continues at coordinate 1,535,662 of JAITYX010000010.1, read as the reverse complement.
CCTTCCATCACTCTGATCTCCCAAGACTGCACCGGAGAAGACCATTCTGCCCGGTTTTCTTCTTGCACCTTAACCACCTTTCTACCCCTTTCTCCATCTACCCTAGCTAAACACCAACTTGGTATTAGAGCGTGCCACTATACATCAATAGAGGTGCTAAGGTGATCTTTTTCCCATCCTTGGTGAAAGTATAAGTGTTCATAAACCCATCATGCATAACTCTTCTATCAAATAGCCAAGGTCTCCTAAGCAACAAATGACAAGCATCCATAGGAATAATATCACACCACAACTCATCATGATAATTCTTGCCAATACTAAATGAAATAAGACATCTAGAATTGACTTGAAGGCCTTTATCTTAGTTTAGCCATTGAATGTTGTAGGGATGAGGATGAACCGAGGTGATAAGTCCAAGCTTCTCCACCATGGTTGAAGCGGCTACATTTGTACAACCTCTTCCATCCACAATAATAGAACACACCTTGCCTTGTACAGTGCCTCTAGTGTGAAATATGTTCTCATGTTGCTCCTCTTTGGGGTCTTTGAATCCGCTTAAAGCTCTCCTTAAAACAAAGAGTTCTCCTTCATTCGCCTTGTCGGCTACTTCCTCCATCTCATCCACCACGTAGAGCTCCCTTTCAGTCTCTTTTTCCTCCATGTATTCTTCTTGAAATTCCACCAAAGTTACTACCCTTCGGATTGGACATTCCGAGGCAATGTGTCCTAGGCCATGACACTTGAAACACCTCTGTGGGTTGTTGGAATTAGGAGCGGGTTTGGGCAAATTTGGGGTAGGAATGGGCGTAGGCTGTTTTGTGGAGCTAGGGTTTTGTTGTGGGATGGGTTGAGAACTCCCCTTGTAAAAGGGCTGGCTCTTTTGTGGAAAGGCTTTAGGTACTTCTTTCTTGACAAAACGGTGCTTCCTTTGTTGCTCAACTTTGTGAGCTAAATGACACACCTCATCAAAAGTAGAGAATTGTTGCAATTCCACCACTTGAGCATATTTTGCATCCAAGCCTCCAAGGTACCTCACTATTTTTTGATCCTCATTTTCTTAAATATCACACTTAATGACCAACCTTTCAAACTCACGAGTGTACTCCTCCACACTCATAGTTCCTTGTTGTAGGTTATGGAGTTGAGAATAACTATCTTGAATGTAAGTTGGGGCAAGAAACGAGCCTTGAGTTTTGATCTCATTTTCTCCCAACTTCTAATCTTAGACTTCCTTTCTCTCACTCGTTTGTGCACCAAGTTTTCCTACCATGTTGAGGCAAAACCTCTAAGCTTGAGGGCCACAAGCTTAACTTTCTTCTCATGATGTATAGTGGCACGTTCTGATACCAAAGTTGATGTATAGTGGGGGTGAAAAACAAAAAGAAGGAAAAACCGCAAAAGAGGCTTCCGGGCAGAACGGTGGCCTGCAGGTGCGATCTTGGGAGAACGAGGAAAAGAGGGTCGAAAAGATGGAATTTTGGGACGAAATTTGGTAGGCAGCTTCTTAGATGATCCAAGAAGACCTGGTAAAAATTAGGGAATTTTATGAGGATGGGAACACCTTGATCTGGAAGCTGAAAGTCAGCAGTTCTGGATTGGCCGACCAGAATGGCACTCTCTATATGGATTGAAGGTGGGGCTCAGAGGAGTTCTTGGATGGAGATGATTTTTGGGGGAGGGGATAACTAGACACGTTGGAATGAAGGTGGGCGAAATTTTGGGTGAAGTTGATGGGAGATATGGAATTCTGAAAATGAAGTAACCGATAGGCCAAGGTTTTCAAGGATACAGAAACACCACCTTGAAAAGTCTTGGGGCACCTCTCACTTGGCTAGATACAAAAACACCACTATCTAGCTTAAGGACTCAAAAGTACACCACCAAGTTGCCAAACTTGGATACAGCAATTGAGGATTTCAAAGGGGTCGAGCAATCCAGCTTAAAGTTCATTAATATTCATTAAAGTTATCTTTACATGGCTTAAAAGTTTGCTGAAAATAAACTAAAGTTTAAAGATAAAAGATAATCAAAGGCTTAAACTAAGCTATCCCTTCTTCAAGCCAAGATGGATGGACAGATTTGAAGATGAATTCTTGGCCAAGTTTTGTGGCTCCTAGGGAACATGTGGCTGAAAATGCAAAGTGCTCCTTGGCCAAGTATTCCTTACCCCTTGCTCAAGCTAGCTCTTCATTGGTCCAACACATGCTTTCTTCCACTAATGATAGTGCTTAGGAATTAATCTAGAATCTCCTTTCTTACAATGCACATTTCAGCTTGTTGATGGACCGAGCATGGATCCTTGACCCTTAATGATGTGGCACTGATTCTGGCCAGTTCTAACCGGTTTTCTAGGTCAAATTCAAATAATCGTAACTTGAGATTTCCAGCTTCAATTTAGCTGTTCTTGGTATGTCTAGAAAGCTTAGGATGTTAGCTTTCCATCCATATATCATGGGTTGTCGTGGGAGCTGTGGATCAGAAGATATGATTGAAACAAAGTGCAGGTGTCATCCTAGATGAGCAAGCTGCCAGTTTTAAGAAATGTCATCCTCATTCATTATCTCCGCCAAATACCAAGATGCCCATTATTGAACTAGATAGAGGACATCTTTAGGTGCTTCCATGCAAAGTTTGAGGTTCAAATGCCAAGACATGAGTGACTAAACATGCCTAAGGTTAACCAGGATTACTTGACTAAACATGCCTAAGCCTTATGTCTTGAGCTAGAGGACATTTGCTTCAAAGAGCCAAACATGCCTAAGGTTAACCAGGATTACTTGAAAAATCCTTTAAACATCAGCCCGGTGCAAGTTGATTCCGAAGGTTAGAAGGCCGAGAGTGTCATCCTTATGATCTTATGTGCATAAATAAGTGTTCAAGAAAGAAGAGCTTATTCAGCCATGCCTAAAATCTTCCTTGTTAAAGCTATGTTAAATTCGGCCAAGTCAAGACGTGTGGAATGTTTCAAGCGCTACATTTTATTTCCCTTGCGCATAAATAAGTCAAGGCGGACCAAGGGACCAAGGCTTATGATCATGTGTCTAATAGAAGACCAAGAGTAGCCTAAATGAAGAGCATTCTAGAACCACTAACTATAGTGGAGGAAGGTCGTTGTTAGATGCTTGGCCAAGGGGAAATTGCACCATAGCCACATGTTCCCAAATGCCCAAATACTTGGCTAGGATTTATCCAAGCTTAACTTGGAGAGGAGGAAAGAATCTAATTAGTTTCATTTTCATTTTTGCATTATTTTCAGCATGGTTTTCGGTTATGTAAAATGCCAAGCCAAGGCATTATAAATTCAGCTCATATGCTTCATTGTAAAGACACTTTTTGATGAATATACAAACCTTGAGTGTTATACTCTTTTCGGGATGGATTTCTCGAGCCTCTAAATCCTCAAAGCTATATCCTAGATTGGCATCTAGGTGGTGTCCTTTGAGTCTCTTAACCCCGGTGGTGTTTCTGTATCCGGACCGTTTAAGAGTGCCCATTGATTCAGCTTGGTGGTGTTTCTGTATCCAAGCCAGAATCCAGGTTCTATCCAGCGACTTCCATCAACCATATCTCCCAATCCACGAATCATCTCTTTCCCAAATTTCACACACTTCATCTTACATGAGTTGAGTCCATTCCCTCCAAATCTCAGCTCAATCCAAGAAGAACTCCATCCCCAGCACCAAAAACAAACAAAGAACCTCATTCTGGACAGCCACCCAGCGAGGCTTTCTGTTTGCGTTTGGCTCAAGGTGATCCCGACCTTGGATGCTGCCCAAATTTTACCACAACCTTCCCCAACCAGTTAACTAACCTTCCACCAAAGTTTGTCCAAAAACTCCATCATTTACCCCTCCTTTCACCCTTTTCCCCAGAACCGCACCTGCAGGTCCTATTCTGCCCGGTTGTGTGTTTTGTGGTTTTTTCCATCTTTTTCTTTGCTTCTGCCACTACACATCAATTGGTACATAAATAAATATTACTTAAGGAGTTGAAGCAAAACAATCTAAAGGGCGGTCCAAAAATGCCTAAGGGTCCAAACCGATCACTTATGCACAATCTACCTGATGTATAGTGGCACACTCTAATACCAAGTTGGCGTATAGCTAGGGAGAAAACAAAAAGATGGAGAAAACAGCAAGTGAGGCTACCGGGCAGAATGGTGGTCTGCAGGTGCGATCTTGGGAGATCAGAGTGCAGGAGGGGTAAATGGTGGAATTTGGAGGTGAAATTTTGAGGGAAGGTTTTTGGAGATGTTAGGATGGGCTGGTAAAAAGATGGGGTTCATTCAAGGTCAGGATCACCTTGAACTAAAAGCAAACAGAAAGTCTCGCTGGGCTGCAGTCCAGGATGAGGCTCTTTGTTTGTTTTGAAGGTGGGGATCGGAGTAGTGTTTGGATGAAGCTGATTTTTGAGGGGAGGGGGCGGGGTAATTAGATACGTTGGAATAAAGGTAGAAAAAATGAGGCTTCATTCGAGGTTGGGATCACCTCGAACTGCTGGCTCAAAGTCTGTCTTGTGGGGCTGGAGTCCAGGATGACATGCTCTGGGTGTTTTGATGGAGGGGGTCAGACGGATGCTTGGATTGAGCTGAAATTTGAGGGAGGGTGACTCAACTCGTCTAGAGAGGTGTGGGTGAAATTTGGAATGAAGGGGGTTTATATTTTTAGAGTTTTGGATTTTTGAAATTGGGTAACGGGATAGTACCAAGGTTCTCAAGGATACAGAAACACCACCTTGAAAAGTCTTGGGGCACCTCTTGCTTGGCTAGATACAGAAACACTACTAGCTAGCTTAAGGAATCAAAGGGACACCATCAAGTTGCCAAACTTGGATACAGCATTTGAGAATTTAAGGGGCCAAGTAATCCAACTCGAAAGAGCAATCCAGCTCAAAATTCATATATTCATCATCAAAGTTGTGTTACATGGCTGAATGCTTAGGCTACTTATAGGGAAATAAAACATGCTGAAAATTAAATAAAGCTAAAATATAATCTAAGGCCTAAAAGAGAGATTACAAGATCAATGGCCTAAAATGTATTAGCCCCTTGTCCAAGCCAACTTGGGAACATGTGGCTAGAATGAGAGTTAATTCTAGCCTTGTGCAAGAAAGCTTGTCATAGGTCCAACACATGCCTCTTCCACTAGTGTTAGTGCTTGGGATTTCTTCTTGATTTCTCCTTTGGGCAGCCACGAATATTCAGCCTTGGTGACTGAATTTTATGGTCCGACCATGGCCGTTTTGTGCTTTGAAATTAACCGGGCAGCAAGTAACAAAAATACGCAGCATGTAACAAAATACTTGGTTCGGCTCCTTGGGTATTTTGGACCGACCTTTGTGCCATAAAATGCTTTACTCCTTAAGCATTATTTATTTATTTACTAATTGTCATTGAACGACAATTATCATGTCCTTTCAAACCTCTTCAAACCTTAGCTCGGTTTGCATTACTTGGACTAGCATAGGAGTTTCTGGTGTAGAAATAAGCTTGACTCCTTTTACGCCTTAGCTTGAGAAACCCCATGACTCTTGGAAATTAAGTATGGATAGAAATATCCATCACTGCCCTGTTGAGTTCAAATGCCTAACAACCCATGCTCGATTTAACAAGGTGAGTCATCAAGGCTTGGTGAACGTTGCTGGTTCATGGAGGATTCTAGAAGAATTCAAGAGCACTATCTTTGGTGGGAGAAAGCATGTGTTGGACCAATGAGGAGCTAGCTTGTGCAAGGGGAAAGAAAATGCTAGGCTGAAAATTCACTATTTATTTTAGCCACATGTTCCAACATTAACTTGAAGAAGGGGAAAGCTTAAATGTAATCTAGGCCGTAGATCTTGATCCTACTCTATTAGCCTTAGATTATGTTTAGCCTTATTTTTAAGCATTATAAATACAGCTTGTATTTAGCCATGTAAAAATCAGCTTTGAATATTGAATGAGAAATTGAGCTAGTGAATGCTCTTTCCCTCTTTCAAATTCTCAAATTGAGCTAGTGTGGCATACTTGGTTGGAAAAGGAAATATCCATGAAAGCTCAACTCTCTTGCCATGATGAGTGCTTAATAGTTGTGGACCTTGGAAACTCATTAAACACCATAGGATCCTTTAAATCACAAAGTAGAGGCTCCAACATGCAAGTGAGAACAAGATAGCCAAATCATCGTTTGGGCGCTTCACACATTCCGGATACAACCTTTGGAGGTTTCTTTCAAGAACAAATGGCCATGTAAATTGCTCAAAAACACTTTCACAATCCTCCAAACACAAAGGAAAAGAACACCTCATAACACATGCACCATTAAATTTACGAGGCTCTCCTTTATCTACTACCACTTCGAGTTTCTCCATAAGATACAACTTCTTTTCAAGCTCAACTCTAACCGCTTGGGGCATTCCACATTCGGATAGAATAGCATCCCTTCGGTTGGGGATATTCGTGACAAAATGATCAACTCCTTGGCACGTAAAATACCTTCGGGCATGGCACATTTTGGGAGGAAGAGTTGGGATTTTTGTGGGAGAAATAGGGGCTGGACAGAATGGGGATAGGGATGAAACATGGGCTGGGCAGAATGTGTTTGGGGGTGAAATGGGGTGAAATGGGGACTGTCTAATGCACCTAGCACTTTCATGAGGCTCATGAATCAAGTGTTTAGGCCTTTTGGCAAGTTTGTGGTGGTTTATTTCGATGATATTATGGTGTATATAGCAAGAGTGAAGAAGAGCACCTAAACCACCTCACACAAGTCCTTGAACTATTGGAGGAAGAGAAGCTTTATGACAATTTTCAAAAGTGCACGTTCTTTGCCTCGGAAGTCACCTTTCTTGGATATATTGTCACGGCTCACGGTGTGAAGGTAGATGAGAGCAAGGTGGAAGCCATTCAATCATAGTCGGTTCCCACAAGCATTCATGACGTGAGGAGTTTCCATGGCCTAGCTTCCTTTTACTGGAGATTTATTAAGAACTTTAGCACCATCACGGCCCCCATGACCGAGTTGCTAAAGGGAAGTGCATTCAAGTGGAATGCTAAAGCCCAATTGAAACTATCAAGCTCAAGCTCACTCAAGCACCGGTTCTACCCTTGCCTAGCTTTGACAAGATTTTTGAGGTTGAATGTGATGCCTCGAGAGTTGGCATTGGAGGAGTTCTCTCTCAAGAAGGGCGACCTATAGCCTTCTTTAGTGAGAAACTTTGTGATTCAAGGAGGACGTACTCAACTTATGATAAGGAGTTCTATGCCATTGTGAGATCTTTGGAGCATTGGAGTCATTACCTTGTGGCCAATGAATTCATTTTGCATTCGGATCATGAAGCTTTGAAGTACATCCAAGGGCAACACAAACTCAATCAAAGGCATGGAAAATGGGTAGAGTATTTGTAAACTTTCCATTTTACCATTAAGCACAAATCGGGCAAGATGAACAAAGGGGCGGATGCACCAAGGAGGCATACCTTGGGTCAAGTCCTCCCGGATACCTGATTATGGTTTGATCTTTTGACTCTTGAAGATCGCATTTAATCATCAACTTTTCGAACTCCCTGGTATATTCCTGCACACTCATCAAGCCTTGTTGCAAATTGTGCAACTTAGAATAGTTGTCCTAGATGTAAGTTGGGGGCAGAAACCAGGCTTATAGCTTAGACCACATCTTCTCCCAACTTCGGATCTTGGGTTTCCTCCGAACAACACGCTTCTTCGCCAAATTTTCCCACCAAGTTGAGGTGAGCTTGATAGCAACAAGCTTTACCTTCTCATCCTTCACTTTTTTTGTAATCAAAGATTCTCTCAACAGTTTGCAACTAGTCCAAAAACTCATATGTGTTAAGAAGACCCTCAAACTCCGGGATTTCAACTTTGAAAGCTGAGTTTAGGTGAGGTGAGTGGTGCCTTCTCCCTCTTCTTCCTCCTCTTTGCTCACGCTCACTAGAAAAAGCAAAAGGATTGCTATCTCCATCATCATCCCCGTGTGAGTGGGTATGAGGGGGTGACCTGGGTAGTGACTCTTCTAACTCATGCCGCTTCTTTATCATATCTCCAAGTTGCTTTCTCGGATAGATGTTCTGAGCACGTAACTCATCAAAGTTGTTCATGAGCATATAAAAACGCTCCTCTAATTCATGCTTCCACTCATTCTGGCTTATGGGTTCTTTATGGACTGATGTGTTTGGGCTTAACGGGTTGTGTTTAGGGTTAAGGAAGCTTACCTTAGGAAAGGCTCCAAAGCTCCGATACCAAAACTAATGTGCGAAGATGACAGACTACACCGATCCAAAAAATAGAGTACGCAAAACGCAATTCCGAGCGACTCGAGAATGGGCTCGAAATGACCAATGGAAAAGTCGACAATAAGAACTAGGCTAATCACTTGAGAGGAGATGATTAACACTCGTAACTAGGACTAAAATAACAAGAACAAGATAAAACTAGAGTACCTAAGGATACGGAAATCACCACCAAGGATAAATTAGGATGCTAACCACACTTAGAAATACAGATATCACCACTCTAAGTATAAGGTAGACTCTTCAGAACACAGCCTAATTATGCCACTAATTCGACAAGAAAAAGAGAATTTCAGGGTTGAAAGGAGCACAGCTCAACTTTACTTAACATATAGCCAATATCAAAATCAGAGTTTTTTTACAATGAGACAGCCCTTACATATTTAAAGGTAGTGCTCTTTGACTTCTCTAGAACCTTCTTTATGTTAGCATTGCATTTCTCCTCTTGGTGAATTATCTTGATGATCCGAGCAAGGACTTTTCGGTCATTGAAGTCAATAGGACAGGTTGCTCCTAAAATGCCCGGTTTAGGCTTTTAGGCACTTTGGACCTCCTTTGCTGCTTGTTTTTGTCTCGGCTTCTAAGCAATAATTATTTATGCACTAATTGTCATGAAAGGACAATTCTCATGACCCTCCAAGCTCTAGTTCAGCTTGCAATACTCGGACCAAAATAGTAGTCTTTGGTGCCCAAAGTTGATCTCCACACAAGTTTATCTACTCTTATAACTTTGTTAATAGTCCATGGCCTTTGGTAGCTACGCTTGGATGGAAACCTCCATCACAATCAAAGGTTGGGAAGTATTCAGCAAAATAAAAGGACAAAAACAAGGAAAAAAGTAGAGCAATTACAGCGAGAAAAGGACTGTAGAAAAGGAGGGGGACCATAGAATCAACGAGTGCAAAATAGTAGAGTTCCGAGTCTTATGACAGTTGCAATCGTGATCACCATATTCTTCCGCATTCCGATCCTTAAACTTTCCTTTTCCGGCTCTATTGAAGACGCATATATGATGCTCAAGTATATCCGAGTGTATCTACAAAACGAGGTCTAAGCTCATAAACCGATGACTCGGAAAGATTTATTTAGCTTATTATCTCCGAATACTTCTGTCTTGTCTAACTCCCTTACTCCTGTCCGAGGAGATAGACACGCATTTCCGAGCGTGGCCAAAACTCCCTTGAAGTTGGTGTCAACAACGAGGGCCCAGCGAGTGAGTTATGAGGACTCGGTAGTGATTTACGAGAGCTTAGAATCATCGGGTAGAATTGGCTGGCTCTCGGTATCGGTTAGAGTTTTCAGTTGGGGTTTTCCTCCCATCGAAGACCATGTAGAATGAGGGCTTAAGTTCATGTACTAATCGGAGTGTTTGTGTGGTCATGAAGTGTGATGTTATGTGGAAATGTGTACTTGGACTTAACAAAGGGAGTGAGCCCTTAATGATTGTCCATCTCTTAACCGAGACCCCTATGCACCAACTCATCGGAGGCGTGACCAAGAACTTGGTGAGTTATGTTATGCTTGTGCCGATGAAGGTGAACCATCATGCTTGTGAACTCCCCAAGCCCTTTTATGAAGATGTTCATGGAAAGAGCGCTTTGTGCCATAACTATTGCAATATGTTCAAATCTTAAGGCAGCAGGGTACAATCATGAGATATCATGGTTGAAATCATTCTAAGAAAGGGAGCTAATTGAGAAATGCTTGTTGGAACCGTGTGAAATCCAAGTGTCTTTGATCATTTGGAAAGAACATACGTGTTATCCTAGTGAGGGCAAGTTCGGAGGAAGTGTTGGCAAGAATGGAGGAAATGCTACCAAGTGGAGTGCTACCCATCAACTTGGTAAGAAGCACTCTACACGTTTCGGTCTTTACAACTTTGAGTCTACTCTAGTCAAATTGTGGGAGGCCATGAGCTCAATCCGAAGATTTGGGCTACCAACATTGCCTCGGGAAGGAAACTCGGAGATACCACCTATCAAACGCCACATTATCCTACCTAAGGAAGAGGAAAGCCTCAAGGGAAGTGTGTTAAGGCTTAGAGTCATGGTGGCCGCCCTATCACGAACGCCCAAGAGTGAACCCCACGAGAATTTGATTGCAAATTCTCACTTACTCGGAGAGGATGATGGAGGGGAGGCCACGGGGTGCTAAGGACCAAGAGTGTTAAACAAGCTTGGAACATCACGTTTGTAACATCCAAATCTTGCCAGAATCTGCCTAGTCCAAGCACAGGCTGGGTCAACTTTCAACATGCATAACTTGAGTTAGATGTGAGATGGGGATCCCAAATTTTGTGTGAGACAACCTTGATGAGTCCTTTCCTAAGCGGAAGTCTTGGTTTGTCAACAAAAAATCAAAAATAATAAGTTTGAGCCACTATTGATGGAAGGTGACCAGGAAAAAATTTCCAATGAAGAGGATCAATCTCCAAGTCTATGCCAAGCTGAAAGGAAGGCCTTTTCACCACCAAGTAAAGCACTAGATGTTTCTGCCCAACTTAGGCGTTTGGGCAGTGCACTTATTTGCCCTATAGCCCAACTTTGGGGAGGAGTTAAACCACCTAATATTGTAATAAGTAGCCTCTAGGGGTCCCCTAGAGGAGGGGAATATGGGCTTTCTCAGTTAGGCAGAAACAAAAAGAAAGGAGTCAACAAAAGGAAGTCAGCATTTGGAGCAAGCGAGTGTGACCTTTGCTGAGTAAACTGATCATAACTCTATCAATGTTGAGTCCACATTGGCAACTTGCATATCTTTGGAAAGCTTATTCACTCAGCTTTCCATACATATTTGTTGTGCCTCAATTGGAGTTGTGAGGTGGAAGATATGACTGATTTGAAACAGACCTAAAAACACCAGGGGAAGACCCAGTTTAGGCGTATGCTTGGTTCACTTTTGAGCTGCATATCTCACAATTGAGAAGGGATGGGGACCGCTAATTTTTCATGGAGTTACCTTAATAAGTCCTGGTAAGTGGGGGAATCCTGGTTAGTCCATTAAAATTCGAAGAAAATAAATTTTGGTCTTTTTGTCAAAGTCGGCTAGAACCGAGCGCCAATTAACCTTTGTCAACTCTCTTGGTCATATCTCTCTCATCTCTTGGTCAAATTATGCAAATGATATATGCTTGAAAAGAGACATCCTAATCTTTCTAGCAAGGCTGAGAGAGCAGCATTTGGATCAGTACCCATGAAGATATGCCTGTTGGTAAATGCACTTGATCTCGCACTTGCCAAGTGAAAGCGACAGGTTGTCCTTTTCACCTTTTGTGCTTGCTAAATTTTGAAGCCTACTTTATGCTTTATACTTTTGTGTCTTTGAGCTCAATGTATTAACAATATTAGGAGGGCAATCTTGTAATTGGACCTTAGGATTTGTTGTTTTAGCTTCATTTTGTAAGCACTATAAATACTAAGTGCTACTGCCATGTACAAACTAGTTGATGAGTTAGTAAAGTTGAGCTTGGCTCCTTCCCTTCAACTCTTGTTCTTTGCTTATCCTAATTGTGGCTAGATTAGGCGGTGATCAAAGAGACTAATTAGGTGCTAATGGTGGTGATGGAGAGTCTCAAGTTACTAAAAGCCATGGGCTAGTGGCAAAACAGCAAGGGAGATAATCTTATGTGGAGGTCAACTTTGGACACCTAAATCTTCTCTCCTAGTCCGTGTAGTACAAGCAGAGTCCAGACTTGAGGAACCGTGAATGTTGCCCTTGTATGTCAATTGGCAGATAAATAAGTTGTTGCTTAAGCGTTGAGGCACAATAAGCAAAGACGGTCCAAACTCGAAGGGTCCATATTTGGACTAACAACATAAGGCATCAAGGGAGGAATACTAGCAAGAAGGAAGGTTCTAGAGAATCTAAGAGCACTACCTCTAGTGGAAAAATCTTGTTTGGACCAACCACAATCAAGCTTGGACAAGGGGCAAGCAAATACTTGGTCGAGAATCACTATTCAATTCCGGCCACATGTTCCCAAAATCTAGCTTGGAGAAGTGGTTAGCTATAGTGTAATCTAGGCCTTTGATCTTGTACATACACTCTTAGCCTTAGATTGTGCTTAGCTTTAATTTGAGCATTAGAAATACACCATGTATTCGGTTGAACAAAACAACTTTTGATATTGAATGAAAACCGAGCTAGTAATGCTCTTTCCCCTTTGAATTCTCAATTGCTATATCTAAGCTTGGCATGCTTAGTGGTGCTCGATTGAGTCCGAGAGTCTAGCTAGTGGCAATATCTCGTATCTAGCCTTAGCCTTTTGGTGCCTCAAGATTCTTGTGGTGGTGTGTCTCGTATCCACAAGGAGCTTGGTTCTATCATTGTTATTTTTATCTTTAGCACTCATCCTTCCCATCCCTACTTCCACCGTTCACAAACCACCTCTCCTTTCTCGGTTTCTTACTTGGCTATACATCAACTTTGGTATCGAGCAAGTTCTGTTCCCTTGGCCGAGTAGTTACCATTTCCACTAAACACATCCCTCCAATCCATAGCTACAAAACAGCCAGAAACCCACAAAAATCCCGGTTCCTAAACATGAGTGCTATCATGACTTTGGAAGAACGATTTGAGATGTTGATGAAAGAAAATGAGTACCTCCGAAAATAACTTAGGCAATCCATGAGAGATGATGGAAAGTGGACAGCCCTTGATCATGGACCGAGGACAAGTTATCAAGAGAGATCAAACATGCATGGAAATCAGCCAAAGACACTTGAATTTCTTATTATCATTTTTGATCCCGGAGGATGGGAAGCCAAGAGTGTGATTTTTATGAATTCATGTTCATAAATAATTATCTACCTAAAGAGTCAAGAGGTTAGCTAGGAAGAAATCAGCTAGCAACCTAAAATCCTCCATGATAAGCACAAGGTGAAGTTCGGCCATGACCAACCGTGAAGGGTCCAATCGTTTGCACATAAATAACATGGTGTGTATTTTTGGCCGGTCCAAGTTTCCAATGCTATATGATTAAACGTCCAAAATGATGCATCAAAGGAGAGGAAAGAAGACATTCTAGAACCCTCTTGGAATATGTTGTGTTGGCCAAATTGAAATGAAGCTTGCATAAGGGGAAAAGGCCTCACAACCACATGTTCCCAAATGCTCAAATGCTTGGCTAGAATTCACTCTAGCTTAACTTGGAGGAGGGGAAAGAATCTTAGTAGTTTTATTATCATTTTTGCTTTATTTTCCAGCTTAGTTTCAGCTTGTAAAATGCCATTGTTAGGCATTATATATTCAGCTAGCATAGCTCTTGTAAAAACAACTTTGATGAATATATGAATTTGAGCTTTGCTCTTGTGAGATGGATTTCTCAACCCTTTAAATCCTCATTGCTGTATCTGAGCCTTGGCAAGCTTGGTGGTGTCCTTTGAGTCTCTTAAGCCCCGGTGGTGTTTCTGTATCCGGACCGTTTAAGAGTGCCCCTTGATTCAGCTTGGTGGTGTTTCTGTATCCAAGCCAGAATCCAGGTTCTATCCAGCGACTTCCATCAACCATATCTCCCAATCCACGAATCATCTCTTTCCCAAATTTCACACACTTCATCTTACATGAGTTGAGTCCATTCCCTCCAAATCTCAGCTCAATCCAAGAAGAACTCCATCCCCAGCACCAAAAACAAACAAAGAACCTCATTCTGGACAACCACCCAGTGAGGCTTTCTGTTTGCGTTTGGCTCAAGGTGATCCCGACCTTGGATGCTGCCCAAATTTTACCACAACCTTTCCCAACCAGTTAACTACCTCTCCACCAAATTTCGTCCAAAACCAAGACCATTTACCCCTCCTTTCACCCTTTTCCCCAGAACCGCACCTGCAGGTCCTATTCTGGCCAGCTTGGTTTTCTTGCGGTTTTGCTTCCTTTTTGCTTCCGCCTCCCACTACACATCAAGAGATAAGCGTGATCAATTGAGAAGCATATCACCTCCCCCTCGGCCTATTCATAACTCCAATGAAGAAGATGAAGAAAGCAATCCATTTGCTTCTTCGGATGAGCCTAGTGAAAGGAGATCAAGGCGAGTCTCTAGGCGTGAAAAACATCATTCCCATGAATTCAAGGTGGAGATCCCAAAGTGTAAAGGCGGCTAAACCCGGATGAGTTCTTAGATTGGCTAAGAACCGTGGAAAGAATATTTGACTATAAAGAAGTGCCCGAGGAGAAGAAAGTTAAGCTTGTTGCCCTTAAGCTGAGAGGTCTTACCTCAACATGGTGGGAAAACTTGGTGCACAAATGAGTGAGAGAAAGGAGGTCCAAGTTTAGAAGTTGGGAGAAAATGAGATCAAAACTGAAGGCTCGTTTCTTGCCCCTAACTTACATCCAAAATAGTTATTCTCAACTCCATAACCTACAACAAGGAAGTATGTGTGGAGGAGTACACTCGTGAGTTTGAAATGTTGCTCATTAAGTGTGATATTCAAGAAAATGAGGATCAAACAATAGTGAGGTACCTTGGAGGCTTGGATGCAAAATATGCTCAAGTGGTGGAATTGCAACAATTCTCTACTTTTGATGAGGTGTGTCATTTAGCACACAAAGTTGAGCAACAAAGGAAGCACCGTTTTGTCAAGAAAGAAGTACCTAAAGGCTTTCCACAAAAGAGCCAACCCTTTTACAAGGGGATTTCCCAACCCATCCCACAACAAAACCATAGCTCCATAAAACAGCCTGCACCCATTCCTACCCCAAATCTGCCCAAACCTGCTCCCCACGAAGGTGTTTCAAGTGTCATGGCCCAGCCTGCGCTTGGATCGGGCAAATTCTGTCAAGATTTGGATGTTACAAACGTGATGCTCCAAGCTTGTTTAACACTCTTGGTCCTTGACACCCGTGGCCCCCTCCATCATCCTCCCGAGTAAGTGAGAATTTTCCCTCAAATTCTCGTGGGGTTCACTCTTGGGCGTTCATGAAGAGTGAACACCACGAGAATTTGAGGGAAAATTCTCACTTACTCGGGAGGATGATAGAGGGAGGCCACGGGTGCCAAGGACAAAGAGTGTTAAACAAGCTTGGAGCATCACGTTTTAACATCCAAATCTTGCCGAATCTACCCGATCCAAGCGTAGGCTGGATCAAATTTCAACGTGTATAACTTGAAACCCTTGGAATGTTAAGGCCCAATAGTGATGGAGAGTGGACAGCCTTATGTTTTGAGCTAAATGATATTTATCTTAAGGAGCCATGTATGTGCAAGGTGCAACCAGAAATGCTTGCATATTCTATGTTCAAGGGGAAAACTCAAGGCTCAACCGAATAATGTTAGTAGACCCCGGAGGGTGATCAAATTCACAACATGGAGTTTTCATAATTTGTTCATAAATAAATATCATTTTGCATTAGTTGAGAAGGTTAGTGAAAGTAGCCACCTAAAATCTCCATGGTCAAGCAAGAAGGTTTATTCTAGTCAAGGCCGGAAATGTTGCTATGTTATGCTCATGGTACATAAATAAGTTGTTGCTTAAATCATGGTCGGTCCATGAAGGATGCCTTAGCCGAAAGATGAGCTACAAAAGGAGATGATGACTAATGCATTCTAGAAGCATCAAGATTCAAAGAGCTTGGAGAAGGGGAAATCAAGGCATAGCCACATGTTCCTAATTTTGAAATGCTTGGCTAGAAATCAACCTAGCTTGGCTTGGAGGAAGGGAAAGGAATATTGTTAGTTAGCATTTTGTTTTTGCATTATTTTCAGCTTGAGTTTGTTACACTTTTAGCTTGCAAATCGGTTGTGTAAAATGCCATAGCTGGGCATTATATAATCAGCTCATGTGCTTCATTGTAATACAACTTTTGATGAATTATATGAGTTTATACTCGAGCTGGATTTGCTCACCTTTCGGAACTCTCATTGCTGTATCCTAGTGTGGCAGCTAGGTGGTGTCCTTTGAGTCCTTCCAATCTCCCGGTGGTGTTGCTGTATCCGGACAGATTGAAGGTGCCCCTCGGTTCTTACTCGGTGGTGTTTTCTGTATCCGAGCTAGGACCTTGGATTTATCCCTCACTTTGCCGCCTCATATCTCACAATCTACCCGGCCATTTTACTCCATATTTTAACCACAATCCTTCCAGTCCATCTACTACCATTCCTCCAATTTTCAGCTCCATCCAAGAACATCTCCATCCTCCACACCGAAATCAAACAAAGGGTGTCTGTCTGCACAGCCAGCCGGTTGCACCAACTTCAGGCTATCTGTTCAGGGAGTTTCCCTTTTCCAAATTCAACGAAACTTGGTCACGATCTTCATTCACCTGTTACCTTCCTTCCCACCAATTTTTAGCTAAATCCAAGAACCTTTGCCCCTCCATTTCCCCAATCTGCCAAGATAGCACACGCAGACTGCATTCTGTCCGGTTGCTCTCTTTGCGGTTTTCTCTCCATTTTCTTTGCTTCCGCCACTACACATCATTTTTGGTATCAGAGCAAGTTCTGAACCTTGGGTGAGTGTATCCATTTCCACAAAAATCAAAAATCCAAAAATAGCCAGCCAACAAGATTTTCCAGCCATGAACGCCAACCTTTTCTTGAGAAGAACTTCAAGCGGCTTCAATGAGCTGAGTGAAGAGCAACGAGAAAATATTTTCTATACAAGAGGAACTGTGCTAAGCAAAGTGTGCTCAATTATCATCGATGGTGGTAGTTGCATGAATATAGCCTCATTGGCTATGGTGGAAAAGCTTGGACTTCTTGTGTCACCCCATCCTCATCCTTACAACCTTCAATGGGTTCATCAAGGTGAAACACTCCAAGTCAATTCTAGATGCCTTGTATCATTTAGTATTGGCAAAAATTATTATGATGAGATATGGTGTGATATCATTCCAATAGATGCTTGCCATTTGTTGCTAGGGAGACCTTGGCTCTTTGATAGGAGAGTCATATATGATGGGTACTTGAACACTTATGCTTTCACTAAAGATGGTAAGAGGATCACATTGGTTCCTTTATCACCTAGCCAAATCCCACAAACAAAACCACAAAATAGCTCTTCTCAAACCGGTCAATGTCATGGAGAAAATGATGAGCCTCGGACCACACAAGACCCCCTCCCTCTACCAAAGAACCTCGTGACCGAATCTGCCCATTTGACCTCAAAAATTCCATCCCACATTTTTGTGCCTAATCTGGTCATGAGTAAACTGCCCAATATGTATATTGTTGATCATGAGTTTGGTGCTAAGGAAGAGCTTGAAATGAATTCCAAAGTGATAGAACAAGGGAGCCTCAAAAATTGAATGATGCATTTTTCATGAGGTGTTCTATTCCTTTACATGTGGAAAATTATGGAGATATTTTTGAGCAATTTACATGGACATTTGTTGTTGAGAGAAATCTCCAAAGGTTATATCCGGATTGTGTGAAGCGTCCAAGAAGAGTTTTGATTATCTTGTTCACACTTACTAGTTGGAGTTTCTATTTTGTGAGTCCAAGGATACCATTGAATTTAATGTGCTTCCAAGGGCTGCAACTATCAAGTTTTTGCTACGGCAATGATGATGAATTTTCATGGACATTAATTTTTCCTACCATGTGCTCAACCGAAAGGAGTAACCAAAGAGCCAACAATTTGGCAATGAGGTATAACTCATTTACTCCATTTGAGAATTGTGATTTCTATTTTTATAAGCTAACGAGCTTGTATGGTGTTGAGCATATTTTTGGAGAGCTATTAGTGCATAAGGAAAATTTGTTCAAGGGAATTCTTATCTCCCAAATGCGCCCACTGGCCAGCCATGATGCCTTGTCTTTGGACCACCTCAAATTTGTCCAAGAAATTGGGACCATGAAGGGAGTGAAGAAAGCAATTCTGTTTTGGCTTGTGTCAAATGAATTTGTGTGGTGTGTGAATATTCTTGCTGCCCATGGGATTGGAGAAATCAGGAGCTCCTTAATTTGTTGGGAGAACAAAGGTCATTTAACCGTTGGGGAAATTCAGCCCAAACCAGTTTTGAGCCAACCCAAACTCCATAAACCAAATCTGCCCCCATTCCACACCCATCAAAACCTTCCCATGGCTGATTTGAACCCCACCCTTACCCCTCCATTTAAACCACCTTTACCCCACTTTTTCTTCCTTGAGTTATGGCCTTGTGGAGGAATTTATGTCTCGAAATTTTCTCCACCAGAACCGGCCCATATCTTTTCAAATAAAAACCCTTTTGACATCCCTCCACAAAAATTCCACTCCCTCACCGATACCCCACAAACCAAGTCTGTCCATGTCCTTCCAAGCAAGAGCCCTTCTAGCCTATCTCCACAAAAACATCCAACCCGAATGCTATCTACCCCATCCGCGCAGGTTGTGATTTAAAGCTCATTGGTGATGCGTTATGGGCTGAATACCGAGAAGAGAAACAAGGGACTCTATGGGCTGAATCAGAAATTTTGGTGCCAAGGAAGGATGACTTCCTTCTTATTGGTACTCGATTTTGGAGTTCACAATGTGGTATACCCGATTGTTTTGTTCAATGGAAAGACAATGGTAGCTTGATTGATTTTGATGGTATTTTAAGACCATATCATTTGTGTCCATGCAGTGAGAATGGAGTTATAGAGTATGCCGTGCCACATTTCATGGTGCCAAAGGGAGTTGTTTATCTTCCTAAATGCATACGGCTTTGTGTGCTTTATGGAAGAATAGTTGATGACCAAGGCAATCCCTACACCGTAAGAGGAGCACCCGGACTGGCTGAATGTCCATGACCTGTCCGTGCAATTAACCGGCTGCCCAAGCACGAAAAGACATCCCATTTTCGATCACAACATGTGCCTCAACTTGACATTTTTTTCTCACCTGGAAAATGTTGTTTGTTCGAATTTGAGGACAAATTCTCTTCTACAAGGGAGGATGATGGAGAGTGGACAGCCTTATGTTTTGAGCTAAATGATATTTATCTTAAGGAGCCATGTATGTGCAAGGTGCAACCAGAAATGCTTGCATATTCTATGTTCAAGGGAAAAACTCAAGGCTCAACCGAATAATGTTAGTAGACCCCGGAGGGTGATCAAATTCACAACATGGAGTTTTCATAATTTGTTCATAAATAAATATCATTTTGCATTAGTTGAGAAGGTTAGTGAAAGTAGCCACCTAAAATCTCCATGGTCAAGCAAGAAGGTTTATTCTAGTCAAGGCCGGAAATGTTGCTATGTTATGCTCATGGTACATAAATAAGTTGTTGCTTAAATCATGGTCGGTCCATGAAGGATGCCTTAGCCGAAAGATGAGCTACAAAAGGAGATGATGACTAATGCATTCTAGAAGCATCAAGATTCAAAGAGCTTGGAGAAGGGGAAATCAAGGCATAGCCACATGTTCCTAATTTTGAAATGCTTGGCTAGAAATCAACCTAGCTTGGCTTGGAGGAAGGGAAAGGAATATTGTTAGTTAGCATTTTGTTTTTGCATTATTTTCAGCTTGAGTTTGTTACACTTTTAGCTTGCAAATCGGTTGTGTAAAATGCCATAGCTGGGCATTATATAATCAGCTCATGTGCTTCATTGTAATACAACTTTTGATGAATTATATGAGTTTATACTCGAGCTGGATTTGCTCACCTTTCGGAACTCTCATTGCTGTATCCTAGTGTGGCAGCTAGGTGGTGTCCTTTGAGTCCTTCCAATCTCCCGGTGGTGTTGCTGTATCCGGACAGATTGAAGGTGCCCCTCGGTTCTTACTCGGTGGTGTTTTCTGTATCCGAGCTAGGACCTTGGATTTATCCCTCACTTTGCCGCCTCATATCTCACAATCTACCCGGCCATTTTACTCCATATTTTAACCACAATCCTTCCAGTCCATCTACTACCATTCCTCCAATTTTCAGCTCCATCCAAGAACATCTCCATCCTCCACACCGAAATCAAACAAAGGGTGTCTGTCTGCACAGCCAGCCGGTTGCACCAACTTCAGGCTATCTGTTCAGGGAGTTTCCTTTTCCAAATTCAACGAAACTTGGTCACGATCTTCATTCACCTGTTACCTTCCTTCCCACCAATTTTTAGCTAAATCCAAGAACCTTTGCCCCTCCATTTCCCCAATCTGCCAAGATAGCACACGCAGACTGCATTCTGTCCGGTTGCTCTCTTTGCGGTTTTCTCTCCATTTTCTTTGCTTCCGCCACTACACATCAAATAGGCTTTTGAAACTATCAAGCTAAAACTCACTCAAGCACCGGTTCTAGCCTTGCCTAGCTTTGACAAGATTTTTGAGGTGGAATGTGATGCCTTGGGAGTGGGCATTGGAGGAGTTCTCTCTCAAGAAGGGCGGCCTATAGCCTTCTTTAGTGAGAAATTTTGTGACTCAAGGAGGAAGTACTCAACTTATGATAAGTATTTCTATGCTATTGTGAGGTCCTTGGAGCATTGGAGTCATTATCTTGTGGCCAATGAATTCATCTTACATTCGGATCATGAGGCTTTGAAGTACATCCAAGGGCAGCAAAAACTCAATCCAAGGCATGGAAAATGGGTAGAGTATTTGCAAACTTTCCATTTTACCATTAAGCACAAATCGGGCAAGTTGAACAAAGGGGCAGATGCACTATCAAGGAGGTATCTCTTGTAATTTCAATTACAAACTCAAGTCCTTGGTTTTGAGAATTTAAAGTGATGGAAAGTGGGCAGCTACAAAATGTGAGCTTAGAGTTATCTATCTTGGACGTGCAAGCATGACCGGGACTCAACCAAAATTACTTGAATTTGTCTTAATTATTTTTGATCCCGGAGGATAGAGAGCCAAGAGTTTGACCTTTTTTTATGACTTAATGTTCATAAATAAATATGCATGGAGACTAGTCAAGGAGAATCAAGACAAACACCTCCATGTTAAAGCAAGGCGCAATTCAGCCATGACATGCCGTGAAGAGAGGCCATTTCAAATCTATGCATATAAATAAGCTTGTATTTAATTCTGGCCGGTCCAAGGATAAATACAATATGCCTCAAGGAAGCATCCAATGAAACCACACGTGAAGAGCATTCTAGAAGGCACTCAATATGGTGGATGATGAGTTGATTTGAAGAAGGCTTGGGAAAGGGGAAAACAAGCCACAACCACATGTTCCCTAACCATCAAATACTTGGCTGAAATTTCTCCTAGCTTAGCTTGGAGGAGGGGAAAGAATCTTAGTAGTTTTATTATCATTTTAGCTTTATTTTCCAGCTTAGTTTCAGCTTGTAAAATGCCATTGTTAGGCATTATATATTCAGCTAGCATAGCTCTTGTAAAAACAACTTTGATGAATTTATAAACTTGAGCTTTGCTCCTTTTGAGATGGATTTCTCAACCTCTTGAATCCTCATTGCTGTATCCGAGCCTTGGCAAGCTTGGTGGTGTCCTTTGAGTCCTTACAATCCCCGGTGGTGTTTCTGTATCCGGCCAGATTGCAAGGTGCCCCTTGCTTCAGCTTGGTGGTGTTTCTGTATCCAGGCCAGAACCCAGGATTTATCCAGCGACTTTCCACCCCCATATCTCCCAATCCACAAATCATCTCCTTCCCAAATTTCACACACTTCATCTTACATGAGTTGAGACCATCTCCACCAAATCTCAGCTTAAACCAAGAAGAACTCCGCCCTCCACCCTTGAAACAAACAAAGAGACTCATCCTGGACAGT
The DNA here is from genome assembly GCA_021018815.1 of Talinum fruticosum. Classification (NCBI taxonomy): domain Eukaryota; kingdom Viridiplantae; phylum Streptophyta; class Magnoliopsida; order Caryophyllales; family Talinaceae; genus Talinum; species Talinum fruticosum. The sequence goes on along the minus strand of JAITYX010000010.1, from coordinate 1,513,758 downwards.
CAGCCTAGAACCCTGACTTTCAGCTCTGTGTTCAAGGCCTTCCCGACCTCTAAAAATCCAATATTTTTACACAACCTTCTTGACCCAGTTAATAACCATCCTGTCAAATTTCAGCTTCAAATTCATCCATTTGCCCCTCCTTTCACATTTTCTCCCAGAACCGCACCTGCAGGACCTGTTCTGGCCAGCTTGCTTGTTTGCGGTTTTGCTTATCTTTTGCTTCCGCTCCCACTACACATCATAAAGTCCTTGTATTCTAATGATCAAGATCTTGGTGAGTTGTTTCATGCTTGTGAAAAACACCCCAAGGGCAATTCCTAGTCCAAGATGGCTATCTTTTCAAGGGCCCTCGGCTATGCATAACACATTGTGGCATTAGAGAGTTATTGATCCGAGAAGTGCACAATGGAGCCTTGGCTGGCCACTTTGGTGTAAACAAAACAACAAGCATGCTAAGGGAGCATTACTTTTGGCCGAATATGGAAAGAGATGTGCAAGACATTTTGAAAAGGTGTGCGATTTGTCAAGAAGCAAAGAGCCATTCCCTTCCTCAAGGGCTTTATACACCTCTCCCAACACCTAATCAACCATGGGAGGATGTGAGCATGGATTTCATTTTGGGGCTGCTAAGAACACAATGGAACAAAGTGATGTATAGTGAGGGTGAAAGCAAAAAGATAGGCAAAACCGCAAAGAGGGCTGTTGATGTGCCAAAACGCAAGGCTACATCGATTCGAAACAGAGTGAAATTATGCGCAGTTCTTAGTGGGTCGAATGACTCAATAACTAGTTCCGAGGACTCGAAACGACTCGAAAAGTTGGAACCGAGGACTAAGCCGGACTCAAACGACCAGAGCGAGGGCTCGGAATAACTAGACGACTAAAATTGGGGACTCGGACTAACTCGGACAACTGAAACCGAGTATTAAGTCGGACTCGAGAAAACCAGAACAGAGGACTTAGAATACCGAATCCGAGTGGCTCGGACGACGGATGGTCGGTTTACGGAATAAAGATGGTGGCTTCAAAAGAAGCTGGATTTTTGTGGGATGATGGTTAAGGGGTTAAGGAAGATGAGGGGAACATGTTTGGGCAGAATGCTGAGGGATAAATATGGGGAATGTTTATGAACATCCACTACGGATGCACACAACCAAGGGATAGTCTAACTTCACTTGGATACAGATTTCACCACCAAGCTTAGCTAGGGCTCAAAGGCTTGCACTTGGATACGAGATATCACCACCAAGCTTGCCTAAGACTCTTTTGAACACCACCTAGTTAGCCAAACTAGGATAAGCAAAATGAGATTTAAAAAGGATAAAGGAGCTTAGCTCAACTTTGATGCATTAGCATTCATGGATAAACTTGTCCGATTTTTACATGCAGCACTCTACATATATATAGAGCTAAAAACTAGGGTTGCTACTTTAATCTAAGGGCTGAAAATAGCCTTACATAATCCTAGGGCTGTCACTACATTCAGCCAAAATAAAATAAGACAAAAACAGTGGCCAATGAAGATAAAATGATCGGAATAAAAGGACAGTCGCAAATGGTCCCCCTTGTCTGTCGTTTTCGAGTGCATCTTCCTACAGCAGAGCCAACTTAAAATGGTGATATCTCTTGATTTACAGCTCCAATTGTGACGTGTAAGATATGCTTGGAAAGCTTGAGGAATAAGCTTTTCAACCATATGTGGCTCGACCCATTTGAAGTTGTGAGCAAAATGTTATGACCAGAACAATCAGCAGAGGTCGGACTGGTCGAGTAGAAATACCCGGTTTGATGTTCGGACCATTTTCTTTATTATCTCCGACCTAAAAGACAATGCCCATAACTCGATATTAATCTAGACATGTCCAAGAATACCCTTGTGAAAATTGGAGACCAAAATCTAATCCATGGTTGACTGAACACCCTTTTTGAAGATGACCTTCAAGCGTCATTCGAGTGGGCACCTTCTAGTTTCGAGTCAACTTCAAATGTTCATAACTTGAGATTCCCAACTCCAATTTAGATGTTCTTTATATGGTCAGAAAGCTTAGGATGTTAGCTTTCCATCGATATGTCATGAGGTGATGTTGGAGCTCTGGATCAGAAGATATGATCAAAACAAGGTGCAGGTGTCATCCTGGATGAGCAAACTGCCAGTTTTAACAAAGGTCTTTCTCAGTTATTATCTCCGCATATATTCAAGATACCCATAAGTTTTTAAGCTTGAGGGCATCATGAAGTACTTTTATGAATAATTTGGTAAGCAAACTCATAACCGTTTGTGACTGAATGTGTAACACCCCTAGACCCACCCTAGGAGTATTACATGCCGGGGTTCCCGAGAGGAACCCCTAAGGCTGCTTAAGATCTCAACCTGGGGTTAATAACCCTTTCTTAGATTGGCGGAAGCGTAATTCTAGGTTTTCGAAGGTTTTTGGAAATTTCGGCAGAGTTTCCTCTGTAAGCTGGCTAAACCCATAGGCTTAAAGCCCTAACCCCGCACGAAATACAATCTTAAACTCAACGAGCCACACGCTTGGAGAAACACAACACAACTCAACGAGCCACACGCTCGGAGTATTCACATAGGGATTTTACATTCATAATCAAACTTAAGTTCACATACAACAGTCTTTACAACATCTTTATAAACAAAAGACAGAAAAACATGCGAGTAAGTCCGGCATCTCCTATTCGTCCGCTATTTCCAAAAGCCAAAGGCAACTCTGCCGGTCTTAACTTCTATACCGAAATGTTGGTGATGTCATGAGCTCACTAGCCTAGTGAATAATCCAAACCCAACCCCGGGTTTCACTTTGCACATTAATTCATTAACAAACACACGTAAGTTCATAACTCATTCATGACATGCGATTCAAATCATACATGCTTAAGACATGTGAGATTCTAAACTTACTAACTTGCCGAGAAACATAATGACATCACTTACTCATGAATTCAATCAAACATACTTCATTCATATTTCTACACAAGTAAGTCATAGAATCATTCATCATACGAATCATTCATCACATAAATCATATCTTAGTTCTTATCGCATTCATTTTTTACGAAAACAGGATTCGCTCTTCTTCTCGAGTTCAATCGTGCATTTCATAAATCATTGGTTCTTTCTTTCTTATTCGATATGCACGATCATTCGTTTCTTCATATTGTAATTCTTTAAGTCTTCTTAGTTTCAAATGGAAAGAAGATTTATGTTCTACTCTAAAGACCCAGTTCTTGGAGCCAAAATAATTCGTGGGCTCGGTTCACGGAGGCATATAATTCGTGGCCTCGAGGCAGCCTCCCTTCCCTGAAGGACGCATCATTGTCAATAATTCGTAGAAGCAAAATAATTCGTGGCTTCGGGTTGATGAGACACTTCTATGGCCATAGCTTCAGAGGGTTCTTTAATTCGTGGGGTCTTAGATCAATAACACAATCCTTTCTCCCTTCTTTAGTTCTTTATGTTTCTTATCTTCTTATTACTTATACATAAGATATACTTAATTCATATAATTCATGCTTAGCACGTTCATGCGTAACTTCTTCAAAACAAGCAATTCACATAAGCAAGTTCTAACTCAAGTATAATCAATTCATTTCACATACGCATGCTTATATCATTTACAATCGATCTAATTCAGGATAAACACATAATCACATAAACATGCCAAGTAGGATTCTAATCAACGAACTTATCTTTTCATGGTCGCGTATTATCGCGTATAAGTAATTTATGGTTCTATAACTTTTCTTAATCAATATATATCTTTTAATCTAGCCATATAGCTTCTTAAATCTCAGTTCTTAATTCATGTTACTCACTTAGTTCCGATTTAGCCCAAAATAGCACATTTTCACTTAAACTTGCATATCTCCCAATCTACTCATCCAATGCATACCAAATTTTACAGGAAATTTAGGCTACACATGAGCTCACAGAAATTCGGACAGCATGCTTAATTCATAGAAATCCGCACATAAATCATGAAATTCAATTTCTTGATTTTTCTCAATAATTCTGCTCAAGCTAACTTCACTAAATTCTCAATCACGCAGCTCAATAATCATGCTCAACAATGCTCAAATATCATTAAATTCATGAACTAGGCATAAATCGTAACATGCTTCTCAATTCATGAGTTGCTAGTTTCGTGAATTTAGGCCTCTAGCTTCTTCAATTAACTTAGGGTTTCCAATTTCATACCTCGAATTCATGTTCAGTCCACCTAATTCATTTTATTTTAGAGGATGAATTCAGATTACTCACCTTAGATTCTTAGAGGTTCTAAGAATTCAGTTTTGGAAGGTTTTGAATTGGGTTTCGATTTGGGTTTTGCTTCCTCTTCTTCCTCCTTTCGCTACCCTCGTTGCTCTCGCTTTGTCTCTCCTTCTTTCGCCCTCTGCTTCCCTTTCCTTTCCCCTTCGTCTGCTGCTGTTCTCGGGCTGCCGTGCCTGCTCGGCTGCCGGTTTCCGGCGTTCCTCTCGCTCCGCTCCCGCTCCCGCTCGCTCTTCTTCTCTCCCGGTGCGTTCTGCTCCTTCTCACTTTCCCTCGCTTCCGCGTTCTTTCGTTCCCCTTTCTTCTTACGCTCTGCTCGGCCTCCCGAGCCCTCGCTCTCCCTTCGCCCACCGGCGGCGGCGTCCTCGCCGTTCAGGAGGCCACGGGCCGTTGGCTCTCGAGCCTCCTCCCTCTCTCGCTTTCCTCCGCTTCCTCTCGCTCTCCTCTGCTCTACTTCGCTTCTTTTCGTTTTTCTTTGTTCCTCTTCCTCTCGTTCTTTTCTTTGTTCTCGAGTCCTAATCCCAGCCTCACTCTCTCTCCTCTTCTCCTAATCACACCTAATGGGCTCGTTGTCCAAGTTTAATTGGACCCCATTCTCTTCCTTGCTTAATAATCTGCCAACTCTCCCTTTCTCATTTCCTTTTCTTTTTTTATTTTATTTTAATTGGGCCCAACTAGCTTCTCAAGGCCCAATTTAGCTAGCCCATGCTCGGTTTTGGTTCTCGGGTTTCTAATTCCGACTCGAAAAATTCTAATTCACTAGCAAGCAAACACCGAAATTTCGGGGTCTCACGGAATGGCGGAACTTCCAACCCTTACAACACGAGAGAATTCCGAGTCACTCGAAGCTTATGAAAAGGGGGAAATAAGTGTGCTACCCAACTCGGTTTGATCGTGGATGGCTTTGGGCTTGGAGTATGTTGTAGCCCATGGGTCTAGGTCCATCATCCTCTCCCTGTTTGAAAGAATTTGCCCTCAAATTCATCGGATGATCATCAACAAAACAGGAGAGTGAGTGGTAAGGCTGACCATGGTTGGACGGAACATACTTTCCGAGTTGCTTCACCACTTGAAAGATGTTGCTGGCGCTTTCCAGCTCTTGGTTAGTACCCTTAGTACTAGGCATTAGCTTAGGCCAACCCAAAGAAGGAGGCCACTCTTTTCTTGCTTGCATCCACTCAAGACTTCCCGGTTCATCAACCACTTGCTTGCATTGCTTGTTGGGGCTAGACTTGTAGGACGCTTGCTCTTTACTTGGACTCGAGAAAATGTTTCTTAAGCCTCATCAAAGTCCCCATGAATAAGGACTTTTCTCGGATCGAAACTCGCTCATTAAACTTTTTGGAAAGTTTGGAACAACTTCCTAATGTGGCTATCCAAGTAATCATAAAAAGATCTTCAGTGGAGGAGTTCCCTTTTACCCAACTCGGAAAAATAATGAGGCCAACTCAGAAAACTAGGCCAACTCGGAATACCGGGCCAGCTCGAAAACCAGGCCAACTCGGAAAACCGGGCCAACTCGAGAAAACAAGGCCAACTCGAGAGAACAAGGCCAACTCGGAACACAAGGCCAATTCAGAAAATAAGGCCAAGAGCTTTTAAACAAACAATAAGCTCGAACATGGGGCTCACTCAACAAGTGATTTTCATAATCAAGGAACAATGTCTCATACCTCTCATTAGCATCACAGGTCGAAACATTTGTTTCATCAATGGCCTATAAACTTGGCCTCTTAACTTCACTTCCATTCTTGAATCATAGAATAAACCAATGAGCATAACAAAGCATTCATGAGGCCTTCCAACATTCCTTAGATCAATCTTTAACATAAACTTCAACTCAAATAACTCAAATAAGGGCTTGGAGAAAGGGTGAAGTAGGTGGAAGATTTCGGACTCCTCATGTCCTAAGAGAGCAAGGACTTGAGTGGATTGATCAAAGTGCTTTTCCAGAACCTTGGTAGGAACCAAGACATCATCAAAAGACATCAAAACAGATTGTATAATGTAGAGCTCAGAAACTTGGTCGATAGAACTCATGTAGCTACTAGGAGTGCTTGACAACCCATATGGAATGACTAACCAATCATACAACCAAGGTTTATCCAATAACAAGTAACAAGAATCTAGAAACATGATATCACTCCAAAATTCACCAAGATCATTCTTGTCACTACCAAAGGAAATAGGACACCTAGAATTTGATTGGAATCTTTTACCTTGTAAATACCATTGGGAGTCAAGTGGGTGTGAGTGGACCGGGACTTGAGGACTCAAAGGTTCCACTATGTTTAAGTTATCCTCTAGCTCCTTTTTCTGCCTTTGTAACTCATCATACTCATCAAACTTTGGAGGCAAGTCGAAGTGTGGCTCATTTTCTTCTTGCTCCTCATGAAACTCTTCACATTCAGCCAAGACAATGCTTGATTGTGGGTACTCCAACTCAAGGCGACTCATCCCTTGGCAAAGGGAAAACATGCTGTTTTGCAATGGACCAAAAGGGTTTGTGGGTTGTGGGGTTGGAAAATTTGGTGGTGGAGAGGAAGGACAACCACCAGAATTTGGTGAGGGTATTTGCAAGCTCCTTTTGAGAAGGGGTGTGGATTTTTGTGGGGGCAAAGAGGGCTGGACAGTAGGGGTAAATGAGGGAGGTTGGTAACTTTTTGGAGGTCAGATTTGGTGTTTTGTGGTGAGGGAAAGAGGGGCTGGTTAGTAGGTTTCGGTGGGGGAATGTGGTGGCTCTTTTTATGGTAAGTTGGGGCATTTTGAGGTGGGAAGGAAGGCTGCTGGTCAGTAGGTGTTGGTGAAGGAAAGGATGTGATGGCTGAAGGTTTGGAGGGAAGGGAAAAGAGACTCCCCTTGTTGATGGGTTTAGTCTTGGTTGGAGGAGATTTGTAAGTGGACCAAACCTTTTCAACAACTTACCTCTCAACTTTCTCCATGTGTACACTTTCTCTTTGTCTTTCTTTTTCCTTCTCATCTTATAAGTTCTCCACCAAGTGAGGGCACAACTCCTCAACTTAGACACAACAATTTCTATCTTCTCATGCTCTTCTAAACTCAGATTTGCAAGGGCTTCTTCAACCTTGATAAACCAACTAGAAAACTGATCTTGTTGGCCATAAAACTTGGGCACAAGGAGACTAGCCAACTTAAAATCAGAAGCGGCCATTTAAGCTCTCACAACCAAATGCAAAGTGGTGCTCAAGATGGTGAAAGAAAAAAAATGGGGCAGGAACTTTTTTTGTTGTGTTGGGTTTTTTTTTTTTTTTTGTGGACTAATGTGTTTGGGCTTAAGGGTTGTGTTTGGGATAAGGAAGCTCAGCCTAGGAAAGGCTCCAAAGCTTTGATACCAAAACTAATGTGCCAAAACGCAAGGCTACACCGATTCTGAAACAGAGTGAAATTATGCACAGTTCTTAGTGGGTCGAATGACTCAATAACTAGTTCTAAGGACTCGGAACGACTCGAAAGTTGGAACCGAGGACTAAGCCGGACTCAAACGACCAGAGCCGAGGGCTCAGAATAACTAGACAACTAAAATTGGGGACTCGAGACTATCTCATACAACTGAAACTGAGTATTAAGTCGGACTCAGAAAACCAAAACAGAGGACTTAGAATACTGAATCTGAGTGGCTCGGACGACGGATGGTCGGTTTCGGAATAAAGATGGTGGCTTCAAAAGAAGCTGGATTTTTGTGGGATGATGGTTAAGGGGTTAAGGAAGATGAGGGGAACATGTTTGGGCAGAATTGTGAGGGATAAATATGGGGAATGTTTATGAACATCCACTACAGATGCACACAACCAAGGGATAGTCTAACTTCACTTGGATACAGATTTCACCACCAAGCTTAGCAAGGCTTGCACTTGGATACAGATATCACCACCAAGCTTGCCTAAGACTCTTTTGAACACCACCTAGTTAGTGATGTGTAGTGGGAGCGGAAGCAAAGAAGGAAAAACCCAAGAAAATGCAACCGGACAGAATAGGGTCTGCAGGTGCGGGTCTGGGGAAAAGGGTGAAAGGAGGGTCAAATGTTCTTGGTTTTGGCTAAAAATTGGAGGGAAGGTTATTTGGGATGTTAGGAAGGGCTGGGAAAAATATGGGAAGCATCCAAGGTCAGGATCACCTTGAACCAAAGCCAAACAGAAAGTCACGCTGGGCGGCTGTCCAGGATGAGGTCCTTTGTTTGTTTTTGGTGCCGAGGACGGGATACTTCTTGGATTGAGCTGAAATTTGGTGGTACTGGACTCAACCCATGTAGGATGGTGTGGGTGAAATTTGGGGACGAAAGGATTTGTGGATTGGGAGATATGGGATGATAAAGTCGCTGGATAGTTCCTGGGTTCTGGCCTGGATACAGAAACACCACCAAGCTGAACCGAGGGGCACCTTGCAATCTATCCGGATACAGAAACACCACCGGGGATTGTAAGGACTCAAAGGACACCACCAAGCTTGCCAAGGCTCGGATACAGCAATGAGAATTCAAGGGGTTGAGAAATCCATCTCAAAAGAGCAAAGCTCAAAGTTCATATATTCATCAAGTCTGATTTTTACATAGCTAACTAGCTGAATATATAATGCCTCACATTGGCATTTTACAAGCTGAAACTAAGCTGGAAAATAAAGTAAAATGATAATGAAGACTAACAAGATTCTTTCCCCTCCTCCAAGTTAAGCTAGGAGGAATTCTAGCCAAGTATTTGCAAAATTGGGAACATGTGGATGTGGCTTGTTTTCCCCTTTCCCAAGCCTCATTTCCATTTGGCCAACACATCATATTCTAGGAGGCTTCTAGAATGTCTTCTTGAACCTTGAAGGTCCGGCCATTGAATCTTGACCAAGCATGACAATTTCGGCCATAAAATTCAGCATGAACAAAATGTGTCTAAAATACCCTTTAGGTATTTTTGGACCGTCTTTGATGCATATCTTGCTTTACTCGTTTGGCAACATTTATTTATGTGTTAATTGTCTTTAAATGACAATTCTCAAGGCCTTTAACAATCTCCTCCATCCTTGGCTTGGCTTGCACTTTTGGACTAGCATAGGAGTTTTTGGTGTAAAAATAAGCTTGACTCCTTTTATGCTTCAACTTGAGAGACCCCTTGACTCTTGAAAGTTAAGTATGGATAGAAATGTCCATCATTCTCCCCTTGTTGAAAAAATTTGTCCTCAAATTTGCATGGACAATATCTTCCAAGTGAGGAAAAATCAAGATCAATAAAGCACAACTCTTGTCATCATAGGGGTATTGTGTAATGCCCGAAATTTTAAAGAAATCAGCCGGAAAGCATAGGATTATTAAGCATTTTTCCCCGCAGCTAGGGGGTTGAGCGACTGATTTTATTTACGATCAAACATATTATGTTAGAATCCCTTTGGAGGCTGGGGTGGAATAAGTTAAATTAAAGGATTGCCTTCCTTTTTCGTCTAAGCTAAATTGTTGGGTGATTAGGAATTGTCGTGGCCGGCATATTAAAATGAGTTAGGACGCAATCGCGTAAGCGGACGGAAGGAGAAGATATAGACTCGTCGTATATGGGCCCGGTGATTATTTTCACTAAATTATGAAGAGATGATTAAGCTTATTTGGGGGTCCAATTAGGAACAGGAACCGCCAAATTAGGCGGTGGAAGGTGAAAGGAGAGGAAAGAAGGCTCGGGGAAAGGAGGCCGAGCGAAGAGGAAGCGAGAAATAGAGGGTGAGGGAGAGAGAGAACGCGCGGAGCCGGAGCAGAGGCCGGTGGCCGCCTGAGCAGCGAACAGCCGGTGGGCGAAGGGAAAGCGGAGGCTCGGGAAGGCGAAAAGGAAAAGAAACCGAGCGAAGGAAGAAGGGAAGAGGGAGGACCGAGCGCGTAGAGAGAGAGAAGGCGAGCGGTGTGAGGGTCGAGGAAACCGAGGGGTGGCCGATGACCACCATAGGCCGAAGCGGCAGCCGGCGACGCTAGTGAAGGGAGGAAAGCGAGAGACCGATGCCGAACGAGGGCGAAGGAAGGAAGGAACCGAAGCAGGGCAGATGCGGGAGGGTCCGGAGGCCGAAACCGGGAAATTAACGGCGGCGAGGAGAAGGGCCGGCAGCAACGCGCCGAGGCCCGGACCGAGAGTCAGCGGAGGCTGAAACGGCAAGCCGGAACAGGGAAGCGAAAACCGAGCGATCGAGCGAGGACTCGCGGAAACGGAGACCGAAACCGGAAGGCGGGAGTAAAGGAGTTCAAAATCAATCCCTAAAAACCGAGAATTTCAGGTGGGTAGTCTTATACTCTAGACTATTAGTATATTCGAAAACTAAATGAGTTTATTGTGATTGTATGATATTGAATGTGTATGCTTTTGAATGAGTTGGAAGTTCTCTGGAAGTGAATTAGGAGTTAGTGGAGGGAACGGGAGTTGTTAAGGCCTGAAAATGAAATCGGGAAATTCACCGAGTTGCTTGGGTCAAGTGAGTAGTGTCGAGAATCGGGTCGGTTGGGGATAAGAGCGCATGGTTTGGGCATAGGTTAGGAATTGATATTCAGATTGAGTCTTAGGGATTTACTGAATTCGCGGCATTAAGAGACAAGTACTAATTCGGGATATAACAAGGGAGTGTAAAGAGTAATATGGGATCGTAATAAGTGATGCGCAATCGGGACATGTAAGTGAGAAATGGGTGATTGTGCGGTTAAGTGCATTCGGAGTATACTTAAATCCTCGAGGTTGAACCGAGCGTGAAAGTAAGTAAAGCTATCGGGAATCGAATAATGAAAAGTAAGTAAGAGTACATAACCGAGGATGGGCAAGCAAGAATCGATTAATAAGGCAAGAGATATTAAATGGGAAATTGAGGTTGGGAAATAGCAAGTTGGGAACGGTAAAGTGGAACTAAGCCATAGTCATGTTTAAGGCCTTTGGGAAAGAATTGAATTAAAAAGTGAATGGAAATAGAGGAAATTCGGTAAGGTAAGTTTTAAGAATATATGGTTGAATGAGGGCAAAAGAGGTTGGTTTATAAAATGAAGTCATGATATAAGGGATTGAGGTAAAGATAGTGAATTGTGAAAAGTGAGGACGTCGAGTTAAATAATGTACGTGTGGTTACTCGTGGCCCGGAAAATGGATTCGATTGTACTAAACTCGATGAATTGAGAAAAACTTAGTTGAAAAAGAGTTGAGAATGAGTGCTTGCATTGAATGGTGATTATTCATGCTATGTGATTACTTTACGTGATGCTCAAAATAGTTTCGAAAGGAGTTTTGTATGTTACGTGAATGATTCTTGAATGCAATTTCTTGAGAACCGCCTTTCGAACGTGATTATGTTTTAAAGAAGCAAAGCTGATTTAAGAAAGTGAATTTATAAGGGTGACATGTGGTGTCATGCCTTCCTTGATACTAAATCAATTTGAGAAAGTCTGTAAGTGAATGTGATGAATGTGAATATGTGCAAATTGTTTTGAATCGACCGGCTACGGATCGTTTAGCATACCGAAGGGTTCGAACCGGAGAACGCCCAGCTAGAGACTTCGAGGGAAGGGTTCTAATAGGGGTCCTGGAGAGACAGGATGCCCGCCACGAGACTTCCTAGAAGAATGGTCCCGGAGCCTTTTGTCTGGGTCGCGCCCGAATTAAAGAAGTGCTAGTTCGAGTCCTCGGAAGGCCTGGAATGTTGATTCAACCCCAAAAGAAGTGTTCTTGAATGTGATTATGTGTTGTTAAGTGATTGAAGAGTCTTGATCTTTTTCATTGCAAGAGATTTCAGTGAAAAGTATATAGATTTCTATTACGTTATTATGTTTTCGCAGATTTCATTATTATGAGTATTATGTGTAAAGAATTTCCATTTTAAGGGTTTAAGACTCCGGTGAGCCCGTTGATTATTGCTCACCCCCACAAATTGCCCCGTCCCCACCCGAGTGTTGCAGGTACACTTTCGAAGTATAATCTACACTTAGCATGCTTCGGACCTTTGCTGATTGCTCGTTGATGCGTGCTGAGCAATTCAAGCCAAGAATGTGCATTGTTTATTTCTTAATGTTGTATTTGTAATTTAGTGCATATAGTTGCACCAGCGTATAGTAACCAATAGATTGTTTTAAGTTAGATTGTTTTAAGTTTTACCGCATGATTGGTTGAGCTCCGGCGTGTGGCCGTTGAGTTGTATACTCCGAGCGTGTGGCTCGTCGAGTTTTATTATGTTTTTTATGCAGGATTGTAAGGCTTTAAGCCTATGGGTTAGTCCATGTTACAAACGGAACTCTGCAGATATTTTTAGAGAATCTCAGCTTCTTTTGGGAAAAGCCACCAGTATTACTTTAAGTTGAGTTTAGACAGCCTAACCAACATCAGAAAGAGCCTTGGGAGTTCCTTTAAGGAACTCTGGCGATGTAATACTCCCAGGGGGTGTTTTGGGGTGTTACATATTACCTCTTATTTTCGGTTAAGGAAGATATGCCTTGCTTGGACATAAAACCGATTGTTCACCAAAAGATCCTAGCAAGTGCTCTCCATGTGATTCTTCAAGTTGAGACAAGCATGACCAATGGAGCCTAGGATCATAGTGAGGCTCACACATTGCTTTTTTGATGTGTAGTGGGAGCGGAAGCAAAAAGATAAGCAAAACCGCAAACAAGCAAGCTGGCCAGAACAGGTCCTGCAGGTGCGGTTCTGGGAGAAAATGTGAAAGGAGGGGCAAATGGATGAATTTGAAGCTGAAATTTGACAGGATGGTTATTAACTAGGCCAAGAAGGTTGTGTAAAAATATTGGAATTTTTGGAGGTCGGGAAAGCCTTGAACACAGAGCTGAAAGTCAGGGTTCTATGCTGACTGTCCAGGATGAGTCTCTTTGTTTGTTTCAAGGGTGGAGGGCGGAGTTCTTCTTGGTTTAAGCTGAGATTTGGTGGAGATGGTCTCAACTCATGTAAGATGAAGTGTGTGAAATTTGGGAAAGAGATGATTCGTGGATTGGGAGATATGGTTGATGGAAGTCGCTGGATAGAACCTGGATTCTGGCTTGGATACAGAAACACCACCAAGCTGAATCAAGGGGCACTTTGCAATCTGGCCGGATACAGAAACACCACCGGGGATTGTAAAGACTCAAAGGACACCACCAAGCTTGCCAAGGCTCGGATACAGCAATGAGAATTCAAAGGGTTGAGAAATCCATCTCAAAAGAGCAAAGCTCAAAGTTCATATATTCATCAAAGTTGTTTTTACATGAGCTAGGCTTGCTGAATTTATATTGCCTAACATTGGCATTTTACAAAGCTGAAACATAGCTAAAAATTAAAGCAAAATCAAAACAAAATTAGCCAAGATTCTTTCCCCTCCTCCAAGTTAAGCTAGGAGAAATTTCAGCCAAGTATTTGATGGTTAGGGAACATGTGGCTATGGTTTGTTTCCCCTTTGCCAAGCCTCCTTAATTCTTCTAGAATGCTCTTCATGTGGGCTGCTTTGGATGCTCCCCTTAGGCGCCTAGGCATGTTGTAATTGACCTTGGACCGACCAGAATCAAATACAAGTTATTTATGTGCAAAGACACCTTACTTCACGTTTTGTCATGGCCAAAATGCACCTTGCTCTAACATGGAGGATTTTAGGTTTGCTAGCTGATTCTTCTTGGCTCTCCTTCTTGACTCTTAGGTAAATAATTATTTATGAACAATCATAAAAAGAACACACTCTTGACTTCCCATCCTCCGGGATCAAAAATGATAATAAGAAATTCAAGTGTCTTTGGCTGATTTCCATGCATGTTTGATCTCTCTTGATAACTTGTCCTCGGTCCATGATCAAGGGCTGTCCACTTTCCATCATTTTTCCTCCTTTGGTGCTCATAAGGCAAGTCTCCAACTTGGCGACAATTTGGTGGGATTGATTTTTGAAGGCCACCATCACTCTCGGACAGCATGTAGTAGCGAGAGTACCAAGCAATTTTTCCATATTCAAGCTTACAATGATGGCACAACTTCAATGGTAGTAGTAAGAGCTTGCTCTCCACATTCTTGGCATAAACACATAGAAATGTTAAATGCTCAAGATCAACTTCACAATTCTCCAAATACAAAGGAAAGGAGCTCCTCATAGCAAATGCATCAATAAAGTTTAGAGGCTTTCCTTTTTCTACTACTTTGATCCACACTTCAAGCTTCTCCATAAGATAAAAATTATGTTCAACATCATGCATATAGGATAGCTTGCTTTCGGCCAGAATAACAAGAAGCATGCGGTGTGGGATTTTTATGACAAAATGATCAACCCCTTGGCAACTAAAATACCTCCGGGCTGACTTGGGGCTATGGGAAATTTTGGGAGGTGGGATTGGTTTATTTTGTGGGAAAAGTGGGGACTGGACAGAATGGGGAAAAAGGTGAAATGGGGGCTGGGCAGAATGTGTTTGGGGGTGAAATGGGGTTCGGTTTTTGGCTTTTGGTTTGTGGACTTGGGTTCTTTTGAGTAGGGTAAAAGTGGGAGGGTCTAAGGACAATTTGTGGGCATTTTTGGGAGAAGTATGAGAGTCTCCATCATGGGCTAATCTCTTGTCAAACAATAATGGCCATTCCCAAAAAACAAAACAAATGCTCACAAGCATAGCAACATTCCACTTTTCAATAATGCTCAACTTTACAAAGCCAAAAGAATTTAAGCAAGGATGAACAAAATGGCTTATACCTCCATGGGGCCGTGGGATGTCATATAGAGGGAAGTGGTTTGTAGCTTGAATCATCAAACTCTCATTGCTAGTAGGCTCTTCTACCTCACTAGACAATGAATGAACGATAACACTTCCATGCTCCTCAACTTCTAAACATGTTTGGCCATAATCATCAAAGGTAGGAAGTAGTTCACCATGGCTCACAATTTGCTCATCTTGAGGTGGGTTAGACAAACCCAATATCTCTTGCTCAACCAAAACTTCACATGAAGAAGGGTCATTGATTTCTACCTCATTAGTAAATAAAGAAGTGTCTTCCAAAACAACTCCATCATGCTCATCAAACTTAAGAGGTAAATCAAAATCATTTGTTGGTTGGCAATCCTCCAAGTCAGTCTCAACATACTCATCAAACTTTAGAGACAAACCAAAGTTGGGCTCAATTTCCTTTGAATAGGAAAAGAGGAGCGGCCATGGGTTTTGGTGGGGGAAATGTTGGCTGGACAGTAGGCTTCGGTGGGGGCTCTTTTTGTGGGAAGGTTTGGATCTTTGTGGTGGTGGAGAGCATTGTTTTTGTGGTGGAGATGGTGGAGGAAAAGAAGTGGCCGAAGGTTTAGAAGGAAGGGAAGAATGACTCCCCTTGTTGATTGATTTGCTCTTGGTGGGAGGAAATTTGTAATGAAGTGGGCCAAATTTTTTCAACAATTTTCCTCTCAACTTTCTCCATGTGTTCACCTTCTTTTTGCCTTTCTTCTTCCTTCTCAACTTGTACTCTTTCCACCAAGTGAGGGCATGACTCCTCAATTTAGACACAACAATCTCAACCTTCTCATGCTCTTCTAATCACAAATTTTCAAAGGCCTCTTCAACCTTGATAAGCCAACTAGAAAATCGATCTTGTTGGCCATAAAATTTAGGCACAAAGAGATTAACCAACTCAAAATTAGAAGCAGCCATTTAAGCTCTCACAACCGAATCCTCAATGATGCTCAAGATGGTAAAACAAAAATGGGCAGAAAATTTTTTGTGGTTTCTTTTTTGGTTTTTTGTGGGGCTGGCTATTTTTTTGTGTTTTTGGGTTTTATGGGATAGGATCATCCACCAAGGATCAGAACTTGCTCTGATACCAAAAATGATGTGTAGTGGGAGCGGAAGCAAAAGAAGAAGGAAAAACCCAAGAAAATGCAACCGGACAGAATAGGGTCTGCAGGTGCGGGTCTGGGGAAAAGGGTGAAAGGAGGGTCAAATGTTCTTGGTTTTGGCTAAAAATTGGAGGGCAGGTTATTTGGGATGTTAGGAAGGGCTGGTAAAAATATGGGAAGCATCCAAGGTCGGGATCACCTTGAACCAAAGCCAAACAGAAAGTCACGCTGGGCGGCTGTCCAGGATGAGGTCCTTTGTTTGTTTTTGGTGCCGAGGACGGGATACTTCTTGGATTGAGCTGAAATTTGGTGGTACTGGACTCAACCCGTGTAGGATGGTGTGGGTGAAATTTGGGGACGAAAGGATTTGTGGATTGGGAGATATGGGATGATAAAGTTGCTGGATAGTTCCTGGGTTCTGGCCTGGATACAGAAACACCACCAAGCTGAACCGAGGGGCACCTTGCAATCTATCCGGATACAGAAACACCACCGGGGATTGTAAGGATTCAAAGGACACCACCAAGCTTGCCAAGGCTCGGATACAGCAATGAGAATTCAAGGGGTTGAGAAATCCATCTCAAAAGAGCAAAGCTCAAAGTTCATATATTCATCAAGTCTGATTTTTACATAGCTAACTAGCTGAATATATAATGCCTCACATTGGCATTTTACAAGCTGAAACTAAGCTGGAAAATAAAGTAAAATGATAATGAAGACTAACAAGATTCTTTCCCCTCCTCCAAGTTAAGCTAGGAGGAATTCTAGCCAAGTATTTGCAAAATTGGGAACATGTGGATGTGAATTGTTTTCCCCTTTCCCAAGCCTCATTTCCATTTGGCCAACACATCATATTCTAGGAGGCTTCTAGAATGTCTTCTCGAACCTTGAAGGTCCGGCCATTGAATCTTGACCAAGCATGACAATTTCGGCCATAAAATTCAGCATGAACAAAATGTGTCTAAAATACCCTTTAGGTATTTTTGGACCGTCTTTGATGCATATCTTGCTTTACTCGTTTGGCAACATTTATTTATGTGTTAATTGTCTTTAAATGACAATTCTCAAGGCCTTTAACAATCTCCTCCATCCTTGGCTTGGCTTGCACTTTTGGACTAGCATAGGAGTTTTTGGTGTAAAAATAAGCTTGACTCCTTTTATGCTTCAACTTGAGAGACCCCTTGACTCTTGAAAGTTAAGTATGGATAGAAATGTCCATCAGTTAGCCAAACTAGGATAAGCAAAATGAGATTTAAAAAGGATAAAGGAGCTTAGCTCAACTTTGATGCATTAGCATTCATGGATAAACTTGTCTGATTTTTACATGCAGCACTCTACATATATATAGAGCTAAAAACTAGGGTTGCTACTTTAATCTAAGGGCTGAAAATAGCCTTACATAATCCTAGGGCTGTCACTACATTCAGCCAAAATAAAAGAAGACAAAAACAGTGGCCAATGAAGATAAAATGATCAGAATAAAAGGACAGCTGCAAATGGTCCCCCTTGCTGTCGTTTTCAGTGCATCTTCCTGCAGCAGAGCCAACTTAAAATGGTGATATCTCTTGATTTACAGCTCCAATTGTGACGTGTAAGATATGCTTGGAAAGCTTGAGGAATAAGCTTTTCAACCATATGTGGCTCGACCCATTTGAAGTTGTGAGCAAAATGTGATGACCAGAACAATCAGCAGAGGTCAGACTGGTCAGTAGAAATACCCGGTTTGATGTTCGGACCATTTTCTTTATTATCTCCGACCTAAAAGACAATGCCCATAACTCGATATTAATCTAGACATGTCCAAGAATACCCTTGTGAAAATTGGAGACCAAAATCTAATCCATGGTTGACTGAACACCCTTTTTGAAGATGACCTTCAAGCGTCATTCCGAGTGGGCACCTTCCAGTTTCCTAGTCAACTTCAAATGTTCATAACTTGAGATTCCCAACTCCAATTTAGATGTTCTTTATATGGTCAGAAAGCTTAGGATGTTAGCTTTCCATCGATATGTCATGAGGTGATGTTGGAGCTCTGGATCAGAAGATATGATCAAAACAAGGTGCAGGTGTCATCCTGGATGAGCAAGCTACCAGTTTTAACAAAGGTCTTTCTCAGTTATTATCTCCGCATATATTCAAGATACCCATAAGTTTTTAAGCTTGAGGGCATCATGAAGTACTTGTATGAATAATTTGGTAAGCAAACTCATAGCCGTTTGTGACTGAATGGTAGAACTTCCAACCCTTACAACACGAGAGAATTCCGAGTCACTCGAAGCTTATGAAAAGGGGGAAATAAGTATGCTACCCAACTCAGTTTGATCGTGGATGGCTTTGGGCATGGAGTATGTTGTAGCCCATGGGTCTAGGTCCATCAGCTGTTGGACAGAATATGGCCTGTAGGTGCGATCTTGGGAGAATGGGTGAAAGAAGCGGCAAACGGGGAAGTTTTGAGCTAAAATTTGGTGGAAGGCTTCTTAGCTGGACACGGAAGAACCGGTAAAATTTGGGGATTTTTGGAAGTCGGGAACACCCTGATCCGGAAGCTGAAAGTCAGCAGCGCTGGGTTGGACGTCCAGGATAATACTCTTTGTATGGATCCAAGGTGGGGGTCGGAGGAGTTCTTGGTTGGAGCTGATTTTGGGGGAGGATAAGTAGAAACACTGGCATGAAGATGGACAAAATTTGAGTAAGTTGATGAGTGAGCTGGGAGATTTGGAATTTTGAAAACGTAGTAACCGATAGGCCAAGGATTTCACGGATACGTAAATACCACTATGAAACGCCTTGGGGCACCTTTTGCTTGGCTAGATATAGAAACACAACTAGCTAGCTTGAGGACTCAATAGAACACCACTAAGTTGCCACACTTGGATACAGCAATTGAGGATTTTAAAGGGGCGAGCAATCCAGCTCAAAGTCATTCATATATTCATCAAAAGGTGTTTCTACATGGATGCATACAAGATAAATTTATAATGCTCAAAATAAAATACTTGACAAGCTAAAACAAAAGCCAAAATCAAAAATAAGCTTTCCCCTTTCCCAAGCTAAAGGAGGGTAATTTTCGGCCAAGCATTTGTGGAATTGGGAACTGATGTGTAGTGGCGGAAGCAAAGAAAAGGAGAGAAAACTGCAAGGTACACAACCGGGCAGAATGCAGCCTGATTGCGCAGTTTTGGGAGATCGGGTGAAAGGTGGGGCAAAAGTGCTTGGTCTTGGCTGAAATTTGGTGGGGAAGTAGGTAACTGGTAAAAGAAGATCGTGACCAAGTTTCGTTAAATTTGGATAAGGGAAACTCCCTGAATAGATAGCCTGAAGTTGATGCAACCGGCTGGCTGTACAGACAGACACCCTTTGTTTGGTTTCGATGTGGAGGATGGAGATGTTCTTGGATGGAGCTGAAAATTGGAGGAATGGAAGTAGATGGACGGGAAGGATTGTGGTTAAAATTTGGAGTGAAATGGCTGGGTAGATTGTGAGATATGAGGCGGCAAAGTGAGGGATAAAACCTTGACTCGGGCTCGGATACAGCAACACCACCGAGTGAATCAAGGGGCGCTCCTAAGCGATCCGGATACAGCAACACCACCGGGACTTGGGAGACTCAAAGGACACCACCGTGATGCCAAGCACGGATACAGCTTTGAGAATTTAGAAACGAGCAATCCAGCTCAAGAGTTTAAACTCATATATATTCATCAAAAGGTGTATTACAATGGAGCATAGGTGCTGAATATATAATGCTTCATGTGAGCATTTACATAACCGAATCCAAGTTGAAAAATAAAGCAAAACAAAATGCTAACTAATTAGATGCTTTCCTCCTCTCCAAGTTAAGCTTGAAGAATTTCTAGCCAAGTATTGTTTGATAGGGAACATGTGGCCAAGATTTGTTGCCCCTTCTCCAAGGTCTCTTCTAACCACCTTCCACTAGTGGTAGTGCCTTCTAGAATGCTCTAGCTTGGTGTTCTTGGCAGCTCCATGTGATGCATGACCATAAACCCTTCGAAGTGTATTTCCTTCAGCTCAAACTTTAGGGCGGTCCACTCTCCATCGGGAACATATGGATGTGAGGCTCTTTCCCCTTGTGCAAGCTTCTTTCCAATTTGTCCAACACATAATATTCCCTCCACTAATGGTAGTGTTCTTAGGAAGCTTCTAGAATGCTTCTTTGTTGCTCTATCTCCGGCCAAAGCTTTGTGGTAAAAATATGGACCGACTTCCTATTTTATCTATGTGCTTAAAACATAAAATTACAGCAACCCCCGACTTAGTATGTCCGGACCTCATTACGCATCATGGTGACGATGAAACAAGACTTAGGTGTCCAACTTGCTAGTAACTCGTCCATCATCCTCCCCTTGTAGAGAAGAATTTGCCCTCAAATTCTCAAGGGTATCATCTTCAAAATATAGAGAGAGATCGGCCACATTGAAGGTAGCGGATACTCCAAATTCCTCGGGCAAGTCAACCTTATAAGCATTGTCACCAATCCTTTCCAAAACCTCAAATGGTCCATCGGCTCTTGGCATTAGTTTGGTCTTCCGTTTGGACGGAATTCGTTCCTTCCTCAAGTGGATCCATACCAAATCCCGGGTTGAAAGACCCTTCTCTTCTTTCCTTTATCAACTTGTTGTTTGTATTTTGCATTAGAGGCCTCAATCTTTTCTTTCACCCGTACATGCAACCTTTGTATTTCTTGGACTCTTTTGGATGCCCTCAACGCTTGGTTTCTCGGTATTTTCTCTAGGAGCCAAATCGAGAGGAGTAATTGGTTCCACACCATAGACTACCTTGAATGGGCTTAGTCCCGTGGTTTTGCTAGGAGCTCCATTATAAGCAAATTCGGTGTGAGCTAATAGTTGATCCTATGCTTTGGTGTTCGCCTTGATCAAGGCCCTTAGTAACACGCCCAAAGCCTGGTTGGTAACCTCCGTTTGTCCATCCGTTTATGGATGGCAAGTGGTGCTAAATTTGAGATTAGTTCCCAATTTCTTCCACAAGGTGAGCCAAAAGTGACTAAGAAACTTGCTGTCTTGGTCCGAGACAATCGACTTGGGAATGCCGTGTAATCTCACTACCTCCTTGAAATATAAATCGGCAATTTGTGTAGCATCATTGGTTTTGTTGCAAGGAACAAAGTGAGCCATTTTAGAAAAACGGTCCCCCACAACAAGAATGGAGTCCTTGTTCCTTTGTGTTCTTGGTAACCCCAAAATAAAGTCCATGCTCACATCTTCCCAAGGTTGAGTTGGTGTAGGTAGAGGCGTATAGAGAAGGGAATGGCTTTTTGCCTCTTGGCAAACCGCACATCGCTTCAAAATTTCTTGCACATCGTTCTCCATTTTCGGCCAATAGTAGTGTTCTCTTATCATGCTTGTTGTTTTGTTGACACCAAAATGGCCAGCTAGCACGCCACTATTGACTTCACGGATGATCAATTCCCTGGTGCCACAACGAGGCACACACAGCCGTGCTCCTTTAAAAGGTAGCCCTCTTGGACTAGAAAATCTCCTTTGGGATGCTTAGAACAGATTACTGAATTATCTCACAAAAATCCTCATCATTAGAGTACAAAGATTTCAAATGCTCAAAACCAAGAACTTGAGTTCGCAATTGAAACAATAAGAAATACCTCCTTGAAAGTGCATCCGCTCCTTTGTTCATTTTGCCGGACTTGTGTTTGATGGTGAAATGGAAAGTTTGCAAATACTCTACCCATTTCCCATGCCTTAGATTGAGCTTATGTTGTCCTTGGATGTATTTTAAAGCCTTGTGGTATGAATGCCATATGAACTCATTAGCCACAAGATAATGGCTTCAATGCTCCAAAGTTCTCACAATGGCATAGAACTCTTTGTCATATGTTCAATATTTCCTCCTTGAGTCACTAAGTTTCTCACTAAAGAAGGCAACGGGCCGCCCTTCTTGAGAGAGAATCCCACCAATGCCCACACCCAAGGCATCACATTCTACTTCAAAAACTTTGTCAAAACTTGGCAAGGCAAGGACCGGCGCTTGCATGAGCTTGTGTTTGATAGCCTCAAAGGCTTCTTGGGCCTTAGTACTCCATTTGAACGCGCTCCCTTTTAGTACCTCGGTCATGGGGGCCGTGATGGTACTAAAATCTTTGATGAACCTTCGGTAAAATGATGCTAAACCATGGAAACGTCTCACATCATGAATACTCGTGGGAACCGGCCATGATTGAATGATTTGCTTTCATCCACCTTGATTCCTTTAGCCGTGACAACATATCAAAGGAAGACCACTTTCAGGGTGAAAAATGTACATTTTTAAGGTTGTCGTAGAGCTTTTCTTCTTCCAAAATTTTGAGGACTTGCGTGAAGTGACTCAAATGCTCTTCCTCATTTTTGCTATACACCAAAATGTCATCAAAGTACACAACCACAAACTTGCCAATGAGAGGCCAAAATACTTGATTCATGAGTCTCATGAAGGTTCTTGGTGCATTAGATAGGCCGAATGGCATTACTAACCACTCGTAATGCCCACCTTTGGTGTTAAAGGCGGTCTTCCACTTATCCCCTTCTCGGATCCTAATTTAATAGTATCCACTCCTTAAATCCACTTTGGAAAATATTTATGAGCCATGTAGCTCATCAAGCATATCCTCAAGCCTTGGTATAGGATGCCTATACTTGATTGTGATCTTGTTTATGGCACGACTATCTACACACATCCTCATGGATCCATCTTTCTTTGGTACCAACAAGGTAGGCACCGCATATGGACTCCTACTTTCCCTTACTAGGCCTTTAGCCACCAATTCATCAACTTGTCCTTGGACTTCTTGAGCATCCTTGGGATTCATTCTATATGCGGGTTTATTGGGTAATATGGCTCCCGGGATAAGGTCTATGTGGTGTTGAATGGTTCTTTGTGAAGGAAGGCCAAGGGGAATTTCATTTGGGAAAACATGGGCAAATTTGGTTAAGAGTTCTTTGGCAAGGGGATGGATAGTTTGTGAGGGGTTCTCGATTTCGGTTGATGTTAAAAGGATGTGATGGAGAGTGGGCAGCCTTCTGTTTTGAGCTGTGTGACATTAATGGAAAGTGGCCAGCCATGGGTAAAAAGACAGAAAATGTTCAGCTCAACGTGCATGCAAAACAACCGGGAATGCTTGTATTTTTCAAGCACATAATGTCGTTTGAGCCGGGAGGTTAATCATTGATTACTTGTTCATAAATAAATCAAGGTGTTAAGGAAGATAGTTGAGGAATCAAGCTCACCAAATTTCCATGGTTAAGCAAGGGAAGATCGGCCAAGTACAAATCAAGCAATGTTACAAGTATTATTATCTTAAGAGCTTTGAACATAAATAAATTCATGTCATGATGGGTCGGTCCAAGGGAGGGCCAAAAGGGCTTATGGTCATGCATCACATGGAGCTGCCAAGAACACCAAGCTAGAAGCATTCTAGAAGACACTACCACTAGTGGAAGGTGGTTAGAAAAGAGCTTGGAGAAGGGGCAACAAATCTTGGCCACATGTTCCCTATCAAACAATACTTGGCTAGAAATTCTTCAAGCTTAACTTGGGGAGGAGGAAAGCATCTAATTAGTTGGCATTTTTGTTTTGCTTTATTTCATATTTTTCAGCTTGGATTCGGTTATGTAATTGCTCATATGAAGCATTATATATTCAGCACCTATGCGCCATTGTAAGACACCCTTGATGAATATATGAAATTTGAGCTTTGCTCTTTTGAGATGGATTTCTCAACCCTTTGAATTCTCATTGCTGTATCCGAGCCTTGGCAAGCTTGGTGGTGTCCTTTGAGTCTTTACAATCCCCGGTGGTGTTTCTGTATCCGGCCAGATTGCAAAGTGCCCCTTGATTCAGCTTGGTGGTGTTTCTGTATCCAAGCCAGAATCCAGGTTCTATCCAGCGACTTCCATCAACCATATCTCCCAATCCACGAATCATCTCTTTCCCAAATTTCACACACTTCATCTTACATGAGTTGAGACCATCTCCACCAAATCTCAGCTTAAACCAAGAAGAACTCCGCCCTCCACCCTTGAAACAAACAAAGAGACTCATCCTGGACAGTCAGCATAGAACCCTGACTTTCAGCTCTGTGTTCAAGGCTTTCCCGACCTCTAAAAATTCCAATATTTTTACACAACCTTCTTGGCCCAGTTAATAACCATCCTGTCAAATTTCAGCTTCAAATTCATCCATTTGCCCCTCCTTTCACATTTTCTCCCAGAACCGCACCTGCAGGACCTGTTCTGGCCAGCTTGCTTGTTTGCGGTTTTGCTTATCTTTTTGCTTCCGCTCCCACTACATATCAGGATGAGCTCTTGTGAGGGCCGAAACTCATGTTGTTTTGCTTTGAAAAAATTTTCTCCATGCGCAAGCAAAAGGTCGATTTGGGATGGACTATTTTGTGGTTTTGTTTTTGGGATTTGGCTAGGTGACAAGGGGGCCAATGTTATCTTCTTTCCATCTTTGGTGAAAGTGTAAGTATTCATGAATCCATCATGCATGACTCTCCTATCAAAGAGCCAAGGTCTCCCAAGCAACAAATGACACGCATCCATCGGAACAATGTCACACCATATCTCATCATGATAATTTTTGCCAATACTCGAACGAAATGAGACATCTAGAATTGACTTGGAGTCCTTTACCATAATTTAACCATTGGATGTTGTAAGGATGAGGATGGGGTGAAGCGTGAAGTCCAAGCTTTTCCACCATAGTTGTTGAGGCCACGCTCGTACAACTACCACCATCAATAATGATAGAGCACACCTTGTTGAGTACAGTTCCTCTCGTATGGAAGATGTTTTCTCATTGCTCCTCCTTTGGATCCTTGAATCCGCTCAAGGTCTTCCTTAAGACTCGGGCTAGCATTCATGGTTTGGAATCTATTGTGGGGCTGGCTATTTTTGTGTTTTTGGGTTTAAGGGAATGGACAATCCACCAAGGAATCAGAACTTGCTCTGATACTAAAGTTGATGTATAGTGAGGGTGAAAGCAAAAGATAGGCAAAACCGCAAAGAGGGCTGCTGGACAGAACATGGCCTATAGGTGCAATCTTGGGAGAATGGGTGAAAGAGGGGGCAAACGGGGAAGTTTTGAGCTGAAATTTGGTGGAAGGCTTCTTAGCTGGACAAGGAAGAACTGGTAAAATTTGGGGATTTTTGGAAGTCGGGAACACCCTGATCTGGAAGCTGAAAGTCAGCAGCACTGGGCTGGACGTCCAGGATGATACTCTTTGTATGGATCCAAGGTGAGGATCAGAGGAGTTCTTGGTTGGAGCTGATTTTTGGGGGAGGATAAGTAGACACACTGGGATGAAGATGGACGAAATTTGGGATTAATTTGATGAGCGAGCTAGGAGATTTGGAATTTTGAAAACGTAGTAACCGATAGGCCAAGGATTTCACAGATACGGAAACACCACTATGAAACGCCTTGGGGCACCTCTTGCTTGGCTAGATATAGAAACACCACTAGCTAGCTTGAGGATTCAATAGAACACCACCAAGTTGCCACACTTGGATACAGACAATTGAGGATTTTAAAGGGAGAGCAATCCAGCTCAAAGTCATTCATATATTCATCAAAAGTTGTTTCTATGTGGATGCATACAAGCTAAATTTATAATGCTCAAAATAAAATACTTGACAAGCTAAAACAAAAGCCAAAATCAAAAATAAGTTTTCCCCTTTCCCAAGCTAAAGGAGGGTGATTTTCGGCCAAGCATTTGTGGAATTGGGAACATGTGGATGTGAGGCTTTTTCCCCTTGTGCAAGCTTCTTTCCAATTTGTCCAACACATAATATTCCCTCCACTAATGGTAGTGTTCTTAGGAAGCTTCTAGAATGCTTCTTTGTTGCTCTATCTCCGGCCAAAGCTTTGTGGTAAGGAAATATGGACCGACTTCCTATTTTATTTATGTGCTTAAAACATAAAATGGCAGCATCCCAAGACTTAGTACTTTCGGACCTCATTACGCACCATGGTGACGATGAAACAAGACTTAGGTGTCCAACTTGCTAGTAACTCTCCATCACAAAGACTCCATCCTAGTGGTAGTGGACCGTTTCTCTAAAATGGCTCACTTTGTTCCGTGCAATAAAACCAATGATGCAACTCTTATGGCTGATTTGTACTTCAAAGAGATTGTGAGGCTCCATGGCATACCAAGGTCCATAGTTTCCGACCGGGACAACAAGTTTCTAAGTCATTTCTAGATAACTCTTTAGAGGAAATTAGGGAGCAAGCTGAAATTTAGCACTACTTTTCATCCACAAATGGATGGACAAACGGAGGTTAAAAACTGGACGCTAGGCATGCTATTAATAGCTTTGATCAAGAACAACGCCAAGGCTTGGGACCAACTTCTAGCTCATGCTGAATTTGCTTATAATGGTGCTCCAACTAAGGCTACTGGTGTTAGTCCTTTCAAGGCTGTCTATGGAGTTGAACCACTAACTCCACTAGACTTAAACATCAAGAGCTTTGGAAGGAAACCCCAATGTGGAAGCTACCAAGCGAGTTCATGAAATCCAAAAATGCACGAGAAGGTGAAAGCAAAGATTGAGCTCACCAATGCCGCCTACAAGCAAAGGATTGACAAGGGAAAAAGAAAGAAGGTTTTCCAGCCCGGAGATCTTGTGTGGGTACACTTAAGGAAGGAACATTTTCCTTCCAAGAGGAAGAACAAGCTAATGCCTAGGGCTAATGGACCATTTGAAGTGTTGGAGAAGATCAATGAGAACGCCTACCTGGTGAATATGGAGTATCCGCAAGCTTTAATGTGGCTGATTTATCTCCCTATTTTGAGGATGATAGATTGGAGAATTTAAGGGCAAATTCTTCTTTACAAGGGGAGAATGATGGAGAGTCTCAAGTTACTAAAAGTGATGGAAAGTGACCGGCCTTGTGATCTCGAGCTGAATAAATGTTCATTCCGAAAAGTCATGTGTGCTTAAAGTTCAACCGGAAGAGCTTGACTATTCTATGAACAACCGGAAATGCTTAAGGTTTAGCCGCTTGGTGCAAGCCGAGCGCGGAGGCTAAAAGGCCGAGATGATCTTATGTGCATAAATAAGTGTTTAAAGAAGATTAGTCAAGAAGAGCTTATCCAGCCATGCCTAAAATCTTCCTTGTTAAAGCTATGTTAAGTTCGGCCATGTCTAGACGTGTGGAGATGTTTCAAGTGTTACATTTTATTTCCCTTGCATATAAATAAATCAAGGCGGACCAAGGGACCAAGGCTTAAGATCATGTGCATAATAGAAGACCAAGAGTAGCCTAAATGAAGAGCATTCTAGAACCACTAACTATAGTGGAGGAAGGTGGTTACTAGATGCTTGCCCAAGGGGAAATCAAACAATGGCCACATGTTCCCAATTCCCAAATACTTGGCTAGAATTTATCCAAGCTTAACTTGGAGAGGAGGAAAGCATCTAATTAGTTAGCATTTTGTTTTGCTTTAATTTTCAGCTTTGTTAATTTCAATTTTCAGCATGGATAGTTGTAATGGCGGGTCTATATATTCAGCATGCACACTCCTTGTAAAACCACCCTTGATGAATATATGAATTTGAGCTTTGCTCTTGAGATGGATTTCTCAACCTTTTGAATCCTCAAAGCTGTATCCGTGCTTGGCCTCACGGTGGTGTCCTTTGAGTCACTTAAGTCCCGGTGGTGTTTCTGTATCCGGATCACTTAGGTGCGCCCCTTGATTCACTCGGTGGTGTTTCTGTATCCGAGCTTGAGTCAAGGTACTATCCAGCGACTTTGCCATTCCATATCTCACAATCTACCCAGCCATTTCACTCCAAATTTTAACCACAATCCTTCCATCAAGTCTACTTCCATCCCTCCAATTTTCAGCTCCATCCAAGAACTCCTCCGTCCTCCACATCAAAACCAAACAAAGGGTATCAACCTGTACGTCCAGCCAGCAGCACCAACTTCTGGCTATTTGTTCAGGCAGTTCCCCTTATCCAAAATTCACGAAACTTGGCCACAACCTTCCTCCATCATTTACCTCACTCCCCTCCAAGTTTCGTCCAAATCCAAGAACATTTACCCCTCTTTTCACCCTTTTCCCCAGAACCGCACCTGCAGGTCCCAATCTGCCCGGTTGTGTGTTTTGCGGTTTTTCCACCTTTTTCTTTGCTTCCGCCACTACACATCAAAAAGCCATGGGCTAGTGGCAAAACTGCAAGGGAGATAAGCTTGTGTTGAGGTCAACTTCGGACACCTAAATCTTCTCTCCTAGTCCGTGTAGTACAAGCAGAGTCCAAACTTGAGGAACCGTGAATGTTGCCCTTGTATGTCAATTGGCAGATAAATAAGTTGTTGCTTAAGCATTGAGGCACAATAAGCGAAGACGGTCCAAACTGAAGGGTCCATATTTGGACTAACAACATAAGGCATCAAGGGAGGAATACTAGCAAGAAGGAAGGTTCTAGAGAATCTAAGAGCACTACCTCTAGTGGAAAAATCTTGTGTTGGACCAACCACAATCAAGCTTGGACAAGGGGCAAGCAAATACTTGGTCGAGAATCACTATTCAATTCCGGCCACATGTTCCCAAAATCTAGCTTGGAGAAGGGGTTAGCTATAGTGTAATCTAGGCCTTTGATCTTGTACATACACTCTTAGCCTTAGATTGTGCTTAACTTTAATTTGAGCATTAGAAATACACCATGTATTCGGTTGAACAAAACAACTTTTGATATTGAATGAAAACCGAACTAGTAATGCTCTTTCCCCTTTGAATTCTCAATTGCTATATCTAAGCTTGGCATGCTTAATGGTGCTCGATTGAGTCCGAGAGTCTAGCTAGTGGCGATATCTCGTATCTAGCCTTAGCCTTTCGGTGCCTCAAGATTCTTGTGGTGGTGTGTCCGTATCCACAAGGAGCTTGGTTCTATCATTGTTATTTTTATCTTTAGCACTCATCCTTCCCATCCCTACTTCCACCGTTCACAAACCACCTCTCCTCGGATTCTTGCTTGGCTATACATCAGGTGGTGTGCCTTATCTATTAGTGCCCAATTAGAAGCCCGAAAGCTTAGCTTGGTGGTGTGACTTATCCTTGCTTAGCATTAGTTTTTTTTTTTTTTTGTGCGAGTGCTTAACTTTAGTTTATGTTTGTCCGATCTAGCTTGTTGGCTATTGATCTTTTCCCCTCTTTTTCATCAGTGTATTTAGTTGTTATTCCCATGTTTTCAGCACCAACCAAGCTCCCTACCGGCCCCCTCCCCAAAAACAAATAGAGCTGCCGGTTTTGGAGATTCGTGTGAAGGGTGTTATTTCATTGCTTTGTTTGAGCTCGAGTTTGATCTTGGTTGTTTTTCAAACTTTCCCTTCTTCCTTTTCAGGATCCTAAGTGTTTCCCCTAAAAATCAAACCCCAACTGATGGAGACCTTCCTACTAACCAAGCTACTAAGGGTCATGACTTACTAGCTAAAGTACAAGACTCGTATTACAAATAGTGCTCTATACTCGATCGTATTACACATTGAATTGAATTGAATGAGAAAACCTGATGGACATTTCCATACAAGTCAAATGACCAAGAGTCAAGGGGTTTCTCAAGTTGAAGCATAAAAGGAGTCAAGCTTATTTTTACACCAAAAACTCCTATGCTAGTCCAAAAGTGCAAGCCAAGCCAAGGATGGAAGAGATTGTTAAAGGCCTTGAGAATTGTCATTCAAAGACAATTAACACATAAATAAATGTTGTCAAACGAGTAAAGCAAGATATGCATCAAAGACGGTCCAAAAATACCTAAAGGGTATTTTAGGCACATTTTGTTCATGCTGAATTTTATGGCCGAAAATGTCATGCTTGGTCAAGAGTCAATGGCCAGACCTTCAAGGCTCAAGGAGAATTCTAGAAGCATCAAGAATTGAGAAGCTTGGGAAAGGGGAAAACAAGCCACATCCACATGTTCCCAATTTTGCAAATACTTGGCTAGAATTCCTCCTAGCTTAACTTGGAGGAGGGGAAAGAATCTTGTTAGTTTTATTATCTTTTTACTTTATTTTCCAGCTTAGTTTCAGCTTTGTAAATGCCATTGTTAGGCATTATATATTCAGCTAGCATAGCTGTTGTAAAAACAACTTGGATGAATATATGAACTTTGAGCTTTGCTCTTTTGAGATGGATTTCTCAACCCTTTGAATTCTCATTGCTGTATCCGAGCCTTGGCAAGCTTGGTGGTGTCCTTTGAGTCTTTACAATCCCCGGTGGTGTTTCTGTATCCGGCCAGATTGCAAAGTGCCCCTTGATTCAGCTTGGTGGTGTTTCTGTATCCAAGCCAGAATCCAGGTTCTATCCAGCGACTTCCATCAACCATATCTCCCAATCCACGAATCATCTCTTTCCCAAATTTCACACACTTCATCTTACATGAGTTGAGACCATCTCCACCAAATCTCAGCTTAAACCAAGAAGAACTCCGCCCTCCACCCTTGAAACAAACAAAGAGACTCATCCTGGACAGTCAACATAGAACCCTGACTTTCAGCTCTGTGTTCAAGGCTTTCCTGACCTCCAAAAATTCCAATATTTTTACACAACCTTCTTGGCCCAGTTAATAACCATCCTGTCAAATTTCAGCTTCAAATTCATCCATTTGCCCCTCCTTTCACATTTTCTCCCAGAACCGCACCTGCAGGACCTGTTCTGGCCAGCTTGCTTGTTTGCAGTTTTGCTTATCTTTTTGCTTCCGCTCCCACTACACATCAAAACCGAGTGAGCTAAGTGCTGTTCACCCCCAAAATTCTTGATTACTTATCTCATTTTGGCAAGCTAAGCGGTGACCTCTTAAGTCCTTGGAGCAAGCTGGTGGTGTTTTGTATCCAACCTATACCTCGGTGCCTCAAGTAGTCCATGGAACCCTCTCTACCCCCACAAAAACCCCCACTTCCTTCACCTAAATCCATAGCCGCCCCTCTTTTTCCTATTTAAAAGGAAATTGAGCCCAACTTTGGTTTGTCTCCAAAGTTTGATGAGTATGATGAAAGTGCATTGGAGGATTGCCAACCAACAAATGATTTTGATTTGCCTCCTAAATTTGATGAGCATGATGGAGATGTTTTGGAAGAAATTTCTTCATCTACTAATGAGGAAGAAATCAATTACCATTTTTCATGTGAAGTTTTGGTTGAGCAAGAAATATTGGGTTTGTCCAACCCACCTCAAGAGGAGCAAATTGTGAGCCATGATGAACTACTTCCCATCTTTGATGATTATGGCCAATAATTTCTTGAAGTTAAGAAGCATGGAGGTGTAATCTTTCATTCATTGCCTAGTGAGGTAGAAGAGCCTACTAGCAATGGGAGTTTGGAAATTCAAGCCATAAAGCACTTCCCTCAATATGACATCCCACGGTCTCATGGAGGTATAAGCAATTTTGTTCATCCTTGCTTAAATTCTTTTGGCTTTGTAAAGTTGAGCACTATTGAGATGTGGAATATTGCTATGCTTGTGAGCATTTGTTTGCATTTTGGG
Organism: Talinum fruticosum; assembly: GCA_021018815.1. NCBI lineage: Eukaryota > Viridiplantae > Streptophyta > Magnoliopsida > Caryophyllales > Talinaceae > Talinum > Talinum fruticosum. Next base: position 1,482,169 of record JAITYX010000010.1, on the reverse strand, counting down.
AATGGTCTTTATTATTTGACAAGAGATTAGCCCATGATGGAGACTCTCATGCCTCTCCCAAAAATGCCCACAAATTGTCCTTAGACCCTCCCACTTTTACCCTACTCAAAAGAACCCAAGTCCACAAACCAAAAGCCAAAAACCGAACCACTTTTCACCCACAAAAACACAATCTGTCCAGCCCCCATTTTTCCCACAAAAAACCAAACCCACCTCCCAAAATTTCCCATAGCCCCAATTCAGCCCAAAGGTATTTTAGATGCCAAGGGGTTGACCATTTTTCCTCAAAAATCCCAAACCGGGTGCTTGATGCTGTTCTGGCCAAAAGCAAGCTGTCCGAGAGTACTTGGTGCCAATTATTCTGATGTGTAATGAAGGCGGAAGTAAAAAGAAAGGGAAAATCGCAAACAAGCAACTGGACAGAATGTAGGCTTACAGGTGCGGTTCTGGGAGAATGGGTGAATGAGGAGGCAAATGGAGGAGTTTTAAGCTGAAATTTGATGGGATGGTTCTTGACTGGGCCAAGTAGGTTGGGTAAAAATTGGGGAATTTTGGGAGGCTGGAAACACCTTGATCAGAGGGCTGAAATTCAGGGTTCTCGGCTGACTGTCTAGGATGACTCCCTTTGTAAGATTCGAAGGTGGGGGCGGAGTTCTTCTTGGATTGAGCTGAGATTTGGAGGGAATGGACTCAACTCATGTATAATGATGTGGGTGAAATTTGGGGCGAGGTTGATGCGTGGGTTGGGAGTTATGGATATGGAAAGTCGATGGATAAAACTGAGGTTTCTCCTTGGATACAGAAACACCACCAAGAGGAAGCCTAGGGGCACCAATAACCTTGCCGGATAAAGAAACACCACCGGTAGGTTAGAGGACTCAAAGAACACCACCAAGTAGCCAACTTGGGTACAGCATTGAGGTTCAAAGGGGAACGAGCTATCCAGCTCAAATCCATTCATATATTCATCTTCAAAGTTAATTTTTTTACAAAGCTAAATACAAGGGCTATTTATAGAAAATAAAAAGCATGCTGAAAATAAAATAAAGCTTAAAACAAAATAATAATCTAAGGCTTGCATTGAGCTTCCCCTTCTTCAAGTAAGGATGGAGGGCCGGATGTGGAGGGCCATTCTACGCCAAGCTTTGAAACTCTAGGGAACATGTGGTGGAAAATGCATTGTGCATTTTCAGCCAAGTATCTCCCTTCCCCTTGTGCAAGGAAGCTTGTCATAGGTCCAACACACTCTTCTCCCACTAATGTTAGTGCTTGGGGATTTCTTCTTGAACCTTCTTTGTGCAGCCATGTATTACGCCATTTGAGGACCCATTTGGCTGGGCTAATAATAGACCCTTCGGTCCTTAAAGACAACCGGACAGCATGTATCAAAATACTCATCATGTATCAAAAATGCTCGGTTGAGTTCCTTGTGTATTTGGACCGACCTTTGTGACATATTTTGCTTGGCAACAATTATTTATGTACCTCAAGACATGAAAAATAATTTTCCTCAATTACCAAGCTTTAATTAAGCTTGTAAAAGTCAAATCATGAAAGTAGACTTGAGGCGCCAAAATTGATCTCCCTCGGTTTTAAGCTCCTTTTGTAGCTTTGACATGAACTCATGGCTTTTGGCTTTTTGGCATGTAAGGAGATCATGAACAAGTATGTTGTAGCCCTTGGTCAATATCCATCATCTTCCCATCAAAAGGTTGTAACCATGAGCATGTATGGCTCTTGTGTGCTAATTAAGTTGGAGATTTGCATGATGAGCAAGGTGATCTAGCAGAAGGGAAGAGAAAGAAGCAACATGAGCAAACCTATGATCCCTGACCCCATTGGTCATGCTTGTCTCAACAAGAAGAGTCATATGGAAAGTACTTATTAAGGACTTGTGGAGAGCACTCAACTTCATGCTCATGCAAGGCACATCGCTAATGACCGAAAATAAGAGACAATGCCCTATGATGACAAGAGATGTGCTACATTGATCTTGATTTTTTCTCACTTGGGAGATATTGTCCGCGTAAATTTGAGGACAAATTCTTTCAACAAGGGGAGAATGATGGATATTTCTATCCAAAATTAATTTCCAAGAGTCCTGGGGTTTCTCAAGCCAAGGCATAAAAGGAGTCAAGCTTATTTTTACACCAAAAACTCCTATGCTAGTCCAAGAAATACAAACCGAGCTAAGATTTGAAGAAGTTTGAAAGGCCATGAGAATTGTCTTTCAAAGACAATTAGTACATAAATAAATAATGCTTAAGGAGTAAACCATTTTATGGTACAAAGGTCGGTCCAAAAATATCCAAAGGAGCTTAACCAAGTATTTTGTTACATGTTGCCGGATAATTTCGAGGACCATCAATACCATGTTCGTGATGGACCTAGACCCATGGGCTACAACATACTCCAAGCCCAAAGCCATCCACGATCAAACTGAGTTGGGTAGCACACTTATTTCCCCCTTTTCATAAGCTTCGAGTGACTCGGAATTCTCTCGTGTTGTAAGGGTTGGAAGTTCTGCCATTCAGTCACAAATGGCTATGAGTTTGCTTACCAAATTATTCATACAAGTACTTCATGATGTCCTCAAGCTTAAAAACTTATGGGTATCTTGAATATATGCGGAGATAATAACTGAGGAAGACCTTTGTTAAAACTGGCAGCTTGCTCATCCAGGATGACACTTGCACCTTGTTTTGATCATATCTTCTGATCCGGAGCTCCAACATCACCTCATGACATATGGATGGAAAGCTAACATCCTAAGCTTCCTGACCATATAAAGAACATCTAAATTGGAGTTGGGAATCTCAAGTTATGAGCATTTGAAGTTGACTCAGAAACTGGAAGTTGCACACTCAGAATGACGCTTGAAGGTCATCTTCAAAAAGGGTGTTCAGTCAACCATGGATTAGATTTTGGTCTCCAATTTTCACAAGGGTATTCTTGGACATGTCCAGATTAATATCAGGTTATGGGCATTGTCTTTTAGGTTGGAGATAATAAAGAAAATGGTCCGAACATCAAACCGGGTATTTCTATTGACCAGTCTGACCTCTGCTGATTGTTCTGGTGATAACGTTTTGCTCACAGCTTCAAATGGGTCGAGCCACATATGGTTGAAAAGCTTATTCCTCAAGCTTTCCAAGCATATCTTACACGTCACAATTGGAGCTGTAAATCAAGAGATATCACCATTTTAAGTTGGCTCTGCTGCAGGAAGATGCACTGAAAACGACAGCAAGGGGGACCATTTGCAGATGTCCTTTTATTCTGATCATTTTATCTTCATTGGCCACTGTTTTTGTCTTCTTTTATTTTGGCTTAATGTAGTGACAACCCTAGGATTATGTAAGGCTATTTTCAGCCCTTAGATTAAAGTAGCAACCCTAGTTTTTAGCTCTATATATATGTAGAGTGCTGCATGTAAAAATCGGACAAGTTTATCCATGAATGCTAATGCATCAAAGTTGAGCTAAGCTCCTTTATCCTTTTTAAATCTCATTTTGCTTATCCTAGTTTGGCTAACTAGGTGGTGTTCAAAAGAGTCTTAGACAAGCTTGGTGGTGATATCCGTATCCGAGTGCAAGCCTTTGAGCCCTAGCTAAGCTTGGTGGTGAAATCTGTATCCAAGTGAAGTTAGACTATCCCTTGGTTGTGTGCATCCGTAGTGGATGTTCATAAACATTCTCCATATTTATCCCTCACCATTCTCCCCAAACATGTTCCCCTCATCTTCCTTAACCCCTTAACCATCATCCCACAAAAATCCAGCTTCTTTTGAAGCCACCATCTTTATTCCGAAACCGACCATCCGTCGTCCGAGCCACTCGGATTCAGTATTCTAAGTCCTCTGTTCGGTTTTCCGAGTCCGACTTAATACTCGGTTTCAGTTGTCCGAGTTAGTCCGAGTCCCTAATTTTAGTTGTCTAGTTAGTCTTAGCCCTCGGTTCTGGTCGTGCGAGTCCGGCTTAGTCCTCGGTTCCAACTTTCGAGTCCTCGGAACTAGTTACTCGAGTCATTCTGACCCACTAAGAACTGCGCATAATTTCACTCTATTTTAGGATCGGTGTAGCCTTGCGTTTTGCACATCAGTTCGGCCCCTCAAAATCAATCACCAAGGTTGGAAATTCGTGGCTGCCCAAAGGAGAAATCAAGAAGAAATCCCAAGCACTAACACTAGTGGATGAAGAATGTGTTGGACCAATAAGATGATAACTTGCACAAGGGGAAGGAAAATACATGGCTGAAAATGCACCTTGCATTTTCCACCACATGTTCCCTAGAGTTTCAAAGCTTGGCCAAGAATGCTCGTCCACATCCGGCCCTCCATCCTTGCTTGAAGAAGGGAAGCTTAATTCAAGCCTTTGCTTATTATTTTGTTTTAAGCTTTATTTTATTTTCAGCATGCTTTTTATTTTCTATAAATAGCCATTGTATTTAGCTTTGTAAACAACAACTTTGATGATGAATATATGAACATTGAGCTGCATTGCCGATACGAGTTGGATTGCTCATACGAGTTGGATTACTCGTTCCCCTTTGAATTCTCAAATGCTGTATCCAAGTTTGGCAACTTGGTGGTGTCCTTTGAGTCCTTAAGCTAGCTAGTGGTGTTTCGTATCTAGCCAAGCGAGAGGTGCCCCAATACTTTTCAAGGTGGTGTTTACGTATCCTTAAGAACCTTGGTACTATCCGGTTACCCAACTTCAAAAATCCAAAACTCCAAAAATATAAACCCCCTTCATTCCAAATTTCACCCACACCTCTCTAGACAAGATGAGTCACCCCCCGTCAAATCTGAGCTCAATCCAAGCATCCGCCTGACCCCTCCATCAAACCAACCAGAGCCTGTCATTCTGGACTCCAGCCCAGCACGGCAGACTTTGAGCCATCGGTTCGAGGTGATCCCAACCTTAAGCCAAAATTTTTACCACCTTCATTTCAACGTGTCTAGTTACCCCCTCAAAAATCAGCTCCATCCAAACACCGATCTGACCCCCACCTCCAAAACAAACAAAGAGCCTCATTCTGGACAACAGCCCAGCGAGACTTTCTGTTTGCCTTTAGTTCAAGGTGATACCGACCTTGAACGAATTCCAACTTTTACCAGCCCTTCCTAACCTCCCCAAGAACTCCCCTCCAAATTTCATCTCCAAATTCCACCATTTACCCTTCCATCACTCTGATCTCCCAAGACTGCACCGGAGAAGACCATTCTGCCCGGTTTTTCTTCTTTACACCTTAACCACCTTTCTACCCCTTTCTCCATCTACCCTAGCTAAACACCAACTTGGTATTAGAGCGTGCCACTATACATCAATAGAGGTGCTAAGGTGATCTTTTTCCCATCCTTGGTGAAAGTATAAGTGTTCATAAACCCATCATGCATAACTCTTCTATCAAATATCCAAGGTCTCCTAAGCAACAAATGACAAGCATCTATAGGAATAATATCACACCACAACTCATCATGATAATTCTTGCCAATACTAAATGAAATAAGACATCTAGAATTGACTTGAAGGCCTTTATCTTGGTTTAGTCATTGAATGTTGTAGGGATGAGGATGAACCGAGGTGATAAGTCCAAGCTTCTCCACCATGGTTGAAGCGGCTACATTTGTACAACCTCTTCCATCCACAATAATAGAACACACCTTGCCTTGTACAGTGCCTCTAGTGTGAAATATGTTCTCATGTTGCTCCTCTTTGGGGTCTTTGAATCCGCTTAAAGCTCTCCTTAAAACAAAGAGTTCTCCTTCATCCGCCTCGTCGGCTACTTCCTCCATCTCATCCACCACATAGAGCTCCCTTTCAGTCTCTTTTTCCTCCATGTATTCTTCTTGAAATTCCACCAAAGTTACTACCCTTCGGATTGGACATTCCGAGGCAATGTGTCCTAGGCCATGACACTTGAAAAACCTTTGTGGGTTGTTGGAATTAGGAGCGGGTTTGGGCAAATTTGGGGTAGGAATGGGCGTAGGCTGTTTTGTGGAGCTAGGGTTTTGTTGTGGGATGGGTTGAGAACTCCCCTTGTAAAAGGGCTGGCTCTTTTGTGGAAAGGCTTTAGGTACTTCTTTCTTGACAAAACGGTGCTTCATTTGTTGCTCAACTTTGTGTGCTAAATGACACACCTCATCAAAAGTAGAGAATTGTTGCAATTCCACCACTTGAGCATATTTTGCATCCAAGCCTCCAAGGTACCTCACTATTTTTTGATCCTCATTTTCTTAAATATCACACTTAATGACCAACCTTTCAAACTCACGAGTGTACTCCTCCACACTCATAGTTCCTTGTTGTAGGTTATGGAGTTGAGAATAACTATCTTGAATGTAAGTTGGGGCAAGAAACGAGCCTTGAGTTTTGATCTCATTTTCTCCCAACTTCTAATCTTAGACTTCCTTTCTCTCACTCGTTTGTGCACCAAGTTTTCCTACTATGTTGAGGCAAAACCTCTAAGCTTGAGGGCCACAAGCTTAACTTTCTTCTCATGATGTATAGTGGCACGTTCTGATACCAAAGTTGATGTATAGTGGGGGTGAAAAACAAAAAGAAGGAAAAACCGCAAAAGAGGCTTTCGGGCAGAACGGTGGCCTGCAGGTGCGATCTTGGGAGAACGGGGAAAAGAGGGTCGAAAAGATGGAATTTTGGGACGAAATTTGGTAGGCAGCTTCTTAGATGATCCAAGAAGATCTGGTAAAAATTAAGGAATTTTATGAGGATGGGAACACCTTGATCTGGAAGCTGAAAGTCAGCAGTTCTGGACTAGCCGACCAGAATGGCACTCTCGTATGGATTAAAGGTGGGGCTCGAGAGGAGTTCTTGGATGGAGATGATTTTTGGGGGGGATAACTAGACACGTTGGAATGAAGGTGGGCGAAATTTTGGGTGAAGTTGATGAGTGAGCTGGGAGATATGGAATTTTGAAAATGAGGTAACCGATAGGCCAAGGTTTTCAAGGATACGAAACACCACCTTGAAAAGTCTTGGGGCACCTCTCACTTGGCTAGATACAAAAACACCACTATCTAGCTTAAGGACTCAAAGTACACCACCAAGTTGCCAAACTTGGATACAGCAATTGAGGATTTCAAAGGGGTCGAGCAATCCAGCTTAAAGTTCATTAATATTCATTAAAGTTATCTTTACATGGCTTAAAAGTTTGCTGAAAATAAACTAAAGTTTAAAGATAAAAGATAATCAAAGGCTTAAACTAAGCTATCCCTTCTTCAAGCCAAGATGGATGGACAGATTTGAAGATGAATTCTTGGCCAAGTTTTGTGGCTCCTAGGGAACATGTGGCTGAAAATGCAAAGTGCTCCTTGGCCAAGTATTCCTTACCCCTTGCTCAAGCTAGCTCTTCATTGGTCCAACACATGCTTTCTTCCACTAATGATAGTGCTTAGGAATTAATCTAGAATCTCCTTTCTTACAATGCACATTTCAGCTTGTTGATGGACCGAGCATGGATCCTTGACCCTTAATGATGTGGCACTGATTCTGGCCAGTTCTGACCGGTTTTCTAGGTCAAATTCAAATAATCATAACTTGAGATTTCCAGCTTCAATTTAGCTGTTCTTGGTATGTCTAGAAAGCTTAGGATGTTAGCTTTCCATCCATATATCATGGGTTGTCGTGGGAGCTGTGGATCAGAAGATATGATTGAAACAAAGTGCAGGTGTCATCCTAGATGAGCAAGCTGCCAGTTTTAAGAAATGTCATCCTCATTCATTATCTCCGCCAAATACCAAGATGCCCTTTATTGAACTAGATAGAGGACATCTTTAGGTGCTTCCATGCAAAGTTTGACGTTCAAATGCCAAGACATGAGTGACTAAATGGCTAAAACATACAACCTTAGAAATACCGGGCAAGGCTGAAATATTCTAGCACTTAAAATAAGGCTCAAAACGGGTCTTCCTCAACTCATTCTTGTCTAGGATGGATTTGGGTTTATAGTATGTGATCATTGCTGGGCACATATCCATCAAAATATTCTTTCCACGGTTCTTAGCCAATCTAAGAACTCATCCGGGTTTAGGCGCCCTTCAAACTCCGGGATCTCCACCTTGAAGTCATGGGAATGATGTTTTTCACGCCTAGAGCCTCGTCTTGATTTCCTTTCACTAGGCTCGTCCGAAGAAGCAAATGGATTTCTTTCTTCATCTTCTTCGTTGGAGTTATGAATAGGCTGAGGGGAGGTGATATGCTTCTCAATTGGTCACGTTTATCTCTCATGGATTGCCAAGTTGTTTTTGGAGGTACTCATTTTCTTTCATCAATATCTCAAATCGTTCTTCCAAAATCATGCTAGCACTCATGTTTAGGAATCAGGATTTTTGTGGGTTTCTGGCTGTTTTGTAGCTATAGATTGGAGGGATGTGTTTAGTGGAAAGGGTAACTACTCGGCCAAGGGGAACGGAACTTGCTCTAATACCAAAGTTGATGCTGATGGAGAGTGGGCTACCAAGGGCCATGGGCTGATAGTTAAAATTCAAGAAGAGATAAGCATGTGTGGGAATCAACTTTGGGCACCTAAATCTCCTATGCTAATCCATATAATGCAAGCTGATCCCGGGGATTGAGGAGCCGTGAATGTTGCTTGTTTATGTCCATTGGTACATAAATAAATATTACTTAAGGAGTTGAAGCAAAATAATCTAAAAGGGGCGGTCTAAAAATGCCTAAGGGTCCAAACCGATCACTTATGCACAATCTACCTGATGTATAGTGGCACACTCTAATACCAAGTTGGCGTATAGCTAGGGAGAAAACAAAAAGATGGAGAAAACAGCAAGTGAGGCTACCGGGCAGAATGGTGGTCTGCAGGTGCGATCTTGGGAGATCAGAGTGCAGGAGGGGTAAATGGTGGAATTTGGAGGTGAAATTTTGAGGGAAGGTTTTTGGGGATGTTAGGATGGGCTGGTAAAAGATGGGGTTCATTCAAGGTCAGGATCACCTTGAACTAAAAGCAAACAGAAAGTCTCGCTGGGCTGCAGTCCAGGATGAGGCTCTTTGTTTGTTTTGAAGGTGGGGATCGGAGTAGTGTTTGGATGAAGCTGATTTTTGAGGGGAGGGGGCGGGGGTAATTAGATACGTTGGAATAAAGGTAGAAAAAATGAGGCTTCATTCGAGGTTGGGATCACCTCGAACTGCTGGCTCAAAGTCCGTCTTGTGGGGCTGGAGTCCAGGATGACATGCTCTGGGTGTTTTGATGGAGGGGTCAGACGGATGCTTGGATTGAGCTGAAATTTGAGGGAGGGTGACTCAACTCGTCTAGAGAGGTGTGGGTGAAATTTGGAATGAAGGGGGTTTATATTTTTAGAGTTTTGGATTTTTGAAATTGGGTAACGGGATAGTACCAAGGTTCTCAAGGATACTGAAACACCACCTTGAAAAGTCTTGGGGCACCTCTTGCTTGGCTAGATACAGAAACACTACTAGCTAGCTTAAGGAATCAAAGGGACACCATCAAGTTGCCAAACTTGGATACAGCATTTGAGAATTTAAGGGGCCAAGTAATCCAACTCGAAAGAGCAATCCAGCTCAAAATTCATATATTCATCATCAAAGTTGTGTTACATGGCTGAATGCTTAGGCTACTTATAGGGAAATAAAACATGCTGAAAATTAAATAAAGCTAAAATATAATCTAAGGCCTAAAAGAGAGATTACAAGATCAATGGCCTAAAATGTATTAGCCCCTTGTCCAAGCCAACTTGGGAACTGATGGAGAGTTGCTTGCTACATGGACTCCAAAACCTTGTGTCATCGTTACCATGGTACAAAACGAAGAGCTAGCATGATAACCTACGGGTTAATGAACGTTTGTACAAAAATAATTCAAGCTGGTCGGTCCATATTTCTTTCTACAAATAAATCAAGCAAGAGAAGGAGCATTCTAGAAGCATACATCATGGTGGAGGAAGGTTGTTAGAATCTTGACAAAGGAGGAAGCAACCGTGCCCACATGTTCCTTAACCATCAAATGCTTGGCTAGAATTCACCCTAGCTTGGCTTGGAGAAAGGGAAAGGAATATTGTTAGTTAACATTTTGTTTTTGCTTTATTTTCAGCCTGCATTCGGTTATGTAAGATGCCATGGCAAGGCATTATATATTCAGCTCATGTGCTTCATTGTAAATCACCTTTTGATGAATATATATGAGTTTAAACTCTTGAGCTGGATTGCTCGTTTCTAAATTCTCAAAGCTGTATCCGTGCTTGGCATCACGGTGGTGTCCTTTGAGTCTCCCAAGTCCCGGTGGTGTTGCTGTATCCGGATCGCTTAGGAGCGCCCCTTGATTCACTCGGTGGTGTTGCTGTATCCGAGCCCGAGTCAAGGTTCTATCCCTCACTTTGCCGCTTCATATCTCACAATCTACCCAGCCATTTCACTCCAAATTTTAACCACAATCCTTCCCGTCCATCTACTCCCATTCCTCCAATTTTCAGCTCCATCCAAGAACATCTCCATCCTCCACATCGAAACCAAACAAAGGGTGTCTGTCTGTACAGCCAGCCGGTTGCGTCAAATTCAGGCTATCTGTTCAGGGAGTTTCCCTTATCCAAATTTAACGAAACTTGGTCACGATCTTCCTTTACCAGTTACCTACTTCCCCACCAAATTTCAGCCAAGACCAAGCACTTTTGGCCCACCTTTCACCCGATCTCCCAAGACTGCGCATTCAGGCTGCATTCTGCCCGGTTGTGTACCTTGCGGTTTTCTCTCCTTTTTCTTTGCTTCCGCCACTACACATCAGGAACATGTGGCTAGAATGAGAGTTAATTCTACCCAAGTATTTTCCATCCCCTTGTGCAAGAAAGCTTGTCATAGGTCCAACACATGCCTCTTCCACTAGTGTTAGTGCTTGGGATTTCTTCTTGATTTCTCCTTTGGGCAGCCACGAGTATTCAGCCTTGGTGACTGAATTTTATGGTCCGACCATGGCCGTTTTGTGCTTTGAAATTAACCGGGCAGCAAGTAACAAAAATACGCAGCATGTAACAAAATACTTGGTTCGGCTCCTTGGGTATTTTAGACCGACCTTTGTGCCATAAAATGCTTTACTACTTAAGCATTATTTATTTATTTACTAATTGTCATTGAACGACAATTATCATGTCCTTTCAAACCTCTTCAAACCTTAGCTCGGTTTGCATTACTTGGACTAGCATAGGAGTTTCTGGTGTAGAAATAAGCTTGACTCCTTTTATGCCTTAGCTTGAGAAACCCCATGACTCTTGGAAATTAAGTATGGATAGAAATATCCATCACTGCCCTGTTGAGTTCAAATGCCTAACAACCCATGCTCGGTTTACCAAGGTGAGTCATCAAGGCTTGGTGAACGTTGCTGGTTCATGGAGGATTCTAGAAGAATTCAAGAGCACTATCTTTGGTGGGAGAAAGCATGTGTTGGACCAATGAGGAGTTAGCTTGTGCAAGGGGAAAGAAAATACTAGGCTGAAAATTCACTATTTATTTTAGCCACATGTTCCAACATTAACTTGAAGAAGGGGAAAGCTTAAATGTAATCTAGGCCGTAGATCTTGATCCTACTCTATTAGCCTTAGATTATGTTTAGCCTTATTTTTAAGCATTATAAATACAGCTTGTATTCAGCCATGTAAAAATCAGCTTTGAATATTGAATGAGAAATTGAGCTAGTGAATGCTCTTTCCCTCTTTCGAATTCTCAAATTAAGCTAGTGTGGCATACTTGGTTGGAAAAGGAAATATCCATGAAAGCTCAACTCTCTTGCCATGATGAGTGCTTAATAGTTGTGGACCTTGGAAACTCATTAAACACCATAGGATCCTTTAAATCACAAAGTAGAGGCTCCAACATGCAAGTGAGAACAAGATAGCCAAATCATCGTTTGGGCGCTTCACACATTCCGGATACAACCTTTGGAGGTTTCTTTCAAGAACAAATGGCCATGTAAATTGCTCAAAAACACTTTCACAATCCTCCAAACACAAAGGAAAAGAACACCTCATAACACATGCACCATTAAATTTCGAGGCTCTCCTTTATCTACTACCACTTCGAGTTTCTCCATAAGATACAACTTCTTTTCAAGCTCAACTCTAACCACTTGGGGCATTCCACATTCGGATAGAATATCATCCCTTCGGTTGGGGATATTCGTGACAAAGTGATCAACTCCTTGGCACGTAAAATACCTTCGGGCATGGCACATTTTGGGAGGAAGAGTTGGGATTTTTGTGGGAGAAATAGGGGCTGGACATAATGGGGATAGGGATGAAACATGGGCTGGGCAGAATGTGTTTGGGGGTGAAATGGGGTGAAATGGGGACTGTCTAATGCACCTAGCACTTTCATGAGGCTCATGAATCAAGTGTTTAGGCCTTTTGGCAAGTTTGTGGTGGTTTATTTCGATGATATTATGGTGTATATAGCAAGAGTGAAGAAGAGCACCTAAACCACCTCACACAAGTCCTTGAACTATTGGAGGAAGAGAAGCTTTATGACAATTTTCAAAAGTGCACGTTCTTTGCCTCGGAAGTCACCTTTCTTGGATATATTGTCACGGCTCACGGTGTGAAGGTAGATGAGAGCAAGGTGGAAGCCATTCAATCATAGTCGGTTCCCACAAGCATTCATGACGTGAGGAGTTTCCATGGCCTAGCTTCCTTTTACTGGAGATTTATTAAGAACTTTAGCACCATCACGGCCCCCATGACCGAGTTGCTAAAGGGAAGTGCATTCAAGTGGAATGCTAAAGCCCAATTGAAACTATCAAGCTCAAGCTCACTCAAGCACCGGTTCTACCCTTGCCTAGCTTTGACAAGATTTTTGAGGTTGAATGTGATGCCTCGAGAGTTGGCATTGGAGGAGTTCTCTCTCAAGAAGGGCGACTTATAGCCTTCTTTAGTGAGAAACTTTGTGATTCAAGGAGGACGTACTCAACTTATGATAAGGAGTTCTATGCCATTGTGAGATCTTTGGAGCATTGGAGTCATTACCTTGTGGCCAATGAATTCATTTTGCATTCGGATCATGAAGCTTTGAAGTACATCCAAGGGCAACACAAACTCAATCAAAGGCATGGAAAATGGGTAGAGTATTTGTAAACTTTCCATTTTACCATTAAGCACAAATCGAGGCAAGATGAACAAAGGGGCGGATGCACCAAGGAGGCATACCTTGGGTCAAGTCCTCGAGATACCTGATTATGGTTTGATCTTTTGACTCTTGAAGATCGCATTTAATCATCAACTTTTCAAACTCCCTGGTATATTCCTGCACACTCATCAAGCCTTGTTGCAAATTGTGCAACTTAGAATAGTTGTCCTGGATGTAAGTTGGGGGCAGAGACCAGGCTTATAGCTTAGACCTCATCTTCTCCTAACTTCGGATCTTGGGTTTCCTCCGAACAACACGCTTCTTCGCTAAATTTTCCCACCAAGTTGAGGTGAGCTTGATAGCAACAAGCTTTACCTTCTCATCCTTCACTTTTTTGTAATCAAAGATTCTCTCAACAGTTTGCAACTAGTCCAAAAACTCATATGTGTTAAGAAGACCCTCAAACTCTGGGATTTCAACTTTGAAAGCTGAGTTTAGGTGAGGTGAGTGGTGCCTTCTCCCTCTTCTTCCTCCTCTTTGCTCACGCTCACTAGAAAAAGCAAAAGGATTGCTATCTCCATCATCATCCCCGTGTGAGTAGGTATGAGGGGGTGACCTGGGTAGTGACTCTTCTAACTCATGCCGCTTCTTTATCATATCTCCAAGTTGCTTTCTCGGATAGATGTTCCGAGCACGCAACTCATCATAGTTGTTCATGAGCATATAAAAACGCTCCTCTAATTCATGCTTCCACTCATTCTGGCTTATGGGTTCTTTGTGGACTGATGTGTTTGGGCTTAACGGGTTGTGTTTAGGGTTAAGGAAGCTCACCTTAGGAAAGGCTCCAAAGCTCCGATACCAAAACTAATGTGCGAAGATGACAGACTACACCGATCCAAAAAATAGAGTACGCAAAACGCAATTCGAGCGACTTAGAATGGGCTCGAAATGACCAATGGGAAAGTCGATAATAAGAACTAGGCTAATCACTTGAGAGGAGATGATTAACACTGTAACTAGGACTAAAATAACAAGAACAAGATAAAACTAGAGTATCTAAGGATACGAAATCACCACCAAGGATAAATTAGGATGCTAACCACACTTAGAAATACGAGATATCACCACTCTAAGTATAAGGTAGACTCTTCAGAACACAACCCAATTATGCCACTAATTCGACAAGAAAAAGAGAATTTCAGGGTTGAAAGGAGCACAGCTCAACTTTACTTAGCATATAGCCAATATCAAAATCGAGTTTTTTTACAATGAGACAGCCCTTACATATTTAAAGGTAGTGCTCTTTGACTTCTCTAGAACCTTCTTTATGTTAGCATTACATTTCTCCTCTTGCTGAATTATCTTGATGATCCGAGCAAGGACTTTTCGGTCATTGAAGTCAATAGGACAGGTTGCTCCTAAAATGCCCGGTTTAGGCTTTTAGGCACTTTGGACCTCCTTTGCTGCTTGTTTTTGTCTCGGCTTCTAAGCAATAATTATTTATGCACTAATTGTCATGAAAGGACAATTCTCATGACCCTCCAAGCTCTAGTTCAGCTTGCAATACTCGGACCAAAATAGTAGTCTTTGGTGCCCAAAGTTGATCTCCACACAAGTTTATCTACTCTTATAACTTTGTTAATAGTCCATGGCCTTTGGTAGCTACGCTTGGATGGAAACCTCCATCACAATCAAAGGTTGGGAAGTATTCAGCAAAATAAAAGGACAAAAACAAGGAAAAAAGTAGAACAATTACAGCAGAAAAAGGACTGTAGAAAAGGAGGGGGACCATAGAATCAACGAGTGCAAAATAGTAGAGTTCCGAGTCTTATGACGGTTGCAATCGTTATCACCATATTCTTACGCATTCGATCCTTAAACTTTCCTTTTCTGGCTCTATTGAAGACGCATATATGATGCTCAAGTATATCCGAGTGTATCTACAAAACGGGGTCTAAGCTCATAAGCCGATGACTCGGAAAGATTTATTTAGCTTATTATCTCCGAATACTTCTGTCTTGTCTAACTCCCTACTCCTGTCCGAGGAGACAGACACGCATTTCGAGTGTGGCCAAAACTCCCTTGAAGTTGGTGTCAACAACGAGGGCCCGAGCAGTGAGTTATGAGGACTCGGTAGTGATTTCCGAGAGCTTAGAATCATCAGGTAGAATTGGCTGGCTCTCGGTATCGGTTAGAGTTTTCGGTTGGGGTGTTCCTCCCATCGAAGACCATGTAGAATGAGGGCTTAAGTTCATGTACTAATCGGAGTGTTTGTGTGGTCATGAAGTGTGATGTTATGTGGAAATGTGTACTTGGACTTAACAAAGGGAGTGAGCCCTTAATGATTGTCCATCTCTTAACCGAGACCCCTATGCACCAACTCATCGGAGGCGTGACCAAGAACTTGGTGAGTTATGTTATGCTTGTGCCGATGAAGGTGAACCATCATGCTTGTGAACTCCCCAAGCCCTTTTATGAAGATGTTCATGGAAAGAGCGCCTTGTGCCATAACTATTGCAATATGTTCAAATCTTAAGGCAGCAGGGTACAATCATGAGATATCGTGGTTTAAATCATTCTAAGAAAGGGAGCTAATTGAGAAATGCTTGTTGGAACCGTGTGAAATCCAAGTGTCTTTGATCATTTGGAAAGAACATACGTGTTATCCTAGTGAGGGCAAGTTCGGAGGAAGTGTTGGCAAGAATGGAGGAAATGCTACCAAGTGGAGTGCTACCCATCAACTTGGTAAGGAGCACTCTACACGTTTCAGTCTTTACAACTTTGAGTCTACTCTAGTTAAATTGTGGGAGGCCATGAGCTTAATCCGAAGATTTGGGCTACCAACATTGCCTTGGGAAGGAAACTCGGAGATACCACCTATCAAACGCCACATTATCCTACCTAAGGAAGAGGAAAGCCTCAAGGGAAGTGTGTTAAGGCTTAGAGTCATGGTGGCCGCCCTATCACGAACGCCCAAGAGTGAACCCCACGAGAATTTGAGGGCAAATTCTCACTTACTCGGGGAGGATGATGGAGGGGAGGCCACGGGGTGCTAAGGACCAAGAGTGTTAAACAAGCTTGGAACATCACGTTTGTAGCATCCAAATCTTGCCAGAATCTGCCTAGTCCAAGCACGAGGCTAGGTCAACTTTCAACATGCATAACTTGAGTTAGATGTGAGATGGGGATCCCAAATTTTGTGTGAGACAACCTTGATGAGTCCTTTCCTAAGCGGAAGTCTTGGTTTGTCAACAAAAAATAAAAAATAATAAGTTTGAGCCACTATTGATGGAAGGTGACCAGGAAAAATATTTCCAATGAAGAGGATCAATCTCCAAGTCTATGCCAAGCTGAAAGGAAGGCCTTTTCACCACCAAGTAAAGCACTAGATGTTTCTGCCCAACTTAGGCGTTTGGGCAGTGCACTTATTTGCCCTATAGCCCAACTTTGGGGAGGAGTTAAACCACCTAATATTGTAATAAGTAGCCTCTAGGGGTCCCTTAGAGGAGGGGAATATGGGCTTTCTCAGTTAGGCAGAAACAAAAAGAAAGGAGTCAACAAAAGGAAGTCGGCATTTGGAGCAAGCGAGTGTGACCTTTGCTGAGTAAACTGATCATAACTCTGTCAATGTTGAGTCCACATTGGCAACTTGCATATCTTTGGAAATCTTATTCACTCAGCTTTCCATACATATTTGTTGTGCCTCAATTGGAGTTGTGAGGTGGAAGATATGACTGATTTGAAACAGACCTAAAAACACCGGGGAAGACCCGGTTTAGGTGTATGCTTGGTTCACTTTTGAGCTGCATATCTCACAATTGAGAAGGGATGGGGACCGCTAATTTTTCATGGAGTTACCTTAATAAGTCCTCGTAAGTGGGGGAATCCTGGTTAGTCCATTAAAATTCGAAGAAAATAAATTTTGGTCTTTTTGTCAAAGTCGGCTAGAACCGAGCGCCAATTAACCTTTGTCAACTCTCTTGGTCATATCTCTCTCATCTCTTGGTCAAATTATGCAAATGATATATGCTTGAAAAGAGACATCCTAATCTTTCTAGCAAGGCTGAGAGAGCAGCATTTGGATCAGTACCCATGAAGATATGCCTATTGGTAAATGCACTTGATCTCGCACTTGCCAAGTGAAAGCGACAGGTTGTCCTTTTCACCTTTTGTGCTTGCTAATTTTGAAGCCTACTTTATGCTTTATACTTTTGTGTCTTTGAGCTCAATGTATTAACAATATTAGGAGGGCAATCTTATAATTGGACCTTAGGATTTGTTGTTTTAGCTTCATTTTGTAAGCACTATAAATACTAAGTGCTACTGCCATGTACAAACTAGTTGATGAGTTAGTAAAGTTGAGCTTGGCTCCTTCCCTTCAACTCTTGTTCTTTGCTTATCCTAATTGTGGCTAGATTAGGCGGTGATCAAAGAGAGTAATTAGGTGCTAATGGTGGTGATGGAGAGTCTCAAGTTACTAAAAGCAATGGGCTAGTGGCAAAACTGCAAGGGGAGATAATCTTATGTGGAGGTCAACTTTGGACACCTAAATCTTCTCTCCTAGTCCGTGTAGTACAAGCAGAGTCCAGACTTGAGGAACCGTGAATGTTGCCCTTGTATGTCAATTGGCAGATAAATAAGTTGTTGCTTAAGCGTTGAGGCACAATAAGCAAAGACGGTCCAAACTGCAGGGTCCATATTTGGACTAACAACATAAGGCATCAAGGGAGGAATACTAGCAAGAAGGAAGGTTCTAGAGAATCTAAGAGCACTACCTCTAGTGGAAAAATCTTGTGTTGGACCAACCACAATCAAGCTTGGACAAGGGGCAAGCAAATACTTGGTCGAGAATCACTATTCAATTCCGGCCACATGTTCCCAAAATCTAGCTTGGAGAAGGGGTTAGCTATAGTGTAATCTAGGCCTTTGATCTTGTACATACACTCTTAGCCTTAGATTGTGCTTAGCTTTAATTTGAGCATTAGAAATACACCATGTATTCGGTTGAACAAAACAACTTTTGATATTGAATGAAAACCGAGCTAGTAATGCTCTTTCCCCTTTGAATTCTCAATTGCTATATCTAAGCTTGGCATGCTTAGTGGTGCTCGATTGAGTCCGAGAGTCTAGCTAGTGGCAATATCCGTATCTAGCCTTAGCCTTTCGGTGCCTCAAGATTCTTGTGGTGGTGTGTCCGTATCCACAAGGAGCTTGGTTCTATCATTGTTATTTTTATCTTTAGCACTCATCCTTCCCATCCCTACTTCCATCGTTCACAAACCACCTCTCCTTTCTCGGTTTCTTACTTGGCTATACATCAACTTTGGTATCGAGCAAGTTCTCGTTCCCTTGGCCGAGTAGTTACCATTTCCACTAAACACATCCCTCCAATCCATAGCTACAAAACAGCCAGAAACCCACAAAAATCCCGGTTCCTAAACATGAGTGCTATCATGACTTTGGAAGAACGATTTGAGATGTTGATGAAAGAAAATGAGTACCTCCGAAAATAACTTAGGCAATCCATGAGAGATAAGCATGATCAATTGAGAAGCATATCACCTCCCCCTCGGCCTATTCATAACTCCAATGAAGAAGATGAAGAAAGCAATCCATTTGCTTCTTCGGACGAGCCTAGTGAAAGGAGATCAAGGCGAGTCTCTAGGCGTGAAAAACATCATTCCCATGAATTCAAGGTGGAGATCCCGAAGTTTAAAGGCGGCTAAACCCGGATGAGTTCTTAGATTGGCTAAGAACCGTGGAAAGAATATTTGACTATAAAGAAGTGCCCGAGGAGAAGAAAGTTAAGCTTGTTGCCCTTAAGCTGAGAGGTCTTACCTCAACATGGTGGGAAAACTTGGTGCACAAATGAGTGAGAGAAAGGAGGTCCAAGTTTAGAAGTTGGGAGAAAATGAGATCAAAACTGAAGGCTCGTTTCTTGCCCCTAACTTACATCCAAAATAGTTATTCTCAACTCCATAACCTACAACAAGGAAGTATGTGTGGAGGAGTACACTCGTGAGTTTGAAATGTTGCTCATTAAGTGTGATATTCAAGAAAATGAGGATCAAACAATAGTGAGGTACCTTGGAGGCTTGGATGCAAAATATGCTCAAGTGGTGGAATTGCAACAATTCTCTACTTTTGATGAGGTGTGTCATTTAGCACACAAAGTTGAGCAACAAAGGAAGCACCGTTTTGTCAAGAAAGAAGTACCTAAAGGCTTTCCACAAAAGAGCCAACCCTTTTACAAGGGGATTTCCCAACCCATCCCACAACAAAACCCTAGCTCCATAAAACAGCATGCACCCATTCCTACCCCAAATCTGCCCAAACCTGCTCCCCACGAAGGTGTTTCAAGTGTCATGGCCTAGCCTGCGCTTGGACCGGGCAGATTCTGTCAAGATTTGGATGTTACAAATGTGATGCTCCAAGCTTGTTTAACACTCTTGGTCCTTGGCACCCGTGGCCCCCTCCATCATCCTCCCGAGTAAGTGAGAATTTGCCCTCAAATTCTCGTGGGGTTCACTCTTGGGCGTTCATGAAGAGTGAACACCACGAGAATTTGAGGGAAAATTCTCACTTACTCGGGAGGATGATAGAGGGAGGCCACGGGTGCCAAGGACAAAGAGTGTTAAACAAGCTTGAGCATCACGTTTTAACATCCAAATCTTGCCGAATCTACCCAGTCAAGCGCGAGTCGGAGTCAAATTTCAACGTGTATAACTTGAAACCCTTGGAATGTTAAGGCCCAATATGATGGAGAGTGGCCAGTCCTTTGTTTTGAGCTGAAAGATGTCCATATTGCGGAGCTATGCAAGCTCAAGGATCAACCGAAAATACTTGAAATCTCCATAGTCTCAAGTACGGTACAAATGGATCCCGGAGGATGAGAAGTCAAGGACATCAATTTCTTATAATTTTGTTTATAAATAATTGATTGTCAATAGCGTCAAGAAGGAAGGTTAGAAGTTACAAGTTTGCCGCCTAAATTCTCCCATGCTCAAGCAACGTTGAGTTCGGTCAAGTCCAGCCGTGGCATGCTACAAATGTTACCATCTTTTATCTTTTGAACATAAATAATCAAAGGGACGGTCCAAGGGCCCAAGACTTACCTCCATGCGTTCAAAAGAGAAGCCTAAGCAAAGAGCATTCTAGAAGCACTAACCATAGTGGATGGAAGGAGGTTTGTTAGATGCTTGGCAAAGGGGAAATTCAACCACATCCACATGTTCCCTATCAAACAATACTTGGCTAGAAATTCTTCAAGCTTAACTTGGAGAGGAGGAAAGCATCTAATTAGTTAGCATTTTGTTTTGCTTTATTTTCAGCTTTGTTAATTTCAATTTTCAGCATGGTTAGTTGTAATGGCGGGTCTATATATTCAGCATGCACACTCCTTGTAAAATCACCTTTGATGAAATATATGAGTTTATACTCGAGCTGGATT
This sequence comes from Talinum fruticosum, assembly GCA_021018815.1. NCBI lineage: Eukaryota > Viridiplantae > Streptophyta > Magnoliopsida > Caryophyllales > Talinaceae > Talinum > Talinum fruticosum. The sequence continues at coordinate 1,461,619 of JAITYX010000010.1, read as the reverse complement.
TGCTCACCCTTCGGAACTCTCATTGCTGTATCCTAGTGTGGCAGCTAGGTGGTGTCCTGTGAGTCCTTCCAATCTCCCGGTGGTGTTGCTGTATCCGGACAGATTGAAGGTGCCCCTCGGTTCTTACTCGGTGGTGTTTTACGTATCCGAGCTAGGACCTTGGTATTATCCCCTCACTTCATCAATTCATATCTCACAATCTACCCAGCCATTTCATTCCAAATTTTAACCACAATCCTTCCTGTCCATCTACTTCCATTCCACCAATTTTCAGCTCCATCCAAGAACACCTCCATCCTCCACACCAAAATCAAACAAAGGGTGTCTGTCTGTACAGCCAGCCGGTTACCTCAGCTTCAGGCTATCTGTTCAGGGAGTTCCCCTTATCCAAATTCAACGAAACTTGGTCACGATCATCATCTACCAGTTACCATCCTTCCCACCAAATTTCAGCCAAGACCAAGCACTTTTGCCCCTCCATTTCCCCAATCTGCCAAGATTGCGCAAGCAGGCTGCATTCTGCCCGGTTGTGCTTCTTGCGGTTTGCTATCCATTTTCTTTGCTTCCGCCACTACACATCATTTTTGGTATCAGAGCAAGTTCTGGTCCTTAGGTGAGTGTATCCATTTCCACAAAAATCAAAAATCCAAAAATAGCCAGCCAACAAAATTTCCCAGCCATGAACGCAAGCTTATTCTTGAGGAGAACTTCAAGCGGATTCAATGAGCTAGATGATGAGCAACGTGAGAATATCTTTTACACAAGAGGAACGGTGCTCAACAAGGTGTGCTCTATCATTATTGATGGTGGTAGTTGCACAAACGTGGCCTCAACAACCATGGTGGAAAAGCTTGGACTTCTTGTGTCACCCCATCCTCATCCTTACAACCTTCAATGGGTTCATCAAGGTGAAACACTCCAAGTCAATTCTAGATGCCTTGTGTCATTTAGTATTGGCAAAAATTATTATGATGAGATATGGTGTGATATCATTCCCATAGATGTTTGTCATTTGTTGCTAGGGAGACCTTGGCTCTTTGATAGGAGAGTCATGCATGATGGATTTTTGAACACCTATACTTTCACTAAAAATGGCAAGAGGGTCACATTGGTCCCATTGTCACCGAGCCAAATCCCTCAAGCAAAACCAAATGATTCCACCCCAACCATTCCCATCCAAACTCATGGAGAAAATGTTCTCAAAGCAACACAACATGATTTTCGTGCAGCCCATGAGTCGATTGCCCACGTTCTTCCAAATGAAACTCCTCCTAGCTCTCCACCACAAAGAACCCTACAACATCTTGCCAATCCCATTCCAAGGGTCATCCATCATAACCCACCAGCCTATGGAGTGGATCCTAAGAGTGTTCAAATGAACCAAAGACAAATTGGTGAACCGTTGGCTAAAGGCCTAGGAGAGAAAGAGGAAAGTCAATGTGAGGAGCTTACTTTCTTGGTGCTAAGAAAGGATGTCTTCCTTCCTAAGGACACTTGGTGTTGGAGCCCTAATCTTGGTACAACCATGAGCCTTTCAAATGAGCATCCCTTATGGCCGAACATGGTAAACAAAACTCTAGGCAATGTGAAGGAATATGTGGAGCCTATCCTTTTGGTACCAAAGGAAGATGACTTCCTTACCAAAAGCACATGGGGTTGCATATTTTATCATGGAGCTTTAGCTGGCCAAGATCATTTTTGCCCCATCATGAGCATGCTAGAAGAGAAAGGAGAGAGTCCATATATGGAGTCATATGTTTTTGTGCCAAGGAGGATTGATTCCCTTTTTGAGGGCACTCGGTTCTTGACTTATCATTGTGGCATACAAGAGTTGCCTAGCCGAGAAGTGTACCATGAGGGTATGGCTGAACATTTTGACATAATTATGACAATGCTAAGGAAGCACTCCTTATGGCCGAATGAGAAGGGAAATGTTCAAGTCAATTCCAAGACATTTGTGGACATACACTTTGGTAACATTGTGGCAAGTAACCAAAGAGAAGAGGAACACTTCCGGCAACTCACAACAACAAATCCACAAGAGAACTTTCAAGTCTACCCTCCACCAAAACTCCATGAACCAAATCTGCCCACATACCACCACCATCAAAGCCCTCCTTTAGTGGAAGTGAACCCCATTATTACCCCACCACTTAAGCCACCTTTACCCCTATTTTTCTTCTCTGAATTATGGCCTTGTAGAGTAGTTTATCTCTCAAAATTTTCTCCACCAGAATCTGGCCATACCTTCCCGAATAAAAACACTTTTGATCTCCCTCCACAAAATTTCCAGCCCCTTGCCAAAGCACCACAAACCAAATTTTTCCCCGCCCTTCCAAATCAAATCCCTCCTAATTTGTCTCCACAAAGAACCTTGCAATACCATGAGATTTCCAGCCCAACAGCCAGCCCCATCCACCAACCAGATTGTAATGAAGAAGTGTGGACAGAATACCGAGGAGAGAAACAGGAGGCTCCAAGGGCAGAAACAAATCTTTTGGTGCCATGGGAGGATAACTTTATTCCTAAGGGTACTCGGTTTTTGAGTTCTCAACATGGTGAACATGGATTATCTTTCCAAAGCATGTTCAAAGACGAATTGTTTGACCATGAATACATGATTCTGCTTATGTTAAGGAGTATCCCTTAAGGTTGAACCCGAGGGTTCAAGAGGCCTCAATGGAGTGTATAGAATCAATTGTTGTGGGACCGAAGAGAGTTGTGTTTTTCCCTAAGAGTACTCAACTTTGTGTACTTCATAATGGAGTTTTTGGTCCAATCTATCTCTACACCATCAGCATGTTAGAGGAGCTTACATCCTGGCCACACGTCCAGAACATGCCCACACATTTGGCCGGCTGTCCAAATACAAAAGGATATCCCATTCTCAATCTCACCGCAAACCTCAATTTGACAGATTGCTTTCCACACTCGGAAAAAGATGTTTGTGAGAATTTGAGGGCAAATTCTTTCCTACAAGGGGAGAATGATGGAGAGTGGCCAGTCCTTTGTTTTGAGCTGAAAGATGTCCATATTGCGGAGCTATGCAAGCTCAAGGATCAACCGAAAATACTTGAAATCTCCATAGTCTCAAGTACGGTACAAATGGATCCCGGAGGATGAGAAGTCAAGGACATCAATTTCTTATAATTTTGTTTATAAATAATTGATTGTCAATAGCGTCAAGAAGGAAGGTTAGAAGTTACAAGTTTGCCGCCTAAATTCTCCCATGCTCAAGCAACGTTGAGTTCGGTCAAGTCCAGCCGTGGCATGCTACAAATGTTACCATCTTTTATCTTTTGAACATAAATAATCAAAGGGACGGTCCAAGGGCCCAAGACTTACCTCCATGCGTTCAAAAAGAGAAGCCTAAGCAAAGAGCATTCTAGAAGCACTAACCATAGTGGATGGAAGGAGGTTTGTTAGATGCTTGGCAAAGGGGAAATTCAACCACATCCACATGTTCCCTATCAAACAATACTTGGCTAGAAATTCTTCAAGCTTAACTTGGAGAGGAGGAAAGCATCTAATTAGTTAGCATTTTGTTTTGCTTTATTTTCAGCTTTGTTAATTTCAATTTTCAGCATGGTTAGTTGTAATGGCGGGTCTATATATTCAGCATGCACACTCCTTGTAAAATCACCTTTGATGAAATATATGAGTTTATACTCGAGCTGGATTTGCTCACCCTTCGGAACTCTCATTGCTGTATCCTAGTGTGGCAGCTAGGTGGTGTCCTGTGAGTCCTTCCAATCTCCCGGTGGTGTTGCTGTATCCGGACAGATTGAAGGTGCCCCTCGGTTCTTACTCGGTGGTGTTTTCACGTATCCGAGCTAGGACCTTGGTATTATCCCCTCACTTCATCAATTCATATCTCACAATCTACCCAGCCATTTCATTCCAAATTTTAACCACAATCCTTCCTGTCCATCTACTTCCATTCCACCAATTTTCAGCTCCATCCAAGAACACCTCCATCCTCCACACCAAAATCAAACAAAGGGTGTCTGTCTGTACAGCCAGCCGGTTACCTCAGCTTCAGGCTATCTGTTCAGGGAGTTCCCCTTATCCAAATTCAACGAAACTTGGTCACGATCATCATCTACCAGTTACCATCCTTCCCACCAAATTTCAGCCAAGACCAAGCACTTTTGCCCCTCCATTTCCCAATCTGCCAAGATTGCGCAAGCAGGCCGCATTCTGCCCGGTTGTGCTTCTTGCGGTTTGCTATCCATTTTCTTTGCTTCCGCCACTACACATCATTTTTGGTATCAGAGCAAGTTCTGGTCCTTAGGTGAGTGTATCCATTTCCACAAAAATCAAAAATCCAAAAATAGCCAGCCAACAAAATTTCCCAGCCATGAACGCAAGCTTATTCTTGAGGAGAACTTCAAGCGGATTCAATGAGCTAGATGATGAGCAACGTGAGAATATCTTTTACACAAGAGGAACGGTGCTCAACAAGGTGTGCTCTATCATTATTGATGGTGGTAGTTGCACAAACGTGGCCTCAACAACCATGGTGGAAAAGCTTGGACTTCTTGTGTCACCCCATCCTCATCCTTACAACCTTCAATGGGTTCATCAAGGTGAAACACTCCAAGTCAATTCTAGATGCCTTGTGTCATTTAGTATTGGCAAAAATTATTATGATGAGATATGGTGTGATATCATTCCCATAGATGTTTGTCATTTGTTGCTAGGGAGACCTTGGCTCTTTGATAGGAGAGTCATGCATGATGGATTTTTGAACACCTATACTTTCACTAAAAATGGCAAGAGGGTCACATTGGTCCCATTGTCACCGAGCCAAATCCCTCAAGCAAAACCAAATGATTCCACCCCAACCATTCCCATCCAAACTCATGGAGAAAATGTTCTCAAAGCAACACAACATGATTTTCGTGCAGCCCATGAGTCGATTGCCCACGTTCTTCCAAATGAAACTCCTCCTAGCTCTCCACCACAAAGAACCCTACAACATCTTGCCAATCCCATTCCAAGGGTCATCCATCATAACCCACCAGCCTATGGAGTGGATCCTAAGAGTGTTCAAATGAACCAAAGACAAATTGGTGAACCGTTGGCTAAAGGCCTAGGAGAGAAAGAGGAAAGTCAATGTGAGGAGCTTACTTTCTTGGTGCTAAGAAAGGATGTCTTCCTTCCTAAGGACACTTGGTGTTGGAGCCCTAATCTTGGTACAACCATGAGCCTTTCAAATGAGCATCCCTTATGGCCGAACATGGTAAACAAAACTCTAGGCAATGTGAAGGAATATGTGGAGCCTATCCTTTTGGTACCAAAGGAAGATGACTTCCTTACCAAAAGCACATGGGGTTGCATATTTTATCATGGAGCTTTAGCTGGCCAAGATCATTTTTGCCCCATCATGAGCATGCTAGAAGAGAAAGGAGAGAGTCCATATATGGAGTCATATGTTTTTGTGCCAAGGAGGATTGATTCCCTTTTTGAGGGCACTCGGTTCTTGACTTATCATTGTGGCATACAAGAGTTGCCTAGCCGAGAAGTGTACCATGAGGGTATGGCTGAACATTTTGACATAATTATGACAATGCTAAGGAAGCACTCCTTATGGCCGAATGAGAAGGGAAATGTTCAAGTCAATTCCAAGACATTTGTGGACATACACTTTGGTAACATTGTGGCAAGTAACCAAAGAGAAGAGGAACACTTCCGGCAACTCACAACAACAAATCCACAAGAGAACTTTCAAGTCTACCCTCCACCAAAACTCCATGAACCAAATCTGCCCACATACCACCACCATCAAAGCCCTCCTTTAGTGGAAGTGAACCCCATTATTACCCCACCACTTAAGCCACCTTTACCCCTATTTTTCTTCTCTGAATTATGGCCTTGTAGAGTAGTTTATCTCTCAAAATTTTCTCCACCAGAATCTGGCCATACCTTCCCGAATAAAAACACTTTTGATCTCCCTCCACAAAATTTCCAGCCCCTTGCCAAAGCACCACAAACCAAATTTTTCCCCGCCCTTCCAAATCAAATCCCTCCTAATTTGTCTCCACAAAGAACCTTGCAATACCATGAGATTTCCAGCCCAACAGCCAGCCCCATCCACCAACCAGATTGTAATGAAGAAGTGTGGACAGAATACCGAGGAGAGAAACAGGAGGCTCCAAGGGCAGAAACAAATCTTTTGGTGCCATGGGAGGATAACTTTATTCCTAAGGGTACTCGGTTTTGAGTTCTCAACATGGTGAACATGGATTATCTTTCCAAAGCATGTTCAAAGACGAATTGTTTGACCATGAATACATGATTCTGCTTATGTTAAGGGAGTATCCCTTAAGGTTGAACCCGAGGGTTCAAGAGGCCTCAATGGAGTGTATAGAATCAATTGTTGTGGGACCGAAGAGAGTTGTGTTTTTCCCTAAGAGTACTCAACTTTGTGTACTTCATAATGGAGTTTTTGGTCCAATCTATCTCTACACCATCAGCATGTTAGAGGAGCTTACATCCTGGCCACACGTCCAGAACATGCCCACACATTTGGCCGGCTGTCCAAATACAAAAGGATATCCCATTCTCAATCTCACCGCAAACCTCAATTTGACAGATTGCTTTCCACACTCGGAAAAGATGTTTGTGAGAATTTGAGGGCAAATTCTTTCCTACAAGGGGAGAATGATGGAGAGTGGCCAGTCCTTTGTTTTGAGCTGAAAGATGTCCATATTGCGGAGCTATGCAAGCTCAAGGATCAACCGAAAATACTTGAAATCTCCATAGTCTCAAGTACGGTACAAATGGATCCCGGAGGATGAGAAGTCAAGGACATCAATTTCTTATAATTTTGTTTATAAATAATTGATTGTCAATAGCGTCAAGAAGGAAGGTTAGAAGTTACAAGTTTGCCGCCTAAATTCTCCCATGCTCAAGCAACGTTGAGTTCGGTCAAGTCCAGCCGTGGCATGCTACAAATGTTACCATCTTTTATCTTTTGAACATAAATAATCAAAGGGACGGTCCAAGGGCCCAAGACTTACCTCCATGCGTTCAAAAGAGAAGCCTAAGCAAAGAGCATTCTAGAAGCACTAACCATAGTGGATGGAAGGAGGTTTGTTAGATGCTTGGCAAAGGGAAATTCAACCACATCCACATGTTCCCTATCAAACAATACTTGGCTAGAAATTCTTCAAGCTTAACTTGGAGAGGAGGAAAGCATCTAATTAGTTAGCATTTTGTTTTGCTTTATTTTCAGCTTTGTTAATTTCAATTTTCAGCATGGTTAGTTGTAATGGCGGGTCTATATATTCAGCATGCACACTCCTTGTAAAATCACCTTTGATGAAATATATGAGTTTATACTCGAGCTGGATTTGCTCACCCTTCGAACTCTCATTGCTGTATCCTAGTGTGGCAGCTAGGTGGTGTCCTGTGAGTCCTTCCAATCTCCCGGTGGTGTTGCTGTATCCGGACAGATTGAAGGTGCCCCTCGGTTCTTACTCGGTGGTGTTTTCTGTATCCGAGCTAGGACCTTGGTATTATCCCCTCACTTCATCAATTCATATCTCACAATCTACCCAGCCATTTCATTCCAAATTTTAACCACAATCCTTCCTGTCCATCTACTTCCATTCCACCAATTTTCAGCTCCATCCAAGAACACCTCCATCCTCCACACCAAAATCAAACAAAGGGTGTCTGTCTCGTACAGCCAGCCGGTTACCTCAACTTCAGGCTATCTGTTCAGGGAGTTCCCCTTATCCAAATTCAACGAAACTTGGTCACGATCATCATCTACCAGTTACCATCCTTCCCACCAAATTTCAGCCAAGACCAAGCACTTTTGCCCCTCCATTTCCCAATCTGCCAAGATTGCGCAAGCAGGCTGCATTCTGCCCGGTTGTGCTTCTTGCGGTTTGCTATCCATTTTCTTTGCTTCCGCCACTACACATCACAATAGGCTTTTGAAACTATCAAGCTAAAACTCACTCAAGCACCGGTTCTAGCCTTGCCTAGCTTTGACAAGATTTTTGAGGTGGAATGTGATGCCTTGGGAGTGGGCATTGGAGGAGTTCTCTCTCAAGAAGGGCGGCCTATAGCCTTCTTTAGTGAGAAATTTTGTGACTCAAGGAGGAAGTACTCAACTTATGATAAGTATTTCTATGCTATTGTGAGGTCCTTGGAGCATTGGAGTCATTATCTTGTGGCCAATGAATTCATCTTACATTCGGATCATGAGGCTTTGAAGTACATCCAAGGGCAGCAAAAACTCAATCCAAGGCATGGAAAGTGGGTAGAGTATTTGCAAACTTTCCATTTTACCATTAAGCACAAATCGGGCAAATTGAACAAAGGGGCAGATGCACTATCAAGGAGGTATCTCTTGTAATTTCAATTACAAACTCAAGTCCTTGGTTTTGAGCATTTAAAGTGACGGAAAGTGGGCAGCTACAAAATGTGAGCTTAGAGTTATCTATCTTGGACGTGCAAGCATGACCGGGACTCAACCAAAATTACTTGAATTTGTCTTAATTATTTTTGATCCCGGAGGATAGAGAGCCAAGAGTTTGACCTTTTTTTATGACTTAATGTTCATAAATAAATATGCATGGAGACTAGTCAAGGAGAATCAAGACAAACACCTCCATGTTAAAGCAAGGCGCAATTCAGCCATGACATGCCGTGAAGAGAGGCCATTTCAAATCTATGCATATAAATAAGCTTGTATTTAGTTCTGGCCGGTCTAAGGATAAATACAATATGCCTCAAGGAAGCATCCAATGAAACCACACGTGAAGAGCATTCTAGAAGGCACTCAATATGGTGGATGATGAGTTGATTTGAAGAAGGCTTGGGAAAGGGGAAAACAAGCCACAACCACATGTTCCCTAACCATCAAATACTTGGCTGAAATTTCTCGTAGCTTAGCTTGGAGGAGGGGAAAGAATCTTAGTAGTTTTATTATCATTTTAGCTTTATTTTCCAACTTAGTTTCAGCTTGTAAAATGCCATTGTTAGGCATTATTTATTCAGCTAGCATAGCTCTTGTAAAAATAACTTTGATGAATTTATAAACTTGAGCTTTGCTCCTTTTGAGATGGATTTCTCAACCTCTTGAATCCTCATTGCTGTATCCGAGCCTTGGCAAGCTTGGTGGTGTCCTTTGAGTCCTTACAATCCCCGGTGGTGTTTCTGTATCCGGCCAGATTGCAAGGTGCCCCTTGGTTCAGCTTGGTGGTGTTTCCGTATCCAGGCCAGAACCCAGGATTTATCCAGCGACTTTCCACCCCCATATCTCCCAATCCACAAATCATCTCCTTCCCAAATTTCACACACTTCATCTTACATGAGTTGAGACCATCTCCACCAAATCTCAGCTTAAACCAAGAAGAACTCCGCCCTCCACCCTTGAAACAAACAAAGAGACTCATCCTGGACAGTCAGCCTAGAACCCTGACTTTCAGCTCTGTGTTCAAGGCCTTCCCGACCTCCAAAAACTCCAATATTTTTACACAACCTTCTTGGCCCAGTTAATAACCATCCTGTCAAATTTCAGCTTCAAATTCATCCATTTGCCCCTCCTTTCACATTTTCTCCCAGAACCGCACCTGCAGGACCTGTTCTGGCCAGCTTGCTTGTTTGCGGTTTTGCTTATCTTTTTGCTTCCGCTCCCACTACACATCATAAAGTCCTTGTATTCTAATGATCAAGATCTTGGTGAGTTGTTTCATGCTTGTGAAAAACACCCCAAGGGCAATTCCTAGTCCAAGATGGCTATCTTTTCAAGGGCCCTCGGCTATGCATACCACATTGTGGCATTAGAGAGTTATTGATCCGAGAAGTGCACAATGGAGCCTTGTCTGGCCACTTTGGTGTAAACAAAACAACAAGCATGCTAAGGGAGCATTACTTTTGGCCGAATATGGAAAGAGATGTGTAAGACATTTTGAAAAGGTGTGCGATTTGTCAAGAAGCAAAGAGCCATTCCCTTCCTCAAGGGCTTTATACACCTCTCCCAACACCTAATCAACCATGGGAGGATGTGAGCATGGATTTCATTTTGGGGCTGCTAAGAACACAATGGAACAAAGTGATGTATAGTGAGGGTGAAAGCAAAAAAATAGGCAAAACCGCAAAGAGGGCTGTTGATGTGCCAAAACGCAAGGCTACATCGATTCTGAAACAGAGTGAAATTATGCGCAGTTCTTAGTGGGTCGAATGACTCAATAACTAGTTCCGAGGACTCAAAACGACTCGAAAGTTGGAACCGAGGACTAAGCCGGACTCAAACGACCGGAACCGAGGGCTCGGAATAACTAGACAACTAAAATTGGGGACTCGGACTAACTCGGACAAGCTGAAACCGAGTATTAAGTCGGACTCGGAAAACCAAAACAGAGGACTTAGAATACTGAATCCGAGTGGCTCGGACGACGGATGGTCGGTTTCGGAATAAAAATGGTGGCTTCAAAAGAAGCTGGATTTTTGTGGGATGATGGTTAAGGGGTTAAGGAAGATGAGGGGAACATGTTTGGGCAGAATGGTGAGGGATAAATATGGGGAATGTTTATGAACATCCACTACAGATGCACACAACCAAGGGATAGTCTAACTTCACTTGGATACAGATTTCACCACCAAGCTTAGCTAGGGCTCAAAGGCTTGCATCTGGATACGAGATATCACCACCAAGCTTGCCTAAGACTCTTTTGAACACCACCTAGTTAGCCAAACTAGGATAAGCAAAATGAGATTTAAAAAGGATAAAGGAGCTTAGCTCAACTTTGATGCATTAGCATTCATGGATAAACTTGTCTAATTTTTACATGCAGCACTCTACATATATATATAGCTAAAAACTAGGGTTGCTACTTTAATCTAAGGGCTGAAAATAGCCTTACATAATCCTAGGGCTGTCACTACATTCAGCCAAAATAAAAGAAGACAAAAATAGTGGCCAATGAAGATAAAATGATCAGAATAAAAGGACAGTCGCAAATGGTCCCCCTTGTCTGTCGTTTTCGGTGCATCTTCCTACAGCAGAGCCAACTTAAAATGGTGATATCTCTTGATTTACAGCTCCAATTGTGACGTGTAAGATATGCTTGGAAAGCTTGAGGAATAAGCTTTTCAACCATATGTGGCTCGACCCATTTGAAGCTGTGAGCAAAATGTTATGACCAGAACAATCAGCGAGAGGTCAGACTGGTCGGTAGAAATACCCGGTTTGATGTTCGGACCATTTTCTTTATTATCTCCGACCTAAAAGACAATGCCCATAACTCGATATTAATCTAGACATGTTCAAGAATACCCTTGTGAAAATTGGAGACCAAAATCTGATCCATGGTTGACTGAACACCCTTTTGAAGATGACCTTCAAGCGTCATTCGAGTGGGCACCTTCCAGTTTCGAGTCAACTTCAAATGTTCATAACTTGAGATTCCCAACTCCAATTTAGATGTTCTTTATATGGTCAGAAAGCTTAGGATGTTAGCTTTCCATCGATATGTCATGAGGTAATGTTGGAGCTCTGGATCAGAAGATATGATCAAAACAAGGTGCAGGTGTCATCCTGGATGAGCAAACTGCCGGTTTTAACAAAGGTCTTTCTCAGTTATTATCTCCGCATATATTCAAGATACCCATAAGTTTTTAAGCTTGAGGGCATCATGAAGTACTTGTATGAATAATTTGGTAAGCAAACTCATAGCCGTTTGTGACTGAATGTGTAACACCCCTAGACCCACCCTAGGAGTATTACATGCCGGGGTTCCCCAAGAGGAACCCCTAAGGCTGTTTAAGATCTCAACACTGGGGTTAATAACCCTTTCTTAGATTGGCGGAAGCGTAATTCTAGGTTTTCGAAGGTTTTTTGGAAATTTCGGCGAGTTTTCTCTGTAAGCTGGCTAAACCCATAGGCTTAAAGCCCTAACCCCGCACGAAATACAATCTTAAACTCAACGGGCCACACGCTCGGAGAAACACAACACAACTCAACGAGCCACACGCTCGGAGTATTCACATAGGGATTTTACATTCATAATCAAACTTAAGTTCATATACAACAGTCTTTACAACATCTTTATAAACAAAAGACAGAAAAACATGCAGTAAGTCCGGCATCTCCTATTCGTCTGCTATTTCCAAAAGCCAAAGGCAACTCCCGCCGGTCTTAACTTCTATACCCGAAATGTTGGTGATGTCATGAGCTCACTAGCCCAGTGAATAATCCAAACCCAACCCCGGGTTTCACTTTGCACATTAATTCATTAACAAACACACGTAAGTTCATAACTCATTCATGACATGCGATTCAAATCATACATGCTTAAGACATGCGAGATTCTAAACTTACTAACTTGCCGAGAAACATAATGACATCACTTACTCATGAATTCAATCAAACATACTTCATTCATATTTCTACACGAGTAAGTCATAGAATCATTCATCATACGAATCATTCATCACATAAATCATATCTTAGTTCTTATCGCATTCATTTCTTACGAAAACAGGATTCGCTCTTCTTCTCGAGTTCAATCGTGCATTTCATAAATCATTGGTTCTTTCTTTCTTATTCGATATGCACGATCATTCGTTTCTGCATATCGTAATTCTTTAAGTCTTCTTAGTTTCAAATGGAAAGAAGATTTATGTTCTACTCTAAAGACCCAGTTCTTGGAGCCAAAATAATTCGTGGGCTCGGTTCACGGAGGTATATAATTCGTGGCCTCGAGGCAAAATAATTCGTGGCCTCGAGGCAGCCTCCCTTCCCCGAAGGACGCATACTGTCAATAATTCGTAGAAGCAAAATAATTCGTGGCTTCGGGTTGACGGACACTTCTATGGCCATAGCTTCGAGAGGGTTCTTTAATTCGTGGGGTCTTAGATCAATAACACAATCCTTTCTCCCTTCTTTAGTTCTTTATGTTTCTTATCTTCTTATTACTTATACATAAGATATACTTAATTCATATAATTCATGCTTAGCACGTTCATGCGTAACTTCTTCAAAACAAGCAATTAACATAAGCAAGTTCTAACTCAAGTATAATCAATTCATTTCACATACGCATGCTTATATCATTTACAATCGATCTAATTCAGGATAAACACATAATCACATAAACATGCCAACTAGGATTCTAATCAACGAACTTATCTTTTCATGGTCGCGTATTATCGCGTATAAGTAATTTATGGTTCTATAACTTTTCTTAATCAATATATATCTTTTAATCTAGCCATATAGCTTCTTAAATCTCAGTTCTTAATTCAGTTACTCACTTAGTTCCGATTTAGCCCAAAATAGCACATTTTCACTTAAACTTGCATATCTCCCAATCTACTCATCCAATGCATACCAAATTTTACAGGAAATTTAGGCTACACATGAGCTCACAAAAATTCAGACAGCATGCTTAATTCATAGAAATCTGCACATAAATCATGAAATTCAATTTCTTGATTTTTCTCAATAATTCTGCTCAAGCTAACTTCACTAAATTCTCAATCACGCAGCTCAATAATCATGCTCAACAATGCTCAAATATCATTAAATTCATGAACTAGGCATAAATCGCAACATGCTTCTCAATTCATGAGTTGCTAGTTTCGTGAATTTAGGCCTCTAGCTTCTTCAATTAACTTAGGGTTTCCAATTTCATACCTCGAATTCATGTTCAGTCCACCTAATTCATTTTATTTTAGAGGATGAATTCAAATTACTCACCTTAGATTCTTAGAGGTTCTAAGAATTCAGTTTTGGAAGGTTTCGATTTGGGTTTCGATTTGGGTTTTGCTTCCTCTTCTTCCTCCTTTCGCTGCCCTCGTTGCTCTCTGCTTTGTCTCTCCTTCTTTCGCCCTCTCGCTTCCCTTTCCTTTCCCCTTCGTCCGCTGCTCGTTCTCGGGCTGCCGGGCCTGCCGGCTGCCGGTTTCCGGCGTTCCTCTCGCTCCGCTCCTGCTCCCGCTCCCGCTCGCGCTCGCTCTTCCTCTCTCCCGGTGCGTTCTGCTCCTTCTCACTTTCCCCTGCTTCGCGTTCTTTCGTTCCCCTTTCTTCTTACGCTCTGCTCGGCCTCCCGAGCCCTCGCTCTCCCTTCGCCCACCGGCGGCGGCGTCCTCGCCGTTCAGGAGGCCACGGGCCGCCGGCTCTCGGGCCTCCTCCCTCTCTCGCTTTCCTCCGCTTCCTCTCGCTCTCCTCTGCTCTACTTCGCTTCTTTTCGTTTTTCTCTGTTCCTCTTCCTCTCGTTCTTTTCTTTGTTCTCGGTCCTAATCCCAGCCTCACTCTCTCTCCTCTTCTCCTAATCACACCTAATGGGCTGCTGTCCAAGTTTAATTGGACCCCATTCTCTTCCTTGCTTAGTAATATGCCAACTCTCCCTTTCTCATTTCCTTTTCTTTTTTTTTTTATTTTAATTGGGCCCAACTAGCTTCTCAAGGCCCAATTTAGCTAGCCCATGCTCGGTTTCGGTTCTCGGGTTTCTAATTCCGACTCGAAAAATTCTAATTCACTAGCAAGCAAACACCTGAAATTTCGGGGTCTCACGGAATGGCGTAACTTCCAACCCTTACAACACGAGAGAATTCCGAGTCACTCAAAAGCTTATGAAAAGGGGGAAATAAGTGTGCTACCCAACTCGGTTTGATCGTGGATGGCTTTGGGCTTGGAGTATGTTGTAGCCCATGGGTCTAGGTCCATCATCCTCTCCCTGTTTGAAAGAATTTGCCCTCAAATTCATCGGATGATCATCAACAAAACAGGAGAGTGAGTGGTAAGGCTGACCATGGTTGGACAGAACATACTTTCGAGTTGCTTCACCACTTGAAAGATGTTGCTGGCGCTTTCCAGCTCTTGGTTAGTACCCTTAGTACTAGGCATTAGCTTAGGCCAACCCAAAGAAGGAGGCCACTCTTTTCTTGCTTGCATCCACTCAAGACTTCCCGGTTCATCAACCACTTGCTTGTATTGCTTGTTGGGGCTAGACTTGTAGGACGCTTGCTCTTTACTTGGACTCGGAAAATGTTTCTTAAGCCTCATCAAAGTCCCCATGAATAAGGACTTTTCTCGGATCGAAACTCGCTCATTAAACTTTTTGGAAAGTTTGGAACAACTTCCCAATGTGGCTATCCAAGTAATCATAAAAAGATCTTCGGTGGAGGAGTTCCCTTTTACCCAACTCGGAAAAATAATGAGGCCAACTCGAAAACCGGGCCAACTCGGAATACCAGGCCAACTCGGAAAATCGGGCCAACTCGGAAAACCGGGCCAACTCGGAGAACAAGGCCAACTCGGAGAACAAGGCCAACTCGGAACACAAGGCCAACTCGGAAAATAAGGCCAAGAGCTTTTAAACAAACAATAAGCTCGAACATGGGGCTCACTCAACAAGTGATTTTCATAATCAAGGAACAATGTCTCATACCTCTCATTAGCATCACGGATCGAAACATTTGTTTCATCAATGGCCGATAAACTTGGCCTCTTAACTTCACTTCCATTCTTGAATCATAGAATAAACCAATGAGCATAACAAAGCATTCATGAGGCCTTCCAACATTCCTTAGATCAATCTTTAACATAAACTTCAACTCAAATAACTCAAATAAGGGCTTGGAGAAAGGGTGAAGTAGGTGGAAGATTTCGGACTCCTCATGTCCTAAGAGAGCAAGGACTTGAGTGGGTTGATCAAAGTGCTTTTCCAGAACCTTGGTAGGAACCAAGACATCATCAAAAGACATCAAAACAGATTGTATAATGTAGAGCTCAGAAACTTGGTCGATAGAACTCATGTAGCTACTAGGAGTGCTTGACAACCCATATGGAATGACTAACCAATCATACAACCAAGGTTTATCCAATAACAAGTAACAAGAATCTAGAAACATGATATCACTCCAAAATTCACCAAGATCATTCTTGTCACTACCAAAGGAAATAGGACACCTAGAATTTGATTGGAATCTTTTACCTTGTAAAGACCATTGTCGAGTCAAGTGGGTGTGAGTGGACTGGGACTTGAGGACTCAAAGGTTCCACTATGTTTAAGCTATCCTCTAGCTCCTTTTGCTCCCTTTGTAACTCATCATACTCATCAAACTTTGGAGGCAAGTCGAAGTGTGGCTCATTTTCTTCTTGCTCCTCATGAAACTCTTCACATTCAGCCAAGACAATGCTTGATTGTGGGTACTCCAACTCAAGGTGACTCATCCCTTGGCAAAGGGAAAACATGCTGTTTTGCAATGGACCAAAAGGGTTTGTGGGTTGTGGGGTTGGAAAATTTGGTGGTGGAGAGGAAGGACAACCACCAGAATTTGGCGAGGGTATTTGCAGGCTCCTTTTGAGAAGGGGTGTGGATTTTTGTGGGGGCAAAGAGGGCTGGACAGTAGGGGTAAATGAGGGAGGTTGGTAACTTTTTGGAGGTCAAATTTGGTGTTTTGTGGTGAGGGAAAGAGGGGCTGGTTAGTAGGTTTCGGTGGGGGAATGTGGTGGCTCTTTTTATGGTAAGTTGGGGCATTTTGAGGTGGGAAGGAAGGCTGCTGGTCAGTAGGTGTTGGTGAAGGAAAGGATGTGATGGCTGAAGGTTTGGAGGGAAGGGAAAAGAGACTCCCCTTGTTGATGGGTTTAGTCTTGGTTGGAGGAGATTTGTAAGTAAGTGGACCAAACCTTTTCAACAACTTACCTCTCAACTTTCTCCATGTTTACACTTTCTCTTTGTCTTTCTTTTTCCTTCTCATCTTATAAGTTCTCCACCAAGTGAGGGCACAACTCCTCAACTTAGACACAACAATTTCTATCTTCTCATGCTCTTCTAAACTCATATTTGCAAGGGCTTCTTCAACCTTGATAAACCAACTAGAAAACTGATCTTGTTGGCCATAAAACTTGGGCACAAGGAGACTAGCCAACTTAAAATCAGAAGCGGCCATTTAAGCTCTCACAACCAAATGCAAAGTGGTGCTCAAGATGGTGAAAGAAAAAAATGGGGCAGGAACTTTTTTGTTGTGTTGGGTTTTTTTTTTTTTTTTTGTGGACTAATGTGTTTGGGCTTAAGGGTTGTGTTTGGGATAAGGAAGCTCAGCCTAGGAAAGGCTCCAAAGCTTTGATACCAAAACTAATGTGCCAAAACGCAAGGCTACATCGATTCTGAAACAGAGTGAAATTATGCGCAGTTCTTAGTGGGTCAGAATGACTCAATAACTAGTTCCGAGGACTCGTAACGACTCGAAAGTTGGAACCGAGGACTAAGCCGGACTCAAACGACCGGAACCGAGGGCTCGGAATAACTAGACAACTAAAATTGGGGACTCGGACTAACTCGGACAACCGAAACCGAGTATTAAGTCGGACTCGGAAAACCAAAACAGAGGACTTAGAATACTGAATGCGAGTGGCTCGGACGACGGATGGTCGGTTTCGGAATAAAGATGGTGGCTTCAAAAGAAGCTGGATTTTTGTGGGATGATGGTTAAGGGGTTAAGGAAGATGAGGGGAACATGTTTGGGCAGAATGGTGAGGAATAAATATGGGGAATGTTTATGAACATCCACTATAGATGCACACAACCAAGGGATAGTCTAACTTCACTTGGATACAGATTTCACCACCAAGCTTAGCTAGGGCTCAAAGGCTTACACTTGGATACGAGATATCACCACCAAGCTTGCCTAAGACTCTTTTGAACACCACCTAGTTAGCCAAACTAGGATAAGCAAAATGAGATTTAAAAGGATAAAGGAGCTTAGCTCAACTTTGATGCATTAGCATTCATGGATAAACTTGTCCGATTTTTTACATGCAGCACTCTACATATATATAGAGCTAAAAACTAGGGTTGCTACTTTAATCTAAGGGGCTGAAAATAGCCTTACATAATCCTAGAGCTGTCACTACATTCAGCCAAAATATGGGGAATGTTTATGAACATCCACTATAGATGCACACAACCAAGGGATAGTCTAACTTCACTTGGATACAGATTTCACCACCAAGCTTAGCTAGGGCTCAAAGGCTTACACCTGGATACGAGATATCACCACCAAGCTTGCCTAAGACTCTTTTGAACACCACCTAGTTAGCTAAACTAGGATAAGCAAAATGAGATTTAAAAAGGATAAAGGAGCTTAGCTCAACTTTGATGCATTAGCATTCATGGATAAACTTGTCCGATTTTTTACATGCAGCACTCTACATATATATAGAGCTAAAAACTAGGGTTGCTACTTTAATCTAAGGGGCTGAAAATAGCCTTACATAATCCTAGAGCTGTCACTACATTCAGCCAAAATAAAAGAAGACAAATACAGTGGCCAATGAAGATAAAATGATCGGAATAAAAGGACAGCTGCAAATGGTCCCCCTTGCTTGTCGTTTTCAGTGCATCTTCCTGCAGCAGAGCCAACTTAAAATGGTGATATCTCTTGATTTACAGCTCCAATTGTGACGTGTAAGATATGCTTGGAAAGCCTGAGGAATAAGCTTTTCAACCATATGTGGCTCGACCCATTTGAAGCTGTGAGCAAAATGTTATGACCAGAACAATCAGCAGAGGTCGGACTGGTCGGTAGAAATACCCGGTTTGATGTTCGGACCATTTTCTTTATTATCTCCGACCTAAAAGACAATGCCCATAACTCGATATTAATCTAGACATGTCCAAGAATACCCTTGTGAAAATTGGAGACCAAAATCTAATCCATGGTTGACTGAACACCCTTTTGAAGATGACCTTCAAGCGTTATTACGAGTGGGCACCTTCCAGTTTCGAGTCAACTTCAAATGTTCATAACTTGAGATTCCCAACTCCAATTTAGATGTTCTTTATATGGTCAGAAAGCTTAGGATGTGAGCTTTCCATCGATATGTCATGAGGTGATGTTGGAGCTCTGGATCAGAAGATATGATCAAAACAAGGTGCAGGTGTCATCCTGGATGAGCAAGCTGCCAGTTTTAACAAAGGTCTTTCTCAGTTATTATCTCGGCATATATTCAAGATACCCATAAGTTTTTAAGCTTGAGGGCATCATGAAGTACTTGTATGAATAATTTGGTAAGCAAACTCATAGCCGTCTGTGACTGAATGGTAGAACTTCCAACCCTTACAACACGAGAGAATTCCGAGTCACTCGAAGCTTATGAAAAGGGGAAATAAGCGTGCTACCTAACTCAGTTTGATCGTGGATGGCTTTGGGCATGGAGTATGTTGTAGCCCATGGGTCTAGGTCCATCAGCTGTTGGACAGAATATGGCCTGTAGGTGCGATCTTGGGAGAATGGGTGAAAGAAGCGGCAAACGGGGAAGTTTTGAGCTAAAATTTGGTGGAAGGCTTCTTAGCTGGACACGGAAGAACTGGTAAAATTTAGGGATTTTTGGAAGTCGGGAACACCCCGATCCGGAAGCTGAAAGTCAGCAGCGCTGGGTTGGACGTCCGAGGATAATACTCTTTGTATGGATCTAAGGTGGGGGTCGGAGGAGTTCTTGGTTGGAGCTGATTTTGGGGGAGGATAAGTAGAAACACTGGCATGAAGATGGACGAAATTTGAGATTAAGTGGATGAGTGAGTCGGGAGATTTGGAATTTTGAAAACGTAGTAACCGATAGGCCAAGGATTTCACGGATACGTAAATACCACTATGAAACGCCTTGGGACACCTTTTGCTTGGCTAGATATAGAAACACAACTAGCTAGCTTGAGGACTCAATAGAACACCACTAAGTTGCCACACTTGGATACAGCAATTGAGGATTTTAAAGGGGCGAGCAATCCAGCTCAAAGTCATTCATATATTCATCAAAAGGTGTTTCTACATGGATGCATACAAGCTAAATTTATAATGCTCAAAATAAAATACTTGACAAGCTAAAACAAAAGCCAAAATCAAAAATAAGCTTTCCCCTTTCCCAAGCTAGAGGAGGGTGATTTTCGGCCAAGCATTTGTGGAATTGGGAACATATGGATGTGAGGCTCTTTCCCCTTGTGCAAGCTTCTTTCCAATTTGTCCAACACATAATATTCCCTCCACTAATGGTAGTGTTCTTAGGAAGCTTCTAGAATGCTTCTTTGTTGCTCTATCTCCGGCCAAAGCTTTGTGGTAAAAATATGGACCGACTTCCTATTTTATCTATGTGCTTAAAACATAAAACGACAGCAACCCCCGACTTAGTATGTCCGGACCTCATTACGCATCATGGTGACGATGAAACAAGACTTAGGTGTCCAACTTGCTAGTAACTCGTCCATCATCCTCCCCTTGTAGAGAAGAATTTGCCCTCAAATTCTCCGAGGTATCATCTTCAAAATATGGAGAGAGATCGGCCACATTGAAGGTAGCGGATACTCCAAATTCCCTGGGCAAGTCAACCTTATAAGCATTGTCACCAATCCTTTCCAAAACCTCAAATGGTCCATCGGCTCTTGGCATTAGTTTGGTCTTCCGTTTGGACGGAATTCGTTCCTTCCTCAAGTGGATCCATACCAAATCCCCGGGTTGAAAGACCCTTCTCTTCTTTCCTTTATCAACTTGTTGTTTGTATTTTGCATTAGAGGCCTCAATCTTTTCTTTCACCCGTACATGCAACCTTTGTATTTCTTGGACTCTTTTGGATGCCCTCAATGCTTGGTTTCTCGGTATTTTCTCTAGGAGCCAAATCGAGAGGAGTAATTGGTTCCACACCATAGACTACCTTGAATGGGCTTAGTCCCGTGGTTTTGCTAGGAGCTCCATTATAAGCAAATTCGGCGTGAGCTAATAGTTGATCCTATGCTTTGGTGTTCGCCTTGATCAAGGCCCTTAGTAACACGCCCAAAGTCCGGTTGGTAACCTCCGTTTGTCCATCCGTTTATGGATGGCAAGTGGTGCTAAATTTGAGATTAGTTCCCAATTTCTTCCACAAGGTGAGCCAAAAGTGACTAAGAAACTTGCTGTCTTGGTCCGAGACAATCGACTTGGGAATGTCGTGTAATCTCACTACCTCCTTGAAATATAAATCGGCAATTTGTGTAGCATCATTGGTTTTGTTGCAAGGAACAAAGTGAGCCATTTTAGAAAAACGGTCCCCCACAACAAGAATGGAGTCCTTGTTCCTTTGTGTTCTTGGTAACCCCAAAATAAAGTCCATGCTCACATCTTCCCAAGGTTGAGTTGGTGTAGGTAGAGGCGTATAGAGAAGGGAATGGCTTTTTGCCTCTTGGCAAACCGCACATCGCTTCAAAATTTCTTGCACATCGTTCTCCATTTTCGGCCAATAGTAGTGTTCTCTTATCATGCTTGTTGTTTTGTTGACACCAAAATGGCCAGCTAGCACGCCACTATTGACTTCACGGATGATCAATTCCCTGGTGCCACAACGAGGCACACACAGCCGTGCTCCTTTAAAAGGTAGCCCTCTTGGACTAGAAAATCTCCTTTGGGATGCTTAGAACAGTTACGAATTATCTCACAAAAATCCTCATCATTAGAGTACAAAGATTTCAAATGCTCAAAACCAAGAACTTGAGTTTGCAGTTGAAACAATAAGAAATACCTCCTTGAAAGTGCATCCGCTCCTTTGTTCATTTTGCCGGACTTGTGTTTTGATGTGTAGTGGCGGAAGCAAAGAAAATGGATAGCAAACCGCAAGAAGCACAACCGGGCAGAATGCAGCCTGCTTGCGCAATCTTGGCAGATTGGGGAAATGGAGGGGCAAAAGTGCTTGGTCTTGGCTGAAATTTGGTGGGAAGGATGGTAACTGGTAGATGATGATCGTGACCAAGTTTCGTTGAATTTGGATAAGGGGAACTCCCTGAACAGATAGCCTGAAGCTGAGGTAACCGGCTGGCTGTACAGACAGACACCCTTTGTTTGATTTTGGTGTGGAGGATGGAGGTGTTCTTGGATGGAGCTGAAAATTGGTGGAATGGAAGTAGATGGACAGGAAGGATTGTGGTTAAAATTTGGAATGAAATGGCTGGGTAGATTGTGAGATATGAATTGATGAAGTGAGGGGATAATACCAAGGTCCTAGCTCGGATACGAGAAAACACCACCGAGTAAGAACCGAGGGGCACCTTCAATCTGTCCGGATACAGCAACACCACCGGGAGATTGGAAGGACTCACAGGACACCACCTAGCTGCCACACTAGGATACAGCAATGAGAGTTCCGAAGGGTGAGCAAATCCAGCTCGAGTATAAACTCATATATTTCATCAAAGGTGTGTTACAATGAAGCTCATGAGCTGATTATATAATGCCTAGCTATGGCATTTTACATAACCGAATGTAGGCTAAAAATAAAGCAAAAACAAAATGTTAACTAACAATATTCCTTTCCCTTTCTCCAAGCCAAGCTAGGGTGAATTCTAGCCAAGCATTTGATGGTTAAGGAACATGTGGCCACGGTTGCTTCCTCCTTTGTCAAGATTCTAACAACCTTCCTCCACCATGATGTATGCTTCTAGAATGCTCCTTCTCTTGCTTGATTTATTTGTAGAAAGAAATATGGACCGACCAGCTTGCATTATTTTTGTACACACGTTCATTAACCCGTAGGTTATCATGCTAGCGCTTCGTTTTGTACCATGGTAACGATGACACAAGGTTTTGGAGTCCATGTAGCAAGTAACTCTCCATCATCCTCCCCTTGTGAAAAGGAATTTGTCCTCAAATTCTCTAGAGTATCATCTTCAAAGTATGGTGAGAGATCGGCCACATTGAAAGTAGCGGACACTCCATAGTCTCCGGGCAATTCCACTTTGTACGCATTGTCTCCAATCCGTTCTAGCACTTCAAACGGTCCATCAGCTCGGGGCATTAACTTGGACTTTCGTTTGGCTGGAAATCTTTCTTTCCTCAAATGGACCCATACCAAATCTCCGGGACGAAAGATCATCCTCTTCTTTCCCTTGTCAACTTGCTTGTTTATATTTGGCGTTGGACAGCTCAATTTTGGTTTTTACTTGCTCATGCATTCTTTGTATTTCCTGGACCCTTTTGACTGCATCAACACTCGGTTTTTCAGCATTCTCTCTTGGGGTTAAGTCAAGCGGAGTTATTGGGTCCATACCATAGACAACTTTAAACGGACTTAGCCCTGTTGTCTTGCTAGGAGCTCTATTGTACGCAAACTCGGCGTGAGCTAGGAGCTGATCCCATGCTTTGGTGTTTGTTTTAATTAAAGACCTTAGTAGCACACCCAATGTCCGATTTGTTACCTCCGTTTGTCCATTCGTTTGAGGATGACATGTGGTACTAAATTTAAGTTTAGTCCCCAACTTTTCCACAAGGTGAGCCAAAAATGACTAAGGAATTTGCTTTGTCTCGGTCGACACAATTGTCTTAGGAACGCCATGTAACCTTACCACTTCTTTAAAGTATAGGTCGGCAATTTGTGTGGCATCATTGGTTTTGTTGCATGGAATGAAATGAGCCATTTTAGAGAAACGGTCGACCACTACGAAGATAGAGTCCTTGTTTCTTTGTGTTCTCGGTAGCCCCAAAATAAAATCCATACTCACATCCTCCCATGGTTGAGTGGGTGTAGGTAACGGTGTATAGAGCCCTTGAGGTAGGGAGTGGCTCTTTGCCTCTTGACACACCGCACAACGCTTCAATGTCTCCTGTACATCACTCTCCATTCTCGGCCAATAGTAATGTTCACGCAACATGCTTGACTGTTTTGTGGACACCGAAATGGCCAGCAAGTGCGCCACTATGCACCTCTCGGATGAGTAATTCCCTTGTGCCACACCGAGGCACACACGAGACGTGCTCCCTTAAAAAGATAGCCTCCTTGGATCAAAAAGTCGCCCTTTGGATGTTTAGAACAATCACGAAATATTTCACAAAAATCCTCATCATTAGAGTACAAAGATTTCAAGTGTTCAAAACCAAGGACTTGAGTTTGTAATTGGAACATCAATAGGTACCTCCTGGAAAGAGCATCCGCACCCTTATTCATTTTACCGGATTTATGTTTGATGGTGAAATGGAAAGTTTGTAAATACTCTACCCATTTTCCATGCCTTGGATTGATCTTATGTTGCCCTTGAATGTATTTCAAAGCCTCATGATCCGAATGTAAAATGAACTCATTAGCCACAAGATAATGGCTCCAATGTTCCAAAGTCCTCACAATGGCATAGAACTCTTTGTCATATGTTGAGTATTTCCTCCTTGACTCGTTTAGTTTTTCACTAAAGAAGGCAATGGGCCGCCCTTCTTGAGAAAGAATTCCGCCGATGCCTACACCCGAGGCATCACATTCTACTTCAAAAATCTTCTCAAAGCTTGGTAGAACAAGGACCGGGGCTTGTGATAATTTTTGCTTGATTGCTTCGAAAGCTTCTTGAGCTTTGGAGTTCCACTAGGAATGCACTCTCTTTGAGCACCTCGGTCATGGGGGCCATGATGGTGCTAAAGTCCTTGATGAATCTCCGGTAGAATGAAGCTAGGCCATGAAAACTCCTAACATCATGAATGCTTGGCCGGGATGGGCCATGAACGGATGGCGTCTACCTTACTTTCATCCACCTTGATTCCTTGCGCCGAGACAACATACCCGAGGAAGACTACCTCCGAAGTGAAGAATGTGCACTTTTGTAAGTTGCCCCATAGCTTCTCTCCTTCCAAAATCTTGAGGACTTGAACAAGGTGATTGTAATGCTCTTCCTCATTTCTACTATACACCAAGATGTCATCAAAATAAACAACCACAAATTTGCCAATAAGTGGTCGGAACACTTGATTCATGAGTCTCATAAAGGTACTTGGTGCATTGGATAAACCAAACGGCATGACCATCCATTCATAAAGGCCACCTTTAGTATTGAAAGCGGTCTTCCATTCATCCCCTTCTCGGATTCTAATTTGATAATATCCGCTCCTCAAGTCTATCTTTGAAAATATTTGGGACCCATGGAGTTCATCTAGCATATCCTCAAGCCTTGGAATAGGATGTCTATACTTGATTGTGATTTTGTTTATGGCTCGGCTGTCCACACACATCCTCATGGATCCATCCTTTTTAGGGACCAACAAAGTTGGCACCGCACAAGGACTTCTACTCTCCCTTACGAGACCTTTTGCCACCAGCTCCTCAACTTGCCTTTGGACTTCTTGGGCATCCTTGGGATTCATCCTATAGGCGGGTTTGTTGGGCAGTATGGATCCCGGAATAAGGTCTATGTGGTGTTGGATGGTTCTTTGTGGGGGAAGGCCAAGAGGAATTTCATTTGGGAAAACATGGGCAAATTTGGTTAAGAGTTCTTTGGCAAGGGGGTGGGCTGTTTGAGTAGGGCTCTCGGTCTCATTTGGTGTAAGGAGGATGAGTTCCTTGGAAGGCCGAAATTCATGCTTGTTTAGATTTCAAGAAATTTTCTCCATAGGTGAGTAAGGGGTCGGTTTGGAGTAGAGGCTTTTGTGGCGTAGTTTCCAGAATTTGGCTTGGTGACAAAGGAAGTAGGGTTATCCTTTTGTGATCCTTAACAAAGGTATAAGTGTTTAAGAATCCATCATGCATGACCCTTCTATCAAATAGCCACGGCCTACCAAGCAATAAATGGCAAGCATCCATTGAAACAACATCACACCATACCTCGTCACAATAATTCTTGCCAATGCTAAATGAAATAAGACACTTAGACTTGACTTGAAAATATTCACCATGATTTACCCACTGAAGTTTGTATGGATGAGGGTGGGGTGTTGTGTGAAGCCCAAGCTTTTCCACCATGATTGTGGAAGCTACATTTGTGCTACAACCCCCATCAATAATAATGGAGCACACCTTGCTATGCACGGTCCCTCTTGTGTGAAAAACATTTTCACGCTGCTCTTCTTTTGCTTTCGGAGCTCAGGTTAACGATCTTGTCAAAAACAAGCTGGAGTTCATGGCTGGCTATTTTTTGTGGTTTTTAATTTTTTTGGGAAATGGACACAATCACCCTAGGTTCAGAACTTGCTCTGATACCAAAAATGATGTGTAGTGGCGGAAGCAAAGAAAATGGATAGCAAACCGCAAGAAGCACAACCGGGCAGAATGCAGCCTGCTTGCGCAATCTTGGCAGATTGGGGAAATGGAGGGGCAAAAGTGCTTGGTCTTGGCTGAAATTTGGTGGGAAGGATGGTAACTGGTAGATGATGATCGTGACCAAGTTTCGTTGAATTTGGATAAGGGGAACTCCCTGAACAGATAGCCTGAAGCTGAGGTAACCGGCTGGCTGTACAGACAGACACCCTTTGTTTGATTTTGGTGTGGAGGATGGAGGTGTTCTTGGATGGAGCTGAAAATTGGTGGAATGGAAGTAGATGGACAGGAAGGATTGTGGTTAAAATTTGGAATGAAATGGCTGGGTAGATTGTGAGATATGAATTGATGAAGTGAGGGGATAATACCAAGGTCCTAGCTCGGATACAGAAAACACCACCGAGTAAGAACCGAGGGCACCTTCAATCTGTCCGGATACAGCAACACCACCGGGAGATTGGAAGGACTCACAGGACACCACCTAGCTGCCACACTAGGATACAGCAATGAGAGTTCCGAAGGGTGAGCAAATCCAGCTCGAGTATAAACTCATATATTTCATCAAAGGTGTGTTACAATGAAGCTCATGAGCTGATTATATAATGCCTAGCTATGGCATTTTACATAACCGAATGTAGGCTAAAAATAAAGCAAAAACAAAATGTTAACTAACAATATTCCTTTCCCTTTCTCCAAGCCAAGCTAGGGTGAATTCTAGCCAAGCATTTGATGGTTAAGGAACATGTGGCCACGGTTGCTTCCTCCTTTGTCAAGATTCTAACAACCTTCCTCCACCATGATGTATGCTTCTAGAATGCTCCTTCTCTTGCTTGATTTATTTGTAGAAAGAAATATGGACCGACCAGCTTGCATTATTTTTGTACACACGTTCATTAACCCGTAGGTTATCATGCTAGCGCTTCGTTTTGTACCATGGTAACGATGACACAAGGTTTTGGAGTCCATGTAGCAAGTAACTCTCCATCATCCTCCCCTTGTGAAAAGGAATTTGTCCTCAAATTCTCTAGAGTATCATCTTCAAAGTATGGTGAGAGATCGGCCACATTGAAAGTAGCGGACACTCCATAGTCTCCGGGCAATTCCACTTTGTACGCATTGTCTCCAATCCGTTCTAGCACTTCAAACGGTCCATCAGCTCGGGGCATTAACTTGGACTTTCGTTTGGCTGGAAATCTTTCTTTCCTCAAATGGACCCATACCAAATCTCCGGGACGAAAGATCATCCTCTTCTTTCCCTTGTCAACTTGCTGTTTATATTTGGCGTTGGACAGCTCAATTTTGGTTTTTACTTGCTCATGCATTCTTTGTATTTCTGGACCCTTTTGACTGCATCAACACTCGGTTTTCAGCATTCTCTCTTGGGGTTAAGTCAAGCGGAGTTATTGGGTCCATACCATAGACAACTTTAAACGGACTTAGCCCTGTTGTCTTGCTAGGAGCTCTATTGTACGCAAACTCGGCGTGAGCTAGGAGCTGATCCCATGCTTTGGTGTTTGTTTTAATTAAAGACCTTAGTAGCACACCCAATGTCCGATTTGTTACCTCCGTTTGTCCATTCGTTTGAGGATGACATGTGGTACTAAATTTAAGTTTAGTCCCCAACTTTTCCACAAGGTGAGCCAAAAATGACTAAGGAATTTGCTTTGTCTCGGTCGACACAATTGTCTTAGGAACGCCATGTAACCTTACCACTTCTTTAAAGTATAGGTCGGCAATTTGTGTGGCATCATTGGTTTTGTTGCATGGAATGAAATGAGCCATTTTAGAGAAACGGTCGACCACTACGAAGATAGAGTCCTTGTTTCTTTGTGTTCTCGGTAGCCCCAAAATAAAATCCATACTCACATCCTCCCATGGTTGAGTGGGTGTAGGTAACGGTGTATAGAGCCCTTGAGGTAGGGAGTGGCTCTTTGCCTCTTGACACACCGCACTAACGCTTCAATATCTCCTGTACATCACTCTCCATTCTCGGCCAATAGTAATGTTCACGCAACATGCTTGACTGTTTTGTGGACACCGAAATGGCCAGCAAGTGCGCCACTATGCACCTCTCGGATGAGTAATTCCCTTGTGCCACACCGAGGCACACACGAGACGTGCTCCCTTAAAAAGATAGCCTCCTTGGATCAAAAAGTCGCCCTTTGGATGTTTAGAACAATCACGAAATATTTCACAAAAATCCTCATCATTAGAGTACAAAGATTTCAAGTGTTCAAAACCAAGGACTTGAGTTTGTAATTGGAACATCAATAGGTACCTCCTGGAAAGAGCATCCGCACCCTTATTCATTTTACCGGATTTATGTTTGATGGTGAAATGGAAAGTTTGTAAATACTCTACCCATTTTCCATGCCTTGGATTGAGCTTATGTTGCCCTTGAATGTATTTCAAAGCCTCATGATCCGAATGTAAAATGAACTCATTAGCCACAAGATAATGGCTCCAATGTTCCAAAGTCCTCACAATGGCATAGAACTCTTTGTCATATGTTGAGTATTTCCTCCTTGACTCGTTTAGTTTTTCACTAAAGAAGGCAATGGGCCGCCCTTCTTGAGAAAGAATTCCGCCGATGCCTACACCCGAGGCATCACATTCTACTTCAAAAATCTTCTCAAAGCTTGGTAGAACAAGGACCGGGGCTTGTGATAATTTTTGCTTGATTGCTTGAAAGCTTCTTGAGCTTTGGAGTTCCATCGGAATGCACTCTCTTTGAGCACCTCGGTCATGGGGGCCATGATGGTGCTAAAGTCCTTGATGAATCTCCGGTAGAATGAAGCTAGGCCATGAAAACTCCTAACATCATGAATGCTTGGCCGGGATGGGCCATGAACGGATGGCGTCTACCTTACTTTCATCCACCTTGATTCCTTGCGCCGAGACAACATACCCGAGGAAGACTACCTCAGAAGTGAAGAATGTGCACTTTTGTAAGTTGCCCCATAGCTTCTCTCCTTCCAAAATCTTGAGGACTTGAACAAGGTGATTGTAATGCTCTTCCTCATTTCTACTATACACCAAGATGTCATCAAAATAAACAACCACAAATTTGCCAATAAGTGGTCGGAACACTTGATTCATGAGTCTCATAAAGGTACTTGGTGCATTGGATAAACCAAACGGCATGACCATCCATTCATAAAGGCCACCTTTAGTATTGAAAGCGGTCTTCCATTCATCCCCTTCTCGGATTCTAATTTGATAATATCCGCTCCTCAAGTCTATCTTTGAAAATATTTGGGACCCATGGAGTTCATCTAGCATATCCTCAAGCCTTGGAATAGGATGTCTATACTTGATTGTGATTTTGTTTATGGCTCGGCTGTCCACACACATCCTCATGGATCCATCCTTTTTAGGGACCAACAAAGTTGGCACCGCACAAGGACTTCTACTCTCCCTTACGAGACCTTTTGCCACCAGCTCCTCAACTTGCCTTTGGACTTCTTGGGCATCCTTGGGATTCATCCTATAGGCGGGTTTGTTGGGCAGTATGGATCCCGGAATAAGGTCTATGTGGTGTTGGATGGTTCTTTGTGGGGGAAGGCCAAGAGGAATTTCATTTGGGAAAACATGGGCAAATTTGGTTAAGAGTTCTTTGGCAAGGGGGTGGGCTGTTTGAGTAGGGCTCTCGGTCTCATTTGGTGTAAGGAGGATGAGTTCCTTGGAAGGCCGAAATTCATGCTTGTTTAGATTTCAAGAAATTTTCTCCATAGGTGAGTAAGGGGTCGGTTTGGAGTAGAGGCTTTTGTGGCGTAGTTTCCAGAATTTGGCTTGGTGACAAAGGAAGTAGGGTTATCCTTTTGTGATCCTTAACAAAGGTATAAGTGTTTAAGAATCCATCATGCATGACCCTTCTATCAAATAGCCACGGCCTACCAAGCAATAAATGGCAAGCATCCATTGAAACAACATCACACCATACCTCGTCACAATAATTCTTGCCAATGCTAAATGAAATAAGACACTTAGACTTGACTTGAAAATATTCACCATGATTTACCCACTGAAGTTTGTATGGATGAGGGTGGGGTGTTGTGTGAAGCCCAAGCTTTTCCACCATGATTGTGGAAGCTACATTTGTGCTACAACCCCCATCAATAATAATGGAGCACACCTTGCTATGCACGGTCCCTCTTGTGTGAAAAACATTTTCACGCTGCTCTTCTTTTGCTTTCGGAGCTCAGGTTAACGATCTTGTCAAAAACAAGCTGGAGTTCATGGCTGGCTATTTTTGTGGTTTTTAATTTTTTTGGGAAATGGACACAATCACCCTAGGTTCAGAACTTGCTCTGATACCAAAAATGATGTGTAGTGGCGGAAGCAAAGAAAATGGATAGCAAACCGCAAGAAGCACAACCGGGCAGAATGCAGCCTGCTTGCGCAATCTTGGCAGATTGGGGAAATGGAGGGGCAAAAGTGCTTGGTCTTGGCTGAAATTTGGTGGGAAGGATGGTAACTGGTAGATGATGATCGTGACCAAGTTTCGTTGAATTTGGATAAGGGGAACTCCCTGAACAGATAGCCTGAAGCTGAGGTAACCGGCTGGCTGTACAGACAGACACCCTTTGTTTGATTTTGGTGTGGAGGATGGAGGTGTTCTTGGATGGAGCTGAAAATTGGTGGAATGGAAGTAGATGGACAGGAAGGATTGTGGTTAAAATTTGGAATGAAATGGCTGGGTAGATTGTGAGATATGAATTGATGAAGTGAGGGGATAATACCAAGGTCCTAGCTCGGATACGAGAAAACACCACCGAGTAAGAACCGAGGGGCACCTTCAATCTGTCCGGATACAGCAACACCACCGGGAGATTGGAAGGACTCACAGGACACCACCTAGCTGCCACACTAGGATACAGCAATGAGAGTTCCGAAGGGTGAGCAAATCCAGCTCGAGTATAAACTCATATATTTCATCAAAGGTGTGTTACAATGAAGCTCATGAGCTGATTATATAATGCCTAGCTATGGCATTTTACATAACCGAATGTAGGCTAAAAATAAAGCAAAAACAAAATGTTAACTAACAATATTCCTTTCCCTTTCTCCAAGCCAAGCTAGGGTGAATTCTAGCCAAGCATTTGATGGTTAAGGAACATGTGGCCACGGTTGCTTCCTCCTTTGTCAAGATTCTAACAACCTTCCTCCACCATGATGTATGCTTCTAGAATGCTCCTTCTCTTGCTTGATTTATTTGTAGAAAGAAATATGGACCGACCAGCTTGCATTATTTTTGTACACACGTTCATTAACCCGTAGGTTATCATGCTAGCGCTTCGTTTTGTACCATGGTAACGATGACACAAGGTTTTGGAGTCCATGTAGCAAGTAACTCTCCATCATCCTCCCCTTGTGAAAAGGAATTTGTCCTCAAATTCTCTAGAGTATCATCTTCAAAGTATGGTGAGAGATCGGCCACATTGAAAGTAGCGGACACTCCATAGTCTCAGGGCAATTCCACTTTGTACGCATTGTCTCCAATCCGTTCTAGCACTTCAAACGGTCCATCAGCTCGGGGCATTAACTTGGACTTTCGTTTGGCTGGAAATCTTTCTTTCCTCAAATGGACCCATACCAAATCTCCGGGACGAAAGATCATCCTCTTCTTTCCCTTGTCAACTTGCTTGTTTATATTTGGCGTTGGACAGCTCAATTTTGGTTTTTACTTGCTCATGCATTCTTTGTATTTCCTGGACCCTTTTGACTGCATCAACACTCGGTTTTTCAGCATTCTCTCTTGGGGTTAAGTCAAGCGGAGTTATTGGGTCCATACCATAGACAACTTTAAACGGACTTAGCCACTGTTGTCTTGCTAGGAGCTCTATTGTACGCAAACTCGGCGTGAGCTAGGAGCTGATCCCATGCTTTGGTGTTTGTTTTAATTAAAGACCTTAGTAGCACACCCAATGTCCGATTTGTTACCTCCGTTTGTCCATTCGTTTGAGGATGACATGTGGTACTAAATTTAAGTTTAGTCCCCAACTTTTTCCACAAGGTGAGCCAAAAATGACTAAGGAATTTGCTTTGTCTCGGTCGACACAATTGTCTTAGGAACGCCATGTAACCTTACCACTTCTTTAAAGTATAGGTCGGCAATTTGTGTGGCATCATTGGTTTTGTTGCATGGAATGAAATGAGCCATTTTAGAGAAACGGTCGACCACTACGAAGATAGAGTCCTTGTTTCTTTGTGTTCTCGGTAGCCCCAAAATAAAATCCATACTCACATCCTCCCATGGTTGAGTGGGTGTAGGTAACGGTGTATAGA
This sequence comes from Talinum fruticosum, assembly GCA_021018815.1. Taxonomy (NCBI): domain Eukaryota; kingdom Viridiplantae; phylum Streptophyta; class Magnoliopsida; order Caryophyllales; family Talinaceae; genus Talinum; species Talinum fruticosum. The sequence continues at coordinate 1,429,338 of JAITYX010000010.1, read as the reverse complement.
GCCCTTGAGGTAGGGAGTGGCTCTTTGCCTCTTGACACACCGCACAACGCTTCAATATCTCCTGTACATCACTCTCCATTCTCGGCCAATAGTAATGTTCACGCAACATGCTTGACTGTTTTGTGGACACCGAAATGGCCAGCAAGTGCGCCACTATGCACCTCTCGGATGAGTAATTCCCTTGTGCCACACCGAGGCACACACGAGACGTGCTCCCTTAAAAAGATAGCCTCCTTGGATCAAAAAGTCGCCCTTTGGATGTTTAGAACAATCACGAAATATTTCACAAAAATCCTCATCATTAGAGTACAAAGATTTCAAGTGTTCAAAACCAAGGACTTGAGTTTGTAATTGGAACATCAATAGGTACCTCCTGGAAAGAGCATCCGCACCCTTATTCATTTTACCGGATTTATGTTTGATGGTGAAATGGAAAGTTTGTAAATACTCTACCCATTTTCCATGCCTTGGATTGATCTTATGTTGCCCTTGAATGTATTTCAAAGCCTCATGATCCGAATGTAAAATGAACTCATTAGCCACAAGATAATGGCTCCAATGTTCCAAAGTCCTCACAATGGCATAGAACTCTTTGTCATATGTTGAGTATTTCCTCCTTGACTCGTTTAGTTTTTCACTAAAGAAGGCAATGGGCCGCCCTTCTTGAGAAAGAATTCCGCCGATGCCTACACCCGAGGCATCACATTCTACTTCAAAAATCTTCTCAAAGCTTGGTAGAACAAGGACCGGGGCTTGTGATAATTTTTGCTTGATTGCTTCGAAAGCTTCTTGAGCTTTGGAGTTCCACAGGAATGCACTCTCTTTGAGCACCTCGGTCATGGGGGCCATGATGGTGCTAAAGTCCTTGATGAATCTCCGGTAGAATGAAGCTAGGCCATGAAAACTCCTAACATCATGAATGCTGGCCGGGATGGGCCATGAACGGATGGCGTCTACCTTACTTTCATCCACCTTGATTCCTTGCGCCGAGACAACATACCCGAGGAAGACTACCTCAGAAGTGAAGAATGTGCACTTTTGTAAGTTGCCCCATAGCTTCTCTCCTTCCAAAATCTTGAGGACTTGAACAAGGTGATTGTAATGCTCTTCCTCATTTCTACTATACACCAAGATGTCATCAAAATAAACAACCACAAATTTGCCAATAAGTGGTCGGAACACTTGATTCATGAGTCTCATAAAGGTACTTGGTGCATTGGATAAACCAAACGGCATGACCATCCATTCATAAAGGCCACCTTTAGTATTGAAAGCGGTCTTCCATTCATCCCCTTCTCGGATTCTAATTTGATAATATCCGCTCCTCAAGTCTATCTTTGAAAATATTTGGGACCCATGGAGTTCATCTAGCATATCCTCAAGCCTTGGAATAGGATGTCTATACTTGATTGTGATTTTGTTTATGGCTCGGCTGTCCACACACATCCTCATGGATCCATCCTTTTTAGGGACCAACAAAGTTGGCACCGCACAAGGACTTCTACTCTCCCTTACGAGACCTTTTGCCACCAGCTCCTCAACTTGCCTTTGGACTTCTTGGGCATCCTTGGGATTCATCCTATAGGCGGGTTTGTTGGGCAGTATGGATCCCGGAATAAGGTCTATGTGGTGTTGGATGGTTCTTTGTGGGGGAAGGCCAAGAGGAATTTCATTTGGGAAAACATGGGCAAATTTGGTTAAGAGTTCTTTGGCAAGGGGGTGGGCTGTTTGAGTAGGGCTCTCGGTCTCATTTGGTGTAAGGAGGATGAGTTCCTTGGAAGGCCGAAATTCATGCTTGTTTAGATTTCAAGAAATTTTCTCCATAGGTGAGTAAGGGGTCGGTTTGGAGTAGAGGCTTTTGTGGCGTAGTTTCCAGAATTTGGCTTGGTGACAAAGGAAGTAGGGTTATCCTTTTGTGATCCTTAACAAAGGTATAAGTGTTTAAGAATCCATCATGCATGACCCTTCTATCAAATAGCCACGGCCTACCAAGCAATAAATGGCAAGCATCCATTGAAACAACATCACACCATACCTCGTCACAATAATTCTTGCCAATGCTAAATGAAATAAGACACTTAGACTTGACTTGAAAATATTCACCATGATTTACCCACTGAAGTTTGTATGGATGAGGGTGGGGTGTTGTGTGAAGCCCAAGCTTTTCCACCATGATTGTGGAAGCTACATTTGTGCTACAACCCCCATCAATAATAATGGAGCACACCTTGCTATGCACGGTCCCTCTTGTGTGAAAAACATTTTCACGCTGCTCTTCTTTTGCTTTCGGAGCTCCGGTTAACGATCTTGTCAAAAACAAGCTGGAGTTCATGGCTGGCTATTTTTTGTGGTTTTTAATTTTTTGGGAAATGGACACAATCACCCTAGGTTCAGAACTTGCTCTGATACCAAAAATGATGTGTAGTGGCGGAAGCAAAGAAAATGGATAGCAAACCGCAAGAAGCACAACCGGGCAGAATGCAGCCTGCTTGCGCAATCTTGGCAGATTGGGGAAATGGAGGGGCAAAAGTGCTTGGTCTTGGCTGAAATTTGGTGGGAAGGATGGTAACTGGTAGATGATGATCGTGACCAAGTTTCGTTGAATTTGGATAAGGGGAACTCCCTGAACAGATAGCCTGAAGCTGAGGTAACCGGCTGGCTGTACAGACAGACACCCTTTGTTTGATTTTGGTGTGGAGGATGGAGGTGTTCTTGGATGGAGCTGAAAATTGGTGGAATGGAAGTAGATGGACAGGAAGGATTGTGGTTAAAATTTGGAATGAAATGGCTGGGTAGATTGTGAGATATGAATTGATGAAGTGAGGGGATAATACCAAGGTCCTAGCTCGGATACAGAAAACACCACCGAGTAAGAACCGAGGGGCACCTTCAATCTGTCCGGATACAGCAACACCACCGGGAGATTGGAAGGACTCACAGGACACCACCTAGCTGCCACACTAGGATACAGCAATGAGAGTTCCGAAGGGTGAGCAAATCCAGCTCGAGTATAAACTCATATATTTCATCAAAGGTGTGTTACAATGAAGCTCATGAGCTGATTATATAATGCCTAGCTATGGCATTTTACATAACCGAATGTAGGCTAAAAATAAAGCAAAAACAAAATGTTAACTAACAATATTCCTTTCCCTTTCTCCAAGCCAAGCTAGGGTGAATTCTAGCCAAGCATTTGATGGTTAAGGAACATGTGGCCACGGTTGCTTCCTCCTTTGTCAAGATTCTAACAACCTTCCTCCACCATGATGTATGCTTCTAGAATGCTCCTTCTCTTGCTTGATTTATTTGTAGAAAGAAATATGGACCGACCAGCTTGCATTATTTTTGTACACACGTTCATTAACCCGTAGGTTATCATGCTAGCGCTTCGTTTTGTACCATGGTAACGATGACACAAGGTTTTGGAGTCCATGTAGCAAGTAACTCTCCATCATCCTCCCCTTGTGAAAAGGAATTTGTCCTCAAATTCTCTAGAGTATCATCTTCAAAGTATGGTGAGAGATCGGCCACATTGAAAGTAGCGGACACTCCATAGTCTCCGGGCAATTCCACTTTGTACGCATTGTCTCCAATCCGTTCTAGCACTTCAAACGGTCCATCAGCTCGGGGCATTAACTTGGACTTTCGTTTGGCTGGAAATCTTTCTTTCCTCAAATGGACCCATACCAAATCTCCGGGACGAAAGATCATCCTCTTCTTTCCCTTGTCAACTTGCTTGTTTATATTTGGCGTTGGACAGCTCAATTTTGGTTTTTACTTGCTCATGCATTCTTTGTATTTCTGGACCCTTTTGACTGCATCAACACTCGGTTTTCAGCATTCTCTCTTGGGGTTAAGTCAAGCGGAGTTATTGGGTCCATACCATAGACAACTTTAAACGGACTTAGCCCTGTTGTCTTGCTAGGAGCTCTATTGTACGCAAACTCGGCGTGAGCTAGGAGCTGATCCCATGCTTTGGTGTTTGTTTTAATTAAAGACCTTAGTAGCACACCCAATGTCCGATTTGTTACCTCCGTTTGTCCATTCGTTTGAGGATGACATGTGGTACTAAATTTAAGTTTAGTCCCCAACTTTTTCCACAAGGTGAGCCAAAAATGACTAAGGAATTTGCTTTGTCTCGGTCGACACAATTGTCTTAGGAACGCCATGTAACCTTACCACTTCTTTAAAGTATAGGTCGGCAATTTGTGTGGCATCATTGGTTTTGTTGCATGGAATGAAATGAGCCATTTTAGAGAAACGGTCGACCACTACGAAGATAGAGTCCTTGTTTCTTTGTGTTCTCGGTAGCCCCAAAATAAAATCCATACTCACATCCTCCCATGGTTGAGTGGGTGTAGGTAACGGTGTATAGAGCCCTTGAGGTAGGGAGTGGCTCTTTGCCTCTTGACACACCGCACAACGCTTCAATATCTCCTGTACATCACTCTCCATTCTCGGCCAATAGTAATGTTCACGCAACATGCTGACTGTTTTGTGGACACCGAAATGGCCAGCAAGTGCGCCACTATGCACCTCTCGGATGAGTAATTCCCTTGTGCCACACCGAGGCACACACGAGACGTGCTCCCTTAAAAAGATAGCCTCCTTGGATCAAAAAGTCGCCCTTTGGATGTTTAGAACAATCACGAAATATTTCACAAAAATCCTCATCATTAGAGTACAAAGATTTCAAGTGTTCAAAACCAAGGACTTGAGTTTGTAATTGGAACATCAATAGGTACCTCCTGGAAAGAGCATCCGCACCCTTATTCATTTTACCGGATTTATGTTTGATGGTGAAATGGAAAGTTTGTAAATACTCTACCCATTTTCCATGCCTTGGATTGATCTTATGTTGCCCTTGAATGTATTTCAAAGCCTCATGATCCGAATGTAAAATGAACTCATTAGCCACAAGATAATGGCTCCAATGTTCCAAAGTCCTCACAATGGCATAGAACTCTTTGTCATATGTTGAGTATTTCCTCCTTGACTCGTTTAGTTTTTCACTAAAGAAGGCAATGGGCCGCCCTTCTTGAGAAAGAATTCCGCCGATGCCTACACCCGAGGCATCACATTCTACTTCAAAAATCTTCTCAAAGCTTGGTAGAACAAGGACCGGGGCTTGTGATAATTTTTGCTTGATTGCTTCGAAAGCTTCTTGAGCTTTGGAGTTCCACTGGAATGCACTCTCTTTGAGCACCTCGGTCATGGGGGCCATGATGGTGCTAAAGTCCTTGATGAATCTCCGGTAGAATGAAGCTAGGCCATGAAAACTCCTAACATCATGAATGCTGGCCGGGATGGGCCATGAACGGATGGCGTCTACCTTACTTTCATCCACCTTGATTCCTTGCGCCGAGACAACATACCGAGGAAGACTACCTCAGAAGTGAAGAATGTGCACTTTTGTAAGTTGCCCCATAGCTTCTCTCCTTCCAAAATCTTGAGGACTTGAACAAGGTGATTGTAATGCTCTTCCTCATTTCTACTATACACCAAGATGTCATCAAAATAAACAACCACAAATTTGCCAATAAGTGGTCGGAACACTTGATTCATGAGTCTCATAAAGGTACTTGGTGCATTGGATAAACCAAACGGCATGACCATCCATTCATAAAGGCCACCTTTAGTATTGAAAGCGGTCTTCCATTCATCCCCTTCTCGGATTCTAATTTGATAATATCCGCTCCTCAAGTCTATCTTTGAAAATATTTGGGACCCATGGAGTTCATCTAGCATATCCTCAAGCCTTGGAATAGGATGTCTATACTTGATTGTGATTTTGTTTATGGCTCGGCTGTCCACACACATCCTCATGGATCCATCCTTTTTAGGGACCAACAAAGTTGGCACCGCACAAGGACTTCTACTCTCCCTTACGAGACCTTTTGCCACCAGCTCCTCAACTTGCCTTTGGACTTCTTGGGCATCCTTGGGATTCATCCTATAGGCGGGTTTGTTGGGCAGTATGGATCCCGGAATAAGGTCTATGTGGTGTTGGATGGTTCTTTGTGGGGGAAGGCCAAGAGGAATTTCATTTGGGAAAACATGGGCAAATTTGGTTAAGAGTTCTTTGGCAAGGGGGTGGGCTGTTTGAGTAGGGCTCTCGGTCTCATTTGGTGTAAGGAGGATGAGTTCCTTGGAAGGCCGAAATTCATGCTGTTTAGATTTCAAGAAATTTTCTCCATAGGTGAGTAAGGGGTCGGTTTGGAGTAGAGGCTTTTGTGGCGTAGTTTCCAGAATTTGGCTTGGTGACAAAGGAAGTAGGGTTATCCTTTTGTGATCCTTAACAAAGGTATAAGTGTTTAAGAATCCATCATGCATGACCCTTCTATCAAATAGCCACGGCCTACCAAGCAATAAATGGCAAGCATCCATTGAAACAACATCACACCATACCTCGTCACAATAATTCTTGCCAATGCTAAATGAAATAAGACACTTAGACTTGACTTGAAAATATTCACCATGATTTACCCACTGAAGTTTGTATGGATGAGGGTGGGGTGTTGTGTGAAGCCCAAGCTTTTCCACCATGATTGTGGAAGCTACATTTGTGCTACAACCCCCATCAATAATAATGGAGCACACCTTGCTATGCACGGTCCCTCTTGTGTGAAAAACATTTTCACGCTGCTCTTCTTTGCTTTCGGAGCTCCGGTTAACGATCTTGTCAAAAACAAGCTGGAGTTCATGGCTGGCTATTTTTGTGGTTTTTAATTTTTTGGGAAATGGACACAATCACCCTAGGTTCAGAACTTGCTCTGATACCAAAAATGATGTGTAGTGGCGGAAGCAAAGAAAATGGATAGCAAACCGCAAGAAGCACAACCGGGCAGAATGCAGCCTGCTTGCGCAATCTTGGCAGATTGGGGAAATGGAGGGGCAAAAGTGCTTGGTCTTGGCTGAAATTTGGTGGGAAGGATGGTAACTGGTAGATGATGATCGTGACCAAGTTTCGTTGAATTTGGATAAGGGGAACTCCCTGAACAGATAGCCTGAAGCTGAGGTAACCGGCTGGCTGTACAGACAGACACCCTTTGTTTGATTTTGGTGTGGAGGATGGAGGTGTTCTTGGATGGAGCTGAAAATTGGTGGAATGGAAGTAGATGGACAGGAAGGATTGTGGTTAAAATTTGGAATGAAATGGCTGGGTAGATTGTGAGATATGAATTGATGAAGTGAGGGGATAATACCAAGGTCCTAGCTCGGATACAGAAAACACCACCGAGTAAGAACCGAGGGCACCTTCAATCTGTCCGGATACAGCAACACCACCGGGAGATTGGAAGGACTCACAGGACACCACCTAGCTGCCACACTAGGATACAGCAATGAGAGTTCCGAAGGGTGAGCAAATCCAGCTCGAGTATAAACTCATATATTTCATCAAAGGTGTGTTACAATGAAGCTCATGAGCTGATTATATAATGCCTAGCTATGGCATTTTACATAACCGAATGTAGGCTAAAAATAAAGCAAAAACAAAATGTTAACTAACAATATTCCTTTCCCTTTCTCCAAGCCAAGCTAGGGTGAATTCTAGCCAAGCATTTGATGGTTAAGGAACATGTGGCCACGGTTGCTTCCTCCTTTGTCAAGATTCTAACAACCTTCCTCCACCATGATGTATGCTTCTAGAATGCTCCTTCTCTTGCTTGATTTATTTGTAGAAAGAAATATGGACCGACCAGCTTGCATTATTTTTGTACACACGTTCATTAACCCGTAGGTTATCATGCTAGCGCTTCGTTTTGTACCATGGTAACGATGACACAAGGTTTTGGAGTCCATGTAGCAAGTAACTCTCCATCATCCTCCCCTTGTGAAAAGGAATTTGTCCTCAAATTCTCTAGAGTATCATCTTCAAAGTATGGTGAGAGATCGGCCACATTGAAAGTAGCGGACACTCCATAGTCTCCGGGCAATTCCACTTTGTACGCATTGTCTCCAATCCGTTCTAGCACTTCAAACGGTCCATCAGCTCGGGGCATTAACTTGGACTTTCGTTTGGCTGGAAATCTTTCTTTCCTCAAATGGACCCATACCAAATCTCCGGGACGAAAGATCATCCTCTTCTTTCCCTTGTCAACTTGCTGTTTATATTTGGCGTTGGACAGCTCAATTTTGGTTTTTACTTGCTCATGCATTCTTTGTATTTCCTGGACCCTTTTGACTGCATCAACACTCGGTTTTTCAGCATTCTCTCTTGGGGTTAAGTCAAGCGGAGTTATTGGGTCCATACCATAGACAACTTTAAACGGACTTAGCCCTGTTGTCTTGCTAGGAGCTCTATTGTACGCAAACTCGGCGTGAGCTAGGAGCTGATCCCATGCTTTGGTGTTTGTTTTAATTAAAGACCTTAGTAGCACACCCAATGTCCGATTTGTTACCTCCGTTTGTCCATTCGTTTGAGGATGACATGTGGTACTAAATTTAAGTTTAGTCCCCAACTTTTTCCACAAGGTGAGCCAAAAATGACTAAGGAATTTGCTTTGTCTCGGTCCGACACAATTGTCTTAGGAACGCCATGTAACCTTACCACTTCTTTAAAGTATAGGTCGGCAATTTGTGTGGCATCATTGGTTTTGTTGCATGGAATGAAATGAGCCATTTTAGAGAAACGGTCGACCACTACGAAGATAGAGTCCTTGTTTCTTTGTGTTCTCGGTAGCCCCAAAATAAAATCCATACTCACATCCTCCCATGGTTGAGTGGGTGTAGGTAACGGTGTATAGAGCCCTTGAGGTAGGGAGTGGCTCTTTGCCTCTTGACACACCGCACAACGCTTCAATGTCTCCTGTACATCACTCTCCATTCTCGGCCAATAGTAATGTTCACGCAACATGCTTGACTGTTTTGTGGACACCGAAATGGCCAGCAAGTGCGCCACTATGCACCTCTCGGATGAGTAATTCCCTTGTGCCACACCGAGGCACACACGAGACGTGCTCCCTTAAAAAGATAGCCTCCTTGGATCAAAAAGTCGCCCTTTGGATGTTTAGAACAATCACGAAATATTTCACAAAAATCCTCATCATTAGAGTACAAAGATTTCAAGTGTTCAAAACCAAGGACTTGAGTTTGTAATTGGAACATCAATAGGTACCTCTGGAAAGAGCATCCGCACCCTTATTCATTTTACCGGATTTATGTTTGATGGTGAAATGGAAAGTTTGTAAATACTCTACCCATTTTCCATGCCTTGGATTGATCTTATGTTGCCCTTGAATGTATTTCAAAGCCTCATGATCCGAATGTAAAATGAACTCATTAGCCACAAGATAATGGCTCCAATGTTCCAAAGTCCTCACAATGGCATAGAACTCTTTGTCATATGTTGAGTATTTCCTCCTTGACTCGTTTAGTTTTTCACTAAAGAAGGCAATGGGCCGCCCTTCTTGAGAAAGAATTCCGCCGATGCCTACACCCGAGGCATCACATTCTACTTCAAAAATCTTCTCAAAGCTTGGTAGAACAAGGACCGGGGCTTGTGATAATTTTTGCTTGATTGCTTCGAAAGCTTCTTGAGCTTTGGAGTTCCACCGGAATGCACTCTCTTTGAGCACCTCGGTCATGGGGGCCATGATGGTGCTAAAGTCCTTGATGAATCTCCGGTAGAATGAAGCTAGGCCATGAAAACTCCTAACATCATGAATGCTGGCCGGGATGGGCCATGAACGGATGGCGTCTACCTTACTTTCATCCACCTTGATTCCTTGCGCCGAGACAACATACCCGAGGAAGACTACCTCAGAAGTGAAGAATGTGCACTTTTGTAAGTTGCCCCATAGCTTCTCTCCTTCCAAAATCTTGAGGACTTGAACAAGGTGATTGTAATGCTCTTCCTCATTTCTACTATACACCAAGATGTCATCAAAATAAACAACCACAAATTTGCCGATAAGTGGTCGGAACACTTGATTCATGAGTCTCATAAAGGTACTTGGTGCATTGGATAAACCAAACGGCATGACCATCCATTCATAAAGGCCACCTTTAGTATTGAAAGCGGTCTTCCATTCATCCCCTTCTCGGATTCTAATTTGATAATATCCGCTCCTCAAGTCTATCTTTGAAAATATTTGGGACCCATGGAGTTCATCTAGCATATCCTCAAGCCTTGGAATAGGATGTCTATACTTGATTGTGATTTTGTTTATGGCTCGGCTGTCCACACACATCCTCATGGATCCATCCTTTTTAGGGACCAACAAAGTTGGCACCGCACAAGGACTTCTACTCTCCCTTACGAGACCTTTTGCCACCAGCTCCTCAACTTGCCTTTGGACTTCTTGGGCATCCTTGGGATTCATCCTATAGGCGGGTTTGTTGGGCAGTATGGATCCCGGAATAAGGTCTATGTGGTGTTGGATGGTTCTTTGTGGGGGAAGGCCAAGAGGAATTTCATTTGGGAAAACATGGGCAAATTTGGTTAAGAGTTCTTTGGCAAGGGGGTGGGCTGTTTGAGTAGGGCTCTCGGTCTCATTTGGTGTAAGGAGGATGAGTTCCTTGGAAGGCCGAAATTCATGCTGTTTAGATTTCAAGAAATTTTCTCCATAGGTGAGTAAGGGGTCGGTTTGGAGTAGAGGCTTTTGTGGCGTAGTTTCCAGAATTTGGCTTGGTGACAAAGGAAGTAGGGTTATCCTTTTGTGATCCTTAACAAAGGTATAAGTGTTTAAGAATCCATCATGCATGACCCTTCTATCAAATAGCCACGGCCTACCAAGCAATAAATGGCAAGCATCCATTGAAACAACATCACACCATACCTCGTCACAATAATTCTTGCCAATGCTAAATGAAATAAGACACTTAGACTTGACTTGAAAATATTCACCATGATTTACCCACTGAAGTTTGTATGGATGAGGGTGGGGTGTTGTGTGAAGCCCAAGCTTTTCCACCATGATTGTGGAAGCTACATTTGTGCTACAACCCCCATCAATAATAATGGAGCACACCTTGCTATGCACGGTCCCTCTTGTGTGAAAAACATTTTCACGCTGCTCTTCTTTTGCTTTCGGAGCTCCGGTTAACGATCTTGTCAAAAACAAGCTGGAGTTCATGGCTGGCTATTTTTGTGGTTTTTAATTTTTTGGGAAATGGACACAATCACCCTAGGTTCAGAACTTGCTCTGATACCAAAAATGATGTGTAGTGGCGGAAGCAAAGAAAATGGATAGCAAACCGCAAGAAGCACAACCGGGCAGAATGCAGCCTGCTTGCGCAATCTTGGCAGATTGGGGAAATGGAGGGGCAAAAGTGCTTGGTCTTGGCTGAAATTTGGTGGGAAGGATGGTAACTGGTAGATGATGATCGTGACCAAGTTTCGTTGAATTTGGATAAGGGGAACTCCCTGAACAGATAGCCTGAAGCTGAGGTAACCGGCTGGCTGTACAGACAGACACCCTTTGTTTGATTTTGGTGTGGAGGATGGAGGTGTTCTTGGATGGAGCTGAAAATTGGTGGAATGGAAGTAGATGGACAGGAAGGATTGTGGTTAAAATTTGGAATGAAATGGCTGGGTAGATTGTGAGATATGAATTGATGAAGTGAGGGGATAATACCAAGGTCCTAGCTCGGATACAGAAAACACCACCGAGTAAGAACCGAGGGGCACCTTCAATCTGTCCGGATACAGCAACACCACCGGGAGATTGGAAGGACTCACAGGACACCACCTAGCTGCCACACTAGGATACAGCAATGAGAGTTCCGAAGGGTGAGCAAATCCAGCTCGAGTATAAACTCATATATTTCATCAAAGGTGTGTTACAATGAAGCTCATGAGCTGATTATATAATGCCTAGCTATGGCATTTTACATAACCGAATGTAGGCTAAAAATAAAGCAAAAACAAAATGTTAACTAACAATATTCCTTTCCCTTTCTCCAAGCCAAGCTAGGGTGAATTCTAGCCAAGCATTTGATGGTTAAGGAACATGTGGCCACGGTTGCTTCCTCCTTTGTCAAGATTCTAACAACCTTCCTCCACCATGATGTATGCTTCTAGAATGCTCCTTCTCTTGCTTGATTTATTTGTAGAAAGAAATATGGACCGACCAGCTTGCATTATTTTTGTACACACGTTCATTAACCCGTAGGTTATCATGCTAGCGCTTCGTTTTGTACCATGGTAACGATGACACAAGGTTTTGGAGTCCATGTAGCAAGTAACTCTCCATCATCCTCCCCTTGTGAAAAGGAATTTGTCCTCAAATTCTCTAGAGTATCATCTTCAAAGTATGGTGAGAGATCGGCCACATTGAAAGTAGCGGACACTCCATAGTCTCCGGGCAATTCCACTTTGTACGCATTGTCTCCAATCCGTTCTAGCACTTCAAACGGTCCATCAGCTCGGGGCATTAACTTGGACTTTCGTTTGGCTGGAAATCTTTCTTTCCTCAAATGGACCCATACCAAATCTCCGGGACGAAAGATCATCCTCTTCTTTCCCTTGTCAACTTGCTTTGTTTATATTTGGCGTTGGACAGCTCAATTTTGGTTTTTACTTGCTCATGCATTCTTTGTATTTCTGGACCCTTTTGATTGCATCAACACTCGGTTTTTCAGCATTCTCTCTTGGGGTTAAGTCAAGCGGAGTTATTGGGTCCATACCATAGACAACTTTAAACGGACTTAGCCATGTTGTCTTGCTAGGAGCTCTATTGTACGCAAACTCGGCGTGAGCTAGGAGGCTGATCCCATGCTTTGGTGTTTGTTTTAATTAAAGACCTTAGTAGCACACCCAATGTCCGATTTGTTACCTCCGTTTGTCCATTCGTTTGAGGATGACATGTGGTACTAAATTTAAGTTTAGTCCCCAACTTTTTCCACAAGGTGAGCCAAAAATGACTAAGGAATTTGCTTTGTCTCGGTCGACACAATTGTCTTAGGAACGCCATGTAACCTTACCACTTCTTTAAAGTATAGGTCGGCAATTTGTGTGGCATCATTGGTTTTGTTGCATGGAATGAAATGAGCCATTTTAGAGAAACGGTCGACCACTACGAAGATAGAGTCCTTGTTTCTTTGTGTTCTCGGTAGCCCCAAAATAAAATCCATACTCACATCCTCCCATGGTTGAGTGGGTGTAGGTAACGGTGTATAGAGCCCTTGAGGTAGGGAGTGGCTCTTTGCCTCTTGACACACCGCACTAACGCTTCAATGTCTCCTGTACATCACTCTCCATTCTCGGCCAATAGTAATGTTCACGCAACATGCTGGCTGTTTTGTGGACACCGAAATGGCCAGCAAGTGCGCCACTATGCACCTCTCGGATGAGTAATTCCCTTGTGCCACACCGAGGCACACACGAGACGTGCTCCCTTAAAAAGATAGCCTCCTTGGATCAAAAAGTCGCCCTTTGGATGTTTAGAACAATCACGAAATATTTCACAAAAATCCTCATCATTAGAGTACAAAGATTTCAAGTGTTCAAAACCAAGGACTTGAGTTTGTAATTGGAACATCAATAGGTACCTCCTGGAAAGAGCATCCGCACCCTTATTCATTTTACCGGATTTATGTTTGATGGTGAAATGGAAAGTTTGTAAATACTCTACCCATTTTCCATGCCTTGGATTGATCTTATGTTGCCCTTGAATGTATTTCAAAGCCTCATGATCCGAATGTAAAATGAACTCATTAGCCACAAGATAATGGCTCCAATGTTCCAAAGTCCTCACAATGGCATAGAACTCTTTGTCATATGTTGAGTATTTCCTCCTTGACTCGTTTAGTTTTTCACTAAAGAAGGCAATGGGCCGCCCTTCTTGAGAAAGAATTCCGCCGATGCCTACACCGAGGCATCACATTCTACTTCAAAAATCTTCTCAAAGCTTGGTAGAACAAGGACCGGGGCTTGTGATAATTTTTGCTTGATTGCTTCAAGCTTCTTGAGCTTTGGAGTTCCACGGAATGCACTCTCTTTGAGCACCTCGGTCATGGGGGCCATGATGGTGCTAAAGTCCTTGATGAATCTCCGGTAGAATGAAGCTAGGCCATGAAAACTCCTAACATCATGAATGCTGGCCGGGATGGGCCATGAACGGATGGCGTCTACCTTACTTTCATCCACCTTGATTCCTTGCGCCGAGACAACATACCGAGGAAGACTACCTCAGAAGTGAAGAATGTGCACTTTTGTAAGTTGCCCCATAGCTTCTCTCCTTCCAAAATCTTGAGGACTTGAACAAGGTGATTGTAATGCTCTTCCTCATTTCTACTATACACCAAGATGTCATCAAAATAAACAACCACAAATTTGCCAATAAGTGGTCGGAACACTTGATTCATGAGTCTCATAAAGGTACTTGGTGCATTGGATAAACCAAACGGCATGACCATCCATTCATAAAGGCCACCTTTAGTATTGAAAGCGGTCTTCCATTCATCCCCTTCTCGGATTCTAATTTGATAATATCCGCTCCTCAAGTCTATCTTTGAAAATATTTGGGACCCATGGAGTTCATCTAGCATATCCTCAAGCCTTGGAATAGGATGTCTATACTTGATTGTGATTTTGTTTATGGCTCGGCTGTCCACACACATCCTCATGGATCCATCCTTTTTAGGGACCAACAAAGTTGGCACCGCACAAGGACTTCTACTCTCCCTTACGAGACCTTTTGCCACCAGCTCCTCAACTTGCCTTTGGACTTCTTGGGCATCCTTGGGATTCATCCTATAGGCGGGTTTGTTGGGCAGTATGGATCCCGGAATAAGGTCTATGTGGTGTTGGATGGTTCTTTGTGGGGGAAGGCCAAGAGGAATTTCATTTGGGAAAACATGGGCAAATTTGGTTAAGAGTTCTTTGGCAAGGGGTGGGCTGTTTGAGTAGGGCTCTCGGTCTCATTTGGTGTAAGGAGGATGAGTTCCTTGGAAGGCCGAAATTCATGCTTGTTTAGATTTCAAGAAATTTTCTCCATAGGTGAGTAAGGGGTCGGTTTGGAGTAGAGGCTTTTGTGGCGTAGTTTCCAGAATTTGGCTTGGTGACAAAGGAAGTAGGGTTATCCTTTTGTGATCCTTAACAAAGGTATAAGTGTTTAAGAATCCATCATGCATGACCCTTCTATCAAATAGCCACGGCCTACCAAGCAATAAATGGCAAGCATCCATTGAAACAACATCACACCATACCTCGTCACAATAATTCTTGCCAATGCTAAATGAAATAAGACACTTAGACTTGACTTGAAAATATTCACCATGATTTACCCACTGAAGTTTGTATGGATGAGGGTGGGGTGTTGTGTGAAGCCCAAGCTTTTCCACCATGATTGTGGAAGCTACATTTGTGCTACAACCCCCATCAATAATAATGGAGCACACCTTGCTATGCACGGTCCCTCTTGTGTGAAAAACATTTTCACGCTGCTCTTCTTTTGCTTTCGGAGCTCCGGTTAACGATCTTGTCAAAAACAAGCTGGAGTTCATGGCTGGCTATTTTTGTGGTTTTTAATTTTTTGGGAAATGGACACAATCACCCTAGGTTCAGAACTTGCTCTGATACCAAAAATGATGTGTAGTGGCGGAAGCAAAGAAAATGGATAGCAAACCGCAAGAAGCACAACCGGGCAGAATGCAGCCTGCTTGCGCAATCTTGGCAGATTGGGGAAATGGAGGGGCAAAAGTGCTTGGTCTTGGCTGAAATTTGGTGGGAAGGATGGTAACTGGTAGATGATGATCGTGACCAAGTTTCGTTGAATTTGGATAAGGGGAACTCCCTGAACAGATAGCCTGAAGCTGAGGTAACCGGCTGGCTGTACAGACAGACACCCTTTGTTTGATTTTGGTGTGGAGGATGGAGGTGTTCTTGGATGGAGCTGAAAATTGGTGGAATGGAAGTAGATGGACAGGAAGGATTGTGGTTAAAATTTGGAATGAAATGGCTGGGTAGATTGTGAGATATGAATTGATGAAGTGAGGGGATAATACCAAGGTCCTAGCTCGGATACGAGAAAACACCACCGAGTAAGAACCGAGGGCACCTTCAATCTGTCCGGATACAGCAACACCACCGGGAGATTGGAAGGACTCACAGGACACCACCTAGCTGCCACACTAGGATACAGCAATGAGAGTTCCGAAGGGTGAGCAAATCCAGCTCGAGTATAAACTCATATATTTCATCAAAGGTGTGTTACTAATGAAGCTCATGAGCTGATTATATAATGCCTAGCTATGGCATTTTACATAACCGAATGTAGGCTAAAAATAAAGCAAAAACAAAATGTTAACTAACAATATTCCTTTCCCTTTCTCCAAGCCAAGCTAGGGTGAATTCTAGCCAAGCATTTGATGGTTAAGGAACATGTGGCCACGGTTGCTTCCTCCTTTGTCAAGATTCTAACAACCTTCCTCCACCATGATGTATGCTTCTAGAATGCTCCTTCTCTTGCTTGATTTATTTGTAGAAAGAAATATGGACCGACCAGCTTGCATTATTTTTGTACACACGTTCATTAACCCGTAGGTTATCATGCTAGCGCTTCGTTTTGTACCATGGTAACGATGACACAAGGTTTTGGAGTCCATGTAGCAAGTAACTCTCCATCATCCTCCCCTTGTGAAAAGGAATTTGTCCTCAAATTCTCTAGAGTATCATCTTCAAAGTATGGTGAGAGATCGGCCACATTGAAAGTAGCGGACACTCCATAGTCTCAGGGCAATTCCACTTTGTACGCATTGTCTCCAATCCGTTCTAGCACTTCAAACGGTCCATCAGCTCGGGGCATTAACTTGGACTTTCGTTTGGCTGGAAATCTTTCTTTCCTCAAATGGACCCATACCAAATCTCCGGGACGAAAGATCATCCTCTTCTTTCCCTTGTCAACTTGCTTGTTTATATTTGGCGTTGGACAGCTCAATTTTGGTTTTTACTTGCTCATGCATTCTTTGTATTTCTGGACCCTTTTGATTGCATCAACACTCGGTTTTTCAGCATTCTCTCTTGGGGTTAAGTCAAGCGGAGTTATTGGGTCCATACCATAGACAACTTTAAACGGACTTAGCCACTGTTGTCTTGCTAGGAGCTCTATTGTACGCAAACTCGGCGTGAGCTAGGAGGCTGATCCCATGCTTTGGTGTTTGTTTTAATTAAAGACCTTAGTAGCACACCCAATGTCCGATTTGTTACCTCCGTTTGTCCATTCGTTTGAGGATGACATGTGGTACTAAATTTAAGTTTAGTCCCCAACTTTTTCCACAAGGTGAGCCAAAAATGACTAAGGAATTTCTTTGTCTCGGTCGACACAATTGTCTTAGGAACGCCATGTAACCTTACCACTTCTTTAAAGTATAGGTCGGCAATTTGTGTGGCATCATTGGTTTTGTTGCATGGAATGAAATGAGCCATTTTAGAGAAACGGTCGACCACTACGAAGATAGAGTCCTTGTTTCTTTGTGTTCTCGGTAGCCCCAAAATAAAATCCATACTCACATCCTCCCATGGTTGAGTGGGTGTAGGTAACGGTGTATAGAGCCCTTGAGGTAGGGAGTGGCTCTTTGCCTCTTGACACACCGCACAACGCTTCAATATCTCCTGTACATCACTCTCCATTCTCGGCCAATAGTAATGTTCACGCAACATGCTGGTTGTTTTGTGGACACCGAAATGGCCAGCAAGTGCGCCACTATGCACCTCTCGGATGAGTAATTCCCTTGTGCCACACCGAGGCACACACGAGACGTGCTCCCTTAAAAAGATAGCCTCCTTGGATCAAAAAGTCGCCCTTTGGATGTTTAGAACAATCACGAAATATTTCACAAAAATCCTCATCATTAGAGTACAAAGATTTCAAGTGTTCAAAACCAAGGACTTGAGTTTGTAATTGGAACATCAATAGGTACCTCCTGGAAAGAGCATCCGCACCCTTATTCATTTTACCGGATTTATGTTTGATGGTGAAATGGAAAGTTTGTAAATACTCTACCCATTTTCCATGCCTTGGATTGATCTTATGTTGCCCTTGAATGTATTTCAAAGCCTCATGATCCGAATGTAAAATGAACTCATTAGCCACAAGATAATGGCTCCAATGTTCCAAAGTCCTCACAATGGCATAGAACTCTTTGTCATATGTTGAGTATTTCCTCCTTGACTCGTTTAGTTTTTCACTAAAGAAGGCAATGGGCCGCCCTTCTTGAGAAAGAATTCCGCCGATGCCTACACCGAGGCATCACATTCTACTTCAAAAATCTTCTCAAAGCTTGGTAGAACAAGGACCAGGGGCTTGTGATAATTTTTGCTTGATTGCTTCAAGCTTCTTGAGCTTTGGAGTTCCACTGGAATGCACTCTCTTTGAGCACCTCGGTCATGGGGGCCATGATGGTGCTAAAGTCCTTGATGAATCTCCGGTAGAATGAAGCTAGGCCATGAAAACTCCTAACATCATGAATGCTGGCCGGGATGGGCCATGAACGGATGGCGTCTACCTTACTTTCATCCACCTTGATTCCTTGCGCCGAGACAACATACCGAGGAAGACTACCTCAGAAGTGAAGAATGTGCACTTTTGTAAGTTGCCCCATAGCTTCTCTCCTTCCAAAATCTTGAGGACTTGAACAAGGTGATTGTAATGCTCTTCCTCATTTCTACTATACACCAAGATGTCATCAAAATAAACAACCACAAATTTGCCAATAAGTGGTCGGAACACTTGATTCATGAGTCTCATAAAGGTACTTGGTGCATTGGATAAACCAAACGGCATGACCATCCATTCATAAAGGCCACCTTTAGTATTGAAAGCGGTCTTCCATTCATCCCCTTCTCGGATTCTAATTTGATAATATCCGCTCCTCAAGTCTATCTTTGAAAATATTTGGGACCCATGGAGTTCATCTAGCATATCCTCAAGCCTTGGAATAGGATGTCTATACTTGATTGTGATTTTGTTTATGGCTCGGCTGTCCACACACATCCTCATGGATCCATCCTTTTTAGGGACCAACAAAGTTGGCACCGCACAAGGACTTCTACTCTCCCTTACGAGACCTTTTGCCACCAGCTCCTCAACTTGCCTTTGGACTTCTTGGGCATCCTTGGGATTCATCCTATAGGCGGGTTTGTTGGGCAGTATGGATCCCGGAATAAGGTCTATGTGGTGTTGGATGGTTCTTTGTGGGGGAAGGCCAAGAGGAATTTCATTTGGGAAAACATGGGCAAATTTGGTTAAGAGTTCTTTGGCAAGGGGGTGGGCTGTTTGAGTAGGGCTCTCGGTCTCATTTGGTGTAAGGAGGATGAGTTCCTTGGAAGGCCGAAATTCATGCTTGTTTAGATTTCAAGAAATTTTCTCCATAGGTGAGTAAGGGGTCGGTTTGGAGTAGAGGCTTTTGTGGCGTAGTTTCCAGAATTTGGCTTGGTGACAAAGGAAGTAGGGTTATCCTTTTGTGATCCTTAACAAAGGTATAAGTGTTTAAGAATCCATCATGCATGACCCTTCTATCAAATAGCCACGGCCTACCAAGCAATAAATGGCAAGCATCCATTGAAACAACATCACACCATACCTCGTCACAATAATTCTTGCCAATGCTAAATGAAATAAGACACTTAGACTTGACTTGAAAATATTCACCATGATTTACCCATTGAAGTTTGTATGGATGAGGGTGGGGTGTTGTGTGAAGCCCAAGCTTTTCCACCATGATTGTGGAAGCTACATTTGTGCTACAACCCCCATCAATAATAATGGAGCACACCTTGCTATGCACGGTCCCTCTTGTGTGAAAAACATTTTCACGCTGCTCTTCTTTTGCTTTCGGAGCTCCGGTTAACGATCTTGTCAAAAACAAGCTGGAGTTCATGGCTGGCTATTTTTGTGGTTTTTAATTTTTTGGGAAATGGACACAATCACCCTAGGTTCAGAACTTGCTCTGATACCAAAAATGATGTGTAGTGGCGGAAGCAAAGAAAATGGATAGCAAACCGCAAGAAGCACAACCGGGCAGAATGCAGCCTGCTTGCGCAATCTTGGCAGATTGGGGAAATGGAGGGGCAAAAGTGCTTGGTCTTGGCTGAAATTTGGTGGGAAGGATGGTAACTGGTAGATGATGATCGTGACCAAGTTTCGTTGAATTTGGATAAGGGGAACTCCCTGAACAGATAGCCTGAAGCTGAGGTAACCGGCTGGCTGTACAGACAGACACCCTTTGTTTGATTTTGGTGTGGAGGATGGAGGTGTTCTTGGATGGAGCTGAAAATTGGTGGAATGGAAGTAGATGGACAGGAAGGATTGTGGTTAAAATTTGGAATGAAATGGCTGGGTAGATTGTGAGATATGAATTGATGAAGTGAGGGGATAATACCAAGGTCCTAGCTCGGATACGAGAAAACACCACCGAGTAAGAACCGAGGGGCACCTTCAATCTGTCCGGATACAGCAACACCACCGGGAGATTGGAAGGACTCACAGGACACCACCTAGCTGCCACACTAGGATACAGCAATGAGAGTTCCGAAGGGTGAGCAAATCCAGCTCGAGTATAAACTCATATATTTCATCAAAGGTGTGTTACAATGAAGCTCATGAGCTGATTATATAATGCCTAGCTATGGCATTTTACATAACCGAATGTAGGCTAAAAATAAAGCAAAAACAAAATGTTAACTAACAATATTCCTTTCCCTTTCTCCAAGCCAAGCTAGGGTGAATTCTAGCCAAGCATTTGATGGTTAAGGAACATGTGGCCACGGTTGCTTCCTCCTTTGTCAAGATTCTAACAACCTTCCTCCACCATGATGTATGCTTCTAGAATGCTCCTTCTCTTGCTTGATTTATTTGTAGAAAGAAATATGGACCGACCAGCTTGCATTATTTTTGTACACACGTTCATTAACCCGTAGGTTATCATGCTAGCGCTTCGTTTTGTACCATGGTAACGATGACACAAGGTTTTGGAGTCCATGTAGCAAGTAACTCTCCATCATCCTCCCCTTGTGAAAAGGAATTTGTCCTCAAATTCTCTAGAGTATCATCTTCAAAGTATGGTGAGAGATCGGCCACATTGAAAGTAGCGGACACTCCATAGTCTCAGGGCAATTCCACTTTGTACGCATTGTCTCCAATCCGTTCTAGCACTTCAAACGGTCCATCGGCTCGGGGCATTAACTTGGACTTTCGTTTGGCTGGAAATCTTTCTTTCCTCAAATGGACCCATACCAAATCTCCGGGACGAAAGATCATCCTCTTCTTTCCCTTGTCAACTTGCTTGTTTATATTTGGCGTTGGACAGCTCAATTTTGGTTTTTACTTGCTCATGCATTCTTTGTATTTCTGGACCCTTTTGATTGCATCAACACTCGGTTTTCAGCATTCTCTCTTGGGGTTAAGTCAAGCGGAGTTATTGGGTCCATACCATAGACAACTTTAAACGGACTTAGCCCTGTTGTCTTGCTAGGAGCTCTATTGTACGCAAACTCGGCGTGAGCTAGGAGGCTGATCCCATGCTTTGGTGTTTGTTTTAATTAAAGACCTTAGTAGCACACCCGATGTCCGATTTGTTACCTCCGTTTGTCCATTCGTTTGAGGATGACATGTGGTACTAAATTTAAGTTTAGTCCCCAACTTTTTCCACAAGGTGAGCCAAAAATGACTAAGGAATTTCTTTGTCTCGGTCGACACAATTGTCTTAGGAACGCCATGTAACCTTACCACTTCTTTAAAGTATAGGTCGGCAATTTGTGTGGCATCATTGGTTTTGTTGCATGGAATGAAATGAGCCATTTTAGAGAAACGGTCGACCACTACGAAGATAGAGTCCTTGTTTCTTTGTGTTCTCGGTAGCCCCAAAATAAAATCCATACTCACATCCTCCCATGGTTGAGTGGGTGTAGGTAACGGTGTATAGAGCCCTTGAGGTAGGGAGTGGCTCTTTGCCTCTTGACACACCGCACAACGCTTCAATATCTCCTGTACATCACTCTCCATTCTCGGCCAATAGTAATGTTCACGCAACATGCTTGATTGTTTTGTGGACACCGAAATGGCCGGCAAGTGCGCCACTATGCACCTCTCGGATGAGTAATTCCCTTGTGCCACACCGAGGCACACACGAGACGTGCTCCCTTAAAAAGATAGCCTCCTTGGATCAAAAAGTCGCCCTTTGGATGTTTAGAACAATCACGAAATATTTCACAAAAATCCTCATCATTAGAGTACAAAGATTTCAAGTGTTCAAAACCAAGGACTTGAGTTTGTAATTGGAACATCAATAGGTACCTCCTGGAAAGAGCATCCGCACCCTTATTCATTTTACCGGATTTATGTTTGATGGTGAAATGGAAAGTTTGTAAATACTCTACCCATTTTCCATGCCTTGGATTGATCTTATGTTGCCCTTGAATGTATTTCAAAGCCTCATGATCCGAATGTAAAATGAACTCATTAGCCACAAGATAATGGCTCCAATGTTCCAAAGTCCTCACAATGGCATAGAACTCTTTGTCATATGTTGAGTATTTCCTCCTTGACTCGTTTAGTTTTTCACTAAAGAAGGCAATGGGCCGCCCTTCTTGAGAAAGAATTCCGCCGATGCCTACACCCGAGGCATCACATTCTACTTCAAAAATCTTCTCAAAGCTTGGTAGAACAAGGACCAGGGGCTTGTGATAATTTTTGCTTGATTGCTTCAGCTTCTTGAGCTTTGGAGTTCCACTGGAATGCACTCTCTTTGAGCACCTCGGTCATGGGGGCCATGATGGTGCTAAAGTCCTTGATGAATCTCCGGTAGAATGAAGCTAGGCCATGAAAACTCCTAACATCATGAATGCTGGCCGGGATGGGCCATGAACGGATGGCGTCTACCTTACTTTCATCCACCTTGATTCCTTGCGCCGAGACAACATACCCGAGGAAGACTACCTCAGAAGTGAAGAATGTGCACTTTTGTAAGTTGCCCCATAGCTTCTCTCCTTCCAAAATCTTGAGGACTTGAACAAGGTGATTGTAATGCTCTTCCTCATTTCTACTATACACCAAGATGTCATCAAAATAAACAACCACAAATTTGCCAATAAGTGGTCGGAACACTTGATTCATGAGTCTCATAAAGGTACTTGGTGCATTGGATAAACCAAACGGCATGACCATCCATTCATAAAGGCCACCTTTAGTATTGAAAGCGGTCTTCCATTCATCCCCTTCTCGGATTCTAATTTGATAATATCCGCTCCTCAAGTCTATCTTTGAAAATATTTGGGACCCATGGAGTTCATCTAGCATATCCTCAAGCCTTGGAATAGGATGTCTATACTTGATTGTGATTTTGTTTATGGCTCGGCTGTCCACACACATCCTCATGGATCCATCCTTTTTAGGGACCAACAAAGTTGGCACCGCACAAGGACTTCTACTCTCCCTTACGAGACCTTTTGCCACCAGCTCCTCAACTTGCCTTTGGACTTCTTGGGCATCCTTGGGATTCATCCTATAGGCGGGTTTGTTGGGCGGTATGGATCCCGGAATAAGGTCTATGTGGTGTTGGATGGTTCTTTGTGGGGGAAGGCCAAGAGGAATTTCATTTGGGAAAACATGGGCAAATTTGGTTAAGAGTTCTTTGGCAAGGGGTGGGCTGTTTGAGTAGGGCTCTCGGTCTCATTTGGTGTAAGGAGGATGAGTTCCTTGGAAGGCCGAAATTCATGCTTGTTTAGATTTCAAGAAATTTTCTCCATAGGTGAGTAAGGGGTCGGTTTGGAGTAGAGGCTTTTGTGGCGTAGTTTCCAGAATTTGGCTTGGTGACAAAGGAAGTAGGGTTATCCTTTTGTGATCCTTAACAAAGGTATAAGTGTTTAAGAATCCATCATGCATGACCCTTCTATCAAATAGCCACGGCCTACCAAGCAATAAATGGCAAGCATCCATTGAAACAACATCACACCATACCTCGTCACAATAATTCTTGCCAATGCTAAATGAAATAAGACACTTAGACTTGACTTGAAAATATTCACCATGATTTACCCACTGAAGTTTGTATGGATGAGGGTGGGGTGTTGTGTGAAGCCCAAGCTTTTCCACCATGATTGTGGAAGCTACATTTGTGCTACAACCCCCATCAATAATAATGGAGCACACCTTGCTATGCACGGTCCCTCTTGTGTGAAAAACATTTTCACGCTGCTCTTCTTTTGCTTTCGGAGCTCAGGTTAACGATCTTGTCAAAAACAAGCTGGAGTTCATGGCTGGCTATTTTTGTGGTTTTTAATTTTTTTGGGAAATGGACACAATCACCCTAGGTTCAGAACTTGCTCTGATACCAAAAATGATGTGTAGTGGCGGAAGCAAAGAAAATGGATAGCAAACCGCAAGAAGCACAACCGGGCAGAATGCAGCCTGCTTGCGCAATCTTGGCAGATTGGGGAAATGGAGGGGCAAAAGTGCTTGGTCTTGGCTGAAATTTGGTGGGAAGGATGGTAACTGGTAGATGATGATCGTGACCAAGTTTCGTTGAATTTGGATAAGGGGAACTCCCTGAACAGATAGCCTGAAGCTGAGGTAACCGGCTGGCTGTACAGACAGACACCCTTTGTTTGATTTTGGTGTGGAGGATGGAGGTGTTCTTGGATGGAGCTGAAAATTGGTGGAATGGAAGTAGATGGACAGGAAGGATTGTGGTTAAAATTTGGAATGAAATGGCTGGGTAGATTGTGAGATATGAATTGATGAAGTGAGGGGATAATACCAAGGTCCTAGCTCGGATACAGAAAACACCACCGAGTAAGAACCGAGGGCACCTTCAATCTGTCCGGATACAGCAACACCACCGGGAGATTGGAAGGACTCACAGGACACCACCTAGCTGCCACACTAGGATACAGCAATGAGAGTTCCGAAGGGTGAGCAAATCCAGCTCGAGTATAAACTCATATATTTCATCAAAGGTGTGTTACAATGAAGCTCATGAGCTGATTATATAATGCCTAGCTATGGCATTTTACATAACCGAATGTAGGCTAAAAATAAAGCAAAAACAAAATGTTAACTAACAATATTCCTTTCCCTTTCTCCAAGCCAAGCTAGGGTGAATTCTAGCCAAGCATTTGATGGTTAAGGAACATGTGGCCACGGTTGCTTCCTCCTTTGTCAAGATTCTAACAACCTTCCTCCACCATGATGTATGCTTCTAGAATGCTCCTTCTCTTGCTTGATTTATTTGTAGAAAGAAATATGGACCGACCAGCTTGCATTATTTTTGTACACACGTTCATTAACCCGTAGGTTATCATGCTAGCGCTTCGTTTTGTACCATGGTAACGATGACACAAGGTTTTGGAGTCCATGTAGCAAGTAACTCTCCATCATCCTCCCCTTGTGAAAAGGAATTTGTCCTCAAATTCTCTAGAGTATCATCTTCAAAGTATGGTGAGAGATCGGCCACATTGAAAGTAGCGGACACTCCATAGTCTCAGGGCAATTCCACTTTGTACGCATTGTCTCCAATCCGTTCTAGCACTTCAAACGGTCCATCGGCTCGGGGCATTAACTTGGACTTTCGTTTGGCTGGAAATCTTTCTTTCCTCAAATGGACCCATACCAAATCTCCGGGACGAAAGATCATCCTCTTCTTTCCCTTGTCAACTTGCTTGTTTATATTTGGCGTTGGACAGCTCAATTTTGGTTTTTACTTGCTCATGCATTCTTTGTATTTCTGGACCCTTTTGACTGCATCAACACTCGGTTTTCAGCATTCTCTCTTGGGGTTAAGTCAAGCGGAGTTATTGGGTCCATACCATAGACAACTTTAAACGGACTTAGCCCTGTTGTCTTGCTTAGGAGCTCTATTGTACGCAAACTCGGCGTGAGCTAGGAGGCTGATCCCATGCTTTGGTGTTTGTTTTAATTAAAGACCTTAGTAGCACACCCAATGTCCGATTTGTTACCTCCGTTTGTCCATTCGTTTGAGGATGACATGTGGTACTAAATTTAAGTTTAGTCCCCAACTTTTTCCACAAGGTGAGCCAAAAATGACTAAGGAATTTCTTTGTCTCGGTCGACACAATTGTCTTAGGAACGCCATGTAACCTTACCACTTCTTTAAAGTATAGGTCGGCAATTTGTGTGGCATCATTGGTTTTGTTGCATGGAATGAAATGAGCCATTTTAGAGAAACGGTCGACCACTACGAAGATAGAGTCCTTGTTTCTTTGTGTTCTCGGTAGCCCCAAAATAAAATCCATACTCACATCCTCCCATGGTTGAGTGGGTGTAGGTAACGGTGTATAGAGCCCTTGAGGTAGGGAGTGGCTCTTTGCCTCTTGACACACCGCACAACGCTTCAATATCTCCTGTACATCACTCTCCATTCTCGGCCAATAGTAATGTTCACGCAACATGCTTGATTGTTTTGTGGACACCGAAATGGCCGGCAAGTGCGCCACTATGCACCTCTCGGATGAGTAATTCCCTTGTGCCACACCGAGGCACACACGAGACGTGCTCCCTTAAAAAGATAGCCTCCTTGGATCAAAAAGTCGCCCTTTGGATGTTTAGAACAATCACGAAATATTTCACAAAAATCCTCATCATTAGAGTACAAAGATTTCAAGTGTTCAAAACCAAGGACTTGAGTTTGTAATTGGAACATCAATAGGTACCTCTGGAAAGAGCATCCGCACCCTTATTCATTTTACCGGATTTATGTTTGATGGTGAAATGGAAAGTTTGTAAATACTCTACCCATTTTCCATGCCTTGGATTGATCTTATGTTGCCCTTGAATGTATTTCAAAGCCTCATGATCCGAATGTAAAATGAACTCATTAGCCACAAGATAATGGCTCCAATGTTCCAAAGTCCTCACAATGGCATAGAACTCTTTGTCATATGTTGAGTATTTCCTCCTTGACTCGTTTAGTTTTTCACTAAAGAAGGCAATGGGCCGCCCTTCTTGAGAAAGAATTCCGCCGATGCCTACACCCGAGGCATCACATTCTACTTCAAAAATCTTCTCAAAGCTTGGTAGAACAAGGACCAGGGGCTTGTGATAATTTTTGCTTGATTGCTTCAAGCTTCTTGAGCTTTGGAGTTCCACTGGAATGCACTCTCTTTGAGCACCTCGGTCATGGGGGCCATGATGGTGCTAAAGTCCTTGATGAATCTCCGGTAGAATGAAGCTAGGCCATGAAAACTCCTAACATCATGAATGCTTGGCCGGGATGGGCCATGAACGGATGGCGTCTACCTTACTTTCATCCACCTTGATTCCTTGCGCCGAGACAACATACCCGAGGAAGACTACCTCAGAAGTGAAGAATGTGCACTTTTGTAAGTTGCCCCATAGCTTCTCTCCTTCCAAAATCTTGAGGACTTGAACAAGGTGATTGTAATGCTCTTCCTCATTTCTACTATACACCAAGATGTCATCAAAATAAACAACCACAAATTTGCCAATAAGTGGTCGGAACACTTGATTCATGAGTCTCATAAAGGTACTTGGTGCATTGGATAAACCAAACGGCATGACCATCCATTCATAAAGGCCACCTTTAGTATTGAAAGCGGTCTTCCATTCATCCCCTTCTCGGATTCTAATTTGATAATATCCGCTCCTCAAGTCTATCTTTGAAAATATTTGGGACCCATGGAGTTCATCTAGCATATCCTCAAGCCTTGGAATAGGATGTCTATACTTGATTGTGATTTTGTTTATGGCTCGGCTGTCCACACACATCCTCATGGATCCATCCTTTTTAGGGACCAACAAAGTTGGCACCGCACAAGGACTTCTACTCTCCCTTACGAGACCTTTTGCCACCAGCTCCTCAACTTGCCTTTGGACTTCTTGGGCATCCTTGGGATTCATCCTATAGGCGGGTTTGTTGGGCAGTATGGATCCCGGAATAAGGTCTATGTGGTGTTGGATGGTTCTTTGTGGGGGAAGGCCAAGAGGAATTTCATTTGGGAAAACATGGGCAAATTTGGTTAAGAGTTCTTTGGCAAGGGGTGGGCTGTTTGAGTAGGGCTCTCGGTCTCATTTGGTGTAAGGAGGATGAGTTCCTTGGAAGGCCGAAATTCATGCTTGTTTAGATTTCAAGAAATTTTCTCCATAGGTGAGTAAGGGGTCGGTTTGGAGTAGAGGCTTTTGTGGCGTAGTTTCCAGAATTTGGCTTGGTGACAAAGGAAGTAGGGTTATCCTTTTGTGATCCTTAACAAAGGTATAAGTGTTTAAGAATCCATCATGCATGACCCTTCTATCAAATAGCCACGGCCTACCAAGCAATAAATGGCAAGCATCCATTGAAACAACATCACACCATACCTCGTCACAATAATTCTTGCCAATGCTAAATGAAATAAGACACTTAGACTTGACTTGAAAATATTCACCATGATTTACCCACTGAAGTTTGTATGGATGAGGGTGGGGTGTTGTGTGAAGCCCAAGCTTTTCCACCATGATTGTGGAAGCTACATTTGTGCTACAACCCCCATCAATAATAATGGAGCACACCTTGCTATGCACGGTCCCTCTTGTGTGAAAAACATTTTCACGCTGCTCTTCTTTTGCTTTCGGAGCTCCGGTTAACGATCTTGTCAAAAACAAGCTGGAGTTCATGGCTGGCTATTTTTGTGGTTTTTAATTTTTTGGGAAATGGACACAATCACCCTAGGTTCAGAACTTGCTCTGATACCAAAAATGATGTGTAGTGGCGGAAGCAAAGAAAATGGATAGCAAACCGCAAGAAGCACAACCGGGCAGAATGCAGCCTGCTTGCGCAATCTTGGCAGATTGGGGAAATGGAGGGGCAAAAGTGCTTGGTCTTGGCTGAAATTTGGTGGGAAGGATGGTAACTGGTAGATGATGATCGTGACCAAGTTTCGTTGAATTTGGATAAGGGGAACTCCCTGAACAGATAGCCTGAAGCTGAGGTAACCGGCTGGCTGTACAGACAGACACCCTTTGTTTGATTTTGGTGTGGAGGATGGAGGTGTTCTTGGATGGAGCTGAAAATTGGTGGAATGGAAGTAGATGGACAGGAAGGATTGTGGTTAAAATTTGGAATGAAATGGCTGGGTAGATTGTGAGATATGAATTGATGAAGTGAGGGGATAATACCAAGGTCCTAGCTCGGATACGAGAAAACACCACCGAGTAAGAACCGAGGGCACCTTCAATCTGTCCGGATACAGCAACACCACCGGGAGATTGGAAGGACTCACAGGACACCACCTAGCTGCCACACTAGGATACAGCAATGAGAGTTCCGAAGGGTGAGCAAATCCAGCTCGAGTATAAACTCATATATTTCATCAAAGGTGTGTTACAATGAAGCTCATGAGCTGATTATATAATGCCTAGCTATGGCATTTTACATAACCGAATGTAGGCTAAAAATAAAGCAAAAACAAAATGTTAACTAACAATATTCCTTTCCCTTTCTCCAAGCCAAGCTAGGGTGAATTCTAGCCAAGCATTTGATGGTTAAGGAACATGTGGCCACGGTTGCTTCCTCCTTTGTCAAGATTCTAACAACCTTCCTCCACCATGATGTATGCTTCTAGAATGCTCCTTCTCTTGCTTGATTTATTTGTAGAAAGAAATATGGACCGACCAGCTTGCATTATTTTTGTACACACGTTCATTAACCCGTAGGTTATCATGCTAGCGCTTCGTTTTGTACCATGGTAACGATGACACAAGGTTTTGGAGTCCATGTAGCAAGTAACTCTCCATCATCCTCCCCTTGTGAAAAGGAATTTGTCCTCAAATTCTCTAGAGTATCATCTTCAAAGTATGGTGAGAGATCGGCCACATTGAAAGTAGCGGACACTCCATAGTCTCCGGGCAATTCCACTTTGTACGCATTGTCTCCAATCCGTTCTAGCACTTCAAACGGTCCATCAGCTCGGGGCATTAACTTGGACTTTCGTTTGGCTGGAAATCTTTCTTTCCTCAAATGGACCCATACCAAATCTCCGGGACGAAAGATCATCCTCTTCTTTCCCTTGTCAACTTGCTTGTTTATATTTGGCGTTGGACAGCTCAATTTTGGTTTTTACTTGCTCATGCATTCTTTGTATTTCCTGGACCCTTTTGATTGCATCAACACTCGGTTTTTCAGCATTCTCTCTTGGGGTTAAGTCAAGCGGAGTTATTGGGTCCATACCATAGACAACTTTAAACGGACTTAGCCCTGTTGTCTTGCTAGGAGCTCTATTGTACGCAAACTCGGCGTGAGCTAGGAGGCTGATCCCATGCTTTGGTGTTTGTTTTAATTAAAGACCTTAGTAGCACACCCAATGTCCGATTTGTTACCTCCGTTTGTCCATTCGTTTGAGGATGACATGTGGTACTAAATTTAAGTTTAGTCCCCAACTTTTTCCACAAGGTGAGCCAAAAATGACTAAGGAATTTGCTTTGTCTCGGTCCGACACAATTGTCTTAGGAACGCCATGTAACCTTACCACTTCTTTAAAGTATAGGTCGGCAATTTGTGTGGCATCATTGGTTTTGTTGCATGGAATGAAATGAGCCATTTTAGAGAAACGGTCGACCACTACGAAGATAGAGTCCTTGTTTCTTTGTGTTCTCGGTAGCCCCAAAATAAAATCCATACTCACATCCTCCCATGGTTGAGTGGGTGTAGGTAACGGTGTATAGAGCCCTTGAGGTAGGGAGTGGCTCTTTGCCTCTTGACACACCGCACAACGCTTCAATATCTCCTGTACATCACTCTCCATTCTCGGCCAATAGTAATGTTCACGCAACATGCTTGACTGTTTTGTGGACACCGAAATGGCCAGCAAGTGCGCCACTATGCACCTCTCGGATGAGTAATTCCCTTGTGCCACACCGAGGCACACACGAGACGTGCTCCCTTAAAAAGATAGCCTCCTTGGATCAAAAAGTCGCCCTTTGGATGTTTAGAACAATCACGAAATATTTCACAAAAATCCTCATCATTAGAGTACAAAGATTTCAAGTGTTCAAAACCAAGGACTTGAGTTTGTAATTGGAACATCAATAGGTACCTCCTGGAAAGAGCATCCGCACCCTTATTCATTTTACCGGATTTATGTTTGATGGTGAAATGGAAAGTTTGTAAATACTCTACCCATTTTCCATGCCTTGGATTGATCTTATGTTGCCCTTGAATGTATTTCAAAGCCTCATGATCCGAATGTAAAATGAACTCATTAGCCACAAGATAATGGCTCCAATGTTCCAAAGTCCTCACAATGGCATAGAACTCTTTGTCATATGTTGAGTATTTCCTCCTTGACTCGTTTAGTTTTTCACTAAAGAAGGCAATGGGCCGCCCTTCTTGAGAAAGAATTCCGCCGATGCCTACACCCGAGGCATCACATTCTACTTCAAAAATCTTCTCAAAGCTTGGTAGAACAAGGACCGGGGCTTGTGATAATTTTTGCTTGATTGCTTGAAAGCTTCTTGAGCTTTGGAGTTCCACAGGAATGCACTCTCTTTGAGCACCTCGGTCATGGGGGCCATGATGGTGCTAAAGTCCTTGATGAATCTCCGGTAGAATGAAGCTAGGCCATGAAAACTCCTAACATCATGAATGCTGGCCGGGATGGGCCATGAACGGATGGCGTCTACCTTACTTTCATCCACCTTGATTCCTTGCGCCGAGACAACATACCGAGGAAGACTACCTCAGAAGTGAAGAATGTGCACTTTTGTAAGTTGCCCCATAGCTTCTCTCCTTCCAAAATCTTGAGGACTTGAACAAGGTGATTGTAATGCTCTTCCTCATTTCTACTATACACCAAGATGTCATCAAAATAAACAACCACAAATTTGCCAATAAGTGGTCGGAACACTTGATTCATGAGTCTCATAAAGGTACTTGGTGCATTGGATAAACCAAACGGCATGACCATCCATTCATAAAGGCCACCTTTAGTATTGAAAGCGGTCTTCCATTCATCCCCTTCTCGGATTCTAATTTGATAATATCCGCTCCTCAAGTCTATCTTTGAAAATATTTGGGACCCATGGAGTTCATCTAGCATATCCTCAAGCCTTGGAATAGGATGTCTATACTTGATTGTGATTTTGTTTATGGCTCGGCTGTCCACACACATCCTCATGGATCCATCCTTTTTAGGGACCAACAAAGTTGGCACCGCACAAGGACTTCTACTCTCCCTTACGAGACCTTTTGCCACCAGCTCCTCAACTTGCCTTTGGACTTCTTGGGCATCCTTGGGATTCATCCTATAGGCGGGTTTGTTGGGCAGTATGGATCCCGGAATAAGGTCTATGTGGTGTTGGATGGTTCTTTGTGGGGGAAGGCCAAGAGGAATTTCATTTGGGAAAACATGGGCAAATTTGGTTAAGAGTTCTTTGGCAAGGGGGTGGGCTGTTTGAGTAGGGCTCTCGGTCTCATTTGGTGTAAGGAGGATGAGTTCCTTGGAAGGCCGAAATTCATGCTTGTTTAGATTTCAAGAAATTTTCTCCATAGGTGAGTAAGGGGTCGGTTTGGAGTAGAGGCTTTTGTGGCGTAGTTTCCAGAATTTGGCTTGGTGACAAAGGAAGTAGGGTTATCCTTTTGTGATCCTTAACAAAGGTATAAGTGTTTAAGAATCCATCATGCATGACCCTTCTATCAAATAGCCACGGCCTACCAAGCAATAAATGGCAAGCATCCATTGAAACAACATCACACCATACCTCGTCACAATAATTCTTGCCAATGCTAAATGAAATAAGACACTTAGACTTGACTTGAAAATATTCACCATGATTTACCCACTGAAGTTTGTATGGATGAGGGTGGGGTGTTGTGTGAAGCCCAAGCTTTTCCACCATGATTGTGGAAGCTACATTTGTGCTACAACCCCCATCAATAATAATGGAGCACACCTTGCTATGCACGGTCCCTCTTGTGTGAAAAACATTTTCACGCTGCTCTTCTTTTGCTTTCGGAGCTCCGGTTAACGATCTTGTCAAAAACAAGCTGGAGTTCATGGCTGGCTATTTTTGTGGTTTTTAATTTTTTGGGAAATGGACACAATCACCCTAGGTTCAGAACTTGCTCTGATACCAAAAATGATGTGTAGTGGCGGAAGCAAAGAAAATGGATAGCAAACCGCAAGAAGCACAACCGGGCAGAATGCAGCCTGCTTGCGCAATCTTGGCAGATTGGGGAAATGGAGGGGCAAAAGTGCTTGGTCTTGGCTGAAATTTGGTGGGAAGGATGGTAACTGGTAGATGATGATCGTGACCAAGTTTCGTTGAATTTGGATAAGGGGAACTCCCTGAACAGATAGCCTGAAGCTGAGGTAACCGGCTGGCTGTACAGACAGACACCCTTTGTTTGATTTTGGTGTGGAGGATGGAGGTGTTCTTGGATGGAGCTGAAAATTGGTGGAATGGAAGTAGATGGACAGGAAGGATTGTGGTTAAAATTTGGAATGAAATGGCTGGGTAGATTGTGAGATATGAATTGATGAAGTGAGGGGATAATACCAAGGTCCTAGCTCGGATACGAGAAAACACCACCGAGTAAGAACCGAGGGCACCTTCAATCTGTCCGGATACAGCAACACCACCGGGAGATTGGAAGGACTCACAGGACACCACCTAGCTGCCACACTAGGATACAGCAATGAGAGTTCCGAAGGGTGAGCAAATCCAGCTCGAGTATAAACTCATATATTTCATCAAAGGTGTGTTACAATGAAGCTCATGAGCTGATTATATAATGCCTAGCTATGGCATTTTACATAACCGAATGTAGGCTAAAAATAAAGCAAAAACAAAATGTTAACTAACAATATTCCTTTCCCTTTCTCCAAGCCAAGCTAGGGTGAATTCTAGCCAAGCATTTGATGGTTAAGGAACATGTGGCCACGGTTGCTTCCTCCTTTGTCAAGATTCTAACAACCTTCCTCCACCATGATGTATGCTTCTAGAATGCTCCTTCTCTTGCTTGATTTATTTGTAGAAAGAAATATGGACCGACCAGCTTGCATTATTTTTGTACACACGTTCATTAACCCGTAGGTTATCATGCTAGCGCTTCGTTTTGTACCATGGTAACGATGACACAAGGTTTTGGAGTCCATGTAGCAAGTAACTCTCCATCATCCTCCCCTTGTGAAAAGGAATTTGTCCTCAAATTCTCTAGAGTATCATCTTCAAAGTATGGTGAGAGATCGGCCACATTGAAAGTAGCGGACACTCCATAGTCTCCGGGCAATTCCACTTTGTACGCATTGTCTCCAATCCGTTCTAGCACTTCAAACGGTCCATCAGCTCGGGGCATTAACTTGGACTTTCGTTTGGCTGGAAATCTTTCTTTCCTCAAATGGACCCATACCAAATCTCCGGGACGAAAGATCATCCTCTTCTTTCCCTTGTCAACTTGCTTGTTTATATTTGGCGTTGGACAGCTCAATTTTGGTTTTTACTTGCTCATGCATTCTTTGTATTTCTGGACCCTTTTGATTGCATCAACACTCGGTTTTCAGCATTCTCTCTTGGGGTTAAGTCAAGCGGAGTTATTGGGTCCATACCATAGACAACTTTAAACGGACTTAGCCACTGTTGTCTTGCTAGGAGCTCTATTGTACGCAAACTCGGCGTGAGCTAGGAGGCTGATCCCATGCTTTGGTGTTTGTTTTAATTAAAGACCTTAGTAGCACACCCAATGTCCGATTTGTTACCTCCGTTTGTCCATTCGTTTGAGGATGACATGTGGTACTAAATTTAAGTTTAGTCCCCAACTTTTTCCACAAGGTGAGCCAAAAATGACTAAGGAATTTGCTTTGTCTCGGTCGACACAATTGTCTTAGGAACGCCATGTAACCTTACCACTTCTTTAAAGTATAGGTCGGCAATTTGTGTGGCATCATTGGTTTTGTTGCATGGAATGAAATGAGCCATTTTAGAGAAACGGTCGACCACTACGAAGATAGAGTCCTTGTTTCTTTGTGTTCTCGGTAGCCCCAAAATAAAATCCATACTCACATCCTCCCATGGTTGAGTGGGTGTAGGTAACGGTGTATAGAGCCCTTGAGGTAGGGAGTGGCTCTTTGCCTCTTGACACACCGCACAACGCTTCAATGTCTCCTGTACATCACTCTCCATTCTCGGCCAATAGTAATGTTCACGCAACATGCTGGCTGTTTTGTGGACACCGAAATGGCCAGCAAGTGCGCCACTATGCACCTCTCGGATGAGTAATTCCCTTGTGCCACACCGAGGCACACACGAGACGTGCTCCCTTAAAAAGATAGCCTCCTTGGATCAAAAAGTCGCCCTTTGGATGTTTAGAACAATCACGAAATATTTCACAAAAATCCTCATCATTAGAGTACAAAGATTTCAAGTGTTCAAAACCAAGGACTTGAGTTTGTAATTGGAACATCAATAGGTACCTCCTGGAAAGAGCATCCGCACCCTTATTCATTTTACCGGATTTATGTTTGATGGTGAAATGGAAAGTTTGTAAATACTCTACCCATTTTCCATGCCTTGGATTGATCTTATGTTGCCCTTGAATGTATTTCAAAGCCTCATGATCCGAATGTAAAATGAACTCATTAGCCACAAGATAATGGCTCCAATGTTCCAAAGTCCTCACAATGGCATAGAACTCTTTGTCATATGTTGAGTATTTCCTCCTTGACTCGTTTAGTTTTTCACTAAAGAAGGCAATGGGCCGCCCTTCTTGAGAAAGAATTCCGCCGATGCCTACACCCGAGGCATCACATTCTACTTCAAAAATCTTCTCAAAGCTTGGTAGAACAAGGACCGGGGCTTGTGATAATTTTTGCTTGATTGCTTGAAAGCTTCTTGAGCTTTGGAGTTCCACTGGAATGCACTCTCTTTGAGCACCTCGGTCATGGGGGCCATGATGGTGCTAAAGTCCTTGATGAATCTCCGGTAGAATGAAGCTAGGCCATGAAAACTCCTAACATCATGAATGCTGGCCGGGATGGGCCATGAACGGATGGCGTCTACCTTACTTTCATCCACCTTGATTCCTTGCGCCGAGACAACATACCGAGGAAGACTACCTCAGAAGTGAAGAATGTGCACTTTTGTAAGTTGCCCCATAGCTTCTCTCCTTCCAAAATCTTGAGGACTTGAACAAGGTGATTGTAATGCTCTTCCTCATTTCTACTATACACCAAGATGTCATCAAAATAAACAACCACAAATTTGCCAATAAGTGGTCGGAACACTTGATTCATGAGTCTCATAAAGGTACTTGGTGCATTGGATAAACCAAACGGCATGACCATCCATTCATAAAGGCCACCTTTAGTATTGAAAGCGGTCTTCCATTCATCCCCTTCTCGGATTCTAATTTGATAATATCCGCTCCTCAAGTCTATCTTTGAAAATATTTGGGACCCATGGAGTTCATCTAGCATATCCTCAAGCCTTGGAATAGGATGTCTATACTTGATTGTGATTTTGTTTATGGCTCGGCTGTCCACACACATCCTCATGGATCCATCCTTTTTAGGGACCAACAAAGTTGGCACCGCACAAGGACTTCTACTCTCCCTTACGAGACCTTTTGCCACCAGCTCCTCAACTTGCCTTTGGACTTCTTGGGCATCCTTGGGATTCATCCTATAGGCGGGTTTGTTGGGCAGTATGGATCCCGGAATAAGGTCTATGTGGTGTTGGATGGTTCTTTGTGGGGGAAGGCCAAGAGGAATTTCATTTGGGAAAACATGGGCAAATTTGGTTAAGAGTTCTTTGGCAAGGGGGTGGGCTGTTTGAGTAGGGCTCTCGGTCTCATTTGGTGTAAGGAGGATGAGTTCCTTGGAAGGCCGAAATTCATGCTGTTTAGATTTCAAGAAATTTTCTCCATAGGTGAGTAAGGGGTCGGTTTGGAGTAGAGGCTTTTGTGGCGTAGTTTCCAGAATTTGGCTTGGTGACAAAGGAAGTAGGGTTATCCTTTTGTGATCCTTAACAAAGGTATAAGTGTTTAAGAATCCATCATGCATGACCCTTCTATCAAATAGCCACGGCCTACCAAGCAATAAATGGCAAGCATCCATTGAAACAACATCACACCATACCTCGTCACAATAATTCTTGCCAATGCTAAATGAAATAAGACACTTAGACTTGACTTGAAAATATTCACCATGATTTACCCACTGAAGTTTGTATGGATGAGGGTGGGGTGTTGTGTGAAGCCCAAGCTTTTCCACCATGATTGTGGAAGCTACATTTGTGCTACAACCCCCATCAATAATAATGGAGCACACCTTGCTATGCACGGTCCCTCTTGTGTGAAAAACATTTTCACGCTGCTCTTCTTTGCTTTCGGAGCTCAGGTTAACGATCTTGTCAAAAACAAGCTGGAGTTCATGGCTGGCTATTTTTGTGGTTTTTAATTTTTTGGGAAATGGACACAATCACCCTAGGTTCAGAACTTGCTCTGATACCAAAAATGATGTGTAGTGGCGGAAGCAAAGAAAATGGATAGCAAACCGCAAGAAGCACAACCGGGCAGAATGCAGCCTGCTTGCGCAATCTTGGCAGATTGGGGAAATGGAGGGGCAAAAGTGCTTGGTCTTGGCTGAAATTTGGTGGGAAGGATGGTAACTGGTAGATGATGATCGTGACCAAGTTTCGTTGAATTTGGATAAGGGGAACTCCCTGAACAGATAGCCTGAAGCTGAGGTAACCGGCTGGCTGTACAGACAGACACCCTTTGTTTGATTTTGGTGTGGAGGATGGAGGTGTTCTTGGATGGAGCTGAAAATTGGTGGAATGGAAGTAGATGGACAGGAAGGATTGTGGTTAAAATTTGGAATGAAATGGCTGGGTAGATTGTGAGATATGAATTGATGAAGTGAGGGGATAATACCAAGGTCCTAGCTCGGATACAGAAAACACCACCGAGTAAGAACCGAGGGCACCTTCAATCTGTCCGGATACAGCAACACCACCGGGAGATTGGAAGGACTCACAGGACACCACCTAGCTGCCACACTAGGATACAGCAATGAGAGTTCCGAAGGGTGAGCAAATCCAGCTCGAGTATAAACTCATATATTTCATCAAAGGTGTGTTACAATGAAGCTCATGAGCTGATTATATAATGCCTAGCTATGGCATTTTACATAACCGAATGTAGGCTAAAAATAAAGCAAAAACAAAATGTTAACTAACAATATTCCTTTCCCTTTCTCCAAGCCAAGCTAGGGTGAATTCTAGCCAAGCATTTGATGGTTAAGGAACATGTGGCCACGGTTGCTTCCTCCTTTGTCAAGATTCTAACAACCTTCCTCCACCATGATGTATGCTTCTAGAATGCTCCTTCTCTTGCTTGATTTATTTGTAGAAAGAAATATGGACCGACCAGCTTGCATTATTTTTGTACACACGTTCATTAACCCGTAGGTTATCATGCTAGCGCTTCGTTTTGTACCATGGTAACGATGACACAAGGTTTTGGAGTCCATGTAGCAAGTAACTCTCCATCATCCTCCCCTTGTGAAAAGGAATTTGTCCTCAAATTCTCTAGAGTATCATCTTCAAAGTATGGTGAGAGATCGGCCACATTGAAAGTAGCGGACACTCCATAGTCTCCGGGCAATTCCACTTTGTACGCATTGTCTCCAATCCGTTCTAGCACTTCAAACGGTCCATCAGCTCGGGGCATTAACTTGGACTTTCGTTTGGCTGGAAATCTTTCTTTCCTCAAATGGACCCATACCAAATCTCCGGGACGAAAGATCATCCTCTTCTTTCCCTTGTCAACTTGCTTGTTTATATTTGGCGTTGGACAGCTCAATTTTGGTTTTTACTTGCTCATGCATTCTTTGTATTTCTGGACCCTTTTGACTGCATCAACACTCGGTTTTTCAGCATTCTCTCTTGGGGTTAAGTCAAGCGGAGTTATTGGGTCCATACCATAGACAACTTTAAACGGACTTAGCCACTGTTGTCTTGCTAGGAGCTCTATTGTACGCAAACTCGGCGTGAGCTAGGAGCTGATCCCATGCTTTGGTGTTTGTTTTAATTAAAGACCTTAGTAGCACACCCAATGTCCGATTTGTTACCTCCGTTTGTCCATTCGTTTGAGGATGACATGTGGTACTAAATTTAAGTTTAGTCCCCAACTTTTTCCACAAGGTGAGCCAAAAATGACTAAGGAATTTGCTTGTCTCGGTCCGACACAATTGTCTTAGGAACGCCATGTAACCTTACCACTTCTTTAAAGTATAGGTCGGCAATTTGTGTGGCATCATTGGTTTTGTTGCATGGAATGAAATGAGCCATTTTAGAGAAACGGTCGACCACTACGAAGATAGAGTCCTTGTTTCTTTGTGTTCTCGGTAGCCCCAAAATAAAATCCATACTCACATCCTCCCATGGTTGAGTGGGTGTAGGTAACGGTGTATAGAGCCCTTGAGGTAGGGAGTGGCTCTTTGCCTCTTGACACACCGCACAACGCTTCAATGTCTCCTGTACATCACTCTCCATTCTCGGCCAATAGTAATGTTCACGCAACATGCTTGATTGTTTTGTGGACACCGAAATGGCCAGCAAGTGCGCCACTATGCACCTCTCGGATGAGTAATTCCCTTGTGCCACACCGAGGCACACACGAGACGTGCTCCCTTAAAAAGATAGCCTCCTTGGATCAAAAAGTCGCCCTTTGGATGTTTAGAACAATCACGAAATATTTCACAAAAATCCTCATCATTAGAGTACAAAGATTTCAAGTGTTCAAAACCAAGGACTTGAGTTTGTAATTGGAACATCAATAGGTACCTCCTGGAAAGAGCATCCGCACCCTTATTCATTTTACCGGATTTATGTTTGATGGTGAAATGGAAAGTTTGTAAATACTCTACCCATTTTCCATGCCTTGGATTGATCTTATGTTGCCCTTGAATGTATTTCAAAGCCTCATGATCCGAATGTAAAATGAACTCATTAGCCACAAGATAATGGCTCCAATGTTCCAAAGTCCTCACAATGGCATAGAACTCTTTGTCATATGTTGAGTATTTCCTCCTTGACTCGTTTAGTTTTTCACTAAAGAAGGCAATGGGCCGCCCTTCTTGAGAAAGAATTCCGCCGATGCCTACACCCGAGGCATCACATTCTACTTCAAAAATCTTCTCAAAGCTTGGTAGAACAAGGACCGGGGCTTGTGATAATTTTTGCTTGATTGCTTGAAAGCTTCTTGAGCTTTGGAGTTCCACGGAATGCACTCTCTTTGAGCACCTCGGTCATGGGGGCCATGATGGTGCTAAAGTCCTTGATGAATCTCCGGTAGAATGAAGCTAGGCCATGAAAACTCCTAACATCATGAATGCTGGCCGGGATGGGCCATGAACGGATGGCGTCTACCTTACTTTCATCCACCTTGATTCCTTGCGCCGAGACAACATACCGAGGAAGACTACCTCAGAAGTGAAGAATGTGCACTTTTGTAAGTTGCCCCATAGCTTCTCTCCTTCCAAAATCTTGAGGACTTGAACAAGGTGATTGTAATGCTCTTCCTCATTTCTACTATACACCAAGATGTCATCAAAATAAACAACCACAAATTTGCCAATAAGTGGTCGGAACACTTGATTCATGAGTCTCATAAAGGTACTTGGTGCATTGGATAAACCAAACGGCATGACCATCCATTCATAAAGGCCACCTTTAGTATTGAAAGCGGTCTTCCATTCATCCCCTTCTCGGATTCTAATTTGATAATATCCGCTCCTCAAGTCTATCTTTGAAAATATTTGGGACCCATGGAGTTCATCTAGCATATCCTCAAGCCTTGGAATAGGATGTCTATACTTGATTGTGATTTTGTTTATGGCTCGGCTGTCCACACACATCCTCATGGATCCATCCTTTTTAGGGACCAACAAAGTTGGCACCGCACAAGGACTTCTACTCTCCCTTACGAGACCTTTTGCCACCAGCTCCTCAACTTGCCTTTGGACTTCTTGGGCATCCTTGGGATTCATCCTATAGGCGGGTTTGTTGGGCAGTATGGATCCCGGAATAAGGTCTATGTGGTGTTGGATGGTTCTTTGTGGGGGAAGGCCAAGAGGAATTTCATTTGGGAAAACATGGGCAAATTTGGTTAAGAGTTCTTTGGCAAGGGGTGGGCTGTTTGAGTAGGGCTCTCGGTCTCATTTGGTGTAAGGAGGATGAGTTCCTTGGAAGGCCGAAATTCATGCTTGTTTAGATT
This sequence comes from Talinum fruticosum, assembly GCA_021018815.1. Taxonomy (NCBI): domain Eukaryota; kingdom Viridiplantae; phylum Streptophyta; class Magnoliopsida; order Caryophyllales; family Talinaceae; genus Talinum; species Talinum fruticosum. The sequence continues at coordinate 1,388,172 of JAITYX010000010.1, read as the reverse complement.
TCAAGAAATTTTCTCCATAGGTGAGTAAGGGGTCGGTTTGGAGTAGAGGCTTTTGTGGCGTAGTTTCCAGAATTTGGCTTGGTGACAAAGGAAGTAGGGTTATCCTTTTGTGATCCTTAACAAAGGTATAAGTGTTTAAGAATCCATCATGCATGACCCTTCTATCAAATAGCCACGGCCTACCAAGCAATAAATGGCAAGCATCCATTGAAACAACATCACACCATACCTCGTCACAATAATTCTTGCCAATGCTAAATGAAATAAGACACTTAGACTTGACTTGAAAATATTCACCATGATTTACCCACTGAAGTTTGTATGGATGAGGGTGGGGTGTTGTGTGAAGCCCAAGCTTTTCCACCATGATTGTGGAAGCTACATTTGTGCTACAACCCCCATCAATAATAATGGAGCACACCTTGCTATGCACGGTCCCTCTTGTGTGAAAAACATTTTCACGCTGCTCTTCTTTTGCTTTCGGAGCTCAGGTTAACGATCTTGTCAAAAACAAGCTGGAGTTCATGGCTGGCTATTTTTGTGGTTTTTAATTTTTTGGGAAATGGACACAATCACCCTAGGTTCAGAACTTGCTCTGATACCAAAAATGATGTGTAGTGGCGGAAGCAAAGAAAATGGATAGCAAACCGCAAGAAGCACAACCGGGCAGAATGCAGCCTGCTTGCGCAATCTTGGCAGATTGGGGAAATGGAGGGGCAAAAGTGCTTGGTCTTGGCTGAAATTTGGTGGGAAGGATGGTAACTGGTAGATGATGATCGTGACCAAGTTTCGTTGAATTTGGATAAGGGGAACTCCCTGAACAGATAGCCTGAAGCTGAGGTAACCGGCTGGCTGTACAGACAGACACCCTTTGTTTGATTTTGGTGTGGAGGATGGAGGTGTTCTTGGATGGAGCTGAAAATTGGTGGAATGGAAGTAGATGGACAGGAAGGATTGTGGTTAAAATTTGGAATGAAATGGCTGGGTAGATTGTGAGATATGAATTGATGAAGTGAGGGGATAATACCAAGGTCCTAGCTCGGATACAGAAAACACCACCGAGTAAGAACCGAGGGGCACCTTCAATCTGTCCGGATACAGCAACACCACCGGGAGATTGGAAGGACTCACAGGACACCACCTAGCTGCCACACTAGGATACAGCAATGAGAGTTCCGAAGGGTGAGCAAATCCAGCTCGAGTATAAACTCATATATTTCATCAAAGGTGTGTTACAATGAAGCTCATGAGCTGATTATATAATGCCTAGCTATGGCATTTTACATAACCGAATGTAGGCTAAAAATAAAGCAAAAACAAAATGTTAACTAACAATATTCCTTTCCCTTTCTCCAAGCCAAGCTAGGGTGAATTCTAGCCAAGCATTTGATGGTTAAGGAACATGTGGCCACGGTTGCTTCCTCCTTTGTCAAGATTCTAACAACCTTCCTCCACCATGATGTATGCTTCTAGAATGCTCCTTCTCTTGCTTGATTTATTTGTAGAAAGAAATATGGACCGACCAGCTTGCATTATTTTTGTACACACGTTCATTAACCCGTAGGTTATCATGCTAGCGCTTCGTTTTGTACCATGGTAACGATGACACAAGGTTTTGGAGTCCATGTAGCAAGTAACTCTCCATCATCCTCCCCTTGTGAAAAGGAATTTGTCCTCAAATTCTCTAGAGTATCATCTTCAAAGTATGGTGAGAGATCGGCCACATTGAAAGTAGCGGACACTCCATAGTCTCAGGGCAATTCCACTTTGTACGCATTGTCTCCAATCCGTTCTAGCACTTCAAACGGTCCATCAGCTCGGGGCATTAACTTGGACTTTCGTTTGGCTGGAAATCTTTCTTTCCTCAAATGGACCCATACCAAATCTCCGGGACGAAAGATCATCCTCTTCTTTCCCTTGTCAACTTGCTTGTTTATATTTGGCGTTGGACAGCTCAATTTTGGTTTTTACTTGCTCATGCATTCTTTGTATTTCCTGGACCCTTTTGACTGCATCAACACTCGGTTTTTCAGCATTCTCTCTTGGGGTTAAGTCAAGCGGAGTTATTGGGTCCATACCATAGACAACTTTAAACGGACTTAGCCCTGTTGTCTTGCTAGGAGCTCTATTGTACGCAAACTCGGCGTGAGCTAGGAGGCTGATCCCATGCTTTGGTGTTTGTTTTAATTAAAGACCTTAGTAGCACACCCAATGTCCGATTTGTTACCTCCGTTTGTCCATTCGTTTGAGGATGACATGTGGTACTAAATTTAAGTTTAGTCCCCAACTTTTTCCACAAGGTGAGCCAAAAATGACTAAGGAATTTGCTTTGTCTCGGTCCGACACAATTGTCTTAGGAACGCCATGTAACCTTACCACTTCTTTAAAGTATAGGTCGGCAATTTGTGTGGCATCATTGGTTTTGTTGCATGGAATGAAATGAGCCATTTTAGAGAAACGGTCGACCACTACGAAGATAGAGTCCTTGTTTCTTTGTGTTCTCGGTAGCCCCAAAATAAAATCCATACTCACATCCTCCCATGGTTGAGTGGGTGTAGGTAACGGTGTATAGAGCCCTTGAGGTAGGGAGTGGCTCTTTGCCTCTTGACACACCGCACAACGCTTCAATGTCTCCTGTACATCACTCTCCATTCTCGGCCAATAGTAATGTTCACGCAACATGCTTGATTGTTTTGTGGACACCGAAATGGCCAGCAAGTGCGCCACTATGCACCTCTCGGATGAGTAATTCCCTTGTGCCACACCGAGGCACACACGAGACGTGCTCCCTTAAAAAGATAGCCTCCTTGGATCAAAAAGTCGCCCTTTGGATGTTTAGAACAATCACGAAATATTTCACAAAAATCCTCATCATTAGAGTACAAAGATTTCAAGTGTTCAAAACCAAGGACTTGAGTTTGTAATTGGAACATCAATAGGTACCTCTGGAAAGAGCATCCGCACCCTTATTCATTTTACGGATTTATGTTTGATGGTGAAATGGAAAGTTTGTAAATACTCTACCCATTTTCCATGCCTTGGATTGATCTTATGTTGCCCTTGAATGTATTTCAAAGCCTCATGATCCGAATGTAAAATGAACTCATTAGCCACAAGATAATGGCTCCAATGTTCCAAAGTCCTCACAATGGCATAGAACTCTTTGTCATATGTTGAGTATTTCCTCCTTGACTCGTTTAGTTTTTCACTAAAGAAGGCAATGGGCCGCCCTTCTTGAGAAAGAATTCCGCCGATGCCTACACCCGAGGCATCACATTCTACTTCAAAAATCTTCTCAAAGCTTGGTAGAACAAGGACCGGGGCTTGTGATAATTTTTGCTTGATTGCTTCAGCTTCTTGAGCTTTGGAGTTCCACGGAATGCACTCTCTTTGAGCACCTCGGTCATGGGGGCCATGATGGTGCTAAAGTCCTTGATGAATCTCCGGTAGAATGAAGCTAGGCCATGAAAACTCCTAACATCATGAATGCTGGCCGGGATGGGCCATGAACGGATGGCGTCTACCTTACTTTCATCCACCTTGATTCCTTGCGCCGAGACAACATACCGAGGAAGACTACCTCAGAAGTGAAGAATGTGCACTTTTGTAAGTTGCCCCATAGCTTCTCTCCTTCCAAAATCTTGAGGACTTGAACAAGGTGATTGTAATGCTCTTCCTCATTTCTACTATACACCAAGATGTCATCAAAATAAACAACCACAAATTTGCCAATAAGTGGTCGGAACACTTGATTCATGAGTCTCATAAAGGTACTTGGTGCATTGGATAAACCAAACGGCATGACCATCCATTCATAAAGGCCACCTTTAGTATTGAAAGCGGTCTTCCATTCATCCCCTTCTCGGATTCTAATTTGATAATATCCGCTCCTCAAGTCTATCTTTGAAAATATTTGGGACCCATGGAGTTCATCTAGCATATCCTCAAGCCTTGGAATAGGATGTCTATACTTGATTGTGATTTTGTTTATGGCTCGGCTGTCCACACACATCCTCATGGATCCATCCTTTTTAGGGACCAACAAAGTTGGCACCGCACAAGGACTTCTACTCTCCCTTACGAGACCTTTTGCCACCAGCTCCTCAACTTGCCTTTGGACTTCTTGGGCATCCTTGGGATTCATCCTATAGGCGGGTTTGTTGGGCAGTATGGATCCCGGAATAAGGTCTATGTGGTGTTGGATGGTTCTTTGTGGGGGAAGGCCAAGAGGAATTTCATTTGGGAAAACATGGGCAAATTTGGTTAAGAGTTCTTTGGCAAGGGGGTGGGCTGTTTGAGTAGGGCTCTCGGTCTCATTTGGTGTAAGGAGGATGAGTTCCTTGGAAGGCCGAAATTCATGCTTGTTTAGATTTCAAGAAATTTTCTCCATAGGTGAGTAAGGGGTCGGTTTGGAGTAGAGGCTTTTGTGGCGTAGTTTCCAGAATTTGGCTTGGTGACAAAGGAAGTAGGGTTATCCTTTTGTGATCCTTAACAAAGGTATAAGTGTTTAAGAATCCATCATGCATGACCCTTCTATCAAATAGCCACGGCCTACCAAGCAATAAATGGCAAGCATCCATTGAAACAACATCACACCATACCTCGTCACAATAATTCTTGCCAATGCTAAATGAAATAAGACACTTAGACTTGACTTGAAAATATTCACCATGATTTACCCACTGAAGTTTGTATGGATGAGGGTGGGGTGTTGTGTGAAGCCCAAGCTTTTCCACCATGATTGTGGAAGCTACATTTGTGCTACAACCCCCATCAATAATAATGGAGCACACCTTGCTATGCACGGTCCCTCTTGTGTGAAAAACATTTTCACGCTGCTCTTCTTTTGCTTTCGGAGCTCAGGTTAACGATCTTGTCAAAAACAAGCTGGAGTTCATGGCTGGCTATTTTTGTGGTTTTTAATTTTTTGGGAAATGGACACAATCACCCTAGGTTCAGAACTTGCTCTGATACCAAAAATGATGTGTAGTGGCGGAAGCAAAGAAAATGGATAGCAAACCGCAAGAAGCACAACCGGGCAGAATGCAGCCTGCTTGCGCAATCTTGGCAGATTGGGGAAATGGAGGGGCAAAAGTGCTTGGTCTTGGCTGAAATTTGGTGGGAAGGATGGTAACTGGTAGATGATGATCGTGACCAAGTTTCGTTGAATTTGGATAAGGGGAACTCCCTGAACAGATAGCCTGAAGCTGAGGTAACCGGCTGGCTGTACAGACAGACACCCTTTGTTTGATTTTGGTGTGGAGGATGGAGGTGTTCTTGGATGGAGCTGAAAATTGGTGGAATGGAAGTAGATGGACAGGAAGGATTGTGGTTAAAATTTGGAATGAAATGGCTGGGTAGATTGTGAGATATGAATTGATGAAGTGAGGGGATAATACCAAGGTCCTAGCTCGGATACAGAAAACACCACCGAGTAAGAACCGAGGGGCACCTTCAATCTGTCCGGATACAGCAACACCACCGGGAGATTGGAAGGACTCACAGGACACCACCTAGCTGCCACACTAGGATACAGCAATGAGAGTTCCGAAGGGTGAGCAAATCCAGCTCGAGTATAAACTCATATATTTCATCAAAGGTGTGTTACAATGAAGCTCATGAGCTGATTATATAATGCCTAGCTATGGCATTTTACATAACCGAATGTAGGCTAAAAATAAAGCAAAAACAAAATGTTAACTAACAATATTCCTTTCCCTTTCTCCAAGCCAAGCTAGGGTGAATTCTAGCCAAGCATTTGATGGTTAAGGAACATGTGGCCACGGTTGCTTCCTCCTTTGTCAAGATTCTAACAACCTTCCTCCACCATGATGTATGCTTCTAGAATGCTCCTTCTCTTGCTTGATTTATTTGTAGAAAGAAATATGGACCGACCAGCTTGCATTATTTTTGTACACACGTTCATTAACCCGTAGGTTATCATGCTAGCGCTTCGTTTTGTACCATGGTAACGATGACACAAGGTTTTGGAGTCCATGTAGCAAGTAACTCTCCATCATCCTCCCCTTGTGAAAAGGAATTTGTCCTCAAATTCTCTAGAGTATCATCTTCAAAGTATGGTGAGAGATCGGCCACATTGAAAGTAGCGGACACTCCATAGTCTCAGGGCAATTCCACTTTGTACGCATTGTCTCCAATCCGTTCTAGCACTTCAAACGGTCCATCAGCTCGGGGCATTAACTTGGACTTTCGTTTGGCTGGAAATCTTTCTTTCCTCAAATGGACCCATACCAAATCTCCGGGACGAAAGATCATCCTCTTCTTTCCCTTGTCAACTTGCTTTGTTTATATTTGGCGTTGGACAGCTCAATTTTGGTTTTTACTTGCTCATGCATTCTTTGTATTTCTGGACCCTTTTGACTGCATCAACACTCGGTTTTTCAGCATTCTCTCTTGGGGTTAAGTCAAGCGGAGTTATTGGGTCCATACCATAGACAACTTTAAACGGACTTAGCCCTGTTGTCTTGCTAGGAGCTCTATTGTACGCAAACTCGGCGTGAGCTAGGAGCTGATCCCATGCTTTGGTGTTTGTTTTAATTAAAGACCTTAGTAGCACACCCAATGTCCGATTTGTTACCTCCGTTTGTCCATTCGTTTGAGGATGACATGTGGTACTAAATTTAAGTTTAGTCCCCAACTTTTTCCACAAGGTGAGCCAAAAATGACTAAGGAATTTGCTTTGTCTCGGTCCGACACAATTGTCTTAGGAACGCCATGTAACCTTACCACTTCTTTAAAGTATAGGTCGGCAATTTGTGTGGCATCATTGGTTTTGTTGCATGGAATGAAATGAGCCATTTTAGAGAAACGGTCGACCACTACGAAGATAGAGTCCTTGTTTCTTTGTGTTCTCGGTAGCCCCAAAATAAAATCCATACTCACATCCTCCCATGGTTGAGTGGGTGTAGGTAACGGTGTATAGAGCCCTTGAGGTAGGGAGTGGCTCTTTGCCTCTTGACACACCGCACTAACGCTTCAATGTCTCCTGTACATCACTCTCCATTCTCGGCCAATAGTAATGTTCACGCAACATGCTGACTGTTTTGTGGACACCGAAATGGCCAGCAAGTGCGCCACTATGCACCTCTCGGATGAGTAATTCCCTTGTGCCACACCGAGGCACACACGAGACGTGCTCCCTTAAAAAGATAGCCTCCTTGGATCAAAAAGTCGCCCTTTGGATGTTTAGAACAATCACGAAATATTTCACAAAAATCCTCATCATTAGAGTACAAAGATTTCAAGTGTTCAAAACCAAGGACTTGAGTTTGTAATTGGAACATCAATAGGTACCTCCTGGAAAGAGCATCCGCACCCTTATTCATTTTACCGGATTTATGTTTGATGGTGAAATGGAAAGTTTGTAAATACTCTACCCATTTTCCATGCCTTGGATTGATCTTATGTTGCCCTTGAATGTATTTCAAAGCCTCATGATCCGAATGTAAAATGAACTCATTAGCCACAAGATAATGGCTCCAATGTTCCAAAGTCCTCACAATGGCATAGAACTCTTTGTCATATGTTGAGTATTTCCTCCTTGACTCGTTTAGTTTTTCACTAAAGAAGGCAATGGGCCGCCCTTCTTGAGAAAGAATTCCGCCGATGCCTACACCCGAGGCATCACATTCTACTTCAAAAATCTTCTCAAAGCTTGGTAGAACAAGGACCGGGGCTTGTGATAATTTTTGCTTGATTGCTTCGAAAGCTTCTTGAGCTTTGGAGTTCCACAGGAATGCACTCTCTTTGAGCACCTCGGTCATGGGGGCCATGATGGTGCTAAAGTCCTTGATGAATCTCCGGTAGAATGAAGCTAGGCCATGAAAACTCCTAACATCATGAATGCTTGGCCGGGATGGGCCATGAACGGATGGCGTCTACCTTACTTTCATCCACCTTGATTCCTTGCGCCGAGACAACATACCGAGGAAGACTACCTCAGAAGTGAAGAATGTGCACTTTTGTAAGTTGCCCCATAGCTTCTCTCCTTCCAAAATCTTGAGGACTTGAACAAGGTGATTGTAATGCTCTTCCTCATTTCTACTATACACCAAGATGTCATCAAAATAAACAACCACAAATTTGCCAATAAGTGGTCGGAACACTTGATTCATGAGTCTCATAAAGGTACTTGGTGCATTGGATAAACCAAACGGCATGACCATCCATTCATAAAGGCCACCTTTAGTATTGAAAGCGGTCTTCCATTCATCCCCTTCTCGGATTCTAATTTGATAATATCCGCTCCTCAAGTCTATCTTTGAAAATATTTGGGACCCATGGAGTTCATCTAGCATATCCTCAAGCCTTGGAATAGGATGTCTATACTTGATTGTGATTTTGTTTATGGCTCGGCTGTCCACACACATCCTCATGGATCCATCCTTTTAGGGACCAACAAAGTTGGCACCGCACAAGGACTTCTACTCTCCCTTACGAGACCTTTTGCCACCAGCTCCTCAACTTGCCTTTGGACTTCTTGGGCATCCTTGGGATTCATCCTATAGGCGGGTTTGTTGGGCAGTATGGATCCCGGAATAAGGTCTATGTGGTGTTGGATGGTTCTTTGTGGGGGAAGGCCAAGAGGAATTTCATTTGGGAAAACATGGGCAAATTTGGTTAAGAGTTCTTTGGCAAGGGGTGGGCTGTTTGAGTAGGGCTCTCGGTCTCATTTGGTGTAAGGAGGATGAGTTCCTTGGAAGGCCGAAATTCATGCTGTTTAGATTTCAAGAAATTTTCTCCATAGGTGAGTAAGGGGTCGGTTTGGAGTAGAGGCTTTTGTGGCGTAGTTTCCAGAATTTGGCTTGGTGACAAAGGAAGTAGGGTTATCCTTTTGTGATCCTTAACAAAGGTATAAGTGTTTAAGAATCCATCATGCATGACCCTTCTATCAAATAGCCACGGCCTACCAAGCAATAAATGGCAAGCATCCATTGAAACAACATCACACCATACCTCGTCACAATAATTCTTGCCAATGCTAAATGAAATAAGACACTTAGACTTGACTTGAAAATATTCACCATGATTTACCCACTGAAGTTTGTATGGATGAGGGTGGGGTGTTGTGTGAAGCCCAAGCTTTTCCACCATGATTGTGGAAGCTACATTTGTGCTACAACCCCCATCAATAATAATGGAGCACACCTTGCTATGCACGGTCCCTCTTGTGTGAAAAACATTTTCACGCTGCTCTTCTTTTGCTTTCGGAGCTCAGGTTAACGATCTTGTCAAAAACAAGCTGGAGTTCATGGCTGGCTATTTTTGTGGTTTTTAATTTTTTGGGAAATGGACACAATCACCCTAGGTTCAGAACTTGCTCTGATACCAAAAATGATGTGTAGTGGCGGAAGCAAAGAAAATGGATAGCAAACCGCAAGAAGCACAACCGGGCAGAATGCAGCCTGCTTGCGCAATCTTGGCAGATTGGGGAAATGGAGGGGCAAAAGTGCTTGGTCTTGGCTGAAATTTGGTGGGAAGGATGGTAACTGGTAGATGATGATCGTGACCAAGTTTCGTTGAATTTGGATAAGGGGAACTCCCTGAACAGATAGCCTGAAGCTGAGGTAACCGGCTGGCTGTACAGACAGACACCCTTTGTTTGATTTTGGTGTGGAGGATGGAGGTGTTCTTGGATGGAGCTGAAAATTGGTGGAATGGAAGTAGATGGACAGGAAGGATTGTGGTTAAAATTTGGAATGAAATGGCTGGGTAGATTGTGAGATATGAATTGATGAAGTGAGGGGATAATACCAAGGTCCTAGCTCGGATACGAGAAAACACCACCGAGTAAGAACCGAGGGGCACCTTCAATCTGTCCGGATACAGCAACACCACCGGGAGATTGGAAGGACTCACAGGACACCACCTAGCTGCCACACTAGGATACAGCAATGAGAGTTCCGAAGGGTGAGCAAATCCAGCTCGAGTATAAACTCATATATTTCATCAAAGGTGTGTTACAATGAAGCTCATGAGCTGATTATATAATGCCTAGCTATGGCATTTTACATAACCGAATGTAGGCTAAAAATAAAGCAAAAACAAAATGTTAACTAACAATATTCCTTTCCCTTTCTCCAAGCCAAGCTAGGGTGAATTCTAGCCAAGCATTTGATGGTTAAGGAACATGTGGCCACGGTTGCTTCCTCCTTTGTCAAGATTCTAACAACCTTCCTCCACCATGATGTATGCTTCTAGAATGCTCCTTCTCTTGCTTGATTTATTTGTAGAAAGAAATATGGACCGACCAGCTTGCATTATTTTTGTACACACGTTCATTAACCCGTAGGTTATCATGCTAGCGCTTCGTTTTGTACCATGGTAACGATGACACAAGGTTTTGGAGTCCATGTAGCAAGTAACTCTCCATCATCCTCCCCTTGTGAAAAGGAATTTGTCCTCAAATTCTCTAGAGTATCATCTTCAAAGTATGGTGAGAGATCGGCCACATTGAAAGTAGCGGACACTCCATAGTCTCAGGGCAATTCCACTTTGTACGCATTGTCTCCAATCCGTTCTAGCACTTCAAACGGTCCATCAGCTCGGGGCATTAACTTGGACTTTCGTTTGGCTGGAAATCTTTCTTTCCTCAAATGGACCCATACCAAATCTCCGGGACGAAAGATCATCCTCTTCTTTCCCTTGTCAACTTGCTTGTTTATATTTGGCGTTGGACAGCTCAATTTTGGTTTTTACTTGCTCATGCATTCTTTGTATTTCTGGACCCTTTTGACTGCATCAACACTCGGTTTTTCAGCATTCTCTCTTGGGGTTAAGTCAAGCGGAGTTATTGGGTCCATACCATAGACAACTTTAAACGGACTTAGCCCTGTTGTCTTGCTAGGAGCTCTATTGTACGCAAACTCGGCGTGAGCTAGGAGCTGATCCCATGCTTTGGTGTTTGTTTTAATTAAAGACCTTAGTAGCACACCCAATGTCCGATTTGTTACCTCCGTTTGTCCATTCGTTTGAGGATGACATGTGGTACTAAATTTAAGTTTAGTCCCCAACTTTTTCCACAAGGTGAGCCAAAAATGACTAAGGAATTTGCTTTGTCTCGGTCGACACAATTGTCTTAGGAACGCCATGTAACCTTACCACTTCTTTAAAGTATAGGTCGGCAATTTGTGTGGCATCATTGGTTTTGTTGCATGGAATGAAATGAGCCATTTTAGAGAAACGGTCGACCACTACGAAGATAGAGTCCTTGTTTCTTTGTGTTCTCGGTAGCCCCAAAATAAAATCCATACTCACATCCTCCCATGGTTGAGTGGGTGTAGGTAACGGTGTATAGAGCCCTTGAGGTAGGGAGTGGCTCTTTGCCTCTTGACACACCGCACAACGCTTCAATGTCTCTGTACATCACTCTCCATTCTCGGCCAATAGTAATGTTCACGCAACATGCTGACTTGTTTTGTGGACACCGAAATGGCCAGCAAGTGCGCCACTATGCACCTCTCGGATGAGTAATTCCCTTGTGCCACACCGAGGCACACACAGACGTGCTCCCTTAAAAAGATAGCCTCCTTGGATCAAAAAGTCGCCCTTTGGATGTTTAGAACAATCACGAAATATTTCACAAAAATCCTCATCATTAGAGTACAAAGATTTCAAGTGTTCAAAACCAAGGACTTGAGTTTGTAATTGGAACATCAATAGGTACCTCCTGGAAAGAGCATCCGCACCCTTATTCATTTTACCGGATTTATGTTTGATGGTGAAATGGAAAGTTTGTAAATACTCTACCCATTTTCCATGCCTTGGATTGATCTTATGTTGCCCTTGAATGTATTTCAAAGCCTCATGATCCGAATGTAAAATGAACTCATTAGCCACAAGATAATGGCTCCAATGTTCCAAAGTCCTCACAATGGCATAGAACTCTTTGTCATATGTTGAGTATTTCCTCCTTGACTCGTTTAGTTTTTCACTAAAGAAGGCAATGGGCCGCCCTTCTTGAGAAAGAATTCCGCCGATGCCTACACCCGAGGCATCACATTCTACTTCAAAAATCTTCTCAAAGCTTGGTAGAACAAGGACCGGGGCTTGTGATAATTTTTGCTTGATTGCTTCAAAGCTTCTTGAGCTTTGGAGTTCCACCGGAATGCACTCTCTTTGAGCACCTCGGTCATGGGGGCCATGATGGTGCTAAAGTCCTTGATGAATCTCCGGTAGAATGAAGCTAGGCCATGAAAACTCCTAACATCATGAATGCTGGCCGGGATGGGCCATGAACGGATGGCGTCTACCTTACTTTCATCCACCTTGATTCCTTGCGCCGAGACAACATACCCGAGGAAGACTACCTCCGAAGTGAAGAATGTGCACTTTTGTAAGTTGCCCCATAGCTTCTCTCCTTCCAAAATCTTGAGGACTTGAACAAGGTGATTGTAATGCTCTTCCTCATTTCTACTATACACCAAGATGTCATCAAAATAAACAACCACAAATTTGCCAATAAGTGGTCGGAACACTTGATTCATGAGTCTCATAAAGGTACTTGGTGCATTGGATAAACCAAACGGCATGACCATCCATTCATAAAGGCCACCTTTAGTATTGAAAGCGGTCTTCCATTCATCCCCTTCTCGGATTCTAATTTGATAATATCCGCTCCTCAAGTCTATCTTTGAAAATATTTGGGACCCATGGAGTTCATCTAGCATATCCTCAAGCCTTGGAATAGGATGTCTATACTTGATTGTGATTTTGTTTATGGCTCGGCTGTCCACACACATCCTCATGGATCCATCCTTTTAGGGACCAACAAAGTTGGCACCGCACAAGGACTTCTACTCTCCCTTACGAGACCTTTTGCCACCAGCTCCTCAACTTGCCTTTGGACTTCTTGGGCATCCTTGGGATTCATCCTATAGGCGGGTTTGTTGGGCAGTATGGATCCCGGAATAAGGTCTATGTGGTGTTGGATGGTTCTTTGTGGGGGAAGGCCAAGAGGAATTTCATTTGGGAAAACATGGGCAAATTTGGTTAAGAGTTCTTTGGCAAGGGGGTGGGCTGTTTGAGTAGGGCTCTCGGTCTCATTTGGTGTAAGGAGGATGAGTTCCTTGGAAGGCCGAAATTCATGCTGTTTAGATTTCAAGAAATTTTCTCCATAGGTGAGTAAGGGGTCGGTTTGGAGTAGAGGCTTTTGTGGCGTAGTTTCCAGAATTTGGCTTGGTGACAAAGGAAGTAGGGTTATCCTTTTGTGATCCTTAACAAAGGTATAAGTGTTTAAGAATCCATCATGCATGACCCTTCTATCAAATAGCCACGGCCTACCAAGCAATAAATGGCAAGCATCCATTGAAACAACATCACACCATACCTCGTCACAATAATTCTTGCCAATGCTAAATGAAATAAGACACTTAGACTTGACTTGAAAATATTCACCATGATTTACCCACTGAAGTTTGTATGGATGAGGGTGGGGTGTTGTGTGAAGCCCAAGCTTTTCCACCATGATTGTGGAAGCTACATTTGTGCTACAACCCCCATCAATAATAATGGAGCACACCTTGCTATGCACGGTCCCTCTTGTGTGAAAAACATTTTCACGCTGCTCTTCTTTTGCTTTCGGAGCTCCGGTTAACGATCTTGTCAAAAACAAGCTGGAGTTCATGGCTGGCTATTTTTTGTGGTTTTTAATTTTTTGGGAAATGGACACAATCACCCTAGGTTCAGAACTTGCTCTGATACCAAAAATGATGTGTAGTGGCGGAAGCAAAGAAAATGGATAGCAAACCGCAAGAAGCACAACCGGGCAGAATGCAGCCTGCTTGCGCAATCTTGGCAGATTGGGGAAATGGAGGGGCAAAAGTGCTTGGTCTTGGCTGAAATTTGGTGGGAAGGATGGTAACTGGTAGATGATGATCGTGACCAAGTTTCGTTGAATTTGGATAAGGGGAACTCCCTGAACAGATAGCCTGAAGCTGAGGTAACCGGCTGGCTGTACAGACAGACACCCTTTGTTTGATTTTGGTGTGGAGGATGGAGGTGTTCTTGGATGGAGCTGAAAATTGGTGGAATGGAAGTAGATGGACAGGAAGGATTGTGGTTAAAATTTGGAATGAAATGGCTGGGTAGATTGTGAGATATGAATTGATGAAGTGAGGGGATAATACCAAGGTCCTAGCTCGGATACGGAAAACACCACCGAGTAAGAACCGAGGGGCACCTTCAATCTGTCCGGATACAGCAACACCACCGGGAGATTGGAAGGACTCACAGGACACCACCTAGCTGCCACACTAGGATACAGCAATGAGAGTTCCGAAGGGTGAGCAAATCCAGCTCGAGTATAAACTCATATATTTCATCAAAGGTGTGTTACAATGAAGCTCATGAGCTGATTATATAATGCCTAGCTATGGCATTTTACATAACCGAATGTAGGCTAAAAATAAAGCAAAAACAAAATGTTAACTAACAATATTCCTTTCCCTTTCTCCAAGCCAAGCTAGGGTGAATTCTAGCCAAGCATTTGATGGTTAAGGAACATGTGGCCACGGTTGCTTCCTCCTTTGTCAAGATTCTAACAACCTTCCTCCACCATGATGTATGCTTCTAGAATGCTCCTTCTCTTGCTTGATTTATTTGTAGAAAGAAATATGGACCGACCAGCTTGCATTATTTTTGTACACACGTTCATTAACCCGTAGGTTATCATGCTAGCGCTTCGTTTTGTACCATGGTAACGATGACACAAGGTTTTGGAGTCCATGTAGCAAGTAACTCTCCATCATGTTTGATGGTGAAATGGAAAGTTTGCAAATACTCTACCCATTTCCCATGCCTTAGATTGAGCTTATGTTGTCCTTGGATGTATTTTAAAGCCTTGTGGTATGAATGCCATATGAACTCATTAGCCACAAGATAATGACTTCAATGCTCCAAAGTTCTCACAATGGCATAGAACTCTTTGTCATATGTTCAATATTTCCTCCTTGAGTCACTAAGTTTCTCACTAAAGAAGGCAACGGGCCGCCCTTCTTGAGAGAGAATCCCACCAATGCCCACACCCAAGGCATCACATTCTACTTCAAAAACTTTGTCAAAACTTGGCAAGGCAAGGACCGGCGCTTGCATGAGCTTGTGTTTGATAGCCTCAAAGGCTTCTTGGGCCTTAGTACTCCATTTGAACGCGCTCCCTTTTAGTACCTCGGTCATGGGGGCCGTGATGGTACTAAAATCTTTGATGAACCTTCGGTAAAATGATGCTAAACCATGGAAACGTCTCACATCATGAATACTCGTGGGAACCGGCCATGATTGAATGATTTGCTTTCATCCACCTTGATTCCTTTAGCCGTGACAACATATCAAAGGAAGACCACTTTCGGGGTGAAAAATGTACATTTTTAAGGTTGTCGTAGAGCTTTTCTTCTTCTAAAATTTTGAGGACTTGCGTGAGGTGACTCAAATGCTCTTCCTCATTTTTGCTATACACCAAAATGTCATCAAAGTACACAACCACAAACTTGCCAATGAGAGGCCAAAATACTTGATTCATGAGTCTCATGAAGGTGCTTGGTGCATTAGATAGGCCGAATGGCATTACTAACCACTCGTAATGCCCACCTTTGGTGTTAAAGGCGGTCTTCCACTTATTCCCTTCTCGGATCCTAATTTGATAGTATCCACTCCTTAAATCCACTTTGGAAAATATTTATGAGCCATGTAGCTCATCAAGCATATCCTCAAGCCTTGTTATAGGATGCCTATACTTGATTGTGATCTTGTTTATGGAACGACTATCTACACACATCCTCATGGATCCATCTTTCTTTGGTACCAACAAGGTAGGCACCGCATATGGACTCCTACTTTCCCTTACTAGGCCTTTAGCCACCAATTCATCAACTTGTCCTTGGACTTCTTGAGCATCCTTGGGATTCATTCTATATGCGGGTTTATTGGGTAATATGGCTCCTGGGATAAGGTCTATGTGGTGTTGAATGGTTCTTTGTGGAGGAAGGCCAAGGGGAATTTCATTTGGGAAAACATGGGCAAATTTGGTTAAGAGTTCTTTGGCAAGGGGATGGATAGTTTGTGAGGGGTTCTCGATTTCGGTTGATGTTAAAAGGATGAGCTCTTGTGAGGGCCGAAACTCATGTTGTTTTGCTTTGAAAAAATTTTCTCCATGCTCAAGCAAAAGGTCGATTTGGGATGGACTATTTTGTGGTTTTGTTTTTGGGATTTGGCTAGGTGACAAGGGGGCCAATGTTATCTTCTTTCCATCTTTGGTGAAAGTGTAAGTATTCATGAATCCATCATGCATGACTCTCCTATCAAAGAGCCAAGGTCTCCCAAGCAACAAATGACACGCATCCATCGGAACAATGTCACACCATATGATGGAGAGTGGGCAGCTTGGTGTTTTGAGCAGAATGCTATTCATTTGGAGGAGCCATGGATGCTTAAGGATCAGCCGGAATGTTTCATTATCAAGGGGAAAAGTTCACAACTCATCCGATTGGTGCTATTGGACCCCGGAGGGTGATGAGTCCAAAACATTAAAGTTCTTATGATTTTGTTCATAAATAATTGATTACCAATTCAGTTAAGAAGGTTAGTTGAAGCTAGCCACAAAAACCTCCAAAGCAAAGCAAGTGTGAAAGGTCAAGTCAAGTCAAGGGACATTACCATTTTATGCTTAAGTACATAAATAAGATGATGCTTGAATGAAGTCGGTCCATATTAATGTGAGATAGACCATGGCCGGTTATGGAGCAACAAAGGAAGATGATGACAAAGCATTCTAAAAGCATCAAAGAATCAAGAAGCTTGAAGAAGGGGAAAACAAGCCTAGGCCACATGTTCCCAATTTTGAAATACTTGGCTAGGATTTACTCTAGCTTGGCTTGGAGGAAGGGAAAGGAATATTGTTTGTTAGCATTTTATTTTGCTTTATTTTTCAGCTTGAATTCGGTTATGTAAATGCTCACATGAAGCATTATATATTCAGCACCTATGCTCCATTGTAAAACACTTTTGATGAATATACAAACCTTGAGTGTTATACTCTTTTTCGGGATGGATTTCTCGAGCCTCTAAATCCTCAAAGCTGTATCCTAGGTTGGCATCTAGGTGGTGTCCTTTGAGTCTCTTAAGCCCCGGTGGTGTTTCTGTATCCAGACCGTTTAAGAGTGCCCCTTGATTCAGCTTGGTGGTGTTTCGTATCCAAGCCAGAATCCAGGTTCTATCCAGCGACATCCATCAACCATATCTCCCAATCCACGAATCATCTCTTTCCCAAATTTCACACACTTCATCTTACATGAGTTGAGTCCATTCCCTCCAAATCTCAGCTCAATCCAAGAAGAACTCCATCCCCAGCACCAAAAACAAACAAAGAACCTCATTCTGGACAGCCACCCAGCGAGGCTTTCTGTTTGCGTTTGGCTCAAGGTGATCCCGACCTTGGATGCTGCCCAAATTTTACCACAACCTTCCCCAACCAGTTAACTAACCTTCCACCAAATTTCGTCCAAAAACTCCATCATTTACCCCTCCTTTCACCCTTTTCCCCAGAACCGCACCTGCAGGTCCTGTTCTGCCCGGTTGTGTGTTTTGCGGTTTTTCCATCTTTTTCTTTGCTTCCGCCACTACACATCACCATATCTCATCATGATAATTTTTGCCAATACTGAATGAAATGAGACATCTAGAATTGACTTGGAGTCCTTTACCATGATTTAACCATTGGATGTTGTAAGGATGAGGATGGGGTGAAGCGTAAAGTCCAAGCTTTTCCACCATAGTTGTTGAGGCCACGCTCGTACAACTACCACCATCAATAATGATAGAGCACACCTTGTTGAGTACAGTTCCTCTCGTATGGAAGATGTTTTCTCATTGCTCCTCCTTTGGATCCTTGAATCCGCTCAAGGTCTTCCTTAAGACTGGGCTAGCATTCATGGTGTGGAATCTATTGTGGGGCTGGCTATTTTTGTGTTTTTGGGTTTAAGGGAATGGACAATCCACCAAGGAATCAGAACTTGCTCTGATACTAAAGTTGATGTATAGTGAGGGTGAAAGCAAAAAGATAGGCAAAACCACAAAGAGGGTTGCTGGACAGAACATGGCCTATAGGTGCAATCTTGGGAGAATGGGTGAAAGAGGGGGCAAACGGGGAAGTTTTGAGCTGAAATTTGGTGGAAGGCTTCTTAGCTGGACAAGGAAGAACTGGTAAAATTTGGGGATTTTTGGAAGTCGGGAACACCTTGATCTGGAAGCTGAAAGTCAGCAGCACTGGGCTGGACGTCCAGGATGATACTCTTTGTATGGATCCAAGGTGAGGGTCAGAGGAGTTCTTGGTTGGAGTTGATTTTGGGGGAGGATAACTAGACACACTGGGATGAAGATGGACGAAATTTGGGATTAATTTGATGAGTGAGCTGGGAGATTTGGAATTTTGAAAACGTAGTAACCGATAGGCCAAGGATTTCACAGATACGGAAACACCACTATGAAACGCCTTGGGGCACCTCTTGCTTGGCTAGATATAGAAACACCACTAGCTAGCTTGAGGACTCAATAGAACACCACCAAGTTGCCACACTTGGATACAGCAATTGAGGATTTTAAAGGGGAGAGCAATCCAGCTCAAAGTCATTCATATATTCATCAAAAGTTGTTTCTACGTGGATGCATACAAGCTAAATTTATAATGCTCAAAATAAAATACTTGACAAGCTAAAACAAAAGCCAAAATCAAAAATAAGTTTTCCCCTTTCCCAAGCTAGAGGAGGGTGATTTTCGGCCAAGCATTTGTGGAATTGGGAACATGTGGATGTGAGGCTTTTTCCCCTTGTGCAAGCTTCTTTCCAATTTGTCCAACACATAATATTCCCTCCACTAATGGTAGTGTTCTTAGGAAGCTTCTAGAATGCTTCTTTGTTGCTCTATCTCCGGCCAAAGCTTTGTGGTAAGGAAATATGGACCGACTTCCTATTTTATTTATGTGCTTAAAACATAAAATGGCAGCATCCCAAGACTTAGTACTTCCGGACCTCATTACGCACCATGGTGACGATGAAACAAGACTTAGGTGTCCAACTTGCTAGTAACTCTCCATCACAAAGACTCCATCCTAGTGGTAGTGGACCGTTTCTCTAAAATGGCTCACTTTGTTCCATGCAATAAAACCAATGATGCAACTCTTATGGCTGATTTGTACTTCAAAGAGATTGTGAGGCTCCATGGCATACCAAGGTCCATAGTTTCCGATCGGGACAACAAGTTTCTAAGTCATTTCTAGATAACTCTTTAGAGGAAATTAGGGAGCAAGCTGAAATTTAGCACTAC
This sequence comes from Talinum fruticosum, assembly GCA_021018815.1. Lineage (NCBI taxonomy): Eukaryota > Viridiplantae > Streptophyta > Magnoliopsida > Caryophyllales > Talinaceae > Talinum > Talinum fruticosum. The sequence continues at coordinate 1,368,840 of JAITYX010000010.1, read as the reverse complement.
TTTTCATCCACAAATGGATGGACAAACGGAGGTTACAAACTAGACGCTAGGCATGCTATTAATAGCTTTGATCAAGAACAACGCCAAGGCTTGGGACCAACTTCTAGCTCTTGCTGAATTTGCTTATAATGGTGCTCCAACTAAGGCTACTGGTGTTAGTCCTTTCAAGGCTGTCTATGGAGTTGAACCACTAACTCCACTAGACTTAAACATCAAGAGCTTTGGAAGGAAAGCCCAATGTGGAAGCTACCAAGCGAGTTCATGAAATCCAAAAATGCACGAGAAGGTGAAAGCAAAGATTGAGCTCACCAATGCCGCCTACAAGCAAAGGATTGACAAGGGAAAAAGAAAGAAGGTTTTCCAGCCCGGAGATCTTGTGTGGGTACACTTAAGGAAGGAGCATTTTCCTTCCAAGAGGAAGAACAAGCTAATGCCTAGGGCTAATGGACCATTTGAAGTGTTGGAGAAGATCAATGAGAACGCCTACCTGGTGAATATGGAGTATCCGCAAGCTTTAATATGGCTGATTTATCTCCCTATTTTGAGGATGATAGATTGGAGAATTTAAGGGCAAATTCTTCTTTACAAGGGGAGAATGATGGAGAGTCTCAAGTTACTAAAAGCCATGGGCTAGTGGCAAAGCTGCAAGGGAGATAAGCTTGTGTTGAGGTCAACTTCGGACACCTAAATCTTCTCTCCTAGTCTGTGTAGTACAAGCGGAGTCCAAACTTGAGGAACCGTGAATGTTGTCCTTGTATGTCAATTGGCAGATAAATAAGTTGTTGCTTAAGCGTTGAGGCACAATAAGCGAAGACGGTCCAAACTGAAGGGTCCATATTTGGACTAACAACATAAGGCATCAAGGGAGGAATACTAGCAAGAAGGAAGGTTCTAGAGAATCTAAGAGCACTACCTCTAGTGGAAAAATCTTGTGTTGGACCAACCACAATCAAGCTTGGACAAGGGGCAAGCAAATACTTGGTCGAGAATCACTATTCAATTCCGGCCACATGTTCCCAAAATCTAGCTTGGAGAAGGGGTTAGCTATAGTGTAATCTAGGCCTTTGATCTTGTACATACACTCTTAGCCTTAGATTGTGCTTAGCTTTAATTTGAGCATTAGAAATACACCATGTATTCGGTTGAACAAAACAACTTTTGATATTGAATGAAAACCGAACTAGTAATGCTCTTTCCCCTTTGAATTCTCAATTGCTATATCTAAGCTTGGCATGCTTAGTGGTGCTCGATTGAGTCCGAGAGTCTAGCTAGTGGCGATATCCGTATCTAGCCTTAGCCTTTCGGTGCCTCAAGATTCTTGTGGTGGTGTGTTGTCTGTATCCACAAGGAGCTTGGTTCTATCATTGTTATTTTTATCTTTAGCACTCATCCTTCCCATCCCTACTTCCACCGTTCACAAACCACCTCTCCTTGGATTCTTGCTTGGCTATACATCAGGTGGTGTGCCTTATCTATTAGTGCCCAATTAGAAGCCCTAAAGCTTAGCTTGGTGGTGTGACTTATCCTTGCTTAGCATTAGTTTTTTTTTTTTTTTTTGTCCAGTGCTTAACTTTAGTTTATGTTTGTCCGATCTAGCTTGTTGGCTATTGATCTTTTTCCCTCTTTTTCATCAGTGTATTTAGTTGTTATTCCCATGTTTTCAGCACCAACCAAGCTCCCTACTGGCCCCCTCCCCAAAAACAAATAGAGCTGCCGGTTTTGGAGATTCGTGTGAAGGGTGTTATTTCATTGCTTTGTTTGAGCTCGAGTTTGATCTTGGTTGTTTTTCAAACTTTCCCTTCTTCCTTTTCAGGATCCTAAGTGTTTCCCCTAAAAATCAAACCCCAACTGATGGAGACCTTCCTACTAACCAAGCTACTAAGGGTCATGACTTACTAGCTAAAGTACAAGACTCGTATTACAAATAGTGCTCTATACTCGATTGTATTACACATTGAATTGAATTGAATGAGAAAACCGAGTGAGCTAAGTGATGTTCACCCCCAAAATTCTTGATTACTTATCACATTTTGGCAAGCTAAGCGGTGACCTCTCGAAGTCCTTGGAGCAAGCTGGTGGTGTTTTGTATCCAACCTATACCTCGGTGCCTCAAGTAGTCCATGGAACCCTCTCTACCCCCACAAAACCCCCACTTCCCTCACCTAAATCCATAGCTGTCCCTCTTTTTCCTATTTAAAAGGAAATTGAGCCCAACTTTGGTTTGTCTCCAAAGTTTGATGAGTATGATGAAAGTGCATTGGAGGATTGCCAACCAACAAATGATTTTGATTTGCCTCCTAAATTTGATGAGCATGATGGAGATGTTTTGGAAGAAATTTCTTCATCTACTAATGAGGAAGAAATCAATTACCATTTTTCATGTGAAGTTTTGGTTGAGCAAGAAATATTGGGTTTGTCCAACCCACCTCAAGAGGAGCAAATTGTGAGCCATGATGAACTACTTCCCATCTTTGATGATTATGGCCAAGAATTTCTTGAAGTTAAGAAGCATGGAGGTGTAATCTTTCATTCATTGCCTAGTGAGGTAGAAGAGCCTACTAGCAATGGGAGTTTGGAAATTCAAGCCATAAAGCACTTCCCTCAATATGACACCCCACGGTCTCATGGAGGTATAAGCAATTTTGTTCATCCTTGCTTAAATTCTTTTGGCTTTGTAAAGTTGAGCACTATTGAGATGTGGAATGTTGCTATGCTTGTGAGCATTTGTTTGCATTTTGGGAATGGTCTTTATTATTTGACAAGAGATTAGCCCATGATGGAGACTCTCATGCCTCTCCCAAAAATGCCCACAAATTGTCCTTAGACCCTCCCACTTTTACCCTACTCAAAAGAACCCAAGTCCACAAACCAAAAGCCAAAAACCGAACCACTTTTCACCCACAAAAACACAATCTGTCCAGCCCCCATTTTTCCCACAAAAACCAAACCCACCTCCCAAAATTTCCCATAGCCCCAATTCAGCCCAAAGGTATTTTAGATGCCAAGGGGTTGACCATTTTTCCTCAAAAATCCCAAACCGGGTGCTTGATGCTGTTCTGGCCAAAAGCAAGCTGTCCGAGAGTACTTGGTGCCAATTATTCTGATGTGTAGTGAAGGCGGAAGCAAAAAGAAAGGGAAAATCGCAAACAAGCAACTGGACAGAATGCAGGCTTACAGGTGCGGTTCTGGGAGAATGGGTGAATGAGGAGGCAAATGGAGGAGTTTTAAGCTGAAATTTGGTGGGATGGTTCTTGACTGGGCCAAGTAGGTTGGGTAAAAATTGGGGAATTTTGGGAGGCTGGAAACACCTTGATCAGAGGGCTGAAAGTCAGGGTTCTCGGCTGACTGTCTAGGATGACTCCCTTTGTAAGATTCGAAGGTGGGGGCGGAGTTCTTCTTGGATTGAGCTGAGATTTGGAGGGAATGGACTCAACTCATGTATAATGATGTGGGTGAAATTTGGGGCGAGGTTGATGCGTGGGTTGGGAGTTATGGATATGGAAAGTCGATGGATAAAACCGAGGTTTCTCCTTGGATACAGAAACACCACCAAGAGGAAGCCTAGGGGCACCAATAACCTTGCCGGATAAAGAAACACCACCGGTAGGTTAGAGGACTCAAAGAACACCACCAAGTAGCCAACTTGGGTACAGCATTGAGGTTCAAAAGGGGAACGAGCTATCCAGCTCAAATCCATTCATATATTCATCTTCAAAGTTAATTTTTTTACAAAGCTAAATACAAGGGCTATTTATAGAAAATAAAAACCATGCTGAAAATAAAATAAAGCTTAAAACAAAATAATAATCTAAGGCTTGCATTGAGCTTCCCCTTCTTCAAGTAAGGATGGAGGGCCGGATGTGGAGGGCCATTCTACGCCAAGCTTTGAAACTCTAGGGAACATGTGGTGGAAAATGCATTGTGCATTTTCAGCCAAGTATCTCCCTTCCCCTTGTGCAAGGAAGCTTGTCATAGGTCCAACACACTCTTCTCCCACTAATGTTAGTGCTTGGGGATTTGTTCTTGAACCTTCTTTGTGCAGCCATGTATTACGCCATTTGAGGACCCATTTGGCTGGGCTAATAATAGACCCTTCGGTCCTTAAAGACAACCGGACAGCATGTATCAAAATACTCATCATGTATCAAAAATGCTCGGTTGAGTTCCTTGTGTATTTGGACCGACCTTTGTGACATATTTTGCTTGGCAACAATTATTTATGTACCTCAAGACATGAAAAATAATTTTCCTCAATCACCAAGCTTTAATTAAGCTTGTAAAAGTCAAATCATGAAAGTAGACTTTAGGCGCCAAAATTGATCTCCCTCGGTTTTAAGCTCCTTTTGTAGTTTTGACATGAACTCATGGCTTTTGGCTTTTGGCATGTAAGGAGATCATGAACAAGTATGTTGTAGCCCTTGGTCAATATCCATCATCTTCCCATCAAAAGGTTGTAACCATGAGCATGTATGGCTCTTATGTGCTAATTAAGTTGGAGATTTGCATGATGAGCAAGGTGATCTAGCCGAAGGGAAGAGAAAGAAGCAACATGAGCAACCCTATGATCCCTGACCCCATTGGTCATGCTTGTCTCAACAAGAAGAGTCATATGGAAAGTACTTATTAAGGACTTGTGGAGAGCAATCAACTTCATGCTCATGCAAGGCACATCCCTAATGACCGAAAATAAGAGACAATGCCCTATGATGACAAGAGATGTACTACATTGATCTTGATTTTTCTCACTTGGGAGATATTGTCCGCGTAAATTTGAGGACAAATTCTTTCAACAAGGGGAGAATGATGGATATTTCTATCCAAACTTAATTTCCAAGAGTCCTGGGGTTTCCCAAGCCAAGGCATAAAAGGAGTCAAGCTTATTTTTACACCAAAAACTCCTATGATAGTCCAAGAAATACAAACCGAGCTAAGATTTGAAGAAGTTTGAAAGGCCATGAGAATTGTCTTTCAAAGACAATTAGTACATAAATAAATAATGCTTAAGGAGTAAAGCATTTTATGGTACAAAGGTCGGTCCAAAAATATCCAAAGGAGCTTAACCAAGTATTTTGTTACATGCTGCCGGATAATTTCGAGGACCATCAAGACCATGTTCGTGATGGACCTAGACCCATGGGCTACAACATACTCAAAGCCCAAAGCCATCCACGATCAAACTGAGTTGCGTAGCACACTATTTCCCCTTTTCATAAGCTTCGAGTGACTCGGAATTCTCTCGTGTTGTAAGGGTTAGAAGTTCTGCCATTCAGTCACAAACGGCTATGAGTTTGCTTACCAAATTATTCATACAAGTACTTCATGATGTCCTCAAGCTTAAAAACTTATGGGTATCTTGAATATATGCGGAGATAATAACTGAGGAAGACCTTTGTTAAAACTGGCAGCTTGCTCATCCAGGATGACACTTGCACCTTGTTTTGATCATATCTTCTGATCCGGAGCTCCAACATCACCTCATGACATATGGATGGAAAGCTAACATCCTAAGCTTCCTGACCATATAAAGAACATCTAAATTGGAGTTGGGAATCTCAAGTTATGAGCATTTGAAGTTGACTCAGAAACTGGAAGTTGCACACTCAGAATGACGCTTGAAGGTCATCTTCAAAAGGGTGTTCAGTCAACCATGGATTAGATTTTGGTCTCCAATTTTCACAAGGGTATTCTTGGACATGTCCAGATTAATATCAGGTTATGGGCATTGTCTTTTAGGTTGGAGATAATAAAGAAAATGGTCCGAACATCAAACCAGGTATTTCTATTGACCAGTCTGACCTCTGCTGATTGTTCTGGTGATAATGTTTTGCTCACAGCTTCAAATGGGTCGAGCCACATATGGTTGAAAAGCTTATTCCTCAAGCTTTCCAAGCATATCTTACACGTCACAATTGGAGCTGTAAATCAAGAGATATCACCATTTTAAGTTGGCTCTGTTGCGGGAAGATGCACTGAAAACGACAGCAAGGGGGACCATTTGCAGCTGTCCTTTTATTCTGATCATTTTATCTTCATTGGCCACTGTTTTTGTCTTCTTTTATTTTGGCTGAATGTAGTGACAACCCTAGGATTATGTAAGGCTATTTTCAGCCCTTAGATTAAAGTAGCAACCCTAGTTTTTAGCTCTATATATATGTAGAGTGCTGCATGTAAAAATCAGACAAGTTTATCCATGAATGCTAATGCATCAAAGTTGAGCTAAGCTCCTTTATCCTTTTTAAATCTCATTTTGCTTATCCTAGTTTGGCTAACTAGGTGGTGTTCAAAAGAGTCTTAGGCAAGCTTGGTGGTGATAAGCTGTATCCGAGTGCAAGCCTTTGAGCCCTAGCTAAGCTTGGTGGTGAAATTTGTATCCAAATGAAGTTAGACTATCCCTTGGTTGTGTGCATCTGTAGTGGATGTTCATAAACATTCTCCATATTTATCCCTCACCATTCTCCCCAAACATGTTCCCCTCATCTTCCTTAACCCCCTTAACCATCATCCCACAAAAATCCAGCTTCTATTGAAGCCACCATCTTTATTCCGAAACCGACCATCCGTCGTCCGAGCCACTCAGATTCGGTATTCTAAGTCCTCTATTCTGGTTTTCCGAGTCCGACTTAATACTCGGTTTCAGTTGTCCGAGTTAGTCCGAGTCCCCAATTTTAGTTGTCTAGTTAGTCCGAGCCCTCAATTCTGGTCGTCCGAGTCCGGCTTAGTCCTCGGTTCCAACTTTCCGAGTCGTTCCGAGTCCTCGGAACTAGTTACTGAGTCATTCTGACCCACTAAGAACTGCGCATAATTTCACTCTGTTTTAGGATCGGTGTAGCCTTGCGTTTTGGCACATCAGTTTTGGTATCGAGCTTTGGAGTCTTTCCTTGGCTGAGCTTCCTTAACCCCAAACACAACCCCTTTTGCCCCAAACACATCAGTCCACAAAAAACCCCAAAACAACAAAAAAAAAAAGTTCCTGCCCCATTTTTTTCTTTCACCATCTTGAGCACCACTTTGCATTTGGTTGTGAGAGCTTAAATGGCCGCTTCTGATTTTGAGTTGGCTAGTCTCCTTGTGCCCAAGTTTTATGGCCAACAAGATCAGTTTTCTAGTTGGTTTATCAAAGTTGAAGAAGCCCTTGCAAATCTGAGTTTAGAAGAGCATGAGAAGATAGAAATTGTTGTGTCTAAGTTGAGGAGTTGTGCCCTCACTTGGTGGAGAACTTATAAGATGAGAAGGAAAAAGAAAGACAAAGAGAAAGTGTACACATGGAGAAAGTTGAGAGGTAAGTTGTTGAAAAGGTTTGGTCCACTTACTTACAAATCTCCTCCAGCCAAGACCAAGCCTATTAACAAGGGGAGTTTATCTTCCTTTTCTCCTAAACTTTCAGCCCCCTCTTCTCCTTCCAAAACCCCAAATGTCCAGCCCCACTCACCTCCACAAAACGCCCCAACACACCACAAAAACAGCCCCCACATTTCCCCACGGTCCAACCATCTCTACCCCCACAAAATCCCACACCCCTCACAAAGAAAACCCCCAAAAACCCTCACCAACATTCGGTGACTACCCTTCCCTTCCGCCACAAAATTTTCCAACCCCTCAACCAAGTTCTACTTTGGTTGATTGTGAAGAGCTCCATGAGGAGCAAGAGGAGAATGAACCACACTTTGCCTTGTCTCCCAAGTTTGATGAGCATATTGAGAACAAATTGGAGGATTTATGCCAACCAATTGATTTTGAGTTGCCTCCAACGTTTGATGAGTTGCTTGAGGAGCAAGATGAGCAAGAAGAGCATGAGGCTAGCTTTGACATGGTGGAACCCATGAGCCTCCAACTTTCGGTCAACCTACATCCACTTGGCTTCCAATGGTTATTACAAGGTAAAGGATTCCAATCACATTTTTGGTGTCCTAAATTTTTTGGTAGTAACAAGAATCATCTTGGAGAATTTTGGAGCATGATCATGACTTTAGATGCTTGTTACTTGTTATTGGATAGACCTTGGTTGTTGGATTGGCTAGCTATTCCATATGGGTTGTCAAGCACTCATAGTGGCTACATGTGTTCTAATGACCAAGTTTGTGAGCTCTACAATGTGCAATCTGTTTTGATGACTATTAATGAAATTTTGGGTGTGAAAATGAGATGTTTGATAGCTCAATTTGGCAGCCGAGAGTTAGCTCAAATGGACAGCCCACTAATTGATTTCATGGCATATTTATGTGAGTCCGTTTTGAGAGCAAACCGGATGGTTGTGGACAGCCCCTATTTTATGTTCTTTGATGATGGCCGAACACTCTTGGAACCTCTACATGAGGCTACACAAATTGTTGTTGAATTGTTGGGAAAAGTCCCTTGGCATGAGCACTTGAATATTACTCTTGTACAAATGGCTTGTGAGTATTTGACAAAGCACAATTCTAAGAGGAGGTATATGCTTTCATCTCTATTGGAAACTTGTGAATTTAATTTTGAGCCATTAACATCTTTGTGTGTCTATGCCAAACATGTGAAGAGTGTTTCTATAATTGTGCCAATGAAGTGGTGCCATAGCATTTGTGAGACCTTCAAATCTGGTTGTGAAGGCAACTATGGAGAGCATACTTGGCACCAAAACCTCTACATTCTGTCCACCAAACAAGCAGCCACAACACAATCTGCCCAGCCCATGTTCCAGCCGTGTTTTCATGCTGTCCAGCCCTTATTTCCCCCACAAACACATTCTGTCCAGCCCCAATTTCTCCCACAAAAATTCCCACAAAAATCCCAACTCCTTCTCACAAAAGGTGTCAAGCCCGGAGGTATTTTTCATGCCAAGGAGTTGAGCATTTTGCCACAAAGATCCCCAACCGAAGGGATGCTATTCTGGCCGAGAGCATGCTGTCCAAAGTGCATAAGGTTGAGCATGATTTTTATTCTCCATGGACAGCTTGTGAGCTTCATGTGGAACACCTAACGTTCCTATGTGTATTTGCCAAGATTGTGGAGAGTACTCTTGTACTTGTGCTCATGAAATTGTGCCATTATATTTCCAAATCTGGTTGTGCATTTATGAGGCCAACTAATCGGCTAGCATCCTACAAATTCAGCCCCAAAATGCAAAGCAAGCGCATGGTTGTCAAACAGGGGAAGCTTGAATGGATGCAAGCTAGGAAGAAATGGCCACCATCTTTGGGTTGGCCTAAGCTAATGTCTAGTATTAAGGGTACTAACCAAGAGCTGGAAAGCGCCAGCAACATCTTTCCAGTGGTGAAGCAACTCAGAAAGTATGTTCTATCCAACCATGGTCAGCCTTACCACTCACTCTCCTGTTTTGTTGATGATCATCCGATGAATTTGAGGGCAAATTCTTTCAAACAGGGAGAGGATGATGGACCTAGACCCATGGGCTACAACATACTCCAAGCCCAAAGCCATCCACAATCAAACTGAGTTGGGTAGCACACTTATTTCCCCTTTTCATAAGCTTCTGAGTGACTCAGAATTCTCTCGTGTTGTAAGGGTTGGAAGTTCTGCCATTCAGTCAGAAACGGCTATGAGTTTGCTTACCAAATTATTCATACAAGTACTTCATGATGTCCTCAAGCTTAAAAACTTATGGATATCTTGAATATATGCGGAGATAATAATTGAGGAAGACCTTTGTTAAAACTCGCAGCTTGCTCATCCAGGATGACACTTGCACCTTGTTTTAATCATATCTTCTGATTCGGAGCTCCAACATCACCTCATGACATATGGATGGAAAGCTAACATCCTAAGCTTCCTGACCATATAAAGAACATCTAAATTGGAGTTGGAAATCTCAAGTTATGAGCATTTGAAGTTGACTCAGAAACTGGAAGTTGCGCACTCAGAATGACGCTTGAAGGGCATCTTCAAAAGGGTGTTCAGTCAACCATGGATTAGATTTTGGTCTCCAATTTTCACAAGGGTATTCTTGGACATGTCCAGATTAATATTAGGTTATGGGCATTGTCTTTGAGGTTGGAGATAATAAAGAAAATGGTCCGAACATCAAACCGGGTATTTTTACTGACCAGTCTGACCTCTGCTGATTGTTCTGGTCATAACGTTTTGCTCACAGCTTCAAATGGGTCGAGCCACATATGGTTGAAAAGCTTATTCCTCAAGCTTTCCAAGCATATCTTACACGTCACAATTGGAGCTGTAAATCAAGAGATATCACCATTTTAAGTTGGCTCTGCTGCAGGAAGATGCACTGAAAACGACAGCAAGGGGGGACCATTTGCAGATGTCCTTTTATTCTGATCATTTTATCTTCATTGGCCACTGTTTTTGTCTTCTTTTATTTTGGCTGAATGTAGTGACAGCCCTAGGATTATGTAAGGCTATTTTCAGCCCTTAGATTAAAGTAGCAACCCTAGTTTTTAGCTCTATATATATGTAGAGTGCTGCATGTAAAAATCAGACAAGTTTATCCATGAATGCTAATGCATCAAAGTTGAGCTAAGCTCCTTTATCCTTTTTAAATCTCATTTTGCTTATCCTAGTTTGGCTAACTAGGTGGTGTTCAAAAGAGTCTTAGGCAAGCTTGGTGGTGATATCCGTATCCGAGTGCAAGCCTTTGAGCCCTAGCTAAGTTTGGTGGTGAAATCTGTATCCAAATGAAGTTAGACTATCCCTTGGTTGTGTGCATCTGTAGTGGATGTTCATAAACATTCTCCATATTTATCCCTCACCATTCTCCCCAAACATGTTCCCCTCATCTTCCTTAACCCCTTAACCATCATCCCACAAAAATCCAGCTTCTTTTGAAGCCACCATCTTTATTCCGGAAACCGACCATCCGTCGTCCGAGCCACTCAGATTCGGTATTCTAAGTCCTCTCGTTCGGTTTTCGAGTCCGACTTAATACTCGGTTTCAGTTGTCCGAGTTAGTCCGAGTCCCCAATTTTAGTTGTCTAGTTAGTCCGAGCCCTCAATTCTGGTCGTCCGAGTCCGGCTTAGTCCTCGGTTCCAACTTTCGAGTCGTTCGAGTCCTCGGAACTAGTTACTGAGTCATTCCGACCCACTAAGAACTGCGCATAATTTCACTCTGTTTTAGGATCGGTGTAGCCTTGCGTTTTTGCACATCAGTTCGGCCCCTCAAAAATCAATCACCAAGGTTGGAAATTCGTGGCTGCCCAAAGGAGAAATCAAGAAGAAATCCCAAGCACTAACACTAGCGGATGAAGAATGTGTTGGACCAATAAGATGATAACTTGCACAAGGGGAAGGAAAATACATGGCTGAAAATGCACCTTGCATTTTCCACCACATGTTCCCTAGAGTTTCAAAGCTTGGCCAAGAATGCTTGTCCACATCCGGCCCTCCATCCTTGCTTGAAGAAGGGAAGCTTAATTCATGCCTTTGCTTATTATTTTGTTTTAAGCTTTATTTTATTTTCAGCATGCTTTTTATTTTCTATAAATAGCCATTGTATTTAGCTTTGTAAACAACAACTTTGATGATGAATATATGAACATTGAGCTGCATTGCCCGTACGAGTTGGATTGCTCGTACGAGTTGGATTACTCGTTCCCCTTTGAATTCTCAAATGCTGTATCCAAGTTTGGCAACTTGGTGGTGTCCTTTTGAGTCCTTAAGCTAGCTAGTGGTGTTTCTGTATCTAGCCAAGTGAGAGGTGCCCCAATACTTTTCAAGGTGGTGTTTCGTATCCTTAAGAACCTTGGTACTATCCGGTTACCCAACTTCAAAAATCCAAAACTCCAAAAATATAAACCCCCTTCATTCCAAATTTCACCCACACCTCTCTGGACAAGATGAGTCACCCCCCATCAAATCTGAGCTCAATCCAAGCATCCGCCTGACCCCTCCATCAAACCACCCAAAGCCTGTCATTCCGGACTCCAGCCCAGACACGGCAGACTTTGAGCCATCGGTTCGAGGTGATCCCAACCTTAAGCCAAAATTTTTACCACCTTCATTTCAACGTGTCTAGTTACCCCCTCAAAAATCAGCTCCATCCAAACACCGATCTGACCCCCACCTCCAAAACAAACAAAGAGCCGCATTCTGGACAACAGCCCAGCGAGACTTTCTGTTTGCCTTTAGTTCAAGGTGATACCGACCTTGAACGAATTCCAACTTTTACCAGCCCTTCCTAACCTCCCCAAGAACTCCCCTTCCAAATTTCATCTCCAAATTCCACCATTTACCCTTCCATCACTCTGATCTCCCAAGACTGCACCGGAGAAGACCATTCTGCCCGGTTTTTCTTCTTTGCACCTTAACCACCTTTCTACCCCTTTCTCCATCTACCCTAGCTAAACACCAACTTGGTATTAGAGCGTGCCACTATACATCAATAGAGGTGCTAAGGTGATCTTTTTCCCATCCTTGGTGAAAGTATAAGTGTTCATAAACCCATCATGCATAACTCTTCTATCAAATAGCCAAGGTCTCCTAAGCAACAAATGACAAGCATCCATAGGAATAATATCATACCACAACTCATCATGATAATTCTTGCCAATACTAAATGAAATAAGACATCTAGAATTGACTTGAAGGCCTTTATCTTGGTTTAGCCATTGAATGTTGTAGGGATGAGGATGAACCGAGGTGATAAGTCCAAGCTTCTCCACCATGGTTGAAGCGGCTACATTTGTACAACCTCTTCCATCCACAATAATAGAACACACCTTGCCTTGTACAGTGCCTCTAGTGTGAAATATGTTCTCATGTTGCTCCTCTTTGGGGTCTTTGAATCCGCTTAAAGCTCTCCTTAAAACAAAGAGTTCTCCTTCATCCGCCTCGTCGGCTACTTCCTCCATCTCATCCACCACGTAGAGCTCCCTTTCAGTCTCTTTTTCCTCCATGTATTCTTCTTGAAATTCCACCAAAGTTACTACCCTTCGGATTGGACATTCCGAGGCAATGTGTCCTAGGCCATGACACTTGAAACACCTCTGTGGGTTGTTGGAATTAGGAGCGGGTTTGGGCAAATTTGGGGTAGGAATGGGCGTAGGCTGTTTTGTGGAGCTAGGGTTTTGTTGTGGGATGGGTTGAGAACTCCCCTTGTAAAAGGGTTGGCTCTTTTGTGGAAAGGCTTTAGGTACTTCTTTCTTGACAAAACGGTGCTTCCTTTGTGGCTCAACTTTGTGTGCTAAATGACACACCTCATCAAAAGTAGAGAATTGTTGCAATTCCACCACTTGAGCATATTTTGCATCCAAGCCTCCAAGGTACCTCACTATTTTTTGATCCTCATTTTCTTAAATATCACACTTAATGACCAACCTTTCAAACTCACGAGTGTACTCCTCCACACTCATACTTCCTTGTTGTAGGTTATGGAGTTGAGAATAACTATCTTGAATGTAAGTTGGGGCAAGAAACGAGCCTTGAGTTTTGATCTCATTTTCTCCCAACTTCTAATCTTAGACTTCCTTTCTCTCACTCGTTTGTGCACCAAGTTTTCCTACCATGTTGAGGCAAAACCTCTAAGCTTGAGGGCCACAAGCTTAACTTTCTTCTCATGATGTATAGTGGCACGTTCTGATACCAAAGTTGATGTATAGTGGGGGTGAAAAACAAAAAGAAGGAAAAACCGCAAAAGAGGCTTCCGGGCAGAACGGTGGCCTGTAGGTGCGATCTTGGGAGAACGGCGAAAAGAGGGTCGACAAGATGGAATTTTGGGACGAAATTTGGTAGGCAGCTTCTTAGATGATCCAAGAAGACCTGGTAAAAATTAGGAAATTTTATGAGGATGGGAACACCTTGATCTGGAAGCTGAAAGTCAGCAGTTCTGGACTGGCCGACCAGAATGGCACTCTCTGTATGGATTGAAGGTGGGGCTCGAGAGGAGTTCTTGGATGGAGATGATTTTGGGGGGGATAACTAGACACGTTGGAATGAAGGTGGGCGAAATTTTGGGTGAAGTTGATGAGTGAGCTGGGAGATATGGAATTCTGAAAATGAAGTAACCGATAGGCCAAGGTTTTCAAGGATACGAAACACCACCTTGAAAAGTCTTGGGGCACCTCTCACTTGGCTAGATACAAAAACACCACTATCTAGCTTAAGGACTCAAAAGTACACCACCAAGTTGCCAAACTTGGATACAGCAATTTAGGATTTCAAAGGGGTCGAGCAATCCAGCATAAAGTTCATTAATAGTCATTAAAGTTATCTTTACATGGCTTAAAAGTTTGCTGAAAATAAACTAAAGTTTAAAGATAAAAGATAATCAAAGGCTTAAACTAAGCTATCCCTTCTTCAAGCCAAGATGGATGGACAGATTTGAAGATGAATTCTTGGCCAAGTTTTGTGGCTCCTAGGGAAGATGTGGTTGAAAATGCAAGGTGCTCCTTGGCCAAGTATTCCTTACCCCTTGCTCAAGCTAGCTCTTCATTGGTCCAACACATGCTTTCTTCCACTAATGATAGTGCTTAGGAATTAATCTAGAATCTCCTTTCTTACAATGCACATTTCAGCTTGTTGATGGACCGAGCATGGATCCTTGACCCTTAATGATGTGGCACCGATTCTGGCCAGTTCTGACCGGTTTTCTAGGTCAAATTCAAATAATCGTAACTTGAGATTTCCAGCTTCAATTTAGTTGTTCTTGGTATGTCTAGAAAGCTTAGGATGTTAGCTTTCCATCCATATATCATGGGTTGTCGTGGGAGCTGTGGATCAGAAGATATGATTGAAACAAAGTGCAAGTGTCATCCTAGATGAGCAAGCTGCCAGTTTTAAGAAATGTCATCCTTATTCATTATCTCCGCCAAATACCAAGATGCCCATTATTGAACTAGATAGAGGACATCTTTAGGTGCTTCCATGCAAAGTTTGAGGTTCAAATGCCAAGACATGAGTGACTAAATGGCTAAAACATACAACCTTAGAAATACCTAGGCAGGGCTGAAATATTCTAGCACTTACAATAAGGCTCAAAACGGGTCTTCCTCAACTCATTCTTGTCTAGGATGGATTTGGGTTTATAGTATGTGATCATTGCTGGGCACATATCCATCAAAATATTCTTTCCACGGTTCTTAGCCAATCTAAGAACTCATCCGGGTTTAGGCGCCCTTCAAACTCCGGGATCTCCACCTTGAAGTCATGGGAATGATGTTTTTCACGCCTAGAGCCTCGTCTTGATTTCCTTTCACTAGGCTCGTCCGAAGAAGCAAATGGATTTCTTTCTTCATCTTCTTCGTTGGAGTTATGAATAGGCTGAGGGGGAGGTGATATGCTTCTCAATTGGTCACGTTTATCTCTCATGGATAGCCCAAGTTGTTTTTGGAGGTACTCATTTTCTTTCATCAATATCTCAAATCGTTCTTCCAAAATCATGCTAGCACTCGTGTTTAGGAATCAGGATTTTTGTGGGTTTCTGGCTGTTTTGTAGCTATAGATTGGAGGGATGTGTTTAGTGGAAAGGGTAACTACTCGGCCAAGGGGAACGGAACTTGCTCCGATACCAAAGTTGATGCCGATGGAGAGTGGTCTACCAAGGGCCATGGGCTGATAGTTAAAATTCAAGAAGAGATAAGCATGTGTTAGGATGGGCTGGTAAAAAGATGGGGTTCATTCAAGGTCGGGATCACCTTGAACTAAAAGCAAACAGAAAGTCTCGCTGGGCTGCAGTCCGAGATGAGGCTCTTTGTTTATTTTGAAGGTGGGGATTGGAGTAGTGTTTGGATGAAGCTGATTTTTGAGGGGAGGGGGCGGGGGTAATTAGATACGTTGGAATTAAGGTAGAAAAAATGGGGCTTCATTCGAGGTTGGGATCACCTCGAACTCGCTGGCTCAAAGTCTGTCTTGTGGGGCTGGAGTCCAGGATGACATGCTCTGGGTGTTTTGATGGAGGGGGTCAGACGGATGCTTGGATTGAGCTGAAATTTGAGGGAGGGTGACTCAACTCGTCTAGAGAGGTGTGGGTGAAATTTGGAATGAAGGCGGTTTATATTTTTAGAGTTTTGGATTTTTGAAATTGGGTAACGGGATAGTACCAAGGTTCTCAAGGATATAGAAACACCACCTTGAAAAGTCTTGGGGCAACTCTCGCTTGGCTAGATACAAAAACACTACTAGCTAGCTTAAGGAATCAAAGGGACACCATCAAGTTGCCAAACTTGGATACAGCATTTGAGAATTTAAGGGGCCAAGTAATCCAACTTGAAAGAGCAATCCAGCTCAAAATTCATATATTCATCATCAAAGTTGTGTTACATGGCTGAATGCTTAGGCTACTTATAGGGAAATAAAACATGCTGAAAATTAAATAAAGCAAAAATATAATCTAAGGCCTAAAAGAGAGATTACAAGATCAATGGCCTAAAATGTATTAGCCCCTTGTCCAAGCCAACTTGGGAACATGTGGCTAGAATGAGAGTTAATTCTAGCCAAGTATTTTCTATCCCCTTGTGCAAGAAAGCTTGTCATAGGTCCAACACATGCCTCTTCCACTAGTGTTAGTGCTTGGGATTTCTTCTTGATTTCTCCTTTGGGCAGCCACGAATATTCAGCCTTGGTGACTGAATTTTATGGTCTGACCATGGCCGTTTTGTGCTTTGAAATTAACCAGGCAGCAAGTAACAAAATACTTGGTTCGGCTCCTTGGGTATTTTGGACCGACCTTTGTGCCATAAAATGCTTTACTCCTTAAGCATTATTTATTTATTTACTAATTGTCATTGAACGACAATTATCATGTCCTTTCAAACCTCTTCAAACCTTAGCTCGGTTTGCATTACTTGGACTAGCATAGGAGTTTCTGGTGTAGAAATAAGCTTGACTCCTTTTATGCCTTAGCTTGAGAAACCCCATGACTCTTGGAAATTAAGTATGGATAGAAATATCCATCACTGCCCTGTTGAGTTCAAATGCCTAACAACCCATGCTCGGTTTACCAAGGTGAGTCATCAAGGCTTGGTGAACGTTGCTGGTTCATGGAGGATTCTAGAAGAATTCAAGAGCACTATCTTTGGTGGGAGAAAGCATGTGTTGGACGAATGAGGAGCTAGCTTGTGCAAGGGGAAAGAAAATACTAGGCTGAAAATTCACTATTTATTTTAGCCACATGTTCCAACATTAACTTGAAGAAGGGGAAAGCTTAAATGTAATCTAGGCCGTAGATCTTGATCCTACTCTATTAGCCTTAGATTATGTTTAGCCTTATTTTTAAGCATTATAAATACAGCTTGTACTCAGCCATGTAAAAATCAGCTTTGAATATTGAATGAGAAATTGAGCTAGTGAATGCTCTTTCCCTCTTTCGAATTCTCAAATTGAGCTAGTGTGGCATACTTGGTTGGAAAAGGAAATATCCATGAAAGTTCAACTCTCTTGCCATGATGAGTGCTTAATAGTTGTGGACCTTGGAAACTCATTAAACACCATAGGATCCTTTAAATCACAAAGTAGAGGCTCCAACATGCAAGTGAGAACAAGATAGCCAAATCATCGTTTGGGCGCTTCACACATTCCGGATACAACCTTTGGAGGTTTCTTTCAAGAACAAATGGCCATGTAAATTGCTCAAAAACACTTTCACAATCCTCCAAACACAAAGGAAAAGAACACCTCATAACACATGCACCATTAAATTTCTGAGGCTCTCCTTTATCTACTACCACTTCGAGTTTCTCCATAAGATACAACTTCTTTTCAAGCTCAACTCTAACCGCTTGGGGCATTCCACATTCGGATAGAATAGCATCCCTTCGGTTGGGGATATTCGTGACAAAATGATCAACTCCTGATGGAGAGTGGACAGCCCCACATTTTGAGCTGAAAGATATTCATTCTAAGGAAGCTAGCATGCCCGGGAATTAACAAAAAGGGCATGAATTTGTTTTAATTATTTTTGATCCGGGAGGATGCAAAGCCAAGGGTGTGTTATTTTATGTCTTTATGTTCATAAATAATTGGTTATTAATTTAGCCAAGAAGGATAGTTGAAGCTAGCCACCAACAAACCTCCAAGGCAAAGCAAGTATGCATGGTCAAGTCAAACCGAGGAACATTGCCACTTTATGCTTAAGTACATAAATAAGATGATGCTTAATTGAGGACGGTCCATATTGACATGAGATGGACCATGACCGGATATGGAGCAACAAGGAAGGAGAGTGACAAGGCATTCTAGAAGCATCAAAGAATCAAGAAGCTTGAAGAAGGGGAAAACAAGCATGGCCACATGTTCCCAATTTTGTAATACTTGGCTAGGATTTACTCTAGCTTAGCTTGGAGGAGGGGAAAGAATCTAATTAGTTTCATTTTCATTTTTGCATTATTTTCAGCATGGTTTTCGGTTATGTACAATGCCAAGGCTAGGCATTATAAATTCAGCTCATATGCTTCATTGTAAAGACACTTTTTGATGAATATACAAACCTTGAGTGTTATACTCTTTTTCGGGATGGATTTCTCGAGCCTCTAAATCCTCAAAGCTGTATCCTAGGTTGGCATCTAGGTGGTGTCCTTTGAGTCACTTAAGTCCCGGTGGTGTTTCTGTATCCGGATCGCTTAGGTGCGCCCCTTGATTCACTCGGTGGTGTTTCTGTATCCGAGCTTGAGTCAAGGTACTATCCAGCGACTTTGCCATTCCATATCTCACAATCTACCCAGCCATTTCACTCCAAATTTTAACCACAATCCTTCCAGCAAGTCTACTTCCATCCCTCCAATTTTCAGCTCCATCCAAGAACCCCTTCGTCCTCCACATCAAAACCAAACAAAGGGTATCAACCTGTACGTCCAGCCAGCAGCACCAACTTCTGGCTATTTGTTCAGGTAGTTCCCCTTATCCAAAATTCACGAAACTTGGCCACAACCTTCCTCCATCAGTTACCTCACTCCCCTCCAAGTTTCGTCCAAATCCAAGAACATTTACCCCTCTTTTCACCCTTTTCCCCAGAACCGCACCTGCAGGTCCTAATCTGCCCGGTTGTGTGTTTTGCGGTTTTTCCATCTTTTTCTTTGCTTCCGCAACTACACATCATTTTTGGTATCAGAGCAAGTTCTGGTCCTTAGGTGAGTGTATCCATTTCCACAAAAATCAAAAATCCAAAAATAGCCAGCCACAAAATTCTCAGCCATGAACGCAAGCTTATTCTTGAGGAGAACTTCAAGCGGAATCAATGAGCTAGATGATGAGCAACGTGAGAATATCTTTTACACAAGAGGAACGGTGCTCAACAAGGTGTGCTCTATCATTATTGATGGTGGTAGTTGCACAAACGTGGCCTCAACAACCATGATAGAAAAGCTTGGGATTCAAGTCTCACCCCATCCTCATCCTTACACCATCCAATGGCTAAATCAAGGTGAAAATCTTCTAGTCGATTCTAGATGTCTTGTCTCCTTTAGCATTGGTAAGAATTATCATGATGAACTTTGGTGTGATGTGCTACCTATGGATGCATGCCATTTAATGCTTGGTAGACCTTGGCTCTTTGATAGGAGAGTCATATATGATGGGTACTTGAACACTTATGCTTTCACTAAAGATGGTAAGAGGATCACATTGGTTCCTTTGTCACCTAGCCAAATCCCACAAACAAAACCACAAAATAGCTCTTCTCAAACCGGTCATTGTCATGAAGAAAATGTTGTCAAAGAAAATTCCCATGAGCTTCGGACCACACAAGACACCCCTCCCACTACCGAAGCACCATTAGCCAAATTTGACCATTGTCCCTCAAAAATCCCTTCCCACATGTTAGTGCCTAATCTGGCTGTGAGTGGACTGACCAATATGCATATTGTTGATCATGAGTTTGGTGCTAAGGAAGAGCTTGAAATGAATTCCAAAGTGATAGAACAAGGGGAGCCTCAAAAATTGAATGATGCATTTTTCATGAGGTGTTCTATTCCTTTACATGTGGAAAATTATGGAGATATTTTTGAGCAATTTACATGGACATTTGTTGTTGAGAGAAATCTCCAAAGGTTATATCCGGATTGTGTGAAGCGTCCAAGAAGAGTTTTGATTATCTTGTTCACACTTACTAGTTGGAGTTTCTATTTTGTGAGTCCAAGGATACCATTGAATTTAATGTGCTTTCAAGGGCTGCAACTATCAAGTTTTTGCTACGGCAATGATGATGAATTTCCATGGACATTAATTTTTCCTACCATGTGTTCAACCGAAAGGAGTAACCAAAGAGCCAACAATTTGGCAATGAGGTATAACTCATTTACTCCATTTGAGAATTGTGATTTCTATTTTTATAAGCTAATGAGCTTGTATGGTGTTGAGCATATTTTTGGAGAGCTATTAGTGCATAAGGAAAATTTGTTCAAGGGAATTCTTATCTCCCAAGTACGCCTACTGCCCAGCCATGATGTTTTGTTTTTGGACTGCACCAAATCTGTCCAAAAGGCCAGAACCGTGAAGGAGGTGAAGCAAGCAATTCTGTTTTGGCTTGTAACAATTGAATTTGTGTGGAGCCTGCATACTCTTGCTGTCCATGTGATTGAAGAAAATTGTGGGGAGCGCACTTGGCACCAAATCTCCTACATTCGGTCCCCAAAACAAAGGTCCGCAAGCACTTTTCCCCTTTGCCCACATTCTGTCCAGAACCTACCCACAACAAATCCCACATTTCTTCACCTTCAAAGCCTCCCATGGGCTGACTTGAACCCCATCCTTTCTCCACCACTTAAACCGCCTTTACTCCAATTTTTCTTCCTTGAGTTATGGCCTTGTGGAGGAATTTATCTCTCAAAATTTTCTCCATCAGAATCTGTCCATACCGTTCCAAATAAAAACCCTTTTGACATCCCTCCACCAAAATTCCACTCTCTCACCGCTACCCCACAAACCAAATCTGTCCATGTCCTGTCAAGCAAGAGCCCTTCTAGCCTATCCCCACAAAAAACACCCAACCCGGAAGCTATTTTCCCCATCCAAACAGAATGTGGTTTGAATGCCATGGGTGAACAAGCAGTGCAAAAGCAAATTGTGGAGACATTGGCAGGGCACCGAGAAGAGAAAGGAGTCATGGAGGACTCAAAAGAAAGTGTAGCACCCAATTCCTTGGTACCAAAGAGTGTTGTTGATTTTCCCAAGGGTACTTGGACTTGTGTGCTTCATAATGACGTTTTTGTTGCTCAAGTCTCTTCCTATACCGAAAGCATACTAAAAGAGCACCCATGCTGGCCGAATGTCCAAGATACACCTATGCAATTAGCAGGCTGTCCAAACACACAAGGGCGTTTTACCTTCAACCTCAATGCAAGCTTTAATATGACAAAACTTTTTCCACACTCGGAAAATGTTGTTTGTGCGAATTTGAGGACAAATTCTTTCCTACAAGGAGAGAATGATGGAGAGTGGACAGCCCCACATTTTGAGCTGAAAGATATTCATTCTAAGGAAGCTAGCATGCCCGGGAATCAACAAAAAGGGCATGAATTTGTTTTAATTATTTTTGATCCGGGAGGATGCAAAGCCAAGGGTGTGTTATTTTATGTCTTTATGTTCATAAATAATTGGTTATTAATTTAGCCAAGAAGGATAGTTGAAGCTAGCCACCAACAAACCTCCAAGGCAAAGCAAGTATGCATGGTCAAGTCAAACCGAGGAACATTGCCACTTTATGCTTAAGTACATAAATAAGATGATGCTTAATTGAGGACGGTCCATATTGACATGAGATGGACCATGACCGGATATGGAGCAACAAGGAAGGAGAGTGACAAGGCATTCTAGAAGCATCAAAGAATCAAGAAGCTTGAAGAAGGGGAAAACAAGCATGGCCACATGTTCCCAATTTTGTAATACTTGGCTAGGATTTACTCTAGCTTAGCTTGGAGGAGGGGAAAGAATCTAATTAGTTTCATTTTCATTTTTGCATTATTTTCAGCATGGTTTTCGGTTATGTACAATGCCAAGGCTAGGCATTATAAATTCAGCTCATATGCTTCATTGTAAAGACACTTTTTGATGAATATACAAACCTTGAGTGTTATACTCTTTTTCGGGATGGATTTCTCGAGCCTCTAAATCCTCAAAGCTGTATCCTAGGTTGGCATCTAGGTGGTGTCCTTTGAGTCACTTAAGTCCCGGTGGTGTTTCTGTATCCGGATCGCTTAGGTGCGCCCCTTGATTCACTCGGTGGTGTTTCTGTATCCGAGCTTGAGTCAAGGTACTATCCAGCGACTTTGCCATTCCATATCTCACAATCTACCCAGCCATTTCACTCCAAATTTTAACCACAATCCTTCCAGCAAGTCTACTTCCATCCCTCCAATTTTCAGCTCCATCCAAGAACCCCTTCGTCCTCCACATCAAAACCAAACAAAGGGTATCAACCTGTACGTCCAGCCAGCAGCACCAACTTCTGGCTATTTGTTCAGGTAGTTCCCCTTATCCAAAATTCACGAAACTTGGCCACAACCTTCCTCCATCAGTTACCTCACTCCCCTCCAAGTTTCGTCCAAATCCAAGAACATTTACCCCTCTTTTCACCCTTTTCCCCAGAACCGCACCTGCAGGTCCTAATCTGCCCGGTTGTGTGTTTTGCGGTTTTTCCATCTTTTTCTTTGCTTCCGCAACTACACATCAACTCCTTGGCACGTAAAATACCTTCGGGCATGGCACATTTTGGGAGGAAAAGTTGGGATTTTTTGTGGGAGAAATAGGGGCTGGACAGAATGGGGATAGGGATGAAACATGGGCTGGGCAGAATGTGTTTGGGGGTGAAATGGGGTGAAATGGGGACTGTCTAATGCACCTAGCACTTTCATGAGGCTCATGAATCAAGTGTTTAGGCCTTTTGGCAAGTTTGTGGTGGTTTATTTCGATGATATTATGGTGTATATAGCAAGAGTGAAGAAGAGCACCTAAACCACCTCACACAAGTCCTTGAACTATTGGAGGAAGAGAAGCTTTATGACAATTTTCAAAAGTGCACGTTCTTTGCCTCGGAAGTCACCTTTCTTGGATATATTGTCACGGCTCACGGTGTGAAGGTAGATGAGAGCAAGGTGGAAGCCATTCAATCATAGTCGGTTCCCACAAGCATTCATGACGTGAGGAGTTTCCATGGCCTAGCTTCCTTTTACTCGGAGATTTATTAAGAACTTTAGCACCATCACGGCCCCCATGACCGAGTTGCTAAAGGGAAGTGCATTCAAGTGGAATGCTAAAGCCCAATTGAAACTATCAAGCTCATGCTCACTCAAGCACCGGTTCTACCCTTGCCTAGCTTTGACAAGATTTTTGAGGTTGAATGTGATGCCTCGAGAGTTGGCATTGGAGGAGTTCTCTCTCAAGAAGGGCGACCTATAGCCTTCTTTAGTGAGAAACTTTGTGATTCAAGGAGGACGTACTCAACTTATGATAAGGAGTTC
The DNA here is from genome assembly GCA_021018815.1 of Talinum fruticosum. Classification (NCBI taxonomy): domain Eukaryota; kingdom Viridiplantae; phylum Streptophyta; class Magnoliopsida; order Caryophyllales; family Talinaceae; genus Talinum; species Talinum fruticosum. The sequence goes on along the minus strand of JAITYX010000010.1, from coordinate 1,345,507 downwards.
TATGCCATTGTGAGATCTTTGGAGCATTGGAGTCATTACCTTGTGGCCAATGAATTCATTTTGCGTTCGGATCATGAAGCTTTGAAGTACATCCAAGGGCAACACAAACTCAATCAAAGGCATGGAAAATGGGTAGAGTATTTGTAAACTTTCCATTTTACCATTAAGCACAAATCGGGCAAGATGAACAAAGGGGCGAATGCACCAAGGAGGCATACCTTGGGTCAAGTCCTCCCAGATACCTGATTATGATTTGATCTTTTGACTCTTGAAGATCGCATTTAATCATCAACTTTTCGAACTCCCTGGTATATTCCTGCACACTCATCAAGCCTTGTTGCAAACTCTGCAACTTAGAATAGTTGTCCTGGATGTAAGTTGGGGGCGAAACCAGGCTTATAGCTTAGACCTCATCTTCTCCCAACTTCGGATCTTGGGTTTCCTCCGAACAACACGCTTCTTCGCCAAATTTTCCCACCAAGTTGAGGTGAGCTTGATAGCAACAAGCTTTACCTTCTCATCCTTCACTTTTTTGTAATCAAAGATTCTCTCAACAGTTTGCAACTAGTCCAAAACTCATATGTGTTAAGAAGACCCTCAAACTCCGGGATTTCAACTTTGAAAGCTGAGTTTAGGTGAGTGGTGCCTTCTCCCTCTTCTTCCTCCTCTTTGCTCACGCTCACTAGAAAAAGCAAAAGGATTGCTATCTCCATCATCATCCCCGTGTGAGTGGGTATGAGGGGGTGACCTGGGTAGTGACTCTTCTAACTCATGCCGCTTCTTTATCATATCTCCAAGTTGCTTTCTCGGATAGATGTTCTGAGCACGCAACTCATCATAGTTGTTCATGAGCATATAAAAACGCTCCTCTAATTCATGCTTCCACTCATTCTGGCTTATGGGTTCTTTGTGGACTGATGTGTTTGGGCTTAACGGGTTGTGTTTAGGGTTAAGGAAGCTCACCTTAGGAAAGGCTCCAAAGCTCCGATACCAAAACTAATGTGCGAAGATGACAGACTACACCGATCCAAAAATAGAGTACGCAAAACGCAATTCGAGCGACTCGGAATGGGCTCGAAATGACCAATGGAAAAGTCGACAATAAGAACTAGGCTAATCACTTGAGAGGAGATGATTAACACCGTAACTAGGACTAAAATAACAAGAACAAGATAAAACTAGAGTACCTAAGGATACGAAATCACCACCAAGGATAAATTAGGATGCTAACCACACTTAGAAATACAGATATCACCACTCTAAGTATAAGGTAGACTCTTCAGAACACAGCCTAATTATGCCACTAATTCGACAAGAAAAAGAGAATTTCAGGGTTGAAAGGAGCACAGACTCAACTTTACTTAGCATATAGCCAATATCAAAATCAGAGTTTTTTTACAATGAGACAGCCCTTACATATTTATAGGCCCCTTAGTTAGGTTACATTACTCTAATCTAAAGGTTATAAATACCCTTTTACAATCAACGACCATGATGTATTCAACAAAATAAAAGGACAAAAATAAGGACAAAAGGTAAATAATTATAGCAGAAAAAGGACAAAGAAAAAGGAGGGGACTACGGAATCAGTAGTACAAAATAGTACGGCTCGAGTCCGGCGACAGCTGCAACCGTTATCACCAAATTCTTCTGTTTTCTGATCCTTAAACTTTCCTTTTCTTGCTCTGCTAAAGACACCTTGATGATGCTGATGTGTCCTTGGAGCAAGAGGAAAAAGAGGGCAAAGAAAGGGTTAAGGCACAAAGACACGCACCCGGGCAGAATGGTTCTTCTGTGAGCAGTTCTGGAGAAATGTGATGTTTAGTGGGAGCGGAAGCAAAAGAAGAAGGAAAAACCCAATAAAATGCAACCGGACAGAATAGGGTCTGCAGGTGCGGGTCTGGGGAAAAGGGTGAAAGGAGGGTAAAATGTTCTTGGTTTTGGCTAAAAATTGGAGGGAAGGTTATTTGGGATGTTAGGAAGGGCTGGTAAAAATATGGGAAGCATCCAAGGTCGGGATCACCTTGAACCAAAGCCAAACAGAAAGTCACGCTGGGCGGCTGTCCAGGATGAGGTCCTTTGTTTGTTTTTGGTGCCGAGGACGGGATACTTCTTGGATTGAGCTGAAATTTGGTGGAACTGGACTCAACCCATGTAGGATGGTGTGGGTGAAATTTGGGAACGAAAGGATTTGTGGATTGGGAGATATAGTTGATGGAAGTCGCTGGATAGTTCCTGGATTCTGGCTTGGATACAGAAACACCACCAAGCTGAATCAAGGGGCACTTTGCAATCTGGCCGGATACAGAAACACCACCGGGGATTGTAAAGACTCAAAGGACACTACCAAGCTTGCCAAGGCTTGGATACAGCAATGAGGATTCAAGGGGTTGAGAAATCCATCTCAAAAGAGCAAAGCTCAAAATTCATATATTCATCAAGTCTTACTTTTACATGGCTGAATGCTAGGCTATTTATAAGGAATTAAAACATGCTGAAAATTAATTAAAACTAAAACATAATCTAAGGCCTAAAAGAAAGATTACAAGATCAATGGCCTAAGATATATTAGCCCCTTGTCCAAGCCAATTTGGGAACATGTGGCTAATATGAAAGTTAATTCTAGCCAAGTATTTCCTACCCCTTGTGCAAGAAAGCTTGTCATAGGTCCAACACATAGATTCTTCCACTAGGGATGATGCTTGGAAATGCTTCTAGAATCCTCCTTGTTGCTGTCCACACATGACCCATTCGGCTAAGGCATAAAACATCCACCTTTTGGTCCTTGGTGATAACCGGCCAGATTGTGCACTTAGTGCACGGTTTGCGTTCCCTTGGCGCTTTGGACCTTCTTTTGTGGATTTATCTTGCTCCAACTCTTGAACAATAATTATTTATATAACAAAAGACATAAAAGATAATTCTTCACCATAAACCAAGCTCTAGTTCATCAAGCAAAAGTTGAACCAAATTAGGTGTTAAAATATGATCTCCTTTCGGTTTGAGCTCCTTTTGTAGCTTTGACATGAACTCATGGCTCTTGGCTTAGTGGCATGTAAGGCGACCATGAACAAGTATGTTGTAGCCTTTGGAAATGTCCATCAAAATGGATGGATGGGGATGATTTTGGTGGAGTTTGGGCTTGATTTTTAGAGGGGAAGGCTTAAGGGGATGGGAAGATGTGGTAAAAATAGGGGAATTAATGGAGGTCGAAGCACCCTGAACCGAAGGCAAACAATCAGCTCTATGCGTCCAGAATTCCAGGATGATATACCTTAATGGTTTTGGAGGAGGGGCTAGGATAGAACTTAGATTGAGCTAAAACTGGGCACACATCCACTTAACACCTTGATAATGAAGTCGTAAAAGATGGATAGCAAACGAGCTATATTGTGAGAGAGGGGAATTTGTAAATTGAGTAACCGGATAGAACTAAAACTGGATTAGGATAAGAAACACCATCTAATATGATTTTAGGGCACCAAAGTAAGAATGAGATAAGAAACACCACTCACACTCACTATGGACTTTTAAGATCACCACTCATGTTACCAAAGCCAAGATAAGCATACAAGAATTTGGGGTGAAGAGCACAAAGCACACTCGGTTTTCATTCATCAACATAAGCTTTTTCGTTACAAGGGTGAAGCCACTAGTATATATAGTGCTTCAAAGTAGGATAGTTATGTACAATCTAATGGCTATTAGAGCCTTAGAATATCAAGGGTGGGGATTACACAAGGAATAATCATAAAGAGGACAAAAGAAAAGGCTCCAGCTAAGGAACATGTGGTTCTCAATCTTGGAGCATTTCGGCCAAGTATTTGTTTCCCTTCCTCAAGCTGTATTTTGATTGGCTGTAACTTTTGATTCCCTTCTCCAAATTGGATGTGTAAGATATGCATGGAAAACTTGGAGAATAATCTTTCCAACCATATGTGGCTCGATTCATTTGAAGCTGTGAGCAAAAAGTTAGGACCAGGACAATCAGCATAGGTCGGACCGGGTCGAGTAGAAATACCCGGTTTGATACTTGGACCATTTGATATTAATCTAGACATGTCCAGGAATACCCTTGTGAAAATTGGAGACCAAAAGCTAATCCAAGGTTGACTGAACGCCCTTTTGAACTTGACCTTTAAGCGCCCTTATGGGTCCATAACTTCCAGTTTCGAGTCAACTTGAAATGCTCATAACTTGAGATTCCCAACTCCAATTTAGCTGTTCTTGGTATGGTTAGAAAGCGTAGGATGTTAGATTTCCATCCATATATCATGAGTTGTCGTGTGAGCTCTAGATCAGAAGATATGATCAAAACAAGGTGTAGGTGTCATCCTGGATGAGCAAACCGCCGGTTTAAACAAAGGTCCTCCTCATTTATTGATGGAAAGTGGACTGCCCTAAATTATGAGTTGAAGGGTACTCATCTTAAGGAGTCAAGCATGCATGGGAACCCACCGAGAATACTTGAAATTTCTATAATCACTAGCATGGTGCAAGTTGATCCCGGAGGATGAGAAGCCGAGAATATTATTTTCTTATGATCTCATGTTCATAAATAAATGTTTATCTAAGGAGCTAAGAAGGATAGTCAAGAGGAATCAAGCTAGCCAATTCCTCTACGTTAAAGCAAGATGAGTCCGGCCATGTCAAACCGTGAGTGCTACAAGTGCTACCATTTTATGTCCATTGAACATAAATAATTAAGGGTCAGTCCAAGGGTCCGAAAAGGCTTATGTTTAAGCGCTTAAAGGGAGCATCAAATGAAGCCTAATGAGGAGCATTCTAGAAGCACTAACCATTGTGGAAGGAAGATGGCTTGTTGAACAAGAGAGAAAGAAGCTTGCCAAAGGGGAAAGAAAGCCTCGGCCACATGTTCCCAAAATCCACAAATACTTGGCTAGGATTCATCCAACTTGGAGGGCAGGAAAAGCATCTTTGTAATTTTTGGTTTAATTTTCAGCTTTGCTAAATGCTATCATTATAAATACGGTTTGTAATAGCATTGTAAAGACAACCTTGATGATTGTATGAATGAATTAAGCTGGATTGCTCGCCTCTTTGAAATCTCATATGTTGTATCCAAGTTGGTTACTTGATGGTGTTCTTTGAGTCCTCTAACCTACCGGTGGTGTTTACGTATCCGGCAAGGCTAAAGGTGCCCCTTGGCTTCCTCTTGGTGGTGTTTACGTATCCAAGGAGAAACCTCGGTTTTATCCCTTCACTTCCCACTTCCATATCTCACAAACTGCTCATTCATTTCACTTCAAATTCCGTCCACCTCTAGCCCAGCGAGTCTACTTATCCCCCTCCAAAAATCGCCTCCATCCAAGCAGTCCTCCGACCCCCACCTTCGATATTTACAAAGGATATTATCCTGACAGTCAGCCCAGAACCCCGACTTTCAGCCCTTTGATCAAGGTGTTCCTGGCGATAAAAAAATCCAAAAAAATACCAGAGCTTCTTGGATCAGTTGAGAAGCTCCATACGAAATTTCAGCCCCAAACTTCATCGTTTGAGCCCTCTTTCACCCGTTCTCCCAAGATTGCACCTACAGGTCACAATCTGCCCGGGTAGCTTTTCTTGCGGTTTTCCTTTTCTTTGTGCTTCCACCCTCACTACACATCATTTATTATCTCTGCCAAATACCAAGCTACTCATAGTTGTCCTAGATAGAGGACATATTAGGTGCTTCCATGCAAAGTTTGAGGTTCAAACTCCAAGACATGAGTGACTAATTGGCTAAAACATTCAGCCTTTAAAATACCGGGCAGGGCTGAAACATTCTAGGGCTTACAATAAGGCTCAAAATGGGTCTTGCCCAACTCATTCTTGTCTAGGCTGGATTTGGGTTTGTAGTATGTTGTCACCTCTGGGCACATCTCCATCAGCATCCCACTTTCCAAATAAACTTTCAAAAATCACCTTTTAGAAAAAATCTTCAACAACAAACGAGAGTTGATGCTCGTTCGGAGAGGTGTGGGTGAAATTTGGAATGAAGGGGGTTTATATTTTTGGATTTTTGGATTTTTGAAGTTGGGTAACCGGATAGCACCAAGGTTCTCAAGGATACGAAACACCACCTTGAAAAGTCTTGGGGCACCTCTCGCTTGGCTAGATACGGAAACACCACTAGCTAGCTTAAGGACTCAAAGAACACCACCAAGTTGCCAAACTTGGATACAGCATTTGAGAATTTAAGGGGCCGAGTAATCCAACTCGAAAGAGCAATCCAACTCAAGGTTCATATATTCATCATCAAAGTTCTTTACATGGCTGAATACAAGGACTATTTATAGAAAATAAAAGGCATGTTGAAAATAAAATAAAGCTTAAAACAAAATAATAATCAAAGGCTTGAATTAAGCTTCCCTTCTTCAAGCAAGGATGGAGGGCTGGATGTGGAGGAGCATTCTTGGCCAATTTTTGAAACTCTAGGGAACATGTGGTGGAAAATGCAAAGATAATTTTCAGCCAAGTATTCCTTTTCCCCTTGCTTAAGCTAGCACATTATTGGTCCAACACTCAAGATTCCCACCACTAGAGTTAGTGGTTGAAGATTCTTCTAGAACTCTTCCTTCGCACATTTCAATTTGATGCATCATTAGGATGGATTATGCATGGACTCTCATCGTGTGGACACATTTGGCATGGGCCTTCCCGGTTTCGAGTTTTAGCATTTTTGGACCGTTGTTTGGTACTTGCTTTGCTCCAACTCCTTAAGTAACATTTATTTATATATAATTGTCATTAAAAGACAATTTCCACATCCTTGCAAGCTCTAGTTCCACTTGCTTCAATCCGGACCAGAATAGGGATTTTGGAGCCCAAAATGGTCTTCAAATTAAGCTTGACTCCTCTTATGCCTTAGCTTGAGAACCCCATGACTCTTGGAAATTATGTTTGGATAGAAATATCCATCAACGGGTCATGCTTCCTACAGCTTTAACTTTCTCAAAGGCTACTTAGCATTCTAAATAATCAAGAAGAAATGCCAAATAGGTTTTTCTCCCTTTTTAAGCTTCTTGAAGATGGATTCATGATGGGGAGGACACCACAAACCCAACCCCAACTAATACCGAGAGCCAGCTAGAATCGATTGATAATTCCGAGTCCTCGGAATTCACTACGGAGCCCTCGAAACCATTGCTTGGGTCTTCGTTGATAACGTAGGCATCAAGGGAGTTTTGGCCACACTCGAAATACTTGTCTGTCTCCTCGGACAGGAGTAAGGGAGTCGGACAAGTCGAAGTATTCGGAGGAAAATAAGATAAGAGATCTTTTTCTAAGTCCTTAGTTTACGAGCGCGAAGTGAAATGATCTTTTTCGAGTCCTCGGTTTCGAGCTTAGACCAAATTGTAGATATACTCAAATCTACTTGATCATCATCTAGGCGTCTTCAGCAGAGCCAAAAAGGAAAGTTAAGGATCAGAAAGCAAAAGAATTTGGTGACAACGATTGTAATCGTCACCGGACTCGGAACCGTACTACTCGATTTTGTGGTCCCCCTCCTTTTTCTCGCTGTAATTATTTACCTTTTGTCCTTATTTTTGGTCCTTTTATTTTGCTGAATATATTACAACCATTGATTGTAAAGGGGATTTATAACCCTTAGATTAGAGAGATGTAACCTAGCTAAGAGGCCTGTAAATATACATGGGCTCTCTCTTTGTAAAGGATGATGATTTTGATATTGGTTATATGCTAAGTAAAGTTGAGCAAGTGCTCCTTTCAACCCAAAAATTCTCTTTTGCTTGTCTAATTAGTGGCATAATTAGACTGTGTTCTGAAGAGTCCGATTATACTTAGTGTGGTGATAGCTGTATCACTAAGTGTGATTAGTGCCTAGTTTTATCCTTGGTGGTGATATTTGTATCCTTGGATAGTTCTAGTTTATCTTGTTCTTGTCCTATCAGTGCTTGTTTACCTTGCTAATCACCTCCTCAAGAGTGATTAGCTTAGTCCTTGTTGCCTACTGTTCCATTGGTCATTTCTAAGCCCATTATGAGTCGCTCGAATTGCGTTTAGCGCACTCTGTTGGCGGGATCGGTGTAGCCTTGCATCTTGGCACATCGGTTCATACACCATGGTCAATTTTGATAAGAAACGAATACCAAAGGCATCCTAGAAATCCTCAAATTTCTTTCTCAGTCTTTGGTGGTGGCATCTCTTGGATAACATTGATCTTCGATAGATCAACTTCAATTCCTCTAAAGCTCACCACATATCCTAGCGGTTTTCCTAATGTTAACCTAAAGGCACATTTTTTTTTGGTTCGGGCGCATATTTTACTTGCAAAGCCTCTCAAAAACTTCCTAAGGCTAGGTAAGTGTTTATCCCTATCCTTGGACTTAATTATCCTAGAATCCACATAAACATCTGCTTCTTTTGTTTACCATATCATGCAATAGCGTCATGATCGTCCTTTGATATGTAGCTCGACATTCTTCAACCCAAATGGTTACAAAGCAATAGGTTCCCCATTGTGTGAAAAAAGTAGTATTTTCCGTGTCTTCCTCTACATTTTGACCTTCAGCCAACATAGCCATCCATAAAGGATAGTAAGGCATGACCACCAATATTATCAACCAAGATGTCTATGTGGGGCAAAGGAAAGTCATCTTTTGGACTTTCGTTATTCAAATGTATGAAGTTGACACACATTCTGATGGAAAGTGGCCAGCCATGGGTAAGAAGACAGAAAACGTTCAGCTCAACATGAACGCAAAACAACCGGGAATGCTTGTTATTTCTCATGCACATAATGTCGATCGAGCCGGGAGGATGATCATTGATTATTTGTTCATAAATAAATCAAGGTGTTAAGGGAGATAGTTGAGAAATCAAGCTCACCAAATTTCCATGGTTAAGCTAGGAATGATCGGCCAAGTACAAACAAGCAATGATACAAATATTATTATCTTAAGTGCTTTGAACATAAATAAATTCATGTCATGAGGGTCGGTCCAAGGGAGGGCCGAAGGGTTTATGGTCATGCATCACATGGAGCTGCCAAGAACACCAAGCTAGAGCATTCTAGAAGGCACTACCACTAGTGGAAGGTGGTTAGAAGAGAGCTTGGAGAAGGGGCAACAAATCTTGGCCACATGTTCCCTATCAAACAATACTTGGCTAGAAATTCTTCAAGCTTAACTTGGAGAGGAGGAAAGCATCTAATTAGTTAGCATTTTGTTTTGCTTTATTTTTCAGCTTGGATTCGGTTATGTAAATGCTCACATGAAGCATTATATATTCAGCACCTATGCTCCATTGTAATACACCTTTTGATGAATATATATGAGTTTAAACTCTTGAGCTGGATTGCTCGTTTCTAAATTCTCAAAGCTGTATCCGTGCTTGGCATCACGGTGGTGTCCTTTGAGTCTCCCAAGTCCCGGTGGTGTTGCTGTATCCGGATCGCTTAGGAGCGCCCCTTGATTCACTCGGTGGTTGATGTGTAGTGGCGGAAGCAAAGAAAAGATGGAAAAACCGCAAAACACACAACCGGGCAGAATAGGACCTGCAGGTGCGGTTCTGGGGAAAAGGGTGAAAGGAGGGCTAAATGTGCTTGGATTTGGACGAAACTTGGAGGGGAGTGAGGTAACTGATGAAGGAAGGTTGTGACCAAGTTTCGTGAATTTTGGATAAGGGGAACTACCTGAACAGATAGCCAGAAGTTGACGCTGCTGGCTGGATGTACAGATTGATACCCTTTGTTTGGTTTTGATGTGGAGGACGGAGGAGTTCTTGGATGGGGCTGAAATTTGGAGGAATGGAAGTAGATGGACTGGAAGGATTGTGGTTAAAATTTGGAGTGAAATGGCTGGGTGGTTTGTGAGATATGGGATGGTAAAGTCGCTGGATAGAACCTTGACCCGGCTCGGATACTGAAACACCACCGAGTGAATCAAGGGGCGCACCTAAGCGATCCGGATACAGAAACACCACCGGGACTTAAGTGACTCAAAGGACACCACCTAGATGCCAATCTAGGATACAGCTTTGAGGATTTAGAGGCTCGAGAAATCCATCCCGAAAAGAGTATAACACTCAAGGTTTGTATATTCATCAAAAAGTGTTTTTACAATGAAGCATATGAGCTGAATTTATAAGCAACAAAATAACATTTAGCTAAGCTGAAAATTAAATCTAAAAATAATAAAGATGCTTTCCTCCTCTCCAAGTTAAGCTAGGATGAATTCTAGCCAAGCATTTAGTGAATTGGGAACATGTGGCCATGGTTTGTTTTCCCCTTTTGCAAGCTTCTAACAAACCATCTTCCACCATGGTGAGTGCTTCTAGAATGCTCCCCTTTAGGCTCCCTTGAGTGCTCTCCTTAGGCGTGTGACCTTATGCTCTTTTGGACCTTTGGACCGGCCAGAACATGCAGCAAATTATCCCTTGGACCGGCCAGAACATGCATCAAATTATTTATGTTCAAATGACACTTCACGGTTTTGACAAGGCTAATCTCATCTTGCTTCAACGTGGAGAATTTGGCTAGCTTGATTCTTTTGGGCTATCTTACTTAGCTCCTCGGATGAGCTTTTATTTATGAGCATGAATTCATGAAAGGCCAAACTCTTGACATTTTATCCTCCGGGTTCAAAAATAAACAAAGGAAATTCAAGTGTGGCTAGTTGATTTTCATGTGTGCTTGATCTCATTCGATGACTTGCCTTCGGTCCATAGTCTAGGGCTGTCCACTTTCCATCGGTGGTGTTGCTGTATCCGAGCCCGAGTCAAGGTTCTGTCCCTCACTTTGCCGCCTCATATCTCACAATCTACCCAGCCATTTCACTCCAAATTTTAACCACAATCCTTCCCGTCCATCTACTTCCATTCCTCCAATTTTCAGCTCCATCCAAGAACATCTCCATCCTCCACATCGAAACCAAACAAAGGGTGTCTGTCTGTACAGCCAGCCGGTTGCATCAACTTCAGGCTATCTGTTCAGGGAGTTTCCCTTATCCAAATTTAACGAAACTTGGTCACGATCTTCCTTTACCAGTTACCTACTTCCCCACCAAATTTCAGCCAAGACCAAGCACTTTTGCCCCACCTTTCACCCGATCTCCCAAGACTGCGCAATCAAGCTGCATTCTGCCCGGTTGTGTACCTTGCGGTTTTCTCTCCTTTTTCTTTGCTTCCGCCACTACACATCACATTCTTACCCTTCCATCCTTTTAAAGGATAGGTTACAATGTCTGCTATCGACTGAGAGTAGTGGATTACATTAATAAACTTGACATCCAATTGTTTATGAATTTTTTTCCTTCACTTTCATAGCCCATTTTGGTTTGATTCGATACAGCTTCTGCTTGACTGGCTTTCCATCTGAAAAAAGGCAATTTGGTGCTTAGCAATATCCCTATCTATTCATGTTATATCTGCTTAAAACCAGGTGACGACATCTATAAACTCCTTGAAGAGTGAAGTAAAGTGATTTTTCTGCTCATAATTTAATGATTTTCCTATTTTAATATCTTAATGTTGCTCAAAGGTTCCTAAATTAACTGTAAGTACGGATTTTATAATTTTCCACATCTTTTATTAATTCTTTAGGGATTTCTTGTTCATTATTAGTGGCGAAAAAATTAAAGGAAGGTGAAGGCAAGAAGTAAGTAGAAAGGTTCATCTTATTGAATGGAGGAATGAGTGCATCAGAATTTCACTCGAAGGAACATAAATAATATAATTCAAAGAAATGCTAGCCCTAGTCCTAGCCTCCGGACCATACTTCCCAAGCTTCCCTCCAAAAGCTATGGTGAATTCTCGGCCTCCTTCAGCATGTATCCAACCGATGTGCTTGGATTTTTCTCCGCCTACATCAATGATAAATTCGGTAGGATCAAATTCCGAATGCAACATGGCCACATACAGGACAGGGATTGTGCTCTCTTCTTTGCAAAGCTCCTAATCAAACCGCATTTCAAAGATATTATTTCTCGACAAGCGGGTCCAGTCTACTATCGACTATTCCTTTTTAAGGAGGTAGGGTGCCTCCTTTTCCGAGTATCCGACAATCATTTAAGACATCCATCCCTGGAACTAGAATGTCCTTTTCTTTTAGATAGTAGGGTTCAGGAAAACCATAGTAAGGGAATTTATCTCTTTCCTGCAGGAATTGCCCATAAAGAGTTCGAGGTAAGGTTTGATAGATTAAACTATTGTGTGTGCAACTTTCTTTGTTTGAGCCTCCCATTTTACCTTAGCTACCTACCTCTTTAATAGTTAGGTTATAGCCTAGACTGAAACGGTAATTATTTTTGGGAGTCAAGGGTGGATGAATTTGTCCTTCTGCGCTCCTGCTTATTGCCAACATAGGAAAGTATCCCTTCTTTTTACCATAACATGAACATTGGGGTCTTAATAAGGATCAAAGTTAAAGGGTGTTTTATCCTTCTCTATAGTACCACAGTTTTAAAGGTGTACGAGTTCATCATCACTAGCATCATGTTCTATCACCACAACCATCTAGAGTGACTACTTCTCCCTTGATGATGGAGAGTGGGCAGCCTTCTGTTTTGAGCTGTGTGACATTAATGGAAAGTGGCCAGCCATGGGTAAAAAGACAGAAAATGTTCAGCTCAACGTGCATGCAAAACAACCGGGAATGCTTGTATTTTTCAAGCACATAATGTCGTTTGAGCCGGGAGGTTAATCATTGATTACTTGTTCATAAATAAATCAAGGTGTTAAGGAAGATAGTTGAGGAATCAAGCTCACCAAATTTCCATGGTTAAGCAAGGGAAGATCGGCCAAGTACAAATCAAGCAATGTTACAAGTATTATTATCTTAAGAGCTTTGAACATAAATAAATTCATGTCATGATGGGTCGGTCCAAGGGAGGGCCAAAAGGGCTTATGGTCATGCATCACATGGAGCTGCCAAGAACACCAAGCTAGAAGCATTCTAGAAGACACTACCACTAGTGGAAGGTGGTTAGAAAAGAGCTTGGAGAAGGGGCAACAAATCTTGGCCACATGTTCCCTATCAAACAATACTTGGCTAGAAATTCTTCAAGCTTAACTTGGGGAGGAGGAAAGCATCTAATTAGTTGGCATTTTTGTTTTGCTTTATTTCATATTTTTCAGCTTGGATTCGGTTATGTAATTTGATGTGTAGTGGCGGAAGCAAAGAAAAAGGTGGAAAAACCGCAAAACACACAACCGGGCAGATTAGGACCTGCAGGTGCGGTTCTGGGGAAAAGGGTGAAAAGAGGGGTAAATGTTCTTGGATTTGGACGAAACTTGGAGGGGAGTGAGGTAACTGATGGAGGAAGGTTTTGACCAAGTTTCGTGAATTTTGGATAAGGGGAACTACCTGAACAAATAGCCAGAAGTTGGTGCTGCTGGCTGGACGTACAGGTTGATACCCTTTGTTTGATTTTGATGTGGAGGACGGAGGGGTTCTTGGATGGAGCTGAAAATTGGAGGGATGGAAGTAGACTTGCTGGAAGGATTGTGGTTAAAATTTGGAGTGAAATGGCTGGGTAGATTGTGAGATATGGAAGGATGAAGTCGCTGGATAGTTCCTTGACTCGGGCTCGGATACGAAACACCACCGAGTGAATCAAGGGGCGCTCTCAAACGGTCCGGATACAGAAACACCACCGGGGTTTGGGAGACTCAAAGGACACCACCTAGATGCCAACCTAGGATACAGCTTTGAGGATTCAAAAGGTTGAGAAATCCATCTCAAGAGCAAAGCTCAAATTCATATATTCATCAAAAGTGATTTTACAAGGAGTGTGCATGCTGAATATATAGACCCGCCATTACAACTAACCATGCTGAAAATTGAAATTAACAAAGCTGAAAATTAAAGCAAAACAAAATGCTAACTAATTAGATGCTTTCCTCCTCTCCAAGTTAAGCTTGGATAAATTCTAGCCAAGCATTTGGTGAATTGGGAACATGTGGCCATGGTTTGTTTTCCCCTTTTGCAAGCTTCTAACAAACCATCTTCCACCATGGTGAGTGCTTCTAGAATGCTCCCCTTTAGGCTCCTTTGATTGCTCTCCTTAGGCGTGTGATCTTATGCTCATTTGGACCTTTGGACCGGCCAGAACATGCAGCAAATTATCCCTTGGTCCGCCTTGACTTATTTATGTGCAAGGGAAATAAAATGTAGCGCTTGAAACATTCCACACGTCTTGACTTGGCCGAATTTAACATAGCTTTAACAAGGAAGATTTTAGGCATGGCTGAATAAGCTCTTCTTTCTTGAACACTTATTTATGCACATAAGATCATAAGGATGACACTCTCGGCCTTCTAGCCTTCGGAATCAACTTGCACCGGGCTGATGTTTAAAGCATTTTTCAAGTAATTCTGGTTAACCTTAGGCATGTTTGGCTCTTTGAAGCAAATGTCCTCTAGCTCAAAACATAAGGCTGTCCACTTTCCATCATTCTCCCCTTGTAGGAAAGAATTTGCCCTCAAATTCGAAAAAAACAACATTTTCCCATTGTGGAAAAAATTTTGTCATCTTAGGGCTTGCATGGAGGTTGAAGATGAAACGCCCTTGTGTGTTTGGACAGCCGGCCACTTGCATGGATGTATCTTGGACATTCGGCCAGCATGAGTGCTGTTCTAGCATGCTTACAGCATAGAGGGATAATCGCTCAAAAACTCCAAGGTGAGGTGCACAAAGTTGAGTACTCTTGGAAAGAAAAATAGCTTTCCTTGGTACTACAAAAATTAGTTCCACACACTCCTTTAAGTCCTCCATGACTCCGTTAGCCATGCTTGGACACAAAGTATATAACCTTGACAAAATGCCATTAAAATCAATCAACCCGCCATTGTTCTTCCATTGAAAAAAATGTCCGGGCATACCACAATGTAGACTCCCAAGCCAAGTACCAATGAGAAGGAAGTCACCCTTCCTTGGCACCAAAGAAGTTGATTCTACCCATGGAGTCTCTTGTTTTTCTTCTCGGCCTTCTGCCCATGTTTCACCACTAATGGACTCTAAGTCACAATCTGTCCACATAGGAATGACAGCCTTCGGGATGGGGTTTTTTGTGGCGGGTAGTGAGAAGAAATTTTGGACAAAAGGACAAGGATGATTTTGGCTTGAAAGGTGGTGGCGAGGGGAAGGAAGTTTTGTGGAGGGGGATCAAAAGTGTTTTTATTTGAGAAGGAGTGGTCAGATTCTGGTGGAGAAAATTTTGAGAGATAAACTACTCCACAAGGACATAATTCAGGGAAGAAAAATTGGGGTAAAGGTGGCTTAAGTGGAGGGGTAAGGTTGGGGTTTAAACCAGCCAAGGGAAGGCCTTGGTGGTGGTGAAATGTGGGAAGACTTGGGTTGTGGAGTTTCGGTTGGGAATAGGCTTGAACATCTTCCCTATTTTGACATAGGGGTTGCTCTCTTTGCACTGTCACAATTATGCTCAAATGTTCAGCCAGACCCTCATGGTGCACTTCCCGGACATGCGGCTCTTGTATGCCACAATGAGAACTCCAAAAC
This sequence comes from Talinum fruticosum, assembly GCA_021018815.1. Taxonomy (NCBI): domain Eukaryota; kingdom Viridiplantae; phylum Streptophyta; class Magnoliopsida; order Caryophyllales; family Talinaceae; genus Talinum; species Talinum fruticosum. The sequence continues at coordinate 1,330,026 of JAITYX010000010.1, read as the reverse complement.
CGAATGTCCTCAAGAAGGAAATCATTTCTCCTTGGCAACAAAGAAAACGGCTCCATGTATGGCCTTTCTCCTTTCTCTTCTAGCGTGCTCATGATGTTGTAAAAGCAATCTGGATCAGCCCAAATTCCATGAGATAACATACAACACCAAGTGCTTTTGGTAAGGAAGTCATCTTCCTTTGGCACCAAAAGAATAGGCTCCACATACTCCTTCACAATGCCTAGAGCTTTTATGGTTTCTCCAAGTACTTGGGCAGCAAGAGTATTCACACTCCACACAAGTCTAGAAGATTCAAGCCAAAACAGATTGGCTTCCATCATTCTCTTCTCGGTTGTAGCTCCTTGGACAGATTTGGTGTGGTATGGAATTTTTGGGGCAAAGTGGTTGAGTTTGGCTAAGGTCTCTTTAATGGTGGAAGGGATATTTTGAGGAGGACTTTCAGCTTCGGGTTTTGTTACCATGGCTAGCTTTTGTGAGGAAAGTGGGGGCTGGTCGGTTGGGATGGACTCATTCGGTTTAGGTCTTGAAATTTGGCTAGGTGACAAGGGAACCAATGTGATCCTCTTGCCATCTTTGGTAAAAGTATAAGTGTTCAAGAACCCATCATGTATGACTCTCCTATCAAAGAGCCATGGTCTCCCAAGCAACATATGACAAGCATCCATGGGAACAATGTCACACCACATCTCATCATGATAACTTTTGCCAATACTAAATGAAATGAGACATCTAGAATTGACTTGGAAATTTTCACCATGATTTACCCATTGAAGTTTGTAGGGATGAGGGTGGGGTGTTATGTGAAGCCCAAGCTTTTCCACCATGGTTGTGGAAGCTACATTCGTGCTACAACCACTGTCAATGATGATGGAGCACACCTTGCTATGCACGGTTCCTCTTGTGTGAAAAACATTTTCACGCTGCTCTTCTTTTGCATTTTGATATCCGCTCAAATACTTTGTCAAAAACAAGCTAACGTTCATGGCTGGGAAATTTTGTTGGCTGGCTTTTTTTGGATTTTTGATTTTTGTGGAAATGGATACACTCACCCAAGGTTCAGAACTTGCTCTGATACCAAAAATGATGTGTAGTGGCGGAAGCAAAGAAAAAGGTGGAAAAACCGCAAAACACACAACCGGGCAGATTAGGACCTGCAGGTGCGGTTCTGGGGAAAAGGGTGAAAAGAGGGGTAAATGTTCTTGGATTTGGACGAAACTTGGAGGGGAGTGAGGTAACTGATGGAGGAAGGTTGTGGCCAAGTTTCGTGAATTTTGGATAAGGGGAACTACCTGAACAAATAGCCAGAAGTTGGTGCTGCTGGCTGGACGTACAGGTTGATACCCTTTGTTTGATTTTGATGTGGAGGACGGAGGGGTTCTTGGATGGAGCTGAAAATTGGAGGGATGGAAGTAGACTTGCTGGAAGGATTGTGGTTAAAATTTGGAGTGAAATGGCTGGGTAGATTGTGAGATATGGAAGGATGAAGTCGCTGGATAGTTCCTTGACTCGGGCTCGGATACAGAAACACCACCGAGTGAATCAAGGGGCGCTCTCAAACGGTCCGGATACAGAAACACCACCGGGGTTTGGGAGACTCAAAGGACACCACCTAGATGCCAACCTAGGATACAGCTTTGAGGATTCAAAAGGTTGAGAAATCCATCTCAAGAGCAAAGCTCAAATTCATATATTCATCAAAAGTGATTTTACAAGGAGTGTGCATGCTGAATATATAGACCCGCCATTACAACTAACCATGCTGAAAATTGAAATTAACAAAGCTGAAAATTAAAGCAAAACAAAATGCTAACTAATTAGATGCTTTCCTCCTCTCCAAGTTAAGCTTGGATAAATTCTAGCCAAGCATTTGGTGAATTGGGAACATGTGGCCATGGTTTGTTTTCCCCTTTTGCAAGCTTCTAACAAACCATCTTCCACCATGGTGAGTGCTTCTAGAATGCTCCCCTTTAGGCTCCTTTGATTGCTCTCCTTAGGCGTGTGATCTTATGCTCATTTGGACCTTTGGACCGGCCAGAACATGCAGCAAATTATCCCTTGGTCCGCCTTGACTTATTTATGTGCAAGGGAAATAAAATGTAGCGCTTGAAACATTCCACACGTCTTGACTTGGCCGAATTTAACATAGCTTTAACAAGGAAGATTTTAGGCATGGCTGAATAAGCTCTTCTTTCTTGAACACTTATTTATGCACATAAGATCATAAGGATGACACTCTCGGCCTTCTAGCCTTCGGAATCAACTTGCACCGGGCTGATGTTTAAAGCATTTTTCAAGTAATTCTGGTTAACCTTAGGCATGTTTGGCTCTTTGAAGCAAATGTCCTCTAGCTCAAAACATAAGGCTGTCCACTTTCCATCATTCTCCCCTTGTAGGAAAGAATTTGCCCTCAAATTCGAAAAAACAACATTTTCCCATTGTGGAAAAAATTTTGTCATCTTAGGGCTTGCATGGAGGTTGAAGATGAAACGCCCTTGTGTGTTTGGACAGCCGGCCACTTGCATGGATGTATCTTGGACATTCGGCCAGCATGAGTGCTGTTCTAGCATGCTTACAGCATAGAGGGATAATCGCTCAAAAACTCCAAGGTGAGGTGCACAAAGTTGAGTACTCTTGGAAAGAAAAATAGCTTTCCTTGGTACTACAAAAATTAGTTCCACACACTCCTTTAAGTCCTCCATGACTCCGTTAGCCATGCTTGGACACAAAGTATATAACCTTGACAAAATGCCATTAAAATCAATCAACCCGCCATTGTTCTTCCATTGAAAAAAATGTCCGGGCATACCACAATGTAGACTCCCAAGCCAAGTACCAATGAGAAGGAAGTCACCCTTCCTTGGCACCAAAGAAGTTGATTCTACCCATGGAGTCTCTTGTTTTTCTTCTCGGCCTTCTGCCCATGTTTCACCACTAATGGACTCTAAGTCACAATCTGTCCACATAGGAATGACAGCCTTCGGGATGGGGTTTTTTGTGGCGGGTAGTGAGAAGAAATTTTGGACAAAAGGACAAGGATGATTTTGGCTTGAAAGGTGGTGGCGAGGGAAGGAAGTTTTGTGGAGGGGGATCAAAAGTGTTTTTATTTGAGAAGGAGTGGTCAGATTCTGGTGGAGAAAATTTTGAGAGATAAACTACTCCACAAGGACATAATTCAGGGAAGAAAAATTGGGGTAAAGGTGGCTTAAGTGGAGGGGTAAGGTTGGGGTTTAAACCAGCCAAGGGAAGGCCTTGGTGGTGGTGAAATGTGGGAAGACTTGGGTTGTGGAGTTTCGGTTGGGAATAGGCTTGAACATCTTCCCTATTTTGACATAGGGGTTGCTCTCTTTGCACTGTCACAATTATGCTCAAATGTTCAGCCAGACCCTCATGGTGCACTTCCCGGACATGCGGCTCTTGTATGCCACAATGAGAACTCCAAAACCGAATGTCCTCAAGAAGGAAATCATTTCTCCTTGGCAACAAAGAAAACGGCTCCATGTATGGCCTTTCTCCTTTCTCTTCTAGCGTGCTCATGATGTTGTAAAAGCAATCTGGATCAGCCCAAATTCCATGAGATAACATACAACACCAAGTGCTTTTGGTAAGGAAGTCATCTTCCTTTGGCACCAAAAGAATAGGCTCCACATACTCCTTCACAATGCCTAGAGCTTTTATGGTTTCTCCAAGTACTTGGGCAGCAAGAGTATTCACACTCCACACAAGTCTAGAAGATTCAAGCCAAAACAGATTGGCTTCCATCATTCTCTTCTCGGTTGTAGCTCCTTGGACAGATTTGGTGTGGTATGGAATTTTTGGGGCAAAGTGGTTGAGTTTGGCTAAGGTCTCTTTAATGGTGGAAGGGATATTTTGAGGAGGACTTTCAGCTTCGGGTTTTGTTACCATGGCTAGCTTTTGTGAGGAAAGTGGGGGCTGGTCGGTTGGGATGGACTCATTCGGTTTAGGTCTTGAAATTTGGCTAGGTGACAAGGGAACCAATGTGATCCTCTTGCCATCTTTGGTAAAAGTATAAGTGTTCAAGAACCCATCATGTATGACTCTCCTATCAAAGAGCCATGGTCTCCCAAGCAACATATGACAAGCATCCATGGGAACAATGTCACACCACATCTCATCATGATAACTTTTGCCAATACTAAATGAAATGAGACATCTAGAATTGACTTGGAAATTTTCACCATGATTTACCCATTGAAGTTTGTAGGGATGAGGGTGGGGTGTTATGTGAAGCCCAAGCTTTTCCACCATGGTTGTGGAAGCTACATTCGTGCTACAACCACTGTCAATGATGATGGAGCACACCTTGCTATGCACGGTTCCTCTTGTGTGAAAAACATTTTCACGCTGCTCTTCTTTTGCATTTTGATATCCGCTCAAATACTTTGTCAAAAACAAGCTAACGTTCATGGCTGGGAAATTTTGTTGGCTGGCTTTTTTTGGATTTTTGATTTTTGTGGAAATGGATACACTCACCCAAGGTTCAGAACTTGCTCTGATACCAAAAATGATGTGTAGTGGCGGAAGCAAAGAAAAAGGTGGAAAAACCGCAAAACACACAACCGGGCAGATTAGGACCTGCAGGTGCGGTTCTGGGGAAAAGGGTGAAAAGAGGGGTAAATGTTCTTGGATTTGGACGAAACTTGGAGGGGAGTGAGGTAACTGATGGAGGAAGGTTGTGGCCAAGTTTCGTGAATTTTGGATAAGGGGAACTACCTGAACAAATAGCCAGAAGTTGGTGCTGCTGGCTGGACGTACAGGTTGATACCCTTTGTTTGATTTTGATGTGGAGGACGGAGGGGTTCTTGGATGGAGCTGAAAATTGGAGGGATGGAAGTAGACTTGCTGGAAGGATTGTGGTTAAAATTTGGAGTGAAATGGCTGGGTAGATTGTGAGATATGGAAGGATGAAGTCGCTGGATAGTTCCTTGACTCGGGCTCGGATACAGAAACACCACCGAGTGAATCAAGGGGCGCTCTCAAACGGTCCGGATACAGAAACACCACCGGGGTTTGGGAGACTCAAAGGACACCACCTAGATGCCAACCTAGGATACAGCTTTGAGGATTCAAAAGGTTGAGAAATCCATCTCAAGAGCAAAGCTCAAATTCATATATTCATCAAAAGTGATTTTACAAGGAGTGTGCATGCTGAATATATAGACCCGCCATTACAACTAACCATGCTGAAAATTGAAATTAACAAAGCTGAAAATTAAAGCAAAACAAAATGCTAACTAATTAGATGCTTTCCTCCTCTCCAAGTTAAGCTTGGATAAATTCTAGCCAAGCATTTGGTGAATTGGGAACATGTGGCCATGGTTTGTTTTCCCCTTTTGCAAGCTTCTAACAAACCATCTTCCACCATGGTGAGTGCTTCTAGAATGCTCCCCTTTAGGCTCCTTTGATTGCTCTCCTTAGGCGTGTGATCTTATGCTCATTTGGACCTTTGGACCGGCCAGAACATGCAGCAAATTATCCCTTGGTCCGCCTTGACTTATTTATGTGCAAGGGAAATAAAATGTAGCGCTTGAAACATTCCACACGTCTTGACTTGGCCGAATTTAACATAGCTTTAACAAGGAAGATTTTAGGCATGGCTGAATAAGCTCTTCTTTCTTGAACACTTATTTATGCACATAAGATCATAAGGATGACACTCTCGGCCTTCTAGCCTTCGGAATCAACTTGCACCGGGCTGATGTTTAAAGCATTTTTCAAGTAATTCTGGTTAACCTTAGGCATGTTTGGCTCTTTGAAGCAAATGTCCTCTAGCTCAAAACATAAGGCTGTCCACTTTCCATCATTCTCCCCTTGTAGGAAAGAATTTGCCCTCAAATTCGAAAAAACAACATTTTCCCATTGTGGAAAAAATTTTGTCATCTTAGGGCTTGCATGGAGGTTGAAGATGAAACGCCCTTGTGTGTTTGGACAGCCGGCCACTTGCATGGATGTATCTTGGACATTCGGCCAGCATGAGTGCTGTTCTAGCATGCTTACAGCATAGAGGGATAATCGCTCAAAAACTCCAAGGTGAGGTGCACAAAGTTGAGTACTCTTGGAAAGAAAAATAGCTTTCCTTGGTACTACAAAAATTAGTTCCACACACTCCTTTAAGTCCTCCATGACTCCGTTAGCCATGCTTGGACACAAAGTATATAACCTTGACAAAATGCCATTAAAATCAATCAACCCGCCATTGTTCTTCCATTGAAAAAAATGTCCGGGCATACCACAATGTAGACTCCCAAGCCAAGTACCAATGAGAAGGAAGTCACCCTTCCTTGGCACCAAAGAAGTTGATTCTACCCATGGAGTCTCTTGTTTTTCTTCTCGGCCTTCTGCCCATGTTTCACCACTAATGGACTCTAAGTCACAATCTGTCCACATAGGAATGACAGCCTTCGGGATGGGGTTTTTTGTGGCGGGTAGTGAGAAGAAATTTTGGACAAAAGGACAAGGATGATTTTGGCTTGAAAGGTGGTGGCGAGGGGAAGGAAGTTTTGTGGAGGGGGATCAAAAGTGTTTTTATTTGAGAAGGAGTGGTCAGATTCTGGTGGAGAAAATTTTGAGAGATAAACTACTCCACAAGGACATAATTCAGGGAAGAAAAATTGGGGTAAAGGTGGCTTAAGTGGAGGGGTAAGGTTGGGGTTTAAACCAGCCAAGGGAAGGCCTTGGTGGTGGTGAAATGTGGGAAGACTTGGGTTGTGGAGTTTCGGTTGGGAATAGGCTTGAACATCTTCCCTATTTTGACATAGGGGTTGCTCTCTTTGCACTGTCACAATTATGCTCAAATGTTCAGCCAGACCCTCATGGTGCACTTCCCGGACATGCGGCTCTTGTATGCCACAATGAGAACTCCAAAACCGAATGTCCTCAAGAAGGAAATCATTTCTCCTTGGCAACAAAGAAAACGGCTCCATGTATGGCCTTTCTCCTTTCTCTTCTAGCGTGCTCATGATGTTGTAAAAGCAATCTGGATCAGCCCAAATTCCATGAGATAACATACAACACCAAGTGCTTTTGGTAAGGAAGTCATCTTCCTTTGGCACCAAAAGAATAGGCTCCACATACTCCTTCACAATGCCTAGAGCTTTTATGGTTTCTCCAAGTACTTGGGCAGCAAGAGTATTCACACTCCACACAAGTCTAGAAGATTCAAGCCAAAACAGATTGGCTTCCATCATTCTCTTCTCGGTTGTAGCTCCTTGGACAGATTTGGTGTGGTATGGAATTTTTGGGGCAAAGTGGTTGAGTTTGGCTAAGGTCTCTTTAATGGTGGAAGGGATATTTTGAGGAGGACTTTCAGCTTCGGGTTTTGTTACCATGGCTAGCTTTTGTGAGGAAAGTGGGGGCTGGTCGGTTGGGATGGACTCATTCGGTTTAGGTCTTGAAATTTGGCTAGGTGACAAGGGAACCAATGTGATCCTCTTGCCATCTTTGGTAAAAGTATAAGTGTTCAAGAACCCATCATGTATGACTCTCCTATCAAAGAGCCATGGTCTCCCAAGCAACATATGACAAGCATCCATGGGAACAATGTCACACCACATCTCATCATGATAACTTTTGCCAATACTAAATGAAATGAGACATCTAGAATTGACTTGGAAATTTTCACCATGATTTACCCATTGAAGTTTGTAGGGATGAGGGTGGGGTGTTATGTGAAGCCCAAGCTTTTCCACCATGGTTGTGGAAGCTACATTCGTGCTACAACCACTGTCAATGATGATGGAGCACACCTTGCTATGCACGGTTCCTCTTGTGTGAAAAACATTTTCACGCTGCTCTTCTTTTGCATTTTGATATCCGCTCAAATACTTTGTCAAAAACAAGCTAACGTTCATGGCTGGGAAATTTTGTTGGCTGGCTTTTTTTGGATTTTTGATTTTTGTGGAAATGGATACACTCACCCAAGGTTCAGAACTTGCTCTGATACCAAAAATGATGTGTAGTGGCGGAAGCAAAGAAAAAGGTGGAAAAACCGCAAAACACACAACCGGGCAGATTAGGACCTGCAGGTGCGGTTCTGGGGAAAAGGGTGAAAAGAGGGGTAAATGTTCTTGGATTTGGACGAAACTTGGAGGGGAGTGAGGTAACTGATGGAGGAAGGTTGTGGCCAAGTTTCGTGAATTTTGGATAAGGGGAACTACCTGAACAAATAGCCAGAAGTTGGTGCTGCTGGCTGGACGTACAGGTTGATACCCTTTGTTTGATTTTGATGTGGAGGACGGAGGGGTTCTTGGATGGAGCTGAAAATTGGAGGGATGGAAGTAGACTTGCTGGAAGGATTGTGGTTAAAATTTGGAGTGAAATGGCTGGGTAGATTGTGAGATATGGAAGGATGAAGTCGCTGGATAGTTCCTTGACTCGGGCTCGGATACAGAAACACCACCGAGTGAATCAAGGGGCGCTCTCAAACGGTCCGGATACAGAAACACCACCGGGGTTTGGGAGACTCAAAGGACACCACCTAGATGCCAACCTAGGATACAGCTTTGAGGATTCAAAAGGTTGAGAAATCCATCTCAAGAGCAAAGCTCAAATTCATATATTCATCAAAAGTGATTTTACAAGGAGTGTGCATGCTGAATATATAGACCCGCCATTACAACTAACCATGCTGAAAATTGAAATTAACAAAGCTGAAAATTAAAGCAAAACAAAATGCTAACTAATTAGATGCTTTCCTCCTCTCCAAGTTAAGCTTGGATAAATTCTAGCCAAGCATTTGGTGAATTGGGAACATGTGGCCATGGTTTGTTTTCCCCTTTTGCAAGCTTCTAACAAACCATCTTCCACCATGGTGAGTGCTTCTAGAATGCTCCCCTTTAGGCTCCTTTGATTGCTCTCCTTAGGCGTGTGATCTTATGCTCATTTGGACCTTTGGACCGGCCAGAACATGCAGCAAATTATCCCTTGGTCCGCCTTGACTTATTTATGTGCAAGGGAAATAAAATGTAGCGCTTGAAACATTCCACACGTCTTGACTTGGCCGAATTTAACATAGCTTTAACAAGGAAGATTTTAGGCATGGCTGAATAAGCTCTTCTTTCTTGAACACTTATTTATGCACATAAGATCATAAGGATGACACTCTCGGCCTTCTAGCCTTCGGAATCAACTTGCACCGGGCTGATGTTTAAAGCATTTTTCAAGTAATTCTGGTTAACCTTAGGCATGTTTGGCTCTTTGAAGCAAATGTCCTCTAGCTCAAAACATAAGGCTGTCCACTTTCCATCATTCTCCCCTTGTAGGAAAGAATTTGCCCTCAAATTCGAAAAAAACAACATTTTCCCATTGTGGAAAAAATTTTGTCATCTTAGGGCTTGCATGGAGGTTGAAGATGAAACGCCCTTGTGTGTTTGGACAGCCGGCCACTTGCATGGATGTATCTTGGACATTCGGCCAGCATGAGTGCTGTTCTAGCATGCTTACAGCATAGAGGGATAATCGCTCAAAAACTCCAAGGTGAGGTGCACAAAGTTGAGTACTCTTGGAAAGAAAAATAGCTTTCCTTGGTACTACAAAAATTAGTTCCACACACTCCTTTAAGTCCTCCATGACTCCGTTAGCCATGCTTGGACACAAAGTATATAACCTTGACAAAATGCCATTAAAATCAATCAACCCGCCATTGTTCTTCCATTGAAAAAATGTCCGGGCATACCACAATGTAGACTCCCAAGCCAAGTACCAATGAGAAGGAAGTCACCCTTCCTTGGCACCAAAGAAGTTGATTCTACCCATGGAGTCTCTTGTTTTTCTTCTCGGCCTTCTGCCCATGTTTCACCACTAATGGACTCTAAGTCACAATCTGTCCACATAGGAATGACAGCCTTCGGGATGGGGTTTTTTGTGGCGGGTAGTGAGAAGAAATTTTGGACAAAAGGACAAGGATGATTTTGGCTTGAAAGGTGGTGGCGAGGGGAAGGAAGTTTTGTGGAGGGGGATCAAAAGTGTTTTTATTTGAGAAGGAGTGGTCAGATTCTGGTGGAGAAAATTTTGAGAGATAAACTACTCCACAAGGACATAATTCAGGGAAGAAAAATTGGGGTAAAGGTGGCTTAAGTGGAGGGGTAAGGTTGGGGTTTAAACCAGCCAAGGGAAGGCCTTGGTGGTGGTGAAATGTGGGAAGACTTGGGTTGTGGAGTTTCGGTTGGGAATAGGCTTGAACATCTTCCCTATTTTGACATAGGGGTTGCTCTCTTTGCACTGTCACAATTATGCTCAAATGTTCAGCCAGACCCTCATGGTGCACTTCCCGGACATGCGGCTCTTGTATGCCACAATGAGAACTCCAAAACCGAATGTCCTCAAGAAGGAAATCATTTCTCCTTGGCAACAAAGAAAACGGCTCCATGTATGGCCTTTCTCCTTTCTCTTCTAGCGTGCTCATGATGTTGTAAAAGCAATCTGGATCAGCCCAAATTCCATGAGATAACATACAACACCAAGTGCTTTTGGTAAGGAAGTCATCTTCCTTTGGCACCAAAAGAATAGGCTCCACATACTCCTTCACAATGCCTAGAGCTTTTATGGTTTCTCCAAGTACTTGGGCAGCAAGAGTATTCACACTCCACACAAGTCTAGAAGATTCAAGCCAAAACAGATTGGCTTCCATCATTCTCTTCTCGGTTGTAGCTCCTTGGACAGATTTGGTGTGGTATGGAATTTTTGGGGCAAAGTGGTTGAGTTTGGCTAAGGTCTCTTTAATGGTGGAAGGGATATTTTGAGGAGGACTTTCAGCTTCGGGTTTTGTTACCATGGCTAGCTTTTGTGAGGAAAGTGGGGGCTGGTCGGTTGGGATGGACTCATTCGGTTTAGGTCTTGAAATTTGGCTAGGTGACAAGGGAACCAATGTGATCCTCTTGCCATCTTTGGTAAAAGTATAAGTGTTCAAGAACCCATCATGTATGACTCTCCTATCAAAGAGCCATGGTCTCCCAAGCAACATATGACAAGCATCCATGGGAACAATGTCACACCACATCTCATCATGATAACTTTTGCCAATACTAAATGAAATGAGACATCTAGAATTGACTTGGAAATTTTCACCATGATTTACCCATTGAAGTTTGTAGGGATGAGGGTGGGGTGTTATGTGAAGCCCAAGCTTTTCCACCATGGTTGTGGAAGCTACATTCGTGCTACAACCACTGTCAATGATGATGGAGCACACCTTGCTATGCACGGTTCCTCTTGTGTGAAAAACATTTTCACGCTGCTCTTCTTTTGCATTTTGATATCCGCTCAAATACTTTGTCAAAAACAAGCTAACGTTCATGGCTGGGAAATTTTGTTGGCTGGCTTTTTTTGGATTTTTGATTTTTGTGGAAATGGATACACTCACCCAAGGTTCAGAACTTGCTCTGATACCAAAAATGATGTGTAGTGGCGGAAGCAAAGAAAAAGGTGGAAAAACCGCAAAACACACAACCGGGCAGATTAGGACCTGCAGGTGCGGTTCTGGGGAAAAGGGTGAAAAGAGGGGTAAATGTTCTTGGATTTGGACGAAACTTGGAGGGGAGTGAGGTAACTGATGGAGGAAGGTTGTGGCCAAGTTTCGTGAATTTTGGATAAGGGGAACTACCTGAACAAATAGCCAGAAGTTGGTGCTGCTGGCTGGACGTACAGGTTGATACCCTTTGTTTGATTTTGATGTGGAGGACGGAGGGGTTCTTGGATGGAGCTGAAAATTGGAGGGATGGAAGTAGACTTGCTGGAAGGATTGTGGTTAAAATTTGGAGTGAAATGGCTGGGTAGATTGTGAGATATGGAAGGATGAAGTCGCTGGATAGTTCCTTGACTCGGGCTCGGATACAGAAACACCACCGAGTGAATCAAGGGGCGCTCTCAAACGGTCCGGATACAGAAACACCACCGGGGTTTGGGAGACTCAAAGGACACCACCTAGATGCCAACCTAGGATACAGCTTTGAGGATTCAAAAGGTTGAGAAATCCATCTCAAGAGCAAAGCTCAAATTCATATATTCATCAAAAGTGATTTTACAAGGAGTGTGCATGCTGAATATATAGACCCGCCATTACAACTAACCATGCTGAAAATTGAAATTAACAAAGCTGAAAATTAAAGCAAAACAAAATGCTAACTAATTAGATGCTTTCCTCCTCTCCAAGTTAAGCTTGGATAAATTCTAGCCAAGCATTTGGTGAATTGGGAACATGTGGCCATGGTTTGTTTTCCCCTTTTGCAAGCTTCTAACAAACCATCTTCCACCATGGTGAGTGCTTCTAGAATGCTCCCCTTTAGGCTCCTTTGATTGCTCTCCTTAGGCGTGTGATCTTATGCTCATTTGGACCTTTGGACCGGCCAGAACATGCAGCAAATTATCCCTTGGTCCGCCTTGACTTATTTATGTGCAAGGGAAATAAAATGTAGCGCTTGAAACATTCCACACGTCTTGACTTGGCCGAATTTAACATAGCTTTAACAAGGAAGATTTTAGGCATGGCTGAATAAGCTCTTCTTTCTTGAACACTTATTTATGCACATAAGATCATAAGGATGACACTCTCGGCCTTCTAGCCTTCGGAATCAACTTGCACCGGGCTGATGTTTAAAGCATTTTTCAAGTAATTCTGGTTAACCTTAGGCATGTTTGGCTCTTTGAAGCAAATGTCCTCTAGCTCAAAACATAAGGCTGTCCACTTTCCATCATTCTCCCCTTGTAGGAAAGAATTTGCCCTCAAATTCGAAAAAAACAACATTTTCCCATTGTGGAAAAAATTTTGTCATCTTAGGGCTTGCATGGAGGTTGAAGATGAAACGCCCTTGTGTGTTTGGACAGCCGGCCACTTGCATGGATGTATCTTGGACATTCGGCCAGCATGAGTGCTGTTCTAGCATGCTTACAGCATAGAGGGATAATCGCTCAAAAACTCCAAGGTGAGGTGCACAAAGTTGAGTACTCTTGGAAAGAAAAATAGCTTTCCTTGGTACTACAAAAATTAGTTCCACACACTCCTTTAAGTCCTCCATGACTCCGTTAGCCATGCTTGGACACAAAGTATATAACCTTGACAAAATGCCATTAAAATCAATCAACCCGCCATTGTTCTTCCATTGAAAAAAATGTCCGGGCATACCACAATGTAGACTCCCAAGCCAAGTACCAATGAGAAGGAAGTCACCCTTCCTTGGCACCAAAGAAGTTGATTCTACCCATGGAGTCTCTTGTTTTTCTTCTCGGCCTTCTGCCCATGTTTCACCACTAATGGACTCTAAGTCACAATCTGTCCACATAGGAATGACAGCCTTCGGGATGGGGTTTTTTGTGGCGGGTAGTGAGAAGAAATTTTGGACAAAAGGACAAGGATGATTTTGGCTTGAAAGGTGGTGGCGAGGGGAAGGAAGTTTTGTGGAGGGGGATCAAAAGTGTTTTTATTTGAGAAGGAGTGGTCAGATTCTGGTGGAGAAAATTTTGAGAGATAAACTACTCCACAAGGACATAATTCAGGGAAGAAAAATTGGGGTAAAGGTGGCTTAAGTGGAGGGGTAAGGTTGGGGTTTAAACCAGCCAAGGGAAGGCCTTGGTGGTGGTGAAATGTGGGAAGACTTGGGTTGTGGAGTTTCGGTTGGGAATAGGCTTGAACATCTTCCCTATTTTGACATAGGGGTTGCTCTCTTTGCACTGTCACAATTATGCTCAAATGTTCAGCCAGACCCTCATGGTGCACTTCCCGGACATGCGGCTCTTGTATGCCACAATGAGAACTCCAAAACCGAATGTCCTCAAGAAGGAAATCATTTCTCCTTGGCAACAAAGAAAACGGCTCCATGTATGGCCTTTCTCCTTTCTCTTCTAGCGTGCTCATGATGTTGTAAAAGCAATCTGGATCAGCCCAAATTCCATGAGATAACATACAACACCAAGTGCTTTTGGTAAGGAAGTCATCTTCCTTTGGCACCAAAAGAATAGGCTCCACATACTCCTTCACAATGCCTAGAGCTTTTATGGTTTCTCCAAGTACTTGGGCAGCAAGAGTATTCACACTCCACACAAGTCTAGAAGATTCAAGCCAAAACAGATTGGCTTCCATCATTCTCTTCTCGGTTGTAGCTCCTTGGACAGATTTGGTGTGGTATGGAATTTTTGGGGCAAAGTGGTTGAGTTTGGCTAAGGTCTCTTTAATGGTGGAAGGGATATTTTGAGGAGGACTTTCAGCTTCGGGTTTTGTTACCATGGCTAGCTTTTGTGAGGAAAGTGGGGGCTGGTCGGTTGGGATGGACTCATTCGGTTTAGGTCTTGAAATTTGGCTAGGTGACAAGGGAACCAATGTGATCCTCTTGCCATCTTTGGTAAAAGTATAAGTGTTCAAGAACCCATCATGTATGACTCTCCTATCAAAGAGCCATGGTCTCCCAAGCAACATATGACAAGCATCCATGGGAACAATGTCACACCACATCTCATCATGATAACTTTTGCCAATACTAAATGAAATGAGACATCTAGAATTGACTTGGAAATTTTCACCATGATTTACCCATTGAAGTTTGTAGGGATGAGGGTGGGGTGTTATGTGAAGCCCAAGCTTTTCCACCATGGTTGTGGAAGCTACATTCGTGCTACAACCACTGTCAATGATGATGGAGCACACCTTGCTATGCACGGTTCCTCTTGTGTGAAAAACATTTTCACGCTGCTCTTCTTTTGCATTTTGATATCCGCTCAAATACTTTGTCAAAAACAAGCTAACGTTCATGGCTGGGAAATTTTGTTGGCTGGCTTTTTTTGGATTTTTGATTTTTGTGGAAATGGATACACTCACCCAAGGTTCAGAACTTGCTCTGATACCAAAAATGATGTGTAGTGGCGGAAGCAAAGAAAAAGGTGGAAAAACCGCAAAACACACAACCGGGCAGATTAGGACCTGCAGGTGCGGTTCTGGGGAAAAGGGTGAAAAGAGGGGTAAATGTTCTTGGATTTGGACGAAACTTGGAGGGGAGTGAGGTAACTGATGGAGGAAGGTTGTGGCCAAGTTTCGTGAATTTTGGATAAGGGGAACTACCTGAACAAATAGCCAGAAGTTGGTGCTGCTGGCTGGACGTACAGGTTGATACCCTTTGTTTGATTTTGATGTGGAGGACGGAGGGGTTCTTGGATGGAGCTGAAAATTGGAGGGATGGAAGTAGACTTGCTGGAAGGATTGTGGTTAAAATTTGGAGTGAAATGGCTGGGTAGATTGTGAGATATGGAAGGATGAAGTCGCTGGATAGTTCCTTGACTCGGGCTCGGATACAGAAACACCACCGAGTGAATCAAGGGGCGCTCTCAAACGGTCCGGATACAGAAACACCACCGGGGTTTGGGAGACTCAAAGGACACCACCTAGATGCCAACCTAGGATACAGCTTTGAGGATTCAAAAGGTTGAGAAATCCATCTCAAGAGCAAAGCTCAAATTCATATATTCATCAAAAGTGATTTTACAAGGAGTGTGCATGCTGAATATATAGACCCGCCATTACAACTAACCATGCTGAAAATTGAAATTAACAAAGCTGAAAATTAAAGCAAAACAAAATGCTAACTAATTAGATGCTTTCCTCCTCTCCAAGTTAAGCTTGGATAAATTCTAGCCAAGCATTTGGTGAATTGGGAACATGTGGCCATGGTTTGTTTTCCCCTTTTGCAAGCTTCTAACAAACCATCTTCCACCATGGTGAGTGCTTCTAGAATGCTCCCCTTTAGGCTCCTTTGATTGCTCTCCTTAGGCGTGTGATCTTATGCTCATTTGGACCTTTGGACCGGCCAGAACATGCAGCAAATTATCCCTTGGTCCGCCTTGACTTATTTATGTGCAAGGGAAATAAAATGTAGCGCTTGAAACATTCCACACGTCTTGACTTGGCCGAATTTAACATAGCTTTAACAAGGAAGATTTTAGGCATGGCTGAATAAGCTCTTCTTTCTTGAACACTTATTTATGCACATAAGATCATAAGGATGACACTCTCGGCCTTCTAGCCTTCGGAATCAACTTGCACCGGGCTGATGTTTAAAGCATTTTTCAAGTAATTCTGGTTAACCTTAGGCATGTTTGGCTCTTTGAAGCAAATGTCCTCTAGCTCAAAACATAAGGCTGTCCACTTTCCATCATTCTCCCCTTGTAGGAAAGAATTTGCCCTCAAATTCGAAAAAAACAACATTTTCCCATTGTGGAAAAAATTTTGTCATCTTAGGGCTT
Source organism: Talinum fruticosum (assembly GCA_021018815.1). NCBI lineage: Eukaryota > Viridiplantae > Streptophyta > Magnoliopsida > Caryophyllales > Talinaceae > Talinum > Talinum fruticosum. The sequence goes on along the minus strand of JAITYX010000010.1, from coordinate 1,313,787 downwards.
GCATGGAGGTTGAAGATGAAACGCCCTTGTGTGTTTGGACAGCCGGCCACTTGCATGGATGTATCTTGGACATTCGGCCAGCATGAGTGCTGTTCTAGCATGCTTACAGCATAGAGGGATAATCGCTCAAAAACTCCAAGGTGAGGTGCACAAAGTTGAGTACTCTTGGAAAGAAAAATAGCTTTCCTTGGTACTACAAAAATTAGTTCCACACACTCCTTTAAGTCCTCCATGACTCCGTTAGCCATGCTTGGACACAAAGTATATAACCTTGACAAAATGCCATTAAAATCAATCAACCCGCCATTGTTCTTCCATTGAAAAAAATGTCCGGGCATACCACAATGTAGACTCCCAAGCCAAGTACCAATGAGAAGGAAGTCACCCTTCCTTGGCACCAAAGAAGTTGATTCTACCCATGGAGTCTCTTGTTTTTCTTCTCGGCCTTCTGCCCATGTTTCACCACTAATGGACTCTAAGTCACAATCTGTCCACATAGGAATGACAGCCTTCGGGATGGGGTTTTTTGTGGCGGGTAGTGAGAAGAAATTTTGGACAAAAGGACAAGGATGATTTTGGCTTGAAAGGTGGTGGCGAGGGGAAGGAAGTTTTGTGGAGGGGATCAAAAGTGTTTTTATTTGAGAAGGAGTGGTCAGATTCTGGTGGAGAAAATTTTGAGAGATAAACTACTCCACAAGGACATAATTCAGGGAAGAAAAATTGGGGTAAAGGTGGCTTAAGTGGAGGGGTAAGGTTGGGGTTTAAACCAGCCAAGGGAAGGCCTTGGTGGTGGTGAAATGTGGGAAGACTTGGGTTGTGGAGTTTCGGTTGGGAATAGGCTTGAACATCTTCCCTATTTTGACATAGGGGTTGCTCTCTTTGCACTGTCACAATTATGCTCAAATGTTCAGCCAGACCCTCATGGTGCACTTCCCGGACATGCGGCTCTTGTATGCCACAATGAGAACTCCAAAACCGAATGTCCTCAAGAAGGAAATCATTTCTCCTTGGCAACAAAGAAAACGGCTCCATGTATGGCCTTTCTCCTTTCTCTTCTAGCGTGCTCATGATGTTGTAAAAGCAATCTGGATCAGCCCAAATTCCATGAGATAACATACAACACCAAGTGCTTTTGGTAAGGAAGTCATCTTCCTTTGGCACCAAAAGAATAGGCTCCACATACTCCTTCACAATGCCTAGAGCTTTTATGGTTTCTCCAAGTACTTGGGCAGCAAGAGTATTCACACTCCACACAAGTCTAGAAGATTCAAGCCAAAACAGATTGGCTTCCATCATTCTCTTCTCGGTTGTAGCTCCTTGGACAGATTTGGTGTGGTATGGAATTTTTGGGGCAAAGTGGTTGAGTTTGGCTAAGGTCTCTTTAATGGTGGAAGGGATATTTTGAGGAGGACTTTCAGCTTCGGGTTTTGTTACCATGGCTAGCTTTTGTGAGGAAAGTGGGGGCTGGTCGGTTGGGATGGACTCATTCGGTTTAGGTCTTGAAATTTGGCTAGGTGACAAGGGAACCAATGTGATCCTCTTGCCATCTTTGGTAAAAGTATAAGTGTTCAAGAACCCATCATGTATGACTCTCCTATCAAAGAGCCATGGTCTCCCAAGCAACATATGACAAGCATCCATGGGAACAATGTCACACCACATCTCATCATGATAACTTTTGCCAATACTAAATGAAATGAGACATCTAGAATTGACTTGGAAATTTTCACCATGATTTACCCATTGAAGTTTGTAGGGATGAGGGTGGGGTGTTATGTGAAGCCCAAGCTTTTCCACCATGGTTGTGGAAGCTACATTCGTGCTACAACCACTGTCAATGATGATGGAGCACACCTTGCTATGCACGGTTCCTCTTGTGTGAAAAACATTTTCACGCTGCTCTTCTTTTGCATTTTGATATCCGCTCAAATACTTTGTCAAAAACAAGCTAACGTTCATGGCTGGGAAATTTTGTTGGCTGGCTTTTTTTGGATTTTTGATTTTTGTGGAAATGGATACACTCACCCAAGGTTCAGAACTTGCTCTGATACCAAAAATGATGTGTAGTGGCGGAAGCAAAGAAAAAGGTGGAAAAACCGCAAAACACACAACCGGGCAGATTAGGACCTGCAGGTGCGGTTCTGGGGAAAAGGGTGAAAAGAGGGGTAAATGTTCTTGGATTTGGACGAAACTTGGAGGGGAGTGAGGTAACTGATGGAGGAAGGTTGTGGCCAAGTTTCGTGAATTTTGGATAAGGGGAACTACCTGAACAAATAGCCAGAAGTTGGTGCTGCTGGCTGGACGTACAGGTTGATACCCTTTGTTTGATTTTGATGTGGAGGACGGAGGGGTTCTTGGATGGAGCTGAAAATTGGAGGGATGGAAGTAGACTTGCTGGAAGGATTGTGGTTAAAATTTGGAGTGAAATGGCTGGGTAGATTGTGAGATATGGAAGGATGAAGTCGCTGGATAGTTCCTTGACTCGGGCTCGGATACAGAAACACCACCGAGTGAATCAAGGGGCGCTCTCAAACGGTCCGGATACAGAAACACCACCGGGGTTTGGGAGACTCAAAGGACACCACCTAGATGCCAACCTAGGATACAGCTTTGAGGATTCAAAAGGTTGAGAAATCCATCTCAAGAGCAAAGCTCAAATTCATATATTCATCAAAAGTGATTTTACAAGGAGTGTGCATGCTGAATATATAGACCCGCCATTACAACTAACCATGCTGAAAATTGAAATTAACAAAGCTGAAAATTAAAGCAAAACAAAATGCTAACTAATTAGATGCTTTCCTCCTCTCCAAGTTAAGCTTGGATAAATTCTAGCCAAGCATTTGGTGAATTGGGAACATGTGGCCATGGTTTGTTTTCCCCTTTTGCAAGCTTCTAACAAACCATCTTCCACCATGGTGAGTGCTTCTAGAATGCTCCCCTTTAGGCTCCTTTGATTGCTCTCCTTAGGCGTGTGATCTTATGCTCATTTGGACCTTTGGACCGGCCAGAACATGCAGCAAATTATCCCTTGGTCCGCCTTGACTTATTTATGTGCAAGGGAAATAAAATGTAGCGCTTGAAACATTCCACACGTCTTGACTTGGCCGAATTTAACATAGCTTTAACAAGGAAGATTTTAGGCATGGCTGAATAAGCTCTTCTTTCTTGAACACTTATTTATGCACATAAGATCATAAGGATGACACTCTCGGCCTTCTAGCCTTCGGAATCAACTTGCACCGGGCTGATGTTTAAAGCATTTTTCAAGTAATTCTGGTTAACCTTAGGCATGTTTGGCTCTTTGAAGCAAATGTCCTCTAGCTCAAAACATAAGGCTGTCCACTTTCCATCATTCTCCCCTTGTAGGAAAGAATTTGCCCTCAAATTCGAAAAAACAACATTTTCCCATTGTGGAAAAAATTTTGTCATCTTAGGGCTTGCATGGAGGTTGAAGATGAAACGCCCTTGTGTGTTTGGACAGCCGGCCACTTGCATGGATGTATCTTGGACATTCGGCCAGCATGAGTGCTGTTCTAGCATGCTTACAGCATAGAGGGATAATCGCTCAAAAACTCCAAGGTGAGGTGCACAAAGTTGAGTACTCTTGGAAAGAAAAATAGCTTTCCTTGGTACTACAAAAATTAGTTCCACACACTCCTTTAAGTCCTCCATGACTCCGTTAGCCATGCTTGGACACAAAGTATATAACCTTGACAAAATGCCATTAAAATCAATCAACCCGCCATTGTTCTTCCATTGAAAAAAATGTCCGGGCATACCACAATGTAGACTCCCAAGCCAAGTACCAATGAGAAGGAAGTCACCCTTCCTTGGCACCAAAGAAGTTGATTCTACCCATGGAGTCTCTTGTTTTTCTTCTCGGCCTTCTGCCCATGTTTCACCACTAATGGACTCTAAGTCACAATCTGTCCACATAGGAATGACAGCCTTCGGGATGGGGTTTTTTGTGGCGGGTAGTGAGAAGAAATTTTGGACAAAAGGACAAGGATGATTTTGGCTTGAAAGGTGGTGGCGAGGGAAGGAAGTTTTGTGGAGGGGGATCAAAAGTGTTTTTATTTGAGAAGGAGTGGTCAGATTCTGGTGGAGAAAATTTTGAGAGATAAACTACTCCACAAGGACATAATTCAGGGAAGAAAAATTGGGGTAAAGGTGGCTTAAGTGGAGGGGTAAGGTTGGGGTTTAAACCAGCCAAGGGAAGGCCTTGGTGGTGGTGAAATGTGGGAAGACTTGGGTTGTGGAGTTTCGGTTGGGAATAGGCTTGAACATCTTCCCTATTTTGACATAGGGGTTGCTCTCTTTGCACTGTCACAATTATGCTCAAATGTTCAGCCAGACCCTCATGGTGCACTTCCCGGACATGCGGCTCTTGTATGCCACAATGAGAACTCCAAAACCGAATGTCCTCAAGAAGGAAATCATTTCTCCTTGGCAACAAAGAAAACGGCTCCATGTATGGCCTTTCTCCTTTCTCTTCTAGCGTGCTCATGATGTTGTAAAAGCAATCTGGATCAGCCCAAATTCCATGAGATAACATACAACACCAAGTGCTTTTGGTAAGGAAGTCATCTTCCTTTGGCACCAAAAGAATAGGCTCCACATACTCCTTCACAATGCCTAGAGCTTTTATGGTTTCTCCAAGTACTTGGGCAGCAAGAGTATTCACACTCCACACAAGTCTAGAAGATTCAAGCCAAAACAGATTGGCTTCCATCATTCTCTTCTCGGTTGTAGCTCCTTGGACAGATTTGGTGTGGTATGGAATTTTTGGGGCAAAGTGGTTGAGTTTGGCTAAGGTCTCTTTAATGGTGGAAGGGATATTTTGAGGAGGACTTTCAGCTTCGGGTTTTGTTACCATGGCTAGCTTTTGTGAGGAAAGTGGGGGCTGGTCGGTTGGGATGGACTCATTCGGTTTAGGTCTTGAAATTTGGCTAGGTGACAAGGGAACCAATGTGATCCTCTTGCCATCTTTGGTAAAAGTATAAGTGTTCAAGAACCCATCATGTATGACTCTCCTATCAAAGAGCCATGGTCTCCCAAGCAACATATGACAAGCATCCATGGGAACAATGTCACACCACATCTCATCATGATAACTTTTGCCAATACTAAATGAAATGAGACATCTAGAATTGACTTGGAAATTTTCACCATGATTTACCCATTGAAGTTTGTAGGGATGAGGGTGGGGTGTTATGTGAAGCCCAAGCTTTTCCACCATGGTTGTGGAAGCTACATTCGTGCTACAACCACTGTCAATGATGATGGAGCACACCTTGCTATGCACGGTTCCTCTTGTGTGAAAAACATTTTCACGCTGCTCTTCTTTTGCATTTTGATATCCGCTCAAATACTTTGTCAAAAACAAGCTAACGTTCATGGCTGGGAAATTTTGTTGGCTGGCTTTTTTTGGATTTTTGATTTTTGTGGAAATGGATACACTCACCCAAGGTTCAGAACTTGCTCTGATACCAAAAATGATGTGTAGTGGCGGAAGCAAAGAAAAAGGTGGAAAAACCGCAAAACACACAACCGGGCAGATTAGGACCTGCAGGTGCGGTTCTGGGGAAAAGGGTGAAAAGAGGGGTAAATGTTCTTGGATTTGGACGAAACTTGGAGGGGAGTGAGGTAACTGATGGAGGAAGGTTGTGGCCAAGTTTCGTGAATTTTGGATAAGGGGAACTACCTGAACAAATAGCCAGAAGTTGGTGCTGCTGGCTGGACGTACAGGTTGATACCCTTTGTTTGATTTTGATGTGGAGGACGGAGGGGTTCTTGGATGGAGCTGAAAATTGGAGGGATGGAAGTAGACTTGCTGGAAGGATTGTGGTTAAAATTTGGAGTGAAATGGCTGGGTAGATTGTGAGATATGGAAGGATGAAGTCGCTGGATAGTTCCTTGACTCGGGCTCGGATACAGAAACACCACCGAGTGAATCAAGGGGCGCTCTCAAACGGTCCGGATACAGAAACACCACCGGGGTTTGGGAGACTCAAAGGACACCACCTAGATGCCAACCTAGGATACAGCTTTGAGGATTCAAAAGGTTGAGAAATCCATCTCAAGAGCAAAGCTCAAATTCATATATTCATCAAAAGTGATTTTACAAGGAGTGTGCATGCTGAATATATAGACCCGCCATTACAACTAACCATGCTGAAAATTGAAATTAACAAAGCTGAAAATTAAAGCAAAACAAAATGCTAACTAATTAGATGCTTTCCTCCTCTCCAAGTTAAGCTTGGATAAATTCTAGCCAAGCATTTGGTGAATTGGGAACATGTGGCCATGGTTTGTTTTCCCCTTTTGCAAGCTTCTAACAAACCATCTTCCACCATGGTGAGTGCTTCTAGAATGCTCCCCTTTAGGCTCCTTTGATTGCTCTCCTTAGGCGTGTGATCTTATGCTCATTTGGACCTTTGGACCGGCCAGAACATGCAGCAAATTATCCCTTGGTCCGCCTTGACTTATTTATGTGCAAGGGAAATAAAATGTAGCGCTTGAAACATTCCACACGTCTTGACTTGGCCGAATTTAACATAGCTTTAACAAGGAAGATTTTAGGCATGGCTGAATAAGCTCTTCTTTCTTGAACACTTATTTATGCACATAAGATCATAAGGATGACACTCTCGGCCTTCTAGCCTTCGGAATCAACTTGCACCGGGCTGATGTTTAAAGCATTTTTCAAGTAATTCTGGTTAACCTTAGGCATGTTTGGCTCTTTGAAGCAAATGTCCTCTAGCTCAAAACATAAGGCTGTCCACTTTCCATCATAATTGCTCATATGAAGCATTATATATTCAGCACCTATGCGCCATTGTAAGACACCTTTGATGAAATATATGAGTTTATACTCGAGCTGGATTTGCTCACCCTTCGGAACTCTCATTGCTGTATCCTAGTGTGGCAGCTAGGTGGTGTCCTGTGAGTCCTTCCAATCTCCCGGTGGTGTTGCTGTATCCGGACAGATTGAAGGTGCCCCTCGGTTCTTACTCGGTGGTGTTTTCCGTATCCGAGCTAGGACCTTGGTATTATCCCCTCACTTCATCAATTCATATCTCACAATCTACCCAGCCATTTCATTCCAAATTTTAACCACAATCCTTCCTGTCCATCTACTTCCATTCCACCAATTTTCAGCTCCATCCAAGAACACCTCCATCCTCCACACCAAAATCAAACAAAGGGTGTCTGTCTGTACAGCCAGCCGGTTACCTCAGCTTCAGGCTATCTGTTCAGGGAGTTCCCCTTATCCAAATTCAACGAAACTTGGTCACGATCATTATCTACCAGTTACCATCCTTCCCACCAAATTTCAGCCAAGACCAAGCACTTTTGCCCCTCCATTTTCCCAATCTGCCAAGATTGCGCAAGCAGGCTGCATTCTGCCCTGTTGTGCTTCTTGCGGTTTGCTATCCATTTTCTTTGCTTCCGCCACTACACATCACTTGATAAGATTTTTGACCATTTGGTGCAGTGTAGAGGACACTACATGATGATCATTAAGCAAAGGACGTCTTAGAAGTAAGTTGAAAGTAGCGGAATATCTAGAACTTGAAACTCCTCAAATTTGGATATTGGTCCTACATTTATGGGAAAAGTGACCTTACCTAGGGAAACTCTCTTGGAGTTTTCATATAATCTAAGATACAAAGTTTGCTTAATGTGAGACCCGGAATTTTAAGTTAATTAAGTTATGTAATCGACGCGTAAAATATTTTATTTAGTATGAGCTCCTATTCTTACGCACTTTTATAAATAAATTACCAAATTATATTATTTCCTCCTGATTCCCTTCCCGGACCAAGTAGTTAAAGTCCGAGGCAGCTTGTGATTTATTATTTCGACTTTTCATGTTGAGATTATCCAAAAAAAAAAAAGAAAAGAGAAGGAGAAGATTAGTGGAAGGTTGGTGTGTTGGCAGTCCGTAGAAGAGCCACAGACAAAAGGGAAAGGAAAAGATTAAGTGATAAGAAGAAAGGAAAGAGATTAAGTGGAAAGAGAAGGAGCAAAGGGTCGGGGAAAGAAAAGAAGCGAAAGGAAATAGAGGAAAGAAGGAAGAAGCGGAAACATAACGAGGCAAAGGGTGAGAAGGGAGGTCGACAAGGGCGAAATTGAGAGAGAGAGAGAGAGAGCGCGAACGTGAGAGCCGGAGAAGAGGCCGGAGGCCGGCGCATCGAGTAGTGAACGAAGGGAAGATGGTCGGCGAACGTGGGCGGACCAGCAAAGGGCACGAAAGGGGAGGTGAAATCGAGACCGGAAGAAGGGGAGCGAACGCGAGGGCCGAATAAGGAAACCGGCGGCCCACCAGCAAAGACACCGTGGCCGGCGACAGCGGCAGCGAGGAGGAAAGCAGCGAAGTCGAGGCCCGGACCGGGCTGGCACCGGAGCGGGAAGGCAAGGAAGAGGAAGGAAACAGAGAGAATGACCTAGACCGAACCGAAATTCGCAACCTTTAATCTCTAATTCGAGGTGGGTGGCCTTATACTCTAAACTATTAGTATTTTCGAAACCTAAATGAATTTGTTGTGAATGTTGAATGATGAATGTTTGCTGGGAACATAGAAGAAATTTAGGAAGTGGTAGGGTTGAACATACAAGGGAATCAGATTGAGATGTTTAGGTCTGAATTAGAAATTTGAAGGAATTTAGTAGTTGTTTAGGGCTGAGTCGGAATGCTGAAAATTTTGAAAGAATTGGGTGGCATAGAGCAAAGAAGCAAAGTAGAGGCCTCAATTAGCACTTAGAGATGAAGAAATGGTGAGTTGGGTCTAAATTATAAAGTGATGCTTCAGTTGACCCTTAAGAGATTCGTTAGTTCTTTGCGTTGGAAGGTAACGGCTTATGTTGGGAAATAACAAGTTAAGAATAAAAAACAAGAGTGCAAGATCACCTTGACTAGTACACAGGTGAGATAGGGAAATGGAGAGCTAGTGATTGTGAGGGTAAGCTAAGTTGAAGGCATATCTAAATCCTTGAGAGTAAATGGAACTAGAAGATAAATGGAGCTAAAAGAAATTTAGTGAAGTGAGTTTAAGAGTTATATGACTTAGTATGGGCAAGAAAGAGTGTGATTAGTAATGAGAAGCCATAAGAGGAGAAATTAAGGTGAAAATGGCAAATTGTGAGAAGTTAAGACGTTTGAGTTAAGTGGTAATTACTTGTGGTTATTGTGGCTCGGAAAAAAAAATTAATATTATTGAATTGATAGATTTAGAAAGGCATAGTCGGAAAAGAGCTGAGGAGGACTGTCCGAGTTGAGTTTTGATTAATTGTGCTAAGTGATTGTGTTGAATGATGTTCAAAAGTTAGTTTTGAAAGAAATTCGATGTTTTACGCAGAATGCTACTTGAATGTGATTTTGTGATATATGCTTTTTAAGCGCAAAACGTGTTTCTAAGAAGTGAAACTAATTTGAGAATGTTGCTTGAAACAAGCTTGATAAGTGAACGTGTTAAAAAACTATTATGAATCGACTTTGCCTAGATCGTTTAGCACAAGGAAGGATTCTAGCTAGGGGTGGCTAGTTAGGGGTCTTGTGTAGCAGGATGCCCGATTGGAATCTTCCTAGATAGGTCCCGCGAGCCTTTCATTTGGGGTCGCGCCCCGGAGAAACTAGAGAAATCAAAGAAATTATGAGAAATTGCGAAGTGCTAGTTCGGGTCCACAACCTAGAAAGTGATTCACCAAAAGAAATTCATTGAAAGTGATTTATGAAAAGTGATTCAGTAGAAATGATTCAAATTCTTATTGAAAGCATTTGAAAGAAAGTAACTGGTGGTTGCAAAACTTTGTTTAAAGAAGAAAATAATTGTTCTTGAATGTGAAATCGTGCTTTTAAAGGATTAAAAGAATTCCGATCTTTAAGTTGCAAGAGATTTCATTAAAAGTATATAGATTTGTATTATGTTATTATGCTTTTGTAGATTTCATTATTATGAGTATTATGTGTAAGGAATTTCCATTTTAAGGGTATAAGACTCCGGTGAGCCCATGGTTTATTGGTCACCCCCACAAATTCCCCCTCCCGATTGCGGGTACTCCTTGATACGGTTGCTCGGAATGCTCGACTTGGATGGTGATCGCGAGTTGGAGTTGGTTCATGTAATTTCATGTTTAAAATGTTGTATATACTCGGTTTCTTATGTAAATAGACAATAATGTGTAGTAAGTTTAATGTATGTATGGAGACTGAACTAGTAGCTCGACAAGCCGGAGATTTCCTTTCTTTGGTAATTTTGATCTCAAGTGGTTGTAAATCTAGTTTTTGCTGAGTTCATGACTTGGGTTGTAAACTAGTCAAAATGTGAGTCTTGTGGTTGTGAATATGCTCCGGCGTGTGGTCGTTGAGCTGTGTACTCCGAGCGTGTGGCTCGTTGAGTTTTATTGTGACTTTCATGCAGGTTTTAAGGCTTCTAGCCTATGGGTTGAGCCATAGTTCAAACGGAACTTTGCCAAAATTTTTAGAAAACTTCTAACCCTTGTAGGAAATCATATTCCTTACCTTTAAGATGGGCAAGACAGCTAAGTCAACACCTAGTAAGCCTTGGGAGTTCCTTTGAGGGACTCTGGTGGTGTAATACTCCTAGGGTGGGTTTTGGGGTGTTACACTTAAAGAGTTTATGCTCCCTAATCCCCAATCTCATGGCACTTCTCAAGGGGCACATACTGAAAGCTGATCCATTGTCAAGTAGAGTTAAAAGGATGAACTTGGTAGTACAATTTACTTGTCAAATACAAGGCATTGTTGTGCACAAGGCCTTCTCGAGGTAGATCCTTATTGTCAAAGGTAATGGCTCCTCCCCCAATACTAATCATGCCTACCACTTCTTCAGGTGAAGTTTTCGGTGACACCTCAATTTTACTAAGTGCATTAATTAAGGCTTGTTTGTGTTTCTTATAAGTGGCTATAAGTTTCCATATATATGCATGTCAACCTTTACCTTTTGAACCTATTTGAGGATAGGATCTTCCTTCTTTGTAACTTCGTTCTCTATTACTATCTTTTGAGTTTATGGTGGACCCACTAGAATCCTGTGATGTCCGAGCCTAGTAAGGAATTGAACATCTAAAGGTGTTGGTTCTTCCTAGAAATGATCTCATTCTATGTGCTTTGTGCCGCATAATTCATTTTCATTGCTAGCCTAATGTTTTGAGCTACAATTGTTTCTTCGTACACATCTTCTTCATCAATAGCGCATAACCTACACATAACAAGATCAGTAGGGGAAAGCTAAAACTTTTGGTTTAGGTCCCTTAATGTCTTGTACAAAAACAAATGGCCCCATTTGCCTAAGATGGGCTTGGGCAAGATGGCTAAGGTTGTACTAAAATGATTTTTATAATTGTTTGGTTTTTAGGCAGCTTTAGGTAAAGATAATTGTCCATTCTTAAACATACCCTCCAACTTGTTCTTGAAAGTCCAACATTGCTTAATATTTTGTGCTCTTGCACATTGTATTTGCAGAATTTACAAGCATCCCAATTTTTGGATTTTTTAAAAGTTTTTGATTTTTCTCTAATAGGTGCAAGTTAGATTTGCCTTTAGAAAGAAGGCAATCTAAGGCTTGGGCATAAGAATTGTCCATATGGGTATATTTAGCATACCAATTGATAGCATTGACATCCACACACCTTTACTTGCAGTACAAGAGTTTTTATTTCCTTACTTTAGTAATTTCTTTTATAATTGACTACAACTTTTCTAGACATGAGTGACAGTTCTCTTCAATCAACATTCCAGCATCTCTAATGGCATTAAGCTTCATAAAAGACAAGAATTTCAAATGCTCGTTATAAGCGGGCCTCATGTTCTTCACAATGATTCTGATGGAGAGTGGGCAGCTTGGTGTTTTGAGCAGAATTCTATTCATTTGGAGGAGCCATGGATGCTTAAGGATCAGCCGGAATGTTTCATTATCAAGGGAAAAAGTTCACAACTCATCCGATTGGTGCTATTGGACCCCGGAGGGTGATGAGTCCAAAACATTAAAGTTCTTATGATTTTGTTCATAAATAATTGATTACCAATTTAGTTAAGGTTAGTTGAAGCTAGCCACAAAAACCTCCAAAGCAAAGCAAGTGTGAAAGGTCAAGTCAAGTCAAGGGACATTACCATTTTATGCTTAAGTACATAAATAAGATGATGCTTGAATGAAGTCGGTCCATATTAATGTGAGATAGACCATGGCCGGTTATGGAGCAACAAAGGAAGATGATGACAAAGCATTCTAGAAGTATCAAAGAATCAAGAAGCTTGAAGAAGGGGAAAACAAGCCTAGGCCACATGTTCCCAATTTTGAAATACTTGGCTAGGATTTACTCTAGCTTGGCTTGGAGGAAGGGAAAGGAATATTGTTTGTTAGCATTTTATTTTGCTTTATTTTTCAGCTTGAATTTGGTTATGTAAATGCTCACATGAAGCATTATATATTCAGCACCTATGGTCCATTGTAAAACACTTTTTGATGAATATACAAACCTTGAGTGTTATACTCTTTTTGGGATGGATTTCTCGAGCCTCTAAATCCTCAAAGCTGTATCCTAGATTGGCATCTAGGTGGTGTCCTTTAGTCTCTTAAGCCCGGTGGTGTTTCTGTATCCGGACCGTTTAAGAGTGCCCCTTGATTCAGCTTGGTGGTGTTTCTGTATCCAAGCCAGAATCTAGGTTCTATTCAGCAACTTCCATCAACCATATCTCCCAATCCACGAATCATCTCTTTCCCAAATTTCATACACTTCATCTTACATGAGTTGAGTCCATTCCCTCCAAATCTCAGCTCAATCCAAGAAGAACTCCATCCCCAGCACCAAAAACAAACAAAGAACCTCATTCTGGACAGCCACCCAGCAAGGCTTTCTGTTTGCGTTTGGCTCAAGGTGATCCCGACCTTGGATGCTGCCCAAATTTTACCACAACCTTCCCCAACCAGTTAACTAACCTTCCACCAAATTTCGTCGAAAAACTCCATCATTTACCCCTCCTTTCACCCTTTTCCCCAGAACCGCACCTGCAGGTCCTGTTCTGCCCGGTTGTGTGTTTTGCGGTTTTTCCATCTTTTCTTTGCTTCCGCCACTACACATCAGATTCTAACTTGATCTTTTTCTAACAGCCTATTTACCATGTTGGTATAGACACCTAAAACATGTTGTCCTTATTAGTTTCTTTTATTTATTTCGATCAGCCCGGTGATAAACTCTGGCCATCATTTTTATACTAGGGTCAAGATTGGACTAAGGTAGAGTGATAAATCCTAATTCAGCCCACAAAAAGAAAACCAATAGTAAAAATAGCCCAAAGCAAGTCTCCTTAGGCCGGATCCAACACATCAACCTATTATCCAATCGTCCAAACCACCACTACTGATGTGTAGTGAGGGCGGAAGCAAAAGGAAAGGGAAAACCGCAAGAAAAGCTACCGGGCAGATTGTGACCTGCAGGCACAATCTTGGGAGAATGGGTGAAAGAGGGCTCAAACGATGGAGTTTGGGGCTGAAATTTGGTATGGAACTTCTCAACTGATCCAAGAAGCTCTGGTATTTTTTTGGATTTTTATTGCCAGGAACACCTTGATCAAAGGGGTGAAAGTCGGGGTTCGGGCTGACTGTCCAGGATGATATCCTTTGTAAATATCGAAGGTGGGGGTCAAAGGACTATTTGGATGGAGGCGATTTTGGAGGGGGATAAGTAGACTCGCTGGGCTAGAGGTGGATGGAATTTGGAGTGAAGATGAGCGGTTTGTGAGATATGGAAGTGGGAAGTGAAGGGATAAAACCGAGGTTTCTCATTGGACACGAAACACCACCTAGAGGAAGCCATGGGGCACCTTTAGCCTTGCCGGATACAGAAACACCACCTGTAGGTTAGAGGACTCAAAGAACACCACCAAGTAGCCAACTTGGATACAGCACATGAGATTTAAAAGAGGCGAGCAATCCAGCTTAATTCATTCATATAATCATCAAGGTCTGTCTTTACAATGCTATTACAAACCATATTTATAATGAGCAAAAATAGCATTTAGCAAAGCTGAAAATTAAACCAAAAATTACAAAGATGCTTTTCCTCCCCTCCAAGTTAGAGTTGGATGAATCCTAGCCAAGTATTTGTGGATTTTGGGAACATGTGGCCGAGGCTTTCTTTCCCCTTTGGCAAGCTTCTTTCTCTCTTGTTCAACAAGCCATCTTCCTTCCACAATGGTTAGTGCTTCTAGAATGCTCCCTTTAAGCGCTTAAACATAAGCCTTTCGGACCCTTGGACCGACCCTTAATTATTTATGTTCAATGGACATAAAATGGTAGCACTTGTAGCACTTCACGATTTGACATGGCTAGACTCGTCTTGCTTTAACGTAGAGGAATTGGCTAGCTTGATTCCTCTTGACTATCCTTCTTAGCTCCTTAGATAAACATTTATTTATGAACATGAGATCATGAGAAAATGATATTCTCGGCTTCTCATCCTCCGGGATCAACTTGCACCATGCTAGTGATAATAGAAATTTCAAGTATTCCCGGTGGGTTCCCATGCATGCTTGACTCCTTAAGATGAGTACCCTTTAGCTCATAATTTAGGGCAGTCCACTTTCTATCAACTACTATAAGAATCACTTTGAACGACGGGTCTTTAACGACCGTTAAAAGGACAAATTGTCATGAAAAATTGATCGGTTGAATTTTCGTAAAAAAATGCGATTTTTAATGTGTATGACGACGTTTCAACATAAAAACCATCGTCTAAAGTTTCTATTGAACTTTTGACCACAGTTCTTAGCGAGTGAACCGTAGTCTAATGTTATGCCCAAAAAACCCACAGCCAACACCGAGTCTCACTTTTGTCACTCTCGATCCTACACTCTCTCTCTTCGATTGCTCTTCTCTCTGCGGTTGCTAGTGGTTTCGTTGGCATCCCACTCATTCTGTCTGCGGTTTTCGGTTGTGGTTGCACTCCCCCTGATGTATAGTGGGGCAAATGGCAAAGGGAGGACAAAGCACAAAGATGAGTAACCGGACTGAATGGGTCCCTTTTGTGCGATCTTGGGAGAACGAGGTGATGGAGCGAAAAATGGTGGAGTTTGGAGATGAAAATTAGGGGGGCTCTTGGATGAGTTAGGAAGAGCTGGTAAGAAGTGGGGGATGGTTTGAAGTTGGGATCACCTTGAACGATGGACAAAAAGACTATCCCGTTGGAGCTGAAGTCCAGGATGCGGCGCTCTGTTTGTTTTGGAGGAGGGGATTAGGATATAGCTTGGATTGAGCTAAAATTCGAGGAGGGAAAACTTAACACGTCTAGGGATTGGTGGGTGAAATTTGGGGTGAAGGTGATTTGTGGTTTGGGAGTTATGGATTTTTGAAGTTAGGAACCGGATAGGGCTAAGGTCTCCAAGGATACAGAAATCATCACCTTGAAAATCTTAGGGCACCCTAAACTTAGCTAGATACAGACACACCACTAGCAAAGCTTAAGGACTCAAAGAGTACCACCAAGTATGCCACACTTGGATAAAGCAATTGAGAATTCAAAAGGGGAAAGAGCATTACAAGCTCAAAGTTCATTCAATATTCAAAGCCGATGTTTACATGGCCAGTTACATGATATTTGTAATGCTCTACTACAATAGCATAATCTATGGCTAAAACAAGATTTAAGGCCTAGATTAAGCTACCCCTTCTCTAACCCAAGATGGGTGGCCGGATGTGATTGTCCAATCTCCTTCTTTCCTCTTGCTCAAGCTAGCTCATTATTGGTCCACCTACCAAGATTCCTTCCACTAAGAGTAGAGCTTGAAGATTCTTCTAGAATTCTTTCTTTGATGCTTCATTAGGCTAACTCAAATATGTACCCTTTGAACCTTGGACCGCCCTTGATTTAGTAACAACTTTACTTATGTTCAAAAAGACATAAAACAGTAGCACTTCACGGTTCAACATGCCCGAACTCGTTTTGTACCATATGGACTAAAATGGACGTTTTAGGTGTCCAACCTGGTTCTCCTTGTAGCATTGTTAGCAACTCTCCATCATTCTCCCCTTGTAAGGAAGAATTTATCCTCAAATTCTCAAGAGTATCATCTTCAAAGTATGGAGATAGATTGGCTACATTGAAGCTAGCGGAGATGCCATATTCTCCGGGCAAGTCAACCTTGTAAGCATTGTCACCAATCCTTTCTAGCACTTCAAACGGCCCATCGGCTCTTGGCATAAGCTTAGGCATAAGCTTAGTCTTTCGTTTAGAAGGAAATCGCTCCTTCCTCAAATGTATCCAAACCAATTCCCGGGTTAAAAACCCTCATTTTCCTCCCCTTATCAACTTGTTGCTTGTAGGTGGTGATGTGCCAAAACGCAGGGCTACACCGATCCCGAAAACAGAGTGCGCCAAATGTAATTCGAGGGACTCGGAATGGGCTTAGAAATGACCAATGAAATAGTAAACAACGAGGATTAAGCTAATCACTCGTGAGGAGATGATTAGCAAGGTAACCAGCACCGATAGGACAATAACAAGATAAACTAGAACTATCCAAGGATACGAGATATCACTACCAAGGATAAAACTAGGGCACTAATCACACTTAGTGATACAAGCTATCACCACACTAAGTATAATCGGACTCTTCATAACACAGCCTAATTATGCCACTAATTAGACAAGCAAAAGAGAATTTTGGGGTTGAAAGGAGCACTGCTAAACTTAGCATATAGCCAATATCAAAATCATCCTCCTTTACAAAGAGAGAGCCCATGTATATTTATAGGCCTCTTAGCTAGGGTACATCACTCTAATCTAAGGGTTATAAATCCCTTTTACATTCAATGGTTGTGATGTATTCAACAAAATAGAAGGATAAAAACAAGGACAACAGGTAAATAATTGCAGCGAGAAAAAGGACAGCAGAAAAGGAGGGGGACCACAGAATCGGTAGTACAAAGTAGTACGGTTCCGAGTCCAGTGATAGCTACGATCGTTGTCACCAAATTCTTTTGCTTTCGATCCTTAACTTTCCTTTTCGGCTCTCGCTGAAGATGCCTAGATGATGATCAAGTAGTCTAAGCTCGAAGCCGAGGACTCGAAAAAGATCATTTAACGTCCGAGCTCGAAACCGAGGACTCGAAAAAGATCTCTTGGCTTATTTTTCCTCCGAATATTTCTGACTTGTCCGACTCCCTTACTCCTCGTCTTACTCCTGTCCGAGGAGACAGACAAGTATTTCGAGTGTGGCCAAAACTCCCTTGATGCCTGCGTTATCAACGAAGACCCAAGCAATGGTTTCGAGGGTTCCGTAATGAAGTCGGAGGACTCGAATTATCACTCGGTTCCGGCTGGCTCTCGGTCTTAGTTGGGTCTGGTTTTGTGGTGTCCACCCCATCATCCTCCCCGGCTTGAAAAGAATTTGCCCTCAAATTCTCGAGTGAATTATCTTCCAAGTAAGGAGATAAATCAAGCAACATTGAAAGTAGTCGAGACATTGTATTCTCCAGGTAAATTCACCTTGTAAGCGTTGTCATTGATTCTCTCAAGTACTTCAAATGGTCCATCTCGCCCTTGGCATCAACTTAGACTTGCGCTTGGAAGGAAAACGCTCCTTCCTTAGGTGGATCCAAACGAGATCTCCTGGTTGAAAACCACCCTTCGCGGTTTTTGTTAGCGCTAGCCTTGTAACTCAAATTAGCTTGCTCAACTCGGCTCGACTTTCGCATGCAAGTCCCGAATCCGAGCAGCTCTTTTCACAGCGTCAGTATGAGGCTTTCCATCAAAAGCTCTTGGGGTCAGATCAATAGGTGACAGAGGTTCCACGCCAAACAATCTTAAAGGGTGAAACATTGGTAGTCTTGTTTGGCGTGTGATTGTAAGCAAACTCAGCATGTGGAAGAAGTTGATCCCACATCTTAATATTCGATTTGATTAGCGTTCGAGCAAGACTCCCAAAGTTCTGTTTGTAACCTCGGTCCGACCATCCGTTTGAGGATGGCAAGTGGTGCTGTACTTCAACTTTGTTCCCAATTTCTTCCAAAGGGTAACCCGAAATGACTCGAAACTTCGCATCTCTATTTGAGACCATTGTCCTTGGGATCCCATGCAGCCTTACAACTTCTCCGAAGTATAGGTCAGCAACCAGATGTAGCATCATTAGTTTTGTTGCAAGCAATGAAGTGAGCCATCTTAGAAAATTGATCAACAACAACCGGAATAGAATCTTTCCCTTTCGAGTCCTTGGTAGACCCGGAACGAAGTCTAGACTTACATCCACCCGAGGCTGAGTTGGAACCGGTAATGGAGTGTAAAGTCCTTGAGGCGAGGAATGGCTCTTGGCATATTGGCATACCACACATCGCCCGATGATGTCTTGAACATCTTTGTCCATGCTTGGCCGTAAATAATGCTCCTTGAGCATCCGAGTTGTCTTTTTCTCTCCGAAATGGCCAGCAAGTCCTCCATAATGGACTTCCCTTATAATCAACTCTCTTGTGCCACGATTAGGCACACACAATCCGATACCCTTGAATAGGTACCCTCCTTGTATTTGGAACTCACCCTTGGACCGAGTTTGGCATTCTTGGTAGAGGGTTCCAAAATCTTTGTCATCCGCATATAGGCTCTTCAAATGTTCAAACCCGAAGACACAAGTTTCTAACTCGAAACAACAAGTAGATATCTTCCGGACAGAGCATCGGCGCCCTTGTTAAGCTCGTCCCGATTTGTGTTTGATTGAAAAATGAAAGGTCCGAAGGTACTCAACCCATTTCGCATGTCGCGGGTTCAACTTGTGTTGGCCCCGAATGTACTTGAGGGCTTCATGATCCGAGTGCAGAATGAATTCTTGGGCCACCAAGTAATGATTCCAATACTCTAATGACCGAATTATGGCATAGAATTCCTTGTCATAGGTTGAGTATCTTCGCTTGGTATCACACAGCTTCTCACTAAAATAAGCGATGGGACGACCCTCTTGAGTGAGAATCCCACCAATACCTACACCAGAGGCATCACACTCAACTTCGAAAATCTTCTCAAAACCGGGCGAGGCTAGGACAGGAGCCCGGGTCGGTTTAGCCTTGATAGTTTCAAAAGATTTCGAGCCCGAGGTGTCCAAACAAAAGAACCGTTTCGAGCACCTCGGTCATAGGGGCAGTGATAGTGCTGAAGTCTTTGATGAACCTCCTATAGAAAGATGCAAGTCCATGAAAGCTCCGAACAGCGTGTATGCTTTTGGGAGTAGGCCAAGACAGGATAGCCTCAATTTTGCTTTCATCTACCTTTACTCCCTCAATGGAAACAACATAACCTAGAAATGCAATTTCGAGCTGAAGAATGAACACTTCTTCAAATTTCCGTACGCTTTCTCTCTCTAGCAGTTGAACAATCTGTCCGAGGTGGTCGAATGTTCCCTCTCATTCCGACTGTAGATCGAATGTCATCAAAATAGACCACTACGAACTTCCCGATGAAGGGTCCGAAAATCTGATTCATGAGTCGCATGAATGTGCTTGGAGCATTGGTCGGACCAAAAGGCATAACAAGCCACTCATATAAACCTCCCTTGGTCTTAAAAGCAGTTTTCCATTCATCTCCTTCTTTGATTCTCGATTTGATAATATCCACTTCGAGGTCAATCTTAGAGAAGACCTTAGAACCATGTAGTTCATCCAACATATCTTCAAGTCGTGGTATAGGATGCCTATACTTGATAGTGATCTTGTTAATGGCACGACTATCTATACACATCCTCATAGAACCATCCTTTTTGGGTACCAACAAGGCTGGTACAACGACAAGGACTCTTACTCACTCTCACCAGGCCTTTAGACACCAACTCCTCAACTTGCCTCCGCACGTCCGAGGTATCTTTAGGGTTCATTCTCGTAGGCTGGTTTGTTTGGCAATATCAATCCCGGGATAAGGTCAATGTGGTGTTGGATATCTCTTTTGGGGGTAGGCCAAGAGGTATCTCCTCATGAAAAATATGGATGTACTTGGGTAATAAGTGTCTTGGCTAATGGGTGTCCGAGTTCCGAGGACTCGGAATTGTCTCGACTCAAAAGAATCAACTCTCTCATGGGTCCGAGTTCATGATGCATGGACTCCAAATAGGCTTCCCTAGGGTCGAAGTAACTCGGGTGGGTTGGGTGTCCGAGGGGGCTTGGCTTTAGGCAATTGTGAAGGGTCAAGTGGGGCTAACGTTATTTTCTTGCCATTCCGGGTGAGGGTGTATGTGTTTCGAACCCATCATGCATAACTCTACGATCAAATAACCAAGGTCTACCCAATAGTAAATGACATGCATCCATAGGTATAACATCACACCATATATCATCAACATAAGACTTCCCAATACTCGAAAGATATTAGGCAACGAGAATTAACTCGAGGCCCTTACCTTGACTCAGCCATTGTATGTTGTAGGGGTAAGGGTGCAACTCGGTT
This sequence comes from Talinum fruticosum, assembly GCA_021018815.1. Taxonomy (NCBI): domain Eukaryota; kingdom Viridiplantae; phylum Streptophyta; class Magnoliopsida; order Caryophyllales; family Talinaceae; genus Talinum; species Talinum fruticosum. The sequence continues at coordinate 1,293,342 of JAITYX010000010.1, read as the reverse complement.
TGTAACCGAAGCTTCTCTACCATGTTCACGTAAGCAACGTTGGTGCAACTCCCTCCATCAATAATGATCGAACAAACTTTCCCTTTGATGGTTCCCCTCGTGTGGAATATATTCTCCCTCCGAGCCTCTCTTGGATCCTTATATCCATTCAAGGCTCTCACGATCGAAGTAGTTCTCCTTCATCAGCCTTTTCAACAATCTCTTCTATGCCCTCAGCAAGGCATATCTCTCCTTCCGGCTCATACTCATCCCATATGGGTTCATCAGCCTCGGTAATAGTGATAACCCTTCGATTTGGGCACTCGAAGCAAAGTGTCCAAATCCCTAACACTTAAAACACTTGCGGCTCTAGCCAACATGAGGTTTGTTCTGAGTCCGAGTCCGAATAATAGGGTGTTTAGACTCGGAACTAAGTTTTGGGGCAGCAGATTTAGGCTGAAACAGAGGGTTAGAATAACCCTTGCCAAACTAAGTTGGTTTTGGTGGTTGAGTCTTAGAGACTTCTTTCCTGAAGGTTCGGACCTTCTTTTGCTGCTCCACCTTATGTGCCGGAAGACACACCTCATCAAAGGTTGAGTACTGCTGTAACTCAACAACATTAGCATACCTCGGGTCAAGTCCTCCAAGATACTCGACTATTGTTTGATCTTCGACTCCCGAAGATCGCATTTAATCATTAGCCTTTCGAACTCTCGGGTATACTCCTCTACACTCATCAGATCTTGTTGTAGGTTGTGCAACTTAGAATAACTGTCCTGGATGTATGTTGGGGGTAGGAACCGGGTTTTCGCTTGGACCTCATTTTCTCCCAACTTCGATCTTAGGTTTCCTTTGAACAAGCACGCTTCTTTTCCAGATTTGCCCACCAGGTTGAGGCAAACCCTCCGAGCTTGATAGCAACAAGCTTTACCTTCTTTTCATCTTTCACCTCTTTGTAGTCAAAGATTCTTTCAACTGTTTGCAACCATTCCGAAACTCGTCTCGGGTTAAGGCGACCTTCAAACTCTAGGATCTCAACTTTGAAGTCCGAGTTGGGTCGGGGTGATTTATCCCTTCTCCCTCTTCTTCCTCTTCTTTGCTCACGTTCACTGGAAGAAGCAAAGGGGTTGCCCTCCCCATCTTCATCCCCGTGTGAGTGGTGATGTGTAGTGGCGGAAGCAAAGAAAAAGATGGAAAAACCGCAAAACACACAACCGGGCAGAATAGGACCTGCAGGTGCGGTTCTGGGGAAAAGGGTGAAAGGAGGGGTAAATGTGCTTGGATTTGGACGAAACTTGGAGGGGAGTGAGGTAACTGATGAAGGAAGGTTGTGACCAAGTTTCGTGAATTTTGGATAAGGGGAACTACCTGAACAGATAGCCAGAAGTTGACGCTGCTGGCTGGATGTACAGATTGATACCCTTTGTTTGGTTTTGATGTGGAGGACGGAGGGGTTCTTGGTTTAAGCTGAGATTTGGTGGAAATGGACTCAACTCATGTATGATGAAGTGTGTGAAATTTGGGAAAGAGATGATTCGTGGATTGGGAGATATGGTTGATGGAAGTCGCTGGATAGAACCTGGATTCTGGCTTGGATACGTAAACACCACCAAGCTGAATCAAGGGGCGCTCTCAAACGGTCCGGATACAGAAACACCACCGGGGTTTGGGAGACTCAAAGGACACCACCTAGATGCCAACCTAGGATATAGCTTTGAGGATTTAGAGGCTCGAGAAATCCATCCCGAAAAGAGTATAACACTCAAGGTTTGTATATTCATCAAAAAGTGTCTTTACAATGAAGCATATGAGCTTAATTTATAATGCCTAGCCTTGGCATTGTACATAACCGAAAACCATGCTGAAAATAATGCAAAAATGAAAATGAAACTAATTAGATTCTTTCCCCTCCTCCAAGCTAAGCTAGAGTAAATCCTAGCCAAGTATTACAAAATTGGGAACATGTGGCCATGCTTGTTTTCCCCTTCTTCAAGCTTCTTGATTCTTTGATGCTTCTAGAATGCCTTGTCACTCTCCTTCCTTGTTGCTCCATATCCGGTCATGGTCCATCTCATGTCAATATGGACCGTCCTCAATTAAGCATAATCTTATTTATGTACTTAAGCATAAAGTGGCAATGTTCCTCGGTTTGACTTGACCATGCATACTTGCTTTGCCTTGGAGGTTTGTTGGTGGCTAGCTTCAACTATCCTTCTTGGCTAAATTAATAACCAATTATTTATGAACATAAAGACATAAAATAACACACCCTTGGCTTTGCATCCTCCCGGATCAAAAATAATTAAATCAAATTCATGCCCTTTTGGTTGATTCCGGGCATGCTAGCTTCCTTAGATTGAATATCTTTCAGCTCAAAATGTGGGGCTGTCCACTCTCCATCAGGTTGAAAGGAGCACTGCTCAACTTTACTTAGCATATAGCCAATATCAAAATCATCTTCCTTTACAAAGAGAGAGCCCATGTATATCTATAGGCCTCTTAGCTAGGGTACATCACTCTAATCTAAGGGTTATAAATCCCTTTTATATTCAATGGTTGTGATGTATTCAGCAAAATAGAAGGATAAAAACAAGGACAACAGGTAAATAATTGCAGCAGAAAAAGGACAGCAGAAAAGGAGGGGGACCACAGAATCGGTAGTACAAAGTAGTACGGCTTCGAGTCCAGTGACAGCTACGATCGTTGTCACCAAATTCTTTTGCTTTCGATCCTTAACTTTCCTTTTCCGGCTCTGCTGAAGATGCCTAGATGATGATCAAGTAGTCTAAGCTCGAAGTTGAGGACTCGAAAAAGATCATTTAACGTCCGAGCTCGAAACCGAGGACTCGAAAAAGATCTCTTGGCTTATTTTTCCTTCGAATATTTCTGACTTGTCCGACTCCCTTACTCCTGTCTTACTCCTGTCCGAGGAGACAGACAAGTATTTCGAGTGTGGCCAAAACTCCCTTGATGCTCGCGTTATCAACGAAGACCCAACGAATGGTTTACGAGGGTTCCGTAATGAAGTTAGAGGACTCGGAATTATCACTCGTTCTGGCTGGCTCTCGGTCTTAGTTGGGTCCGGTTTTGTGGTGTCCACCCCATCAGGTGGCATTAGATGCCTCAATCTTCTCCTTCACCTTTTCATGCATCTTTTGTATTTCATGCACTCTCTTGGTAACCTTAATGCTTGGCTTCTCGTTCGGACCTCCGGGAGTCAAATCAAGAGGAGTTAATGGCTCTACACCATAGACCACTTTGAATGGACTCATCCCCGTAGCTTTGCTAGGTGCTCCATTATTCAGCGTGAGCTAAAAGTTGGTCCTAAGCTTTAGCATTCATCTTGATCAAAGCCCTTAATAGCACGCCTAGGGTCCGGTTTGTCACCTCCGTTTGTCCATCCGTTTGTGGATGACAAGTAGTGCTAAATTTTAGCTTAGTTCCCAATTTCTTCCACAACAAAGTGATCCAAAAGTGGCTAATAAATTTGCTATCTCGGTCCAAAACAATTGACTTAGGAATGTCATGCAACCTCACAATTTCCTTGAAATATAAATAGGCTATTTAAGTAGCATCATTGGTCTTGTTGTAAGGAACAAAGTGAGCCATTTTAGAGAAATGGTCCACCAATACAAGAATGAAATCTTTGTTCCTTTGTGTTCTCAGCAGTCCCAAAATAAAATCTATGCTTACATCCTCCCACGGTTGAGTAGGTGTGGGAAGAGGTGTATGGAGCCCTTGAGGAAGAGAATGACTCTTTGCCTCTTGACAAACCGCACACCTTTCCAAAATATCTTGCACATCTTTCTCCATGTTTGGCTAATAATAATGCTCCCTCAACATGATTGTTGTCTTGTTCACGCCAAAATGGCTGGCCAAGGCTCCATTGTGAACCTCTCGGATTAGCAATTACCTAGTGCCATAACGAGGCACATATAACCAAATCCCATTAAAAAGATATCCATCGAGAATTTGAAACTCTCCCTTGGGATGTTTAAGGCAATCACGAAATATCTCACCAAGATCTTGATCATTAGAGTACAAGAATTTTAAATGCTCAAAACCAAGAACTTGAGTTTGAATTGAAATAAGAAGAGATACCTCCTTGAAAGTGCATCCGCTCCCTTGTTCATTTTTCCTGATTTATGCTTGATGGTAAAATGGAAAGTTTGTAAATAATCTACCCATTTTCCATGCCTTGGATTGAGCTTATGTTGCCCTTGAATGTATTTTAGAGCCTCATGATCCGAATGTAAGATGAATTCATTAGCCACAAGATAATGACTCCAATGCTCCAAAGATATCACAATGGCATAGAACTCCTTATCATAGGTTGAATACTTCCTCCTTGATTCACAAAGTTTCTCACTATAGAAGGAAATGGGCCGCCCTTCTTGAGAGAGAACTCCACCAATACCAACTCCCAAAGCATCACATTCAACCTCAAAAATCTTGTCAAAGCTTGACAAAGCTAGAACTGGGGTTTGTGTGAGCAAGCACTTGATAGTCTCAAAGGCTTCTTGGGCCTTAGCATTCCACTTGAATGAACTCCCTTTTAGTACCTCCGTCATAGGGGCAGTGATGGTACTAAAATTTCTAATGAACCTTCGGTAGAATAATGCTAGACCATGAAAAATCCTCAAGTCATGGATACTAGTGGGAACCGACCATGTTTGAATGACTTCCACTTTGCTCTCATCCACTTTTACACCATTGGTCGTGACAATATACCCAAGAAAGACAACCTCCGAGGTAAAGAATGTGCACTTTTGAAGATTGCCATAGAGTTTTTCTCTTTCCAAAAGTTCAAGCACTTATGTAAGATGATTAAAGTGCTCCTCTTCATTCTTGCTATACACCAAAATGTCATTAAAATACATAACCACAAACTTGCCAATGAGGGGCCGAAACACTTGATTCATAAGTCTCATGAAAGTGCTTGGTGCATTTAAGAGGCCGAATGGCATTACAAGCCACTCATACAATCCACCCTTTGTGTTGAATGGGGTCTTCCACTCATCCCCTTCTTGGATCCGAATTTGGTAGTATCCACTTCTCAAATCCACCTTGGGAAATACTTGTGAACCATGTAGCTCATCAAGCATATCCTCAAGTCTAGGTATGGGATGCCTATACTTGATTGTGATCTTGTTTATGGCATGGCTATCCATACACATCCTCATAGATCCATCTTTCTTAGGCACCAAAAGAGTAGGTACCGCACAAGGACTCCTACTTTCCCTCACAAGGCCTTTGGCCACCAACTCATCAACTTGTCTTTGGCCCTCTTGAGCATCCTTGGGATTCATTCTATATGCGGGCTTGTTGAGTGATATGGCTCCCGGGATAAGGTCTATGTGGTGTTGAATGGTTCTTTGTGGAGGAAGGCCAAGGGGAATTTCATTTGGGAAAACATCGGTAAATTTGGTTAGGAGTTCTTTGGCGAGAGGGTGAAGATTTTGTGGGGGCTTTCGGGTTCATTTGGAGATAGGAGGATGAGCTCTTGTGTGGGTCTAAACTCATGTTGCTTTGCCTTGAGAAAGGTTTCCCCAAAAGCAAGCAAAAGGTCGGTTTGAGGTGGGTTGTTTTGTGGCCTTGTCTTTGTGAGTTGGCTAGGAGATAGGGGGCTAACGTTATCTTCTTTCCATCTTTGGTAAAAGTGTAAGTATTTATAAATCCATCATGCATAACTCTCCTATCGAAAAGCAAAGGTCTCCCAAGAAACAAATGACAAGCATCCATAGGAATAATATCACACCACAACTCATCATGATAGTTCTTGCCAATACTAAATGAAATGAGACATCTAGAATTGACTTGAACGCCTTTACCTTGATTAAGCCATTGGATGTTGTAAGGATGAGGATGAACCGATGCATGAAGTCCAAGCTTCTCCACCATAGTTGATGCAGCCACATTCGTGCAACTTCCACCATCAATAATGATAGAACACACCTTGCCTCGCATGGTGCCCCTAGTGTGGAATATATTCTCACGTTGCTACTCCTTAGGATCTTTGAATCAGCTCAAAGTCCTCCTTAATACCAACAACTCTCCTTCATGTGCCTCCTCAATTACTTCCTCTACTTCTTCCACCAAGTATAACTCCTTTTCGGTATCCTCTCCCTGCATTAGTTGCTCTTGATATTCAGCCAAAGTCACCACCGTTCGGTTTGGGCATTCTGAGGCAATATGCCCTAAACCGTGGCACTTGAAGCACCATCTCGGGCTGTTGGGGCTAGAAATAGGTTTGGGCAGATTTGGGGTTGGAATGGGTGTAGGTTGTTTTGTGGAGCTTGAGGTTTTTGTGGAATGGGTTGAGTACTCCCCTTGTAAAAGGGTTGGCTCTTTTGAGGGAAGGATTTTGGCATTTCTTTCTTGACAAATCGAGATTTCTTTTGTTGTTCAACCTTGTGTGCCAAATGACACACTTCATCAAAAGTAAAAAAATGTTGCAACTCTACCACTAGTGCATACCTTGCTTCCAAACCTCCAAGATACCTCACAATCGTTTGATCTTCATTTTCTTGAAGGTCACATTTGATAAGCAACCTCTTAAACTCTCGAGTGTATTCTTCCACACTCATGTTTCCTTGTTGTAAATTATGGAGTTGAGAGTAGCTATCTTGAACATAAGTTGGGGGCAAGAAACGAGCCTTGAGTTTTGATCTCATTTTCTCCCAACTTCTAATCATAGACTTCCTTTCTCTCACACGCTTATGCACCAAGTTTTCCCACCAAGTTGAGGCAAAACCTCTGAGCTTGAGTGCAACAAGCTTCACCTTATTCTCTTCGGGCACCTCCTTATAGTCAAAAATCCTCTGAACTGTTCTCAACCAATCTAAAATTCATCCGGGTTCAAACGCCCTTCAAACTCCGGGATCTCAACTTTGAAGTCATGAGAATGATATTTTGTGCGCCTATAACTTCTCCTTGAGCGCCCTTCACTATACTCATCTGAAGAAGCAAAGGGGTTGCTTTCTTTATCTCCTTCATGGAGACTAGGAATAGGCCGAGTAGGAGGGAATTGCTTCTCAATTGATCTCGTTTTGCTTTCATGGACTGCGCAAGTTGTTTGCGGAGGTACTCGTTTTCTTTCATCAACATATCAAATCTTTCCTCCAAGGTCATGCTAGCGCTCATGGTTGGGATTTTTGTGGGTTTCTAGCTATTTTGTAGTTTTTGGTTTAAGGGAATGATGAATCCACCAAGGAATCAAAACTTGCTCTGATACCAAGTTGATGTATAATGAGGCAAATGGCAAAAGGGAGGACAAAGCACAAAGATGAGTAATCGGACAAAATGGGTCCCTTTTGTGCGGTCTTGGGAGAATGAGGTGATGGAGGGGAAAATGGTGGAGTTTGGAGATGAAAATTGGCGGGGGGACGAACTCTTGGATGAGTTAGGAAGAGTTGGTAAGAACTGGGAAGTTGATGTGTAGTGAGGCGGAAGCAAAAAGAAAGGGAAAACTGCAAACAAGCAATTGGACAGAATGTAGGCCTGCAGGTGCGGTTCTGGGAGAATGGGTGAATGAGGAGGCAAATGGAGGAGTTTTAAGCTGAAATTTGGTGGAATGGTTCTTGACTGGGCCAAGTAGGTTGGGTAAAAATTGGGGAATTTTTGGAGGCTGGAAACATGTTGATCAGAGGGCTGAAAGTCAGGGTTCTCGGCTGACTGTCCAGGATGACTCCCTTTGTAAGATTCGAAGGTGGGGGCGGAGTTCTTCTTGGATTGAGCTGAGATTTGGAGGGAATGGACTCAACTTATGTATAATGATGTGGGTGAAATTTGGGGCGAGGTTGACGCGTGGGTTGGGAGTTATGGATATGGAAAGTCGATGGATAAAACCGAGGTTTTTCCTTGGATACGAAACACCACCAAGAGGAAGCCTAGGGGCACCAATAACCTCACCGGATACAGAAACACCACCGGTAGGTTACAGGACTCAAAGAACACCACCAAGTAGCCAACTTGGGTACAACCTTAAGGTTCAAAGGGGAACGAGCTATCCAGCTCAAATCCATTCATATATTCATCTTCAAAGTTAATTTTTCTTACAAAGCTAAATACAAGGGCTATTTATAGAAAATAAAAAGCATGCTGAAAATAAAATAAAGCTTAAAACAAAATAATAATCTAAGGCTTGCATTGAGCTTCCCCTTCTTCAAGTAAGGATGGAGGGGCGGATGTGAAGGGGCATTCTAGGCCAAGCTTTGAAGCTCTAGGGAACATATGGTGGAAAATGCATTGTGCATTTTCAGCCAAGTATCTCCCTTCCCCTTGTGCAAGGAAGCTTGTCATAGGTCCAACACACTCTTCTCCCACGAATGTTAGTGCTTGGGGATTTCTTCTTGAACCTTCTTTGTGCAGCCATGTATTACGTCATTTGAGGACCCATTTGGCTGGGCTAATAATGGACCCTTCGGTCCTTAAAGACAACCGGACATCATGTATCAAAATACTCATCATGTATCAAAAATGCTCGGTTGAGTTCCTTGTGTATTTGGACCGACCTTTGTGTCATATCTTGCTTGGCAACAATTATTTATGTACCTCAAGACATGAAAAATAATTTGCCTCAATCACCAAGCTTTAATTAAGCTTGTAAAAGTCAAATCATGAAAGTGGACTTTAGGCTCCAAAATTGATCTCCCTCGGTTTTAAGCTCCTTTTGTAGCTTTGACATGAACTCATGGCTTTTGGTTTTTTGGCATGTAACGAGATCATGAACAAGTATGTTGTACCCCTTGGTCAATATCCATCGGGGATGGTTTGAAGTTGGGATCACCTTCAACGATGGACAAAAAGACTGTCTCGCTGGAGCTGAAGTCCAGGATTAGGCGCTCTGTTTGTTTTGGAGGAGGGGGTTAGGATATAGCTCGGATTGAGCTGAAATTCAAGGGGAAAAACTTAACACGTTCAGGGATTGGTGGGTAAAATTTAGGGTGAAGGTGATTCGTGGTTTAGGAGTTATGGATTTTTGAAGTCAGGTAATCGGATAGGGCTAAGGTCTCCAAGGATACAAAAATCACCACCTTGAAAATCTTAGAGCACCCTAAACTTAGCTAGTTACGAGACACACCACTAGCAAAGCTTAAGGAGTCAAAGAGTACCACCAAGTATGCCACACTTGGATAAAGCAATTGAGAATTCAAAAGGGGAAAGAGCATCACAAGCTCAAAGTTCATTTAATATTCAAAGTTGATGTTTACATAGCCGGTTACATGATATTTGTAGTGCTCTACTACTATAGCATAATCTACGGCTAAAACAAGATTAAAGGCCTAGATTAAGCTACCCCTTCTCCAACCCAAGATGGGTGGCCGGATGTGATTATCCAATCTCCTTTTTTCTCTTGCTCAAGCTAGCTCCTTATTGGTCCACCTAGTAAGATTCCTTCCACTAAGAGTAGTGCTTGAAGATTCTTCTAGAATTCTTTCTTTGATGCTTCATTAGGGTAACTCAAATATGTACCCTTTGGACCTTGGACCACCCTTGATTTAGTAACAACTTTATTTATGTTCAAAAAGACATAAAACGGTAGCACTTCACGGTTTAACATGCCCGAACTCGTTTTGTACCATATGGACTAAAATGGACGTTTTAGGTGTCCAACTTGGTTCTCCTTGTAGCATTGTTAGCTCCATCACCCCCACTCACTCTCACCACATTTCTGGTTGTGGCTGCACGACTCTCTCGTCGACTTCTCTTTCCGACCTCACTCTCTACGCATGGCTGAATCTCTCTCGCCGACTCACTCTCGCAGACCTCACTCTCTCGACGTGGCTACACCTCTCTCGCCGACTTCTCTTTTCGGACACCAGCGAGGTTTGTCTCTGTCGCTTCATCTTGAGCATTTTGCCCCGAATTCTAGTACGAGTTTATTAATTCTATTATTGTTTGCCTTGTCATTTTCGGCATTTTCATGGAACTCGAAAGTGTAGATACCGCTTTCTAATTTCGGATCTAAACGCGAAAGAGGAGTCTTATATTTCGAGGTGTTTTAGAGAAAATTTTGTAGATTAATCTTATAATTGTGAATGGATAGAATATGCAAAATAAGAGAAGAGTTGTTGTACATGTTTGTTTATCAAAAGTTGTATAATTGTTTGCAGTATAAAATGGATTCTTCCAAAAGTACAAAAAAATCGAGGCGGCGAACCGAAGGTTTGCTCTTGGACAGTCTAAATCACCCTAAAGGGAGTGAATAAGGTGATGAGGAAATTTGAGGGAACTTAGTAACTTTTTGCTCGGAAAAGGATAAACAGTTGAGTCCGACACTAGATTGGACTTAGAAAAGAAAACACTCGGGAATAGTGGAAACCCTCTTGGGGCAGAAAACCACGGATAGTGCTAATCCAAGCACCAAGTCAAATTCACTATTTTGAATCCTCAAAATACAAAGGACTGACTCTACCAGAATTGTCCCCTTAGACAATTCCTTACAAGGTTTTCCTACACTTAGAAATTCCCTTATCCGATCTAATACTTCCTAACTAAGATACCCTTAACGAGTTAGGGACAACCGAGCTGACCCTTATAGCTCGGTCAAGGGATCTTACTCAGAAAGTAAGAGAAGTACCTAATTGATTACAGGACTTTACAACTTGGAAAATATTAATTACAAGCTAGGAGTTGTAAGTAGAAGATTAAATATGAAAATAATGATTTTTTCTCAAGTAATGTTCAGCAATAATTCCAGCAATCTTCAAGTCTTGTGAAGTGGCTTCTATTTATAGATGACCAAGCAGAGTGACCGTTGAGTCTTGATTCCGAACAGAAGTCCTTACCGACCATTGTAATGGCTCTTCTAAGTTACTCGAAAAGATATGTTAGAATGTAAACATTGTGCAACGGCTCTTGGCTCCTAAAGGTACTCTAGTCAACTAGTGATGTCCGAAAAGCAAGGTGGAAACCACCGTTAATGGAGATCTCCCGACCACTACCTCAAACTCAATCAATAAGAGTCATGGCTTGATGTCTAAAATACAAGAGGTGCTAATTTTGAGTGAAGCTCAACCAAGGGAAGCGAAATCACCTCTTCTGGTTCAGATTTTCCAAGCATGCTAAGGGTTAGGAGTGCCCTAAAACTCTTTGTTATTAAGTCCACAATGAAGCTAAGAAGTGGTCCTTTGAAGTAGAAACAGAGATAATAAGAGAAGAGCCTTATTTTTGCCAAACTCTCAAACCCAGCAGTTTTGGCAATTCTGCACACCTGAATTTTTGAGCCCCATATCTTCTTACTCGGAGGTCCAATGGGTATGACCAGCATATGGGTGGAAAGCTAACTCTCTAAGATTTCCAACCATATAGAAAAAGCCAAATTTGGAGAAGGGAATCAAAAGTTACAGCCAATCAAAATTGATGGAGATCTCCCCACCACTACCTCAAACTTGGTCAGTAAGAGTCATAGCTTGATGTCGAAAATACAAGAGGTGCTAATTTTGAGTGAAGCTCAACCAAGAGAAGCAAAATCACCTCTTCTGGTTAAGATTTTCCAAGCATGACATTGGTTAGGAGAGCCCTAAAACCCCTTTATCAAGACCTTGTTAATACCAATAAATGGTCTCTAGGAGTTGAACCAAGAATAAGAGTGGAAAAGGCTAAAATGAGCAAAACAAGCAAACCGGCCAGAACCGGCCAGATTTTGCGCAACAATCTTTGGTGGTAAAAAGTCAATGCTCCAAGGGTCAAATGGGAAGTCAAGATGCATGGGTGCAAAGTAGACATGCGGGACATTCTAGAGGAGCTAAAAACACCTCATTTGGTGGTGGGAATCAAAATCTATAGCCAATCAAAGTGAAGCTTACACAAGGGAAATCAATACTTGGCCAAAATTGCATAATTAATAGTAACCACATGTTCCCAAATAGAAGCGTCTTTTTTTGTCCTCTTTTGATTATTCCTAGTGTAATATCCGCCCTTAATATTATAAGGCTTTATTAGCCCTTAGATTAATCGTGGCTATTCCACCTAGAAGCACTATAAATAGTGGCTTCATTCCTTGTAAAAAGGGACAGAATGTTGATGAATAAAAACTGATTGTGCTGTGTGCTCTTCCCCTCAAACTCTTAATTGCTTATCTAAGTGTGGCAAGCTTAGTGGTGTTCAATTAAGTCCAAAGGCTTAAGCTGGTGGTGTTATCTCGTATCCAACCCAAACCTTCGGTGCCTCAAGTTAACAATGTCTGGTGAATCTCGTATCCATTGGAAGCTTGATTTCTATCCGCTACCCTACTTACGACCCTCATATCTCCTAAACCCCAAGGTTTCTGACCTTGAAATTTTACACACTCATTATCCATTGAGTTGAGATTTCCCCCACAAATTTCAGATCGATCTCACCTCTATATCGTTCCTCTCCACAAGAACAATCAAGGCATGACAGTCCGATTTTCCTGGGTGCATAGGATAGTCTTTTTGCCTTCGGTTCAAGGTGATCCCGACCTCCATTTTTTCCCTCACTTTTTACCACACCTTCCTAACTCCCTCAAGATCCCCCTCAAAAATCAAGCCCAAACTCCACCGAAATCATCCCCCATCCATCCATTTCCCCGAGTTGCGCACGAAACACCCATTCTGTCCGGGTGTGTCTTTGTGCCTTAACCATTCTTTGCCCCCTTTTCCCTCTAGCTTAGAGAGATACATCATATTTGGTATCAGAGCTTAGAGAGATACATCATATTTGGTATCAGAGCTTATGGCTACCATCCTTCACCATGCTCCCACCAAAACCACCTCCACAAAAAACCCAAACACATCCAGCCCCAACACCACAAAAAGAGTAGGATGATTTGCTTGAGAAGATGATGGATGCTCTTGAGACAGAGATGAAGCTTAATGTCAAGCTCTTGAATCGGTTTGGAGTCAAAAAGGCAAGCACAAGGAGGTCCAAACCTCCAAGGATAAGTTTCTTAAGCCCCCTCCCACCGAGAGCAAACTAATTAACAAGGGGAGTTTGTCTTCTCCTTCTCCTAATCTTTCAGCCTTCTCCTTTTCTCCTTTCATAACCCCAACTGTTCAACCCCTTTGCCTACCACAAAACACCCCATCCACTCACCAAAAGAAACCCCCACTTCCCTCACCAAAACACACAAAAAAACCACACCACTTTGGCTACAAAAGGAATCGGTTACCATGCCTTCTCAAAGGAAAAAGGGTTTGCTTGAGTTGAAGCACCAGCTAGATATTCATGAGCAAAAAAGGAAGAAATGTGAAGCGGAATTGCATGCTTTCAAAGTAGAGTTAGAAAGGCACAAGGTCCAATCCTTGGAGCTAAAAGAGGAAGAACATTCTCAAGAAGATATTGAGACTAACTTTGGTTTGTCTCCCAAGTTTGACTAGTATATTGAAAGTGAATTGGAGGATATTTGCCAACCAACAAATGAGTTTGATTTGCCACCTAAGTTTGATGAAGATTTCTTGGTGGACACTTCTTCATCTACAAATGAGGAAGAAATCAATGTCCATTTTCCTTCATGTGAAGTTCTGGTTGAGCGAGAAACCATGGGTGTGTCCAACCCACCACAAGAGGAGCAAGTTGTGAGCCTATCTCCTACAAACAACGAGGAAGACCCAAGCAAAGATGAACTATGTCCCATTCTTGATGACTATGGCCAATAATTTTTAGAGGTTGAGTATGGAGGTATCACCTTCCATTCATTGTCTAGTGAGGTCGAAGAGCCTACTAGCAATGGGAGTTTGGAGATTCAAGTCACAACCCACTTCCCTCAATGTGATATCCCACGATCTTATCAAGGTATAAACCACTTTGTTCATCCTTGCTTAATCTCCTTCGACTTTGTGAAGTTAAGCATTATTGAGACGTGGAATGTTGCTATGCTTGTGAGTGTTTACTTAGCTTTTGGGAATGACCCTTGTTGTTTGACAAGAGATTAGCCCATGATGGGTTTAGAGTCTCTCATTCCTCTCCCAAAGCTGTCCACAAATTGTTCATAACCCCTCCCACTCTTACCTTACGCCCAAAGACCCATGTCCACAAACCAAAAGCCAAAACCAAAAACCCATTTAACCCCCAAACACATTCTACCTAGTCCTTGTTTTACCCACTGAAAATTTCAGCCCCTCCTCCCAAAATATGCCATGTCCCTAACTCAGCCCGAAGATGTTTTACATGCCAAGGAGTTGATCATTTTGTCACAAAAATCCCCAACCGAAGGGTTGTTATTCTGGCCGAGTGTGGGCTGCCCAAAGAGGATAGAGTTGAGCATGAAAAGAAGTTTTATCTCATGGAGAAACTTGAAGTGGTAACCAAAGTAGTAGATGAAGGAGAGCCTCTAAAATTGAATGGTATATTTGCTATGAGGTGTTCTTTTCCTTTGTATTTATAAGATTGTGAAATTGTTCTTGGGCAATTTAAATGGGCGTTTATCGTTGAAGGAGACCTTCAAAGGATGTATCCAGAATGTGTGAAGCAACCAAAAGGTGTTTTGGCTATCATGTTTTCACGTAAACGTTGGAGCCACTACTTTACGATTCAAGGGGTCCTATTGTATTTAATGTATCTTCAAGGTCAGCAAATATCAAGCTCTCATTATGGCAAGAGTGTTGAACTACTACAATCTGTCCATGGGTGAATGTGTCCTTCATGAGTCAATCCAACCAGATTTTGGCCAAGCTCTAGTGATCTTAATTCAAGCCCTTGGAGTTCAAGGTGTATGTGATTTCATGGTGGTTGATCTTTTCTCTCATTTGGAGGATGTTGTCCATGCAAATTTGGGGGCAAATTCTTTTCAATAAGGGGAGGATGATGGAGATCTCCCCACCACTACCTCAAACTCTGTCACTAAGAGTCATAGCTTGATGTCAAAAATACAAGAGGTGCTAATTTTGAGTGAAGCTCAACCAAGAGAAGCAAAATCACCTCTTCTGGTTCAGATTTTCCAAGCATGACATGGGTTAGGAGAGCCCTAAAACTCCCTCTATCAAGACCATGTTAATACCAATAAATGGTCTCTAGGAGTTGAACCAAGAATAAGAGTGGAAAAGGCTAAAATGAGCAAAACAAGCAAACCGGCCAGAACCGACCAGATTCTGCGCAGCGGTCTTTGGTGGTAAAAAGTCAATGCTCCAAGAGTCAAATGGGAAGTCAAGCTGCATGGGTGCAAAGTAGACATGTGGAACATTCTAGAGGAGCCGAAAACACCTCATTTGGTGGTGGGAATCAAAATAGGAAAAATAGGATCTCCTTGTCTCAGGCCCCTTTTTATGGAAAGTGGACAGCCTTGTGTTTTGAGCTGAAAGATGTCCATCTTGAGAAGCCATGTATGCTTAAGGTTCAACCGGAAATGCTTGAAAATCCCATGATCAACCGCATGGTGCAAATTGAACCCGGTGGATGGGGAACCAAGATTATCGTGTTTTATGATATTATGTTCATAAATAAAGGAGTCAAGAAAGATAGTTGAAAGGAATCAAAATAGCCACCTAAAACCTCCATGTTGAAGCAAGTTGAATTTGGCCTTGTCATGGCGTGAAGTGTCACCGTTTCATGTTCATTGCACATAAATAAATTAGTGCTTGATATGGTTGGTACATATATCCATATGATGAAGCCTAGGCCGGGAATAGAGCATCAAGAGAAGAAGCCTACAAAGAAATCTAGAAGCATCATGAAGTGGGAGGAAGGCTTGCCAAAGGGGAAACAAACCGTGACCACATGTTCCCAAATGCTCAAATGCTTGGCTAGAATTCATCCTAGCTTAACTTGGAGGAGAGGAAAGAATCTTTGCTAATTTTGCTTTAATTTTGTCTTTAATTTCCAGCTTTGTAAAATGCCATTGTGAGGCATTATAAATTCAGCAAACATAGCTCATGTAATGACAACTTTGATGAATTTATAAACTTGAGTTTTATACTCTTTCCGAGATGGATTTCTCGACCCCTTGAATCCTCATTACTGTATCCTAGTGTGGCAAGCTAGGTGGTGTCCTTTGAGTCCTTCCAATCCACAGTGGTGTTTTCGTATCCGGCCAGATTGAAAGGTGCCCCTTGGTTCTCGCTCGGTGGTGTTTCTATATCCGAGATAGAGCCTTGGATTTATCCCCTCACTTCACCAATCCATATCTCTCAATCCACTTGTCCATTTTAGCCCAAATTTTAACCATCATCGTTCCAGCAAGTCTACTCCATCTCCACCAAAATCGCCTCCATCCAAGAAACCTTCTACCCCCACCTTTGATTGTTACGAGAGGATATCATCCTGGACGTCCAGCCTGAAACCACGACTTCCAGCCTGAAACCCTGACTTCCAGCCCTCATATCAAGGTGTTCCCGGCGACAGAAAATCCCAAAAAATCCAGGAGCTTCATCAACCAGTTGAGAAGCTCCATACCAAAATCAGTTCCAAATTCCCCCATTTACTCCTCTTTTCACCCGTTCTCCCAAGAGCGCACCTGCAGGACCCATTCTGCCCGGGTAGTGATGTGCCAAAACGCAAAGCCACACCGATCCCGAAAACAGAGTGCGCCAAATGTAATTCTAAGAGACTCGGAATGGGCTTAGAAGTGACCAATGAAATAGTAAACAACGAAGATTAAGCTAATCACTCGTGAGGAGATGATTAGCAAGGTAGCCAAGCACCGATAGGACAATAACAAGATAAACTAGAACTATCCAAGGATACGAGATATCACCATCGAGGATAAAACTAGGGCACTAATCACACTTAGTGATACAGCTATCACCACACTAAGTATAATCGGACTCTTCGAACACAGCCTAATTATGCCACTAATTAGACAAGCAAAAGAGAATTTTGGGGTTGAAAGGAGCACTTGCTCAACTTTACCGAGCATATAGCCAATATCAAAATCATCATCCTTTACATAGAGAGAGCCCATGTATATTTATAGGCCTCTTAGCTAGGGTACATCACTCTAATCTAAGGGTTATAAATCCCTTTTACATTCAATGGTTGTGATGGATTCAGCAAAATAAAAGGATAAAAACAAGGACAACAGGTAAATAATTACACCGAGAAAAAGGACAGCAGAAAAGGAGGGGGACCACGGAATCGGTAGTACAAAGTAGTACGGTTACGAGTCCAGTGACAGCCTACGATCGTTGTCACCAAATTCTTTTGCTTTCGATCCTTAACTTTCCTTTTCAGCTCTGCTGAAGATGCCTAGATGATGATCAAGTAGTCTAAGCTCGAAGCGAGGACTCGAAAAAGATCTCTTGGCTTATTTTTCCTCCGAATATTTCGACTTGTCGACTCCCTTACTCCTATCTTACTCCTGTCCGAGGAGACAGACAAGTATTTCGAGTGTGGCCAAAACTCCCTTGATGCCGGCGTTATCAACGAAGACCCAGTAATGGTTTACGAGGGTTCCGTAATGAAGTCGGAGGACTCGGAATTATCACTCGGTTCCGGCGGCTCTCGGTCTTAGTTGGGTCTAGGTTTGTGGTGTCCACCCCATCATCCTCCCCAGCTTGAAAAGAATTTGCCCTCAAATTCTCAAGTGAATTATCTTCCAAGTAAGGAGATAAATCAGCAACATTGAAAGTAGGCTGAGACATTGTATTCTCCGGGTAAATTCACCTTGTAAGCGTTGTCATTGATTCTCTCAAGTACTTCAAATGGTCCATCTGCCCTTGGCATCAACTTAGACTTACGGTTGGAAGGAAAACGCTCCTTCCTTAGGTGGATCCACATGAGATCTCCTGGTTGAAAGACCACCCTTCTGCGGTTTTTGTTAGCGCTAGCCTTGTAACTCAGATTAGCTTGCTCAATTCGGCTCTAACTTTCGCATGCAAGTCCCGAATCTGAGCAGCTCTTTTCATAGCGTCGGTATGAGGCTTTCCATCAAAAGCTCTTGGGGTCAGATCAATAGGTGACAGAGGTTCCACGCCATAAACAATCTTAAAGGGCGAAACATTGGTAGTATTGTTTGGCGTGTGATTGTAAGCAAACTCAGCATGTGGAAGAAGTTGATCCCACATCTTAATATTCGATTTGATTAGCGTTCTAAGCAAGACTCCCAAAGTTCTGTTTGTAACCTCGGTCGACCATCCGTCCGAGGATGGCAAGTGGTGCTGTACTTCAACTTCGTTCCCAATTTCTTCCAAAGGGTAACCTAGAAATGACTCAGAAATTTGGCATCTCTATCCGAGACCATTGTCCTTGGGATCCCATGCAGCCTTACAACTTCTCTAAAGTATAGGTCAGCAACCAGTGTAGCATCATTGGTTTTGTTGCAAGCAATGAAGTGAGCCATCTTAGAAAATCGATCAACAACAACCAGAATAGAATCTTGATGTGTAGTGGCGGAAGCAAAGAAAAAGATGGAAAAACCGTAAAACACACAACCGGGCAGAACAGGACCTGCAGGTGCGGTTCTGGGGAAAATGGTGAAAGGAGGGGTAAATGATGGAGTTTTTGGACGAAATTTGGTGGAAGGTTAGTTAACTGGTTGGGGAAGGTTGTGGTAAAATTTGGGCAGCATCAAAGGTCGGGATCACCTTGAGCCAAACGCAAACAGAAAGCCTCGCTGGGTGGCTGTCCAGAATGAGGTTCTTTGTTTGTTTTTGGTGCTGGGGATGGAGTTCTTCTTGGATTGAGCTGAGATTTGGAGGGAATGGACTCAACTCATGTAAGATGAAGTGTGTGAAATTTGGGAAAGAGATGATTCGTGGATTGGGAGATATGGTTGATGGATGTCGCTGGATAGAACCTGGATTCTGGCTTGGATACGGAAACACCACCAAGCTGAATCAAGGGGCACTCTTAAACGGTCCGGATACAGAAACACCACCGGGGCTTAAGAGACTCAAAGGACACCACCTAGATGCCAACCTAGGATACAGCTTTGAGGATTTAGAGGCTCGAGAAATCCATCCCGAAAAGAGTATAACACTCAAGGTTTGTATATTCATCAAAAGTGTTTTACAATGGAGCATAGGTGCTGAATATATAATGCTTCATGTGAGCATTTACATAACCGAATTCAAGCTGAAAAATAAAGCAAAATAAAATGCTAACAAACAATATTCCTTTCCCTTCCTCCAAGCCAAGCTAGAGTAAATCCTAGCCTAAGTATTTCAAAATTGGGAACATGTGGCCTAGGCTTGTTTTCCCCTTCTTCAAGCTTCTTGATTCTTTGATGCTTCTAGAATGCTTTGTCATCATCTTCCTTTGTTGCTCCATAACTGGCCATGGTCTATCTCACATTAATATGGACCGACTTCATTCAAGCATCATCTTATTTATGTACTTAAGCATAAAATGGTAATGTCCCTTGACTTGACTTGACCTTTCACACTTGCTTTGCTTTGGAGGTTTTTGTGGCTAGCTTCAACTAACCTTCTTAACTAAATTGGTAATCAATTATTTATGAACAAAATCATAAGAACTTTAATGTTTTGGACTCATCACCCTCCGGAGTCCAATAGCACCAATCGGATGAGTTGTGAACTTTTCCCTTGATAATGAAACATTCCGGCTGATCCTTAAGCATCCATGGCTCCTCCAAATGAATAGCATTCTGCTCAACACACCAAGCTGCCCACTCTCCATCAAATCTTTCCCTTTACGAGTCCTTGGTAGGCCCGGAACGAAGTCTAGACTTACATCCACCCGGGCTGAGTTGGAACTGGTAATGGAGTGTAAAGTCCTTGAGGCGAGGGAATGGCTCTTGGCATATTGGCATACCACACATCGCCTGATGATGTCTTGAACATCTTTGTCCATGCTTGGCCAGAAATAATGCTCCTTGAGCATCCGAGTTGTCTTTTTCTCTCCGAAATGGCCAGCAAGTCCTCCAGAATGGACTTCCCTTATAATCAACTCTCTTGTGCCACGGCTAGGCACACACAATCTGATACCCTTGAATAGGTACCCTCCTTGTATTTGGAACTCACCCTTGGACTCGAGTTTGGCATTCTTGGTAGAGGGTTCCAAAATCTTTGTCATCCGCATATAGGCTCTTCAAATGTTCAAACCCGAAGACACAAGTTTCTAAGCTGAAACAACAGCAGATATCTTACGGACAGAGCATCGGCGCCCTTGTTAAGCTGTCCCGATTTGTGTTTGATTGAAAAATGAAAGGTCCGAAGGTACTCAACCCATTTCGCATGTCGCGGGTTCAACTTGTGTTGGCCCTGAATGTACTTGAGGGCTTCATGATCCGAGTGCGGAATGAATTCTTGGGCCACCAAGTAATGATTCCAATACTCTAATGACCGAATGATGGCATAGAATTCCTTGTCATAGGTAGAGTATCTTCGCTTGGTATCACACGAGTTCTCACTAAAATAAGCGATGGGACGACCCTCTTGAGTGAGAATCCCACCAATACCTACACCGGAGGCATCACACTCAACTTCGAAAATCTTCTCAAAGCTGGGTAGGGCTAGGACGGGAGCCCGGGTCGGTTTAGCCTTGATAGCTTCAAAAGATTTCGAGCCTGAGGTGTCCAAACAAAAGAACTGTTTCGAGCACCTCGGTCACAGGGGCGATGATAGTGCTTGAAGTCTTTGATGAACCTCCTATAGAAAGATGCAAGTCCATGAAAGCTCCGAACATCGTGTATGCTTTTGGGAGTAGGCCAAGACAGGATAGCCTCAATTTTGCTTTCATCTACCTTTACTACCTTAGCGGAAACAACATAACCCGAAATGCGATTTCGAGCTGAAGAATGAACACTTCTTCGATTTCCGTACAGTTTCTCTCTCTCTAGCGGTTGAACAATGCGTCCGAGGTGGTCGAGAATGTTCCCTCTCATTCGATCTGTAGATCAGAATGTCATCAAAATAGACCACTACGAATTTCCCGATGAAGGGTCCGAAAATCTGATTCATGAGTCGCATGAATGTGCTTGGAGCATTGGTCGGACCAAAAGGCATAACAAGCCACTCATATAAACCTCCCTTGGTCTTAAAAGCGGTTTTCCATTCATCTCCTTCTCTCGATTCCGATTTGATAATATCCACTTCGAGGTCAATCTTAGAAGACCTTAGAACCATGTAGTTCATCCAACATATCTTCAAGCCGTGGTATAGGATGCCTATACTTGATAGTGATCTTGTTAATGGCACGACTATCTATACACATCCTCATAGAACCATCCTTTTTGGGTACCAACAAGGCTGGTACAAGCACAAGGACTCTTACTCACTCTCACCAGGCCTTTAAACACCAACTCCTCAACTTGCCTCTGTACTTCGAGGTATCTTTAGGGTTCATTCTGTAGGCTGGTTTGTTTGGCAATATCAATCCTGGGATAAGGTCAATGTGGTGTTGGATATCTCTTTTGGGGGTAGGCCAAGAGGTATCTCCTCGGGAAAAATATGGATGTACTTGGATAATAAGTGTCTTAGCTAATGGGTGTCCGAGTTCCGAGGACTCGGAATTGTCCTGACTCAAAAGAATTAACTCTCTCATGGGTCTGAGTTCATGATGCATGATGTGTAGTGGCGGAAGCAAAGAAAAAGTAGAGAAAACCGCAAGAAGCACAACCGGCCGAATGCAGCCTGCGTGCGCAATCTTGGCAGATTGGGGAAATGGAGGGGCAAAGGTTCTTGGATTTAGCTAAAAATTGGTGGGAAGGAAGGTAACAGGTGAGGGTTAATTATGGTAAAATTTGGGAAATTTTGGAGTTAGGGAAGACCTTGATCTGCACGCCTGAAATGAGCAACGACTGGATCGGATGTTCAGGCTGACACCTTCTGTTTGGATCAAGGGTGGAGGACGGAGGGTTTCTTGGATGGAGCTGAAAATTGGAGGGATGGAAGTAGTCTTGCTGGAAGGGTTGTGGTTAAAATTTGGAGTGAAATGGCTGAGGGAATTGTGAGTTATGGAGCGGCAAAGTGAGGGATAGAACCTTGACTCGGGCTCGGATACAGCAACACCACCGAGTGAATCAAGGGGCGCTCTTAAGTGGTCCGGATACAGCAACACCACCGGGACTCAAGAGACTCAAAGAACACCACCGTGATGCCAAGCACGGATACAGCTTTGAGGATTCAAAAGCGAGCAATCCAGCTCAAGAGTTTAAACTCAAATATATTCATCAAAGGTGTTTTACAAGGAAGCACAAGAGCTGAATTTATAATGCCTTGCTATGGCATTTACATAACCGAATGCAAGCTGAAAGCATAACAGAATTCAAGCTGAAAATAATGCAAAAATAAAATGCTAACTAACAATATTCCTTTCCCTTTCTCCAAGCCAAGCTAGGGTGAATTCTAGCCAAGTATTCCAAAATTGGGAACATGTGGCTAAGGCTTGTTTTCCCCTTCTCCAAGCTCCTTGATTCTTGATGCTTCTAGAATGCTTTGTCATCATCTTCCTTTGTTGTCCATCATTCGGCTAAGGTCTCCCATTAGTAAATATGGACCGACCATAGTAAGCACCAACTTATTTATGTACCTTGACCATAACATAGCAACATTTCCGGCCTTGACTAGAACAAACCTTCTTGCTTGACCATGGAGATTTTAGGTGGCTACTTTCACTAACCTTCTCAACTAAATTGGTAATTACTTATTTATGAACAAAATCATAAGAACTTAATAATCCGGACTCATCATCCTCCGGGATCCATTAGCATCATGCGCTTGTTCTTTGAGCTTTTCCCTTGGTCATAAAATAAGCAAACATTTTCGGTTGACCATTAAGCAAACAAAGCTTCTCAACATGAATAATATTCAGCTCAAAACAGAAGGCTGCCCACTCTCCATCAATGCATGGACTCCAAATAGGCTTCCCTAGGGTCGAAGTAACTCAAGTGGGTTGGGTGTCCGAGGGGCTTGGCTTTAGGCAGTTGTGAAGGGTCAAGTGGGGCTAACGTTATTTTCTTGCCATTCTGGGTGAGGGTGTATGTGTTTCGAACCCATCATGCATAACTCTACGATCAAATAACCAAGGTCTACCCAATAGTAAGTGACATGCATCCATAGGTATAACATCACACCATATATCATCAACATAAGACTTCCCAATACTGAAAGATATTAGGCAACGAGAATTAACTCCGAGGCCCTACCTTGACTCAGCCATTGTATGTTGTAGGGGTGAGGGTGCAACTCGGTTTGTAACTGAAGCTTCTTTACCATGTTCACGAAGCAACGTTGGTGCAACTCCCTCCATCAATAATGATCGAACAAACTTTCCCTTTGATGGTTCCCCTCGTGTGGAATATATTCTCCCTCCGAGCCTCACTTGGATTGATGGACATTTCCAAAGGCTACAACATACTTGTTCATGGTCTCCTTACATGCCACTAAGCCAAGAGCCATGAGTTCATGTCAAAGCTACAAAAGGAGCTCAAACCGAAAGGAGATCATATTTTAACACCTAATCTGGTTCAACTTTTGCTTGATGAACTAGAGCTTGGTTTATGGTGAAGAATTATCTTTTATGTCTTTTGTTATATAAATAATTATTGTTCAAGAGTTGGAGCAAGATAAATCCACAAGAGAAGGTCCAAAGCGCCAAGGGAACGCAAACCGTGCACTAAATGCACAAGCTGGCCGGTTATCACCAAGGACCGAAAGGTGGATGTTTTATGCCTTAGCCGAATGGGTCATGTGTGGACAGCAACAAGGAGGATTCTAGAAGCATTTCCAAGCATCATCCCTAGAGGAAGAATCTATGTGTTGGACCTATGACAAGCTTTCTTGCACAAGGGGTAGGAAATACTTGGCTAGAATTAACTTTCATATTAGCCACATGTTCCCAAATTGGCTTGGACAAGGGGCTAACATATCTTAGGCCATTGATCTTGTAATCTTTCTTTTAGGCCTTAGATTATGTTTTAGTTTTAATTAATTTTCAGCATGTTTTAATTCCTTATAAATAGCCTAGCATTCAGCCATGTAAAAATCAGACTTGATGAATATATGAATTTTGAGCTTTGCTCTTTTGAGATGGATTTCTCAACCCCTTGAATTCTCATTGCTGTATCCGAGCCTTGGCAAGCTTGGTGGTGTCCTTTGAGTCCTTACAATCCCCGGTGGTGTTTCTGTATCCGGTTAGATTGCAAGGTGCCCCTCGGTTCAGCTTGGTGGTGTTTCGTATCCAGGCCAGAACCCAGGAACTATCCAGCGACTTCATCAATCCATATCTCCCAATCCACAAATCATTTCGTCCCCAAATTTCACCCACACCATCCTACACGGGTTGAGTCCAGTTCCACCAAATTTCAGCACAATCCAAGAAGTATCCCGTCCTCGGCACCAAAAACAAACAAAGGACCTCATCCTAGACAGCCGCCCAGCGAGACTTTCTGTTTGGCTTAGGTTCAAGGTTATCCCGACCTTGGATGCTTCCCATATTTTTACCAGCCCTTCCTAACATCCCAAATAACCTTCCCTCCAAATTTTAGCCAAAACCAAGAACATTTGACCCTCCTTTCACCCTTTTCCCAGCACCCGCACCTGCAGACCCTATTCTGTCCGGTTGCATTTTCTTGGGTTTTTCCTTCTTCTTTGCTTCCGCTCCCACTACACATCATGGATCCTTATATCCATTCAAGGCTCTCACGATCACAAGTAGTTCTCCTTCATCAGCCTCTTCAACAATCTCTTCTATGCCCTCAGCAAGGCATACCTCTCCTTCGGGTTCATACTCATCCCATATGGGTTCATCAGCCTCGGCAATAGTGATAACCCTTCAATTTGGGCACTCGAAGCAAAGTGTCCAAATCCCCGACACTTAAAACACTTGCGGCTCTGGCCAACATGAGGTTTGTTCTAAGTCCGAGTCCGAATAATAGGGTGTTTAGACTCGTAACCGAGTTTTGGGGCAGCAGACTTAGGCTGAAACAGAGGGTTAGAATAACCCTTGCCAAACCGAGTTGGTTTTGGTGGTTGAGTCTTAGAGACTTCTTTCCTGAAGGTTCTGACCTTCTTTTGCTGCTCCACCCTATGTGCCAGGAGACACACCTCATCAAAGGTTGAGTACTGCTGTAACCCAACAACATTAGCATACCTCGGGTCAAGTCCTCCAAGACACTCGACTATTGTTTAATCCTCTCGACTCCTGAAGATCACATTTAATCATTAGCCTTTCGAACTCTCGGGTATACTCCTCTACACTCATCGGACCTTGTTGTAGGTTGTGCAACTTAGAATAACCGTCCCGGATGTATGTTGGGGGTAGGAACCGGGTTTCGGTTTGGACCTCATTTTCTCCCAACTTCTGATCTTAGGTTTCCTTTGAACAACGACGCTTCTTCTCCGGATTTGCCCACCAGGTTGAGGCAAACCCTCTCGAGCTTGATAGCAACAAGCTTTACCTTCTTTTCATCTTTCACCTCTTTGTAGTCAAAGATTCTTTCAACTCGTTTACAACCATTCCGTAAACTCGTCTCGGGTTAAGGCGACCTTCAAACTCCGGGATCTCAACTTTGAAGTCCGAGTTGGGTTGGGGTGATTTATCCCTTCTCCCTCTTCTTCCTCTTCTTTGCTCACGTTCACTCGGAAGAAGCAAAGGGGTTGCTCTCCCCATCTTCATCCCCGTGTGAGTGGGTATGTGGTGGTGAGCTGGGTGGTGACTCTTCTAACTCATGCCTCTTCTTCTTCATCATATCTCCAAGTTGCTTTTTCAGATATATATTCTGGGCACGCATCTCATCATAGTTGTTTATGAGCATTTCAAAACGTTCCTCCAATGTCATGCTTCTACTCATTCCGGTTTATGGGTTCTTTGTGGACTGATGTGTTTGGGGCTAAATGGGTTGTGTTTGGGGTTAAGGAAGCTCAGCCTAGGAAAGGCTCCAAAGCTCGATACCAAAACCGATGTGCCAAAACGCAAAGCTACATCGATCCCGAAAACAGAGTGCGCCAAATGTAATTCCGAGAGACTCGTAATGGGCTTAGAAGTGACCAATGAAATAGTAAACAACGAAGATTAAGCTAATCACTTGTGAGGAGATGATTAGCAAGGTAACCAAGCACTGATAGGACAATAACAAGATAAACTAGAACTATCCAAGGATACAGGTATCACCACCAAGGATAAAACTAGGGCACTAATCACACTTAGTGATACAAGCTATCACCACACTAAGTATAATCGGACTCTTCGTAACACAGCCTAATTATGCCACTAATTAGACAAGCAAAAGAGAATTTTGGGGTTGAAAGGAGCACTCGCTCAACTTTACTTAGCATAGAGCCAATATCAAAATCATCATCCTTTACATAGAGAGAGCCCATGTATATTTATAGGCCTCTTATCTAGGGTACATCACTCTAATTTAAGGGTTATAAATCCCCTTTTACATTCAATGGTTGTGATGTATTCAGCAAAATAAAAGGATAAAAACAAGGACAACAGGTAAATAATTACAGCAGAAAAGGACAACGAAAAGGAGGGGGACCATAGAATCGGTAGTACAAAGTAGTACGGTTCGAGTCCAGTGACAGACTACAGATCGTTGTCACCAAATTCTTTTGCTTTCGATCCATAACTTTCCTTTTCCGACTCTGCTGAAGATGCCTAGATGATGATCAAGTAGTCTAAGCTCGAAACCGAGGACTCATAAAAAGATCATTTAACGTCCGAGCTCGAAACCGAGGACTCGTAAAAGATCTCTTGGCTTATTTTTCCTCCGAATATTTCGACTTGTCCGACTCCCTTACTCCTCGTCTTACTCCTGTCCGAGGAGACAAACAAGTATTTCGAGTGTGGCCAAAACTCCCTTGATGCCGGCGTTATCAACGAAGACCCAGCGAATGGTTTCGAGGGTTCCGTAATGAAGTCGGAGGACTCGAATTATCACTCGGTTTTGGCTGGCTCTTGGTCTTAGTTGGGTCCGGGTTTGTGGTGTCCACCCCATCAGGTAGCATTTTCTTGGTTTTTCCTTCTTCTTTTGCTTCCGCTCCCACTATACATCACCTTTCGCTCCTGAAAAACTCGACTGGAAAGCCATTGATCTATAGCCAATCAAAATGAAGCTTGCACAAGGGGAAATCAATATTTGGCCAGAATTGCACAATTAATAGTAACCACATGTTCCCAAATAGAAGCTTCTTTTTCTTGTCCTCTTTTGATTATTCCTAGTATAATCTCCACCCTTAATATTGTAAGGCTTTATTAGCCCTTAGATTAGTTGTGGCTATTCCACCTAGAAGCACTATAAATAGTGGCTTCATTCCTTGTAAAAAGGGACAGAATGTTGATGAATGAAAATTGATTAAGTTGTGTGCTCTTCCCCTCAAACTCTTAATTGCTTATCTAAGTGTGGCAAGCTTAGTGGTGTTCAATTAAGTCCAAAGGCTCAAGCTGGTGGTGTTATTTGTATCTAGCCCAAACCTTCGGTGCCTCAAGTTAACAATGGTGGTGAATCTGTATCCATTGGAAGCTTGATTTCTATCCGGTTACCCTACTTACGACCCTCATATCTCCTAAACCCCAAGGTTTCTGACCTTGAAATTTTATACACTCATTATCCATTGAGTTTAGATTTCCCCTACAAATTTCAGATCGATCTCAGCTCTATATCGTTCCCATTCACCAGAACAATCAAGGCATGACATTCTGATTTTCTTAGGTGCGCAAGACAGTCTTTTCTTAAAAATGCAGCTTGAGGAAGGGGAAACAAATACTTGGCCAGAATTGGTCCAAGATTGAGAACCACATGTTCCCTAGCTGGCGCCTTTTCTTTTGATGAATGAAAACCGAGTGATCCGTGTGCTCTTCACCCCAAATTCTTGTATGCTTATCTTGGATTTGGCAAGTTGAGTGGTGATCTTACAAGTCCATAGTTAGTGTGAGTGGTTCTTCTTATCTCATTCTTGCTTTGGTGCCCTAAAACCAGATTAGGTGGTGTTTCTTATCCTAATCCAGCTTTAGCTCTATCCAGTTACTCAACTTACAAATTCCCCTCTCTCAAAATATAGCTCGTTTGCTATCCATATTTGTACCACTTCATTATCAAGGTGTTAAGTTGATGTGTCCCAAGTTTCAGCTTCAAAAAGCTCTATCCTGGCCCCATCCTCCAAAACCATCAAGGTGTATCATCCTGGAATTCCGGACGCATATAGCTGATAATTCCAATCAAATCTCCCTTGATGCTGCGTTATCAACGAAGACCCAGCAATGGTTTCGAGGGTTCCGTAATGAAGTCGGAGGACTCAGAATTATCACTCGGTTCTGGCTGGCTCTCGGTCTTAGTTGGGTCCGGGTTTGTGGTGTCCACCCCATCAAAAAGGTTAGTTTGAGTGGGGCTTTTTGTGGTCTTGTTTTTGTGAGTTGGCTTGGGGATAGGGGGCTAAGGTAATCTTTTTCCCGTCCTTGGTAAGTGATGGAGAGTGGAGAACCCTAAGATTTGAAGTGAATGATATTTACTTTGAAGAGACAAACGTGCATAAGGATCAACCAAAGATACTTGAAATTCCTACATTCACTAGCATGGTGCAAGTTGATCCCGGAGGTTAAGAGGCAAGAAAATCATCTTCTTATGATCTTACGTTTATAAATAAATGTCTACCTATAGAGTACAAGTTAGCCGCCTAATCCTTCCATGTTAAAGCTAGATGAGTCCGGCCATGTCAAACCAAGAATTACTTCAAGTGCTATCATTTAATGACCATTTAACATAAATAATCAAGGGTCGGTCCAAGGGTCCGAAAGACTTATGTTAAGGGCTTAAAGGGAGCATGAAATGAAGCCTAATGAGGAACAATCTAGAAGCACTATCCATTATGGAAAGGAGATGGTTTGTTAGAGGAAGAAGCTTGCCAAAGGGGAAAGGTAGTCTGTGACCACATGTTCCCAAATGCAAAATACTTGGCCAAGATTTATCCAACTTTAACTTGGAGGAAAGGAAAAATCTTTGTTATTTTGTTTTAATTTTCAGCTTAGTTAAGAGCTATTTACATTACCTATAAATTCAGCTTGTAATGGCATTGTAAAAACAACTTTGAGGATTATATGAATGAATTGAGCTGGATTGCTCTTCCCCCTTTTAAATCTCATATGCTGCATCCAAGTTGGCTACTTGGTGGTGCTCTTTGAGTCCTCAAACCTACCGGTGGTATTTCTGTATCCGGCAATGATGTGTAGTGGCGGAAGCAAAGAAAAAGTAGAGAAAACCGCAAGACACACAACCGGGCAGAATGCAGCCTGCTTGCGCAATCTTGGCAGATCGGGGAAATGGAGGGGCAAAGGTTCTTGGTTTTGGCTGAAATTTGGTGGGAAGGATGGTAACTGGTAATGGTTGATTGTGACCAAGTTTCGTGAATTTTGGATAAGGGGAAGACCTTGATCTGCACGCCTGAAATGAGCACCGCTGGACTGGATGTGCAGGCTGACACCTTCTGTTTGGATCAAGGGTGGAGGACGGAGGGTTTCTTGGATGAAGCTGAAAATTGGAGGAATGGTAGTAGACTTGTTGGAAGGATTGTGGTTAAAATTTGGAGTGAGATGGCTGGGTGGTTTGTGAGATATGAGATGGCAAAGTCGCTGGATAGTACCTTGACCCGAGCTCGGATACGTAAACACCACCGAGTGAATCAAGGGGCGCTCTCAAACGGTCCGGATACAGAAACACCACCGGGGTTTGGGAGACTCAAAGGACACCACTGTGATGCCAAGCACGGATACAGCTTTGAGGATTTAAGAGGTTGAGAAATCCATCTCAAGAGAGCAAAGCTCAAATTCATATATTCATCAAAAGTGTCTTTACATGAGCTAGCTTAGCTGAATTTATAATGCCTCATAATGGCATTTACAAAGCTGAAAACAAAGCTGAAAATTAAAGCTAAAATGAAACAATAACCATAAAGATTCTTTCCCCTCCTCCAAGCTAAGCTAGGAGAAATTCTAGCCAAGTATTTGAAAATTGGGAACATGTGGTCTTGCTTTGTTTGCCCCTTTGCCAAGCTTCCTTCTAACCAACTCCCACTAAGGTGAGTGCTTCTAGAATTCTCCTTCATATGTGTCATTGGCTGCTGGATATTAGGTGCTTGACTTCGGCCATGTTGACCCTTGGACCGACCCTCTTGATTATTTATGAACAAGGGAAAAATAGTAACACTTGAAATAAGTCATGGCCGGACTTCTCTTTGCCTTAACATGGAGGGATTTAGGTAGCTAGCTTATATCTTCTCTAACTTGAGTCCATCGATAAGCAATTTATTTATAAACAAGATCATAAGAAATTGATGTCCATGAATCCTCAACCTCCGGGACTCAAATGAAATATGAGAAATATGATTGAAACCATGGATATTCCCGGTTCTTCCTTGATCATGCAAAGCTCATTAGGATGGACATCTTTCAGCTCAAACATAGGGCTGGCCACTCTCCATCGGGCAAGGCGAGAGGTGCCCCTTGGTTCCCTCTTGGCGGTGTTTACGTATCCAAGAAGAAGCCTCGGTTTTATCCCTTCACTTCCCATTTCCATATCGCACAAACCGCTCATCCATTTCACTCCAAAATTCGTCCACCTCCAGCCCAGCGAGTCTACTTATACCCCTCCAAATATCGCCTCCATCCAAGCAGTATCCCGACCCCCACCTCCGATATATACAAAGGATATCATCCTGGGCAGTCAGCCCGTAACCCCGACTTTCAGCCCTTTGATCAAGGTATTCCCGGCGATAAAAAATCCCAAAACAATACCGAGCTTCTTGGATTAGTTGAGAAGCTCTATACCAAATTTCAGCCCCAAACTCCAACCCCTTTCACTCATTCTCCCAAGAATGTGCCTCGCAGCCACAACGAGCCCGGGTAGCTTTTCTTGCGGTTTTCCCTTTCCTTTTGCTTCCGCCCTCACTATAGATCAGTAAGGGTGTAAGTGTTCATGAATCCATCATACGTAACTCTCCTATCAAAAAGCAAAGGTCTCCCAAGCAACAAGTGACAAGCATCTATAGGAATAATGTCACTCCACAACTCATCATAATAATGCTTGCGAATACTAAATGAGATGAGACATCTAGAATTGACTTGAAGACCTTTACCATGGTTTATCCATTGAACGTTGTAGGGGTGAGGATGAACCGAAGCAACAAGTCCAAGCTTTTCCACCGTGGTTTATGCGGCTGCATTTGAACAACTTCCACCATCAATAATGATAGAACACACCTTGTCTTGCACCGTGCCTCTAGCGTGAAAAATGTTCTCATGTTTTTCCTCCTTAGGGTCTTTGAATCCGCTCAAAGCCCTTCTTAAAACCAATAGCTCTCCTTCATCTGCCACTTCTATTACTTCCTCCATTTCGTCCACCAAGCATAGCTCCTTTTTGATCCCTTTTTCCTCCATGTATTGTTCTTGGACTTTAACCAAAGTCACCACCCTTCGGTTTAGACATTCCGAAGTAATGTGTCAAAAGCCATGACACTTGAAACACCTCCTTGGGTCTTTGGAGTTGGAAATGGATTTGGACAGATTTCGGGTAGGAATAGGCGTAGGTTGTTTGTGCAGCTAGGGGTTGTTCTGGGGATGGGTGGGGAACTCCCTTGTAAAAGGGTTGGCTCTCTTGTGGAAAAGGTTTAGGTACTTCTCTTTTGACAAATCGGTGCTGCCTTTGTTGTTCTACTTTGTGTGCCAAATGACATACTTCATCAAAAGTAAAAACGTTGCAACTCTACCACTTGTGCATACCTTGCGTCCAAACCTCCAAGATACCTCACAATCGTTTGATCTTCATTTTCTTGAAGATCACATTTGATAAGCAACCTTTGAAACTCTCGAGTGTATTCTTCCACAGCTTATGTTTCCTTGTTGTAGGTTATGGAGTTGGAGATAACTATCTTGAACATAAGTTGGAGGCAAGAAACGAGCCTTGAGTTTTGTCCTCATTTTTTCCCAACTTTGACTTTTTGACTTCCTTTCTCTCACTCGCTTGTGCATTAGGTTTTCCCGCCAAGTTTAGGCAAAACATCGAAGCTTGAGTGCAACCATCTTCACTTTCTTTTCTTGGGGCATTTTCAGCCAAGTATTTTCTTTCCCCTTGTGCAAGCTATCCTCCTATTGGCCCAACACATACTTTCTCCCACCAAAGATAGTGCCCTTGACTTCTTGTAGAATACTCCATGAACCAGCCAAGTGCTCCATGCCTTGGTGACTCATCTTGGTGAACCGAGCATGGGTTTTTAGGCGTTCAAACTAAACCGGGCAGATTGTGCATTAATGTTCGGTTTAGACCCTTGGGCATTTTTGGACTTCCTTCATGTGTTATTTTGCTTCAACTCCTTAAGTAACATTTATTTATGTACTAATGGACATTAATTGACAATACTCACGGCTCCTCAATCCCCGGGATTAGCTTGTATCATATGGGCTAGCATAGGAAATTTAAGTGCCCAAAATTGATTCCCGAAAATGCTTATCTCCTCCTAAAGTTTAGCTCTCAGCCCATGGTCCTTGGCAGCCCACTCTCCATCATTCTCCCCTTGTAGAGAAGAATTTGTCCTCAAATTCCCCGTTGTATCACCATCACAACTAGGAGATAAGTTGGACGCATTGAAGTTTGCGGAGAATTGAGGAATGAAATGCCTTTTCGCTTCTTGACAAACCGTACACCTCTTCAAGATGTCTCGAACATCTTCCTCCATGTTCAGCCAATACCGATGCTCCCCTATCATGCTCACGGTTTTGGCTACACGAAAATGGCCAGCAAAAGCTCCATTGTGCACTTCTCGAATTAGTGGCTCTCGTGTACCATAATCAGGTATACAAAGTCGAGTGCGTCTAAGAAAGTAGTCATCTTTCTTGGGCACCAAAAAAGTAGGCTTCGTACATGGACTTCTTTTTTCCCTTACTAGACCTTTAGCCACCAATTCATCAATTTGTCTTTGAACCTCTTGAGCATTGTTAGGATTCACCCTATGTGCTGGTTTGTTGGGCCAATTGGCTCCCGGGATAGGGTTTATATGATGTTGTACGGGTTTTTGCTGAGGGAGGCCAAGAGGAATTTTATTTGGAAAGACATGGGCAAATTTGGTTAGTAGAGTTTTGGCTAGAGGGTATAGGTTTTGGGGTAGGCTCTCGGGTTCTTTTGGGGGTAGTAGAATGAGCTCTTGAATGGGGCTAAACTCATGTTGCTTTCCTTTGAGAAATAATTCTCCCAAAGTGAGCAAAAGGTTGGTTTGAGTGCGCCTTTTTGTGGTCTTGTTTTTGTGAGTTGGCTTGGGGATAGGGGGCTAAGGTAATCTTTTTCCTGTCCTTGGTAAGGGTGTAAGTGTTCATGAATCCATCATACATAACTCTCCTATCAAAAAGCCATTGTCTCCCAAGCAACAAGTGACAAGCATTTATAGGAATAATGTCACACCACAACTCATGATAATAATGCTTGCGAATACTAAATGATGTGAGACATCTAGAATTGACTTGAAGACCTTTACCATGGTTTAGCCAATGAATGTTGTAGGGGTGAGGATGAACCGAAGCAACAAGTCCAAGCTTTTCCACCATGGTTTATGCGGCTACATTTGCACAACTTCCACCATCAATAATGATAGAACACACCTTGTCTTGCACCGTGCCTCTAGTGTGAAAAATGTTCTCACGTTTTTCCTCCTTAGGGTCTTTGAATTCGCTCAAAGCCCTTCTCAAAACCGATAGCTCTCCTTCATCCGCCACTCCTATTACTTCCTCCATTTCGTCCACCAACCATAGCTCCTTTTTGGTTTCTTCTTCCTCCATATATTGTTCTTGGAATTCAACCAAAGTTACTACCCTTCGGTTTGGACATTCGAAACAATGTGTCCAAAACCATGACACTTGAAACACCTCCTTGGGGTCTTTGGAGTTGGAAATGGATTTGGGCAGATTTGGGGTAGGAATAGGCGTAGGTTGTTTTGTGGAGCTAGGGGTTGTTTGTGGGATGGGTGGGGAACGCCTTGTAAAAGGGTTGGCTCTCTTGTGGAAAAGGTTTGGGTACTTCTTTTTGACAAATCGGTGCTGCCTTTGTTGTTCTACTTTGTGTGCCAAACGACATACTTCATCAAAAGTAGAAAAATGTTGAAACTCTACCACTTGTGCATACCTTGCGTCCAAACCTCCAAGATACCTCACAATCGTTTGATCTTCATTTTCTTAAAGGTCACATTTGTTAAGCAACCTCTAAAACTCTCTAGTGTATTCTTCCACAGCTTATGTTTCCTTGTTGTATGTTATGGAGTTGGAGATAACTATCTTGAACACAAGTTGGGGCAAGAAACGAGCCTTGAGTTTTGTCGTCATTTTCTCCCAACTTCAAATTTTAAATTCCTTTCTCTCACTCGCTTGTGCAATAGGTTTTCCCACCAAGTTGAGGCAAAACCTCTAAGCTTGAGAGAAACAAGCTTCACTTTCTTTTCTTCCGGCACCTCCTTGTAATAAAAATCCTCTCAATGGTTCTTAGCCAATCTAAGAACTCATCCGGATTCAATCGGCCTTCAAACTCCGGGATTTTAACCTTAAAATCATGTGAATGAGCTTATGCATGCCTATAGCTTCTCCTTGACCGCCCTTCACTAAACTCATCCGAAGAACCAAAGGGATTGCTTTCTTCATCTCCTTCATGGAGATTAGGGATAGGCCGAGTGGGAGGAGAGTTGCTCCTTAGTTGGTCTCGCTTGGCTTTTATAGATTGCGCAAGTTATTTCCGGAGGTACTCGTTTTCTTTTATTAGCATGTCAAACCTCTCTTTTATAGGCCTTGTGTTTTGAGCTGAAGGATGTCCGGCTTAAGGAGCCAAGGAGGCTTAAGATCCAACCAGAAAAGCTTGAATATCCTATGATCAAGTGGAGAGGCTCAAGGTTCAACCGCATAGTGCAAAGGGATCCCGGAGGATGATGAGTCCAAGTCATTAAGTTCATATGATTTTGTTCATAAATAATTGTTTACCAATATACTCAAGAAGGATAGTTGAAGATAGCCACCTAAATCCTCCATGGTGAAGCAAGCGAGTTCGGTCTAGGCAAACCGTGGAATATTGCCATCTTATGCTCATAGTACATAAATAAGTTGGTGCTTCAATATGGACGGTCCATATTTACATGTGAAGAGACCTTAGCCGGAAATAGAGCAACAAGGAAAGAAGGTGGCAAGGAAGTCTAGAAGCATCAAGAATTGAGAAGCTTGGGAAAGGGGAAAACAAGCCTTGGCCATATGTTCCCAATTTTGCAAATGCTTGGCTAGAATTCATTTTAGCTTAACTTGGAGGAGGGGAAAAATCTTGGTAGTTTTTATTATTGTGATGAAATATGGTGTGATGTTGATGTGTAGTGAGGGCGGAAGCAAAAGGAAAGGGAAAACTGCAAGAAAAGCTACCCGGGCAGATTGTGACCTGCAAGCGCAATCTTGGGAGAATGGGTGAAAGAGGCATAAACGATGGAGTTTGGGGCTGAAATTTGGTATGAAGCTTCTCAACTGATCCAAAAGCTCTGGTATTTTTTTGGATTTTTTATCGCCAGGAACACCTTGATCAAAGGGCTGAAAGTCGGGTTCTGGGCTGACTGTCCAGGATGATATCCTTTGTAAATATCGAAGGTGGGGGTCGAAGGACTGCTTGGATGGAGGCGATTTTTGGAGGGGGATAAGTAGACTTGCTGGGCTAGAGGTGGACGGAATTTGGAGTGAAATGGATGAGCGGTTTGTGAGATATGGAAGTGGGAAGTGAAGGGATAAAACCGAGGTTTCTCCTTGGATACGTAAACACTACCAAGAGGAAGTCAAGGGGCACCTTTAGCCTTGCCGGATACAGAAACACCACCGGTAGTTAGAGGACTCAAAGAACACCACCAAGTAGCCAACTTGGATACAACATATGAGATTTAATAGAGGCGAGCAATCCAGCTCAATTCATTCATATAATCATCAAGGTTCCCTTCTACAATGCTATTACAAGTTGAATTTATAAGGAATAAAAATAGTACTTAGCAAAGCCAAAATTAAACTAAAAATCATAAAGATTCTTTCCTCCTCTCCAAGTTAGGATTGGATGAAATTGGACCAAGTATTTGTGGATTTGGGAACATGTGGACGGGGGCTTTTTCCCCTTTTCCAAGCTTTCTTCTCACTTCATGATGTTTCTAGACTTCTTTGCAATCCTCTACCTTTGTTGCTCCATTTCCGGCCTAAGCCTCATCATATGGAATTATGGACCGACTACCTCACTCTATTTATGTCCTACCATAATTAAAATGGCAACACTCCTTGGTCTAGCACGTTTGGACTTCACTTTGCACCATGGTGACTGGGGAACAAGTTTTAGGTATCCAAGTTGCTGGCAACTCTCCATCGATGTTTAGCTGATGGATATTTCAAAGGCTACAACATACTTATTCATGATCTGCTTACATGCCATTAAGCCAAGAGCCATGGGTTCATGTCAAAGCTACAAAAGGAGCTCAAACCGAAAGGAGATCATATTTTAGCACCTAGTCTGGTTCAACTTTTGCTTGATGAACTAGAGCTTGGTTTATGGTGAAGAATTATCTTTTATGTCTTTTGTTACATATATAATTATTGTTCAAGAGTTGGAGTAAAATAAATCCACAAGAGGAGGTCCAAAGGGCCAAGGGAACTCAAACCGTGCACCAAGCACACAAGCTGGCTGGGAATCACCAAGGACCGAATGGTGTATGTCTTTTGCATTAGCCGAATGGGTCATGTGTGGACAGCAACAAGGAGGATTCTAGAAGCATTTCCAAGCATCATCCCTAGTGGAAGAATCTATGTGTTGGACCTATGATAAGCTTTCTTGCACAAGGAGTAGGAATTACTTGGCTAGAATTAACTTTCATATTAGCCACATGTTCCCAAATTGGCTTGGACAAGGGGCTAACATATCTTAGGCCATTGATCTTGTAATCTTTCTTTTAGGCCTTAGATTATGTTTTAGTTTTGATTAATTTTCAGCATGTTTTATTTCCTTATAAATAGTCTAAGCATTCAGCTTTGTAATTACCAATGATGATGAATATATGAACTTTGAGCTTTGCTCTATTGAGATGGATTTCTCAACCCCTTGAATTCTCATTACTGTATCCAAGCCTTGGCAAGCTTGGTGGTATCCTTTGAGTCCTTACAATCCCCGATGGTGTTTCTATATCCGGCCAGATTGCAAGGTGCCCCTTGGTTCAGCTTGGTGGTGTTTCGTATTCGAGCCAGAACCCAGGATTTATCCAGCTATTTTCCATCCTCATATCTCCCAATCCACAACTCATCTCTTTCCCAAATTTCACCCACATCATCATACACGAGTTGAGTCCATTCCCTCCAAATCTCAGCTCAATCCAACAAGAACTCCATCCCCAGCACCAAAAACAAACAAAGAACCTCATTCTGGACAGCCGCCCAGCGAGACTTTCTGTTTGCCTTTGGTTCAAGGTGATGCCGACCTTGGATGCTGCCCATATTTTTACCAGCCCTTCCTAACATCCCAAATAACCTTCCCTCCAAATTTCGTCCAAAAACTCCATCATTTACCCCTCCTTTCACCCTTTTCCCCAGAACCGCACCTGCAGGTCCAATTCTGGCCAGCTTGTTTGTTTGCGGTTTTGCTTCATCTTTGCTTCCGCTCCCACTATACATCATTAGCTAGGTTAGATGGAAAAAGTGGTAGAAAGGTGATTAAGGTGCAAAGAAAAAAACCGGGCAGAATGGTCTTCTCCAGTGCAGTCTTAGGAGATCAGAGTGATGGAAGGGTAAATGGTGGAATTTGGAGATGAAATTTGGAGGGGAGTTCTTGGGGAGGATAGGAAAAGGTTGTAAAAGTTGGGGTTCATTCAAGGTCGGGATCACCTTGAACAAAAGGCAAACAGAAAGTCTCGCGGGACTTGATGGAGAGTGGGCAGCCTTCTGTTTTGAGCTGTGTGACATTAATGGAAAGTGGCCAGCCATGGGTAAAAAGACAGAAAATGTTCAGCTCAACGTGCATGCAAAACAACCGGGAATGCTTGTATTTTTCAAGCACATAATGTCGTTTGAGCCGGGAGGTTAATCATTGATTACTTGTTCATAAATAAATCAAGGTGTTAAGGAAGATAGTTGAGGAATCAAGCTCACCAAATTTCCATGGTTAAGCAAGGGAAGATCGGCCAAGTACAAATCAAGCAATGTTACAAGTATTATTATCTTAAGAGCTTTGAACATAAATAAATTCATGTCATGATGGGTCGGTCCAAGGGAGGGCCAAAAGGGCTTATGGTCATGCATCACATGGAGCTGCCAAGAACACCAAGCTAGAAGCATTCTAGAAGACACTACCACTAGTGGAAGGTGGTTAGAAAAGAGCTTGGAGAAGGGGCAACAAATCTTGGCCACATGTTCCCTATCAAACAATACTTGGCTAGAAATTCTTCAAGCTTAACTTGGGGAGGAGGAAAGCATCTAATTAGTTGGCATTTTTGTTTTGCTTTATTTCATATTTTTTAGCTTGGATTCGGTTATGTAATTGCTCATATGAAGCATTATATATTCAGCACCTATGCGCCATTGTAAGACACCTTTGATGAAATATATGAGTTTATACTCGAGCTGGATTTGCTCACCCTTCGGAACTCTCATTGCTGTATCCTAGTGTGGCAGCTAGGTGGTGTCCTGTGAGTCCTTCCAATCTCCCGGTGGTGTTGCTGTATCCGGACAGATTGAAGGTGCCCCTCGGTTCTTACTCGGTGGTGTTTTCACGTATCCGAGCTAGGACCTTGGTATTATCCCCTCACTTCATCAATTCATATCTCACAATCTACCCAGCCATTTCATTCCAAATTTTAACCACAATCCTTCCTGTCCATCTACTTCCATTCCACCAATTTTCAGCTCCATCCAAGAACACCTCCATCCTCCACACCAAAATCAAACAAAGGGTGTCTGTCTATACAGCCAGCCGGTTACCTCAGCTTCAGGCTATCTGTTCAGGGAGTTCCCCTTATCCAAATTCAACGAAACTTGGTCACGATCATCATCTACCAGTTACCATCCTTCCCACCAAATTTCAGCCAAGACCAAGCACTTTTGCCCCTCCATTTCCCCAATCTGCCAAGATTGCGCAAGCAGGCTGCATTCTGCCCGGTTGTGCTTCTTGCGGTTTGCTATCCATTTTCTTTGCTTCCGCCACTACACATCAGGACTGGCGTCCAGATTGACGGTCTTTGTTTATTTTGGAGGTGGGGGTCAGGACAGTGTTTGGATGGAGCTGTAATTTGGAGGGGAAGTTCTGGAGGAAGTTGGAAAGAGGTGGTAAAAGTTGGGCTTCATTCGAGGTCGGGATCACCTCGAACTGATGGCTCAAAGTCTGTCTCGCTGGGCTGAATTCCAGAATGACAGGCTCTGGGTGTTTTGATGGAGGGGTCGGATGAGTGCTTGGATTGAGCTGAGATTTGGGGGGAAGCTCAACTCATTGTGGGTGAAATTTGGAATGAAGGGGGTTTATATTTTTGGAGTTTTAGATCTTTGAAATTGGGTAACCGGATAGTACCAAG
The DNA here is from genome assembly GCA_021018815.1 of Talinum fruticosum. Lineage (NCBI taxonomy): Eukaryota > Viridiplantae > Streptophyta > Magnoliopsida > Caryophyllales > Talinaceae > Talinum > Talinum fruticosum. Next base: position 1,253,977 of record JAITYX010000010.1, on the reverse strand, counting down.
GTTCTCAAGGATACGTAAACACCACCTTGAAAAGTCTTGGGGCACCTCTCGCTTCGCTAGATACAGAAACACCACTAGCTAGCTTAAGAACTCAAAAGGACACCACCAAGTTGCCAGTGTTTGGATACAGCATTTGAGAATTTAAGGGGCTGAGTAATCCAACTCGAAAGAGCAATCCAGCTCAAGGTTCATATATTCATCATCAAAGTTGTGTTTTACAAGGCTGAATACATGTGCTATTTATAGACAATAAAAAGCATGCTAAAAATAAAATAAGGCTTAAACAAAATAATAATCAAAGGCTTGAATTAAGCTTCCCGTTCTTCAAGCAAGGATAGAGGGCCAGATGAGCTTTGAAACTCTAGGGAACATGTGGCTAAAATGAAAGCCAATTTTCAACCAAGTATTCCTTTTCCCCTTGCTCAAGCTAGCAAATTATTGGTCCAACACATAGCTCCTTCCACTTAAGGTAGTGCTTGGAAATCCTTCTAGAATTCTTCCCTTGCACAGTTCAATTTGATGGCTGCATGGACGTTCGGATTTTGATCCCTACTCGGACAGATTGCAACCGAATTGGACAGCTTGCACCAAAAATACCCGGCTTGGGTTTTAGGCATTTTTGGACCAACTTTGAAGCTTAATTTCACCTTAACTCATAAGCATGAATTATTTATGTACCATAAGACATAAATAGATAATTCTTCACCATTCGTCAAGCTCTAGTTTAACTTGTAAAGGTCAAACCAGAATTGTAATCTTTAGGCGCCAAAATGATCTCCATTCGGTTTTAGCTTCTTTTGCAACCTTGTCATTAATTCAGAGCTATTCACAATTAAGCATGTATGGAGATCTTGGTCAAGTATGTTGCGGCCCTTGGTCGATATCCATCACCAAGTAAGGCTACGGGTGTTAGTCCCTTCAAGGCTGTCGATGGAGTTGAACCACTAACTCCATTAGACTTGACATCGAGGGGTTTGGAAGGAAAACCCAATATGGAGGCTGCCAAAAGGGTCCAGGAAATCCAGACAATGCATGAGAAGATAAAAGCAAAGATTGAGCTAACCAATGCCACCTACAAACAAAGAGTTGACAAAGGCAAGAAGAGAAAGGATTTCCAGCCAGGAGAGGAGAAAGGATTTCCAGCCAGGAGATCTTATGTGGGTACACCTAAGGAAGTAGCGTTTTCCTTCCAAAAGAAAGAACAAGCTAATGCTTAGGGTTGATGGACAGTTTGAGGTGTTGAAGAAAATCAATGAAAACGCCTACAAGATTGATCTACCCGGTGATTATGGAGTATCCGCAAGCTTTAACGTTGCAGATTTGTCCCCTATTTTAAGGTTGTTACACTAGAGAATTTGAGGGCAAATTCTTCCTTACAAGGGGAGAATGATGGAGATATCCATGCAAGCCAACATGCCAAGAGCCATGGACTAATGACAAAGTTACAAGAGGAGCTAAACTTATGTGGAGATCAATTTTGGGCACCTAAGACTACCATTCTGGTCCGACTTATGCAAGCTGAAGTAGAGCATGGAGGATAGTGAGAATTGCCTTTTCATGACAATTAGTACATAAATAATTCATGCTTAAGAGCTAAAGCAAAAACAAGCAACAAAGGAGGTCCAAAAACACCTAAAGCCTAAACCGGGTGTTTTGAGCACAATCTGTCCGAAGGGTCCATTCCATGCTCGGATCACCTACATGGGCCATTTGAGAAACGTGCATTGCTAGCATAAAGGAGGGTTCTAGAGGAATCAAGGAGCACTACCACTAGTGGGAAGGAATCATGTGTTGCACCAACCAAAATCAAGCTTGCTCAAGGGGAAAAAGCAAATACATGGCCAGAAATCACTATTCATCTTAGTCACATGTTCCCAAAACTAGCTTGGAGAAGGGGTTAGCTATGGTGTAATCTTGGCCTTTGATCTTGTACATACACTCTTAGCCTTTAGATTATGCTTAGCTTTAATTTTTGAGCATTACAAATACACTATGTATTCGGTTATGTAAAGACAACTTGGATATTGAATGAAAACCGAGCTAGTAAATGCTCTCTTCCCTTAAATCCTCAATTGCTATATCTAAGCTTGGCATGCTTAGTGGTGCTCGATTGAGTCCGAAAGTCTATCTAGTGATGATATCTATATCTAGCTTAGCCTTTGGTGCCCTAAGATTCTTAAGGTGGTGCTTCTATATCCTTAAGGGACTTGGTTCTATCTTCACTAGTTCTTTCTTTTAGCACTCATCAACCATATCTTTTCCTTCCGTTCACAACAACCCCTCCCCTCTCTCGGCTTCTTGCTTAGCTAATACATCATGGAGACCTTCCTATTAACCAAGAAACTAAGGGTCATGGCTTACTAGCCAAAGTACAAGAGGAGCTACTTTCGAGCAAGGATTAACTTTGGGTTTCTAAGCCACCTATTCTGGTTCAAATTGAGGAAGTTAGCAATAGGTTAGGAGAGTACTAAAACTCCCTTTATCAAGACCATGTTGATACCAATAAAAGCTCCCTAGGAGTAGAACCAGAAATAACAATGGAAGAGGCTATAAATGGCAAAAAAAGCAAACCGGCCAGATTTGGAGCAATTCTGCACTTCTAACTTTAAGGGTCAAGAAGTCAATGCTCAGAGGGTCAATTGAGAAGTCAAGCTATATGGGTGCAAAGCTAACTTATGGAACTTTCTAGAGAATCCGAAATCACCTCATTTGGTGGAGGAAATCAAATTCTAGAGCCAATCAAAGTGAAGCTTGGAGGAGAGGAAATCTAATACTTGGCTAGAATTGCTCCATGAATAGTGTCCACATGTTCCCTCATAGTGGAAGCATCTTTTTGGATTATTCTCTATGCTTAATGTAATCCCATCCCTTGATCATGTAAGGCCTCTAATGGCCATTAGATTATGCTTTTCTTTCACCCATTGTAAGCACTACAAATAGTGCCCTACACCCGGTTGTAATGCATCGATATTGAATGAGAAAACCAAGTGAGCTAAGTGCTCTTCACCCCCAAAATTCTTGATTGCTTATCTTAGTTTAGCAAACTAAGTGGTGACCTCTGAAACTCTTGGAGCAAGCTGGTGGCGTTTCTTTTCCAGCCCTACCTCGGTGCCTCAAGTAGTCAATGGTGGTGATTTCTTATCCATTGAAGACTTGATTTCTATCCTATTGTGTTCTTCGTTTTGTACCCGTTCTTCGTGCTGATTTTGCTTGACATCTCCACACCTATCCTAGTGTTTTGCTTGCTGGTTGGCGAAACACTCACAACCCTCTCTTTTCCCTCTTTTCCCTACCTCCAAACACCAACCCATTTAGCTTGTTTCTGGCCAGAATACCCCTACCGTGCAAAGATACATCAGTTTGATCCATCAAAATTTATCACCAATGTAGACGAAGAAGAGTCCAAGCTCATCAGTTGAATTGATATTGAAGAGGCGAAGAGTTTGCTGTCATCCTAGGATAGAATTTTAGTTTAGAGCTTAGGGCTAGGGCTAGCTTGTCTTTTTTCAATTTTGTTAGTTCATCTTCTTTTAATTCGACTACTTTCTCTTCCGAGTCTAATTCTAATGTACTCCTTTATGCATTCAATAGCTCCTTACCTTCTCCTATTCTTAATTTTTTCGCCTTTAATAAGAACAAGAAATCCCTAAAGAATTAATAAAAGTTGTGGAATATCATGATAATCGCTCGACTAGCCTCGATGACACCATCACCATTAACCTAGGGACTCCGGAGCAGCCTTATGAGGTTAAGAATGGGAAATCTCAAAATCTGAAAGAGCAAAAGCACTTTATTTCACTCTTAACAGAATCGGTAGATGTCTCGCTTGGTCTTACAAACATATGCCGGGGAGAGACCCTAGTATAGTAGAACACAAAATTCTACTTTACAAATATGCTATGTCGGTTAAGTAAAACCTTCTATTAATTAAACCTAAATGGGATTTGAAAATAAAGGAAGAAGACCGAAGCAATTCGATGTTGGTTTCATCAAAGTAGTACACTACCCTTGGTGGATAGCAAATGTTGTGCCAGTTCCAAAGAAAATGGAAGGGTCTGAATGTGTGATGATTTCAGGGATTTGAACAAGGCTAGTCTCAAAAACTACTTTCCTTTACTTTACATAGACGTTTTGGTCGACAAAATACGGTAGGCCATGCCTTACTCTCTTTTATAGATGGCTATGTTGGCTATAACCAACTTAAGATGGTGGAAGAAGACACGAAGAAGACTACCTTCATCACTCAATGGGAGACATACTACTATGTAATGATGCCATTTGGATTGAAAAATGCTTGGGGCCACGTATTAACCAGGTAGTTATGACTTTATTGCACAATATGATCCATTAGGAAGATTAGGTTTATGTCAACAATATGATCATCAAATCCAAAGATAGGACCGGGCACTTAACTAGTCTTAGAAAGTTCTTCAAGAGAATCTAGAAGTATAACATGCATCTTAACCCTTAGAAATGTGCTAGCGTGGCGACATCAGGCAAGTTATTTGGCTATGTAGTTAGCCTAAGAGGAATAAAAATTGATCCTTCCAACATGAAAGCTATTTAGGATATGCCACCTCCAAAGACTGAGAAGGAGGTACGAGGTTTCCTATGACATCTACAATATATTAATTGTTTCATATCAAAACTGATGGAGACCTCCCAACTAATCGAGATAGTAAGGGTCATGGCTTACTAGTAAAGATGCAAGAAGAGCTACGTTGGAGTGAAGATCAACTTTGGGTTGCTATGTCACCTATTCTAATCCGAGTTGAGCAAGCTAGCAATGGGTTAGGAGAGCCCTAAAACTCCCATCATCAAGACTATGTTGATACCAATAAAAATTCCCTAGGAGTTGAACCAAGAATAAGAGTGGAAGAGGCTAGAATGGGCAGAAGAAGCAAACCGGTCAGATTTGGGCCAATTCTACGCAACAGTCTTTGAGGGACAAAAAGTCAAAGCTCGATGGGTCAAATGCAAAATCAAACTACATGGGTTCAAAGTAGACATGTGGAACATTTTAAAAAATCCGAAAACACCTCATTTAGTGGAGGGAATCAAATTCTAGAGCCAATCAAAATGAAGCTTGGAAGAGAGGAAATCTAATACTTGGCTAGAATTGCTTCATGAATAGTGTCCACATGTTCCCTCTTAGTGGAAGCATATCTTTGGATTATTCTCTATGCTTAATGTAATCCCATCCCTTGATCATGTAAGCCCTCTAATGGCCATTAGATTATGCTTTGCTTTCACCCATTGTAAGCACTACATACACTCCCCATACCCGGTTGTAAGCATTGAATTTTGATGAATGAAAATCGAATGAGCTAAGTGCTCTTCACCGTCAAAAGTCTTGATTGCTTATCTTAGTGTGGCAAACTAAGTGGTGACCTTTCAAGTCCTTGGAGCAAGCTGGTGGTGTTTCTTATCCAGCCCATACCTTGGTGCGTCAAGTTGACAATGGTGGTGATTTCTTATCCATTGAAAGCTTGATTTCTACCCTCTTGTGTTCTTCGGGTTTGTGCGCATTTTGATTAGCTTTGCCACCCCTATTCTGGCCTGTTTGTGCTTGCATACGTCATCTTGGTATCAGAGCTGTTGGCTACCCTCCTGGCCTAGGTATTTCCATTCCCAAACACATCCCTTAAACCCTTAGACACAAAAAGCCAGAAACCCACAAAAACCCAGGTTACTAATGAGTGCTAGCATGACTTTGAAAGAGTGGTTTGACATGCTTATGAAGGATAATGGTGAGCTAAGAGCTCGAAATGACTATCTACGAAAACAGCTTGGCAAATCCATGAAGGATAGGCGTGATCAACTAAGGAGTACATCTACTCCCTCACGGCATACCCATAGCTCCAATGAAGAGGATGAAGAGGATAATCCGTTTGCTTCCTCGGATGATCCTAGTGAGAGGAGATCAAGGAGAGGTTCTAGGTGTGCAAAACATCATTCACATGACTTCAAGGTGGAAATTCCTGAGTTTGAAGGTCGCCTAAACCCGGATGAGTTCTTAGATTGGCTAAGAACTGTGGAGAGGATCTTTCATTACAAAGATGTGCCCGATGAGAAGAAAGTTAAGTTTGTTGCTCTCAAGCTTAGAGGATTTGCCTCTACTTGGTGGGAGAATGCAGTGCATAGTAGAGTGAACAAGAGGAAGTCCAAAATCAAAAGTTGGGAGAAAATAAGGACAAAACTCAAGGCACATTTCTTACCCCCAACTTACATTCAAGATAGTTATTCTCAACTTCACAACTTACACTAAGGCAATATGAGTGTAGAGGAATACACTCGTGAGTTTGAGAGACTTTTGATCAAGTGTAACATTCAAGAGAATGAGGATCAAACTATAGTGCGCTGTCTTGGTGGCCTTGATCCAAGGTATGCTCAAGTAGTAGAGTTGTAACAATACTCGACTTTTGATGAAGTGTGTCATTTGGCTCATAAGGTTGAGCAACAAAAGAAGACTCGTTTTTCCCGAAGAGAACCACCAAAATTCACCCCACAAAAGAACCCACCCTTTTACAAGGGAGCCCCCAACCAACTCCACAAAAAAACCCAATCCCCACAAAACAACCCCTTCCCCAATCAGTCCCGAATGTACCTAAAACCACTTCCAACTCCAATTCCACAAGGAGGTGCTACAAATGCCAAGGCTTGGGACACATTGCTTCGGAATGTCCAAACCTTAGAGTAGTCACTTTGGCCGATTACCAAGAGTTTCCAATGGAGGATGAAGAACCAGAAAAGGAGCTTTACTTTATGGAGGACATGGAGGAAGTAGTGGAGGAAGCGGATGAAGGAGAGCTTTTGGTTTTGAGAAGGGCTTTGAGCGGATTCAAAGAACCCAAGGAAGAGTAACGAGAGAACATTTTTCATACTAGAGGCACGGTGCAAGGCAAAGTTTGTTCTATCGTTGTGGATAGTGGGAGTTGTACTGTGGCTGCTTCAGGCATGGTGGAAAAGCTTGGACTCATAGCTTCGGTTCATCCTCACCCATACAACATTCAATGGCTAAACCAAGGTCAAGGCCTTCAAGTCAATTCTAGATGTCTTATTTCATTTAGTATTGGCGAGAATGAGACCTTAGCTATTTGATAGAAGAGTTATGCGTGATGGGTTCATGAACACTTATACTTTCATCAAGGATTGGAAAAAGATCACCTTAGCCCTCTTGACCCCAAGCCAACTCACAAAAACAAAGCTACAAAAAGTCCCAACCAAACCGACCTCCTTCTTACTTCAAGAGACTCTTTCCTCAAATCAAAACACCATGAGTTTTGGCCTATGCAAGAGTTTATTCTTCTAGCTCCAAATGAAGCCGAAACTCCATCCCCAATCCTGCAACCCCTTGATGTTTAGTGGCGGAAGCAAAGAAAAAGGAGAGAAAACCGCAAGGTACACAACCGGGCAGAATGCAGCCTGATTGCGCAGTCTTGGAAGATCGGGTGAAAGGTGGGGAAAAAGTGCTTGGTCTTGGCTGAAATTTGGTGGGGAAGTAGGTAACTGGTAAAGGAAGATCGTGACCAAGTTTCGTTAAATTTGGATAAGGGAAACTCCCTGAACAGATAGCCTGAAGTTGATGCAACCGGCTGGCTGTACAGACAGACACCCTTTGTTTGGTTTCGATGTGGAGGATGGAGATGTTCTTGGATGGAGCTAAAAATTGGAGGAATGGAAGTAGATGGACGGGAAGGATTGTGGTTAAAATTTGGAGTGAAATGGCTGGGTAGATTGTGAGATATGAGGCGGCAAAGTGAGGGATAAAACCTTGACTCGGGCTCGGATACAGCAACACCACCGAGTGAATCAAGGGGCGCTCCTAAGCGATCCGGATACAGCAACACCACCGGGACTTGGGAGACTCAAAGGACACCACCGTGATGCCAAGCACGGATACAGCTTTGAGAATTTAGAAACGAGCAATCCAGCTCAAGAGTTTAAACTCATATATATTCATCAAAAGGTGTATTACAATGGAGCATAGGTGCTGAATATATAATGCTTCATGTGAGCATTTACATAACCGAATCCAAGCTGAAAAATAAAGCAAAACAAAATGCTAACTAATTAGATGCTTTCCTCCTCTCCAAGTTAAGCTTGAAGAATTTCTAGCCAAGTATTGTTTGATAGGGAACATGTGGCCAAGATTTGTTGCCCCTTCTCCAAGCTCTCTTCTAACCACCTTCCACTAGTGGTAGTGCCTTCTAGAATGCTCTAGCTTGGTGTTCTTGGCAGCTCCATGTGATGCATGACCATAAACCCTTCGGCCTTCCCTTGGACCGACCCTCATGACATGAATTTATTTATGTTCAAAGCACTTAAGATAATAATATTGGTATCATTGCTTGTTTGTACTTGGCCGATCATTCCTAGCTTAACCATGGAAATTTGGTGAGCTTGATTTCTCAACTATCTCCCTTAACACCTTGATTTATTTATGAACAAATAATCAATGATCATCCTCCCGGCTCGATCGACATTATGCGCATGAGAAATAACAAGCATTCCCGGTTGTTTTGCATTCATGTTGAGCTGAACATTTTCTGTCTTCTTACCCATGGCTGGCCACTTTCCATCACCCCTTGCCCAAACCTTGCTGTCCCGCTTTGCTCATGTCTTTCCCGAAGAAGTACCCCTTGGCCTACCTCCACAAAGAACCATCCAACACCACATTGATCTAATCCCGGGGTCCATCCTCTCCAACAAACCTGCATACCGAATGAACCCCAAGGATGCTATGGAGATTTAAAGACAAGTGGATGAGTTGATGGCTAAAGGGCTTGTGAGAGAAAGTAGAAGTCCATGTGCGGTCCCAACTCTTTTAGTTCCAAAGAAGGATGGCACCATGAGAATGTGTGTGGACAGCCGAGCCATAAACAAAATAACCATCAAGTATAGGCATCCCATTCCTAGACTTGAAGATATGCTTGATGAGCTCCATGGGTGACAAGTGTTTTCCAAGGTGGACTTAAGGAGCAGATATTATCAAATCTGGATCCGTGAAGGAGATGAGTGAAAAACCGCATTCAACACCAAGGGAGGATTGTATGAGTGGCTTGTGATGCCATTCGGATTATCTAATGCCCCTAGCACTTTCATGAGGCTCATGAACCAAGTGTTTAGGCCTTTTCTTGGCAAGTTCGTGGTGGTATATTTTGATGACATCTTGGTGTATAGCAAGAGTGAGGAGGAACATCTAACTCACCTCACACAAGTTCTTGAATTGTTGGAAGAAGAGAAGCTCTACGGCAATTTTCAAAAGTGTACTTTTGATGTGTAGTGGGAGCAGAAGCAAAAGAAGAAGGAAAAACCCAAGAAAATGCAACCGGACAGAATAGGGTCTGCAGGTGCGGGTCTGGGGAAAAGGGTGAAAGGAGGGTCAAATGTTCTTGGTTTTGGCTAAAAATTGGAGGGAAGGCTATTTGGGATGTTAGGAAGGGCTGGTAAAAATATGGGAAGCATCCAAGGTCGGGATCACCTTGAACCAAAGCCAAACAGAAAGTCACGCTGGGCGGCTGTCCAGGATGACGTCCTTTGTTTGTTTTTGGTGCCGAGGACGGGATACTTCTTGGATTGAGCTGAAATTTGGTGGTACTGGACTCAACCCATGTAGGATGGTGTGGGTGAAATTTGGGGACAAAAGGATTTGTGGATTGGGAGATATGGATTGATGAAGTCGCTGGATAGTTCCTGGGTTCTGGCCTGGATACAGAAACACCACCAAGCTGAACCGAGGGGCACCTTGCAATCTATCCGGATACAGAAACACCACCGGGGATTGTAAGGACTCAAAGGACACCACCAAGCTTGCCAAGGCTCGGATACAGCAATGAGAATTCAAGGGGTTGAGAAATCCATCTCAAAAGAGCAAAGCTCAAAGTTCATATATTCATCAAGTCTTATTTTTACATAGCTAACTAGCTGAATATATAATGCCTCACATTGGCATTTTACAAGCTGAAACTAAGCTGGAAAATAAAGTAAAATGATAATGAAAACTAATAAGATTCTTTCCCCTCCTCCAAGTTAAGCTAGGAGGAATTCTAGCCAAGTATTTGCAAAATTGGGAACATGTGGATGTGGCTTATTTTCCCCTTTCCCAAGCCTCATTTCCATTTGGCCAACACATCATATTCTAGGAGGCTTCTAGAATGTCTTCTTGAACCTTGAAGGTCCGGCCATTGACTCTTGACCAAGCATGACAATTTCGGCCATAAAATTCAGCATGAACAAAATGTGCCTAAAATACCCTTTAGGTATTTTTGGACCGTCTTTGATGCATATCTTGCTTTACTCGTTTGGCAACATTTATTTATGTGTTAATTGTCTTTAAATGACAATTCTCAAGGCCTTTAACAATCTCTTCCATCCTTGGCTTGGCTTGCACTTTTGGACTAGCATAGGAGTTTTTGGTGTAAAAATAAGCTTGACTCCTTTTATGCTTCAACTTGAGAGACCCCTTGACTCTTGAAAGTTAAGTATGGATAGAAATGTCCATCAACTTTCTTTGCCTCGGAAGTCACTTTTCTTGGCTACATAGTCACGACTCAAGGTGTAAAGGTGGATGAAAGCAAGGTGGAAGCTATAAGGTCTTAGCCTATCCCCACAAGTATTCATGATGTTCGAAGTTTCCATGGTTTGGCCTCCTTCTACCAAAGGTTCATCAAGGATTTTAGCACTATCACATCCCCTATGACCGAAGTGCTAAAAGGGAGTTTGCTCAAATGGAATGCTAAGGCTCAAGAGGCCTTTGAGACAATCAAGCTCAAACTTAACTCAAGCTTCGGTTCTAGCCCTACCAAACTTTGACGAAGTCTTTGAAGTTAAATGTGATGCCTTCGGAGTAGGCATTGGAGGAGTTCTTTCTCAAGAAGGTCCACCCCTAGCCTTCTTTAGTGAGAAGCTTTGTGATTCAAGGAGAAAATACTCAACTTATGACAAGGAGTTTTATGCCATTATTCGATCGCTTGAGCATTAGAGCCATTACTTAGTGGCTAGCGAGTTTATTCTCCTTTTCGACCACGAGGCTCTCAAGTACATACAAGTGTAGCATAAGTTGAATCCAAGGCATGGCAAATGGGTAGAATACCTTCAAACATTTCATTTCACCATCAAGCATAAATCTGGAAAGATGAACAAGGGAGCGGATGCCTTGTCAAGTAGGTATCTTCTTTTGTTTCAATTGGAGTCTCATGTTCTTAGTTTTGAGCATTTAAAGTCTTTGTACATTGGTGATAAAGACTTAGGAGAACTGTATCGAGGCTTGCCAAAATCATCCAAAAGGAGAGTTCCTAGTGCAAAATGGTTTTCTTTTAAGGGCACTCGGTTGTGCATTCCACAATGTGGTACAAGGGAACTCTTAATCCGAGAGGTACATGGTGAAGCTTTGGCTGGCCATTTCGGTGTCAACAAAATAGTAAGCATGCTTAGAGAGCATTATTTTTAGCCTAATATGGATAAGGACGTGCAAGACATCTTGAAAAGGTGTGCGGTGTGCCAAGCGGTAAGAGTCACTCTCTTCCTCAAGGGCTCTACACATCTCTTCCTACCCCCAATCAGCCATGAGAAGATGTGAGTCTAGAGTTCATACTAGGCTTTCCAAGGGCACAAAGGAACAAGGACTCAATTCTGGTTGTTGTGGATCCGTTTTCTAAGATGGCTCATTTTATCTCATGCAACAAAACAAATGATGCAACTTATGTAGTGGATTTATATTTTAAGGAGATTGTTAAACTCCATGGTATTCCTAGATCCATGGTTTCAGATCGAGATAGCAAGTTCTTGAGCCACTTTTGGATTACTCTGGAAGAAATTAGGAACCAAGCTACAATTTAGCACTACTTGTCATCCTCAAACGGATGGACAAACCGAGGTCACAAACCAAATGTTGGGAGTGCTTTTGAGGGCCTTGATCAAGACCAACGTGAAAGCTTAGGATCAACTACTTGCTCATGCTAAATTTACATACAATGGAGCTCCGAGCAAGGCCACGGGTATGAGTCCCTTCAAGATAGTCCATGGAGTTGAACCACTTACTCCTCTAGACTTAGCACTGAGAAGCATGGATGGAAAGCCTAGCATGGAGGCTGCCAAAAGGGTGCAAGAAATACAAAAATGCATGAGAAAGTAAGGGCCAAAATTGAGCACACCAATCTTGCACATAAGCAACGAGTTGACAAGGGAAGAAAGAAGAAGATTTTTCAACCCGGATATCTAGTGTGGGTGCACCTAAGGAAGGAGCGCTTTCCTTCCAAGAGAAAGAGCAAGTTGATGCCAAGAGCTGAAAGTCCATTCGAGATACTTGAAAGGATAAATGACAATGCCTATAAGATTGATCTCCCTGGAGAATTTGGAGTCTCGGAGAGCGTCAACGTGGCTGACCTATCACCTTACTTTGAAGATGACACCTTAGAGAATTTGAGGGCAAATTCTTCTCTATAACGCGAGGATGATGGAGACCTCCCAACTAATCAAGCTACTAAGGATCGTGGCTTACTAGCAAAGGTGCAAGAAGAGCTACTTTGGAGTGAAGATCAACTTCGTGTTGTTAAGTGATGGACCTAGACCCATGGGCTACAACATACTCCAAGCCCAAAGCCATCCACGATCAAACTGAGTTGGGTAGCACACTTATTTCCCCTTTTCATAAGCTTCGAGTGACTCGAGAATTCTCTCGTGTTATAAGGGTTGGAAGCTCTGCCATTTAGTCACAAACGGCTATGAGTTTGCTTACCAAATTATTCATACAAGTACTTCATGATTTCCTCAAGCTTAAAAACATATGGGTATCTTGAATATATGCGGAGATAATAACTGAGAAAGACCTTTGTTAAAACTGGCAGCTTGCTCATCCAGGATGACACCTGCACCTTGTTTTGATCATATCTTCTGATCCAGAGCTCCAACATCACCTCATGACATATTGATGGAAAGCTAACATCCTAAGCTTTTTGACCATATAAAGAACATCTAAATTGGAGTTGGGAATCTCAAGTTATGAACATTTGAAGTTGACTCAGAAACTGGAAGGTGCGCACTCAGAATGACGCTTGAAGGTCATCTTCAAAAAGGGTGTTCAGTCAACCATGGATTAGATTTTGGTCTCCAATTTTCACAAGGGTATTCTTGGACATGTCTAGATTAATATCGAGTTATGGGCATTGTCTTTTAGGTCGGAGATAATAAAGAAAATGATCCGAACATCAAACCGGGTATTTCTACTGACCAGTCTGACCTCTGCTGATTGTTCTGGTCATAACATTTTGCTCACAGCTTCAAATGGGTCGAGCCACATATGGTTGAAAAGCTTATTCCTCAAGCTTTCCAAGCATATCTTACACGTCACAATTGGAGCTGTAAATCAAGAGATATCACCATTTTAAGTTGGCTCTGCTGCAGGAAGATGCACTGAAAACGACAGCAGGGGGACCATTTGCAGCTGTCCTTTTATTCTGATCATTTTATCTTCATTGGCCACTGTTTTTGTCTTCTTTTATTTTGGCTGAATGTAGTGACAGCCCTAGGATTATGTAAGGCTATTTTGAGCCCTTAGATTAAAGTAGCAACCCTAGTTTTTAGCTCTATATATATGTAGAGTGCTGCATGTAAAAATTAGACAAGTTTATTAATGGACCTAGACCCATGGGCTACAACATACTTGATGGAAAGTGGACAGCCCTTGGTCATGGACCGAAGATTAATCATCAAGAGAGATCAAACAAGCATGGCAATGAACCGAAAACACTTGAATTTCCCTTATTCATTTTTGATCCCGGAGGATGAGCAACCGGCGAAGTGATCTTTTATGGCCTTATGTTCATAAATAATTATTTACCTAAGAGCCTAGAAGAAGAATCAAAGCTAGCCAAAGCTAGCCACCTAAATTCCTCCATCTTAAAGCAAGTGGATTCAGCCTTGTCCAGCCGTGGCCTTGTCCGGCCGTGTCCTTATCCAGCTCATGTTCATAAATAATTTAGTGCTTAAATATGGTCGGTCCATATTGTCATATGATGCTACCTAGGCCGGAAAGAGAGCAACAAAGGAAGAGCATTACAAGGAAGTTTAGAAGCATCAAATTGAGAAGCTTGGGAAAGGGGAAAACAAGCCACAACCACATGTTCCTAATTTTGCAATACTTGGCTAGAATTCACTCTAGCTTAACTTGGAGGAGGGGAAAGAATCTTGTTAGTTTTATTATCTTTTTACTTTATTTTCCAACTTAGTTTCAGCTTTGTAAATGCCATTATGAGGCATTATAAATTCAGCTAGCATAGCTCTTGTAAAAACAACTTTGATGAATTTATAAACTTGAGCTTTGCTCCTTTTGAGATGGATTTCTCACCCTCTTGAATCCTCATTGCTGTATCCGAGCCTTGGCAAGCTTGGTGGTGTCCTTTGAGTCCTTACAATCCCCGGTGGTGTTTCTGTATCCGGCCAGATTGCAAAGTGCCCCTTGATTCAGCTTGGTGGTGTTTCTGTATCCAAGCCGGAATCCAGGTTCTATCCAGCGACTTCTGTCAATCATATCTCCCAATCCACGAATCATCTCTTCCCAAATTCCATACACTTCATCATACACGAGTTGAGTCCATTCCCTCCAAATCTCAGCTCAATCCAAGAAGAACTCCATCCCCAGCACCAAAAACTAACAAAGAACCTCATTCTGGACAGTCGCCCAGCGAGGCTTTCTGTTTGCCTTTGGTTCAAGGTGAACCCGACCTTGGATGCTGCCCAAATTTTACCACAACCTTTCCCAACCAGTTAACTAACTCTCTACCAAATTTCGTCCAAAAACTCCATCATTTACCCCTCCTTTCACCCTTTTCCCCAGAACCGCACCTGCAGGTCCTATTCTGGCCAGCTTGCTTGTTTGCGGTTTTGCTTCAACTTTTGCTTCCGCTCCCACTACACATCAATACTCCAAGCCCAAAGCCATCCACGATCAAACTGAGTTGGGTAGCACACTTATTTCCCCCTTTTCATAAGCTTCGAGTGACTCAGAATTCTTTCGTGTTGTAAGGGTTGGAAGTTCTGCCATTCAGTCACAAACGGCTATGAGTTTGCTTACCAAATTATTCATACAAGTACTTCATGATGTCCTCAAGCTTAAAAACTTATGGGCATCTTGAATAAATGCGGAGATAATAACTGAGGAAGACCTTTGTTAAAACTGGCAGCTTGCTCATCCAGGATGACACCTACACCTTGTTTTGATCATATCTTCTGATCCAGAGCTCCAACATCACCTCATGAAGTATGGATGGAAAGCTAACATCCTAAGCTTTTTGACCATATAAAGAACATCTAAATTGGAGTTGGGAATCTCAAGTTATGAACATTTGAAGTTGACTCAGAAACTGGAAGTTGCGCACTCAGAATGACGCTTGAAGGTCATCTTCAAAAGGGTGTTCAGTCAACCATGGATTAGATTTTGGTCTCCAATTTTCACAAGGGTATTCTTGGACATGTCCAGATTAATATCAAGTTTGGGCATTGTCTTTTAGGTTGGAGATAATAAAGAAAATGGTCCGAACATCAAACCGGGTATTTCTACTGACCAGCCTGACCTCTGCTGATTGTTCTGGTCATAACGTTTTGCTCACAGGTTCAAATGGGTCGAGCCACATATGGTTGAAAAGCTTATTCCTCAAGATTTCCAAGCATATCTTACACGTCACAATTGGAGCTGTAAATCAAGAGATATCACCATTTTAAGTTGGCTCTGCTGCAGGAAGATGCACTGAAAACGACAGCAAGGGGGACCATTTGCAGCTGTCCTTTTATTCTGATCATTTTATCTTCATTGGCCACTGTTTTTGTCTTCTTTTATTTTGGCTGAATGTAGTGACAGCCCTAGGATTATGTAAGGCTATTTTCAGCCCTTAGATTGAAGTAGCAACCCTAGTTTTTAGCTTTATATATATGTAGAGTGCTGCATGTAAAAATCAGACAAGTTTATCCATGAATGCTAATGCATCAAAGTTGAGCTAAGCTCCTTTATCCTTTTTAAATCTCATTTTGCTTATCCTAGTTTGGCTAACTAGGTGGTGTTCAAAAGAGTCCGAGGCAAGCTTGGTGGTGATATCTCGTATCCAGTGCAAGCCTTTGAGCCCTAGCTAAGCTTGGTGGTGAAATCTGTATCCAAGTGAAGTTAGACTATCCCTTAGTTGTGTGCATCTATAGTGGATGTTCATAAACATTCTCCATATTTATCCCTCACCATTCTGCCCAAACATGTTTGATGGAAAGTGGACCATCTTAGACTTTGAGCTGAAAACTATTCATTTTGAAGGACCAAGCACACCCGGAAATCAACCAAAATGGCTTGAATTTGTTTTAGTTGTTTTTGATCCGGGAGGATGCAAAGCCAAGAGTATGGTCTTTTATGAATTCATGTTCATAAATAATTATCTACCTAAAAAGTCAAGAGGTTAGCTAGGAAGAAATCTGCTAGCAATTAAACATCCTCCACGTTAATGCATGAAGAGTTCGGCCATGACAAACCGAGAAGAGTCAAGCCTTTTGTGCATAAATAACTTGGTGCATTCTTTTGGTCGGTCCAAGGTCCAAGAGCCATATGCTTAAACGTCTACCATGATGCATCAAAGGAGAAGAATGAAGGCCTTCTAGAACCCTCTTGGAATATGTTGTGTTGGCCAAATTGAAATGAAGCTTGCATAAGGGGAAAAGGCCTCACAACCACATGTTCCCAAATGCTCAAATGCTTGGCTAGAATTCACTCTAGCTTAACTTGGAGGAGGGGAAAGAATCTTAGTAGTTTTATTATCATTTTTGCTTTATTTTCCAGCTTAGTTTCAGCTTGTAAAATGCCATTGTTAGGCATTATATATTCAGCTAGCATAGCTCTTGTAAAAACAACTTTGATGAATATATGAACTTTGAGCCTTGCTCTTTTGAGATGGATTTCTCAACCCTTTGAATTCTCATTGCTGTATCCGAGCCTTGGCAAGCTTGGTGGTGTCCTTTGAGTCTTTACAATCCCCGGTGGTGTTTCTGTATCCGGCCAGATTGCAAAGTGCCCCTTGATTCAGCTTGGTGGTGTTTCTGTATCCAAGCCAGAATCCAGGTTCTATCCAGCGACTTCCATCAACCATATCTCCCAATCCACGAATCATCTCTTTCCCAAATTTCACACACTTCATCTTACATGAGTTGAGACCATCTCCACCAAATCTCAGCTTAAACCAAGAAGAACTCCGCCCTCCACCCTTGAAACAAACAAAGAGACTCATCCTGGACAGTCAGCATAGAACCCTGACTTTCAGCTCTGTGTTCAAGGCTTTCCCGACCTCCAAAAATTCCAATATTTTTACACAACCTTCTTGGCCCAGTTAATAACCATCCTGTCAAATTTCAGCTTCAAATTCATCCATTTGCCCCTCCTTTCACATTTTCTCCCAGAACCGCACCTGCAGGACCTGTTCTGGCCAGCTTGCTTGTTTGCGGTTTTGCTTATCTTTTGCTTCCGCTCCCACTACACATCAATGTTCCCCTCATCTTCCTTAACCCCTTAACCATTATCCCACAAAAATTCAGCTTCTTTTGAAGCCACCATCTTTATTCCGAAACCGACCATCCGTCGTCCGAGCCACTCAGATTTAGTATTCTAAGTCCTCTCGTTCTGGTTTTCTGAGTCCGACTTAATACTCGGTTTCAGTTGTCCGAGTTAGTCCGAGTCCCCAATTTTAGTTGTCTAGTTAGTCTGAGCCCTCGGTTCTGGTCGTCTCGAGTCCGGCTTAGTCCTCGGTTCCAACTTTCTGAGTTGTTCGAGTCCTCGTAACTAGTTATTGAGTCATTCCGACCCACTAAGAACTGTGCATAATTTCACTCTGTTTCAGGATTGGTGTAGCCTTGCATTTTGGCACATCAGTTTTGGTATCGAGCTTTGGAGCCTTTCCTAGGCTGAGCTTCCTTAACCCCAAACATAACCCCTTTTGCCCCAAACACATGAGTCCACAAAAAACCCCAAAACAACAAAAAAGTTCCTGCCCCGTTTTTTTTTTCTTTCACAATCTTGAGCACCACTTTGCATTTGGTTGTGAGAGCTTAAATGGCCGCTTCTGATTTTGAGTTGGCTAGTCTCCTTATGCCCAAGTTTTATGGCCAACAAGATCAGTTTTCTAGTTGGTTTATCAAGGTTGAAGAAGCCCTTGCAAATCTGAGTTTAGAAGAGCATGAGAAGATAGAAATTGTTGTGTCTAAGTTGAGGAGTTGTGCCCTCACTTGGTGGAGAACTTATAAGATGAGAAGGAAAAAGAAAGACAAAGAGAAAGTGTACACATGGAGAAAGTTGAGAGGTAAGTTGTTGAAAAGGTTTGGTCCACTTACTTACAAATCTCCTCCAACCAAGACTAAACCATTCAACAAGGGAGTCTCTTTTCCCTTCCCTCCAAACCTTCAGCCATCACATCCTTTCCTTCACCAACACCTACTGACCAGCCTTCCTTCCCACCTCAAAATGCCCCAACTTACCATAAAAAGAGCCACCACATTCCCCCACCGAAACCTACTAACCAGCCCCTCTTTCCCTCACCACAAAACACCAAATCTGACCTCCAAAAAAGTTACCAACCTCCCTCATTTACCCCTACTGTCCAGCCCTCTTTGCCTCCACAAAAATCCACACCCCTTCTCAAAAGGAGCCTGCAAATACCCTCACCAAATTCTGGTGGTTGTCCTTCCTCTCCACCACAAAATTTTCCAACCCCACAACCCACAAACCCTTTTGGTCCATTGCAAAACAGCATGTTTTCCCTTTGCCAAGGGATGAGTCACCTTGAGTTGGAGTACCCACAATCAAGCATTGTCTTGGCTGAATGTGAAGAGCTTCATAACGAGCAAGAAGAAAATGAGCCACACTTTAACTTACCTCCAAAGTTTGATGAGTATAATGAGTTACAAAGGGAGCAAGAAGAGCAAAAGGAGCTAGAGGATAGCTTAAACATAGTGGAACCTTTGAGTCCTCATATTCCGGTCCACTCACACCCACTTGACTCCCAATGGTCTTTACAAGGTAAAAGATTCCAATCAAATTCTGGGTGTCCTATTTCCTTTGGTAGTGACAAGAATGATCTTAGTGAATTTTGGAGTGATATCATGATTCTAGATGCTTGTTACTTGTTATTGGATAGACCTTGGTTGTATGATTGGTTAGTCATTCCATATGGGTTGTCAAGCACTCCTAGTAGCTACATGAGTTCTATAGACCAAGTTTTTGAGCTGTACATTATACAATCTGTTTTGATGTCTTTTGATGAGGTCTTGGTTCCTACCAAGGTTATGGAAAAGCACTTTGATCAACCCACTTAAGTCCTTGCCCTCTTAGGACATGAGGAGTCCGAAACCTTCCACCTACTTCACCCTTTCTCCAAGCCCTTATTTGAGTTATTTGAGTTGAAGTTTAAGTTAAAGATTGATCTAAGGAATGTTGGAAGGCCTCATGAATGCTTTGTTATGCTCATTGGTTTATTCTATGATTCAAGAATGGAAGTGAAGTTAAGAGGCCAAGTTTATAGGCCATTGATGAAACAAATGTTTCTGATCTGTGATGCTAATGAGAGGTATGAGATATTGTTCCTTGATTATGAAAATCACTTGTTGAGTGAGCCCCATGTTCGAGCTTATTGTTTGTTTAAAAGCTCTTGGCCTTGTTTTCTAAGTTGGCCTTGTGTTCCGAGTCCAAGTAAAGAGCAAGCGTCCTACAAGTCTAGCCCCAACAAGCAATGCAAGCAAGTGGTTGATGAACCGGGAAGTCTTGAGTGGATGCAAGCAAGAAAAGAATGGCCTCCTTCTTTGGGTTGGCCTAAGCTAATTCCTAGTACTAAGGGTACTAA
Organism: Talinum fruticosum; assembly: GCA_021018815.1. Classification (NCBI taxonomy): domain Eukaryota; kingdom Viridiplantae; phylum Streptophyta; class Magnoliopsida; order Caryophyllales; family Talinaceae; genus Talinum; species Talinum fruticosum. The sequence continues at coordinate 1,234,118 of JAITYX010000010.1, read as the reverse complement.
CCAAGAGCTGGAAAGCGCCAGCAACATCTTTCAAGTGGTGAAGCAACTCAGAAAGTATGTTCTATCCAACCATGGTTAGCCTTACCACTCACTCTCTTGTTTTGTTGATGATCATCCGATGAATTTGAGGGCAAATTCTTTCAAACAGGGAGAGGATGATGGACCTACACCCATGGGCTACAACATACTCCAAGCCCAAAGCCATCCACGATCAAACTGAGTTGGGTAGCACACTTATTTCCCCCTTTTCATAAGCTTCGAGTGACTCGGAATTCTCTCGTGTTGTAAGGGTTGGAAGTTCTGCCATTCAGTCACAAACGGCTATGAGTTTGCTTACCAAATTATTCATACAAGTACTTCATGATGTCCTCAAGCTTAAAAACTTATGGGCATCTTGAATAAATGGGGAGATAATAACTGAGGAAGACCTTTGTTAAAACTGGCAGCTTGCTCATCCAGGATGATACCTACACCTTGTTTTGATCATATCTTCTGATCTAGAGCTCCAACATCACCTCATGACCTATGGATAGAAAGCTAACATCCTAAGCTTTTTGACCATATAAAGAACATCTAAATTGGAGTTGGGAATCTCAAGTTATGAGCATTTGAAGTTGACTCAGAAACTGGAAGTTGCGCACTCGGAATGATGCTTGAAGGTCATCTTCAAAAGGGTGTTCAGTCAACCATGGATTAGATTTATGTCTCCAATTTTCACAAGGGTATTCTTGGACATGTCCAGATTAATATCAAGTTATGGGCATTGTCTTTTAGGTTGGAGATAATAAAGACAATGGTCCGAACATGAAACCGGGTATTTCTACCGACCAGCCTGACCTCTGCTGATTGTTCTGGTCATAACGTTTTGCTCACAGCTTCAAATGGTCGAACCACATATGGTTGAAAAGCTTATTCCTCAAGCTTTCCAAGCATATCTTACACGTCACAATTGGAGCTGTAAATCAAGAGATATCACCATTTTAAGTTGGCTTTGCTGCAGGAAGATGCACTGAAAACGACAGCAAGGGGGACCATTTGCAGCTGTCCTTTTATTCTGATCATTTTATCTTCATTGGCCATTGTTTTTGTCTTCTTTTATTTTGGCTGAATGTAGTGACAGCCCTAGGATTATGTAAGGCTATTTTCAGCCCTTAGATTGAAGTAGCAACCCTATTTTTTAGCTCTATATATATGTAGAGTGCTACATGTAAAAATCGGACAAGTTTATCCATGAATGCTAATGCATCAAAGTTGAGCTAAGCTCCTTTATCCTTTTTAAATCTCATTTTGCTTATCCTAGTTTGGCTAACTAGGTGGTGTTCAAAAGAGTCTTAGGCAAGCTTGGTGGTGATATCCGTATCCAGTGCAAGCGTTTGAGCCCTAGCTAAGCTTGGTGGTGAAATCTGTATCCAAGTGAAGTTAGACTATCCCTTGGTTGTGTGCATCTGTAGTGGATGTTCATAAACATTCCCCATATTTATCCCTCACCATTCTGCCCAAACATGTTCCCCTCATCTTCCTTAACCCCTTAACCATCATCCCACAAAAATCCAACTTCTTTTGAAGCCACCATCTTTATTCCGAAGCTGACCATCCGTCGTCCGAGCCACTCAGATTCGGTATTCTAAGTCCTCTCGTTACGGTTTTACGAGTCCGACTTAATACTCAATTTTAGTTGTCTAGTTAGTCCGAGCCCTCGGTTCCGGTCGTCTGAGTCCGGCTTAGTCCTCGGTTCCAACTTTTGAGTCGTTATGAGTCCTCGGAACTAGTTATTGAGTCATTCCGACCCACTAAAAGCTGCGCATAATTTCACTCGTTTCGGGATCGGTGTAGCCTTGCGTTTTGGCACATCATTAAGTCAACTATTCTAATCCAAGTTGAGCAAGCTAGCAATGGGTTAAGAGAGCCCTAAAACTCCCATCATCAAGACCATGTTGATACCAATAAAAAGTCCCTAGGAGTTGAACCAAGAATAAGAGTGGAAGAGGCTAGAATGGGCAAAACAAGCAAACTGGTCAGATTTAGGCCAATTCTGCACAACAGTCTTTGAGGTTCAAAAAGTCAATGCTCGAAGGGTCAAATGCAAAGTCAAGCTACATGGGTGCAAACTAGACGTGTGGAACATTATAAAGAATCTGAAAACACCTCATTTGGTGGAGGGAATCAAATTCTAGAGCCAATCAAAGTGAAGCTTGGAGGAGAGGAAATCTAATACTTGGCTAGAATTGCTCCATGAATAGTGTTCACATGTTCCCTCTTAGTGGAAGCATCTCTTTGGATTATTCTCTATGCTTAATGTAATCTCATCCCTTATCATGTAAGGCCTCTAATGGCCATTAGATTATGCTTTGCTTTGACCCATTGTAAGCAATACATATACACCCCCACACCCAGTTGTGAGCATTGAATTTTGATGAGTGAAAATTGAATGAGCTAAGTGCTCTTCACGCTCAAAACTCTTGATTGCTTATCTTAGTGTGGCAAACTAAGTGGTGACCTTTCAAGTCCTTAGAGTAAGCTGGTGGTTTTTTATCCAGCCCATACCTTGGTGCCTCAAGTTGACAATGGTGATCCATTGAAGGCTTGATTTCTACCCCTTGTGTTCTTCGATTTTGTGCGCGTTTTGATTAGCTTTGCCGCCCTATTCTGACCAGTTTGGACTTGCATACATCAAAAACTGACTATGGTATGTGAACCGATCTTCATCAAGCTTAAAAAAGGAGCAAAGCCTATTTGGGATAAGGAATGCAAAGCATTTGAGAAGGTAAAACTATATTTAGCCAATCTACTAGGCTTAGTTATGCCATAACCTAGAAAACAATTGCTATTATATCTCGCCACTACAAAAACTACAATAGGAGCCATGCTAGCTTAACGGATGAGAAAGAAAAATACGTAGTGTACTACCTAAGCAATAAATTCTTAGAGTATGAAACTCAGTATACTCCCTAAAGAAAGCATCATTGGCTTTAGTTTGGGCTACTAAGAAGCTTAGACACTACATGCTAACCCACTCAGTACAAGTCGTAGCGCCAATGGATCCAATCAAATACATTTTGGAATAACCATATGTCAGTAACAAAATAGCTCGATAGATAGTGATGTTATTAGAATTTGAACTGAAATATGTCCTACAAAAGGCAATTAAGGGGAGATTTGTTTCTGAAATTTTACCAGATTTAAGAACCGAAGAATCACATCCGGAAAAAATTGACTTCCCAAATAAGGAGATATTACAAGTAGAAGTACCCATGTGGACCATGTATTTCAACTGCGCTTCCAATGAAAAGGGCTTTGGAGTAGGAATTTTATTTGTCTCACCAGAAGGAGCACATACTCCTATTGCGGTTAAGTTAGACTTCGAGGTCACCAACAATGTTGTAGAGTATAAAACTTGCATTACAGGATTACAAGCTACAATATAAATAGGGGTTGAGAACATCGAGTCTATGGAGATTAAGTCCGATCATTAATAAGATCTCACAAAAATGGAAGGTACAAAGTGAAGCAATGGCACCATATGAAGCCGACTTAATGGAATTAGCGAAGCATTTCAACAATATTTCATATACTTACCTTCCTAGGGATGATAATAAGTTTTGCGGATACCTTAGCTTAGCGTCCATGATCAATATTCCTAGTGGCATTCACTCAATGCTTATTTGCATATGTAGACACCTAAAAAGTGTCATCCTTATCTCTTCTATTTATTTTTCGTTGATCCGGTGATGAAAACCTAATCTTGTTTGCATGCTTGGGTCAAGATTGGACTAAAGTAGAGTGGTGGAAGCCAGTAGCCCACAAAAACCTAACCCGCACCAAAATAAAAACTTTTTAAAAATAGAAACCTTCAAAAAATTAAAACTTTTCAAAAATAGAAAGTTTCTGAAAATGGAAAGTCCCAAAATCGGCGCCGATCTACTCCATACTGCGTAAAAATGTAGTGTTTTACTTTACACTCAGCGCCCAAGCGAGGCACACAATGTGAGACGTACGTACGATGTCATTTGAGACCGGCACTGCGTTTCTCGACCCTCTAGGCGAGATCCTCCTATCCAGGAGAATATTTGGTTCTTTTTCCTTTATCATATCCCGTAAATTAGGGCTCGGTTTAGCCAACTCGACGGCTAAAGTGGTGATTTAGGTTGCTTTTTTATGACCTAAAATTTACTATAAATAGAGGGCTCCCCCCAATTTCACACATCTCTATGCACTCGTGAGCAGCTAGAAAATCCCCCAAGCTGTTGAATTCTCACTATCTCTTCTCTCCATTCTACTCTCTCCACAAACACACTAAAACTCCTTTCTAAATCTCTCACAAAAAGGCCTTCTTTTGCCTCTTTTGCTTGCCATCGACCTACTGTCACTCTGCCGAAATTAAACCATGATTCAAGCTAGTGAGTCAACTTGAGGGCATACTTCCACCATCCTATTAGTTTGTGTTTGTACTTTATTTAATTTCAATTATTTATCGCTTTTCATATTATGTTTTAACAATGTAATCACTTTTAATTCCTCCCCATCCGCTGTAACTTTTAATTTTCCTTTAGCTTTTTTTCGCTTTCTTTATTGCTTTCTTTATCGCTTTATTCTTTGCATGTTTGTTGCTTTCCTAGCATGTTTTGTTTGCTTTAATTTTTTGCCTATCACTTGTTGATTACTTGATTGTTTTAACACAATGTTTGAACTCACAATTTATATAAGTAAAGGCCGTTTGTTGACAGGAAGAATGGAGAACATCTCTATTTATTTCGTACCTTCATCTCCGAACACTAGATTATTGATTTAAAGACTGATAGAGTCTCTTTCAAAACCTTTTTCAAGCTTATTATTTCCATACTAAGATTAGAAGAGTGTTTTTCTGTATTTTTGTTACTTTTTATTCCTTAAAATTGATTGGAGACTCCTTATTTTATTTCTATTTTTTCCTATTTGTTTCTCGGCATTTCGGGTTTAAAATGGTAAAATTAGGTTCCATTTTGACAGTTGAAGTTATAGGGCCGAGACCGAGTCTTCAATCGTATCCCTATAACCGACGTCAATTTTTGGTCGGTGTTGGCTAATGTTGGCGCCAGCTAGAGGCCGAGCTCGGCTCTCGGCTCGACCAGATTTCTCTGTTTGGTCCGACAACTTTGAGACAAAATGTAGCTTTTAATTTTGTATTTTCTTAGACCTTGAAATAACATCCCGAGACCTTCTACAAATTTATTTTCTAAAATAAAATTATTAATAAAAATCACCAATCACACTTTCACTTAAATTGTTTAATTCGATTCTAAAAATAAATAATCTTAATAAGCATCACACCCCACTTTCAAAAAGAACTTTCAAAAATAAACTTGCAAAAAAATTTTCAAAAATAAAAGAGAGCCGATGTTTCGTGGGGCAACTCGGACAACTGGTTCCCTATGGGGATGGGCAGTGATTTCTACAGGTGGCAACTCCGCTAGGGATGCCACTTATTAAGAGGATGAGACTTGAAAACTTAAGTTGTGAGTTTTCTTATTATATTTTGCATTAGGCATATTGCATTTAAGCAGCCTCGGATTGTAGTTGCTTTTAATATCAACCATTAGGCTTTATCCTGTAGTGAACATTTTCAGAGAGCTCCTACTATTAGCTCAGTGGGCCCAATTAAGCTTGATACACTCGGGAAGATGGTTACTTTCTACTCATAGCACGCTTTTCCTCGGTTCCTTATCAAGAGGCACTTATTATTCAAGTCCCTCTATGCACCCTATAGGTGATGAAATTTTCATACTATGAGCCACCATGTGTCCGACCTACAATTATCCCTCTTTTTGCCACGTAACCTTGGTAGTCTAGGTTGTACCTTTTTTCATTTGCATGCTTGAAACGAATATGGTTGCGTTTAGTATTTAACCCTTTTTTGTGAGTCTTTAGCAGTTTAGGCAGGCTCAGTAAATAATCCTTACGTGGGTGCAAAAGATAAAAAATGATGAACTTTCTTAAGTCGGTCCATTTTGTGCATTTTAGCCAAATTTTCCCGTTCGTTTAAGTTCGGTTCGTTAACCGCATTTCCGAGTCGGTCCAAATATCTTTTGTCTCGATCATTACTAGACAATTGCCAGCTGTTGGACATAGCCGACACTCGGTATTCGTCAAATTGCCAAGGTGGATCGTCCGTGGATCTGCTCCTCTCTCCAATAGGTTTTAGGCTTTGGCTTTTGTTTGTCAACATAATCGCATTCTTGTCCATCGTCTAAATTCATCCCTAATTAGGAGAGTCTTTTATTTGTATTTAATAAATCAAATTCGTCTCAATTAGGCAAGTCCATGATTTTGCATTTAGCCAATTCAAAATCCTCTCAATTAAGATAAATTCATTTTTTTTGCATTAGCAAATTCATCTTAATTAGGTGAGTATTTGTTTGCATTAGCCAAGTTAAAATTCATCCTAAATTAGGTGAGTCTTGGTTTGCATTAGCCAAATTAAATTCATCCCAAATAGGCTATTCTTTGATTGCATTTAGCCAAATCAAATTCATCTCCAGTAGGAGAGTCTTTGTCTACATTAGCCAAATTTAAATTCATCTCAAAATATGTGATTCCTTGTTTACATTTAGCCAAACTAAAATTCATTTCAAAAGAGGCGAGTCTTTGTTTGCAATAGCTAAAATTACATTCATCCCAATCTAAGGGACTACATTAGAATCGTTGTAATTCATTTTGGTCAATCTGCATTCTTTATGTGCATTCAAATAAAAGAGCATATCATTTCTTTTCTTAGAGTTCTGTTGTCTTCTCGAGTCATGGACTTAAGCCCCTCTCCCCTAAAATTTTCTAGGAGCCAATACCTAAGCACCTACTCTTTTGGGATACAGGATAATTAATCCTAATAAAATCGGGAATCCTAATACGAAACGATTAGAAAATAAGAAGTCTACTTCAACAGCGGCACTTTCGACACCGGTACGTACCACACCAGTATGTTCAACACCCTTACTAGTAATGCACGTATGTTGTCCATGCATAAAGCGCAACTCTCCTTAAAAAATGGCCAACAAATTAAAGCAAATCATGACCTTGTTCAAAGAGTCTACATCAAAAATACAATCTAAGATTGAGGCACAGGATAAGAAAATCGAGTCAATATCTGAAACCCTTGACCCCATGCTCAAAGAACTGGAGAAAAATCAAAGTCCAAAGGGAAAGAAATAGAAGAAAGACCTCAACATGAGCATCAACCCAAGACTTAGTCTAATCTAATAGATTGAATAGAGAAGTTGTTGTGGGAATCCTTGATGTTCAATGACTACCACTTAGAGACTCACTTCAATCCCTAAAGGGAATTTCCCATAAAATTCACCATGCCTGACATCAAGTTCCACGAAATTGAAAACTGATCATCACCACGCGAGGAACTTTATAGGGAAATGACTTTAAAGAATGTACCAGATGACACATACTATGTCATCTTCCCATGGACGTTTGACAAACGTTATGAAGTGGTACAATACTATTGACCATGCAAGGTCACACATTGGCAGGATCTTTGTAGGGGTTTTTACATGATGTGTAGTGGCGGAAGCAAAGAAAATGGATAGCAAACCGCAAGAAGCACAACCGGGCAGAATGCAGCCTGCTTGCGCAATCTTGGCAGATTGGGGAAATGGAGGGGCAAAAGTGCTTGGTCTTGGCTGAAATTTGGTGGGAAGGATGGTAACTGGTAGATGATGATCGTGACCAAGTTTCGTTGAATTTGGATAAGGGGAACTCCCTGAACAGATAGCCTGAAGCTGAGGTAACCGGCTGGCTGTACAGACAGACACCCTTTGTTCGATTTTGGTGTGGAGGATGGAGGTGTTCTTGGATGGAGCTGAAAATTGGTGGAATGGAAGTAGATGGACAGGAAGGATTGTGGTTAAAATTTGGAATGAAATGGCTGGGTAGATTGTGAGATATGAATTGATGAAGTGAGGGGATAATACCAAGGTCCTAGCTCGGATACGTAAAACACCACCGAGTAAGAACCGAGGGGCACCTTCAATCTGTCCGGATACAGCAACACCACCGGGAGATTGGAAGGACTCACAGGACACCACCTAGCTGCCACACTAGGATACAGCAATGAGAGTTCCGAAGGGTGAGCAAATCCAGCTCGAGTATAAACTCATATATTTCATCAAAGGTGTGTTACAATGAAGCTCATGAGCTGATTATATAATGCCTAGCTATGGCATTTTACATAACCGAATGTAGGCTAAAAATAAAGCAAAAACAAAATGTTAACTAACAATATTCCTTTCCCTTTCTCCAAGCCAAGCTAGGGTGAATTCTAGCCAAGCATTTGATGGTTAAGGAACATGTGGCCACGGTTGCTTCCTCCTTTGTCAAGATTCTAACAACCTTCCTCCACCATGATGTATGCTTCTAGAATGCTCCTTCTCTTGCTTGATTTATTTGTAGAAAGAAATATGGACCGACCAGCTTGCATTATTTTTGTACACACGTTCATTAACCCGTAGGTTATCATGCTAGCGCTTCGTTTTGTACCATGGTAACGATGACACAAGGTTTTGGAGTCCATGTAGCAAGTAACTCTCCATCATTACACCAATACTCCTACAATATTGATCTACCGGATACTCGTCGGGACCTTGAGCTGATGAAGTAAGGAGACCCTTTATCGACTTCCTCACTCGCTGGAGGGCGAAGGCCGTCCACATGGCGGATCGACCTTCTAAAAAGGATCAGGTTAGACTTATCAAAAACCTAAAACTTGCCTGTCATCAGCACTTGAAGTTCTTGCCTTTTATGGACTTTAAAACACTTTGAGATGTTGGCATGCTTATAGAAAAGGAGCAAGCATCCGCAAAAGCCTCAACCAGCTAGAAGATCATCCAATGAGCTTATCACTCAGCCAGGTGATAATAAAGTGAGCATTGCCCTTTCGGATCCATCTTAGGTCTATTTCCTTTTCCTATTATCCAAAAAAACCAAATCAGTATTCCTTTTTGGACTACAAAGGTCTAATTTTCGCTATAGCAGATATGTAAAAAACCCATGAGGTCGGGCCCCAATCCTATTATTTTTTCTATTTCCAACTCCCAAATTCAAAGCCTCTTTGCCATACTAAGAGGAGCAAAAATCAATGTTTCGGACACCCTAGTTGAGTCTTAAACCGAATTGTCATCAAGGTTCATACATCTTCATTGAGCTTCAGGCTTAACAGCGGTGAAGGTTTAGACAACTCGGTCGAGTCTCAAACCCAACAACGGTCAAGGTTGAGACATCTCTGTCAAGCTTCGGGCCCAATAGTGATCAAGGTTTAGACAACCAAGCTTAAGGCCCAACAGCGGTCAAGGTTCAAACATCTCCATTAAGCTTCGGGCCCAACAGCGGTCAAGGTTCAAACATCTCCATCGAGCTTCGGGGCCAATAGTGGTCAAGGTTCAGACATCCCTCTACCAAGCTTCGGGCACAACAATGGTCATGGTTAAGACACCAAGCCAATACTTCGAGGACTAGTCCATGGCCAAGTTAAGGCAACACATTTGAAATATGATCTAGCTATGGATCATTTTCGGGTAACATTTGAAACTATTTACATTTGATTATCAGCTAACATAACTGCTAGTGCAAAAACTTTTAGCCAAGCTTCGGACCAAGAAACGGTCAAGTTTAGGCCCATCATCTCGCGCTTTAGACGATAATCAAGCCAAGCTCAGGATACCCCACCAAACTTCTGATCCAAGAGTGGTCAAGTTCAGGAACCTCGTTGGACTTCGGACTTTACCGAGTCAAGTTCAAGCTCCCCACCAAGTTTCAGACTAAGTACGTGGTCAAGTTTAGGCACGATAATACGAGCTTTAGGACTTTAATTAGCCAAGTTGAGGAATCAGCCATCCATAGTTCATAATATATTTACCCATTTCAAACACATCAATTTCACATAAGCGACGTGATGTATGCGAGCACAAACTGGCCAGAATAAGGACGGTAAAGTTAATCAAAACACACACAAAATCGAAGAACATAAGGGGATAGAAATCAAGCTTTTAATGGATAAGAAATCACCACCATTATCAACTTGAGGCACCAAGGTATGGGTTGGATAAGAAACACCACCAGCTTGCTCAAAGGACTTGAAAGGTCACCACTTAGTTTGCCACACTAAGATAAGCAATCAAGAGTTTTGAGGGTGAAGAGCACTTAGCTCATTCGATTTTCATTCATCCAAAAACCTCCCTCTACAACCGGGTATGGGGGCATATATGTGGTGCTTATAATGGGTGAAAGCAAAGCATAATCTAATGGCCATTAGAGGCCTTACATGATCAAGGGATGGGTTTACATTAAGCATAGAGAATAATCTAAAGAGATGCTTCCACTAAGAGGGAACATGTGGACACTATTCACAAAGCAATTGATGGATATTTCTATCCAAGTCAAATGTCCAAGAGTCAAGGGGTTCTCAAGCTAAGGCACAAGAGGAGTCAAGCTTATTTGAAGATCAATTTTGACACCAAAAACTCCTATGCTAGTCCAAGTAGTGCAAACCGAGCCAAGGTTTGATGAGGTTTTAAGGGCCATGAAAATTGTCATTTTATGACAATTAGTACGTAAATAAATGTTGCTTAAGGAATGAAGCAATATATGCCACAAAGGGAGGTCCAAAATGCCGAAGGGCCCAATTCGGTTAGAAACCAAGCACTAATGAATTGAATCTGCCCGGTTGACTTCAAGGTCCAACAAAACCAAGTTCGGACCATCAAAATGAGCTACCAAAGGATGAGAGGCGTGGCTGGCACAAAGAAGATTGTAGAGGAATTCCCCAGCACTATCATTAGTGGAAGAAAGCATGTGTTGGACCAATAAGGAGCTAGCTTGTGCAAGGAGAAAAAAATACTTGGCTTAAAATTCACCATTCATTTTAGCCACATGTTCCAACACTAACTTGAAGAAGGGGAAAGCTTAAATGTAATTTAGGCCGTAGATCTTGATCTTACTCTATTAGCCTTAGATTATGTTTAGCCTTAGTTTCTTTTCAGCAAGCTTTTATGCATTATAAATAGCTCATATATTTGTATGTAAGGGAACGTTGATTATGATGATTAAAATGAGGAGTTGAGCTGAATGCTCGTCCCCCCTGAATTCTCAAATGCTTTATCCAAGTGTGGCATACTTGGTGGTGATCTTTTGAGTCCTTGAGCTTAGCTAGTGGTGTGTCCGTATCTAGCTGAGTTAAAGGTGCCCCAAAGTTCCTTAAGGTGGTGTGTCCGTATCCTTAGGAGCCTTGGTACTATCCGGTTACCTAATTTCAAAAATCCATGTCTCTCAATCCACAAATCCCCGCATTCCAAATTTCACCCACGCCTTCCTACACGAGTTGAGTCATCCCCCTCAAATCTCAACTCAATCCAAGCACCCGTCTGACCCCCTCCACCGAAACAACCACAGCACTGTCAACTCGGACTCCTGCTCGAGCAACAGTCTTTTTGCTCCTTAGTTTGAGGTGATCCCGACCTCGAATGATCCCCCACTTTTTACCATCTCTTCCCAACTACCCCAAGAATTCCCCTCCAAATTTCAGCTCCATCTAAGGCATATCCTGACCCCCTCATCCAAAACCATTAGACCGCACCATCCTAGACTCGTAGCCTAGCGAGATAGTCTTTCTATCTCTTGTTCGAGGTGATGCCGACCTTGAATAATTACCTACTTTTTACCAACCCTTCCTAACCTCCCTAAGAGTTTCCCCTCAAATTTCACCTCCAAATTCCACCGGAAAAATCCCTTTCCGCCCATTCCCCCAAGACCGCACAGATTAGCACCATTCTGGCCGGTTACTTTTCTTTGCACCTTAACCACTCCCTCCACCCTCTTTCACCTCTTGCCCAGCTATACATAAACTTTGGAATAAGAGTGTAGAGCTATACATCAGCAATTCTAGCCAAGTATTAGATTTCCTCTCCTCCAAGCTTCACTTTGATTAGCTTTAGAATTTGATTCCCTCCACCATGAGGTGAATTCAGATTCTTTAGAATGTTCCACACGTCTACTTTACACCCATGTAACTTGACTTTGCATTCGACCCTTCGAGCATTGACTTTTTGATCCTTAGAGACCGTTGCGTAGAATTGGCCCAAATCTAACCGGTTTGCTTGTTTTGCCCATTCTAGCCTCTTCCACTCTTATTCTTAGTTCAACTCCTAGGGACCTTTTATTGTTATCAACATGGTCTTGATGATAGGAGTTTCAGGGCTCTCCTAATCCATTGTTAGCTTGCTCAACTCAGATTAGAATAGGTGACTTAACAACCCAAAGTTGATAGCTCTTCTTGCGCCTTTGCTAGTAAGCCATGACCTTTAGTAGCTTGAGTAGTTGGGAGGTCTCCATCATCCTCCCTTATAGAGAAGAATTTGCCCTCAAATTCTCTAAGGTGTCATCTTCAAAGTAAGGTGTAGGTCAACCACGTTGAAGCTCATCGAGACCCCATAATCTCTCGGGAAAATCAATCTTATAGGCGTTGTCATTAATCCTTTCAAGCACCTCAAATGGACCTTCAGCCCTTGGCATCAACTTGCTCTTTCTCTTGGAAGGAAAGCGCTCCTTTCTTAGGTGCACCCAAACTAGGTCTCCCGATTGAAAAACCTTCTTCTTTCTCCCCGTGTCAACTCGTTGCTTATGTGCAAGATTTGTTTGATCAATTTTGGCTCTTACTTTCTCATGCATTTTCTTAATTTCTTGCATTCTTTTGGCAGCCTCCACATTGGGTTTTCCATCCAAGCCTCTTGGTGTCAAGTTTAGAGGGGTTAGTGGCTCTATTCCATAGACTACCTTGAAGGGACTCACACCCGTGGACTTGCTTAGAGCTCCATTGTAAGCAAATTCAACATGAGCAACAAGTTGATCCCAAGCTTTCATGTTAGTCTTAATCAAAGCCCTCAAAAGCACTCCCAACATTCCGTTTGTCACCTCGGTTTGTCCATCCGTTTGAGGATGACAAGTAGTACTAAATTATAGCTTGGTTCCCAAATTTTTTCCAAAGTGTGATCCAAAAGTGGCTTAAGAACTTGCTGTCTCGGTCCAAAACCATGGATTTAGGAATGCCATGGAGTCTAACAACCTCCTTAGAGTACAAATTAGCCACATTAGTTGCATCATTTGTCTTGTTGCATGGAATGAAATGAGCCATCTTTGAAAAGTGGTCTACCACAACTAGAATTGAATCCTTATTCCTTTGAATCCTCGGCAAGCCTAGTATGAAGTCTAGGGTCACATCTTCCCACGGCTGGTTGGGTGTAGGAAGAGGGGTGTAGAGCCCTTGGGGTAGGGAGTGGCTCTTGGCCGCTTGGCACACCGCACACCTTTTCAAGATGTCTTGCACATCCTTCGCCATGTTGGGCCAAAAATAATGCTCTCCGATGGGGAGGACACCACAAACCCAACCCCAACTAATACCGAGAGCCAGCAAGAACCGATTGATAATTCGAGTCCTCGAAACCATTGCTTGGGTCTTCGTTGATAACGCGAGCATCAAGGGAGTTTTGGCCACACTCGAAATACTTGTCTGTCTCCTCGGACAGGAGTAAGGGAGTCGGACAAGTCGAAGTATTTGAAGGAAAATAAGACAAGAGATCTTTTTCGAGTCCTCGGTTTTGAGCTTAGACTAGATTGTAGATATACTCGGATCTACTTGATCATCATCTAGGCGTCTTCAGCAGAGCCGAAAAGGAAAGTTAAGGATCGAGACAGCAAAAGAATTTGATGACAACGATTGTAGTCTGTCACTGGACTCGGAACCGTACTACTTTGTACTACCGATTCTGTGGTCCCCCTTCTTTCTCGCTGTCCTTTTTTGCTGTAATTATTTACCTTTTGTCCTTGTTTTTGTCCTTTTATTTTGCTGAATACATCACAACCATTGATTGTAAAGGGAGATTTTTAACCCTTAGACTAGAGTGATGTAACCTAACTAAGAGGCCTATAAATATACATGGGCTCTCTCTTTGTAAAGGATGATGATTTTGATATTGGCTATATGCTAAGTAAAGTTGAGCGAGTGCTCCTTTCAACCCCAAAATTCTCTTTTGCTTGTCTAATTAGTGGCATAATTAGGCTGTGTTCTGAAGAATATGATTATACTTAGTGTGGTGATAGCTGTATCACTAAGCTGTGATTAGTGCCCTAGTTTTATCCTTGGTGGTGATATCTCGTATCCTTGGATAGTTCTAATTTATCTTGTTATTGTCCTATCAGTGCTGGTTACCTTGCTAATCACCTCCTCACGAGTGATCAGCTTAGTCCTTGTCGCCTACTTGTTCCATTGGTCATTTCTAAGCCCATTCCGAGTCGCTCGAATTGCGTTTAGCGCACTCTGTTGGCGGGATCGCTGTAGCATTGCATCTTGGCACATCACTCTCTAAGCATGCTCACTGTCTTGTTGACACCAAAATGTCCAACCAAAGGCTCCACCATGTACCTCTCGGATCAATAGTTCTCTTGTGCCACAATGAGGGATGCACAATCGAGTACCCTTGCAGAGAAATCCATCTTGGACTAGAAACTCTCCCTTTGAGTGATTTAAGCAAGCTTGATACAATTCTCCCAAGTCTTTATCATCAAAGTACAAAGACTTTAAATGCTCAATACCAAGAACATGAGATTCCAATTGAAACAAAAGAAGATACCTCCTTGACAAAGTGTCCGCTCCTTTGTTCATTTTTCCAGATTTGTGCTTGATGGTAAAATGAAACGTTTGGAGGTATTCCACCCATTTTCCATGCCTAGGATTCAACTTATGTTGCCCTTGTATGTACTTGAGGGCCTCGTGGTCCAAATGGAGAATGAATTCACTAGCCACCAAGTAATGGCTCTAATGCTCGAGTGACCGAATAATGGCATAAAACTCCTTGTCATAACTTGAGTATTTTTCCTTGATTCACAAAGTTTCTCACTAAAGAAGGCTAGAGGTTGTCCTTCTTGAGAGAGAACTCCTCCAATGCCTACTCCGAGGCATCACATTCAACTTCAAAGACCTTGTCAAAGCTTGGTAGGGCTAGAATCGGAGCTTGAGTAAGTTTGAGCTTGATTGTCTCAAAGGCTTCTTGAGCCTTAGCATTCCATTTGAACGAACTCCCTTTTAAGACTTCGGTCATAGGGGATGTGATAGTGCTAAAATCCTTAATGAACCTTCGGTAGAAGGAGGCCAAACCATGGAAACTTTGAACATCATGAATACTTGTGGGAATAGGCCAAGACTTGATGGCTTCCACCTTGCTTTCATCCACCTTCACGCCTTGGGCCGAGACTATATAACCAAGGAAAGTCACTTCCGAAGTGAAGAAGGTACGCTTCTGAAAGTTACCATATAGCTTCTCTTTTTCCAACAACTTAAGGACTTGTGTAAGGTGATTTAGATGCTCTTCCTCATTCGTGCTATAACAACAAGAAACCTTTTAGTGGCACCTTAACCATTTTTACTGAACCCATTCCAGGTCGGTGGGACTGAGTCCAAACCACTTCTTTGCTTGCCTCCTTTAGATCCGGAAGTCCATGGGCTGTGGATAAGTGATGAAGAAGATGTCTATGAAACAAGAAACGATAGTAACAACAACGACGACGACCTTTCAAGAGTCAAGGGGTCTCTCAAGTTGAAGCATAAAAGGAGTCAAGCTTATTTTTACACCAAAAACTCCTATGCTAGTCCAAAAGTACAAGCCAAGCCAAAGATGGAAGAGATTGTTAAAGGCCTTGAGAATTGTCATTTAAAGACAATTAACACATAAATAAATGTTGCCAAACGAGTAAAGCAAGATATGCATCAAAGACGGTCCAAAAATACCTAAAGGGTATTTTAGGCACATTTTGTTCATGCTGAATTTTATGGCCGAAATTGTCATGCTTGGTCAAGAGTCAATGGCCGGACCTTCAAGGTTCAAGAAGACATTCTAGAAGCCTCCTAGAATATGATGTGTTGGCCAAATGGAAATGAGGCTTGGGAAAGGGGAAAACAAGCCACATCCACATGTTCCCAATTTTGCAAATACTTGGCTAGAATTCCTCCTAGCTTAACTTGGAGGAGGGGAAAGAATCTCATTAGTTTTCATTATCATTTTACTTTATTTTCCAGCTTAGTTTCAGCTTGTAAAATGCCAATGTGAGGCATTATATATTCAGCTAGTTAGCTATGTAAAAATAAGACTTGATGAATATATGAACTTTGAGCTTTGCTCTTTTGAGATGGATTTCTCAACCCCTTGAATTCTCATTGCTGTATCCGAGCCTTGGCAAGCTTGGTGGTGTCCTTTGAGTCCTTACAATCCCCGGTAGTGTTTCTGTATCCGGATAGATTGCAAGGTGCCCCTCGGTTCAGCTTGGTGGTGTTTCTGTATCCAGGCCAGAACCCAGGAACTATCCAGCGACTTCATCAATCCATATCTCCCAATCCACAAATCCTTTCGTCCCCAAATTTCACCCACACCATCCTACACGGGTTGAGTCCAGTACCATCAAATTTCAGCTCAATCCAAGAAGTATCCCGTCCTCGGCACCAAAAACAAACAAAGGACCTCATCCTGGACAGCCGCCCAGCATGACTTTCTGTTTGGCTTTGGTTCAAGGTGATCCCGACCTTGGATTCTTCCCATATTTTTACCAGCCCTTCCTAACATCCCAAATAACCTTCCCTCAAATTTTTAGCCAAAACCAAGAACATTTGACCCTCCTTTCACCCTTTTCCCCAGACCCGCACCTGCAGACCCTATTCTGTCCGGTTGCATTTTCTTGGGTTTTTCCTTCTTCTTTTGCTTCTGCTCCCACTACACATCACTACAACATACTCCAAGCCCAAAGCCATCCACGATCAAACTGAGTTGGGTAGCACACTTATTTCCCCCTTTTCATAAGCTTGTGAGTGACTCAGAATTCTCTCGTGTTGTAAGGGTTGGAAGCTCTGCCATTCAGTCACAAACGGCTATGAGTTTGCTTACCAAATTATTCATCCAAGTACTTCATGATGTCCTCAAGCTTAAAAACTTATGGGTATCTTGAATATATGCGGAGATAATAACTGAGGAAGACCTTTGTTAAAACTGGCAGCTTGCTCATCCAGGATGACACCTGCACCTTGTTTTGATCATATCTTCTGATCCAGAGCTCCAACATCACCTCATGATATATGGATGGAAAGCTAACATCCTAAGCTTCCTGACCATATAAAGAACATCTAAATTGGAGATGGGAATCTCAAGTTATGAACATTTGAAGTTGACTCAGAAACTGGAAGGTGCGCACTCAGAATGACGCTTGAAGGTCATCTTCAAAAGGGTGTTCAGTCAACCATGGATTAGATTTTGGTCTCCAATTTTCACAAGGGTATTCTTGGACATGTCTAGATTAATATCGAGTTATGGGCATTGTCTTTTAGGTCGTAGATAATAAAGAAAATGGTCCGAACATCAAACCGGGTATTTCTACTGACCAGTCTGACCTTTGCTGATTGTTCTAGTCATAACGTTTTGCTCACAGCTTCAAATGGGTCGAGACACATATGGTTGAAAAGCTTATTCCTCAAGCTGTCCAAGCATATCTTACACGTCACAATTGGAGTTGTAAATCAAGAGATATCACCATTTTAAGTTGGCTCTGCTGCAGGAAGATGCACTGAAAACGACAGCAAGGGGGAACCATTTGCAGCTGTCCTTTTATTCTGATCATTTTATCTTCATTGGCCACTGTTTTTGTCTTCTTTTATATTTGGCTGAATGTAGTGACAGCCCTAGGATTATGTAAGGCTATTTTCAGCCCTTAGATTAAAGTAACAACCCTAGTTTTTAGCTCTATATATATGTAGAGTGCTGCATGTAAAAATCAGACAAGTTTATCCATGAATGCTAATGCATCAAAGTTGAGCTAAGCTCCTTTATCCTTTTTAAATCTCATTTTGCTTATCCTAGTTTGGCTAACTAGGTGGTGTTCAAAAGAGTCTTAGGCAAGCTTGGTGGTGATATCTGTATCCGAGTGCAAGCCTTTGAGCCCTAGCTAAGCTTGGTGGTGAAATCTGTATCCAAGTGAAGTTAGACTATCCCTTGGTTGTGTGCATCTGTAGTGGATGTTCATAAATATTCCCCATATTTATCCCTCACCATTCTGCCCAAACATGTTCCCCTCATCTTCCTTAACCCCTTAACCATCATCCCACAAAAATCCAGCTTCTTTTGAAGCCACCATCTTTATTCCGAAACCGACCATCCGTCGTCCGAGCCACTCAGATTCAGTATTCTAAGTCCTCTATTCTGGTTTTACGAGTCTGACTTAATACTCGGATTCAGTTGTCCGAGTTAGTCCGAGTCCCCAATTTTAGTTGTCTAGTTAGTCCGAGCCCTCGGTTCTGGTCGTCCGAGTCCGGCTTAGTCCTCGGCTCCAACTTTCGAGTCGTTCCGAGTCCTCGGAACTAGTTATTGAGTCATTCTGACCCACTAAGAACTGCGCATAATTTCACTCTGTTTCAGGATCGATGTAGCCTTGCGTTTTGGCACATCAGTTTTGGTATCAGAGCTTTGGAGCCTTTCCTAGGCTGAGCTTCCTTATCCCAAACACAACCCTTAAGCCCAACCACATTAGTCCACAAAAAAAAAAAAAACCCAACACAACAAAAAAGTTCCTGCCCTATTTTTTTTTCTTTCACCATCTTGAGCACCACTTTGCATTTGGTTGTGAGAGCTTAAATGGCCGCTTCTGATTTTGAGTTGGCTAGTCTCCTTGTGCCCAAGTTTTATGGCCAACAAGATCAATTTTCTAGTTGGTTTATCAAGGTTGAAGAAGCCCTTGCAAATCTGAGTTTAGAAGAGCATGAGAAGATAGAAATTGTTGTGTCTAAGTTGAGGAGTTGTGCCCTCACTTGGTGGAGAACTTATAAGATGAGAAGGAAAAAGAAAGACAAAGAGCAAGTGTTGATGTGTAGTGCGAGCGGAAGCAACAGAAGAAGGAAAAACCCAAGAAAATGCAACCGGACAGAATAGGGTCTGCAGGTGCGGGTCTGGGGAAAAGGGTGAAAGGAGGGTCAAATGTTCTTGGTTTTGGCTAAAAATTTGAGGGAAGGTTATTTGGGATGTTAGGAAGGGCTGGTAAAAATATGGGAAGCATCCAAGGTCGGGATCACCTTGAACCAAAGCCAAACAGAAAGTCACACTGGGCGGCTGTCCAGGATGAGGTCCTTTGTTTGTTTTTGGTGCCGAGGACGGGATACTTCTTGGATTGAGATGAAATTTGGTGGTACTGGACTCAACCCGTGTAGGATGGTGTGGGTGAAATTTGGGGACGAAAGGATTTGTGGATTGGGAGATATGGGATGATAAAGTCGCTGGATAGTTCCTGGGTTCTGGCCTGGATACAGAAACACCACCAAGCTGAACCGAGGGGCACCTTGCAATCTATCTGGATACATAAACACCACCGGGGATTGTAAGGACTCAAAGGACACCACCAAGCTTGCCAAGGCTCGGATACAGCAATGAGAATTCAAGGGGTTGAGAAATCCATCTCAAAAGAGCAAAGCTCAAAGTTCATATATTCATCAAGTCTTTCTTTTACATAGCTAAGCTAGCTGAATTTATAATGCCTCATAATGGCATTTACAAAGCTGAAAACAAAGCTGAAAATTAAAGCTAAAATGAAACAATAACCATAAAGATTCTTTCCCCTCCTCCAAGTTAAGCTAGGACAAATTCTAGCCAAGTATTTGTCAAAATGGGAACATGTGGCTATGGTTGATTTCCTCTTTGGCAAGCTTCTAACAAACCTCTTCCACCATAGTGAGTGCCTTCTAGAATGCTCTTCTTTAGGCTCCTTTGAGTGTTCTCCTTAGGCATGTGATTTTATGCTCCTTGGACCAACTAGCACATGCGCCAAGTTATTTATGTGCAAAAGACTCGAATCTTCACGGTTTGCCATGGCCGAATTTGTGCCTTGTTTTAACATGGAGGTGTTTGTCTTGATTCTTCTTGACTAGTCTCCTTGCATATTTATTTATGAACATGAAGTCATAAAAAAAGGTCAAACTCTTGGCTCTCTATCCTCCGGGATAAAAAATAATTAAGATAAACTCAAGTAATTTTGGTTGAGTACCGGGCAGGTTTGAACCTTCCAAATGAATAGCTTTCAGCTCAAAGTCTAAGGTGGTCCACTTTCCATCAAGTGTACACATGGAGAAAGTTGAGAGGTAAATTGTTGAAAAGGTTTGGTCCACTTACTTACAAATCTCCTCCAACCAAGACTAAACCCATCAACAAGGGGAGTCTCTTTTCCCTTCCCTCCAAACCTTCAACCATCACATCCTTTCCTTCATCAGCACCTACTGACCAGCCTTCCTTCCCACCTCAAAATGCCCCAACTTACCATAAAAAGAGCCACCACATTCCCCCATCGAAACCTACTAACCAGCCCCTCTTTCCCTCACCACAAAACACCAAATCTGACCTCCAAAAAAGTTACCAACCTCCCTCATTTACCCCTACTGTCCAGCCCTCTTTGCCTCCACAAAAATCCACACCCCTTCTCAAAAGGAGCCTGCAAATACCCTCACCAAATTCTGGTGGTTGTCCTTCCTCTCCACCACCAAATTTTCCAACCCCACAACCCACAAATCCTTTTGGTCCATTGCAAAACAGCATGTTTTCCCTTTGCCAAGGGATGAGTCACCTTGAGTTGGAGTACCCACAATCAAGCATTGTCTTGGCTAAATGTGAAGAGTCTCATGAGGAGCAAGAAGAAAATGAGCCACACTTCGACTTGCCTCCAAAGTTTGATGAGTATGATGAGTTACAAAGGGAGAAAAAGGAGCTAGAGGATAGCTTAAACATAGTGGAACCTTTGAGTCCTCAAGTCCCGGTCCACTCACACCCACTTGACTCCCAATGGTCTTTACAAGGTAAAAGATTCCAATCAAATTCTGGGTGTCCTATTTCCTTTGGTAGTGACAAGAATGATCTTGGTGAATTTTGGAGTGATATCATGTTTCTAGATTCTTGTTACTTGTTATTGGATAAACCTTGGTTGTATGATTGGTTAGTCATTCCATATGGGTTGTCAAGCACTCCTAGTAGCTACATGAGTTCTATCGACCAAGTTTCTGAGCTCTACATTATACAATCTGTTTTGATGTCTTTTGATGATGTCTTGGTTCCTACCAAGGTTCTGGAAAAGCACTTTGATCAACCCACTCAAGTCCTTGCTCTCTTAGGACATGAGGAGTCCGAAACCTTCCACCTACTTCACCCTTTCTCCAAGCCCTTATTTGAGTTATTTGAGTTGAAGTTTATGTTAAAGATTGATCTAAGGAATGTTGGAAGGCCTCATGAATGCTTTGTTATGCTCATTGGTTTATTCTATGATTCAAGAATGGAAGTGAAGTTAAGAGGCCAAGTTTATAGGCCATTGATGAAACAAATGTTTCTGATCTGTGATGCTAATGAGAGGTATGAGACATTGTTCCTTGATTATGAAAATCACTTGTTGAGTGAGCCCCATGTTCGAGCTTATTGTTTGTTTAAAAGCTCTTGGCCTTGTTTTATAAGTTGGCCTGGTTTTCCGAGTTGGCATGGTATTCGAGTTGGCCCGGTTTTCTGAGTTGGCCTTATTATTTTCTGAGTTGGGTAAAAGGGAACTCCTCCACCGAAGATCTTTTAATGATTACTTGGATAGCCACATTGGGAAGTTGTTCCAAACTTTCCAAAAAAGTTTAATGAGCGAGTTTCGATCCGAGAAAAGTCCTTATTCATGGGGACTTTGATGAGGCTTAAGAAACATTTTCTAAGTCCAAGTAAAGAGCAAGCGTCCTACAAGTCTAGCCCCAACAAGCAATGCAAGCAAGTGGTTGATGAACCGGGAAGTCTTGAGTGGATGCAAGCAAGAAAAGAGTGGCCTCCTTCATTGGGTTGGCCTAAGCTAATGCCTATTACTAAGGGTACTAACCAAGAGCTGGAAAGCGCCAGCAACATCTTTCAAATGGTGAAGTAACTCGGAAAGTATGTTCTGTCCAACCATGGTCAGCCTTACCACTCACTCTCCTGTTTTGTTGATGATCATCCGATGAATTTGAGGGCAAATTCTTTCAAACAGGGAGAGGATGATGGACCTAGACCCATGGGCTACAACATACTCCAAGCCCAAAGCCATCCACGATCAAACTAAGTTGGGTAGCACACTTATTTCCCCTTTTCATAAGCTTCGAGTGACTCGGAATTCTCTCGTGTTGTAAGGGTTGGAAGTTCCGCCATTCAGTCACAAACGGCTATGAGTTTGCTTACCAAATTATTCATACAAGTACTTCATGATGTCCTCAAGCTTAAAAACTTATGGGTATCTTGAATATATGCGGAGATAATAACTGAGGAAGACCTTTGTTAAAACTGGCAGCTTGCTCATCCAGGATGACACCTGCACCTTGTTTTGATCATATCTTCTGATCCAGAGCTCCAACATCACTTCATGATATATGGATGGAAGCTAACATCCTAAGCTTCCTGACCATATAAAGAACATCTAAATTGGAGATGGGAATCTCAAGTTATGAACATTTGAAGTTGACTCGAAACTGGAAGGTGCGCACTCGGAATGACGCTTGAAGGTCATCTTCAAAAAGGGTGTTCAGTCAACCATGGATTAGATTTTGGTCTCCAATTTTCACAAGGGTATTCTTGGACATGTTTAGATTAATATCGAGTTATGGGCATTGTCTTTTAGGTCGGAGATAATAAAGAAAATGGTCCGAACATCAAACCGGGTATTTCTACCGACCAGTCTGACCTCTGCTGATTGTTCTGGTCATAACGTTTTGCTCACAGCTTCAAATGGGTCGAGCCACATATGGTTGAAAAGCTTATTCCTCAAGCTGTCCCAGCATATCTTACACGTCACAATTGGAGCTGTAAATCAAGAGATATCACCATTTTAAGTTGGCTCTACTGCAGGAAGATGCACCGAAAACGACAGACAAGGGGGACCATTTGTAGCTGTCCTTTTATTCTGATCATTTTATCTTCATTGGCCACTGTTTTTGTCTTCTTTTATTTTGGCTGAATGTAGTGATAGCCCTAGGATTATGTAAGGCTATTTTCAGCCCTTAGATTAAAGTAACAACCCTAGTTTTTAGCTCTATATATATGTAGAGTGCTGCATGTAAAAATCGGACAAGTTTATCCATGAATGCTAATGCATCAAAGTTGAGCTAAGCTCCTTTATCCTTTTTAAATCTCATTTTGCTTATCCTAGTTTGGCTAACTAGGTGGTGTTCAAAAGAGTCTTAGGCAAGCTTGGTGGTGATATCCGTATCCAGTGCAAGCCTTTGAGCCCTAGCTAAGCTTGGTGGTGAAATCTGTATCCAAGTGAAGTTAGACTATCCCTTGGTTGTGTGCATCTGTAGTGGATGTTCATAAACATTCCCCATATTTATCCCTCACCATTCTGCCGAAACATGTTCCCCTCATCTTCCTTAACCCCTTAACCATCATCCCACAAAAATCCAGCTTCTTTTGAAGCCACCATCTTTAGTCTAGAAACCGACAATCCGTCGTCCGAGCCACTCGGATTCGGTATTCTAAGTCCTCTCGTTCTGGTTTTCGAGTCCGACTTAATACTCGGTTTCGGTTGTCCGAGTTAGTCCGAGTCCCCAATTTTAGTTGTCTAGTTAGTCCGAGCCCTCGGTTCCGGTCATCCGAGTCCGGCTTAGTCCTCGGTTCCAACTTTCGAATCGTTTTGAGTCCTCGGAACTAGTTATTGAGTCATTCTGACCCACTAAGAATTGCGCATAATTTCACTCTGTTTCGGGATCGGTGTAGCCTTGCATTTTGGCACATCAATGATAATCAAAGGTCATGTTATAACCGTTAATGGGATAATCTTTGTGCTACTATCACCTCCAAGGAATCTATGGTCGAGATCGAGCACTATACCAACGATGAAGAACTATATGGATTTGAGACTGTCGTTGCCTTAGATAAGGAAGAAGCACCTCTTAACTTCAATCCTTATGGCAACTCTAGCGTTCACTCAATGCTTAGGAAGAAGGGGTACTTTCCGGGCCTAGCTGTAGGCCGAAGGGCATACCACCCATCTTTCCACCCCTTAAGCCTACTAACAATTATAAATTTAGGCTAGGCTATCAAACTACTACTAAAGAAGTGGCCCAAGCCAAGTGGGAAGTTCAGACTAGGAGGACTGCACCCCACATAGTTCGCTCTATCAAGCCCTTTCCTCATACTTTAAACGGGTAATTTCGAGAGAAGGGGATAACTTTTCCTACCATGGTTTTCTTAAGCCCTACTACCTTAAAGAAAAGGCCATTCTGGTACCTAGCTTGGGGATTTTTAATGTTTGTTGTATATTAGAAAAGGAGGCACCCTATGATGGATCCGGACCCATGGGTTGCCACATACTTGATAAAGATCTCCATGCAAGCCAAAATGCCAAGAGCTTTGGATTAATGACAAAGTTACAAAAGGAGCTAAAACCGAGTGGAGATCAATTTTGGACCTAACAACTACTTTTCTAGTTCGACTTTTACAAGTTGAGCTAGAGCTTGGTGAATGATGAGAATTATCTTTTTATGTCATCTGGTACATAAATAAATGTTACTTAAGGAGTGGAAGTAAGATGAGACACAAAGGAGGTCCAAAATGTCGAAGGATCCAAATCGAGCACTAATGCACAAATCTGTCCGGTTTACTTCAAGGACCAAATGAACCATGCTCGGTCCTTCAATGATAGTCACCAAGGGATAGGATGCGTGGACAGCACAAGGAAAGGTCTAGAGGAATCCCCAAGCACCATCTCTAGTGGAAGGAACCATGTGTTGGACCAATGAAAAGTTAGCTTGCATAAGGGGAAGGAAAATACTTGGCTAGAATTCACTATCCATTTTAGCCACATGTTCCCAAAGTTAGCTTGGAAAAAAGGCTAATGCATTCTAGGCCATTGATCTTGTAAATACTCTTTTAGGGCTTAGATTATGTTTAGCATTAGTTTATTTTCAGCATCTTTGAATCATTATAAATAGCTCATGTATTCAGCTTTGTAACGGATGATGATTATGATGATTAAAATGAGGAGTTGAGCTGAATGCTCGTTTCCCCCTTGAATTTTCAAATGGTTTATCCAAGTGTGGCATACTTGGTGGTGATCTTTTGAGTCCTTAAGCTTAGCTAGTGGTGTGTCCGTATCTAGTCCAGTTAAAGGTGCCCCAAAGTTCCTTAAGGTGGTGTGTCTTACACAAATGGCATATAAACACCTCCTACATTCTTCCCCCAAACAAATGCCCACAAACCCATTTCCCCTACGTCCACATTCTGTCCAGAATATGCCCACAACAAATCCTACATTCCAGCACCCTCAAAACCTTCCCATGGCTGATTTGAACCCCATCCTTACCCCTCCACTTAAACCACCTTACCCCAAATTCTTTCCCTTGAGTTGTGGCCTAGGAGAGGCGTTTTTCTCTCCAAATTTTCCCCAACAGATTCTGCCCAAGCCCAACTCTCCCCAATTCCAAAAATTGGTGCCCCACCGAATCATATTTTTCTCAAGGAGATCACACATCCTTTTGGGGAGTTTGAAGCCGTGAGACTCATGAAAGAGCAGTTGAATGCAAATACTTGGTATAACTCCTTTGTGATCCAAGAAGAAAGGTGTATGAGGAGTTGTATGTACAGCCCAATCAAGAAGAGTGAAACTGATAATCACTTGTTAGGAGAATATCATGATCAAGCTTATTATTTACCAAGCAACTCTCGGCCTTGCTTCTTGAGTTGGCTTTGTCTTATGAGCTGGTTTTGTATTCTAATTTGGCCTTGTTGTTTGCTAAACATGGAGAGATGGGAGCTCTTCAACCGAAGTTCTTGTGTTGGTTACTTGGCTAAGCATTTTGGGAAGTTGTTGCAAATTTTCCAAAGAGGAGCACATGAGTTTCTAGCCCAAGGACAGTCCATATTCATGGGGACTTTATTGTGGCTTAAGAAACATTTTATGAGCCCATATAACAAACAAGCGTCCAACAAATTTGGTCCTAACACACGATGACAACAAGCGGGTGCTAAACCCGGAAGTATTGAGTGGATGCGAACAAGGTTAAAATGGCGACCATCTATGGGCTGGCCTAAGCTTATGCCAAGCAAGAAGTGTTACTACTCTACATTTTCTTATTCAGCTTGGATGACAATGTAAAAAGAACTTTGATGAATTTATAAACTTTGAGTATTATACTCTTTTCGAGATGGATTTCTTGGCCCCTTGAATTCTCATTGTTGTATCCTACTTGGCTACTAGGTGGTGTCCTTTGAGTCCTTCCAATCTTCCGGTGGTGCTTCTATATCCGGCCAGATTGAAGGTGCCCCTTGGTTCCCTCGGTGGTGTTTACGTATCCGAGCAAAGAACCTTGGTTTTATCCAGCTACTTCCCACATCCATAACTCCCAATCCACACATCAACTACGGCCCAAATTTCACCCACATCATTATAGACGAGTTGAGTTCATCTCCCCCAAATCTCAGCTCAATCAAAGAAGAACTCCATCCCCCACCTTCGATTTTCACAAAGAGACTCATCCTGGACAGTCAGCCTAGAACCCCGACTTTCAGCTCCGTGATCAAGGTGTTCCCGACCTCCAATGATGGAGAGTGGACAGCCCCACATTTTGAGCTGAAAGATATTCAATCTAAGGAAGCTAGCATGCCCGGGAATCAACCAAAAGGGCATGAATTTGATTTAATTATTTTTGATCCGGGAGGATGCAAAGCCAAGGGTGTGTTATTTTATGTCTTTATGTTCATAAATAATTGGTTATTAATTTAGCCAAGAAGGATAGTTGAAGCTAGCCACCAACAAACCTCCAAGGCAAAGCAAGTATGCATGGTCAAGTCAAACCGAGGAACATTGCCACTTTATGCTTAAGTACATAAATAAGATGATGCTTAATTGAGGACGGTCCATATTGACATGAGATGGACCATGACCGGATATGGAGCAACAAGGAAGGAGAGTGACAAGGCATTCTAGAAGCATCAAAGAATCAAGAAGCTTGAAGAAGGGGAAAACAAGCATGGCCACATGTTCCCAATTTTGTAATACTTGGCTAGGATTTACTCTAGCTTAGCTTGGAGGAGGGGAAAGAATCTAATTAGTTTCACTTTCATTTTTGCATTATTTTGAGCATGGTTTTCGGTTATGTACAATGCCAAGGCTAGGCATTATAAATTCAGCTCATATGCTTCATTGTAAAGACACTTTTTGATGAATATACAAACCTTGAGTGTTATACTCTTTTCGGGATGGATTTCTCGAGCCTCTAAATCCTCAAAGCTGTATCCTAGGTTGGCATCTAGGTGGTGTCCTTTGAGTCTCCCAAACCCCGGTGGTGTTTCTGTGTCCGGACCGTTTGAGAGCGCCCCTTGATTCACTCGGTGGTGTTTCTGTATCCGAGCTTGAGTCAAGGTACTATCCAGCGACTTTGCCATTCCATATCTCCTAATTCCCTCAGCCATTTTTCTCCAAATTTTAACCACAATCCTTCCAGTCCATCTACTTCCATTCCTCCAAATTTCAGCCCCATCCAAGAACCCCTCCGTCCTCCACATCAAAACCAAACAAAGGGTATCAATCTGTACATCCAGCCAGCAGCATCAACTTCTGGCTATCTGTTCAGGTAGTTCCCCTTATCCAAAATTCACGAAACTTGGCCACAACCTTCCTCCGTCAGTTACCTCACTCCCCTCCAAGTTTCGTCCAAATCCAAGCACATTTACCCTTTTTTTCACCCGATTTCCCAAGACTGCACAATCAGGCCCTATTCTGCCCGGTTGTGTGTTTTGCGGTTTTTCCATCTTTTTCTTTGCTTCCGCCACTACACATCATTTTTGGTATCAGAGCAAGTTCTGAACCTTGGGTGAGTGTATCCATTTCCACAAAAGTCAAAAATCCAAAAATAGCCATGAACGCAAACTTATTTTTGAGAAGGTCTTTGTGCGGTTTTAATGAGCTAGATGAAGAGCAGCGTGAGAACATCTTTTACACAAGGGGTACCGTACTCAACAAGGTGTGCTCTATCATTATTGATGGTGGTAGTTGCACAAACGTGGCCTCAACAACCATGGTAGAAAAGCTTGGGATTCAAGTCTCACCCCATCCTCATCCATACACCATCCAATGGCTAAATCAAGGTGAAAATCTTCTAGTCGATTCTAGATGCCTTGTCTCCTTTAGCATTGGTAAGAATTATTATGATGAACTTTGGTGTGATGTGCTACCTATGGATGCATGCCATTTAATGCTTGGTAGACCTTGGCTCTTTGATAGGAGAGTCATATATGATGGGTACTTGAATACTTATGCTTTCACTAAAGATGGTAAGAGGATCACATTGGTTCCTTTGTCACCTAGCCAAATCCCACAAACAAAGCCTCAAAATGACTCCCCTCAAACCGGTCATTGTCATGGAGAAAATGATGAGCCTCGGACCACACAAGACACCCCTCCCACTACCAAAGAACCTTTGGCCGAATTTGCCCATATGGCCTCAAAAATTCCATCCCACATTTTTGTGCCTAATCTGGTCATGAGTAAACTGCCCAATATGCATATTGTTGATCATGAGTTTGGTGCTAAGGAAGAGCTTGAAATGAATTCCAAAGTGATAGAA
The DNA here is from genome assembly GCA_021018815.1 of Talinum fruticosum. Classification (NCBI taxonomy): domain Eukaryota; kingdom Viridiplantae; phylum Streptophyta; class Magnoliopsida; order Caryophyllales; family Talinaceae; genus Talinum; species Talinum fruticosum. Next base: position 1,205,464 of record JAITYX010000010.1, on the reverse strand, counting down.
CAAGGGGAGCCTCAAAAATTGAATGACGCATTTTTCATGAGGTGTTCTATTCCTTTACATGTGGAAAATTATGGAGATATTTTTGAGCAATTTACATGGACATTTGGTGTTGAGAGAAATCTCCAAAGGTTATATCCCGATTGTGTGAAACGGCCAAGAAGAGTTTTGATTATCTTGTTCACACTTACTAGTTGGAGTTTCTATTTTGTGAGTCCAAGGATACCATTGAATTTAATGTGCTTTCAAGGGCTGCAACTATCAAGTTTTTGCTACGGCAATGACGATGAATTTTCATGGACATTAATTTTTCCTACCATGTGCTCAACCAAAAGGAGTAACCAAAGAGCCAACAATTTGGCCATGAGGTATAACTCATTTACTCCATTTGAGAATTGTGATTTCTATTTTTATAAGCTAATGAGCTTGTATGGTGTTGAGCATATTTTTGGAGAGCTATTAGTGCATAAGGAAAATTTGTTCAAGGGAATTCTTATCTCCCAAGTACGCCTACTGCCCAGCCATGATGTTTTGTTTTTGGACTGCACCAAATCTGTCCAAAAGGCCAGAACCGTGAAGGAGGTGAAGCAAGCAATTCTGTTTTGGCTTGTAACAATTGAATTTGTGTGGAGCCTGCATACTCTTGCTGTCCATGTGATTGAAAATTGTGGGGAGCGCACTTGGCATCAAATATCCTACATTCGGTCCCCCAAACAAATGTCCGCAAGCACTTTTCCCCTTTGCCCATATTCTGTCCAGATCCTGATGTGTAGTGGCGGAAGCAAAGAAAAAGGTGGAAAAACCGCAAAACACACAACCGGGCAGATTAGGACCTGCAGGTGCGGTTCTGGGGAAAAGGGTGAAAAGAGGGGTAAATGTTCTTGGATTTGGACGAAACTTGGAGGGGAGTGAGGTAACTGATGGAGGAAGGTTGTGGCCAAGTTTCGTGAATTTTGGATAAGGGGAACTACCTGAACAAATAGCCAGAAGTTGGTGCTGCTGGCTGGACGTACAGGTTGATACCCTTTGTTTGGTTTTGATGTGGAGGACGGAGGGGTTCTTGGATGGAGCTGAAAATTGGAGGGATGGAAGTAGACTTGCTGGAGGGATTGTGGTTAAAATTTGGAGTGAAATGGCTGGGTAGATTGTGAGATATGGAATGGCAAAGTCGCTGGATAGTACCTTGACTCAAGCTCGGATACAGAAACACCACCGAGTGAATCAAGGGGCACACCTAAGTGATCCGGATACAGAAACACCACCGGGACTTAAGTGACTCAAAGGACACCACCGTGAGGCCAAGCACGGATACAGCTTTGAGGATTCAAAAGGTTGAGAAATCCATCTCAAGAGCAAAGCTCAAATTCATATATTCATCAAGGGTGATTTTACAAGGAGTGTGCATGCTGAATATATAGACCCGCCATTACAACTAACCATGCTGAAAATTGAAATTAACAAAGCTGAAAATAAAGCAAAACAAAATGCTAACTAATTAGATGCTTTCCTCCTCTCCAAGTTAAGCTTGAAGAATTTCTAGCCAAGTATTGTTTGATAGGGAACATGTGGATGTGGTTGAATTTCCCCTTTGCCAAGCATCTAACAAACCTCCTTCCATCCACTATGGTTAGTGCTTCTAGAATGCTCTTTGCTTAGGCTTCTCTTTTTGAACGCATGGAGGTAAGTCTTGGGCCCTTGGACCGTCCCTTTGATTATTTATGTTCAAAAGATAAAAGATGGTAACATTTGTAGCATGCCACGGCTGGACTTGACCGAACTCAACGTTGCTTGAGCATGGGAGAATTTAGGCGGCAAACTTGTAACTTCTAACCTTCCTTCTTGACGCTATTGACAATCAATTATTTATAAACAAAATTATAAGAAATTGATGTCCTTGACTTCTCATCCTCCGGGATCCATTTGTACCGTACTTGAGACTATGGAGATTTCAAGTATTTTCGGTTGATCCTTGAGCTTGCATAGCTCCGCAATATGGACATCTTTCAGCTCAAAACAAAGGACTGGCCACTCTCCATCAGATCATGCCCATAACAAATCCCACATTTCTCCACCTTCAAAGCCTTCCATGGGCTGATTTGAACCCCATCCTTTCTCCACCACTTAAACCGCCTTTACTCCAATGTTTCTTCCTTGAGTTATGGCCTTGTGGAGGAATTTATCTCTCAAAATTTTCTCCATCAGAATCTGTCCATATCGTTCCAAATAAAAACCCTTTTGACATCCCTCCACCAAAATTCCACTCTCTCACTGCTACCCCACAAACCAAATCTGTCCATGTCCTGTCAAGCAAGAGCCCTTCTAGCCTATCCCCACAAAAAACACCCAACCCGAAAGCTATTTTCCCCATCCAAACAAAATGTGGTTTGAATGCCATGGGTGAACAAGTAGTGCAAAAGCAAATTGTGGAGACATTGGCAGGGCACCGAGAAGAGAAAGGAGTCATGGAGGACTCAAAAGAAAGTGTAGCACCCAATTCCTTGGTACCAAAGAGTGTTGTTGATTTTCCCAAGGGTAATTGGACTTGTGTGTTTCATAATGAAGTTTTTGTTGCTCAAATCTCTTCCTATACCGAAAGCATACTAAAAGAGCACCCATGCTGGCCGAATGTCCAAGATACACCTATGCAATTAGCAGGCTGTCCAAACACACAAGGGCGTTTTACCTTCAACCTCAATACAAGCTTTAATATGACAAAACTTTTTCCACACTCGGAAAATGTTGTTTGTGCGAATTGAGGACAAATTCTTTCCTACAAGGAGAGAATGATGGAGAGTGGACAGCCCAACATTTTGAGCTGAAAGATATTCAATCTAAGGAAGCTAGCATGCCCGGGAATCAACCAAAAGGGCATGAATTTGATTTAATTATTTTTGATCCGGGAGGATGCAAAGCCAAGGGTGTGTTATTTTATGTCTTTATGTTCATAAATAATTGGTTATTAATTTAGCCAAGAAGGATAGTTGAAGCTAGCCACCAACAAACCTCCAAGGCAAAACACGTATGCATGGTCAAGTCAAACCGAGGAACATTGCCACTTTATGCTTAAGTACATAAATAAGATGATGCTTAATTGAGGACGGTCCATATTGACATGAGATGGACCATGACCGGATAAGGAGCAACAAGGAAGGAGAGTGACAAGGCATTCTAGAAGCATCAAAGAATCAAGAAGCTTGAAGAAGGGGAAAACAAGCATGGCCACATGTTCCCAATTTTGTAATACTTGGCTAGGATTTACTCTAGCTTAGCTTGGAGGAGGGGAAAGAATCTAATTAGTTTCATTTTCATTTTTGCATTATTTTGAGCATGGTTTTCGGTTATGTACAATGCCAAGGCTAGGCATTATAAATTCAGCTCATATGCTTCATTGTAAAGACACTTTTTGATGAATATACAAACCTTGAGTGTTATACTCTTTTCGGGATGGATTTCTCGAGCCTCTAAATCCTCAAAGCTGTATCCTAGGTTGGCATTTAGGTGGTGTCCTTTGAGTCTCCCAAACCCCGGTGGTGTTTCTGTATCCGGACCGTTTGAGAGCGCCCCTTGATTCACTCGGTGGTGTTTACGTATCCGAGCTTGAGTCAAGGTACTATCCAGCGACTTTGCCATTCCATATCTCCCAATTCCCTCAGCCATTTTTTGCCAAATTTTAACCACAATCCTTCCAGTCCATCTACTTCCATTCCTCCAAATTTCAGCCCCATCCAAGAACCCCTCCGTCCTAGGGATGGCAGAAAAACCCAAACCCATTTAAAACCCGCAAAACCCGCCCCATTTAAAACCCGAATGGGTGTTAAAAATTTTTTAAAATGGGTATGGGGCGGGTATGGTTAAAATGGGTATGGGGCGGGTATGGGTATGGGTTTAGGCTTCACCCGCCCCATACCCGCCCCATATAACACCCATAACCCATACCCGCAATACCCGCCCGTACCCGCCCCATACCCGCCCCATATAATACCCGAACCCATTTTGTTAAATGGTTAAAAAAAGGTCGAGAAAAGTGATTTTTGGGCCCAGGCCCAAATTTTAGGCAAAAAACATAAAGAAACCCTAGTTTAATGCTTCCGCTTCCCTCTTCTTCCCTCTTTCTCTCTCGTCGTGAGTCTCTGCACCGAGTCACGCAACTCACGAACGAACCCTCTCCTCTTTTTCCCTCTTTCTCTCGTCGTTCTCCCGCTGCACACCGTTTCTCGCTCTCGGGCTCTCTCGTCAACGATCTCTCGCTCGCACACCGTTTCTCGCTCTCGGGCTCTCACTCTCTCCTTTCCTCTCGTCGTCACTTTCTCGTGTTATCCGCGGCACCGACGACTACCAAGGCGGACACCCAATCGGCGAACCGGTGAGTGGTTCATATGTTTAAGCGAGTTTGTTTTGTTCGTTCATTTCATTTTTCCTTTTGCTTATTTTCGTTCATTGGCTTTGTAGATATGGATGACGAAATTCAATCCGAATTTGAAAGTGTCGGTACTCCAACTCCCGATTCCGGTCCTTCCTCTCTTCATTCATCACGATCGCTAGCCACTTCAATCTGAATTTTTTTTTTGGTTGAATTATATTAAATATGGGTTTAATATGGGTATTATTATTTTTAGTCTATTTATACCCAAATAAAACCCGCATACCCGCAAAACCCGGTGGGTATGGGTATGGGTATGGATTTTTAACACCCAGTGGGTATGGGTATGGGTATGGGTACGTATTTTGAAAATGGGTATGGGTATGGGTATAGGGAAATCCGCCCGTACCCGCCCCATTGCCATCCCTACTCCGTCCTCCACATCAAAACCAAACAAAGGGTATCAATCTGTACATCCAGCCAGCGAGCATCAACTTCTGGCTATCTGTTCGAGTAGTTCCCCTTATCCAAAATTCACGAAACTTGGCCACAATCTTCCTCCGTCAGTTACCTCACTCCCCTCCAAGTTTCGTCCAAATCCAAGCACATTTACCCTTTTTTTCACCCGATTTCCCAAGACTGCACAATCAGGCCCTATTCTCGCCTGGTTGTGTGTTTTGCGGTTTTCCATCTTTTTCTTTGCTTCCGCCACTACACATCATTTTAATGATGGAGAGTGGACAGCCCCACATTTTGAGCTGAAAGATATTCAATCTAAGGAAGCTAGCATGCCCGGAATCAACCAAAAGGGCATGAATTTGATTTAATTATTTTTGATCCGGGAGGATGCAAAGCCAAGGGTGTGTTATTTTATGTCTTTATGTTCATAAATAATTGGTTATTAATTTAGCCAAGAAGGATAGTTGAAGCTAGCCACCAACAAACCTCCAAGGCAAAGCAAGTATGCATGGTCAAGTCAAACCGAGGAACATTGCCACTTTATGCTTAAGTACATAAATAAGATGATGCTTAATTGAGGACGGTCCATATTGACATGAGATGGACCATGACCGGATATGGAGCAACAAGGAAGGAGAGTGACAAGGCATTCTAGAAGCATCAAAGAATCAAGAAGCTTGAAGAAGGGGAAAACAAGCATGGCCACATGTTCCCAATTTTGTAATACTTGGTTAGGATTTACTCTAGCTTAGCTTGGAGGAGGGGAAAGAATCTAATTAGTTTCATTTTCATTTTTGCATTATTTTGAGCATGGTTTTCGGTTATGTACAATGCCAAGGCTAGGCATTATAAATTCAGCTCATATGCTTCATTGTAAAGACACTATCTTGGACATAGGTTGGTGGTAGAAAACGGGCCTTGAGTTTGGCTCTCATTTTCTCCCAACTTTTGATTTTAGGCTTCTTGTCCCTTACTCGTTTGTGCTTCAAATTTTCCCACCAAGTGGAAGCAAAGCCTCTAAGCTTGAGTGCAACAAGCTTCACCTTCTTCTCGTTTGGTACCTCCTTGTAATCAAAAATTCTTTCCACGGTCCTCAACCAATCAAGGAACTCATCCGGATGCAATCTTCCTTCAAATTCCGGAATCTCAACTTTGAAGTCTTGGTAGTGTGATTTGGACCGCCTAGCACTTCTTCTTGATTGTCTTTCATTATCCGTGGAGGCAAAAGGATTGCTCTCCTCATCATCTTCATGTAGGCTAGGATTAGAGCGAATAGGAGGTGACTCACTCCTTAGCTGGTCACGCTTTGCCTTCATGTCATGCCCAAGCTGTCTTCGGAGGTACTCATTCTCCCTCATGAGCATTTCAAACCTCTCTTCTAGTGTCATACTTGCACTCATAGCTGGGGAATTTTGTGGCTGGCTATTTTTTTTGGATTTTGATTTTTGTGGAAATGCACACAATCACCCAAGGTTCAGAACTTGCTCTGATACCAAAAATGATGTGTAGTGGCGGAAGCAAAGAAAAGGAGAGAAAACCGAAAGGTACACAACCGGGCAGAATGCAGCCTGATTGCGCAGTCTTGGGAGATCGGGTGAAAGGTGGGGAAAAAGTGCTTGGTCTTGGCTGAAATTTGGTGGGGAAGTAGGTAACTGGTAAAGGAAGATCGTGACCAAGTTTCGTTAAATTTGGATAAGGAAAACTCCCTGAACAGATAGCCTGAAGTTGATGCAACCGGCTGGCTGTACAGACAGACACCCTTTGTTTGGTTTCGATGTGGAGGATGAAGATGTTCTTGGATGGAGCTGAAATTTGGAGGAATGGAAGTAGATGGACGGGAAGGATTGTGGTTAAAATTTGGAGTGAAATGGCTGGGTAGATTGTGAGATATGAGGCGGCAAAGTGAGGGATAGAACCTTGACTCGGGCTCGGATACAGCAACACCACCGAGTGAATCAAGGGGCGCTCCTAAGCGATCCGGATACAGCAACACCACCGGGACTTGGGAGACTCAAAGGACACCACCGTGATGCCAAGCACGGATACAGCTTTGAGAATTTAGAAACGAGCAATCCAGCTCAAGAGTTTAAACTCATATATATTCATCAAAAGGTGTATTACAATGGGGAATAGGTGCTGAATATATAATGCTTCATGTGAGCATTTACATAACCGAATCCAAGCTGAAAAATAAAGCAAAACAAAATGCTAACTAATTAGATGCTTTCCTCCTCTCCAAGTTAAGCTTGAAGAATTTCTAGCCAAGTATTGTTTGATAGGGAACATGTGGCCAAGATTTGTTGCCCCTTCTCCAAGCTCTCTTCTAACCACCTTCCACTAGTGGTAGTGCCATCTAGAATGCTCTAGCTTGGTGTTCTTGGCAGCTCCATGTGATGCATGACCATAAACCCTTCGGCCCTCCCTTGGACCGACCCTCATGACATGAATTTATTTATGTTCAAAGCACTTAAGGTAATAATATTTGTATCATTGCTTGTTTGTACTTGGCCGATCATTCCTAGCTTAACCATGGAAATTTGGTGAGCTTGATTTCTCAACTATCTCCCTTAACACCTTGATTTATTTATGAACAAATAATCAATGATCATCCTCCCGGCTCAATCGACATTATGCGCATGAGAAATAACAAGCATTCCCGGTTGTTTTGCATTCATGTTGAGCTGAACATTTTCTGTCTTCTTACCCATGGCTGGCCACTTTCCATCATTCTCCCCTTGTAGGAGAGAATTTGTCCTCAAATTCGAACAAGCCACAATTTCCGGGTGTGGAAAAAAGTTGTCAAGTTGAAGTTGTGGCCGAAAGTGGGGTGTCCGGTTATACCGGGCAGCCGGTTGATTGTATGGTCAGATTGTGGACATGCAGCCAGTCCGGGTACTCCTCAATCATGTTTACAATGTAGTACTTGCTTCGGCCATTAACTAATCCATCACAAAGCACACAAAGCCTCATGTATTTAGGAAGACAAACAACTCCCTTTGGCACCATGAAAGTTGGCACGGCAAACTCCACAACTCCATATTCAATACTTGGACAGGAATGATTTGGCCTTAAAATACCATCAAAATCAATCAAACTAACATTGTCCTTCCATTGAACAAAAGATTCGGACAGGTCATAATGTGGACTCAACAACCAAATACCAATGAAAAGGAAATCACCCTTCTTAGGTATGGAAAAAATGAAATATGTCCATGGAATTTCTTGCTGTTCTTCTCGGTCATCTGCCCATGTTTCAGCACCATTGGCCTTTAAATCACATTCTGGCCATGTGAGAAAAATAGCTCCCGGATGGGGTCCTGATGGAGAGTGGCCAGTCCTTTGTTTTGAGCTGAAAGATGTCCATATTGCGGAGCTATGCAAGCTCAAGGATCAACCGAAAATACTTGAAATCTCCATAGTCTCAAGTACGGTACAAATGGATCCCGGAGGATGAGAAGTCAAGGACATCAATTTCTTATAATTTTGTTTATAAATAATTGATTGTCAATAGCGTCAAGAAGGAAGGTTAGAAGTTACAAGTTTGCCGCCTAAATTCTCCCATGCTCAAGCAACGTTGAGTTCGGTCAAGTCCAGCCGTGGCATGCTACAAATGTTACCATCTTTTATCTTTTGAACATAAATAATCAAAGGGACGGTCCAAGGGCCCAAGACTTACCTCCATGCGTTCAAAAGAGAAGCCTAAGCAAAGAGCATTCTAGAAGCACTAACCATAGTGGATGGAAGGAGGTTTGTTAGATGCTTGGCAAAGGGGAAATTCAACCACATCCACATGTTCCCTATCAAACAATACTTGGCTAGAAATTCTTCAAGCTTAACTTGGAGAGGAGGAAAGCATCTAATTAGTTAGCATTTTGTTTTGCTTTATTTTCAGCTTTGTTAATTTCAATTTTCAGCATGGTTAGTTGTAATGGCGGGTCTATATATTCAGCATGCACACTCCTTGTAAAATCACCCTTGATGAATATATGAATTTGAGCTTTGCTCTTGAGATGGATTTCTCAACCTTTTGAATCCTCAAAGCTGTATCCGTGCTTGGCCTCACGGTGGTGTCCTTTGAGTCACTTAAGTCCCGGTGGTGTTTCTGTATCCGGATCACTTAGGTGTGCCCCTTGATTCACTCGGTGGTGTTTCTGTATCCGAGCTTGAGTCAAGGTACTATCCAGCGACTTTGCCATTCCATATCTCACAATCTACCCAGCCATTTCACTCCAAATTTTAACCACAATCCCTCCAGCAAGTCTACTTCCATCCCTCCAATTTTCAGCTCCATCCAAGAACCCCTCCATCCTCCACATCAAAACCAAACAAAGGGTATCAACCTGTACGTCCAGCCAGCAGCACCAACTTCTGGCTATTTGTTCAGGTAGTTCCCCTAATCCAAAATTCACGAAACTTGGCCACAACCTTCCTCCATCAGTTACCTCACTCCCCTCCAAGTTTCGTCCAAATCCAAGAACATTTACCCCTCTTTTCACCCTTTTCCCCAGAACCGCACCTGCAGGTCCTAATCTGCCCGGTTGTGTGTTTTGCGGTTTTTCCACCTTTTTCTTTGCTTCCGCCACTACACATCATTTTTGGTATCAGAGCAAGTTCTGGTCCTTAGGTGAGTGTATCCATTTCCACAAAAATCAAAAATCCAAAAATAGCCAGCCAACAAAATTTCCCAGCCATGAACGCAAGCTTATTCTTGAGGAGAACTTCAAGCGGATTCAATGAGCTAGATGATGAGCAACGTGAGAATATCTTTTACACAAGAGGAACGGTGCTCAACAAGGTGTGCTCTATCATTATTGATGGTGGTAGTTGCACAAACGTGGCCTCAACAACCATGGTGGAAAAGCTTGGACTTCTTGTGTCACCCCATCCTCATCCTTACAACCTTCAATGGGTTCATCAAGGTGAAACACTCCAAGTCAATTCTAGATGCCTTGTGTCATTTAGTATTGGCAAAAATTATTATGATGAGATATGGTGTGATATCATTCCCATAGATGTTTGTTATTTGTTGCTAGGGAGACCTTGGCTCTTTGATAGGAGAGTCATGCATGATGGATTTTGAACACCTATACTTTCACTAAAAATGGCAAGAGGGTCACATTGGTCCCATTGTCACCGAGCCAAATCCCTCAAGCAAAACCAAATGATTCCACCCCAACCATTCCCATCCAAACTCATGGAGAAAATGTTCTCAAAGCAACACAACATGATTTTCGTGCAGCCCATGAGTCGATTGCCCACGTTCTTCCAAATGAAACTCCTCCTAGCTCTCCACCACAAAGAACCCTACAACATCTTGCCAATCCCATTCCAAGGGTCATCCATCATAACCCACCAGCCTATGGAGTGGATCCTAAGAGTGTTCAAATGAACCAAAGACAAATTGGTGAACCGTTGGCTAAAGGCCTAGGAGAGAAAGAGGAAAGTCAATGTGAGGAGCTTACTTTCTTGGTGCTAAGAAAGGATGTCTTCCTTCCTAAGGACACTTGGTGTTGGAGCCCTAATCTTGGTACAACCATGAGCCTTTCAAATGAGCATCCCTTATGGCCGAACATGGTAAACAAAACTCTAGGCAATGTGAAGGAATATGTGGAGCCTATCCTTTTGGTACCAAAGGAAGATGACTTCCTTACCAAAAGCACATGGGGTTGCATATTTTATCATGGAGCTTTAGCTGGCCAAGATCATTTTTGCCCCATCATGAGCATGCTAGAAGAGAAAGGAGAGAGTCCATATATGGAGTCATATGTTTTTGTGCCAAGGAGGATTGATTCCCTTTTGAGGGCACTCGGTTCTTGACTTATCATTGTGGCATACAAGAGTTGCCTAGCCGAGAAGTGTACCATGAGGGTATGGCTGAACATTTTGACATAATTATGACAATGCTAAGGAAGCACTCCTTATGGCCGAATGAGAAGGGAAATGTTCAAGTCAATTCCAAGACATTTGTGGACATACACTTTGGTAACATTGTGGCAAGTAACCAAAGAGAAGAGGAACACTTCCGGCAACTCACAACAACAAATCCACAAGAGAACTTTCAAGTCTACCCTCCACCAAAACTCCATGAACCAAATCTGCCCACATACCACCACCATCAAAGCCCTCCTTTAGTGGAAGTGAACCCCATTATTACCCCACCACTTAAGCCACCTTTACCCCTATTTTTCTTCTCTGAATTATGGCCTTGTAGAGTAGTTTATCTCTCAAAATTTTCTCCACCAGAATCTGGCCATACCTTCCCGAATAAAAACACTTTTGATCTCCCTCCACAAAATTTCCAGCCCCTTGCCAAAGCACCACAAACCAAATTTTTCCCCGCCCTTCCAAATCAAATCCCTCCTAATTTGTCTCCACAAAGAACCTTGCAATACCATGAGATTTCCAGCCCAACAGCCAGCCCCATCCACCAACCAGATTGTAATGAAGAAGTGTGGACAGAATACCGAGGAGAGAAACAGGAGGCTCCAAGGGCAGAAACAAATCTTTTGGTGCCATGGGAGGATAACTTTATTCCTAAGGGTACTCGGTTTTTGAGTTCTCAACATGGTGAACATGGATTATCTTTCCAAAGCATGTTCAAAGACGAATTGTTTGACCATGAATACATGATTCTGCTTATGTTAAGGGAGTATCCCTTAAGGTTGAACCCGAGGGTTCAAGAGGCCTCAATGGAGTGTATAGAATCAATTGTTGTGGGACCGAAGAGAGTTGTGTTTTTCCCTAAGAGTACTCAACTTTGTGTACTTCATAATGGAGTTTTTGGTCCAATCTATCTCTACACCATCAGCATGTTAGAGGAGCTTACATCCTGGCCACACGTCCAGAACATGCCCACACATTTGGCCGGCTGTCCAAATACAAAAGGATATCCCATTCTCAATCTCACCGCAAACCTCAATTTGACAGATTGCTTTCCACACTCGGAAAAGATGTTTGTGAGAATTTGAGGGCAAATTCTTTCCTACAAGGGGAGAATGATGGAGAGTGGCCAGTCCTTTGTTTTGAGCTGAAAGATGTCCATATTGCGGAGCTATGCAAGCTCAAGGATCAACCGAAAATACTTGAAATCTCCATAGTCTCAAGTACGGTACAAATGGATCCCGGAGGATGAGAAGTCAAGGACATCAATTTCTTATAATTTTGTTTATAAATAATTGATTGTCAATAGCGTCAAGAAGGAAGGTTAGAAGTTACAAGTTTGCCGCCTAAATTCTCCCATGCTCAAGCAACGTTGAGTTCGGTCAAGTCCAGCCGTGGCATGCTACAAATGTTACCATCTTTTATCTTTTGAACATAAATAATCAAAGGGACGGTCCAAGGGCCCAAGACTTACCTCCATGCGTTCAAAAAGAGAAGCCTAAGCAAAGAGCATTCTAGAAGCACTAACCATAGTGGATGGAAGGAGGTTTGTTAGATGCTTGGCAAAGGGGAAATTCAACCACATCCACATGTTCCCTATCAAACAATACTTGGCTAGAAATTCTTCAAGCTTAACTTGGAGAGGAGGAAAGCATCTAATTAGTTAGCATTTTGTTTTGCTTTATTTTCAGCTTTGTTAATTTCAATTTTTAGCATGGTTAGTTGTAATGGCGGGTCTATATATTCAGCATGCACACTCCTTGTAAAATCACCCTTGATGAATATATGAATTTGAGCTTTGCTCTTGAGATGGATTTCTCAACCTTTTGAATCCTCAAAGCTGTATCCGTGCTTGGCCTCACGGTGGTGTCCTTTGAGTCACTTAAGTCCCGGTGGTGTTTCTGTATCCGGATCACTTAGGTGTGCCCCTTGATTCACTCGGTGGTGTTTCTGTATCCGAGCTTGAGTCAAGGTACTATCCAGCGACTTTGCCATTCCATATCTCACAATCTACCCAGCCATTTCACTCCAAATTTTAACCACAATCCCTCCAGCAAGTCTACTTCCATCCCTCCAATTTTCAGCTCCATCCAAGAACCCCTCCGTCCTCCACATCAAAACCAAACAAAGGGTATCAACCTGTACGTCCAGCCAGCAGCACCAACTTCTGGCTATTTGTTCAGGTAGTTCCCCTAATCCAAAATTCACGAAACTTGGCCACAACCTTCCTCCATCAGTCACCTCACTCCCTCCAAGTTTCGTCCAAATCCAAGAACATTTACCCCTCTTTTCACCCTTTTCCCCAGAACCGCACCTGCAGGTCCTAATCTGCCCGGTTGTGTGTTTTGCGGTTTTTCCACCTTTTTCTTTGCTTCCGCCACTACACATCAGGTCCTTTTGGAGACATGGTTTTTTTGTGGTGGTGAGTGAAAAGGATTGTTGTGTAGAGGGTCAAGGACAATTTTGGCTTGTGGAGTGATGGTGAGGGGATGGACATTTTGTGGAGGGTTCTTGGTTTTGTGGAAAGATGGGGAAATTTGTGTTTGGTAAGGAAAAACTCTTGTTGCTTATCCTTGAAGAGAGGTTCTCCAAGTGTAAGCAATAGGTCATTTTGGGAAGTAGAGTTTTGTGGCTTCGGTTTACATTGGCTAGGAGGCAAAGGGGCTAAGGTGATTTTCTTTCCATCCTTGGTGAAGGTGTAGGTGTTCTTGAAACCATCATGTGCCACCCTTCGGTCATATAGCCAAGGTCTCCCCAGTAATATATGGCAAGCATTCATAGGAATTACATCACACCACAACTCATCATGATAGTGCTTACCAATACTAAATGAAAGAAGACAACGGGAATTAACTTGAAGTCCTTTACCTTGGTTGAGCCATTGAACATTATATGGGTGAGGATGGACCGAAGCATGAAGTCCAAGCTTGTCTACCATTGTTGTGGCAGCCACATTAGCACAACTACCTCCATCAATGATAATGGAACACACTTTGTTTTGGACCGTGCCCCTTGTGTGAAAAATGGTTTCACATTGCTCCTCGCTTGGATCCTTGAAACCGCTCAAGGTCCTTCTTATCACCAACATTTCTCCTTCATCCGCCTCTTCTACCACTTCCTCTACCTCATCTAGCAAGAGTAGCTCCTTCTCGGTTTCATGCTCATCCATCAAGGGCTCTTGGTATTCAACCAAAGCCATTACCCTACGGTTGGGACACTCCAAGCAATGTGTCCAAAACCGTGACACTTGAGCATCTCCTTGGGTCATTTGTTTTGGGCATTGGTTTAGGCGGATTTGGGGATTGGATGGGTATGGGCTGTTTTGTGGGATTTGGAATTGTTTGAGGTGAAGGTTGGGGACTCCCTTGTAGAAGGGTTGGCTTCTTTGAGAGGGAAAAGTTTTAGGCACTTCCTTTTTGACAAGCCGATTTTTCTTTTGTTGCTCCACCTTGTGTGCCAAGTGACACACCTCATCAAATGTGGTAAAATGTTGTAGCTCCACAATTTGAGCATACTTAGCATCCAAACCGCCTAAGTACCTCACAATTGTTTGGACCTCATTCTCTTGTAAATCACATTTGACCAACAATTTCTCAAACTCTCTAGTGTATTCTTCCACACTCATATTGCCTTGTTGAAGAGTATAGAGTTGGAGAAAACTATCTTGGACATAAGTAGGTGGTAGAAAACGGGCTTTAAGCTTGGCTCTCATTTTCTCCCAACTTTTGATTTTAGGCTTCTTGTCCCTTACTCTTTTGTGCTTCAAATTTTCCCACCAAGTGGAAGCAAATCCCCTAAGCTTGAGTGCAACAAGCTTAACCTTCTTTTCGTTTGGCACTTCTTTGTAGTCAAAAATTCTTTCCACGGTCCTCAACCAATCAAGGAACTCATCCGGATGCAATCTTCCTTCAAATTCGGAATCTCAACTTTGAAATCTTGGTAGTGAGATTTGGACCGTCTAAAACTCCTTCTTGATTGTCGTTCACTATCCGTGGAGGCAAAAGGGTTGCTCTCCTCATCATCTTCATGTAGGCTAGGATTAGAACGTATAGGAGGTGATTCACTCCTTAGTTGGTCACGCTTAGCCTTCATGTCACGTCCTAGCTGCTTGCGAAGGTACTCATTCTCCTTCATTAACATTTCAAACCTCTCTTCCAAAGTCATGCTTGCACTCATGGCTGGGAAGTTTTTGTGGCTGGCTATTTTTTTTGATTTTTGATTTTTGTGGGAATGAACACAATCACCCAAGGTTCAAAACTTGCTCTGATACCAAAAATGATGTGTAGTGGCGGAAGCAAAGAAAAAGGAGAGAAAACCGCAAGGTACACAACCGGGCAGAATGCAGCGTGATTGCGCAGTCTTGGGAGATCGGGTGAAAGGTGGGGCAAAAGTGCTTGGTCTTGGCTGAAATTTGGTGGGGAAGTAGGTAACTGGTAAAGGAAGATCGTGACCAAGTTTCGTTAAATTTGGATAAGGGAAACTCCCTGAACAGATAGCCTGAAGTTGATGCAACCGGCTGGCTGTACAGACAGACACCCTTTGTTTGGTTTCGATGTGGAGGATGGAGATGTTCTTGGATGGAGCTGAAATTTGGAGGAATGGAAGTAGATGGACGGGAAGGATTGTGGTTAAAATTTGGAGTGAAATGGCTAGGTAGATTGTGAGATATGAGGCGGCAAAGTGAGGGATAGAACCTTGACTCGGGCTCGGATACAGCAACACCACCGAGTGAATCAAGGGGCGCTCCTAAGCGATCCGGATACAGCAACACCACCGGGACTTGGGAGACTCAAAGGACACCACCGTGATGCCAAGCACGGATACAGCTTTGAGAATTTAGAAACGAGCAATCCAGCTCAAGAGTTTAAACTCATATATATTCATCAAAAGGTGTATTACAATGGAGCATAGGTGCTGAATATATAATGCTTCATGTGAGCATTTACATAACCGAATCCAAGCTGAAAAATAAAGCAAAACAAAATGCTAACTAATTAGATGCTTTCCTCCTCTCCAAGTTAAGCTTGAAGAATTTCTAGCCAAGTATTGTTTGATAGGGAACATGTGGCCAAGATTTGTTGCCCCTTCTCCAAGCTCTCTTCTAACCACCTTCCACTAGTGGTAGTGCCTTCTAGAATGCTCTAGCTTGGTGTTCTTGGCAGCTCCATGTGATGCATGACCATAAACCCTTTGGCCCTCCCTTGGACCGACCCTCATGACATGAATTTATTTATGTTCAAAGCACTTAAGATAATAATATTTGTATCATTGCTTGTTTGTACTTGGCCGATCATTCCTAGCTTAACCATGGAAATTTGGTGAGCTTGATTTCTCAACTATCTCCCTTAACACCTTGATTTATTTATGAACAAATAATCAATGATCATCCTCCCGGCTCGATCGACATTATGCGCATGAGAAATAACAGCATTCCCGGTTGTTTTGCATTCATGTTGAGCTGAACATTTTCTGTCTTCTTACCCATGGCTAGCCACTTTCCATCAAGGAAGATGAGGGGAACATGTTTGGGCAGAATGGTGAGGGATAAATATGGGGAATGTTTATGAACATCCACTACAGATGCACACAACCAAGGGATAGTCTAACTTCACTTGGATACGGATTTCACCACCAATCTTAGCTAGGGCTCAAAGGCTTGCACCTGGATACGGATATCACCACCAAGCTTGCCTAAGACTCTTTTGAACACCACCTAGTTAGCCAAACTAGGATAAGCAAAATGAGATTTAAAAAGGATAAAGGAGCTTAGCTCAACTTTGATGCATTAGCATTCATGGATAAACTTGTCTCGATTTTTACATGCAGCACTCTACATATATATAGAGCTAAAAACTAGGGTTGTTACTTTAATCTAAGGGCTGAAAATAGCCTTACATAATCCTAGGGCTGTCACTACATTCAGCCAAAATAAAAGAAGACAAAAACAGTGGCCAATGAAGATAAAATGATCAGAATAAAAGGACAGCTTGCAAATGGTACCCCCTTGTCTGTCGTTTTCAGTGCATCTTCCTGCAGCAGAGCCAACTTAAAATGGTGATATCTCTTGATTTACAGCTCCAATTGTGACGTGTAAGATATGCTTGGACAGCTTGAGGAATAAGCTTTTCAACCATATGTGGCTCGACCCATTTGAAGCTGTGAGCAAAACGTTATGACCAGAACAATCAGCAGAGGTCAGACTGGTCAGTAGAAATACCCGGTTTGATGTTCGGACCATTTTCTTTATTATCTCCGACCTAAAAGACAATGCCCATAACTCGATATTAATCTAGACATGTCCAAGAATACCCTTGTGAAAATTGGAGACCAAAATTTAATCCATGGTTGACTGAACACCCTTTTTGAAGATGACCTTCAAGCGTCATTCGAGTGCGCACCTTCCAGTTTCGAGTCAACTTCAAATGTTCATAACATGAGATTCCCAGCTCCAATTTAGATGTCCTTTATATGGTCAGGAAGCTTAGGATGTTAGCTTTCCATCAATATGTCATGAGGTGATGTTGGAGCTCTGGATCAGAAGATATGATCAAAACAAGGTGCAGGTGTCATCCTGGATGAGCAAGCTGCCAGCTTTAACAAAGGTCTTCCTCAGTTATTATCTCCGCATATATTCAAGATACCCATAAGTTTTTAAGCTTGAGGACATCATGAAGTACTTGTATGAATAATTTGGTAAGCAAACTCATAGCCGTTTGTGACTGAATGGCGGAACTTCCAACCCTTACAACACGAGAGAATTCCGAGTCACTCGGAAGCTTATGAAAAGGGGAAATAAGTGTGCTACCCAACTCAGTTTGATCGTGGATGGCTTTGGGCTTGGAGTATGTTGTAGCCCATGGGTCTAGGTCCATCACTTATTGTCTCCTTCAAATACCCAAACACGCGACATGGCGCTTTGATTTCAAATGTTTTTTCTCCCGAGAAAGTCTCCACAAAACTTTGCAGAGTGGAACACCAATTCGTATATGAATCATGAATCGGTAGGACGGAGGACTCGCTTTGGACGGCGATTGGGCGCTACTCAATACTTGCTTCCGCTAATTGAGGGAGTTGGAATGGCCTTCATCCCACTCTTGGATCTCGTGCCCAATATCCTAGTTCGACCATAATACACGAATTATAAATATATATACATAATAATAACAAAAGTTAAATCTAATTATTTCAAATGCATTACCGTAGAGAGGATGACCAAACGCTTGGGCCAAGGAACAAAAGTGTTTACTTGTGTCGTCAACGAGTGTGGAGGTCCGATGGACCGGATTGGTAACTCATAGTTGCCTTTCCCTTGCAAGGCTCCTTTCACACCGACCTTCACCCGATTAGCTGAAAGTAGTACCATGTGAACGACGACATCCGACTTGCACGGTAAACACCAAATTCCATTACATGATATAGGGTAGGGTAATAAGAAGCTAGCTTGCACTACGCCGGCTGCATAAGAATTAGCATAATAATTAGAATCACGGGATAACCCTTGAGAGAGAAGTTAAACTATCTAAGAATCCTCGGAAAAAAACAAATAGAGTTTCCCCTTTAAAGTATACATTTTTCCGAGATAACGACCTCATCCGAAACAACAAAAGCATACATTAACTAATTACTTAACGGCCACACGTCGGAGTTCTACAATAACCACACAATATACACCATTCATTCAACAAGTATACACCAATAATTAGTTAAAATATAAACATTCATGTATGTTCGAATTGGTCGACGGGTTAGCTCACGTTTGTACTCTATGTTGTCCGGGGTGAGAATGTATGTAAATCATCATTGTATTGGTGTTGGGATACCCATGTTGCAAAAGTATGCTACGAGGTAGTCCTTCACCGGGCCTTCATCTCTCGCCCTCATCTCTTGCCTCATCTCGTTGTATCTGTGGAGCCAACTGTCATGACCATTTAGGACTTTTGGGATTGCATTTAGGACTCGCATTTGGATAGCTATTTGAGACTTAATTGCCTCCATATTTGCTTGGCTAGAAGAGATGGGGCATTTTTTCTAGCCCCAAAGTGCTTAAGTATCCGTACCTTCTAATTATCAGCTCGAACACGACCGAGATGCTCACTCTTTCTACGGCATAGGCTAACTTGTCACTCCTCCCGGTTATGTCGGTGACTTCGAACTCGAGGTCTATGACAAAGACTCTTATAAGAAGGAAATAAATTATCATGGGCAATTCCAATACAAAAACCGATAAGTTCCCAAAATAAATAAAGCAAATGGTAAAAAAACTCACGAGTCGCTGCACAATAGATTCTACTTTGGTCGTAATACGTGGAAACCCTCCTCCGGCGAAAGCCACGGATAGTGCTAATCCAAGTGCCAAGTCAAATCCACTATTTTGAATCCTTAAAATACAACGAACCGACTCAACCAGAATTGCTCCCTTAGATTCCTTACAATGCTTTCCTAGACTCGAAACTTCCTTATCCGATCTAGTACTTCCTAACCGAGATAACCTTTACAGCTAGGGACAACTTTGCTGAGTTAATCCTTACAACTCGGTCAAGGGACCTTACTCGAAAGTAAGAAAAGCATGAGGCTGATTGCAAGACTTTAAAACTCGAAAAGTATTAAGTACAAACTTGGAGTTGTAAGAAGAAGATTGAATAAGTGATGTACTAAGAGATATAGTTTTAGTAAACAGATTCATTAATCTTTAAGTCTTATGAAGTGGCTTCTATTTATAGATGACCAAGCGAGTGACCATTGTGTCTTGGTTCTCAACGTAAGTCTTTATCGGCCATTGTAACGGCTCTTCCGAGTCGCTCGAAAAGATCCGTTGGGATGTAAACGTTGTGGAATGGCTCTTGGCTCCTAAAGATGCTCCACTCAACCGGTGATGTCTAAAAGTAAGGTGGAAACCACCGTTGAGCTAAACAGTGAAGTTTTGTAATTTTGGAAACAAACAACCCCGACACGGTGTATGAGCCCTATTCGAAGTAGATAAGCCTTTTTGCTGGTGATTGACAGCTTGGAGCCGGCTACTTTTGTAATTCAAAAATGAG
Organism: Talinum fruticosum; assembly: GCA_021018815.1. Lineage (NCBI taxonomy): Eukaryota > Viridiplantae > Streptophyta > Magnoliopsida > Caryophyllales > Talinaceae > Talinum > Talinum fruticosum. The sequence continues at coordinate 1,185,730 of JAITYX010000010.1, read as the reverse complement.
ATAACCTTGTTTGGATAACCTACAAAAGTAAACCATTTTGGTTCTCAAAGTGTAAACTACATTGGTCGAACATTAGGCACATATAATAATTTAATTAAGACAATTATATGCATAATTATCTTAGGCCTAGAAGAGTGGAATTTTATAAGTCTAATATTCAATATACTCAAATTCCATTAGAGTTAGTCCTAAGAAAGATCAATTTAAAAAGAGTAAAAATCATCAAAGTACAAATACTTGATCCGGACAAATAATTATCAAACAAACAAACTAACTTAGAAAGAGGAACTAACACTGTAATTCACTTTGCGTTGAAATTTGCAAGTCGGAACTCAGAATAGATGTGTTAGAGAAATTATTTGAACATGCGACAAATCTAAGTGTCTGTCCGAGTGAATCGAAACACTAATGCAGAAGATATACAAGAATGTGTTTTCCGAGTTAGTCGAAACGAATGAAAAACTTATACAAGAGTTTCTATAGCATTCGTAATGACTTGTAATCAAAACTTAGCAAGTGATGAGGTTTATACTTGAGTCTTCGTTTAGTACTCGGAATATCTTAGAGTTAGAGTCCGAGTCTTCAATCTCCTCTTTTTTATGAAAGGAATTCCTCACTCGGATAGAAACTTGTTAGAGTAAAACATGAGTTCTCATTCTCACTCGGTAGAACATATCGGAATAAGAAGTAGTAAGTGAAGTATTTCATACTCGAAAATGTGTTGCGAGATACTATCACTACTTATAACATTTATGTGGATAACACATTTAGCGAAAAATATGAACAAATATATCGGAGCAGAAAAAAATAAAACGAGAAATTGAACTCGGAAAGATTTAACTCATAAATGATTCTCGCTCAAAGAAAGAAAATTCATTCATACATACACAAAAATTACAAAAAGAGGGTGGGCTGCCCCTAAACATAGCAACATCAATTTTTCTATTTTTCTCCCTTTGCATATCATCAAAAGCAAGGAAGAAAACATCAAAGAAAGGACAGTTGATGTTGGACAAAAAGAAATATAAATGAAACTAAAGAAAAGAAATTATGACATGGGTGTTGGTGGTGTTGAGGTGGAGGAGCGAGCAGTGCGCCGAGCACTCGGTAAGCTTGTGATGCCGTGGAAGACTGTGGCGGCAGCAGCACAGGGGTGTCGGTGGCTCGGCTCTGGTTGGTTGACCTAGAATTATGCCATCCTCTGGCTCATCCTCCCGGAAAACAGCGGTGGGAGGTGCTTCTTCTGTTTTGACCACTCGTGGACTGAGCAACATCTGCAGGGTCTTCGACCCACTTAGAGTGTCGTTTGAGCAGATCGGCTCCGGTTTAGGGACTTTAGCACCTTGGCCCTCTGGCTGAGCCGCTTCCTCCTTATTTTCTTCTTCCTCCTTCTCCTCTTCCTTCTCTTCCTCCTTCTCCTCAGGCTGAGCTACTTCAACCGCAACTTCTTATTCTACCTCTGCGAACGGGGACTTAGCGAGACTCGAGGACTCCTCAAAGCGTCCGAGCTTTCGGGTCCTCAGCAACCTTAGATCTCCTTTCTTGCAGGAGCGAGAGTTGCTCATTCTCGCTCCTTGATAAGTCCTTTTATCTCAAGGAGCAGATCCTCATGCTCCCAGATATGAGACTCAGCCATCTTGATGTGTAGTGGCGGAAGCAAAGAAAATGGATAGCAAACCGCAAGAAGCACAACCGGGCAGAATGCAGCCTGCTTGCGCAATCTTGGCAGATTGGGGAAATGGAGGGGCAAAAGTGCTTGGTCTTGGCTGAAATTTGGTGGGAAGGATGGTAACTGGTAGATGATGATCGTGACCAAGTTTCGTTGAATTTGGATAAGGGGAACTCCCTGAACAGATAGCCTGAAGCTGAGGTAACCGGCTGGCTGTACAGACAGACACCCTTTGTTTGATTTTGGTGTGGAGGATGGAGGTGTTCTTGGATGGAGCTGAAAATTGGTGGAATGGAAGTAGATGGACAGGAAGGATTGTGGTTAAAATTTGGAATGAAATGGCTGGGTAGATTGTGAGATATGAATTGATGAAGTGAGGGGATAATACCAAGGTCCTAGCTCGGATACGTAAAACACCACCGAGTAAGAACCGAGGGCACCTTCAATCTGTCCGGATACAGCAACACCACCGGGAGATTGGAAGGACTCACAGGACACCACCTAGCTGCCACACTAGGATACAGCAATGAGAGTTCCGAAGGGTGAGCAAATCCAGCTCGAGTATAAACTCATATATTTCATCAAAGGTGTGTTACAATGAAGCTCATGAGCTGATTATATAATGCCTAGCTATGGCATTTTACATAACCGAATGTAGGCTAAAAATAAAGCAAAAACAAAATGTTAACTAACAATATTCCTTTCCCTTTCTCCAAGCCAAGCTAGGGTGAATTCTAGCCAAGCATTTGATGGTTAAGGAACATGTGGCCACGGTTGCTTCCTCCTTTGTCAAGATTCTAACAACCTTCCTCCACCATGATGTATGCTTCTAGAATGCTCCTTCTCTTGCTTGATTTATTTGTAGAAAGAAATATGGACCGACCAGCTTGCATTATTTTTGTACACACGTTCATTAACCCGTAGGTTATCATGCTAGCGCTTCGTTTTGTACCATGGTAACGATGACACAAGGTTTTGGAGTCCATGTAGCAAGTAACTCTCCATCACATCTTCCGGTTGATGACCGGACTATGAAGGACGTTTTTAGGGATCGGAGAGTGCCCCGAAATTCTTCGGTCATCGAGGAGAGTTTGTCTACCAAGACTGCAGACAAGGCAGCACTTGCTGCAGAAGGTGGTTCCGAGGTGGATGCCCCACCTGGTGGAGTAGGTGAAGGGGGCTTTAATTCTAACCCATAGACCCGGACACCGGGCTTGATTTCTCGGTACCCGTAGCCCGAAGTTCCTTCCTGCCTACTACAATGGCAGCCTCAAACACTGCGTTTGGGTTTGAGGGAAGGCAACCTTAAACAATTTAAAGACCACGATTAAAAGGGCTCCGAAGGCAAAAGGAAAATATTTTTAGATTGAGTTGGCACAGTAGCCATTTGCTCAAGGATGGCTGGGAAGAGGTTTACATCGTAGCCCTCGAGAATATCAAATAGAGCTTTGAGAATCTTAGAATTGGGATTCTCTTTGCTCGAGTGATGAGAAAAGAAGGTTCTCATCGAAGAAAACGAAGCGATCGGCCTCGGTCCTCATCCGAGTCACTCGAAATTTTCCATGACTTAGAGACCTCCTTGGCATATTTCTCGAAGAACTCATCCGGATCTCATTGAAAGGGATTGGATTGCAGTTCAAGAAGAGAAAGGAGACTTTGAAAATTCGGTGGAGGAGGGAGAGGTTGATACAAACAATTGTGCATCACTCGGTGTGAACTCACACTCGTCTTTTATACTTCACTCGCTATTTCCCAATATAAGCCGTTACCTTCCAACACAAAGAACTTAGGAAATCTCTAAGGTTCAATCGAAGCATCAATTCACCGTTTAGACCCAAATCACCATTTCTTCATTTCTAAGTGCTAATTGAGACCTTCACAATACTCTTTATACATACACAACCTAACTCCTAAACTTTCAGCATCTCAACTCAGCCCTAACCAACTACTAAGCTCCTTCAGGTTTTTGATTCGGACTCAACAATTCCATTCGATTTTCTCATAACCTAATTCGGTGCTAACAACTTCCTAGCTTCGTTCTATCACATAAACATTCAATAATCACAACAAACTCATTTGGGTTTCGAAATTACTAATAGTTTAGAGTATAAGACTACCCACCTCGAATTCTAGGGTTCGGAATTGATTGAATTGCTTGCTCGCCGTGTTCTGCGTTCGATTTCGGTCGGTTCCGGGACTCTCGTTTCCTTTTGCTTCGGTTCGATGTTTCGGCCCTCACCACCTCTCGATCCGGCCCTCCTTGGCTCGCCCTCCAGTCCTCCTCCCCTACCGCCGTTCCTTTTCCTCGGTTCTAGCCTCCCGAACTCTCGCTCGTCCGTCTCTGTTTCGAGTTTCTCCTTCGCCCTTCGCTCCGCCCCAGTCTCTATCTTTCTTCCCTCGCTCGCCCCCACTCGCATCGCCAGCCGTTGTTTTCCGGGTCTGCGGTGGTCGTTGGCACCCTTCCGGGTCTCCCGCACCGCTCCCTCCTCTCGTCTCTCTCTTCCCCGTCCGGTGTTCCCTCTTTCCCCTTCCTCTCGCTTTGCTTCTTTCCTACGCCTTCATCCTCCACCCGCCCGCGTTAGTCGCTTCCGCTCGTCGGCCTCCGGCCTCTGCTCCGGTTCCGCGCGCCCTCCCTCTCTTTCCCGATTCCCTCTCTCGCTTTTCCCCTTTCTTTTCCTCTCGCTCGAGCCCCCGAGCCTTCTCCTTTGTGATGGAAAGTGGACAGCCCTTGATCATGGACCGAGGACAAGTCATCAAGAGAGATCAAACATGCATGGAAATCAGCCCAAGACACTTGAATTTCTTATTATCATTTTTGATCCCGGAGGATGGGAAGTCAAGAGTGTGATCTTTCTATGATTGTTCATAAATAATTATTTACCTAAGAGTCAAGAAGGAGAGCCAAGAAGAATCAGCTAGCAAACCTAAAAACCTCCATGTTAGAGCAAGTTGCATTTTGGCCATGACAAAACGTGAAGTAAGGTGTCTTTGCACATAAATAATTTGTATTTGATTCTGGTCGGTCCAAGGTCAAATACAACATGCCTAGGCGCCTAAGGGGAGCATCCGAAGCAGCCCACATGAAGAGTATTCTAGAAGAATTAAGGAGGCTTGGCAAAGGGGAAACAAACCGTAGCCACATGTTCCCTAACCATCAAATACTTGGCTGAAATTTCTCCTAGCTTAACTTGGAGGAGGGGAAAGAATCTTGGCCAATTTTGTTTTGATTTTGCTTTAATTTTTAGCTATGTTCCAGCTTGGTAAAATGCCAATGTTAGGCATTATAAATTCAGCAAGCCTAGCTCATGTAAAGAGAACTTTTTGATGAATATACAAACCTTGAGTGTTATACTCTTTTTCGGGATGGATTTCTCGAGCCTCTAAATCCTCAAAGTTGTATCCTAGGTTGGCATCTAGGTGGTGTCCTTTGAGTCTCCCAAATCCCGGTGGTGTTTCTGTATCCGGACCGTTTGAGAGCGACCCTTGATTCACTTGGTGGTGTTTCGTATCCAAGCCAGAATCCAGGTTCTATCCAGCGACTTCCATCAACCATATCTCCCAATCCACGAATCATCTCTTTCCCAAATTTCACACACTTCATCTTACATGAGTTGAGTCCATTCCCTCCAAATCTCAGCTCAATCCAAGAAGAACTCCATCCCCAGCACCAAAAACAAACAAAGAACCTCATTCTGGACAGCCACCCAGCGAGGCTTTCTGTTTGCGTTTGGCTCAAGGTGATCCCGACCTTGGATGCTGCCCAAATTTTACCTCAACCTTCCCCAACCAGCTAACTAACCTTCCACCAAATTTCGTCCAAATCCAAGCTCATTTACCCCTCTTTTCACCCGATTTCCCAAGACTGCACAATCAGGCCCTATTCTGTCCGGTTGTGTGTTTTGCGGTTTTTCCATCTTTTTCTTTGCTTCCGCCACTACACATCACTTTGCTTCCCTCTTTCTCCACCAACTAACTGTCGGTCTCCCCCTATTGGGCCCAACTCATCCTTCCTTATCCCCTTTAAGTTCCCTCTCTTTTTTTTGTTAAGCCATAACTAGAGTAGGCCCAAATAAGCAGCTTACATGGTCTCGGGTTTTTATTTAGCTAATCTGGGCGGACAATTCGCAGGGAGAAATTAATACGCGCTATTAGTTTTTAGTTACGGAAACTAATAATAACTCGCTCAAGTAAATTTACGAATATCTAACCGCGTATAACTTGGTCTCTCGACCTACTCTATTTAATCAAGGCTAAATAATTAGCCGTACCTCGTAAGACCACCTAACCCGATGGGGTGGACACCACAAACCTGCACCCAACTAAGACCGAGAGCTAGCCGGAACCGAGTGATAATTCCGAGTCCTCCGACTTCATTACGGAACCCTCGAAACCATTGCTTGGGTCTTCGTTGATAATGCGAGCATCAAGGGAGTTTTGGCCGCACTCGAAATACTTGTCTGTCTCCTCGGACGTAAGTAAGACAGAGTAAGGGAGTCGGACAAGTCGAAATATTCGGAGGAAAAATAAGCCAAGAGATCTTTTTCTAAGTCCTCGGTTTCTAAGCTTAGACTACTTGATCATCATCTAGGCATCTTCAGCAGAGCCAAAAAGGAAAGTTAAGGATCGAAAGCAAAAGAATTTGGGGACAACGACCGTAGCTGTCACTGGACTCGAACCGTACTACTTTGTACTACCGATTCTATGGTCCCCCTCCTTTTCTGCTGTCCTTTTTCTACTGTAATTATTTACCTGTTGTCCTTGTTTTTATCCTTTTATTTTGCTGAATACATCACAACCATTGAATGTAAAAGGGGATTTATAACCCTTAGATTAGAGTGATGTACCCTAGCTAAGAGGCCTATAAATATACATGGGCTCTCTCTTTGTAAAGGATGATGATTTTGATATTGGCTATATGCTAAGTAAAGTTGAGCAAGTGCTCCTTTGAACCCCAAAATTCTCTTTTGCTTGTCTAATTAGTGGCATAATTAGGCTGTGTTCTGAAGAGTCCGATTATACTTAGTGTGGTGATAGCTGTATCACTAAGTGTGATTAGTGCCCTAGTTTTATCCTTGGCGGTGATATCTATATCCTTGGATAGTTCTAGTTTATCTTGTTATTGTCCTATCGGTGCTGGTTACCTTGCTAATCATCTCCTCACGAGTGATTAGCTTAATCCTCGTTGTTTACTATTTCATTGGTCACTTCTAAGCCCATTCCGAGTCTCTCGAATTACATTTAGCGCACTGCTGTTTTCGAGATCGGTGTAACCTTGCGTTTTGGCACATCGGCTTTGGTATCGAGCTTTGGAGCCTTTCCTAGACCGAGCTTCCTTAACCCCAAACACAACCCATTTAGCCCCAAACACATCAGTCCACAAAGAACCCATAAACCAGTAATGAGTGGAACCATGACATTGGAGGAACGTTTTGAAATGCTCATGAACAACTATGATAAGATGCATGCCAAGAATATATATCTGAAAAAGCAACTTGGAGATATGATGAAGAAGAAGAGGCATGAGTTAGAAGAGTCACCACCCAACTCGGCACCACATACCCACTCACACGAAGGTGAAGATGGGGAGAGCAACCCCTTTGCTTCTTCCAATGAACGTGAGCAAAGAAGAGGAAGAAGAGGGAGAAGGGATAAATCACCCCGATCCAACTCGGACTTCAAAGTTGAGATCCCGGAGTTTGAAGGTCGCCTTAACCTGCACGAGTTTACGTAATGGTTGCAAACAGTTGAAAGAATCTTTGACTACAAAGAGGTGAAAGATGAAAAGAAGGTAAAGCTTGTTGCTATCAAGCTCGGAGGGTTTGCCTCAACCTGGTGGGCAAATCTGAGAAGAAGCGTGTTGTTCAAAGGAAACCTAAGATCGAAGTTGGGAGAAAATGAGGTCTAAACCGAAAACCCGGTTCCTACCCCCAACATACATCCGGGACGGTTATTCTAAGTTGCACAACCTATACAACAAGGTCCGATGAGTGTAGAGGCGTATACCCGAGAGTTCGAAAGGCTAATGATTAAATGCGATCTTCAGGAGTCGGAGGATCAAACAATAGTCGGTATCTTGGAGGACTTGACCCGAGGTATGCTAATGTTGTTGAGTTACAGCAGTACTCAACCTTTGATGAGGTGTGTCTTCCGGCACATAAGGTGGAGCAACGAAAGAAGGTCGGAACCTTCAGGAAAGAAGTCTCTAAGACTCAACCACCAAAACCAACTCGGTTTGGCAAGGGTTATTCTAACCCTTTGTTTCAACCTAAGTCTCGCTGCCCCAAAACTCAGCTTCCGAGTCTAAACACCCTATTATTCGGACTCGCACTCGTAACAAACCTCATGTTGGCCGGAGCCGCAAATGTTTTAAGTGTCGGGATTTGGACACTTTGCTTCGAGTGCCCAAATCGAAGGGTTATCACCATTATCGAGGCCGATGAACCCATATGGGATGAGTATGAACCCGAAGGAGAGGTATGCCTTGCTGAGGGCATAGAAGAGATTGTTGAAGAGGCCGATGAAGGAGAACTACTTGTGATCGTGAGAGCCTTGAATGGATATAAGGATCCAAGTGAGGCTCGGAGGGAGAATATATTCCACACAAGGGGAACCATCAAAGGGAAAGTTTGTTCGATCATTATTGATGGAGGGAGTTGCACCAACGTTGCTTCGTGAACATGGTAGAGAAGCTTTAGTTACAAACCGAGTTGCACCCTCACCCCTACAACATACAATGGCTGAGTCAAGGTAAGGGCCTCGTAGTTAATTCTCGTTGCCTAATATCTTTCAAGTATTGGGAAGTCTTATGTTGATGATATATGGTGTGATGTTATACCTATGGATGCATGTTACTTACTATTGGGTAGACCTTGGTTATTTGATCGTAGAGTTATGCATGATGGGTTCGAAACACGTACATCCTCACCCGTAATGGCAAGAAAATAACGTTAGCCCCACTTGACCCTTCACAACCGCCTAAAGCCAAGTCCCCTCGGACACCCAACCCACCCGAGTTACTTCGACCCTAGGGAAGCCTATTTGGAGTCCATGCATCATGAACTCGGACCCATGAGAGAGTTGATTCTTTTGAGTCGGGACAATTCCGAGTCCTCGTAACTCGGACACCCATTAGCTAAGACACTTATTACCCAAGTACATCCATATTTTTCCCGAGGAGATACCTCTTGGCCTACCCCCCAAAAGAGATATCCAACACCACATTGACCTTATCCTAGGATCGATATTGCCAAACAAACCAGCCTACGGAATGAACCCTAAAGATACCTCGAAGTGCAGAGGCAAGTTGAGAAGTTGGTGTCTAAAGGCCTGGTGAGAGTGAGTAAGAGTCCTTGTGCTGTACCAGCCTTGTTAGTACCCAAAAAGGATGGTTCTATGAGGATGTGTATAGATAGTCGTGCCATTAACAAGATCACTATCAAGTATAGGCATCCTATACCACGACTTGAAGATATGTTGGATGAACTACATGGTTCTAAGGTCTTCTCTAAGATTGACTTCGAAGTGGATATTATCAAATCGAGAATCAGAGAAGGAGATGAATGGAAAACTGCTTTTAAGACCAAGGGAGGTTTATATGAGTGGCTTGTTATGCCTTTTGGTCCGACCAATGCTCCAAGCACATTCATGCGACTCATGAATCGGATTTTCGGACCCTTCATCGGGAAGTTCGTAGTGGTCTATTTTGATGACATTCCGATCTACAGTCGGAATGAGAGGGAATATTTTGACCACCTCGGATAGATTGTTCAACTGGTAGAGAGAGAGAAACTGTACGGAAATCGAAGAAGTGTTCATTCTTCACTCGTAAATCGTATTTCGGGTTATGTTGTTTCCGTCGAGGGAGTAAAGGTAGATGAAAGCAAAATTGAGGCTATCCTGTCTTGGCCTACTCCCAAAAGCATACACGATGTTCTGAGCTTTCATGGACTTGCATCTTTCTATAGGAGGTTCATCAAAGACTTCAAGCACTATCATCGCCCCTATGACCGAGGTGCTCGGAAACAGCTTCTTTTGTTTGGACACCTCGAGCTCGGAAATCTTTGAAGCTATCAAGGCTAAACCGACCCGAGCTCCTGTCCTAGCCCCGCCCAGCTTTGAGAAGATTTTCGAAGTTGAGTGTGATGCCTCCGGTGTAGGTATTGGTGGGATTCTCACTCAAGAGGGTCGTCCCGTCGCTTATTTTAGTGAGAAGTCTGTGTGATACCAAGCGAAGATACTCTACCTATGACAAGGAATTCTATGCCATCATTCGGTCATTAGAGTATTGGAATCATTACTTGGTGGCCCAAGAATTCATTCCGCACTCGGATCATGAAGCCCTCAAGTACATTCGGGGCCAACACAAGTTGAACCCGCGACATGCGAAATGGGTTGAGTACCTTAAGACCTTTCATTTTTCAATCAAACACAAATCGGGACAGACTTAACAAGGGCGCCGATGCTCTGTCCGTAAGATATCTCGCTGTTGTTTCGGTTAGAAACTTGTGTCTTCGGGGTTTGAACATTTGAAGAGCCTATATGTGGATGACAAAGATTTTGTAACCCTCTACCAAGAATGCCAAACTCGGTCCAAGGGTGAGTTCCAAATACAAGGAGGGTACCTATTCAAGGGTATCAGATTGTGTGTGCCTAGCTATGGCACAAGAGAGTTGATTATAAGGGAAGTCCATTCTGGAGGACTTGCTGACCATTTCGGAGAGAAAAAGACAACTTAGATGCTCAAGGAGCATTATTTCGACCAAGCATGGACAAAGATGTTCAAGACATCATCAGGCGATGTGTGGTATGCCAATATGCCAAGAGCCATTCCTCGCCTCAAGGACTTTACACTCCATTACCAGTTCCAACTCAGCCCGGGTGGATGTAAGTCTAGACTTCGTTCCGGGTCTACCAAGGACTCGAAAGGGAAAGATTCTATTCTGGTTGTTGTTGATCGATTTTCTAAGATGGCTCACTTCATTGCTTGCAACAAAACCAATGATGCTACACTCGGTTGCTGACCTATACTTCGGAGAAGTTGTAAGGCTGCATGGGATCCCAAGGACAATGGTCTCGGATAGAGATGCAAAGTTTCGAGTCATTTCGGGTTACCCTTTGGAAGAAATTGGGAACGAAGTTGAAGTACAACACCACTTGCCATCCTCGGACGGATGGTCGACCGAGGTTACAAACAGTAACTTTGGGAGTCTTGCTCGAACGCTAATCAAATCGAATATTAAGATGTGGGATCAACTTCTTCCACATGCCGAGTTTGCTTACAATCACATGCCAAACAAGACTACCAATGTTTCGCCCTTTAAGATTGTTTATGGCGTGGAACCTCTGTCACCTATTGATTTGACCCCAAGAGCTTTTGATGGAAAGCCTCATACTGACGCTGTGAAAAGAGCCGCTCGGATTCGGGACTTGCATGCGAAAGTCGAGCGAATTGAGCAAGCTAATCTGAGTTACTAGGCTAGCGCTAACAAAAACCGCAGAAGGGTGGTCTTTCAACCAGGAGATCTCGTGTGGATCCACCTAAGGAAGGAGCGTTTTCCTTCCAAGCGCAAGTCTAAGTTGATGCCAAGGGCAGATGGACCATTTGAAGTACTTGAGAGAATCAATGACAACGCTTACAAGGTGAATTTACCCGGAGAATACAATGTCTCGGCTACTTTCAATGTTGCTGATTTATCTCCTTACTTGGAAGATAATTCACTCGAGAATTTGAGGGCAAATTCTTTTCAAGCTGGGGAGGATGATGGGGTAGACACCACAAACCCGGACTCCAACTAAGACCGAGAGCCGCCGGAACCGAGTGATAATTCCGAGTCCTCTCGACTTCATTACGGAACCCTTAGAAACCATTGCTGGGTCTTCCTTGATAACGCAGGCATCAAGGGAGTTTTGGCCGCACTCGAAATACTTGTCTGTCTCCTCGGACGTAAGTAAGACAGAGTAAGGGAGTCGGACAAGTCGAAATATTCGGAGGAAAAATAAGCCAAGAGATCTTTTTCGAGTCCTCGGCTTCTAAGCTTAGACTACTTGATCATCATCTAGGCATCTTCAGCAAAGCCGTAAAAGAAAAGTTAAGGATCAAAAAGCAAAAGAATTTGGGGACAACGACTCGTAGTCTGTCACTGGACTCGTAACCGTACTACTTTGTACTACCGATTCCGTGGTCCCCCTCCTTTCTCGCTGTAATTATTTACCTGTTGTCCTTGTTTTTATCCTTTTATTTTGCTAAATACATCACAACCATTGAATGTAAAGGGGATTTATAACCCTTAGATTAGAGTGATGTACCCTAGCTAAGAGGCTTATAAATATACATGGGCTCTCTCTTTGTAAAGGATGATGATTTTGATATTGGCTATATGCTAAGTAAAGTTGAGCAAGTGCTCCTTTGAACCCCAAAATTCTCTTTTGCTTGTCTAATTAGTGGCATAATTAGGCTGTGTTCGAAGAGTCCGATTATACTTAGTGTGGTGATAGCTGTATCACTAAGTGTGATTAGTGCCCTAGTTTTATCCTTGGTGGTGATATCTCGTATCCTTGGGGTAGGCTTAAAATTGGTTTGTATGTGAACTTGGCTTCAATTTCTTCCAAGGTTAAATGAACCTTGATCACCCAACAAATTAAGGCTCTCATGAGTTCTCCAATCACAAGGATAGCAAAAGCATTCCAACACCACACAAAGTTAATTAATACAAGCCAAAACAGAATGGCTTCCATCATGCCTTCAACGGTTCTAGCTCCTTGGACAGATTTGGAGTAGCCCAAAAACAAGGCCTCATGGCTGGGAAAATGACATTCTAAGAGGTCAAGAATCACCTCTTTGGGTTTCAACAAAACAATTTGTTCCTTAAAACAGGTAGCAAGGCAGCCATGGTGGATGGTTTAAGAGCACAAGTCGCTAGTACCACCTTTTGATGCACTAAATTGTGCCTCCTTGAACAAATGCACTAGTAGCTCTCCAAAATCATGATCAACACCATACAAGCACATTAGTTGACCAAAATGTAAAACACAATTCTCTAATGGAGTAAATGAGTTATACCTCTTTGCCAACTTATGGACTTCTCGCTTGTACCTCTCGGTTTGCCAATTGGTTGGTAAAGGAAATAACTATGAAAGTTCAACTCCATAAAAACTCAATAGTCGTTGCTCTTGGCAACTCATCAAATACAATAAGATCCTTTGATCTACAAGGTAGTAGCTCCAACATGTAAGTGTGAACAAGATAGTCAAAACTCTTCTTGGGCGCTTCACACAATCCGGATATAATCTTTGGAGTTTTTTTCGACAATAAAGGCCCATGTAAATTGCTCAAAAATATTTCCACAATTTTCCACATGTAAAGGAAGTGAACACCTCATGGAGAATGTACCATTAATTTTTTGAGGTTTTCCTTGCTCCACCACTTTGAATATCATCTCAAGCTTTTCCCATGCTCAACTTCATGTGGCTTGCACAATTCACACACAGCCAGACTTGCAACACTCATGTGGTATGGAATGTTTGGGGCAAAACGATCGACGTTAGCTAGGGGCTCATTGGTGAAGGGGTGGGTATTTTGTGGAGAACTTTTAGCTTCGGGTGGCGTCAACATGATTGGCTCTTGTGAGGGCTGGGGTTCATTCTCCTCTTGCTCCTCATGGAGCTCTTCTTGTTCAATCAAGATACGACTTGTTTGTGGGGTTGGGAAATTTGGTGGAGGGAGGGAAGGACATACACCAAATTTCGGTGAGGGTATTTGGGGGTTCTTTTGGTGAGGAGGTGTGTGTTTTTGTGGAGGTAAGAGGGGCTAGACAGTAGAGGTAAGTGGGAGAGGTTTTTTTGGTGGTGGAGGGGTTGAAGAAAAAGACATGGCCGAAGGTTTGGAGGGAGGGGAAGAATGACTCCCCTTGTAAAAGGGTTTGATCTTGGTTGGAGGAATTTTGCAAATGAGTGGGCAAAATTTTTTAACAATTTTCCCCTCAACTTGCTCCATGTATTCACCTTCTTCTTGTCGTTCTTCTTCTCAACTTATAAGCATTCCACCAAGTGAGGGCATGACTCCTCAACTTAGACTCAACAATCACAACCTTCTCATGCTCTTCTAATCTCAAGTTGTCCAAGGCTTCTTCAACTTTAATAAACCAACTAGAAAATAGTTCTTGTTGGCCATAAAATTTAGGCACCAATAGATAGACCAATTCAAAATTAGATGGAGCCATTTCAGCACTCAAATCCCAAATGTGAAGTGGTGGTTACAGTGGTGAAGAAAAAATGGGCAGAAAATGTTTTTGTGTTTTGGTCTTGGGTTTTTTTGTGGAGCTGGCTGTTTTTTTGTGGGTTTTTGGGTTTATGGGGAATGGACATAACACCTAAGGACCAGAACTTGCTCTGATACCAAATATGATGTGTAGTGAGAGCGGAAGCAAAAGAAGAAGGAAAAACCGCAAAAAAGGCTACCCGGGCAGATTGGTACCTGTAGGCGCAGTCTTGGGAGAAAGGGTGAAAGGAGGGGCAAATGATGGAGATTGGAGTTGAAATTTGGTATGGAGCTTCTCAACAGCTTGAAGAAGCTCTGGGATGTTTTTGGATTCTTTTATCACCAAGAACACCTTGATCAAAGGTCTGAAAGTCAGGGTTCTAGGCTGACTGTCCAGGATGATATCCTTTGTTTGTATCGGAGGTGGGGGTCGGGATACTGCTTGGATGGAGGCGATTTTTGGGGGAATGAAGTGGACTCACTGGGCTGGAGGTGGGTGAAGTCTGGAGTGAAATTGATGTGTAGTGGTGGAAGCAAAGAAAAAGAAGGGAAAACCGCAAAGAGAGCAACCGGGCAGAATGGGTTCTGCCTGCGCAATCTTGGGAGATTGGGTGAAAAGAGGGGCAAATGTGTTTGGATTTGGACGAAACTTGGAGGGGATTGAGATAACTGATGAAGGAAGGCTGTGGCCAAGTTTCGTGAATTTTGGATAAGGGGAACTACCTGAACAAATAGCCAGAAGTTTATGCTACCGGCTGGATGTACAGATTGACACCCTTTGTTTGGTTTTGATGTGGAGGACGGAGATGTTCTTGGTTGGGGCTGAAATTTGGAGGAATGGAAGTAGATGGACTGGAAAGAAGGTGGTTAAAATTTGGATAAAAATGGCTGAGGGAATTGTGAGTTATGGAATGGCAAAGTGAAGGATAGTACCAAGGCTCGGGCTCGGATACAGCAACACCACCGAGTGAACCAAGGGCGCACCTAAGCGATCCGGATACAGCAACACCACCGGAACTTAAGTGACTCAAAGGACACCACCGTGAGGCCAAGCACGGATACAGCTTTGAGGATTCAAAGGGTTGAGAAATCCATCTCAAAGAGCAAAGCTCAAATTCATATATTTATCAAAAAGTGTTTTACAATGAAGCATATGAGCTGAATTTATAATGCCTTATCTTGGCATTTTACATAACCGAAAACCAAGCTGAAAATAATGCAAAATGAAAATAAAACTAATTAGATTCTTTTCCCTTCCTCCAAGCTAAGCTAGAGTGAATTCTAGCCAAGTATTCCAAAATTGGGAACATGTGGCCATTGTTTGATTTCCCTTGGGCAAGCATCTAGCAACCACCTTCCTCCACTATAGTTAGTGGTTCTAGAATGCTCTTCATTTAGGCTACTCTTGGTCTTCTATTATGCACATGATCATAAGTCTTGGTCCCTTGATCCGCCTTGATTTATTTATATGCAAGGGAAATAAAATGTAGCACTTGAAACATTCCACACGTCTTGACATGGCTGAGTTCAACATAGCTTTAACAAGGAAGATTTTAGGCATGGCTGAATAAGCTCTTCTTGACTAACCTTCTTTAAACACTTATTTATGCACATAAGATCATAAGGATGACATTCTCAGCCTTTTAGCCTCCGGGCTCAATTTGCACCAAGCGGTTAAACCTTAAGCATCTCCGGTTGCTCATAGAATAGTCAAGCTCTTCCGGTTGAACTTTAAGCACACATGACTTTTCAGGATGAACATTTATTCAGCTCAAGTCACAAGGCCGGCCACTTTCCATCAGAAATGGACGAGCGGTTTGTGAGATATGGAAATGGAAAGTGAAGGGATAAAACCGAGGCTATTTCTAGGATACGGAGACACCACCTAGAAGCAACCAAGGGGCACCTCTCGCCTTGCCGGATACGTAAACACCACCAGTAGGTTTAAGGACTCAATGAACACCACCAAGTAGCCAACTTGGATACAACAATTGAGATTCAAAGGGTGAGCAATCCAGCTCGAGTATAGCACTCATTCATTTAATAATCAAAGTTGTTTTTACAATGCTATTACAAGCTGAATTTATAAGCAATGAAAATAGCATTTTACTAAGCTGAAAATTAAACAAAAAATCATAAAGATGCTTTCCTCCTCTCCAAGTTAGAGTTGAGTGAATTTCGGCCAAGTATTTTGTGAATTGGGAACATGTGGTTGAGAGGCTTTTCCCCTTATGCAAGCTTCACTCCCATTGATCCAACACATAATATTCCAAAATGCTTCTAGAAGGTCTTCAATCCTTTCCCTTGATGCATCATTTTAGGCGCCAAAACACATTGCTTTTGGACCTTGGACCGACCAGAAATATGCATAAACTTATTTATGTGCAAATGACATGAGAAAGTAGCATTTCACGCCTTGTCATATCCGGTCGAAGCTTCATGCTCTAACGTGGAGGACTTTGATTTCTAGCTTGGTTCTCCCTTGATTATCCTTCTTGGCTCTTAGGTAAATAATTATTTATGGACATGAAATCATTAAAGATCACATTCTCGGCTTCTCATCCTCCGGGATAAAAAATGAACAAAGGAAATTCAAGTGTTGACGGTTGATTTCCATGCATACTTGACCTCTTTTGATGGCTTGCCTTCGGTCCATAATCTAGGCCAGTCCACTTTCCATCAAACTGGGTGGCCAGAAGGTCCTTTGGTCAAAGTCTAGACATGGTTTCTTTCAAATTGATTAAGTTCATCGTGCATGGCCTCTACCCATTATGGTTCATTTAGGGCCTCTAGTGCATTTATGGGTTCAGTTAATTATATGAATGTAATGAATGCACATAGATTTTGCAAAGAAGAACGAGTTCTTACTCCACTCGTTGATGTCGGACAAATTGTTCTCGAGTGGGTGGCTCGAAGTATATTTGAATGCTCTACTGTTCTTTGGTTCACCAGGTTTGTTGGTTGAACTGGTTGATCTTCGATGGTCCGAGCTTGCTCGGTTTGCTCATCTGCTTGTCCTTCAACGATTCCGAGCTGGTTCAATCTGTGTCATGATGTTATGAGTTTCCTCATTCCGAGTTTCTTTCTTTTAACCGTGTCTAAGCTCAACTTCAGCAAGATCATCTTCATCTCGACTGAGTTTCGGATATAAGAAAGTTGACTCACTTGTTTTTCCCTAATCAATCTCATCAAACACCACGTGGATACTTCTTCCACTTTGGTTAGTTCTTTTATTAAAGACACGGTATGCTTTATCGTGAGATGATTACCCCGTAAAGATACCTTCATCTAACCGAGCATCAAACTTTGTTAGTTGATCCTTACCATTATTGTGAACAAAGCACTTACATCCAAAGGGTTTCAAGTATGAGATGTTGGGCTTCTTTGATGGAAAGTGGACAGCCCTAGACTATGGACCGAAGGCAAGTCATCGAATGAGATCAAGCACACATGAAAATCAACTAGCCACACTTGAATTTCCTTTGTTTATTTTTGAACCCGGAGGATAAAATGTCAAGAGTTTGGTCTTTCATGAATTCATGCTCATAAATAAAAGCTCATCCGAGGAGCTAAGTAAGATAGCCCAAAAGAATCAAGCTAGCCAAATTCTCCACGTTGAAGCAAGATGAGATTAGCCTTGTCAAAACCGTGAAGTGTCATTTGAACATAAATAATTTGATGCATGTTCTGGCCGGTCCAAGGGATAATTTGCTGCATGTTCTGGCCGGTCCAAAGGTCCAAAAGAGCATAAGGTCACACGCCTAAGGAGAGCACTCAAGGGAGCCTAAAGGGGAGCATTCTAGAAGCACTCACCATGGTGGAAGATGGTTTGTTAGAAGCTTGCAAAAGGGGAAAACAAACCATGGCCACATGTTCCCAATTCACTAAATGCTTGGCTAGAATTCATCCTAGCTTAACTTGGAGAGGAGGAAAGCATCTTTATTATTTTTAGATTTAATTTTCAGCTTAGCTAAATGTTATTTTGTTGCTTATAAATTCAGCTCATATGCTTCATTGTAAAAACACTTTTTGATGAATATACAAACCTTGAGTGTTATACTCTTTTTCGGGATGGATTTCTCGAGCCTCTAAATCCTCAAAGTTGTATCCTAGATTGGCATCTAGGTGGTGTCCTTTGAGTCTCTTAAGCCCCGGTGGTGTTTCTGTATCCGGACCATTTAAGAGTCCCCCTTGATTCAGCTTGGTGGTGTTTCTGTATCCAAGCCAGAATCCAGGTTCTATCCAGCGACTTCCATCAACCATATCTCCCAATCCACGAATCATCTCTTTCCCAAATTTGACACACTTCATCTTACATGAGTTGAGTCCATTCCCTCCAAATCTCAGCTCAATCCAAGAAGAACTCCATCCCCAGCACCAAAAACAAACAAAGAACCTCATTCTGGACAGCCACCCAGCGAGGCTTTCTGTTTGCGTTTGGCTCAAGGTGATCCCGACCTTGGATGCTGCCCAAATTTTACCACAACCTTCCCCAACCAGTTAACTAACCTTCCACCAAATTTCGTCCAAAAACTCCATCATTTACCCCTCCTTTCGCCCTTTTCCCCAGAACCGCACCTGCAGGTCCTATTCTGCCCGGTTGTGTGTTTTGTGGTTTTTCCATCTTTTTCTTTGCTTCCGCCACTACACATCATTCTTTCCCTAGTAAAGCTCGTATGGAGTTTTCTTCAAGATGGGTCTGATGAGGCATCTATTCAGTGTGTAGTTTGTTGTGTTAATCGCCTCAACCTAGAAATAGCAAGATAGATCATGTTTAATCATCATTGTTCTTCCTATTTCTTCAAGAGTTCTGTTCTTTCTCTCCACTACCCCATTCTGTTGAGGGTTTTTGGGTGTTGAGAAGTTGTGAGAGATACCATTCTTGTCGCAGAACTCTCCAAATTATGAGAAATCGAACTCCCTTCCATGGTCAGTTTGAATTCTTCTAATTTGAGTCCGTGACTCTACTTGAATTTTCTTGCAGAGCTTACTCGAACTCTTTAAAAGCTTTATTTTTGTTCTTGAGAAAACAACCTAGGTAAATCATCAGTGGTCATCAACAATCACAAGTACATATGATTTACCTTCGAGACTCTTTATAGAGATTTCATCACACAAATCCATATGCAACAACTCAAGCACTTTAGATGTGGAAACAGTTTTGAAAGGTTTGAAAGATGATATGACCTATTTCCTTTTTGCGCATACTTCACAAATTTTATCTTTCTTGAATGCACAGTTAGGTAAACCCCTAACTAAACCATGAGATGCAAGCTTTCTCATAGTGTGCATGTTGACATGACCTAGTCTACGATGCCATGTCCAAGAATCATCATGTAATGATGCTTTTAAACATGATAAATTCTGACTTGGATCAGAAATAGTATAGGTATTACCTAATTCTTACGTAAGAGCTTAGTCTCTTTGGTGGTTGCATCAGAAATATAGCAGCTTGGTCCGAGTGAATGTTACCTCTTAACCTTTGTTAAATAATTGAGAGATGCTGAGCAGATTGTACTTTAATCCCTTGACAAGATAAACTAGGTCGACCGCATTCTCTCCTTTTCCAATCTTGCCAATTCCAACTATCTTGCCTTGACTATCATCTCCAAAAGTGACTTGACCTCCTTTGAAATCCTCCAACTCAGAAAAGAGCCTTGAATCTCCCGACATGTGGTGTGAGCATCCACTGTCTAAGTACCAATGACCTTTAATCATTTTCTAAGTTACCTACAAGTCGAAACACACTAACCCTTCTCACTTCCTCTAACGAACCCAAGTAACTCTCTTTACTATGGTCCTTTTCATAGGAAGAAGACTCTTGGGAACCCGGATTTGAATGACTTTGGGTTTGGGTCCGATTCCGAGTCTTCTTTCTAGAAAACCGAGTCCGTGTCTTTTTCTTTTGAAAATCTTTTTTTTATAAATAGGTGGAGAAGGTTTTCTCCTATAAACTAGTGTGGGCTCAGTCCTCCTTTCATTCTTATAAATACGACCATGCTCAGCCTTCCTAAACTTCACAGCTTCGGAATCTTTTTTAAAAGATTTGAGTAGGAATTATATTCCTCCTCTTTGTTAAACTCAAGTCCTTCTTTCCTAGAGGAGACCAATTGAGAGCCAAAAAGCATATCAAGGTTTTTCTGACCTTGAGTAAATTTTAAAACAATCTATTGAGACCCATTGAGCTTTCTTTTCATATGCTCATTTTCTCTTCGGGTGACTCGGACTCGGTCTCATTAGTTTGAGTACTAGTCTTGAGTTCTTTTAGAGCTAGTCTCGGCTTTTCCAATTCATTTTCAAACAGTTGCTCTCAGCAATAAGAGACTCAAGTTGTTTTTTGAACCGACAGGAATCAAAATTAGACTTTTCTTCCGAAGTATATATGTATTTAGCCTAATCAACTTTAGAGAATTTGAGAAAGTATTCAATTACCTCTTGAGGACTTGTCTCCTCGGTGTTTGAGTTTCAGAGTCCGACTCACATTCAGCTTGTGAGTCTCGTTAGTGCCATCGGACCCTTTAAGTCATCGGAATCTTCATCTTCTTCATATGAGTCTTTATCACACTTAGTTAAAGATAACTTTGAAGGAGAAGAGTATTTACCTTTTCTATCTTTCTTATCTTTCTTGTAGAACTCTTCCTTTGGCATCTTCTCCTATTTCTTGTGCTTCATCACTCTTTTGAAGCCTCGGGCAATGACTACCATAGGATCTTCTTTTGAGTCCGAGGAACTTAGACTTTCCGCTCTACTCGTCCGAGGCTTTCAACGCAATGTTATTCTTGGTGTTGACCTTGACATCCTCTTCTTCCGGGTGAATTTCATGGGTAAGCAGCTTCCCAATCAGTTCGTCTGGCTTTAGTTAAAAGAGGTTCTGAGCTTCCCGATAGCTGTCACCTTGGGACGCCATCATCTCTTTGGTAAAGTTCTTAGAATTTTTCTGCACATTTCTTCGTGGGAAATCTTTCTTCCTAGAGATTTGAGATTGTTTGCAATCTCAGTAAAGTGTATAAACACCTAAGTGATGTTTTCTTTTGGCTCCATCTTAAACAGCTCATAGTTGTGAAGATATTGACTTATCTTTGCCTATTTCACTTAGCTTGTACCTTCATATGTGTTGACAAGAGTGTCCCACACATCTTTAGCTTTGTCACAAGCCGACACTCAGCTTGTACTCTTTTAAGCTAATAGCACACATCAGAATGTTCATTACTTTGAAGTTCTTTCTAAACTTCTCTTACTCCTCATTGGTGTACTTGAACTTTTTCTCGAGCACAAATCATGTACCTTCTATCTTCATTGGAATCTAGTTGCCTTCTTGGATGATGTTCCAAACATCTTCATCGTTGTCCAAGAGAAAGCTTTCCATTAGCTTCTTCTAGTGCATGAAGTTTGATCCTTTGAACTTTGGTAGTCCGGTGGATGACCTGCCCTCATCGAACTCTCCAATTTTTTGAGCCATCTAATCTTTAGACCTTTGGATTGTTAGATCGTTTTGGAAAGGCTAGGCTCCGATACCAATTAAAGGTTTGCTCTTGGAGAGTCTAAGTCACCCTAGGAGGGGTGAATAAGGTGATAAGGAAATTTTAACAAACTTAGAAACTTTAAGCTTGAAAAGAATGAACAAGAGAATCTAAGTCTAGATTAGACTTAGACAAGTACACGAACAAAGATACTGGAAACCTTTCAGTGCGAGAAAACCACTGATCTGTGCTAATCCATGCACCAAGTCAAATCCACTATTTTGAATCCTCAAAATACAATGGATCGACTCAACCAGAATTGCTCCCTTAGACAATTCCTTACAATGTTTTCCTAGACTTAGAAGTTCCCTTATTTGATTTAGTAATTCCTAACCGAGATAACCTTTACAGACTAGGGACAATTGTGCTGAGTTAACCCTTACAGCTTAGTCAAGGGACCTTATTCGAAAGTACGAAGAGCATGTGGTCGAGTGCAAGACTTTACAACTCGTAAAAGTATTAAGTACGAGACTTGGAGTTGTAAGAAGAAGATTGAATAAGTGATGTACTAAGAGATATAGTTTCAGCAAATGGATTCAAGCAATCTTCAAGTCTTGTGAAGTGGCCTCTATTTATAGATGACCAAGCCGAGTGACCGTTGTGTCTTGGTTCTGAACATAAGTCTTTACTGGTCATTTTAACGGCTCTTTTGAGTCACTCGGAAAAGATCCGTTAGGGTGTGAACGTTGTGCAATGGCTCTTGGCTCCTAAAGATGCTCCAGTCAACCGGTGATGTCTAAAAGCCAAGGTGCAAACCACCGTTGAGCTTAGCGTTGAAGTTTTCCAGCTTTGGAAACAAACAACCTTGACATAGTGTTTGAGCCCTGTTCATAAGTAGATAGGGCTTGTCTGCTGGTGATTAACAGCTTGAAGCCAGCTACTTTTGTAATTAAAAAATGAGATAACCTTGTTTGGATAACCTACAAAAGTAAACCACTTTGGTTGTCAAAGTATAAAATACTTTGGTCCAACATTAGGCACATATAATAATTTAATTAAGACAATTAAGTGCATAATTATCTTAGGCCTAGAAGAGTGGAGTTTTCGAGTCTAATATTCAATATACTCAAATTCCATCGTAGTCAGTCCTAAAAAGATCAAGTTAAAAAGAGTAAAAATCATCGAGTATAAAGACTTGATCTGGACAAATAATTCTCCAACAAACAAACATACTTAGAAAGAGGAATTGACATTGTAATAGTCGAACCGAGAATAGATGTGTTAGAGAAATTATTTGAACATGCGATAGATCTAATCGCTATTTGAGTGAGTGAGAAACACCAATGCGGAAGATATACAAGAATGTGTTTTCCGAGTCGAGTAAGAAACGAATGAAAAACTTATATAAGAGATTCTATAGCATTCGTAATGACTTATAATCAAAACTTATGAGGGATGAGGTTTATACTTCAGTCTTCATTTAGTACTCGAATATCTTAGAGTTAGAGTTTGAGTCTTCATAGTCCTCCTCGGTGATGTTGTAAACCTCCCAAGGGCTACCTTGTGCCTTTATCTCCCTTGTTTCGTAGACCCAAATAGCGGTTATTCGAGACTTGAAGTTTCTAAATTTTTCCGCAATTGACATTAGGGTCTTATGTTTCACAAGGGGATATCTAATTCTTTCAAGTTGAAGGTGAACGTTTTTCGAAACACAAGAACGACATGCATTGGTACAAATTAACCATTTACAATAAGTTGCCATTCTAAGTTGAGATGTAGTGCATTTACCTTTACATCATTCCAAAGGTTGTCCTTTACCAAATCGGGGACTCGTGCCCCAACTTCGTAGTTGATCTTCACGTGTGTATGGGTTGCCGCACCAACATAGCTCATAAAGCAAGTTGCATGATCACCTATAGCGATATGGTGCCTGGTTGAATTAGACCAAGTGCAATGAGAGTTGGGTCATCTCTACTACGTGCCAACTTCTCCTTATTCATGATTGTTCGTCCCCTCGACCTTTTTGTACTTTGGGAAGGATCCATTTATACTGCCATAGTTTAATTAGAATAACACAACTTAGTTAGAATAACATAATTACAATAAAACAATATTATTAGAATTATATAGTTGTGACAAGTGACAATTGTAAAACCAAAAGGCTAAGGAATCATTCTAGTTGTAGACCTTCGGAGCCAACTTAAAATATAGACAATCCTAGAAAAAAACAGACAGAGTTTCCCTTAAAAGTAGACATTTTCCCGATATAACAACACAATAATCTTCCCTTATCATCACAACGCAAGTTACATCAAGAAATTATACAACTTAGCTCCCACTATATAAGTTAAAACCATATATTATACACAAAATCTGTTTCTTAAGAAACCGTAAATTATACACACAAACTCTTTGCCAAGCATGCTACTATTGAAACCCTAAAACCCTAAACCCTATTTAGCATGCTACTGTTAAAACCCTAAATCTTAAACCTTAGCATGCTATTATTGAGAGAGTGAGCAAGGAGAGCAAAGTATTGAAACCCTAAACTATGAAAGAAAATAAAGTAAAGTACAAAACAAGAGAGATAGAGAGATGAGTTACATACCAGCCTTTGGTACGTCGGCGAGAGTAAGAGAGAGGGAGCAACAACTACGACGAGAGTGAGTAGTGAGGGATGAGCACCGAGCAGAGAGTAGAGAGCAGAATGGTGATAATATCTAGGAGACAACAATGACAATAGTGAGGAGACAAGTAGAGAGCATACGAGACGAGACCGATAGTGAGAGTGAGAGTGAGAGAGAGAGTAGAGAGTAGAGAGTAGAGAGCATAAAGTGAAGGTGGTAGACTAGTCGTGGTTTTTTTTTCTTTCTAATAGACTTTTGATTACAGTTCATAGAAAGAATTATAATAATAGAGAACACCTATAACTACGGTTCTTTCAATGAACCGTAGTTAAAAATGGATATTTTCACCTATGACGACGATTCAATGAAAGAACCGAAATCATAGATGTGATAAAAGACTTCTAATTTATAAAAAAAAGCCACCGCCTAACTTTTTAAAATAGTTTTCCTTATAACCATTGTTAAAGGCCTGTTGTTAAAATTTGTCTCTGTAGTAATGTGAGATGTTTAAGGGAGCGTAGATCCATCTCATGCCTACATAGCCATAAGAATAACAAGAAGAAGAAGAAGAAGAAGAAGAAGAAGAAGAAGAAGAAGAAGAAGAAGAAGAAGAAGAAGAATCATACTCTAATTTTGAGGAGAATGGCATGTTTGAGCCCCAGTGAGAACAGACAAAGAAAGCACATGAAGAGCATGCTAAGGACTTAGAAGAGGAAGAAGAAGAAGAAGAGGGTGATGAGGAAGAAAAAGAGGAAGCACCACAACCGACTCGCCGACCTCCTAAAGCCTAACCTCAAGCTTCAGCTCTAACACTATCCTTTCCACCTAAAGCCTTTTCCTCCTAACCTCCTAACCTCATTCCCTAATGTTTTTTTAAATTTTTTTGGACAACGTTGTTTTCTCTCTCCTTACAATTCATATTTGTTTTTTTATGAAATGCATTAAGGGGAGAGAATACTATGAATATTGGCATTAGGGGAAGTTCACTTGTTTAGGGGGATATTTTATTATTTTTAATTCTCACCAATGAATGAAAATTTTTTCACTGTGCAATTCAGTTATTCTTTATATTACATGATCGGACACTCACAATTTGTTTTATTGCTCAGCTTTGAGTACTCTAAGTCAAATATTTCCTAAAGTGCAAAAATGTATACTCGATACCCATACTCTGTTTCTAGATTATTTCTATAGTGTTTGACAAATAATGATGAAGTTCTTTAAGCCATTTTTTAGTTGAATGCTTTTCATCAATAAGGGGGCTATTAAAGACACATGTATGACTAACATTTCCCCTTATATGTTTTGAATTTAGGTCATTTATCTAAGGTTAGTATTAGCTAAGATGCATCCTAAAAAATATTCACAAAACTAAGTCATATGTTATATCAATCATCATATTCAATACGATTGACCCATGACACACCCAAAACTTGTGCTTTAAAAGAATATATGTCGAAGTACTAGACTCAATTCTACTTTAGAAAGTAGAAATTGACTCAATCATCAAACTCAATTTGATCGACCCACTCGGTTACGTGTAACCGACCCGCACTCAAACATTTAGTTTACTAGAGATCTTTCATCTTTAACATGTGAATTTTATCATGGTAATGTTTACGAAGTGATATGGAGTTAATTGTCTTAATCCCTTATTATCCAAAAACATTTTGTTGTAATTTGCTTAATTTGGGTAACTGAAAAAAGTCTAAATAACTCATGAGCCCTTTAAGTTTTAACATATCATATATGAGTTTTGACATATCTAGAACATGAATATATTGAATATTAGACTTCAAAAATTCAACATTAAATGATTAAGGATAATTCTTCCTAAAAACTTACAATGTATCGGTTGTAAGCTAGGTCCAAGGCACAACAACTATTTACATAAGGTCCCAAAACTGGGCCATTAGACTATCTATTGCTATGGCCAGCTAACTTAGTCATAGAAGCTCCAACTAAAAGTCTTTTAAGCTTCCAAAGCTACTCTTCTAAGGAAGAGTATTTAAAGAAGCTTTATCACGATATTTTGACACATACAAGAGAGCTGAATTTATCAAACACATCCGCAACTTACAACTCCTAAGTCTTATTAATTATTTTCCGAGTTGTACTCTTTGTAAGAAATCTTTTAATCATTTACATACATATCAAACACTTCTTCCCTTGACTTAGTTTATAAGGTAACCTTAACTCAACTGTTCTAAGTTGAAAAGGGAACTTGAAGTTGGAAGTGCTAGGTCAGATAATGGAATTTCTAAGCCTGGGAAAATTGTAATAGATTTATTAAGGGAATAAATTTGGGTCTTTTTTTTTTAATTAAAAAATCTGGGTAGTTAAATTCATTATAATTGAGGATTCAATTAGTGGATTTGACTTAGTGCTTGGATTAGCACTGTCTACGATTTTCTACCCTATAAGGGTTTTCCTCGTAAAATCTCTTTGTCTCGATTTTCTTGACTTTGTCTTAGTCACTCTACACTCAGTTCTTCTTCTAACCGAGCTCGGATCTAAGCTTTACTAAACTTTACGAGTACTTAAATTCTGTAGGGTGATTTACTTCTCCAAGTTAAACTTTCATCATGAACCTAGTTAAGCATTCTAAGACTAATGTCAATGAGGTAAAATATCACTTTCTATGATACCATGCTGAAAAAGGTGACATTGTTTTAGAGTTCATTCTTACTATGTTTAAACTTACTAAAATTTTCTCTAAGCCATTGATTGGAGATCAGTTTTATTTCATGAGAAATGAGCTTGGCATAATGAATGCATGATTATGTGCTTATTTAATTCATTTGCATGAATATGTGTTTAATTTGAAAATCTACTTAAATGAGAACTCAGTTGATACTTCATGAGAGTGAGCCTCGGTCATTGGTTAACCGAGCCTCAACCGAGCACTCAGTTAACTAATAGAGTCAAATTCATCTTTATTACATGGACAATCCAATTTTCTCGAGATCATTTCTAATTAATAGAGAATCTTATGTTAATTTTTCGCAAACCGTTTTAAGTCTTCGCACGTGTTCTTACTTTCAAAGCTAGTCGCTAGGACTCGCTAAATCATCTCTCTAAGTTGAAAATTAGCTATTACAATCCTACCATTGAAGAGTTCTAAACCTTAGTTGAGATTTCGAGCCGTTTGAGAGCTTTTTCTATAAATGCTCAACACTTTTCATTATTTTCTCACATTTCCTTATCATATTTGCTATACACTCTCTCTCTCTCTCTCGCACATAATTTTCTCTAATTTCTCTCTTTCTACGAATACTCTAAACTCTTCCATCAATTTTCATTCGCTCTTATCATGCACCATAACTAAGAGAACAATAGAAATTGAATAAGAATTCTCTATGAAAAAGAAACTTCGTAGGCCTTCTACTCGAGCACTCCAACCTATTTCTCAAGCTGAAGCCTCAAAACATAAGACCTTAGAACAACCGGTTGGTTCCTATTTCGAAATAAAAAGTACCTATTGTCGCTGCTCACAACTCTTTGGAAAAGAAATTATTTCTCTCAACCAAAATTTCCTAGGCTCAAACCCTAGTAGCCAATAACTTTCTTAATCCACTTATATTATATGATTATGTCTACCATACGCTCGTAATTGAATTTTATGAAAATCCTACCGCTCCCGACCATTCCATTCCTATATCTAAAGTCTTAGGGACTAAGATTGTTATCAACATTTCTCTCCCTCACAAACTTTTTCGTCAATTGTAAGACTCGAAATTTTCTAAGGTTATAGAGGACTTTTTGATGGAAAGTGGCCAGCCATGGGTAAGAAGACGAGAAAATGTTCAGCTCAACATGAATGCAAAACAACCGGAATGCTCGTTATTTCTCATGCGCATAATGTCGATCGAGTCGGGAGGATGATCATTGATTATTTGTTCATAAATAAATCAAGGTGTTAAGGGAGATAGTTGAGAAATCAAGCTCACCAAATTTCCATGGTTAAGCTAGGAATGATCGGCCAAGTACAAACAAGCAATGATACAAATATTATTATCTTAAGTGCTTTGAACATAAATAAATTCATGTCATGAGGGTCGGTCCAAGGGAGGGCTGAAGGGTTTATGGTCATGCATCACATGGAGCTGCCAAGAACACCAAGCTAGAGCATTCTAGAAGGCACTACCACTAGTGGAAGGTGGTTAGAAGAGAGCTTGGAGAAGGGGCAACAAATCTTGGCCACATGTTCCCTATCAAACAATACTTGGCTAGAAGTTCTTCAAGCTTAACTTGGAGAGGAGGAAAGCATCTAATTAGTTAGCATTTTGTTTTGCTTTATTTTTCAGCTTGGATTCGGTTATGTAAATGCTCACATGAAGCATTTTATATTCAGCACCTATGCTCCATTGTAATACACCTTTTGATGAATATATATGAGTTTAAACTCTTGAGCTGGATTGCTCGTTTCTAAATTCTCAAAGCTGTATCCGTGCTTGGCATCACGGTGGTGTCCTTTGAGTCTCCCAAGTCCCGGTGGTGTTGCTATATCCAGATCGCTTAGGAGCGCCCCTTGATTCACTCGGTGGTGTTGCTGTATCCGAGCCCGAGTCAAGGTTCTATCCCTCACTTTGCCGCCTCATATCTCACAATCTACCTAGCCATTTCACTCCAAATTTTAACCACAATCCTTACCGTCCATCTACTTGCATTCCTCCAATTTTCAGCTCCATCCAAGAACACCTCCATCCTCCACATCGAAACCAAACAAAGGGTGTCATGTCTGCACAGCCAGCTGGTTGCATCAACTTCAGGCTATCCGTTCAGGGAGTTTCCCTTATCCAAATTTACGAAACTTGGTCACGATCTTCCTTTACCAGTTACCTACTTCCCCACCAAATTTCAGCCAAGACCAAGCACTTTTGCCCCACCTTTCACCCGATCTCCCAAGACTCGCGCAATCAGCCGCATTCTCGCCTGATTGTGTACCTTGCGGTTTTCTCTCCTTTTTCTTTGCTTCCGCCACTACACATCACTTTTGCTCCAAATATGCCTGAGCTAAGCCTGAATCTAGGATGAATTTTTTGAACACAGTCCTCAAAGTAATTTACGACATAATGGATGGATATGATATTGATCACTACCCTTTTATCCTCCAATAAATTAGCTATGTGCCTTCCGATCCAAAGAACTTCCTACTTCCATTTGCTCTTCTTTCTTAAGTCTTTGCTCACTACAAAGTGACTCTACCTAAGCAATTTCTTCACTTATTCGTATTTATTGCAAAAGAAGACCTTGTTAATCTTGGGTACCAGGAAACATCACCCGGTGTTTGGACTCATACTTTGCAGCTAATTCAACCATCTTCTCCTACTCATTGCATTACTTTCGACCCTACTAAGCCTAATCTTGGTGGACTGAACTTTGAAAAGTTGGCCTGCTATCTCTCCTATACCACTTAACAATTTCACTCAACCTTAGCTAAATTCAAAAATCTCCTCCCCATTTTTCTTCAAATGCAAAAATCGCTTAAATAAGAGCTTGATGAGGCCCAAGTCATCACAAAACAACTCATTGATATGTTCCAGGAAACTTCGATCCATGTCAAGCCTGCCCAACCACAACAAGACGAAGAAGAAGAAGAGGAAGAATTAGACTCTAATTCTTTTGAAGAGGTTAGCATGTTTGAGCACTAGTGAGAATAGAAAAAGAAAGTTCAGGAAAAGGTTGCTGAGGGCTAAAAAGAGGAAGATGAAGATGAAGATGAGGATAATGATAATGAGGATGACGAGGAAGAAGAAGATGATGAAGAACATCAGTTGACTTGATGTCCTTCTCATACCCTAGCTCAAACACCTTCTCTAACCCAATCAACTCCATTTAGACACTCTTTCTCTCCTTGACCTCCTCCTAGCCTCCTACCCCTGCTGCCTAATTTTTGTAATTTTAAAATTATTATTTTTTCCAACATTTTTTTCTCTCCTTGTTCCGTACATTTGGTTTTGCTAAAGTGCCTTAGGGGGACAAAATAATGTGAATAATGGACTTAAAGGTTTCACTTATTTAAGTAGAGTATCTTTTTTATTAATGAAATATTTTTTATCTTTATTGTGCAATTCAATTATTTATTTGTGTTTTTTCATTCTCTCGATATTCATAAATTGTTATATTAATAACTCATGTACTCATCTCTACTAAGATTATCCTTTAAGTTAGGACATATCCGGAATTTGAATATATTAAATATTGGACTTGAAAATTTTCAAATTAATAGATTAAGTAGAAATAGTCTTTAAATTCTTTATTGACACTAATCATTATCTAATCTTGGACCAAACTAGTTTTCTAATTTGAGTACCATTATTAAATTTCTTTTTACAGGTTTTCTAAACCAAATTAATTCTAAAGAAAAGAAGAAACAATGTATGCTCTATTATTAAAAGACTACAAATAGAAAAACCGAAAATTATGGATAAGTTAAACTAAGCTAAAAAGCTTGTTTATTGTCGTTTTAGGTAATTTCTCATTTTTGAATCTAACGTATTTTTGTGCCTGATCTTTATGATATTTTGAGTTGGTAAATAAGTTTTGGAAGCTAGGGCCTAAGCTCAATAGCTAATTCAAAGATGGTCCAGAAATTGAGTCGTCACACTATTCGTTGCAACAGCTAGCTAACCCAATTCTTCATGTAGAAGACTCAATGACTTGCTCCCAAGCAGCCTATAAATAGAATACTTGATGCTGAAGACTCGGACAATGCTCAATACTTTTCCGAGTTATGTAAAAGGAATCAAGTATAACAATTTCATACATATAGAATTTTGATTCCAAGGCATTCTCGATATCGCAGAAACTTCTTTGAGTAAAATAGTATCTTCTCTCGAGTAATACGGTTTTCACTTAATGCATTTATTGCATTTCCGTAAGCAACTCGGAAAACTGGTTCTTTGTTCCGAGTTCATCTTCACTCAGATTTATCGCGTTTTGAATATACCAGTATTCTGTCTCGGAATCCGACTTGTGGTTATACGTTCTATTTTGTTATCTTAGTTCATTTCATGCTTAGTCTATATCAAGCTATCTCACTCGATATTCTTTATGGAACTTGCTCTATTGCTTAGACTAGGTCGGATGGAATTCCGAGTATCATGGATATTGGACTCGGAAAATTCCATTTCGTTTCGACTCGGATAATCGGTTGCTTAATTATTATAATTATTTTATTATCTCGTGTCTAACCTTGGACCAAAGTATTTTATACTTTGAGAACCAAAATTGACTTACTTTTGTAGATTATTCATTCGAGGATACACCTTTTTCAAACCACAAAAGTAACCGGCTTCGAACGTCAAATCACCAGCGAGACATGGCTTTTCACCTTCCCTGCTCCAGTCCCGGAAGATTGTGTCGGAAGTCGTCTGTTTCCATATCTGGAAAACTAGAACGCCAAGCTTAACGGTGGTTTCCACCTCATTTTTCAAGACACTACCAATGGTTTTGGGACTTCCAAGAGAGTTAAACCGTTGTCCAACGTTCATATTTCAACGGATACTTTCGAGTGACTCGGAAAGCCTCTATCAACGGTCACGGAAGACTCTCGGTCAGCGAGATGAAGATAACGGCTACTCTGTCGGTTATCTATAAATAAAAGCCACTTCATAAGACTTGAAGATTGCCGAATCTATTGTTAATACACATACTTGAGAAAAGTCATTGTATTTACTTTCAATCTTCTACTTACAACTCCCACTCTGTAATTCATTACTTTCGAGTTGTAAGGTCTTGTACTCGATTATAAACTCTTTCTTACATTCTTTGTAAGGTCGCTTGACTAAGCTGTAAGGGTTAACTCGGCTTAGTTGTCCCTAACTCGTAAGGGTTATCTCAGCTAGGAAGTACTAGATCGAGATAAGGGAATTTCGAGTCTAGGAAAACTTATATAGAGTTGTCTAAGGGAGCAACTCGGGTTCGATCGGTTCACGGTATTTTGTGGACTCAAAATAGTGGATTTGACTTCGTGTCCGGATTGACATGGGTCGTGGTTTTCTCGCCCCGGGAGGGTTTCCACGTAAAATCTAAGTGTTATCTTTCCGAGTTCATTCTAGACTCGGACAGCCTTTACTGCTACTTGCTCTTTCGATTCATTACTTTCGAGTCCAATCGTTTCGACTCGGTTAATAGACTTAGAATCTTTCTTCCTTTCTACTTCTAAGCAAAAGAGTGTGATTTCGCAGAGAATTTCCTATCACCCTATTCACCCCCTCTAGGGTGACTCAAACTCTCCCCGAGCAAACCTTCAATTGGTATCGAGCCTAGCCTTTCGGAAAGGATCTAACAATCCAAAGGTTTAAAGATCGGATGGCTCGGAACACCGGAGAGTTCGACGAAGGAAGATCTTCCAACAGGCCTCCAAAATTCAAAGGTTCAAACTTTGGGCACTTGGAAGAAGCTTATGGAATGTTTCCCCATGGATCATGATGAAGAGGTATGGGAAATCATACAACAAGAAAACTACATTCCAACAAAGACAGATGAATTCGGAATTCTTCCCAAGACAAAGGCTGAGTTCACACCAGCGAAGCGGAGAAGTTTAGAAAGAATTTCAAAGCCATGAACATCCTTATGTGCGCCATAAGCTCGGAAGAATACAACCGAGTGTCCGCTTGTGATTCAGCAAAGAAGTGTGGGACACCCTTGTCAACACTTATGAAGGCACAAGCCAGGTCGGACAAGTAAAGATAAGTCAATATCTTCACAAATATGAGCTTTTCAAGATGGAGCCAGAGGAGAACATCACTTAGATGTTCATTCGGTTTCACTGGGATTACAAACAATCTCAAATCACTGGGAAAGAAGATCTCCCACGAAGAAATGTGCCGGAAAATTCTCAGAAGCTTACCCAAGAAAAGATGGGGTCCCAAAGTGACCGCCATAGAGGAAGCTCAGAACCTCTCACTCTTAAAGCCGGACGAGCTCATTGGAAAGCTTCTAACACATGAAATCCATCTAGAGGAGGAGGATGCTGAGGGTAGTACCAAAAGGAACATTGCACTTAAAGCCTCGAGAATCCAAGGAAGCAAATCGAGCTCCTCGACTCGAAGACGATCCCATGGCACGTATTGCAAGAGGCTTCAAGAGAATGATGAAGCACAAAAGATGGGATAAAAGACCAAAAGAAGAATTCTACAAGAAAGATAAGAGAGATAGAAAAGGTAAGTTTTCTTCTCCTTCAAAATTATCTTTATCTAAGAATTCTGGATGTTTTGAATGTGGTAGCAAAGACCACATAGTCAAGGACTATCCAAAACGGAAAAGGGACAGAAAGAAGAAAAAGGCCATGATGGCAACATGGAGCGATGAGGACTCATCGGAAGATGACGAGGACTCGAGATGACTCAAAGTGTCCGATGGCAATCTCTGACTCGAAGCTAAAAGAGAGTCGATTCGGACTCGGACTCGAACAATGAGGAAACTGATCCTCAAGAGGTAATAAACTACTTCCTCAAATTCTCCAAAGTTGATTTAGTTAAATCATTTTTACTTTGGAAGAAAAGTCCAATTCGATTCTTCTCAATTCAAAGAGCAACTTGAGTCAATCACTTGTGAGAGCACTTCTTTGAAAAACGAATTGGAAAAATTGAGACTCACACTTAGAGAACTCAAGACTAGTGCTCAAGCTAATGAGACTGAGTCCGAGTTACTCAGGAAAGAAAATGAGCGACTAAAGCGAAGCTCACCGAGTCTCAAGATCTGGTTTTAAAGTTTACTAAGGTCGGAAGAACCTTGACATGCTCTTAGGATCACAGTGTGTCTCCTTTTGAAAAGAAGGTCTTGGTTTTAACAAAGAGGAAGAATCTAATTCCTACTCGGAATTGTTCAAAAGGATTCCAGAGCTGTAAAGTTCAGGAAAGCTGAGCACGGTCCCATTCACGAAATGAAAGGAGGACCAAGCCCAGAACTATTTACAAAAAGAAACCATTTTCTCCTGTTTCTAAAGGAAAGATTTTCAAAAAGAAAGAGACACGGACTCGGTTCTCGAGAGGAAGACTCGAGAATCGAGACAAAACCCAAAGTCATTCAAATCCGGGTTTCGAAACACCTTCTTCCTCGAGAAAAGGACCACGATAAGGAATGTTACTGGGTTCGTTAGAGGAAGTGAGAAGGGTTAGATTCTCGTTGTTTTGCGGGTCACTCAGAAGAGATCAAGAGAACACTGGTACCTTGACGGTGGATGTTCACGCCATATGTCGGGAGATGCGGGACTCTTTTACGAGTTGAACAGGACATAAAGGAGGAAAAGTCACATTTGGAGATGATAGCAAGGGCAAGATCGTGGGGATTGGTAAGATTGGAAAAGGAAGCAATCTAGTTAGTCCAGTCTATCTTGTCAAGGGATTGAAATATAATTTGCTCAGCATCTCTCAACTATGTGACAAAGGTCAAGAGGTAAGATTCACTCGGACCAATTGCACTATTTCGATGTCTCTACCAAAGAGATCAAGCTTTCGGGTAGGAGATCGGGTAATACATACATCATCCCTCTTTCGACCCAAGTCAGAACTTATCTTGTTTAAAAGCATCTCTCCATGATGATTCTTAGACTTGGCATCGTAGATTAGGCCATATCAGCATGCATACTATCAAGAAATTGGCATCTAATGGTTTAGTTAGTGGTTTGCCTAAGCGTGTTTTTGGGAAAGACAAAATATGTGAAGCATGCACCGAGAGGAAACAAATCGGATCTTCATTCAAATCTCTGAAGACAGTTTCCACATCCAACTACTTGAACTACTGCATATGGACTTATGCGGTGAAATCCCTGTGAAGAGTCTCGAAGGTAAATCCTACATACTTGTTATTATTGATGATTATTCACGATTTACCTGGGTGTGTTTTCTTAAGCACAAAAATGAAGCTTTCAAGGAGTTCAGCAAGCTCTGCAGAAAAATCCAAGTTGAGTCTCGGACTCGGATCAAGAGGATTCGAACCGACCGTGGAAGGGAGTTCGATTATTCGGAATTCTCGGAGTTTTGCGACAAAAATGGAATCTCTCACAACTTCTCAGCACCTAGAACTCCTCAACGAGAATGGAGTAGTAGAGAGAAAGAGCAGAACCCTTGAAGAAATAGCAAGGACGATGATGATTGAACATAACTTACCTTACTATTTACAGGCGGAGGCAGTGAACACGACCAACTACACTCTAAATAGATGCCTCATCGGACCCATTCTGAAGAAAACACCGTATGAGCTTTACAAAGGGAAGAAGCCAAATATCTCTTATTTCGGACCTTTCGGATGTAAATGCTTCGTCCACAACAATGGTAAGGATCATCCGACCAAGTTTGATGCTCGGTCGGACGAAGGTATTTTTCTGGGTTACTCCTCTCATAGCAAAGCTTATCGCATCTTCAATAAGCGAACTAACAAAGTGGAAGAAAGCATCCACGTAGTATTTGATGAGCTTGAACAGGAGAAGCCAAGTGAGTGTTCATACTCGGAACCGAAGCTCGGAAAGGATGATGACGAAGTCGAGCCTACAAAGACTCGGACCCAACTTGCTCGGAATGAAGTCACTCGAACGAGGAAACTCGAGAATGAGATAGTTCAAGAGCTGGCTCGGAACGAACAAGTTAATGAAGAGGATCACTCGGAACAAGCTTCGAAGATCAAGCGGTTCAGCCCACAAACCTAGTGAATCAAAGAACTGGTAAAGCATTCAAATTTACTTCCAGTCATCCCCAAGAAAACATCATTTCGATATCAACGAGTGGGGTAAGAACTCGTTCTTTTTACACAATCTATGTGCATTCACTGCATTCATTTCATTAACCGAACCCAAAAATACACTAGAGGCCCTTAATGAACCTGAATGGGTAGAGGCCATGCAAGAAGAACTTAATCAATTCGAGAGAAACCAAGTCCGGACTCTAACCAACCGACCTTCCGACCACCCGAGTTATAGGAACCAAATGGGTTTTCAAAAACAAACTGGATGAGGGTGGAGTGGTAATCAGAAACAAGGCTAGACTTGTGGGTCGGGGATATAATCAAGAAGAAGGAATTGATTACGGGAAACCTTTGCACCAGTAGCTGAATTGAGGCCATTAGAATACTATTGGCATTTGCATCCAGCATGCATATTAAATTATATCAAATGGATGTTAAGTGTGCTTTTCTCAATGGTCTTATTGAAGAAGAAGTTTATGTCGAGCAGACCTCCTGGTTTTGAAAATTCGGAATTTCCAAATCATGTTTTCAAACTTCAAAAGGCTCTCTATGGTCTTAAGCAAGCACCTCGAGCTTGGTATGAAAGACCGAGTAGCTTCTTGGTTCAAAATGATTTCAAAAGAGGTCGGATCGACAAGACTCTCTTCATAAAGACCAAAGGGAAAGATTTCCTTATTGTTCAAATCTATGTTGATGATATTATTTTCGGTGCTACTAATGAATTTACGTGCCGAGAATTTTCTGAATTGATGAGTCAAGAATTTCAAATGAGTATGATGGGAGAACTCAATTTCTTCCTTGGGTTGCAAATCAAATAAGACAAAGATGGAATCTTTGTTCATCAATCAAAATACACCAAGGAACTGCTGAAGAAATACAAACTTTAAGATGCAAAGCACGCATCGACTCCCATGAGCAGACGAGTATAAAGCTCGACTCGGATGAGAAAGGTAAAGCAATAGATCGAAACTCTATCGAGGTATGATTGGATCTTTGCTATATCTTACTTCAAGCGAGGCCAGATATAATGTTCGGTGTTTGTTTATGCGCAAGATTTCAAGCTAATTCAAAAGAATCACATCTCACTGCGGTGAAGAGAATATTTAGATATCTTGCGAGTACTCGGAATTTAGGTCTGTGGTATTCCGGAGACTCGGAACCGATTCTGACTGGATACTCGAGACGTAGACTACGCAGGATACAAAGTTGATCGAAAGAGCACATCCGGAGCTTGCCAATTTCGGGTCAATCCCTAATATCTTGGCACTCAAATAAGCGGAACTCGGTAGCTCTATTGACTGCGGAAGCTGAATATATTGCCGCTGGAGCTTGTTGTGCTCGGATTCTTTGGATAAAACTACACTTGAAGGATCTTGGACTATTTCTCAACTCGGTTCCAATCAAGTGTGACAACCAAAGTGCAATCTGTATCACCAAGAGTCCTGTCCAAGCACTCAAAAACTAAGCATATTGAGGTCAGGTATCACTTCTTACGCGATCACTCGTAAAAGGGTGATATTGCACTTGAGTTCATTTCTACTAATCTTCAATTAGCTGATATCTTTACTAAGCCTCTTGGTGAAGATCAGTTTTGTTTTATTTGGAATGAGCTTGGTATGTTAAATGCTTAATTCTATACTACCTCTGTTGCATAATTCTATGCTATGTGCTTTCTCTGTTAATAACAATTCGTTCGGTTGATTCAGTGATACTTGGGCTAATAGTTATTTCGTGTTTCGAGCCACTCGAAACCTTTCGAGTCAAACTCGGACGTAGAAAAATTTGGACATCAAATTTTCCGAAACTATCTCTAGAATAGTGGAGAGTTTCGGATTATATTTTCAAAATCTTTTTCCCTCTCTTTCTCGAGCGCTGCGATCAGATCTTAGCCGTGGATTTCAAACCACTGGTATCTCAACCGTTGAAGAAGAACCGTCACACTCGGTCTTTGGTGACTCGATGGACAAGCCGAGTCGAACGGAGTTATACTTAACGGATAGTTGACGGGCGCGCTTATTTTCTATAAATAACGACTATCCATCTTCATCTCGGTATTCTAAACTCCATCTCTCTCAAAAGAAACTTCTCGCGGAAGATTTCTACGTGAACAGATCACTCTTGATCGTCTGCGAGCATCGAAGAAGCTCTCTCTCTCTCGTAAGTTTCAATCGCTCTCATCTCTTTCTTTTACATTTTCATTTTCTTCTCTTCTACACCTCCTTCTCTCTTCCATTCGAAAAGTTTCATCTTTTCTCTCCTTCTCTCACAATGCCTAAAAGAGGAAACCATCCCGACTTCCGGGTTTCTCCCTCTTCCAAAAGCCTCGCACCACTAAGCCGGAAAGTTCAAATCGCAGTACTCGGCTCGGACAGCAGTCCGAGTGGGTCGAAGACCTCGCTCCTCCGGCGGGTCGGACAGAGCAACCCCTCCAGCCACCGAGGTCCCAAGGGAAGAACCTCTCGATCCACTCTCTCCGGGTCGGCCACTCGGAGCCGAGCCCCGAGGACAATCCCGGTTCTCCCTTCGCCGCGCTCAAGCACATTGTCAAGATCATATCAGCGCGGCGCACCTCCGCCTCCACTCGAAATCCCTCTCCCTCGTAGGAGCCATGCACCGAGTCACAATTCCTCGGTGTCTCCGAATTTTCCTCTTTCTAAATTTTTTTGTCCGGACAACTCATTTGTATTACTTGTTCTTTTCTCCCTTCTTTTTGTTTTTTTTGCTGAAAGGCAAGGGGGAGAAATGTAGTCGGAAAACTTGTTGTCTTGTTTAGGGGAGTTTTTCCGCCTTCTTGAATTTTAATGGATTAATGCACTTCATTATTAATTTCGAGTTCATTAATTTACGAGTTAATGTTAAAGCATACTCTATTTTGTTTTGCTCGATATGTTATATATTGCTCTTACTCATGCGCAAACCACTCGAAATAATTTTTTTCTAACAAAGTTTCTGTTTAAGTATGGAATGCCTTTCATCAAAAAGGGGAGATTGAAGACTCGGACAATGCTCAATACTTTTTTGAGTTATGTAAAAGGAATCAGGTATAACAATTTCATACATATAGAGTTTTGATTCCAAGGCATTCTCGGTATCGCGAAACTTCTTTGAGTAAAATAGTATCTTCTCCGAGTAATACGGTTTTCACTTAATGCATTTATTGCATTTCCGTAAGCAACTCGTAAAACCGGTTCTTTGTTCCGAGTTCATCTTCACTCGGATTTATCGCGTTTTGAATATACCAGTAT
Organism: Talinum fruticosum; assembly: GCA_021018815.1. Lineage (NCBI taxonomy): Eukaryota > Viridiplantae > Streptophyta > Magnoliopsida > Caryophyllales > Talinaceae > Talinum > Talinum fruticosum. The sequence continues at coordinate 1,146,785 of JAITYX010000010.1, read as the reverse complement.
TCCGTCTCGGAATCGACTTGTAGTTATACGTTCTATTTTGTTATCTTAGTTCATTTCATGCTTAGTCTATATCAAGCTATCTCACTCGATATTCTTTATGGAACTTGCTCTATTGCTTAGACTAGGTCGGATGGAATTACGAGTATCATGGATATTGGACTCGGAAAATTCCATTTCGTTTCGACTCAAATAATCGGTTGCTTAATTATTATAATTATTTTATTATCTCGTGTCTAACCTTGGACCAAAGTATTTTATACTTTGAGAACCAAAATTGACTTACTTTTGTAGATTATTCATTCGAGGATACACCTTTTTCAAACCACAAAAGTAACCGAGCTTCGAACGTCAAATCACCAGCGAGACATGGCTTTTCACCTTCCTCGCTCCAGTCCCGGAAGATTGTGTCGGAAGTCGTCTGTTTTCATATCTGGAAAAGCTGGAACGCTAAGCTTAACGGTGGTTTCCACCTCATTTTTCAAGACATTACCAATGGTTTTGGGACTTCCAAGAGAGTTAAACCGTTGTCCAACGTTCATATTTCAACGGATACTTTCCGAGTGACTCGAAAGCCTCTATCAACGGTCACGGAAGACTCTCGGTCAGCGAGATGAAGATAACGGCTACTCTGTCTGGTTATCTATAAATAGAAGCCACTTCACAAGACTTGAAGATTGCCGAATCTATTGTTAATACACATACTTGAGAAAAGTCATTGTATTTACTTTCAATCTTTTACTTACAACTCCCACTCTATAATTCATTACTTTACGAGTTGTAAGGTCTTGTACTCGATTACAAACTCTTTCTTACATTCTTTGTAAGGTCCCTTGACTAAGTTGTAAGGGTTAACTCAGCTTAGTTGTCCCTAGTTGTAAGGGTTATCTCAGCTAGGAAGTACTAGATCGGATAAGGAAATTTCGAATCTAGGAAAACTTGTATAGAGTTGTCTAAGGGAGCAACTCGGGTTCGATCGGTTCACGGTATTTTGTGGACTCAAAATAGTGGATTTGACTTCGTGTCCGGATTGACACGGGCCGTGGTTTTCTGCCCTAGGAAGGTTTCCACGTAATCTCTAAGTGTTATCTTTCCGAGTTCATTCTAGACTCGAGACGGCCTTACTAGCTACTTGCTCTTTCGATTCATTGCTTTCGAGTCCAATCGTTTCGACTCGGTTAATAGACTCAGAATCTTTCTTCCTTTCTACTTCTGCGCAAAAAGTGTGATTTTGCAGAGAATTTCCTATCACCCTATTCACCCCCTTCTAGGGTGACTCGGACTCTCCCCGAGCAAACCTTCGGATACAAGACATACAAGGTTTCAAGTCTAATCATTCATTCTTTTAGCTTACAACTCTCAATTGTATACTCTCATCTTTCCGAGTTGTAAACTCCTGTAACAAAAGTCTTGTGAACACTTTCTTATTTCAAACACTTTTCTAAGTCATCCCTTGACTCATTCTATAATGTAACTTCAAATCGGTTGTCCCAAGTTGTAAAGGGTATCTAAACTTAGATGTATTAGGTAAGATAAGGCAATTTGTTGGCTTGGAAAAATTGTAAAAGATTTGTGTAAGAGAGAAAATGTAACTTCAACTTAGTTGTCCCATGTTGTAAAGGGTATCTCACTATATAATGTGGTAGAAGCCTTACTTGAACCCGAGTGGGTACATGCCATGCAAGAAGAACTCTCTTAGTTTGAGAGAAACTATGTTTGGACTTTGACTAACCAACCAATTGACCATCCAATTATAGGAACCAAATTGGTTTTCAAAAACAAAATGGATAGAAATAAGGCCACATTAGTTGCCTAAGGGTATAATCAAGAAGAAGGTATTGATTATGGGGAAGCTTTGCTCCTGTTGCTATAATTATAGCCATTAGAATCCTACTTGTATTTGAATCGAGAATGAAAATCAAACTTTATCAAATGGATATCAAATGTGCTTTCTTAAATGGTTTTATTAATGAAGAATTTTACGTGGAGCAACCCCTTGGATTTCAAAATCCTTAATTTCCAAACATGTTTTTAAATTACAAAAAGCACTTTATTGATTGAAACAAGCTCCCATAGCTTGGTATAAAAGGATGAGTATTTTATTGGTTGAAAATGGTTTTAAAAGAGGTTTGATTAACAAAATCTTATTTATAAAAACCCAGGGAAAGATTTTGCAGACTTAGGTATAACTCTCTATCTCTTTATGGTTTTGATTCTAAGTCATTCTTAGCCTTCAAGAAACTCGTATCTAAGTTTTCCTCTAGTTCCGATGCACTTAGAAACCAGTTATTAAGCATGACCTTCTTAATTGTCTTTCTGACCCACTTAGGCACCACTCGGAATAATGACATGAGTAAATATTTTCTCTAACACTTGTACTCTGAGCACTCGACTTCATGTTTCAAGTGAAAATAAATTACAACATTAATTCTAATTTCTAAGTCGGTTTATTTATTGAGAATTATTTACATGATCAAGTGTATGTATTCTGATATGTTATTCTTTCTAACTTGATGACTTTAAGGATTTACTCAAGATAAATTTTGAACCTAATGAATATTAGACTAAGAAAATTCCATTCTTTTAGGCTGAAGATAATTAAGTGTTTAATTACTTTGATTTAATTATTATCTTTGACTACCACTTTCATTTGCTTTTGTACGTTGATTAAACAAGCCTAATATACTTTTGAAATACAAAAGCAACTGGTTTTTAGCCGTTGAACACCAGTAGACGGAAATCAACCATTTCTAAACATGACTTAGACACCGTGTCGGGGTTGTTTATTTCCAAATCGGTAAACTTCAACTCTGGGTGTAACGGTTGTTTCCACCCAAGATTTCAATCACAACAGAAGGGTTGAACAACTCTTTGACCTAAGGACTACCACACAATGTTCACATCTCAACGGATCCTTTTCTAAGTGACTTATACCAGTCGTTACAATGGCTATTAAAGCTGACCAGTCTAGAACAAGTCCAAACGGTCATTCTAAATTGGTGCTTATAAATAGAAGTCACTCCACATGACTCGAAGATTGCTGAACACATTGCTTTCCATTTAGTGCATTCTTGCTAAATTTTCAACTTACAATTCTTAATCTATATTTTCTTACTTTCTAAGTTGTAAAGAAAGTCATGTAATCACTCATATTCTTTCTACATTCTTTGGAAGTCCCTTGATTGAGCTCTAAGGGCTATCTCATCTCAGTTTTCCCTAACTATAAAGGGTATCTTAGTGATGTGTAGTGGGAGCGGAAGCAAAAGAAGAAGGAAAAACCCAAGAAAATGCAACCGGACAGAATAGGGTCCGTAGGTGCGGGTGCTGGGGAAAAGGGTGAAAGGGGGTCAAATGTTCTTGGTTTTGGCTAAAAATTGGAGGGAAGGTTATTTGGGATGTTAGGAAGGGCTGGCAAAAATATGGGAAGCATCCAAGGTCGGGATCACCTTGAACCAAAGCCAAACAGAAAGTCACGCTGGGCGGCTGTCCAGGATGAGGTCCTTTGTTTGTTTTTGGTGCCGAGGACGGGATACTTCTTGGATTGAGCTGAAATTTGGTGGAACTGGACTCAACCCGAGTAGGATGGTGTGGGTGAAATTTGGGGACGAAAGGATTTGTGGATTGGGAGATATGGGATGATAAAGTCGCTGGATAGTTCCTGGGTTCTGGCCTGGATACGAAACACCACCAAGCTGAACCGAGGGGCACCTTGCAATCTATCCGGATACAGAAACACCACCGGGGATTGTAAGGACTCAAAGGACACCACCAAGCTTGCCAAGGCTCGGATACAGCAATGAGAATTCAAGGGGTTGAGAAATCCATCTCAAAAGAGCAAAGCTCAAAATTCATATATTCATCAAGTCTTCCTTTTTACATGGCTGAATGCTAGGCTATTTATAAGGAAATAAAACATGCTGAAAATTAATCAAAACTAAAACATAATCTAAGGCCTAAAAGAAAGATTACAAGATCAATGGCCTAAGATATGTTAACCCCTTGTCCAAGCCAATTTAGGAACATGTGGCTCATATGAAAGTTAATCCTAGCCAAGTATTTCCTACCCCTTGTGCAAGAAAGCTTGTCATAGGTCCAACACATACATTCTTCCACTAGGGATGATGCTTGGAAATGCTTCTAGAATCCTCCTTGTTGCTGTCCACACATGACCCATTCGGCTAAGGCATAAGACATCCACCTTTCGGTCCTTGGTGATAACCGGCCAGCTTGTGCGCTTAGTGCACGGTTTGAGTTCCCTTGGCGCTTTGGACCTTCTCTTGTGGATTTATCTTGCTCCAACTCTTGAACAATAATTATTTATAAACATGAATTCATAAAAGATCAAACTCTTGGTTTTGCATCCTCCCGGATCAAAAATGATTAAAACAAACTCAAGCAATTTTGGTTGATCCTTAAACATGTTTGGCCCTTCAAGATGCATATCTTTCAGCTCAACTCTTAAGGTAGTCCACTTTCCATCACTCTCCCTTGTAGAAAAAATTTGTCCTCAAATTTGTGGGGTGTGAATAAGAAAAATGGAGAGTAGTAACACTTCTTGCTTGGCATGAGCTTAGGCCAACCCATAGATGGTGGCCATTTTAACTTTGTTCGCATCCACTCAAAACTTCCGGGTATAGTACCCTCTTGTTGGCAGCATGTGTTAAGACCAAATTTGTTGAATGCTTGCTCTCTACTTAGGCTCATAAATGCACAACCAGATTTGGGAATAACATGGCACAACTTCATGAGCAAAAGTATAAAAGTACTCTCCACATGCTTGACATGAACACACAATAGCGTTAGCTGCTCCATAAAATAAATATGACATTCAGCTCCAGCCTTCTTGAACAGCACGCTTCTGGCCAGAATAGTATCAAGTACTTGGTCTGGGATTTTGGTTGCAAAATGCTGAACTCCTTGACATGAAAAGTATCTCCGGGCATGACGCCTTTTGTGATAAGGAGTTGGGATTTCTTGTGGGAATTTTTGTGGGAGAAATAGGGGCTGGACAGCAAGAGAACACGGCTGGAACATAGGTTGGGCAGGTTGTGTTGTGGCCGTTTGTTTAGTGGGCAGAATGTAGGGGATTCGAAGGCTCATTTCCACCCCATAAATTTCATCAATGGACATAAAATAGGGGCTGTCCATACACATCCAGTTTGCTCTCAAAATGGACTCACAAAAATATTCCATGAAGTCACCCAAGGGGCTGTCCACTAGAGCTATCACAAAGCTGTCCACATGAGCTAGCACACGGCTCATTTTCACACCCAAAAATTCATCAATAATCCTCAAGACAGAATGCTCATGGTGGAGCTCACAAATTTGATCATTAGAACACACATAGATGCTAGGAGTGCTTGACAACCCATATGGAATAACTAGCCAAACCAACAACCAAGGTCTATCCAACAACAAGTAACAAGCATCTAAAATCATGATAATACTCCAACATTCTCCAAGATCATTCTTGTTACTCTCAAAAATTTAGGACACCAAAAATGTGATTGGAATCCTTTACCTTGCAAAAACCATTGGAAGCCAAGTGAGTGTGGGATGACCGAAAGTTGGAGGCTCAAGGGTTCCACCATGTCAAAGCTAGCCTCATGCTCTTCTTGCTCATCTTGCTCCTCAAGCCACTCAACAAGCTTTGGAGGCAACTCAAAATCAATTGGTTGGCACACATCCTCCAATTTGTTTTCAATACACTCATCAAACTTGGGAGACAAGGCAAAGTGTGGTTCATTCTCCTCTTGCTCCTCATGGAGCTCTTCACATTCAACCACAATTAAACTCGGTTGTGGGGTTGGGAAATTTTTTGGTTGGAGGGAAAGACAATCACCAAATTTTGGTGAGGGGTTTTGGGGGTTGTTGTTGTGAGCGGGTGTGGGGTTTTGTGGAAGAAAAGGTGGCTGGACAGTAGAGGTTAAGGAGGGAGGTTGGTGATTTTTTTGGTGGCTTGATTTGGTGTTTTGAGGTGAAGGAAGTGGGGGCTGATTTGTAGGCTTCGGAGGGGAAATGTGGGGGCTGTTTTTGTGGTGTGTTGGGGCGTTTTGTGGAGATGAGTGGGGCTGGACATTTGGGGTTTTGGAAGGAGAGAGAGAGGGGCTGAAAGTTTAGGGGAAAAGGAAGATGAACTCCCCTTGTTAATAGGCTTGGTCTTTGATGGATGAGTCTTGTAATGAAGTGGACCAAACTTTCTCAACAATTTTCCTCTTAGCTTTTCCCATGTGTGTACGTTTGCTTTGCCTCTTTTCTTCCTTCTCATCTTGTATATTGTCCACCAAGTGAGGGCATGATTCCTCAACTTAGAGACAACAATCTCCATTTTCTCAAGCTCATCTAATCTCAAGTTTTCAAAGGCCTCTTCAACCTTGATGAACCAACTAAGAAAGAATTCTTGTTGGCCATAAAATTTAGGCACAAGTAGATTGACCAACTCAAAATTAGAAGGAGCCATTTCAGCACTCAAAACCCCAATGTCAAGTGGTGTTCACGGTTGAAAGAAAAAAATTGGGCAGAAAATTTTTTTTTTTTTGTGGTCTTGGTTTTTTTGTGGAGCTGGCTATTTTTGGGTTTTTTTGTTTATGGGGAAATGGATCATCCACCAAGGACCAGAACTTGCTCTGATACCAAAGTTGATGTGTAGTGGGAGCGGAAGCAAAAGAAGAAGGAAAAACCCAAGAAAATGCAACCGGACAGAATAGGGTCTGCAGGTGCGGGTCTGGGGAAAAGGGTGAAAGGAGGGTCAAATGTTCTTGGTTTTGGCTAAAAATTGGAGGGAAGGTTATTTGGGATGTTAGGAAGGGCTGGCAAAAATATGGGAAGCATCCAAGGTCGGGATCACCTTGAACCAAAGCCAAACAGAAAGTCACGCTGGGCGGCTGTCCAGGATGAGGTCCTTTGTTTGTTTTTGGTGCCGAGGACGGGATACTTCTTGGATTGAGCTGAAATTTGGTGGAACTGGACTCAACCCGAGTAGGATGGTGTGGGTGAAATTTGGGGACGAAAGGATTTGTGGATTGGGAGATATGGGATGATAAAGTCGCTGGATAGTTCCTGGGTTCTGGCCTGGATACAGAAACACCACCAAGCTGAACCGAGGGGCACCTTGCAATCTATCCGGATACAGAAACACCACCGGGATTGTAAGGACTCAAAGGACACCACCAAGCTTGCCAAGGCTCGGATACAGCAATGAGAATTCAAGGGGTTGAGAAATCCATCTCAAAAGAGCAAAGCTCAAAATTCATATATTCATCAAGTCTTCCTTTTTACATGGCTGAATGCTAGGCTATTTATAAGGAAATAAAACATGCTGAAAATTAATCAAAACTAAAACATAATCTAAGGCCTAAAAGAAAGATTACAAGATCAATGGCCTAAGATATGTTAACCCCTTGTCCAAGCCAATTTGGGAACATGTGGCTCATATGAAAGTTAATCCTAGCCAAGTATTTCCTACCCCTTGTGCAAGAAAGCTTGTCATAGGTCCAACACATACATTCTTCCACTAGGGATGATGCTTGGAAATGCTTCTAGAATCCTCCTTGTTGCTGTCCACACATGACCCATTCGGCTAAGGCATAAGACATCCACCTTTCGGTCCTTGGTGATAACCGGCCAGCTTGTGCGCTTAGTGCACGGTTTGAGTTCCCTTGGCGCTTTGGACCTTCTCTTGTGGATTTATCTTGCTCCAACTCTTGAACAATAATTATTTATAAACATGAATTCATAAAAGATCAAACTCTTGGTTTTGCATCCTCCCGGATCAAAAATGATTAAAACAAACTCAAGCAATTTTGGTTGATCCTTAAACATGTTTGGCCCTTCAAGATGCATATCTTTCAGCTCAACTCTTAAGGTAGTCCACTTTCCATCACTTAGTTAGGAAGTACTAGATCAAATGAGGGAACTTTTGAGTCTAGGAAAACTTGTAAGGGAATTGTCTAAGGGACCAATTATGTAAGGAGTCAGTCCTTGTTATTGTGGATCTAATTAGTGGATTTCACATAGTGTTTTGATTAGCACTGTTTGTGGTTTTCTGCCACAAGAGGGTTTCCACGTACTTCTTTGTGTATTTCACTTTCCGAGTCCAATCTAGACTCGGAATTTGATTCTAATTCTAATATGTGTAAAAACCGTTTGTATTTTGTCAAAATCCTCCATCACCTTATTCACCCCCCACTAGGGTCCCTTAATCTCACCAAGAGCAAACCTTCATTTGGTATCGAGCCTAGCCTTACAAGAGGATCTCACAATCCAATAGTCTAAAGATCATATGGCTCCGAACAATGGACACTTCGATGAATGAAGACCATCAACCACACCACCTAAGTTCGAGGGGTCAAACTTTGTGCATTGGAAGAAGATGATGGAATGCTTTCTTCCGGAAAATGATGAAGAAGTATGGAACATAATCAAAAATGGGAACTTTATTCCAATGAATATGGAAGGAGTCACATCTCGTGCACAAAGAAAAGTCGAGTACACTACGAAGAGAATGAGAAGTTCGAAAGAACTTCAAAGCCATGAACACTCGATGTGTACTATCAACTCGAAGAATACAACGAGTGTTAGCACTGTGACACAGCCAAAGACGTGTGGGATACAATGGTCAACACCTATGAAGGAACTAGCCAAGTGAAGCGGGCAAAGATAAGTCAATATCTTTACAAGTATGAGCTATTCGGAATGGAGCCCGAAGAGAAAATCTCTCAGATGTATGCCCGGTTCACTAAGATCACTACCAATCTCAAATCACTAGGTAGAAAGATCTCTCATGAACACATGGTAAGAAAAACTATGAGAATTCTACTAAACGGAAGATGGGGACCCAAGGTGACAACAATCGAAGAGGCTCAAAATCACTCTCAATTGAAGCCATATGAGCTCATTAGAAATGAAGACTCGGACATTGCTCAATACTTTTCTGAGCTGTATAAAAAGGAATCGGGTATAACAATCTCGTAATTATAGAGTTTTGATTTCAAGGCATTCTTTGTATCTTAGAAACTTTTCTGAGTGATATGGTATCTTCTCTAAGTGATATAGCTTTTACTTCTTGTATCTCTTGCGTGACTCGGAAAACCGATATGCGTATCTCATCCTATTCCGAGTCTCCCATCACTCAGATTTATCGCATTCTGAATAGACTAGTATTCCGCTCACATCCGACTCCTTTCTATAAGGTCTATCTTGTTGAAGTCAGTACTCCCAGTCTGTTTCATGCTTAGTCTATAACAAGTTATATCACTCGATGTTATTTACTTAACTTGATTCTTCGCTTAGACTAAGTCGGACGGAATTCCGAGTATCATGGATATTGGACTCGGAAAATTCCATTTCGTTTCGACTCGGATAATTAGTTGTTTATGTATCTTAATTATATTTATTATCTATGTCTAATCTTGGACCAAAGTATTTTATACTTTGAGAACCAAAATTGATTTACTTTTGTAGGTTATTGAAACAAGGACACGTTTTTCGAAATACAAAAGTAACCGGCTTCAAAACGTCAAATCACCAGCGAGACATGGCTTTTCACCTTCTCTGCTCCGAGTCCCAGTAAGATTGTGTCGAGGCTGTCTATTTCCAAATCTGGAAAACTAGAACGCTAAGCTTAACGGTGGTTTCCACCTTATCTTTCAAGACACCGCCGATGGTTTTGGGACTTTCAAGAGAGTTAAACCGTTGCCCAACGTTCATATCACAACGGATACTTTCAAGAGAGTTTTAATTTCTAAGAAAATCCTCCATCACCCTATTCACCCCCTTTAGGGTGACTCGGACTCTCCCCGAGCAAACCTTCAATTGGTATCGAGCCTAGCCTTTCGAAAGGATCTAACCATCCAAAGGTCTAAAGATCAAATGGCTCGTAACAACGAGAGTTCGACGAAGGAAGATCTTCCAGCGAGATCACCAAAATTCAAAGGATCAAACTTCGAGCACTTGGAAGAAACTTATGGAATGTTTCCTCATGGATCATGATGAAGATGTATGGGAAATCATACAACAAGGAAACTACATTCCAATGAAGACAGAGGAATTTAGAATCATTCCCAAAACGAAGGCCGAGTTTACTCCGAGCGAAGCGAGAAGTTCATAAAGAACTTCAAGGTAATGAACATTCTGATGTGCGCTATTAGCTCGGAAGAATACAACCGAGTGTTTGCTCGTGACGAGCAAAAGAAGTGTGGGACACCCTTGTCAACACTTACGAAGGCACTAGCCGAGTCGGACAAGCAAAAATCAGCCAGTATCTTCATAAATATGAGCTATTCAAGATGGAGCTAGAAGAAAACATCACTCGGATGTTCATTCGATTTACTCGAGATTACCAACAATCTCAAATCACCGGGTAAGAAGATTTGCCACGAGGAAATGTGCAGAAAGATACTCGAAGTCTACCCAAAAGAAGATGGGGTCCCAAGGTGACCGCCATAGAGGAAGCTCAAAACCTCTCACTCTTAAAGCCGGACGAGCTCATCGGAAAGCTTCTCACTCACGAAATCCATCTAGAAGAGGAGGATGCCGAGGGCAGTATCAAAAGGAACTTAGCACTGAAAGCCTCGGAATCCAAAGAAGCAAATCTGAGCTCCTTTGACTCGAAGGCGATCCCATGGCACTCATTGCAAGAGGCTTCAAGAGAATGATGAAGCACAAAAGATGGGATAAAGGGCCAAAGGAAGAATTCTACAAGAAAGACAAGAGGGACGAGAAAAGGTAAGTATTCTTCTCCTTCAAAGTTATCTTTATCTAAGAATTCTAGATGTTTTGATTGTGGCAGCAAAGACCACATAGTCAAAGATTATCCGAAAAGAAAAAGGGACAGAAAGAAGAAGGCCATGATGGCAACATGGAGTGATGAGGACTCATAAGAAGATAACGAGGACTCGGACGACTCGAAGTGTCCGATGGCAATCTCCGACTCGAAGGCTGAAAGAGAGTCGGACTCAGACTCGGACAATGAGGAAACTAATCCTCAAGAGGTAATTGATTATTTCCTCAAGTTCTCCAAAGTCGATTTAGCTAAGTACATTTTCACTTTGGAAGAAAAGTCCAATTCGACTCTTCCCGATTCAAAGAACAACTTGAGTCCATTTCTTCCGAGAGCATATCTTTGTAAAATGAATTGGAAAAGCTGAGACTTACACTCGAGAGAACTCAAGACTAGTGCTCAATCTAATGAGATTAAGTCTAAGTTACTCAGTGATGGAAAGTGGACAGCCCTTGATCATGGACCAAGGACAAGTCATCAAGAGAGATCAAACATGCATGGAAATCAGCCCAAGACACTTGAATTTCTTATTATCATTTTTGATCCCGGAGGATGGGAAGTCAAGAGTGTGTTCTTTCTATGATTGTTCATAAATAATTATTTACCTAAGAGTCAAGAAGGAGAGCCAAGAAGAATCAGCTAGCAAACCTAAAATCCTCCATGTTAGAGCAAGGTGCATTTTGGCCATGACAAAATGTGAAGTAAGGTGTTTTTGCACATAAATAATTTGTATTTGATTCTGGTCGGTCCAAGGTCAAATACAACATGCCTAGGCACCTAAGGGGAGCATCCAAAGCAGCCCACATGAAGAGTATTCTAGAAGAATTAAGGAGGCTTGGCAAAGGGGAAACAAACCGTAGCCACATGTTCCCTAACCATCAAATACTTGGCTGAAATTTCTCCTAGCTTAACTTGGAGGAGGGGAAAGAATCTTGGCTAATTTTGTTTTGATTTTGCTTTAATTTTTAGCTATGTTCCAGCTTGGTAAAATGCCAATGTTAGGCATTATAAATTTAGCAAGCCTATCTCATGTAAAGGGAACTTTTTGATGAATATACAAACCTTGAGTGTTATACTCTTTTTCGGGATGGATTTCTCGAGCCTCTAAATCCTCAAAGCTGTATCCTAGGTTGGCATCTAGGTGGTGTCCTTTGAGTCTCCCAAACCCCGGTGGTGTTTCTGTATCCGGACCGTTTGAGAGCGCCCCTTGATTCACTTGGTGGTGTTTACGTATCCAAGCCAGAATCCAGGTTCTATCCAGCGACTTCCATCAACCATATCTCCCAATCCACGAATCATCTCTTTCCCAAATTTCACACACTTCATCTTACATGAGTTGAGTCCATTCCCTCCAAATCTCAGCTCAATCCAAGAAGAACTCCATCCCCAGCACCAAAAACAAACAAAGAACCTCATTCTGGACAGCCACCCAGCGAGGCTTTCTGTTTGCGTTTGGCTCAAGGTGATCCCGGCCTTGGATGCTGCCCAAATTTTACCTCAACCTTCCCCAACCTGCTAACTAACCTTCCACCAAATTTCGTCCAAATCCAAGCTCATTTACCCCTCTTTTCACCCGATTTCCCAAGACTGCACAATCAGGCCCTATTCTGTCCGGTTGTGTGTTTTGCGGTTTTTCCATCTTTTTCTTTGCTTCCGCCACTACACATCACTCAGGGAAGAAAATGAGCAACTTAAGCAGAAGCTCATTGAGTCTCAAGATCTGGTTTTAAAGTTTACTCAAGGACAGAAAAACCTTGACATGCTCTTAGGATCACAATGTGTCTCCTTCGAGAGGAGGAATCCAATTCCTACTCGGAACTATTTAAAAAATTCCAGAACTATGAAGTTCGGGAAAGCTGAGCATGGTCCCATTCACAAAAATGAAGGGAGGACTAAGCCCAGAAGCTGTTTACAAAAAGAAACCATTTTCTCCTGTTTCAAAAGGAAAGGTTTTCAAAAAGAAAGAGACACACACTAGTTCTCTGCAAGGAAGACTCGAGAATCGAGACAAAACCCAAAGTCATTCAAATCTGGGTTCCAAAACACCTTCTTCCTCGAAAAGGATCACAGTAAGAAATGTTACTTGGGTTCGTTAGAGGAAGTGAGAAGGGTTAGATTCTCTCTGTTTTGCAGGTCACTCAGAAAAGATCAAAAGGACACTCGGTACCTTGACAGGTGGATGTTCCCGACATATGTCGGGAGATGCGGGACTCTTTTCCGAGTTGGAAAACATAGAGGAAAGGTCATATTTGGAGATGATAGCAAAGGCAAGATAGTAGGGATAGGCAAGATTGGAAAAGGAAGCAATCCGGTCGATCCGGTCTACCTTGTCAAAGGATTAAAGTACAATCCGCTCAAGCATCTCTCAACTATGTGATAAAGGTCAAGAGGTAAGATTCACTCGGACCAACTGCTATATTTCCGATGTCAATACTAAAGAGACCAAGCTGTCGGGTAAGAGATCGGGTAACACCTATATCATTCCTCTTTCGACCCGAGTCAGAATCTATCTTGCTTAAAAGCGTCTCTTCATGATGAACCATGGTCTTGGCATCGTAGATTAGGCCATATTAGTATGCATACTATCAAAAAGTTGGCATCTCATGGTCCGGTTAGGGGTTTACCTAACTGTGTTTTTGAGAAAGATAAAGTTTGTGAAGCATGCACAAGAGGGAAACAAGTCGGATCCTCATTCAAATCTCTGAAGACAGTTTCCACATCCAAAGTGCTTGAGCTACTCCATATGGACTTATGTGGTGAAAACTCCATTAAGAGCCTCGGAGGTAAATCATATATATTTGTTGTTATTGATGATTATTCTAGATTTACCTGGGTGTGTTTTCTTAAGCACAAAAATGAAGCATTCAAGGAGTTCAGCAAGCTTTGTAGAAGAATCCAAGTTGAGTCTTAGACTCGGATCCGGAGAATTCGAACTAACCATGGAAGGGAGTTCGACTACTCGAAATTCTCGAGTTTTGTGATAAAAATGGCATCTCTCACAACTTCTCAGCACCAAGAACTCCTCAACAAAATGGAGTGGTAGAGAGAAAGAACAGAACCCTTGAAGAGATAGCAAGGACTATGATGATTGAGCACAACTTACCTTACTATTTACAGGTCGAGGCGATCAACATAGCCAACTATACTTTGAATAGATGCCTCATCAAACCCATATTGAAGAAAACACCTTACGAGCTCTACAAGGGGAAGAAACCAAATATTTCCTATTTCGGACCATTCGGATGTAAGTGCTACGTTCACAACAATGGTAAGGATCACTCGACTAAGTTTGATGCTCGGTCGGATGAAGGTATTTTTCCGGGCTATTCTTCTCACAGACAAAGCTTATCGTATTTTCAATAAGAGAACTAACAAAGTGGAAGAGAGCATCCACGTTGTGTTTGATGAGCTGGAACAGGAGAAACCTAGTGAATCTTCATACTCGGAATTAAAGCTCAGTAGAGATGATGACGAAGCCAAGCCTACCAAGACTCGACTCAACCCACTCGAGAATGAAGTCACTCAAAACGAGGTTACTCAAAATGAGGCAACTCAAGAGCTCGCTTAGAACGAACAAATCAATGAAGAAGATCGCTCGGAACCAGCTTCGAAGATCAAGTGGCTCAGCCTACAAACCTCGTGAATCAAAGAACTGGTAAAGCATTCAAATTTACTCCCGAGTCATCCCCAAGAAAATATAATTTCCGATATCAACGAGTGGGGTAAAAACTCATTCCTCTCTTCAAAATCTACGTGTATTCACTGCATTCATCTCATTAACTCGAACCCGAAATGCACTAGAGGCCCTTAATGAACCAGAATTGGTAGAGGCCATGCACGAGGAACTCAATCAATTCGAAAGAAACCAAGTATGGACTCGACCAACCGACCTTCGACCACCCAGTTATAGGAACCAAATGGGTTTTCAAAAACAAACTGGATGAGGGTGGAGTGGTAGTCGAAACAAGGCTAGACTTGTGGCTCAAGGATACAATCAAGAAGAAGGAATTGATTGTGGGGAAACATTTGCACTGTTGCCAGAATCGAAGCTATTAGAATCTTGTTGGCATTTGCTTCTAGCATGCATATTAAATTATATCAAATGGATGTTAAGTGTGCATTTCTCATTGGTTTTATTGAAGAAGAAGTCTATGTCGAGCAGCCTCTTGGTTTTGAAAACTCGGAATTTCCAAATCATGTTTTCAAACTTCAAAAGGCACTCTATGGTCTTAAACAAGCCCCTCGAGCTTGGTATGAAAGACTCGAGTAGCTTCTTGGTCCAAAATGATTTTAAAAGAGGTCAGATCAATAAGACTCTCTTTATAAAAACCAAAGGGAAAGATTTCCTTATTATTCAAATCTATGTTGATGATATTATCTTCGGTGCTACTAATGAATCTCTATGCCGAGAATTTTCTGAGTTGATGAGTTAGGAATTCCAAATGAGTATGATGGGTGAACTCAATTTCTTCCTTGCTACTAATGAATCTCCGTGTCGAGAATTTTCCGAGTTGATGAGTCGAGAATTCCAAATGAGTATGATGGGTGAACTCAATTTCTTCCTTGGTTTACAAATTAAACAAGAAAAGGATGGGATCTACGTCCATAAATCAAAGTATACCAAGGAACTGCTGAAGAAATATAAACTCCAAGATGCAAAGCATGCATCTACACCCATGAGCAACGACGATAAAACTTGACTCAAACGAGAAAGGTAAAGCAATAGATCGAAACTCTATCGAGGTATGATTGGATCTTTGCTATATCTTACTTCCAGCCGACTCGATATAATGTTCGGTGTTTGCTTATGCGCAAGATTTCAAGCTAATCCAAAAGAATCACATCTCACTGCGGTGAAGAGAATATTTAGATATCTTGCAGGTACTCGAACTTAGGTCTATGGTATTCCGGAGACTCGGAACCGACTCTCACTCGGATACTCGGACGCGGACTACGCTGGATATAAAGTTGATCGAAAGAGCACTTCGGAGCTTGCCAATCTCCGGGTCAATCCACGATATCCCGGCACTCAAAGAAGCAAAACTCAATAGCTCTATCAACTACTGAAGCTGAGTATATTGCAGCTGGAGCTCGTTGCGCTTAGATTCTATGGATAAAGCAACACTTGAGAGATCTTGGACTTTCTTTCAAATCGGTTCCAATCAAGTGTGACAATCGAGTGCAATCAGCATCATCAAGAACCCGAGTCTAGCACTCGAAGACGTAGGATATCGAGGTCAGATATCACTTCTTACGAGACCATTCTGAAAAAGGTGATATTGAACTTGAGTTCATTCCTACTAACCTTCAATTAGCTGATATCTTGACTAAGCCTCTTGGTGAAGATCAATTCTGTTTCATTCGGAATGAGCTTGGTATGTTAAATGCATGATTATGTGCTATGTGTTTTCAAATTATCAATAACCATTAGCTCGGTTGATTCGGTGATACTTGGGATAGTAGTTATTTCTTATTTCGAGTCACTCGGAACCCATTCCGAGTCATACTCGGACGTAGAGAAAAATTTGGACATCAAATTTTCGAAATTATCTCTAGAATAGTGGAGAGTTTCGGAATATATTTTCAAATTTTTTCTCTCTCTCTCTCTCGGGCGTTGTGATCGGACAATAGCCGTGGATCTCTAACCGCTGAAATCTTAACCGTTGAAGAGAACCGTCACACCGGTCTTCGATGACTCGATGGACAAGCCGAGTTAGAACGGAGTTATACTTAACGGATAGTTGACGGGCGCGTTTCTTTTCTATAAATAGCGCCTATTCATCTTCATCTCGATATTCTACATTTCATCTCTTTCAAACGAAACTTTTCGCGGAAGATTTCTACACAGTGACCTTTGAACTTCTTCAAGCGACGTAAAAGGCCATCTCAAGTAAGTTTCGATTGCTCTCATCCGCTTCTTCTACTCTTTTCGTTTCTTCTACTCTTTTTCGTTTCTTCTCATCCACCTCTTCCTCTCTTTTCTTACTCAAAAGTTTCATCTTTCCTTCCTCTTCTCAAAATGCCTAAGAGAGGTAACCATCCCGATTTTCGGGTCTCCTCTTCCTCCAAAAAGCCTCGCACCAAGAATCCAGAAAGCTCAACCCTCTCCAAACCCATTGTCACCCGAGCATCTTGCTGCTGGACGACAAATTCTTTCCTACAACCAAATTCTCTTGGTTGACTCACAAACAAACTACTGGGGCATACAACTTTCTTTGTTTCAGCGAGTTCATCTATCCCGAACTCGTTTCGAGTTCTACACTCACCTCACCTCCTCGGAAAATGTTCTAACCTCCCGGGTTCGGAACATCACTGTTCGAATAAACACATCTCTCCTCCATCGCCTGTTTAAGGTCTCTTCTCTCTTCTTGAACAGCAACCCCATTCCTTTCACTCGAAGTCGCCGACGACTTCTTTGAAAAGTACGCCAAAGAGTTCCCCGAGTCCCGGAAAAACTTTTCGGTGACCCGGTTGATGTCGGAAGCACGCCTTTTGTGCTTCCTGCCGATGAGAACCTTTTTCTCTCGGCATTCTAGCAAGGAGAATCCCAACTCCAAGCACCTCAAATCTCTTTTTGACATTCTTGAGGGCTACGAAGTAGACCTCTTTCCCTCCATAATTGAGCAAATGGCAGCTGTGCCGGCTCAACTCCAATCCAAGAAGAACACCTCCCTTCCTTTCGGTGCTCTTCTCACCCTTGTCTTCAAACAATTCCAAGTTCCTCTCCCCTCGGACCCCAACGCCGTATGCGAGGCTGCCGTTGTTGTCGGCAAAAAGGAACTTCGAGGGTACGGATACCGGAAGCCGAACCCGGTGTGCGGGTCCATAACTCGGAGCCGAGGCCTCCTTCTCCGCCTCGGACTCGAAATCAACGCCTCTCTCTCTCCCTGTCCACCTGTTGGTGCCTCTACCTTAGGTGCCTTCAAATCTCTTTCTGCTCTTTTGTTCCCCGCTTTTATGGACAAAATTAGCTCCGTGTCCTCTGTTTTTCAGGACACGCTCCGGTCTTTCAAACTTGTCCTCCAAAATATGAATATCAACCAAAAGACCGCCCAATCCCAAATCCGAGAGCAGCAATCTCAAGTTCTTGAGATGAGGGTTCTGGTGAAGGAACAGAAGGAGCTGGTCGAGCTCCTCGGAGAGAGAATGATGTGTAGTGGGAGGCGGAAGCAAAGAGAAGGGAAAACCGTGAAGAAGCGGCTGGCCGAACGGGACCTGCGGACGCGGTTACGGGGAAAAAGGTGAAAGGAGGGGCAAATGTTCTTGGTTTTGGACGAAATTTGGTGGCGAGGTAGTTAACTGGTCAGGGAAGGTTGTGGTAAAATTTAAGAAGCATCCAAGGTCAGGATGACCTTGAACCAAAGGCAAACAGAAGGCCTCGCTGGGCGGCTGTCCAGAATGAGGTTCTTTGTTTGTTTTTGGTGCTGGGGATGGAGTTCTTCTTGGTTTAAGCTAAGATTTGGTGGAGATGGTCTCAACTCATGTAAGATGAAGTGTGTGAAATTTGGGAAAGAGATGATTCGTGGATTGGGAGATATGGTTGATGGAAGTCGCTGGATAGAACCTGGATTCCGGCTTGGATACGAAACACCACCAAGCTGAATCAAGGGGCACTTTGCAATCTGGCCGGATACAGAAACACCACCAGGGATTGTAAAGACTCAAAGGACACCACCAAGCTTGCCAAGGCTCGGATACAGCAATGAGAATTCAAGGGGTTGAGAAATCCATCTCAAAAGAGCAAAGCTCAAAATTCATATATTCATCAAGTCTTCTTTTTACATAGCTAAGCTAGCTGAATTTATAATGCCTCATAATGGCATTTACAAAGCTGAAAACAAAGCTGAAAATAAAGTAAAAAGATAATAAAACTAACAAGATTCTTTCCCCTCCTCCAAGTTAAGCTAGAGTGAATTCTAGCCAAGTATTTCAAAATTGGGAACATGTGGTTGTGGCTTGTTTTCCCCTTTCCCAAGCTTTTCAATCCTTGATGCTTCTAGGCCTCCTTGTCATCCTTTCCTTGTTGCTCTATTCCCGGCCAAGGTCTTTTCACATGTAAATATGGACCGACCATATTTAAGCACCATTTTATTTATGTACTTAAAAGCATTAAAATGGCAATGCTCCACTGGTTTAACTTGACTGATTTCACCTTGCGCTAACATGGAGGATTTGTGATGGCTAGCTTTGGCTAGCTTTGATTCTGATTTCCTAACCTTCTTGGCTCTTTGGACAAGCTTTTATTTATGAACATATAGTCATGAAGATCAACATCATGGCTTTGCATCCTTCGGGATCAAAATGATCAAAACAAATTCAAGTAATTTTGGTTGATTCCGGGTATGCTTGACCCTTCAAAATGATTAGCTTTCAGCTCAAAGACAAAGGTGGTCCACTTTCCATCGAGAGAAGGTCCAAGGCGGCTCGGGACCATGATGACTCGGACGCGTTGAAGCGTCTTCGAGCCCGAGTCCGACCTCCTCGGACGGCGGGGATGAAGAAGAAGAAGTTGCGGATGCGAAGCGACGAGACGCCGAGGAGCCTGCGGGCGAGGCGGCTCCATCCGGGCAAGGGGAGGAACACAAAGAAGAAGCAATGGGAACTGCTCAGGGTCGAGCTGCTCCACAAGCTCGGATAGCGGTACTCGGCTCGAGACGGCGATGCAGGTGGGTCGAAGACCTAGGCTGCACCGGTGGGTCGGCCGAGCAGCCCCTCCAGGCTACCGAGGTTCAACGGGAAGAACCTCTCGATCCACTCATTCCGGGTCGGCCACTCGGAGCCGAGCCCACGACGATCATACCGGTTCTCCCTCCGCCGCGCTCAAGCACATCGTCAAGATCATACCAGCGCCGGCGTACCTCCAACCCCTCCGCTTCCACTCGAAATCCCCCTCTCCCTCGTAGGCGCCATGCACTCGAGTCACAATTCCTCATTCCGCAGATTCTTCTTCGTTACGAGAGATTATTTTTTTTTTTGTCCGAGAAATCAAAGTTGTACTCTTTGTTCTTTTCTTCCCTTCTTTTTGTTGTTATTTTTCTTTGCTTGAAAGGCAAGGGGAGAAATAGAGTCGAAAAATTTGTTGTCTTGTTTAGGGGAGTGTTTTCCATACTTATGAATATATTTTCTTTAACTTTAATGGACTAATGCATTTCATTATTAATTTCGAGTTCATTATTGTTAACATGCTTTTCCGAGTTAATATTAATCCCTTGATAAAGCATACTTTACTTTATGCTCTAATACATTAAGTATGTCTTACTCATCTCATCTCATGCGCAACTACTCGGAATCGGATCTTTTTCACTAACAAAGTTTCTGTCTAAGTATGGAATGCCTTTCATCAAAAAGGGGAGATTGAAGACTCGGACACTTGCTCAATACTTTTCGAGTTGTATAAAAAGGAATCAAGTATAACAATCTCGTACTTATAGAGTTTTGATTTCAAGGCATTCTTTGTATCTTAGAAACTTTTCTGAGTGATATGGTATCTGCTCTAAGTGATATAACTTTTACTTCTTGTATCTCTTGCGTGACTCGGAAAGCCGATATGCGTATCCCATCCCGTTACGAGTCTCCCATCACTCAGATTTATCGCATGCTTGATTAGACTAGTATTCCGCTCACATCCGACTCCTTTCTATAAGGTCTATCTTGTTGAAGTCGGTACTCTCGATCTGTTTCATGCTTAGTCTATATCAAGTTATATCACTCGATGTTCTTTACTTAACTTGATTCTTCGCTTAGACTAAGTCGGACAGAATTCGAGTATCATGAATATTGGACTCGGAAAATTCCATTTCGTTTCGACTCGAGATAATTAGTTGTTTATGTATCTTAATTATTTTATTATCCGTGTCTAATCTTGGACCAAAGTATTTTATACTTTGAGAACCAAAATTGATTTACTTTTGTAGGTTATTGAAACGTGGATACGTTTTTCGAAATACAAAAGTAACCGGCTTCAAAACGTCAAATCACCGGCAGACATGGCTTTTCACCTTCTCCGCTCCGGTCCCGAGAAGATTGTGTCGGGTGCATGCTGTTTCCAAATCTGGAAAAGCTGAACGCTAAGCTTAACGAGTGGTTTCCACCTTATCTTTCAAGACACCGCCGAGTGGTTTTGGGACTTTCAAGAGAGTTAAACCGTTACCCAACGTTCATATCATAACGGATACTTTCGAGTGACTCGGAAAGACCTTGTCAACGGTCACAAAGGACTCTCGGTCGGCGAGATGAAGATAACGGCTACTCTGCCTAGTCATCTATAAATAGAAGCCACCTCATAAGACTTGAAGATTGCCGAACTTATTGTTAATACACGTACTTGAGTAAAGTCATTGTATTTATTCTCAATCTACTACTTATAACTCCCACTCTATAAATCTTTACTTTACGAGTTGTAAGGTCTTGTACTCGATTACAAACACTTTCTTACTTTCTCTGTAAGGTCCTTTGACTAAGCTTGTAAGGGTTAACTCAACTTAGTTGTCCCTATCTGTAAGGGTTATCTCGGCTAGGAAGTACTAGATCGAGATAAGGAAATTTACGAGTCTAGGAAAACTTGTAAAGAGTTGTCTAAGGGAGCAACTCGGGTTCGGTCGGTTCACGGTATTTTGTGGACTCAAAATAGTGGATTTGACTTTGTGCTTGGATTAGCACGGTCCATGGTTTTCTGCCCCGGGAGGGTTTCCACGTAATCTCTAAGTGTTATCTTTACGAGTTCATTCTAGACTCGAGACAGTTTTATACCTCCTGCTTAACTTGCTTACTTATTCGTGATAGCATTTACGAGTCCATACTTTTCGACCTGCTGATTGACTTAGAACCTGTCTCTGTGTCTTCTTTGGTAAAAGAGCTAACTTTTCCACGAAAAACTTCCATCACCCTATTCACCCCCTCTAGGGTGACTCGAGATTCTCCCGAGCAAACCTTCAAGAAAGTTACTCACTCATGAGCTACACCTAGAAGAAGAGGATGTCGAGGTTAGTGAAGACTCAAACTCGAATCTAAATCATTCTAAGTACTACATAAAGACTCGGGTACAAACCTTATCCATCCTAAGTTTTTATTACAAGTCATCCGAGTGTTATAGAAACTCTTATATAAGTTTTCATTCGTTTCGACGGACTTAGAAAACACATTCTTGTTGATCTTCTCACATTGATGTTTTTGAGTCACTCGGACACCACTCGGATCTATTGCATACTCAAATAATCTCTCTAACACTTTTTATCCGAGTTATGACAACATATTTCAAAGCAAAGCGAATTACGGTGTTAATTCCGCTTTCTAAGTCGGTTTGTATGTTTGAGAATTATTTGTCCAAATCAAGTCTGTATACTCGATGTTTTCACTATTTTAACTTGATCTCTCTTAGGACTCGACTACGATGGAATTTGCGTATAATGAATATTAAACTTAGAAAATTTCATTCTTCTAGGCCTAAGATAATTATGCATTTAATTGTCTTAATTAAATTATTATATGTGCCTAATCTTGGGCCAAAGTATTTTATACTTGAGAACCAAAGAGGTTTACTTTTGTAAGTTATCCAAATGAGGTTATCTCTTTTTGAATTACAAAAGTAACCGGCTGAGGTTGTCAATCACCGACGAGACAAGGCTTATGTATTTCTCAACAAGGCTCGGACGCTATGTCGGGGTTTTCTGTTTCCAAAGCTGAAAAACTTTAAAGCTAAGCTCAACAGTGGTTTCCACCTTACTTTTCGGACATCACCGGTTGATTGGAGCTCCTTTAGGAGCCAAGAGCCGTTGCACAACGTTCACATCCCAACGGATCTTTTTTAGTGACTCGGAAGAGTCGTTACAATGGTCGGAAAAGACTTCGTTCGGAACCAAGACACAACGGCTAATCCGCTTGGTCATCTATAAATAGAAGCCACTTCACAAGACTTGAAGATTGCTTGAACACATTGCTGAAACTATATCTCGTAGTACAATACTCATGCAATCTTCTTCTTACAACTCCAAGTCCGTACTTAATACTTTTCCGAGTTGTAAAGTCTTGTAATCAGTCACATACTTTTCTTACTTTCGAATAAGGTCCCTTGACCGAGCTGTAAGGGTTAACTCAGCTCGGTTGTCCCTAACTGTAAAGGTTACCTCGGTTAGGATGTACTAGATTATATAAGGGAACTTCGAGTCTAGGAAAACTCCGTAAGGAATTATCTACGGAAGCAATTCTGGTTGAGTGAGTCCGTTGTATTTTGAGGATTCAAAATAGTGGATTTGACTTGGTGCTTGGATTAGCACTGTCCATGGTTTTTGCCCCAGGAGGGTTTCGACGTATCTCTAAGTATACACTTTTTGAGTCCAATCTAGACTAAAATTCTCTTGTTTGTCCTTTTCAAGCTTAAAGTTTCTAAGTTTGTGAAAGATTTTCTCATCACCCTATTCACCCCCTCTTTAGGGTGTCCGATACTCTCCAAGAGCAAACCTTCAATTGGTATTAGAGCTTAGCCTTTCAAAAAGAATCTAACAATCCAAAGGTCTAAAGATCGGATGGCTCGGAACTTCGAAGGGGACGATGAAGGAAGATCTTCCACTACACCACCAAAGTTCAAAGGGTCAAACTTTCTGCACTTCGGAAGAAGCTAATGGAATGCTTTACGCTAGACAACGATGAAGATGTTTGGAACATCATCTAAGAAGGCAATTACATTCTAATGAAGTTAAAAAGGTATAATATATGTGCCTAAAGAGAAGTTTGCACCAATGAGGAGTCAGAAAAGTTCATAAAGAACTTCAAAGCGATGAACATTCCGATGTGTGCTATCAGCTCCGAAGAATACAATAGAGTGTCGACCTATGACACAGCTAAGGATGTGTGCGACACTCTTGTCAACACATATGAAGGAACAAGCCAAGTGAAAAAGGCGAAGATAAGTTAATATCTTTACAAATATGAGCTGTTCAAGATGGAGGAAGAAGAAAACATAACTTAGATGTTTATACTATTCACCGAGATTACAAATAATCTAAAATCTCTCGGTAGAATGATTTCCAGTGAAGAAATGTGCGGAAAAATTCTAAGAAGTCTACGAACGAGAAGATGGGGTCCCAAGGTGACAGCCATCAAGGAAGCTTAGAACCTCTCTTAACTAAAGCAAGATGAACTGATTGGGAAGGCTGCTTACGCACGAAATTCACCTGGAAGAAGAGGATGCCGAGGTCGGCACTAAATAGAGCATTGCGTTGAAAGCCTCGGAAAGCCTCGGAGAAATTTTGAGTTCCTTAAACTCAGAAGAACACCCCATGGCACTCATTGCACGAGGCTTCAAAAGAATGATTAACCACAAGAAATGGGAGAAAAGACCAAAGGAAGTGTTCTATAAAAAGGATAAGATAGATAGAAAAGGTAAATACTATTCCCCTTCAAAATTATCTTTAACTAAGAACTCTGGTTGCTTTGAATGTGGCAGCAAAGATCACATAGTCAAAGATTGTCCAAGGAGAAAGAGGGACAGAAAGAAGAAGAAGGCTATGATGGCCATATGGAGTGATGAAGACTCATCCGAAGAAGATGAAGATTATGAAGACTCTAAGGGTCCGATGGCACTAACGAGACTAAGAAGCTGAATGCGAGTCAAGCTCTAACAACTCGGGCACCGAGGAGACAAGTCCTCAGGAGGTAATTGAATACTTTCTCAAGTTCTCCAAATTTAATTTAGCTAAATATATTTATACTTTGGAAGAAAAGTCCAATTCGATTCTTCTAAGTTCAAAGAACAACTTGAGTCTCTTACTTCGCGAGCATTGGTTTGAAAAATTAATTAGCACAACCGAGACTAACTCTGAAAGAACTCAAAAGTAGTACTCAAACTAATGAGACTGAGTTTGAGTCACTCGAAAAAGAAAATTAGCAATGAAAAGAAAGCTCAATGAGTCTCAAGAGCTTGCTTTGAAATTTACTCAAGGTCGGAAAAACCTTGACATGCTTTTAGGCTCTCAATGTGTCTCCTTCGGGAAAAAAGGACTTGGTTTTAATGAAGAGGATGAATCTAATTCCTAGTCAAATCTTTTTAAAATGAATTCCGAACCGTGAAGTTCGGGAAGGCCGAGCGTGGTCCCATTTATAAAAATGAAAAGAGGACTGAGCCTGGACCGGTTTACGGGAGAAAACCCTCTCCACCCGTTTATAAAAGAAAAGATTTTCAAAAGAAAGATACACAGACTTAGTTTTCTAAACAGAAGGGTTAGAATCAGACCAAATCCAAAGTCATTCAAATCTAGGTGCCCAAGAGTCTTCTTTCTCGGAAAAGGACCACAGTAAAGGGAGTTACTTGGGTTCGTTAGAGGAAGTGAGAAGGGTTAGTGTGTTTCGACTTGCGGGTAACTCGAGAAAAGGACAAAAGGTCACTGGTACTTAGACGGTGGATGCTCACGCAACATGTCGGGGATTCAAGACTCTTTTTGAGTTGGAAGATTATAAAGGAGGCAAAGTCACTTTTGGAGATGATAGTAAGGGCAAGATAGTTGGAATAGGCAAGATTGGGAAAGGAGACAACCTGGTCAGCCCAGTCTATCTTGTCAAGGGATTAAATTACAATCTACTCAACATCTCTTAGTTGTGTGATAAGGGTCATGATGTGTAGTGGGAGTGGAAGCAAAAGAAGAAGGAAAAACCCAAGAAAATGCAACCGGACAGAATAGGGTCTGCAGGTGCGGGTCTGGGGAAAAGGGTGAAAGGAGGGTCAAATGTTCTTGGTTTTGGCTAGAAATTGGAGGGAAGGTTATTTGGGATGTTAGGAAGGGCTGGTAAAAATATGGGAAGCATCCAAGGTCAGGATCACCTTGAACCAAAGCCAAACAGAAAGTCACGCTGGGCGGCAGTCCAGGATGAGGTCCTTTGTTTGTTTTTGGTGCCGAGGACGGGACACTTCTTGGATTGAGCTGAAATTTGGTGGCACTGGACTCAACCCGTGTAGGATGGTGTGGGTGAAATTTGGGGACGAAAGGATTTGTGGATTGGGAGATATGGGATGATAAAGTCGCTGGATAGTTCCTGGGTTCTGGCCTGGATACAGAAACACCACCAAGCTGAACCGAGGGGCACCTTGCAACCTATCCGGATACAGAAACACCATCGGGGATTGTAAGGACTCAAAGGACACCACCAAGCTTACCAAGGCTCGGATACAGCAATGAGAATTTAAGGGGTTGAGAAATCCATCTCAAAAGAGCAAAGCTCAAAGTTCATATATTCATCAAGTCTAACTTTTACATGGCTGAATGCTAGGCTATTTATAAGGAAATAAAACATGCTGAAAATTAATCAAAACTAAAACATAATCTAAGGCCTAAAAGAAAGATTACAAGATCAATGGCCTAAGATATGTTAGCCCCTTGTCCAAGCCAATTTGGGAACATGTGGCTAATATGAAAGTTAATCCTAGCCAAGTATTTCCTACCCCTTGTGCAAGAAAGCTTGTCATAGGTCCAACACATAGATTCTTCCACTAGGGATGATGCTTGGAAATGCTTCTAGAATCCTCCTTGTTGCTGTCCACACATGACCCATTCGGCTAAGGCATAAGACATCCACCTTTCGGTCCTTGGTGATAACCGGCCAGCTTGTGTGCTTAGTGCACGGTTTGAGTTCCCTTGGCGCTTTGGACCTTCTCTTGTGGATTTATCTTGCTCCAACTCTTGAACAATAATTATTTATATAACAAAAGACATAAAAGATAATTCTTCACCATAAACCAAGCTCTAGTTCATCAAGCAAAAGTTGAACCAGATTAGGTGCTAAAATATGATCTCCTTTCGGTTTGAGCTCCTTTTGTAGCTTTGACATGAACTCATGGCTCTTGGCTTAATGGCATGTAAGGAGATCATGAACAAGTATGTTGTAGCCTTTGGAAATGTCCATCAGGTCAAGAGGTAAAATTCACTCGGACCAATTGCTATATTTCGATGCAACCACCAAAAAGACTAAACTCTCGGGTAAGAGATCGGATAATACTTACACTATTCCTCTTTCTAATCCAAGTCAGAATTTATCTTGTTTAAAAGCATCATTGCATGATGATTATTGGACATGGCATCGTACACTAGGTCATGTTAGCATGCACACTATCAAAAAGCTTGCATCTCATGCTTTAGTTACGGGCTTGCCTAACCGTGCATTTAAGAAAGATAAAATATGTAAAGCATGCACAAAAGGGAAACATGTCGGATCATTCTTCAAACCTCTCAAAACTGTTTCCACATCCAAAGTAATTGAAATGTTGCATATGGATTTGTGTGGTGAAATCTCTATAAAGAATCTCGGAGGTAAATCATATGTACTTGTGATTGTTGATGACTACTCACGATTTACCTGGGTTTGTTTTCTCAAGAATAAAAATGAAGCTTTCAAAGAGTTCAGCAAGCTCAACAGGAAAAATTCATGTAGAGTCTCGGACTCGGATCGGAAGAATTCGAACTAACAATGGAAGAGAGTTCAATTACTCATAATTTGCAGAGTTCCGCAACAAGAATGGTATCTCTCACAACTTCTCAGCACCTAGAACCCCTCAACGAACGGGGTAGTTAAGAGAAAGAACCGAACTCTTGAAGAAATAGGGAGGACAATGATGATTGAACATGATCTACCCTACTATTTACGGGTTGAGGTAGTTAATACAGACAAACTATACACTAAATAGATATCTCATCGGACCTATATTAAAGAAAACTCCATACAAGCTTAGAAGGGAAAGAAACCCAATATCTCATACTTCAAACCCTTCGGATGTAAATGTTTTATTCGTCATAATGGTAAGGATCACTCGACCAAGTTTGATGCTCGGTCCGATGAAGGTATTTTCCGGGTTACTCATCTCATAGTAAAGCATATC
Organism: Talinum fruticosum; assembly: GCA_021018815.1. Classification (NCBI taxonomy): domain Eukaryota; kingdom Viridiplantae; phylum Streptophyta; class Magnoliopsida; order Caryophyllales; family Talinaceae; genus Talinum; species Talinum fruticosum. Next base: position 1,119,147 of record JAITYX010000010.1, on the reverse strand, counting down.
GTGTTTTTAATAAAAGAATTAACAAAGTGGAATAAAACATCCATGTTGTATTTGATGAGATTGATCACGCAAAAACAAATGAATCAACCTTCTTATACCCGAAACTAAATCGAGATGAAGATGATCTTGCTCGAAGCTAAGCTTAGACCGAGTCAAAAGAAAGCAACTCGGAATGAGGCGAGCTCGGAACATCATGACTCAAACTAAACCAGCTCAGGAGCCAACTCAAAATGCTTGAAGGTCAAGTAGATGAGCAAACTCAACTAGAATAGGCTAATGAAGATCAACCAGTATAACCAACAAACCTGGTAAATCGGAGAACAGGTACATTCAAATATGCTTCGAGCTACCCACTCCAAAACATTTTGTCTCACATCAACGAGTGGGGTAAGAATTCGCTATTCTTTGCAAAATCTATGTGCATTCACTGCATTCATATCATTAACGGAACCCAAAAATGCACTAGAGGCCCTAAATGAACCTGAATGGGTAGAGGCCATGCAAGAGGAACTGAATAAGTTTGAGAGAAACCAAGTCTCGGACTTTAACCAAATAACCTTCGACCACCTAGTCATAGGAACCAAATGGGTTTTCAAGAACAAATTGGATAAGGATGGGTTGGTAGTCAGAAATAAAGCTAGATTTATGGCTCAAGATTACAATGAAGAAGAAAAGATTGATTGTGGGAAAACCTTTGCACCAGTTGCTAGGATCGAAGCAATTAGAATCCTCTTGGCATTTGCATCAAGCATGAATATTAAATTGTATCAAATGGATGTCAAATGTGCCTATCTGAATGGTTTCATTCAAGAGGAAGTGTATGTAAAGCAACCCTCTGATTTGAAAACTTAGAATTTCCAAATCATGTTTTCAAATTGCAATAGGCTCTTTATGGCCTTAAACAAGCTCCGAGAGCTTGGTATGAAAAACTGAGCAGTTTTTGGTGGAAAATGATTTCAAAAGAGGTCAGATTGACAAAACTCTTTTCATAAAAACCTAGGGCGGAGACTTTCTCATTCCTCAGATTTATGTTGATGATATTATTTTTAGAGCAACTAATGAAAATCTCCGTCGAGAATTTTCTAAGTTGATGAGATAGGAATTCCAAATGACCATGATGAGAGAACTCAATTTCTTTCTTGGTCTACAAATCGGAGAAGATAAAGATGGCTTCTATGTGCATCAATCTAAGTATACAAAGGAGTTGCTAAAGAAGTACAAGCTTCAAGATGCAAAACATGCAGCAACACCAATGAGTAGCGAGAATGAAACTAGACTAAAACAAAAATAGTAAAGCAGACAGATCGAAACTCTATCGAGGTATGATTGGATCTCTGCTATATCTCACATCCAGTAGGCCGGACATCATGTTTAGTGTATGTCCGTGTGCAAGATTCTAAGCTAATTCAAAATAATCACATCTCACCTGCGGTGAAGAGAAATTTCGAGATATCTTGCGGGGACTCAAAATCTTGGACTATGGTTCTCAAGAGACTCGGAACCGACCCTCACTAGATACTCACATGCTGGCTATGTTGGAAACAAGGTTGATAGAAAGAGCACATCAAGAGCATGTCACTTTACAGGTCAATCCCTTATATCATGGCACTCAAAGAAGTAGAACTCGGTTGCTCTATCAACTGCTGAAGCTGAGTACATTGCGGCTGAATTGTGTTGTGCTCAAATTCTATGGATCAAGCAACACTTGAAGGATCTTGGACTTTCATTCAAATCTATCCCAATCAAGTGTGATAATCGGAGTCCAATCAGCATCACTAAGAATCCAGTTCAGCACTCAAAGACAAAGTATATTGAGGTTAGGTATCATTTTGTGAGAGATTATTTTGAGAAAGGTAATATTGAACTTGAATTCATTCCTATAAAATTTAGTTAGCTGATATTTTCACTAACCCACTTAGTGGCGATCAGTTTTGTTTCATTAGGAATGAGCTTGGCATGATTAATGCATGATCATGTGATTTTCTAAGTAAAATTGTCTTACATGATTATGTGTTATATGTTTTTTTTCTTTACCTTAATAACAATTGGTTCAATTGATCGAGTGAAACCGAGCTAAGAGTTATTATATGTTTGCGTTTTCCGAGTCACTTAGAAACCATAATGAGTCTCTAGATAAGTGGAGAATTTGAAAAATTTCTTTTAAAATTTCTCTTTCTCTCTTTCTCTACATCGCGCATCGATCGGAAAACTAGCCGTTGAGAGAAAGTCATTGGAATTCTAACCGTTGCGAGTGGAAACGTCACTCCTGTCCGAGGCGACCGTTGGAGGTTTAGGTCGAGCCGAATATTGAAGGACGTTCCTTTTCGCTATAAATAGCATCCCTTGAATCCAACTCTACTCGGACTAATTTATTCCTTATCGAAGCAAATTCCATCATCACCCTATTTACCCCCTTTAGGGTGACTTAGCCTCTCCACGAGCTAACTTTCACATTGGAAGAAGCTCATGTAATGCTTTCTCTTGGATCACGATGAAGATGTATAGAACAACATACGAGGAGGCAACTACATTCCGATAAGGATGCAGGAAACAAGACTCGTGCCTAAGGCAAAGCTCGAGTACACCACTGAAGAGGCAGAAAAGTTCAGAACGAACTTGATGTGTAGTGGGAGGCGGAAGCAAAAGGAAGCAAAACCGCAAGAAAACCAAGCTGGCCAGAATAGGACCTGCAGGTGCGGTTCTGGGGAAAAGGGTGAAAGGAGGGGTAAATGGTCTTGGTTTTGGACGAAATTTGGTGGAGAGGTAGTTAACTGGTTGGGAAAGGTTGTGGTAAAATTTGGGCAGCATCCAAGGTCGGGATCACCTTGAGCCAAACGCAAACAGAAAGCCTCACTGGGTGGTTGTCCAGAATGAGGTTCTTTGTTTGTTTTTGGTGCTGGGGATGGAGTTCTTCTTGGATTGAGCTGAGATTTGGAGGGAATGGACTCAACTCATGTAAGATGAAGTGTGTGAAATTTGGGAAAGAGATGATTCGTGGATTGGGAGATATGGTTGATGGAAGTCGCTGGATAGAACCTGGATTCTGGCTTGGATACAAAAACACCACCAAGCTGAATCAAGGGGCACTCTTAAACGGTCCGGATACAGAAACACCACCGGGGCTTAAGAGACTCAAAGGACACCACCAAGCTTGCCAAGGCTCGGATACAGCAATGAGGATTTAAAGGGTTGAGAAATCCATCTCAAAAGAGCAAAGCTCAAATTCATATATTCATCAAAGTTGTTTTTACAAGAGCTATGCTAGCTGAATTTATAATGCCTAACATTGGCATTTTACAAAGCTGAAACATAGCTAAAAATTAAAGCAAAATCAAAACAAAATTAGCCAAGATTCTTTCCCCTCCTCCAAGTTAAGCTAGGAGAAATTTCAGCCAAGTATTTGATGGTTAGGGAACATGTGGCTATGGTTTGTTTCCTCTTTGCCAAGCCTCCTTAATTCTTCTAGAATGCTCTTCATGTGGGCTGCTTTGGATGCTCCCCTTAGGCGCCTAGGCATGTTGTAATTGACCTTGGACCGACCAGAATCAAATACAAATTATTTATGTGCAAAGACACCTTACTTCACGTTTTGTCATGGCCAAAATGCACCTTGCTCTAACATGGAGGATTTTAGGTTTGCTAGCTGATTCTTCTTGGCTCTCCTTCTTGACTCTTAGGTAAATAATTATTTATGAACAATCATAAAAAGAACACACTCTTGACTTCCCATCCTCCGGGATCAAAAATGATAATAAAAAATTCAAGTGTCTTTGGCTGATTTCCATGCATGTTTGATCTCTCTTGATAACTTGTCCTCGGTCCATGATCAAGGGCTGTCCACTTTCCATCAGAACTTTAGAGCAATGAACATTCTGATATGTGCTATCAGCTGAGAAGAATACAACAGAGTGTCGGCCTATGACACAGGTAAGGATGTGTAGGACACTCTTGTCAACACATATGAAGGAACAAGCCAAGTTAAACAGGCAAAGATAAGTCAATGTCTTTACAAATATGAGCTGTTCAAGATGGAGCTAGAAGAAAACATAACTCGGATGTTTATACGATTCACTGAGATTACAAATAATCTCAAATCTCTGGGTAAAAAGATTTCCCATGAAGAAATGTGCGGAAAGATTCTAAGAAGTCTACCCAAGAGAAGATGGGGTCCTAAGGTGACATCCATCGAGGAAGCCCGTAACCTGTCTCTTTTAAAGCCAAACGAACTCATTAGGAAGCTACTTACCCATGAGATCCATCTCGAAGAAGAGGATGCTAAGTTCAGCACTAAACGAATCATCGTCGTTGAAGGCCTCGAAAGCGAGAGAAGAAAATCTGATTTCGTCGGACTTAGAAGAAGGTCCCATGGCACTTATCGCTCGAGGCTTCAAAAGAATAATGAAGCACAAGAGATGGGAGATAAGGCCAAGAGATGAGTTCTACAAAAAGATAAGAAGGATAGAAAAGGTAAACACTCTTCCCCTTCAAAGTTATCTTTAACTAAGAGTCTGTGGCCGTTTTAAATGTGGCAGCAAAGATAGTCTAAGAGAGCTCGGAAAGAAGAGGAAGGCTATGATGGCCACATGGAGTGATGAAGACTCATCTGAAGAAGATGAGGACTCGGACGACTTAAAGTGTCTAATGGCTCTATCGGACTCGGAAGCTGAATTTGAGTCGAATCGACCACTCGGACAATGAGGAAACGAATCATCGGGAGGTAATTGAATATTTCCTCAAGTTTTCCAAAGTTGATTTAGCTAAATATATTTATGCTTTGGAAGAAAAGTCCAATTCGACTCCTCCGAATTTAAAGAACAACTTGAGTATATCACTTCGAGAGCATCTCTTTGAAAAATGAATTAGAAAAACTGAGACTTACTCTAAGAGAGCTCAAGACTAGTACTCAAGCTAATGAGACCGAGTTTGAGACACTCGAAGAGAAAATGAGCATCCGAAACAAAAGCTCAATGAGTCTCAAGAACTTGTTTTAAAGTTTACTCAAGGTCGAAAAACCTTGACATGCTCTTAGGATCTCAATGTGTCTCCTTCGAAAAGAAGGACTTGGTTTTAACAAAGAGGAGGAATCTAATTCATACTCGGATCTTTTCACAAAGGATTATAGAACAGTGAAAGTTCAGGAAAGCTGAGCACGGTCCTATTCATAAGAATGAAAAGAGGACTGAGCGCAGACCAACTTTCAGGAGAAAACCTTCTCCACCGGTTTATAAAAGGAAAGATTTTCAAAAGAAAGAGACACAAACTCAATTTTCAAAAAGGAAGACTTAGAATCGGACCGGACCCAAAGTTATTCAAATCCGGGTTGCCAAGAGTTTTCTTCCTCATAAAAGGACCACAAGTAAAGAGAGTTAATGGGTTCGTTAGAGGAAGTGAGAAGGGTTAGTTTGCTTCGACTTGCGGGTAGCTCAGAAAAGAACAAAAGGTCATTGGTACCTAGGCAGTTGATGCTCCCGCCACATGTGAGGAGATTCACGACTCTTTTCCGAGTTAAAAGATTATAAGGGAGGCAAAGTCACTTTTGGAGATGATAGCAAGGGCAAGATAATTGGGATAGGCAAGATTGGAAAAGGAAACAATCTGGTTAACCCGATCTACCTTGTCAAGGGATTAAAGTACAATCTACTCAAGCATATCTCAATTGTGTGACGAAGGTCAAGAGGTAAGATTCACTTAGACAAATTGCTATATTTCGAGGAAACTACCAAGGAGACTAAGCTCTCAGGGAAAACCAAGTGAGTCACATTCTCATATCCGAAGCTCGGTGAAGATGATGATCTTGCTAAAGATGAGCCCAGGACGAGTCAATGAAAACTCACTCGAATAAGGTAATTCGTAACACCCCGACTCGGAATGAATCGATTCAAGAGTCAACTCAGATTGCTCAAGGTCAACCGGATGAGCAAGCTCAATCAGATTAGACCATTGAAGATCAACCAATTCAACCTACAAATCTGGTGAACCAGTGAACAGGTAGAGCATTCAAATATGCTTCGAGCCAGCCACTCGAAAATATCTTGTTTGACATCAACAAGTGGGGTAAGAACTCATTCTTCTTTGCAAAATCTATGTGCATTCACAACATTCATGTCATTAATTGAACCCAGCTATGCACTAGAGGCCCTAAATGAACCTGAAAAGGAGAGGCCATACAAGAGGAACTCAATCAATTTGAAAGAAACCAAGTCCGGACTCTTACCAAATGACCTTCTCACCACCCAGTCATAGGAACCAAATGGGTTTTCAAGAACAAACTGGATGAAGGTGGGTTGGTAGTTAGAAATAAAGCTAGACTTGTGGCTCAAGGTTATAATCAAGAAGAAGGAATTGATTGTGGGGAAACATTTGCATCGAGGCATGAATATCAAATTGCATCGGATGGATGTCAAATGTGATTTTCTTAATGGTTTCATTCAAGAGGAAGTCTATGTTGAGCAACCCCTTGGATTTGAAAACTTATAATTTCCAAATCATGTTTTCAAATTGCAAAAAGCTCTTTGTGGTCTTAAACAAGCTCCCAAAGCTTGGTATAAAAGACTGAGCAATTTCTAGTTGAAAAAGATTTTAGAAGAGCTCAAATTGATAAAAATCTTTTCATAAAAACTAAGGGGAAAGACTTTCTTATTGCTCAGATTTATGTTGATGATATAATATTTGGAGCTACTAATGAAATTCTCTATCGAGATTTTTTAAGTTGATGAGACAAGAATTCCAAATGAGTATGATGGGAGAACTCAATTTCTTCCTTGGTCTACGAATCAAGCAAGATAAAGATGGCGTCTATGTCCATCAATCAAAGTATGCCAAGGAGTTGCTGAAGAAATACAAACTTCAAGATGGAAAACATGCAGCAACACCAATGATCAACAGTAAAAAACTTGACCTCGGATCGAAAAGGTAAAGCAATGGATCGAAACTCTATCGAGGTATGATTGGATCTCTACTGCATTTTACTTCCAGTAGACCGGACATAATCTTTAGTGTATGTCCGTGTGCAAGATTTCAAGCTAATCCAAAAGAATCATATCTCACAACGGTGAAGAGAATCTTTAGATATCTTACGGTGACTCGGAATCGAGGTCTATGATACTCAAGAGACTTAGAACCGACTCTCACTGGATACTCGGATGTTGACTATGCTGGATACAAAGTTGATAGAAAGAGCACCTCTGAAGGTTTGCTCGGGGAGAGTCCGAGTCACCCTAGAGGGGGTGAATAGGGTGATGGAGGATTTTCTTAGAAATTCAAACTCCTTTTGCCAAATACGATACGAAGTGAGTTCCGAGTCAAAAAGCAGTCAGAAAAGTATGGACTTAGAAGTGATGCTTAGAGTAAAGTGGCAAATTAAACAAAGGCTTTGAGATGGTCTAAGTCTAGAATGAACTCAGAAAGGAAACACTTAGAGATTACGTGGAAACCCTCCTGGGGCGAGAAAACCACGGACCGTGCTAATCCAAGTGCGAAGTCAAATCCACTATTTTGAGTCCACAAAATACCGTGAGCTGGTCGAACCTGAGTTGCTCCCTTAGACAACTCTTTACAAGTTTTCCTAGACTCAAAAATTCCTTTATCTGATCTAGTACTTCCTAGCTGAGATAACCCTTACAGCTAGGGATAACTAAGCTGAGTTAACCTTTACTGACTTAGTCAAGGGACCTTACAGAGAAAGTAAGAAAGTGTTTGTAACTAAGTACAAGACCTTACAACTCGAAAGTAATGAATTACAGAGTAGGAGTTGTAAGTAGAAGATTGAGAATGAATACAAAGACTTTACTCAAGTTCGTGTATTAACAATATGTTCGGTAATCTTCAAGTCTTGTGAGGTGGCTTCTATTTATAGATGACCAGGCGAGAATAGCCGTTATCTTCATCTGCTGACCGAGAATTCTTTGTGACCGTTGACGAAGGTTTCGAGTCCGAGAATTCTTTGTGACCGTTGACGAAGCTTTCTTAGTCACTCGAAAGTATCCGTTGTAATGTGAACGTTGGACAACGGTTTAAACTCTCTTGGAAGTCCCAAAACCACTCGGCGGTGTCTTGAAAGATAAGGTGGAAACCACCGTTAAGCTTAGCGTTCCAGTTTTCAGATTTGGAAACAGACAGCCACGACACAATCTTCGGGACTGGAGCGAGAGAAGGTGAAAAGCCATATCTGCTGGTGATTTGACATTTTGAAGCCGGTTACTTTTGTACTTTGAAAAGTGTATCCTCGTTTGAATAACCTACAAAAGTAAATCAATTTTGGTTCTCAAAGTATAAAATACTTTGGTCCAAGATTTGACACGAGATAATAAAATAATTATGATAATTAAACAACTAATTATCTGAGTTAGAAACGAAATGGAATTTTCTGAGTCTAATAACCATGTAGCTCAAAATTCCATCCGACTTAGTCTAAGAGAGGAATCAAGTTATATGATGAATATCGAGTGAAATAACTTGATATAGACTAAGCATGAAACAGACTAAAAATACTGACTATAACATAATAGAGCTTATAATCGGAAGTTAGATCCGAGTGAGAAAAGTCGAAATACTAGTCTATTCAACATGCGATAAGTCCGAGTGATGAGGGACTCGGAACCGAGTGAGATAAGCATATTAGTTTTCCGAGTCACTCAAGGATAAGCAAGAAATACACGAAGTAAAAGCTATATCACTTAGAGAAGATACCATATAGCTCAGAAAAGTTTCTAAGATGCGAGAGAATGCCTTGGAATCAAAACTCTATAAGTACGAGATTGTTATACCTGATTTCTTTTATACAACTAAGAAAGGTATTGAGCGAGTGTCCGAGTCTTCAATCTCCCCTTTTTGATGAAAGGCATTCCATACTTAGACAGAAACTTTGTTAGTGAAAAAGATCCGAGTCCGAATAGTTGCGCATGAAGAGAGTTGAGTAAAACGTACTTAGTGTATCGAGCATCAAGTAAAATATGCTTAACAATGAAATAATGTTAACTCGGAAAGATTTTAAACACGAAATCATTGAAGAGAAAGCATTAATTCATTGAACTTAAAACGATTACATAGATTGAGAGGGAAAACTCCCCTAAACAAGACAACAAGTTTTTCCGACTCTATTTCTCCCCCTTGCCTTTCAGCAAAAAAAAAATAATAATAACAAAAAAAGGGAAGAAAAGAACAATTAATACAACTTAGATGTCCGGACAAAAGAAAGAAGTAGAAAACTCTCGAAAGAAGAAGAATCTGCGGACTGTGGAATTGTGACACAGTACATGGCGCCTACTAGGGAGAGGGGATTTCGAGTGGAAGCGGAGGGTTGGAGGTACGCCGGCGCTAGTAGGATCTTGACGATGTGCTTGAGCGCGGCGGAGGGAGAACCGATATGATCGTCAAAGGCTCGGCTACGAGTGGCTAACCCGAACGAGTGGATCGAGGGTTCCTCCCTGTGAACCTTGGTAGCTGGAGGGGCTGCTCGGTCGACCCGCTGGTGCGGCTAGGTCTTCGACCCACCCGGACTCGCTGTCCGAGCCGAGTACTGCTATCCGAGCTTGTGGAGCGGTCGACCCTCGGCGGTTCCCACTGCTTCTTCTTTGTGTTCCTCCCCTTGGTCGGATGGAGCTGCCTCGGCCGCGAGCTCCTCGGCGTCTGCTGCTTCGCATCTGCGGCTTCTTCTTCTTCATCCCCGCTGTCCGAGGAGGTCGGACTCGGGCTTGAAGACGATTCGAGATGCGTCTCGAGTCACCATGGTCCTGAGCCGCCTTGGACCTTCTCTCTCGAGGAGCTCGACCAGCTCCTTCTGCTCCTTCACCAGCTTCCTCATCTCAAGAACTAGAGACTCGCTGCTCTCGGATTTGGGAATGGGCGGTCTTTTGGTTGATATTCATATTTTGGAGGACAAGTTTGAAAAGCCGGAGCGTGTCCTGGAAAACGAGAGGACACGAGTTGATTTTGTCTATAAAAACGGGGGACAAAATAGCATAGAGAGATTTGGAGGTGATGTGTAGTGGCGGAAGCAAAGAAAAAGAAGGGAAAACCGCAACAAACACAACCAGGGCAGAACAGGGCCTGATTGCACGGTCTTGGCGGATCGAGGAAATGGAGGGGTAAATGTGCTTGGATTTGGACGAAACTTGGAGGGGACTGAGGTAACTGATGAAGGAAGGTTGTGACCAAGTTTCGTGTATTTTGGATAAGGGGAACTACCTGACCAAATAGCCAGAAGTTGATGCTACCGGCTGGATGTACAGATTGACACCCTTTGTTTGGTTTTGATGTGGGGGACGGAGGAGTTCTTGGATGCAGCTGAAATTTGGTGGAATGGAAGTAGATGGACTGGAAAGAAGGTAGTTAAAATTTGGATAAAAAATGGCTGAGTAGATTGTGAGTTATGGGATGGCAAATTCGCTGGATAGTACCTTGACCGGGCTCGGATACGAAACACCACCAGAGTGAATCAAGGGGTGCACCTAAGCGATCCGGATACAGCAACACCACCGGGACTTAAGTGACTCAAAGGACACCACCGTGAGGCCAAGCACGGATACAACTTTGAGGATTCAAAGGATTGAGAAATCCATCTCAAAGAGCAAGGCTCAAATTCATATATCCATTAAAAAGTGTTTTTACAATGAGCATGAGAGCTGAATATATAATGCCTAGTAATGGCATTTACAAAGCTGAAAACAAAGCTAAAAATTAAAGCTAAAATGAAACAAAAACCATAAAGATTCTTTCCCCTCCTCCAAGTTAAGCTAGGATAAATTCTAGCCAAGTATTTGGGAATTGGGAACATGTGGCCATTGTTTGATTTCCCCTTGGGCAAGCATCTAGCAACCACCTTCCTCCACTATAGTTAGTGGTTCTAGAATGCTCTTCATTTAGGCTACTCTTGGTCTTCTATTATGCACATGATCATAAGCCTTGGTCCCTTGGTCCGCCTTGATTTATTTATATGCAAGGGAAATAAAATGTAGCACTTGAAACATTCCACACGTCTTGACATGGCCGAGTTCAACATAGCTTTAACAAGGAAGATTTTAGGCATGGCTGAATAAGCTCTTCTTGACTAAAACACTTATTTATGCACATAAGATCATAAGGATGACATTCTCGGCCTTTTAGCCTCCGGGCTAAATTTGCACCAAGCGGTTAAACCTTAAGCATCTCCGGTTGCTCATAGAATAGTCAAGCTCTTCCGGTTGAACTTTAAGCACACATGACTTTTCAGGATGAATATTTATTCAGCTCAAGTCACAAGGCCGGCCACTTTCCATCGGGAGGCACCTGAGGTTGAGGCACCAACAGGTGGAGAGGGGAGAGGGAGAGGGGTTGATTTCGAGTCCGAGGCGTAGAAGGAGGCCTTAGCTCGAGTTATGTACCTAGACACCAGGTTCGGTTTCCGGTATCCGTACCCTGAAGTTCCTTTTTGCCGACAACAACGGCAGCCTCGGATACGACGTTTGGGTCGGAGGGAGAGGAACCGATGGAAAGTGGGCAGCCTTCTGTTTTGAGCTGAATGATATTCATGTTAAGAAGCTTTGTATGTTTAGTGTTCAGCCGGAAATGTTTGCTTACTCCATGATCAAGGGGAAGGGCTCAAAATACAAGCGCTTGATGTTAGTGGATCCCGGGGATGATGGGTTTCAAAATCATTAAAGTTCTTATGATTTTGTTTATAAATAATTGATTACCAATTTAGTTGAGAAGATTAGTGAAAGTAGCCACCTAAAGCCTCCATGGTCAAGCAAGAAGGTTTGTTCTAATCAAGGCCGGGAATGTTGCTATGTTATGCTCATGGCACATAAATAAGTTGATGCTTAAAACATGGTCGGTCCATGAGGATGCCTTAGCCGAATGATGAGCTACAAAAGAAGATGATGACTAAGCATTCTAGAAGCATCAAGAATCAAAGAGCTTGGAGAAGGGGAAAACAAGCCATAGCCACATGTTCCCAATTTTGAAATGCTTGGCTAGAATTCACCCTAGCTTGGCTTGGAGGGAGGGAAAGGAATATTGTTAGTTAGCATTTTGTTTTTGCATTATTTTCAGCTTGAATTCTGTTATACTTTCAGCTTGCATTCGGTTATGTAAAATGCCATAGCTAGGCATTATATAATCAGCTCATGTGCTTCATTGTAATACACCTTTGATGAAATATATGAGTTTATACTCGAGCTGGATTTGCTCACCCTTTGGAATTCTCATTGCTGTGTCCTAGTGTGGCAGCTAGGTGGTGTCCTTTGAGTCCTTCCAATCTCCCGGTGGTGTTTCTGTATCCGGACAGATTGAAGGTGCCCCTCGGTTCTTACTCGGTGGTGTTTCGTATCCGAGCTAGGACCTTGGTTTTATCCCCTCACTTCACCAATTCATATCTCACAATCTACCCAGCCATTTTACTCCAAATTTTAACCACAATCCTTCCTGTCCATCTACTTCCATTCCTCCAATTTTCAGCTCCATCCAAGAACATCTCCATCCTCCACACCGAAACCAAACAAAGGGTGTCCGTCTGTACAGCCAGCCGGTTACATCAACTTCAGGCTATCTGTTCAGGGAGTTCCCCTTACCCAAATTCAACGAAACTCGGTCACGATCTTCATTTACCAGTTACCTTTCTCCCCACCAAATTTCAGCCAAGACCAAGCACTTTTGCCCCACCTTTCACCTGATTCCCCAAGACTGTGCAGTCAGGCTGCATTCTGCCCGGTTGTGTACCTTGCGGTTTTCTATCCATTTTCTTTGCTTCCGCCACTACACATCATTAACTTGGAATTGTTTGAAGACAAGGGTGAGAAGAGCACCGAAAGAAAGGGAGGTGTTCTTCTTGGTTTGAAGTTGAGCTGGCACGACTGCCATTTGCTCAATTATGGAGGGGAAGAGGTCTACTTCGTAGCCCTCAAGAATGTCAAAAAGAGCTTTGGGGTGCATGGAGTTGGGGTTCTCCTTGCTAGAATGTTGAGAGAAAACGGTTCTCATCAGCAAAAAGCACGAAGGCGTGCTTCGACTTCAACCGAGTCACTAAAAAGTTTATCCGTGACTCGAGAAATTCTTTCGCGTACTTTTCAAAGAATTCATCGGTGACTTCAGTGAAAGGAATGGGGTTGCTGTTCAAGAAGAGAGAGGAGACCTTGAACAGGCGGTGGAGGAGAGATGTGTTTATGTGAACAGTAATGTTCGAACCCCGGAGGTTAGAACATTGTCGGAGGAGGTGAGGTGAGTGTAGAACTCGAAACGAGTTCGGGATAGATGAATTCGCTGAAACAAAGAAAGTTGTATGCCCCGGTAGTTTGTATGTGAGCCAACCAAGAAAATTTGGTTGTAGGAAAGAATTTGTCGTCCAGGGCAAGATGTTGGGTGACAATGGGTTTGGAGGGGGTTGAGCTTTCGGAGTTTTGGTGTGAGCCTTTTGGAGGAAGAGGAGACTCGAAAATCGGGATGCTTACCTCTCTTAGGCATTTTGAGAAGAGGAAGGAAAGATGAAACTTTTAAGTAAGAAAAGAGAGGAAGAGGTAGATGAGAAGAAACGAAAAGAGTGGAAGAAACAGATGAGAGCAGATCGAAACTTACTTGAGATAGCCTTTACGATGCTTGAAGAGCTTCAAAGATCACTCGTTTACGTAGAAATCTTCCGCGAAAAGTTTTGTTTGAGAGAGATGGAATGTAGAATACCGAGACGAAGATGAATAGACACTATTTATAGAAAAATACACGCCCGTCAACTATCCGTTAAGTATAACTCCGTTCTAACTCGGCTTGTCCATTAGTCATCGTAGACCGGTGTGACGGTTCTCTTCTCAACGGTGAAGATTTCAGCGGTTAGAGATCTACGGCTAACGTCCGATCACAGCGCTCGAGAGAGAGAGAGAAAGGATTTTGAAAATACGTTCCGAAACTCTCCACTACTCTAGAGATGCTTTCGGAAATTTGAAGTCCAAGTTTTTCTCTATGTCCGAGTATGACTCGGAATGGTTTCTGAGTGACTCGAAACAGGAAATAACTACTAACCCAAGTATCCCTGAATCAACCGAGCTAATGGTTATTAAGAGTGAAAACACATAGCACGGAATTAAAAAATCACACAGTTATGCATTTAACATACCAAGCTCATTCCGAATGAAACAAAATTGATCTTCACCAAGAGGCCTAGTAAAGATATCAGCTAATTGAAGATTAGTAGGAATGAACTCAAGTTCAATATCACCATTTTCGAGTGGTCTCGTAGAAAGTGATATCCGACCTCGACATGCTTTGTCTTCGAGTGCTTGGACTGGATTCTTGGTGATGCTAATTGCACTCGATTGTCACACTTGATTGGAACCGATTTGAAGGACAGTCCAAGATCTTTCAAGTGTTGCTTTATCCATAGAATCCGAGCGCAACGAGCTCCAACCGCAATATACTCAGCAGTTGATAGAGCTACCGAGTTCTACTTCTTTGAGTTCCAAGATATTAGGGATTGACCCGAAATTGGCAAGCTCCAGAAGTGCTCTTTCGATCAACTTTGTATCCAGCATAGTCCGCGTCTCGAGTATCCAGGTGAGAGTCGGTTCCGAGTCTCTAGAATACCATAGACCTAAATTCTAAGTGCCTGCAAGATATCTGAATATTCTCTTCACCGCAGCGAGATGTGATTCTTTTGGATTAGCTTGAAATCTTGTGCATAAGCAAACACTCGAACATTATATCGAGTCGGCTGGAAGTAAGATATAGCAAAGATCCAATCATACCTCGATAGAGTTTCGATCTATTGCTTTACCTTTCTCGTCCGAGTCAAGTTTTATGTCTGCTGCTCATGGGTGTTGATGGAAAGTGACCGGCCTTGTGATTTGAGCTGAATAAATGTTCATTCCGAAAAGTCATGTGTGCTTAAAGTTCAATCGGAAAAGCTTGACTATTCTATGAGCAACCGGAGATGCTTAAGGTTTAACCGCTTGGAAGTCATCCTTATGATCTTATGTGCATAAATAAGTGTTTAAAGAAGATTAGTCAAGAAGAGTTTAAATCAGCCACGCCTAAATCCCTCCATGTCAAGGCAAAGAGAAGTCCGGCCATGACTTGCTTCAAGTGTTACTATTTTTCCCTTGTCCATAAATAATCAAGAGGGTCGGACCAAGGGTCAACATGACCAAAGTCAAGCACCTAATATCCAGCAGCCAATGACACATATGAAGGAGAATTTGATGGAGAGTGGACAGCCCTACATTTTGAGCTGGAAGATATTCATCCTAAGGAAGCTAGCATACCCGGAATAGCCCAAAATTACTTGAATTTGTTTTGATCATTTTTGATCCCGGGGATGCAAAGCCAAGAGTGTGATTTTTATGAATTCATGTTCATCAATAATTATCTACCTAAAGAGTCAAGAGGTTAGCTAGGAAGAAATCAGCTAGCAACCTAAAATCCTCCATGATAAGCACAAGGTGAAGTTCGGCCATGACCAACCGTGAAGGGTCCAATCGTTTGCACATAAATAACATGGTGTGTATTTTTGGCCGGTCCAAGTTTCCAATGCTATATGATTAAACGTCCAAAATGATGCATCAAAGGAGAAGAATGAAGGCCTTCTAGAACCCTCTTGGAATATGTTGTGTTGGCCAAATTGAAATGAAGCTTGCATAAGGGGAAAAGGCCTCACAACCACATGTTCCCAAATGCTCAAATGCTTGGCTAGAATTCACTCTAGCTTAACTTGGAGGAGGGGAAAGAATCTTAGTAGTTTTATTATCATTTTTGCTTTATTTTCCAGCTTAGTTTCAGCTTGTAAAATGCCATTGTTAGGCATTATATATTCAGCTAGCATAGCTCTTGTAAAAACAACTTTGATGAATATATGAACTTTGAGCTTTGCTCTTTTGAGATGGATTTCTCAACCCTTTGAATTCTCATTGCTGTATCCGAGCCTTGGCAAGCTTGGTGGTGTCCTTTGAGTCTTTACAATCCCCGGTGGTGTTTCTGTATCCGGCCAGATTGCAAAGTGCCCCTTGATTCAGCTTGGTGGTGTTTCTGTATCCAAGCCAGAATCCAGGTTCTATCCAGCGACTTCCATCAACCATATCTCCCAATCCACGAATCATCTCTTTCCCAAATTTCACACACTTCATCTTACATGAGTTGAGACCATCTCCACCAAATCTCAGCTTAAACCAAGAAGAACTCCGCCCTCCACCCTTGAAACAAACAAAGAGACTCATCCTGGACAGTCAGCATAGAACCCTGACTTTCAGCTCTGTGTTCAAGGCTTTCCCGACCTCCAAAAATTCCAATATTTTTACACAACCTTCTTGGCCCAGTTAATAACCATCCTGTCAAATTTCAGCTTCAAATTCATCCATTTGCCCCTCCTTTCACATTTTCTCCCAGAACCGCACCTGCAGGACCTGTTCTGGCCAGCTTGCTTGTTTGCGGTTTTGCTTATCTTTTTGCTTCCGCTCCCACTACACATCAACTTTGGTATCAGAGCAAGTTCTGAACCTTGGGTGATTGTATCCATTTCCACAAAAATCAAAAACACCAAAAACAGCCAGCTCCACAAAAATCCCAAACCCATCCATCCACAAAAAAATTTTCTGCCCATTTTTTCTTCACAACCGTGAACACCACTTGACATTGGGTTTTTGAGTGCTGAAATGGCTCCTTCTAATTTTGAGTTGGTCAATCTATTTGTGCCAAAATTTTATGGCCAACAAGAACTCTTTCTTAGTTGGTTCATCAAGGTTGAAGAGGCCTTTGACAACTTGAGGTTAGAAGAGCATGAGAAAATGGAGATTGTTGTATCTAAGTTGAGGAGTCATGCCCTCACTTGGTGGAAAATATACAACATGAGAAGGAAGAAGAAAGGCAAAGCAAGATTGTGTACATGGAGAAAGTTGAGAGGGAAGTTGCTTAAAAATTTTTGTCCATTCAATTACAAACCTCCTCACACCGAGAGCAAGCACCATAACAAGGGGAGTTTGTCTTCCCCCTCCCCAAAACTTTCAGCCCTTCCTTTTTCTCCTTCCAAAACCCCAAATGTCCAGCCCTCTCCACCTCCACAAAATGCCCCAACACCCCTCAAAGAGAACCCCCACATTTCCCCACCGAAGCCAACCAACCAGCCCCCATTTTTCCTACCCCAAAGCCACCAACCACCTACTGTCCACCCCTTTGAACTCCCACAAAACAGCCACCCTCTGGCCAAAAAACCTTAGCCTCACTCGACCATTTTCCTCCAAAAATCCATGCCATATGATTGATGCTAATCTGGCCGTGTGTGAATTGTACCAACCGCATGAAGTTGAGCATGAGGAAAAGCTTGAGTTCACAAACAAAATGGTGGAACAAGGAAAACCTCAAAAATCAAATGATACATTTTTCTTGAGGTGTTTGTTTCCTTTACATGTGGAAAATTGTGAAATTGTTTTAGAGCAATTTACATGGACGTTCATTGTTGAGAAAAGCCTCCAAAGATTATATCCGGATTGTGTGAAGCGCCCAAAAGAAGTTTTGACTATCTTATTCACACTTACATATTGGAGCTACTATTTTGTAGATCAAAGGATCTTGTTGTATTTGGTAAATTGCCAAGAGCAACGATTGTTGAGCTTTTATGGAGTTGAACTCTCATGGTTATTCTCTTGACCAACCAAATGGCAAACCGAGAGATACAAACAAGAAGTCCATAAGTTGGCAAAGAGGTATAACTCATTTACTCCATTGGAAAAATGTGTTTTCTATTTTGATCCACTAATGTGTTTGTATGGTGTTGATCATGACTTTGAAGAGCTATTAATGCTTAAGGAGAATTTGTTCAAGGGAATTATTATTTCCCAAATGCGCCTACTGTCCAGCCATGATGCTTTGTTTTTGGACTGCATCAAATCTGTCCAAGGAGTTGGAACCATGAAGGGAGTGATGGAAGCCAATCTGTTTTGGCTTTTATTAACTAAGCTTGTGTGGTGTGTGAATACTCTTGCTGCCCATGTGATTGGAAAAATTATGAGAGCCTTAATTTGTTGGGTGATCAAGGTTGATTTAACCTTGGAAGAAATTCAAGCCAAGCTCACATACAAACCAGATTTGAGCCAACTCATTCCACTACCCACAAAAGAACCCGCAACCCTTCCCATGGCTGATTTGAACCCCATTCTTACCCCTCCATTTAAACCACCTTTACTCCAAATTCTTTTCCTCGAGTTGTGGCCTTATAGAAGAATTTATCTCTCCGAATTTTATCCACCAAAATCTGCCCACACCTCTCCAAATAAAATTCCTCCTAACTTTTCCCCACAACAAACCATGCAGCACTACGTGATTTCCAGCCCAGCAGGCCACTCCTCCCACCAACCAGATTGTGATGATGAAATGAGGGCAAAAGGCCGAGAAGAGAAGCAAGAGGTCCCATGGATTGAATCAAAATTTTTGGTACCAAAGGAGGATATTTTTCTCCCCAAGTGTACTTGGTTTTGTGTGCTTCATCACGGCATTTTGGTTGATCAACTCTATTCCTATATCGTGAGCATGCTAAAGGAGCACCCATGCTGTCCGACCTTCCAAAACGTGTCCATGCACCTAGCTGGCTGTCCGAACACCCAAGAGCATTCTACCCTCAACTTCACCGCAAGCTTCACTATATTTTTTCCACACTTGGAAAATGATGTTTTTGAGAATTTGAGGGCAAATTCTTTCCTACAAGGGGAGAATGATGGAGAGTGGACAGCCCTACATTTTGAGCTGGAAGATATTCATCCTAAGGAAGCTAGCATACCCGGAATAGCCCAAAATTACTTGAATTTGTTTTGATCATTTTTGATCCCGGGGATGCAAAGCCAAGAGTGTGATTTTTATGAATTCATGTTCATCAATAATTATCTACCTAAAGAGTCAAGAGGTTAGCTAGGAAGAAATCAGCTAGCAACCTAAAATCCTCCATGATAAGCACAAGGTGAAGTTCGGCCATGACCAACCGTGAAGGGTCCAATCGTTTGCACATAAATAACATGGTGTGTATTTTTGGCCGGTCCAAGTTTCCAATGCTATATGATTAAACGTCCAAAATGATGCATCAAAGGAGAAGAATGAAGGCCTTCTAGAACCCTCTTGGAATATGTTGTGTTGGCCAAATTGAAATGAAGCTTGCATAAGGGGAAAAGGCCTCACAACCACATGTTCCCAAATGCTCAAATGCTTGGCTAGAATTCACTCTAGCTTAACTTGGAGGAGGGGAAAGAATCTTAGTAGTTTTATTATCATTTTTGCTTTATTTTCCAGCTTAGTTTCAGCTTGTAAAATGCCATTGTTAGGCATTATATATTCAGCTAGCATAGCTCTTGTAAAAACAACTTTGATGAATATATGAACTTTGAGCTTTGCTCTTTTGAGATGGATTTCTCAACCCTTTGAATTCTCATTGCTGTATCCGAGCCTTGGCAAGCTTGGTGGTGTCCTTTGAGTCTTTACAATCCCCGGTGGTGTTTCTGTATCCGGCCAGATTGCAAAGTGCCCCTTGATTCAGCTTGGTGGTGTTTCTGTATCCAAGCCAGAATCCAGGTTCTATCCAGCGACTTCCATCAACCATATCTCCCAATCCACGAATCATCTCTTTCCCAAATTTCACACACTTCATCTTACATGAGTTGAGACCATCTCCACCAAATCTCAGCTTAAACCAAGAAGAACTCCGCCCTCCACCCTTGAAACAAACAAAGAGACTCATCCTGGACAGTCAGCATAGAACCCTGACTTTCAGCTCTGTGTTCAAGGCTTTCCCGACCTCCAAAAATTCCAATATTTTTACACAACCTTCTTGGCCCAGTTAATAACCATCCTGTCAAATTTCAGCTTCAAATTCATCCATTTGCCCCTCCTTTCACATTTTCTCCCAGAACCGCACCTGCAGGACCTGTTCTGGCCAGCTTGCTTGTTTGCGGTTTTGCTTATCTTTTTGCTTCCGCTCCCACTACACATCAACTTTGGTATCAGAGCAAGTTCTGAACCTTGGGTGATTGTATCCATTTCCACAAAAATCAAAAACACCAAAAACAGCCAGCTCCACAAAAATCCCAAACCCATCCATCCACAAAAAATTTTCTGCCCATTTTTTCTTCACAACCGTGAACACCACTTGACATTGGGTTTTTGAGTGCTGAAATGGCTCCTTCTAATTTTGAGTTGGTCAATCTATTTGTGCCAAAATTTTATGGCCAACAAGAACTCTTTCTTAGTTGGTTCATCAAGGTTGAAGAGGCCTTTGACAACTTGAGGTTAGAAGAGCATGAGAAAATGGAGATTGTTGTATCTAAGTTGAGGAGTCATGCCCTCACTTGGTGGAAAATATACAACATGAGAAGGAAGAAGAAAGGCAAAGCAAGATTGTGTACATGGAGAAAGTTGAGAGGGAAGTTGCTTAAAAATTTTTGTCCATTCAATTACAAACCTCCTCACACCGAGAGCAAGCACCATAACAAGGGGAGTTTGTCTTCCCCCTCCCCAAAACTTTCAGCCCTTCCTTTTTCTCCTTCCAAAACCCCAAATGTCCAGCCCTCTCCACCTCCACAAAATGCCCCAACACCCCTCAAAGAGAACCCCCACATTTCCCCACCGAAGCCAACCAACCAGCCCCCATTTTTCCTACCCCAAAGCCACCAACCACCTACTGTCCACCCCTTTGAACTCCCACAAAACAGCCACCCTCTGGCCAAAAAACCTTAGCCTCACTCGACCATTTTCCTCCAAAAATCCATGCCATATGATTGATGCTAATCTGGCCGTGTGTGAATTGTACCAACCGCATGAAGTTGAGCATGAGGAAAAGCTTGAGTTCACAAACAAAATGGTGGAACAAGGAAAACCTCAAAAATCAAATGATACATTTTTCTTGAGGTGTTTGTTTCCTTTACATGTGGAAAATTGTGAAATTGTTTTAGAGCAATTTACATGGACGTTCATTGTTGAGAAAAGCCTCCAAAGATTATATCCGGATTGTGTGAAGCGCCCAAAAGAAGTTTTGACTATCTTATTCACACTTACATATTGGAGCTACTATTTTGTAGATCAAAGGATCTTGTTGTATTTGGTAAATTGCCAAGAGCAACGATTGTTGAGCTTTTATGGAGTTGAAC
This sequence comes from Talinum fruticosum, assembly GCA_021018815.1. NCBI lineage: Eukaryota > Viridiplantae > Streptophyta > Magnoliopsida > Caryophyllales > Talinaceae > Talinum > Talinum fruticosum. The sequence goes on along the minus strand of JAITYX010000010.1, from coordinate 1,098,070 downwards.
TCTCATGGTTATTCTCTTGACCAACCAAATGGCAAACCGAGAGATACAAACAAGAAGTCCATAAGTTGGCAAAGAGGTATAACTCATTTACTCCATTGGAAAAATGTGTTTTCTATTTTGATCCACTAATGTGTTTGTATGGTGTTGATCATGACTTTGAAGAGCTATTAATGCTTAAGGAGAATTTGTTCAAGGGAATTATTATTTCCCAAATGCGCCTACTGTCCAGCCATGATGCTTTGTTTTTGGACTGCATCAAATCTGTCCAAGGAGTTGGAACCATGAAGGGAGTGATGGAAGCCAATCTGTTTTGGCTTTTATTAACTAAGCTTGTGTGGTGTGTGAATACTCTTGCTGCCCATGTGATTGGAAAAATTATGAGAGCCTTAATTTGTTGGGTGATCAAGGTTGATTTAACCTTGGAAGAAATTCAAGCCAAGCTCACATACAAACCAGATTTGAGCCAACTCATTCCACTACCCACAAAAGAACCCGCAACCCTTCCCATGGCTGATTTGAACCCCATTCTTACCCCTCCATTTAAACCACCTTTACTCCAAATTCTTTTCCTCGAGTTGTGGCCTTATAGAAGAATTTATCTCTCCGAATTTTATCCACCAAAATCTGCCCACACCTCTCCAAATAAAATTCCTCCTAACTTTTCCCCACAACAAACCATGCAGCACTACGTGATTTCCAGCCCAGCAGGCCACTCCTCCCACCAACCAGATTGTGATGATGAAATGAGGGCAAAAGGCCGAGAAGAGAAGCAAGAGGTCCCATGGATTGAATCAAAATTTTTGGTACCAAAGGAGGATATTTTTCTCCCCAAGTGTACTTGGTTTTGTGTGCTTCATCACGGCATTTTGGTTGATCAACTCTATTCCTATATCGTGAGCATGCTAAAGGAGCACCCATGCTGTCCGACCTTCCAAAACGTGTCCATGCACCTAGCTGGCTGTCCGAACACCCAAGAGCATTCTACCCTCAACTTCACCGCAAGCTTCACTATATTTTTTCCACACTTGGAAAATGATGTTTTTGAGAATTTGAGGGCAAATTCTTTCCTACAAGGGGAGAATGATGGAGAGTGGACAGCCCTACATTTTGAGCTGGAAGATATTCATCCTAAGGAAGCTAGCATACCCGGAATAGCCCAAAATTACTTGAATTTGTTTTGATCATTTTTGATCCCGGGGATGCAAAGCCAAGAGTGTGATTTTTATGAATTCATGTTCATCAATAATTATCTACCTAAAGAGTCAAGAGGTTAGCTAGGAAGAAATCAGCTAGCAACCTAAAATCCTCCATGATAAGCACAAGGTGAAGTTCGGCCATGACCAACCGTGAAGGGTCCAATCGTTTGCACATAAATAACATGGTGTGTATTTTTGGCCGGTCCAAGTTTCCAATGCTATATGATTAAACGTCCAAAATGATGCATCAAAGGAGAAGAATGAAGGCCTTCTAGAACCCTCTTGGAATATGTTGTGTTGGCCAAATTGAAATGAAGCTTGCATAAGGGGAAAAGGCCTCACAACCACATGTTCCCAAATGCTCAAATGCTTGGCTAGAATTCACTCTAGCTTAACTTGGAGGAGGGGAAAGAATCTTAGTAGTTTTATTATCATTTTTGCTTTATTTTCCAGCTTAGTTTCAGCTTGTAAAATGCCATTGTTAGGCATTATATATTCAGCTAGCATAGCTCTTGTAAAAACAACTTTGATGAATATATGAACTTTGAGCTTTGCTCTTTTGAGATGGATTTCTCAACCCTTTGAATTCTCATTGCTGTATCCGAGCCTTGGCAAGCTTGGTGGTGTCCTTTGAGTCTTTACAATCCCCGGTGGTGTTTCTGTATCCGGCCAGATTGCAAAGTGCCCCTTGATTCAGCTTGGTGGTGTTTCTGTATCCAAGCCAGAATCCAGGTTCTATCCAGCGACTTCCATCAACCATATCTCCCAATCCACGAATCATCTCTTTCCCAAATTTCACACACTTCATCTTACATGAGTTGAGACCATCTCCACCAAATCTCAGCTTAAACCAAGAAGAACTCCGCCCTCCACCCTTGAAACAAACAAAGAGACTCATCCTGGACAGTCAGCATAGAACCCTGACTTTCAGCTCTGTGTTCAAGGCTTTCCCGACCTCCAAAAATTCCAATATTTTTACACAACCTTCTTGGCCCAGTTAATAACCATCCTGTCAAATTTCAGCTTCAAATTCATCCATTTGCCCCTCCTTTCACATTTTCTCCCAGAACCGCACCTGCAGGACCTGTTCTGGCCAGCTTGCTTGTTTGCGGTTTTGCTTATCTTTTTGCTTCCGCTCCCACTACACATCAGAATTCTAGAAGCACTCACATTAGTGGGAGTTGGTTAGAAGGATGCTTGGCAAAGGGAAATTCAACCACATCCACATGTTCCCAAAAGTTCAAATACTTGGCTAGAATTTCTCCTAGCTTAGCTTGGAGGAGGGGAAAGAATCTTTATGGTTATTGTTTCATTTTAGCTTTAATTTTCAGCTTTGTAAATGCCATTATGAGGCATTATAAATTCAGCTAAGCTAGCTCATGTAAAAACACTTTTGATGAATATATGAATTTGAGCTTTGCTCTTTGAGATGGATTTCTCAACCCTTTGAATCCTCCGTGTTTGGCCTCACGGTGGTGTCCTTTGAGTCTCTTGAGTCCGGGTGGTGTTGCTGTATCCGGACCACTTAAGAGCGCCCCTTGATTCACTCGGTGGTGTTTCGTATCCGAGCTTGGATCAAGGTACTATCCAGCGACTTTGCCATCCCATAACTCACAATCTACCCAGCCATTTCACTCCAAATTTTAACCACAATCCTTCCAGTCCATCTACTTTCATTCCTCCAATTTTCAGCTCCATCCAAGAAACCCTCCGTCCTCCACCCTTGATCCAAACAGAAGATATCAGCCTGTACGTCCAGTCCAGCGCTGTTCACTTCAGGCGTGCAGATCAAGGCCTTCCTCTTATCCAAAATTCACGAAACTTGGTCACAATCAACCATTACCAGTTACCATCCTTCCCACCAAATTTCAGCCAAGACCAAGCACTTTTGCCCCTCCATTTCCCCAATCTGCCAAGATTGCGCAAGCAGGCTGCATTCTGCCCGGTTGTGCTTCTTGCGGTTTCCACTTCTTTTTCTTTGCTTCCGCCACTACACATCAGGTGTAGATGCGTGCTTTGCATCTTGAAGTTTATATTTCTTCAGCAGTTCCTTGGTATACTTTGATTGATGGACGTAGATCCGATCCTTTTCTTGTTTGATTTGTAAACCAAGGAAGAAATTGAGTTCTCCCATCATACTCATTTGGAATTCTTGACTCATCAACTCAGAAAATTCTCGGCACAGAAATTCATTAGTAGCACCGAAGATAATATCATCAACATAGATTTGAACACTAAGGAAATCTTTCCCCTTGGTCTTTATGAAGAGAGTCTTGTCAATCTGACCTCTTTTGAAATTATTTTGAACCAAGAAATTGCTCGGTCTTTCATACCAAGCTCGCGGAACTTGTTTAAGACCATAGAGAGCCTTTTGAAGTTTGAAAACATGATTTGGAAATTCTGAGTTTTCAAAACCAGGAGGTCTGCTCGACATAGACTTCTTCTTCAATAAAGCCATTGAGAAAAGCACACTTAACATCCATTTGATATAATTTAATATGCATGCTTGGATACAAATGCCAACGAGTATTCTAATAGCTTCGATTACGCGACAGTGCAAAGGTTTCCCCACAATCAATTCCTTCTTCTTGATTGTAACCTTGAGCCACAAGTCTAGCCTTATTTCGACTACTAATCCACCCTCATCCAGTTTGTTTTTGAAAACCTATTTGGTTCCTATGACTGGGTGGTCGGAAGGTCGGTTGGTCGAGTCCAACTTGATTTTGTTCAAATTGATTGAGTTCCTCTTGCATGGCCTCTACCCATTCAGGTTCATTAAGGGCCTCTAGTGCATTTTTAGGTTCAGTAAATGAAATGAATGCATTGAATGCACATAGATTTTGAAGAGAGGAACGAATTCTTACCCCACTGTTGATATCGAAATTATGTTTTCTTGGGGATGACTGGAAGTAAATTTGAATGCTTTACCAGTTCTTTGATTCACGAGGTTTGTGGGATGAGCCGCTTGATCTTCGAAGCTTGTTCTCAGCGATCTTCTTCATTGACTTGTTCGTTCGAGCGAGCTCTTGAGTTGCCTCATTCCGAGTTACCTCGTTACGAGTGACTTCATTCCGAGTGGGTTGAGTCGAGTCTTGGTAGGCTCGGCTTCATCATCATCTCTACTGAGCTTTAATTACGAGTATGAAGACTCACTAGGTTTCTCCTGTTCAAGCTCATCAAACATAATGTGGATGCTCTCTTCCACTTTGTTAGTTCTCTTATTGAAAATACGATGCTTTGCTTGTGAGAAGAATAACCCGAGAAAAATACCTTCATCTAACCGAGCATCAAACTTGGTCGAGTGATCCTTACCATTGTTGTGAACGTAGCACTTACATCCGAATGGTCCGAAATAGGAAATATTTGGCTTCTTCCCTTTGTAGAGCTCTTGTTTAGAGGCATCTATGTCCATCAATCAAAGTATACCAAGGAGCTAATGAAGAAGTACAAACGGCAAGATGCGAAACATGCAACGAACACCTATGAGCAACGACGATAAAACTGGACTCGGACGAGAAAGGTAAAGCGAGTAGATCGAAACTCTACCGAGGTATGATTGGATCTTTGTTCTATCTCACGTCCAGTAGCCTGGACATAATGTTTAGTGTCTGTCTGTGTGCAAGATTTTAAGCTAATCCAAAAGAATCACATCTCACTACGGTGAAGAGAATATTTAGATATCTTGCAGGGACTCGGAATTTAGGTCTATGGTACTCCGGAGATTCAGAATCGACTCTCACTGGATACTCGGATACCGACTATGCTCGATACAAAGTTAATAGAAAGAGCACCTCAGGAGCCCGCAAGTTTCTGGTTCAATCCTCGATATCTTGGCACTCAAAGAAGTAAAACTCGGTAGCTCTATCAACCGCTGAAGCTGAGTATATTACGGCTGGGGCATGTCTGTGCTCGGATCTTATGGATAAAGCAACACTTGAAAGATCTTGGAATTTCATTCAAATATGTTCCAATCAAGTGTAATAATCAAAGTACAATCAGCATCACCGAGAATCCAGGTTCAGCACTCAAAGACTAAACATATTGAAGTGAGGTATCATTTTCCGAGAGATCATTATGAAAAGGGTGATATTGAAATTGAATTCATTCCTACCAATCTTAAATTAGCTGATATCTTTACTAAACCCCTTAGTGAGGATCAGTTTTGCTTTATTAGGAATGAGCTTGGCCTAATTAATGCATAATTATATTTTTTAATTACTTTGCTTGAGTATGTGTTGAGTGCTTACTTTCCTTAATAGCCATTAGTTCGGTTGAACCAGTGATACTCGAGCTAATAGTTATTAGTTGTTTGCGGTTTCTCAGTCACTTAGAAACTCAACCGAGTCGGACTCGGACTTTGAGAAAACTGGACATCAAACTTCGAAATCATCTCTAGATCAGTGGAGAATTTCATAAATTTCTTTCAAAATCTCTCTTTTTCTCTCTCTATCTCGCGCGCATCGATCGGACAACTAGCCATTGAGAGACAGTCAGCTGGAATTCTAACCATTGGAGAGCAAAATAGTCATATCGGTCCGAGGTGACTGTTGAGGAAGCTGAGTCGGAATGAATATCGAAGGACGATTATCTCTCTATAAATAGCGTCTATTTCCTTCATTTCGTTACTTTACTCTCTAGTTACTTTGACTCTCGCACTTACTCCTACTCGAAACAAGCTCTCTGCATTCGAAGAAACGTACGTCGCTCTCAAGCTAAGAGAAGAACATCTTAAGTAAGCTCTATTGCTCTCAGCTCTCTCTCTTACTACTCTTTCACTTTTCTTTTTCTCTTCGCTCACTCTCGTCGAGCTTTCTCTCTCTCTCTCTTTAAAAGTTCATCTCTTTCCTCTCTTTTCAACAACAAACATGCCGAAAAGAGGTTCCCACCCTGATTTTCTTGGTTCTCGCCACCAAGAAACCTCGCACAAAAAGCCGGGAAGGCCCCTCTACTCCTTCCAAACCTCTTGTCACCCAACACCTAACGTTGGATGACAAATTCTTCCCGACCACTAAGTTTTCGTGGTTGGCTCACATAAAGTCCACAGGGGTTTACAATTTCCTATGTTTTAGTGATTTCATCTACCCGTAACTCGTTTCGAGTTCTATTCCAGAGTATCTTCACCTCCGGAGTTCAGGACATCACTGTCCGCATGAACACTTCTCTTCTCCACCGTCTTTTCAAAGTATCTTGTATGTTCTTGAACAGCAACCCCATACCTTTCAACGAGGTTGCTGATGAGTTATTTGAGAAGTACGCTAAAGAGTTTCCGACTCAACTCAAATCGAAGCTCCCTTTTGTGTTTTTGTCGATGAGGACTTTCTTCTCTCGAGCATTCTAGCAAGGAGAGGCCTAAGTCCAAGCACCTCAAAGATCTTTACGACATTCTAGAGGGATACAAAGTAGACCTCTTTCCCACAATAGTCGCGTAAATGGCGGTTGTGCTGGCTCGGAATCGGAACAAAAAGAACACCCCTCTTCCTTTCGGGGCTCTTCTCACCCTCATCTTCAAACAGTTTAAAGTTCCTCTTCTCTCATATCCTAACGCAGTTTCGAGGCTGCCATTGTCGTTGGCAAAAAGGAACTCCTTGGGTATGGATACCGGGAGACCAAACCGGGTGTCCGGGTCCATAGCTCGAACCGAGGCCACCTTCTCCGCCTCGGACTCGGACTCAGCCCACTCTCTCTCTACCTCCTCCACCTGGTGGTGCCTCCACCTCGGGTGTTTCTCATAATATTTCTTCCGCCTTGTCCATTGCTATCATGGACAAGCTCTCCTCGATGTCCACTTAGTTCAAGGACATCCTTCGGCCATTCAAGACTCGTCCTTCGGTCTATGACCATTAACCGAAAACCGCCCAATCCCAAATCCGAGAGCAGCAAGATGTGGTTCTCGAGATGAAGGCCCCAGTTAAGGAGCAGAGAGAGCTGACCGAGCTCCTTCAGGAGAGGCGATCTAAGGCGGCTCAGGATGCGGTCGACTCGGACACTTCTAAAGAATCCTTGAGTCCGGCCAAATCCTCCTCGAAGGGGGAGACGAAGAAGAAGAGGAGCCAGCAGGCTGAGGCGGCTCCATCCGAGGAAGGGGAGAAAGAAGAAGAACAAGGGAAAGCGATAGCGAGAGGGCCCATGTGCTCCTAAACCTCAACCGGAAATGATCGGCTCGAGACAGTAGTCCGAGTGGGTCGAAGACTCTGCCGACCATGGTCGGTCGGCAGCTGGTCAGCCTGAGCACACCCCTTCAACAGCCCGAGTTCCGGGAGAATGAGCCTCTGGACGACCTAGTTCGGGTCGGCCACTCGAGCCGAGCCAATTCCGGAGATCCAAGTGTTGCCTCCGCCTCGCTCGTCAACATCTTCCGGATCTTATCGGCGAAGGCGCACTCGCTCATCCACCCACCTCGACTCGACTCGCTCCATCTCCTCCATCTTAATTTTTTTCTATTATTCAATTTTTTTTCCGGACATCAAATCTGTATCTACTCGATACATTCTTCCTCTTTTTGTTTTTGCTGAAAGGCAAGGGGAGAATAGTTAGAAAAATTTGTTGTCTTGTTTAGGTGGAGTTTCTCTCACCCTCTTTTGTGTAAACTCTTTAATTTAAATTATAATGTATTTTATTAATAATCCCGCTATCTCGTCTTCCGATTTGCACTATCTCTAAGTTTATTGCTTAAAACAATTATTTCGATTTTATTAGTTATGAGTTTCAATTTCTTGCTCAGTATTTTTTTCTCTTTGCTCCGATTTGACAACTATGTCTATCATTGCTCACGATGCTCGATTATTTTCTTGCTCCGATACTTTAGCTCTTTTTATGCAATCTCAGCTTATCTACTTTGATAGAATATAAGTTTCATTCACAGTATTTTCTCTACACAATTCTATCATGTTTTTGGACTTATTCCTTGAGAAAGGATGAAAAACCAAATCTATATCACTAATAAAGTTTCTGTCTAAGTATGGAATGCCTTTCATCAAAAAGGGGAGATTAAAGACTCGGACCTTACATATCTATCATTCTGATTTCCATCAAGGGATCGGGTATAAGACTTCATCTCTCATAAGGTTTTGATTAAAAATCATTCTATGTACTTTAACAACTTTTTGAGTGATGTAGCATCTTTTCGAGTGTTACGGAATCTATCGTATATATTCTCTTTTGACTCGATCGACTCGTAAAGCATATTCTTGTTTATCATTTCACACACAGTTTTGAGTCACTCGGACAACACTCGGATATATTACATGTTCAAACACATGTTCTATTTTGCATAAACTCGGTTTTGACTTCATGATCTAAGTTTGATTGGATTATTGTGTTAATTAATCTTTCTAAGTCAGCATGCTTGGTTTGAACATTGGCAGTCTACATCAAGTCTTTCCACTTTGATGTTATTTATCCGACTTGCTTTGGTTCTAGATCGACTCGGATGGAATTTGAGTATAATGGATATTAGACTCGGAAAATTCCATTTCTTTTCGACTCGGATAATTATGCACGTAATTATCTTAATTAAAATTATTATCTATGTCTAATCTTGGACCAAAGTATTTTATGCTTTGAGAACCGAATTAATTTACTTTTCTAGGTTATTCAAACGAGGCTATCATATTTTTTAATTACAAAAGTAACCGGCTTCAAAACGCCAAATCACCAGCAGACAAGGCTTTTTCCACCTTTGACCAAGGCCCGGACATTGTGTCGGGGTTGTCTGTTTCCAAAATTGGAAATCTATAATGCTAAACTCAACGGTGGTTTCCACCCTACTTTTCGAGACACTACCTGCGGATTGTGTACTTTCAAAGGAGTCAAGAGTCGTTGCCCAACATTCACACCTCAACGAATATTTTCTAAGTGACACAGAAAATCCATTGCAACGGTCACAAAGGACTTCCAGTCAGAAGATAGTCACAACAGACTAATATTGGTTATCTATAAATAGAAGCCAACTCTCAAGACTTGAAGATTGTTGAACCAACTGTCAATACACGTACTTAAGCAAAAGTTATTGTATTTCATTCTCAATCTTCTACTTACAACTCCAACTCTGTACTTAATATCTTTATGAGTTGTAAGGTCTTGTAATCAGTTTACAAACACTCATTCTTACTTTCGAGTAAGGTCCCTTAACTGATCCGTAAAGGTTGACTCAGCTCGGTTGTCCGTAATCGTAAAGGTTACCTCGTTAGGAAGTACTAGATCGGATAAAGGAATTTCGAGTCTAGGAAAATCTTGTAAGGAATTGTCTAAGGGAGCAATTCTGGTTAGAGTCGATCGTTTCGATTGAAGATTCAATTAGTGGATTTGGCATGGTACTTGGATTAGCACTATTCATGGTTTTCTCGCTCCATGAGGATTTCCACGTATTTATGAGTGTTTAACTTTCCGAGTCCAATCTAGACTTAGAATCTGTTTCTTATTCTGTTTTGTGCAAAAGAGTTTGATTTTTCTAAAAATCTTTCATCACCCTATTTACCCCCTCCTCTAGGGTGACTTAACCTCTCCAAGAGCAAACCTTCAACTAAGAAGACTCCATATCCTTTCGAGCTCTTCTTACTATGGTATTAACTCATTTTGGGGTGCCTCTCCTTTCTAACCCGAACTTTATCTTGGAGCCTGCCGTTTGTCTTCACAGGAGTAAGCTTTGAGTTACCACCCCTCCTCCTCCACCTCATACTCAAACTACTCCTAAGGTCCCATTTCTAACAGCTCTCCGAACGGATTATTTTCTATATTAAGTATGGAGTTTTCTATCTTAAGTATGGAGTGACTTTATCAAAAAGAGGGAGATTGAAGACTCATGTATTACTCTCTATCTCTCTATGCTTTTTATTCTATGTCATTCTCAATCTTCAAGAAACTCATATCTAAGTTTTCATCCTGTTCTAATCCATCGAAACCAATCATCAAACATAACATTCCTAACTATGTTTCTAACCCACTAAGACACCACTCAGAACAATGGCATGAGTAATATTTTCTCTAACACTTGTATTTTGAGCATTGACTTCATGTTTCAAGTGAAAATGAATTAAAACATTAATTTTAATTTCTAAGTCAGTCTATTTATTGAGAATTATTTACTTAATCATGCGTATGTATTCTAATATCTTATTCTTTCTAACTTGATCATTTTAAGGATTTACTCAAAATGAAATTTGAACCTAATGAATATTAGACTCGGAAAATTCCATTCTTTTAGCCTAAAGATAATTTAGTGCTTAATTACTTTGGTTTAATTAATATCTATGCCTAATTCTAGACCAAAGTATTTTTATACTTTTAGTACCACTTTGATTTTCTTTTGTAGGTTGATTAAACAAGCCTAATCTATTTTTAAATACAAAAGCGAGTCGGTTTCTATCCGTTAAACACCAGCGAATAGAAATCAACCGTTTCTAGACATGGCTCGGACACCGTGTTAGGGTTGTTTGTTTCCAAATTCGGTAAACTTTACGTCTAGGTCTAACAGTTGTTTCCACCCAAGATTTCAATCACAACCAGTGGGTTGGATAACTCTTTGAGCCAAGGACCACCACACAATGCTCGCATCTCAACGGATCCTTTTCAAAGTGACTCGGACAAGCCATTGTAATGGCTATTGAAGCTCACCAAGTATAGAACGAGTCTCAACAGTCATTCTGCCTTGGTGCTTATAAATAAAATCCACTCCACAAGACTTTAAAATTGTTGAACATATTGCTTAACACTTAGTGCATTCTTGCTCAATTTTAAGCATAGAACTCCCGATTTGTATTTTCTTACTTTACGAGTTGTAAAGAAAGTCTTGTAATCACTTATATTCTTTCTACTTTCTTTCTAAGTCCCTTGATTGAGCTGTATGGGTTAGTTAGGCTCAGTTGTCCCTAACTGTAAAGGGTATCTCAGTTAGGAAGTATTAGATCGGATAAGGGAACTTTTGAGTCATGGAAAACTTGTAAGAGAATTGTCTAAGGGAGCAATTATTTAAGGAATAAGTCCTTGTAATTGTTGATTTAATTAGTGGATTTGGCTTGGTTCTTGGATTAGCATTGTATTTGGTTTTCTTCCCTAGGAGGGTTTCCACGTACTTCTTTGTGTATTTCACTTTCTAAGTCCAATCTAGACTCATAATCTGTTTCTAAGTCCGATCGGTGCAAAAGCAACTTGTATTTTGTCAAAATCCTCCATCACCCTATTGATCCCCCTCCAAGGTGACTTAATCACTCCAAGAGCAAACCTTTAGAATTCATTATAATTCAAATCTATGTTGATGATATTATTTGTAGTGCTACTAGCGAAACTCTTTATCAAGAATTTTCTGAGTTAATAACACAAAATTCCAAATGAGCGTGACTAGAAAACTATGTTTTGTTCCTTGGGTTACAAAACAAACAATATAAGGATGAAATTTATCTTCATGTCGGACCAAGTATTGAAAGAGTTGTTGAAGAAGTAATAACTTCATGATGTAAAATCAACAACTATACCAATAACAAGCAACATAAAACTCGACTTAGATGAGATGGGTAAGTCGAGTAGATTAGAAACTCTACAGAGGTATGATTGGATCACTACTTTACCTAACTTTAATTAGGTAAGATATCATGAATAGTTTATGCCTTTGTGCAAGATCTCAAGCTAAATGAAATGAATCTCACATCTCATTGTGGTGGAGAATATTATATCTTAAAGGAACTTAGTCACTTGGTATGTGGTATTCCAAAGATTCATGTCCGACCATCAATGGCTACTCCAAAGCTTTAGAGACCGAAGCATATCACTCTTATCACCTTTATTTTATTATTTTATTTTGTTAGCCCGGTGATAAAATCTCGGTCCTGTTTTCGAACTCGATTCATGGTCGAGTCTTATTGGCGTGACGGAAACTAGTAAACCACAAAAAATCCCTTTAGCACAAAAAAAACCTTTTTATTTGGACTGACCCACAAAATCATTTTCTTTCCACGGTCCATACCCAGGTCAACGCTCCCGAGTCAAGAGGAGGCTAGCGTTGTGCATCAAGCCATGTTGCTCACTAAACGCAGACATTTTGTCTTCAGCCAAAATAAAGTTCATCCCAAATTAGGTGAGTCTATTCTTATATTTTAGCCAAAATAAAATTCATCCCAAATTAGGTGAGTCCATTCTTGCAATTTAGCCAAAATAAAATTCATCTCAAATTACCAGAGTCCATTTATGCATTAGCCAAATAAAATCATCCCAATCTAAGTCATTATCCTCAATGCATTTCCCTTTAATTGTTTTGCATTTCTTATGCGCATCCAAATAAAAAGCATTTTTTTCCTAGTTTCTTCGGGTCTAGCACTTCCTTCCTCTCTAAAAGCTGGTTTTCTTAACATGGTCCTAAACAGTTACCTCTTTAGGGTGCAGAATAGGGAAGTATACTGCCACTAGGTTTCATCGAATTCGAGCTCTAAAAGGTTAGCTCGCTTTAGTAAGGAGTCCAGCACCGCTTCACCTCGATCTATACTTCGGTGCACACAAGATCGATTCAATAAATCTACTGGCATAGGACAGTACCTAAAAAAATTCCCTTCCAATGGATGAACAACCATCTCCCCACCTTATCTTAATGTTCATCCCCCTCCTTACCTTACTCAACGAATCCTCAACTAAAATGGAAACCTGGATTGAGGCTCGAGATTAGAAAATAGAAAATATGATTGAAACTCTCAATATTATATTAAAAACTCAACAGGAAAAGGAAGAGAGAGAAAAAGAGAAACAAAGATAAGAAAAGGAGGAGAAAGCGAGAGACAGACAAAGGAATCGGGAGAAAGAAAGTGAATAGGAGAAAGAAGAAGAGTAAGTAAAAGAAGAAGACTTCCACCACCTAATCTTGAACCTAAGACTGATCCATGCATAGACCAAATAGAGAAGATGCTAAGAGAATTTGCTATGTTCAAGGGTCACTACTTCGATCTCATGGGATTCACTTCAATCCCAAGAGAGAAACTACCTCCTAAATTTACTATGCCGGATATCAAGTTTTATGGTTCGGACAACCCAACCAACATGTTCGCAACTTCATAGGAGCAATGACTCTTAAAACTGTACCTCAAGATACCTACCACATCATTTTCCCAAGGACATTTGATAAGAATGTGATCAAATGGTATAATGTAGTTGACCCACGAAAGCTCACTAATTGGAATGATATGTGTAAAGAATTCCTACACCAATATTCTTACAATACTGATCTACCTGTCACCTTTTGAGATTTAGAGTTGATCAAACAAGGGAAGAAAGAGAGTTTCACCGTCTTCCTTACTAGATGGAGGGCAAAGGTTGCCCATATAGTAAACCGACCTTCCGAAAAGAACCAAATCATAATTATCTTAAAGAACCTTCAACCCGCCTATAATCAACATTTAAAGTTCTTACCATTCATGATCTTCATGGCCCTTAGAGACGCGAGTATGCTGATAAAAGAATAGTTGTCTCCTACGACCACAAAAGTCGTGGCTGCGTATAAAGGTAATTACCAATCTAAAGACAAGAAAACCTCTAACACAGGCAATACAAGTAGGGGTTTAGATGCCAATTCCATTAGTAGGTATAATGACTGCATTCCTATAGATACTACTTATGCTCAACCCCTCGACCGCTTATTATCTAAAGGGGATGATTGAGTTACCGCTCTGTAATACCATAATAAAAAACCATGAAATAGTCAAAAAACTAAGATGTAGGAAAATTCTACAAGTACCATCGTGCACGAGGACATGACACGGACCAATGTTGGACCCTCAAGAACAAACTCGAGAGTATGTTCTACAATGGTCAACTTCCTCTCCCTAAGGCCACTCAAAAACCCAACAATAGTAAAAACCCATTCAGTGGGACCTTAGCCATTATTTCGAATCCATTCCAGGTAAGTGGGATCCCTCTATCTTAATTTAAGGCATCGGTGAATTTAAACCACTTGTTTGCTTACCCTCTTTAGAACTAGAGGTCAATGATTATAGGTAAGTGATAAAGAGGATGTCTATGAGACTAAGATAACTATAATGACAACTTCTAGGGAACTCCACCCTTAGAAAATGATGACTTTTGGCGAGAACCAAAAAGTTCGGAATCCAATTCCTTACCGGATCTGGAAGACACAATGCGCTAATGGGTCCACAATAGACTCATGAGGCCCTAAAAGAAAAGAAGTTGCTAGAGAAGAAGATCAAATCCTTAAACGACTTCAAAAACATAAAGATGACATTTCCATCCGGAAATTCATATATACTTCCCAAAAACGTAGGCAAGCCTTAATTGATGCGGTTAGTAAGATTGAGATCTGTTGAAACCACACTTGAGGAGGTAGTAGGATTGGTCAATAATGGGGATGGGATCATTACATTATATAAGAAAGACCTACTCGAAGAAGGCATTACGCACAATAATGCCCTTTATCTAACTCTAACTTGCATCAACAAGTTAACCTCGAGTGGACAATGGATTTGTTGTAAACATTTGTCCTTGGAGGACTGCCAAAATGTTAGGCATTCGAGAGCAACAACTCTCAAAGCAAACTGTTCATCTCCGAGCTTACGACAATTCTAAAATAACAGCTTTTGAAAGAGTGCCTCTTCCAATCAATGGCCAGTGGTGAAAAACATTGATATCCAAGTCCTAAACATTGCAGCTACTTTCAATGTCCTTCTAAAACGCTGTTGGTTACATGAACACCAGGCAGTGCCCTCTAGATTGTATTAGAAGGTTAAAATGATCATCAAAGGTCAAGTAGTAACCATTAAGGGTTACAACCTCTCTATCACTATTACTTCCAAGGAGTCTGCTATCGAAATTGAGCATGTTGCTGATGATGAAGAACTCTATGGATTAGAGACTGTAGTTGTTGTAGAATAGGATGAAGCACCTCTTAACATTAATCCTTATGTTAAACCTTGTGTCCAATTGATGCTAAGGAAGAAGGGGTTATTTCCAGGCTTAGCTATAGGTAGGAGGGCATACGACCCAACCTTCCCACACCTTAAACCCACCAATAATTACGAGGTTCGGACTAGGTTATCATCCAACTATTAAGGAAGTAGCCAAAGCTAAGTGGGAAACACAAACTAGGAGGATTGCACCACTTACGGTGCGCTCTATCTCTATCATGCCCTATCCTCGCACTTTAAATGGGCAATTTTTGAAAGAAGGCGATGACTTCACTTATATGGTTTTCCTTAGCCTTATTATCCAAAGGAGAAGGGAAACCTAGTCCCTAGTTTAGAAATCTTCAGTGATTGCCATGTACTAGAAAAGAAGGTACCTTAGCTCTTCAAGAAAGAACAATCCACCAATGACTGAAATAATCGACTAAGAGTAATATCTTTGGTCTATTATTTATACGGAAATAATGCCTTGAGGGCAATTTGGTTTCGGTACTATCCCAAGCCATGTTGAACCCAAAATTTGATCCATCTCAGTTCATCACCGATGTCGGCACTGAAGGGTCCAAGCATATCACTTGGATTGATGCTTGAAGAGGGCTAAGAATTCACTATCATTCTAGGATAGCGATCTGTTTCGAAGTCGGGATGTAGTACTTGTAGTTTCTTTTTTGATTCTATTTTTCAGCTTTTAATTTCGCAATTTCGAGTCGGATGTACACTTTTCTTCATTCAATAAGATAAATCTTTCCACTTAGTCTTTCCCTCCTCCTGTTCTTAATTGTTTTGCCTCTAACGATGAACAAGAAATCCCTAAAGAATTAATAAAAGCTATAGATGATCATGAAAATTGCTCACCAATAATGGAGGAAATAATAACTATTAATTTTGGATCAGGAGATCAACCCCAAGAAGTTAAAATTGGAAAACCGCTAAATCCAAAAGAGTAGAAGCAACTTACTTCGCTCGTTACGGAATTTATAGATGTCTTTGCATGGTATTATAAAGACATGCCGGGAATAGATCCAAGCATAGCAGAACATAAAATTCTACTCTATGAAGATGCCAAGCCGGTTAAGCAAAAACATAGAAGGATGAAACCCGAGTGGGCGCTAAAGATCAAAGAAGAAGTTCAAAAGTAGCTAAAAGCCGAGTTTATTAAGGTGGTTCACTACCGTGAGTAGGTAGCAAACATAGTGCCGATTCAGAAGAAAGATGAAAGGGTTGGGATATGCGTGGACTTCGGGGAATTAAATAAGGTAAGTCCCAAGGATGACTTTCTGTTACCCCATATCGACATTTTACTTGACAACACGTCTTGTCATGCCTTACTCTCGTTCATGAATGGTTATGCCGGATATAACCAAGTGAAGATGGTTGAGGAAGACATGGAAAAAAGACCATCACTCAATGGAGAACGTATTGCTATGTCGTCATGCCTTTTGAACTCATGAGTGTTAGAGCCACATATCCGAGAACAATGATGACATTGCTGCATGACATGACACATAAAGAAGTCGATGTTTACCTCGACGATATGATCATAAAGTCCAAGGATAGGGCAGGGCACTTATCTAGCCTTGGAAAATTCTTCGAAAGACCATGGAAATGCCACACGCTCCTTAACCTAGAAAAGTGTGCCTTTGGGGTAACCTTAACCAAACAGTTAGGCTATGTAGTTAGTCTTAAGGGAATTGAAGTTGATCCATTAAAGATCAAAGCCATCTAGGAAATAATACCACCAAAGACAAAGAAGGAAATACGAGGTCTGTCTAGGACATTTGTAGTATATTAGTCGTTTCATATCAAAATTCATTATGGTATGTGAACCCATCTATAAGAAACTCAAAAGGGAGCTAAGCCTATTTGGGCTTAAGAGTGCCAAACAGACATTCGAGAAGGTTATGGAGTATTTGGTAAATCTGCTAGTTCTAATTTTTCCCAAACCTGGAAAGCCATTGCTCTTATACCTTGCTATAACAATGATCACAATAGGAGCCATGTTAGGTCAACGTGATGGAAACGAGGAGTATGCGGTGTATTATCTCAGCAAGAAATTCTTAGATTACGAGACTCAATATACACCTCTAGAGAAGGCATCATTATCTTTAGTTTAGGCCACTAAGAAGCTTAAACAGTACATGCCAGCCCACACGGTACATGTAGTAGTACTAATGGACCCCATCAAGTATATTCGGAATAACCAACTATTAGTAGCAAGATAGCTAGATGGAAAATCATGTTATCGAAGTTTGAACTCATGTATGTCCCACAAAATGAAAATAAAGGGAGAGTAATATCAGAATTCCTAGCTAATCTACAAACAATTGAAGCACAACCGCATAATTTTGATTTTCTAGATGAGAGCGTCTTATAAGTAGAAGTCAATTTACGGACAATGTACTTTGATGGCGTTTCCAATCAAAAGGGTTTTCAAGTAGGGATACTTTTAGTCTCGCTAGAGGGAGCACATTCTCCCATCTTAGTCAAATTGGATTTTGCGAGTCACCAACAACGCTGCAGAATACGAAGAATGTATTACCGAGACTCCAAGATGCCACGAAATAGGAGCCAAGAATGTCAAGGTCTACGATGATTCAAGCCCGATCATCAATCAGATTTCATAGAAATGGAACGTACGCGAGTAAAGCCTTAGCATCCCACCAAGAGCATTTGATAGAATTAGTATGACATTTTGTCGGCATATTATACACCTACCTTCCTACGGATGACAATCGGTTCATGAATGGCCAAGCCAAATTAGCATCCATGATCAATATCCCTAGTTTCATTCATTCAATGCCCATTCATATGGAATTGAGGAGTCAACCTGCACACATATACGCATTAGAAGTGTCCACTACCTACCAAACTAGTTTGTACCATGACATCTACCGATACTTAGGATGCGAAGAATACGCGCCGGACACCACACCTAGATCCCAACGAGTTATCCGTATGCTAACATCATAGTTTTTCATAAATCAAGGACAATTATACAAAAAAACCAACATGGGAATTAGCTATCTTACTTTGTGTCAATCAACATGAAGCACAGCATATAATGACTTGACATTCATGGCAAGGAATGTGGACCTCACATGAGTGGAAGAATGTTGGATTAGAAAATTCGGAGATTAGGGTATTATTGGTCAACCATGGCTGCAGATTGTCATGAGTTTGTTAAAAGATGTCACAAGTGAGTGTATCCAAACTTAAAGCACCAACCACCTTCCTTTTTGATGACACTTGCATCGCCCTGGACATTCTCGGTTTGGGGCATAGACATCATCGATAAAGTGACCCCTAAAGGAATGGGCGGTCACGAATTTATGTTAGTAGCAATTGACTACTTCACCAAGTAGGTAGAAGCGACCTCCTATGCGTCGATAACATAAAAACATGTGGCAAAATTCATCACTCATAACATCATCTATCGACATGGGGTACTGCAGGAATTGATTAGTGACTATGGTAATCAAACATCACAAGTGTTTTCCCTATCGCCCTCGGATAGTAGTCTAGGCCGCTCATAAAAACATCTCGAAAGATAGTGGAGAAGATGGTTGTCGGTTACAAGGATTGGATCGATAAGTTACCCTTTGACTTTATGGGGCTATCGAGCCTCGATTAGAACCTCAATAGGAGTAACCCCTTAGTCCCTAGTGTATGACATGGAAGCAGTTCTTCCAATAGAAATAGCCATCTCTTCTTTGATAATCATAGAAGAAAGTAGGATTCTTGAAGCGGAATGGTCAAAAGCATGCTACGAGGAATTAGTCTCACTAAATGAAAGATTTTTACACGCTCTACATAATGTCCAAATATACCAGGAGTTTATATTCAAGGCATTTAACAAAAAGTTAAGTCTCGTAATTTACAGATTGGAGATTTGGTTCTTAGGGAAATCATAGCACCAATTCAAGAACCCGGAGGGAAATTAAGGCCTAATTGGACATACTCGAGTCAAATACTACTAGGAGGTATAGTCAAAGTGACAGATTTAGATGGAGAAGAAGTGTTTCGAGTACACTAACTTGGATCAATTGAAAACAAAATTATGTTGAGCATAACGCTAGACTATTTCAGCCTTCCGCTCGGTCAACAGACAAGATGGCTCGATCAATATACCTCTTCGGCTAATATTTTATTTTTTAATGTTTAATTTTTTTAGGGCAGTCCATTTTTAGATGGTCCAATTCTTAATGAATTCCTCTAAATGAGCGATGAAATAAAATTAGTCATGCACAAAAATTAGCATAAAACTTACTTTTTACTTTATTAATAAAAAGGTAAACCTATTACATACCCAAATACATAGCTAACTAAAGAACGAAAATAACAAACAGATTACTTGAAAAAATAAATGCTCTAAAGAGGAAAAAAAAGTTTCCTAATTTTTTATTCTCTCCTAATCTAAGCCCTAATCAATCTTTACGTTTTTCCTTTCGAGCCGTTAAACTCACATGCATCTTCCCGGGTTCGGTTTTTAGTTCTTCGATCCTATGAGCCCGTCTATCTTGTTCCTCTTTAGCTTCTGCGTTTCTTTGGCGAGACCTTCACGAATCTAAAGGGGTGGTGCAGTAGGAATAACTCCTCTTAGATAGCGTTCGGAGCCCTCGGTGCCTTGCGTCGTTTAGGATTGGTCTCTTTTATTCATTCCGGATAAAAGCCGAGACTGCAGTAGATTGTTTGTCTATAGGTCTCGGTAACTTCGGCAAGTTCATCCGAGTATTCAACCCATGTAGGTACACGCCTCGCACCACCACAAACATCAAAGGAGGCAAGCACAACACAATCCAAGTAAGGGATATTCTGGACTCCTCCCATTTTCCGCATTACATGGTCCGAGAAATAGTACGTATTGGTTTCAAGTCCCAACAAACGTACTTAGTATGTGTCCTAAATTAAGACACCCTTTAGTGCTTGATGTACCATACGGTACGACGTCCGACACTAAACCAAGTCTCCCACCAAGAGGTTGCCCTTTTAGTTAGCTAAGAAATCCTTTTGCGGACGGAATTGGGTAACCGAGATACTGGTATGGTTTCTCAAGTCCCCACACCATCTCAAACTGCTCCACAAGCCATATCGATAAAATTAATAGTGTCCTGCACGACCAGATTCATCCTTATTTGTGGCCCAATAGGAGAAAAATAAATAAAAATAAAAATAAAAATGAGAGAGAAAAGCAAGAAAAGTTGAGAGGTCACCGGAGTCGGACGACCTTCCCTTGGCTGGTGCCGTCCTTCCGGCTGGTTCCCGAACATTTCAGTACGGCTCACCTGTAATAATAGGGAGCTACCAGCAAAGTCCTCATTTGAATCCGCTTCTACTCGGTCAAGCCCCGGGATAGTTTATATGACAATCGGAGGGGCTTGGGAGCGGTGATCCTCCAATTGTTCATTGATTTCCAACAGCGCAGTTGGCGCTATATCTCTGTGGCCTCGTAATAATAGCAAGCTGCATACTATGCACGTAATAATGGCCGCGCGCCTTTCAATGTGTTCTGGTCTTGAAGCATACATTGGATAAAAGTGTGACATATTAGTTGATGATGTAGGAACCATAGGCTTGGTACGACAATGATGAATTCCTAGAATGGCATCAAATTCTTCAATGAGGGGACATAACTCTTTATTCCCACACTTGAATAGGTGATATTAAGGATCCAAGAAGGTCGCTGCAGCCCTTTATAGAGTCTAGTGGATCCTTACCGCCTAATCGTTGAAGAGATTAGTCAGTCCAAAATGAGATAACCAAACCTTATCGACATCGCTCATCTCATGTATTAATGGGTTAATTTAGTAACAAACTTCATCTTTTTTTTGGGATTTGAAGAAATAAGGAAACTAGAAAGTATTAGGGATTGTTTTTGAAGAGTTGGAACAAATACTAAAGGTGTAGTTCCCGTAAACTCGCCACTCGTCCTTTTTGTAGCGGATTTTTAGGATCGAGACCTCATCGCTCACACCACTGTAGCCAACCAAAACCCATGCCACGCCTTGGCCAGCATCGGCCGAACCGGCTGGTTTCCCTCTTTTCCTTCCGGTCCAAGCATCTCCTACAAATGGGGCATTTATTTCCTTATCATAGCCCATTTTCGCTAGCTCGGTTATTTCGAACCATACAACTTACCATTTTCAATTTTCTTTATAATTATTTTTTTTTGGGTGAGGGGGGCACTATGGGCAAGTGCATTTTTTTCTTTAATATTAATGTGTTTTTGCATTCATCTTATTAATAACGTCAAATAGTAAAAAAGTACATTAATATTAATATTGTTAAGCACCCTACAAGTGGTTATTCAATCTTCATCATCGATAGCTATAGACACCTTAAAACATGTCATCATTATCTCTTTTATTTACGTAATTTATTTTGTTGGCCCAATGATGAAATTCCAGTCCTGTTTGCGGATTTGGATCACGACGATGAATTTGATTGGTGTAACGGAAGCCGATAAACCACAAAAACCCTTTAAATAAATAACCATTTGCCTTGGGTCGGTCCTAAATCCTTTTTCTTACGGACGGTCCAAGCCGGGTAAATCCTCCGAGTAAATGGTGGCTGGCGTCGCGTATAGGGCTTTACTACACTCAAAACACCGTGTTTTGTCATCAGCATCCAACGAAGACATGAAATTGAAATCATCCGTATGACGTCATCAAGGCCGGTGCCGCATTTTATGATCGAAGCATCAAAATGTTGCGTTTTGCTCCAAGAAGTCCAATCGACACACAAAGCTTATCCTCGTAAAACGATGTCATTGAGTCCGACGTTGAGAAATAAGCCCTACTTCACCTGAAACTTTGCATTTTTCTCGGTGTCCTGCTATGACACGGAAGAAGCTATAGAACCAAACAATGTCGTTTAGGTCCGGTGCCACGCACCACGGTCCGGATCCGGTTCAATCATCTTTGTTGGTCCAATTTTTTGTGATTTCTTCGGCCGATTGATGCTCGGTTTGGACAGCTACTTAAACCTTAACCCTAGGTCATTTTTTACCTAACCTTTCTCTATAAATAGAGAGCTTAGGCTCTCATTTTGTATATGGCTCATCCTTATGCATTACGCTGTTGAAGCTAAACTAAGAGCTACTTAATGCACTTTCTAGTATTCTTATCTCGTTGGTTGTTTTTCAACGTATTCCCATTTTACTCCCTACTCCAACACATTTGAACCCTAATACTCCATCAGTCACACATCTTTCTACCTATACCTACAGAAAAACTCACGAAAGCCCTTTCTCAATTAACCACCGTCACACTTTTAGATCCAGCTTGAGATCCGGACTAGCGAGATGGAACAACGTGAGGGCGCTACTTTTCCCTCATGATGATTTATTTATTTATTTTCTTATTTATTATTTTTGGTATCATGGAGAAAAGATCTATCACATTTAATTCCCGTCCGATGTAACTTTTATTTTCGCTTTCGTTCCTTTTCACTTCTCTTTTTGATTCTTTATTGCTTTCGTTTCTCATTTTTTATATCTGCTTTGACTGCTTGTTAGCATGCTTTGATTGCTTTTAATTTCATATCTCATTATGTTATGTGCCTATTTTTAATGCATTATTTAAACTCACTTCTCAAACTAGTGAAGGTCGTCTTTTGACGAGGCGAACGGAAGGGCTTATCCCTACCTTTCATACCCTCACCCACGAATGTAGATTCTCGGTTCTAGATCGATGGCGTCAATTTTAAACCTCTTTTGATCTTAGTCTTCCCACACTAAGATTGGAAGAGTATTTCTTTTATTTTTGTTATTTTTTATTCCTAAAACCGATCGACGACTCCCTATTTTCCGATTTATTTCTCTTAAACCGCTTCCAATTTTTTTGATTAAAAATTAAAAAAAACTGCTTTTGGATATGCCACCCCGGCCAAAGGCCAAGATTGCTCACCTTAGTCACGACCCCTGGCCGGCGTTGCCCACCATAAGACACCGGCTTTCACAGGCGTCTATTGGTTGGCGGGTAGGGCTTTGGTCCAAGCTTGTGTTTTCACACTTGGTTTGGCCCAAAATCCCTACGGCTAATCAAAACCCTAATTTATTTTAATTTTCGGTTGAGAAATAATATCTCGGGATTTCTAAAAGTAATTTCTAAAATAAAATGATTAACAAACCCGCCAATTCACGGGAAGCTCGAGCACGTACTCGTGAGGTACATGGATCGTGGTTTCTACAGTGGCGACTTCGCTTTGGATAATCACTCATTAAGAGAGCGAAACTTGAAAATTTGAGTTGTGAGTTTTCATAATGTATTGCCTTAAGCATCCAACATTTAGGCAACCTTGAATATAGTTTTTTGTTTTTTTATGTTCACTACTATAGAAACCACTTTTAAGGACGGGTTTTTAACAACAGTTAAAAGGGCAAACTGTCATGAAACTGGACTAGTGACATTTTTGTAAATAACCGGTGTTCTAAAGTGCATATGACGATGGTTCTATTAGGCATTTTTTGGACAATGGTAGTTTTCATAGAACCGTCGTCATATGTGACATATGAGGATGGTTATGTGAAAGAACTATTGTCAAATGTCTTTCTGAATAGATCTAAAAAACATGAGAACGTACCTGCTATTTCCACGCCCACTTCACTACTATCTACTCTCGGCCTTATCGTTCTCCACCGTTCACTTTCATCCACAAGTCGGATCTAGAGCAGCTTGGACTCGCTAGTAAGTAATCAGCACCGTTGTTCCTCTTGTTGTTTTTTTTTCATTTCGCTCACTCATCATCTCTCCTCTTTCTTGTAGTCTGTCTTAGTATTTGCCGCCGGTGGTTGTGTGTTTCGCTGTTGTCCCCGTTGTTTTCCTCCTTTATTGTCGCCGTTGGTTTCGTCATTCATTGTTGATGTTGTTTTCCTCGTTCTTACGGTATCAATCTTTATCCTTTCTTATTTTTCAACTTTATGTTATTTACAAGATTTAATATAGTTAAATGGTGAACGTATTTGGGGTGATGATGTGAATATTGAGATTGTGGGTAATGTTTGATATTGTTGAAATGTTGAATCTTTATTTAAAAATGTTGAATATTAAGAATGTGTGAATGTTGAGAATGTGGGTAACATTTGTGTAGTTTATTAAGTTGGAAATTTGTGAAATGTTAGAGATTTTGAGAAATGGGTTTAGGATTTTAGGATTTAATTTATAGGGAAATAAAATATTGTTAATGATCGTAAATCAAAAGAGTGCATCCAAATTTGTTTAGGGTTTTAGAGAAATAAAAAGCGAATTTGGATATAGGGCTTTATTGTTTTCATATAATTCGATTAATGGCATGCTTCATTAAATTATTGTATGCATTTCATAAGCGTCGAGAATCCGTTCAAACAACTATACATCACAAGTTATCCTATGTTGCGGCACATGCATAAATGTGCGTATAGCGTTTAGGATATTAACTTGGTATGTATAAGTTTTTAAATTGTCCCTGTTGGACAGTTTGAGAATAATATGATAATAGATTTTGTGGCTATTATAATCTTGTCATAAATTTGACAAGATATCACGGTGCTCATTTTCCCTGTCGTTCTTCGGGTGCAATTATGATGACGATGGGTTTGATGTGTGTATCTTTACTTCTATTACCGTACAATTAAGTAAGGATATACACATTAGCCAATTCGTTAGGACCATCTATCCCTGTAGAAGGATCTTAGGCTCATGTCATATTGTTTGTGCGTCATATTATTCTTGAATTAAGTAAGGATATAAATGTATGACAAGATTTTGCTACACGGTATGGGGTCATATTATTCTTGAATGGGTTTAGGACCATCTATCCCTGTAGAAGGATCTTAGGCTCATGTCATATTGTTTGTGCGTCATATTATTCTTGAATTAAGTAAGGATATAAATGTATGACAAGATTTTGCTACACGGTATGGGGTCATATTATTCTTGAATGGGTTTAGGACCATCTATCCCTGTAGAAGGATCTTAGGCTCATGTCATATTGTTTGTGCGTAAAGTACGTATTTCTCAAACTACATATTGTGAATTGCTTCTCGTGTTTATGGGTAAGGTATGGATTGAGCGTGGTTTGTGGTGATAGGAGGAGTGTAGAATATCGTGATGGTGTTAACAACTTTGTAGAGATTCCCGTCGAACATACCGCCAAATTTTGAGAACAATCGGTATTCTGTCTATGTTTAAAAGTGTTTCAACTCCTTAAGATTCCCCCTAAGGTTGTAAAAGGTCACCTATATCAGCATGGATTTGACACAACTTATAAGGTGTGGGTATGGCATGGGGAAGAGGAGTTTATGAATATACCCGTATGTGAGGAAGATGAAGGGTATGATGAAAATGAACCAAGCAGTAGTATGGAATTAGAAGATCGACTCGAAGATCTAGTTCATGGAGTAGAACATGATTTAGTCGATCAACCACAAGTATTGGAGTAATTGTTCACCCATTCGGAGAAGCCTCATTACACTGGGTGTGATAAATATACCCATTTATCAGTTGTTTTGAGGTTGATGAACTTGAAAATGGCTAACGGATGAAGTACAAAAGTTTCACGGACCTGTTGGGTGTGGTCAAAGATATACCCCCACAAGTCAATGTCCTTCCCAACAGTACATATGAGGCGAAGAGGATGTCATGTCTTATGGGCATGGGGTATAAGAAAATACATGCACGCCCTAACGATTGCATATTATATTGAAAACCACATGCACATAGACACGAATGTCCAAGGTGTTGTGTACCTTGATACAAAATAAAAAACATTGATGGAGAAAGTGTTGAGGGACCTCCCGCAAAGGTGTTGTGGTACTTGTTGATAATATCGAGGTTTAAGCGCTTATTTTCAAGTGCAACCGATGCGAAGAACTTGACGTGGCATGCCGACTGGACGGTCTCGTGATGACAAGCTACTTTACCCCGCCGATTCTCCTCAATGGAAGAATATCAGTTCACTATTCCCGGAATTTGATAGGGAAGCACGGAATCTACGTCCGGGTCTTTGTACGGACGGAATAAACCCCACGGTGACCTAAGTAGCAAGCACAACTGTTGGCCCATTCTTTCAGCTTATCTACAACCTACCACTATCGTTGTGTGTGAAGTGCAAGTATATTATGTTGTCAATGCTCATTTCTAGGCCTAAACAGCTGAGAAATAATATAGATGTTTACTTAGCGCATCTTGTTGAAGATTTCAAGCTTTTGTGGGATGAAGGTGTATCAATTTACGATGCATAACGTTAAGAGAAATTTACATTGTGAGCTATGATCTTCACCACAATCAATGACTTCCCAGCGTGCGAGAACTTGTCCGGATACACCATGAAAGGACACAAGGCATGCCCCATTGTGTAGATCGAGTGTACTTGCTCCTATCAACTCAAGCATGAAAAAAGACGGCCTATCTCGAACACCAAAAGTTTCTTCCCTTTTCCCATCAATATAGTAAGAAATAGAAGGCTTTCAATGGTAAAATTTAGATGGATTATGCTCCAACTCTATGAACAGGACATCAAATATATGAGTAAGTGAAGGTTCTTGATGTGGAGTTCGGCAAGACATATCGACGTCAATCCGAAAACGGTGTGTGGAAAAAGAGATCAGTATTTTTTGATCTTCCATATTGGAAAGAGTTCTATGTGAGACATAGTCTTGATGTAATGCATATAAAGAAAAACATCCGTGAAAGTCTCATTGGCACTCTTCGAACATATTGGGGAAGACCAAAGACGGAGAGAAAGCACGACTCGATATGTGTGAAATGGGAATATGGGAGGAATTAGCACCACAACCAAAGGGGAAGAGAACATATTTGACTCGGCATCTTACACATTAAGTAGAAGGGAAAAACAATGTTTGTGTGAGACCTTGAAGAAACTCAAAGTGCCTCGGGGATATTCTTCAAACATCGGTAGGCTCGTTTCGATGTCCGATTATAGACTAATTAGCTTTAAATCTCACGATTGTCATGCTTTGATGCAACAAATACTGCCGGTTGCTATCCGAGCCGTGTTGCCGAAACATGTCAGACAGGCGATCATAAGACTTTGCTTCTTCTTCAATGCCATATGCAGCAAAGTCGTTGATTTGGAGAAATTGGATGATCTTCGATGACGGCTTGATCGTCACGTTGTGCTAACTTGTGATGTACTTCCCACTTTCTTTTTTGATATCATGGTGCACCTCGTTGTCCATTTGATGAGAGAAATGTGATTCTATGCCCCGATTTTTTACAGATGGATGTACCCTTTTGAACGTTTCATGAAAATTCTCAAAGCGTATGTTGGAAATCGATACCGATCGAAAGCGTGTATTGTTCGGGCATACACAGCTGAGGAGTGTGTCGAGTTCTTACGTAAATACTACTCCCAAATAGAAGAAGTTGGTATTGCCAAACATCGATTTATAGGGAAGATCGGTGGGCAGTGGAAACTGGGGCTGACGGTTCTAACAATTAGTCGGGATATGAGGTATCAAGCACATCTTTATATTCTACAAAACATTGACGAAGTGCGATCGTTCATTGATGAGCACAAAACCGTCATAAGGAGACGATACTGAGGAAAAAATGAGACATGGTTACTAACCCATCATAATCGCACATTTGTCAACTTGTTTAAAGATAGAGTAATCATTAGCCAATTGGAAGAATCACGAGAACATATCTCGCAAACATTAGTCCGCTTGGCTAAAGGGTCGTAGTTAAAAGTCATATCTTATCATGGGTATGACATCAATGGATACTCCTTCTACACAAAGAGCCGGGACAATAGGAGCACCTCACAAAATAGTGGGGTCACATTGGAGGCTCATGCACTTCATGTGTCTAGCTCCAAGGACAAAAATCCCATTGTAGCTAAAACGTCATATTACGGTGTCATTGAGGAGATATGGGAGCTAGACTATGTTGACTTCCGTGAGCCCGTTTTCCGGTGCAAATGGACTGATAATAAGAACGATGTCCGAGTTGATGAGATGAGATTCATGATGGTCGATCCGACAAGAGAAAGGCGTAAAGGGGATGAATTCGTTGTGGCATCCCAAGCGGACAAGTGTTCTACGTTGAGGACCCGACCAATGATAAGTGGTCTATTGTTCTTCAAGGGAAGAGGCACGTTGCTGGTGGGAATGGTGAACATGTGTGTGGGTTTGTTGAGGAGACCCCACCCTTCTCCTTTGGAATGCCTGTCGAAAATGAGGATCCCCATTTTGAAAAATTGTATTTAAGGGTTGACCATCAAGAGGGCATATATATTGAAGATAAGTCTAAAGAAGGGGAAAAAAGGCATAAACCATATAATTGTATCAACTTAGTAAGAACATTAATTTTATTCTAGATGATATTCAACATTGTTGCTTGTTTTAGAAACTATAGCTTGCTTTTCATTATTTTTGACTTGTAGTATTTCTATGTTTAACACTTTTCTCAGATTTGGTTGTGTAGACACCTAAAAGTGTCGTCTTTTATCTTGTTATTTCTTTGTTTTGTTTTGTTTTGTAGGCCCGATGATGATAATCCCAAGTCCTATTTGTTGATTTGGATTCCAGAATGTGATCGATTGGTGCAATATAAGCCAATGAACCACAAAGAACCCCAACACCACTTAAGTAGCCTTTTGTCTTTGGGTCGGTCCACAAAACCTCTTTTCTTTCGGACCATCCAAGAGTCGGGCCGAGCCTTTAGAGATTGTGGAGTCCCATGATGTGTGCTTGGGAGAATCCAAGTGCGGAATACCGCATTCTACTTTCGTTCAAGTCGGACATGGAGTTGAAGACCTAAAGGCGACATTAAGCCGTGGCATTTCATGATCGGGAGCATCAAAGTGCTCCGTTTTGAGCTTCACGAGACAACCCACACGAGGTTGGCGCCCGCCTTCTAGAAGATTGGTGGAATGTCTGCGTTTTGAGCTTCGATAGTCCTCGGAGGCACAACTAAGGCACGATATCCTAGGAGGCTCCGGTTGGCCCTCACCCGCCTTCCCATTTTAATCGGTTCTATCCGATTTTATCTCTTTCTAATCCGGTCTTATCTCTTAAGGAATGGTTGCGATTTTCTTTCGAGTGTTTGGACTGGCTGACTGGAGGCAAACCTTAGGTCATTTGTGAGCTAGATCCGCTCATATAAATACAGATTTATGGCTCTCATTCTCATACGGCTTCCTACCTTAGCATCACGCTATAGAAAGTTAACAAGAATACTCTCATCTAAATGTTACTCGCCAACATTGATCTTTTCTACTTTCTATCGTTGAATCCGTGCAAAGAGCTAAAGAATATTTGATTATTCTGATCTCTTAGCACTACTTCAACCGATCATTACCATATAGAAGACACAATTAACAAAACTAACCCTTTTCTTCGAATTGTCACCATTGCATCGAGAAATCCAGCGAGGAGATCCGGATCAACGAGCTGGGAAAACCTGAAGGCCATATTTCAGCCTTCGAACGATTACATTTATTTGTGTTTTATTCGCTTTCCGTGTTGTGGTTTAAGAGATGTAATTGCTTTAATTCCTTCCCAACCAATGTAATCCTTTATTTCTCGCTTTTCTTTCTTTTATCGTTTTCTTTATCACTTTCCTTTACCGTTTTCCTATATATGTTTTGGTTGTAGGAAAAAATGGCATCGGGATCTGGATTTGCCCACGTGGCGAGACCGAGGTTGGTTTTAACATCCGACCGGCGCCCACCTTTCCTTGGTGCTGGCTATAGCTAGAGCTGTGGGGTGGCGGTGGCGGTGGCAGTGGTGGCTTTAGTCCAAATTTGTGTTTTCACACCTATCCATCCCCAAAGGCCCTCGACAGTAACCAACACCCTAATGTTATTTAGTCCTTAATTAGAAAATAAGATCACGGGAATTCTAAAAGTAATTGCTAAAATAAAATGATTAATAAAATCACCAATCAAATCTGATTTAATTTATTTGAACTTGATTTAATAAAACTCGGGCAATATTAATAAAAGGTTTATCCCCACATTTTAAAATCGACTTTTAAAAACTATCTTCTAAATAACTCTTTAAAAGGAGAAACCCAACACACGTGGGAAGCTCGGCCGACCCTAGCCGGCCATGGTTCCTACATTGGCGGGTTCATTGGGGACAAACGTCTTATTAAGAGGGCGAAACTTGAAAATTTTAGTAGTATGTTTTTAATAATATGTTTGGATTAGGCGTCCTACAGTTAGGAACCTTTGAATTAGTTTAAATATTGTTTTGGACCAGTAGGAAAACTTTATTATACCCACTGCTTAACCCTTTCTAAAGAGAGGGTCCCACTATTTCCTTGGCGGGCCTAACTAGGCTTAATTTGCCAAGGAGATGTACCTCCTCCCGCGTAGCACGCACTCTTGGGCTAAACCCTTTGGTTCACCGAGAGGCACCGCAATTATGGTTGATATCCCGAATCCATGCAACCCATAGGGGACCAAAGTCCGGACTACGTGTCACCATGTATCCAAATTCTTGAACTCTTAGGCCAATGAACTTTTGGACTTCTAGGTTTTCCCTCATACTTCATTTGCATGCTTGAATGAGTGAGTTTGTTTTAGATCTAATCTTCTCGCCTTTGAGCCTTTAGGAATAGGTGAGGAGCACTTGATTTAGACCCTTGCATGGATGAGAATAAAACACTTTAATAAAGTTACTAAAGTTGGTCCATTATGTGCATTTAGCCAAAAGTAAAAAGCCTTTTTTCCCTAAATAAGGTTGGTCCATTGTTTGCATTTTTCGGTGTCATCTAAAAATTATATTTCTAATAGCCTAAGTAGTTGCTATTTGTGAAAGGGTCTAGAGTGAAAGGTGGACTGAGCCCGGACCGGTTTACAGGAGAAAACCTTCTCCACCTGTTTATAAAAGAAAAGACTTTCAAAAGAAAGAGACACGGACTAAGTCTTCTAGTAAGAAGACTCAGATTAAACCTAAAATCATTCAAATATGGGTTCCCAAGTGTCTTCTTCCTCGAGAAAGGACCACAGTAAAGGTAATTACTGGGTTTATTAGAGGAAGTGATAAGGGTTAGTTTGTTTCGACTTGCGGGTAACTTAGAAAAGACGAAAGGCCATTAGTACCTAGGCAGTGGATGCTCATGTCACATGTCGGAGATTCAAGACTCTTTTCTAAGTTACATGATTTTCAAGGAGGCAAAGTCACTTTTGGAGATGACGAGTAAGGACAAGATAGTTGGGATTGGCAAAATTGGTGAAGGAGACAACCTAGTCAATCCAGTTTATATTGTCAAGGGATTAAAGTACAATCTTCTCTACATCTCTTAGTTGTGTGACAAAGGTCAAGATGTATGGTTCACTCGGACCAATTGCTACATTTCTGATGCAGCTACTAGAGAGACTAAGCTCTTAGGTAAGAGGTCAGGTAACACCTACACCATTACTCTTTCTGATCCAAATCAGAATTTATCTTACTTAAAATCATCATTTCATGATGATTCTTGGACATGGCATCATAGACTACGTCATGTTAGCATGCACACTATAAAAAAACTTGCATCTCACGGTTTAGTGAGGGGTTTACCTATCTCGTGCATTTGAGAAAGATAAAATTTGTGAAGCATGCACAAAAGGGAAACAAGTCAGATCATCCTTCAAACCTCTCAAAATTGTTTCCACATCCAAAGTGCTTGAATTCCTTCATATGGATTTATGTGGTGAAATCTCTATGAAAAGCCTCGGAGCTAAATCGTATGTACTTGTTATTGTTGATGATTTCTCACGATTTACCTAGTTTGTTTTCTCAAGAATAAGAATGAAGCTTTTAAAGAGTTTAGTAAGCTCTGCAGAAAAATTCAAGTAGAGTCTCGGACTCGGATTAGAAGAATTCGAACCGACCATGGAAGAGAGTTTGACTACTCGGAATTTGCAGAGTTCACGTGACAAGAGCAATATCTCTCACAACTTCTTAGCACCCGAACTCCTTAACAAAACGAAGTACTGTAGATAAAGAACCTAACTCTTGAAGAAATAGGAAGGACAATGATGATTGAAAATGATTTATCATACTATTTCCGGGTTGAGACAGTCAACACCGCAAATTACATACTCAACGAGATGCCTCATCGGACCCATCTTGAAGAAAACTTCCTACGAGCTTTACAAGGGAAAGAAACCCAACATCTAATACTTCAAACCATTTGGATGTAAGTTCTTTACTCACAATAATGGTAATGATCACCTTACCAAGTTTGATGCTAGGTCACATGAAGGTATATTTCTAGGTTACTCATCTCACGAGTAAAGCTTACCGTGTTTTTAATAAAAGAACTAACAAAGTGGAATAAAGTATCCACATTGTGTTTGATGAAATAGATCAAGGAAGAACAAGTGAGTCAACCTTCTTAGATCTGAAACTTAGTCGAGATAAAGATGATCTTACTGAAGCCGAGATCGAAAGGGTAAGAAGAAAGCAACTCGGAATGAGGCAACATAGAACACTCGTGACTCGGATCGAACAAACTCAAGAGCCAACTCGGAATGTTGAAAGATAAGCAAATGAGGACACTCAGTAGGCTCAAACAACCGAAGATCAGCCAGTTTAACTAACAAATTTGGTGAACCAGAGAACCGGTAGAGCATTCGAATATGCATCCCACCACCCGCTCGAGAACATTGTATGTGATATTAACAGTGGGGTAAGAACTCATTCTTCTTTGCAAAATCTATGTGCATTCATTGCATTCGTATCGTTCACGGAACCCAAACTAGAGGTCCTAAATGAACCGAGAATGGGTGGAGGTCATGCAAGAAGAGCTCAATCAATTTGAAAGAAACCATGTTTGGATTCTGACCAAACGACCTTCTAACCACCCAGTCATAGGTACCAAATGGGTTTTCAAAAACAAACTGGATGAGGAAGGGTTGGTAATAAAAAATAAGGCTACACTTGGGGCTCAAGGTTACAATCAAGAAGAAGAAATTGCTTGTGGGGAAACCTTTATAGCAGTTGCTAGGATTGAAGAAATCAGAATTTTGTTAGGATTTGCAACTAGCATGAATATTAAATTGTATCAAATGGATGTTAAATGTGCTTTACTGAATGGTTTCATTCAAGAGGAAGTCTATCTTGACCAACCCCCTAGATTTGAAAACTCATAATTTCCAAATAATGTTTTCAAATTGCAAAAGGCTTTAGATGGTCTTAAACAACCTTCTAGAGCTTGGTATGAAAGACTGAGTAGTTTCTTGGTTGAAAATGATTTCAAAAGAGGTCAGATTGAGAAAAACTCTTTAATAAAACCAAGGGGAAAGATTTCCTTATTGCTAAGATTTATGTTGATTATATTATTTTGGGAGCTACTAATAAATCTCTATGTCGAGACTTTTACGAGTTGATGAGATAGGAGTTCCAAATGAGCATGATGGGAGAGCTTTATTTCTTTCTTGGT
Source organism: Talinum fruticosum (assembly GCA_021018815.1). Classification (NCBI taxonomy): domain Eukaryota; kingdom Viridiplantae; phylum Streptophyta; class Magnoliopsida; order Caryophyllales; family Talinaceae; genus Talinum; species Talinum fruticosum. The sequence continues at coordinate 1,064,605 of JAITYX010000010.1, read as the reverse complement.
TTACAAGTCAAAGAAGACAAAGATGGAATCTACGTCCATCAATCTAAATATACCAAGGAGTTGTTGAAAAAGTACAAGCTTTATGATATGAAACATGCAACCACGCTTATAAGTGGCGGTATGAACTAGACTCGGACGAAAAAGGTAAAACAGTAGATCATAAACTCAATAAAGGTATGATTGGATCCCTACTCTATCTTACATCTAGTAGGTCGGGCATTATGTTTAGTGTCTGTCCGTGTTCAAGATTTCAAGCTAATCCAAAAGAATAACATCTCACTCGCGGTGAAGAGGATTTTCGGATATCTTGCGGGGACTCGGAATCTTTATCTATGGTTTTTAAGAGACTCGGAACCGGCCCTTACTGGATACTTAGATACCGACTATGCTGGTTACAAAGTTGACAGAAAGAGCATATCAGGAGCATGCCAATTTTTAAGTCAATCCCACATATCTTGGCACTCAAAGAAGCGAGAACTCATTTGCTCTATCAAGCTGTTGAAGCTGAGTACATTGCAGCTAGAGCTTGTTGTGCTCAGATTTTGTAGATCAAGCAACACTTGAGGATCTTGGACTTTTATTCAAATATATTTTAATCAAGTGTGACAATCAAAGTGCAATCAGCATCACTAAAAATCCAGTTCGAGCACTCAAAGACCAAGCATATTGAGGTCAAGTCTCATTTTATGAGAGACCATTAAGAGAATGGTGATATTCAACTTGAATTCATTCCTACAAAATTTCAGTTAGATAATATTTTCACGAAGCCACTTAGTAAGGATAAGTTTTGTTTTATTAGGAATGAGCTTGGCATGATTAATGTATGATTATGTGCTTTTCTAAGTGAAATTTACTTACATAATTATGTGTTATTTGTTTTTTTGTTTCCAAATGGATCAGTTGATCAAGTGAGACCGAGTTATGAGTAATTAGGTCTCTCGGTGTTCCGAGTCACTTAGAAACCATATTGAGTCGGACTCGGTTTTTGAGCAAAATGGATATCAAACTTCGGAATCATCTCCGGATAAATGGAGAATTTTAGAAATATTTTCGAAAAGTCTTTCTTCTCTCTTTCACTCTGTCGTGCGTTTCAATCAAAGACAACTGGTCGTTGGAAGAAAGCTGCTGGAATTCTAATCATTGGAGAGCGGAAAAGTCACACCTGCCCGAGACAGTCGTTAGAGCTTCAGGTCGGACCGAAGGCTGAAGGTCATTTCTTTTTGCTATAAATAGCAACCCTTTACCTTGATTTCTTTACTTTACTCACTGCCTTCTTACTTTCTAAGCATTCTCGCTCACTTGAATTCTCTCTCTCTCGAATTCTAAACGCTTTTACTCTTTTCGTTCTCTCTCTCTCTCTCTCTCTCTCTCTCTCTCTCTCTCTCTCTCTCTCTTGTCATCTCGCTTTCTAAACATACTCACAATGCCTAAAAGGGGTTCTCGCACCTGATTTGCTAGGGTCCGCTACTAAGAAGCCCCGCACCAAAACTCCTCACGAGGGTACCTCTATCCCCTCTAAGATCTTCGTCACCCAACAGCTTACGTTGGATGACAAATTCTTTTGAACCACTTCGTTTTCGTGGCTGCAGCACATAAAGAGCACTCGGAGTGTACAATATTTTTGTGCTTCAGCGAATTTATCTATCCCGAACTTGTTGCTTGAGTTCTACTCCAATATGTCTTACTCGAGGGACTCGTTACCTCACGTGTTCAAAACAAGGTTGTTTGTATCAACCTCTCTCTCCTTCACAAAATTTTCAAAGTTTCTTCTCTTTTTGTTAACTACAATCCCATCCAATTTACGGAGATTGCAGATCGGTTCTTTGAGAACTACACTAAGGAGGTCCTTGAGTCACGTAAAAATTTCTCGATGACGGGCGAAGACCCAGTGGTAGACTTCTTTGTTATCTCTTGATGAGCACATTCTTTTCTCATCACTCTATTAAAGAGAATCCTAATTCCAAGATTCTCAAAGCTTTATTTGTTATTCTAGAGGGCTACGATGTAGACCTTTTCTTTGCTATTCTTGAGCGAGATGGTCCAAGTGCCTACTCAATCAAAAACGTCTACACCATTTCCCTTTGGAGCCCTTCTGATCGTTGTTTTCAAATAGTTTAAGGTTCCCCTCCCTCGGATCCAAATGCGGTTTACGAGGCTGCCATAGTGGTGGGTAGGAAGGAGCTTCGGGTTACGGATATTAGGAAGTCAAGCTTGGTGTCCGGGTCCACGGGTCCGAGTTGAAACCCGCTTCACCCCTCCCACTCGGACTCAGATTCCTCTACCACTCCCTCCTCCATCCACTCGGTCCCTTCACTTCTTAACCACCTTCTACAGACCTCCGATGCTATGTTTATCGTTCGGTAGACAAACTCTCCTTTATGTCCGAAGAACTTTGAGGCACCCTCTGCTCTTTAAAAACTGTCCTTCAAAGCCTGGTGATCAACTAGAAGACAGGCCAATCTCGGATCCGGGAGCACCAAGATCTGATGATCAAACTCAAGGGCCTCATTAATGAGGAGCACGAGTAGCTCTAACTCCTCCAAGAATGCCGAACTAAGGCTGCTTAGGACCCGGAAAGTTTAGATACTTCGAGGAGTCCTCCAGCCCAAGAAAGTCTCCCTAGGCTAAGGTTGAAGAAGAAGAAGTCATGAATCGAAGCGACTAAACCTAAAGAGGAGAAGGAAGAGGAGAAAGAAGAGAAGAAGGAGAAGAAAAACGAAGAGGAGAAAGAGGAGGCCGCTCAACTCCGAGGGACAAGGTGCCACAGCTCCTAAACCGAACCGATCTCCTTAGATGAAGATCCGAATGGGTTAGAAGAAGCGAGGGACATTGTTCGGCCTAGAGCTGTCAAGTTAGAAGTACCTCCCTCTACTGTCTTCGAGGAGGATGAGCCTTAGGATGATATGCCCTTGGATAAAACGACCGGAACAGAGCCAATACCGGACATCCCCGTGCTACCGCCGTCACAATCATCCACTTCATCTCAAGCATACCAAGCGTTATCACACCGCTCTTCCCTCCTCCTCCCGACAGTAAGCCCCCTTCTTAATTTTTTTGTCTCTGTTTTATTTTATTTTGTCCAACATTAATTATGTTTAATTGATAGTTTCTTCCTCTTTTTGATGAAATGCAAAGGGGAGAAATATAGAAATATTGATGTTGTGTTTCGGGGAGCTCACCCTTTTTCTTGAGCAAATGAATGAATTTTTTCTAAATAGACTTATTTCTTAGTTACTTCTTTCCGAGTTAGATAGTTCTTTTTAATTATCGCTTTCTGCTCCGATATAATTTGTTCATCTCTTTGAGAATGTGTTATCCGCATAATCGTTATGAGTGATGATATTATCTGCAATGCATCTTTTAAGTATCGGATGCTTCTCACTCATCACTTCTAGTTCCGATATGTTCTACGTAGTAAAAATCAAAACTCATATTTCGCACTCGGCTTCTATCTAAGTGTGGAATGCCTTTCATCAAAAGGGGAGATTGAAGACTCGGTTTCTAACTCTAAGTCATTCTAAGTAATACATGAAGGCTCAGGTAAAAACCTCATATCTCCTAAATTTTCATTTCAAGACATTCCGAGCATTATAGAAACTCTTGTATAAGTTTTCATTCGTTTCGATCGACTTAGAAAACACATTATTGTATATCTTCTACACCGATGTTTCGACTCACTCGGACATCAATCGGAACAATCGCATGCTCAAATAATTTCTCTAACACTTTCATTTTGAGTACAAACTGCATATTTCAACGCAAAGTGAATTATAGTGTTATTCCCTATTCTAAGTCAATTTATCTCCTTGAGAATTATTTGTGCAGATCAAGTTGTTGTACTATGATATTTTACTCTCTCTACCTGATCATCTTTAGGATTGACTCTTGATGGAATTTGTGTATATTGAATATTAGACTCAGAAAATTCCACTTCTCTAGGCCTAAGCTAATTAGGCCCTTAATTATCCTAATTTAATTATTATCTGTTCCTATACTTGGACCAAAGTATTTTATACTTTGAGAACCAAAGTGGTTTACTTTTGTAGGTTATTCAAATGAGGCTAACTCTTTTTGGAATGCAAAAGTAGCCGGCTTCTAGCTGTCAATCACCAGCAGACAAACTTTATCTAATTCCGAACAGGGCTCGAAACCGTGTGAGGGTTGTCTATTTCGAAAACTGGAAAACTCCAATGCTAGGCTCGATGGTGGTTTCCACCTTGCTTTCGAGACAACACCAATTGACTGGAACACCTTTTAGAGCCAAGTGCCATTGCACAACGTTCACATCCCAACCGATCTTTTCGAGTGACTCGGAAGAATCGTTATAACGATCAGTAAAAACTTTTGTTCGAAACCAAGACACGACAGTCACTCTCGAAGACTCGGACTTAAACTTTAAGACATTATGAGTACTACATGAAGACTCGGGTATAAACTTCATCCCTCCTAAGTTTTGACTACAAGTCATTCCGAGTGTTATAGAAACTTCAATATAAGTTTTCATTCATTTCGATCGACTCGGAAAACACATTCTTGTAGGTCTTCCGCATTAATGTTTCGACTCACTTAGACAGACACTCAGACAAATCTATGTTCAAATAATTTCTCTAACACTTTTATCCCGAGTGTTGACTGCATATTTCAAAGCTAAACGAATTATAATGTTAATTCCTCTTTCTAAGTCAGATTGTTTGTTTGAGAATTATTTGTCCGGATCAAGTCTTTATACTCGATGATTTTACTCTTTTTAACTTGATCTCTCTTAGGACTGACTTTGATGAAATTTGAGTATATTGAATATTAGACTCGGAACATTCCACTTTTCAAGGCCTGAGATAATTATGCACTTAATTATCTTAATTAAACTATTATATGCGCCTAATCTTTGACCAAAGTATTTTATAATTTGAGAACTAAAGTGGTTTACTTTTGTAGGTTATCCAAATGAGGTTATCTCATTTTTTAAATACAAAAGTAACCGGCTTCAAGCTGTCAATCACCAGCAGACAAGTTTTATCTACTTCGAACAGGACTCAAACACCGTGTCGGGGTTGTCTGTTTCCAAAACTGGAAATTTCTAACGCTAAGCTCAATAGTGGTTTCCACCTTGCTTTTCAGACATCACTAGTCGACTTGAGCACCTTTAGGAGCCACGAGCCATTGCACAACGTTCACATCCAAATGGATCTTTTCGAGAGACTAAGAAGACCATTACAACGGCCACAAAAGACTTGTGTTTAAAACCAAGACACAATGGTCACTCTGCTTGATCATCGGTAAATAAAAGCCACTTCACAAGACTAGAAGATCGCTGGAATTATCATTGAAACACATTACTTAAGCAAAAGTCATTGTTTACATATTTAATCTTAAATTTACAACTCCCAACTTGTAATTAATACTTTTCCGAGTTGTAAAGTCTTGTAATCAATTACATACTTCTCTTACTTTCTGAGTAAGGTCCCTTCACCGAGCTGTAAGGGTTAAACTCGGTTCAGCTGTCCCTAGCTGTAAAGGTTATCTCGGTTATGAAGTACTAGATCAGATAAGGGAACTTCGAGTCTAGGAAAACATTGTAAGGAATTGTCTAATAGAGCAATTCAAGTTAAGTCAGTCCATTGTTTTTTGTGGATTCAAAATAGTTGATTAGACTTAGTGCTTGGATTAGCATTGTCCATCGTTTTCTGCCACATGAGGGTTTCCATGTATTTCCAAGTGTATACTTTTCTTAGTCCAATCTAGATTCGATTAAGTTGTTTATCCTTTTCAAGCTTAAAGTTTCTATGTTTGTTAAAATTTCCTCATCACCCTATTCACCCCCTTTAGGCTGACTTTGACTCTCCAAGAGCAAACCTTCAATTTATATAAGAGCCTAGCCTTTTAAGAAGGATCTAATAGTCCAAAGGTCTAAAAGATCGGATAACTTAGAATATTAGACAGTTCGATGAAGGAAGATCGTCCACCGGATCACCGAAGTTTAAAGGATCAAACTTCGTGCACTGCGTGAAACCGATGGAATGTGTTCTTCCGGACAATGATGAAGATGTCCGGAACATCATCCAAGAAGGCAACTACATTCCAATAAAGATGGAAGGTAGAAGATTTGTGCCAAAAAAAGTTCAAGTACACCAATGAGGAGTCGGAGAAGTTCAAAAAGAACTTCAAAGCAATGAACATTCTGATATATGCTATCGGCTTAGAAGAGTACAACGGAGCGTCAGCTTGTAACACAGCTAAAGATGTGTGGGACAGTCTTGTCAACTCATATAAAGGTACAAGCCAAGTGAAATAGGAGAAGATAAGCCAATATCTTCACATATATGAGCTTTTCAAGATGGAGCTGGATGAGAACATCACATAGATGTTTATACACTTCACTGAGATTACAAACAATCTCAAATCACTAGGTAGAAAGATTTCCCATGAAGAAATGTGCAGAAAAATTCTAAGAAGTCTACTAAAGAAAAGATAGGGTCCTAAGGTGACAGCCATCGAGTAAGCTCGGAACCTCTCTCAACTAAAGCTAGACGAACTAATTGGGAAGCTACTTACCCATGAAATTCACCTCGAAGAAGAGGATGTCGAAGTCGGCATAAAAAGAACATTGCGCTGAAGGCCTCGGAAAGTAGAGGAGAAAGTTTGAGTTCCTCGGACTCGAAGAATAATGAAGCACAGGAAGTGGGAAAAGAAGCTAAAGGAAGAGTTGTACAAGAAGGATAAGAAGGAAAGAAAAGGTAAATATTCTTCCCCTTTAAGGTTATCTTTAACTAAGAACTCCGGTTGTTTTGAATGTGGCAGCAAAGATCACATAATCAAGGACTCGTCCAAAGAGAAAGAAGGATAGAAAAAGAAGAAGGCTATGATGGCCACATGGAGCGATAAAGACTCATCTGAAGAAGATGATGATTCTAATGACTCAAAGTGTCCGATGGCAGCGACGGACTCGAAGCCGAATCCGAGTCGGACTCGATAACTCATACATTGCGAAGACAAGTCCTCATGAGGTAATTGTATAATTTCTCAAGTTCTCCAAAGTTGATTTGGCTAAATATATTTATACTTTGGAAGAAAAGTCCAATTCAAATTCTTCTCGGTTCAACGAACAACTTGAGTCTCTTACTTATGAGAGCAACTGTTTGAAAACCGAATTGGAAAACCGAGACTAACATTGAAAGAACTCAAGACTAGTACTCACACTAATGAGACCGAGTCCGAGTTACTCAGAAAAGAAAATGAGCATCCGAAAAGAATGCTCAACGTATCTCAAGAGCTTGTTTTGAAATTCACTCAAGGTTAGAAAAACCTCGACATGCTTTTAGGTTCTCGGTGTGTCTCCTTCAGGAATGAAGGACTTGGTTTTAATGAAGAGGAGTAATCTAATTCCTAATCAAATCTTTTCAAAAAGGATTCCGAACTGTGAAGTTCAAGAACGCTCGAGCATGGTCCTATTCATAAGAATGAAAGGAGGACTGAGCCCATATCGGTTTATAGGAGAAAGCCTTCTCCACCGATTTATAAAAGAAAATATTTTCGAAAGAAAGAGACACGGACTCGGTTTTCTAAAAGAAGACTCGGAATCGAGACCAAACCCAAAGTCATTCAAGTCCGGGATCCCAAGAGTCTTCTTGCTCGGAAAAGGACCACAGTAAAGAGAGTTACAAGGTTCATTAGAGGAAGTGAGAAGGATCGGTGTGAATCGACTTTCGGGTAACTTAGAAAAACAGTGAAAGGCCATTGGTACATAGAAAGTGGATGCTCACGCTATATGTCGGGAGATTCAAGACTCTTTACGTGTTAAAAGATTTTAAAGGAGAGAAAGTCACTTTTGGAGATGACGAGTAAGGGCAAGATACTTGGAATTGGCAAGATTGGGAAAGGAGACAACCTGGTCGGCGCAGTCTATCTTGTTAAGGGACTAAAGTACAACCTCCTCAGCATCTCTCAATTATGTGACAAAGGTCAAGAGGTAAGATTCACTCGACCAATTGCTATATTTCGATGCGACTACCAAAGAGACTAAGCTCTTAGGTAAGAGATCGGGTAATACTTACACTATCCCTCTTTCGGATCCAAGTCATAATTTATCTCGTTTAAAAGCATCATTGCATGATGACTCTTGGACATGGCATCGTAGACTAGGTCATGTTAGCATGCACACTATCAAAAAGCTTGCATCTCATGGTTTAGCTAGGGGTTTACCTAACTATGCATTTAAGAAAGATAAAATTTGTGAAACATGCACAAAAGGGAAACAGGTCAGATAATCTTTCAAACCTCTCAAAACTCTTTCCACATCCAAAGGAATTGAGTTGCTGCATATGGATTTATGTGGTGAAATCTCTGTAAAGAGTCTCGGAAGTAAATCCTATGTACTTATGATTGTTGATGACTTCTCACGATTTACCCGGGTTTGTTTTCTCAAGAACAAAAATGAAGCTTTCCAAGAGTTCAGCAAGCTTTGCAGGAAGATTCAAGTAGAGTCTTAGACTCATATTAGAAGCATTCGAACCGACCATGGAAGGGAGTTCGACTTCTCGGAATTTGCAGAGTTCTGCGACAAGAATGGTATCTCTCACAACTTCTCGGCACCTAAAACCCTTCATCGGAACAAGGTAGTGGAGAGAAAGAACCGAACTCTTGAAGAAATAGGAAGGACGATGATGATTGAACATGATCTACCTTACTATTTTTAGGTTGACTGAGTCAACACAGACAAACTACACACTCTGAACGGATGCCTCATCAAACCCATCTTGAAGAAAACTCCCTACGAGCTTTACAAGGGAAAGAAGCCCAACATTTCATACTTCAAGTACTTTGGATATAAGTGCTTTTTTCACAATAATGGTACGGATCACCTGACTAAGTTTGATGCTCGGTCGGATGAAGGTATCCTTCCGGGTTACTCATCTCACAGTAAAGAATATCATGTCTTTAACAAAAAAACTAACGAAGTGGAAGAAAGTATCCACGTTGTGTTTGACGAGATTGATCGGGGAAAAACAAATTGAGTCAAACGTTCTCGAATCCGAAACTCGGACGAGATGAAGATGATCTTGCTGAAGGCGAGCTCGAAAGAGCCGAAGAAAGCAACTCGGAATGAGGCAACTCGGAACATCATGACTCGGATCGAACCAGCTCAAGAGCCAGCTCGGAACACTAAAGGACAAGCTACTGAGCAAACTCAGCAAGCTTAGACTACGACAATCAGCCAGTTCAACCAACAAACCTGGTGAACCGGAGAACAGTAGAGCATTCAAATATGCTTCGAGCCACCCACTCTAGAATATTCCGTCCGACATCAACGGTGGGCTAAGAACTCGTTCTTCTTTTCAAAATCTATGTGCAAACACTCGCCTTCATATAATTAACGGAACCCAAAAATCAAGTAGAGGCCCTAAATCAACCTGAATGGGTAGAGGCCATGCAAAAGGAGCTTAATCAATTTGAGAGAAACCAATTCTAGACTTTGACCAAACGAGTTTCTTACCATCCAGTTATAGGAACCAAATGGGTTTTCAAGAACAAACTGGATGAGGATGGGTTGGTAGTAAAAAATAAGGCTAGACTTGTGGCTCAAGGTTACAACCAAGAAGAAGGGATTGATTGCAGGGAAACCTTTGCACCAACTGCTAGGATTGAAGCAATTAGAATCCTACTGGCATTTGTATCAAGCAAGAATATTAAATTGTATCAAATGGATGTCAAATGTACTTTTCTGAATGGTTTCATTCAAGAGGAAGTCTTTGTTGAGCAACCCCTGGATTTGAAAACTCAAAATTTCCAAATCATGTTTTCAAATTGCAAAAGGCTGTATATGGTCTTAAACAAGCTCCTAGAGCTTGGTATGAAAGACTGAGCAATTTCTTCATTGAGAATGATTTCAAAAGAGATCAGATTGATAAAACTCTTTTCATAAAAACCAAGGGAGTAATTTCCTTATTGCTCAGATTTATGTTGATGATATTATTTTGGAGCTACTAATGAAAATCTCTGTCCAGAATTTTCTAAGTTGATGAGACAGAAATTCCAAATGAGCATGATGGGAAACAAGCTCCTAGAGCTTGGTATGAAAGACTGAGCAGTTTGTTCATTGAGAATGATTTCGAAGAGATCAGATTGATAAAACTCTTTTCATAAAAACCAAGGGGAGTGATTTCCTTATTATTCAGATTTATGTTGATGATATTACTTTTGGACGTACTAATGAAAATCTCTGTCTAGAATTTTCTGAGTTGATGAGACAGGAATTCCAAATGAGCATGATGAGAGAGCTCAATTTCTTTCTTGGTCTAAAAACCGGACAAGATAAAGATGACATTTATGTCCATCAATCTAAGTATACCAAGGAATTACTAAAGAAGTACAAGCTTTAAGATGTGAAACATGCAGCAACCCCCATGAGTAGTAGCATGAAACTGGAGTAAGACAAAAAAGGTAAAGCAAGTAGAACAGAAACTCTATCGACGTATGATAGGTTCTCTACTATATCTCACATCTAGTAGGCCCGACATTATGTTTAGTGTGTTTTTGTGTAGAAGATTTCAAGCTAATCCAAAAGAATCACATCTAACTGCGGCAAGGAGGATTTTTAGATATCTTGCAGGGACGTAGAATCTTGGTCTATGGTTTTCAAGAGACTAAGAATTGACCCTCACTAGAATCTTGGTGTATGGTTTTCAAGAGACCAAATCAGGAGCATGCCGGTTTCGGGTCAATCCCTTATATCTTGGCACTCAAAGAAGTACAATTCGGTTGCTCTATCAACTCGCTGAAGCTGAGTACATTACAGGTGGAGCGTGTTGTACTTAAATTTTATGGATCAAGCAACACTTGAAGGATCTTGGGCTTTCATTCAAATCTATCCCAATCAAGTGTGTTAATCAGAGTGCAATCATCATCATTAAGAATCCAGTTCAGCACTCAAAGACAAAGCATATTGAGGTCATGTATCATTTTCTCGAGAGACCATTCTGAGAAAGGTGATATTGAGCTTGAGTTCATTCCTACAAAATTTTAGTTAGCTGATATTTTCACTAAGCCACTTAGTGAGGATCGGTTTTACTTTATTAGGAATGAGCTTGGCATGATTAATGCATGATTATGTATTTTTCTAAGTGAAATAGTCTTGCATGATTATGTGTTGTATGTTTTTCTTTTCCTTAATAACAATTGGTTCAGTTGACCAAGTGAAACCGAGCTAGGAGTTATTCCGTGTTTGAGTATTCTGACTCACTCATAAACCATATTGAGTCCCACTCTGTTTTTGAGCAAAATGGGCATCAATCTTCCGAAATCATCTCTACACAACTGGAGAATTTCAAGAATCTCTTTTTCAAATCTCTCTTTTTCTCTCTCTACCTTACACAACGATAAGAGAACTAGCCGTTGGAAGAAAGTCACTGGAATTCTAACCGTTTGAGAGCGGAAACGCCACACGTGTCCGAGGTGACCGTTGGAGGTTCGAGTTAGACCGAAAGTTGAAGCATATTCCTTTTCGCTATAAATAACATCTCTTTGCCTTCATTTCACTTCTTTACTCTCTGCTTACTTACTCTCTAAGCTTATTCACTCTCGCTCTTAAAATTCTCGGTGCTCACTCTCTCATTCTCTCTCTCTCTCTCTCTTTCGAAGTTCTCTCTTTCTCTCTTTCGAAGTGCTCTCTCTCTCTCTCTCTCTAATCTTCAGCCATGCCTAAATGACGTCCAACCCAAGATTTTCTAGGGTCTACAACCAAGAAACCTCGCACCAAACAAACTCAAGAGGGTACCTCTAACCCCTCAAAAGTGTTCGTCACCCAACACCTCACGTTAGATGACAAAATTTTCCTAACCACATCGTTTTCGTGGTTGCAGCACATCAAAACCATTGGAGTCTACAACTTTTTGTGCTTCAGTGAGTTCATATATCTAAAACTCGTTGCCGAGTTCTACTCTCATATGTCTTACTCTGAAGGAGTCATTACCTCACGAATTCAAACATAGTTATTCGTATCAACCTCTCCTTCCTCCACCGAATTTTCAAAGTCTCCTCTCTCTTCTTGAATTGCAACCCCATCCCTTTCAATGAGATTGCGGATGAGTTCTTCGAGAAATATGCCAAGGAGGTCCCTGAGTCAAGCAAAAACTTCTTGGTGACTTAGATGAGGACCGAGGCCGGACTACTTTGTTTTCTTCGACAAGAACCTTCTTCTCTCATCACTCGAGCAAGGAGAATCCCAATTCAAAAATTCTCAAAGCTCTGTTTGATATTCTTAAGGGCTACGATGTAGACCTCTTCCCAACCATCCTTGAGCAAATGGCTTCTATGCCAGCTCAATCTAAAAATCCTCTCCTTTTCCCTTCGGAGCACTTCTAACTGTGGTCTTTAAACGGTTTAAGGTTCCCCTTCCCTCGGACCCAAACACGGTGTCTAAGGCTACCATAGTAGTAGGTAGGAAGGAGCTTACGTGCTACGGGTACCGGGAAATCATGCACGGTGTGCGGGTCTATGGGTATGAGTTGAAGCACCCTTCACCTCCTCCCACTAAGACTTTGACTCGACTCCCTTATCTCTCCCTCCTCCACCAGGTGGTGCATCCACCTCTGCACCCCCTTCTACGAGCAAGCTGCTGCTTTGTCTACAATCTTGGTAGACAAACTCTCCTCGATGACCGAAGAATTTCGAACACTCTCAATTCTCTCAAAAATGTCCTTCGAGTCCGGTCATCAACCGGAAGACGGCTTAGTCTCGGATCTGGAAGCACCAGGATCTGCTCATCGAGATGAAGGGACTCATCAAGAAGGAGAACGAACAACTTCTGCTCCTCCAAGAAAGGAGATCTAAGGCTGCTTAGGACCTAGAAAGCTCGAGACACTTTTGAGGAGTCCTCGAGCGCTGCCAAGTCCCCCTCCGTAGAGGCGGAAGAAGATGAAGCTGCAGCTCAAGTAGCTCAACCTAAGGAGAAGGAGGAAGAGAAGGAAGAGGAGAAGGAAGAAGAAGAAAAGGAGAAAGAAGAAGCATCTCGGCTAGAGGGACAAAGTGTTATAGTCCCCGAACCGAAACCGATCGACTCAAATGATAGTCCGAGTGGGTCGGAAGACCTGCGGATGTTGGTTAGTCCGAGTGGTCAAGTTAGAAGCACCTCCCTCTGCTGTCTTCGAACCGAGCCACTGCCGGACATCCCTGTGCTGCCACCGCCTCGTTCATTAATGTCGTCGCAAGCTTCCCGGCGTTGACGCACTTGCTCGCTCCTCCACCCCGGCACCACCAAGCACCCCGTTTTAGTTTCTTTTCTTTATTTCTAATTTTTTTGTCCAACATCAAGTGTATCTTTTTGACGTTTCGAACCCATCATGCATAACTCTACGATCAAATAACCAAGGTCTACCCAATAGTAAGTGACATGCATCCATAGGTATAACATCACACCATATATCATCAACATAAGACTTCGCAATACTCGAAAGATATTAGGCAACGAGAATTAACTCGAGGCCCTACCTTGACTCAGCCATTGTATGTTGTAGGGGTGAGGGTGCAACTCGGTTTGTAACTGAAGCTTCTCTACCATGTTCACGAAGCAACGTTGGTGCAACTCCCTCCATCAATAATGATCGAACAAACTTTCCCTTAGATGGTTCCCCTCGTGTGGAATATATTCTCCCTCCGAGCCTCACTTGGATTGATGGACATTTCCAAAGGCTACAACATACTTGTTCATGGTCTCCTTACATGCCACTAAGCCAAGAGCCATGAGTTCATGTCAAAGCTACAAAAGGAGCTCAAACAGAAAGGAGATCATATTTTAACACCTAATCTGGTTCAACTTTTGCTTGATGAACTAGAGCTTGGTTTATGGTGAAGAATTATCTTTTATGTCTTTGTTATATAAATAATTATTGTTCAAGAGTTGGAGCAAGATAAATCCACAAGAGAAGGTCCAAAGCGCCAAGGGAACGCAAACCGTGCACTAAGTGCACAAGCTGGCCGGTTATCACCAAGGACCGAAAGGTGGATGTTTTATGCCTTAGCCGAATGGGTCATGTGTGGACAGCAACAAGGAGGATTCTAGAAGCATTTCCAAGCATCATCCCTAGTGGAAGAATCTATGTGTTGGACCTATGACAAGCTTTCTTGCACAAGGGGTAGGAAATACTTGGCTAGAATTAACTTTCATATTAGCCACATGTTCCCAAATTGGCTTGGACAAGGGGCTAACATATCTTAGGCCATTGATCTTGTAATCTTTCTTTTAGGCCTTAGATTATGTTTTAGTTTTAATTAATTTTCAGCATGTTTTAATTCCTTATAAATAGCCTAGCATTCAGCCATGTAAAAATCAGACTTGATGAATATATGAATTTTGAGCTTTGCTCTTTTGAGATGGATTTCTCAACCCCTTGAATTCTCATTGCTGTATCCAAGCCTTGGCAAGCTTGGTGGTGTCCTTTGAGTCCTTACAATCCCCGGTGGTGTTTCTGTATCCGGTTAGATTGCAAGGTGCCCCTCGGTTCAGCTTGGTGGTGTTTCTGTATCTAGGCCAGAACCCAGGAACTATCCAGCGACTTCATCAATCCATATCTCCCAATACACAAATCATTTCGTCCCCAAATTTCACCTACACCATCCTACACGGGTTGAGTCCAGTTCCACCAAATTTCAGCTCAATCCAAGAAGTATCCCGTCCTCGGCACCAAAAACAAACAAAGGACCTCATCCTGGACAGCCGCCCAGCGAGACTTTCTGTTTGGCTTTGGTTCAAGGTGATCCTGACCTTGGATGCTTCCCATATTTTTACCAGCCCTTCCTAACATCCCAAATAACCTTCCCTCCAAATTTTAGCCAAAACCAAGAACATTTGACCCTCCTTTCACCCTTTTCCCCAGACCCGCACCTGCAGACCCTATTCTGTCCGGTTGCATTTTCTTGGGTTTTTCCTTCTTCTTTTGCTTCCGCTCCCACTACACGTCAACTTTGGTATCAGAGCAAGTTCTGATCCTTGGTGGATTGTATCCATTCCCCCATAAACCCAAAACACCAAAAATAGCCAGCTCCACAAAAAAAAAAAAAAAACCACAAAAAAATTTTTCTGCCCATTTTCCCTTCACTACTGTAACCACCACTTGACATTGGGTTTTGAGTGCTGAAATGGCTCCTTCTAATTTTGAGTTGGTCAATCTATTGGTGCCTAAATTTTATGGCCAACAAGAACTCTTTCTTAGTTGGTTCATCAAGGTTGAAGAGGCCTTTGAAAACTTGAGATTAGATGAGCTTGAGAAAATGGAGATTGTTGTCTCTAAGTTGAGGAATCATGCCCTCACTTGGTGGACAATATACAAGATGAGAAGGAAGAAAAGAGGCAAAGCAAACGTACACACATGGGAAAAGCTAAGAGGAAAATTGTTGAGAAAGTTTGGTCCACTTCATTACAAGACTCATCCATCCAAGACCAAGCCTATTAACAAGGGGAGTTTATCTTCTTTTTCTCCTAAACTTTCAGCCCCCTCTTCTCCTTCCAAAACCCCAAATGTCCAGCCCCACTCACCCGCTCACAAAAACAATCCCCAAAACCCCTCACCAACATTCGGTGATTACCCTTCCTTTCCACCACAAAATTTCCCAACCCCTCAACCAAGTTTTTCTTTGGTTGAATGTGAAGAGCTCCATGAGGAGCAAGAGGAGAATGAACCACACTTTGCCTTGTCTCCCAAGTTGGATGAGCATATTGAGAACAAATTGGAGGATGTGTGCCAACCAATTGATTTTGAGTTGCCTCCCATGTTTAATGAGTTGCTTGAGGAGCAAGATGAGCAAGAAGAGCATGAGGCTAGCTTTGACATGGTGGAACCCGTGAGCCTCCTACTTTCGGTCAATCTACACCCACTTGGCTTCCAATGGTCTTTGCAAGGTAAAGGATTCCAATCACATTTTTGGTGTCCTAATTTCTTTGAGAGTAACAAGAATCATCTTGGAGAATGTTGGAGTATTATCATGATTTTAGATGCTTGTTACTTGTTGTTGGATAGACCTTGGTTGTTGGATTGACTAGTTATTCCATATGGGTTGTCAAGCACTCCTAGCATCTACATGTGTTCTAATGACCAAGTTTGTGAGCTCTACAATGTGCAATCTGTTTTGATGCCTATTAATGAAAGTTTGGGTGTGAAAATGAGAGGTTTGATAGCTCAATTTGGCAGCCGAGAGTTAGCTCAAATGGACAGCCCACTAATTGATTTCATGGCATATTTATGTGAGTCCGTTTTGAGAGCAAACCGGATGGTTGTGGACAGCCCCTATTTTATGTTCTTTGATGATGGCCGAACACTCTTGGAACCTCTACATGAGGCTACACAAATTGTTGTTGAATTGTTGGGAAAAGTCCCTTGGCATGAGCACTTAAATATTACTCTTGTACAAATGGCTTGTGAATATTTGACAAAGCACAATTCCAAGAGGAGGTATATGCTTTCATCTCTATTGGAAACTTGTGAATTTAATTTTGAGCAATTAACATCTTTGTGTGTCTATGCCAAACATGTGAAGAGTGTTTCTATAACTGTGCCAATGAAGTGGAGCCATAGCATTTGTGAAACCTTCAAATCTGGTTGTGAAGGCAATTATGGAGAGCATACTTGGCACCAAAACCCCTACATTCTGTCCACCAAACAAGCGGCCACAACACAATCTGCCCAGCCCATGTTCCAGCCGTGTTCTCATGCTGTCCAGCCCTTATTTCCCCCACAAACACATTCTGTCCAGCCTTGGTCTCATTCTGTCCAGCCCCTATTTCTCCCACAAAAATTCCCACAAAAATCCCAACTCCTTCTCACAAAAGGTGTCATGCCCGGAGGTATTTTCATGCCAAGGAGTTGAGCATTTTGCAACAAAGATCCCCAACCGAAGGGATGCTATTCTGGCCAAGAGCATGCTGTCCAAAATGCATAAAGTTGAGCATGATTGTTACTCTCCATGGACAGTGATGTGTAGTGGGAGCGGAAGCAAAAGAAGAAGGAAAAACCCAAGAAAATGCAACCGGACAGAATAGGGTCTGCAGGTGCGGGTCTGGGGAAAAGGGTGAAAATAGGGTCAAATGTTCTTGGTTTTGGCTAAAAATTGGAGGGAAGGTTATTTGGGATGTTAGGGAGGGCTGGTAAAAATATGGGAAGCATCCAAGGTCGGGATCACCTTGACCCAAAGCCAAACAGAAAGTCACGCTGGGCGGCTGTCCAGAATGAGGTTCTTTGTTTGTTTTTGGTGCTGGGGATGGAGTTCTTCTTGGATTGAGCTGAAATTTGGTGGGACTGGACTCAACCCGTGTAGGATGGTGTGGGTGAAATTTGGGGACGAAAGGATTTGTGGATCGGGAGATATGGGTTGATGAAGTCGCTGGATAGTTCCTGGGTTCTGGCCTGGATACAGAAACACCACCAAGCTGAACCAAGGGGCACCTTGCAATCTGGCCGGATACAGAAACACCACCGGGATTGTAAGGACTCAAAGGACACCACCAAGCTTGCCAAGGCTCGGATACAGCAATGAGAATTCAAGGGGTGAGAAATCCATCTCAAAAGAGCAAAGCTCAAAATTCATATATTCATCAAGTCTTACTTTTACATGGCTGAATGCTAGGCTATTTATAAGGAAATAAAACATGCTGAAAATTAATCAAAACTAAAACATAATCTAAGGCCTAAAAGAAAGATTACAAGATCAATGGCCTAAGATATGTTAGCCCCTTGTCCAAGCCAATTTGGGAACATGTGGCTAATATGAAAGTTAATCCTAGCCAAGTATTTCCTACCCTTGTGCAAGAAAGCTTGTCATAGGTCCAACACATAGATTCTTCCACTAGGGATGATGCTTGGAAATGCTTCTAGAATCCTCCTTGTTGCTGTCCACACATGACCCATTCGGCTAAGGCATAAGACATCCACCTTTCGGTCCTTGGTGATAACCGGCCAGCTTGTACGCTTAGTGAACGGTTTGAGTTCCCTTGGCGCTTTGGACCTTCTCTTGTGGATTTATCTTGCTCCAACTCTTGAACAATAATTATTTATATAACAAAAGACATAAAAGATAATTCTTCACCATAAACCAAGTTCTAGTTCATCAAGCAAAAGTTGAACCAGATTGGGTGCTAAAATATGATCTCCTTTCGGTTTGAGCTCCTTTTGTAGCTTTGACATGAACTCAGGGCTCTTGGCTTAATGGCATGTAAGGAGATCATGAACAAGTATGTTGTAGCCTTTGGAAATGTCCATCGGACAGCTTGTGAGCTTCATGCGGAACCTCTAATGTTCCTATGTGTAAATGCCAAGAATGTGGAGAGCTATCTTATACTTGTGCCCATGAAGTTGTGCTATGATATTTCCAAATCTGGTTGTGTATTTATGAGGCCAAGTAAGCGGCAAGCATCCAACATATTCAGCCCCAACGAGCTATGCAAGCGAAAGGTTGTTAAACCGGGAGCCTTGAATGGATGCTAGCGAGGAAGAAGTGGCCACCATCTTTGGGTTGGCCTAAGCTAATGCCAAAGGGCCAACAATGGTGAAGTGATTCAAGAAGTGTGTTGTGGATAGCCTTACTTTGCACTCTCCTTACCTTACGGACAAATTCTTTCAACAAGGGGAGAATGATGGACATTTCCAAAGGCTACAACATACTTGTTCATGGTCTCCTTACATGCCACTAAGCCAAGAGCCATGAGTTCATGTCAAAGCTACAAAAGGAGCTCAAACCGAAAGGAGATCATATTTTAACACCTAATCTGGTTCAACTTTTGCTTGATGAACTAGAGCTTGGTTTATGGTGAAGAATTATCTTTTATGTCTTTGTTATATAAATAATTATTGTTCAAGAGTTGGAGCAAGATAAATCCACAAGAGAAGGTCCAAAGCGCCAAGGGAACGCAAACCGTGCACTAAGTGCACAAGCTGGCCGGTTATTACCAAGGACCGAAAGGTGGATGTTTTATGCCTTAGCCGAATGGGTCATGTGTGGACAGCAACAAGGAGGATTCTAGAAGCATTTCCAAGCATCATCCCTAGTGGAAGAATCTATGTGTTGGACCTATGACAAGCTTTCTTGCACAAGGGGTAGGAAATACTTGGCTAGAATTAACTTTCATATTAGCCACATGTTCCCAAATTGGCTTGGACAAGGGGCTAACATATCTTAGGCCATTGATCTTGTAATCTTTCTTTTAGGCCTTAGATTATGTTTTAGTTTTAATTAATTTTCAGCATGTTTTAATTCCTTATAAATAGCCTAGCATTCAGCCATGTAAAAATCAGACTTGATGAATATATGAATTTTGAGCTTTGCTCTTTTTGAGATGGATTTCTCAACCCCTTGAATTCTCATTGCTGTATCCGAGCCTTGGCAAGCTTGGTGGTGTCCTTTGAGTCCTTACAATCCCCGGTGGTGTTTCTGTATCCGGTTAGATTGCAAGGTGCCCCTCGGTTCAGCTTGGTGGTGTTTCGTATCCAGGCCAGAACCCAGGAACTATCCAGCGACTTCATCAATCCATACCTCCCAATCCACAAATCATTTCGTCCCCAAATTTCACCTACACCATCCTACATGGGTTGAGTCCAGTTCCACCAAATTTCAGCTCAATCCAAGAAGTATCCAGTCCTCGGCACCAAAAACAAACAAAGGACCTCATCCTGGACAGCCGCCCAGCGAGACTTTCTGTTTGGCTTAGGTTCAAGGTTATCCCGACCTTGGATGCTTCCCATATTTTTACCAGCCCTTCCTAACATCCCAAATAACCTTCCCTCCAAATTTTAGCCAAAACCAAGAACATTTGACCCTCCTTTCACCCTTTTCCCCGGACCCGCACCTGCAGACCCTATTCTGTCCGGTTGCATTTTCTTGGGTTTTTCCTTCTTCTTTTGCTTCCGCTCCCACTACACATCATGGATCCTTATATCCATTCAAGGCTCTCACGATCACAAGTAGTTCTCCTTCATCAGCCTCTTCAACAATCTCTTCTATGCCCTCAGCAAGGCATACCTCTCCTTCGGGTTCATACTCATCCCATATGGGTTCATCGGCCTCGGTAATAGTGATAACCCTTCGATTTGGGCACTCGAAGCAAAGTGTCCAAATCCCCGACACTTAAAACACTTGCGGCTCTGGCCAACATGAGGTTTGTTCTAAGTCCGAGTCCGAATAATAGGGTGTTTAGACTCGGAACCGAGTTTTGGGGCAGCAGACATAGGCTGAAACAGAGGGTTAGAATAACCCTTGCCAAACCGAGTTGGTTTTGGTGGTTGAGTCTTAGAGACTTCTTTCCTGAAGGTTCTGACCTTCTTTCGCTGCTCCACCCTATGTGCCACGAGACACACCTCATCAAAGGTTGAGTACTGCTGTAACCCAACAACATTAGCATACCTCGGGTCAAGTCCTCCAAGACACTCGACTATTGTTTGATCCTCCGACTCCTGAAGATCACATTTAATCATTAGCCTTTCGAACTCACGGGTATACTCCTCTACACTCATCGGACCTTGTTGTAGGTTGTGCAACTTAGAATAACTGTCCTGGATGTATGTTGGGGGTAGGAACCGGGTTTTCGGCTTGGACCTCATTTTCTCCCAACTTCGATCTTAGGTTTCCTTTGAACAAGCACGCTTCTTCTCAGATTTGCCCACCAGGTTGAGGCAAACCCTCCGAGCTTGATAGCAACAAGCTTTACCTTCTTTTCATCTTTCACCTCTTTGTAGTCAAAGATTCTTTCAACTGTTTGCAACCATTCCGTAAACTCGTCCGGGTTAAGGCGACCTTCAAACTCCGGGATCTCAACTTTGAAGTCCGAGTTGGGTCGGGGTGATTTATCCCTTCTCCCTCTTCTTCCTCTTCTTTGCTCACGTTCACTGGAAGAAGCAAAGGGGTTGCTCTCCCCATCTTCATCCCCGTGTGAGTGGGTATGTGGTGGTGAGTCGGGTGGTGACTCTTCTAACTCATACCTCTTCTTCTTCATCATATCTCCAAGTTGCTTTTTCAGATATATATTCGGGCACGCATCTCATCATAGTTGTTTATGAGCATTTCAAAACGTTCCTCCAATGTCATGCTTCCACTCATTCTGGTTTATGGGTTCTTTGTGGACTGATGTGTTTGGGGCTACATGGGTTGTGTGTGGGGTTAAGGAAGCTCGGTCTAGGAAAGGCTCCAAAGCTCGATACCAAAACCGATGTGCCAAAACGCAAAGCTACACCGATCCCGAAACAGAGTGCGCCAAATGTAATTCCGAGAGACTCGGAATGGGCTTAGAAGTGACCAATGAAATAGTAAACAACGAAGATTAAGCTAATCACTTGTGAGGAGATGATTAGCAAGGTAACCAGCACCGATAGGACAATAACAAGATAAACTAGAACTATCCAAGGATACGAGTATCACCACCAAGGATAAAACTAGGGCACTAATCACACTTAGTGATACAGCTATCACCACACTAAGTATAATCGGACTCTTCGAACACAGCATAATTATGCCACTAATTAGACAAGCAAAAGAGAATTTTGGGGTTGAAAGGAGCACTCGCTCAACTTTACTTAGCATAGAGCCAATATCAAAATCATCATCCTTTACATAGAGAGAGCCCATGTATATTTATAGGCCTCTTAGCTAGGGTACATCACTCTAATCTAAGGGTTATAAATCCCTTTTACATTCAATGGTTGTGATGTATTCAGCAAAATAAAAGGATAAAAACAAGGACAACGAGTAAATAATTACAGCAGAAAAGGACAACAGAAAGGAGGGGGACCACAGAATCGGTAGTACAAAGTAGTACGGTTCGAGTCCGGTGACAGACTACGGTCGTTGTCACCAAATTCTTTTGCTTTCGATCCATAACTTTCCTTTTCGACTCTGCTGAAGATGCCTAGATGATGATCAAGTAGTCTAAGCTCGAAGCCGAGGACTTATAAAAAGATCATTTAACGTCCGAGCTCGAAACTAAGGACTCGAAAAAGATCTCTTGGCTTATTTTTCCTCCGAATATTTCGACTTGTTCGACTCCCTTACTCCTGTCTTACTCCTGTCCGAGGAGACAAACAAGTATTTCGAGTGTGGCCAAAACTCCCTTGATGCCGGCGTTATCAACGAAGACCCAGCAATGGTTTCGAGGGTTCCGTAATGAAGTCGGAGGACTAAGAATTATCACTCAGTTTTGGCTGGCTCTCGGTCTTAGTTGGGTGCGGGTTTGTGGTGTCCACCCCATCGGGTAGCATTTTCTTGGTTTTTCCTTCTTCTTTTGCTTCCGCTCCCACTATACATCACCTTTCGCTCTGAAAAACTCGGCTGGAAAGCCATTGATCTATAGCCAATCAAAATGAAGCTTGCACAAGGGGAAATCAATATTTGGCCAGAATTGCACAATTAATAGTAACCACATGTTCCCAAATAGAAGCTTCTTTTTCTTGTCCTCTTTTGATTATTCCTAGTATAATCTCCACCCTTAATATTGTAAGGCTTTATTAGCCCTTAGATTAGTTGTGGCTATTCCACCTAGAAGCACTATAAATAGTGGCTTCATTCCTTGTAAAAAGGGACAGAATGTTGATGAATGAAAATTGATTAAGTTGTGTGCTCTTCCCCTCAAACTCTTAATTGCTTATCTAAGTGTGGCAAGCTTAGTGGTGTTCAATTAAGTCCAAAGGCTCAAGCTGGTGGTGTTATTTGTATCTAGCCCAAACCTTCGGTGCCTCAAGTTAACAATGGTGGTGAATCTGTATCCATTGGAAGCTTGATTTCTATCCGGTTACCCTACTTACGACCCTCATATCTCCTAAACCCCAAGGTTTCTGACCTTGAAATTTTATACACTCATTATCCATTGAGTTTAGATTTCCCCTACAAATTTCAGATCGATCTCAGCTCTATATCGTTCCCATTCACCAAAACAATCAAGGCATGACATTCTGATTTTCTTAGGTGCGCAAGACAGTCTTTTCTTAAAAATGCAGCTTGAGGAAGGGGAAACAAATACTTGGCCAGAATTGGTCCAAGATTGAGAACCACATGTTCCCTAGCTGGCGCCTTTTCTTTTGATGAATGAAAACCGAGTGAGCTGTGTGCTCTTCACCCCAAATTCTTGTATGCTTATCTTGGATTTGGCAAGTTGAGTGGTGATCTTACAAGTCCATAGTTAGTGTGAGTGGTTCTTCTTATCTCATTCTTGCTTTGGTGCCCTAAAACCAGATTAGGTGGTGTTTCTTATCCTAATCCAGTTTTAGCTCTATCCAGATTACTCAACTTACAAATTCCCCCTCTCTCAAAATATAGCTCGTTTGCTATCCATATTTGTACCACTTCATTATCAAGGTGTTAAGTTGATGTGTCCCAAGTTTCAGCTTCAAAAAGCTCTATCCTGGCCCCATCCTCTAAAACCATCAAGGTGTATCATCCTGGAATTCCGGACGCATATAGCTGACTCGTTTGCCTTCGGTTCGAGGTGCTCTAGACCTCCATTAATTCCCCTCTTTTACCACGTCTTCCCCATCCCCTTAAGCCTTCCCCCTAAAACATCAAGCCCAAACTCCACCAAAATCATCCCCATCTATCCATTTCCCTGAACCGCACACTGAAGCACCAATCTGCCCGGTGTGTGTCTTTGTGGCTTAACCCTTTCTTTGCCCTCTTTTCCCTCTTGCTCCAAGGATACATCAACCGTTGAGCCTAGCGTTGAAGTTTTCCAATTTTGGAAACGAGATAACCACGACACGGTTGTTCGAGCCTTGTTTATAAGTAGATAAAGCTTGTCTCGCTAGTGATCGAAAGCTAGAAGCGAGGCTACTTTTGTATTTCAAAAATGAGATAACCTCGTTTGAATAACCTAAAAAAGTAAACCACTTTGGTTCTCAAAGTATAAAATACTTTGGTCCAAAATTAGGCACGGATAATAATTTAATTAAGACAATTAAGTGCATAATTATCTTAGGCCTAGTAAAGTGGAATTTTCCGAGTGTAGTATTCAATACACTCAAATTCCATCGAGTCAATCCTAAGAATGATCAAGTTAAAAAGAATAGAATCATCGAGTATAACGACTTGATCTGGACAAATAATTCTCAAACAAACAAACTGACTTAGAAGAAGGAATTAACACTCGTAATTCACTTTACGTTGAAATGTGCGATCGAACTCGGAATAAAAAAGTTAGAGAAATTATTTGATCATGCACTAGATCCGAGTGATGTCCGAGTGAGTCAAAAACATAAGTGTAGAAGATATACAATAATATGATTTCGAACCCGTCGAAACATATGAAAAACTTATACGAGAGTTTTTATAACACTCAAAATCTTCATGTGATACTCGGAATGACTTAGAGTTAGAATCTTCATGTGGTACTCAGAATGACTTAGAGTTAGAATCCGAGTCTTCAATCTCCCCTTTTTGATGAAAGACATTCCATACTCATATAGAAACTTGTTAGTATAAACCATGAGTTTTCATTCTCACTAAGCGGAACATATCGAGCAAGAAGTAATGATTGAGAAATATTCCATACTTAGAAAATGCGTTGCGGATACCATCATTACTTATAACAGCTTATGCAGATAATATATTAGAACAGAGAAATAAACAGATTATATCGGAGCTGAAAAAAAATGATATGAGAGATTGAACTCGAAAGAATTAACTCGAAGTAAGTCTATTCATTCATTCATAAAAAAAGAGGGTGAGCTCCCCTAAACACAACATCAAAATTTCTATATTTCTCCCCTTGCATTTCATGAAAAATAGGGAATAAAAAATAACAAAGAGGTACACTTGATGTTGGAAAAAAAGAAAATAAACTAAGAAAGGGGGCTTGCGATGGTGAGGTGGAGGAACGAGCAATGCGCCGCGCTGGTAAGCTTGGGACGAAGTTGATGATCGTGGCGGCGGCAGCACAGGGATGTCAAGCGGTGGCTCTGTTCCGGTCATCCGACTCGGGCCCATATCATCCTCGAGCTCATCCTCCTGGAAGACAGCGGAGGGAGATGCTTCGACTTGACAATTGTGGATCGACCAACGTCCGCAGGTGTCTTCGACCCACTTAGACTATCATCCGAGATGAACAGTTCTGGTTCGGGGACTATAGCACCTTGTCCCTCGATCTAAGCTCGCTTCCTCTTTCTCTTTCTCCTCTTCCTCCTTCTCCTCTTCCTTTTCCTCTCCCTTTTCTTCCTCCTTCTCCTCCTTATGCTGTGTCTGCTTAGCTGTAGCCTCTTCTTCTTCAACCTTAAGGGGACTTGGCTTGGTCGGGCTGGAGGATTCCTCGAAGTGTCCGAACTTTCTGGGTCCTAAGCAGCCTTAGATCGGTGTTCTTGGAGGAGCTGAAGTTGCTCACGCTGCTCACCGATGATTCACTATAGCTTGATCAATAGATCCCGATTCTCCGGAACTAAGACTCGGCTTGTTTTCCGGTTGATCATCGAGGCTTTGAAGGACATATTTTAGAGAGCGGACGGTGCCCGAAGTTCTTCGGACATAGAGGAGAGTTTATCTACGAAAATGGTAAACACGACCTCGGAGGTCGAAGAAGGTGGTTGAGAACTCGACCCATGGACCTAGACACCGGGCTTGACTTCCCGATATCCATAGCCTAGAAGCTCCTTCCCGTCTACCAGTATGGCAGCCTCGAAACCGCATTAGGATCCGAGGGGAGGGGAACCTAAAGCTGTTTGAAGACAATAGCTAGAAGGGCTCCGAAGGGAAAGGAGAAGATTTTTGGATTGAGCTGGCACAGAAACCATTTGCTCAAGAATAGTTGGGAAGAGGTCTACATCGTAGCCCTCTAGAATGTCAAAAAGAACTTTGAGAATTTTGGAGTTGGGATTCTCCTTGCTAGAGTGACGAGAAAAGAAGGTTCTCATTAGCGTAAAACAGAGTAACCTTACCTCGGTCTTCATCCGAGTCATAGATAAGTTTATGCATGACTTAGGGACCTCCTTGGCGTATTTCTCAAAGAATTCATCCGCAATCTCCGTGAAAGGGATTGGATTGCAGTTCAGGAATGGAGAAGAGACTTTTAAAAGTCTCGTGTAGGAGAGAGAGGTTGATGCGAACAACCTTATCTTGAACTCATGAGGTAATGACTCCCTCGGAGTAAGACTTGTTAGAGTAGAATTCGACAACGTGTTCGGGATAGATAAACTCACCGAAGCACGGAAAGTTGTATACTCCGAGTGGTTTTTATGTGTTGTAACCACGAAAACGAGGTGGTTAGGAAAAATTTGTCATCCAACGTGATGGAAAGTGGACTGCCCTAAAATATCAATCGAAGGATGGTCATGTTAAGAAGTCAAGCTTGCATGAGAACTCACCAGGAATACTTAAAATTCCTATAATTACTAGCAAGGTGCAAGTTGAACCCGGAGGATGAGAAGCCAAAGGATATCATTTTCTTAAGACCTATGTTCATAAATAAATATCTACCTATGGAGTCAAGAAGGATGATTAAAGAAGATACAAGTTAGCCGCCTACATCCTTCCATGTTAAAGCAAGATGAGCCCGGCCATGAAGTGCTACAAGTGCTACCAATCTATGTCCATTGAACATAAACAATTACGGGTCGGACCAAGGGTCCGAAATGCTTATGTTAAGCGCTTAAAGGATCATCCAACAAAGCCTAATGAAGAGCATTCTAGAAGCACTAACCATGGTGGAAAGAAGGTGGTTGTTAGAGGAAGAAACTTGCCAAAGGGGAAAAGTAGCCGTGGCCACATGTTCCCAATCTCACAAATACTTGGCTAGAAATCATCCTAGATTAACTTGGAGGAGAGGAAAGAATCTTTGTAATTTTTGTTTTATTTTTCCAGCTTTGTAGGTGCCATTTTAAGGCACTATAAATTCAGCATGCACACATCATGTAAACGGCAACCTTGATTATTATATGAATGACAAACTTGAGCTGGATTGCTCTTTCCTCTTGAATCTCAATTGCTGTATCCAAGTTGGCTACTTGGTGGTGTTCATTGAGTCCTCAAAACCTACCGGTGGTGTTTCGTATCCGGCAAGGCTGGAGGTGCCCCTTGGTCGTTTCTAGGTGGTGTTTACGTATCCTAGAGATAGCCTCGGGGTTTATCCCTTCACTTCCCATTTCCATATCTCACAAACCGCTCATCCATTTCACTCCGAACTTTGTCCACCTCCAGCCCAGTGAGTCCACTTCATTGCCCCCAAAATCACCTCCATCCAAGCAGTACTCCGACCCCCACCTCCGATATATACAAAGGATATCACCCTTGACAGTCAACCCAGAACCCTGACTTTCAGACCTTTGATCAAGGTGTTCCCGGCGATAAAAAATCTAAAAACAATACGAGAGCTTCTTCAACTAGTTGAGAAGCTCCATACCAAATTTCAACTCCAAATTCCATCGTTTGCCCCTCCTTTCACCCATTCTCCCAAGATTGCGCCTGCGAGTCACATTACGGCCAGGTAGTCTTTCTTGCGGTTTTCCTCCTTTTCTTGCTTCTACCCTCACTACACATCATATTCGGTATCAGAGCAAGTTCTGATCCTTTGGTGTTTTGTCCATTCCCCATAAACCCAAAAACCACAAAATTAGCCAGCTCCACAAAATCCCGACCATGAGTGCAAGCATGACTTTAGAAGAGAGGTTTGAGATGCTTATGAAGGAGAATAAGTATCTCTGCAAGCAGCCTGGGCATGACATGAAGGCCAAGCGAGATCAACTTAGGAGCAACTCACCTCCTACTCGGTCCATCCCTAGCCTCCATGAAGATGATGAAGAGAGTAATCCTTTTGCATCCACGGATAGTGAAAGACGATCAAGGAGGAGCACTAGGCGATCAAAACCACACTCCAATGACTTTAAAGTAGAAATTCGGAATTTGAAGGGCGCTTGCATCCGGATGAATTTCTTGATTGGTTAAGGACCGTGGAAAGAATTTTTGACTACAAGGAGGTCCCGGATGAAAAGAAAGTTAAGCTTGTGGCCCTAAAGCTTAGGGGCTTTGCCTCTACTTGGTAGGAGAAGCTTGTTCACAAACGAGTAAGGGAGAGGAAAGCTAAAATCAAGAGTTGGGAGAAAATGAGAGCTAAACTTAAAGCACGGTTTCTACCCCCAACCTATGTCCAAGATAGCTACCTCCAACTTCATAACCTTCAACAAGGCAGCATGAGTGTAGAAGAATACACTCGGGAATTTGAAAGAATGATGATCAAATGTGACCTACAAGAGCATGAGGACCAAACGATTGTAAGATACCTTGGTGGTTTAGATGCAAGGTATGCACAAATTGTAAAGTTACAACATTTCTCAACATTTGATGAAGTGTGTCACTTGGCACACAAGGTGGAACAACAAAAGAAAACCCGGTTTGTCAAGAAAGAAGCTCTCAAGTCTTTTCCCCCTCAAAGGAGCCAACCCTTCTACAAGGGAGTCCCCAACCGTTGCCACAAAAACCCCAACCTCCTCAAATCAGCCCCGGCCATTCCAAACCCAAATTCTCCCAAACTAATGCCTCACCCAAGTGATCTGAGAAGGTGCTTTAAGTGATGGACCTAGACCCATGGGCTACAACATACTCCAAGCCCAAAGCCATCCACGATCAAACTGAGTTGGGTAGCACACTTATTTCCCCCTTTTCATAAGCTTACGAGTGACTCGGAATTCTCTCGTGTTGTAAGGGTTGGAAGTTCCGCCATTCAGTCACAGATGGCTATGAGTTTGCTTACCAAATTATTCATACAAGTACTTCATGATGTCCTCAAGCTTAAAAACTTATGGGTATCTTGAATATATGCGGAGATAATAACTGAGAAAGACCTTTGTTAAAACTGGCAGCTTGCTCATCCAGGATGACACCTGCACCTTGTTTTGATCATATCTTCTGATCCAGAGCTCCAACATCACCTCATGACATATCGATGGAAAGTTAACATCCTAAGCTTTCTGACCATATAAAGAACATCTAAATTAGAGTTGGGAATCTCAAGTTATGAACATTTGAAGTTGACTCGAAACTGGAAGGTGCACACTCGGAATGACGCTTGAAGGTCATCTTCAAAAGGGTGTTCAGATCAACCATGGATTAGATTTTGGTCTCCAATTTTCACAAGGGTATTCTTGGACATGATGGAGAGTTGCTTGCTACATGGACTCCAAAACCTTGTGTCATCGCTACCATGGTACAAAACGAAGCGCTAGCATGATAACCTACGGGTTAATGAACGTTTGTACAAAAATAATTCAAGCTGGTCGGTCCATATTTCTTTCTACAAATAAATCAAGCAAGAGAAGGAGCATTCTAGAAGCATACATCATGGTGGAGGAAGGTTGTTAGAATCTTGACAAAGGAGGAAGCAACCGTGGCCACATGTTCCTTAACCATCAAATGCTTGGCTAGAATTCACCCTAGCTTGGCTTGGAGAAAGGGAAAGGAATATTGTTAGTTAACATTTTGTTTTTGCTTTATTTTCAGCCTGCATTCGGTTATGTAAGATGCCATGGCAAGGCATTATATATTCAGCTCATGTGCTTCATTGTAAATCACCTTTTGATGAATATATATGAGTTTAAACTATTGAGCTGGATTGCTCGTTTCTAAATTCTCAAAGCTGTATCCGTGCTTGGCATCACGGTGGTGTCCTTTGAGTCTCCCAAGTCCCGGTGGTGTTGCTGTATCCGGATCGCTTAGGAGCGCCCCTTGATTCACTCGGTGGTGTTGCTGTATCCGAGCCCGAGTCAAGGTTCTATCCCTCACTTTGCCGCTTCATATCTCACAATCTACCCAGCCATTTCACTCCAAATTTTAACCACAATCCTTCCCGTCCATCTACTTCCATTCCACCAAATTTCAGCTGCATCCAAGAACTCCTCCGTCCTCCACATCAAAACCAAACAAAGGGTGTCAATCTGTACATCCAGCCGGTAGCATCAACTTCTGGCTATTTGTTCAGGTAGTTCCCCTTATCCAAAATTCACGAAACTTGGTCACAACCTTCCTTCATCAGTTACCCCACTCCCTCCAAGTTTAGTCCAAATCCAAGCACATTTACCCCTCCATTCCCCCGATCTGCCAAGATTGCGCAATCAGGCCCTGTTCTGCCCGGTTGTGTTTGTTGCGGTTTTCCCTACTTTTTCTTTGCTTCCGCCACTACACATCATTTTTGGTATCAGAGCAAGTTCTGAACCTTGGGTGATTGTGTCCATTCCCACAAAAAAATCAAAATCCAAAAAATAGCCAGCCATGAACTCCAGTTTGTTTTTGACAAGATCATTAACCGGAAATCCGAAAGCAAAAGAAGAGCAGCGTGAAAATGTTTTTCACACAAGAGGGACCGTGCATAGTAAGGTGTGCTCCATTATTATTGATGGAGGTTGTAGCACGAATGTAGCTTCCACAACCATGGTGGAAAAGCTTGGGCTTCACACAACACCCCACCCTCAGCCATACAAACTTCAGTGGGTAAATCATGGTGAACATTTTCAAGTCAATTCTAAGTGTCTTATTTCATTTAGCATTGGCAAGAATTATTGTGACGAGGTATGGTGTGATGTTGTTCCAATGGACGCTTGTCATTTATTGCTTGGTAGACCGTGGCTATTTTATAGAAGGGTCATGCATGATGGATTCTTAAACACTTATACCTTTGTTAAGGATCACAAAAAGATAACCCTACTTCCTTTGTCACCAAGCCAAATTCTGAAACTACCCCACAAAAGCCTCCACTCCAAACCGACCCCTTACTCACCTATGGAGAAAATTTCTTGAAATCTAAACAAGCATGAATTTCGGCCTTCCAAGGAACTCATCCTCCTTACACCAAATGAGACCGAGAGCCCTACTCAAACAGCCCATCCCTCGCCAAAGAACTCTTAGCCAAATTTGACAATGTTTTCCCAAACGAAATTCCCCTTGGCCTCCCTCCACAAAGAACCATCCAACACCATATTGACCTCATCCCGGGAGCTATTTTACCTAACAAGCCAGCTTATAGAATGAATCCCAAAGATGCACAAGAAGTCCAACGACAAGTGGATGAACTAGTACCCAAAGGACTTGTGAGAGAAAGTCGGAGCCCTTGTGCGGTACCAACCCTTTTGGTACCCAAAAAGATGGAACTATGGGAATGTGTGTGGATAGCTGAGTCATTAACAAAATCACAATCAAATATCGGCATCCCATACCACGACTTGAAGATATGATTGACGAGTTACATGGATCACAAGTATTCTCTAAGGTGGATTTAAGAAGTGGTTACTATCAAATACGGATCCGGGAAGGGGATGAGTGGAAAATCGCTTTTAACACCAAAGGTGGGTTGTACGAGTAGCTAGTTATGCCATTCGGCCTCTCCAACGCACCTAGTACCTTCATGAGATTAATGAATCAAGTATTTCGGCCTCTTATTGGCAAATTTGTGGTTGTATACTTTGATGACATTTTGGTGTATAGCAAAAATGAACAAGAGCACTTGAGCCATCTCACACGAGTGCTAGAGATTTTGGAAAAGGAAAAGCTCTATGGCAACGTACGAAATGTACCTCTTTCACCCCGGAAGTTGTCTTCCTAGGGTACATAGTCACGGCTGATGGGATTAAAGTTGATCAAAGCAAGGTAGAAGCTATCCAATCTTGGAGTATTATAGAAGATGTCAAGGGCACTATCTTTGGTGGGAGAAAATATGTGTTGGGCCAATAAGAGGATAGCTTGCACAAGGGGAAAGAAAATACTTGGCTGAAAATGCACTTGTTCATTTTAGCCATATGTTCCAACACTAACTTGAAGAAGGGGAAAGCTTAAATGTAATCTAAGTTGTAGATCTTGATCCTACTCTATTAGCCTTAGATTATGTTTAGCCTTATTATTTGAGCATTATAAATTCAGCTTGTATGCAGCCATGTAAAGATCATCTTTGAATATTGAATGAACATAGAGCTGGAATTGCCCTTCCCCTTAAAATCCTCAAATCCTTTATCCAAGTTTGGCAACTTGGTAGTGATCTTTTGAGTCCATAAATCTTGCTAGTGGTGTTGCTGTATCTAGCTAGGTTTTTGGTGCCCTAAGATTTTCAAGGTGGTGATTTCTGTATCCTTGGAAGCCTTAGCCTATCCAGTTACCCAAACTTCAAAAATCCATATCTCCCAAAATACGAACCTCCTCCATCCCAAATTTTACCCACCTGTTCTTGGACGTGTCTAGTTACCCCACCTCCTGATGTGTAGTGGCGGAAGCAAAGAAAAAGATGGAAAAACCGCAAAACACACAACCGGGCAGAATAGGACCTGCAGGTGCGGTTCTGGGGAAAAGGGTGAAAGGAGGGGTAAATGTGCTTGGATTTGGACGAAACTTGGAGGGGAGTGAGGTAACTGATGAAGGAAGGTTGTGACCAAGTTTCGTGAATTTTGGATAAGGGAAACTACCTGAACAGATAGCCAGAAGTTGACGCTGCTGGCTGGATGTACAGATTGATACCCTTTGTTTGGTTTTGATGTGGAGGACGGAGGAGTTCTTGGATGGGGCTGAAATTTGGAGGAATGGAAGTAGATGGCCTGGAAGGATTGTGATTAAAATTTGGAGTGAAATGGCTGGGTGGTTTGTGAGATATGGGATGGTAAAGTCGCTGGATAGAACCTTGACCCGGCTCGGATACGTAAACACCACCGAGTGAATCAAGGGCGCACCTAAGCGATCCGGATACAGAAACACCACCGGGACTTAAGTGACTCAAAGGACACCACCTAGATGCCAATCTAGGATACAGCTTTGAGGATTTAGAGGCTCGAGAAATCCATCCCGAAAAGAGTATAACACTCAAGGTTTGTATATTCATCAAAAAGTGTTTTTACAATGAAGCATATGAGCTGAATTTATAAGCAACAAAATAACATTTAGCTAAGCTGAAAATTAAATCTAAAAATAATAAAGATGCTTTCCTCCTCTCCAAGTTAAGCTAGGATGAATTCTAGCCAAGCATTTAGTGAATTGGGAACATGTGGCCATGGTTTGTTTTCCCTTTTGCAAGCTTCTAACAAACCATCTTCCACCATGGTGAGTGCTTCTAGAATGCTCCCCTTTAGGCTCCCTTGAGTGCTCTCCTTAGGCGTGTGACCTTATGCTCTTTTGGACCTTTGGACCGGCCAGAACATGCAGCAAATTATCCCTTGGACCGGCCAGAACACGCATCAAATTATTTATGTTCAAATGACACTTCACGGTTTTGACAAGGCTAATCTCATCTTGCTTCAACGTGGAGAATTTGGCTAGCTTGATTCTTTTGGGCTATCTTACTTAGCTCCTCGGATGAGCTTTTATTTATGAGCATGAATTCATGAAAGACCAAACTCTTGACATTTTATCCTCCGGGTTCAAAAATAAACAAAGGAAATTCAAGTGTGGCTAGTTGATTTTCATGTGTGCTTGATCTCATTCGATGACTTGCCTTCGGTCCATAGTCTAGGGCTGTCCACTTTCCATCACCTCCCCTCGGATTTTAGCTCAATACGAGCTAAACTCTAGCCCCCTCCTCGAAACAAACAAAGGACCTCATCCTGGATGTCCGCCCGGCGTGACAGTCTTTTCGTCAAACGTTCACCATGATCCCAACCTCAAACCATCCCCACTTTTTACCAGCCCCTCTTAACTCGTTCAAGAGTTCCCCCAAAATTTCATCTCCAAATTCATCCATTTACCCCTCCATCACCCTGTTCTCCTAAGATCGCACATAAGAGGCCCATTATGCCCAGTTACTCTTATTTGTGCTTCTGATGTATAGTGAGAGGAGGAAGCAAAGAAAAGGGAAAACCGCAAAGAGAGCAACCGGGCGAGAATGAGTTCTGCAGGCGCACTCTTGGGAGATCGGGTGAAAGGAGGGGTAAATGTTCTTGGTTTTAGCTGAAATTTGGTGGGGGTTATGGTTACTGGTAAAGGAAGGTTGGGTTAAAATTTGGGAATTTTTGGATAAGGGGAACACCTTGATCAGCAAGCCAGTAGTTGACGAACCGGGCTGAACGTCCGGGTTGACACCCTTTGTTTGGATCGAGAGGTGGGGAACGGAAGGCTTCTTGGTTATGGCTGATTTTTGGAGGGCTGGAAGTAGACTCGCTGGAAGGATGGTGGTTAAAATTTGAGCTGAAATGGGCAAGTAGATTGTGAGATATGGATCGATAAAGTGAGGGGATAGTTCCAAAGTGAGGGCTCGGATACGGTACCACCGAGTGAAACCAAGGGGCACTTTCAATCGGTCCGGATACAGAAACACCACCGGGGATTGAAAGACTCAAAGAACACCACCGTGCTGCCACACACGGATACAGCAATGAGAATTCAAGGAAGAGCAATCCAGCTCAAGAGTATAAACTCATATATTTCATGCATCGAAAGTTGTCCTTCATTGAGTTTGTGTGCTGAATTTATAATGCCTAACAATGGCATTTTACGAAGCTGAAAATTAAAACAAAATGATAATAAAAACTACCAAGATTCTTTCCCCTCCTCCAAGTTAAGCTAAAATGAATTCTAGCCAAACATTTGCAAAATTGGGAACATGTGGCCAAGGCTTGTTTTCCCCTTTCCCAAGCTTCTCAATTCTTGATGCTTCTAGACTTCCTTGCCACCTTCTTTCCTTGTTGCTCTATTTCCGGCTAAGGTCTCTTCACATGTAAATATGGACCGTCCATATTGAAGCACCAACTTATTTATGTACTATGAGCATAAGATGGCAATATTCCACGGTTTGCCTAGACCGAACTCGCTTGCTTCACCATGGAGGATTTAGGTGGCTATCTTCAACTATCCTTCTTGACTATATTGGTAAACAATTATTTATGAACAAAATCATATGAACTTAATGACTTGGACTCATCATCCTCCGGGATCCCTTTGCACTATGCGGTTGAACCTTGAGCCTCTCCACTTGATCATAGGATATTCAAGCTTTTCTGGTTGGATCTTAAGCCTCCTTGGCTCCTTAAGCCGGACATCCTTCAGCTCAAAACACAAGGCCTATAAAAGAGAGGTTTGACATGCTAATAAAAGAAAACGAGTACCTCCGGAAATAACTTGCGCAATCTATAAAAGCCAAGCGAGACCAACTAAGGAGCAACTCTCCTCCCACTCGGCCTATCCCTAATCTCCATGAAGGAGATGAAGAAAGCAATCCCTTTGGTTCTTCGGATGAGTTTAGTGAAGGGCGGTCAAGGAGAAGCTATAGGCATGCATAAGCTCATTCACATGATTTTAAGGTTAAAATCCCGGAGTTTGAAGGCCGATTGAATCCGGATGAGTTCTTAGATTGGCTAAGAACCATTGAGAGGATTTTTATTACAAGGAGGTGCCGGAAGAAAAGAAAGTGAAGCTTGTTTCTCTCAAGCTTAGAGGTTTTGCCTCAACTTGGTGGGAAAACCTATTGCACAAGCGAGTGAGAGAAAGGAATTTAAAATTTGAAGTTGGGAGAAAATGACGACAAAACTCAAGGCTCGTTTCTTGCCCCAACTTGTGTTCAAGATAGTTATCTCCAACTCCATAACCTACAACAAGGAAACATAAGCTGTGGAAGAATACACTAGAGAGTTTTAGAGGTTGCTTAACAAATGTGACCTTTAAGAAAATGAAGATCAAACGATTGTGAGGTATCTTGGAGGTTTGGACGCAAGGTATGCACAAGTGGTAGAGTTTCAACATTTTTCTACTTTTGATGAAGTATGTCGTTTGGCACACAAAGTAGAACAACAAAGGCAGCACCGATTTGTCAAAAAGAAGTACCCAAACCTTTTCCACAAGAGAGCCAACCCTTTTACAAGGCGTTCCCCACCCATCCCACAAACAACCCCTAGCTCCACAAAACAACCTACGCCTATTC
Source organism: Talinum fruticosum (assembly GCA_021018815.1). NCBI lineage: Eukaryota > Viridiplantae > Streptophyta > Magnoliopsida > Caryophyllales > Talinaceae > Talinum > Talinum fruticosum. The sequence continues at coordinate 1,028,787 of JAITYX010000010.1, read as the reverse complement.
CTACCCCAAATCTGCCCAAATCCATTTCCAACTCCAAAGACCCCAAGGAGGTGTTTCAAGTGTCATGGTTTTGGACACATTGTTTCGGAATGTCCAAACCGAAGGGTAGTAACTTTGGTTGAATTCCAAGAACAATATATGGAGGAAGAAGAAACCAAAAAGGAGCTATGCTTGGTGGACGAAATGGAGGAAGTAATAGGAGTGGCGGATGAAGGAGAGCTATCGATTTTGAGAAGGGCTTTGAGCGAATTCAAAGACCCTAAGGAGGAAAAACGTGAGAACATTTTTCACACTAGAGGCACGGTGCAAGACAAGGTGTGTTCTATCATTATTGATGGTGGAAGTTGTGCAAATGTAGCCGCATAAACCATGGTGGAAAAGCTTGGACTTGTTGCTTCGGTTCATCCTCACCCCTACAACATTCATTGGCTAAACCATGGTAAAGGTCTTCAAGTCAATTCTAGATGTCTCACATCATTTAGTATTCGCAAGCATTATTATCATGAGTTGTGGTGTGACATTATTCCTATAAATGCTTGTCACTTGTTGCTTGGGAGACAATGGCTTTTTGATAGGAGAGTTATGTATGATGGATTCATGAACACTTACACCCTTACCAAGGACAGGAAAAAGATTACCTTAGCCCCCTATCCCCAAGCCAACTCACAAAAACAAGACCACAAAAAGGCGCACTCAAACCAACCTTTTGCTCACTTTGGGAGAATTATTTCTCAAAGGAAACCAACATGAGTTTAGCCCCATTCATGAGCTCATTCTACTACCCCCAAAAGAACCCGAGAGCCTACCCCAAAACCTATACCCTCTAGCCAAAACTCTACTAACCAAATTTGCCCATGTCTTTCCAAATAAAATTCCTCTTGGCCTCCCTCCGCAAAAACCCGTACAACATCATATAAACCCTATCCCGGAGCCAATTGGCCCAACAAACCAGCACATAGGGTGAATCCTAACAATGCTCAAGAGGTTCAAAGACAAATTGATGAATTGGTGGCTAAAGGTCTAGTAAGGGAAAAAAGAAGTCCATGTACGAAGCCTACTTTTTGGTGCCCAAGAAAGATGACTACTTTCATAGACGCACTCGACTTTGTATACCTGATTATGGTACACGAGAGCCACTAATTCGAGAAGTGCACAATGGAGCTTTTGCTGGCCATTTTCGTGTAGCCAAAACCGTGAGCATGATAGGGGAGCATCGGTATTGGCTGAACATGGAGGAAGATGTTCGAGACATCTTGAAGAGGTGTACGGTTTGTCAAGAAGCGAAAAGGCATTTCATTCCTCAATTCTCCGCAAACTTCAATGCGTCCAACTTATCTCCTAGTTGTGATGGTGATACAACGGGGAATTTGAGGACAAATTCTTCTCTACAAGGGAGAATGATGGAGAGTGGGCTGCCAAGGACCATGGGCTGAGAGCTAAACTTTAGGAGGAGATAAGCATTTTCGGGAATCAATTTTGGGCACTTAAATTTCCTATGCTAGCCCATATGATACAAGCTAATCCCGGGATCGAGGAGCCATGAGTATTGTCAATTAATGTCCATTAGTACATAAATAAATGTTACTTAAGGAGTTGAAGCAAAATAACACATGAAGGAAGTCCAAAAATGCCCAAGGGTCTAAACCGAACATTAATGCACAATCTGCCCGGTTTAGTTTGAACGCCTAAAAACCCATGCTAGGTTCACCAAGATGAGTCACCAAGGCATGGAGCACTTGGCTGGTTCATGGAGTATTCTACAAGAAGTCAAGGGCACTATCTTTGGTGGGAGAAAGTATGTGTTGGGCCAATAGGAGGATAGCTTGCACAAGGGGAAAGAAAATACTTGGCTGAAAATGCCCCAAGAAAAGAAAGTGAAGATGGTTGCACTCAAGCTTCGATGTTTTGCCTAAACTTGGTGGGAAAACCTAATGCACAAGCGAGTGAGAGAAAGGAAGTGAAAAAGTCAAAGTTGGGAAAAAATGAGGACAAAACTCAAGGCTCGTTTCTTGCCTCCAACTTATGTTCAAGATAGTTATCTCCAACTCCATAACCTACAACAAGGAAACATAAGCTGTGGAAGAATACACTCTAGAGTTTCAGAGGTTGCTTATCAAATGTGATCTTCAAGAAAATGAAGATCAAACGATTGTGAGGTATCTTGGAGGTTTGGACGCAAGGTATGCACAAGTGGTAGAGTTACAACGTTTTTTACTTTTGATGAAGTATGTCATTTGGCACACAAAGTAGAACAACAAAGGCAACACCGATTTGTCAAAAGAGAAGTACCTAAACCTTTTCCACAAGAGAGCCAACCCTTTTACAAGGGAGTTCCCCACCTATCCCCGAACAACCCCTAGCTGCACAAACAACCTACGCCTATTCCTACCCCAAATCTGTCCAAATCCATTTCCAACTCCAAAGACCCAAGGAGGTGTTTCAAGTGTCATGGCTTTTGACACATTACTTCGGAATGTCTAAACCGAAGGGTGGTGACTTTGGTTAAAGTCCAAGAACAATACATGGAGGAAAAAGGGATCAAAAAGGAGCTATGCTTGGTGGACGAAATGGAGGAAGTAATAGAAGTGGCGAGATGAAGGAGAGCTATTGGTTTTAAGAAGGGCTTTGAGCGGATTCAAAGACCCTAAGGAGGAAAAACATGAGAACATTTTTCACGCTAGAGGCACGGTGCAAGACAAGGTGTGTTCTATCATTATTGATGGTGGAAGTTGTTCAAATGCAGCCGCATAAACCACGGTGGAAAAGCTTGGACTTGTTGCTTCGGTTCATCCTCACCCCTACAACGTTCAATGGATAAACCATGGTAAAGGTCTTCAAGTCAATTCTAGATGTCTCATCTCATTTAGTATTCGCAAGCATTATTATGATGAGTTGTGGAGTGACATTATTCCTATAGATGCTTGTCACTTGTTGCTTGGGAGACCTTTGCTTTTTGATAGGAGAGTTACGTATGATGGATTCATGAACACTTACACCCTTACTGATCTATAGTGAGGGCGGAAGCAAAAGGAAAGGGAAAACCGCAAGAAAAGGTACCCGGGCTCGTTGTGGCTCGCAGGCACATTCTTGGGAGAATGAGTGAAAAGGGGTTCAAACGATGGAGTTTGGGGCTGAAATTTGGTATAGAGCTTCTCAACTAATCCAAGAAGCTCTGGTATTGTTTTGGGATTTTTTATCGCCGGGAATACCTTGATCAAAGGGCTGAAAGTAAGGGTTCGGGCTGACCGCCCAGGATGATATCCTTTGTATATATCAGAGGTGGGGGTCGGGATACTGCTTGGATGGAGGCGATATTTGGAGGGGTATAAGTAGACTCGCTGGGCTGGAGGTGGACGAATTTTGGAGTGAAATGGATGAGCGGTTTGTGCGATATGGAAATGGGAAGTGAAGGGATAAAACCGAGGCTTCTTCTTGGATACTGAAACACCGCCAAGAGGGAACCAAGGGGCACCTCTCGCCTTGCCCGATGGAGAGTGGCCAGCCCTATGTTTGAGCTGAAAGATGTCCATCCTAATGAGCTTTGCATGATCAAGGAAGAACCGGGAATATCCATGGTTTCAATCATATTTCTCATATTTCATTTGAGTCCCGGAGGTTGAGGATTCATGGACATCAATTTCTTATGATCTTGTTTATAAATAAATTGCTTATCGATGGACTCAAGTTAGAGAAGATATAAGCTAGCTACCTAAATCCCTCCATGTTAAGGCAAAGAGAAGTCCGGCCATGACTTATTTCAAGTGTTACTATTTTTCCCTTGTTCATAAATAATCAAGAGGGTCGGTCCAAGGGTCAACATGGCCGAAGTCAAGCACCTAATATCCAGCAGCCAATGACACATATGAAGGAGAATTCTAGAAGCACTCACCTTAGTGGGAGTTGGTTAGAAGGAAGCTTGGCAAAGGGGCAAACAAAGCAAGACCACATGTTCCCAATTTTTAAATACTTGGCTAGAATTTCTCCTAGCTTAGCTTGGAGGAGGGGAAAGAATCTTTATGGTTATTGTTTCATTTTAGCTTTTATTTTCAGCTTTGTTTTCAGCTTTGTAAATGCCATTATGAGGCATTATAAATTCAGCTAAGCTAGCTCATGTAAAGACACTTTTGATGAATATATGAATTTGAGCTTTGCTCTCTTGAGATGGATTTCTCAACCTCTTAAATCCTCAAAGCTGTATCCGTGCTTGGCATCACGGTGGTGTCCTTTGAGTCTCCCAAACCCCGGTGGTGTTTCCGTATCCGGACCGTTTGAGAGCGCCCCTTGATTCACTCGGTGGTGTTTCCGTATCCGAGCTCGGGTCAAGGTACTATCCAGCGACTTTTCCATCTCATATCTCACAAACCACCCAGCCATCTCACTCCAAATTTTAACCACAATCCTTCCAACAAGTCTACTACCATTCCTCCAATTTTCAGCTTCATCCAAGAAACCCTCCGTCCTCCACCCTTGATCCAAACAGAAGGTGTCAGCCTGCACATCCAGTCCGAGTGGTGCTCATTTCAGGCGTACAGATGAAGGTCTTCCCCTTATCCAAAATTCACGAAACTTGGTCACAATCAACCATTACCAGTTACCATCCTTCCCACCAAATTTCAGCCAAAACCAAGAACCTTTGCCCCTCCATTTCCCCGATCTGCCAAGATTGCGCAAGCAGGCTGCATTCCGCCTCGTTGTGTGTCTTGCGGTTTTCTCTACTTTTTCTTTGCTTCCGCCACTACACATCATTGCCGGATACAGAAACACCACCGGTAGGTTTGAGGACTCAAAGAGCACCACCAAGTAGCCAACTTGGATGCAGCATATGAGATTTAAAAGGGGGAAGAGCAATCCAGCTCAATTCATTCATATAATCCTCAAAGTTGTTTTTACAATGCCATTACAAGCTGAATTTATAGGTAATGTAAATAGCTCTTAACTAAGCTGAAAATTAAAACAAAATAACAAAGATTTTTTCCTTTCCTCCAAGTTAAAGTTGGATAAATCTTGGCCAAGTATTTTGCATTTGGGAACATGTGGTCACGGCTACCTTTCCCCTTTGGCAAGCTTCTTCCTCTAACAAACCATCTCCTTTCCATAATGGATAGTGCTTCTAGATTGTTCCTCATTAGGCTTCATTTCATGCTCCCTTTAAGCCCTTAACATAAGTCTTTCGGACCCTTGGACCGACCCTTGATTATTTATGTTAAATGGTCATTAAATGATAGCACTTGAAGTAATTCTTGGTTTGACATGGCCGGACTCATCTAGCTTTAACATGGAAGGATTAGGCGGCTAACTTGTACTCCATAGGTAGACATTTATTTATAAATGTAAGATCATAAGAAGATGATTTTCTTGCCTCTTAACCTCCGGGATCAACTTGCACCATGCTAGTGAATGTAGGAATTTCAAGTATCTTTGGTTGATCCTTATGCACGTTTGTCTCTTCAAAGTAAATATCATTCACTTCAAATCTTAGGGTTCTCCACTCTCCATCACTTACCAAGGACGGGAAAAGATTACCTTAGCCCCCTATCCCCAAGCCAACTCACAAAAACAAGACCACAAAAAGCCCCACTCAAACTAACCTTTTTGATGGGGTGGACACCACAAACCCGGACCCAACTAAGACCGAGAGCCGGCTAGAACCGAGTGATAATTCCGAGTCCTCCGACTTCATTACGGAACCCTCGAAACCATTGCTTGGGTCTTCATTGATAACGCAGGCATCAAGGGAGATTTGGCCACACTCGAAATACTTGTCTGTCTCCTCATACAGGAGTAAGACAGGAGTAAGGGAGTCGACAAGTCGAAATATTCGGAGGAAAAATAAGCCAAGAGATCTTTTTCGAGTCCTCGGCTTCGAGCTCGGACGTTAAATGATCTTTTTCGAGTCCTCGGCTTCCGAGCTTAGACTACTTGATCATCATCTAGGCATCTTCAGCAGAGCCGAAAAGGAAAGTTAAGGATCGAAAGCAAAAGAATTTGGTGACAACGACCGTAGTCTGTCACCGGACTCGTAACCGTACTACTTTATACCGATTCTGTGGTCCCCCTCCTTTCTCGCTGTCCTTTTTCTACTGCAATTATTTACCTGTTGTCCTTGTTTTTATCCTTCTATTTTGCTGAATACATCACAACCATTGAATGTAAAAGGGATTTATAACCCTTAGATTAGAGTGATGTACCCTAGCTAAGAGGCCTATAAATATACATGGGCTCTCTCTTTGTAAATGATGATGATTTTGATATTGGCTATATGCTAAGTAAAGTTGAGCAAGTGCTCCTTTCAACCCCAAAATTCTCTTTTGCTTGTCTAATTAGTGGCATAATTAGGTCGTGTTCGAAGAGTCCGATTATACTTAGTGTGGTGATAGCTGTATCACTAAGTGTGATTAGTGCCTTAGTTTTATCCTTGGTGGTAATATCTGTATCCTTGGATAGTTCTTGATGTGTAGTGGGAGGCGGAAGCAAAAAGGAAGCAAAACCGTGAACAAGCGAGCCTGGCCGAACAGGACCTGCAGGAGCGGCTCTGGGGGAAAGGGTGAAAAGAGGGGCAAATGATCTTGGATTTGGACGAAATTTGGTGGAGGGTGAGCTAACTGGTTGGGGAAGGTTGTGGTAAAATTTGGGAATTTTTGGATAAGGGGAACACCCTGATCAACAAGCCTGAAGTTGACAGTACCCGGCTGGATGAGCAGATTGATACCCTTTGTTTGGTTTTAATGTGGAGGGCGGAGAAGTTCTTGGATACAGCTGAAATTTGGTATGGAGCTTCTCAACTCATTGAAGAAGCTTTGTGATTTTTTTGGAATTTTTGGATAAGTGGAACACCTTGATCTGCATGCCTGAAGAGAGCAGTACCCGGCTGGACGTCCAGGCCGACACTCCTTGTTTGGATCAGAGGTGGGGAACGGAAGGCTTCTTGGTTTTGGCTGATTTTTGGAGGGATGGAAGTAGACACACTGGAAGGATGGTGGTTAAAATTTGGAAGAAAACAGACGAGTGGTTTGGGAGATATGGATGGATGAAGACGCTGGATAGTACCTTGACCCGGCTCGGATACGTAAACACCACTTAGTGAATCAAGGGGCGCTCTTAAGTGGTCCGGATACAGCAACACCACCGGGACTCAAGAGACTCAAAGAACACCACTGTGAGGCCAAGCATGGATACAGCTTTGAGGATTCAAAGGGTTGAGAAATCCATCTCAAAGAGCAAAGCTCAAATTCATATATTCATCAAAAGTGTTTTTACATGAGCTAGCTTAGCTGAATTTATAATGCCTCATAATGGCATTTACAAAGCTGAAAACAAAGCTGAAAATTAAAGCTAAAATGAAACAATAACCATAAAAATTCTTTCCCCTCCTCCAAGCTAAGCTAGGAGAAATTCTAGCCAAGTATTTGAACATTTGGGAACATGTGGCCATGAATTGTTTTCCCTTTGCCAAGCCTTCTTTTAACCAACTCCCACTAGTGTAAAAGCTTCTAGAATACTCCTTAAAATGTGTCATTGGATGCTGGTCATTAAGTGCTTGACTTCGGATATGTGGATGCTTGGACCGACCCTCTCGATTATTTATGGACAATGCAAACGAATTGGTAGCTCTTGAAACCGTTCATGGCCGGGTTCACCCTTGCTTCAGCTTGGAGATTTTTGGTGGCTATCTTCCATTATCCTTCTTAACTAAATTATTAATCAACTATTTATGAACAAAATCATAAACATTCAGAGTTTTGGACTTGTCACCCATTAACTCCATGCGGTTGAGTCTTAAGCTTTTCCCCTTGATCATTGAATATTCAAGCATTTCCAGGTGGACCATAGGCATACATGGTTTCTCAAAATGAATATCCCTTAGCTCAACACACAAGGCTGTCCACTCTCCATCAGTTCTAGTTTATCTTGTTATTGTCCTATCGGTGCTTGGTTACCTTGCTAATCATCTCCTCATGAGTGATTAGCTTAATCCTCGTTGTTTACTATTTCATTGGTCACTTCTAAGCCCATTCCGAGTCTCTCATAATTACATTTGGCGCATTCGGTTTCAGGATCGGTGTAGCCTTGCGTTTTGGCACATCACTTTTCCTCACTTTGGGAGAATAATTTCTCAAAGGAAAGCAACATGAGTTTAGCCCCATTCAAGCGCTCATTCTACTATCCCCAAAAGAACTCGAGAGACTACCCCGAAACCTATACCCTCTAGCCAAAACTCTACTAGCCAAATTTTCCCATGTCTTTCCAAATAAAATTCCTCTTGGCCTCCCTCCGGAAAACCCGTACAACACCATATAAACCCTATCCCGTGAGGCAGTTGGCCCAACACACCAGCACATAGGGTGAATCCTAACAATGCTCAAGAGGTTCAAAGACAAATTGATAAATTGGGGGCTAAAGGTCTAGTAAGGGAAAAAAGAAGTCCATGTGCGGAGCTTACTTTTTGGTGCCAAAGAAAGATGACTACTTTCTTAGACGCACTCGACTTTGTATAACTCATTATAGTACACGAGAGTCGCTAATTCGAGAAGTGCACAATGGAGCTTTTGCTGGCCATTTTCGTGTAGACAAAACCCTAAGCATGCTAGGGGAGCACCAGCTTTGGCTGAACATGGAGGAAGATGTTCAAGACATCTTGAAGAGGTGTACGGTTTGTCAAGAAGCGAAAAGGCATTTCATTCCTCAATTCTCCGCAAACTTCAATGTGTCCAACATATTCCTTGTTGTGATGTTGATACAATGGGGAATTTGAGGACAAATTCTTCACTACAAGGGGAGAATGATGGAGAATGAGCTGCCAAGGACCATGGGTTGAGAACTAAACTTTAGGAGGAGATAAGCATGTTCGGGAATCAACTTTGGGCACTTCAACTTCCTATGCTAGCCCATATGATACAAGCTGATCCCGGGGATTGAGGAGCGGTGAGTATTGTCAATTAATCTCCATTAGTACATAAATAAATGTTACTTAAGGAGTTCAAGCAAAATAACACATGAAGGAAGTCAAAAAATGCCTAAGGGTCCAAACCGAGCATTAATGCACAATCTGCCCGGTTAAGTTTCAACGCCTAAAACCCATGCTCAGTTCACCAAGATGAGTCACCAAGGAATGGAGCACGTGGGTGGTTCATGGAGGATTCTAGAAGAAGTCAAGGGCACTATCTTTGCTGTTAGAAAGTATGTGTTTGGCCAATAAGAGGATAGCTTGCACAAGGGGAAAGAAAATACTTGGCTGAAAATGCACTATTCATTTTAGCCACGTGTTCCAATACTAACTCTAAGAAGGGGAAAGCTTAAATGTACTCTAAGTCGTAGATCTTGATCCTGCACGATTAACCTTAGATTATGTTTAGCCTTATTAATTGAGCATTATAAATTCAGCTTGTATGCAGCCATGTAAAGATAATGATGGAAAGTGGCCAGCCATGGGTGAAAAGACGAGAAAATGTTCAGCTCAACGTGCATGCAAAACAACCGGGAATGCTTGTATTTTTCATGCACATAATATCGTTTGAGCCGGGAGGATGATCATTGATTATTTGTTCATAAATAAATCAAGGTGTTAAGGAAAATAGTTGAGAAATCAAGCTCACCAAATTTCCATGGTTAAGCAAGAGAAGATCGGCCAAGTACAATCAAGCAATGTTACAAGTATTATTATCTTAAGTGCTTTGAACATAAATAAATTCATGTCATGATAGGTCGGTCCAAGGGAGGGCCGAAGGTGATGTGTAGTGGCGGAAGCAAAGAAAATGGATAGAAAACCGCAAGGTACACAACCGGGCGGAATGCAGCCTGATTGCGCAGTCTTGGGAGATCGGGTGAAAGGTGGGACAAAAGTGCTTGGTCTTGGCTGAAATTTGGTGGGGAAGTAGGTAACTGGTAAATGAAGATCGTGACCAAATTTTGTTGAATTTGGATAAGGGGAACTCCCTGAACAGATAGCCTGAAGTTGATGCAACTGGGTGGCTGTACAGACAGACACCCTTTGTTTGGTTTCGGTATGGAGGATGGAGATGTTCTTGGATGGAGCTGAAAATTGGAGGAATGGAAGTAGATGGACAGGAAGGATTGTGGTTAAAATTTGGAATGAAATGGTTGGGTAGATTGTGAGATATGAGGCGGCAAAGTGAGGGATAGAACCTTGACTCGGGCTCGAATACAAGCAACACCACCGAGTGAATCAAGGGCGCTCTTAAGTGGTCCGGATACAGCAACACCACCGGGACTCAAGAGACTCAAAGAACACCACCGTGATGCCAAGCACGGATACAGCTTTGAGGATTCAAAAATGAGCAATCCAGCTCAAGAGTTTAAACTCAAATATTGATGTGTAGTGGCGGAAGCAAAGAAAATGGATAGCAAACCGCAAGAAGCACAACCGGGCAGAATGCAGCCTGCTTGCGCAATCTTGGCAGATTGGGGAAATGGAGGGGCAAAAGTGCTTGGTCTTGGCTGAAATTTGGTGGGAAGGATGGTAACTGGTAGATGATGATCGTGACCAAGTTTCGTTGAATTTGGATAAGGGGAACTCCCTGAACAGATAGCCTGAAGCTGAGGTAACCGGCTGGCTGTACAGACAGACACCCTTTGTTTGATTTTGGTGTGGAGGATGGAGGTGTTCTTGGATGGAGCTGAAAATTGGTGGAATGGAAGTAGATGGATAGGAAGGATTGTGGTTAAAATTTGGAATGAAATGGCTAGGTAGATTGTGAGATATGAATTGATGAAGTGAGGGGATAATACCAAGGTCCTAGCTCGGATACGTAAAACACCACCGAGTAAGAACCGAGGGGCACCTTCAATCTGTCCGGATACAGCAACACCACCGGGAGATTGGAAGGACTCACAGGACACCACCTAGCTGCCACACTAGGATACAGCAATGAGAGTTCCGAAGGGTGAGCAAATCCAGCTCGAGTATAAACTCATATATTTCATCAAAGGTGTCTTACAATGGCGCATAGGTGCTGAATATATAATGCTTCATATGAGCAATTACATAACCGAATCCAAGCTGAAAAATATGAAATAAAGCAAAACAAAAATGCCAACTAATTAGATGCTTTCCTCCTCCCCAAGTTAAGCTTGAAGAATTTCTAGCCAAGTATTGTTTGATAGGGAACATGTGGCCAAGATTTGTTGCCCCTTCTCCAAGCTCTTTTCTAACCACCTTCCACTAGTGGTAGTGTCTTCTAGAATGCTTCTAGCTTGGTGTTCTTGGCAGCTCCATGTGATGCATGACCATAAGCCCTTTTGGCCCTCCCTTGGACCGACCCATCATGACATGAATTTATTTATGTTCAAAGCTCTTAAGATAATAATACTTGTAACATTGCTTGATTTGTACTTGGCCGATCTTCCCTTGCTTAACCATGGAAATTTGGTGAGCTTGATTCCTCAACTATCTTCCTTAACACCTTGATTTATTTATGAACAAGTAATCAATGATTAACCTCCCGGCTCAAACGACATTATGTGCTTGAAAAATACAAGCATTCCCGGTTGTTTTGCATGCACGTTGAGCTGAACATTTTCTGTCTTTTTACCCATGGCTGGCCACTTTCCATTAATGTCACACAGCTCAAAACAGAAGGCTGCCCACTCTCCATCATTCTCCCCTTGTAGGAGAGAATTTGCCCTCAAATTCGCACAAATAACATGCTCCGGTGTGAAAAAATTTGACCATGTTGGCGCTTGTGTTGAGAACAAAAATGGAGTTTCCTTGTATGCCCGGGCAGACGGTTAATTGTGGGAGCAGGCCTCGTCCATGCAGCCAGCCCGGATGTTCTCCGAGTATGCTCATGATGTAGGGGTTGCCTCGGTCCTCATTAGGCACATCAAACCGCAAACATTGAGGAAGATACACAACTTCCTTTGGTACCATGAAAGTTGGCACAACAAACTCCACAACTCCATGTTCAAGGTTTGGACAGAAATGATTTGGCCTCAAAATACCATCAAAAGCAATCAAACTTACATTGTCCTTCCATTGAACAACAGATTCGGACAGGCCATAATGTGGACTTAACAACCACTTACCAATGAAAAGGAAGTCACCCTTCTTTGGTATAGAAAAATGGGGGCTGTCCATGGAATTTCTTGCTGTTCTTCTCGGTCATCTGCCCATGTTTCAGCACCATTGGCCTTTAAATCACATTCTGGCCATGTGAGAAAAATAGCTCCGGGATGGGGTCCTTTTGGAGACATGGTTTTTTTGTGGTGGCGAGTGAAAAGGATTGTTGTGTGGTCAAGGACAATTTTGGCTTGTGGAGTGACGGTGAGGAGATGTACATTTTGTGGAGGGTTTTCGGTTTTATGGAAAGATGGGGAAATTTGTGTTTGGTAAGGAAAAACTCTTGTTGCTTATCCTTGAAGAGAGGTTCTCCAAGTGTAAGCAATAGGTCATTTTGGGAAGTAGAGTTTTGTGGCTTCGGATTACATTGGCTAGGGGCAAAGGAGCTAAGGTGATTTTCTTTCCATCCTTGGTGAACGTGTAGGTGTTCTTGAAGCCATCATGTGTCACCCTTCGGTCATATAGCCAAGGTCTCCCAAGTAATATATGGCAAGCATCCATAGGAATCACATCACACCACAACTCATCATGGTAGTGCTTACCAATACTAAATGAAAGAAGACAACGAGAATTAACTTGAAGTCCTTTACCTTGACTAAGCCATTGGACATTATAGGGGTGAGGGTGGACCGAAGCATGAAGTCCAAGCTTGTCTACCATTGTAGAGGCAGCCACGTTAGCACAACTACCTCCATCGATGACAATGGAACACACCTTGTCTCGGACCGTACCCCTTGTGTGAAAAATATGTTCACGTTGCTCCTCATTCGGATCCTTGAATCCGCTCAAGGTCCTTCTTAACACCAACATTTCTCCTTCATCCGCCTCTTCTATCACTTCCTCTACATCATCTAGCAAGAGTAGCTCCTTCTCGGTTTCATGCTCATCCATCAAGGGCTCTTGGTATTCAACCAAGGCCATTACCCTACGGTTTGGACATTCCGCGGCAATATGTCCAAAACCATGGCATTTAAAACACCTTCGCGGGTCACTTGGAGTTGGTAGAGCTTTGGGTGGGTTTGGAGGTTGGACGGGCTGTTTTGTGGGGTTTGGAGTTGTTTGAGGAAGGGGTTGGGGACTCCCCTTGTAGAAGGGTTGGCTTCTTTGAGAGGGAAAAATTTTAGGCACCTCCTTTTTGGCAAACCGATTTTTCTTTTGTTGCTCCACCTTGTGTGCCAAGTGACACACCTCATCAAATGTGGTAAAATGTTGTAGCTCCACAATTTGAGCATACTTAGCATCCAAACCGCCTAAGTACCTCACAATTGTTTGGTCCTCATTCTCTTGCAAATCACATTTGATCAACAATTTCTCAAACTCTCTAGTGTATTCTTCTACACTCATATTGCCTTGTTGTAGAGTATAGAGTTGGAGAAAACTATCTTGGACATAAGTAGGTGGTAGAAAACGAGCTTTGAGCTTAGCTCTCATTTTCTCCCAACTTTTGATTTTAGGCTTCTTGTCCCTTACTCTTTTGTGCTTCAAATTTTCCCACCAAGTGGAAGCAAAGCCTCTAAGCTTGAGTGCAACAAGCTTCACCTTCTTCTCGTTTGGTACTTCTTTGTAATCAAAAATTCTTTCCACGGTCCTCATCCAATCAAGGAACTCATCCGGATGCAATCTCCCTTCAAATTCCAGAATCTCAACTTTGAAGTCTTGGTAGTGTGATTTGGACCGCCTAGAACTTCTTTTTGATTGCCTTTCACTATCCGTGGAGGCAAAAGGATTGCTCTCCTCATCATCTTCATGTAGGCTAGGATTAGAGCGAATAGGAGGTGATTCACTCCTTAGCTGGTCACGCCTTGCCTTCATGTCACGCCCAAGCTGTTTTCGGAGGTACTCATTCTCCTTCATTAACATTTCAAACCTCTCTTCCAAAGTCATGCTTGCACTCATGGCTGGGAAGTTTTTGTGGCTGGCTATTTTTTGTGGTTTTTAATTTTTTCGGGAAATGGACACAATCACCCTAGGTTCAGAACTTGCTCTGATACCAAAAATGATGTGTAGTGGCGGAAGCAAAGAAAATGGATAGCAAACCGCAAGAAGCACAACCGGGCAGAATGCAGCCTGCTTGCGCAATCTTGGCAGATTGGGGAAATGGAGGGGCAAAAGTGCTTGGTCTTGGCTGAAATTTGGTGGGAAGGATGGTAACTGGTAGATGATGATCGTGACCAAGTTTCGTTGAATTTGGATAAGGGGAACTCCCTGAACAGATAGCCTGAAGCTGAGGTAACCGGCTGGCTGTACAGACAGACACCCTTTGTTTGATTTTGGTGTGGAGGATGGAGGTGTTCTTGGATGGAGCTGAAAATTGGTGGAATGGAAGTAGATGGACAGGAAGGATTGTGGTTAAAATTTGGAATGAAATGGCTAGGTAGATTGTGAGATATGAATTGATGAAGTGAGGGGATAATACCAAGGTCCTAGCTCGGATACGTAAAACACCACCGAGTAAGAACCGAGGGGCACCTTCAATCTGTCCGGATACAGCAACACCACCGGGAGATTGGAAGGACTCACAGGACACCACCTAGCTGCCACACTAGGATACAGCAATGAGAGTTCCGAAGGGTGAGCAAATCCAGCTCGAGTATAAACTCATATATTTCATCAAAGGTGTCTTACAATGGCGCATAGGTGCTGAATATATAATGCTTCATATGAGCAATTACATAACCGAATCCAAGCTGAAAAATATGAAATAAAGCAAAACAAAAATGCCAACTAATTAGATGCTTTCCTCCTCCCCAAGTTAAGCTTGAAGAATTTCTAGCCAAGTATTGTTTGATAGGGAACATGTGGCCAAGATTTGTTGCCCCTTCTCCAAGCTCTTTTCTAACCACCTTCCACTAGTGGTAGTGTCTTCTAGAATGCTTCTAGCTTGGTGTTCTTGGCAGCTCCATGTGATGCATGACCATAAGCCCTTTTGGCCCTCCCTTGGACCGACCCATCATGACATGAATTTATTTATGTTCAAAGCTCTTAAGATAATAATACTTGTAACATTGCTTGATTTGTACTTGGCCGATCTTCCCTTGCTTAACCATGGAAATTTGGTGAGCTTGATTCCTCAACTATCTTCCTTAACACCTTGATTTATTTATGAACAAGTAATCAATGATTAACCTCCCGGCTCAAACGACATTATGTGCTTGAAAAATACAAGCATTCCCGGTTGTTTTGCATGCACGTTGAGCTGAACATTTTCTGTCTTTTTACCCATGGCTGGCCACTTTCCATTAATGTCACACAACTCAAAACAGAAGGCTGCCCACTCTCCATCAAATCTATTCATCAAGGGTCCATTACAATGAAGCACATGAGCTGAATTTATAATGCCTTGCTTTGGCATTTACATAACCGAATGCAAGCTGAAAGCATAACAGAATTCAAGCTGAAAATAATGCAAAAACAAAATGCTAACTAACAATATTCCTTTCCCTCCCTCCAAGCCAAGCTAGGGTGAATTCTAGCCAAGTATTCCAAAATTGGGAACATGTGGCTATGGCTTGTTTTCCCCTTCTCCAAGCTCCTTGATTCTTGATGCTTCTAGAATGCTTTTGTCATCATCTTCCTTTGTTGTCCATCATTCGGCTAAGGTCTCCCCTTAGTAAATATGGACCGACCATAATAAGCACCAACTTATTTATGTACCTTGAGCATAACATAGCAACATTTCCGGCCTTGACTAGAACAAACCTTCTTGCTTGACCATGGAGATTTTAGGTGGCTACTTTCACTAACCTTCTCAACTAAATTGGTAATTACTTATTTATGAACAAAATCATAAGAACTTAATAATCCGGACTCATCATCCTCCGGGATCCATTAGCATCATGCGCTTGTTCTTTGAGCTTTTCCCCTTGGTCATAAAATAAGCAAACATTTTCGGTTGACCATTAAGCAAACAAAGCTTCTCAACATGAATATTATTCAGCTCAAAACAGAAGGCTGCCCACTCTCCATCAGAAGGGCTTGTGGTCATGCATCACATGGAGCTGCCAAGAACACCAAGCTAGGAGCATTCTAGAAGGCACTACCACTAGTGGAAGGTGGTTAGAAGAGAGCTTGGAGAAGGGGCAACAAATCTTGGCCAGATGTTCCCTATCAAACAATACTTGGCTAGAAATTCTTCAAGCTTAACTTGGAGAGGAGGAAAGCATCTAATTAGTTAGCATTTTGTTTTGCTTTAATTTTCAGCTTTGTTTATTTCAATTTCCAGCAAGGTTAGTTATATTGGCGGGTCTATATATTCAGCATGCACACTCCTTGTAAAATGACTTTTTGATGAATATACAAACCTTGAGTGTTATACTCTTTTTCGGGATGGATTTCTCGAGCCTCTAAATCCTCAAAGCTGTATCATAGGTTGGCATCTAGGTGGTGTCCTTTGAGTCTTTACAATCCCCGGTGGTGTTTCTGTATCCGGCCAGATTGCAAAGTGCCCCTTGATTCAGCTTGGTGGTGTTTCTGTATCCAAGCCAGAATCCAGGTTCTATCCAGCGACTTCCATCAACCATACCTCCCAATCCACGAATCATCTCTTTCCCAAATTTCACACACTTCATCTTACATGAGTTGAGTCCATTCCCTCCAAATCTCAGCTCAATCCAAGAAGAACTCCATCCCCAGCACCAAAAACAAACAAAGAACCTCATTCTGGACAGCCACCCAGCGAGGCTTTCTGTTTGCGTTTGGCTCAAGGTGATCCCGACCTTGGATGCTGCCCAAATTTTACCACAACCTTCCCCAACCAGTTAACTAACCTTCCACCAAATTTCGTCCAAAAACTCCATCATTTATCCCTCCTTTCACCCTTTTCCCCAGAACCGCACCTGCAGGTCCTATTCTGCCCGGTTGTGTGTTTTGCGGTTTTTCCATCTTTTTCTTTGCTTCCGCCACTACACATCAGATTATCTTTGAATATTGAATGAACATTGAGCTGGAATTGCTCTTCCCCTTAAAATCCTCAAATCCTTTATCCAACTTTGACAACTTGGTGGTGATCTTTTGAGTCCATAAATCTTGCTAGTGGTGTTGCTGTATCTAGCTAGGTTTTTGGTGCCCTAGGATTTTCAAGGTGGTGATTTCTGTATCCTTGGAAGCCTTAGCTTATTCGGTTACCCAAACTTCAAAAATCTATATCTCCCAAAATACGAACCTCCTCCATCCCAAATTTCACCCACCTGTTCTTCGACGTGTCTAGTTACCCCCCACCTCAGATTTCAGCTCAATCCGAGCTAAACTTTGGTCCCCTCTTCAGAAACAAACAAATGACCTCATCCTGGACGTCCGCCCAATGTGACAGTCTTTCTGTCAAAAGTTCACCGTGATCCCAACCTCAAACCATCCCCCACTTTTTACCAGCCCCTCCTAACTTGTTCAAGAGTTCCCCCAAAATTTCATCTCCAAATTCATCCATTTACCCCTCCATCACCCCGCTCTCCCAAGACCGCACATAAGAGGCCCATTGTGCCCCATTACTCTTATTTGTGCTTGTTCTTTATTTTTGCTTTTGCTCCCGCTATACATCAACTTTGGTATCAGAGCAAGTTTTGATTCCTTGGTGGATTTGTCATTCCCTTAAACAAAAAAACAAAAAAAACCAAAAACCCACAAAAAGCCCAACCATGAGTGCTAGCATGACCTTGGAAGAGAGGTTTGACATGCTAATAAAAGAAAACGAGTACCGCCGGAAACAACTTGGGCAATCTATGAAAGCCAAGAGAGACAAACTAAGGAGCAACTCTCCTCCTACTCGGCCTATCCCTAATCTCCATGAAGGAGATAAAGAAAGCAATCCCTTTGCTTCTTCGGATGAGTTCGATGAAGGGCGGTCAAGCAGATGTTATAGTGATGGAAAGTGGACTACCTTAAGAGTTGAGCTGAAAGATATGCATCTTGAAGGGCCAAACATGTTTAAGTATCAACCAAAATTGCTTGAGTTTGTTTTAATCATTTTTGATCCGGGAGGATGCAAAACCAAGAGTTTGATCTTTTATGAATTCATGTTCATAAATAATTATCTTCCTACGGAGTCAAGAAGGAAGCAAGGAAGGAATTAGCTAGCAACCTAAAATCCTCCAAGTCAAAGCATGATGAATTCGGCCATGACAAACCGTAAGAGTCAAGTCTTTTGTGCATAAATAACTTGGTGCATTCTTTTGGTCGGTCCAAGGTCCAAGAGCCATGTGCTTAAACGTCTACCATGATGCATCAAAGGAGAAGAATGAAGACATTCTAGAAGCCTCCTAGAATATGATGTGTTGGCCAAATGGAAATGAGGCTTGGGAAAGGGGAAAACAAGCCACAACCACATGTTCCCAATTTTGAAATACTTGGCTAGAATTCACTCTAGCTTAACTTGGAGGAGGGAAAGAATCTTGTTAGTTTTATTATCTTTTTACTTTATTTTCAACTTTGTTTTCAGCTTTGTAAATGCCATTATGAGGCATTATAAATTCAGCTAGCTTAGCTATGTAAAAGGAAGACTTGATGAATATATGAAATTTGAGCTTTGCTCTTTTGAGATGGATTTCTCAACCCTTTGAATTCTCATTGCTGTATCCGAGCCTTGGCAAGCTTGGTGGTGTCCTTTGAGTCTTTACAATCCCCGGTGGTGTTTCTGTATCCGGCCAGATTGCAAAGTGCCCCTTGATTCAGCTTGGTGGTGTTTCTGTATCCAAGCCAGAATCCAGGTTCTATCCAGCGACTTCCATCAACCATATCTCCCAATCCACGAATCATCTCTTTCCCAAATTTCACACACTTCATCTTACATGAGTTGAGACCATCTCCACCAAATCTCAGCTTAAACCAAGAAGAACTCCGCCCTCCACCCTTGAAACAAACAAAGAGACTCATCCTGGACAGTCAGCATAGAACCCTGACTTTCAGCTCTGTGTTCAAGGCTTTCCCGACCTCCAAAAATTCCAATATTTTTACACAACCTTCTTGGCCCAGTTAATAACCATCCTGTCAAATTTCAGCTTCAAATTCATCCATTTGCCCCTCCTTTCACATTTTCTCCCAGAACCGCACCTGCAGGACCTGTTCTGGCCAGCTTGCTTGTTTGCGGTTTTGCTTATCTTTTGCTTCCGCTCCCACTACACATCAACTTTGGTATCAGAGCAAGTTCTGGTCCTTGGTGGATGATCCATTTCCCCATAAACAAAAAAACCCAAAAATAGCCAGCTCCACAAAAAACCAAAAACCACAAAAAAAAAAAAAATTTCTGCCCAATTTTTTTCTTTCAACCGTGAACACCACTTGACATTGGGTTTTTGAGTGCTGAAATGACTCCTTCTAATTTTGAGTTGGTCAATCTACTTGTGCCTAAATTTTATGGCCAACAAGAATTCTTTCTTAGTTGGTTCATCAAGGTTGAAGAGGCCTTTGAAAACTTGAGATTAGATGAGCTTGAGAAAATGGAGATTGTTGTCTCTAAGTTGAGGAATCATGCCCTCACTTGGTGGACAATATACAAGATGAGAAGAAAGAAAAGAGGCAAAGCAAATGTGCACACATGGGAAAAGCTAAGAGGAAAATTGTTGAGAAAGTTTGGTCCATTTCAGTACAAGACTCATCCACCCAAGACCAAGCTTATTAACAAGGGGAGTTTATCTTCTTTTTCTCCTAAACTTTCAGCCCCCTCTTCTCCTTCCAAAACCCCAAATGTCCAGCCCCACTCACCTCCACAAAACTCCCCAACACACCACAAAAACAGCCCCCACATTTCCCCACGGTCCAACCATCTCTACCCCCACAAAATCCCACACCCCTCACCAAGAAAACCCCCAAAAACCCTCACCAACATTCGGTGACTACCCTTCCCTTCCACCACAAAATTTTCCAACCCCTCAATCAAGTTCTACTTTGGTTGAATGTGAAGAGCTCCATGAGGAGCAAGAGGAGAATGAACCACACTTTGCCTTGTCTCCCAAGTTTGATGAGCATATTGAGAACAAATTGGAGGATGTGAGCCAACCAATTGATTTTGAGTTGCCTCCAACGTTTGATGAGTTGCTTGAGGAGCAAGATGAGCAAGAAGAGCATGAGGCTAGCTTTGACATGGTGGAACCTGTGAGCCTCCAACTTTCGGTCAATCTACACCCACTTGGCTTCCAATGGTCTTTGCAAGGTAAAGGATTCCAATCGCATTTTTGGTGTCCTAAATTTTTGGAAGTAACAAGAATCATCTTGGAAAATTTTGGGGCATGATCATGATTTTTGATGCTTGTTACTTGTTGGATAGACCTTGGTTGTTGGATTGGCTAGTTATTCCATATGGGTTGTCAAGCACTCCTAGCATCTATGTGTGTTCTAATGATCAAATTTGTGAGCTCCACCATGAGCATTCTGTCTTGAGGATTATTGATGAATTTTTGGGTGTGAAAATGAGCCGTGTGCTAGCTCATGTGGACACCTTTGTGATAGCTCTAGTGGACAGCCCCTTGGGTGACTTCATGGAATATTTTTGTGAGTCCATTTTGAGAGCAAACTGGATGTGTATGGACAGCCCCTATTTTGTGTCCATTGATGAAATTTTTGGGGTGGAAATGAGCCTTCGAATCCCCTACATTCTGCCCACTAAACAAGCAGCCACAACACAATCTGCCCAGCCCATGTTCCAGCCGTGTTCTCTTGCTGTCCAGCCCCTATTTCTCCCACAAAAATTCCCACAAGAAATCCCAACTCCTTATCACAAAAGGCGTCATGCCCGGAGATACTTTTCATGTCAAGGAGTTCAGCATTTTGCAACCAAAATCCCAGACCAAGTACTTGATACTATTCTGGCCAGAAGCGTGCTGTTCAAGAAGGCTAGAGCTGAATGTCATATTTATTTTATGGAGCAGCTAACGCTATTGTGTGTTCATGTCAAGCATGTGGAGAGTACTTTTATACTTTTGCTCATGAAGTTGCGCCATGTTATTCCCAAATCTGGTTGTGCATTTATGAGCCTAAGTAGAGAGCAAGCATTCAACAAATTTGGTCTTAACACATGCTGCCAACAAGAGGGTACTATACCCGGAAGTTTTGAGTGGATGCGAACAAAGTTAAAATGGCCACCATCTATGGGTTGGCCTAAGCTCATGCCAAGCAAGAAGTGTTATTACTCTCCATTTTTCTTATTCACACCCCACAAATTTGAGGACAAATTTTTTCTACAAGGGGAGAGTGATGGAAAGTGGACTACCTTAAGAGTTGAGCTGAAAGATATGCATCTTGAAGGGCCAAACATGTTTAAGGATCAACCAAAATTGCTTGAGTTTGTTTTAATCATTTTTGATCCGGGAGGATGCAAAACCAAGAGTTTGATCTTTTATGAATTCATGTTCATAAATAATTATCTTCCTACGGAGTCAAGAAGGAAGCAAGGAAGGAATTAGCTAGCAACCTAAAATCCTCCAAGTCAAAGCATGATGAATTCGGCCATGACAAACCGTAAGAGTCAAGTCTTTTGTGCATAAATAACTTGGTGCATTCTTTTGGTCGGTCCAAGGTCCAAGAGCCATGTGCTTAAACGTCTACCATGATGCATCAAAGGAGAAGAATGAAGACATTCTAGAAGCCTCCTAGAATATGATGTGTTGGCCAAATGGAAATGAGGCTTGGGAAAGGGGAAAACAAGCCACAACCACATGTTCCCAATTTTGAAATACTTGGCTAGAATTCACTCTAGCTTAACTTGGAGGAGGGGAAAGAATCTTGTTAGTTTTATTATCTTTTTACTTTATTTTCAACTTTGTTTTCAGCTTTGTAAATGCCATTATGAGGCATTATAAATTCAGCTAGCTTAGCTATGTAAAAGGAAGACTTGATGAATATATGAAATTTGAGCTTTGCTCTTTTGAGATGGATTTCTCAACCCTTTGAATTCTCATTGCTGTATCCGAGCCTTGGCAAGCTTGGTGGTGTCCTTTGAGTCTTTACAATCCCCGGTGGTGTTTCTGTATCCGGCCAGATTGCAAAGTGCCCCTTGATTCAGCTTGGTGGTGTTTCTGTATCCAAGCCAGAATCCAGGTTCTATCCAGCGACTTCCATCAACCATATCTCCCAATCCACGAATCATCTCTTTCCCAAATTTCACACACTTCATCTTACATGAGTTGAGACCATCTCCACCAAATCTCAGCTTAAACCAAGAAGAACTCCGCCCTCCACCCTTGAAACAAACAAAGAGACTCATCCTGGACAGTCAGCATAGAACCCTGACTTTCAGCTCTGTGTTCAAGGCTTTCCCGACCTCCAAAAATTCCAATATTTTTACACAACCTTCTTGGCCCAGTTAATAACCATCCTGTCAAATTTCAGCTTCAAATTCATCCATTTGCCCCTCCTTTCACATTTTCTCCCAGAACCGCACCTGCAGGACCTGTTCTGGCCAGCTTGCTTGTTTGCGGTTTTGCTTATCTTTTTGCTTCCGCTCCCACTACACATCATATAGGCATGCAAAAGCTCATTCACATGATTTTAAGGTTGAAATCCCGAAGTTTGAAGGCCGATTGAATCCGGTTGAGTTCTTAGATTGGCTAAGAACCATTGAGAGGATTTTTGATTACAAGGAGGTGCCCGAAGAAAAGAAAGTGAAGCTGGTTGCTCTGAAGCTTAGATGTTTTGCCTCAACTTGGTGGGAAAACCTAGTGCACAAGCGAGTGAGAGAAAGGAAGTCAAAAATTAAAAGTTGGGAGAAAATGAGGACAACACTCAAGGCTCGTTTCTTGCCCCCAACTTATGTTCAAGATAGTTATCTCCAACTCCATAACCTACAACAATGATGGAAAGTGGCCAGCCATGGGTAAAAAGACAGAGAATGTTCAGGTCAACGTGCATGCAAAACAATCGGGAATGCTTGTATTTTTCATGCGCATAATGTCAATCGAGCCCGGAGGATGATCGTTGATTATTTGTTCATAAATAAATCAAGGTGTTAAGGAAGATAGTTGAGAAATCAAGCTTAAGGAAGATAGTCGAGAAATCAAGCTCACCAAATTTCCATGGTTAAGCTAGGAATGATCGGCCAAGTACAAACAAGCAATGTTACAAATATTATTATCTTAAGTGCTTTGAACATAAATAAATTCATGTCATGATGGGTCGGTCCAAGGGAGGGCCGAAGGACTTATGATCATGCAGCAGCCAAGAACACCAAGCTAGAGCATTCTAGAAGGCACTACCACTAGTGGAAGGTGGTTGGAAGAGAGCTTGGAGAAGGGGCAACAAATCCTGGCCACATGTTCCCTATCAAACAATACTTGGCTAGAAATTCTTCAAGCTTAACTTGGAGAGGAGGAAAGCATCTAATTAGTTAGCATTTTGTTTTGCTTTATTTTCAGCTTGGATTCGGTTATGTAAATGTTCACATGAGGCATTATATATTCAGCACCTATGCTTCATTGTAAGACACTTTTTGATGAATATACAAACCTTGAGTGTTATACTCTTTTCGAGATGGATTTCTCGAGCCTCTAAATCCTCAAAGCTGTATCCTAGGTTGGCATCTAGGTGGTGTCCTTTGAGTCACTTAAGTCCCGGTGGTGTTTCTTGATGTGTAGTGGGAGCGGAAGCAAAAGAAGAAGGAAAAATCCAAGAAAATGCAACCGGACAGAATAGGGTCTGCAGGTCCGGGTCTGGGGAAAAGGGTGAAAAGAGGGTCAAATGTTCTTGGTTTTGGCTAAAAATTGGAGGGAAGGTTATTTGGGATGTTAGGAAGGGCTGATAAAAATATGGGAAGCATCCAAGGTTGGGATCACCTTGAACCAAAGCCAAACAGAAAGTCACGCTGGGCGGCTGTCCAGGATGATATCCTTTGTTTGTTTTTGGTGCCGAGGACGGGATACTTCTTGGATTGAGCTGAAATTTGGTGGAACTGGACTCAACCCGTGTAGGATGGTGTGGGTGAAATTTGGGGACGAAAGGATTTTTGGATTGGGAGATATGGGATGATAAAGTCGCTGGATAGTTCCTGGGTTCTGGCCTGGATACAGAAACACCACCAAGCTGAACCGAGGGGCACCTTGCAATCTATCCGGATACAGAAACACCACCGGGATTGTAAGGACTCAAAAGACACCACCAAGCTTGCCAAGGCTCGGATACAGCAATGAGAATTCAAGGGGTTGAGAAATCCATCTCAAAAGAGCAAAGCTCAAAATTCATATATTCATCAAGTCTTCTCTTTACATAGCTAACTAGCTGAATATATAATGCCTCACATTGGCATTTTACAAGCTGAAACTAAGCTGGAAAATAAAGTAAAATGATAATGAAAACTAACAAGATTCTTTCCCCTCCTCCAAGTTAAGCTAGAATGAATTCTAGCCAAGTATTTGCAAAATTGGGAACATGTGGTTGTGGCTTGTTTTCCCTTTCCCAAGCCTCATTTCCATTTGGCCAACACATCATATTCTAGGAGGCTTCTAGAATGTCTTCTTTAGGCTCCTTTGATGCTCATCCTTGGACGTTTGACTCACGCTATTCGGACCCTTTGGACCGACCAGAATTTGCACCAAGTTATCTATGTACAAAAGACTTGACTGTCACGGTTTGTCATGGCCGAATTCATCATGCTTTGACGTGGAGGATTTTAGGTTGCTAGCTGATTTCTTCCTTGCTTCCTTCTTGACTCCTTAGGAAGATAATTATTTATGAACATGAATTCATAAAAGGTCAAACTCTTGGTTTTGCATCCTCCCGGATCAAAAATAATTAAAACAAATTCAAGCAATTTTGGTTGATCCTTAAACATGTTTGGCCCTTCAAGATGCATATCTTTCAGCTCAAATCTTAAGGTAGTCCACTTTCCATCATTTCTGTATCCGGATCGCTTAGGTGCGCCCCTTGATTCACTTGGTGGTGTTTTTGTATCCGAGCCCGGGTCAAGGTACTATCCAGCGACTTTGCCATCCCATATCTCACAAACCACCCAGCCGTTTCACTCCAAATTTTAACCACAATCTTTCAAGTCCATCTACTTCCGTTCCTCCAAATTTCAGCCCCATCCAAGAACCCCTCTGTCCTCCACATCAAAACCAAACAAAGGGTATCAATCTGTACATCCAGCCGGCAGCATCAACTTCTGGCTATCTGTTCAGGTAGTTCCCCTTATCCAATATTCACGAAACTTGGCCACAACCTTCCTCCATCAGTTACCTCACTCCCCTCCAAGTTTCGTCAAAATCCAAGCACATTTACCCCTCTTTTCACCCAATTTCCTGAGACTGCACAATCAGGCCCTATTCTGCCCGGTTGTGTGTTTTGCGGTTTTTCCATCTTTTTCTTTGCTTCCGCCACTACACATCAAACAAGGAAACATAACTGTGGAAGAATACACTCGAGAGTTTCATAGGTTGCTTATGAAATGTGACCTTTAAGAAAATGAAGATCAAACGATTATGAGGTATCTTGGAGGTTTGGACGCAAGGTATGTACAAGTGGTAGAGTTGCAACATTTTTCTACTTTTGATGAAGTATGTCATTTGGCACACAAAGTAGAACAACAAAGGCAGCACCGATTTGTCAATAGAGAAGTACCTAAACCTTTTCCATAAGAGAGCCAACCCTTTTACAAGGGGAGTTACCCACCCATCCCACAAACAACCCCTTGCTGCACAAAAACCTACGCCTATTCCTACCCCAAATCTGCCCAAATCCATTTCCAACTCCAAAGACCCAAGGAGGTGTTTCAAGTGTTATGGTTTTGGACACATTGCTTCCGAATGTCCAAATCGAAGTGATGGAAAGTGGACAGCCCTATGTTTTGAGCTGAAAGATGTCCATATTGTGGAGCCATGCAAGCTTAATGATCAACCGGAAATGCTTGATTATTCTATGATCAACCGGAAATGCTTGAGGTTCAAGCGCATGGTGCCAAAGGATCCCGGAGGGTGATGAGTCCAAGACATTTAGTTCTTATGACTGTGTTCATAAATAATTATCAATTTAGCTAAGGAGGATAGTTGGAAGAAGTCACCTAAAACCTCCATGGTGAAGCAAGAGAGTTTGTTCTAGTCAAACCGGGAATGTTGCCATTTTATGCTCATGGTATATAAATAATGTTGGTGCTTAAAATATGGTCGGTCCATATTTACTTCAAAGGAGTCCCTAGCCGAATGATAAGCAACATGTGCAGCAATGAGAAATGGCAAGGAATTCTAGAAGCATCAAGAATCAAGAAGCTTGAAGAAGGGGAAAACAAGCCTAGGCCACATGTTCCCAATTTTGAAATACTTGGCTAGGATTTACTCTAGCTTAGCTTGGAGAAAGGGAAAGGAATATTGTTAGTTAGCATTTTGTTTTGCTTTATTTTTCAGCTTGAATTCAGTTATGTAAATGCTCACATGAGGCATTATATATTCAGCACCTATGCTCCATCGTAAAACACCTTTGATGAATATATTTGAGTTTAAACTCTTGAGCTGGATTGCTCGCTTTTGAATCCTCAAAGCTGTATCCGTGCTTGGCATCACGGTGGTGTTCTTTGAGTCTCTTGAGTCCCGGTGGTGTTGCTGTATCCGGACCACTTAAGAGCGCCCCTTGATTCACTCGGTGGTGTTGCTGTATCCGAGCCCGAGTCAAGGTGCTATCCCTCACTTTGCCGCTCCATAACTCACAATTCCCTCAGCCATTTCACTCCAAATTTTAACCACAACCCTTCCAGCAAGTCTACTTCCATCCCTCCAATTTTCAGCTCCATCCAAGAAACCCTCCGTCCTCCACCCTTGATCCAAACAGAAGGTGTCAGCCTGAACATCCAGTCCAGTGCTGCTCATTTCAGGCGTGCAGATCAAGGTCTTCCCTAACTCCAAAATTTCCCAAATTTTACCACAATCAACCTTCACCTGTTACCTTCCTTCCCACCAATTTTTAGCTAAATCCAAGAACCTTTTCCCCTCCATTTCCCCAATCTGCCAAGATTGCGCACGCAGGCTGCATTCTGGCCGGTTGTGCTTCTTGCGGTTTTCTCTACTTTTTCTTTGCTTCCGCCACTACACATCACAAAGGGTAATAACTTTGGTTGAATTCCAAGAATAATACATGGAGGAAGAAGAGACCAAAAAGGAGCTGTGCTTGGTGGACGAAATGGAGGAAGTAGTAGAAGTGGCGGATGAAGGAGAGCTATTGGTTTTGAGAAGGGCTTTGAGCGGATTCAAAAACCCTAAGGAGGAAAAACGTGAGAACATTTTTCACACTAGAGGCACGGTGCAAGACAAGGTGTGTTCTATCATTATTGACGGTGGAAATTGTGCAAATGTAGCCGCATCAACCATGGTGGAAATGCTTGGACTTGTTGCTTCGGTTCATCCTTACCGTTATAACATTCAATAGCTAAAAGGTCTTCAAGTCAATTCTAGATGTCTCATTTCATTTAGTATTCGCAAGCATTATTATGATGAGTTGTGGTGTGACATTATCCCTATAGATGCTTATCACTTGTTGCTTGGGAGACCTTGGATTTTTGATAGGAGAGTTATGTATGATGGATTCATGAACACTTACACCCTTAACAAGGACGGGAAAAAGATTACCTTGGCCCCCTATCCCCAAGCCAACTCAAAAAAAGACCACAAAAAGCCCCTCTCGGACCAACCTTTTGCTCACTTTGGGAGAATCATTTCTCGAAGGAAAGCAACATGAGTTTAGCCCCATTCAAGAGCTCATTTTACTACCCCCAAAAGAACCCGAGAGCCTACCCCAAAACCTATACCCTCTAGCCAAAACTCTACTAGCCAAATTTTCCCATGTCTTTCCAAATAAAATTCCTCGTGGCATACCTCCGCAAAAACCCGTACAACACCATATAAACCCTATCCCGGGAGCCATTTGGCCTAACAAACCAGCACATCGGGTGAATCCTAACAATGCTCAAGAGGTTCAAAGACAAATTGATGAATTGGTTGTTAAAGGTCTAGTAAGGGAAAAAAGAAGTCCATGTGCGGAGCCTACTTCTTTGGTGCCAAAGAAAGATGACTACTTTCTTAGACGCACTCAACTTTGTATACCTCATTATGGTACACGAGAGTCGCTAATTCGAGAAGTGCACAATGGAGCTTTTTCTGGCCATTTTGTGTAGCCAAAACCGTGAGCATGCCAGGGGAGCACTAGTTTTGGCCGAACATGGAGGAAGATGTTCAAGACATCTTGAAGAGGTGTAGGGTTTATCAAGAAGCGAAAAGGCATTTCATTCCTCAATTATCCGCAAACTTCAATGTGTCCAACTTATTCCTTGTTGTGATGTTGATACAATGGGGAATTTGAGGACAAATTCTTCACTACAAGGGGAGAATGATGGAGAGTGGGCTGCCAAGGACCATGGGCTGAGAGCTAAACTTAAGGAGGAGATAAGCATGTTCGGGAATCAACTTTGGGCACTTAAATTTGCCATGCTAGCCCGTATGATACAAGCTAATCCCGGGGATTGAGGAGCCATGAATATTGTCTATTAATTTCCATTAGTACATAAATAAATGTTACTTAAGGAGTTCAAGCAAAATAACACATGAAGGAAGTCCAAAAATGCCTAAGGGTCCAAACCGAGCATTAATGCACAATCTGCCCGGTGGAGTTTGAACGCCTAAAAACCCATGCTCGGTTCACCAAGACGAGTCACCAAGGCATGGAGCACGTGGCTGGTTCATGGAGGATTCTAGAAGAAGTCAAGGGCACTATCTTTGGTGGGAGAAAGTATGTGTTGGGCCAATAAGAGGATAGCTTGCTCGAGGGGAAAGAAAATACTTGGCTGAAAATGCACTTTTCATTTTAGCCACATGTTCCAATACTAACTTGAAGAAGGGGAAAGCTTAAATGTACTCTAAGCCGTAGATCTTGATCCTACTCTATTAGCCTTAGATTATGTTTAGTCTTATTATTTGAGCATTATAAATTCAGCTTGTATGCAGCCATGTAAAGATCATCTTTGAATGAATGAACATTGAGCTGGAATTGCTCTTCCCTTTAAAATCCTCAAATGCTTAATCCAAGTTTGGCAACTTGGTGTTGATCTTTTGAGTCCATAAATCTTACTAGTGGTCTTGCTGTATCTAGCTAGGTTTTTGGTGCCCTAAGATTTTCAAGGTGGTGATTTCTATATCCTTGGAAGCCTTAGTCTATCCGGTTACCCAAACTTCAAAAATCTATATCTCCCAAAATACGAACCTCCTCCATCCCAAATTTCACCCATCTGTTCTTGGACGTGTCTAGTTTACCCCCCTTCAGATTTCAGTTCAATCCGAGCTAAACTCTGGCCCTCTCCTCAGAAACAAACAAAGGACCTCATCCTGGACGTCCCCCAACGTGACAGTCTTTCTCGTGAAAAGTTCATCTGTGATCCCAACTCAAACCATCCTCCACTTTTTACCAACCCCTCCTAACTCGTTCAAGAGTTCTCCCCAAAATTTCATCTCCAAATTCATCCATTTACCCCTCCATCACCCCGTTCTCCGAAGACCGCACATAAGAGGCCCATTATGTCCTAGGTTACTCTTATTTGTGCTTGTTCTCTATTTTTGCCTTCTGCTCCCACTATACATCAACTTTGGTATCGGAGCAAGTTTTGATTCCTTGGTGGATTTGTCATTCCCTTAAACCAAAAAAACTAGAAACCCACAAAAATCCCAACCATGAGTGCTACCATGACCTTGAGAGAGAGGTTTGACATGCTAATAAAAGAAAACGAGTACCTCCGGAAACAACTTGGGGAATCTATGAAAGCCAAGCGAGACCAACTAAGGAGAAACTCTCCTCCTACTCGGCCTATCCCTAATCTCCATGAAGGAGATAAAGAAAGCAATCCCTTTGCTTCTTCGGATGAGTTTAGGCGGTCAAGGAGAAGCTATAGGCATGCAAAAGCTCATTCACATGATTTTAAGGTTGAAATCCCGAAGTTTGAAGGCCAATTGAATCCGAATGAGTTCTTAGATTGGCTAAGAACCATTGAGAGGATTTTTTATTACAAGGAGGTGCCTGAAGAAAAGAAAATGAAGCTAATTGCTCTCAAGCTTAGATGTTTTGCCTCAACTTGGTAGGAAAAACTAGTGCACAAGCGAGTCGGAGAAAGGAATCAAAAATTCGAAGTTCGGAGAAAATGAGGACAAAACTCAAGGCTCGTTTATTGCCCCCAACTTATGTTCAAGATAGTTATCTCCAACTCCATCACCTACAACAAGGAAACATAATCGTGGAAGAATACACTCGAGAGTTTCATAGGTTGCTTATGAAATGTGACCTTCAAGAAAATGAAGAGCAAACGATTGTGAGGTATCTTGGAGGTTTGGACGCAAGGTATGCACAAGTGGTAGAGTTGCAACATTTTTCTACTTTTGATGAAGTATGTCATTCAGCAAACAAAGTAGAACAACAATGGCAACACAATTTGTCAAAAGAGAAGTACCTAAACCTTTTCCACAAGAGAGCCAACCCTTTTACAAGGGGAGTTCCCGCATCAACCATGGTGGAAAAGCTTGGACTTGTTGCTTCGATTCATGCTTACCCCTACAACATTCAATGGCTAAACCATGGTAAAGGTCTTCAAGTCAATTCTAGATGTCTCATCTCATTTAGTATTCGCAAGCATTATTATGATGAGTTGTGGTGTGACATTATTCCTATAGATGCTTGTCACTTGTTGCTTGGGAGACCTTGGCTTTTTATAGGAGAGTTATGTATGATGGATTCATGAACACTTACACCCTTACCAAGGACGGGAAAAAGAATACCTTAGCCCCCTATCCCCAAGCTAACTCACAAAAACAAGACCACAAAAAGCCCCACTAAAACCAAACTTTTGCTCACTTTGGGAGAGTCATTTCTCAAAGGAAAGCAACATGAGTTTAGCCCCATTCAAGAGCTCGTTCTACTACCCCCAAAAGAACCCGAGAGCCTACCCCAAAACCTATACCCTCTAGCCAAAACTCTACTAGCCAAATTTTCCCATGTCTTTCCAAATAAAATTCCTCTTGGCCTCCCTCCGCAAAAACCCGTACAACACCATATAAACCCTATCCCGTGAGCCATTTGGCCCAACAAACCAGCACATAGGGTGAATCCTAACAATGCTCAAGAGGTTCAAAGACAAATTGATGAATTGGTGGTTAAAGGTCTAGTAAGGGAAAAAAGAAGTCCATGTGCGGAGCCTACTTTTTGGTGCCGAAGAAAGATGACTGCTTTCTTAGACGCACTCGACTTTGTATACCTCATTATGGTACACGAGAGTCGCTAATTCGAGAAGTGGACAATGGAGGCTTTGCTGGCCATTTTCGTGTAGCCAAAACCGTGAGCATGCAAGGGGAGCACTAGTTTTTGCTGAACTTGGAGGAAGATGTTCAAGACATCTTGAAGAGGTGTACGGTTTGTCAAGAAGCGAAAAGGCATTTAATTCCTCAATTCTCCGCAAACTTCAATGTTTCCAACTTATTCCTTGTTGTGATGTTGATACAATAGGGAATTTGAGGACAAATTCTTCTCTACAAGGGGAGAATGATGGAGAGTGGGCTGCCAAGGACCATAGGCTGAGAGCTAAACTTCATGAGGAGATAAGCATGTTCGGAATCAACTTTGGGCACTTAAATTTCCTATGCTAGCCCATATGATACAAGCTGATCCCGGGGATTGAGGAGTAGTGAGTATTGTCTATTAATGTACATTAGTACATAAATAAATGTTACTTAAGGAGTTCAAGCAAAATAACACATGAAGGAAGTCCAAAAATGCCTAAGGGTCCAAACCGAGCATTAATGCACAATCTGCCCGGTTGAGTTTGAACGCCTAAAAACCCATACTCAGTTCACCAAGATGAGTCAAGGCATGGAGCACGTGGCTGGTTCATGGAAGATTCTAGAAGAAGTCAAGGGCACTATCTTTGATGGGAGAAAGTATGTGTTGGGCCAATAAGAGGATAGCTTGGACAAGGGGAAATGCACTATTCATTTTAGCCACATGTTCCAACACTAACTTGAAGAAGGGGAAAGCTTAAATGTACTCTAAGCCGTAGATCTTGATCCTACTCTAATAGCCTTAGATTATGTTTAGCCTTATTGTTTGAGCATTATAAATTTAGCTTGTATGCAGCCATGTAAAGATCATCTTTGAATATTGAATGAACATTGAGTCGGAATTGCTCTTCCCCTTAAAATCCTCAAATGCTTTATCCATGTTTGACAACTGGGTGCTGATCTTTGGAGTCCATAAATTTTGCTAGTGGTGTTGATGTATCTAGCTAGGTTTTTGGTGCCACTGAGATTTTCAAGGTGGTGATTTCTGTATCCTTGGAAGCCTTAGCCTATCCGGTTACCCAAACTTCAAAAATCCATATCTCCCAAAATACAAACCTCCTCCATCCCAAATTTCACCCATCTGTTCTTGGACATGTCTAGTTACCCCCCTCATATTTAAGCTCAATCGGAGCTAAACTCTTGCCTCTTCCTCAGAAACAAACAAAGGACCTCATCCTGGACGTCCGCCCGGCGTGACAGTCTTTTCGTCAAAAGTTCACCGTGATCCCAACCTCAAACCATCCCTCACTTTTTACCAACCCCTCCTAACTCGTTCAAGAGTTCCCCCCAAAAAATTTCATCTCCAAATTCATCCATTTACCCCTCCATCACCCCATTCTCCCAAGACCGCACATAAGAGGCCCATTGTGCCCGGTTAATCTTTGAAGTATAGATCAGCCACAAGAGTTGCTGATGTATAGTGGCACATACCAAGTTGGTGTATAGCTAGGGAGAAAACAAAAAGATGGAGAAAACCGCAAGTGAGGCTACCGAGGCGGAATGGTGGTCCGAAGGTGAGGTCTTGGGAGATCGGAGTGCGGGAGGGGCAAATGGTGGAATTTAGAGGTGACATTTTGAGGGAAGGTTCTTGGGGATGTTAGGATGGGCTGGTAAAAGATGGGGTTCATTCAAGGTCGGGATCACCTTGAACTAAAAGCAAACAGAAAGTCTCACTGGGTGCAGTCTAGAATGAGGCTCTTCGTTTGTTTTGGAGGTGGGGGTCGGAGCGAGTGTTTGGATGGAGCTGATTTTTAGGGGAGTAACTAGATACATTCAAATGAAAGTGGTAAAAAATGGGGCTTCATTCGAGGTCGGGATCACCTCGAACCGGTGGCTCAAAGTTTGTCTCATGGGACTGGAGTCCGAGGATGACATGCTCTAGGTGTTTTGATGGAGGGGGTCGGACGGATACTTGGATTGAGCTGAGATTTGAGGGGGTGACTCAACTCGTCCAGAGAGGTGTGGGTGAAATTTGGAATGAAGGTGATGGGGAGGACACCACAAACCCAACCCCAAATAATACCGAGAACAAGCCGGAACCGATTGATAATTCCGAGTCCTTAGAAACCATTGCTGAGTCTTCGTTGATAACGCAGGCATCAAGGGAGTTTTGGCCACACTCAGAAATACTTGTCAGTATCCTCGGAGAGGAGTAAGGAAGTCGAGATAAGTCAAAAGTATTCGGAGGAAAATAAGACAAGAGATCTTTTTCGATTCCTCGGTTTCGAGCTCAACTCGGAACTCAAATGATCTTTTACGAGTCCTCGGTTTCGAGCTTAGACCAGATTGTAGATATACTCAAATCTACTTCATCATCATCTAGGCGTCTTTAGCAGAGCCGGAAAAGAAAAGTTAAGGATCAGAAAGCAAAAGAATTTGGTGACAACGATTGTAGTTGTCACTAGACTCAAAACTATACTACTTTGTACCACCGATTCTATGGTCCCCCTCCTTTTCTACTTGTCCTTTTTCTGCTATAATTATTAACCTTTTGTCCTTGTAAAGTCCTTTTATTTTATTGAATACATCACAACCATTGATTATGAAGGGGGATTTATAACCCTTAGATTAGAGTGATGTAACCTAGCTAAGAGGCCTATAAATATACATGGGCTCTCTCTTTGTAAAGGATGATGATTTTGGTATTGGCTATATGCTAAGTAAAGTTGAGCAATGCTCCTTTCAACCCCAAAATTCTCTTTTGCTTGTCTAATTAGTGGCATAATTAGGTCGTGTTCTAAAGAGTCTGTTTATACTTAGTGTGGTGATAGCTGTATCACTAAGTGTGATTAGTGCCCTAGTTTTATCCTTAGTGGTGATATATGTATCCTTGGATAGTTCTAGTTTATCTTGTTATTATCCTATCGGTGCTGGTTACCTTGCTAATCACCTTTTCACGAGTGATCGGCTTAGTCCTTGTCGCCTCTTGTTCCATTGGTAATTTCTAAGCCCATTCCGAGTCGCTCGAATTGTGTTTAGCGCACTCTGTTGGCAAGATCGGTGTAGCCTTGCATCTTGGCACATCGGTTTTGGTATCGAGCTTTAGAGCCTTTCCTAGGCTAAGCTTCCTTAACCTCAAACACAACCGTTTTAGCCCCAAATACATCAGTCCACAAAGAACCCGTAAACCGGAATGAGTGGAAGCATGACATTGGAGGAACGTTTTGATATGCTCATGAACAACTATGATGAGATGCGTGCCCAGAACATATATCTGAAAAAGCAACTTGGAGATATGATGTAGAAGAAGCGGCATGAGTTAGAAGAGTCACCACCTCTTACCCACTCACACGGGGATGATGATGGGGAAAGCAATCCCTTTGCTTCTTCCAGTGAGCGTGAGCAAAGAAGAGGGAGAAGAGGGAGAAGGGATCAATCACCCCAACCCAACTTAGATTTCAAAGTTGAAATCCTAGAGTTTGAAGGTCGCCTTAACCCGGATGAGTTTCGGAATGGTTGCAAACAGTTGAAAGAATCTTTGACTACAAAGAGGTGAAAGATGAAAAGAAGGTAAAGCTTATTGCTATCAAGCTTAGAGGGTTTGCCTCAACCTGGTGGGCGAATCTGGAGAAGAAACTTGCTATTCGGAGGAAACCAAAGATCGAAGTTGGGAGAAGATGAGGTCCAAATTGAAAGCCCGGTTTCTACCGCCAACATACATCCAGGACAACAATTCTAAGTTGCACCACCTGCAACATGGTTTGATGAGTGTAGAGGAGTACACCAAGGAGTTCAAAAGGTTAATTATTAAATGCGATCTTCAAGAGTCGGAAGATCAAACCGTAGTCGGGTATCTTGGAGGACTTGACCCGAGGTATGCTAATGTTGTTGAGCTACAACGAGTACTCGACATTTGATGTCTTGTGACTTCGGCACATAAGGTGGAGCAGCAAAGAAGGTCGGAACCATCGGGAAAGAAGTCTCTAAGACTCAACCACCAAAACCAACTCAGTTTGGCAAGGCTTATTCTAACCCTCTGTTTCGGTCTAAGTCTCGCTACCCCAAAACTCAATTCCGAGTCTAAACACCCTACTATTCGGACTCGGACTCAGAACAAACCTCATGTTGGCCGAGCCGCAAGTGTTTTAAGTGTCAAGGATTTGGACACTTTGCTTCCGAGTGCCCAAATCGGAGGGTCGTCACTATTACCGAGGCTGATGAACCCATATGGGATGAGTATGAGCTAGAAGGAGAGCTATGCCTTGCTGAGGGCATAAAAGAGATTATTGAAGAGGCTGATGAAGGAGAACTACTTGTGACCGTGAGAGCCTTGAATGGATATAAGGATCCAAGTGAGGCTCGAGAGGGAGAATATATTCCACACAAGGGGAACCATCAAAGGGAAAGTTTGTTCAATCATTATTCATGGAGGAAGTTGCACCAACGTTGCTTCGTAAGCATGGTAGAGA
Organism: Talinum fruticosum; assembly: GCA_021018815.1. NCBI lineage: Eukaryota > Viridiplantae > Streptophyta > Magnoliopsida > Caryophyllales > Talinaceae > Talinum > Talinum fruticosum. The sequence continues at coordinate 993,034 of JAITYX010000010.1, read as the reverse complement.
AACTTCAGTTACAAACCGAGTTGCATCCTCACCCCTACAACATACAATGGCTAAGTCAAGGTAAGGGCCTCGGAGTTAATTCTCGTTGCCTAATATCTTTTAGTATTGGGAAGTTTTATGTTGATGATATATGGTGTGATGTTATACCTATGGACGCATGTCACTCACTATTGGGTAGACCTTGGTTATTTGATCATAGAGTTATGCATGATGGGTTCAAAAACACATACACCCTCACCCGGAATGGAAAGAAAATAACCTTAGCCCCACTTGACCCTTCACAACTAATGTGTAGTGAGGGCGGAAGCAAAAAGAAAGGGAAAACAGCAAACAAGCTACCGGGCAGATTGCTTGGCTGCAAGTACGGTTACGGGAGAATTGGCGAATGAGTGGGCAAATGGAGGGGTTCCGAGCTGAAATTTGGTGGGATGGTTCTTGACTGGCCCAAGAAGGTTGGGTAAAATTGGGGAATTTTTGGAGGCTGGGAACACCTTGATCAGAGGGCTGAAAGTCAGGGTGATGTGTAGTGGCGGAAGCAAAGAAAAAGGAGAGAAAACCGCAAAGATAGCAACCGGGCAGAATGGGTTCTGCCTGCGCAATCTTGGCAGATTGGGGAAATGGAGGGGCAAAGGTTCTTGGATTTGGACGAAATTTGGTGGAGAAGTAGGTAACAGGTGAAGGTTGATTGTGGCAAAATTTGGGAATTTTTGGAGTTGAGGAAGACCTTGATCTGCACGCCTGAAATGAGCAGCGCTGGACTGGATGTACAGGCTGACACCTTCTGTTTGGATCAAGGGTGGAGGACGGAAGGTTTCTTGGATGGAGCTGAAAATTGGTGGGATGGAAGTAGACTTGCTGGAAGGATTGTGGTTAAAATTTGGAGTGAAATGGCTAGGTGGTTTGTGAGATATGGGATGGTAAAGTTGCTGGATAGAACCTTGACCCGGCTCGGATACGTAAACACCACCGAGTGAATCAAGGGGCGTACCTAAGCGATCCGGATACAGAAACACCACCGGGACTTAAGTGACTCAAAGGACACCACCTAGATGCCAACCTAGGATACAGCTTTGAGGATTTAGAGGCTCGAGAAATCCATCCCGAAAAAGAGTATAACACTCAAGGTTTGTATATTCATCAAAAAGTGTTTTTACAATGAAGCATATGAGCTGAATTTATAAGCAACAAAATAACATTTAGCTAAGCTGAAAATTAAATCTAAAAATAATAAAGATGCTTTCCTCCTCTCCAAGTTAAGCTAGGATGAATTCTAGCCAAGCATTTGGTGAATTGGGAACATGTGGCCATGGTTTGTTTTCCCTTTTTGCAAGCTTCTAACAAACCATCTTCCACCATGGTGAGTGCTTCTAGAATGCTCCCCTTTAGGCTCCCTTGAGTGCTCTCCTTAGGCGTGTGACCTTATGCTCTTTTGGACCTTTGGACCAGCCGAACATGCAGCAAATTATCCCTTGGACCGGCCAGAACATGCATCAAATTATTTATGTTCAAATGACACTTCACGGTTTTGACAAGGCTAATCTCATCTTGCTTCAACGTGGAGAATTTGGCTAGCTTGATTCTTTTGGGCTATCTTACTTAGCTCCTCGGATGAGCTTTTATTTATGAGCATGAATTCATGAAAGACCAAACTCTTGACATTTTATCCTCCGGGTTCAAAAATAAACAAAGGAAATTCAAGTGTGGCTAGTTGATTTCATGTGTGCTTGATCTCATTCGATGACTTGCCTTCGGTCCATAGTCTAGGGCTGTCCACTTTCCATCACAGGGGTTCTCGGCTGACTGTCCAGGATGACTCCCTTTGTAAGAATCAAAGGTGGGGGACGGAGTTCTTCTTGGTTTGAGCTGAGATTTGGAAGGAATGGACTCAACTCATGTATAATGATGTGGGTGAAATTTGGGGCGAAGTTGATACGTGGATTGGGAGTTATGGATACGGAAAGTTGATGGATAAAACCGAGGTTTCTTCTTGGATACGTAAACACCACCAAGAGGAAGCCTAGGGGCACCTATAACCTTGCCGGATACGTGAAACACCACCGATAGGTTAGAGGACTCACAAAGCACCACCAAGTAGCCAACTTGGATACAACATTGAGGTTCAAAGGGGGACGAGCTATCCAGCTCAAAATCCATTCATATATTCATCATCAAGTTAATTGTCTTCACAAAGCTAAATACATTGAGTATTTATAGGAAACAAAAGGCATGCTGAAAATAACATAAAGCTTAAAACAAAATAATAATATAAGGCTTGCATTGAGCTTCCCTTCTTCAAGTAAGGATGGAGGGCCGGATGTGGTGGGGCATTCTAGGCCAAGCTTTAAAACTCTAGGGAACATGTGGTGGAAAATGCATTGTGCATTTTCAGCCAAGTATCTCCTTCCCCTTGTGCAAGAAAGCTTGTCATAGGTCCAAAGCATGTTTTTTTCTCCACTAATGCTAGTTCTTAGGAATTACTCTAGATCCTTCCTTGTGCTGGTCAAGCATTCCATCCCTTGGTGATCAACGTTAAGGTCCGAACAAGGCTTATTCGGCCCTTGGAATAAACCGGCCAGATTTGTGCCGCTCGGTTTGAACCCTTCGGCATTTTGTACCTCCTCTTGTGGATTATTTTGGCCTTAACTCATAAACATGAATTATTTATGTACCTCAAGACATAAAAGATAATTTGCCTCAATCACCAAGCTTTAGTTAAGCTTGTAAAAGTCAAACCATAAAAGTAGACTTTAGACGCCAAAAATGATCTCCACTCGGTTTTAAGTTCCTTTTGTTGCTTTGACATTACTTCATGGCTCTTGGCATGTTGGCATGTAAGGAGATCATGAACAAGTATGTTGTAGCCCTTGGTCAATATCCATCAACAACCGCCTAAAGCCAAGCCCCCTCATACAGCCAACCCATCCGAGTTACTTCGACCCTAGGGAAGCCTAAAGCCAAGCCCCTCGGACAGCCAAACCATGAACTCGGACCCATGAGGGAGTTGATTCTTCCGAGTCGGGACAATTCCGAGTCCCTAGAACTCGGACACCCACTAGCCAAAACACTTATTACCCAAGTACACCCATGTTTTTCCCGATGAGATACCTCTTGGTCTACCCCTAAAAGAGATATCCAGCACCACATTGACCTTATCCCGGGATCTATATTGCCAAACAAACCAGCCTATAGAATGAACCCTAAAGACACCTCGAAGTGCAGAGGCAAGTTGAGGAGTTGGTGTTTAAAGGTCCGGTGAGAGTGAGTAAGAGTCCTTGTGCTTGTGTCGGCCTTGCTGGTACCCAAAATGGATGGTTCTATGAGGATGTGTATAGATAGTCGTGCCATTAACAAGATCACTATCAAGTATAGGCATCCTATACCACGACTTGAAGATATGTTGGATGAACTACATGGTTCTAAGGTTTTTCTAAGATTGACCTCGAAGTGGATATTATCAAATCAGAATCGGAGAAGGAGATAAATGGAAAACTGCTTTTAAGACCAAGGGAGGTTTATATGAGTGGCTTGTTATGCCTTTCGGTCCGACCAATGCTCCAAGCACATTCATGCGACTCATGAATCAGATTTTCAGACCCTTCATCGGGAAGTTCGTAGTGGTCTATTTTGATGACATTCTGATCTACGATCGAACGAGCGGGAACATTCTGACCACCTCGGACAGATTGTTCAACTGCTAGAGAGAGAGAAACTGTACGAGAATCGAAGAAATGTTCATTCTTCAGCTCGAAATCGCGTTTCGGGTTATGTCTGTTTCAGCTGAGGGAGTCAAGGTAGATGAGAGCAAGATTGAGGCTATCCTGTCTTAGCCTACTCCTAAAAGCATACACAATGTTTGAAGCTTTCATGGGCTTGCATCTTTCTATATGAGGTTTATCAAAGACTTCGAGCACTATCATCGCCCTATGGCTGAGGTGCTCAAAACAGTTCCTTTGTCTCGGACATCTCAAGCTTAGAAATTGTTTGAAGCTATTAAGGAAAACCGACCCGAGCTCCTGTCCTAGCCCCGCCTGAGCTTCGAGAAGATTTTTGAAGTTGAGTGTGATGCCTCGGGTGTAAGCATTGGTGGGATTCTCACTCAAGAGGGTCGTCCCATCGCTTATTTAAGTGAGAAGCTGTGTGATACCAAGCGAAGATACTCTACCTACGACAAGGAATTCTATGCCATCATTCGATCATTAGAGTATTAGAATCATTACTTGGTGGCTCAAGAATTCATTCCGCACTCGGATCATGAAGCCCTCAAGTACATTCAGGGCCAACACAAGTTGAACTCGCGGCATGCGAAATAGGTTGAGTACCTTCGGACCTTTCATTTCTCAATCAAGCACAAATCCGGACAGCTCAACAAGGGCGCCGATGCTCTGTCTAGAAGGTACCTTGCTGCTGTTTCGGTTAGAAACGTGTGTCTTTAGGTTTGATCATTTGAAGAGTTTATATGCGGATGACAAGGATTTTGGAACCCTATACCAAGAATGCCAAACTCGGTCCAAGGGTGAGTTCCAAATACAAGGAGGATACTTATTCAAGGGTATCAGATTGTGTGTGCCTAGCTATGGCACAAGAGAGTTGATTATAAGGGAAGTCCATTCTAGAGGACTTGCTGGCCATTTCGGAGAGAAAAAGACAACTCGGATGCTCAAGGAGCATTATTTCTAGCCAAGCATGGACAAAGATGTTCAAGACATCATCGGGAGATAGGTGGTATGCCAATATGTCAAGAGCCATTCCCTGCCTCAAGGACTTTACACTCCATTACCTGTCCCAACTCAGCCACGGGTGGATGTAAGTCTAGATTTCATTCTAGGTCTACCCGGACTCGAAAGGGAAGGATTCTATTCTGGTCGTTGTTGATCGATTTTCTAAGATGGCTCACTTCATTGCCTGTAACAAAACCAATGATGCTACACTGGTTGCTGACCTATACTTTAGAGAAGTGGTAAGGCTGCATGGGATCCCAAGGACAATGGTCTCGAGATAGAGATGCGAAGTTTCTAAGTCATTTCGGGTTACCCTTTGGAAAAAATTGGGAACGAAGTTGAAGTACAACACCACTTGCCATCCTCGGACAGATGGTTAGACTAAGGTTACAAATAGAACTTTGGGAGTATTGCTCGAACGCTAATCAAATCGAATACTAAGGCGTGGGATCAACTTCTTCCACATGCTGAGTTTGCTTACAATCACACGCCAAACAAGACTACCAATGTTTCACCCTTCAAGATTGTTTATGGTGTGGAACCTCTGTCACCTCTTGATCCGACCCCAAGAGCTTTTGATGGAAAGCCTCATACTCGACATCGTGAAAAGAGCTACTCGGATTCGGGACTTGCATGCGAAAGTCGAGCCAAAATTGAGCAAGCTAATCTGAGTTACAAGGCTAGCGCTAACAAAAACCGCAGAAGGGTGGTTTTTCAACTAGGAGTCTCGCTTGGATCCACCTTAAGAAGGAGCGTTTTCCTTCCAACCACAAGTTTAAGTTGATGCCGAGGGCAGATGGACCATTTGAAGTACTTGAGAGAATTAATGACAACGCTTACAAGGTGAATTTACCCGGAGAATATAATGTCTCAGCTACTTTCAATGTTGCTGATTTATCTCCTTACTTGGAAGATAATTCGCTCAAGAATTTGAGGGCAAATTCTTTTCAAGTTGGGGAGGATGATGGGGACAACACCACAAACCCAACCCCAACTAATACCAAGAGCCAGCCAAAACTCGATTGTTAATTCCGAGTCCTCGAAACCATTGCTTGGGTCTTCGTTGATAACGCAGCATCAAGGGAGTTTTGGCCACATCGAAATACTTGTCTGTCTCCTCGGACAGGAGTAGGGAGTCAGCCAAGTCGGAAGTATTCGGAGGAAAATAAGACAAGAGATCTTTTCTCGAGTCCTCGGTTTCGAGCTCAGCTCGAACTCAAATGATCTTTTCCGAGTCCTCGGTTTTTAGCTTAGACCAGATTGTAGATATACTCAAATCTACTTGATCATCATCTAGGCGTCTTCAGTAGAGCCGGAAAAGGAAAGTTAAGGATCGAAAGCAAAAGAATTTGGTGACAACAATTGTAGTCTGTCACTAGACTCGAACCGTACTACTTTGTACTACCGATTCCGTGATCCCCCTCCTTTTTGTCTGTCCTTTTTCTACTGTAATTATTTACCTTTTGTCCTTGTTTTTGTTCTTTTATTTTGCTAAATACATCACAACCATTAATTGTAAAGGGGATTTATAACCCTTAGATTAGAGTGATGTAACCTAGCTAAGAGGCCTATAAATATACATGGGCTCTCTCTTTGTAAATGATGATGATTTTGATATTGGCTATATGCTAAGTAAAGTTGAGCAAGTGCTCCTTTCAACCACAAAATTCTCTTTTGCTTGTCTAATTAGTGGCATGATTAGGTCTGTGTTCTGAAGAGTCGGATTATACTTAGTGTGGTGATAGCTGTATCACTAAGTGTGATTAGTGCCCTAGTTTTATCCTTGGTGGTGATATCTCGTATCCTTGGATAGTTCTAGTTTATCTTGTTATTGTTCTATCGGTGCTGGTTACCTTGCTAATCACCTCCTCACAAGTGATCGGCTTAGTCCTTGTCGCCTCTTGTTCCATTGGTCATTTCTAAGCCCATTCCGAGTCACTCAGAATTGCGTTTAGCACACTCTGTTGGCAGGATCGGGGTAGCCTTGCATCTTGGCACATCAAAAGGGGGTTTATATTTTTGGAGTTTTGGATTTTCGAAGTTGGGTAACCGGATAGTACCAAGGTTCTCAAGAATACAAAAACACCACCTTGAAAAGTCTTGAGGCACCTCTCGCTTGGCTAGATACAGAAACGCCACTAGCTAGCTTAAGGACTCAAAGGACACCACCAAGTTGCCAAACTTGGATACAGTATTTGAGAGTTTAAGGGGCCGAGTAATCCCACTCGAAAGAGCAATCCAGCTCAAGGTTCATATATTCATCATCAAAGTTGTTCTTACATGGATGCATACAAGCTGAATTTATAATGCTCAAAATAAGATACTTGACTAGGCTAAAACAAAAGCTAAAATCAAAAATAAGCTTTCCCCTTTTCCAAGCTAGAGGAGGATGAATTTCGGCCAATTATTTGTGGAGCTAGGAACATGTGGATGTGAGGCTCTTTCCCCTTGTGCAAGCCTTCTTCTCATTTGTCCAACACATAATATTCCTTTCACTATTAGTGGTGCTCCAAGATGCTTCTAGAATGCTTCCATTCCCTTCCTTGATTTTAGGCGTCCATATATAACCCATTCGGACCTTGGACCGACCCTTAATTATTTATGTTCAATGGACATGAAATGGTAGTACTTCATGGTTTTCACATGGCCGGACTCATCTTGCACTTCATGGACTAACGTGGAAGAATTAGGTGACTAGCTTGGTTCTTCTTGTAGTATCCTTCTTGGCTCTTTAAATAAACATTTATTTATGAACATAAATGATGTATAGCGGGGCGGAAGCAAAAACAAAGGGGAAAACCACAAGGAAGCAAGTTGGACAGAATGTGTCCTGCAGGTGCGGTTCTGGGGAAAAGGGTGAAAGGAGGGGTAAATTATGGGAGTTTTGGCTGAAATTTGGAGGGGGATGAGGTAACTGGTTGGGGAAGGTCTGGGTAAAATTTGGGAATTTTTGGATGACGGGAACTCCTTGATCTCGCAAGCCTGAAGTTGGCAGTACCCGGCTGGAAGTCCAGGTTGATACTCTTTGTTTGGATCGAAGGAGGGGGACGATAGGGTTCTTGGATGAGGCTAATTTTGGGGGAAGTAAACTCATTGAAAGGATAGTGTGTGAAATTTGGGCTAAAATGGATGAGTAGATTGTGAGATATGGATCGGTAAAGTGAGGGGATAGAACCCGGGTTCCGGCTCGGATACGTGAAACACCACCGAGTGAACCAAGGGGCACCTTCAATCGGTCCGGATACAGAAACACCACCGGGATTAAAGGACTCAAAGAACACTAGCGTGCTACCACACACGGATATAGCAATTGAGATTTAAAGAAGGAGAGCAATCCAGCTCAAGAGTATAAACTCATATATGTCATCAAAAAGTGTCTTTACATGATGCATGCTAACTGAATATATAATGCCTCACATTGGCATTTTACAAAGCTGAAACAAGGCTGAAAATTAAAGCAAAAATGATAACAAAAACCATAAAAATTCTTTCCTCTCCTCCAAGTTAAGCTAGGAGGAATTCTAGCCAAGTATTGCAAAATTGGGAACATGTGGCCGTGGCTTGTTTCCCCTTTCCCAAGCTTCTCATTTCTTGATGCTTCTAGACTTCCTTGTCATCTCCTTTTCTTGTTGCTCTATTTTCGGCCTTGGTCTCATCATAAGGAAATATGGACCGACTATACTTAAGCACCAATTTATTTATGTACTATGAGCATGAAATGGTAATGTTACACGGCTTGACAAAGCCGAATTCACTAGCTTCAACATGGAGGTATCTAGGAAGTGAGCTTTGGCTCTTCTTCACTTTCCTTAGTGACATGTTTATTTATAAACATAAGGACATAAAAACAATCTCTTGAACCTCTACCCTCCGGGGTCAATTTGCACGTATTTTTGGTTGCCTTCTGGGCATGTTTGCACATTTAGAATGGACATCCCTCGGCTCATATTTTGAGGCTGATCACTTTCCATCAATAAAGTCATAAAAGATGATACTCTCGGCTTCTAATCCCCGGGATCAACTTGTGTCATGTGAGTGATCATAGGAAATTCAAGTGTTCATGGTTGATTCCCGTGCATGCTAGACCCTCCATGATGTTTATCTTTAGGCCCGTAATCCTTGGTAGCCCACTCTCCATTAGTTGCATCATTGGTTTTATTGCATGGAACAAAGTGACCCATTTTAGAGAAACGGTCCACTACCACTAGGGTGGAGTCTTTGTTCCTATGTGTTCTCGGTAGCTGATGTGTAGTGGGGGCGGAAGCATAAGAAGAAGGGAAAACCAAGAAAAGGCTACCCGGGCAAATTGGTACTGCAGCGCAGTCTTGGGAAAAAGGGTGAAAGCAGGGGCAAATGATGCAGGTTGGAGCTGAAATTTGGTATGGAGCTTTTCAACTGATTGAAAAAGCTCTGGTATTTTTTTGGATTTTTTATCACCGGGAACGCCTTGATAAAAGGTCTGAAAGTCAGGGTTCTAGGCTGACTGTCCAGGATGATATCCTTTGTATATATCATAGGTGGGGGTCGGGATACTGCTTGGATGGAGGCGATTTTTGGGGAAATGAAGTGGACTCACTGGGCTGCAGGTGGACAAATTTTGGAGTAAAATGGATGAGCGGTTTGTGAGATATGGAAATGGGAAGTGAAGGGATAAAACCGAGGCTATCTCTAGGATACAAAAACACCACCTAGAAATGACCAAGGGGCACCTCTCGCCTTGCCGGATACAGAAACACCACCGGTAGGTTTAAGGACTCAATGAACACCACCAAGTAGCCAACTTGGATACAGCAATTGAGATTCAAAAGGGGCGAGCAAATCCAGCTCAAATAACATTCATTTAATCATCAAAGTTGTTCTTACAATGCCATTACAAGCTGAATTTATAAGCAATGAAAATAGCATCTAACTAAGCTGAAAATTAAACCAAAAATAATAAAGATGCTTTTCCTCCTCTCCAAGCTAAAGTTGGATAAATCTTAGCCAAGTATTTTGGAATTGGGAACATGTGGCTGTGGCTGCCTTTCCCCTCCGGCAAGCTTCTTCCTCTAACAAACCATCTTCCTTCCACCTTTGATAATGCTTCTAGAACGTCTTCCTCCTTTCCTTTGATGCATCATTTTTAGGCGCTTAGATATATTGCATTTGGACCTTGGATCGACCAAAATATGCATCAACTTATTTATGTGCAAAGGACATTAAATGGCAGCACTTGTAGCACCTCTCGGGTGACATAGCCGGACTCATCTTGCTTTAGCATGGAATGATTTATGCGCCTAGCTTCACACTTCATGTTTTATCCTACTTAACTCCGTAGATAGATAATTATTTATGAACATATAAGATCATAGAAAATGATATCCTTGGCTTCACACTTCCGGGATTAATTTGCACCATGCTAGTGAATTTAGGAATTTCAAGTATTCCGGTTGATCCTTAAGGATGCTTGGCTCTTCTAGATGAATATCTTTCAGCTCATATTCTAAGGCAGCTCACTCTCCATCATCAGCCCCAAAATGAAATCCATGCTCACGTCCTGCCATGGTTGATTAGGTGCTAGAAGGGGTGTATAGAGCCCTCGAGGAAGGGAATGGCTCTTTGCTTCTTGACAAATTGCACACCTCTTCAAGATGTCTTCAACATCTCTTTCCATACTCGGCCAAAAGTAGTGCTCCCTAAGCATACTCACTGTTTTGTTTACACCAAAATAGCCAGCCAAGGCCCCATTGTGCACCTCTCGAATCAACAATTCTCTTGTGCCAGGTATGCATAGCCAAGTACCCTTGAAAAGGTAACCATCTTGGACTAGGAACTCTCCCTCGGGGTGTTTTTGACATTCATGAAACAACTCACTAAAATCTTGATCATTAGAATACAAGGACTTTAAATGCTCAAAACCAAGAACTTGAGTTTTTAATTGAAATAGCAAGAGGTACCTCCTTGATAGTGCATTCACTCCTTTGTTCATCTTGCCCGATTTATGTTTAATGGTACAATGGAAAGTTTGCAAATACTCCACCCATTTTCCATGCCTTGGATGGAGTTTGTGCTGCCCTTGAATGTACTTTAAAGCCTCATGATCCGAATGCAAAATGAACTCATTTGCTACAATGTAATGGCTCCAATGCTCCAAAGATCTCACAATAGCAAAGAACTCCTTATCATAAGTTGAGTACTTCCTCCTTGAATCACAAAGTTTCTCACTAAAGAAGGCTATAAGCTGCCCTTCTTGAGAGAGAACTCCAATGCCCACTTCGAGGCATCACATTCAACCTCAAAGATCTTGTCAAAACTTGGCAAGGCTAGAATCGGTGCTTGAGTGAGCTTGAGTTTGATGGTTTCAAAAGCCTCTTGGGCCTTAGCATTCCACTTGAACGCACTCCCCTCTAGCACCTCGGTCATGGGGGCTGTGATGGTGCTAAAGTTCTTCATGAACCTTCAATAAAAAGAAGCTAAGCCATGAAAACTTCGCACGTCATGAATGCTTGTGGGAACCGGCCATGATTGTATGGCTTCCACCTTACTCTCATCTACCTTCACACCATGAGCCGTGACAATATATCCAAGGAAAGTAACTTCCGAGGCAAAGAAGGTACACTTTTGAAAATTTCCATAGAGCTTTTCTTCCTCCAATAGTTCAAGAACTTGTGTAAGGTGTTTGAGATGCTCTTCCTCACTTTGGCTATACACCAATATATCATCAAAATATACTACCACAAACTTGCCAAGAAAAGGTCTAAACACTTGGTTCATGAGCCTCATGAAAGTGCTAGGTGCATTAGATAGTTCGAATGGCATCACAAGCCACTCATACAATCCTCCCTTGGTGTTGAATGTCGTTTTCCACTCATCCCCTTCTTGGATCTGGATTTGATAGTATCCACTTCTTAAATAAACTTTGGAGAATACTTGTGAACCATGGAGCTCATCAAGCATATCCTCAAGTCTAGGTATGGGATGCCTATACTTGATAATGATCTTGTTTATGGCACGGCCATTCACACACATCCTTATGGATCCATCCTTCTTAGGCACCAAAAGAGTAGGCACAACACATGGGCTCCTACTTTCCCTTACAAGGCCTTTAGCCACCAACTCATAAACTTGCCTTTGGACTTCTTGAGCATCCTTAGGATTCATCCTATATGTTGGTTTGTTCGGCAAAGTGGCTCCCGGGATAAGGTCTATGTGATGTTGGATGGTTCTTTGTAGAGGTAGGCCAAGAGGAATTTCATTCGGAAAGACATGGGCAAATCTGGACAAGTAGGTCTTTGGCTAGAGGATGTAAGTCTTGGGGAATGCTTTCAGGTTCATTTGGGGACAGTAAGATGAGCTCTTGCATGGGTCTAAACTCATGTTGCTTTGCTTTGAGGAATGATTCTCCCAAAGTAAGAAGGAGATCGGTTTGGATGGGGGTCTTTTGTGGTTTTGTTTTTGTGAGTTGGCTTGGGGATAGATGGGCTAGGGTGATCTTCTTTCCATCCTTGGTGAAGGTATAAGTGTTCATCAACCCATCATGCATTACTCTTCTATCAAATAGCCAAGGTCCGCCAAGCAACAAATGACAAGCATCCATAGGAATAATATCACACCACAACTCATCACGATAATTCTTGCAATACTAAATGAAATAAGACATCTAGAATTGACTTGGAGGCCTTTACCTTGGTTTAGCCATTGAATGTTGTAGGGATGAGGATGAACCGAAGTAATAAGTCCAAGCTTCTCCACCATGGTTGAAGCGGCTACGTTTGTACAACTTCCTCCATCCACAATAATAGAGCAAATCTTGCCTTGCACCGTGCCTCTAGTGTGAAATATGTTCTCACGTTGCTCTTCTTTGGAATCTTTAAACTCGCTCAAAGCCCTTCTTAAGACCAATAGTTCTCCTTCGTCCGCCTCCTCTACTACTTCCTCCATCTTATCCACCAAGTAGAGCTCCTTCTTGTTTTCTTCTTCCTCCATGTATTGTTATTGAAATTCCACCAAAGTCACTACCCTTCTGTTAGGCCACTCCGAGGCAATGTGTCCTAGGCCATGACACTTGAAACACCTCTGTGAGTTGTTAGGTTAGGTGCAGCCTTGGGCAGATTTGGGGTAGGAATGGGTGTAGGCTGTTTTGTGGAGTTAGGGGTTTTTGTGGGATTGGTTGGGAACTCCCCTTGTAATAGGGAGGGTTCTTTTGGGGAAAAGGCTTGGGTATTTCTTTCTTGGCAAAATAGTGCTTCTTTTGTTGCTCCTTTATGTGCCAAGTGACACACCTTATCAAAGGTAGAGAATTGTTGTAACTCCACTACTTGAGCATATTTTGCATTTAAACCTCCGAGATACCTCACTATTGTTTGATCCTCATTTTCTTGGATATCACACTTAATGAGCAACTTCTCAAACTCACGAGTGTACTCCACACTCATACTTCCTTGTTGTAGATTATGTAGTTGGGAATAACTATCTTGGATGTAGGTTGGGGGCAAGAAACGAGCCTTAAGTTTTCTCCCAACTTCGGATTTTAGCCTTTCTTTCTTTAACCTGTTTGTGCCTAGGTTCTCCCACCATGTTGATGCAAAGCCTCTAAGCTTGAGAGCAACAAGCTTGACCTTCTTTTCCTCAAGCACATCCTTATAATCAAATATCCTCTCTACGGTTCTTAGTTAATTCAAGAACTCATCCGGGTTTAAGCAGCCTTCAAACTCCGGAATTTCCACTTTGAAATCATGGGAATGATGCTTTGCACGTCTAGAGCCTCGCCTTGATCTCCTTTTACTAGGCTCATCCGAAGAGGCAAATGGATTATCTTCTTCATCCTCTTCGTTAGAACTATGAGTAGGCCGAGAGGGAGGGGATATACTCCTCAATTGATCTCGCCTATCCCTCATGGATTGCCTAAGTTGTTTACGCAAGTAATCATTTTGGCTACAGAGTTCATTTGTTTCCTTCATCAACTTCTCAAACCTTTCTTCCAAAGTCATGCTCATTTGTTTCCTTCATCAACATCTCAAACCTTTCTTCCAAAGCCATGCTAGCACTCATGTTTGAAAACCGGGATTTTTGTGCGTTTCTGGCTATTTTGTAGCTAAGGGTTTTTAGGTTGTGTTTTCAGGGAATGGAAATAACTCAACTAGGGGAACGGAACTTGCTTTGATACCAAAGTTGATGTATAGCTAAGGAAGAAGCTGAGAGAGGGGGAGGGGTTGTTGTGAACGGAAGGAAAAGATATGGTTGATGAGTGCTAAAAGAAAGAACTAGTGAAGATAGAACCAAGTCCCTTAAGGATACGGACGCACCACCTTAAGAATCTTGGGGCACTGAAGGTTAAGCTAGATACAAATATCACCACTAGCTAGACTTCCGGACTCAATTGAGCACCACTAAGCATGCCAAGCTTAGATATAGCAATTGAGGATTTAAGGGGAAGAGAGCATTTACTAGCTCGGTTTTCATTCAATATCCAATTTGTCTTTACAGAACCGAATACATAGTATTTGTAATGCTCAAAAATTAAAGCTAAGCATAATCTAAAGGCTAAGAGTGTATGTATAACATCAAAGGCCAAGATTACACCATAGCTAACCCCTTCTCCAAGCTAGTTTTGGGAACATGTGGCTGAGATGAATAGTGATTTCTGGCCATGTATTTGCTTTCCCCTTGAGCAAGCTTGATTTTGGTTGGTCCAACACATGATTCCTTCCCACTAGTGGTAGTGCTCCTTGATTCCTCTAGAACCCTCCTTTATGCTAGTAATGCACGTTTCTCAAATGGCCCATGTAGGTGATCCGAGCATGGAATGGACCCTTCGGACAGATTGCGCTCAAAACACCCGGTTTAGGCTTTAGGAGTTTTTGGACCTCCTTTATTGCTTGTTTTTGCTTTAGCTCTTAAGCATGAATTATTTATGTACTAATTGTCATGAAAAGACAATTCTCACTATCCTCCAAGCTCTAGTTCAGCTTGCATAAGTCGGACCAGAATGGTAGTCCGAGGCGCCCAAAATTGATCTCCACACAAGTTTAGCTCCTCTTGTAACTTTGTCTTTAGTCCATGGCTCTTGGCATGTTGGCTTGCATGGATATCTCCATCACTCCATCACAAACTTTGAGTACGACAAGGCCTTGGACAGTACCGAAATGATGGAGAGTGGACAGCCCTACATTTTGAGCTGGAAGATATTCATCCTAAGGAAGCTAGCATACCCGGAATATCCCAAAATTACTTGAATTTGTTTTGATCATTTTTGATCCCGGGGATGCAAAGCCAAGAGTGTGATTTTTATGAATTCATGTTCATAAATAATTATCTACCTAAAGAGTCAAGAGGTTAGCTAGGAAGAAATCAGCTAGCAACCTAAAATCCTCCATGATAAGCACAAGGTGAAGTTCGGCCATGACCAACCGTGAAGGGTCCAATCGTTTGCACATAAATAACATGGTGTGTATTTTTGGCCGGTCCAAGTTTCCAATGCTATATGATTAAACGTCCAAAATGATGCATCAAAGGAGAGGAAAGAAGACATTCTAGAAGCCTCCTAGAATATGATGTGTTGGCCAAATGGAAATGAGGCTTGGGAAAGGGGAAAACAAGCCACAACCACATGTTCCCAATTTTGGCAATACTTGGCTAGAATTCACTCTAGCTTAACTTGGAGAAGGGGAAAGAATCTTAGTAGTTTTATTATCATTTTTGCTTTATTTTCCAGCTTACTTTTAGCTTGTAAAATGCCATTGTTAGGCATTATATATTCAGCTAGCATAGCTCTTGTAAAAACAACTTTGATGAATATATGAACTTTGAGCTTTGCTCTTTTGAGATGGATTTCTCAACCCCTTGAATTCTCATTGCTGTATCCGAGCCTTGGCAAGCTTGGTGGTGTCCTTTGAGTCCTTACAATCCCCGGTGGTGTTTCTGTATCCGGATAGATTGCAAGGTGCCCCTCGGTTCAGCTTGGTGGTGTTTCTGTATCCAGGCCAGAACCCAGGAACTATCCAGCGACTTTATCATCCCATATCTCCCAATCCACAAATCCTTTCGTCCCCAAATTTCACCCACACCATCCTACACGGGTTGAGTCCAGTACCACCAAATTTCAGCTCAATCCAAGAAGTATCCCGTCCTCGGCACCAAAAACAAACAAAGGACCTCATCCTGGACAGCCGCCCAGCGTGACTTTCTGTTTGGCTTTGGTTCAAGGTGATCCCGACCTTGGATGCTTCCCATATTTTTACCAGCCCTTCCTAACATCCCAAATAACCTTCCCTCCAATTTTTAGCCAAAACCAAGAACATTTGACCCCCTTTCACCCTTTTCCCCAGACCCGCACCTGCAGACCCTATTCTGTCCGGTTGCATTTTCTTGGGTTTTTCCTTCTTCTTTTGCTTCCGCTCCCACTACACATCACGAAATTATACCTAGCCCCCTCTGGGCACTTATCTTATCCAAACAATATGTTAAAAATGTTGCTATCCGCCAAGTTGGTCCAGTCTAAGATAAAATGTCCCTTTTTAAGTAGGTAAGGTACCTCTCATCTTAGCATTTGGCAGTTACTAAAAATTCTAAACCTGGAACCAAAATTCCCTTTCCTTCTAGGTAGTAGGGAACAGGAAAACCATAGTAGGAGAAAATAATCACCTTCTTTCCGAAATTTCTCATTCAAAGTACGAGGGTAAGGCTTGATGAGTTGAACTGGTAGGGGTGCAGTTCTCTTAGCTTGTACTTCCCACTTAGCTTTGGTTATTTCCATATCAGTTGGATGGTAGCCTAAACCAAACCTGTAGTTGTTAGTGGGGTTTAAGGGCGAATAGATTGGGTTGTATGCCCTCCGTCCTATAGCTAATCCGGGAAGTATCTCTTGTTCCTCAACATCGAGTGGATACTAGCGTTGGAATACGGATCAAAGTCTAAGGGTGCCTTGTCCTTCTGTAAGGTAGTTACTATTTCAAAACTATATAATTCTTCCTCGTTAGCATCATGCTTAATCTCAACGTTTGACTCCTTGTTGGTTATTATAGCACATAGGTTGTCTCTCTTGTTGGTAACCACTTGTCCTTTGATGATCATCTTGACCTTTTAGAGTAGTGTAAAGGGAACTACTTCATGGTCATGAAGCCATGGGCATCCCGAAGAAGACTAAAAGTAGTAGGGATATCCAAAACTTGGAAATATATGTTTTCCACCACGACATTGATAGGGAGAGTTACTATTCCTACAATTTTTCTTTTAGAGTTATCTTATGCTTTGAGGTGAATTTTTTATTTAGAGAGTTGTTGCTCTCTTATCCCTAACCTTTTGGTTTTCCTCCATGGCCAAACATTTACAACTAATCCATTATCCACTAGGGTCAAGGGTACAAACTTATTAATGCAAGTTATAGTTAAATAGAGGGCATTGTTGTGCGCAACCCCTTATCCAGGCTGGTCTTTATTACAAAAGGTGGTGGTTCCTTCTCCAAGTATTGACCATATCACTACCTTCTTAGGTGAGACCTTAGGTGATACCTCGATCTTTCTAATGGCATCAATCAAGGCTTGTCTACGTTTCTAGGATGTAGATATCAATTGCTAGATTGATATGTCAGCTTTGAGCTTCGAAGTTGTTTGAGGACAGAATCCTTTTCTTTAATAGCCTCCTTCTCTTTTGGAGCCTTTTGAGTATGTTGTGGACCCCTTACAACATTATGTGATCTAGACCTTGTTAAGAACTAAACTTCATATGCCTTTGGTTCTTGAATGAAGACAATAAGATCCCACTCGACCTATAATGGGTTCGGAGAAAATGACTCGGCTCCGCTAAATGGGTTTTTGTTGTTGTTTGACTTTTGAGCATCTTTAGGTAACGAAAGTTGTCCATTACAGAACTTAGTTTCTAACTTATTCTTAAAGGTCCATCACTATTCAGTCTTGATTCTCGCTTTAATAGGCAGAACTTCAATCTTGCCTTTGGAGAAAAGGCGATCCAGGTGCTTGGGCATAACTGGTGTCCATTGGAAGTGTAGTTAGTATACCTGTTTATGGCTTTGACATCTGCAGCCCTCGCTAGTAGTATTAGTATTAGAACTCTTTTTGTACTTGTTTTGGTAATTTCTTTTGTAATTTTCCATGACTTTTGTGGTCGTGGTGGACAATTCTTCTTCGATTAGCATACTAGTATCTCTAAGGGTAGTGAAGCTTAGGAAAGGCAAGAACTTCAGGTGTTATAAGCTAACCATAAATTCTTAACAATGATTCTTACTCAATCATTTTCGGAGGGTCTCGTTTACCATGTTGGCAGCCTTTGCCCTTCAACGAGTAAGGAAGTCGGTAAAGCTTTCCTTGTCTTCCTATTTAATCAATTCTAAGTCTCGAAGAATAACAGGTAAGTCAAGTATTGTAGGAGTAGTGATGTAGAACTCCTTACAAACATCAATCCAATCTGTGATCTTGCGTGGGTCAACGACATTGTACTATTTCATGACATCCTTATCAAACGTCTATGGAAAGATGTCATTCTATGTGTCCTCTAATACATTTTTCAGCGTCATCACCGTTATAAAATTTTGTACATGATGATGGAGATTTTCGTAACCATAAAATTTAATGTTAGACATAGTGAATTTAGGAGGCAATTTTCCTTTTGGGATTGACGTTAATCCCACGAAGTCATAATGGTGGATTTTAAACATGGAGGAATCCCGTAACATTTTATCTATCTAATCTATATGTGGATCAGATCGAGGTTTAGGTTGAGGCTCGGCTGAGGTTGGGGTTGAGATTAAGCTTTTTCTTTAAGGTTTGGAGAGTAAGAGAAAGAGTTTCGTGCATTGACTCAATCTATTTCTACTCGAACCTCAACTCTAGCTTCATGTTTGTAGAAGATCCGTTGATTAAGAATATAATAGGAGAAGGTATAGTTCATTGGCCATTGGAGGAGAGTTGTTTTTTGGTACTTTTGGGCAAGTTCTTCGGATTGGCTAAAGGAAACAAGCTTTTTGGGAGAAGGGACTCAAGTGCTTGTTAAATCTTATTTTTATCGGTTTTAAGGCATTATTTAACCCAATTCCGTGATGATTTCAATGATATTTATTTAGTTTTGGGTTAGATTTTGCTCTTTTCCGTTTATCGTCACCTAAGCTCGTAAATCTTTTTTATTACAGTGTTTTTGGGCTTAAATTAGAGAGATTCGAGGCAAATTTGATGAAAAGCGATGAAGATGAGAGTCCAGGCGTAAAATGAGGCAAGAAAGAATCCTAAAACTCATCAAGTGAAGTTGCACGGCCAACCGTGCAAAGCTGCACAGACTGCGCAGATCATTAGGTAAAAGGCTCCAAGTCAAGGAAGGCCGCACGGCCGTGCGAGAAGTTACGAAAGTTGAAGTCACGCACAGCCTACCGTGCGTAGTTGCACGGCCATGCGAAAGAGGCAGAGACTTCGGGGTTTTCGCACACAACTGTGCAAAATTGCGGTAGAACCTTGCACGGTAGGTCGTGCGACTCATCGTTTCCGCAATATTTTAGTTTCCTAATTGTAATTTTGGGATATCTTTTCCATTAATCTAAGTTTTAGCTAGGGTTTTCGGTAGGAGAGCTCCGAAAGAAGACTCAAGAACCTTCATTATTCGTTTTCTACTTGAAGTTTATGTATTGTTGAATCGCATCAAGTTTTTTATTCGGTAATCGTAATTTTTCTCTTTGTCTTTCCTTCACAATTTCTCTTTGTTTCTCCATGGCTATTTTCTTTGAATCTTGTCAATTGTTTAGTATCATGTTTAGGGGCTAATTTCTCTACTTAGGTTGGGATTGATCCCTATTATGCCTTGATAATCATGAATTGAGTATCAATTGAATTGTTCTATACTTGTTAGTTTAGAATTTACTTTGCTCATCACTTTCCGGTTGATTGCCTCAAAAGATGACTCATATGTTTTTATTCGGGTTTTATGAACATCGAAAGATGAAAACTCACCTAGAATGACATTGTGAACTATTAGAACTTTGATATGAAAATAATTAAGGTTTTAATCTGGGGTTGTAAGGTGCATTCATTGTGATTTTGCTCTTTATTAATCCCATGAAAATAGGTGATTAGATTGTGCAAGATTAGTCTTTGACTTTCGAAAGTAGGCGAAGATAGGTTTAATTGGTGTCTCCCCTTCTAAACTATTAGCATAGGCAAATCGAAACGGTATTCGATTTTGATTTTAGGCATATTAGTGTAATTAATCCTAATCTAAGGCTTGTTATCCATTGATTTCTCGTAGTTATTTTGTTATTAGTTGAATCCACGAAACAAATCATTGTCGAACCGAGTTCTACCTAGATTAGAGTTTTTAGGCGGATTTAGTACTTGAGAGCGAGTTCCCGTGGACACGACCCATACCCGCCAATTCCTAGCTATAGCTATACCGTGCTCTTGTAGTATTTTCTCAACAAGTTTTCAGGCGCCGTTGTCTGGGAACTCCGTTCCTTTGAGTACAAAGTTTGTTTTAAGACTTGAAACTAGGTCTTGTGTTCTTGTTCCAACACCAATCTTTTCTTAATTTCTGCTTGAACCTGTTTACACTCGGTATAGTTTTTGTTTTGGCATGCGTAGGAGGAGTTGAAGAAGGACAGAAATTTTCCCATTTGACCCTAAAATCGAAGCAACAAGCAAGAGCAATCAGCACAACTGCGAGAAGGTGGAGAAGAGAGGAAAGGATGGCGAGAGCAAGGACCGCAACCGAGACCGCTAGGGGACTATGCCATCCCGATGGATATTTCCATCCAAGTCAAACCTCCAAAAGTCAAGGGGTTCTCAAGCTAAGGCATAACAGAGTCAAGCTTATTTGAAGATCAATGTTATACCAAAAACTCCTATGCTAGCCAAAGTAGTGCAAACCGAGCCAAGGTTTGAAGAGATTTTAAGAGGCCATGGAAATTGTCATTCTATGACAATTGGTGCATAAATAAATGTTGCTTAAGGAGTTAAGCATTATACACCCGCCACAAAGGGAAGTCCAAAATTATCAAAGAGTCCAATTTAGTTTAAAACCGAACATCAATGAACAAATCTGCCTGGACCAAAATGACCATGTTCGGTCCTTCAAAATTAGTCACCAAGGCTGGAAATTTGTGGCTGCCCCAAAGAAGACTCTAGAGGAATTCGCAAGCACTATCCTTAGTGGAACAGAGCATGTGTTGGACCAATGAGGAGCTATCTTGTGCAAGGGGCAAGAATACTTGGCTAAAAATGAACTATGCATAACAGCACATGTTCCCTAGGAGCCTCAAAGCTTGGCCAAGAATGCATCTTCACATCCGGCCACCCATCTTGGCTTGGAGAAGGGAAGCTTAATTTAGGCCTTTGATTATCTTTTTGCTTTAAGCTTTAGTTTATTTTCAGCATGCTTTTATTCCCTATAAATACTCAATGTATTCAGCTTTGAAAGACAACTTTGATGAATATGAAATGAGAATTTGAGTTGTGTGCTCGTTCCCCCTTTGAATCCTCAAATGCTGTATCCAAGTTTGGCAACTTGGTGGTGATCTTTTGAGTCCTTGAACTAGCTAGTGGTGTTTCTGTATCTAGCCAAGTGAAAGGTGCCCCAAGACTTTTCAAGGTGGTGTTTCTATATCCTTGAGAACCTTGGTACTATCCGGTTACCCAACTTCATAAATCCATATCTCCCAAACCACACATAATCTTCACCCCAAACTTCACCCACACCTCTCTGGATGAGTTGAGTCATCCCCCTCAAATCTCATCTTAACCGAAGCACCCATCTGACCCCCTCCATCAAAACACCCAAAGCCTATCAACCTGGACGCCTCGCTCGGTGAGACAGACTTGTAGCCATTAGTTCGAGGTAATCTCGACCTTGAATGAACCTCTAATTTTTACCACCTCTTCCCAACTCCCTCTAGTGTTCCCCTCCAAATTTCAACTCCATCCAAGCCGTACTCCGACCCCATCCTCACAACAACCCGGACCTATCAACCTCGGACTTCCACCCAACGAGACATTCTGTTTACCCTTAGTTCGAAGTGATCCCGACCTCGAATGATCCCCCACTTTTTACCATCCCTCCAAACGCCACCATTTACCCCTCCATCACCTCGTTCTCCCAAGACTCGCACTGGAGAAAGCCATTCTGCCAGGTTTTTCTTCTTTGCACCTTAACCACTTCTCTACCCTCTTTTGCTATCTACCCCAGCTATACATCAACTTTGGTATCGAGCTTGAATTATACATCACATCCCTAGCGCGTCCGGAGCAATTTCAGCCATCGTTGAGCCAAATGTGGCTGCAGAGGACTTCGAGGTGAAGATGTTGCTAATTCACTTCGTGCGGCAAGATGCGTTTAGAGGGCTTCCCAGTGAAAATGCCATCCGACACATCAACTCCTTCTTTGAGAAATGAGGGACTGTGAAGATCAATAATTTCACCGATGAAGCCCTCCGACTCAAGCTCTTTCCTTTCTCCCTAAAGGATAGAGGACTGGTTGTTAAATGAAGATCCTAACAAGTATGCTACTTAGGAGGCTTTGTCTAAGGTGCTTATGGCAAAGTTCTTTCCCCAAGCAAGACCGCCAAACCGAGGAACCCTATCTCCACCTTTTGCTTGGAGGATGGAGAGTCACTCTACGAGGCTTGGGAGCATTACAAGGATCTCCAAAAGAAGTGTTGATGTGTAGTGGGAGCGGAAGTAGAAAGATAAGCAAAACCGCAAACAAGCAAGCTGGCCGAACAGGTCCTGCAGGTGTGGTTCTGGGAGAAAATGTGAAAGGAGGGGCAAATGGATGCATTTGAAGCTGAAATTTGACAGGATGGTTATTAACTGGGCCAAGAAGGTTGTGTAAAAATATTGGAATTTTTGGAGGTCGGGAAGGCCTTGAACACAGAGCTGAAAGTCAGGGTTCTAGGCTGACTGTCCAGGATGAGTCTCTTTGTTTGTTTCAAGGGTGGAGGGCGGAGTTCTTCTTGGTTTAAGCTGAGATTTGGTGGAAATGGTCCCAACTCATGTAAGATGAAGTGTGTGAAATTTGGGAAAGAGATGATTTGTGGATTGGGAGATATGGTTGATGGAAGTCGCTGGATAGAACCTGGATTCTGGCTTGGATACGAAACACCGCCAAGCTGAATCAAGGGGCACTTTGCAATCTGGCCGGATACGGAAACACCACCGGGGATTGTAAAGACTCAAAGGACACCACCAAGCTTGCCAAGGCTCGGATACAGCAATGAGGATTCAAGAGGGTGAGAAATCCATCTCAAAAGGAGCAAAGCTCAAGTTTATAAATTCATCAAAGTTCCCTTTACATGAGCTAAGCTAGCTGAATTTATAATGCCACATAATGGCATTTACAAAGCTGAAAACAAAGTTGAAAATTAAAGCTAAAATGCTAACAAACTAACAAGATTCCTTTCCCTTCCCCAAGCTAGGCTAGAGTGAATTCTAGCCAAGTATTACAAAATTGGGAACATGTGGTCTTGCTTTGTTTGCCCCTTCTCCAAGTTGTTGATGCTTCTAGAATTCCTTGCCATCTTTTCTCCTTTGCTGCACATGTTGTTCCTCATTCGGCTAGGGACTCCTTTGAAGTAAATATGGACCAACTATATTTAAGCACCAACTTATTTATGTACCATGAGCATGGCAATATTCCACGGTTTGACTTGACCGAACACACTTGCTTTACCTTGGAGGTTTTTGGTGACTAACTCCAACTATCCTTCTTGACTAATGCAAAATGATATTTATTTATGAAGTCATAAAAAGGTCAAACTCTTAGCTCTCTATCCTCCGGGATCAAAAATAATTAAGACAAACTCAAGTAATTTTGGTTGAGTCCCGGCAAGTTTGAGCCTTCCAAATGAATAGCTTTCAGCTCAAAGTCTAAGGTGCTCCACTTTCCATCAAGTGTCCTCACCACGACATTCCCGAATGGATGCTCCTCCGGACTTTCTACAACGGGCTACCTCTGCAGATTCGAATTTCTATACATGCAGCTGCAGGAGGTGCTCTAATGACTAAGGGTGAAGGTGAAGCCAAGGCTCTTATTGAGAACATGGCTTCCAACAGCTATCATTGGGGCAGTGAGAAGTCGGTTCCAAAGAAAAGAGGGATGCATGAGATTGATTCTATAACTCTCCAAGCTAAGTGGAGGCTCTAAGTCGAAGTTAGAGCGTGTGAGTGCAGTGTCTACTTCTAGTGGTTCCTCAAGTGCTGCAAATTAGGGATATGTACTTTGTGAGATATGTGGAGTGCAAGCGCATGTGGCTGCTAAGTGCCAAATTGACTTCCAAACTATTGAGCAAGCCAATGCCCCGCAAAACTTTAATTCCAAACCACAAAACAACCCATACTCCCAAACCTACAACCCCGCCTGGAGGAATCATCCTAATTTCTCCTATAGAAATAATAATCCTTTGCCACCTAGTTTTTAACCTAGGGCCCCCTTCAATCCAAGCACCTCAACCCCCACCTCTGAAGTCAAATTTGGAGAGCCTCATGGAAAGTTTCGTTCAAACATAGTCTAGAACAAATGAGGCCTTGGGTGAATCCATCAAGCAATTGACTTCGAAATTTGAGGGCATGTCTACTCACCACAAGATCCTTGAGACCCAAATATCCCAAATAGCCCAACAAGTGAGCCATCTTTCTAGACCTCAAGGGCATTTGCCGGGCCAACCAAAGATCAATCCAAAGGGGCATGTCAATGCTATTACTTTGAGAAGTGGGAAAGAGTTAGAGGGTCCCAGGATGATTACTAATGAGGAGGATTTTGCTGTTGAAGAAGGGGAGAAACAGGGAGATGTTCAAGCCGAGATTCAGGGTGCTAAGAGTGACACTGGAAGTTCAAAGGGCAAAGTTGAAACTAAAACCGTAGCGAGGCTCGTTGAGTCTTACGAACCTCCAGCTCCATATCCTCGGAGGTTAGTAAAGACTAAGGATCGGAAGAAGTACACCAAGTTCATAGAGATGTTGGAGAAATTCCATATCCACATCCCATTCCTAGAGGCACTTACGGAGATACCATCTTATGCAAAATTTTTGAAAGACATACTCGCCTAACAAAGGGAAGTTGATTGAGAGTGGGACCGTGTCTCTCACAGCTGAGTGCAATGCTGTTTTGTAGAACAAGTTGCCCCTTAAGCTTTCAGATCCAAGCAGTTTCTCTATACCATGCTCTATTGGAGATGTGCCAATTAGCAAGGCGTTGTGTAATTTGGGAGCTAGTGTGAGTGTTATGCCCCTCTCCATCTGCAAGAGGTATCACATGGGTGATTTAACACCTACTTCCATATCCATTCAGCTTACGGATCATTTTGTGAAGTATTCGGTTGGACTCCTAGAAGATGTACCTCTCCAAGTAGGCAAGATTAGGAAGATGCCCGGATTCCAATTATTTTAGGGAGACCTTTCCTATCCACAGCTGGTGCTATGATCGATGTCAAGAATGGAAAGCTTTCCCTTCATGTAGGAAATAAGAAGATGGAGTTTAATCTCTCCAAAGCCATGGTTGCCCCCACATTTGAAGATTCATGTTGTCGAGCTGACATCTTAGATGGGATTGTTAGTGAAGACGGGGTGAACCACAATTTGCAAGATGATCCTCGATGAGACAAAGGAGTATGCTAGGCTCCTTGATGATGCTCCAATCTTTGAGCATAGACCACATCCACTCGCCGGTCCTTAATGTAGAGGTTCGAGGTTACAAAGGACGGTGAGAAAAGGGCCCTAAGGTAGAGCTAAAACCTCTACCTCCGCATCTCATGTATGAATTCTTGGGTCCTAACTCTACTTTTCCTGTTATTGTTGATGCTAAACTTAAAGGCCCACAACTTGAAAAGTTGCTTCACGTCCTTAAAAACATCGAGGAGCCATTGGGTATAGCATTGACGATATTAAGGGAATTAGTCCATCATTGTGCATGCATAGAATTCTTCTTTATAATGGTCATAGCCTCTCTAGACAACCTCAAAGGCGTTTAAATACAAATATGCAAGAGGTTGTGATAAAAGAGGGTGTGAAATTGCCTGAAACTAGAATTATCTATCCTATCTCGAATAGTGATTGGGTTAGTCCAGTCCAAGTAGTTCCTAAGAAGGGGGTATGACCGTCATTAAGAATGAAAAAGATGAGTTGATTTCTAATAGGATCTATTACGGGTGGCGCATGTGCATTGATTACATAAAATTGAATAAAGCCACCAGGAAAGATCATTTCCCCTCCCTTTCATTGATCAAATGTTGTAAAGGTTGGCAAAGTATTCCTTCTTTGTTACTTAGATGGTTTTTCGAGATTCTTCTAAATTCCTATCCACCCAAGTGATCAAGAGAAAACAATATTCACATGCCCTTATGTTACCTTTGCCTATCGAAGGATGCCGTTTGGGTTATGTAATGCACCAGCTACCTTCCAACGATGCATGACTGCTATCTTCTTTGATTTCATTGAAAACATTATGGAGGTTTTTATGGATGACTTCTTCGTCTATGGAGGCACTTTTGATTTGTGTTTGGAGAATTCGGCTAAACTGCTTCACAGATGTGAAGGAAGTCATTTTGGTTTCAAACTGGGAAAAATGCCACATTATGGTGCAAAAAGGTGTTGTGTTTGGGGCATGTAATTTATGATAGGGGCATCAAGGTTGATAGGGCTCAGATTGAGGTTATAGAGCGATTACCACCTCCCACTTCGTGAAGGGTGTTAGAAGCTTTCTTAGTCATGTGGGATTCTATTGCCGCTTTATCAAGGATTTTTCTAAAATTGCTAAACCTCTAACTCAGCTTCTCGCCAAAGATGTACCCTTTGTTTTCACTTATGAGTGTCATGAGGCCTTCTGTAGGATTAAAGAGGCTTTGATTTCAGCCTCGATCATTCAGCCACTAGATTGGAGTATGCCATTTGAGATAATGTGTGATGCCAGTGACCATGCAGTTGGTGCGGTTTTGGGATAGAAGATAGATAAAAAGCCTCATGTGATCTATCATGCTAGTAAGACACTTGATGAGGCCCAAGCAGAACTATACCACTACCGAGAAAGAGTTGCTTGCGGTGGTGTACACAATTGAAAAGTTCAAACCATATCTTTTGTGCTCCAATGTCATTGTGTACACCGACCACTCGCCCTCAAGCATCTACTCTCCAAGCAAGATGCCAAGCCTCGCCTCATTCGAGTGGATCCTACTACTTCAAGAGTTTGACATAGAGATTCGGGATAAAACAGGAGCGGAGAATGTAGTTGCGGATCATTTGTCTAGACTTATTATTGAGAGCCAAGATGCTCCCATTGATGACACTTTTCCTAATGAGCACCTGTTTACTCGTCCATACGGGTGTAGTTCCATGGTTTGCTCGACATTGCCAACTTCCAAGCCAGCAAAGTCATCTTATCTCGATTTGAGTTATCACCGAGAGGAAGAAGTTCTTCCACAACATCAAGTTCTAATTTTGGGAAGAACCTTTCCTCTACAAGCTGTGCAAGGATGGGATTTATAGGAGATGTCTCCCCAAGAAGGAGATTCAGAGTGTAATTTCCCACTCGTCACGACTCTCCTTATGGTGGACATGCTAGCACTTCGAAGACCGCAACAAAAGTTCTACAAGCTGGTTTCTTTTGGCCTACACTATTTAAGGATGTGTACAAATATGTTCATGTATGTGATAGATGCCAACGGACCGGGAATATCTCAAGGAAGAATGAGATGCCCCTTAATTACATTCTAGAGCTGGAGATTTTTGTTGTTTGGGGCATTGACTTCATGGGACTATTCCCGCCTTCAAAAGGTAACCAATACATCCTCATTGCTGTGGG
Organism: Talinum fruticosum; assembly: GCA_021018815.1. Classification (NCBI taxonomy): domain Eukaryota; kingdom Viridiplantae; phylum Streptophyta; class Magnoliopsida; order Caryophyllales; family Talinaceae; genus Talinum; species Talinum fruticosum. Next base: position 965,555 of record JAITYX010000010.1, on the reverse strand, counting down.
CTATGTCTCAAAAGGGGTGGACGCAATTGCTAGCCCCACTAATGATGCTAGAGTGGTGGCTGAGTTCTTTCAAAAGGTGATCTTACCAAGGTTTGGAGTTCATAGAGTTCTAATTAGTGATGGAGGAACTCATTTTATTGAAAAGAAGTTTGAGGCAATGCTTAAGAAGTATGGGGTGCATCGGAAGGTCGGTTTAGGCTATCATCCCCAAACTAGTGGGCAAGTAGAGATCTCAAACCAGGAAATCAAGTCAATTTTGGAGAAAATGGTTTCGAGGTTGAGAAGAGATTGGGCGGATAAGTTAGATGATGCTTTATGGTCCTATCGAACAGACTTTTAAAACACCTATTAGGACGACACCATTCAGGTTGATTTTTGGGAAGCCATGTCACCTCCTCGTGAAGTTGGAGCACAAGGCGTTCTGGGCCATAAAGCACCTCAATTTCGATCTCAAGGCTGCTGGGGAAAGAAGTTTGTTGCAACTAAACGAGCTAGATGAGATTAGGATGGATGCCTATGAAAACCGTAGGATCTACAAGAAAAAAATGAAAAAGTGGCACGATAAGTTTATCAATAGAAGAGAATTTCGGGTAGGAGATTTAGTTCTTTTGTTCAATTCAAGGCTGAAATTATTTCCCAGAAAACTCCGCTCACGATGGTCGGGGCCATTTAGAGTTTTTAGGTTGTTTCCATATGGGGCCGTAGAAATCGAGTACTGAAGCCGATACTACTTTCAAGGTGAATGGTTCAAGACTCAAGCACTACCTATCCGGAGAGTCTATAGAGGGAAAGGTCTCTTACAACCTCCCCACTGCACCAATCGCTTGAAGAATCAAGTAAGGGTCAAGCTCGGGACCTAAAACAAGCGCTTCTTGGGAGGCAACCCAAGTCTTTTTAATTTCTTTCTTCAAAAAAAAAAAAAGAGATATATATAGAAAACTTCGAAAAAGAGAGGAAAGAAAAGAGAGTAAAAAAATGGGTCGCACGGCCATCTGTATAGAATCCGCACACCCGTGTAAGTCAGCCAGAGAGTTGGGACATTTCGCACACCTAGCCGTGCGGTTTCCGTACAACCATGTGAGAACACCAAGAGTTAAGCGGTTCGCACGGTACCCAGTGCCAATTTCGCACAACCGTGCGAATCGTCCGGAGAGTTCAAGCTGTTTCACACGATGGATCGTGCGGAACTCGCATAGGCGTGCAAAGTTTTTATTTTCGCACAATTAGCCCAACTTCCAACCTTTCTTTCTCACTCTCTCGTTCTTCCTCTCGGTACTGACCTCCAACCTTCTCCCCCCCAACTCCTCCCCACCCTCACACCGCAACCCAGTGCCACCACATCTCCATCGGTTGTTGCTCGTCGGAGCAGCGGCCATTTCGCTCCCTCTCTCCCCAGCAGCTTGCTCACATCTCCATTCTCCTTCTAAACCCTAAAAATCGCCCCTCCCTCCACCAAATCAGCCACCGCCAACCACAACCCACTGGCTGCCAGCCACCGTACCACCACCGCAACACCCAGCCGCCACTACCACTACCGTCTCTCTCCCCTCGCTGCTCCCTCTCCATTCCTCCCTCTTATTCACATAACCGTGCAGCCGAACTTCCCGAGTCCTCAAGGGAGCAAAATTTGTCTGTTTTTCGCTCTCTAGCCATTACTTTCAACCAGAATTCTTGTGCTTCAAGCTGATTTTGGGTTTTGGCGTTCTATTATGGGGCTTTGGTGCTCAAAATTTGGGTTTCGAAGTTTGGTGCTCGGGATTTTGGTGTAACTTGCTGAATTGGGTGTGACTCGACCTCTATTGCTGTTTGATAATGCCGCCCAAGAAGAAACCACGCACCACCAACACCACCGGTGCTTCCTTTTCGGCCGGGCCCTCGTGGCCCGAGGTAAAAGTTCTCAATCCTCTCTCGCTGATAATGTATTTGGAATTGAGTTTGTCAATGCTGCATAACGCTCTAAGTTTGATGAAATCATGTCTAGAGAGATGAGTGCACCAAAATTTGTTGATGTGGATTGGACGACAAACATGGGTTTGTAGGATGATCTTCGTACTTTCTTGTCAAATTTAGGTTTGCTCGAGTTGGTGACTCGATGTTTTGGGGTATTTGCTTGGCTAATCTATGAATTCTATAGTTCCTTTAGACTTGAAGCCAACCCATCTAGTGAGGTGGACAACTTTACGAGTACATTTTTGTTTAGGGAATAGAACTTTTGTCTTGAGTTTGGGCGAATTCAATAACGCCTATGGCCTCCCTCACCACAACCTACTTGCCTATCACCATAGAAACTATTCCTCCGAAGCATTTTGGGAATCCATTAGTTGTGAGGCAAGGCCGACGTATGCTTTACGTGATGGGCATTTCCGGTATTTCAATCCCTAAAAGAGCAAAGCTACATTTATTTGCAACCTCATCCTCCGTTACCTTCAGCGTACTCGGCCAACTCTGTTTTCGCTCATCATGATAGTCAGAATACCTTTAGGAGCTCGGAGCTCTTTTTGATGTGGGCAGCCCTTCATAAGGTCCCCGTTAACTATGGTGCTTTGTCTGTTAGAGCACTTTAGGGACCAATTAGTGACCAAGTCCACTTGTTTAGCTACCGGTGGCATTGTTACTGCTTTAGCTATGCGCCTAGGGGTAGGGGTTGATTTATCTTCACTGAAGTTGCTACACCCGGTGGTCCGCTTAACTCGATGCTTGCACATACATGAAACTCTTCGTGCTTCAAGACAGTGGCTTCTTTGTCAACCTCCACGGGGTAGCCTTTTTCGCCTCCCCGATCCTGCCAAGACCAGTATTACCGACGAGGGCAATTGGTCATATGGTTAGTTCGTTGTACGGGGACTGGATCCGGTGCCACCCCATCTCATCGTTGGGCCATTTGAGCCATCCGGGTACCCCGAAGAATGAGAAGCTACACAACATGATGGGGTCGGCATTTCTCTTCTTGTCGCTCCTCCCACCATCTGCGACGATGTTCCAGTCCATCCTTGATCACCTCAACCGCTTCAAGTCAATCAAGATGGTCCGAGAGATTCTGTGCACCAACATCGGGCTAAGACGCAGCAGGGTTTTGCACATCTTGATAGTCGTATCAATGGGGTGGAGCGTCTTATTTTCCATTCTTATGAGCACTTCCAATGCCCTTATCCTCCACCCAAGTGGCAACCTCGTAGGCCACCTGGCCCACATTGATGCATTGTGAGTTTTGCCCCCTCTCCTTCTCTTTCTCGCATATTTCTTTCATTTGGGACAATGAATAGCTCAAGCATGGGGGGTTCTACATTGACATTTGATTTGGCATTACTCGAATGAGTTAAGAGTCATCTGTTGTCTGTCTGGATGATTTGGGGTAGTATAGCTGCATATAGTTAGCAATGCATTCATATAGTTGCATTAGTTTTTGCTTTCTTTATTTCCTTTCTATTACTAGCATACAGGACTAAGCATGAGCATACTAGTTAGGATTTTGCATTGTATATTCTTTTTCCTTTCTCTCGATTTAATCACAAGAAGAGACGCAAGGCGATGGGCATCTTTAAGTATTTAAAGTAACCACATTCCACCTTTCCTTCGCTTTCTTTTTGGTGAGCTTCTTTTAGTTAGTTTTCTTTACTTTGAAAAAAAAAGATTGATCTGTTTTCAAAACCCCTCTTATGATGATGATTTGAAGTGTGATAGTTGATTAATGGGCATGATTGTGTTTGATTTGATTGCCCATTCTTGGTGGAATCTTTGTGTGGAAATGAACTTGTGAATGAATTTGATTGTGATGTCTTGAGTTGCTTGTCGGTGTCTTTGAGAATTTATTTGCATGATTGGTCAAACTTTAGCAAATGGTAAACTTTTTGAGCTAGTTGTTGACTGTGGTAGATAAGCCCATGAGACTTTGAGCCTTATAGACTAATTCATCGGTTTTAGTCTCATGTTTCATTCTTTGTGTGACTCTTCCTTTAAGCATACCTCTAGAACTTGCTTTGTTTCTCTTTGAGATCACACTTGACATGTGCATTGTGTAATATGATAGAAGCATTCATTTGTTTTTAAGCTATATGAGCCAAAAAGCCATCCCATTTATTTATACCATTTTACTACCCCTTCGAGCCTTAACCTATTTCTTGGTACACTTGCATCTGCTTTACCTTTGGCCTACATACATTTCCTATGCCAAAGCCGGGTCTAGTGGAGCAATACTTATTAGGTAGTTTTGGGTTGAATGATGAAGTGTTGCATTTAGTTTGTAGTTTGAATTGGGGACCCGTGTTGAAAAAAAAAAAGAAGAAAAGTCCCTCTTTTAGACGCTTTTGGAATTGAGTAGTGTTTATGATTCCCATGTCAATTGTATCCTCTCCTAAAAGCCTTTCCTGAAAGTTTCGAATACATGAAAAAAGAAAAAAAAAGAGAAGAACAAAATTTTTGAAAAAAAGTAAAGAAGTGAAGAAATAAGTGATTGGCATGTGGAAAGTTCAAAAAATTTGTATGCTCATTCCATAAGTTGTCTTAAAGCATGTTGTGTTTAAAGAGGTGAATTGTGAGAGAGTTTTTAGTCATGATTGGAAGTGTTTTTGCTCCTTAACTCGTTAGGCCTCTGCTATTTAGCTCCACATCTCCTAAATTGATTCCCCTTTCTACCAATGAACCTTGGCCATGTTACAAGCTTTGAAAGACCTCTTGATTGCACTTGCATGTTTGCTCTATAATGGTGGAGAATAAGAATATGACCAAGCCTATAGTAGGTTGTTTTTGGAAAGAGACATTGAGAGAACCCTCAAAAATTTCAAATAAGATGGAGTGATCCACATTTTCTAAAGAGAGGCTCCACCGGTCAAGCTAGTTCACCATTTGTTTGAGGGTGTCATGAGTGTTAATGTGATTCAATATGAGACAGTCGTGCATTGTAGCCAAGCATTGTAGTCATTGAAATTTTCAACCAAGTTTTCATGGAAAGTATGAAACTTTGAATAGGTTGTCTATGTGCATGATTATTCCCATTAATCGGACTGTTAACTCGTCACCTAAGGAGGGCGAATGCGAGGTTTTAACCCTAGGATCGTTAATTGATAGTCTTGCTTGGGGACAAGCAAGAGCTAAGCATCGGGGAGTTGTTAAACCTCGTTTTATCGGTTTTTATGGCATTATTTAATCCAATTCCGTGATGATTTTAATGATATTTATTTAGTTTTGGGTTAGATTTTGCTCTTTTTCTTTTTATCGTCACCTAAGCTTTTAAATCTCTTTATTACGGGATTCGTGGCAAATTTGATGAAAAGCGATGAAGAGGAGAGTCCAGGCCTAAAAGGAAGCAAGAAAGAAGCCTAAAACTCATCAAGTGAAGTTGCACGACCAATCGTGTAAAGCCGCACAGTCGTGCAAATCATCAAGCGAAGCGCTCAAAATCAAGGAAGGTGGCACGGCCACCCGTGCTCGCCTTGCACGACCATGCGAGAATTTACAAAAGTTGAAGTCGCGCACAGCCTACCGTGCATAAGTTGCACGGCCGTGCGAAAGAGGCAGAGACTTCGAGCTTTTCGCACAACCTCGTTGTGCGAAACCCGCACATCTATGCGATATTGCAGCGAGAACCTTGCACGGTAGGCCGTGCGACTACTATTTCCGCGATATTTTAGTTTCCTAATTTTAATTTTAGGATATTTTTTCCATTATTCTAAGTTTTAGCTAGGGTTTTCGGTAGGAGAGCTTTGAGATGAGACTCAAGAACCTTCAATATTTGTTGTCTACTTGAAGTTTATGTATTATTGAATCGCATCAAGTTTTCATTCGGTAATCGTTATTTCTTCTCTTTGTCTTTTCTTCACAATTTCTCTTCATTTCTCCATGGCTATTTTCTTTGAATCTTGTCAATTGTTTAGTATCATGTTTAGGGGCTAATTTCTCTACTTAGGTTGGGATTGATCCCTATTATGCCTTGATAATCATGAATTGAGTACCAATTGAATTGTTCTATGCTTGTTAGTTTAGAATATACTTTGCTCATCACTTTCTGGTTGATTGCCTCAAAAAACGACTCATATGTTTTTATTCGGGTTTTGTGAACATCGAAAGATGAAAACTCACCTAGAATGACATTGTGAACTATTAGAACTTTGATATGAAAATAATTAAGGTTTTAATGCTGGGGTTGTAAGGTGCATTCATTGTGATTTTGCTCTTTATTAATCCCATGAAAATAGGTGATTAGATTGTGCAAGATTAATCTTTGACCTTCGAAAGTAGGCGAAGATAGGTTTAATTGGTGTCTCCGATGTGTAGTGAGGGCGGAAGCAAAAGGAAAGGGAAAACCGCAAGAAAAGCTACCGGGCGGATTGTGTCTAGCAGGCGCAATCTTGGGAGAATGGGTGAAAGAGGGCTCAAACGGTGGAGTTTGGGGCTGAAATTTGGTATGGAGCTTCTCAACTGATCCAAGAAGCTCGGTATTGTTTTTGGATTATTTTATCACCAGGAACACCTTGAAGGGCTGAAAGTCGGGGTTCAGGCTGATCTGTCCAGGATGATATCCTTTGTAAATATCAAAGGTGGGGGTCGGAGGACTGCTTGGATAGAGGCGATTTTTGGAAAGGAATAAGTAGACTCGCTGGGCTGGAGGTGGATGAAATTTGGGGTGAAATGGATGAGCTATTTGTGAGATATGGAAGTGGGAAGTGAAGGGAAAAACCGAGGTTTCTCCTTGGATACGTAAACACCACCAAGAGGAAGCCAGGGGGCACCTTTAGCCTTGCCGGATATAAAAACACCGCCGGTAGGTTAGAGGACTCAAAGAACACCACCAAGTAGCCAACTTGGATAGAGCATATAAGATTTAAAAGAGATGAGCAATCCAGCTCAATTCATTCATATAATCATCAAGGTTGTCTTTACAATGCTATTACAAACCGTATTTATAATGAGCAAAAATAGCATTTAGCAAAGCTGAAAATTAAACCAAAAATTACAAAGATGCTTTTCCTCCTCTCCAAGTTAGAGTTGGATGAATCTTGGCCAAGTATTTGGTGGAGCTTGGAACATGTGGTTGTGAGGCTTTTCCCCTTATGCAAGCTTCACTCTCGTTGATCCAACACATAATATTCTAAGATACTTCTAGAAGGTCTTCATTCCTTTCCTTCGATGCATCATTTTAGGAGTCTAAACACATTGCATTTGGACCTTGGACCGACCAAAAATATGCATCAACTTATTTATGTGCAAATGACATAAGAAAGTAGCATTTCACGCCTTGTCATATCCGGCGAAGCTTTATGCTCTAATGTGGAGGACTTTGATGTCTAGCTTGGTTCTTTTTTATTATCCTTCTTGGCTCTTAGGTAAATAATTATTTATGAACATAAAGTCATAAAAGGTCAACTCTCGGCTCTCCACCCTCCGGGATCAATTTGTTTCCTAGAAGGTTCAAGCGTCCAACAACGCTTCCCATGCATGTTTGTCCTCTTTTGATGACTTACCTTCGGCCCATAATCTAGGGCAGCCCACTCTCCATCAGTCTCCCCTTCTAAACTATTAGCATAGGCAAATCGAAGCGGTATTCGATTTTGATTTCGGACATATTAGTGTGATTAATCTCAACAGACGAACCAAATCATTGTCAAACTGAGTTCTACCTAGATTAGAGTTTTTAGGCGGATTTAGTACTTGAAAGTGAGTTCTTCGTGGACACGACCCGTACTCGCCGGTTCCTAGCTACAGCTATACTGTACGCTTGCGGTATTTTCTTTACAAGTGCTAGACCCAAAAAAGATCAATCCTAAAAAATAATAAAAAGGAATGGTATGTCGGACCAATCGAAATGCAAAATGACAAGTGCATTTTATGTAGAAATAGGCTGACCTAAATGGGAAAGAATGCAATAATGGACCTTCCTAAATTGAGATGAAAAAAAAGAAAAATAGACTCAACTTAATTGAGATGAATTTTATTTAGCTAAAATGTAACAATAGAATCACCCTAATTGAGATATTAAAAAATGGAATCAGCTTAATTGAGATGAATTTATTTGGCTAAAATGCAACAATGGAGGCTAAAATGAAAAAATGGATTCACCTTAATTGAGATGAATTTATTTAGCTGAAATACAAAAATGAAGTCACCTAAATTGAGATGAATTTTATTTGACTAAAATGCAAAACCTGACTCACCTTAATTAAGATGAATGCGAAAATGGACTCACCTTAATTGAGATGAATTTTGTTTTACTAAACTGTAAAGAATGGATATAATGCAGAAACCAAACCTAGACCCGCAACCTAGTGGAACAAGGAATGGGTCCAATGGAAAGACCCAACTTGAGAAAGATGAAGTGGGCCAACGATAGACCTAGCCCATTGGATTTTGCCCGTTTTTTATAATTTTTTTATTGGGATTGGAAACGGAATGGACCGACTTCTAAAGAAAACTTTTCGACTCTAAAAATGCAAATATAGACCAACTTTAAATGAAAAGGAAAATTTTGGCTTTGGCTAGCATGCATAAAATTGACCGATTTAAAAAGATTTATGTTTTATTTTTGCAACCACGTAAGATTTATTTATCGAACCAAATCTGCCTAATCTACTAAGCTAAAGGTTCACAAAAAGAGTTAAATAATAAAAACAACCACACTCATTCAAGCATATAAATGAAAAAGAGTACAACCTAGACTGCTAAGGTTTTATGTCCACAAGGTAATTCTAGGTCAAATTAACATGGTGGCTAATAATCGAAAAGTTTGTCCCCTATAGGATCCATAGAGGGACTTGAATAATCACCGTTACTTGATCAAGGATCAACAAAGCATGTTATGAGTGGAGAGTAAGCACACCTCGGTGTTAAGTCGAGTGGACCCACCAAGATAATGATTCGACCTCTTCAAAAGGGTACATAACGGTTGAAGCCTATATGACCAAAAAACAACTATGTTCAAGGTCTCCTAAATGCAAAAATGCCTAATACAAACGCGATAAAAACTCACAATTTAAATTTTCAAGTCTTACCCTCTTAACATGTGATGTTCCCAATGGAGTCGCCACTTGTAGGAGCCGGCGCCAGACCTCTCTCCTCTCTGTTTTCTAGAGAGGAGGGGCGATTAAAAAAAGAAGGGTGGAGCCTCCTTAGAAATGTCGGCTTTAGGTGAGGTGGATCTCTTATTAAGTTGATTTTTTAATTAAATTTTGAAATAGGTTTTAAAAAAATTTTGATTAGCGATTCTATTAATTATTTTATTTTCAAAATCAATTTTAGGAGTCTCGTGATATTATTTCTTAAGTAGAAATGTTAGAAAATAAAAGAAAAACATGATTTGCCGCAAAGCTACTTGGACTAGGCAGCGAGGCTGCCTAGGTCGAAGCTAAGCCCATATATCGATCGGGCTGATGCTTGCCCGCCCGATCGATGTCCGGCGCCGGCCATTTGGTTGGGCTACCGAGGCGGTCTTGGCCAAATGACTTAAAGTTGGAAAAAATTTTCGTAAATTTTCCTTTTTTTCCTAAGAATGCCGAGAGGCAATTTTCAGAATAAAAAGCTAAAACAAGGGAGTTGCTAGTCAGTTTTAAGAATAAAAATTAACATAAATAAAAATGCACTTTTTAATTCCGTGTTTATCAAAGGGAATACCAAAAGGGACAAAACTCATAATTTCAAAAAGTTTTTAAAAGGACTCCATTGGTTGAAACCAATGATCTGGTGTTCAGGGGTGATGGTACGAAATAAAGAGAGTCACTCCTCATTCCTCCTATCAACAGACGATCTTTACTAATTCAAATTGTGAGTTCAAATTGCGTTAAATAAAACAAACAACCGACATGCCAAAATGCTGAAATTAATCGGTCAAAACATACTTAAATGCAATAAATAAAAAGCAATGAAAGAAAGCGATAAAGAAAGTGAAAAAGGAAAGCGAGAAATAAAAAAAGTTGCATTGGAGCGAGGGAAATAAAGGGATACAACTTTTAATCCACAAGACTGAAAGCCATAAATGCGGGAATTTTATAAAAACTATGAACACAAACTCAAAACTAATGAAGCGTGCTCTCAGGTTGGCCCACCTGTTGGACTTAAATCACAAACGGATTTCGGCGGCATAACGGTAGGACTATAGTGTGAAAAGAGGTGGAAAAAAAAGCCTTTGTGAGGGTTTAGAAGTTTTAGGTGGAGTGAGTGAGAATCAAGTGAAGAGAGTGTAGAAGAGAGATTTTTACCAAAATGGGGGTTTTCCAACCGAAAATGGAGTGAAATAAGGACTAGGGGAAGGAACCCTCTTATTTATAGAAATTTTTAGGGTTACCAAAACCCAAAAAATTGCTTCCAACAACGCCTAAAAGATTGAACAAGGTCCAAATTTTCTGAAAAATAAAGAAAATTGGTCAAAACGACATAGTTCAAACGATTATGGGATCCAACCCCGGTCCAAAACGACGTCGTTTAGACGTTTGGGAGGGTGTACTAGGCTCGGCCGCTAAAAAAGTAAAACGTTGTATTTTGAGCAGCTTGGGAGGTTCAGCGCCAGTTTGTCTCTAAGTTTGGGAATCCGAACCTAGCTTAGGTCAACCGAAGCATTGGTTTACGAGCCAGCCCAATCCCATAATAATTGACTTGGTCTGTTTTGTGGTGCTAGTTGGATTTTTGTAGGCTAAACCTATTTGCATCACGCTGTTTTAATTCGATCGTGACCGGAGCTTACAAACGAGAATGAGTTTTCATCATCGGGCTAACAAAATAAATAAAATAAAAATAAAAAGATAAGAATGATGCGTTTCGGTGTCTACACCCATATTTATCCTTGCCCAAAAAAATGAACACCAGTATATATGGCAATATGCGCCAATATATACATTTTACTATGCATCAAAGGAAGTTAGGGACCCCTTCCCCCTCCCCCAAAAGCGCACACACACATATTCATTTGACACGGCTATTGATTTACAGGTGTAATAGGCACCGAGAATAAGCAATTTTTGTACTTGTGAGATGTTAATATAAGGGAAATTAACCTTAGGGTGTTGGACCAATTTCCCTTGGACTAAGAAAGTGCCAAGGACACTTAAGTGTTACTTTGAGCAATGCACATGCCATGCACGTGAAGGACTTGTGAAGACAGAATGGCCATTATGCCCTTACTTATATTCTACCTTCATCATCGTCCTATCTCGATCTTGATTCTTACCCGTCACATTCACAGTCCCCTCTCACTCCTCTCTCTCTCTCTCAATCTCTTCTCTCCATTTTCTCTCTCTTTTTACATCCGCCATTGTTGAGAAGGTCAACCACAATGTCTGTTTAGTGCTTCTCCTGCATTCTCTCTACTCGCCAATGACATCAACAACATTTCATCTCTCACCGCTTCAATTACCAAGCTTTAATTAAGCTTGTAAAAGTCAAATCATGAAAGTAGACTTTAGGCGCCAAAATTGATCTCCTCGGTTTTAAGCTCCTTTTGTAGCTTTGACATGAACTCATGGCTTTTGGCTTTTTGGCATGTAAGGAGATCATGAACAAGTATGTTGTAGCCCTTGGTCAATATCCATCACATTTGCCGTAGCACACGGCTCGGAAAGTAATACGTGCTCTCCTCCGGGCCCAATAGACGAATGTATAGATGCTTTGTGCAGTATGCGTTTTGAACTGGGACACTTTCCAATGTTTAACATACCATAAGGGGTCATTGCTTGTGATTTTTAAGATACTCTTCCCATTGGGAAACAGGCGATCAACTACCACCGATGTTCGTTTCGCTGGCAAAAGTGAGTTGTTAGGTATGTGTCCAACTTCAAAGGAGCTTCAATGAGTTTCGGATGTTCCATTAGCTAGATCCGTACATCACGGATGTAAAATCAAATATTAGTATCCCGCACGATCAAATTCTAACTTTTTAAGCCCAACAGGAGCAAAATCGAAATATTAAAAATAGCGACGTAAGAGGCGGAAACAAAAGTTAAGTTTATTTTGGCGTAAACTAGAAATTCTTCCGCTTCGGCCAGCACTGTCGACTAGTTTTACCGTAATTTTCTTCGTTAGTTTTTGTGCTTACCTGTAGTAACAGTGGGCTACCACGGAAATTCTGTTGGGTTCAACTCGGTCTAAGCCAATTATCATTTCAGCAACTATTAGTGGAATTAGGGAACAATAATCCTCTAAGCTGTTCCACCAGGCTTAGCGAGATATGCCGGTGCCAAGTCCTCATGACCCCTACTAGCGGGAATCCCCTTATCATGCAAGTAGTTATACCCCGTCATCTCACAATGATGATGGACTCAGCATAGGCATACATGTTGCGGTAATGCTTCATCGATTGGTTAAGCTAACCCGATTCCCAATAAGGATCCACCCTAGATACTTCTTACTTAGTTTTAGTAGATATTGGTACTTTTCATGAAGATTTTCCGAGGATTTGGGAACAAGCTGGTTTTATTTGCCTAAAATTGCCTAGTATGGCATCGAACTCTTCGGGTAGGGGGCATAGTTCCTTATCCCTGAACCTAAAGACATGGTGATGGCGATCCTAGTAAGCTACAGCAGCCCTTAAGAAAGGCCATTAGATTTTCACTGGCGAATGCTAAAAAGGATATTCAGCCCATAATTGGTTAACCCATACCTATCCATGTTGCTCATCTCATGCATCCACTTGGTTAATTCAGTCATGAAGTCCATGGTTCTATGTATGGACATAAGAAGAGGATATATCGCAGTTGAGTGAAGGCTTTGGTGTCTCGTATTTCTTGTTACACCAAGCGATCATATTAATTAGTGTTTTCCTGGAGTTCTTTGAATCCTACTATGATTAGTATAACGAGGCACTACGGTCCCCGAGGAACTCGTACATGGCTGGCGCCAGCCACACTTTAGGCCCAACCTATTTCGTGATTTCTCACGAGTCCAAGCAATCCTTGGTTATTTTTATTTCTTGTCCCGGCCCGTGGCGCGCACTTTGTTTTGGACCATGCACTTGTGATTTTCCATTTTTCTTTTTATTATTTTCTTTTAAGGGGAACGGGGCTACTGCCATTTTTTTTTGTATTTTTGACTTTGTATTTTTCTTAGGTTTTGTGCATCATATTAAATAAAAAAATGCATTTTTAGAATCGAATCTTGCATTTCATCTCATTGCATAAGAGTCTTCATTTGCAAAATAAAATATATTAACAAAACAAGCACCCTACAAGAGTTCCATGAATTGGCAAGCAGTGGAAGAAGCAAGGAATCATCTACGCATCATCATCGGGAGTCGTCATCGAAGATGTAATTCCCAAAGTCATCCGAGACAGACGTAGAGAATTAGCCACCTTCTTGGCCTTGATGCGAGTTACCTCCTTGGTCCCAAGGTTGAGGAGCCTTAGGTGATAGTCCGTTATAAGAAGATCGAGGGAAGTAAATAGGGTTCTCGTGTCGATCGAAGGCTTGCAAGGGTAAGATGTTCAAGTTATCCTCGGAATGTCTAGGTCCCGCATCGGAGGTACTAGGCCCGAAGGCGCTAGGTCCCGCCTTGGACGCACTCCTATGACGAGTACGCCGTGAAGAACGCCGTGACGAGCCTTGTCTAGCATTACTACTAGAAGGCATTTGCTGCTCGAAGCTTGGAATGATGTCTCGGTGATGGAAAGTGGCCGGCCTTGTGACTTGAGCTGAATAAATATTCATCCTGAAAAGTCATGTGTGCTTAAAGTTCAACCGGAAGAGCTTGACTATTCTATGAGCAACCGGAGATGCTTAAGGTTTAACCGCTTGGTGCAAATTTAGCCCGAAGGCTAAAAGGCCGAGAATGTCATCCTTATGATCTTATGTGCATAAATAAGTGTTTTAGTCAAGAAGAGCTTATTCAGCCATGCCTAAAATCTTCCTTCTTAAAGCTATGTTGAACTCGGCCATGTCAAGACGTGTGGAATGTTTCAAGTGCTACATTTTATTTCCCTTGCATATAAATAAATCAAGGCGGACCAAGGGACCAAGGCTTATGATCATGTGCATAATAGAAGACCAAGAGTAGCCTAAATGAAGAGCATTCTAGAACCACTAACTATAGTGGAGGAAGGTGGTTGCTAGATGCTTGCCCAAGGAGAAATCAAACAATGGCCACATGTTCCCAATTCCCAAATACTTGGCTAGAATTTATCCTAGCTTAACTTGGAGGAGGGGAAAGAATCTTTATGGTTTTTGTTTCATTTTAGCTTTAATTTTTAGCTTTGTTTTCAGCTTTGTAAATGCCATTACTAGGCATTATATATTCAGCTCTCATGCTCATTGTAAAAACACTTTTTGATGGATATATGAATTTGAGCTTTGCTCTTTGAGATGAATTTCTCAACCCTTTGAATCCTCAAAGCTGTATCCGTGCTTGGCCTCACGGTGGTGTCCTTTGAGTCACTTAAGTCCCGGTGGTGTTGCTGTATCCGGATCGCTTAGGTGCGCCCCTTGATTCACTCGGTGGTGTTTCACGTATCCGAGCCCGGGTCAAGGTACTATCCAGCGACTTTGCCATCCCATAACTCATAATCTACTCAGCCATTTTTTATCCAAATTTTAACTACCTTCTTTCCAGTCCATCTACTTCCATTCCACCAAATTTCAGCTGCATCCAAGAACTCCTCCGTCCCCCACATCAAAACCAAACAAAGGGTGTCAATCTGTACATCCAGTCGGTAGCATCAACTTCCGGCTATTTGTTCGAGTAGTTCCCTTATCCAAAATTCACGAAACTTGGTCACAACCTTCCTTTATCAGTTACCTCACTCCCTCCAAGTTTCGTCCAAATCCTTCGTCCAAATCCAAGCACATTTACCCCTCCATTTCCCCGATCTGCCAAGACTCGCGCAATCGAGCCCCGTTACGCCCGATTGTGTTTGTTGCGGTTTTCCCTTCTTTTTCTTTGCTTCCGCCACTACACATCACTCGGGAGCACCAGGTAGATTGCCGGCAGGAGTTGCTCTATATCAACGCCTCTACAAGATCAAAGATGTGTTTAGAAAACCAATAAAAGCTCAAGGAAATTAGCATTACACTAATCAAGGATTTACACGGGAAGTAGAGAAAGATCGTCCGGTCAAGAAATTTTGGATTTCAAAAGAGTTGACAGAAATCTTATAGATATGGTCCTAGATTGCTCCCGATCATACTGTAAAGTTTATTCGAGTGTTATCAACGAGAAAATGCTTTTAGCACACCACTAAAAGAAAAAGAGCACATAACTCTTACCCTTCACCAATTTCTAGGAAAGGAATGCCCGACACATTCCTCTTCTAGGATCTCGGGAATTGTGACGAAACGAGGAGGTCCCCGGGAAGGTAACATCCACGTTGAGACTTGGGATATGGACATCGGTGGGAGTGAGCTGCCAAAGAAGAGAAGATGACGGTTAATTTCCATACAAGAAATTCAAAGTTATAAGGAGGAAGTTGAGCACTCACTAGTTGAGTTATGATGCGAGATGCATGATGGGAGTAGGAGGTGTTTAAATTCAAAAGTGAGGTAAAAGGATACCTTAGCATGGCCGCCGCTTGCTCGTTTGGAGAAAGAGAACCAAAATAGAACATGGTCGAAGGAGGATCAACCGGAACAAATAGAGGCCACGTGTTACTTAAATTTGAAGAGTAACCCTCTCCCCAAGATACCAACAAAACCCAAAAGGACCTTCTGATGTATCTTAGCACGGTAGGGTGTATGCTCGACCGGAAACGAGCTAAATGAGTTGGTGTTTTGAGTAGGGAAATAGGGAAATGGGAGAGGGTCTGTGATTGTCTCGCAAACCGAGTAAGCAAAGGACTGGAGTTGATGGGGAGGACACCACAAACCCAACCCCAACTAATATTGAGAGCCGCCGGAACAGATTGATAATTCCGAGTCCTCGAAGTTACTACGGAACCCTCAAAAACCATTGTTGGATCATCATTGATAACGCAGGCATCAAGGGAGTTTTGGCCACACTCGGAAATACTTGTCCTGTCTCCTCGGACAGGAGTAAGGGAGTCGAAGAGTCGAAGTATTCGGAGGAAAATAAGACAAGAGATCTTTTTCGAGTCCTCGGTTTCGAGCTCGAAGTCAAATGATCTTTTCTAGTCCTCGGTTTCGAGCTTAGACCAGATTGCAGATATACTCAAATCTACTTGATCATCATCTAGGCGTCTTCACAGAAGCCGGAAAAGGAAATTTAAGGATCGTAAAGCAAAAGAATTTGGTGACAACGATTGTAGCTGTCACTGGACTCGTAACCGTACTACTTTGTACTACCGATTCTCGTGGTCCCCCTCCTTTTCTGCTGCCCTTTTTTGCTGTAATTATTTACCTTTAGTCCTTGTTTTTGTCCTTTTATTTTGCTGAAAACATCACAACCATTGATTGTAAAAGGGATTTATAACCCTTAGATTAGAGTGATGTAACCTAGCTAAGAGGCCTATAAATATACATGGGCTCTCTCTTTGTAAAGGATGATGATTTTGATATTGGCTATATGCTAAGTAAAGTTGAGCTGTGCTCCTTTCAACCCCAAAATTCTCTTTTGCTTGTCTAATTAGTGGCATAATTAGGTCTGTGTTCTGAAGAGTCCGATTATACTTAGTGTGGTGATAGTCTGTATCATTAAGTGTGATTAGTGCCCTAGTTTTATCCTTGGTGGTAATATCTCGTATCCTTGGATAGTTCTAGTTTATCTTGTTCTTGTCCTATCAATGCTGGTTACCTTGCTAATCATCTCCTCACAAGTGATTAGCTTAGTCCTTGTTGTTTCTTGTTCCATTGGTCATTTCTAAGTCCATTTTGAGTCTCTCGAATTGTATTTGGCGCACTCTGTTGGCGGGATCGGTGTAGCCTTGCATCTTGGAACATCAGGAGTGGGAGTGGAAATGTCTAGCAAAATTATCTCCAAAACGAGCACAAAAATGAGGGACTTAAGGGGATAGAGACCAAGTCTTCAATGGATAAGAAATCACCACCATGACTACTAGAGGCACCGAGCTATGGGCTGGATAAGAAACACCACCAGCTTGCTCCAAGGACTTGAGAGGTCACCACTTAGCTTGCCAAAGTAAGATAAGTAATCAAGATTTTTGGGGTGAAGAGCACTTAGCTCACTCGGTTTTCTCATTCATATATCAATGCATTACAACTGGGTATAGGGCAATATTTCTAGTGCTTACAATGGGTGAAAGCAAAGCATGATCTAATGGCCATGAGAGGCCTTACATGATCAAGGGATGGGATTACATTAAGCATAGAGAATAATCCAAAAAGATGCTTCCACTAAGAGGGAAAATGTGGACACTATTCATGGTGCAATTCTAGCCAAGTATTAGATTTCCTCTCCTCCAAGCTTCATTTTGATTGGCTCTAGAATTTGATTCCCTCCACCAAATGAGGTGATTTTGGATTCTCTAGGAGGTTCCACAAGTTAGCTTTGCACCCATGTATCTTAACTTCTCAATTGACCCTCCGAGCATTGACTTCTTGACCCTCAAAGTCAGATGGGCATAAATGCTCCAAAATTGTCCGGTTTGCTTGTTTTGCCATTTCTAACCTCTTCCATTGTTATTTCTGGTTCTACTCCTAGGGACCATTTATTGGTATCAACATGGTCTTGATAATGGGAGTTTTAGGGCTCTCCTAACC
Source organism: Talinum fruticosum (assembly GCA_021018815.1). Taxonomy (NCBI): domain Eukaryota; kingdom Viridiplantae; phylum Streptophyta; class Magnoliopsida; order Caryophyllales; family Talinaceae; genus Talinum; species Talinum fruticosum. The sequence continues at coordinate 947,978 of JAITYX010000010.1, read as the reverse complement.
CATTGCCAACTTGCTCAATTCGAACCAGAATGGGCGACTTAGAAAACCAAAGTTGATCCTTGCTCAAGGGTAGCTCTTCTTGCACCTTAGCTAAGAAGCCATGAGCCTTAGTAGCTTGATTAATAGGGAGGTCTCCATCAGATTCTCTTATAGATCAGATAGAACAGATGTTGAGGGAGTCATCCATGTTCAGCAATCATTATTTCGATAATAAGGGATTCACTTCAATTGCTAAAGGTAAACTACCTCCTAAGTTGACCATGCCTAATATTAAGTCCAAAGGTTTCGAGAATCCCCATCATTATGTACGCAACTTCTTAGGAGCAATTACTCTTAAGAATGTTCCTGAAGACACTTACCACATCATCTTCCCCTAGACATTTGATACCGATGTCATGAAGTGGTATAACCCGGTTGACCCATGCAAGGTTGCCAATTGGACAGATTTGTGCAAGGAGTTCCTCCAACAATACTCCTATAACACAGATTTACTTGTTACTCTTAGAGACTTGGAGTTGATCGAGCTAGGTGTGAAGGGGAGCTTCACGGATTGCTTGTCCAAATGGAGAGCAAAGGCAGCCCACAAGGTTCACCGACCCTCCAAGATAGATCAAGTTCACATTATTGTGAAGAACCTTCAACCCAATTATAATCAGCACCTTAAATTCCTACCCATGATGAACTTTTCAGCCCTTAGAGATGCTTGGCTTATCGATAGAAGAAGAACTGTCCACCGCGACCATAAAAGTTACAACCGAATTGTAACACCCCAAAACACCCCCGGGAGTATTACATTGCCGAGTTCCTTAAAGGAACTCCCAAGGCTCTTTTCGGTGTTAGTTTGGCTGTCCAAACTCAACTTAAAGATAATAAGGGTGGTTCTCCAAAAGAATTAGAGATTTCCTAAAATTTCGGCGGAGTTCGTTTGTAATATGAATGATCCCATAGGCTTAAAGACTTAAAACCCTGCATAAAAACATAATATAACTCAACGAGCCACACGCTCGGAGTATACAACTCAATGGCCACACGCCGGAGTCCAACCAATCATGCTATAAAACTTAAAACAATCTAATCTGGTTTACGAGTACACCGGTACAACTATATGAACTAAATTACAAATACAACATTTGGAAACAAAACAATGCATGACAGGCACTTGAGTCACTTCAACCGTCAACAATCGCCAGGAGTCCGAAGTGTGCTAAGTGTAAACTATGCTTCGAAGGTATACCTGCAACATTGGGAGGGAACGAGGCAATTTGTGGGGGTGAGCAATAATCCACGGGCTTACCGGAGTCTTACACCCTTAAAATGGAAATTCTTTACACATAATACTCATAATAATGAAATCTGCGAAAGCATAATAACGTAATACAAAATCTATATACTTTCAATGAAATCTCTTGAAATCGTTTTCAACGTAACGATCTTAACATTTGAATCATTCAAAGCATGAATTGCAATCATTTTAGGAATTGAAACGCTTTAAACAAGGTGAATTCATCCGCACTTTCTTTCAAATGCTTTCAATCGGACATTGGATCATTTCCACTGAATCACTTCTCATAAATCATTTTCGGTGAATCACTTTCCAGGTTGGGGACTCGAACTAGCACTTCGCAATTTCTCATAATTTCTCCGATTTCTCTAGTTTCTTTGGGGCGCGACCCCAAATAAAAGGCTCCGGGACCTATCTAGGAAGATTCCAATCGGGCATCCTGCTACACAGGACCCCTAGCTAGCCGCCCCTAGCTAGAATCCTTCCTTGTGCTAAACGATCCAGGCAAAGTCGATTCACAACAGTTTCTTTAACACGTTCACTTATCAAGCTTGTTTCAAACAAGCAATCTCAAATCAATTCACTTCTTAAAAGTACATTTCACATTTGAAAAGCACATATCACACAAATCACATTCACATGTCTTTTTGTGTAAAACATAGGACTTCTTTCAAAACCAACTTCGAACAACGTTTAACACAATTACTTGCACAGATAGCCACAATTCAACACGGATAGTCATTCTCAGCTTTTCTTCAACTAAACCTTTCTCAATTCTCCCATTTAGTAAGATTAATTCCTTTTTCGAGCCACAATAACCACAAGTAGTTACCATTAGTCTCACACGTCCCAACTTCTCATATTTTACCATCTTTACTTCAATGTTTTCCGATTACGCCTCCACATTACTAATCAACCTCTTCTTACTCATATTTAGTCGATAGCTCTCATTCTTACTTCACTACTAAAATTCCTCTAGCTCCCTTCATCTCCAGGTGTAATTTACTCTCATCTTAGGTTTCTATTTCATTAATCGCTCTTTCTCGTCCAAACTCAATCATACAGCTCTCAATCTCTCTTCATCTCTCCACTTCCGCTAGTTCCGCTTGTCTTCGAATTTAGTTCAACCTCAAGGATTTAATTATCTTTTGAACTCAATTATCCTAATACTCACCCACCTCTCACTCCCATGTCTCAATTGTGCACCACTCAATACAATCTCATATTCCTCTTTACACTTCCCTTGTTATTTCCCGATATTAGTACTCGTTTCTTAACGCCGCAAATTCGAGTAAATCTCTAAGACTCAATCCGAATATCAATTCATAACTTATGCCCAAGCCATACGTACTTATCCCCAAATGACCCAACTCCCGACACTACTCATTTTACCCAAGCAACTCAACTCCGTTTGAATTTCCCGATTTCATCTTGATGTGTAATGGGAGGCGGAAGCAAAAAGGAAGCAAAACCGTGAACAAGCAGCCTGGCCGAACAGGACCTGCAGGCGCGGCTCGGGGAAAGGGGTGAAAAGAGGGGAAAATGATCTTGGATTTGGACGAAATTTGGTGGAGGGTGAGTTAACTAGTTGGGGAAGGTTGTGGTAAAATTTGGTAAGTTTTGGATAAGGGGAACACCCTGATCAGCAAGCCTAAAGTTGACAGTACCCGGCTGGATGAACAGATTGATACCCTTTGTTTGGTTTGGGTGTGGAGGGCGGATTTCTTCTTGGTTTAAGCTGAGATTTGGTGGAGATGGTCTCAACTCATGTATGATGAAGTGTGTGAAATTTGGGAAAGAGATGATTCGTGGATTGGGAGATATGATTGATGGAAGTCGCTGGATAGAACCTGGATTCTGGCTTGGATACGTAAACACCACCAAGTCTGAATCAAGGGGCACTTTGCAATCTGGCCGGATACGTGAAACACCACCGGGGATTGTAAAGACTCAAAGGACACCACCAAGCTTGCCAAGGCTCGGATACAGCAATGAGGATTCAAGAGGGTGAGAAATCCATCTCAAAAGGAGCAAAGCTCAAGTTTATAAATTCATCAAAGTTGATTTTACATGAGCTAAGCTAGCTGAATTTATAATGCCTAACAATGGCATTTTACAAAGCTGAAACATAGCTAAAAATTAAAGCAAAATCAAAACAAAAATCACAAGATTCTTTCCTCTCCTCCAAGTTAAGCTAGAGTGAATTCTAGCCAAGTATTGCAAAATTGGGAACATGTGGTTGTGGCTTGCTTTCCCCTTTCCCAAGCTTCTCATTTTGATGCTTCTAGACTTCCTTGTAATGCTCTTCCTTTGTTGCTCTCTTTCCGGCCTAGGTAGCATCATATGCCAATATGGACCGACCATATTTAAGCACTAAATTATTTATGAACATGAGCTGGACAAGGCCACTGGCTGGACAAGGCCGAATCCACTTGCTTTAACATGGAGGAATTTAGGTGGCTAGCTTTGGCTAGCTTTGATTCTTCTTCTAGGCTCTTAGGTAAATAATTATTTATGAACATAAGGCCATAAAAGATCACTTCCCGGTTGCTCATCCTCCGGGATCAAAAATGAATAAAGGAAATTCAAGTGTTTTCGGTTCATTGCCATGCTTGTTTGATCTCCCTTGATGATTTATCTTCGGTCCATGATCAAGGGCTGTCCACTTTCCATCACATCTTCAGGCCTTAACAACTCCCATTCTCTTCACAACTCCTAATTCAACTTCCAAAGCAACTACTAACTCATTCAATAGCATACATATCCAATATTTCACAATCACATTCAACAATCACGATAAACTCATTTAGATTTCGAATATACTAATAGTTTAGAGTATAAGACTACCCACCTCGATTTAGGGATTGAAGGTTTGTTGGTTCGCTAAGATTCGAACTCCCCGGTTCGGTTCCTCCTTTCCTCGCTACCAGCCGTGGTTCCGCGCCTTCCTCCACGCCCGACGCCGTCGCCGGCCACTGTCCTCGCGTCCACCGGCTGCCGTCCTCTTTGCCTTCACGTTCGTGCCCCTTTTCTAGCCTCGGTCTCGCCCTTCTTCGCGCTCGTCCGATTCCCCACGCTCGCCGATCGCTTCACTGCCGCTCGCCGCTCAAGCACGCCGGTCTCCGGCCTATCTTCCTCGCCTTTGCTCTCGCTTGCCCTCTCGGTCTCGCTCTAACTCTCCCGCTCAGCCTCTCTCTCGCGCTATCTCCCTCTTCCCTTCTTCCTTCGCTCGGTTTCTTTTCCTTCTTGCCTTCCCGAGCCCTTGTTCTCCCCTTGCCCACCGGCCGTTCGCTGCTCGGTCGGCCACCGGCCTCTCGCTCCAGCTCCCCGCGTGTTCTCTCTCTCCCTCCCTCTCTCGTTTCTTGCTCGCTCTTCTGCTGCTCGGGCTCCACCGATTAAACTCTCGGTCCTTAACCCCATTGGACCCCAAATTTGATTTCTATCTCATTTCCCACTTAAACCAAAGCCCACCTCTTCATTTCCTTTTTATTCCTCTTTTTCCTTTTTCTCTTGCTAAATGTAATAATAATTGAACCCACAATTTATCTTTCTCATCTCTTCATCATTCAACGAAGTAATTACCGGCCCATATACGACAAGTCCATATCTTTTCCCTTCTGTCCTCTTACACTCCTCGTATCCTAACTTATTTCAATACGCCGCCACAACAATTCCTAATCACCCAACAAGCAAATGGAAAAAGGAAGGCAATTTCCTTGATTTAGTTTGTTCAACAGTAGCTTCCGAGGGAATATTGAAGTAATACGTCCGCTCGTATATTAAATCTGTCACTCAACCCCTAGATGCGGGGAATTATATTCAATAATTTTATGCTTTCCAGGTGCTTTCTTTAAAATTCCGGGTATTACACGAATATAGAGGTAATTATCATTCCAAAGAGAAAAAACCTCCAATACTAGCAATGCTACCGAGGGTGCGAGATGTCAATGCCCTTAACAGGTATACCGACTACGCTCCTATGCTCAAGCCCTTAATCTCTCTTAGAGAAAGGGAAGATAGAGTTGCCACCTATTAGAGCGGAATCAAAAACCGCAAAACAGTCTAAGAATTGGGACGCGGGAAAATTTTGCGGATACCATCGTGCACGAGGACACGATACTAAACGATGTTGGACATTCAAGAACAAACTTGAAGATATGTTTCTAAATGACCAATTACCCCTACCTAAGGCTGCCCAGAAACCAAGTAACAACAAAAACCCTTTTAGCGGCACCTTAGCCATCTTTACTCGAACCTACACCAGGTCGGTGTGATCCTTCTATCTTTATTCGAGATGTTAATGAGTCACAACTCGCTTCTCAATCTACCGTCATTAGATCTAGAAGTCTAGGGGTTGTGGGTAAGTGATGAAGAAGATGTCTATGAAATGAAAGATGATGACAACAATAGTGATGAGTTCTGGGGCACACCACGCTTAGAAGAAGATTTTGGGGAAACACTAAGAGCCCTACTGCTCATTTTCTTACTAGTCAAGATGGCACATGCACCCTTGGGTCCACAACAAACTCGGGAAGCCCCCAAAAGAACCCGAAGCTACAAAGGAAAAAGACTAAATCCTTAAACAACTCTAAAAATTAAAAGTTGACATTTCTATTTGGCAATTAATATCCGCTTCCCGGATACATAAACAAGCTTTAATCAATACACTCAGTAAGATTGAAGTTTCTCCTGAAACCACGCTAAATAAAGTAGTAGGATTGTTTAACAACGGGGATGGAACCATTACTTTTGATTAGAAGGATCTCCCAAACGAAGGGGTTGCACACAACAATGCTCTTTATTTACCATAACTTGCATTAATAAGTTTGTTCCCTTAATGTTGGTAGATAATGGATCAACAGTTAACGTGTGTCCCCGGCGAACCGTTAAGACGTTAGGAATTAGGAAGCAACAACTCTCTAAGCAAACTGTTCATCTTCGAGCATATGATAATTCTAGAAGAATAGTCTTGGGAACAATGACCTTACCAATCAATATAGGGCCAGTGGAGAGGAATATTGAATTCCAAGTCTTAGATATCCCGGCTACTTTCAATATGCTTCTAGGATGCCCTTGGTTGCACGATCATCGAGCATTGCCCTCTACACTACATTAGAAGGTCAAAATGATCATCAAAGGTCAAGTCGAATCGTAATCGGGGATAATCTCTGTGCTACTATCACTTCCAAAGAGTCTATAGTGGAGATCGAGCACGATGCTAATGATGAAGAATTATACGGATTTGAAACCATCACTGCCTTAGAAAGGGATGAAGCACCTTTTACCTTTAACCCTTATGGCAACCCTAGTGTCCAATCGATGCTTAGGGAGAAGGGGTATTTTCTAAGTCTTGCTGTAGGCCGAAGGGCATACCACCCTATTTTTCCACCCCTTGAATCCACTAACAACTACAACTTTGGGCTAGGCTATCAACCTACCACTAAGAAAATAGCTCAAGCCAAGTGGGAAATCCAAGTAAAGAGGACTACACCACGTACAGTCCGCTCTATTAGGCCTTTTCCTTATACCCTAAATGGACAATTTCGAGAGAAGGAGATAATTTCCCTTATTATGGTTTTCCTGAGCCCTATTACATCAAGGATAATGGTATCCTAATAACTGGTATGAAAATCTTCAATGATCTGCTATATTCTAAAAGAGGAGACACCTCACCTTCTCAAAAAGGACAATCCACATCAGATTGGACCAATCTTGCTGAAAACAATCTTTTCGGCCTTTTGTTCGGTCAAGAGAGCAATCTAGAAGGGAACTCTGTCTCAGTACTATCATGAGCTATGTCACATCCGCAATTCGATCTATCCAGGTTCATCACCGATGTTGACGTAGAAGGGTCCAAGCATATTACTTGGATTAATGCTAAGAAAGGCAAAGAATTTGTCTGTTAGTATAGGAGCGCACCCTCCTTCCGAGTCTAGTGTTAGGTCTTGTATTTCTTCTTCTTCTCTAGTTGTTTCGAGTTATAATTCGACATTTCCAATTCCGCTTCGAGTCCGATGTACTCATTTCCTCATTTACTAAAATGTTATCTTTCCGCTTATTCCTTGCCTCCTCTTACTTTTAATTGTTTTGCCTCTAATGATGAATAAGAAATACCTAAAGAATTAATAGAAGTTATGGAAGATCATAAAAATCGCTCACTAATAATAGAGGAAACAATAACAATCAATCTGGGGTCAACAGATCAACCCTAAGAGGTTAAGATTGGAAAAACTTTGGATGCGGAAGAGTAGAAGTAATTCACTTCACTCCTCACAGAGTTCATAGATGTCTTTGCATGGTCCAACAAAGACATGTCGGGTATAGATTTTAGCATAGAAGAACACAAAATTTCGCTTGATCAAGATGCTAAGCCGGTTAAGTAGAAATTGAGAAGGATGAAACCAGAATGGGTCTTGAAGATTAAGGAGGAAGTTCGGAAATAGTTGGACGCTCGGGTTTATTAAGGTGGTTCACTATCCTCATTAGGTAGCAAATATAGTTCCCGTCCCGAAGAAAGATGGCAGGGTTCGTATGTGCGTCGACTTCGGGATTTAAACAATGCCAGTCCTAAAGATGATTTCCCATTACCTCATATCGATCTTTGGTAGATAATACAACGATTCATGCTATACTCTCGTTTATGGATGGTTACACTCGGATATAATCAAGTGAAGATAACCGAGGAAGACGATTTCCCGTTACCTCATATCCGAGATCAAGGCTATTAAGGAGATCCCTCCACCAAGTATGGAGAGGGAGATAAGGGGTTTCAGTAGGACATTTGCAATACATCAGCCATTTTATATCAAAACCGACTATGGTTTGTGAACCCATTTTCAAGAAGTTAAAGAAAGGATCCGAGCCCATTTGGGATACCGAGTGCCAACAAGCATTCTAGAAGGTTAAAGAATATCCGACTAATCCTCCAAGTGTTAGTTCCACCCCGATCGGAGAAACCTTTACTTTTATATCTCACCACAACAGAGATAGCTATGGGAGCCATGTTAGCTCAAGCATGACGGAAAAGAAGAACGTGTGATCTATTATCTTAGTAAGAAGTTCCTAGACTACGAGACTAGATACACACTCGTTAAAGAAACCATCTTTGGATTTAGTTTGGGCTACCAAGAAGCTCGGACACTATATGTTGACCCACACGGTACATATGGTAGCACCCCATGAGTCCTATTAAGTACATACTTAAGCAACCGATTATCAGTAGTAAGATAGAGCAAAGGACTGTCATGCTATCGTAATTCAAACTCAAGTTTGTTCCTCAAAAAGCGATCAAAGGAAGAGTAGTATCATAATTCTTGGCAGATCTACACGTACCTGAATCGCAACCCGAACACCTTGATTTCCTAGACGAAGATATTTTACAAGTAGAGGTGGACGTTTGGACAATGTACTTTGTTGGCGCCTCCAATCGAAGGGCTTTGGAGTCGGAATTCTTTTAGTCTCACCCGAGGGAGCACATACTCCCATTTCGGTTAAGCTAAACTTCGAAGTCACTAATAATGCTCGCAGAGTACGAAGCTTGTATCACGGGACTTGAAGCCGCAACAGAGATTAGGGTCAAGAACATTAAAGTTTTCAGTGATTCCAGTCTTATCATCAACCAAATTTCGCAAAGGTTGAAGGTCTTTAACGAAGCCTTGGCACCCTACCAAGCATATTTGACGAATTATCTAAACACTTCGAGGATATTTCCTTCACTTACCTTCTTAGGGACGATAACTAATTTGCTCGATGCACTAGCTAAGTTAGCATCCATGATCAATATTCCTATTGGCATTCACTCAATGCCTATTCACATCGAGCGACGAGTGAGCCCGCACACGTCTACATCTTAGAAGTATCTAATATCAACCATACCAGTTAGTATCCTTTGGACTCCACACCTAGAGCTCAACGAGCCATCGGGGATGTTGGCTACGTAATACTTCCTCAACCAAGGACAATTGTTCAAGAAAACTAATTCCGAGATCGGCTTACTTTGTGTCAATCAACATGAAGCAAAGCGCATCATGGAAAAGATTCATGGAGGAGAATGCGGACCTCATATGAACGGTAGAATGGTGGTCTAGAAGGTTCGGAGACTTGGTTATTATTGGTTAACTATGGCAGCAGATTGTTACGATTTTGTTAGAAAGTGCCATAAACGTCGAGTGTATGCAAACTTACAACACCAACCCTCGTCATTTCTCACTACATTATCCTCATCTTGGCCATATTCAGTTTGGGGAATACACATTATTGGCAAGGTGACTCCTAAAGGAATAGGTGGTCACGAATTTGTGTTAGTAGCAATCGACTACTTCTCCAAATGGGTAGAAGCAGACTTCTTATGCAACCCCGACGTAGAAACAGGTAGCCAAATTCATCACCCTGAATTTTATCTCGTCGTTATGGAGTGCTCCACAAGCTTATATATGACCATGGTAGTCATTTCAAGAAGGAAGTAGCGAATTTGTTGGATAAGTATAAAATCTAACATCACGTAACGGGGTAGTGGAGAGAAAGAACCAAACTCTTGAAGAAATACGGAGGACAATGATGATTGAACATGATCTACCCTACTATTTACGGGTTGAGGCGATCAATACAGCGAACTACACACTGAACGGATGCCTCATCGGACCCATATTGCAAAAAACTCCATACGAGCTCTACAAGATAAAGAAACCCAACATCGCATACTTCAAACCCTTCGGATGTAAATGTTTTGTTTACAGTAATGGTAAGGATCACTCGACCAAGTTTGATGCTCGGTCGGATGAAGGTATTATTCCGAGTTACTCATCTCATAGTAAAGCATATCATGTTTTTAATAAAAGAACTAACAAAGTGGAAGAAAGCATCCACGTTGTGTTTGATGAGATTGATTAGGGAAAAACAAGTGAATCAACCTTCTCGGACTCGAAACTAAGTCGAGATGAAGAGGATCTTGCTAATGCTGAGCTCGGACAGAGTCAAAAGAAAGCAACTCGGAATAAGGCAGCTCGGAACATCATGACTCGGACTGGACCAGCTCGAGAGCCAGCTCGGAATGTCGAAGGTCAAGCGGATGAGCAAACTCAGCCGGATCAAGCTAATGAAGATCAACCAGTACAACCAACAAACTTGGTAAATTAGAGAACAAGTAGAGCATTCAAATATGCTTCGAGCCACCCACTCGAGAACATTTTGTCTAACATCAACGAGTGGGGTAAGAACTCGCTCTTCTTTGCAAAATCTATGTGCATTCACTACATTCATATCATTAACATAACCCAAAAATGCACTAAAGGCCCTAAATGAACCTAAATAGGTAGAGGCCATGCAAGAGGAACTTAATCGGTTTGAGATAAACCAAGTCTAGACTTTAACCAAACGACCTTCCGACCACCCAATCATAGGAACTAAATGGGTTTTCAAGAACAAACTGGATGAGGATGGATTGGTAGTCAGAAATAAAGCTAGACTTGTGGCTCAAGGTTACAATCAAGAAGAAGGGATTGATTGTGGGGATACCTTCGTACCAGTTGTTAGGATTGAAGCAATTAGAATCCTCTTGGTATTTGCATCAACCATGAATTTTAAATTGCACCAAATGGATATCAAATGTGCCTTTCTGAATGGTTTCATTCAAGATGAAGTCTATGTAGAGCAACCCCTAGATTTGAAAACTCAGAATTTCCAAATCATGTTTTCAAATTGCAAAAGGCTTTTTATGGTCTTAAATAAGCTCCCGGAGCTTGGTATGAAAAAACCGAACAGTTTCTTGGTTGAAAACAATTTCAAAAGAGGTCAAATTGACAAAACACTTTTCATAAAAACCAAGGGAGAGAGACTTTCTCATTGCTCGGATTTATGTTGATGATATTATTTTTGGAGCTACTAATGAAAATCTCTGTCAAGAATTTTCCGAGTTGTTGAGACAGGAATTCCAAATGAGCATGATGGGAAAACTTAATTTCTTTCTTGGTCTACAAATCAAATAAGATAAAGATGACATCTATGTCCATCAATCTAAGTATACCAAGTAGTTGCTGAAGAAGTACAAGCTTCAAGATGCAAAACATGCAGCGAACACCAATGAGTAGCAGACATGAAACTAGACTCGGACGAAAAAGGTAAAGTAGTAGATCGAAACTCTATCAAGGTATGATTGAATCTCTGCTATATCTCACATCTAGTAGGCTAAACATCATGTTTAGTGTATGTCACGTGTGCAAGATTCCAAGCTAATCCAAAAGAATCACATCTCACTGCGGTGAAGAGAATTTTCGAGATATCTTGCGGGGACTCAAAATCTTGGTCTATGGTTCTCAAGAGACTCGGAACCGACCCTAACTGGAGACTCGGATGCCGACTATGTTGGATACAAGGTTGATAGAAAGAGCCCATCAGGAGCGTGCTAGTTTTTGGGTCAATCTCTTATATCATGGCACTTAAAGAAGCGTAACTCGGTTGCTCTATCAACTGCTGAAGCTGAGTACATTGCGGTTAAAGCGTGTTGTGCTCAAATTCTATGGATCGGGCAACACTTGAAGGATCTTGGACTTTCATTCAAATCTATCCCAATCAAATGTGATAATCGAGTGCAATTAACATCACTAAGAATCCAGTTCAAGCACTCAAAGACAAAACATATTGCGGTCGGGTATCATTTTCTGAGAGACCATTCCGAGAAAGGTGATTTTGAACTTGAATTCATTCCTACAAAATTTCAGTTATCTAATATTTTTACTAAGCCACTTAGTGAGGATCAATTCTGTTTTATTAGGAATGAGCTTGGCATGATTAATACATGATTATGTGATTTTCTAAGTAAATTTGTCTTGCATGATTATGTGTTATATGTTTTTTCTTTCCCTTAATAACAATTAGTTCGAGTTGATTGAGTGAAACCGAGCTAAGAGTTATTATGTGTTTGCTTTTTCGAGTCACTCGGAAACCATACTGAGTCGGACTCTGTTTTTAAGCAAAATGGATATCATGCTTCGAAATCATCTCTCGGATAAGTGGAGAATTTCAGAAATTTCTTTTAAAATTTCTCTTTCTCTCTCTCTACCGCGCGCATCATTAAGAGAACTAGCCGTTGAGAGAAAGTCACTGGAATTCTAACCGTTGGAGAGCAAAAACGTCACTCCTATCCGAGGTGACCGTTGGAGGTTTACGTCATACCGAATATTGAAGGACATTCCTTTTTGCTATAAATAGCATCCCTTTTACCTTCATTTCGCTACTTTACTCCCTGCTCACTTACTCTCTTACTCGCTTTTGCTCTCAAATCTCTCAGTACTCACTCTCTTACTCTGTCTCTCTCTCTTTCGAGTCCTCTCTCTCTCTCTCTCTCTCACTCTAAAATCTTCAGCCATGCCTAAAAGAGGTTCAGCCCAAGATTTTCTAGGGTCTGCGACCAAGAAACCGCTCGCCAAACAAACTCAAGAGGGTACCTCTAACCCCTCAAAAATTTTCGTCACCCAACACCTCACGTTGGATGACAAGTTCTTCCCAACCACATCGTTCTTGTGGTTGGCTCATATCAAAACCACTTGGAGTTTACAACTTTTTGTGCTTTAGTGAGTTTATTTACCTAGAAGTCGTTGCTTGAGTTCTATTCTAATCTCTCTTGCTCCGAGGGGTCATCACCTCACGAGTCTAGGACACGGTTGTTCGTATCAACCTTTCGCTTCTCCATCATATTTTCAAAGTATCCTTTCTCTTTCTCAACTACAATCCTATCCCTTTCAATGAAATTGCAGATGAGTTTTTCAAAAATATGCCAAGTCCCCGAGTCACGAAAAACTTCTCAATGACTCGGATGAAGACCGAGGCTAGATCGCTTTGCTGTCTTCCGATAAGAACCTTCTTCTCTCATCATTCGAGTAAAGAGAATCCTAATTCTAAGATTCTCAAAGCTCTGTTTGATATCCTCGAGGGCTAGGATGTAGACCTCTTCCCAGCCATCATCGAGCAAATGGCCACTATGCCGACTCAATCTAAGAAATCCTGGCATCTTCCCTTCGGAGCCCTTTTAAGTGTGGTTTTCAAGCGGTTTACGGTTCCCCTCCCCTCGGACCCAAACGCGAGTGTCCGAGGCTGCCATCGTAGTGGGCAGGAAGGAACTTCGTGATACGGGTACCGAGCATATCAAGGCTGGTGTCCGGGTCCATGGGTCAAAGCCGAAGCCCCCTTCACCCCCTCCTATGACTCGGACTCAACCTCCCCTATCTCTCCCTCCTCCACCTGGTGGTGCATCCACCTCGGAACCTCCTCCTGCAGCCTCTCGCTACCTTGTCTTCGATCCCGATAGACAAGATCTCTTCTGTGACCGAAGAATTTCGGGCCACTCTCCGCTCCTACAAAATTGTCCTTTAGAGTATGGTCATAAATCAAAAGACGGCTCGGCCTCATATCCGGAAGCATTAGGATCAACTCCTCGAGATGAAGAGCCTAATGAAGGAGCAACTTCGGCTCCTCGGTGAGAGGAGAACCAAGGCTGCTCGGAATCCGGACAACTCGGATACTTATGAGGAGTCCTCGAGCCCTACCAAGCTCCCCTACGCGGAGCGTAAGAAAAAGAAAAGTTGCGAGTGAGGCGAGCTCACCCGGAGGAGAAGGAGGAAGAGAAGAAGGAAGAGGAGAAAGAGGAAGCCGCTCAGCCAGAGGGACAAGGTGCTGAAGTTCCTCAACTAGAGCCGATCGGCTTAGACAGCGAGCCTGAGTAGGTCGGAAGACCCTGCGGACGTTGAGTCGATCCACAGCGAGTCAAACCAGAAGAAGCACCTCCCTCCGCGGTATTCCGGGAGGATGAGCCCCTAGATGACTTAGTTACGGGTCGGCCGAGTCAAAGCGAGCCAATCCACGAGATCCCGGTGCTGCCGCCACCACGGTCTTCAACGTCAAACCTATCGGCACGAGCACACTGCGCGCTCATCCATCTCAGGCACACACAGTACTCCCAAGCATCCCCATCTTAATTTGTTTTCTTTTATTTTAATCTTTTTTTTGTCCAAACATCAACTCGTATCTTCTTGATGTGTTCTTCCCTGTTTTTGTTTTTGTTGAAAGGCAAGGGGGAGAACAATAGAAAAATTAATGTTATTATGTTTAGGGGAGCTCACCTCTTTCTTGTATTTTTCGTGTATTTTTTTCTTGTATAAATGAATGAATTTTCTTTCTTTCAACAGACATTTTATTTTACGAGTTCGATCTCTTATTTATTTTCTCGCTCCGATATTTGTTCATATTTGTTGTTGTTCCGCTCCGATATAGCAGTTCATATTTTTTTGCTAAATGTGCTATCCGCATAAATATTCTTAGTGATAGTATCTCGAAATGCTCTTTTTGAGTACGAGAACACTTAACTCGCTACTTCTTATTTGATGGAAAGTGGCCAGCCATGGGTAAGAAGACAGAAAATGTTCAGCTCAACATGAATGCAAAACAACCGGGAATGCTCGTTATTTCTCATGCGCATAATGTCGATCGAGTCGGGAGGATGATCATTGATTATTTGTTCATAAATAAATCAAGGTGTTAAGGGAGATAGTTGAGAAATCAAGCTCACCAAATTTCCATGGTTAAGCTAGGAATGATCGGCCAAGTACAAACAAGCAATGATACAAATATTATTATCTTAAGTGCTTGGAACATAAATAACTTCATGTCATGAGGGTCGGTCCAAGGGAGGGCCGAAGGGTTTATGGTCATGCATCACATGGAGCTGCCAAGAACACCAAGCTAGAGCATTCTAGAAGGCACTACCACTAGTGGAAGGTGGTTAGAAGAGAGCTTGGAGAAGGGGCAACAAATCTTGGCCACATGTTCCCTATCAAACAATACTTGGCTAGAAATTCTTCAAGCTTAACTTGGAGAGGAGGAAAGCATCTAATTAGTTAGCATTTTGTTTTGCTTTATTTTTCAGCTTGGATTCGGTTATGTAAATGCTCACATGAAGCATTATATATTCAAGCACCTATGCTCCATTGTAATACACCTTTTGACGAATATATATGAGTTTAAACTCTTGAGCTGGATTGCTCGTTTCTAAATTCTCAAAGCTGTATCCGTGCTTGGCATCACGGTGGTGTCCTTTGAGTCTCCCAAGTCTCGGTGGTGTTGCTGTATCCGGATCGCTTAGGAGCGCCCCTTGATTCACTCGGTGGTGTTGCTTGTATCCGAGCCCGAGTCAAGGTTCTATCCCTCACTTTGCCACCTCATATCTCACAATCTACCCAGCCATTTCACTCCAAATTTTAACCACAATCCTTCCCGTCCATCTACTTCCATTCCTCCAATTTTCAGCTCCATCCAAGAACATCTCCATCCTCCACATCGAAACCAAACAAAGGGTGTCCTGTCTGTACAGCCAGCCGGTTGCATCAACTTTAGGCTATCTGTTCAGGGAGTTTCCCTTATCCAAATTTAACGAAACTTGGTCACGATCTTCCTTTACCAGTTACCTACTTCCCCACCAAATTTCAGCCAAGACCAAGCACTTTTGCCCCACCTTTCACCCGATCTCCCAATACTGCGCAATCAGGCCGCATTCTCGCCCGGTTGTGTACCTTGCGGTTTTCTCTCCTTTTTCTTTGCTTCCGCCACTACACATCATTTTTGGTATCAGAGCAAGTTCTGAACCTTGGGTGATTGTGGTCATTCCCACAAAAATCAAAAATCAAAAAAAATAGCCAGCCACAAAAACTTCCCAGCCATGAGCGCAAGCATGACTTTGGAAGAGAGGTTTGAAATGTTAATGAAGGAGAATGAGTACCTTCGCAAGCAGCTAGGACGTGACATGAAGGCTAAGCGTGACCAACTAAGGAGTGAATCACCTCCTATACGTTCTAATCCTAGCCTACATGAAGATGATGAGGAGAGCAACCCTTTTGCCTCCACGGATAGTGAACGACAATCAAGAAGGAGTTCTAGACGGTCCAAATCTCACTACCAAGATTTCAAAGTTGAGATTCCGAATTTGAAGGAAGATTGCATCCGGATGAGTTCCTTGATTGGTTGAGGACCGTGGAAAGAATTTTTGACTACAAAGAAGTGCCAAACGAAAGAAGGTTAAGCTTGTTGCACTCAAGCTTAGGGGATTTGCTTCCACTTGGTGGGAAAATTTGCAAGCACAAAAGAGTAAGGGACAAGAAGCCTAAAATCAAAAGTTGGGAGAAAATGAGAGCCAAGCTCAAAGCCCGTTTTCTACCACCTACTTATGTCCAGGATAGTTTTCTCCAACTCTATACTCTTCAACAAGGCAATATGAGTGTAGAAGAATACACTAGAGAGTTTGAGAAATTGTTAATCAAATGTGATTTGCAAGAGAATGAGGACCAAAACAATTGTGAGGTACTTAGGCGGTTTAACTTTTCCCTCTCAAAGAAGCCAACCCTTCTACAAGTGGGAGTCCCCAACCCCTTCCTCAAACAACTCCAAACCCCACAAAGCCACCCGTTCAACCTCCAAATCCACCCAAAGCTTTGCCAACTCCAAGCAACCCGAGAAGGTGTTTTAAATGCCATGGTTTTGGACATATTGCCGCGGAATGTCCAAACCTTAGGGTGATGGCTTTGGTTGAATACCAAGAGCCCTTGATGGATGAGCATGAAACCGAGAAGGAGCTACTCTTGCTAGATGAGGTAGAGGAAGTGGTAGAAGAGGCGGATGAAGGAGAAATGTTGGTGATAAGAAGGACCTTGAGCGGTTTCAAGGATCCAAGCGAGGAGCAACGTGAAACCATTTTTCACACAAGGGGCACGGTCCAAAACAAAGTGTGTTCCATTATCATTGATGGAGGTAGTTGTGCTAATGTGGCTGCCACAACAATGGTAGACAAGCTTGGACTTCATGCTTCGGTCCATCCTCACCCATATAATGTTCAATGGCTCAACCAAGGTAAAGGACTTCAAGTTAATTCTCGTTGTCTTCTTTCATTTAGTATTGGTAAGCACTATCATGATGAGTTGTGGTGTGATGTAATTCCTATGGATGCTTGCCATATATTACTTGGGAGACCTTGGCTATATGATCGAAAGGTGACACATGATGGTTTCAAGAACACCTATACTTTCACCAAGGATGGAAAGAAAATCACCTTAGCTCCCTTGCCTCCTAGCCAATGTAAACCGAAGCCACAAAACTCTACTTCCCAAAATGACCTATTGCTTACACTTGGAGAACCTCTCTTCAAGGATAAGCAACAAGAGTTTTTTCCTTACCAAACACAAATTTCCCCATCTTTCCACAAAACCGAGAACCCTCCACAAAATGTCCATCCCCTCACCATCACTCCACAAGCCAAAATTGTCCTTGACCCTCTACACAACAATCCTTTTCACTCACCACCACAAAAAAACCATGTCTCCAAAAGGACCCCATCCCGGGAGCTATTTTTCTCACATGGCCAGAATGTGATTTAAAGGCCAATGATGCTGAAACATGGGCAGATGACCGAGAAGAACAGCAAGAAATTCCATGGACAGATTCCATTTTTTCCATACCTAAGAAGGGTGATTTCCTTTTCATTGGTATTTGGTTGTTGAGTCCACATTATGACCTGTCCGAATCTTTTGTTCAATGGAAGGACAATGTTAGTTTGATTGATTTTGATGGTATTTTAAGGCCAAATCATTCCTGTCCAAGTATTGAATATGGAGTTGTGGAGTTTGCCGTGCCAACTTTCATGGTGCCAAAGGGAGTTGTTTGTCTTCCTAAATACATGAGGCTTTGTGTGCTTTTTGATGGATTAGTTAATGGCCGAAGCAAGTACGACATTGTAAACATGATTGAGGAGTACCCGGACTGGCTGCATGTCCACAATCTGACCATACAATCAACCGGCTGCCCGGTATAACCGGACACCCCACTTTCGGCCACAACTTCAACTTGACAACTTTTTTCCACACCCGGAAATTGTGGCTTGTTCGAATTTGAGGACAAATTCTCTCCTACAAGGGGAGAATGATGGAAAGTGGCCAGCCATGGGTAAGAAGACAGAAAATGTTCAGCTCAACATGAATGCAAAACAACCGGGAATGCTTGTTATTTCTCATGCGCATAATGTCGATCGAGCCGGGAGGATGATCATTGATTATTTGTTCATAAATAAATCAAGGTGTTAAGGGAGATAGTTGAGAAATCAAGCTCACCAAATTTCCATGGTTAAGCTAGGAATGATCGGCCAAGTACAAACAAGCAATGATACAAATATTATTATCTTAAGTGCTTGGAACATAAATAACTTCATGTCATGAGGGTCGGTCCAAGGGAGGGCCGAAGGGTTTATGGTCATGCATCACATGGAGCTGCCAAGAACACCAAGCTAGAGCATTCTAGAAGGCACTACCACTAGTGGAAGGTGGTTAGAAGAGAGCTTGAAGAAGGGGCAACAAATCTTGGCCACATGTTCCCTATCAAACAATACTTGGCTAGAAATTCTTCAAGCTTAACTTGGAGAGGAGGAAAGCATCTAATTAGTTAGCATTTTGTTTTGCTTTATTTTTCAGCTTGGATTCGGTTATGTAAATGCTCACATGAAGCATTATATATTCAGCACCTATGCTCCATTGTAATACACCTTTTGACGAATATATATGAGTTTAAACTCTTGAGCTGGATTGCTCGTTTCTAAATTCTCAAAGCTGTATCCGTGCTTGGCATCACGGTGGTGTCCTTTGAGTCTCCCAAGTCCCGGTGGTGTTGCTATATTCGGATCGCTTAGGAGCGCCCCTTGATTCACTCGGTGGTGTTGTCTGTATCCGAGCCCGAGTCAAGGTTCTATCCCTCACTTTGCCGCCTCATATCTCACAATCTACTTAGCCATTTCACTCCAAATTTTAACCACAATCCTTCCCGTCCATCTACTTCCATTCCTCCAATTTTCAGCTCCATCCAAGAACATCTCCATCCTCCACATCGAAACCAAACAAAGGGTGTCCTGTCTGTACAGCCAGCCGGTTGCATGAACTTCAGGCTATCTGTTCAGGGAGTTTCCCTTATCCAAATTTAACGAAACTTGGTCACGATCTTCCTTTACCAGTTACCTACTTCCCCACCAAATTTCAGCCAAGACCAAGCACTTTTGCCCCACCTTTCACCCGATCTCCCAAGACTGCGCAATCAAGCCGCATTCTGCCCGGTTGTGTACCTTGCGGTTTTCTCTCCTTTTTCTTTGCTTCCGCCACTACACATCATTATTCTGATATGTTCTACTGAGTAAGAATGAAAACTCATGTTTTTCACTAACAAAGTTTCTATCCAAGTGTGGAATGCCTTTCATTAAAAAGGGGAGATTGAAGACTCGGACTCTTAATCTAAATCATTCTGAGTACTACATAAAGACTCGAGTACAAACCTCGTCCCTCCTAAGTTTTGATTACAAATCATTCTAAGTGTTATAGAAACTCATGTATAAGTTTTCATTCGTTTTTGATCGACTTAGAAAACACATTCTTCTTTATCTTCTCACATTGATGTTTCGAGTCACTCGGACACCACTCGGATCTATTGCATACTCAAATAATCTCTCTAACACTTTTTATCTAAGTTCCGATCTGCATATTTCAACGCAAAGTGAATTACAAGTGGTAATTCCACTTTATAAGTCTGTTTGTTTGTTTAAGAATTATTTGTCCGGATCAAGTCTCTATACTCCGATGTTTTCACTCTTTTAACTTGATCTCTCTTAGGATCGACTCGATGGAATTTGAGTATAATGAATATTAGACTCGGACAATTCCATTCTTTTAGGCCTAAGATAATTATGTATTTAATTGTCTCAATTAAATTATTATTTGTGCCTAATATTGGACCAAAGTATTTTATACTTTGAGAACCAAAGTGGTTTACTTTTGTAGGTTATCCAAACGAGGCTATATCTTTTTGAATTACGTAAGTAACCGGCTTCAGTCGTCAATCACCAAGCAGACAAGGCTTATATACTTCGAACAAGGCTCGGACATCTGTGTTAGGGTTGTCTGTTTCCAAAACTGGAAAACTTCAACGCTAAGTTCAACGGTGGTTTTCACCTTACTTTTTAGACATCACCAGTTGATTGGAGCACCTTTAGGAGCCAAAAGCCGTTGTACAACATTCGCATCCCAACGGATCTTTTCTTAGCGACTCGGAAGAGCCGTTATAACTAGAAGCCACTTCACAGGACTTGAAGATTGCTCGAACACATTGCTGAAATTATATCTCTTAGTACAATACTCATTCAATCTTCATCTTACAACTCCAAGTCTCGTACTTAATACTTTTTGAGTTGTAAAGTCTTGTAATCGAGTCACATACTTTTCTTACTTTCGAGTAAGGTCCCTTGAGTGAGTCGTAAGGGTTAACTCAGCTCAGCTTGTCCCTAGTCGTAAAGGTTACCTCGGATAGGAAGTACTAAATCGGATAAGGAAACTTCTAAGTCTAGGAAAACTCGTAAGAAATTGTCTTAGGGATCAATTTTGGTTTAAGTCGATCCATTGTATTTTGAGGATTCAAAATAGTGGATTTGACTTGGTATTTGGATTAGCACTGTCTCGTGGTTTTCTCGCTCTATGAAGGTTTCCACGTATCTCTAAGTATACACTTTTCCGAGTCCAATCTAGACTCAAATTCTCTTGTTTGTCCTTTTCAAGCTTAAAGTTTCTAAGTTTGTGAAAATTTTCCTCATCACCCTATTCACCCCCTCTAGGGTGACTGATACTCTCCAAGAGCAAACCTTCGGAGAGTCCTCAAAGACACAACTAGGGCACGAAACCCTAGGAGGGTCCGGTTGGCCGCGCCTACCTTCTTCCTTTTAACCTGGTTCTATTCGGTTTTATCATCTTCCGATCCGGTTCTATCTCTTAAGGAATGGCCTTGTTTTATTTCAACTTGTTTGGATGGTTGAATGTAAGCAAACCCTAGGTCATTTGTGACCTAGGTCGTCTCCACAAATCCTCTTTTCTTTCGGACCGTCCAAGAGCCGGGTCGAGCCTTTAGAGATTGTGGAGTCCCATAATGTGTCGAGAAATTTCAAATATAGAATACTACATTTTACTTTTGTCCGAGTCGGACAAGGAGCTAAAGACCCGAAGATGATGTTAAAGCATTGCATTTCATGATCGGGAGCATCAAAGTGATGCGTTTTGAGCTTCACGAGACAGACGCACATGAGGATAGAAGCTTTCCCCTCTAAACGACGTCGTGGCTAGCGCCCTAGAAGCACGGTGGAACGCTGCGTTTTGAGCTTGGAGAGTCCTCGGAGACACAACTAGGGCATGAAACCCTAGGAGGGTCCGGTTGGCCGACGCCCACCTTCTCCCTTTTAAGCGGTTCTATCCGGTTTTACCATCTTCCGATCCGGTTCTACCTCTTAAGGAATGGCCTGGTTTTTTTCAACTATTCGAACGGTTGAATGGAGGCAAACCCTAGATCATTTGTGACCTAGGTCCTCTCCTATAAATATAGACGTATGGCTCTCATTCCCATACGACTTCCCGCCTTAGCATCATGTCGTAGAAAGCTAACCTGGAATACTCTCATCTAAACATTACTCTGTTAAAATTGATCTTGAACATTCATCTTCTCTACTTACTACCATTGAATCCGTGCAAAGAGCTAAAGAATATTTGATTATTATGATCTCTGGGCACTCATTCAATTGATCATTACCCTACCCTAAACACAATTCACAAGAACTACCTCTTTTTCTTTGGATTGTCGCAATTGCATCGAGAGATCCGACGAGGAGATCCATATCAGCAAGGTGGGACAACTTGAGGGCCATATTTTAGCCTTCGAACGGTTATATTTATTTCTATTTTATTCATTTTTCGTATTTTGGTTTAAGAGATGTAATTGCTTTAATTTCCTCCCGACCGATGTAATCTTTTAATTTATGTTTTTCTTTCTTTTATTGCTTTCTTTATCGCTTTTCTTTACCATTTTCCTTATTATGTTTTGGTTGCTTTAATTTCATCTTGCATGTTGTATGCTTGTTTTCTTACATCTTTATTAATACATTACTCGAACTAGTAATGGTCGTCTTCGGACGGGTGGAACAAAAGGGTTTGTCCCTACGTTTTGTACCCTCGCCCCGAATCCGATTCTCGGTTAAAGATCGATGGAGTCATCTTTTAGCCTCTTTCGATCTTAATTTTCTTATACTAAGATTGGAAGAGCAAATTTTGTTTTTTTAGTTTTTCTTTCCTAAAAACCGATCGGCGACTCCCTTGTTTTATGCTTTATTCTACATAAATTCGTATCTCGTAGTTTTCTGGTTGCAGGAAGAAATGATGTTAGGATCTGGATCTGCCCACTACGCAGGGACCGAGGCTGGTTTCACCAGCCATGCCCTCTCGGTCGGCACTCGCCTTCCCTTGGTGCAGGCTACGGCCAGCACCATGGGGTGGCGGTGGTGGCTTCGGTCCGGATTGGTGTTTTCACACCGATCCGCCCCTAAAGCCCCACGACGAATCATAACCCTAATATCATTTAGTCCTTAATTAGAAAATAATATCCCGGGACTTCTAAAATAATTGATAAAATAAAATGATTAATAAAGCTGCCATTCACTTTAAATCGATTTAATAAAATTAGGAAATCTTAATAAAAGGTTCATCTCTACATTCCAAAATTTACTTTCTAAAACCATCTTCAAAATCAATCTTTAAAAAGAGAGACCCGACACGAGTACGAAGCTCGGCGAGGGCCCCGGGCACGCCGTGGTTCTTACACCGGCCTACATCGCCGACCTCTTCCGAGGCAAACTAAGTATGATCCGAAGAGATCACCTCGGGTTCTTTCTCCCCTTGTCCTTCAGCTGGGTCTGCTCTAGTTTCTTCTTCTCCTTCTCCTTCTTCTTCTTTTCCTCCTTCTACTCCTTTTAAATCGTAGTCGAAGAGCTGGAAGACTCAAATGGTGGTGCTTCTTCGGAGGATGGTTCCGAGTTCTCAGCAGCTTTGGATCTTCTCTCCTAGAGCCAGCAGATTTGATCTTGTTGGCGCTTGATCACCTCCTTGAGCTCACCAACCAAAGCTCGACTGCGGTCGATCCGGTGTTGAGCCTTACTTTGGAACCGAGTCGAGATTGGCATGAAAGCCTGGAAAGCCGCCAAAGCAACGTTAATAGAAGGGGTGTGCTTGAGGAGATGAAGGTCCAACAGATGAGAAGGGGGTCTTAGAGTCTTTTTGAGTCCGAAGTGGAGGAGGAGGAGTAAGTTCGGAATAATGAACCCGGACACTAGCTTGTATTTCCTGGTATCCTAGTCTAATGAGCTTATTCTTGCCTATACAGGCAGCTGGCTCCATAAATTTGGTTGGATCGAAGGGAGATCCACCTTGAATTGAGTGAAAACAACAGAAAGAAGAGCTCCAAAAGGAAGAGGAGGCTTCTTCCGGTCGAAGGAACAGAAGGAATATGCTCCAAGATAAAAGGGAAGAGGTCAACCTCATTGATGGATATTTCTATCCAAGTCAAACATTCAAGAGTCATGGGGTTCTCAAGCTAAGGTATGAGAGGAGTCAAGCTTAATTTGAAGATCATTTTGGGCTCCAAAATGCCTATTCTGGTCCTGGATTGAAGCAAGTGAAACTAGAACTTGCAAGGATGTGGAAATTGCCTTTCTATGACAATTAGTATATAAATAATTCATGTTTAAGAGCTAAAGCAAAGCATGCATCAAGGACTAAAGGGTATTTTAGGCGCATTTTGCTCAAACTAAATTTTATGGCCGAAGGTTCCATGCTCGGTCAAGGGTTAATAGCCGGACCATCCCAATGAATCAACAAGCTGAAAATGTGCATTGAAAGAAAGGAGATTCTAGAGGAATTCCTAAGCACTAGCATTAGTGGAGGAAGGCATGAGTTGGACTAATAACAAGCTTGCTTGCACGAGGGAAGGAAGATACTTGGCTGAAAATGCACCATGCATTTTCCACCACATGTTCCCTAGAGTTTCAAAACTTAGCCGAGAATGCTCCTCCACATCCGGCCCTACATCCTTGCTTGAAGAAGGGAAGCTTAATTCAAGCCTTTGATTATTATTTTTTTAAGCTTTATTTATTTTCAGCATACTTTTTATTTTTGATGTGTAGTGGGAGCGGAAGCAAAAAGATAAGCAAAACCGTAAACAAGCAAGCTGGCCAGAACAGGTCCTGCAGGTGCGGTTCTGGGAGAAAATGTGAAAGGAGGGGCAAATGGATGAATTTGAAGCTGAAATTTGACAGGATGGTTATTAACTGGGCCAAGAAGGTTGTGTAAAAATATTGGAATTTTTGGAGGTCGGGAAAGCCTTGAACACAGAGCTGAAAGTCAGGGTTCTATGCTGACTGTCCAGGATGAGTCTCTTTGTTTGTTTCAAGGGTGGAGGGCGGAGTTCTTCTTGGTTTAAGCTGAGATTTGGTGGAGATGGTCTCAACTCATGTAAGATGAAGTGTGTGAAATTTGGGAAAGAGATGATTCGTGGATTGGGAGATATGGTTGATGGAAGTCGCTGGATAGAACCTGGATTCTGGCTTGGATACAGAAACACCACCAAGCTGAATCAAGGGGCACTTTGCAATCTGGCCGGATACGAAAACACCACCGGGGATTGTAAAGACTCAAAGGACACCACCAAGCTTGCCAAGGCTTGGATACAGCAATGAGAATTCAAAGGGTTGAGAAATCCATCTCAAAAGAGCAAAGCTCAAAGTTCATATATTCATCAAAGTTGTTTTTACAAGAGCTATGCTAGCTGAATATATAATGCCTCACATTGGCATTTTACAAGCTGAAACTAAGCTGGAAAATAAAGTAAAATGATAATGAAAACTAATAAGATTCTTTCCCTTCCTCCAAGTTAAGCTAGAGTGAATTCTAGCCAAGTATTTCAAAATTGGGAACATGTGGTTGTGGCTTGTTTTCCCCTTTCCCAAGCTTCTCAAATGGATGCTTCTAGACTTCCTTGTAATGCTCTTCCTTTGTTGTTCCATTTTCGGCCTAGGTAGCATCTTATGACAATATGGACCGACCATATTTAGGCACCAAGTTATTTATGTGCAAAAAGACCTTAACACTTCACGGTTGGCCGATTTCACCTTGCGCTTAGCATGGAGGAGTTGAATGGCTGGTTTTTGATTCTGGTTGTCTAACCTTCTTGGCTCTTTGGACGAGCTTTTATTTATGAACATATAGTCATAAAGATTAACATCATGGCTTTGCATCCTCCGGGATCAAAAATGATCAAAACGAATTCAAGTAATTTTGGTTGATTCCCGGGTATGCTTGACCCTTCAAAATGACTAGCTTTCGGCTCAAAGACAAAGGTGGTCCACTTTCCATCAATTTTCTATAAATAGCCCTTGTATTGAGCTTTGTAAAAACACAACTTTTGATGATGAATATATGAACATTGAGTCTGGATTGCTCGTACTAGTTGGATTACTCGTTCCCCTTTGAATTCTCAAATGTTGTATCCAATTTTGGCAACTTGGTGATGTCCTTTTGAGTCCTTAAGCTAGCTAGTGGTGTTTCTGTATCTAGCCAAGCGAGAGGTGCCCCAAGACTTTTCAAGGTGGTGTTTCGTATCCTTGAGAACCTTGGCACTATCGGGTTACCCAACTTCAAAAATTCAAAACTCTAAAAATATAAACCCCTTCATTCCAAATTTCACCCACACCTCTCTGGATGAGTTGAGTCAGCCCCCTCAAACTCTAAAAATATAATCCATTTGACCCCCTTCATCAAAACACCCGGAGCTCGTCATTCCGGACTCCGACCAGACGAGACAGAATTTGAGCCATCGGTTCGAGGTGATCCCGACCTCTAATGAAGACCCATTTTTTACCACCTCTTCCCAATTCCCTCCATAACTTCCCCTCAAAATTTCAACTCCATCCAAACACTCTACTCGACCCCCACCTCCAAAACAAACAAAGACCCTCATTCCGGACAGACAGCCCAGACAAGACTTTCTGTTTGCCTTTAGTTCAAGGTGATCCCGACCTTGAATGGACTCCAACTTTTACCAGCCCTTCCTAACCTGCCCAAAAACTCCACCTCAAAATTTCATCTCCAAATTCCACCATTTACCCTTCCATCACTCTGATCTCCCAAGACCGCATCGAAGAAGGCCATTCTGCCCGGCTTTTCTTCTTTACACCTTAACCACTTTTTGATGTGCCAAAACGCAAGGCTACACCGATCCTGAAAACAGAGTGCGTCAAATGCAATTCTGAGAGACTCAAAATGGGCTTAGAAGTGACCAATGAAACAAGAAACAACGAGGATTAAGCTAATCACTCGTGAGGAGATGATTAGCAAGGTAACCAGACTTTGATAGGATAAGAACAAGATAAACTAGAATTATCCAAGGATATAGATATCACCACCAAGGATAAAACTAGGGCACTAATCACACTTAGTGATACAGCTATCACCACACTAAGTATAATCGGACTCTTCAGAACACGACCTAATTATGCCACTAATTAGACAAGCAAAAGAGAATTTTGGGGTTGAAAGGAGCACTCGCTCAACTTTACTTAGCATATAGCCAATATCAAAATCATCATCCTTTACAAAGAGAGAGCCCATGTATATTTATAGGCCTCTTAGCTAGGGTACATCACTATAATCTAAGGGTTATAAATCCCCTTTACAATCAATGGTTGTGATGTATTCAAGAAAATAAAGGATAAAAACAAGGACAAAAGGTAAATAATTACAGCAGAAAAGGAGGGGGACCACGGAATCGGTAGTACAAAGTAGTACGAGCTTCGAGTCCGGTGACAGCCTACGGTCGTTGTCACCAAATTCTTTTGTTTTCCGATCCTTAACTTTCCTTTTCCGCTCTGCTGAAGATGCCTAGATGATGATCAAGTAGTCTAAGTTCGAAACCGAGGACTCGAAAAAGATCATTTGACGTCCGAGTTCGAAACCGAGGACCGAGAAAAAGATCCCTTGGCTTATTTTCCTCCAAATATTTCTGACTTGTCCGACTCCCTTACTCCTGTCTTACTCCCGTCCGAGGAGATAGACAAGTATTTCTAAGTGTGGCCAAAACTCCCTTGATGCCTGCGTTATCAACGAAGACCCAACAATGGTTTCGAGGGTTCCGTAATGAAGTCGGAGGACTCGGAATTATCACTCAATTCTAGCCGGCTCTCGGTCTTAGTTGGGTCCGGGTTTGTGGTGTCCTCCCCATCATCCTCCCCAGCTTGAAAAGAATTTGCCCTCAAATTCTCGAGTGAATTATCTTCCAAGTAAGGAGATAAATCAAGAACATTGAAAGTAGCCGAGAAATTGTATTCTCCGGGTAAATTCACCTTGTAAGCATTGTCATTGATTCTCTCAAGTACTTCAAATGGTCCATCTCGCCCTTGGCATCAACTTAGACTTGCGCTTGGAAGGAAAACCCTCCTTCCTTAGGTGGATCCAAACGAGATCTCCTGGTTGAAAACCACCCTTCTGCAGCTTTTGTTAGCACTAGCCTTGTAACTCAGATTAGCTTGCTCGATTCTCGCTCGACTTTCGCATGCAAGTCCCGAATCTAAGCGACTCTTTTCACAGACGTCGGATGAGGCTTTCCATCAAAAGCTCTTGGGGTCGGATCAATAGGTGACAGAGGTTCCACGCCATAAACAATCTTAAAGGGCGAAACATTGGTAGTCTTGTTTGGCGTGTGATTGTAAGCAAACTCAGCATGTGGAAGAAGTTGATCCCACATCTTAATATTCGATTTGATTAGCGTTCCGAGCAAGACTCCCAAAGTTCTGTTTGTAACCTCGCCCGAC
The DNA here is from genome assembly GCA_021018815.1 of Talinum fruticosum. Classification (NCBI taxonomy): domain Eukaryota; kingdom Viridiplantae; phylum Streptophyta; class Magnoliopsida; order Caryophyllales; family Talinaceae; genus Talinum; species Talinum fruticosum. Next base: position 919,956 of record JAITYX010000010.1, on the reverse strand, counting down.
CATCCGTCCGAGGATGGCAAGTGGTGCCGTACTTCAATTTCGTTCCTAATTTCTTCCAAAGGGTAACCCAAAAATGACTCGAAACTTTGCATCTCGATCCGAGACCATTGTCCTTGGGATCCCATGCAGCCTTACCAATTCTCCGAAGTATAGGTCAGCAACCGATGTAGCATCATTGGTTTTGTTGCAGGCAATGAAGTGGGCCATCTTAGAAAATCGATCAACAACAACCAGAATAGAATCTTTCCCTTTCGAGTCCATGGTAGACCCGTAACGAAGTCTAGACTTACATCCACCCGTGGCTGAGTTGGAACCGGTAATGGAGTGTAAAGTCCTTGAGGCAGGAATTGCTCTTGGCATATTGGCATACCACACATCGCCCGATGATGTCTTGAACATCTTTATCCATGCTTGGCCGTAAATAATGCTCCTTGAGCATCCGAGTTGTCTTTTTCTCTCCGAAATGGCCAGCAAGTCCTCCGTAATGGACTTCCCGATAATCAACTCTCTTGTGCCACAGCCTAGGCACACACAATCCGATACCCTTGAATAAGTACCCTCCTTGTATTTGGAACTCACCCTTGGACCGAGTTTGGCATTCTTGGTAGAGGGTTCCAAAATCTTTGTCATCCGCACATAGGCTCTTCAAATGTTCAAACCCGAAGACACAAGTTTCTAACTCGAAACAACAGTAGATATCTTCTTGATAGAGCATCGCGCCCTTGTTAAGATATCTCAATTTGTGTTTGATTGAAAAATGAAAGGTCCGAAGGTACTCAACCCATTTCGCATGTCGCGGGTTCAACTTGTGTTGGCCCCGAATGTACTTGAAGGCTTCATGATCTCGAGTGCGGAATGAATTCTTGGGCCCCTAAGTAATGATTCCAATACTCTAATGACCGAATGATGGCATAGAATTCCTTGTCATAGGTAGAGTATCTTCGCTTGGTATCACACGACTTCTCACTAAAATAAACGATGGGACGACCCTCTTGAGTGAGAATCCCACCAATACCTACACCGGAGGCATCACACTCAACTTCGAAAATCTTCTCAAAACCGGGCGAGGCAGGAGCTCGGGTCGGCTTAGCCTTGATAGCTTCAAAAGATTTCGAGCCCGAGGTGTCCAAACAAAAGAACCGCTTCGAGCACCTCGGCCATAGGGGCAGTGATAGTGCTCGAAGTCTTTGATGAACCTCCTATAGAACGATGCAAGTCCATGAAAGCTCCGAACATCGTGTATGCTTTTGGGAGTAGGCCAAGACAGGATAGCCTCAATTTTGCTTTCATCTACCTTTATTCCCTCAACGGAAACAACATAACCCGTAAATGCGATTTCGAGCCGAAGAATGAACACTTCTTCGCATTTCCGTACGCTTCTCTCTCTCTAGCGATTGAATAATCTGTCCGAGGTGGTCGGAATGTTCCCTCTCATTCCGATCGTAGATCGAATGTCATCAAAATAGACCACTACGAACTTCCCGATGAAGGGTCTAAAAATCCGATTCATGAGTCGCATGAATGTGCTTGGAGCATTGGTTAGACCAAAAGGCATAACAAGCCATTCATATAAACATCCCTTGGTCTTAAAAGCAGCTTTTCCATTCATCTCCTTCTCTCGATTCTCGATTTGATAATATACACTTCGAGGTCAATCTTAGAGAAGACCTTAGAACCATGTAGTTCATCCAACATATCTTCAAGTCATGGTATAGGATGCCTATACTTGATAGTGATCTTGTTAATGGCACGACTATCTATACATCACTCATACCCTTCAAGGATATCATAGAGAACCTTAAGAACCTTGCTATTAGGGTTCTCTTTGGAAGGGTAGAAGGAAAAGAAAGTCCTCATCGGGATGAAGCAATGAAGTCCCGCTTCCGAGGTCATCTAAGTCACGTAAAAGTTCCTTCGGACTTAGGGATCTCTTTGGCATATTTGTCAAAGAAGTCATCAGCAACTTCATTGAATAGAAGGGGTTGAATGATGTGTAGTGGCGGAAGCAAAGAAAAAGTAGAGAAAACCGCAAGAAGCACAACCGGCCAGAACGCAGCCTGCGTGCGCAATCTTGGCAGATTGGGTGAAAGGTGGGGCAAAAGTGCTTGGTCTTGGCTGAAATTTGGTGGGGAAGTAGGTAACTGGTAAATGAAGGACGTGACCAAGTTTCGTTGAATTTGGATAGGGAAACTCCCTGAACAGATAGCCTAAAGTTGATGCAACCGGCTGGTCGTACAGTACGGACACCCTTTGTTTAGTTTCGGTGTGGAGAATGGAGGTGTTCTTGGATGGAGCTGAAAATTGGAGGAATGGAAGTAGATGGACAGGAAGGATTGTGGTTAAAATTTGGAATGAAATGGCTGGGTAGATTGTGAGATATGAATTGGTGAAGTGAGGGGATAAAACCAAGGTCCTAGCTCGGATACGTAAACACCACCGAGTAAGAACCGAGGGGCACCTTCAATCTGTCCGGATACGTAAACACCACCGGGAGATTGGAAGGACTCACAGGACACCACCTAGCTGCCACACTAGGATACAGCAATGAGAATTCCAAAGGGTGAGCAAATCCAGCTCGAGTATAAACTCATATATTTCTCCTTCATCCGCCTCTTCTATCACTTCCTCTACATCATCTAGCAAGAGTAGCTCCTTCTCGGTTTCATGCTCAACCATCAAGGGCTCTTGGTATTCAACCAAGGCCATTACCCTACGGTTTGGACATTCCGCGGCAATATGTCCAAAACCATGGCATTTAAAACACCTTCGCGGGTCACTTGGAGTTGGTAGAGCTTTGGGTGGGTTTGGAGGTTGGACGGGCTGTTTTGTGGGGTTTGGAGTTGTTTGAGGAAGGGGTTGGGGACTCCCTTGTAGAAGGGTTGGCTTCTTTGAGAGGGAAAAATTTTAGGCACCTCCTTTTTGGCAAACCGATTTTTCTTTTGTTGCTCCACCTTGTGTGCCAAGTGACACACCTCATCAAATGTGGTAAAATGTTGTAGCTCCACAATTTGAGCATACTTAGCATCCAAACCGCCTAAGTACCTCACAATTGTTTGGTCCTCATTCTCTTGCAAATCACATTTGATCAACAATTTCTCAAACTCTCTAGTGTATTCTTCTACACTCATATTGCCTTGTTGTAGAGTATAGAGTTGGAGAAAACTATCTTGGACATAAGTAGGTGGTAGAAAACGAGCTTTGAGCTTAGCTCTCATTTTCTCCCAACTTTTGATTTTAGGCTTCTTGTCCCTTACTCTTTTGTGCTTCAAATTTTCCCACCAAGTGGAAGCAAAGCCTCTAAGCTTGAGTGCAACAAGCTTCACCTTCTTCTCGTTTGGTACTTCTTTGTAATCAAAAATTCTTTCCACGGTCCTCATCCAATCAAGGAACTCATCCGGATGCAATCTCCCTTCAAATTCCGGAATCTCAACTTTGAAGTCTTGGTAGTGTGATTTGGACCGCCTAGAACTTCTTTTTGATTGCCTTTCACTATCCGTGGAGGCAAAAGGATTGCTCTCCTCATCATCTTCATGTAGGCTAGGATTAGAGCGAATAGGAGGTGATTCACTCCTTAGCTGGTCACGCCTTGCCTTCATGTCACGCCCAAGCTGTTTTCGGAGGTACTCATTCTCCTTCATTAACATTTCAAACCTCTCTTCCAAAGTCATGCTTGCACTCATGGTCGGGAAGTTTTTGTGGCTGGCTATTTTTTTGTGGTTTTTAATTTTTTTGGGGAAATGGACACAATCACCCTAGGTTCAGAACTTGCTCTGATACCAAAAATGATGTGTAGTGGCGGAAGCAAAGAAAAGGTAGAGAAAACCGCAAGAAGCACAACCGGCCGTAACGCAGCCTGCGTGCGCAATCTTGGCAGATTGGGTGAAAGGTGGGGCAAAAGTGCTTGGTCTTGGCTGAAATTTGGTGGGGAAGTAGGTAACTGGTAAATGAAGGACGTGACCAAGTTTCGTTGAATTTGGATAGGGAAACTCCCTGAACAGATAGCCTAAAGTTGATGCAACCGGCTGGCTGTACGAGACAGACACCCTTTGTTTAGTTTCGGTGTGGAGAATGGAGGTGTTCTTGGATGGAGCTGAAAATTGGAGGAATGGAAGTAGATGGACAGGAAGGATTGTGGTTAAAATTTGGAATGAAATGGTTGGGTAGATTGTGAGATATGAATTGGTGAAGTGAGGGGATAAAACCAAGGTCCTAGCTCGGATACGTAAACACCACCGAGTAAGAACCGAGGGGCACCTTCAATCTGTCCGGATACGTAAACACCACCGGGAGATTGGAAGGACTCACAGGACACCACCTAGCTGCCACACTAGGATACAGCAATGAGAATTCCAAAGGGTGAGCAAATCCAACTCGAGTATAAACTCATATATTTCATCAAAAAGTGTCTTACAATGGTGCATAGGTGCTGAATATATAATGCTTCATATGAGCAATTACATAACCGAATCCAAGCTGAAAAATATGAAATAAAGCAAAACAAAAATGCCAACTAATTAGATGCTTTCCTCCTCCCCAAGTTAAGCTTGAAGAATTTCTAGCCAAGTATTGTTTGATAGGGAACATGTGGCCAAGATTTGTTGCCCCTTCTCCAAGCTCTTTTCTAACCACCTTCCACTAGTGGTAGTGTCTTCTAGAATGCTTCTAGCTTGGTGTTCTTGGCAGCTCCATGTGATGCATGACCATAAGCCCTTTTGGCCCTCCCTTGGACCGACCCATCATGACATGAATTTATTTATGTTCAAAGCTCTTAAGATAATAATACTTGTAACATTGCTTGATTTGTACTTGGCCGATCTTCCCTTGCTTAACCATGGAAATTTGGTGAGCTTGATTCCTCAACTATCTTCCTTAACACCTTGATTTATTTATGAACAAGTAATCAATGATTAACCTCCCGGCTCAAACGACATTATGTGCTTGAAAAATACAAGCATTCCCGGTTGTTTTGCATGCACGTTGAGCTGAACATTTTCTGTCTTTTTACCCATGGCTGGCCACTTTCCATTAATGTCACACAGCTCAAAACAGAAGGCTGCCCACTCTCCATCATTGGAGTTTTAGAAAAGACACTTCACATTGAAAAGATTGTGAAGGAGAGAAAGATAAATATGAATGATTTTACCTTGAACAATAGAAGAGATTATGTTATCTCTTGTAGTCATGTGATAATAGAACTTAGTGATGAGTTATGGGTAGATGTAATCGCAAAAGCATATGTACTTGAAAATGCATCTGTTGAGAGTTGATTTTATCCAAGAAAAAGTGGTGGTAGAGAAGAAACTTTCCTCTATGAAGTAGTGTTAGGCCACGATGAGCTTCTAGTCATTGTCGGCAAGGGCTTTGCCCTTAGATGGATCCTTTTGAGGATTCTTTAAGCGAGTGGATTTGGTTCTAGCCTTCTTGGTGGTTGAACCTCCTTTCATAGCGCTTCCTCTCTTAGACATGGTTGACAGAGAATCAAAGAAGTTGAGAGTAAGAGAGAGAAGAGAGTAGATGAACGAGAGCGAGAGAGAGAGCAGAGAGCAAAGTTTCGAGTATGAGAGCAAAGAGTGCAAGAGTGAGAGCAAGAAATAGCAAAGTGAACGAAAGAGAATGAAGCGGTACTTTTATAATAGAACAAGAGTTTTCATTAAACAAAAGCCTTTCGACTCAGCCCTCAAAGTAACAGTTAGGAGACCGTTGAGTATTCCAATGAGTAATGGCTATCTCGAAACTCGCTTCCCTTTAACGGCTAGTTTGCAAACCGGTGGCGTGCCGGAGAGAAAAATAGAAATTTTCGAAAATATTTCTAAGATTCTCCATTAATCTATAGATGATCTTAGAATTTTAATGTCCATCTTAGTTTGGTGAAAGAGGGCTCAAACGATGGAGTTTGGGGCTGAAATTTGGTATGGAGCTTCGGGCTGAAATTTGGTATGGAGCATCTCAATTGATCCAAGAAGCTCGGTATTTTTTTGGATTTTTTATCGCCAGGAACACCTTGATCAAAGGGTTGAAAGTCGGGGTTACTGGCCGATCGTCCGAGATGATATCCTTTGTAAATATCGAAGGTGGGGGTCGGAGGACTCGCTTGGATGGAGGCGATTTTGGAGGGGGATAAGTAGACTCGCTGGGCTAGAGGTGGACGGAATTTGGAGTGAAATGGATGAGCGGTTTGTGAGATATGGAAGTGGGAAGTGAAGGGATAAAACCGAGGTTTCTCCTTGGATACGTGAAACACCACCAAGAGGAAGCCAAGGGGCACCTTTAGCCTTGCAGGATACGTAAACACCACCAGTAGGTTAAAGGACTCAAAGAACACCACCAATTAGCCAACTTGGATACAAGCATATGAGATTTAAAAGAGGCGAGCAATCCAACTCAATTCATTCATATAATCATCAAGGTCTGTCTTTACAATGCTATTACAAACCGTATTTATAATGAGCAAAAATAGCATTTAACAAAGCTGAAAATTAAACCAAAAATTACAAAGATGTTTTTCCTCCCCTCCAAGTTAGAGTTGGATGAATCCTAGCCAAGTATTTGTGGATTTTGGGAACATATGGCCGAGGCTTTCTTTCCCCTTAGGCAAGCTTCTTTCTCTCTTGTTCAACAAGCCATCTTCCTTCCACAATGGTTAGTGCTTCTAGAATGCTCCTCATTAGGCTTCATTTGATGCTCCCTTTACCCTTGGACCGACCCTTAATTATTTATGTTCAATGGACATAAAATGGTAGCACTTGTAGCACTTCACGGTTTAACATGGCCGGACTCATCTTGCTTTAACGTAGAGGAATTGGTTAGCTTGATTCCTCTTGACTATCCTTCTTAGCTCCTTAGATAAACATTTATTTATGAACATGAGATCATAAGAAAATGATATTCTCGGCTTCTCATCCTCCGGGATCAACTTGCACCATGCTAGTGATTATAGAAATTTCAAGTATTCCCGGTGGGTTCCCATGCATGCTTGACTCCTTAAGATGAGTACCCTTCGGTTCATAATTTAGGGTAGTCCACTTTCCATCAATACCTCGGGTCAAGTCCTCCAAGATACTCGACTACGGTTTGATCTTCCGACTCTTGAAGATCGCATTTAATCATTAACCTTTCGAACTCCCTGGTGTACTCCTCTACACTCATCGGACCTTGTTGCAGGTGGTGCAACTTAGAATAGTTGTCCTGGATGTATGTTAGGGGTAGAAACCGGGCTTTCGGTTGGACCTCATCTTCTCCCAACTTCGATCTTTAGTTTCCTCCGAACAACGACGTTTCTTCTCCAGATTTGCCCACCAGGTTGAGGCAAACCCTCCGAGCTTGATAGCAACAAGCTTTACCTTCTTTTCATCTTTCACCTCTTTGTAGTCAAAGATTCTTTCAACCGCTTGCAACCATTCCAAAAACTCATCCGGGTTAAGGCGACCTTCAAACTCGGGATTTCAACTTTGAAATGCGAGTTGGGTCGGGGTGATTGATCCCTTCTCCCTCTTCTTCCTCTTCTTTGCTCACGCTCACCTGGAAGAAGCAAAGGGATTGCTCTCCCCACCATCATCCCCGTGTGAGTGGGTATGAAGTGGTGAGTCGGGTGGTGACCCTTCTAACTCATGTCGCTTCTTCTTCATCATATCTCCAAGTTGCTTTTTCGGATATAAGTTCGGGCACGCATCTCATCATAGTTGTTCATGAGCATATCAAAACGTTCCTCTAATGTCATGCTTCCACTCATTCCGGTTTACGGGTTCTTTGTGGACTAATGTGCTCGGGGCTAAAAGGGTTGTGTTTGAGGTTAAGGAAGGTTAGCCTAGGAAAGGCTCCAAAGCTCGATACCAAAGCCGATGTGCCAAGATGCAAGGCTACACCAATCCCGCCAACAGAGTGAGCTAAACGCACTTCGAGTGACTCGGAATGGGCTTAGAAATGACCAATGGAACAAGAGGCGACAAGGACTAAGCCGATCACTCGTGAGGAGGTGATTAGCAAGGTAACCAAGACCGATAGGACAATAACAAGATAAACTAGAACTATCCAAGGATACGAGATATCACCACCAAGGATAAAACTAGGGCACTAATCACACTTAGTGATACAGACTATCACCACACCAAGTATAATCGGACTCTTCGTAACACAACCTAATTATGCCACTAATTAGACAAGCAAAAGAGAATTTTGGGGTTGAAAGGAGCACTCGCTCAACTTTACTTATCATATAGCAAATATCAAAATCATCATCCTTTACAAAGAGAGAGCCCATGTATATTTATAGTCCTCTTAACTAGGTTACATCACTCTAATCTAAGGGTTATAAATCCCCTTTACAATCAATGGTTGTGATGTATTCAAGAAAATAAAAGGACAAAAACAAGGAGAAAAGGTTAATAATTACAAGCAGAAAAGGAGGGGAACAAAGTAGTACGGTTTCGAGTCCGGTGACAGACTACAATCGTTGTCACCAAATTCTTTTGCTTTCGATCCTTAACTTTCTTTTTCGAAGAAGCCTAGATGATGATCAAGTAGATTTGAGTATATCTACAATCCGGTCTAAGCTCGAAGCGAGGACTCGGGAAAAGATCATTTGACTTCTAAGCTCGAAACCGAGGACTTAGAAAAAGATCTCTTGTCCGACTCCCTTACTCCCGTCCGAGGAGACAGACAAGTATTTCGAGTGTGGCCAAAACTCCCTCGATGCTGCGTTATCAACGAAGACCCAAGCAATGGTTTCTAAGGACTCAAAATTATCAATCGGTTCCAGTCGGCTCTCGGTATTAGTTGGGGTTGGGTTTGTGGTGTCCTCCCCATCACATAGGCTATTAGCAAAGCTACAATGGGAGATAAACGTGTGTAGAGATCAACTTTGGGCACCAAAGTCCACCATTCTGGTTCAAGTAACACAAGTTGAACAAGAGCTTGAAGGGCCGGGAGAATTGTCCTCAATGACAATAGGTCCATAAATAATTGGTGCTTAAAGAGTTGTAGCAAAAAGAAGGTCCAAAAACACCTAAAGCCTAAACCGGGCATTTTGAGGACAATCTGTCCTAAGGGTCCATTCCATGCTCGGATCACCTACATGGACCATTTGAGAAACGTGCATTGCTAGCATTAAAGAAGGTTCTAGAGGAATCAAGGAGCACTACCACTAGTGGGAGGAATCATGTGTTGGACCAACCAAAATCAAGCTTGCATAGGGGAAAACAAATGCTTGGTCGGAACTCACTATGCATTTCGAGCCACATGTTCCCAAAGCTAGCTTGGAGAAGGGGTTAGCTATGGTGTAATATTGGCCTTTGATCTTGTACATACACTCTTAGCCTTTAGATTATGCTTAGCTTTAATCTTTGAGCATTACAAATATTCCATGTATTCGGTTTTGTAAGGACAACTTTGATATTGAATGAAAACCGAGCAAGTTGAATGCTCTTCCCCTTGAATTCTCAATTGCTATATCTAAGCTTGGCATGCTTAGTGGTGCTCGATTGAGTTCGAAAGCCTAGCTAGTGGTGTCATCTCGTATCTAGCTTTAGTCTTTTGGTGCCTTAAGATTCTTATGGTGGTGTGACTATATCCATAAGGAACTTGGTTCTATCTTTGTCAAATATATCATTGTAGCACTCGTTCATCTCGTATCTCTTCTCATCCTTCACAAACTTCCTTTTAACTTTCGGCTTCTTGCTTAGCTTCACATCGGAGATCCGGATCGACAAGGTGGGACAACTCGAGGGTCATATTTCGACCTTCGAACAGCTTATATTTATTTACTGTTTTATTGCTTACCTTATTATGGTTGAAGAGATGTAATCGCTTTAATTTCCTCCCGACCGATGTAATATTTTTTTATTTCTCGCTTTTCTTTTCTTTATCGCTTTCTTTACCGCTTTTCTTTATTGTTTACCTTGTTATGTTTTGGTTGCTTTAATTTTGCTTTGCATGTTGTATGCTTGTATTCTTACATCATTATTAATACGCTACTCAAACTAGTAATGGCCGTTTTCGGATGGGCGGAACGGATGGGTTTATTCCTATGTTTCGTACCCTCGCCCTGAATCCAATTCTCGGTTCAAGACCGATGGAGTCAATTTTTAGCCTTTTTCGGTGTTAGTTTTTCCATACTAAGATTGAGAGAGCAAATTTTCTTTTTTTATTTTTTTGTTAGTTTTCTCTTTCTAAAAACTAATCGGCAACTCTTTTATTTTTTATTTGGTTCTACGCAAAATCGTATCTCGGTATTTTCCGGTTGTAGGAAAAATTATGTTAGGTTCTGGATCTACCCACCGGGCAAAGACCGAGGGCCGGCGCTGCTTTCCCTCGGTGCAAGCCACGGCCAGCACCACTGGGTCGGTGGTGGTGGCTTCGGTTTTCACATCAATCCGGCCCTAAAGTCTCACGGCAGAATCATAAGCCTAATATCGTTAATTCTTTAATTAGAAAATAAGATCATGGGACTTCTCAAAATAATTACTAAAATAAAAAGGTTAATAAAACCGCCATTCAAATTTTGATTAATTAAATTTAATAAAACTCAAAAATCTTAATAAAAGGTTCATCCCTACTCTCCAAAATTCATCTTCAAACCCTAAAATCATCCTTTCCACTTTCTAAAACCCTTAGGCCAAAAAGGCACGTGGGGAAGCTCGACCTCGGGGGTCCGCCCTAGGTCGTGATTCCTACAAAAAGAAAATAAAATAAAAAGAGGATAGAGAAGGGAATGATTATACTAAGTTATGTGTTGGGAGCACCTAAGCTAAAGTCTCTTGAAGTCGGTTCAAATGGAGACTCATGGAGCATTAGCCACTCCATATCAACTCAAGCTCGCTATCTCAATTTAAATCTCATCAAAGCACGTAACAATCAAATCTGCAAGAAGAGCTCTCATTCAAATAAATGTAACAAAAACTAGAAAATTGGTGCCAAAAACATCCATAATATCAATGTAACACCATTAAAGATCTGTTTCAACTTATCAAATTGTGAACCAACATCATTAAATATATCGGTTTTATACTCGTAAAGCATGGAATCGGAAAGTTCGGATTTTTGGTTGGTCATGATAGATTCAACGTAAAAGGAATCGGAATGACATAAGAAATTATCATGGTCAATGTGCTCAAAACAAACATTCTTTTTGTGTTGATGAAATCTTTTTATCATGCTCATTCTCACAACTAACATGCATATCAAGTTCATGAACCTTTATAATAGTAGGAGAGGAAGAATCTATAGGAGGTGAAGGTTCTACTCTATCAGTAATTTCTTTTTCCTTAGTTGCCTCTATTTCAGAAAAAGTAATTTCTTTCTCCTTCGCTGCCTCTATTTCAGAAAAAGGGACAACATGGCGCCATTTTATTGGAGTGAATTCAGGGAGTACAGTGATTTGTCGAATTCCTTAGTTGCCTCTATTTCAGAAAAAGTAGTTTCTTTCTCCTTAGCTGCCTCTATTTCAGAAAAAGGGACAACATGGCGCCATTTTATTGGAGTGAATTAAGGGAGTACAGTGATTTGTCGAACCACAGAGATGGACCAAATTAAAATTAAGTTGTGAAATGATTCAGATATTTAATTCATAAAACTTAAATTATCCTAAACTAATGCGAATAGAACTTGAATAATGATAATAGATTAACCTATCGATATCACAGAAACAAAAGTAGCAAAAATCTCAGCAAAATCAACTCAAGTATTCAACTAGCACAACTTTATTAAAGATCAAAGCAACTATAGAAATCAGATTGCAATCTATCATTATTCAAACTAACAGAATTAAAAGTCCAAAAGTTGCGAAATTATACTAGCAAATTTGAATGTCCTTAATGCAATTCCACAACTCACAGTCCAAATTTGAACAATCAATTGTCGAGTTTCAGCTAAGCAAACCAACAATCTAAAATCGAACCCAAATTCGGCAAAATTCCAAAATCGAAAATCGAAGCTAAAAACTTGAAACTCAAGAACTAGAAACTAAAATATGAAAACTAACTGCTGAATTTTTGAGAAGCTAACTGGAATTCGAAGAAACTAAAACTGAAATATGAAGGACTAAAATTTGAAAACTTGGACCTTGGCGCGGCTCCGGTCTGTCACACCTTCGCCCACCGCCGTCCGGCCTCCCTCTCTCGTCGTGCTTCTTCTGCTTTTAAAGTCTTGGTCTTCTCATCCTCATTGCTCGATCTTCTTGCTCAGGTCTCGATTTCCTCGGGCCAGATTTTGGTTGTGGATAGAGTTTGAGAGGAATTTGAATTCTATTCGTGGAGGAAGACCGAAGACGAGAGCTAGGGTTTTTGTAAGGCAATAGTAGCGAGAGGGACACCGAAGAGAGGAGGAGAGCTAGAGATGGCGTGCGTGGCTAGGGTTAGGGTTTTGGGAGTTTGAAGCCGAGAGGGAAGAGTGAGAGATGGAGTCTTGAGGTTGGGGGCTAGGCTTCGCAGTCAGCAAGGCAAAGAAGGGAGAGGGAGGAAAGGATTAGGGTTTATGATGGTTTTGGGCCGAAGGAAAAGGAGTGAGAGGAACGGCGTTTTGTGGATTGTGGGTCACGTGAGCAGCACGGTTCTGGGCTTAATTTGGCCCAACTTCAAGTAGACGATCCAACTCTTCAGTTTTGAATTCTTCATATTATTTTTCAAATTTTTCCACACTTCTTACAAAAATAAAATAAAATAAATTAAAATTTTAATTTAGTCATTATTACGAACAAATTAAGATATAAAGAAGTATTAGAAATATCATAATTTTGAACTCAACAGTTGCATTGTCTAACACATTATAAAATTAATCCATAAGCTTCATATGAGGTGCTTTAGAATAAAATTACACATACTAAATTTAAATTCTTATTCTCACTAATTTTTCACCTCACCTTAAATTAAATAAGCGATTAGACTACAATGTCAATATGACTTTTTATCCGAAAAAACTCACTAAAAGTTGTAGCATTTATAGTACATAAAGCAAACAGGTGTTGCTATATAAATATGACTCCCTAAAAATGACTAATAATAAGAAAGGAAAAACAGACATGATTACCAACTAAATGATAGCACCACCTAACTGCGGTTCCACATTTCAGAGATATCACTGTGTTAACAAATTTCATATCTTCAATTTCAACATTGTTTATGGATGGAGTAGGAAAAAGGCATAGTATACTCTACATCTAATATCTTTTGAATGTATTCCTAGCAAAGATCAAGCTGGAGTATTTGACTTCAAATCCTACTCCCCCACCCCCTGTCCAATTTTAATCATTCAAATAAACCCTCCTTCCTAGTATCCATTCTATTACATATATTCTTCATCAAAAGCTATCATCACCCAACCAACATGGTAATGAGATTGACTACATAGATTCTCAATCATCAATGATATGAAAGGGATTCATTACCACTTGCGTATCTCTAGCTAAGAGTAATTCCTATCTTCCCCATTAGCCCATTTTGCTCTAAACCACAAAATCCGATTATGTCTAAATGTTTGTTTCTTAATGCTATATGCTTGAATCACCTTTGTCTTTTTCTAGGATATTGACAAATAACACATCCATAATGCCTGACTAATTGAGCTGAAAAACTAAATAAGGCAAACCCAATTTCTCACATACATTAAAATTTTAGCTAGACATGTATTTCTCCAAATGAATAAGCAATTTAAAATGGGAAATAAAACAACAACGATAAAAAGTAGAAGCACTCGAAAAGCTTGAGAATACCTTCTCTTTGACGACTTCTTCCCTATTGGAAATCCGTTGCTTCTACGAGAGAGGTTCTGGTTAGAATCAACCTATAACACAAAGTGACTGTGTCCACTCAAATTGAGAAATAATTATGAGTACAATAAGCAAGAAAACCAACAGCATTGACCTTGACATTATTACCACCGTCTCTCAATCCCAAACCCTTATACCGAAGAGCAAAACAAAACCCTATTTCACAACGAAACCCTAATTTGAAGGTTGAAGAGCATAATGCGAGAGGAAGAGAGAGAAGTGAAGGTTTCGAATTAGAGCAGGAATGAAATTTGAGAATGGTTGGTTTCATGAGACAGATGTGTGCTACTGAAGTCGCAATTGGATCTCTCTCTCTCTCTCTCTCTCTCTCTCTCTACCCCTAAATTGTGAGGAAAACCTAGGAAGAAAATTTGGGGAATTCAACAGAAGGAACGAAGAAGCCCTTGCAAAATTTTATTATTTTTCATGGAAACTTTCTGCCAAACAAACCTCTTTTTGCCGCCTTCTTCTCTCTCTCTCCTCCTCAATTGAATTGCAAAACCTTCATATGATTAAGGTCATAATAGTCAATTCTACTTTCCCAACTTCTTCACATACGTGTCATGTGCATTGCTCAACGTAACTCTTAACTGTTCTTCGGATTTTCTTGGTCCCGGGAAAATTGACCCAACACCCCAAGGTCAATTTCCCTTAATATAAGGGCTCAAGTCCTTACTCGATATAGTTACGAAAGGCCAAGTCTACTAAAAAATTGCAGTTTAGGACCCTACGAGTAAACTTTCTTATTTACGTCCAATTAAACATTAATTTAAACCTTTAACTCCAATTAATAGGGGTCTACCTGATTTTTTTTTCTGAGGGTTTTTTTTTTGGGGGGAGGTGTAGCAAAACCAACGTCACTATTATTTATAGTGCGACGCTGCCTCTTATTTGCAATTGCTAAACCAATGTAAAACTGCAGTTTCAACTTTTGCATTTAACAATCGGATCATAACATATTATATACTCATGTCAGCTAACTTTACACAACACATCGCATGGATGTGCAAAGATTTTGTAAGGAATGTAGGCAATCATAAGTTCAGAGGTCTAATACGCTGATTTATGCATAAAGGTCTCTCTCTCCATGGCTTGTCCCTTCCCTTCCCATCAGTTGCAGACCTGGGTGCATAGGCCTTGCATTTGCGAATCAGTGATGTTTGACAAGTAGTATACCTTTGATTTCCCATTGGTTGAGCATGTCAAATTCAGTTGACCACCTCCTTGGCTTGGCTGCAAGATAAATAAAGGTTATCAGCAAAAAATATTAAAGCTTATTATCAGCATGCTCTCCATCATGACTAGTTTCACAACTAAAAAAGGAACTAAAATTAAAATGAATAAGACACCTCGAGCAGTTGTCTATAGTGTACTTTGTGTCTTTTGAATTTTGTATACTGTATAGAGGCTACTAGCTTTGACGTGACAAAAATGTATCGTCTCCTCCTTCACTTTGAAGCTTTGATAAGAAGCTCCTAACTTACTGGATCAAATAATAAAAAAAAAACCCTGTTTTTGGGAGAGGCGCAAAGGAACAGAAAAAATACCACACAGTATGCAGGCTCTGTGTTGCAGCTCCATCGTGATGTAGGAACACAACTTAAATAATGGCACCAAGAACAACGTGAGTTCCCATCTATACCTTTGAAAACCAATATCAGCCCAACAGCGAACCTGTCCAAATTAACAGAAACTTCCAGTCAAGTATCAGCAGGTGAAAGATATACAGGACAAACTACAAGGAGAGGAGGAAAAGATGATATACACTAATAAACTAAAGAACTTGCCTTGTATCTTCTAAAGTGGTTCACATTAGAGAAATGTGATCGGGAACACAGATTTACAAAGTTATATTTTTACTGTTGCCTAGATGGCTAGACTTGGCTGATGGGTCATCCAAGTTGGATTTGACAAGGTTAATTTCAGATTGGTTTAGAAGATGGAATATCAAGGTTGAAACATGTTTTGGCAATCATTTAAATTATAGTCATCTTTAGTTGTGACCTATGTTCATCTAAAAAGCTTCGAAAGAAATTGTAAATAATATTGGTCTGGTGCATTTCTGGTCACTTTCAGTTGAAGGAACTCAGGTTCGAGTTAAAATCAGGTTGCTTTAGACTGGTCATACAATCATACGGACAAATATTTTCAGGTAGATCATTGTGAATGAGGAAACACTTATATGAGGTTCATCATTAAAAAAGGGTTCTGGCATGCTTGAAATATGTATCTGTTCCACATGGAATATTGATTGTAGAAAGGTTCCTGAGACTAGTGCTACAATGATAATATAGGGTATCCCACAACAGTTCTATGGCCACAACACTAATTTCATAAGATAAAATCAGTAAACCACAAGGAGAGATATGAGATGAAATCCAATTCAGAAATTGGAGCTAAAGCAGATTAAGAGCCTTCTAAAGTCGGGAAATATTGATTGTGGCCCAGTCAAGTGCATCATGTGACTAAGCTGCACAACTAAAAGACTTGACAAATCCCTCTAAACTATGTAATGGAGTAAGCATTATTAACAAGATACATTGCGATTGAGAAATGAAAACAAATTGAGATAGATTAAGCTATAGGGCTTACCCAATTATCAGAAGAATCAATGAGATGAACCACAAGGTCAACTGATATTTCTTGTATTTATTAGGTCTTCTTGAATCCAAAGAATAACCAGGTGGCACATATCTTCGGCTTACCCATCCGAAGTGGGGCCGGATCAGGAACACAAAACCAAGGAGAAAACCAGAAAGAAATCCTCCAATATGAGCAAAATTGTCCATATGTGGAAGAATCCCAACACCTAGATTTACTACAATGATGATTACCAGCATTAGTAACGATGCAACCTGTAAAAGTGGAGTAAGACATTTTAAGATGGTAGGATGATTGAACAATATGATATATGTGATAAGATACTTTAATCACTGCATCTAACCTTGTTACTGTACATAGTCCAGTTAATAATCAACTCAGACAGCATGGCACCCAACAACCCAAATACAGCACCAGAGGCACCAACAGAGATGCTTGACCGGACAAAAAGAGCGGACAACACACTCCCACCAAGTCCAGCAATGATGTACAGCACACCAATCCTTACTGTTAAAGAAAAATCAAGAAATGAGAACATTCAGCCAGCATACCCTTTGTTCAAGGAAAAATGTTAATCTGGTGTATTTTCTATGTAACTCTACAAACATGAAAATTAAAATGTTGAATCATTGACAGGTACCAGTAAGCAAGGTTGGTGCCTCACTTCACAAGCACCCTGATCTTGGGCAATCTAATACCTAGAGCGGCCGTCTTGAGACTCTTGACCTAAATTTCAGCATTATGGTGACCTCACTTGTTCAGATTATCAATAATCACTTTGTAGCACAGTCATCAGAATATATGTGATAGAAATTTCACATTGTCACCCCTTCCAGGAATTAAAATTGCTAATGCACAATATACTCCCTTGCACAATAAATACCAGTATTGATTGTTTGCATCAGACCTTTCTTGCACAGTGTAACATACCTTGTAGCAAGAAAAGAAAATGGTTTAGTGGTGCTAGTGTATTCTGTCCATTAGCATGCAAGAAAAAAATGGGCTTGATGGTACTAAAGTATTCTTTGCTCTGATGTCTAATGAGGTTACTGCATGCCCACCCAAAAAAAAAGAAAAAAAGAAGAAAACGAGAAAACAAACACACACACACACAAAATGAGGTGACCTAAGATAGAATCCAATCCCTGAACTCACCAAATCCGAATTCCCGTTCCAGCCGAATTCCAATGATTAATAAGCTCAACATGTTGGCCAACAAATGGAAAACTCCAGCATGCAACCATATACATGTGATAAGGCGCCATCCCTGGTGTTGATTGACCACTTTATTGATATCCAAAGCTCCCATTTTATCCAACCTGATAAAGAAAATAATAATAAAATTGAGTTTCATTACATAATAGGAAGCAATAGAAATTACAATGTACAACATGCACATTAGATGCACAACAATCAGGAACCGTTATTAAGTGTCTTTTACAGAATCTCGGACAAAAATGCAGAGTAATTGACTGCCAATATCAAATTCATAGTAGCATTCCAAGCAAGATGGTAGTTCATTTCAATTTTACATGCCAGAGGTTTAACTTGTGTTGACTTGATGTGATAGTAACAACCTTGAAACGTACAAAATATGATATGAAACATAATAATCATAATTCTACATTTCCAGCAGAAGAAATACTCACTTTTGGGAAATTGTTTGAGCTTCAGATTATATAATATAATGCATCACTACAGAAGTTACAGAACACATCACTAGATTGTGCTAAACTTCTTTTGTTGTAGCATAGCAGGTTTTCAACCAAGTCAATCATAGGGTCCTCTTGGAAGTAGCCTCTCCACAATTTAGAGATAACAATAGATACATATTGACAAGCAGAGATGCATGGCATTCACTTAGCTTGATACTATATGATGATGTAAGAGAGCTCCAATGCACTTCATAAAGCTCTACCAAGGATTAGGAGCGCAAAACTTGAATACCAGGCTAATATTTCATAAGAAATTCTGGTCCAAACACGACAAATTGGACAAGCAATTGTGACGGTTCAGGTCATCGTCACGCTGTACTATACTAAGTCATTGTTGCCACTTGCCAATGAGTCCTCGGTCTCACGTGGTGCTTAAAACTGCAAACTTTTTCGACCAAAATAGTACGCTAGTCTATGGTCACGCGCCACTTAAAATAGAGGCAGTAAATCTTGAATAGCAAAATTGAAACCCTCATACCCAAGCATTTCCAAAGATAAAAACTCCCAAAACAGAAGCAAAATAAGAACGATGAACAACAACAGCAAACAGTGCAAATTCAGCCATCTTCTGGCTCCATTTTGGAGCAAACTCCGGTGTACCACAACTCGAAAACAAGGAGAAATTGAACCATTTGCGAATTTCCACTAGCTTAAAAAGGCTCGCATCTAAAGTATCAATACCCAAAACAAAGAATAAATTCAAAAATTGGCAGTTCAACTGGATTAAGCAAAGCCAACTGACACTTCAATCCAAAAGGCAAAAACAAGAACTAAAATTTCAAATATAATAACTGCAAGAAAGGTACTTAATCAAAATGAAAACGAGGAACTTACGTTGAAGAAGAGGGGCCAAGAAGAGGGTTTTCCTTAAAAGGCTGGAAGGACAAGCGATGCAGAAAAGGGGCGACGCAGGAGAGGTAATACTTGGGGCAGTTGTTGACATACATGGTGATGACGAAAACAACCGTGTTTGCAACGACAAAAGAGGAATCAACCAAGGGAACCATTTCTTGTAATGCTTTACTTGGTTATAAACGACTGGCGTTGGCGATGCCCGAGGTGCGGGGATCTATCTATGTCGATTGGGTGAATTGTGTTCTGCCTTGAATTCCCAGTCCCACGTAATGGGATTTCTTGGGATGAATCTCTTGCCATTTTGGGGTTTTGGGCGTGTTGAAATTCTGATCAATTGGGTTTGGAAACAAGTTTTTGTGACTTTGTTGGGGAAGCTGTTGCTCGCCAATGAAGGTGGGTAGCTCAGCGAACAGAAAGAGCTAGGAGAAATGACAGGAAGAAAGGTTAAGAATATTTGGACAAAAGTCAAAGGAAGGGAGTTCAGAATTCAGACGATTGCTTCTTCCGTCGCAGTAGTACCTTGCGGGATACCTGTTCCCACTCGCTACCAGTTGTCTGTTTAATGGGCTTACTGTTTTCAACAATCACCTGCCCCCTTTACCTTTTTAATATTCCAATTAGTATGATACTAGTTTTGATCAAAAACCAAAAAAGACATTAAAAAATAAGTATCATACATTCATACTAGTAGCACTAGTTAACGCCCGCACACTGCGCCTAATATATTAGTATTAGATAAAACTTTTTGAGGAAATCAAGTATATTTTGATTTTTCCTTTGGTTAAAAGAAAGATATTCAATATTCTTAAAAAAGATCTACTAACAATTGATGCAAATTCTGAGGCAATTAAAATAAATCATTTGATGTTAACAAAAAGAATCTTTTCATATATTTCATCTAACAATTTGCATGTAGCTGGTTAGAAGAACATAATTAATATGAAAAAATCACCAAGCAATTATGCAAATGCAATATATCTGTAAGCAATTAATCAACCTTAATATTACATATTGATCAATTTTAATATTAGTTAAAGATATACTAAATTAGATATAAAAGAGTGACTATCTATACTTAAAATAATTATTTTTAATATTTGTAAGTAATTTTAAAGCACTAATCCACCAACACCATATTGCTTAACTTTTGGCTAAGGATGTAAAATGCCTAAAAACTTTTACACATTCCATTCAAGTCAATTAAATCAATTTATCTTTTTCTTTTGAAAAAATTAACGCCATCAATGAATAAGCAATTTTAGTTTTTGGTTTTGCAATCAAATAATAATAACTACTAAACCTGGTTCACCTTAAAGCTAGTTTAGTCATCAAATGAGATCAATACTTAGAGTTAACTGTATCATAGCTAAAAGGTTGCAAGATCTATCTAAAGAAGCAAAACAAATACAAGATAAATTAATCAAAATATGAACAATACCTCAAAGAGCATTATCAACGTGATATTTCAATTAAATATGAAAAGAATTGTAACTTATATACACATTTTTCTTGTCTTTTCTTCTATCAAAACTTTCTTTGTATTGTCTACAAAAATTGATTTGTTATATAAGATAGTAAACAGAAAAAATAAGGAAAAGCGCATAATACAGAGAAACAATACAATTAGCCTATTTATTTTACTTTATTGCTTTTAAACTCAATTTCATATAGAAAATTTCTCCATGTACTAGATGATAATAATATAGATATACTAATTAAGAAAATTATTATATAATATTTCAATTTTGACATCTTACCTCATCAATAGAAAAAAACAAAACATAGTTTAGTTATGTAGACACCTAAAAATTGTCCGGGTATTTTCTAATACTTTGTCATATTTTTATCGTTGGTTAGTCAATAAAATTTCACTTTCCCTTTTTTTGGGTTAGATTAGATCAAGACAGCTTTAACTTTTGTTTATCCCAACAAAAATCAAAACAATTAGCAAACCCATATTCAAAAACACCCAAGGTGACCCACGATGGCCCCCGAACTTGAGCTTTGAGGCTATGTCCGAAGCTAGGCATGGATCCCCATACCATAGAGTGGCCCACACCGATCACATTTTTGCCAAAGCACATCATCTTGACACCTTCCACATGGGCAGACTCCTTCCGAGCCACACCAGTCCCCGGGTTTTCGAACGTCTCATTTTGACCCGGTCGATATTGGCGGAATTCTAGCAAATTTTTCAAGATCAAATTCTACCGATTTCGGTCGAAATGAGGTTTAAAAGGGGAAATTGTAAACCTACCTCATTTCTATAAATAGGGGTTCACCCCTCATTTTCACTCATAAGATTCAACTAAATTAGAGCCCCCATTCTACTAAATTCTCACTTTCATATCTCTTTTCACTCACTCCACTCATATATCATGCCATTAGACTGCAGAGATCTACCCGAACTCCGAGAGATCGATATGTGGGTCTACCTAAGAGACAAGATGTATAGCTCCAAGTTTTGTGTTTGTACTTTATCATTTTTTTCAATTCAGTTTATTTATTTTTGCTTTCGTTTTGTGGTTTTCAAAAGCTATAAGTTCACTTACTTTTCTCTCTGCTGGCTGTAAGAGCTTAGATTTATTACTTTCACTTTACTTGCTTTATTTATTGCTTTCCTAGCATATTTAGTTTGTTTAATTTATGCTTTTAGGATGATGTTTGCCTGTTTTCTTGAACACAATTTTACATTTCCATTTTAATTAGTAAATGTCATTTTGAAATGGGCATAATGACTCTTCTCATTTTGTGCCTTCGCACCTCGAACACCGGATCATTAGTATAGACGAATGCAGTCCTTTTTCAAAACCTTTAATTGAGCTTTTTTGGTCCCTTTTAGTTGTCCCTTTAGTTTAAACTCAATTAGGACTCCTACTTTAATCTCTTTTTATTCTGAATAATGCATCTAATTTTTTCCGTAAAGTGAATCATGTTTTTAACAAAGGACCGCAATGTGGATCTTCCGACCAAGACTCGCTTAGCAATATGGGCCGGACCCACATTGGTCACCCTCACCGACCAACCACATCGGTCGCCCGGTGGGATCCAAGTTTGACTCCTAACCCAAATAGTTATCCCGGAATTCCGAAATGCAATTATCCCATGTGGATCTTCTCATTGCAATCACCGTCCCGTAATGTTTGAACTTTTGGCCGCTTATCCCGAGAATTCTAAATGCATTTTCGAAAACGAAAATGGTTTCTAAAACTCGCCAACTAATGAACAAACTATTATATTATAATGAACAAATAAACATTACGGCTACATCGAAATATTTAGATACCTAATGAATGAATATACAATATGCCGAATAAGCAAATGAATATTTAGAAATGAACAAATAAGCAATATATAACGAAAAAACTATTTACTAAGGACGAACAACTACATTTTATATAATGAACAAATAAGTTGACATACTTGAACAAATAGTTTGACACCCTTGAATAAATAGTTTGACATCTTTGAACAAATAATTTGACATCCTTGAACAAATGGTTTAATACCCTTGAATAATGATGACATGCATATTAACAAATGGGGAACGATAACTATGAACAAACCATTCGAGTTCGAGTGAACAAATAAAGATTATCTATGAATAAATATAATATATTCAAATGAACAAATGCGAAATACCACGAAATCCACTTAAATATAATCGAAATTTCATATCCTTGAACAAATTAGCTTGACATCATTGAACAAATAATTTGATATCCTTGAACACATAGTTTAATATCCTTGAACAAATAGTTTGACATCAACATGAATATAATTACGTATTTCAACGTGCAAATTCAATTAGGATCTTATTCCATTATAATGAATAACGTACAAATAGTTTCAGTGTACAAATATATTCAATGAGCATTCGAGTTCAGTGAACAAATAAAGATTATCCATGAATAAATATAATATTCAAATGAACAAATGCGAAATACCACGAAATCCACGTAAATATAATCGAAATTTGATATCCTTGAACAAATTAGCTTGACATCATTGAACAAATAATTTGATATCCTTGAACACATAGTTTAATATCCTTGAACAAATAGTTTGACATCAACATAAATATAATTACATATTTCAACGTGCAAATTCAATTGGGATCTTATTCCATTATAATGAATAACGTACAAATAATTTCAACATGCAAATATATTCAATTAAGATTTTATTTTTTATTTTTAAGGAGGATTACACCTTGAACAAATAGTTTGATTACCTTTTATATGCAAATTCACTAAATTTGAATAGTTTGACTCAATTTATAAGTGCAAATTTATTAAAGTTGTAATATAATTCACCACGAAATAAAACATACCTTTTTTTTTCCCGATGTAGCATAATGTTTTTGTTTTGCGTGCTTCCTCCATAACAAATTATCACAAGAAGAAAAACGACGACTAGAAAAGGTTTGTTCAATGCGAGGAACCCAACTAGAGAAAAATTGCAAGGAAAGTTGAAGAGTTTGAAGTGAGAGAATTCTGGGAAAGTAGATTTTGGAAATAACATGGAGGGAATCCTAACGAGTACTCAAATTAGGTATTAATATCTAAAATAACTTTATTAATTAAAAAATTACAGATATTAAATTATTGTCCATGCCAGCGTGGAACACATACTCCCATCTCCATTATTGTTATATTGCTTTTGGGCCGGTTCCTTTTTTTTTTATTTTGTTAATTTTTTTAGTATTTAAATTCAAATGTTTATTAATTTAACTGTTTAATTTGTTTATTAGTTAAATTATGTATATTATTTTATGCTTAACTTCAAAATGTTATGAATTTTATGTAAATTCATTTATTTGATGATATATAACATTTAATTCGTTTATCATCATAATTATTATGCAATTTTTCGTTTTGCTTATTTGTTATAATTCAGAATATAGATACATGTTTTATTAATTTGTTTAAAGTAAACATGTTCCATGCTTCATGTGTTTTAATTAAATTCTAGTTATGTACTTGAAAGTTTTATATTAAGTAAGCTATTATATAAATTTGTTTTATATAATATTAATAATATAAATTAGTTCTATATTATATTTGTATTTTTTTTTCATAAAATATTTTAATGTCTTTGTGATATTATAAATAGCAAATTTATAACATCATTGTAGTATCTATGTGATATTATGCTGAATGGGGGTAAATATTGTATAAATTCGTTTTTTAATAATATCCACTTAAAATTTAAAATATATGAATTAGTTTTATACATTATATAGTTAAAGTAAATTAATTTTACCTAACTTATAGTTGTATGATATGTTCGTATGTACCAGGTTGATATTATATAAATATGTTTTTTATAATGTCAAGAAAATATTTTTGATTAAGTAATTTAGTATTATTTATTTTTTGATGTAAATATGTTTATGTCAAGTTATCAATAAAAAATATATCTAGACATAAATTCATTTTATATGATATGAATGTGTTTCACATCTTATTAGTCGATCAATTTATTTTCTATGAATTCATTTCATATCTAATAAGTACACTAAGATTATATAAATTAGTTTTATATGATGTAGTGTAAATTTATCCTTATGCTACAGCTAAAATTGTATAGATTAATTTTATATAATATTATATAATTTTTTGTTCCGTATAAAGTCAATGGATTTAATTTATAACATTATGATTTTGTTTCACATAATGTCAATTGCCTAAAAGATTAAGTAAATGTGTTTTGCGTAACATAAGATAAATTCAATTTTATCTCAGTGGCAATTGAACAAATTTATTGTCTTACAATAATATGTAAATTTGTTTTACATAAAGTCAATTGATGGTGTAAATTAGTTTTACGGAAGGGCTTATGATTATATTAATTCGTTTAGTATAAAATAATGTAAATTTGTTTTGCATGAGATATATTTTAATATCTTTGTGATATTATTATATCCTTTGTTAAATGTGTTTAACATGTACAATGTAATTAATTTATAAAATTTCTAATTCATGTTGCATGTGATGATTATGAGCTTAGCGAAATTTTCGAATGTGTGATATGGATGATGAAATTTAAATAAATTAGTTAAATGAATGTGCCTAATGTCCTTCTTTTATATTTATAGACATGGCAACAAATAGTATTATTGGTGGTCTCGTCCACTAGTGAGATGTTGGATGGTACTAATTATAACATCCGGTATATAGAAATTCAATCTATTCTAAATGAGCATAAGGTTTTAAGAAATCTTATGCTCGCTCGTGAGTAGTATCAATAGGATTTGAAGGCATATGAAGCCAGGTGTAAAAAGGATCGTAAGGCGCAACATATTATGCTCGCGTAACATGTACAACGATCCGATTGGAGAGTTTGAAGATTCTCTCATTGCTAAGGACATATGGGACATAGTCAAAACGTGATTTGATATGACATCTCGCATCAAGATTACATATCTTGCATATGAAGTGGATGAAGTACCAAATGGATTCTAAAAGTAGTATTGTTAAGCATATGCGAATCACGAGTATATTGGTTCGAGATTTTAAAGCCAGCTGGACGAGAAATCTTCGAGGAAGAACAAGTCCCGAATGTGATTCCTGTTCTTCCTAATGATAATATGCATTGGGAAAAGGTTAAGCCCACTATGTCTCATAGTGAACATTTGAAAACCTTCACACAGATTCGGAGATGGCTCGAGATAAAAGAAGAGCGTGTAAGGACAAGTTTTTCTATCAATATGGAAATAAATCAAATCCAGAACTAGTAAGATAATAGTTCAAAAATTATATGAAAAAATATATTGTTTCTTCATACTCGCTCTCTAAGTTTTCTTCCGGAAAGACTGTTAACATGGCAATGTGTTTTAGTCGTGGCTCATTGGAAACTTGATTGAATAATTTTCTTAACTTGGATGTTATTTATATATTTCATTGTTAGCCTTTAGTTTCACATTGTGGTTGTAATTCGAATTTGTTAAGTGACTTGCTAGACTTGGTCTTCTTTGGCTAAGATAATATGAGTTAGCTAGCTAAATTTTTCCTTGAGATTGATCCATTTATGTTAAGTACCTAAATGTGTATCATGTTAGTTAACTTTTTTGATCAAGAAGTACTTTTAGTAAAGCTCCTATGATATCAAAACCCTTACAGTTGATCCACTTAGACACTTACGGCGCCTTAAATGATAAGGCAATGTTAAAAAAGTTCAACTTTTCTCATTTTAATGATTATTCATAGTATAGGTATAAGTACCTATAGTCTCATTGACACAAAGCGTTAGATGTGTTTAACATTTTGTGACATGAGTAGGGATTATCAAAATGAATGGTTAAGACTCTTTTGAAATGTTATAGTGAATTAATCTTTCTATGATGGGTTTATAGAATTAAATGAGAAAAGAATATATATAAACTACTTTGTGATTTCTCGTACTCAACATTTGTAAGTTGTTGTGAAATGTAGAAATTGCACATCATTTTTGATATGGTTAAGCTAATGATGACACGCGTTATGCTAAGTACATATATATATTGATGGAAAGTGGCCAGTCATGGGTAAGAAGACAGAAAATGTTCAGCTCAACATGAATGCAAAACAACCAGGAATGCTCGTTATTTCTCATGCGCATAATGTCGATCGAGCCGGGAGGATGATCATTGATTATTTGTTCATAAATAAATCAAGGTGTTAAGGGAGATAGTTGAGAAATCAAGCTCACCAAATTTCCATGGTTAAGCTAGGAATGATCGGCCAAGTACAAACAAGCAATGATACAAATATTATTATCTTAAGTGCTTTGAACATAAATAAATTCATGTCATGAGGGTCGGTCCAAGGGAGGGCCGAAGGGTTTATGGTCATGCATCACATGGAGCTGCCAAGAACACCAAGCTAGAGCATTCTAGAAGGCACTACCACTAGTGGAAGGTGGTTAGAAGAGAGCTTGGAGAAGGGGCAACAAATCTTGGCCACATGTTCCCTATCAAACAATACTTGGCTAGAAATTCTTCAAGCTTAACTTGGAGAGGAGGAAAGCATCTAATTAGTTAGCATTTTGTTTTGCTTTATTTTTCAGCTCGGATTCGGTTATGTAAATGCTCACATGAAGCATTATATATTCAAGCACCTATGCTCCATTGTAATAAACTTTTTGATGAATATATATGAGTTTAAACTCTTGAGCTGGATTGCTCGTTTCTAAATTCTCAAAGCTGTATCCGTGCTTGGCATCACGGTGGTGTCCTTTGAGTATCCCAAGTCCCGGTGGTGTTGCTGTATCCGGATCGCTCAGGAGCGCCCCTTGATTCACTCGGCGGTGTTGCTGTATCCGAGCCCGAGTCAAGGTTCTATCCCTCACTTTGCCGCCTCATATCTCACAATCTACCCAGCCATTTCACTCCAAATTTTAACCACAATCCTTCCCGTCCATCTACTTCCATTCCTCCAATTTTCAGCTCCATCCAAGAACATCTCCATCCTCCACATCGAAACCAAACAAAGGGTGTCCTGTCTGTACAGCCAGCCGGTTGCATCAACTTCAGGCTATCTGTTCAGGGAGTTTCCCTTATCCAAATTTAATGAAACTTGGTCACGATCTTCCTTTACCAGTTACCTACTTCCCCACCAAATTTCAGCCAAGACCAAGCACTTTTGCCCCACCTTTCACCCGATCTCCCAAGACTGCGCAATCAGGCCGCATTCTCGCCCGGTTGTGTACCTTGCGGTTTTCTCTCCTTTTTCTTTGCTTCCGCCACTACACATCATTTTTGGTATCAGAGCAAGTTTTGAACCTTGGGTGATTGTGTTCATTCCCACAAAAATCAAAAATCAAAAAAAATAGCCAGCCACAAAAACTTCCCGACCATGAGTGCAAGCATGACTTTGGAAGAGAGGTTTGAAATGTTAATGAAGGAGAATGAGTACCTTCGCAAGCAGCTAGGATGTGACATGAAGGCTAAGCGTGACCAACTAAGGAGTGAATCACCTCCTATACGTTCTAATCCTAGCCTACATGAAGATGATGAGGAGAGCAACCCTTTTGCCTCCACGGATAGTGAACGACAATCAAGAAGGAGTTCTAGACGGTCCAAATCTCACTACCAAGATTTCAAAGTTGAGATTCCGAATTTGAAGGAAGATTGCATCCGGATGAGTTCCTTGATTGGTTGAGGACCGTGGAAAGAATTTTTGACTACAAAGAAGTGCCAAACGAAAGAAGGTTAAGCTTGTTGCACTCAAGCTTAGGGGATTTGCTTCCACTTGGTGGGAAAATTTGAAGCACAAAAGAGTAAGGGACAAGAAGCCTAAAATCAAAAGTTGGGAGAAAATGAGAGCCAAGCTCAAAGCCCGTTTTCTACCACCTACTTATGTCCAGGATAGTTTTCTCCAACTCTATACTCTTCAACAAGGCAATATGAGTGTAGAAGAATACACTAGAGAGTTTGAGAAATTGTTGATCAAATGTGATTTGCAAGAGAATGAGGACCAAACAATTGTGAGGTACTTAGGCGGTTTGGATGCTAAGTGTGCTCAAATTGTGGAGCTACAACATTTCACCACATTTGATGAGGTGTGTCATTTAGCACACAAGGTGGAGCAACAAAAGAAAAACCGGCTTGTCAAAAAGAAGTACCAAAAACTTTTCCCTCTCAAAGAAGCCAACCCTTCTACAAGGGGAGTCCCCAACCCCTTCCTCAAACAACTCCAAACCCCACAAAGCCACCCGTTCAACCTCCAAATCCACCCAAAGCTTTGCCAACTCCAAGCGACCCGAGAAGGTGTTTTAAATGCCATGGTTTTGGACATATTGCCGCGGAATGTCCAAACCGTAGGGTGATGGCTTTGGTTGAATACCAAGAGCCCTTGATGGATGAGCATGAAACCGAGAAGGAGCTACTCTTGCTAGATGAGGTAGAGGAAGTGGTAGAAGAGGCGGATGAAGGAGAAATGTTGGTGATAAGAAGGACCTTGAGCGGTTTCAAGGATCCAAGCGAGGAGCAACGTGAAACCATTTTTCACACAAGGGGCACGGTCCAAAACAAAGTGTGTTCCATTATCATTGATGGAGGTAGTTGTGCTAATGTGGCTGCCACAACAATGGTAGACAAGCTTGGACTTCATGCTTCGGTCCATCTTCACCCATATAATGTTCAATGGCTCAACCAAGGTAAAGGACTTCAAGTTAATTCTCGTTGTCTTCTTTCATTTAGTATTGGTAAGCACTATCATGATGAGTTGGTGTGATGTAATTCCTATGGATGCTTGCCATATATTACTTGGGAGACCTTGGCTATATGACCGAAGGGTGGCACATGATGGTTTCAAGAACACCTACACCTTCACCAAGGATGGAAAGAAAATCACCTTAACCCCTTTGCCTCCTAGCCAATGTAAACCGAAGCCACAAAACTCTACTTCCCAAAATGACCTATTGCTTACACTTGGAGAACCTCTCTTCAAGGATAAGCAACAAGAGTTTTTTCCTTACCAAACACAAATTTCCCCATCTTTCCACAAAACCGAGAACCCTCCACAAAATGTCCATCCCCTCACCATCACTCCACAAGCCAAAATTGTCCTTGACCCTCTACATAACAATCCTTTTCACTCACCACCACAAAAAAACCATGTCTCCAAAAGGACCCCATCCCGGGAGCTATTTTTCTCACATGGCCAGAATGTGATTTAAAGGCCAATGGTGCTGAAACATGGGCAGATGACCGAGAAGAACAACGAAGAAATTCCGTGGACAGATTCCATTTTTTCCATACCTAAGAAGGGTGATTTCCTTTTCATTGGTATTTGGTTGTTGAGTCCACATTATGACCTGTCCGAATCTTTTGTTCAATGGAAGGACAATGTTAGTTTGATTGATTTTGATGGTATTTTAAGGCCAAATCATTCCTGTCCAAGTATTGAATATGGAGTTGTGGAGTTTGCCGTGCCAACTTTCATGGTGCCAAAGGGAGTTGTTTGTCTTCCTAAATACATGAGGCTTTGTGTGCTTTGTGATGGATTAGTTAATGGCCGAAGCAAGTACTACATTGTAAACATGATTGAGGAGTACCCGGACTGGCTGCATGTCCACAATCCGACCATACAATCAACCTGCTGCCCGGTATAACCGGACACCTCACTTTCGGCCACAACTTCAACTTGACAACTTTTTTTCCACACCCGGAAATTGTGGCTTGTTCGAATTTGAGGACAAATTCTCTCCTACAAGGGGAGAATGATGGAAAGTGGCCAGCCATGGGTAAGAAGACAGAAAATGTTCAGCTCAACATGAATGCAAAACAACCGGGAATGCTCGTTATTTCTCATGCGTATAATGTCGATCGAGCCGGGAGGATGATCATTGATTATTTGTTCATAAATAAATCAAGGTGTTAAGGGAGATAGTTGAGAAATCAAGCTCACCAAATTTCCATGGTTAAGCTAGGAATGATCGGCCAAGTACAAACAAGCAATGATACAAATATTATTATCTTAAGTGCTTTGAACATAAATAAATTCATGTCATGAGGGTCGGTCCAAGGGAGGGCCGAAGGGTTTATGGTCATGCATCACATGGAGCTACCAAGAACACCAAGCTAGAGCATTCTAGAAGGCACTACCACTAGTGGAAGGTGGTTAGAAGAGAGCTTGGAGAAGGGGCAACAAATCTCGGCCACATGTTCCCTATCAAACAATACTGGCTAGAAATTCTTCAAGCTTAACTTGGAGAGGAGGAAAGCATCTAATTAGTTAGCATTTTGTTTTGCTTTATTTTTCAGCTTGGATTTGGTTATGTAAATGCTCACATGAAGCATTATATATTCAGCACCTATGCTCCATTGTAATACACCTTTTGACGAATATATATGAGTTTAAACTCTTGAGCTGGATTGCTCGTTTCTAAATTCTCAAAGCTGTATCCGTGCTTGGCATCACGGTGGTGTCCTTTGAGTCTCCCAAGTCCCGGTGGTGTTGCTGTATTCGGATCGCTTAGGAGCGCCCTTGATTCACTCGGTGGTGTTGCTGTATCCGAGCCCGAGTCAAGGTTCTATCCCTCACTTTGCCGCCTCATATCTCACAATCTACCTAGCCATTTCACTCCAAATTTTAACCACAATCCTTCCCGTCCATCTACTTCCATTCCTCCAATTTTCAACTCCATCCAAGAACATCTCCATCCTCCACATCGAAACCAAACAAAGGGTGTCTGCGTACATGCACCAGCCGGTTGCATCAACTTCAGGCTATCTGTTCAGGGAGTTTCCCTTATCGAAATTTAACGAAACTTGGTCACGATCTTCCTTTACCAGTTACATACTTCCCCACCAAATTTCAGCCAAGACCAAGCACTTTTGCCCCACCTTTCACCCGATCTCCCAAGACTGCGCAATCAGGCTGCATTCCGCCTGGATGTGTACCTTGCGGTTTCCTCTCCTTTTTCTTTGCTTCCGCCACTACACATCATATATATATATATATATATATATATATATATATGTATAACTCTTATTGGAATGGTATAAAACTCTTATTGGACCTCTTTGTATTTGTGGAGGTTAGTTAGCTATGCGCACAACTAGGCCACAAATATGAAAACTTGCCTCTAACTCATAGCTCGAGTCTCATCTTAGTTCAACCGATCCATTTGTTATTCACTCAGAATACATAACAATCAATCAAATTCTCAATAAATTAGACAATCATGCAATTAACACGCCAAGTTCATTCCTAATAAAACAAAACCGATCTTCACTCGGAGGTTTTGTGAAAATATCGACTAATTCAAATTTGGTAGGAATAAACTCAAGTTCAATATCACCTTTCTTAAAGTGGTCTCTCGAAAATGATACTTGACCTCAATGTGTTTCATTTTTTAATGCTCGAACTCGGATTCTTCGTGATGCTCGATGGCATTTTGATTATCATATTTGATTGGGATAGATGTGAATGACAATCCTAGATCCTTTAAGTTTTGCTTGATCCAGAGAATCTGAGCATAGCAAGCTCCAGGTGCTATGTACTCAACCTCGGCAGTTGATAGAGCAACCGAATTTTGCTTCATTGAATGTCATGAGATGAGTGATTGACCTAGAAATTAGCATGCTCCTGATGTACTCTTTCTATCAACTTCATATCCAATATAGTCAGCATCCGAGTATCCAGTGAGGGTTAGATCTAAGGCCTTTGAATACCGGAGACCAAGTGTCTAAGTCCCTACAATTTATCTAAAAATTCTCTTCACCACGAGTGAGATGTGATTCCTTAGGGTTAGCTTGAAATCTTCCACAAAGGCAGACACTAGACATGATATCTAGCCTACTAGATGTAAGATAAAGTAGAAACCCATTCATACCTCTATAGAGTTTCGATCTATAGCTTTACCTTTCTCATCCGAGTCCAGTTTTAAACTACTACTCATCGGTGTTGTTGCATGCTTCACATCTTGTAGCTTGTACTTTTTCAATAACTCCTTGGTGTATTTTGATTGATGGACATAGATGTCATCCTTTTCTTGCTTGATTTGTAATCCAAGGAAGAAATTGAGTTCTCCCATTATGCTATTTGGAATTCCTGTCTCATTAACTCATAAAACTCTTGGCATAGAGCTTCAGTAGTATCTCCAAAAATAATGTCAGCAACATAGATCCGGATAATGAGAAAATCATTCCTCTTGGTTTTTGTAAAAGAGTTTTGTCAATCTGACCTCTTTTGAAGTCATTTTCAACCAAGAAATTGCTTATTCTTTTATACCAAGCTCCGGGAGCCTGTTTCATACCATAAAAAGCTTTATGCAATTTGAAAACATCATTTGGAAATTGAGAGTTTTTAAATCCAAGGGGTTACACAACATAAACTTCTTCTTGAATTCATTGATTAATGCACATTTAACATCCATTTGATAAAACTTAATGTTTATGCTAGATGCAAATGCTAAGAGAATTATGATTGCCTCAATCCTAGCAACAGGTGCAAAGTTTCCCCATAATCAATTCTCTCTTTTGGTTATATCCTTAAGTAACTAATCTGGCCTTATTTCGACTACCAACCCTCCCTCATCCAGTTTGTTCTTGAAAACCCATTTAGTTCCTATAACTGGGTGGTCGAAGGTCATTTGGTCGGAATCCGGACTTGGTTTCTTTAAAAGTGAGTTAATTCTTCTTGCATGGCCTCTACCTATTTTGGTTCAAGTAGGGCTTTGAGTACATTTTTAGGTTCAATCAATGAAATGAATGCTAAAAATGAACATAGATTTTTAAAGAAGAACGAGTTCTTACCCCACTGTTGATATCGGAAAGAATATTCTCGGGTAGGTGATTGGATGCATATTTGAAAGCTTTACTTGTCCTCCGATTTACCAAGTTTGTTAATTGAATGGTCTCGTTCTTCAACTACTTCATCTTGTTGAACATATTCAGCTTGATCTTCAATAGTCTCGTACTTGCTCATTCTAAGTTGCCTTAGTTCCTTTATTTTGATTCATTCTGAGCTCGGTTTCAGCCATATCATCTTCATCTCGGTTGAGCTTGAGATCTAAGAAGGTAGATTCACTTGTCATGATCAATCTCATTAAAAACAACATGGATACTTTCTTCCACTTTATTAGTTCTTTTGTTAAAAATTCTATAAGCCTTCCTATAAGATGAGTAACCTAGAAATATACCTTCATCCGACCGTGCATCAAACTTGATCGGATGTTCCTTACCATTGTTATGTACTTAGCATTTACACCTGAATGGTTTGAAGTAGGAAATGTTGGGCTTCTTTCTCTTGTACAAGCACATAAGGTGTCTTCTTCAGAATGGCTCGATGAGGCATCCGTTCGGTGTGTAATTTTCCGTGTTGATTGCCTCAGCCTGAAATAGTAAGGTAGATCATTATCAATCATCATTGTCCTTCCTATTTCTTCAAATATTCTATTTTTCTCTCTACTACTCCATTCCGTTGAGGAATTCTTGGTGCTGAGAAGTTTTAGGAGATCCTATTCTTGTCATAGAAGTCTCGCAAATTGTGAGTAGTCGAACTCCCTTCTATGGTCGGTTCGAATTCTCCCGATTTGAATCTCATACTCCACTTGAATTTTCCTACGGATCTTAGTGAATTCTTTGAATGCTTCGTTCTTGTTCTTCGGAAAACACACCCCGGTAAATCGTGAGTAATCATCAACAATAACTAGCACATATTATTTACCTCCTAAGCTTTTGATAAGAATTTCACCACACAAATCGATATGAATCAATTCAAGCACTTTAGATGTAGATACTATCTTAAGTGGTTTGAAAGATGATCTTACTTGCTTTCCTTTTGTGCATGCCGCACAAATTTTATCTTTCTTAAATGCACAGCTTAGGTAAACTCTTAACTAATCCATGAGATGCAAGCTTCTTAATGGTATGCATGCTGATATGGCCTAGTCTACAATACCATGTCCATGAATCATCATTTAAAGATGCTTTTAAGCAAGATAAATCTTGACTAGAATATGAAAAAGGAATTGCGTAAGTTTTACCCGACCTCGGACTCGAGAACTTTGTTTCTTTGGTGACTCGCATCGAAATGAAGCAGTTGGTCCGAGTGAATCTTACCTCTTGGACTTTGCCACATAATTGAGAAATGCTCAAAATATTGTACTTGAGCCCCTTTGACAAGGTAGATTGAACCGATCGAATTATCTCCTTGCCAATTCCGCCAATCCCAACTATCTTGCCTTTGTTGTTATCTCCAAATGTGACTTTTCCTCCTTTTAGATCTTATAGCTCAAAGAAGAGTCTTGAATCTCCTGAATGTGCCATGAGCAACCACTGTCTAAGTACCAATGACCCTTTTGTTTCTGAGTAACTCCGCAAAATAGAAACAAACTAACCCTTCTCACTTGCTCTTATAAACCCGAGTAATAGTTTTAACTCGTGATCCTTTTCTAAGGAAGAGCACTTTTGGGAACCTAGATTTGAATAATTTTGGATTTAGTCTTATTCTCGAGTCTTCTTTCTAGAGGACTCGAGTATGTGTCTCTTTTCTTTGAAAACCTCTTTTTGTAAACGGGTTGAGAAGGCTTTTTCATAAAACTGGTATGGGCTCAGTCCCTTTTCTCTGTGAATATATGGGACCATGCTCAGCCTTCCCGAACTTAATAGTTTTGGAATTAATTTTGAAAAGATTGTTGTAAGAGTTATCTTTCTCTTTAGCATTGTAACCAAGTCCCTTTTTTCAAAATGAAACACACTGAGAGCCAAGTAATAAATAAAGGTTTTTCTGACCTTGAGTAAGTTTCTAAACCAACTCTTGAGACTCATTGAGCTTCTTTTTAGCTTCTCATTCTCTTTTCGAGGCACTCAAACTCGGTGTTATTATCTTGAGTACTCGGTCTCAAGTACTTTCAAATTTTGTCTCAAGTTTTCTAATTCCTTTATAAGAGTGATGCTCTCAGCATTAACGGACTCTAGTTGCTCTTTGAATTTAGAGGATTCAGAATTAGACTTTTCTTCCAATGTAAAAATATATCTAGTAAGATCAAGTTTGGAAAACTTGAGGAAATAATTGATTACCTCCTAAGCATCTGTCTCCTCGTATTTGATTCATCACTGCCTCGACTTAGATCCAACTTCTAAGTCTAATAGTGCCATTAGACACTTTGAGTCATCGGAATCATCATCTTCTTCTAAATTGTTAACCAGGTAGCTACCATATCCTTTTTCTTCAATCTATCCTTCTTTCTCTTTGGATAGTCCTTGACTATGTGCTCCTTGCTACCACACTCAAAATGGCTAGAGTTCTCAGTTAGAGACAAATTACAATAGGATGAGTATTTACCTTTCTTGTCTTTCTTGTATAAGTCCTGCTTTAGCCTCTTTTTCCACTTTTTGTATTTCATCATCTTCTTAAAACCTTAGGCAATGAGTGACATGGGATCTTCTTCAGAATCCGAGGAGCTCGGACTTTGTTGTCTATTTTCTAAGGCCTTGAGTGCAATATTTCTTTTGGTACTGACCTCAGCTTCCTCTTCTTCTAGGTGCAACTCATGAACGAGTAACTTCCCAATGAGCTCATCTAGCTTTAACTTGGAAAGATCTTGAGCTTCCTCGATTGTTGTCACCTTAGGACCCATCTTCTCTTTGGTAAACTTCTCGGAATTTTTCAGACGACTTCTTCGTGAGAGATCTTGATGTATAGTAGCACACTATAATACCAAGTTGGTGCTTAGCTAGGGTAGATGGAAAAGGGGGTAGAAAAGTGGTTAAGGTGCAAAGAAGAAAAATCGAGCGGAATGGCCTTCTTTAGTGCGACCTTGGAAGATCAGAGTGATGGAAGGGTAAATGGTGGAATTTGAAGATGCAATTTTGAGGGTTAGTTTTTGGGGAGGTGAGGAAGGGCTGGTAAAAATTTAGAGTTCATTCAAGGTCGGTATCACCTTGAACTAAAGGCAAACAGAAAGACTCACCGGGCTGCTGTCCGGAATGAGGCTCTTTGTTTTTTGGAGGTGGGGGTCGGTAGAGTATTTGGATGGAGTTGAAATTTGGAGGGGAAGTTATGGAGGGAATTGGGAAGAGGTGGTAAAAAATGGGTCTTCATTAGAGGTCGGGATCACCTCGAACCGATGGCTCAAATTCTGTCTCGCTGGGCTGGAGTCCGTAATGACAGAGCTCTGGGTGTTTTGATGGACGAGGTCAAACGGATGCTTGGATTGAGCTGAGATTTGAGGGGGCTGACTCAACTCATCTAGAGAGGTGTGGGTGAAATTTGGAATGAAGGGGGTTTATATTTTTGGAGTTTTGAATTTTTGAAGTTGGGTAACCTGATAGTGCCAAGGTTCTCAAGGATACGAAACACCACCTTGAAAAGTCTTGGGGCACCTCTCGCTTGGCTAGATATAGAAACACCACTAGCCAGCTTAAGGACTCAAAAGGACACCACCAAGTTTCCAAACTTAGATACAACATTTGAGAATTCAAAGGGGAACGAGTAATCCAACTTGTACGAGCAATCTAGCTCAATGTTCATATATTCATCATCAAAAGTTGTGTTTTTACAAAGCTTAATACAAGGGCTATTTATAGAAAATAAAAAGTATGCTGAAAATAAATAAAGCTTAAAACAAAATAATAATCAAAGGCTTGAATTAAGCTTCCCCTTCTTCAAGCAAGGATGGAGGGCCGGATGTGGAGGAGCATTCTTGCCCAGCTTTGAAACTCTAGGGAACATATGGTGGAAAATGCATGGTGCATTTTCTGCCAAGTATCTTCCTTCCCCTTGTGCAAGCAAGCTTGTTATTCCACTAATGCTAGTGCTTAGGAATTCCTCTAGAATCTCCTTTCTTTCAATGCACATTTTCAGCTTGTTGATTCATTGGGATGGTCCGGCCATTGACCCTTGACCGAGCATGGAACCTTCGGCCATAAAATTTAGTTTGAGCAAAATGCACCTAAAATACCCTTTAGTCCTCGATGCATGCTTTGCCTTAGCTCTTAAACATGAATTATTTATATACTAATTGTCATAGAAAGGCAATTTCCACATCCTTGCAAGTTCTAGTTTCACTTGCTTCAATCCGGACTAGAATAGGCATTTTGGAGCCCAAAATGATCTTCAAATTAAGCTTGACTCCTCTCATACCTTAGCTTGAGAGCCCAAAATGATCTTCAAATTAATCCATAAAATTCAGTTTGAGCAAAATGCGCCTAAAATACCTTTTAGGCATTTTTGGACCGTCCTTGATGCATGCTTTTCCTTAGCTCTTAAACATGAATTATTTATATACTAATCGTCATAGAAAGACAATTTCCACATCCTTGCAAGTTCTAGTTCCACTTGCTTCAATCCGGACCAGAATAGGCATTTTAGAGCCCAAAATTATCTTCAAATTAAGCTTGACTCCTCTTATGCCTTAGCTTGAGACCCCATGACTCTTGGAAATTAAGTTTGGATAGAAATATCCATCAGATCTTTCTTCCAAGAGACTTGAGATTGTTGACAATCTCAGTGAAGTGGATGTACATCCGAGTGATGTTCTCATCAGGTTCCATTTTGAACATCTTATATTTGTGGAGGAACTAACTTATTTTTGCTTGCTTCACTTGGTTGGTTCCTTCATAAGTGTTGACCAACGTATCCCATACTTCTTTGGATATGTCACATGCAGACACTCTATTGTATTCTTCTGGATTAATTGCACACATCGAGTGTTTATGGCCTTGAAGTTCTTCCTGTACTTCTCATTTTCTTCAGTGGTGAACTCGGACTTTACCTTGGGTACAGGTGTTGTTCCTTCCATCTTTGTGGGAGTATAGTTCCTATTTTGGATAATGTTCCGGATATCCTCATCACAATCGTAGATAAAGCACTCCATCATCTTCTTCCAAGTGTGTAAAGTTTGAACCTCTTAAACTTGGGTGATCTAATGAACAATTTTCCTTCATCGAAGTCTCCATTGTTTTGAGTCATCCGATCTTTAAAACTTTAGACTGTGAGATCCTTTTAAAAGACTAAGCTTTGATACCAATTGAAGGTTTGCTCTTGGAGGAGAGTCACCCTAGAGGGGGTGAATAGGGTGATGGAAGATTTTGACAAATAAATAGAGTATTCTCGCTCAAGCAAAGACCTAGAAAGCGCTTCCGAGTCTAGATTGGACTCGGAAAGGAAAAAAACATAGAAGTTACGTGGAAACCCTTTTGGGGCAGAAAACCATGGATAATGCAAATCCAAGCACCAAGTCAAATCCACTATTTTGAATCCACAAAATACAAGGATAGACTCTTTATAGAATTGTTCCCTTAGACAATTCAATGATAAGTTTTTCCGTAAACTCATAAATTCTCTTATCTAATATAGTACTTCCTAACCGAGGTAACCTTTATACCTAGGGAACAACCGAGCTGAGTTAACCCTTACAGCTCGGTCAAGAGACTTAACGAGAGTTGAAAATGTAGAAGTGATTACAAAACTTTCTCTTTATAACTCGGAAAGTAAGAACTTAAGAACTAAAGTTATAAAAGCTAGAAGATTGAGTAGATTATGTTCGGTTCCAACAAGTTCATCAATCTCCAAGTCTTGTAGGAAGGCTTCTATTTATACTCGGTAGGGCAAAGTAGCCGTTGAGTCTAGTTTTGGACTTATGAGCTTCATTAGCCGTTGTAACGGCCAGTCTAAGTCACTCGGAAAAGAAGGCTGTTGCAAGATGAACGTTGTGCTTTGGTCCTTGGCTCGAAAAGTAGTCCATCCAACTGGTTGTGACTTAAATATGGGGTGGAAACAACCGTTAGACTTAAAGTTGATGTTTATCGGATTTGTTAACAAACAACCCCGACACGGTGTATCGAGCCTTGTCCGAAAAGGTGTTTTTCTGTCTGCTGGTGTTTATCGGTAGGAAGCTCGGTTGCTTTTGCTTTTCAAAATAAGATTAAAATACTCTAATCAACCTACAAAAGCAAATCAAAGTGGTACTCAAAGTATAAAAATATTTTGGTCTAAGATTAGGGAAAGATAATAATTAATTTGTAATAATTAAGTGTATAATTATCTTCAACTCTAAAAGAATGAAATTTTCCGAGTCTAATATTCATTAGGTTCAAATTCCATCTTGATTAAATCCTTTA
Organism: Talinum fruticosum; assembly: GCA_021018815.1. Classification (NCBI taxonomy): domain Eukaryota; kingdom Viridiplantae; phylum Streptophyta; class Magnoliopsida; order Caryophyllales; family Talinaceae; genus Talinum; species Talinum fruticosum. Next base: position 880,472 of record JAITYX010000010.1, on the reverse strand, counting down.
ACCGATCAAGTTAATAAGATTGAATAATCAGAATGAGTAAACCCGATCAAGTAAATAATTTCATTCAATAACCTAACTTAGAAAAGATAATTAACGCAGTAATTCATTTTCATTTAGAACATTAAGTTAGTGCTCAGAATATGAAGTGTTTGTGAAATTATTTACTCATGCCATTTTCTGAATTATGTTTGAGGGGTCGAAACCTAATTAAATGCGTTCTACTCAAGATATGGTTTCTGAGTGGGTCGACAATATGAAAACTTAAAGATGAGCTTCTTAAACACTAAGAATGACTTGAAATCAAAACCATAGAGAGATAGAGAGTTATACCTAAGTCTTCAGTTTAGTTGTACTTGGATTAAACATTATGGATTGTTGGAAAATAAGGACTAACCTTAGTATTGCGGAAGCGATTAAGATCGATTGTCGTTTGGTAGCCCACGAACGAGCTCCCGAGTCACTCCAATCTAGTTGTATGTCCAAGTTCTGAATTGCCTAAATTACCAAGTCAAGAGTACTCGGCGGCTACTAGAGTCGCCGGAAACAACAACGACCCAAACCCATAAACTCGTGTGATGTTGGGTATTAACGTGAGAGAGCAAATAGAGAGAGTATTGTGTAATATTGGATAAATTACAACCGATTGAATCATCACTTGAGATTTCTAAACATCCCTAATTTAAGCAAATTTGGGAGAATCAATTCACTATTAAAATCACTTATTTAATGTGATTCCGTAATCAATTCGATTATATTGATTATATAAGTAGTTGTTACAAAAACAAGTCAACGATTCCCACTCAGCCACATAAACCGTAGGTTATACTTCTCTTTTATAAACATATCTCTTCACGTTTCGTACTAAGAATGAGATGTGTAACCAAAAGTAACTAGTAGTGTTATATTAAGTCACCATCTAACTAACATAACACTTTGATATAAAATGGCACCCCAAATTTTCCAAACATCATCCGATGGAAAGTGGACAGCCTTCTGTTTTGAGCTGAATATTATTCATGATGAAAAGCTTTGTTTGCTTAATGGTCAACCGAAAATGTTTGCTTATTTTATGACCAAGGGAAAAGCTCAAAGAACAAGCGCATGGTGCTAATGGATCCCGGAGGATGATGAGTCCGGATTATTAAGTTCTTATGATTTTGTTCATAAATAAGTAATTACCAATTTAGTTGAGAAGGTTAGTGAAAGTAGCCACCTAAAATCTCCATGGTCAAGCAAGAAGGTTTGTTCTAGTCAAGACCGGAAATGTTGCTATGTTATGCTCAAGGTACATAAATAAGTTGGTGCTTACTATGGTCGGTCCATATTTGCTAATGGGAGACCTTGGCCGAATGATGGACAACAAAGGAAGATGATGACAAAAGCATTTTAGAAGCATCAAGAATCAAGGAGCTTGGAGAAGGGGAAAACAAGCCTTAGCCACATGTTCCCAATTTTGGAATACTTGGCTAGAATTCACCCTAGCTTGGCTTGGAGAAAGGGAAAGGAATATTGTTAGTTAGTATTTTATTTTTGCATTTTTTTCAGCTTGAATTCTGCTTACATTCGGTTATGTAAATGCCATAGCAAGGCATTATAAATTCAGCTCTTGTGCTTCCTTGTAAATAACTTTTTGATGAATATACAAACCTTGAGTGTTACACTCTTTTTCGGGATGGATTTCTCGAGCCTCTAAATCCTCAAAGCTGTATCCTAGATTGGCATCTAGGTGGTGTCCTTTGAGTCTCCCAAACCCCGGTGGTGTTTCTGTATCCGGACCGTTTGAGAGCGCCCCTTGATTCAGCTTGGTGGTGTTTCTGTATCCAAGCCAGAATCCAGGTTCTATCCAGCGACTTCCATCAACCATATCTCCCAATCCACGAATCATCTCTTTCCCAAATTTCACACACTTCATCTTACATGAGTTGAGTCCATTCCCTCCAAATCTCAGCTCAATCCAAGAAGAACTCCATCCCCAGCACCAAAAACAAACAAAGAACCTCATTCTGGACAGCCACCCAGCGAGGCTTTCTGTTTGCATTTGGCTCAAGGTGATCCCGACCTTGGATGCTGCCCAAATTTTACCACAACCTTCCCCAACCAGTTAACTAACTTTCCACCAAATTTCGTCCAAAAACTCCATCATTTACCCCTCCTTTCACCCTTTTCCCCAGAACCGCACCTGCAGGTCCTGTTCTGCCCGGTTGTGTGTTTTGCGGTTTTTCCATCTTTTTCTTTGCTTCCGCCACTACACATCATCATCTAAAGCATACAGTGTCCCCTTATGCTTATAAGATATATTATATGATTATATTCTACATATAATCGCCCGGGCTGATATGATGAAGACGGAAAAATTCTTCCTTAGACACTCATGATATTACATCTTAGTTTGGCTGCTTACCTAATGTGATCAGCTGAACAGACAAACATCCTACTATTCGAAGTCTCTAACTAACCTCCACAAATACAAAGAGGTCCAATAAGAGTTTTATACCATTCCAATAAGAGTTATACATATATATATATATATATATATGATGTGTAGTGGCGGAAGCAAAGAAAAAGGAGAGGAAACCGCAAGGTATATATATATGTTAATTGCATGATTGTCTAAGAAGGTCGAATCATCGGGAAAGAAGTCTCTAAGACTCAACCACCAAAACCAACTCAGTTTGGCAAGGGTTATTCTAACCCTCTATTTCGATCTAAGTCTCGCTGCCCCAAAACTCGGTTCCGAGTCTAAACACCCTACTATTCGGACACATACTTAGACTCGGAATAAACCTCATGTTGGCCGGAGCCGCAAGTGTTTTAAGTGTCGTGGATTTGGACACTTTGCTTCGAGTGCCCAAATCGAAGGGTCATCACTATTACCGAGGCTGATGAACCCATATGGGATGAGTATGAGCCAGAAAGAGAGCTATGCCTTGCCGAGGGCATAGAAGAGATTGTTGAAGAGGCCGATGAAGGGGAACTACTTGTGATCGTGAGAGCCTTGAATGGATATAAGGATCCAAGTGAGGCTCGAGAGGAGAACATATTCCACACAAGGGGAACCATCAAAGGGAAAGTTTGTTCGATCATTATTGATGGAGGAAGTTGCACCAACGTTGCTTCGTGAGCATGGTAGAGAAACTTCGGTTACAAACCGAGTTGCACCCTCACCCTTACAACATACAATGGTTGAGTCAAGGTAAGGGCCTCGAGTTAATTCTCATTGCCTAATATCTTTCAGTATTGGGAAGTTTTATATTGATGATATATGGTGTGATGTTATACCTATGGATGCATGTCACTTACTATTGGGTAGACCTTGGTTATTTGATCGTAGAGTTATGCATGATGGGTTCAAAAACACATACACCCTCACCCGTAATGGCATGAAAATAACCTTAGCCCCACTTGACCCTTCACAACCGCCTAAAGCCAAGCCCCTCGGACACCCAACCTATCCGAGTTACTTCGACCCTAGGGAAGCCTATCTCGGAGTCCATGCATCATGAACTCGGACCCATGAGGGAGTTGATTCTTCCGAGTCAGGACAATTCCGAGTCCCTAGAACTCGGACACCCACTAGCCAAAACATTTATCACCTAGTACACCCATGTTTTTCCTAATGAGATACCTCTTGGCCTACCCCCAAAAGAGATATCCAACACCACATTGACCTTATCCCAGGATCTATATTGTCAAACAAACCAGCCTACAGAATGAACCCTAAAGACACCTCGAAGTGCAGAGGCAAGTTGAGGAGTTGGTGTCTAAAGGTCCGGTGAAAGTGAGTAAGAGTCCTTGTGCCGTGCTAGCCTTGTTGGTACCCAAAAAGGATGGTTCTATGAGGATGTGTATAGATAGTCGTGCCATTAACAAGATCACTATCAAGTATAGGCATCCTATACCACGACTTGAAGATATGTTGGATGAACTACATGGTTCTAAGGTTTTTTCTAAGATTGATCTCGAAGTGGATATTATCAAATCAGAATAAGAGAAGGAGATGAATGGAAAACTGCTTTTAAGACCAAGGGAGGTTTATATGAGTGGCTTGTTATGCTTTTGGTCCGACCAATGCTCCAAGCACATTCATGCGACTCATGAATCAGATTTTGGACCATTCATCTGGAAGTTCGTTGTGGTCTATTTTGATGACATTCTGATCTACAGTCGAACGAGCGGAACATTCTCGACCACCTCGGACATGATTGTCCAACTGCTAGAGAGAGAGAAATTGTACGGGAATCGAAGAAATGTTCATTCTTCAACTCGAAATCGCGTTTCGGGTTATGTTGTTTCAGCTGAGGGAGTAAAGGTAGATGGGAGCAAGATTGAGGCTATCCTGTCTTGGCCCACTCCTAAAAGCATACACGATGTTCGAAGCTTTCATGGGCGTGCATCTTTCTATAGGAGGTTTATCAAAGACTTCAGCACTATCACTCGCCTCTATGACCGAGGTGCTAAAAACAGTTCCTTTGTCTGGACACCTCGAGCTCGAAATTGTTTGAAGCTATTAAGGCAAAACCGACCCAGTGCTCCTGTCCTAGCCCAGCCCAATTTCGAGAAGATTTTTGAAGTTGAGTGTGATGCCTCGGTGTAGGCATTGGTGGGATTCTCACTCAAGAGGGTCGTCCCATCGCTTATTTCAGTGAGAAGTCGTGTGATACCAAGCGAAGATACTCTACCTACGACAAGGAATTCTATGCCATCATTCGGTCATTAGAGTATTGGAATCATTACTTGGTGGCTCAAGAATTCGTTCGCACTCGGATCATGAAGCCCTCAAGTACATTCGGGGCCAACACAAGTTGAACCCGCGGCATGCGAAATGGGTTGAGTACCTTCGGACCTTTCATTTCTCAATCAAGCACAAATCCGGACAGCTTAACAAGGGCACCGATGCTCTGTCCGAAGGTACCTACTGCTGTTTTAGTTAGAAACGTGTGTCTTCGGGTTTGAACATTTGAAGAGTTTATATGCGGATGACAAGGATTTTGGAACCCTATACCAAGAATGCCAAACTCGGTCCAAGGGTGAGTTCCAAATACAAGGAGGATACTTATTCAAGGGTATCAGATTGTGTGTGCCTAGCTGTGGCACAAGAGAGTTGATTATAAGGGAAGTCCATTCTAGAGGACTTGCTGGCCATTTCGGAGAGAAAAAGACAACTCGAGTGCTCAAGGAGCATTATTTCTGGCCAAGCATGGACAAAGATGTTCAAGACATCATCCGGAGATGTGTGGTATGCCAATATGCCAAGAGCCATTCCCTGCCTCAAGGACTTTACACTCCATTACTCGTCCCAACTCAGCCCGGGTGGATGTAAGTCTAGACTTCGTTCCGGGTCTACCCCGGACCGAGAAAGTGAAGGATTCTATTCTGGTCGTTGTTGATCGATTTTCTAAGATGGCTCACTTCATTGCCTGCAACAAAACCAATGATGCTACACTGGTTGTTGACCTATACTTTAGAGAAGTGGTAAGGCTGCATGGGATCCCAAGGACATGGTCTCGGATAGAGATGCGAAGTTTCGAGTCATTTCTAGGTTACCCTTTGGAAGAAATTGGGAACGAAGTTGAAGTACAGCACCACTTGCCATCCTCGGACAGATGGTCGACCGAGGTCACAAACGTAACTTTGGGAGTATTGCTCAAAACACTAATCAAATCGAATACTATGGCATGGGATCAACTTCTTCCACATGCTGAGTTTGCTTACAATCACACGCCAAAGAAGACTACCAATGTTTCGCCCTTCAAGATTGTTTATGGTGTGGAACCTCTGTCACCTTTTGATCTCGACCCCAAGAGCTTTTGATGGAAAGCCTCATACCGACACTATGAAAAGAGCCGCTCGGATTCGGGACTTGCATGCGAAAGTCGAGCCGAATTGAGCAAGCTAATCTGAGTTACAAGGCTAGCGCTAACAAAACCGCAGAAGGGTGGTTTTTCAACTAGGAGATCTCGTTTGGATCCACCGTAGGAAGGAGTGTTTTCCTTCCAAGCGCAAGTCTAAGTTGATGCCGAGGGTAGATGGACCATTTGAAGTACTTGAGAGAATCAATGACAATGCTTACAAGGTGAATTTACCCGGAGAATACAAGTGTCTCAGCTACTTTCAATGTTGCTGATTTATCTCCTTACTTAGAAGATAATTCGCTTGAGAATTTGAGGGCAAATTCTTTTCAAGTCGGGGAGGATGATGGGGACGACACCACAAACCCAACCCCAACTAATACCGAGAGCCGCCTGAACCGATTGATAATTCCGAGTCCTCGAAACCATTGCTGGGTCTTCGTTGATAACGCAAGCATCAAGGGAGTTTTGGCCACGATTAGAAATACTTGTCTGTCTCCTCGGACAGGAGTAAAAGAGTTAGACAAGTCAAAAGTATTCGGAGGAAATAAGACAAGAAATCTTTTCTCGAGTCCTCCGTTTCGAGCTCGAAGTCAAATGATCTTTTCTAAGTCCTCAATTTCGAGCTTAGACCAGATTGTAGATATACTCAAATCTACTTGATCATCATCTAGGCGTCTTCAGCAGAGCCGTAAAAGGAAAGTTAAGGATCGGAAAGCAAAAGAATTTGGTGACAACGATTGTAGTCGTCACCGGACTCGAACTCGTACTACTTTGTACTACCGATTCCGTGGTCCCCCTCCTTTCTCGCTGTCCTTTTTCTACCGTAATTATTAGCCTTTTGTCCTTATTTTTGTCCTTTTATTTTGCTGAATACATCACAACCATTGATTGTAAAGGGGATTTATAACCCTTAGATTAGAGTGATGTAACCTAGCTAAGAGGCCTATAAATATACATGGGCTCTCTCTTTGTAAAGGATGATGATTTTGATATTGGCTATATGCTAAGTAAAGTTGAGCAAGTGCTCCTTTCAACCCCAAAATTCTCTTTTGCTTGTCTAATTAGTGGCATAATTAGGCTGTGTTATGAAGAGTCCGATTATACTTATGTCGAGTTTGGTTGGATGTAATAAAATAAGGATGTAATGTAATCAATTATGTAATGTAATTAGATATGCAATGTAATGGGACAACAATTACATTACCATGTTTGGTTATATAAAAAGTGTAATGTAATCGCAATGGTAATGGATTATTTTAATGACAAAAGTTAATAATTAAATTATTGTAGTGGAGATAAATGCTATATTAATAAAAATTTGAGTTACGTATTTAGATTTGAGCTTTTTAAAATATTTTCTTTCAAATAATCAAGTGTTATTGTAAATATCAATTATATTATTCTAGTAACAATAAATATAGTAATAAAGATAAATATTATCTACACAAAAATATTTTAAATTCAAAATCATATTTGAAATTTTTTAATCTTTTATATCATATTTCCTAATTTTAAATTTTTTGGTGGCAAAAAGATCAATTGGATTATTCTAATGGTAATAAATGTTTGTCGTGGTGAAGATAAATGTTATCCACATAAAAAAATTTTAAACTCTAAATTTATATTTGAGCTTTTTTCAATATCTTCATAATTAAGTTTTGAATTTTTTCATGGATAAAAAATACAAACTAAAATTATTTTATTTATGATAAATATTTATTGAATTAAAGATAAGTGTTAACAAGTAAAAAATTTTGATCTAAAAAATTTAATTTAAGCTTCTTTTACCTTTTTAATTGAATACTTAAATTTTAAATCCAAAATATTAAAGTTAAAATTTTCTCTTAATGACTTAACGATCATATCATATATTAAGATAATAGAAAAAAACTTAAGTTTCTTATCAAATAGATAAATTTTTTACTTGCCAAGGAGGAGAGAGAAAATGCATATGGAATTAAGAGGGAGGGGGAGAGAATTATTGGAAGTATGTTAAAATTTGATTACAAAGATGGATGTAATCATGATTGTTTAGTAAATGTTCAAGTAATTGTAATTGCATAGGTAGAAGTTAATGTGATTACAATGTAATTTTGATTGCATTACAAAGTTGTAACCAAACATGGTAATGTAATCACCATTACCAATTTGATTGTATTACCACTTTGATTACATCCAACCAAACAAGCCCTTAGTGTGGTGATAGTTGTATCACTAAGTGTGATTAGTGCCCTAGTTTTATCCTTGGTGGTGATATTTGTATCCTTGGATAGTTCTAGTTTATCTTGTTATTCTCCTATCGGTGCTGGTTACCTTGCTAATCACCTCCTCACGAGTGATCAGCTTAGTCCTTGTCGCCTATTGTTCCATTGGTCATTTCTAAGCCCATTCTAAGTCGCTCGAATTGCGTTTAGCGCACTCTGTTGGCAGGATCGGTGTAGCCTTGCATCTTGGCACATCAAGAAGTCAAGCTACATGGGTGCAAAGCTAACTTGTGGAACCTTCTAGAGAATACGAAATCACCTCATTTGGTGGAGGGAATCAAATTCTAGAGCCAATTAAAATGAAGCTTGGAGGAGAGGAAATTTAATACTTGTCTAGAATTGCACCATGAATAGTGTCCGCATGTTCCCTCTTAGTGGAAACATCTTTTTGGATTATTCTCTATGCTTAATGTAATCCCATCCCTTGATCATGTAAGGCCTCTAATGGCCATTAGATCATGCTTTGTTTTCACCCTTTGTATGCACTACAAATAGTGCTCTATACCCTAGCTGTAATGAATTGAATTTTGAATGAGAAAACCGAGTGAGCTAAGTGCTCTTCACCCCCAAAATTCTTGATTTCTTATCTTAGTTTGGCAAACTAAGTGGTGACCTCTCACGTCCTTGGAGCAAGATGGTGGTGTTTCTTATCTAGCCCATACCTCGGTGCCTCAAGTAGTCAATGGTGGTGATTTCTTATCCATTGAAGACTTGGTCTCTATCCCCTTAAGTCCCTCATTTTTGTGCACGTTTTAGAGATAATTTTGCTAGACATTTCCACTCCCACTCTAGTCCTTCGCTTGCTTGTTTCCAAGACAATCACAACCTTCTCCCATTTCCCCATTTCCCTACTCAAAACACCAACTCATTTAGCTCGTTTTCGGTCAGCATACACCCTACCATGCTAAGATACATCATACTTGGTATCGGAGCTGTTGGCTACCCTCCTGGCCGAGCTATCTCAATTCATAAACACATCCCTTAAACCCTCAAACACAAACAGCCAGTAACCCCACAAAAAGCCCGGTTACTAATGAGTACTAGCATGACTTTGGAAGAGTGATTTGAGACGCTCATGAGGGACAATGGTGAGCTGGGAGCTCAAAATGAATACCTACGTAAACAACTTGGAAAGTCCATGAAGGATAGGCATGATCAACTAAGGAGTACATCTCCTCACCGTCGGAGTATTCCTAGTTCCAATGAAGATGGTGATAAGGATAATCCGTTTGCTTCTTCGGATGATCCTAGTGAGAGGAGGTCAAGGAGAGGTTTTGGACACTCTAAACACCATTCCCATGATTTCAAGGTGGAAATCCCTAAATTTGAAGGCCATCTAAATCCGGATGAGTTCTTGGATTGGCTAAGAATCGTGGAGAGGATCTTTGATTACAAAGATGTGCCCGAGGAAAAGAAGGTTAAGCTTGTTGCCCTCAAGCTTAGGGGATTTGCTTCTACTTGGTGGGAGAACCTAGTGCATAGTAGAGTACGCAAGAGGAAGTCTAAGATCAAAAGTTGGGAGAAAATGAGATCAAAACTCAAGGCTCGTTTCTTGCCCCCAACTTATGTCCAAGACAGCTTATTCTCAACTACACAACCTACACCAAGGCAACATGAGTGTAGAGGAGTATACTCGTGAATTTGAAAGGCTTTTGATCAAATGTGATATTCAAAAGAATGAGTATCAAACCATAGTGCGTTATCTTAGTGGCCTTGAACCAAAATATGCTCAAGTAGTAGAGTTATAACAATACAATACTTTTGATGAAGTATGTCATTTGGCTCATAAGGTTAAGCAACAAAAGAAGATGCGCTTTGCTTGGAGAAAACCACCGAAAGCCATCCCACAAAAGAACCCACCCTTTTACAAGGGGAGCCCCTAACCAACTCCACAAAAGAACCCAAGCTCCCAAAAACAGCCTATTCCCCAACCTGTCCCCAATGTGCCTAAAACCCCTACCAATTCAAACTCCACGAGAAGGTGCTACAAATGCCAAGGTTTAGGTCACATTGCTTCGAATGTCCAAACCACGGAGTAGTCATATTGGCCGAATACCAAGAGTTGCCAATGGAGAAAGAAGAACCAGAAAAGGAGCTTTACCTTATGGAGGACATGGAGGAAGTAGTGGAGGAAGCGGCTGAAGAAGAGCTTCTAGTTTTGAGAAGGACCTCGAGTGGTTTCAAAGACCCCAAGGAAGAGCAACGAGAAAACATCTTTCATATTAGAGGCACGGTTCATGGCAAAGTTTGTTCTATCATTGTGGATAGTTTGAGTTGTACCAATGTGGCCGCCTTAAGCATGGTGGAGAAACTTAGACTCATAGCTTCGGTTCATTCTCATTCATACAACATTCAATGGCTAAACCAAGGTAAACGCCTACAAGTCAATTCTAGATGTCTTATTTCATTTAGTATTGGCAAGAATTATAATGATGAGTTATGGTGTGATATTATTCCAATGGATGCTTATCATTTGTTGCTTGGGAGACCTTGGCTATTTGATAGAAGAGTGATGCATGAGGGTTCTTAAACACTTACACTTTTACCAATGATGGAAAGAAGATCACCTTAGCCCCCTTAACCCTAAGCCAACTCACAAAAACGAAGCTACAAAAAGCCCCGACCAAGCGGACCTCCTTCTCACTTTAGGAGAGTCGTTTCTCAAATCCAAACAACATGAGTTTTAGGCCTATGCAAGAGCTAATTCTTCTAGCTCCTAATGAGGCCAAAACTCCTCCAAACCTACATCCCCTAGCCCAAGCCTTGCTATCCCGTTCTGCTCATGTCTTTCCCGAAGAAATACCCCTCGACCTACCTTCACTAAGAACCATCCAACACCATATTGACCTAATCCCCGGGTCCATCCTCCCTAACAAACCTGCATATCGAATGAACCCCAAGGATGATATGGAGATCCAAAGGCAAGTGAATGAGCTAATAGCTAAAGGGCTTGTGAGAGAAAGTAGAAGTCTATGTGCGGTCCCAACTCTTTTAGTTCCAAAGAAGGATGCCACCATGAGAATGTGTGTGCACAGACGAGCCATAAAAAAATAACCATCAAGTATAGACATCCAATTCCTAGACTTGAAGATATGCTTGATGAGCTCCATGGGTCACAAGTGTTTTCCAAGGTGGATTTGAGGAGTGGGTACTATCAAATCACAATCCGTGAAGGAGATGAGTGGGAAGCTGCATTCAACACCAAGGGAGGATTATATAAGTGGCTTGTGATGCCATTCGGATTATCAAATGCCCCTAGCGCTTTCATGAGGCTCATGAACCAAGTGTTTAGGCCTTTTCTAGGCAATTTTGTGTCAGTATATTTTGATGATATCTTGGTGTATAGCAAGAGTGAAGAACATCTAAATCACCTCACACAAGTTCTTGAGTTATTGGAAAATGAGAAGTTATAGGGTAACTTTCGAAGTGTACCTTCTTCACTCCGGAAGTAACCTTTCTTGGCTACATAGTCACGGCCCAAGGCTTGAAGGTGGATGAAAGCAAGGTGAATGCTATAAGATCTTGGCCTATTCCAACGAGTATTCATGATGTTTGAAGCTTCCATGGTTTATCCTCTTTTTATAGGAGGTTCATTAAGGATTTTAGCACCGTCACGGCTCCCATGACTGAAGTGCTAAAAGGAAGCTCATTTAAATAGAATTCTAAGGCTTAAGAGGCCATTGAGACAATCAAGCTCAAACTTACTCAAGCCCCAGTGCTAGCTCTACCAAGTTTTGACAAGGTCTTTGAGGTTGAGTGTGATGCCTTTGGAGTAGGCATTGGAGGAGTTCTCTCCGAAGAAGGCCGACCTCTAGCCTTCTTTAGTGAGAAGCTTTGTGATTCACGGAGGAAATACTCAACTTATGACAAGGAGTTGCATGCCATTATTCGGTCACTTGAGCATTGGAGCCATTACTTAGTGGCTAGTGAGTTCATTCTCCATTCTGACCATGAAGTGCTCAAGTATATACAAGGGCAGCACAAGTTAAACCCACGGCATGGTAAATGGATAGAATACCTCCAAACGTTCCACTTCACCATCAAGCACAAATTAGGCAAGATGAACAAAGGGGCGGACGCCTTATCCAGAAGTATCTCTTGTTGTTTCAATTAGAAACTCACATTCTTGGTTTTGAGCATTTGAAGTCCTTGTATATTGATGATAAGGACCTGGGGAAAATGTACGAAGACTGCTAAAAATATCCCAAGGGAGAGTTTCTAGTTCAAGATGGTTTTTTTCAAGGGCACTCGGTTGTGCATACCTCATTGTGGTATAAGAGAGCTATTGATCCGAGAGGTACATAGTGGAGCTTTGGCTGGCCATTTCGGTGTCAACAAGATAGTATGCATGCTTAGAGAGCATTATTTTTGGCCCAACATGGAGAAGGATGTGCAAGATATCTTGAAGAGGTGTGCGGTGTGCCAAACGGCTAAGAGCCACTCCCTTCCTCAAGGGCTTTACACCCCTCTTCCTACACCCAACCAGCCATGGGAAGATGTGAGCCTAGACTTTATATTAGGCTTACCAAGGACTCAAAGGAATAAGGACTCAATTCTGGTTGTGGTAGATCATTTTTCCAAGATGGCTCATTTCATTCCATGCAACAAAATGAATGATGCAACTCATGTGGCTGATTTGTATTGTAAGGAGATTGCTAGGCTCCATGGCATTCAAAAATCCATGGTTTCGGACAGAGACGGTAAATTTTTGAGCCACTTTTGGATTACTCTTTGGAAAAAGTTGGGAACCAAGCTACAATTTAGTACTACTTGTCATACTCAAATGGACAGACAAACCGAAGTCACAAACCGAACGTTGGGAGTGCTTTTGAATGCTTTAATCAAGATGAACATGAAAGCTTGGATCAACTTCTTGCTCATGCTGAATTTGCATACAATGGAGCTCCAAGCAAGGCCACGGGCATGAGTCCCTTCAAGATGGTCTATGGAGTTGAGCCACTTATTCCTCTAGACTTAACACCTAGAGGCATGGATGGAAAGCCTAGCATTGAGGCTGTCAAAAGGGTGCAAGAAATCCAGAATATGCATGAGAAAGTAAAGACCAAAATTGAGCAAACCAATCTTGCACATAAGCAAACGAGTTCACAAGGGAAGAAAGAAGTAGGTTTTTCAACTTGGAGATCTAGTTTGGGTGCACCTAAGGAAGGAGCGTTTTCCTTCCAAAAGGAAGAACAAGTTGATGCCAAAGGATGAAGGACCATTTGAGGTGCTTGAAAGGATAAATGACAATGCCTACAAGATTGATCTTCCCGGAGATTATGGGGTCTCGGCGAGCTTTAATGTTGCTGACTCTCTTCCTACTTTGAAGATGCCACTTTAGAGAATTTGAGGGAAAATTCTTCTCTACAAGGGGAGGATGATGGAGACCTTCCTACTAATCAAGCTACTCAGGGTCATGGCTTATTAGTTAAGGTGCAAGAAGAGCTACCCTTGAGCAAGGATCAACTTTGGGTTTCTTAGTCGCCCATTCTGGTTCGAATTGAGCAAGTTGGCAATGGGTTAGGAGAGCCCTAAAACTCCCATTATCAAGACCATGTTGATACCAATAAATGGTCCCTAGGAGTAGAACTAGAAATAACAATGGAAGAGGCTAGAAATGGCAAAACAAGCAAACCCGATAGTTTTGGAGCATTTCGCACATCCGACTTTGAGGGTCAAGAAGTCAACGCTTGGAGGGTCAATTGAGAAGTCAAGCTACATGGGTGCAAAGCTGTAACGCCCCAATCACCATTACTTAATAATCCCTAATTAGAGAATATTAGATATGGTCGCAACGGAGGTTGACGATCGAAGGCGTTACCGCCGTTCTAAGAATAGGACCAGGCTAAGTGAGTAAAATCAAAATACCATTTACGTTTGTGAATGTAACAGGTTGGTTGGGTCCCGATATCGATAAGTATTTGTACCCCAAGTAGTTAAGTTTCATATCATGTTTAAACAAGACCCAAAATATAACTTAGTGGCTGGCTTGCATATACTTCAATACAATCTCACCTACTTGTTTAACATGAAAAATTATGCAAAATATAATGATTTCCCAATTGATCCAAGGATTGAGGTGAAATCACTCGTGAGCGTCTAGATACCTTCGAACCATAAATACCACTTGTCCAGACTATGTTTGGCCTTTGTCGGACTTGGTAGGTAATTGATTGTTCACCAATGCTTTCCCTAAAACAAAAACAAGTAAAATATTTCGAAAAGTGTTTCAAACTCGCATCGAACATTCCCTGCATCTGTAAAATTTCGTTGAAAACATTTTAATTGAGCACGCGTATTTCAATTCATTTTAGTTTGAAATAAGGCGGAGAGAATATGAGTAAAACTTGCTTGCCGGTTATTATCCGAAAGTGGAAGCCCTTGATAATTTATGCGATCTTTGAATAAGGTTCACACCTCCCGGCCGACCGAGAACCCGATTTGAAGCCGTGCGGGTGGAATTGAAGGGCATAAGCCCTAATAATTGATAATTGAGCGGGGACCACTTAATTAGGTGGCAAAACTTGACTTGCAAATGATTCATTATTAGTTATTTATGCAAGAAATGTTGAGATTTGCTGAAATATGTGAATTTTCGAAGGGTACAGTGCAATGAACGTACTCGAATTGAAACTTTTGTTTCTCCCCGATGGAAAGTGACCGGCCTTATGTTTTGAGCAGAATGATATTCATTTGGAAGAGCCATGGATGCTTAAGGTTCAGCCGGAGATGCTTGAATGTTTCATGATCCAAGGGAAAAGTTCACAACTCATCCGATTGATGCTAATGGACCCCGGAGGGTGATGAGTCCAAAACATTGAGTTATTATGATTTTGTTCATAAATAATTGATTACCATTTAGTTAAGAAGGTTAGTTGAAGCTAGTCACAAAACCCTCCAAGGCAAAGCAAGAGTGCATGGTCAAGTCAAACCAAGGAACATTGCCATTTTATGCTTAAGTACATAAATAAGTTGGTGCTTGAATGAAGTCGGTCCATATTAACGTGAGATGGGCCATGGCCGGTTATGGAGCAACAAAGGAAGATGATGACAAGGCATTCTAGAAGCATCAAAGAATCAAGAAGCTTGAAGAAGGGGAAAACAAGCCTAGGCCACATGTTCCCAATTTTGAAATACTTGGCTAGGATTTACTCTAGCTTAGCTTGGAGAAAGGGAAAGGAATATTGCTAGTTAGCATTTTGTTTTTGCTTTATTTTCAGCTTGCATTCGGTTATGTAAAATGCCATGGCAAGGCATTATATATTCAGCTCATATGCTTCATTGTAAAGACACTTTTTGATGAATATACAAACCTTGAGTGTTATACTCTTTTCGGGATGGATTTCTCGAGCCTCTAAATCCTCAAAGCTGTATCCTAGATTGGCATCTAGGTGGTGTCCTTTGAGTCTCTTAAGCCCCGGTGGTGTTTCTGTATCCGGACCGTTTAAGAGTGCCCCTTGATTCAGCTTGGTGGTGTTTCGTATCCAAGCCGAATCCGGGTTCTATCCAAGTGACTTCCATCAACCATATCTCCCAATCCACGAATCATCTCTTTCCCAAATTTCACACACTTCATCTTACATGAGTTGAGTCCATTCCCTCCAAATCTCAGCTCAATCCAAGAAGAACTCCATCCCCAGCACCAAAAACAAACAAAGAACCTCATTCTGGACAGCCACCCAGCGAGGCTTTCTGTTTGCGTTTGGCTCAAGGTGATCCCGACCTTGGATGCTGCCCAAATTTTACCACAACCTTCCCCAACCAGTTAACTAACCTTCCACCAAATTTCGTCCAAAAACTCCATCATTTACCCCTCCTTTCGCCCTTTTCCCCGTAACCGCACCTGCAGGTCCTATTCTCGCCCGGTTGTGTGTTTTGTGGTTTTTCCATCTTTTTCTTTGCTTCCGCCACTACACATCATTTTTGGTATCAGAGCAAGTTCTGAACCTTGGGTGAATGTATCCATTTCCACAAAAATCAAAATCCAAAAATAGCCAGCACTTCAAAATTCCCAGCCATGAACGCCAACCTTTTCTTGAGAAGAACTTCAAGCGGCTTCAATGAGCTAAGTGAAGAGCAACGAGAAAATATTTTCTACACAAGAGGAACGGTGCTCAACAAGGTGTGCTCTATCATTATTGATGGTGGTAGTTGCACAAACGTGGCCTCAACAACCATGGTAGAAAAGCTTGGGATTCAAGTCTCACCCCATCCTCATCCCTACACCATCCAATGGCTAAATCAAGGTGAAAATCTTCTAGTAGATTCTAGATGTCTTGTCTCCTTTAGCATTGGTAAGAATTTTTAAGATGAACTTTGGTGTGATGTGCTACCCATGGATGCATGCCATTTAATGCTTGGTAGACCTTGGCTCTTTGATAGAAGAGTCATTCGTGATGGGTACTTGAATACTTATGCCTTCACCAAAGATGGTAAGAGGATCACATTGGTTCCCTTGTCACCTAGCCAAAACCCACAAACAAAGCCTCAAAATGACTCCCTCAAACGGACCATTGTCATGGAGAAAATGTTGTCAATGAAAAATCCCATGAGCTTCGGACTACACAAGACACCCTTCCCACTACCGAAGCACCCTTCCCACTACCGAAGCACCCTT
This sequence comes from Talinum fruticosum, assembly GCA_021018815.1. Taxonomy (NCBI): domain Eukaryota; kingdom Viridiplantae; phylum Streptophyta; class Magnoliopsida; order Caryophyllales; family Talinaceae; genus Talinum; species Talinum fruticosum. The sequence goes on along the minus strand of JAITYX010000010.1, from coordinate 863,739 downwards.
AGCCCAATTCAACCACTTTGCCCCAAAAATTCCATACCATTCCAAATCTGTCCAAGGAGCTATAACCATGAAGAAAACGTTGGAAGCCAATCTGTTTTGGCTTGAATCTTCTAGACTTGTGTGGAGCGTGACTACTCTTGCTGCCCTAGTGCTTGAAGCGACCATGAAAGCTCTAGGCATTGTGAAGGAGTATGTGGAACCTATACTTTTGGTACCAAAGGAAGATGGCTTCCTTACCAAAAGCACTTGGTGTTGTATGTTATTTCATGGAATTTGGGTTGATCCGGATTGCTTTTACAACATCATGAGCACGCTAGAAGAGAAAGGAGAAAGGCCATACATGGAGTCGTTTCGTTGTTGCCAAGGAGAGATGATTTCCTTCTTGAGGACATTTGGTTTTGGAGTTCTCATTGTGGCATACAAGAGCTGCATGTCCGGGAAGTACACCATGAGGGTTTGGTTGAACATTTGAGCATAATTGTGTCAATGCAAAGAGAGCAACCCCTATGTCAAAATAGGGAAGATGTTCAAGCCTACTCCCAACCGAAACTCCACGACCCAAGTCTTCCCACATTTCACCACCACCAAGGCCTTCCCTTGGCTGATTTAGACCCCAACCTTACACCTCCATTTAAACCACCAAGTACATCAATTTTTCTCCCTTGAATTATGGCCATGTAGAGGAGTTTATCACCCGACATTTTTTCCACTCGGAATCTGGCCATACCTTCCCGAATAAAAACACTTTTGATCTACCTCCACAAAATTTCCAGCCCCTTGCCAAAGCACCACAAACCAAAATTTTTCCCGCCCTTCCAAATCAAATCCCTCCTAATTTGCCTCCACAAAGAACCTTGCAATTCCATGAGATTTCCAGCCCAACAGCCAGCCCCATCCACGAACCAGATTGTGATGAAGAAGTGTGGACAGAATACCGAGGAGAGAAACAAGAGGCTCCAAAGGCGTAAACAAATCTTTTGGTGCCATGGGAGGATAACTTTCTTCTTAAGGGTACTCGGTTTTTGAGTTCTCAGCATGGTGTACATGGCTTATCTTTCCAAAGCATGATCAAAGAAGAATTGTTTGGTCAATTCTACCATCATACCATGAGCATACTCACGGAGCTTTCATTCCGGCTGACCGCCCAAGCACTTTTCTCCACCAACAATCGGTTGTGCACACACAAAGGGTCCTTTCGTCCTCAACCTCACCGCAAACTCCAACATGCCACATATTTCCTACACTCGAGAAATAAATTTTGTGCGAATTTGAGGGCAAATTCTTCCTTACAAGGGGAGAATGATGGAAAGTGACCGGCCTTATGTTTTGAGCAGTAATGATATTCATTTGGAAGAGCCATGGATGCTTAAGGTTCAGCTCGGAGATGCTTGAATGTTTCATGATCCAAGGGAAAAGTTCACAACTCATCCGATTGATGCTAATGGACCCCGGAGGGTGATGAGTCCAAAATATTGAGTTATTATGATTTTGTTCATAAATAATTGATTACCATTTAGTTAAGAAGGTTAGTTGAAGCTAGTCACAAAACCCTCCAAGGCAAAGCAAGAGTGCATGGTCAAGTCAAACCAAGGAACATTGCCATTTTATGCTTAAGTACATAAATAAGTTGGTGCTTGAATGAAGTCGGTCCATATTAACGTGAGATGGGCCATGGCCGGTTATGGAGCAACAAAGGAAGATGATGACAAGGCATTCTAGAAGCATCAAAGAATCAAGAAGCTTGAAGAAGGGGAAAACAAGCCTAGGCCACATGTTCCCAATTTTGAAATACTTGGCTAGGATTTACTCTAGCTTAGCTTGGAGAAAGGGAAAGGAATATTGCTAGTTAGCATTTTGTTTTTGCTTTATTTTCAGCTTGCATTCGGTTATGTAAAATGCCATGGCAAGGCATTATATATTCAGCTCATATGCTTCATTGTAAAGACACTTTTTGATGAATATACAAACCTTGAGTGCTATACTCTTTTCGGGATGGATTTCTTGAGCCTCTAAATCCTCAAAGCTGTATCCTAGATTGGCATCTAGGTGGTGTCCTTTGAGTCTCTTAAGCCCCGGTGGTGTTTCTGTATCCGGACCGTTTAAGAGTGCCCCTTGATTCAGCTTGGTGGTGTTTCGTATCCAAGCCGGAATCCAGGTTCTATCCAACGACTTCCATCAACCATATCTCCCAATCCACGAATCATCTCTTTCCCAAATTTCACACACTTCATCTGACATGAGTTGAGTCCATTCCCTCCAAATCTCAGCTCAATCCAAGAAGAACTTCATCCCCAGCACCAAAAACAAACAAAGAACCTCATTCTGGACAGCCACCCAGCGAGGCTTTCGTTTGCGTTTGGCTCAAGGTGATCCCGACCTTGGATGCTGCCCAAATTTTACCACAACCTTCCCCAACCAGTTAACTAACCTTCCACCAAATTTCGTCCAAAAACTCCATCATTTACCCCTCCTTTCGCCCTTTTCCCCGAATCGCACCTGCAGGTCCTATTCTCGCCCGGTTGTGTGTTTTGTGGTTTTTCCATCTTTTTCTTTTCTTCCGCCACTACACATCACTCCCCTTTTACGTAAATTTGAGTTATCAGCTATTCGGCAACGGAAGTGACCTCAATTCTGTTTCAATAGATTTATGTCGTTAATAATGTTTCTCGTGAGTTTCAATAATTGAATTTGGATAGGCGTTGACAATTTATTTCATTTTCTATATTTATTACGTAATTCGTTAAACCACGTTTTTCTTACATACTTTACTACATTAATTCCGTTTAAATCTTAATTATAACACATACTCGTTAAAGTAGTTGATTAGACCAAGCAATGATATTTACGCAATATAATGCATTATCAATCCGAATCAAATGATGAAGATATATATATATATATATATATATATATATATATATATATATATATATATATATATATATATTTATACATAAATACAAGTACTTAAACATTTCGTAGTTATTATAACACGTTTAACAATCGCAAAATATGTTCTTAGTAGTTAGTGTTATTATCACCATCATTGTTGTTGCTATTATTATTATTACTATTGTTATTGTTAATTACAATTAATTTGATTAGTTTACCCATTTTAGCTCTATTTGCAATCCTTATAGCTAGCTCCACTCTCATTTCGTTATATTCAAGCTCCATGATTAAATAATTACACTAACCCACCAAATGTCCTTCCCATAGGTAGATTTCACCATTTACTTAATTGCTCAAATCCATGTATATACGACCTTAAGGTTATGAGCATTCTTTTCAACAAAATCCCATTCGCAATGCAATTAGGTATGCCAAATGTTCAAATTTTCCACATGCCTCCAACACAATCTATTATCCAACTTCAATCTCCCTACACATTTTTCTTCCTTTATGTTCAATTCTAGCTAATTACAAAATATAACTAACCCGTCAAATTGCTCAACATTCACACCAATATACTCCCAATTCAATTCACTCGAATCACAATTTTACAAGAGAAATCATATTCATTCGCCTTCGTTTGTTCAATATAACCATCAAATTACTCAATTATATAACAAAACCTCCCTAATCTCATTCACTAAATTATAATTTCCCAAAAGGAATCACATTCCTTCACATTTATACACAATCAATCTACCAAAATAGCAAACCTCAATCACCCATATCAATTCGAATTCTCCCAAATCAATCTTTAAATTCACTTCACAACATATTTCCGGATCATATGATTCAATTTACAACTACGATCACTAAGCAAATAACAAAATGTGCAATATAGGGTTTGGGGTTTTACCTTCAAACCTCGGAGATGGAATCCAAGAAGAAGGTGGAGAGGTGAAGGGTACCCCGGGCTCCGGCGGCACCGGCAAGCACCGGCGAGGGCTTCCGCGGCGGCTGCGATCGGTGGCTGGCCGCCGGGTGGGCCGCGGCGGGGAGTCGAGCAGAGTGCCTCGCGGAGAGAGAGAAAGGGCGAGAGCGCGAGAGAGAGAAAGAGCGAGACAGAGGGAGCGGATGGGTGGCCGGCGCCGGTCTTCCAGCCGGCGTCGGTCGTGCTAGTGGCGGGAGGAGGCAACGACAGTGACGGGGGTAAAGCGGGGACAGGCAACACAAAGCGGGGAGCAAAGGTGAGGGAAATGGAAACCGAATCGTGCTCGACTATTTTTATATCTAATTTTTTTAAAAATTCTAAATAAATCCATTTCCGGATTTATCCTTCAAAAAATCTAATTTGTGTATTTTTATTTTATTTTTATTTATGTATTTATTTATTTATTTATTTTGTTTTCTTTTATTGTTACTTTTAATTTTATTTGATAATGATGTTTACAAATTATAACCGTAATCGGTTTGCTTGAAATATAATATTAACGACCTTATAATCACATACCATCTCATGCAAAATTTTAAATTTTCTCTTTTAAACATATACGTAAATTATAATCATTATTATGAAAATTTTTTATTAGGGCCACTTCGTCACCTTAGCTGAATAACAAATGTAAAAATAATTTAAATATACAATATCGAATTGAAGTGCACGCGCTCAATTATATAAATCTTGTAATTAATGAGATAAATAATGTGATTTAGGGTCGGGTTGTTACAAAAGCTAACTTGTGGAACCTTCTAGAGAATCCGAAATCACCTCATTTGGTGGAGGGAATCAAATTCTAGAGCCAATCAAAATGAAGCTTGGAGGAGAGGAAATCTAATACTTAGCTAGAATTGCACCGTGAATAGTGTCCACATGTTCCCTCTTAGTGGAGGCATCTTTTTGGATTATTCTCTATGCTTAATGTAATCCCATCCCTTGATCATATAAGGCCTCTAATGGCCATTAGATCATGCTTTTCTTTCACCCTTTGTATGCACTACAATTTGTGCTCTATACCTGGTTGTAATGAATTGAATTTTGAATGAGAAAACCAAGTGAGCTAAGTGCTCTTGATGGAGATTCCCATCCAAGCCAAACTACCAAGGACCATGGGGCTATTAGCAAAGTTACAAGAGGAGATAAGCTTGTTTGGAGATCAACTTTGGGCACCAAAAGCTACTATTCCGATCCAAGAAGTACAAGGTGAACTAGAGCATGGAGAGTTGTGAAAATTGTCTTTCTATGACAATTAGTACATAAATAATTGACGCTTAAGAGTTGAAGCAAAATAATCCATAGAGGGAGGTCCAAAGTGCCTAAAAGCCCAAACAGAGCACTTAAGGCACAATCTGGCCGGTAGACTTCAAAGTCCTAAAGACCCATGCTCGGTCCATCAAAATAAGTCACCAAGGGGTGGAATGCATTGCTAGCTCAAGAAAGGCTCTAGAGAATCCAAGAACACTACCTTTTAGTGGAAGAATCATGTGTTGGACCAACCAAAATCAAGCTTGCTCAAGGGGAAAGCAAATATATGGCCGTAAATCACTATTCATTTCAGGCCACATGTTCCCAAAACTAGCTTAGAGAAGGGGCTAGCTATAGTGTAATCTTGGCCTTTGATCTTGTACATACACTCTTAGCCTTAGATTATGCTTAGCTTTAATCTTTGAACATTATATATATCTTATGTATTCGGTTTTGTAAAGACAGTTTTGGACATTGAAATGAAAACCGAGCAAGTTTAATGTTGTTCTCTCTTAAAATTCTCAATTGCTTTATCTAAGCTTGGCATGCTTAGTGGTGCTTGATTGAGTCCAAAGTTTTAGCTAGTGGTGATTATCTATAACTTGCTTAGCCCTCGGTGCCTCAAGATTCTTATATTGGTGTGATTGTATCTATAAGGAGCTTGATCCTATCCAGCTACTCCGACTTCCGAATCCTTTATCTCCCAATCCCCTAGCTCTCTGCACTCTAAATTTTACCCACCTAATACTGAGTGAGTTGAGTTGTTTTTCTCCGAATTTCACCTCAAACTAAGCTCTATCCTCGGCCCCCTCCTCCAAAACTATCAAGGCATATCATCCTGGAATCCGGGCGCATAGAGCTGATCTGTTTCCCTTCGGCTCAGTGGTGTTCCAGACCTCTTTTGATCCCCCTCTTTTACCACACCTTCCCCACTGTCTTAAGCCTTCCCTCCTCAAAAATCAAGTCCAAACGCCACGGAAATCATCCCCATCCAACCATTTTCCCAGAACTGCGCACTGAAGCACCATTTTGCCCGGTGTTTGTATTTATGCCTTAACCCTTCCTTTGGCCTCTTTTTCCATCTTGCTTAGCTATACATCAGCTCTTCACCCCCAAAATTCTTGATTGCTTATCTTAGTTTGGTAAACTAAGTGGTGACCTCTCAAGTCCTTGGAGCAAGCTGGTGGTGTTTCTTATCCAGCCCATACCTTGGTGCCTCAAGTAGTCAATGGTGGTGATTTCTTATCCATTGAAGACTTGGTCTCTATCCCCTTAAGTCCCTCATTTTTGTGCTTGTTTTGGAGATAATTTTGCTAGACATTTCCACTCCTACTTTAGTCCTTTGCTTGCAGGTTTGCGAGACAATCACAGCCCTCTTCCATTTCCTCCATTTCCCTACTCAAAACACCAACTCATTTAGCTCGTTTTCGATCAAGCATACACCCTATCGTGCTATATTCTCATCAAGCATACCGAGGCTAAGATACTCGTTTGGGATTAGGATCCATTGGAAGGGAACTCTTTTTAGGTACTCGTCTTAGAACAAGGAATGGATTGTGACAAGTGTAGTATGCACCGAAGCTTGTCGCACCGGTGTAGACCGTGGAGTAGAAAGAAATGACGATGTGCCTGGACTCCTTGGCTAGACGTTATAATCTTTTGAGCTCGGATTCCGATGATACTCGATTGCCGTATACTTCCCTATTCTGCAACCCAAAGGATGAGGTTTAGGATGATGTGAAAGAAGATCGCTTTTAGGAGGAAGGGACTTAAGCGCAAGACCCGAAGAGACTAAGGATGCTTTTTATTTGGATGCACATAAAGAATGCAATGATGATATGATAAATGATTTATTAACACATGATCCTTAAGGAAAAGATGATTCCTATACGATAATGGATTTTCCTATTTGAGATGAACTTTGGACTAAATCCAAAATGAGAATGGCGAGACTTATTTATCCTAATGTGAAATGATTTTATTTGGCTAATGCAAATGGACTTATCTAATATGAAAAGATTTTATTTAGCTCATGCAAATGGACTCATCTAATATGAGATGATTTTATTTGGCTAATGCAAAAGGGCTCATCTAATATAAGATGATTTTATTTGGCTAATGGAAATGGACTCATCTAATGTGAGATGATTTTATTTTGCTAATGCAAATGGACTCACCTAATGTGAGATTATTTTATTTGGCTAATGCAAATGGAGTCACATAATATGAGATGATTTTATTTGGCTAATATAAATGGACTCATATAATATGAGATGATACAAGATGAAATGTGATAATGCAAAAGAAAATAAGAAGATCGAACAATAAGAAAAGGGAGCTTCCGATAAGACCCTTTCACAAATAGTAACTACTTAAGTTATTAGAAAGATAATTTTGAGATGACACGGAAAAATGCAAACAATGGACTGACCTTATTAGAGGAAAAAAGGCATTTTGACTTTTGGCTCAATGCACATAATGGACCGACTTTAGGAATTTTATTAAAGTGTTTTATTCTCACCCGTGCAAGGGTCTAAATCAAGCGCTCCTCACCTATTCCTAAAGGCTCACAAGCAGAAAATTAAATGTAAAACAAACACAATCATTCAAGCATGCAAATGAAGTTTGAGGGAAAACCTAGAAGTCCAAAAAGTTCTATGGCCCCGGAGTTCAAGAGTGTCGATACATGGTGACACGTAGTCTGAAATTTGGTTCCCCATGGGTTGCACGGATAAGGATACCAACCAGAATTATGGTGCCTCTCGGTGAACCAAAAGGTTTAGCCCAAGATGGCGTGCTATGAGGGAGGATGTACCGTTTCCTTGGCAAATCAAGCCTAGTTGGCCCCGCCGAGGAACCAGTGGGAGCCTCTCTCCAAAAAGGGTTAAACAATGGGTACAATAAAGTTTTCTTAATGGTCCAAACCAATATTTAAACTAATTCAAAGGTTGCTAAATGTGGGATGTCTAATGCAAGCACATTATTAAAAACACACTACTTAAATTTTCAAGTTTCGCCCTCTTAATAAAAAGTTTTAATCCCCAGTGGAGTCGTCATTGTAGGAACCACGGCCAGCCCGCCCCACCCGAACTTCCCCACTTGTGTCGGGCTCTCTTTTTTTTTTTTAAGGATTAATTTTGAAGATGGTTTTAGAAAGTGGATTTTGAAATGTGGGGATGAACCTTTTATTAAGATTTTAAATTTTATTAAATCTGATTTAAAGCGAACGACAGCTTTATTAATCATTTTATTTAGCCAATATTTTAGAAGTCCCTGGATATTATTTTCTAATTAAGGACTAAATGATATTAGGGTTATGATTCTACCGTGGGGTTTAGGGGCAGATTGGTGTGAAAACACTAATATAGATCGAAGCCACCACCGCCACCCTACGTGCTGCGGCCGTAGCCTCGCACCAAGGGAAGGCAGCGCCGGCCGAGGCCATGGCTGGTGAAACTAGCCTTGGTCTCTGCCTAGTGAACATATCAAGATCCTAATGTCATTTGTTCTTACAACCGTAAAACATCGAGATGCAAATTTACGTAGAATAAAGCATAAAACGAGGGAGTCGCCAGCTAGTTTTTAGGAAAGAAAAACTAACAAAAACAAAATTTGCTCTTCCAATCTTAGTATGAGAAAACTAAGACTAAAAGAGGCTAATAGATGACTCCATCGGTCTTGAACCAAGAATCGATTCAGGGCGAGGGTACGAAACTTAGGGATAAACCTTTTCGTTCCGCCCGTCCGAAGATGGCCAATACTAGTTCGAGTAGTGTATTAATGAAGCTGTAAGAAAACAAGCATACAACATGTGATACGAAATTAAAGCAACCAAAACATAACAAGGAAAACGATAAAGAGAAGCAATAAAAGAAAGAAAAACGGAAATTAAAAGATTACATCCGATGGGGACGACACCACAAACCCAACCCCAACTAATACCGAGAGCCGCCTGAATCGATTGATAATTCCGAGTCCTCGTAAACCATTGATGGGTCTTCGTTGATAACGCAACCATCAAGGGAGTTTTGGCCACACTCGTAAATACTTGTCTGTCTCCTCAGAAGGAGTAAGGGAGTTAGACAAGTCGAAGTATTCTGGAGGAAAATAAGACAAGAGATCTTTTCTCGAGTTCTCGCTTCGAGCTCGAAGTCAAATGATCTTTTCTAAGTCTTCGCTTCGAGCTTAGACCAGATTAGACTTAGTGTGGTGATAGCTGTATCACTAAGTGTGATTAGTGCCCTAGTTTTATCCTTGGTGGTGATATCTCGTATCCTTGGATAGTTCTAGTTTATCTTGTTATTATCCTATCGGTGTTGGTTACCTTGCTAATCACCTCCTCACGAGTGATCAGCCTTAGTCCTTGTTGCCTACTTGTTTCATTGGTCATTTCTAAGCCCATTTTGAGTTGCTCATAATTGCGTTTAGCGCACTCTGTTGGCAGGATCGGTGTAGCCTTGCATCTTGGCACATCAACATTGGTCTAGGAGGAAATTAAAGCGATTACATCTCTTAAACCAAAATACGGAAAATGAATAAAATAGAAATAAATATAATTATTCAAAGGCTGAAATATGGCCCTCGAGGTTATCCCACCTTGTTGATCCGGATCTCCTTGTTGGATCTCTTGATGCAATGGCGACAATCCAAAGAAAGAGGGGTAGTTCTTTTGAATTGTGTTTAGGGTAGGGCAATGATCGAGTTGAATGAGTGCCCGAGAGATCTGAAAAATCAAATATTCTTTAACTCTTTGCACGGATTCAATGGTAGTAAGTAGAGAAGATTAATGTTCAAGATCAATTTTGACAGAGTAACGTTTAGATGAGAGTATTCCGGTTAGCTTTCAGCAGCGTGATGCTAAGGCGAGAAGCCGTATGGGAATGAGAGTCATACGTCTCTATTTATAAGAGAGGACCTAGGTCACAAATGACCTAGGGTTTGCCTCCATTAAGCCATCCAAACAGCTTGAAATAAAACCAAGCCATTCCTTAAGAGATAGAACCGGATCGAAGATGATAAAACCGAATAGAACCGGTTAAAAGGGAGAAGACTGGCGTAGGCCAACCGGACCCTCCTAGGGTTTTGTGCCTAATTGTGTCTCCAACGACTCTCCAAGCTCAAAACGCAACATTCCACCATGCTTATAGATGGCGGGTGCCGGCCACGACGTCGTTTAGAGGGGAAAGCTTCTAGCCTCGTGTGGGCTATCTTGTGAAGCTCAAAACGCAAGCACTTTGATGCTTTTGATCATGAAAAGCAACACTTTAACATTGTCTTCAGGTCTTCAGCTCCTTGTCCGACTTGGACAAAAGTAGAATGCAATATTCCGTACTTGGAATTTCGCGGCACACATCATAGGACTCCACAATCGCTAAAGGCTTGGCCCGACTCTTGCACTGGTCCGAAAGAAAAGAAGATTTGTGGACCGACCCAAGGCAAAAGGCTATTTAAGTGGTGATGGGGGTTGTTTGTGGTTTATCGGCTTATATTGCACCGATCGATCACAATCCGAAATCCAAATCCACAACAAGACTTAGGATTATCATCATCGAGCCTACAAAACAAAACATAAAAATAACGAGATAAAGGACGACACTTTTTAGGTGTCTATAGCCGATCAAAGGCTCCTTCCTCGCTCAACAACATCAAGTTGAAGTGGTCGAGGGCTCGAAGAAGAACCCGAGGATGTATAACCTCCGATTGGCAGGAGAGCTCTTCAAGTCCCGGACTTACCCTTGCTTTTACCTCTGATGGAGACCTTCCTATTAACCAAGCAACTAAGGGTCATGGCTTACTAGCCAAAGTACAAGAGGAGCTACTTTCGAGTAAGGATCAACTTTGGGTTTCTAACACCTATTCTGGTTCGAATTGAGCAAGTTGGCAATGGGTTAGGAGAGCCCTAAATCTCCCTTTATCAAGACCATGTTGATACCAATAAAAGGTCCCTAGGAGTAGAACTAGAAATAACATGGAAGAGGCTAAAAATGGCAAAACAAGCAGATTTGGAACAATTTTGTGCGTCTGACTTTAAGGGCCAAGAAGTCAATGCTCGGAGGGTCAATTGAGAAGTCACGCTGTATGGGTGCAAAGATAACTTATGGAACTTTCTAGAGAATCCGAAATCACCTCATTTGGTGGAGGGAATAAAATTCTAGAGCCAATCAAAGTGAAGCTTGGAGGAGAGGAAATCTAATACTTGGCTAGAATTGCACCATGAATAGTGTCCACATGTTCCCCCTTAGTGGAAGCATCTTTTGGATTATTCTCTATGCTTAATGTAATCCATCCCTTGATCATGTAAGGCCTCTAATGGCCATTAGATTATGCTTTGCTTTCACCCATTGTAAGCATTAGAAATACCGCCCTATACCTGGTTGTAATGCATTGATATATGAATGAGAAAACCGAGTGAGCTAAGTGCTCTTCACCCCCAAAAATCTTGATTACTTATCTTAGTTTGGCAAGCTAAGTGGTGACCTCTCAAGTCCTTGGAGCAAGCTGGTGGTGTTTCTTATCCAGCCCATAGCTCGGTGCCTCTAGTAGTCAATGGTGGTGATTTCTTATCCATTGAAGACTTGATTTCTATCCTATTGTGTTCCTCATTTTATACCTGATAGAGAGCTCCCCACCACTACCTTAAATTCAATCAATAAGAGTCATGGCTAGATGTGTAAAATACAAGAGGTGCTAATTTTGAGTGAAGCTCAACCAAGGGAAGCAAAAACACCTCTTCTGGTTCGGATTGTCCAAGTATGCTAAGGATTAGGAGTGCCCTAAAGCTCTTTGTTATTAAGTCCACAATGAAGCTAAAAAGTGGTCCTTTGAAGTAGGAGCGGAGATAATAAGAGAAGAGCCTTATTTTTGCCAAACTATCAAACCGGGCAGTTTTGGCAATTGCACACCTGAACTTGTGAGGCCCATATCTTTTGCTCGGAGGTCCAATGGGTTTGACCATCATATGGGTGGAAAGTTACTCTCTAAGCTTTCCAACCATATAGAGAAAGCCGAATTTGGAGAAGGGAATCAAAAGTTACAGCCAATCAAATTGCAGCTTGAGGAAAGGGAAACAAATACTTGGCGTAAATGCTCCAAAATTGAGAACCACATGTTCCCTAGTTGGAGCCTTTTCTTTTGTCTTCTTTTGATTATTCCTTCTGTAATCCCCACCCTTGATATTGTAAGGCTCTAATAGCCATTAGATTGTACATAGCTATCCTACTTTGAAGTACTATAAATACTAGTGGCTTCACCCTTGTAAAAAGAAGCTTATGTTGATGAATGAAAACCGAGTGAGCTGTGTGCTCTTCACCCCACATTCTTGTATGCTTATCTTGGCTTTGGCAAGATGAGTGGTGATCTTACAAGTCCATAGTGAGTGTGAGTGGTGTTTCTTATCTCATTCTTGCTTTGGTGCCCTAAAACCAGATTAGGTGGTGTTTCGTATCCTAATCCCGTTTTAGCTCTATTCGGTTACTCAACTTACAAATTCTCCCTCTCTCACAATATAACTCGTTTGCTATCCATATTTTTACCACTTCATTATCAAGGTGTTAAGTTAATGTGTTTTAAGTTTCAGCTTCAAAAAGCTTTATGCTGGCCCCCTCCTCCAAAACCATCAAGGTGTATCATCCTCGGAATTCCGGACGCATAAAGCTAACTGTTTGCCTTCGGCTCAGTGGTTCTCTAGACCTCCATTAATTCCCCTCTTTTACCACATCTTCCCCATCCCCTTAAGCCTTTCCCCTCGAAAATGAAGCCTAAAATCCACCAAAATTATCCCCATCCATCCATTTCCCGTAACTGCGTACGTAAATATCCATTCTCGCCCGGGTATGTGTACGTAAATACCCATTCTGCCCGGTGTGTGTCTTTGTGCCTTAACCCTTCTTTGCCCTCTTTTTTCCTTTTTCTCCAAGGATACATCATATTTGTTATCATATCTTAAAGAGATACATCATATTTGGTATCAAAGCTTCGAGAGATACATCAGCACCCGTTCTTGGTGCTGATTTTGCTTAACATCTCCACACCCATCCTAATGTTTTGCTTGCTGGTTGGCGAAACACTCACAACCCTCTCTTTCCCCTCTTTTCCTTACCTTCAAACACCAACCCATTTAGCTCGTTTTTGGCCATAATACCCCTATCGTGCAAATATACATCATAATTGGTATCGGAGCCGTTGGCTACCCTCCTGGCTGAGCTATCTCCATTCTCAAACACATCCCTTAAACCCTCAAACACAAACAGCCAGAAACCCACAAAAAGCCCGGTTACTAATGAGTGCTAGCATGACTTTGGAGGAGCGATTTGAGATTCTCATGAAGGATAATGGTGAGTTGAGAGCTCAAAATGAGTACCTACAAAAACAACTTGGAAAGTCAATGAAAGATAGGCATGATCAACTAAGGAGTACATCTCCTTACTCTCGGCATGCCCTTAGCTCCAATGAAGAAGATGAAGAGGATAATCCGTTTGCTTTTTCGGATGATCCTAGTGAAAGGAGATCAAGGAGAGGTTTTAAACGTTCTAAACTCCATTCCCATGATTTCAAAGTGGAAATCCCTGAATTTGAAGGTCATCTAAACCCGAATGAGTTCTTGGATTGGCTAAGAACCGTGGAGAGAATCTTTGATTACAAAGATGTGGCCGAAGATAAGAAGATTAAGCTTGTTGCTCTCAAGCTTAGGGAATTTGCTTCTAGTCGGTGGGAGAACCTTGTGCATAGTAGGAAGTGAAAAAGGAAGTCCAACACCGAAGTTGGGAGAAAATGAGTTCAAAACTCAAGGCTCGTTTCTTGTCCCCAACTTACATTCAAGATAGTTATTCTTAACTCCACAACTTACACAAGGCAGCATGAGTGTAGAAGAGTACACTCGAGAGTTTGAAAGGCTTTTGATAAAATGTGACATTCAAGAGAATGAGGATCAAACCATAGTGCGTTATCTTGGTGGCCTAGATCCAAAGTGATGTGCCAAAACGCAAGGCTACACCGATCCCGAAAACAAAGTGCGCCAAATGCAATTCCGAGAGACTCGTAATGGGCTTAGAAGTGACCAATGAAACAGTCAACAATGAGGATTAAGCTAATCACTCGTGAGGAGATGATTAGCAAGGTAACCAGCTTTGATAGGATAAGAACAAGATAAACTAGAACTATCCAAGGATACATATATCACCACCAAGGATAAAACTAGGGCACTAATCATACTTAGTGATACAGCTATCACCACACTAAGTATAATCGGACTCTTTAGAACACAGACCTAATTATGCCACTAATTAGACAGGCAAAAGAGAATTTTGGGGTTGAAAGGAGCACTCGCTCAACTTTACTTAGCATATAGCCAATATCAAAATCATCATCATCTACAAAGAGAGAGCCCATGTATATTTATAAGCCTCTTATCTAGGGTACATCACTCTAATCTAAGGGTTATAAATCCCCTTTTACAATCAATGGTTGTGATGTATTCAACAAAATAAAAGGATAAAAACAAGGACAAAAAGGTAAATAATTACAGCAGAAAAAGGACAAGTAGAAAAGGAGGGGGACCACGGAATCGGTAGTACAAAGTAGTACAGCTTCGAGTCCGGTGACAGCTACAGTCGTTGTCACCAAATTCTTTTGTTTTCTCGATCCTTAACTTTCCTTTTCCGCTCTGCCGAAGATGCCTAGATGATGATCAAGTTGATGGAGAGTGGACAGCCCAACATTTTGAGCTGAGCAATGTCCATCCTAATGAGCGTTGCTTGATCAAGGAAGAACCGGGAATGCTTGATATATCCATGGTTTCAGTCATATTTCTCACATTTCATTTGAGTCCCGGAGGTTGAGGATTTATGGACATCAATTTCTTATGATCTTGTTTATAAATAAATTACTTATCGATGGACTCAAGTTAGAGAAGATATAAGCTAAGCTACCTAAATCCCTCCATGTTAAGGCAAAGAGAAGTCCGACCATGACTTGCTTCAAGTGTTACTATTTTCCCCTTGTTCATAAATAATCAAGAGGGTCGGTCCAAGGGTCAACATGGCTGAAGTCAAGCACCTAATGACCAGCATCCAATGACATATATTAAGGAGTATTCTAGAAGCACTCACCTTAGTGGGAGTTGGTTAGAAGGAGGCTTGGCAAAGGGGCAAACAAAGCAAGACCACATGTTCCCAATTTTGTAATACTTGGCTAGGATTTACTCTAGCTTAGCTTGGAGGAGGGGAAAGAATCTAATTAGTTTCATTTCCAATTTTTCATTATTTTCAGCATAGTTTCGGTTATATAAAATGCCAAGGCAAGGCATTATATATTCAGCTCATATGCTTCATTGTAAAGACACTTTTGATGAATATATGAATTTGAGCTTTGCTCTTTGAGATGGATTTCTCAACCCTTTGAATCCTCAAAGCTGTATCCGTGCTTGGCCTCACGGTGGTGTTCTTTGAGTCTCTTGAGTCCCAGTGGTGTTGCTGTATCCGGACCACTTAAGAGCGCCCCTTGATTCACTCGGTGGTGTTTCCGTATCCGAGCCCGGGTCAAGGTACTATCCAAGCATCTTCATCCATCCATATCTCCCAAACCCCTTGTCCGTTTTCTTCCAAATTTTAACCACCATCCTTCCAGTGTGTCTACTTCCATCCCTCCAAAAATCAGCTAAAACCAAGAAGCCTTCCGTTCCCCACCTCTGATCCAAACAAGGAGTGTCGGCCTGGACGTCCAGCCGGGTACTGCTCTCTTCAGGGGTGCAGATCAAGGTGTTCCACTTATCCAAAAATTCCAAAAAATCACAAAGCTTCTTCAACGAGTTGAGAAGCTCCATACCAAATTTCAGCTGCATCCAAGAACTTCTCCGCCCTCCACATTAAAACCAAACAAAGGGTATCAATCTGCTCATCCAGTCGGGTACTGTCAACTTCAGGCTTGTTGATCAGGGTGTTCCCCTTATCCAAAAATTCCCAAATTTTACCACAACCTTCCCCAACCAGTTAGCTCACCCTCCACCAAATTTCGTCCAAATCCAAGATCATTTGCCCCTCTTTTCACCCTTTCCCCAGAGCCGCGCCTGCAGGTCCTGTTCGGCCAGCCGCTTGTTCACGGTTTTGCTTCCTTTTTGCTTCCGCCTCCCACTACACATCACAAGTAGTCTAAGTTCAGAAACTGAGGACTCAAAAAAGATCATTTGACATCCGAGTTCAGAAACCGAGGACTCGAAAAAGATCCCTTGGCTTATTTTCCTCCGAATATTTCGACTTGTCCGACTCCCTTACTCCTCGTCCGACTCCCGTCCGAGGAGACAGACAAGTATTTCGAGTGTGGCCAAAACTCCCTTGATGCCTGCGTTATCAACAAAGACCCAAGCAATGGTTTCGAGGGTTCCGTAATGAAGTCGGAGGACTCGAATTATCACTCGCTCCGGTCGGCTCTCGGTCTTAGTTGGGTTTGGATTTTTGGTGTCCTCCCCAGCTTGAAAAGAATTTACCCTCAAATTCTCGAGTGAATTATCTTCCAACTAAGGAGATAAATCAGCAACATTGAAAGTAGCCGAGACAGTGTATTCTCCGGGTAAATTCACCTTGTAAGCGTTGTCATTGATTCTCTCAAGTACTTCAAATGGTCCATCTCGCCCTTGGCATCAACTTAGACTTGCGCTTGGAAGGAAAACGCTCCTTCCTTAGGTGAATCCAAACGAGATCTCCTGGTTGAAAAACCACCCTTTGCGGTTTTTGTTAGCGCTAGCCTTGTAACTCAGATTGGCTTGCTCGATTCTCGCTCCGACTGTCGCATGCAAGTCCCGAATCTGAGCAGCTCTTTTCACAGCGTCGTATGAGGCTTTCCATCAAAAGCTTTTGGGGTCAGATCAATAGGTGACAGAGGTTCCACGCCATAAACAATCTTAAAGGGCGAAACATTGGTAGTCTTGTTTGGCGTGTGATTGTAAGCAAACTTAGCATGTGGAAGAAGTTGATCCCACATCTTAATATTCGATTTGATTAGCGTTCCGAGCAAGACTCCCAAAGTTCTGTTTGTAACCTCGCCCGACCATCCGTCCGAGGATGACAAGTGGTGCCGTACTTCAATTTCGTTCCTAATTTCTTCCAAAGGGTAACCCGTAAATGACTCGAAACTTTGCATCTCGATATGAGACCATTGTCCTTGGGATCCCATGCAGCCTTACCACTTCTCTGAAGTATAGGTCAAGCAACCAGTGTAGCATCATTGGTTTTGTTGCAGGCAATGAAGTGGGCCATCTCATAAAATCGATCAACAACAACCGTAATAGAATCTTTCCCTTTCGAGTCCGTGGTAGACCCGTAACGAAGTCCAGACTTGCATCCACCTGTGGCTGAGTTGGAACTGGTAATGGAGTGTAAAGTCCTTGAGGCAGGGAATGGCTCTTGGCATATTGGCATACCACACATCGCCCGATGATGTCTTGAACATCTTTGTCCATCCTTGGCCGTAAATAATGCTCCTTGAGCATCCGAGTTGTCTTTTTCTCTCCGAAATGGCCAGCAAGTCCTCCGTAATGGACTTGCCTTATAATCAACTCTCTTGTGCCACAGCTAGGCACACACAATCTCGATACCCTTGAATAAGTACCCTCCTTGTATTTGGAACTCACCCTTGGACCGAGTTTGGCATTCTTGGTAGAGGGTTCCAAAATCTTTGTCATCCGCATATAGGCTCTTCAAATGTTCAAACCCGAAGACACAAGTTTCTAATCGAAACAACAGAGATATGGACAGAGCATCGCTGCCCTTGTTAAGTCTGTCCCGATTTGTGTTTGATTGAAAAATGAAAGGTCCGAAGGTACTCAACCCATTTCGCATGCCGCGGGTTCAACTTGTGTTGGCCCCGAATGTACTTGAGGGCTTCATGATCCGAGTGCAGAATGAATTCTTGGGCCACCAAGTAATGATTCCAATACTCTAATGACCGAATGATGGCATAGAATTCCTTGTCATAGTTAGAGTATCTTCGCTTGGTATCACACAGACTTCTCACTAAAATAAGCGATGGGACCACCCTCTTGAGTGAGAATCCCACCAATACCTACACCATAGGCATCACACTCAACTTCGAAAATCTTCTCAAAACCGGGCGTGGTTAGGACAGAGCCCGGGTTAGTTTAGCCTTGATAGCTTCAAAAGATTTCCGAGCCTCGAGGTGTCCAAACAAAAGAACCGTGTCTAAGCACCTCAGCCATAGGGGCAAGTGATAGTGCTGAAGTCTTTGATGAACCCCCTATAGAAAGATGCAAGTCCATGAAAGCTCCGAACATCGTGTATGCTTTTGGGAGTAGGCCAAGACAAGATAGCCTCAATTTTGCTTTCATCTACCTTTACTCCCTCAGCGGAAACAACATAACCCGTAAATGCGATTTCGAGCTGAAGAATGAACACTTCTTCGATTTCCGTACGCTTCTCTTCTCTAGCAGTTGAACAATCCGTCCGAGGTGGTCGAATGTTCCCTCTCATTCTCGACCGTAGATCATAATGTCATCAAAATAGACCACTACGAACTTCCCGATGAAGGGTCTGAAAATCCGATTCATGAGTCGCATGAATGTGCTTGGAGCATTGGTCGACCAAAAGGCATAACAAGCCACTCATATAAACCTCCCTTGGTCTTAAAAGCAGCTTTTCCATTCATCTCCTTCTCTCGATTCTCGATTTGATAATATCCACTTCGAGGTCAATCTTAGAGAAGACCTTAGAACCATGTAGTTCATCCAACATATCTTCAAGTCGTGGTATAGGATGCCTATACTTGATAGTGATCTTGTTAATGGCACGACTATCTATACACATTCTCATATAACCATCCTTTTGGGTACCAACAAGGCTGGTACAAGCACAAGGACTCTTACTCACTCTCAGCAGGCCTTTAGACACCAACTCCTCAACTTGCCTCCGCAGCTTCCGAGGTATCTTTAGGGTTCATTCTGTAGGCTGGTTTGTTTGGCAATATCGATCCTGGGATAAGGTCAATGTGGTGTTAGATATCTTTTTGGGGGTAGGCCAAGAGGTATCTCCTTAGGAAAATATATGGATGTATTGGGTAATAAGTGTCTTGACTAATGGGTGGTTGAATTCTAAGGACTCGAATTGTCCCGACTCGGAAGAATCAACTCTCTCATGGGTCCGAGTTCATGATGCACGGGCTCCAAATAGGCTTCCCTAGGGTCGAAGTAACTCGGTGGGTTGGGTGTCCGAGGGGGCTTGGCTTTAGGCAGCTGTGAAGGGTCAAGTGGGGCTAACGTTATTTTCTTACCATTCCGGGTGAGGGTGATGGAGAGTTGCTAGTGGGCTGGAATCCAAAACCTAGTGTCATCGTCACCATGGTGTGTAATGAGGTCCGCATGTGTTAAGTCCAAGGGTGCTACTGCTTGTGCATAAATAAAACAAGTAAATCGGTCCATACTTCTCTACTTCAAGCATAGTCCGAAGCAAGGGCATCAAGGATAGCTGGTGCAACATCTTCTAGAAGCATTTTCTAAAGTGGAAGGAGGTTGTTAGTGGCTTGGCAAAAGGGAAAAGCCACCCCGACCACATGTTCCCAATTTGATAATGTTTGGCTAGAAATGAACTTAGAGTAGCTTGAAGGAGAGGAAAAGAATCTAATTAGTTTCATTATCATTTTATTTTATTTTCAGCTTATATTTTCAGCTTTGTAAATGCCATTACTAGGCATTATATATTCAGCTCTCATGCTCATTGTAAAGACACTTTTTGATGAATATATATGAGTTTATACTCTTGAGCTGGATTGCTCGTTTTTGAATCCTCAAAGCTGTATCCGTGCTTGGCATCACGGTGGTGTTCTTTGAGTCTCTTGAGTCCTGGTGGTGTTGCTGTATCCGGACCGCTTAAGAGCGCCCCTTGATTCACTCGGTGATGTTTCCGTATCCGAGCTCGGGTCAAGGTACTATCCAGCGACTTTGCCATTCCATAACTCACAATCTACTGAGCCATTTTTGCCCAAATTTTAACCACCATCCTTCTAGCTAGTCTACTTGCATCCCTCGAAATTTCAGCTTCATCCAAGAAACCCTCCGTCCTCCACCCTTGATCCAAACGAAGGTGTCGACCGTACATCCAGATCCAGCACTGCTCATTTCAGGCGTGCAGATCAAGGTCTTCCTCAACTCCAAAAATTCCCATATTTTGCCACAATCAACCTTCACCTGTTACCTACCTCCCCACCAAATTTCGTCCAAATCCAAACTCATTTACCCCTCCATTTCCCCGATCTGCCAAGATTGCGCAAGCAGGCCGCATTCTGCCCTGGTTGTGTGTCTTGCGGTTTTCTCTTCTTTTTCTTTGCTTCCGCCACTACACATCAGAGGGTGTATGTGTTTTTGAACCCATCATGCATAACTCTACGATCAAATAACCAAGGTCTACCCAATAGTAAGTGACATGCATCCATAGGTATAACATCACACCATATATCATCAACATAAGACTTCCCAATACCGAAAGATATTAGGCAACGAGAATTAACTCGAGGCCCTTACCTTGACTCAGCCATTGTATGTTGTAGGGGTGAGGGTACAACTCGGTTTGTAACTGAAGCTTCTCTACCATGTTCACGGAAGCAACGTTGGTGCAACTCCCTCCATCAATAATGATCGAACAAACTTTCCCTTTGATGGTTCCCTTCGTGTGGAATATATTCTCCCTCCGAGCCTCACTTGGATCCTTATACCCATTCAAGGCTCTCACGATCACAAGTAGTTCTCCTTCATTAGCCTCTTCAACAATCTCTTCTATGCCCTCAAGCAAGGCATACCTCTCCTTCTCGGCTCATACTCATCCCATATGGGTTCATCAGCCTCAATAATAGTGATAACCCTTCGATTTGGGCACTCGAAGCAAAGTGTCCAAATCCCCGACACTTAAAACACTTGCGGCTCCGGCCAACATGAGGTTTGTTCTGAGTCCGAGTCCGAATAATAGGGTGTTTAGACTCGGAACCGAGTTTTGGGGCAGCAGACTTAGGTCGAAACAGAGGGTTAGAATAACCCTTGCCAAACCGAGTTGGTTTTGGTGGTTGAGTCTTAGAGACTTCTTTCCCGAAGGTTCCGACCTTCTTTGCTGCTCGCACCTTATGTGCCGGAAGACACACCTCATCAAAGGTTGAGTACTCGCTGTAACTCAACAACATTAGCATACCTCGGGTCAAGTCCTCCAAGATACCCGACTATTGTTTGATCCTCCGACTCCTGAAGATCGCATTTAATCATTAGCCTTTCGAACTCTAGGGTATACTCCTCTACACTCATCAGACCTTGTTGTAGGTTAGTGCAACTTAGAATAGCTGTCTTGGATGTATGTTGGGGGTAGGAACCGGGTCTTCGTTTGGACCTCATTTTCTCCCAACTTCGATCTTTGGTTTCCTCCGAACAAGACGTTTCTTCTCCAGATTTGCCCACCAGGTTGAGGCAAACCCTCCGAGCTTGATAGCAACAAGCTTTACCTTCTTTTCATCTTTCACCTCTTTGTAGTCAAAGATTCTTTCAACTATTTGCAATCATTCCGTAAACTCGTCTGCAGGTTAAGGTGGCCTTCAAACTCCGGGATCTCAACTTTGAAGTCCGAGTTGGGTCGGGGTGATTTATCCCTTCTCCCTCTTCTTCCTCTTCTTTGCTCACGTTCACTCGGAAGAAGCAAAGGGGTTGCTCTCCCCATCATCATCCCCGTGTGAGTGGGTATGTGGTGGTGAGCTGGGTGGTGACTCTTCTAACTCATGCCTCTTCTTCTTCATCATATCTCCAAGTTGCTTTTTCGGATACATATTCGGGCACGCATCTCATCATAGTTGTTCATGAGCATATCAAAACGTTCCTCCAATGTCATGCTTCCACTCATTCTGGTTTATGGGTTCTTTGTGGACTGATGTGTTTGGGGCTAAATGGGTTTTGTTTGGGGTTAAGGAAGCTCAGCCTAGGAAAGGCTCCAAAGCTCGATACCAAAACCGATGTGCCAAAACGCAGGGCTACACCGATCCTAAAAACAGAGTGCGTCAAATGCAATTCGAGAGACTCGTAATGGGCTTAGAAGTGACCAATGAAACAAGAAACAACGAGGATTAAGCTAATCACTCGTGAGGAGATGATTAGCAAGGTAACCAGCTTTGATAGGATAAGAACAAGATAAACTAGAACTATCCAAGGATATAGATATCACCACCAAGGATAAAACTAGGGCACTAATCACACTTAGTGATACAGACTATCACCACACTAAGTATAATCGGACTCTTCGTAACACAGCCTAATTATGCCACTAATTAGACAAGCAAAAGAGAATTTTGGGGTTGAAAGGAGCATTGCTCAACTTTACTTAGCATATAGCCAATATCAAAATCATCATCCTTTACAAAGAGAGAGCCCATGTATATTTATAGGCCTCTTAGCTAGGGTACATCACTCTAATCTAAGGGTTATAAATCCCCTTTACAATCAATGATTGTGATGTATTCAAGCAAAATAAAGGATAAAAACAAGGACAAAAGGTAAATAATTACAGCAGAAAAAGGACAGCAGAAAAGGAGGGGGACCACAGAATCAGTAGTACAAAGTAGTACGAGCTTCGAGTCCGGTGACAGCTACGGTCGTTGTCACCAAATTCTTTTGTTTTCTAATCCTTAACTTTCCTTTTTGGCTCTGCTGAAGATGCCTAGATGATGATCAAGTAGTCTAAGTTCGAAACCGAGGACTCGTAAAAGATCATTTGACGTCCGAGTTCGAAACCGAGGACTCATAAAAAGATCCCTTGGCTTATTTTCCTCCGAATATTTCGACTTGTCCGACTCCCTTACTCCTGTCTTACTCCCGTCCGAGGAGACAGACAAGTATTTCTGAGTGTGGCCAAAACTCCCTTGATGCATGCGTTATCAACGAAGACCCAAGCAATGGTTTCGAGGGTTTCGTAATGAAGTCGGAGGACTCGGAATTATCACTAAGTTCTGGCTGACTCTCGGTCTTAGTTGGGTCCGGGTTTGTGGTGTCCTCCCCATCACAAAGTATACTCAAGTAGTAGAGTTACAACAATACTCTACTTTTGAATGAAGTATGTCATTTGGCTCATAAGGTTGAGCAACAAAAGAAGATGCACTTTGCCCGGAGAGAACCACTAAAAGTCATCCCACAAAAGAACCCACCCTCTTACAAGGGGAGCCCCCAACCAACGCCACAAAAGAACCCAAGCTCCACAAAACAGCCGATGGAGAGTGGGCTGCCAAGGGCCATGGGCCGAAGGCTAAACATCATAAAGGGAAAAGCATGTACGGGAATCAACTTTGGACACTTGAATTTCCTATGACAATCCTCATGATACAAGTTGAAACCTGGGATTGAAGAGCCGAGAATCTTGTCTTTCTAGTACATAAATAAATGTTACTTAAGAAGTCGTAATAGAGAGCTACTAGCTATGCTCCAAGGAGAACCGAGAATTGGCAAGTATCAAGAATGGTCACCTACAACTACCATTTTGGTCACTATGGTGCAAGGGTATGTTGAGCCGTAAAATACTATTTTATGTCCTTTGAACGTAAATATTATCAAGGTCGGTCCAAGGTCCGAAGGATTTATGTTTGGACGCCTAAATGAAGCATCAAAGGAAGCATTAGAAGGGAATCTTCAAGCACTACCATTAGTGGGAGGAATATTGCTAGGTGGACCAATAAGGTGATGACTTGAGCAAGAGGAAATGAGATGATTAGATGATCACATCCGGCCATCCATCTTGGCTTGGGAAAGGGGTAGCTTAATCTAGGCCTTTGATCTTATTCTAGCCTTAGATTATGCTATTGTAATTGAGCATTACAAATACTTTGTAACCGACTATGTACAAAACAACTTTGATGAATATTGAATGAACATTGAGCTGGATTGCTCGTCCCCTTTTAAATCCTCAAATGTCTGTATCCAAGTTTGGCAACTTGGTGCTGATCTTTGAGTCCTCTAATCTAGCTAGTGGTGTTCACTCGTATCTGGTTAGATTAAAGGTGCCCTAAGTTTGACAAGGTGGTGTTCGCTGTATCCTTAAACAACTTAGCCTATTGATTACTCCGTTTTTAGAATTGCATATCTCACAACTCACTCATCAACTTCACCCCAAATTTCACCCACCTTCATTCCAGCATGTCTAGTTACCGCCCCTCAAAGTTTGTTCTATCAATGTGGATAGTGGGAGTTGCACCAACGTTGCTGCCTCAAGCATGGTGGAAAAACTTGGACTCATACCTTTGGTTCATCCTCATCCATACAACATTTCAATGGCTAAACCAAGGTCAACGCCTACAAGTCAATTCTAGATGTCTTATTTCATTTAGCATTGGCAAGAATTATCATGATGAGTTATGGTGTGATATTATTCCAATGGATGCTTGTCATTTGTTGCTTGGGAGACCTTGGTTATTTGATAGGAGAGTGGTGCATGATGGGTTCTTGAACACTTACACTTTCACTAAGGATGAAAAGAAAATCACCTTAGCCCCTCTAACCCCGAGCCAACTAACAAAAACTAAGCCACAAAAAAATCTCAACCAAACTGACCTCCTACCCACTTTAGGAGAGTCATTTCTCAAATCCAAACAACATGAGTTTAGGCCTATGCAAGAACTAATTTTACTAGCTCCTAATGAGGCTGAAATTCCCCCAAACCTACATCCCCAGCCCAAACTTTGCTATCCTATTTTGCTCATGTTTTTCTCGAAGAAATACCCCTCAGCCTACCTCCACAAAGAACCATCCAACACCATATTGACCTAATCCCGGGTCCATCCTCCCTAACAAACCTGCATACCAAATGAACCCCAAGGATGCTATGGAGATTCAAAGGCAAGTGGATAAGCTAATGGCTAAAGGGCTTGTGAGAGAAAGTAGAAGTCCATGTGTGGTCCCAACTCTTTTAGTTCTAAAGAAGGATGGCACCATGAGAATGTGTGTGTGGACAGCCAAGCCATAAACATAATAACCATCAAGTATAGACATCCAATCCCTAGACTTGAAGATATGCTTGATGAGCTCCATGGGTCACAAGTGTTTTCCAAGGTAGACTTGAGGAGTGGGTATTATCAAATCCGAATCCGTGAAGGAGATGAGTGGAAAACGACATTTAATACCAAGGGCGGATTGTATGAGTGGCTTGTAATGCCATTCGGGTTGTCAAATGCCCTTAGCACTTTCATGAGACTCATGAACCAAGTGTTTAGGCCTTTTCTTGGCAAGTTCGTGGTGGTATACTTTGATGATATTTTGGTGTATAGCAAGAGTGAAAAAGAACATCTAAATCACCTCACACAAGTTCTTGAGCTATTGGAAAAGGAGAAGCTATATGGTAACTTTCGAAGTGTACTTTCTTCACTTCGGAAGTAACCTTTCTTGGCTACATAGTCTCGGCCCAAGGTTTGAAGGTGGATGAAAGCAAGGTGGAAACTATAAGATCTTAGCCTATTCCAACAAGTATTCATGATGTTCGAAGCTTCCATGGTTTACCCTCTTTCTATAGGAGGTTCATCAAGGATTTTAGCACTATCACAGCTCCCATGACTAAAGTGCTAAAAGGAAGTTCATTCAAGTGGAATTCTAAGGCTTAAGAAGCCTTTAAGCTCAAGCTTACCCAAGCTCTGGTTCTAGCTCTACCAAGTTTTGACAAGGTCTTTGAGGTTGAATGTGATGCCTCCGGTGATGTATAGTGACGGTGAAAGCAAAAGATAGGCAAAATCGCAAAGAGGGCTGTTGGACGGAATATGGCCTGCAGGTGCGATCTTGGGAGAATGGGTGAAAGAGGGGGCAAACGGGGAGTTTTAAGCTGAAATTTGGTGGAAGGCTTCTTAATGGACAAGGAAGAACTGGTAAAATTTGGGGATTTTTGGAAGTCGGGAACACCCTGATCCGGAAGCTGAAAGTCGGCAGCACTGGGCTGGATGTCCAGGATGATACTCTTTGTATGGGTCGAAGGTGGGGGTCGGAGGAGTTCTTGGTTGGAGCTGATTTTTAGGAGAGGATAAGTAGACACACCTGGAATGAAGATGGAAGAAATTTGGGATGAAGTTGATGAGTGAGCTGGGAGATATAGAATTTTGAAAAATGTAGTAACCAATAGGCCAAGGATTTCACGGATACGTAAACACCACTATGAAACGCCTTGGCGCACCTCTTGCTTGGCTAGATACAGAAACACCACTAGCTAGCTTGAGGACTCAATAGAACACCACCAAGTTGCCACAATTGGATACAACAATGGAGGATTTTAAAGGGGAGAGCAATCCAGCTCAAGTTCATTCATATATTCATCAAAAGTTGTTTCTACATGGATGCATACAAGCTAAATTTATAAGGCTCAAAATAAGATACTTGACAAAGCTAAAATAAAAGCAAAAATTCAAAAATAACCTTTCCCCTTTCACAAGCCGAGGATGAATTTCAGCCAAGTATTTGTGAAGCTAGGAACATGTGGATGTGAGGCTTTTTCCCCTTGTGTAAGCCTTCTTCTCATTTGTCCAACACATAATATTCCTTCCACTCTTGGTGGTGTTCCAATATGCTTCTAGAATGCCTCGATTTCCCTCCTTGATTGCTTCCATTAGGCGCCTAAACAAAGTCCATTCGGACCCTTGGACCGACCATGATATTATTTATGTACCAATGTTATAAAATAAGAGTTCTTCTTGGTTTATCATGTTGGACTTCCCTTTGTATCATGCCGACTTAAAATGGAAGAATTAGGTGGCTAGCTTGGATCTTCTTGTAGTATTGCTAACGGCTATCCTTCTTGACTCCTTAAGTAGACATTTATTTATGTACTTTTGGACATGAAAGATCATACTCTAGGCTCTTGACCCTCTGGGATCAATTTGTATCATAGGAATTTTAAGTGCCCAAAATGGTTTCCCATGCATGCTTTTCCTTTCATGATGTTTTAACTTCGGCCCATAATCTATGGCAGCCCAATATCCATCATCCGGAGTAGGCATTGGTGGAGTTCTTTCTCAAGAAGGTCGATCTCTAGCCTTCTTTAGTGAGAAGCTTTGTGATTCAAGAAGAAAATACTCAACTTATGACAAGGAGTTTTATGCCATTATTCGGCAACTTGAGCATTGGAGCCCTTACTTAGTGGCTAGTGAGTTCATTCTCCATTCCGACCACGAGGCACTCAAGTATATACAAGGGCAGTATAAGTTGAATCCTCGGCATGGAAAATGGTTAGAATACCTCCAAACATTTCATTTCACCATCAAGCACAAATCTGGAAAGATGAACAAAGGGGCGGACGCTTTGTCAAGGAGGTATCTTCTCTTCTTTCAGTTAGAATCCCATGTACTTGATTTCGAGCATTTAAAGTCTTTGTACATTGATGATGATAAAGACTTAGGGGAATTGTATCAAGCTTACCAAAATCACCCAAGAGGAGAGTTCCTAGTTCAAGATGGCTTTCTTTTCAAGGGCACTAGGTTGTGTATTCCTCATTGCGGTACAAGAGAGCTATTGATCCGAGAGGTACATAGTGGAGCTTTGGCTGGACATTTTGGTGTCAACAAGACAGTAAGCATGCTTAGAGAGCATTATTTTTGGCCCAACATGGAGAAGGATGTGCAAGACATCTTGAAGAGGTATGCGGTGTGCCAAACGGCTAAGAGCCACTCCCTTCCTCAAGGGCTCTACACCCCTCTTCCTACACCCAACTAGCCATGGGAAGATGTGAGCCTAGACTTCATACTAGGCTTCCAAGGACTCAAAGAAACAAGGATTCAATTCTGGTGGTGGTAGACCGGTTCTCCAAGATGCTCATTTCATTCAATGCAACAAAACAAATGATGTAACTCATGTAGCTGATTTATACTTCAAGGAGATAGTGAGGCTTCATGACATTCCAAAATCCATGGTTTTGAACCGAGATAGCAAGTTTTTGAGCCACTTTTGGATCACTCTTTGGAAGAAGTTGGGAACCAAGCTACAATTTAGTACTACTTGTCATCCTCAAACGGATGGACGAACCGAGGTGACAAATCAAACATTGGGAGTACTTTTGAGGGCCTTGATTAAGACCAACGTGAAAGCTTGGGATCACCTACTTACCCCGTTGAATTTGCGTACAATGGTGCTCCAAGCAAAACTACGGGAATGAGTCCCTTCAAGATAGTCTATGGAGTTGAGCCACTTCTCTAGACTTAACACCGAGAGGCATGGATGGAAGGGCTAGTGTGGAGGCTGCTAAAAGAGTACAAGAAATCCAGAATATGCATGAGAAAGCAAGGGCCAAAATTGAGCAAGCCAATCATGCACATAAGTAATGAGTTGACAAGGGAAGAAAGAAGAAGGTTTTTCAACCTGAGATCTAGGTTGGGTGAACCTAAGGTGATGGACCTAGACCCATGGGCTACAACATACTCCAAGCCCAAAGCCATCCACGATCAAACTGAGTTGGGTAGCACACTTATTTCCCCTTTTCATAAGCTTTTGAGTGACTCGGAATTCTTTCGTGTTGTAAGGGTTAGAAGTTCTGCCATTCAGTCACAAACGGCGATGAGTTTGCTTACCAAATTATTCATACAAGTACTTCATGATGTCCTCAAGCTTAAAAACTTATGGGCATCTTGAATAAATGCGGAGATAATAACTGAGCAAGACCTTTGTTAAAACTGGCAGCTTGCTCATCCAGGATGACACCTACACCTTGTTTTGATCATATCTTCTGATCCAGAGCTCCAACATCACCTCATGATGTATGGATCGAAAGCTAACATCCTAAGCTTTCTGACCATATAAAGAACATCTATATTGGAGTTGGGAATCTCAAGTTATGAGCATTTGAAGTTGACTCGAAACTGGAAGTTGGGCACTCGAATGACGCTTGAAGGTCATCTTCAAAAAGGGTGTTCAGTCAACCATGGATTAGATTTTGGTCTCCAATTTTCACAAGGGTATTCTTGGACATGTCCAGATTAATATCAAGTTATGGGCATTGTCTTTTAGGTTGGAGATAATAAAGAAAATGGTCCGAACATCAAACCGGGTATTTCTACTGACCAATCTGACCTCTGCTGATTGTTCTGGTCATAACATTTTGGTCACAGCTTCAAATGGGTCAAGCCACATATGGTTGAAAAGCTTATTCCTCAAGCTTTCCAAGCATATCTTACACGTCACAATTGGAGCTGTAAATCAAGAGATATCACCATTTTAAGTTGGCTCTGCTGCAGGAAGATGCACTGAAAACGACAGCAAGGGGGACCATTTGCAGCTGTCCTTTTATTCTGATCATTTTATCTTCATTGGCCACTGTTTTTGTCTTCTTTTATTTTGGCTGAATGTAGTGACAACCCTAGGATTATGTAAGGCTATTTTCAGCCCTTAGATTGAAGTAGCAACCCTAGTTTTTAGCTCTATATATATGTAGAGTGCTGCATGTAAAAATCTGATGGACATTTCCAAAGGCTACAACATACTTGTTCATGATCTCCTTACATGCCATTAAGCCAAGAGCCATGAGTTCATGTCAAAGCTACAAAAGGAGCTCAAACCGAAAGGAGATCATATTTTAGCACCTAATCTGGTTCAACTTTTGCTTGATGAACTAGAGCTTGGTTTATGGTGAAGAATTATATTTTATGTCTTTTGTTATATAAATAATTATTGTTCAAGAGTTGGAGCAAGATAAATCCACAAGAGAAGGTCCAAAGCGCCAAGGGAACTCAAACCGTGCACTAAGCGCACAAGCTGGCCGGTTATCACCAAGGACCGAAAAGTGGATGTCTTATGCCTTAGCCGAATGGGTCATGTGTGGACAGCAACAAGGAGGATTCTAGAAGCATTTCCAAGCATCATCCCTAGTGGAAGAATCTATGTGTTGGACCTATGACAAGCTTTCTTGCACAAGGGGTAGGAAATACTTGGCTAGGATTAACTTTCATATTAGCCACATGTTCCCAAATTGGCTTGGACAAGGGGCTAACATATCTTAGGCCATTGATCTTGTAATCTTTCTTTTAGGCCTTAGATTATGTTTTAGTTTTGATTAATTTTCACCATGTTTTATTTCCTTATAAATAGCCTAGCATTCAGCCATGTAAAAAGAAGACTTGATGAATATATGAACTTTGAGCTTTGCTCTTTTGAGATGGATTTCTCAACCCCTTGAATTCTCATTGCTGTATCCGAGCCTTGGCAAGCTTGGTGGTGTCCTTTGAGTCCTTACAATCCCCGGTGGTGTTTCTGTATCCGGATAGATTGCAAGGTGCCCCTCGGTTCAGCTTGGTGGTGTTTCTGTATCCAGGCCAGAACCCAGGAACTATCCAGCGACTTTATCATCCCATATCTCCCAATCCACAAATCCTTTCGTCCCCAAATTTCACCCACACCATCCTACACGGGTTGAGTCCAGTACCACCAAATTTCAGCTCAATCCAAGAAGTATCCCGTCCTCGGCACCAAAAACAAACAAAGGACCTCATCCTGGACAGCCGCCCAGCGTGACTTTCTGTTTGGCTTTGGTTCAAGGTGATCCCGACCTTGGATGCTTCCCATATTTTTACCAGCCCTTCCTAACATCCCAAATAACCTTCCCTCCAATTTTTAGCCAAAACCAAGAACATTTGACCCCCTTTCACCCTTTTCCCCAGACCCGCACCTGCAGACCCTATTCTGTCCGGTTGCATTTTCTTGGGTTTTTCCTTCTTCTTTTGCTTCCGCTCCCACTACACATCAACTTTGGTATCAGAGCAAGTTCTGGTCCTTGGTGGATGATCCATTTCCCCATAAACAAAAAAACCCAAAAATAGCCAGCTCCACAAAAAACCAAAACCACAAAAAAAAAAAAAATTTCTGCCCAATTTTTTCTTTCAACCGTGAACACCACTTGACATTGGGTTTTTGAGTGCTGAAATGACTCCTTCTAATTTTGAGTTGGTCAATCTACTTGTGCCTAAATTTTATGGCCAACAAGAATTCTTTCTTAGTTGGTTCATCAAGGTTGAAGAGGCCTTTGAAAACTTGAGATTAGATGAGCTTGAGAAAATGGAGATTGTTGTCTCTAAGTTGAGGAATCATGCCCTCACTTGGTGGACAATATACAAGATGAGAAGGAAGAAAAGAGGCAAAGCAAATGTGCACACATGGGAAAAGCTAAGAGGAAAATTGTTGAGAAAGTTTGGTCCATTTCAGTACAAGACTCATCCACCCAAGACCAAGCTTATTAACAAGGGGAGTTTATCTTCTTTTTCTCCTAAACTTTCAGCCCCCTCTTCTCCTTCCAAAACCCCAAATGTCCAGCCCCACTCACCTCCACAAAACTCCCCAACACACCACAAAAACAGCCCCCACATTTCCCCACGGTCCAACCATCTCTACCCCCACAAAATCCCACACCCCCTCACCAAGAAAACCCCCAAAAACCCTCACCAACATTCGGTGACTACCCTTCCCTTCCACCACAAAATTTTCCAACCCCTCAATCAAGTTCTACTTTGGTTGAATGTGAAGAGCTCCATGAGGAGCAAGAGGAGAATGAACCACACTTTGCCTTGTCTCCCAAGTTTGATGAGCATATTGAGAACAAATTGGAGGATGTATGCCAACCAATTGATTTTGAGTTGCCTCCAACGTTTGATGAGTTGCTTGAGGAGCAAGATGAGCAAGAAGAGCATGAGGCTAGCTTTGACATGGTGGAACCCATGAGCCTCCAACTTTCGGTCAACCTACATCCACTTGGCTTCCAATGGTTATTACAAGGTAAAGGATTCCAATCACATTTTTGGTGTCCTAAATTTTTTGGTAGTAACAAGAATCATCTTGGAGAATTTTGGAGCATGATCATGACTTTAGATGCTTGTTACTTGTTATTGGATAGACCTTGGTTGTTGGATTGGCTAGCTATTCCATATGGGTTGTCAAGCACTCCTAGTGGCTACATGTGTTCTAATGACCAAGTTTGTGAGCTCTACAATGTGCAATCTGTTGTGATGCCTATTAATGAAATTTTGGGTGTGAAAATGAGAGATTTGATAGCTCAATTTGGCAGCCGAGAGTTAGCTCAAATGGACAGCCCACTAATTGATTTCATGGCATATTTATGTGAGTCCGTTTTGAGAGCAAACCGGATGGTTGTGGACAGCCCCTATTTTATGTTCTTTGATGATGGCCGAACACTCTTGGAACCTCTACATGAGGCTACACAAATTGTTGTTGAATTGTTGGGAAAAGTCCCTTGGCATGAGCACTTGAATATTACTCT
Source organism: Talinum fruticosum (assembly GCA_021018815.1). Taxonomy (NCBI): domain Eukaryota; kingdom Viridiplantae; phylum Streptophyta; class Magnoliopsida; order Caryophyllales; family Talinaceae; genus Talinum; species Talinum fruticosum. Next base: position 831,363 of record JAITYX010000010.1, on the reverse strand, counting down.
TGTACAAATGGCTTGTGAATATTTGACAAAGCACAATTCCGAGAGGAGGTATATGCTTTCATCTCTATTGGAAACTTGTGAATTTAATTTTGAGCCATTAACATCTTTGTGTGTCTATGCCAAACATGTGAAGAGTGTTTCTATAACTGTGCCAATGAAGTGGTGCCATAGCATTTGTGAGACCTTCAAATCTGGTTGTGAAGGCAATTATGGAGAACATACTTGGCACCAAAACCCCTACATTCTGTCCACCAAACAAGCGGCCACAACACAATCTGCCCAGCCCATGTTCCAGCCGTGTTTTCATGCTGTCCAGCCCTTATTTCCCCCACAAACACATTCTGTCCAGCCTTGGTCTCATTCTGTCCAGCCCCTATTTCTCCCACAAAAATTCCCACAAAAATCCCAACTCCTTCTCACAAAAGGTGTCATGCCCGGAGGTATTTTTCATGCCAAGGAGTTGAGCATTTTGCAACAAAGATCCCCAACCGAAGGGATGCTATTCTGGCCGAGAGCATGCTGTCCAAAATGCATAAAGTTGAGCATGATTGTTACTCTCCATGGACAGCTTGTGAGCTTCATGTGGAACCTCTAATGTTCCTATGTGTAAATGCCAAGAATGTGGAGAGCTATCTTATACTTGTGCCCATGAAGTTGTGCTATGATATTTCCAAATCTGGTTGTGTATTTATGAGGCCAAGTAAGCGGCAAGCATCCAACATATTCAGCCCCAACGAGCTATGCAAGCGAAAGGTTGTTAAACCGGGAGCCTTGAATGGGTGCTAGCACGGAAGAAGTGGCCACCATCTTTGGGTTGGCCTAAGCTAATGCCAAAGGGCCAACAATGGTGAAGTGATTCAAGAAGTGTGTTGTGGATAGCCTTGCTTTGCACTCTCCTTACCTTATGGACATCTCTAAATTTGAGGACAAATTCTTTCAACAAGGGGAGAATGATGGACATTTCCAAAGGCTACAACATACTTGTTCATGATCTCCTTACATGCCATTAAGCCAAGAGCCATGAGTTCATGTCAAAGCTACAAAAGGAGCTCAAACCGAAAGGAGATCATATTTTAGCACCTAATCTGGTTCAACTTTTGCTTGATGAACTAGAGCTTGGTTTATGGTGAAGAATTATATTTTATGTCTTTTGTTATATAAATAATTATTGTTCAAGAGTTGGAGCAAGATAAATCCACAAGAGAAGGTCCAAAGCGCCAAGGGAACTCAAACCGTGCACTAAGCGCACAAGCTGGCCGGTTATCACCAAGGACCGAAAAGTGGATGTCTTATGCCTTAGCCGAATGGGTCATGTGTGGACAGCAACAAGGAGGATTCTAGAAGCATTTCCAAGCATCATCCCTAGTGGAAGAATCTATGTGTTGGACCTATGACAAGCTTTCTTGCACAAGGGGTAGGAAATACTTGGCTAGGATTAACTTTCATATTAGCCACATGTTCCCAAATTGGCTTGGACAAGGGGCTAACATATCTTAGGCCATTGATCTTGTAATCTTTCTTTTAGGCCTTAGATTATGTTTTAGTTTTGATTAATTTTCACCATGTTTTATTTCCTTATAAATAGCCTAGCATTCAGCCATGTAAAAAGAAGACTTGATGAATATATGAACTTTGAGCTTTGCTCTTTTGAGATGGATTTCTCAACCCCTTGAATTCTCATTGCTGTATCCGAGCCTTGGCAAGCTTGGTGGTGTCCTTTGAGTCCTTACAATCCCCGGTGGTGTTTCTGTATCCGGATAGATTGCAAGGTGCCCCTCGGTTCAGCTTGGTGGTGTTTCTGTATCCAGGCCAGAACCCAGGAACTATCCAGCGACTTTATCATCCCATATCTCCCAATCCACAAATCCTTTCGTCCCCAAATTTCACCCACACCATCCTACACGGGTTGAGTCCAGTACCACCAAATTTCAGCTCAATCCAAGAAGTATCCCGTCCTCGGCACCAAAAACAAACAAAGGACCTCATCCTGGACAGCCGCCCAGCGTGACTTTCTGTTTGGCTTTGGTTCAAGGTGATCCCGACCTTGGATGCTTCCCATATTTTTACCAGCCCTTCCTAACATCCCAAATAACCTTCCCTCCAATTTTTAGCCAAAACCAAGAACATTTGACCCCCTTTCACCCTTTTCCCCAGACCCGCACCTGCAGACCCTATTCTGTCCGGTTGCATTTTCTTGGGTTTTTCCTTCTTCTTTTGCTTCCGCTCCCACTACACATCAAAATCAGACAAGTTTATCCATGAATGCTAATGCATCAAAGTTGAGCTAAGCTCCTTTATCTTTTTAAATCTCATTTTGCTTATCCTAGTTTGGCTAACTAGGTGGTGTTCAAAAGAGTCTTAGGTAAGCTTGGTGGTGATATCTCGTATTCAGTGCAAGCCTTTAAGCCCTAGCTAAGCTTGGTGGTGAAATCTGTATCCAAGTGAAGTTAGACTATCCCTTGGTTGTGTGCATCCGTAGTGGATGTTCATAAACATTCTCCATATTTATCCCTCACCATTCTGCCCAAACATGTTCCCCTCATCTTCCTTAACCCCTTAACCATCATCCCACAAAATCCAGCTTCTTTTGAAGCCACCGTCTTTATTCCGAAACCGACCATCCGTCGTCCGAGCCACTCGGATTCAGTATTCTAAGTCCTCTGTTCTGGTTTTCGAGTCCGACTTAATACTCGGTTTCAGTTGTCCGAGTTAGTCCGAGTCCCCAATTTTAGTTGTCTAGTTAGTCCGAGTCCCCAATTTTAGTTGTCTAGTTAGTCCGAGCCCTCGGCTCCGGTCGTCTAAGTCCGGCTTAGTTCTCGGTTCCAACTTTCGAGTCGTTTTGAGTCCTCGTAAATAGTTATTGAGTCATTCTGACCCACTAAGAACTGGGCATAATTTCACTGCTGTTTCAGGATCGGTGTAGCCTTGCGTTTTGGCACATCGGTTTTGGTATCGAGCTTTGGAGCCTTTCCTAGGCTGAGCTTCCTTAACCCCAAACATAACCCCTTTTGCCCCAAACACATCAGTCCACAAAAAACCCCAAAACAACAAAAAAGTTCCTGCCCCATTTTTTTTTCTTTCACCATCTTGAGCACCACTTTGCATTTGGTTGTGAGAGCTTAAATGGCCGCTTCTGATTTTGAGTTGGCTAGTCTCCTTGTGCCCAAGTTTTGTGGCCAACAAGATCAGTTTTCTAGTTGGTTTATCAAGGTTGAAGAAGCCCTTGCAAATCTGAGTTTAGAAGAGCATGAGAAGATAGAAATTGTTGTGTCTAAGTTGAGGAGTTGTGCCCTCACTTGGTGGAGAACTTATAAGATGAGAAGGAAAAAGAAAGACAAAGTGATGGAGAGTTGCTAATGGGCTGGAATCCAAAACCTAGTGTCATCGTCACCATGGTGTGTAATGAGGTCCGCATGTGTTAAGTCCAAGGGTGCTACCGCTTGTGCATAAAAAAACAAGTAAATCGGTCCATACTTCTCTACTTCGAGCATAGTCTGAAGCAAGGGCATGAAGGATAGCTGGTGCAACATCTTCTAGAAGCATTTTCTAAAGTGGAAGGAGGTTGTTAGTGGCTTGGCAAAGGGAAAAGCCACCGCAGCCACATGTTCCCAATTTGATAATGCTTGGCTAGAAATGAACTTAGAGTAGCTTGAAGGAGAGGAAAAGAATCTAATTAGTTTCATTATCATTTTGTTTTATTTTCAGCTTATATTTTCAGCTTTGTAAATGCCATTACTAGGCATTATATATTCACCTCTCATGCTCATTGTAAAAACACTTTTTGATGAAAATATATGAGTTTATACTCTTGAGCTGGATTGCTCGCTTTTGAATCCTCAAAGCTGTATCCGTGCTTGGCATCACGGTGGTGTTCTTTGAGTCTCTTGAGTCCCGGTGGTGTTGCTGTATCCGGACCGCTTAAGAGTGCCCCTTGATTCACTCGGTGGTGTTTCGTATCCGAGCTCGGGTCAAGGTACTATCCAGCGACTTTGCCATTCCATAACTCACAATCTACTCAGCCATTTTTGCCCAAATTTTAACCACCATCCTTCCAGCTAGTCTACTTTCATCCCCCAAATTTCAGCTTCATCCAAGAAACCCTCCGTCCTCCACCCTTGATCCGAACAGAAGGTGTCAGCCTGTACATCCAGTCCAGCGCTGCTCATTTCAGGCATGCAGATCAAGGTCTTCCTCAACTCCAAAAATTCCCATATTTTGCCACAATCAACCTTCACCTGTTACCTACCTCTCCACCAAATTTCGTCCAAATCCAAACTCATTTACCCCTCAATTTCCCCAATCTCCCAAGATTGCGAAGGAAGAACACATTCTGCCCGGTTGCTCTCTTTGCGGTATTCCCTTCTTTTTCTTTGCTTCCGCCACTACACATCACAAAGAAAAAGTGTACACATGGAGAAAGTTGAGAGGTAAGTTGTTGAAAAGGTTTGGTCCACTTACTTACAAATCTCCTCCAACCAAGGCTAAACCATTCAACAAGGGGAGTCTCTTTTCCCTTCCCTCCAAACCTTCAGCCATCACATCCTTTCCTTCACCAACACCTACTGACCAGCCTTCCTTCCCACCTCAAAATGCCCCAACTTACCATAAAAAGAGCCACCACATTCCCCCACCGAAACCTACTAACCAGCCCCTCTTTCCCTCACCACAAAACACCAAATCTGACCTCCAAAAAGTTACCAACCTCCCTCATTTACCCCTACTGTCCAGCCCTCTTTGCCTCCACAAAAATCCACACCCCTTCTCAAAAGGAGCCTGCAAATACCCTCACCAAATTCTGGTGGTTGTCCTTCCTCTCCACCACCAAATTTTCCAACCCCACAACCCACAAACCCTTTTGGTCCATTGCAAAACAGCATGTTTTCCCTTTGCCAAGGGATGAGTCACCTTGAGTTGGAGTACCCACAATCAAGCATTGTCTTGGCTGAATGTGAAGAGCTTCATAACGAGCAAGAAGAAAATGAGCCACACTTTAACTTACCTCCAAAGTTTGATGAGTATAATGAGTTACAAAGGGAGCAAGAAGAGCAAAAGGAGCTAGAGGATAGCTTAAACATAGTGGAACCTTTGAGTCCTCAAGTTCCGGTCCACTCACACCCACTTGACTCCCAATGGTCTTTACAAGGTAAAAGATTCCAATCAAATTCTGGGTGTCCTATTTCCTTTGGTAGTGACAAGAATGATCTTAGTGAATTTTGGAGTGATATCATGATTCTAGATGCTTGTAACTTGTTATTGGATAGACCTTGGTTGTATGATTGGTTAGTCATTCCATATGGGTTGTCAAGCACTCCTAGTAGCTACATGAGTTCTATAGACCAAGTTTTTGAGCTTTACATTATACAATCTGTTTTGATGTCTTTTGATGAGGTCTTGGTTCCTACCAAGGTTATGGAAAAGCACTTTGATCAACCCACTCAAGTCCTTGCCCTCTTAGGACATGAGGAGTCCGAAACCTTCCACCTACTTCACCCTTTCTCCAAGCCCTTATTTGAGTTATTTGAGTTGAAGTTTATGTTAAAGATTGATCTAAGGAATGTTGGAAGGCCTCATGAATGCTTTGTTATGCTCATTGGTTTATTCTATGATTCAAGAATGGAAGTGAAGTTAAGAGGCCAAGTTTATAGGCCATTGATGAAACAAATGTTTCTGATCTCGTGATGCTAATGAGAGGTATGAGACATTGTTCCTTGATTATGAAAATCACTTGTTGAGTGAGCCCTATGTTCGAGCTTATTGTTTGTTTAAAAGCTCTTGGCCTTGTTTTCCGAGTTGGCCTTGTGTTCCGAGTTGGCCTTGTTCTCTCGAGTTGGCCTTGTTTTATAAGTTGGCCTGGTTTTCCGAGTTGGCCCGATTTTCCGAGTTGGCCTAGTTTTCCGAGCTGGCCTGGTATTTTGAGTTGGCCCGGTTTTCGAGTTGGCCTTATTATTTTCTGAGTTGGGTAAAAGGGAACTCCTCCACCGAAGATCTTTTAATGATTACTTGGATAGCCACATTGGGAAGTTGTTCCAAACTTTCCAAAAAGTTTAATGAGCGAGTTTCTGATCCGAGAAAAGTCCTTATTCATGGGGACTTTGATGAGGCTTAAGAAACATTTTCCGAGTCCAAGTAAAGAGCAAGCGTCCTACAAGTCTAGCCCCAACAAGCAATGCAAGCAAGTGGTTGATGAACCGGGAAGTCTTGAGTGGATGCAAGCAAGAAAAGAGTGGCCTCCTTCTTTGGGTTGGCCTAAGCTAATTCCTAGTACTAAGGGTACTTAACCAAGAGCTGGAAAGTGCCAGCAACATCTTTCAAGTGGTGAAGCAACTCGAAAGTATGTTCTATCCAACCATGGTTAGCCTTACCACTCACTCTCTTGTTTTGTTGATGATCATCCGATGAATTTGAGGGCAAATTCTTTCAAACAGGGAGAGGATGATGGACCTAGACCCATGGGCTACAACATACTCCAAGCCCAAAGCCATCCACGATCAAACTGAGTTGGGTAGCACACTTATTTCCCCTTTTCATAAGCTTCGAGTGACTCGGAATTCTTTCGTGTTGTAAGGGTTAGAAGTTCTGCCATTCAGTCACAAATGGCTATGAGTTTGCTTACCAAATTATTCATACAAGTACTTCATGATGTCCTCAAGCTTTAAAACTTATGGGCATCTTGAATAAATGCGAAGATAATAACTGAGCAAGACCTTTGTTAAAACTGGCAGCTTGCTCATCCAGGATGACACCTACACCTTGTTTTGATCATATCTTCTGATCCAGAGCTCCAACATCACCTCATGACATATGGATGGAAACCTAACATCCTAAGCTTTCTGACCATATAAAGAACATCTAAATTGGTGATGTGTAGTGGCGGAAGCAAAGAAAATGGATAGCAAACCGCAAGAAGCACAACCGGGCAGAATGCAGCCTGCTTGCGCAATCTTGGCAGATTGGGGAAATGGAGGGGCAAAAGTGCTTGGTCTTGGCTGAAATTTGGTGGGAAGGATGGTAACTGGTAGATGATGATCGTGACCAAGTTTCATTGAATTTGGATAAGGGGAACTCCCTGAACAGATAGCCTGAAGCTGAGGTAACCGGCTGGCTGTACAGACAGACACCCTTTGTTTGATTTTGGTGTGGAGGATGGAGGTGTTCTTGGATGGAGCTGAAAATTGGTGGAATGGAAGTAGATGGACAGGAAGGATTATGGTTAAAATTTGGAATGAAATGGCTGGGTAGATTGTGAGATATGAATTGATGAAGTGAGGGGATAATACCAAGGTCCTAGCTCGGATACGAGAAAACACCACCGAGTAAGAACCGAGGGGCACCTTCAATCTGTCCGGATACAGCAACACCACCGGGAGATTGGAAGGACTCACAGGACACCACCTAGCTGCCACACTAGGATACAGCAATGAGAGTTCCGAAGGGTGAGCAAATCCAGCTCGAGTATAAACTCATATATTTCATCAAAGGTGTCTTACAATGGCGCATAGGTGCTGAATATATAATGCTTCATATGAGCAATTACATAACCGAATCCAAGCTGAAAAATATGAAATAAAGCAAAACAAAAATGCCAACTAATTAGATGCTTTCCTCCTCCCCAAGTTAAGCTTGAAGAATTTCTAGCCAAGTATTGTTTGATAGGGAACATGTGGCCAAGATTTGTTGCCCCTTCTCCAAGCTCTTTTCTAACCACCTTCCACTAGTGGTAGTGTCTTCTAGAATGCTTCTAGCTTGGTGTTCTTGGCAGCTCCATGTGATGCATGACCATAAGCCCTTTTGGCCCTCCCTTGGACCGACCCATCATGACATGAATTTATTTATGTTCAAAGCTCTTAAGATAATAATACTTGTAACATTGCTTGATTTGTACTTGGCCGATCTTCCCTTGCTTAACCATGGAAATTTGGTGAGCTTGATTCCTCAACTATCTTCCTTAACACCTTGATTTATTTATGAACAAGTAATCAATGATTAACCTCCCGGCTCAAACGACATTATGTGCTTGAAAAATACAAGCATTCCCGGTTGTTTTGCATGCACGTTGAGCTGAACATTTTCTGTCTTTTTACCCATGGCTGGCCACTTTCCATTAATGTCACACAGCTCAAAACAGAAGGCTGCCCACTCTCCATCATTCTCCCCTTGTAGGAGAGAATTTGCCCTCAAATTCGCACAAATAACATGCTCCGGGTGTGAAAAAATTTGACCATGTTGGCGCTTGTGTTGAGAACAAAAATGGAGTTTCCTTGTATGCCCAGGCAGACGGTTAATTGTGGGAGCAGGCCTCGTCCATGCAGCCAGCCCGGATGTTCTCCGAGTATGCTCATGATGTAGGGGTTGCCTCGGTCCTCATTAGGCACATCAAACCGCAAACATTGAGGAAGATACACAACTTCCTTTGGTACCATGAAAGTTGGCACAACAAACTCCACAACTCCATGTTCAACGTTTGGACAGAAATGATTTGGCCTCAAAATACCATCAAAAGCAATCAAACTTACATTGTCCTTCCATTGAACAACAGATTCGGACAGGCCATAATGTGGACTTAACAACCACTTACCAATGAAAAGGAAGTCACCCTTCTTTGGTATAGAAAAAATGGGGGCTGTCCATGGAATTTCTTGCTGTTCTTCTCGGTCATCTGCCCATGTTTCAGCACCATTGGCCTTTAAATCACATTCTGGCCATGTGAGAAAAATAGCTCCGGGATGGGGTCCTTTTGGAGACATGGTTTTTTTTGTGGTGGCGAGTGAAAAGGATTGTTGTGTAGAGGGTCAAGGACAATTTTGGCTTGTGGAGTGACGGTGAGGAGATGTACATTTTGTGGAGGGTTTTCGGTTTTATGGAAAGATGGGGAAATTTGTGTTTGGTAAGGAAAAAACTCTTGTTGCTTATCCTTGAAGAGAGGTTCTCCAAGTGTAAGCAATAGGTCATTTTGGGAAGTAGAGTTTTGTGGCTTCGGATTACATTGGCTAGGGGGCAAAGGAGCTAAGGTGATTTTCTTTCCATCCTTGGTGAAGGTGTAGGTGTTCTTGAAGCCATCATGTGTCACCCTTCGGTCATATAGCCAAGGTCTCCCAAGTAATATATGGCAAGCATCCATAGGAATCACATCACACCACAACTCATCATGGTAGTGCTTACCAATACTAAATGAAAGAAGACAACGAGAATTAACTTGAAGTCCTTTACCTTGACTAAGCCATTGGACATTATAGGGGTGAGGGTGGACCGAAGCATGAAGTCCAAGCTTGTCTACCATTGTAGAGGCAGCCACGTTAGCACAACTACCTCCATCGATGACAATGGAACACACCTTGTCTCGGACCGTACCCCTTGTGTGAAAAATATGTTCACGTTGCTCCTCATTCGGATCCTTGAATCCGCTCAAGGTCCTTCTTAACACCAACATTTCTCCTTCATCCGCCTCTTCTATCACTTCCTCTACATCATCTAGCAAGAGTAGCTCCTTCTCGGTTTCATGCTCAACCATCAAGGGCTCTTGGTATTCAACCAAGGCCATTACCCTACGGTTTGGACATTCCGCGGCAATATGTCCAAAACCATGGCATTTAAAACACCTTCGCGGGTCACTTGGAGTTGGTAGAGCTTTGGGTGGGTTTGGAGGTTGGACGGGCTGTTTTGTGGGGTTTGGAGTTGTTTGAGGAAGGGGTTGGGGACTCCCCTTGTAGAAGGGTTGGCTTCTTTGAGAGGGAAAAATTTTAGGCACCTCCTTTTTGGCAAACCGATTTTTCTTTTGTTGCTCCACCTTGTGTGCCAAGTGACACACCTCATCAAATGTGGTAAAATGTTGTAGCTCCACAATTTGAGCATACTTAGCATCCAAACCGCCTAAGTACCTCACAATTGTTTGGTCCTCATTCTCTTGCAAATCACATTTGATCAACAATTTCTCAAACTCTCTAGTGTATTCTTCTACACTCATATTGCCTTGTTGTAGAGTATAGAGTTGGAGAAAACTATCTTGGACATAAGTAGGTGGTAGAAAACGAGCTTTGAGCTTAGCTCTTATTTTCTCCCAACTTTTGATTTTAGGCTTCTTGTCCCTTACTCTTTTGTGCTTCAAATTTTCCCACCAAGTGGAAGCAAAGCCTCTAAGCTTGAGTGCAACAAGCTTCACCTTCTTCTCGTTTGGTACTTCTTTGTAATCAAAAATTCTTTCCACGGTCCTCATCCAATCAAGGAACTCATCCGGATGCAATCTCCCTTCAAATTCCGGAATCTCAACTTTGAAGTCTTGGTAGTGTGATTTGGACCGCCTAGAACTTCTTTTTGATTGCCTTTCACTATCCGTGGAGGCAAAAGGATTGCTCTCCTCATCATCTTCATGTAGGCTAGGATTAGAGCAAATAGGAGGTGATTCACTCCTTAGCTGGTCACGCCTTGCCTTCATGTCACGCCCAAGCTGTTTTCGGAGGTACTCATTCTCCTTCATTAACATTTCAAACCTCTCTTCCAAAGTCATGCTTGCACTCATGGCTGGGAAGTTTTTGTGGCTGGCTATTTTTTGTGGTTTTTAATTTTTTCGGGGAAATGGACACAATCACCCTAGGTTCAGAACTTGCTCTGATACCAAAAATGATGTGTAGTGGCGGAAGCAAAGAAAATGGATAGCAAACCGCAAGAAGCACAACCGGGCAGAATGCAGCCTGCTTGCGCAATCTTGGCAGATTGGGGAAATGGAGGGGCAAAAGTGCTTGGTCTTGGCTGAAATTTGGTGGGAAGGATGGTAACTGGTAGATGATGATCGTGACCAAGTTTCGTTGAATTTGGATAAGGGGAACTCCCTGAACAGATAGCCTGAAGCTGAGGTAACCGGCTGGCTGTACAGACAGACACCCTTTGTTTGATTTTGGTGTGGAGGATGGAGGTGTTCTTGGATGGAGCTGAAAATTGGTGGAATGGAAGTAGATGGACAGGAAGGATTGTGGTTAAAATTTGGAATGAAATGGCTGGGTAGATTGTGAGATATGAATTGATGAAGTGAGGGGATAATACCAAGGTCCTAGCTCGGATACGTAAAACACCACCGAGTAAGAACCGAGGGGCACCTTCAATCTGTCCGGATACAGCAACACCACCGGGAGATTGGAAGGACTCACAGGACACCACCTAGCTGCCACACTAGGATACAGCAATGAGAGTTCCGAAGGGTGAGCAAATCCAGCTCGAGTATAAACTCATATATTTCATCAAAGGTGTCTTACAATGGCGCATAGGTGCTGAATATATAATGCTTCATATGAGCAATTACATAACCGAATCCAAGCTGAAAAATATGAAATAAAGCAAAACAAAAATGCCAACTAATTAGATGCTTTCCTCCTCCCCAAGTTAAGCTTGAAGAATTTCTAGCCAAGTATTGTTTGATAGGGAACATGTGGCCAAGATTTGTTGCCCCTTCTCCAAGCTCTTTTCTAACCACCTTCCACTAGTGGTAGTGTCTTCTAGAATGCTTCTAGCTTGGTGTTCTTGGCAGCTCCATGTGATGCATGACCATAAGCCCTTTTGGCCCTCCCTTGGACCGACCCATCATGACATGAATTTATTTATGTTCAAAGCTCTTAAGATAATAATACTTGTAACATTGCTTGATTTGTACTTGGCCGATCTTCCCTTGCTTAACCATGGAAATTTGGTGAGCTTGATTCCTCAACTATCTTCCTTAACACCTTGATTTATTTATGAACAAGTAATCAATGATTAACCTCCCGGCTCAAACGACATTATGTGCTTGAAAAATACAAGCATTCCCGGTTGTTTTGCATGCACGTTGAGCTGAACATTTTCTGTCTTTTTACCCATGGCTGGCCACTTTCCATTAATGTCACACAGCTCAAAACAGAAGGCTGCCCACTCTCCATCAATTGGGGTTGGGAATCTCAAGTTATGAGCATTTGAAGTTGACTCGAAACTGGAAGTTGCGCACTAAGAATGACGCTTGAAGGTCATCTTCAAAAAGGGTGTTCAGTCAGCCATGGATTAGATTTTGGTCTCCAATTTTCACAAGGGTATTCTTGGACATGTCCAGATTAATATCAAGTTATGGGCATTGTCTTTTAGGTTGGAGATAATAAAGAAAATGGTCCGAACATCAAACCAGGTATTTCTTCCGACCAGCCTGACCTCTGCTGATTGTTCTGGTCATAACGTTTTGCTCACAGCTTCAAATGGGTCGAGCCACATATGGTTGAAAAGCTTATTCCTCAAGCTTTCCAAGCATATCTTACACGTCACAATTGGAGCTGTAAATCAAGAGATATCACCATTTTAAGTTGGCTCTGCTGCAGGAAGATGCACCGAAAACGACAGCAGGGGGACCATTTGCGGTTGTCCTTTTATTCTGATCATTTTATCTTCATTGGCCATTGTTTTTGTCTTCTTTTATTTTGGCTGAATGTAGTGACAGCCCTAGGATTATGTAAGGCTATTTTCAGCCCTTAGATTGAAGTAGCAACCCTAGTTTTTAGCTCTATATATATGTAGAGTGCTGCATGTAAAAATCGGACAAGTTTATCCATGAATGCTAATGCATCAAAGTTGAGCTAAGCTCCTTTATCCTTTTTAAATCTCATTTTGCTTATCCTAGTTTGGCTAACTAGGTGGTGTTCAAAAGAGTCTTAGGCAAGCTTGGTGGTGATATCTCGTATCCAAGTGCAAGCCTTTGAGCCCTAGCTAAGCTTGGTGGTGAAATCTGTATCCAAGTGAAGTTAGACAATCCCTTGGTTGTGTGCATCCGTAGTGGATGTTCATAAACATTCTCCATATTTATCCCTCACCATTCTGCCCAAACATGTTCCCCTCATCTTCCTTAACCCCTTAACCATCATCCCACAAAAATCCAGCTTCTTTTGAAGCCACCATCTTTATTCCGAAACCGACCATCCGTCGTCCGAGCCACTCGGATTCGGTATTCTAAGTCCTTTGTTCCGGTTTTCGAGTCCGACTTAATACTCGGTTTCAGTTGTCCGAGTTAGTCCGAGTCCCCAATTTTAGTTGTCTAGTTAGTCCGAGCCCTCGGTTCCGGTCGTCCGAGTCCGGCTTAGTCCTCGGTTCCAACTTTCCGAGTCGTTCCGAGTCCTCAAAACTAGTTATTGAGTCATTCGACCCACTAAGAACTGCGCATAATTTCACTCTGTTTCAGGATCGGTGTAGCCTTGTATTTTGGCACATCATAAGGAAGGAACGTTTTCCCTCCAAAAGGAAGAGCAAATTGAGCCAAGGGCTGAAGGGCCATTTGAGGTGCTTGAAAAGATAAATGACAACGCCTACAAGATTGATCTTCCTGGAGATTATGGAGTCTCAGCAAGCTTCAATGTGGTTGACCTCTCTCCCTACTTTGAAGATGACACCTTAGAGAATTTGAGGGCAAATTCTTCTCTATAAGGGAGGATGATGCAGACCTTCCTATTAACAAAGCAACTAAGGGCCATGGCTTAGTAGCCAAAGTACAAGAGGAGCTACTTTCGAGCAAGGATCAACTTTGGGTTTCTAGGCCACCTATTCTACTTCGAATTGAGCAAGTTGGAAATTGGTTAGGAGAGCCCTAAAACTCCCTTTATGATGTGTAGTGGCGGAAGCAAAGAAAAAGATGGAAAAACCGCAAAACACACAACCGGGCAGTAATAGGGCCTGATTGTGCAGTCTTGGAAATCGGATGAAAAATAGGGTAAATGTGCTTGGATTTGGACGAAACTTGGAGGGAGTGAGGTAACTGACGGAGTAAGGTTGTGGCCAAGTTTCGTGAATTTTGGATAAGGGGAACTACTCGAACAGATAGCCAGAAGTTGATGCTGCTGGCTGGATGTACAGATTGATACCCTTTGTTTGGTTTTGATGTGGAGGACGGAGGGGTTCTTGGATGGGGCTGAAATTTGGAGGAATGGAAGTAGATGGATTGGAAGGACTGTGGTTAAAATTTGGCGAAAAATGGCTGAGGGAATTGGGAGATATGGAATGGCAAAGTCGCTGGATAGTACCTTGACTCAAGCTCGGATACGTAAACACCACCGAGTGAATCAAGGGCGCTCTCAAACGGTCCGGATACAGAAACACCACCGGGGTTTGGGAGACTTAAAGGACACCACCTAGATGCCAACCTAGGATACAGCTTTGAGGATTTAGAGGCTCGAGAAATCCATCCCGAAAAAGAGTATAACACTCCAGGTTTGTATATTCATCAAAAAGTGTTTTACAATGGAGCATAGGTGCTGAATATATAATGCTTCATGTGAGCATTTACATAACCGAATTCAAGCTGAAAAATAAAGCAAAATAAAATGCTAACAAACAATATTCCTTTCCCTTCCTCCAAGCCAAGCTAGAGTAAATCCTAGCCAAGTATTTCAAAATTGGGAACATGTGGCCTAGGCTTGTTTTCCCCTTCTTCAAGCTTCTTGATTCTTTGATGCTTCTAGAATGCTTTGTCATCATCTTCCTTTGTTGCTCCATAACCGGTCATGGTCTATCTCACTTTAATATGGACCGACTTCATTCAAGCATCATCTTATTTATGTACTTAAGCATAAAATGGTAATGTCCCTTGACTTGACTTGACCTTTCACACTTGCTTTGCTTTGGAGGTTTTTGTGGCTAGCTTCAACTAACCTTCTTAACTAAATTGGTAATCAATTATTTATGAACAAAATCATAAGAACTTTAATGTTTTGGACTCATCACCCTCCGGGGTCCAATAGCACCAATTGGATGAGTTGTGAACTTTTCCCCTTGATAATGAAACATTCCGGCTGATCCTTAAGCATCCATGGCTCCTCCAAATGAATAGCATTCTGCTCAAAACACCAAGCTGCCCACTCTCCATCATTCTCCCCTTGTAGGAGAGAATTTGTCCTCAAATTCGCACAAATAATATGCGCCGGGTGGGAAAAATTCTGGACATGTCGGAGCTTATGTTGGGAACCAAAATGGAATGTCCTTCCATGTCTAGGCAGCCAGTTAGTATGTGCAGGTGGTGATCTTTCAGCCAGTCCGGCTGCTCCACTAGTATGCTCATAGTGTAGGGATTATATTGTCCAGCAACCATTTCAACATAAGGCACATCAAACCGCATGCATTGAGGAAGATAGACCACTTCCGTTGATAGCAATTCTGCCCCTGAATTGGCTGGTTTCTCTTCTCGGTCTTCTGCTCCTAACTCATCTCCAATGGGCTTTAAATCACTACCTGCTCGGATGGGATAGATAGCATTCGGATTGGGTGTTTTTTGTGGGGTAGGCTAGAAGGACTCTTGCTTGGAGGGACAAGGATAGATTTGGTTTGTAGGGTAGTGGTGAGGGAGTGGAATTTTTGTGGAGGGAGATCAAAAGGGTTTTTATTTGGAAAGTTATGGGCAGATTTTGGTGGGGAAATTGGGGTAAAGGTGGTTTAAGTGGTGGGGTAATAATGGGGTTCATTTCAGCCCATGGAAGGCTAGCGGGTTCTCTTGTGGGTAGTGACATGTGCTCATGAATGGAGCTAAGCTCAAATGTCTTTTGTGTACCACAATAATGGCACAACTTTAACGGTACAAGTAGAGCTTTCATGGCTTCTCCAATTACGTGGGCAGCAAGCGCACTCACACTCCACACAAGCTTAATTAACACAAGCCAAAACAGGTTAGCTTTTATTGCTCCCTTCATGATTCCAACTTCTTGGACAGAGTTGAGGCAGTCCGAAAACAAAGCCTCATGGCTGGGAAATGTGCGCTTGAGGAGGATAAAGATTTCCTCCTTAGGTCTCAATAAGGCCCTTTGCTTCTTGAAGTAAGTAGTAAGGCAGCCATGGTAAGTGAGTTGGATGAACACGGCACTAGCTCCATCATTAGATGCACACAATTTTGTCTCTATGAACAAATTCTCCTTATGCACTAGGAGCTTTCCAAAATCATGATCAACACCATACAAGCACATTAGTTGATCAAAATAGAAAACACAATTTTCTAATGGAGTAAATGAGATTTACCTCCTTGCCAAGTTATTGGCTCTTTGGTTACTCCTTTGAATCAACAAATAGAAACTCCCATATGTAAGTATGCACAAGATAGTCAAAACTCTCCTTGGCCTCTTCACACAATCCGGGTATAACCTTTGGAGATTTCTCTCAACAATAAATGTCCATGTAAATTTCTCAAAAATATCTCCATAATTTTCCACATGTAAAGGAATAGAACACCTCATGAAAAATGCATCATTCAATTTTTGAGGCTCCCCTTGTTCTATCACTTTGGAATTCATTTCAAGCTCTTCCTTAGCACCAAACTCATGAACAACAATATGCATATTGGGCAGTTTACTCATGACCAGATTAGGCACAAAAATGTGGGATGGCATTTTTGAGGTCAAATGGGCAGATTCGGCCACAGGTTCTTTGGTAGTGGGAGGGGGTCTTGTGTGGTCCGAGGCTCATCATTTTCTCCATGACATTGACCGGTTTGAGGGGAGTCGTTTTGAGGCCTTGTTTGTGGGATTTGGCTACGTGACAAGGGAACCAATGTGATCCTCTTGCCATCTTTGGTGAAAGCATAAGTATTCAAGTACCCATCATGAATGACTCTTCTATCAAAGAGCCAAGGTCTACCAAGCATTAAATGGCATGCATCCATAGGTAGCACATCACACCAAAGTTCATCACGATAATTTTTGCCAATGCTAAAGGAGACGAGACATCTAGAATCAACTAGAAGATTTTCACCTTGATTTAGCCATTGGATGGTGTATGGATTAGGATGAGGTGAGACTTGAATCCCAAGCTTTTCTACCATGGTTGTTGAGGCCACGTTTGTGCAACTACCACCATCAATAATGATAGAGCACACCTTGTTAAGCACGGTTCCTCTTGTGTAGAAGATGTTCTCACGTTGATCTTCACTTAGCCCATTGAAGCCGCTTGAAGTTCTCCTCAATAAAAGGTTAGCGTTCATGGTCGGGAATTTTGAGGTGCTGGCTATTTTTTTTTTTTTTTGGATTTTTGATTTTGTGAAAATGGCTACAATCACCCAAGGTTCAGAACTTGCTCTGATACCAAAAATGATGTGTAGTGGCGGAAGCAAAGAAAAAGATGGAAAAACCGCAAAACACACAACCGGGCAGAATAGGGCCTGATTGTGCAGTCTTGGGAAATCGGGTGAAAAAAAGGGTAAATGTGCTTGGATTTGGACGAAACTTGGAGGGGAGTGAGGTAACTGACGGAGGAAGGTTGTGGCCAAGTTTCGTGAATTTTGGATAAGGGGAACTACCTGAACAGATAGCCGAAGTTGATGCTGCTGGCTGGATGTACAGATTGATACCCTTTGTTTGGTTTTGATGTGGAGGACGGAGGGGTTCTTGGATGGGGCTGAAATTTGGAGGAATGGAAGTATATGGACTGTGATGGAAAGTGACCAGCCTTGTGATTTGAGCTGAATAAATGTTCATTCTGAAAAGTCATGTGTTCTTAAAGTTCAACCGGAAAAGCTTGACTATTCTATGAGCAACCGGAGATACTTAAGGTTTAACCGCTTGGAAGTCATCCTTATGATCTTATGTGCATAAATAAGTGTTAAAGAAGATTAGTCAAGAAGAGTTTAAATCAGCCACGCCTAAGTCCCTCCATGTCAAGGCAAAGAGAAGTCCGGCCATGACTTGCTTCAAGAGTTGCTAATTTTCCCTTGTTCATAAATAATCAAGAGGGTCGGACCAAGGGTCAACATGACCGAAGTCAAGCACCTAATATCCAGCAGCCAATGACACATATGAAGGAGAATTCTAGAAGCACTCACCTTAGTGGGAGTTAGTTAGAAGGATGCTTGGCAAAGGGGAAATTCAACCACATCCACATGTTCCCAAAAGTTCAAATACTTGGCTAGAATTTCTCCTAGCTTAGCTTGGAGGAGGGGAAAGAATCTAATTAGTTTTATTTTCATTTTAGCTTTAATTTTCAGCTTTGTTTTTAGCTTTGTAAATGCCATTATGAGGCATTATAAATTCAGCTAACATAGCTCTTGTAAAGACACTTTTTGATGAATATACAAACCTTGAGTGTTATACTCTTTTCGGGATGGATTTCTCGAGCCTCTAAATCCTCAAAGCTGTATCCTAGATTGGCATCTAGGTGGTGTCCTTTGAGTCTTTTAAGCCCCGGTGGTGTTTCTGTATCCGGACCGTTTAAGAGTGCCCCTTGATTCAGCTTGGTGGTGTTTCGTATCCAAGCCAGAATCCAGGTTCTATCCAGCGACTTCCATCAACCATATCTCCCAATCCATGAATCATCTCTTTCCCAAATTTCACACACTTCATCTTACATGAGTTGAGTCCATTCCCTCCAAATCTCAGCTCAATCCAAGAAGAACTCCATCCCCAGCACCAAAAACAAACAAAGAACCTCATTCTGGACAGCCACCCAGCGAGGCTTTCTGTTTGCGTTTGGCTCAAGGTGATCCCGACCTTGGTTGCTGCCCAAATTTTACCACAACCTTCCCCAACCAGTTAACTAACCGTCCACCAAATTTCGTCCAAAAACTCCAACATTTACCCCTCCTTTCGCCCTTTTCCCCAGAACCGCACCTGCAGGTCCTATTCTGCCCGGTTGTGTGTTCTGTGGTTTTTCCATCTTTTTCTTTGCTTCCGCCACTACACATCAGACTGGAAGGATTGTGGTTAAAATTTGGCGAAAAATGGCTGAGGGAATTGGGAGATATGGAATGGCAAAGTCGCTGGATAGTACCTTGACTCAAGCTCGGATACGAAACACCACCGAGTGAATCAAGGGGCGCTCTCAAACGGTCCGGATACAGAAACACCACCGGGGTTTGGGAGACTCAAAGGACACCACCTAGATGCCAACCTAGGATACAGCTTTGAGGATTTAGAGGCTCGAGAAATCCATCCCGAAAAGAGTATAACACTCAAGGTTTGTATATTCATCAAAAAGTGTTTTACAATGGAGCATAGGTGCTGAATATATAATGCTTCATGTGAGCATTTACATAACCGAATTCAAGCTGAAAAATAAAGCAAAATAAAATGCTAACAAACAATATTCCTTTCCCTTCCTCCAAGCCAAGCTAGAGTAAATCCTAGCCAAGTATTTCAAAATTGGGAAAATGTGGCCTAGGCTTGTTTTCCCCTTCTTCAAGCTTCTTGATTCTTTGATGCTTCTAGAATGCTTTGTCATCATCTTCCTTTGTTGCTCCATAACCGGCCATGGTCTATCTCACATTAATATGGACCGACTTCATTCAAGCATCATCTTATTTATGTACTTAAGCATAAAATGGTAATGTCCCTTGACTTGACTTGACCTTTCACACTTGCTTTGCTTTGGAGGTTTTTGTGGCTAGCTTCAACTAACCTTCTTAACTAAATTGGTAATCAATTATTTATGAACAAAATCATAAGAACTTTAATGTTTTGGACTCATCACCCTCCGGGGTCTAATAGCACCAATCGGATGAGTTGTGAACTTTTCCCCTTGATAATGAAACATTCCGGCTGATCCTTAAGCATCCATGGCTCCTCCAAATGAATAGCATTCTGCTCAAAACACCAAGCTGCCCACTCTCCATCACTTTATCAAGACCATGTTGATACTAGTAAAAGGTCCCTAATAGTAGAACTAGAAATAACAATGGAAGAGGCTAGAAATGGCAAAACAAGCAAACCGGCCAGATTTGGAACAATTCTGTGCGTCTGACTTTTAAGGGTCAAGAAGTCAATGCTCGGAGGGTCAATTGAGAAGTCAAGCTGTATGGGTGCAAAGATAACTTATGGAACTTTCTAGAGAATCCGAAATCACCTCATTTGGTGGAGGGAATAAAATTCTAGAGCCAATCAAAGTGAAGCTTGGAGGAGAGGAAATCTAATACTTAGCTAGAATTGCACCATGAATAGTGTCCACATGTTCCCCCTTAGTAGAAGCATCTTTTTGGATTATTCTCTATGCTTAATGTAATCCAATCCCTTGATCATGTAAGGCCTCTAATGGCCATTAGATTATGCTTTGCATTCACCCATTGTAAGCACTACATATACTCCCCATACCTGGTTGTAAGCATTGAATTTTGATGAATGAAAATCGAATGAGCTAAGTGCTCTTGATGTGTAGTGGCGGAAGCAAAGAAAAAGATGGAAAAACCACAAGAAGCACAACCAGCCAGAATGCAGCCTGCGTGTGCAATCTTGGCAGATTGGGGAAATGGAGGGGCAAAGGTTCTTGGATTTAGCTAAAAATTGGTGGGAAGGAAGGTAACAGGTGAAGGTTGATTGTGGTAAAATTTGGGAAATTTTGGAGCTGGGGAAGACCTTGATCTGCACGCCTGAAATGAGCAGCACTGGACTGGATGTTCAGGCTGACACCTTCTGTTTGGATCAAGGGTGGAGGACGGAGGGTTTCTTGGATGGAGCTGAAAATTGGAGGAATGGTAGTAGATGGACTGGAAGGATTGTGGTTAAAATTTGGAGTGAAATGGCTAGGTAGATTGTGAGATATGAGGCGGCAAAGTGAAGGATAGAACCTTGACTCGGGCTCGGATACAGCAACACCACCGAGTGAATCAAGGGGCGCTCTTAAGTGG
Source organism: Talinum fruticosum (assembly GCA_021018815.1). NCBI lineage: Eukaryota > Viridiplantae > Streptophyta > Magnoliopsida > Caryophyllales > Talinaceae > Talinum > Talinum fruticosum. Next base: position 810,779 of record JAITYX010000010.1, on the reverse strand, counting down.
TCCGGATACAGCAACACCACCGGGACTCAAGAGACTCAAAGAACACCACCGTGATGCCAAGCACGGATACAGCTTTGAGGATTCAAAATCGAGCAATCCAGCTCAAGAGTTTAAACTCAAATATATTCATCAAAGGTGTTTTACAAGGAAGCACAAGAGCTGAATTTATAATGCCTTGCTATGGCATTTACATAACCGAATGCAAGCTGAAAGCATAACAGAATTCAAGCTGAAAATAATGCAAAAATAAAATGCTAACTAACAATATTCCTTTCCCTTTCTCCAAGCCAAGCTAGGGTGAATTCTAGCCAAGTATTCCAAAATTGGGAACATGTGGCTAAGGCTTGTTTTCCCCTTCTCCAAGCTCCTTGATTCTTGATGCTTCTAGAATGCTTTGTCATCATCTTCCTTTGTTGTCCATCATTCGGCTAAGGTCTCCCATTAGTAAATATGGACCGACCATAGTAAGCACCAACTTATTTATGTACCTTGAGCATAACATAGCAACATTTCCGGCCTTGACTAGAACAAACCTTCTTGCTTGACCATGGAGATTTTAGGTGGCTACTTTCACTAACCTTCTCAACTAAATTGGTAATTACTTATTTATGAACAAAATCATAAGAACTTAATAATCCGGACTCATCATCCTCCGGGATCCATTAGCATCATGCGCTTGTTCTTTGAGCTTTTCCCTTGGTCATAAAATAAGCAAACATTTTCGGTTGACCATTAAGCAAACAAAGCTTCTCAACATGAATAATATTCAGCTCAAAACAGAAGGCTGCCCACTCTCCATCGGCTCTTCACCCTCAAAACTCTTGATTGCTTATCTTAGTGTGGCAAACTAATTGGTGACCTTTCAAGTCCTTGGAGCAAGTTGGTGGTGTTTCTTATCCAGCCCATAGCTCGGTGCCTCAAGTAGTCAATGGTGGTGATTTCTTATCCATTGAAGACTTGATTTCTATCCTATTGTGTTCTTTGTTTTGTACCCATTCTTGGTGCTGATTTTGCTTGACATCTCCACACCCATCCTAGTGTTTTGCTTGCTGGTTGGCGAAACACTCACAGCCCTCTCTTTCCCCTCTTTTCCCTACCTCCAAACACCAACCCATTTAGCTCATTTCTGGCTAGAATACCCCTACCCCGCAAAGATACATCAACCTCGACCAGCTGCATCTACGTAACGCTACGGATGCAGACGAGGTCCCCGTTCTTCTACCTTAACACGTATTGCTCCTCCTCCCTTTTAATTCCTAATTTTTTTCTAACATCTTTGTACTTTCCTAATATTCCTCCCTCCTTTTTGTTTTCGATGAAATGCATAGGGGAGAGAAATAAATGTTTGGCTCGGGGGTGTTTCTTTTTTAGTATCTTTATATGTTACTTTTCGAGTTTAAATGAAATTTTCTTATTTCTGAGCATACATGAGCTATATTTGTAATATCTTACCTTTACTCTGATATATTTTATCACTGCTTCCGATACTTGTTCATATTTTTTTAAGTATGCTTTGATAATGCTCGATACTTTGATAAGTATGTTTTGAGTTATATATGATCGGAATATTCTAATAATTTTTGCTATGATCAAAATGCAATGAAAACTTAACTCCTTGCACTCTTAGCTTCTATTTAAAGTATGGAATGCCTTTCATCAAAAGGGAGGAGATTGAAGACTTAGTTATAACTCTCTATCAATCTTTTCAATATAAAGTGTCTTTTCTTAAACTCCAACACCATTCCATTCAATGAAGTCGCTAATGACTTCTTTGACAAATATGCTGATGGAGACCTCCCAACTAATCAAGCTACTAAGGGTCATGGCTTACTAGCAAAGGTGCAAGAAGAGCTACTTTGGAGTGAAGATCAACTTTGAGTTGTTAAGTCACCTATTCTAATCCGAGTTGAGCAAGATAACAATGGGTTAGGAGAGCCCTAAAACTCCCATCATCAAGACCATGTTGATACCAATAAAAAGTCCCTAGGAGTTGAACCAAGAATAAGTGTGGAAGAGGCCAGATGAGCAACACAAGTAAACCGGTCAGATTTAGGCCAATTCTACGCAATAGTCTTTGAGGGTCAAAAAGTCAATGCTCGAAGGGTCAAATGCAAAGTCAAGCTACATGGGTGCAGAGTAGACATGTAGAACATTCTAAAGAATCCAAAAACACCTCATTTGGTGGAGGGCATCAAATTCTAGAGCCAATCAAAGTGAAGCTTGGAGGAGAGGAAATCTAATACTTGGCTGGAATTGCTCCATGAATAATGTCCACATGTTCGCTCTTAGTGGAAGCATCTCTTTGGATTATTCTCTATGCTTAATGTAATCTCATCCCTTGATCATGTAAGGCCTCCAATGGCCATTAGATTATGCTTTGCTTTCACCCATTGTAAGCACATACGTCCCCATACCCGATTGTAAGCATTGAATTTTGATGAATGAAAATCGAATGAGCTAAGTGCTCTTCACCCTCAAAACTCTTGATTGCTTAGTGTGGCAAACTAAGTGGTGACCTTTCCTTGGAGCAAGCTGGTGGTGTTTCTTATCCAGCCCATACCTTGGTGCCTCAAGTTGACAATGGTGGTGATTTCTTATCCATTGAAAGCTTGATTTCTACCCCTTGTGTTCTTCAATTTTGTGCGCGTTTTGATTAGCTTTGCCGCCCCTATTCTGGCCAGTTTGTGCTTGCATACATCATCTTGGTATCAGAGTTGTTGGCTACCCTCCTGGCCAAGCTATTTCCATCCCCACACATCCCTTAAACCCTTAGACACAAACAACCAAAAACCCACCAAAAACCCGGTTACTAATGAGTGCTAGCATGACTTTAGAAGAGCGGTTTGACATGCTTATAAGGGATAATGGTGAGCTAAGAGCTTAAAATGACTATCTACGAAAACAACTTGGCAAATCCATGAAGGATAGGCGTGATCAACTAAGGAGTACATCTCCTCCCTCATGGCATACCCATAGCTCGAGGATGAAGAGGATAATCTGTTTGCTTCGTCGGATAATCCTAGTGAGAGGAGATCAAGGAGAGGTTCTAGGCGTGCAAAACATCATTCACATGACTTCAAGGTGGAAATTCCAGAGTTTGAAGGTCGCCTAAACCCGGATGATTTCTTATATTGGGTAAGAACTGTGGAGAGGATCTTTGATTACAAAGATGTGCCCGATGAAAAGAAAGTTAAGCTTGTTGCTCTCAAGCTTAGAGGATTTGCCTCTACTTGGTGGGATAATCTAGTGCATAGTAGAGTGTGCAAGAGGAAGTCCAAAATCAAAAGTTGGGAGAAAATAAGGACAAAACTCAAGGCACGTTTCTTGCCCCCAACTTATATTCAAGATAGCTATTCTCAACTTCACAACTTACACCAAGGCAATATGAGTGTAGAGGAATACACTCGTGAGTTTGAGAGACTTTTGATCAAGTGTGACATTTAAGAGAGTGAGGATCAAACTATAGTGCACTATCTTGGTGGCCTTGATCCAAGGTATGCTCAAGTAGTAGAGTTGCAACAATACTCGACTTTTGATGAAGTGTGTCATTTAGCTCATAAGGTTGACCAACAAAAGAAGACTCGTTTGGCCGGAGAGAACCACCAAAATTCACCCCACAAAAGAACCCACTCCTTTACAAGGGGAGCCCCGAACCAACTCCACAAAAAACCCAATCCCCACAAAACAGGACCTTCCCCAATCAATCCCGAATGTACCTAAAACCCCTTCCAACTCCAATTCCACAAGGAGGTGTGATGTATAGTGGGAGCAGAAGCAAAAGAAGAAGGGAAAAACCCAAAAAGACTACCCGGGCAGATTGGGGTCTGCAGGCGCAATCTTGGGGAAAAGGGTGAAAGGAGGGGCAAATGGAAGAGTTTGTGGCTGAAATTTGGTGGGAAGGTTATTAACTGGTCCAAGAAGGTCGTGTAAAAATATGGAAATTTTTGGAGGTCGGGAACACCTTGATCTGCATGCCTGAAGTGAGCAAGTACTGGGCTGGATGTCCATACCGATAACCTTTGTTTGGATCGAGAGGTGGGGACGGAATTCTTCTTGGATTGAGCTGAAATTTGGAGGGAATGGACTCAACTCATGTATGTTGGTGTGGGTGAATTTGGTGAGGAAATGATTGGTGGATTGGGAGATATGAGTATGGAAAGTCGCTGGATAGAACCAAGGTCCTAGCTCGGATACTGAAACACCACCGAGGGAACCAAGGGGCACCTTCAATCTGGCCGGATACGGAAACACCACCGGAAGATTGGAAGGACTCAAAGGACACCACCTAGTAGCCAACTAGGATACAGCAATGAGGATTCAAGGGGCCGAGAAATCCATCTCGAAAAAGTATAATACTCAAAGTTTATAAATTCATCAAAGTTGTTTTTACATCATGTGTGCATGCTGAATTTATAGTGCCTAAAAATGGCACTTTACAAAGCTGAAAAATAAAACAAAAATTACAAAGATTCTTTCCTCTCCTCCAAGTTAAGCTAGGAGGAATTCTAGCCAAGTATTTGCAAAATTGGGAACATGTGGCCGTGGCTTGTTTCCCTTTGGCAAGCTTTGCTCTCATTGCTCCAACACATAATATTCCAAGATGCTTCTAGAGGGTCTTTCTTCCTTTCCGTTGTTGCATCATTTTGGGATGTCTAAACACATTGCATCAAAGCCTTGGACCGACCAAAATGTGCATCAACTTATTTATGTGTGAAAGAAAATAATATTCCATGCCTTAACATGTCCGGTCGTAGCTTCATCCTTTAACTTGGGGAACTTTGATGTCTAGCTTGATTTATTCTTCTTGGCTCTAAAAGACATTGCCCATAATTAATATAGACATGTCCAGGAATATTCTTGTTAAATTTGGAGACCAAAAACTTATCCAAAGTTGACTGATCATCCATTTGAATTTGGCCTTCATGCGCCATTCTGGAATTGTGATTTCCAGTTTTCTAAGTCAAATTCAAATGCTCATAACTTTTGATTCACAGCTCCGTTTTAGCTCTTCTTGGTATGGATAGAAAGCTTAGGATGTTAGCTTTCCAACCATGTATCATGAGGTATCGTTGGAGCTCTGGATCAGCAGATATGATCAAAACAAAGTGCAGGTGTCATCCTGAATGAGCAATCTGCCAGTTTCAATAAAAACCTTCCTCATTTATTATTTCCGCCAAATACTAAGATGCCCATTATTGGACTAGTTAGAGGACATCTTTAGGTGCTTCCATGCAAAGTTTGAGGTCCAAATGCCAAGACATGAGTGAATAATTAGCTAAAACATTCAGCCTTAGAAACACCGGGCTGGGCTGAAATATTCTAGCACTTGCAATGAGGCTCAAAACGGGTCTCTCCCAACTCATTCTTGTCTAGGATGGATTTGGGTTTGTAGTATGTGATCATTGCTGGGCTACTTTCCATCAAGGTGCTACAAATGCCAAATCTTGGGACACATTTCTTCGGAATGTCTAAACCGTAGAGCAATCACTTTAGCCGAGTACCAAGAGTTGCCAATGGAGGAAGAAGAACCAGAAAAGGAGCTTTACTTTATAGAGGACATGGAGGAAGTAGGGAGGAAGCGGATGAAGGAGAGCTTTTGGTTTTGAGAAGGGCTTTGAGCGGATTCAAAGAACCCAAGAAAGAGCAACGAGATAACATTTTTCATACTAGAGGCACGGCGCAAGGCAAAGTTTATTCTATCATTATGGATAGTGGGAGTTGTTCTAATGTGGCCGCTTCAAGCATGGTGGAAAATCTTGGACTCATAGCTTCGGTTCATCCTCTCCCATACAACATCAATGGCTAAACCAAGGTAAAGGACTTCAAGTCAATTCTAGATGTCTTATTTCATTTAGTATTGGCAAGAATTATCATGATGAGTTATGGTGTGATATTATTCCTATGGATGCTTGTCATTTGTTGCTTGAGAGACCTTGGCTATTTGATAGAAGAGTTATACATGATGGGTTCATGAACACTTATACTTTCACCAACGATGGGAAAAAGATCACCTTAGCCCCCTTGACCCCAAGCCAACTCAGAAAAACAAAGCTACAAAAATTGCCAACCAAAGCGACCTCCTTCTTACTTTAGGAGAGTCTTTCCTCAAATCAAAACACCATGAGTTTAGGCCTATGCAAGAGTTGATTCTTTTAGCTCCAAATGAGGCCGAAACTCCATCCCTAATCCTGCAGCCCCTTGCCCGGACCTTGTTGTCCTGCTTTGCTCATGTCTTTCCGGAAGAAATACCCCTCGGCCTACCTCCATAAAGAACCATCCAACACCACATTGACCTAATCCCGGGTCCATCCTCCCCAACAAACCTGCATACCGAATGAACCCCAAGGATGCTATGGAGATTCAAAGACATGTGGATGAGTTGATGGCTAAAGGGCTTGTGAGAGAAAGTAGAAGTCCATGTGCGGTCCTAACTCTTTTAGTTCCAAAGAAGGATGGCACCATGAGAATGTGTGTGGACAGCCGAGCTATAAACAAAATAACCATCAAGTATAGGCATCCCATTCCTAGACTTGAAAATATGATTGATGATCTCCATGGGTCACAAGTGTTTTCCAAGGTGGACTTAACGAGCGGATATTATCAAATCCGGATCCGTGAAGGAGATGAGTGGAAAGCCGCATTCAGCACGTTCATGACGCTTATGAACCAAGTGTTTAGGCCTTTTCTTGGGAAGTTCGTGATGGTATACTTTGATGACGTCTTGGTGTATAGTAAGAGTGATGATGGAGAGTGGGCTGCCAAGGATTATGGGCCGAATGATAAACATCATGGAAGGAAAAACATGCATGGGAAACCATTTTGGGCACTTGAATTTCCTATGAAAATCCTCATGATGTAAGTTATAGCCGGGGATTGAAGGACCGAGATTATCATCTTTTTATGTTCATAAATAAATGTTACTTGAAGAGCTGTGAAGGATAGTTGTTAGAGGCATGAAAGTGAGCTATTAGCGCTATTACAAGAAGGACCAAGTGGACACCTAAAATGTCCATTCTAGCTCGTTTGGTGCATTACAACATCCGAGCATGTCATGTAGTACATGAATAAGGAGGGCGGTCCATAAATGAAGCCTTGGCCGAAAATGAAGCAACAAAAGAAGAGGAATGCAAGCATTCTAGAAGCATCTTGGAGCACTACCATTAGTGGAGGGAATATTATGTGTTGGACAAATGAGAAGGAAGCTTGCACAAGGGCAAAGAGCCTCTCATCCACATGTTCCTAGCTCCACAAATGCTTGGCCGAAAATCATCCTCCTCTAGCTTGCAAAAGGGGAAAGCTCATTTTTTATTTTTGGTTTTATTTTTAGCTTTGTCAAGTGCTATTTTGATGCATTATAAATTCAGCTTGTATGAGCCATGTAGAACCCACTTTTGATGAATATATGAATGAACTTTGAGCTGGATTGCTCGCCCCTTTAAAATCCTCAATTTCGTATCCAAGTGTGGCAACTTGGTGGTGTTCTTTTGAGTCCTCAAGCTAGCTAGTGGTGTTTCGTATCTAGCCAAGCGAGAGGTGCCCCAAGGCATTTCATGGTGGTGTTTACGTATCCGTGAGATCCTTGGCCTATCGGTTACTTTGTTTTCGTAATCCCATATCTCCCAGCTCACTCATGTACTTCACCCCAAATTTTGTCCATCTCCATTCCCGCTTGTCTAGTTATCCCCCTCCCAAAAATCAGCTCCATCCAAGAACTCCTCCGACCTCCACCTTTGATCCATACAGAGAGTGTCATTCGGGCGGCCGGTCTAGAACTCGCTGACTTTCAGCTTCCGGATCAAGGTGTTCCCGACTTCCAAAAATTCCTTAATTTTTACCAGGTCTTCTTGGATCATCTAAGAAGCCCTCCACCAAATTTCCACTCAAAACTCCATCATTTGCCCCCTCATTTACCCATTCTCCCAAGATCGCACCTCCAGGCCCCTTCTATCCAAGCAAACCCTTTGCGGTTTTGCCCTTCTTTTTGTTTTCACCCTCACTATACATCAAGTGAGGAGGAACATCTAACTCACCTTACACAAGTTCATAAATTGTTGGAAGAAGAGAAGCTCTATGGCAATTTTCAAAAGTGTACTTTCTTTGCCTCGGAAGTCACTTTTCTTGGCTACATAGTCACGGCTCAAGATGTAAAGGTGGATGAAAGTAAGGTGGAAGCTATAAGATCTTGGCCTATCCCCACAAGTATTCATGATGTTCGAAGTTTCCATGGTTTGGCCTCCTTCTACCGAAGGTTCATTAAGGATTTTAGCACTATCACATCCCCTATGACCGAAGTGCTAAAAGGGAGTTCGTTCAAATGGAATGCTAAGGCTCAAGAGGCCTTTGAGACAATCAAGCTCAAACTTACTCAAGCTCCGGTTCTAGCCCTACTAAGCTTTGATAAGGTCTTTGAAGTTGAATGTGATGCCTCCGGATTAGGCATTGGAGGAGTTCTTTCTCAAGAAGGTCGACCCCTAGCGTTCTTTAGTGAGAAGCTTTGTGATTCAAGGAGAAAATACTCAACTTATGACAAGGAATTTTATGCCATTATTCGATCGCTTGAGCATTGGAGCCATTACTTAGTGGCTAGTGAGTTTATTCTCCATTTCAACCACGAGGCTCTCAAGTACATACAAGGGCAGCATAAGTTGAATCCAAGGCATGGCAAATGGGTAGAATACTTCCAAACATTTCATTTCATTATCGAGCATAAATCTAGAAAGATGAACAAGGGAGCAGATGCCTTGTCAAGGAGGTATCTTCTTTTGTTTCAATTGGAGTCTTATGTTCTTGGTTTTGAGCATTTAAATTCTTTGTACATTGGTGATAAAGACTTAGGAGAACTGCATCAAGCTTGCCAAAATCATCCAAAAGGAGAGTTCCTAGTGCAAAATGGCTTTCTTTTTAAGGGCACTTGGTTGCGCATTCCACAATGTGGTACAAGGGAACTCTTGATCCGAGAGGTACATGGTGGAGCTTTGGCTGGCCATTTCGGTGTCAACAAAATAGTAAGCATGCTTAGAGAGCATTATTTTTGGCCCAATATGGATAAGGACGTGCAAGACATCTTGAAAAGGTATTTGGTGTGCCAATCGGCTAAGAGTCACTATTTTCCTCAAGGGCTCTACACACCTCTTCCTACCCCCAAACAGCCATAGGAAGATGTGAGTCTAGACTTCATACTAGGCTTGCCAAGGACACAAAGGAACAAGGACTCAATTCTGGTTGTTGTGGATTGGTTTTCCAAGATGGCTCATTTTATCCCATGCAACAAAACAAATGATACAACTTATGTCGCAGATTTATATTTCAAGGAGATTGTTAAACTCCATGGTATTCCTAGATCCATGGTTTCAGATCGAGATAGCAAGTTCTTAAGCCACTTTTGGATTACTCTTTGGAAGAAATTGGGAACAAAGCTACAATTTAGCACTACTTGTCTTCCTCAAACGGATGGACAAACCGAGGTCATAAATCAAATGTTGGGAGTGCTTTTGAGGGCCTTGATCAAGACCAATGTGAAAGCTTGGGATCAACTACTTGCTCATGCTGAATTTGCATACAATGGAGCTCCGAGCATGGCCATGGGTATGAGTCCCTTCAAGATAGTCTATGGAGTTGAACCACTTACTCCTCTAGACTTAGCACCGAGAAGCATGGATGGAAAGCCTAACATGGAGGCTGCCAAAAGGGTGCAAGAAATACAGAAAAGGCATGAGAAAGTAAGGGCCAAAATTGAGCACACCAATCTTGCACATAAGCAACGAGTTGACAAGGGAAGAAAGAAGAAGATTTTTCAACCCGGAGATCTAGTGTGGGTGCACCTAAGGAAGGAGCGCTTTCCTTCTAAGAGAAAGAGCAAGTTGATGCCAAGGGCTGAAGGTCCATTCGAGATAGTTGAAAGGATAAATGACAATGCTTATAAGATTGATCTCCCGGAGAATTTGGAGTCTCGGCGAGCTTCAACGTGGCTGACCTATCACCTTACTTTGAAGATGACACCTTAGAGAATTTGAGGGCAAATTCTTCTCTATAAGGGGAGGATGATGGAGACCTCCTAACTAATAAAGCTACTAAGAGTCATGGCTGACTAGCAAAGGTGCAAGAAGAGCTACTTTGGAGTGAAGATCAACTTTCGGTTGTTAAGTCACCTATTATAATTCGAGTTGAGCAAGCTAGCAATGGGTTAGGAGAGCCTTAAAACTCCCATCATGAAGACCATGTTGATATCAATAAAAAGTCCCTAGGAGTTGAACCAAGAATAAGAGTGGAAGAGGCTAGAATGGGCAAAACAAGCAAACCGAGTCAAATTTGGGCCAATTCTGCGCAACAGTCTTTGAGGGTCAAAAAGTTAATGCTCGAAGGGTCAAATGCAAAGTCAAGCTACATGGGTGCAAATTAGACGTGTGGAACATTCTAAAGAATCTAAAAACACCTCATTTGGTGGAGGGAATCAAATTCTAGTGCCAATCAAAGTGAAGCTTGGAGGAGAAGAAATCTAATACTTAGCTAGAATTGCTCCATGAATTGTGTCCACATGTTCCCTCTTAGTGGAAGCATCTCTTTGGATTATTCTCTATGCTTAATGTAATCTCATCCCTTGATCATGTAAGGCCCCTAATGGCCATTAGATGATGCTTTGCTTTCACCCATTGTAAGCACTACATATACGCCCCATACCCGATTGTAAGCATTGAATTTTGATGAATGAAAATCGAATGAGCTAAGTGCTCTTCACCCTCAAAACTCTTGATTGCTTATCTTAGTGTGGCAAACTAAGTGGTGACCTTTCAAGTCCTTGGAGCAAGCTGGTGGTGTTTTTTATCCAACCCATACCTTGGTGCCTCAAGTTGACAATGGTGGTGATTTCTTATCCATTGAAAGCTTGATTTCTACCCCGTTGCGTTCTTCGATTTTGTGCGCATTTTGATTAGCTTTGCCGCCTCTATTCTGGCCAGTTTGTGCTTGCATACATCACTACTTTACATTTTCATTTCTCATTTAGCCAAAACAAATTCATCTTCCATTAGGATCAATTATCTATGCATTTCGAGTTATGCACTAGCCAAATCATAAAATCACCCCAAATTAAGTCATGAGCATCGATGCATACATTCCATTTCATTTGTTTTGCATCCCTTTATGTGCATCCAAATAAGCAAGCACATCTCTCTGGACGAGTTGAGTAATCCCCCTCAAATCTCAACTCAATCCAAGCACCCATCTGACCCCCTCCACCAAAACACCCAAAGCCTATCAACTCGGACGCTCTGCTCGCTGAGACAGACTTTTAGCCATTAGTTTGACCTTGAATGAACCTCCACTTTTACCACCTCTTCTCAACTCCCTCAAGAGTTCCCCCTCCAAATTTCAGCTCCATCCAAGCCGTATTCTAACCCCCTCCTCCACAACAACCAAGACCTATCAACCTGGAATGCCACCTAGCAAGACATTCTGTTTACCCTTAGTTCGAGGTGATCCCGACCTCGAATGATCCCCTACTTCTTACCAGCCCTTCCTAACCTTCCCAAGAGCCCCCCTTAAAATTTCACCTCTAAACTCCACCATTTACCCCCAATCACCTTAATCTCCCAAGACCGCACTCGAAGGACCCATTCTGCCCAGCCACCCATCTTTGCGTTTTCACCACTTTGATCACCACTTTGCATTTGGATTTGAGTGCTGAAATGGCCTATTCTAACTTCAAGTTGGTTAGTCTACTTGTCCCTAAATTTTATGGCCAACAAGATCGATTTTCTAGTTGGTTTGTCGGGGTTGGTGAAGCCTTTGCAAATTTGAGCTTAAAAGAGTATGAGAAGGTTGAGATTGTTGTGTCTAAGTTGAGGAGTCATGCCTTCACTTGCTGGACAACCTACAAGATGAGAAGGAAGAAGAAAGGCAAAAAGAAGGTGAACACATGGAGAAAGTTGAGAGGAAAATTGTTGAAACATTTTGGTCCACTTCATTACAAATTTCCTCCAACCAAGGACAAATTGATCAACAAGGGGAGTCATTCTTCCCCTCCTTCTAAGCCTTCAACCCTCTCGTTCTCTCCTCCACCAAAGCCCTCGGCCCAGCCCTCTCAACCTCCACAAAAACCAACACCCTCTCTCAAAAAGAACCCCCACTTCCCTCACCAAAACCCATGGCCGCCCCTCTTTTTCCTACTCAAGAGAAACTTGAGCCCAACTTTGGTTTGCCTCCAAAGTTTGATGAGTATGTTGAAAGTGCATTGGAGGATATTTGCCAACCAACAAATGATTTTGATTTGCCTCCTAAGTTTGATAGCATGATGGAGATGTTTTGGAAGAAACTTCTTTATCTACTAATGAGGAAGAAATCAATGACCATTTTTCATGTGAAGTTGTGGTTGAGTAAGAAATCTTGGGTATATCCAACCCACCTCAAGAGGAGCAAGTTGTGAGTCTAAGTCTTACAAACAATGAGGAAGACTCAAGCCAAGATGAACTACTTCCCATCTTTGATGATTGTGGCCAAGAATTTCTTGAAGTTGAGAAGTATGGAGGTATTATCTTCCATTCATTGTCTAGTGAGGTAGAAGAGCCTACTAGCAATGGGAGTTTGGAGATTCAAGCCACAAACCACTTCTCTCAAGGTGACATCCCACGACCTTATGAAGGTATAAGCCACTTTGTTCATCCTAGCTTAATCTCTTTTGGCTTTGTGAAGTTAAGCATTATTGAGATGTGGAATGTTGCTATGCTTGTGAGTGCTTGCTTTGCTTTTTGGGAATGGCCATTATTGTTTGACAAGAGATTAGCCCATGATGGAGACTCTCATACCTCTCAAAAAATGTCCACAAATTGCCCATAATCCCTCCCACTTTTACCTTACTCAAAAGAACCCAAGTCCACAAACCAAAAGTCAAAACCCGAAACCCATTTCACCCCTAAACACACTCTGCCCAACCCATGTTTCAGCCCTATCCCTATTCTGTCCAGCCCCTATTTTTCCCAAAAAAATCCCAACTCCTCCCAAAATATGCCATGTCCCTAGCTCAAACCGAATATGTACAATTAATATGTAATAGGTGGCTCAACGAGATAGGAAACAAGTCAATTCAGTTTATCAACCCTCATGCCATTCAAGAAATAGGGCAAGGAACTCAGGACCGATCCGATTATATCTTGAGATTCATGAAAATTAATGTGCAGAAAAATGTTACTTGACGTCGTTCATTGAGGGGTAAGTGTACAAATAAACTTAAATCCAGTTTTAATGGTGTTTCATATTTATAAACATGTTATTTGTGTCGGTGTAGCCAACATTGGATGCTTGCCTTCATATTTCTAAGGAGCAATGTCACGTACTTGGCTCGAACCTTTGGGTCATCCCGTGATGAAAGATATTAAGACCGTACTCGGCTCGTGAGTATCTTAATCATTTTATGCTTTTTTGTTAAGTATTCTATTCAATTGTATATTAATTTGAATTTTATTTTTTCATTCAAAAAATAGTGCTCTTGTAATATATTATTATGTGGGAGGTGTGAGAGGCTCACTTGTGAAATCAAACCTGATTATTGTCCCTGTAAAAGTGAGGTTCTCTTGCTTAGTGTTAAATTTAATTTTTCATTTCATATTACTTGCTACCTACGTAAGTACTAATGAATTGTCCATGTGTTGAGAATTATAATTTTAGTGCCACAAACAAAAGAGGAACTTGGAGTGGGGCTTCTACATTCTCCAAGTACATGACGGAGATTGTGACCTAGCTCGATTTCAATAGTCACACATCTAATCCCAAAGAGGTACTTGCACTTGAATCTGTATTTAATTATGAAAAATTTAAATTTTTTAATGTTCTTTTCAACTTAATAATACTTGCACTTGACGTAATGAATATGTCTTTTATAGCATTGGTCACAATATTTCCTGGAAAGAAGCCCCCACTCCCTATACAGATGCTATGCTCGATGAGATAAGACAAGGTTGGGCGAGTTTGTATATAACCATATAAAGATAGTTACCTATGTATATAATTACACTTATTCTTCATTATTCGATTGCTCAAATTTTGTGATTTTTTAAATTGTGTCCCATATTAGTTTGTGTCGGGAATCTGGTTTGTATCTATTATGGTCAAGACTGTTGGAATCTGGTTTATATATATTCTGAAATAGTTTGTGTAAATGGTAGTGTATATTTATTAAATTTGTATAATTATATAGGGAGTAAGAAAACAAAAAAATTACTCTAAAAAATTCAAACCTTCAACTACGGTTCTAACCCAAAACCGTAGTAATAAGTATGAAAACAACCTATGACTACGGTTCTTAAGTAAGAACCTTAGTAAAAAGTGGAGCATCCTAAAATTTTGGCCAAAATGGGCTTTTGGGCCCAGACCTATTACTACAGCTTCGGATAAAGAACCGTAGTAAAAGACAGACCTATTACTATGGTTGTTTATCTAGAATCGTAGTAATAAATTGTCTTTTACTACGATCTCCTAAATGAACTGTAGTAATGGGTTTTCTTTACTACGGTTTTGAACCATAGTAAAAGATGCCCATCTACCATTACGAGCACATACACGATGTCCGATAACCGTTATTAGAAGTCTTTCGGAACCGTAGTTAAAGTGGTTCCTGTATTAGTGATTATGCAGCAAAAAGTCATCTCATTTAAGGTGAGCCCATTCATTTCATTTGTTTTGCATAGCCAAAAGAAAATCATCTCAATTAAGGTGACTTCATTTATTCTATTTTTGCATTGCCTAAAAATTCAAATCTTTTAAGGTGAGTCCATTCATTACATTTGTTTTTGCGTTAGCCCAAAAGACATCATCTCAATTAAGGATCATCTTTTTGCATTTTGTTGGTTTGCATTTTTGTGCACCCAAGAAATAAAGTAGACATGTCATTCTCTTATCTTAGAGGTATGGTGTCTTCACGGGTCGAGCACTATAGCCCCATCTCCCCAAAAATTTTCCACAAAATGCACAATCAACTAAAAGTTGTATGTGGATCCGGGCAACTTCCTTGTGAAGCACTACACTCGCATCATCCAATGAGCCCATCACTTATTAAGGATACCAATAAAATGTGCACTTCCTTATTTTAGATCCATCCTAGGTTTTTTTTTCCTTTTCCAAAAACAAAACAACTAGATAAGTTTTCGAACTACTAAAGCCTGATTTTCGCTATAGCGGATACATAAGAAGCCCAGCTCTAATCCCAAGCATGGTTAAAATTTAGACACCTAGTAAAAGGCTTCAAGTCTTCTAATGGCCAAGTCAAGGCAAAAATTTGAAATGTGATCTGGCTATAGATCGTTGAGTAACCGGACTCTTGTAAATTCAAACTTAGTTGCATTTAATTATTGGCTAACAAAAATTTTAATGCACAAAATTGCACAGCCAAGCTTCGGACCAAGAAACGGTCAAGGGTAAGCCCCACATCCGAGCTTCAAGACGTTTATCAAGCCAAGCTCAGGAATCACTCTATCGAAGTTCACACTTCACCTGCCGGAGTTAGTTTAGGCCCATTGCCAAGCTTCAAACTAAGAACAATGAAGTTTAGGCACACCAATCTAGACTTCAGGACTTTAATTACCCAAGTTTAGGAATCTAGCAGTCGGACTTCGGACTCCTTTAGTCAAGTTCAGTGCCAACCGTCGGGGTTCAAATCCTCGACACACTCTCACTACATCTGACAATGATCTCCATTAGATCCTTTTTTGTAGACATATTGAGGTAAAAACTAGACTTTCGTACATTTTATTATCAACTAAAAGAATGGTTAGTACAAAAAAGTTTTAGCCAAGCTTTTAGATTGGGAAATGATCAAGCTTCAGACATGTGACTAAGATTTAAGACATTGATCAAGAAAAGCATAGGAACCTTATAAGTCTACGAACATTGTCGAAGTTCATGTCATAAGATGACCAATTCCAAATGCTCGTCAATTCGATCGGCATCCGAAGAGACACTAGCAAATTTGATCGTCTTTCAAGATTTCGTCAAAGTGGGGGCTAACCGTAGACACCTAAAAAGTGTCATTCTTATCTATTTATTTATTTTATTTACTTCTGTTAGCCCGATGATAAAAACCCAGTTTCATCCGAAGACTCGGGTATAACTCTCTATCTCTCTGCAGTTTTGATTCTAAATCATTCTAAGCTTTTAAGAAACTTCTATCTAAGTTTTCATTATTTTCCGACTCACTCATAAACCATTTGTCAAGCATAACACTCTTAACGGGGTTTCGACTCACTCATAAATAACTCAGAACAATGTCATGAGTAAATGATTTCACAAACACCTTAAATTCCGAGTACTCGACTTAGTTTTTAAACTGAAAATAAATTACAACGTTAGTTCTACCTTCTAAGTTAGCTTATTTAATGAAATTGTTTACTTGATCAAGTTTAGGTATTATGATTCTTTATTCTTACTAACTTGGTCATTTTAAGGATTGACTCAAGATGGAATTTGAACCTAATGAATATTAGACTCAAAAATTCAATTCTTTTAGGCTGATGACAATTAAGTGCTTAATAACTTTGAATTAATTATTATCTTTGCCTAATCTTAGACCAAAGTATTTTTATACTTTGACTACCGTTTTGATTTTCTTTTGTAGGTTAATTAAAGAAGTTTAATCTGAATTTGAAAATAAAAGGCAACCAGTTTTTAGTCGTTAAATACCAACGAGATAGAAATAAGCCATTTATGGACATGGCTCGAACATCGTGTCGGGGTTGTTTGTTTCCAATTCCGGTAAACTTTAACTTTGTGTCCAACAGTTGTTTCCACTCCGAATTCAGTCTCAACCAGAGGGATGGACCATTTTTTGAGCCAAGGACCACCATTCAATGTTCATATTACAATGGATCCTTTTCGAGTGACTCGGACTAGCCGTTACAACGACTATTGAAGCTCACCAATTCAGAACAAGTCTCAACGGTTAATCCGCCTAGCTATATATAAATAGAAGCCACTCTACAAGAGTTAAAGATTGCTTAACACTTACTTAGTGCTTACTTAATCTTCAACTCACAACTTCAATTCTGTAATTCTTACTTTCCGAGTTGTAAAGGAATATCTTGTAATCACTTCTACTCTTTCTACTTTCTTCTAAGTCCCTTGACTGAGCTGTAAAGGTTAACTCAGCTTAGTTGTAAAGGCTATCTTAGTCACGAAGTACTAGATCGGATAAGGGAATTTCTAAGTCTAGGAAAATTTGTAATTGAATTGTTTAAGGGAGAAATTTCAGTAAAGAGTCAGTCCTTGTATTTTGTGGATTCAAAATAGTGGATTTGATTTGGTGCTTGAACTAGCACTTTCCACGGTTTTCTGCCCTAGGAGGGTTTCCACGTATTTCTCGTGTACTGCACTTTCGAGTTCATTCTAGACTCATAATTATTTTCTAAGTCTGTTTTGTGCAAAACAGTTCCTAATTTCAAGAAAAATCTTCCATCACCCAATTCACACTCTCTCTAAAGTGACATAGCCTCTCTTCAAGAGCAAACGTTCATCGTTTGAAAGCTCTAGTTGAGATTGGACTAAAGTAGAGAGGCGAAGAGCCAATTTAACCCAGAAAAGGTCAGCCATAACCACAACACAACCCAATTTAGTTTTCCCTAGGCTGGATCCAGTTCATATTCATTTTTCGGATGGTCCAACCACGTTCGGGCTTCTACACCTAGCCCCGAACCAGCACCGGTCCCCTAATTGGTACCGGTCCCCTAATATTGTTATGACCAATTTAGCTTTCTCAGATTCTCGTCTATCCATTTTCAAAAATTTATGCCTGATTTATCTCTTAACCGATGGCTAAAGGATGATTTTAAGGTTTCTAAAACCTAAAATTTTCTACAAATAAAAGGTCTCCCCCTATTTAACACACCTTTGACAAACTATTTAGCTGTATTTCTACACTCCCAAGCTGCTAAATTTCTCCCTCACTTCTCTCTTTACTCACTCTCACTCACACATAAAATTCTTTTTCTAAAACTACACAAAATAGCCTTTTTATCGTGTTTTCTTCACCTCGCTCTATTGTTACTCTGTTGAAGTATGGTCAAGATCCTATCCTAGTAGGTGGGTTTACCTAAGGGCAATGTTCCACCTTCAGATTTTTTTGTTTTATTTAGTTACCTGATGTGTAGTGGCGGAAGCAAAGAAAAAGATGGAAAAACCGCAAAACACACAACCGGGCAGAATAGGACCTGCAGGTGCGGTTCTGGGGAAAAGGGTGAAAGGAGGGGTAAATGTGCTTGCATTTGGACGAAACTTGGAGGGGAGTGAGGTAACTGATGAAGGAAGGTTGTGACCAAGTTTCGTGAATTTTGGATAAGGGGAACTACCTGAACAGATAGCCAGAAGTTGACGCTGCTGGCTGGATGTACAGATTGATACCCTTTGTTTGGTTTTGATGTGGAGGACGGAGGAGTTCTTGGATGGGGCTGAAATTTGGAGGAATGGAAGTAGATGGACTGGAAGGATTGTGGTTAAAATTTGGAGTGAAATGGCTGGGTGGTTTGTGAGATATGGGATGGTAAAGTCGCTGGATAGAACCTTGACCCGGCTCGGATACGTAAACACCACCGAGTGAATCAAGGGGCGCACCTAAGCGATCCGGATACAGAAACACCACCGGGACTTAAGTGACTCAAAGGACACCACCTAGATGCCAATCTAGGATACAGCTTTGAGGATTTAGAGGCTCGAGAAATCCATCCCGAAAAGAGTATAACACTCAAGGTTTGTATATTCATCAAAAAGTGTTTTTACAATGAAGCATATGAGCTGAATTTATAAGCAACAAAATAACATTTAGCTAAGCTGAAAATGAAATCTAAAAATAATAAAGATGCTTTCCTCCTCTCCAAGTTAAGGTAGGATGAATTCTAGCCAAGCATTTAGTGAATTGGGAACATGTGGCCATGGTTTGTTTTCCCCTTTTGCAAGCTTCTAACAAACCATCTTCCACCATGGTGAGTGCTTCTAGAATGCTCCCCTTTAGGCTCCCTTGAGTGCTCTCCTTAGGCGTGTGACCTTATGCTCTTTTGGACCTTTGGACCGCCTAGAACATGCAGCAAATTATCCCTTGGACCGGCCGAACATGCATCAAATTATTTATGTTCAAATGACACTTCACGGTTTTGACAAGGCTAATCTCATCTTGCTTCAACGTGGAGAATTTGGCTAGCTTGATTCTTTTGGGCTATCTTACTTAGCTCCTCGGATGAGCTTTTATTTATGAGCATGAATTCATGAAAGACCAAACTCTTGACATTTTATCCTCCGAGTTCAAAAATAAACAAAGGAAATTCAAGTGTGGCTAGTTGATTTTCATGTGTGCTTGATCTCATTCGATGACTTGCCTTCGGTCCATAGTCTAGGGCTGTCCACTTTCCATCATTACCATTACTTATTGCTTTCCGTATTGTGGTTAAAGATGTAATCTTTTTTTCACCTTGCCTAACGTAATTATATTGATCACTTTCCTTTATTTCTTTCTTTATTGCCTTTATTTATCGCTTTACATCTTATTTTGATTGCTTTAGTTTTCGCCTTTTGCATGTTGATTCCCTGTCTTTCTTATCTCGATTTAAACTCGATTTTCAATTAGTAGAGGCCATCTTTTGAAGTTTAGCATGAGGAGTGTCCCTCCTCATTTCGTTTCATCGCACTCGAACACCAAATCATTGGTTTTTGTCAATGAAGTCCTTTTATAAAAAACCTTTTCTAATTTGGAGGTTTTGTCCCTTCTCTTTCCCTTCCGTAAACTCATAATTAAAAAGTGCTTCTTTTTGTTTTGTTATGTTTTTATTTGTCGACTGATTGACGACTCCCTTTTTAATGTTTTTAATCCTAAATTGCATCTTAGTTTTTCTTAAACATAAACTGAAAACATATGGTAAACTTTTATTTATCGCTTTCATTTATCACTTTCTTGATTGCTTTTATTTATCGCTTTTATATCATGTTTTGATTGCTTTAGTTTTCGCCTTTTGCATGTTGATTGCTTGTCTTTCTTAAAGTGATTTAAACTCCCTTTTCAATTAGTAGAGGCAATCTTTTGACGGGCGAAATGTGGAGCATCCATCTTCATTTCGTACCAATGCCCCTGAACACCTGGATCATTGATTTTGGTCCTTTTTAAAAAAATTTCTAATTTTTTGTTATGGTCCCTTCGCTTGTCCCTCCGGTAAACTCAGAATTAGAAAAGTGCTTTTTATATTTTGTTAGTTTTTATTCGAAGACTGACTGGCGACTCCTCTTTTAATCTTTTTTAATCCTAAATTGCATCACAGTTTTTCTTACACCGAGACTTATAAAACAAGGTAAAGTCCCTAACAGTCCAAGCCATCTAATCAAGACTACCTCGATAGTCCAGTCCGGATGGTTGGCACTAGTCAGCTACTTCGGTAGGTTGGCTCCCTATCCCTAAGCCGCCATCTAGGCTCAACTCTTAGTCTAGGCAGTTTTGAATGCCTAGCCCAGTTGAGATTTGTGGTATTATTCCTGTTTTGATCTTATCTATTTAAAAATAGATCTCGGGAATTCTAAAACCTAATTTGGAAAATGAAACAATGTCTAAAAATTGTCGATCAACCCTTCTTTAAAATCTCTTTCAAAAGTGTTATCGTTCTCTTGATAATAACACCTTGTGTGAAGCCCACATTTGTGGGGAAACTCGGCGCAAGTTGTGGCTCCTACACTCCCACAGTTTTCAGTATATGAAATAGGAGCAAAGTAATTATGATCATGGGAGTTTATAAGGCATGTGTTTGCTTTCAATGTCTACTAAAATTTCAAAGCAATCAAAGTAGAGAGAGAGAGAGGGAAGAACTCACGAGAATTGGAGGCTTAATCCAGTTACAAGCGCTTACCTCCCAACCTTACGTGAGTTTTAATTGTGTTTATCTCTTTAATTAAGCATGATTTAGTACATAATCAAGGAATTTAGGTATGTTCCATTTCATACAAGTATATATGATTAAAAGATGATTAAAGGAATAATTATAAGTTAATGGGATATGTTTATTAAGCATGAAACCGAGAGCTATATGCATTAAATTGGACAAATTGATGGACTGCTTTTGCTTTGCTTGTGAAGTGTTGACTAAAGGAAATTACTAGTTGAATTATGCTCTAAAAGATGGATATATGTCTCGGCAAGCTTGAGATACTGTTGGAAATTATATGATAAGATAATATAAGGATTTATGTGACAACATGCGATTGATCTTCAGCAACAAGTTGAGACTATACATGAGTATCAAGGGATTTTTGGTCATGATTTGTAGAGGTTTTTGTGACTTGTATTGTCATTAGCTGGAGAGTTTGATCATAAGTTGTTTAGGGTTCCTAAATAAGGAGCTAAAAATATATAAGAAATATTTATGATGCTAAAAGTATCTAAATTATTTTACACATTCATTTAATACAAGAAGCTAGAGGTACATATATTGCTTGTACCCTTTCTAAATTATGTTAGTGTTTTCAATATTAATGTTTTATGCTAGCCAGTCTCTTTTACTATTATTCAAAGTGCATATGTTATATGAAGACATGATTTATATGTGTCACGTGGTTGATGTGGATCATATGATTGTCATGTATAAGACGATCACACATGAATGCTTTACACGTATACAACAATAGTGCACCGAAAATATATGTAATTATTGATATATGATGCATGCGTACAGTACAGTACAATTATCGCTTGATTAATATGTGAAATGATGACATGGTTAGCTAACACTTTTGGTGTGAGTTGTTTTATAAATGAATTTCCAATGGTTTATATATGAAATGAATATTACACGTGCAAGGGTATCATGCTTAACTTTTGTTAATTTAGTATTTATCTATTTTGTAACCGTTTTGTTTTTAAAAGTAAAAATGGAATAGGTTAAAGAAGATTATGGAAAAGAGAAAGGGAAAGGCATATTGCATTATAAGCTCTTTAGTTGTTGTTCCCCAAACTGGATTACAGATTTGTGAATTTTATCAGTTGTAAAACATTGTTGGTTTTAATTTGATCGGCAAATTTTATGCTTAAATGCTTTTGGTTTTGTTATTGCTAGCATTACTTGCTTTTTAGGGAGTGGCGATAATGTTCCCAAATCAAAAAATCTTCTGCTGGCTTGATCTCCTTTAGTTGGCTAACTAGATCGTATTAGTTTGGGCTTGTTACATGAAGCTGAGAATAAGGGCTTTTTTGAGAGAGGTTTGACAAACAAAGTATAAGTGTTTGTCAGAGAGATTAAAGAGAAAAGAGGGAAACATTTAAGTAGAATGAGGGCAAGTTTGCACCTAAATTGGTGTCTTAAATGGGAGGGCCCCTCTAATTATAGAAAACAAAATTAGGTTTTGAAAAAGCTAAACCTACCCCCCAAGCTTCTGGCTAAAAGGATAAGTCGGGTGGAAAATACGGATAGAAGAAAGTATGAAAAAACAACCATATTTCATGGTCTGGGGATGCTTACAAGACTCGGGCGCTAGAAAATGTGAAAAGGTCCACGTTTTATAGGTTTGGAGGCTGGTTGTAGTGCAGAACTACGTTGGGAGTTTAAACATGCACTACTACAGGAACCACTTTCAACTACGGTTAAAACGACATTTAACTACAGTTAACCAGCGTTGTGCATGTGGGTGTCGTTATATGTAACACCTTTGACTACGGTTCAAAACTGTAGTAATAGGTCACTATATGACGACGGTGCAGATGGAAAAACCGTAGTCATATGCTTATCTATGACGACGGTTTCTTAATCTAAACCATCGTAATAGGCCTTCCTCTCGTAGTTGAAATAATTTATTATAGAGAACCTATGACGATGATTGAGATGAAGAACTGTCGTCATAGATAAGCATATGACTACGATTCAGGTGAAGAACTGTAGTCATATGCCTCCAATCGGACCTTTTACTACAGTTATGCCTTAAGAATCGTAGTAATATGATGTGTAGTGGGAGCGGAAGCAAAAGAAGAAGGAAAAACCCAAGAAAATGCAACCGGACAGAATAGGGTCTGCAAGTGCGGGTCTGGGGAAAAGGGTGAAAAGAGGGTCAAATGTTCTTGGTTTTGGCTAAAAATTGGAGGGAAGGTTATTTGGGATGTTAGGAAGGGCTGGTAAAAATATGGGAAGCATCCAAGGTCGGGATCACCTTGAACCAAAGCCAAACAGAAAGTCACGCTGGGCGGCTGTCCAGGATGAGGTCCTTTGTTTGTTTTTGGTGCCGAGGACGGGATACTTCTTGGATTGAGCTGAAATTTGGTGGAACTGGACTCAACCCATGTAGGATGGTGTGTGTGAAATTTGGGAAAAAGATGATTCGTGGATTGGGAGATATGGTTGATGGAAGTCGCTGGATAGAACCTGGATTCTGGCTTGGATACAGAAACACCACCAAGCTGAATCAAGGGGCACTTTGCAATCTGGCCAGATACAGAAACACCACCGGGGATTGTAAAGACTCAAAGGACACCACCAAGCTTGCCAAGGCTCGGATACAGCAATGAGAATTCAAGGGGTTGAGAAATCACTCTCAAAAGAGCAAAGCTCAAAATTCATATATTCATCAAGTCTTCTTTTACATAGCTAACTAGCTGAATATATAATGCCTCATAATGGCATTTACAAAGCTGAAACTAAGCTGGAAAATAAAGTAAAAAGATAATAAAACTAACAAGATTCTTTCCCCTCCTCCAAGTTAAGCTAGGAGGAATTCTAGCCAAGTATTTGCAAAATTGGGAACATGTGGATGTGGCTTGTTTTCCCCTTTCCCAAGCTTCTCAATTCTTGATGCTTCTAGAATTCTCCTTGAGCCTTGAAGGTTTGGCCATTGACTCTTGACCAAGCATGACATTTTCGGCCATAAAATTCAGCATGAACAAAATCTGCCTAAAATACCCTTTAGGTATTTTTGGACCGTCTTTGATGCATAT
The DNA here is from genome assembly GCA_021018815.1 of Talinum fruticosum. Classification (NCBI taxonomy): domain Eukaryota; kingdom Viridiplantae; phylum Streptophyta; class Magnoliopsida; order Caryophyllales; family Talinaceae; genus Talinum; species Talinum fruticosum. The sequence continues at coordinate 786,853 of JAITYX010000010.1, read as the reverse complement.
CTTGCTCTACTCGTTTGGCAACATTTATTTATGTGTTAATTGTCTTTGAATGACAATTCTCAAGGCCTTTAACAATCTCTTCCATCCTTGGCTTGGCTTGCACTTTTGGACTAGCATAGGAGTTTTTGGTGTAAAAATAAGCTTGACTCCTTTTATGCTTCAACTTGAGAAACCCCTTGACTCTTGGTCATTTGACTTGTATGGAAATGTCCATCATAATAGGTCTGGTTTTTTTTAAAAAATAATTTTTCTCATGTGTTGCTTTCCCTATGTACAAGTACAAATCATATATAACCTTTTATAATACAAACCACAAATCTAATACACTCTTAATGAGAATATATACAAAACAACATACTCATCACATTTTATATATATATATATACATATATATATATATGTATATATATATATATATATATATATATATATATATTATAGTACAAGACAATGTAAAAATATATATACCTGTGTACATATATACTTATAATTGTATGAGAATTAAAATTACAAACTTGACCAATCAAATAATGAAGAATAACTGTAAATATATACATATTTCTTTATACGGTTATATACAAACTCTGCCCAAACTTGTTATTAACTTGTTAAGCACTTCATCTGTATAGGGAGTGGGTGGCTTCTTTCGCGGGATATATTGTAACCAATGTTGTAAAAGTCATATTAATTAGGTCAAGTGCAAGTGTTTTTCAAGCTGAAAATATAATCAATTACAAGTGCAAGTATACCTCTTTGGGACTAGAATTTAAATCGAGTTCGGTCACAATTTCTTTCATGTACTTGAGAATGTAGAAGTCGCGCTTCACGTTCCTCGGCTGTATATGGCACTACAATAATAAAATAGATTGCCAACACATAGAGAATTAATTAGTACCTTATATAGCTACCAAGTAATATGAAATGAAAAACAATTAATGTAGATTCTAATAACCAAAAGAACCTCACCTTGATGGGGATAATTAGTGGCATTGATTTCACTCGTTTGTCTTTGACACCTCCGCCATAATAAAAATGCATTAGAGCACTATTTTTCAATCGGAAAAATAAAATTCAAGTTAGACATACCATTGAACGATTACTAATTAACAAAACAGCATAAAATGATTAAATGTATGAACTCACGACTTAACGACGTCCTTGATATCTTCCCTCACATCACAACCCAAAGGATCAAACCAGTAGATGATATTAGCCCTTGGATATAGGGTAGCAAGCATCAAATGGTGGCTAAATAACCACGATTAACACATTTTTATATAAGTATGTCTAATACCATATAAAAATGTCGGTTAATTAGTTCATTATTTGTACACTCACCTCTCATTGAATGCCGCCATGTACCATGTTTTATCCTCCGCAGTATGTTTCATGACGTCGAAGATATAGGTCACTCATTCTTCATGATTCTCCCAACTCCTTGAATAATGGAATTAGGATTTAGAAACCGAACGAAGTCCTTCTCAATCTCGTGTAGCCACCTTACCTATTAACTGTATGCGGTTAGAAATTGAAATTAATATTAAAAAAACTGATTATGAATATATTAACTCACATCATGCGAAGCATAATAGTGGATATGCCAGTATTCTCCATGTGCAAAAATTGCAGTATGTCATCCGGGAAGACATAGACTAGCGTATCCCCTTCACGTTACCCAAACACGTTGCTCGGCGTGCTACGGATGAATGGTTCCTCCGGTGACAGAGTCTTCACATAACTTTCTAGAGTAGTACACCAATTCGTGCCGGATTCCTTAATGGACTTGAGAGAAGACTTCTTCAAAGGACGAACGGGCGCTATTGAACATTTGCTTGTGTCACTGGCGCCCTTCATCCCACTCTCGGATTTGTCCCCGATATCTTAGTGAATAATTAAGAAAAAAATGAGAAATATATACATGTGATATTAACAACAGATGAAAAAAATATTTTTAATAAAAATGAATTACCATAGTGAGGATAACCAAACTCTTACGCCAACGAAGAAAAGTGTTGATCTGCGTCGTCAATAGCGTGGGGGTTCGATCCTCGGATCGGCAACTCACACTCGCCTTTCCCGTGCATGACCTCTTTCACACTCACCCTCACCTCATTAGTTGCAAGGGTGTCCCGTGAACGAAAATATCTGTCGTCCACAGGAAAACAACACCCAATGCCACAACATGCTCTCGGGGAGGGTGATGAGAAGCTAGCTTGCACTTTTTGGTTGCATAAGAATAAGTATAATAATTACAATCATGGTATAACCTTTGACATATAAGTTAAACCTAAAAATCCTGAAAGTAAACGGACAGTGTTTCCCTTAAAAGTAAACATTTTCTTGGGATAATGACCCTCATCCGAAACAATAAAAACATACTAAATAAGTAATTACTCAACGGCCACACGCCGGAGTTATGCAACAACCACACAATGTACACCATTCATTCAATAATATTATACACTAATTAGTCAAAATATAAACATACATGTAAATAACGACACTATCAATCGAAACAACAATAACATACTATAAGTAATTATTCAACAAGATTATACAACAATTAATCAAAATATAAACATGCATGTAAATATAATTAGGTTGCAAAATCTGAATTACCTTGGCTAGAACTTCAAATTGGTCTATGGGTGAGCTCGTGTTCACGCTCGCCGGTGTTTGGGGTAAAAATGAACGTAAATCATCGAAGTTCTAGGTACCGGCATACCCATATTAGCGATGTATGCCCTCATCCGGGCCTGCATTTAGGCATGCATCCGGGCCTGCATCTCTGCCCACATCTACGCCCTCATCTCTTCCATTTGTGCAGCCACCATTTGGGACATTTGGGACTACATTTGGGACGGCATTTGGGACCTCATTTGGGCCATTTGGGACTCGATATGTGCTTGGCTGGAAGAGACGGGGCACTTCTTCCTATCCCCAAAGTGCTTAACTATCCTCACCCCGCCAACGACGGCTTAAACACGACCGAGATGCTCATCTCTTTGAAGGGCCATGACTAGCTTGTCCCTCCTCCCGGTGGTGTTAGCGACTTCGAAGTCAATGTCTTTGAGAAAGACTCCTGTAAGAAGAAAAATAAAATTATCATTTGACAATTCATAAATATTAAAACCGAGAAGTTCTCAAAATAATAAAGGAAATAGTTAAAAACTCACGAGTCACTGCATGCAATAGAATCTACATTGGTCGTAGTGAAGGTTCTATCTTTCTTCTTTCTTCCTTTAACCCATAGCTCGTCCCTATCGACAACGAGTTGTGAAGTGTCTATGGTGGAACCTTCACCGGATGTGGTTTGAAGTTTTTCGGGCTTTTGCTTGTGCAACCTCTCCTCCAATTTGGCGTATCCCCACATGACATCACGTAAGGGTACGCATTGCTCGTAATCCTCTTCCGGTTGGCTTCACCTATTGCTCGTGCAAGTAATTAAGACAACGAAAATATCGAGTGCATAACACTTAAATCAAAAATAATTGTATATATCACTGAAAATTTCTTCCTTTTTATATCAATTCGACACCGAAAATATCAGTGCATAAGACAATTCCCCTCTCATTGTCCTCTAGATCTGCCCTTCTCAAGTATATCTCACCACTTATATTTATAAAAAACCAACATCATGTTATTTTTATATGAGATCGAATATTGAATGAAGTTGCATACTATTCAAACCCTCTATTTTCTCCTTAGAGCTACCCATTAATTTCTTATACAATCATTTATGATGTAGTATCAAAAAAGTATCAAAGTAATGAAATTACTATGTATTCCCGAGAGGTGACAAGTGATTGAAACGATCTCTAGTCCTCCTTGGTGATACAATTGTAGACCTCTTAGGGTCTACCTTCTTGTTTTATCTCCTTTGTTTTGTAGACCCATATAGCGGCAATGCAATATTTGAAGCCTCTAAACTTTTACTGTCAGTCGACATGAGGGTCTTGTGTTTCATGGAGGGGATCTTAGATTCATTAACATTCAAGTTGAACGTTCTCTAAAACACAAGAATAATATGCATTAGTACATATATATTAACCATTTATAATATAAGTTGCAATACTAAGTTGAGATGTAGTTCATTTACCTTAATATCATTCCAAAGGTTTCTCCTTAATGGAATCAGGGATGTTAGCCCATTTTCCGTAGTTGATGTTCACATGGGAGCGGGTTGCCCCACCAACATAGCTCATATAGGGAGCTTTATGATCATGATGGAGAGTGGGCTGCCAAGGGCCATGGGTTGAAAGCTAAACTATAAGGAGAGAAAAGCATACGCGGGAATCAATTTTGGGCACTTGAATTTCCTATGATAATCCTCATGATACGCGTTGAAACCGAGGATTGAAGAGCCACGAGTATTATCTTTTAATGTCTATTAGTACATAAATAAATGAGTCATAAAAGAGAACTACTAGCGCTGCTACAAGAAGAACTAAGTTGATGGAAAGTGGCCAGCCATGGGTAAGAAGACAGAAAATGTTCAGCTCAACATGAATGCAAAACAACCGGGAATGCTGTTATTTCTCATGCGCATAATGTCGATCGAGCCGGGAGGATGATCATTGATTATTTGTTCATAAATAAATCAAGGTGTTAAGGGAGATAGTTGAGAAATCAAGCTCACCAAATTTCCATGGTTAAGCTAGGAATGATCGGCCAAGTACAAACAAGCAATGATACAAATATTATTATCTTAAGTGCTTTGAACATAAATAAATTCATGTCATGAGGGTCGGTCCAAGGGAGGGCCGAAGGGTTTATGGTCATGCATCACATGGAGCTGCCAAGAACACTAAGCTAGAGCATTCTAGAAGGCACTACCACTAGTGGAAGGTGGTTAGAAGAGAGCTTGGAGAAGGGGCAACAAATCTTGGCCACATGTTCCCTATCAAACAATACTTGGCTAGAAATTCTTCAAGCTTAACTTGGAGAGGAGGAAAGCATCTAATTAGTTAGCATTTTGTTTTGCTTTATTTTTCAGCTTGGATTCGGTTATGTAAATGCTCACATGAAGCATTATATATTCAGCACCTATGCTCCATTGTAATACACCTTTTGATGAATATATATGAGTTTAAACTCTTGAGCTGGATTGCTCGTTTCTAAATTCTCAAAGCTGTATCCGTGCTTGGCATCACGGTGGTGTCCTTTGAGTCTCCCAAGTCCCGGTGGTGTTGCTGTATCCGGATCGCTTAGGAGCGCCCCTTGATTCACTCGGTGGTGTTGCTGTATCCGAGCCCGAGTCAATGTTCTATCCCTCACTTTGCCGCCTCATATCTCACAATCTGCCCATCCATTTCACTCCAAATTTTAACCACAATCCTTCCCGTCCATCTACTTCCATTCCTCCAATTTTCAGCTCCATCCAAGAACATCTCCATCCTCCACATCGAAACCAAACAAAGGGTGTCCTGTCGTACAGCCAGCCGGTTGCATCAACTTCAGGCTATCTGTTCAGGGAGTTTCCCTTATCCAAATTTAACGAAAGTTGGTCACAATCTTCCTTCACCAGTTACCTACTTCCCCACCAAATTTCAGCCAAGACCAAGAACTTTTGCCCCACCTTTCACCCGATCTCCCAAGACTGCGCAATCAGGCTGCATTCTGCCCGGTTGTGTACCTTGCGGTTTTCTCTCCTTTTCTTTGCTTCCGCCACTACACATCATAAGTTGAACACCTAAAATCTCCATTCTAGCTCACTTGGTGCAATATGACATCCAAGCATGTTAAGACATGTTTCATGTTATTCGGTGCACAAGAGGACGGTTTATATTTTCTACACCATGAAGCTTTGGCCGAAAATAGAAGCATTCTAGAAATATCTTGGAGCACTACCAATAGTGGAGGGAATATTGCTTGTTGGACAAATGAGAAATAAGCTTGCACAAGGGGAAAGAAGCTCACGTCTACATGTTCCTAGCTTCACAAATGCTTGGCCAAAAATCATCCAACACATCCTCCTCTAGCTTGGAAAAGGGGAAAGCTTATTTTTAGATTTTTGGTTTTGTTTTAGCTTTGTCAAATGCTTTATTTTGATGCATTATAAATACCATGTAAGCTGAGCCATGTTCGGATGTCATTTTTCTTCAAGGGCCGAATGAACCATGTTCAGACCATCCGAATGGACAACCTAAGAGTGAGAGGCGTGGTTGGCACAAGGGAGCTTCTAGAAGATTTCCAAGCATCATCTCTAGTGGAAGGAAGCATGTGTTAGACCTATGACAAGCTTGCTTGCACAAGGGGAAGGAAAATACTTGGCTAGAGTTAACTCTCATTCTAGCCACATGTTCCTAAAAGTTGGCTTGGAAAAGGGGCTAATACATTTTATACCATTGATCTTGTAATCTCTCTTTTAGGCCTTAGATTATGTTTTAGCTTTATTAATTTTTAACATGTTTTATTTCCTATAAATAGCACTACCATTCAGCCATGTAAAACAACTTTGATGATGAATATATGAACCTTGAGTTGGATTGCTCGTACGAGTTGGATTACTCGTTCCCCTTTGAATTCTCAAATGCTGTATCCAAGTTTGGCAACTTGGTGGTGTCCTTTGAGTCCTTAAGCTAGCTAGTGGTGTTTCGTATCTAGCCAAGCGAGAGGTGCCCCAAGACTTTTCAAGGTGGTGTTGTCTGTATCCTTGAGAACCTTGGTACTATCTCGGTTACCGAACTTCAAAAATCCAAAACTCCAAAAATATAAACCCCTTCATTCCAAATTTCACCCATACCTCTCTGGATGAGTTGCGTCACCCCCTCAAATCTCAGCTCAATCCAAGCACCCGTCCGACCCCCTCCATCAAAACACCTAGAGCTCGTCATTCGGACTCCAGCCCAGCGAGACAAACTTTGAGCCATAAGTTTGAGGTGACCCTAACCTCGAATGAAGCCCCAATTTTTACCACCTCTTCCCAACTCCCTCCAGTGCTTCCCCTCCAAATTTCAACTCTATCTAAGCACTCTACCGACCCCCACCTCCAAAAGAAACAAAGAGCCTCATTCTGGACAGCAGCCCAGCGAGACTTTCTGTTTGCCTTTAGTTCAAGGTGATCCCGACCTTGAATGAACTCCAACTTTTACAAGCCCTTCCTAACCTCCGCAAGAACTCCCCTTCCAAAGTTCATGTCCAAATTCCACCATTTACCCTTCCATCACTCTGATCTCCTAAGACCGCATCGAAGAAGGCCATTCCGCTCGGTTTTTCTTCTTTGCACTTTAACCACTTTTCTACCCACTTTTCCATCTACCCTAGCTAAACACCAACATGGTATTACAGCGTGCCACTATACATCAACTTTGGTATCAGAGCAAGTTCTGATTTCCTTGGGTGAATAGCTTCCCTAACCATATCCATCCACAAAAACCAAAACCACAAAACATTTTCTGCCCATTTTTCTTTCACAACTGTGAACACCACTTGGCATTTGGGTTTTGAGAGATGAAATGGCTCCTTCTAATTTTGAGTTGGCTAATCTATTTGTGCCTAAATTTTATGGCCAACAAGATCTCTTTTCTAGTTGGTTCATCAAGGTTGAAGAAGCCTTTGAAAATTTGAGATTAGAAGAGCATGAGAAGGTTGAGATTGTTAAGTCTAAGTTGATGAGTCATGCCCTCACTTGGTGGAATGCCTATAAGATGAGAAGGAAGAAGTGATGGAAAGTGGGCAGCCTTCTGTTTTGAGCTGAATGATATTCATGTTAAGAAGCTTTGTATGTTTAGTGTTCAGCCGGAAATGTTTGCTTACTCCATGATCAAGGGGAAGGGCTCAAAATACAAGCGCTTGATGTTAGTGGATCCCGGGGATGATGGGTTTCAAAATCATTAAAGTTCTTATGATTTTGTTTATAAATAATTGATTACCAATTTAGTTGAGAAGATTAGTGAAAGTAGCCACCTAAAGCCTCCATGGTCAAGCAAGAAGGTTTGTTCTAATCAAGGCCGGGAATGTTGCTATGTTATGCTCATGGCACATAAATAAGTTGATGCTTAAAACATGCTCGGTCCATGAGGATGCCTTAGCCGAATGATGAGCTACAAAAGAAGATGATGACTAAGCATTCTAGAAGCATCAAGAATCAAAGAGCTTGGAGAAGGGGAAAACAAGCCGTAGCCACATGTTCCCAATTTTGAAATGCTTGGCTAGAATTCACCCTAGCTTGGCTTGGAGGGAGGGAAAGGAATATTGTTAGTTAGCATTTTGTTTTTGCATTATTTTCAGCTTGAATTCTGTTATACTTTCAGCTTGCATTCGGTTATGTAAAATGCCATAGCTAGGCATTATATAATCAGCTCATGTGCTTCATTGTAATACACCTTTGATGAAATATATGAGTTTATACTCGAGCTGGATTTGCTCACCCTTTGGAATTCTCATTGCTGTATCCTAGTGTGGCAGCTAGGTGGTGTCCTTTGAGTCCTTCCAATCTCCCGGTGGTGTTTCTGTATCCGGACAGATTGAAGGTGCCCCTCGGTTCTTACTCGGTGGTGTTTACGTATCCGAGCTAGGACCTTGGTTTTATCCCCTCACTTCACCAATTCATATCTCACAATCTACCCAGCCATTTTACTCCAAATTTTAACCACAATCCTTCCTGTCCATCTACTTCCATTCCTCCAATTTTCAGCTCCATCCAAGAACATCTCCATCCTCCACACCGAAACCAAACAAAGGGTGTCTGTCTGTACAGCCAGCCGGTTACATCAACTTCAGGCTATCTGTTCAGGGAGTTCCCCTTACCCAAATTCAACGAAACTCGGTCACGATCTTCATTTACCAGTTACCTTTCTCCCCACCAAATTTCAGCCAAGACCAAGCACTTTTGCCCCACCTTTCACCTGATTCCCCAAGACTGCGCAGTCAGGCTGCATTCTGCCCGGTTGTGTACCTTGCGGTTTTCTATCCATTTTCTTTGCTTCCGCCACTACACATCATTTTTGGTATCAGAGCAAGTTCTGAACCTAGGGTGATTGTGTCCATTTCCCCAAAAAATTAAAAACCACAAAAATAGCCAGCCACAAAAACTTCCCAGCCATGAGTGCAAGCATGACTTTGGAAGAGAGGTTTGAAATGTTAATGAAGGAGAATGAGTACCTCCGAAAACAGCTTGGGCGTGACATGAAGGCAAGGCGTGACCAGCTAAGGAGTGAATCACCTCCTATTCGCTCTAATCCTAGCCTACATGGAGATGATGAGGAGAGCAATCCTTTTGCCTCCACGGATAGTGAAAGGCAATCAAAAGAAGTTCTAGGCGGTCCAAATCACACTACCAAGACTTCAAAGTTGAGATTCCGGAATTTGAAGGGAGATTGCATCCGGATGAGTTCCTTGATTGGATGAGGACCGTGGAAAGAATTTTTGATTACAAAGAAGTACCAAACGAGAAGAAGGTGAAGCTTGTTGCACTCAAGCTTAGAGGCTTTGCTTCCACTTGGTGGGAAAATTTGAAGCACAAAAGAGTAAGGGACAAGAAGCCTAAAATCAAAAGTTGGGAGAAAATGAGAGCTAAGCTCAAAGCTCGTTTTCTACCACCTACTTATGTCCAAGATAGTTTTCTCCAACTCTATACTCTACAACAAGGCAATATGAGTGTAGAAGAATACACTAGAGAGTTTGAGAAATTGTTGATCAAATGTGATTTGCAAGAGAATGAGGACCAAATAATTGTGAGGTACTTAGGCGGTTTGGATGCTAAGTATGCTCAAATTGTGGAGCTACAACATTTTACCACATTTGATGAGGTGTGTCACTTGGCACACAAGGTGGAGCAACAAAAGAAAAATCGGTTTGCCAAAAAGGAAGTGCCTAAAACTTTTCCCTCTCAAAGAAGCCAACCCTTCTACAAGGGGAGTCCCCAATCCCTTCCTCAAACAACTCCAAACCCCACAAAACAGCCCGTCCAACCTCCAAACCCCCCAAAGCTTTACCAACTCCAAGTGACCCGCGAAGGTGTTTTAAATGCCATGGTTTTGGACATATTGCCGCGGAATGTCCAAACCGTAGGGTGATGGCCTTGGTTGAATACCAAGAGCCCTTGATGGATGAGCATGAAACCGAGAAGGAGCTACTCTTGCTAGATGAGGTACAGGAAGTGGTAGAAGAGGCGGATGAAGGAGAAATGTTGGTGATAAGAAGGACCTTGAGCGGATTCAAGGATCCGAATGAGGAGCAACGTGAACATATTTTTCACACAAGGGGTACGGTCCAAGACAAGGTGTGTTCCATTATCATTGATGGAGGTAGTTGTGCTAACGTGGCTGCCTCTACAATGGTAGACAAGCTAGGACTTCATGCTTCGGTCCACCCTCACCCCTATAATGTCCAATGGCTTAGTCAAGGTAAAGGACTTCAAGTTAATTCTCGTTGTCTTCTTTCATTTAGTATTGGTAAGCACTACCATGACGAGTTGTGGTGTGATGTGATTCCTATGGATGCTTGCCATATATTACTTGGGAGACCTTGGCTATATGACCGAAGGGTGACACATGATGGCTTCAAGAACACCTACACCTTCACCAAGGATGGAAAGAAAATCACCTTAGCTCCTTTGCCTCCTAGCCAATGTAAACCGAAGCCACAAAACTCTACTTCCCAAAATGACCTATTGCTTACACTTGGAGAACCTCTCTTCAAGGATAAGCAACAAGAGTTTTTTCTTACCAAACACAAATTTCCCCGTCTTTCCACAAAACCGAGAACCCTCCACAAAATGTCCATCCCCTCACCATCACTCCACAAGCCAAAATTGTCCTTGACCCTCTACACAACAATCCTTTTCACTCACCACCACAAAAAAACCATATCTCCAAAAGGACCCCATCCCGGAGCTATTTTTCTCACATGGCCAGAATGTGATTTAAAGGCCAATGGTGCTGAAACATGGGCAGATGACCGAGAAGAGCAGCAAAAAATTCCATGGACAGCCTCCATTTTTTCCATACCACAGAAGGGTGACTTCCTTGTCATTGGTAATTGGTTGTTAAGTCCACATTATGGCCTGTCCGAATCTGTTGTTCAATGGAAGGACAATGTAAGTTTGATTGATTTTGATGGTATTTTAAGGCCAAATCACTTCTGTCCAAACATTGAACATGGAGTTGTGGAGTTTGTTGTGCCAACTTTCATGGTACCAAAGGAAGTTGTGTATCTTCCTCAATGTTTGCGGTTTGATGTGCCTAATGAGGACCGAGGCAGCCCCTACATCATGAGCATACTCGGAGAACATCCGGGCTGGCTGCATGAACGAGACCTGCTTCCACAATTAACCGTCTGCCTGGGCATACAAGGAAACTCCAATTTTGTTCTCAACATAAGCTCCAACATGATCAGATTTTTTCACACACGGAGCATGCTATGTATGCGAATTTGAGGGCAAATTCTCTCCTACAAGGGGAGAATGATGGAAAGTGGGCAGCCTTCTATTTTGAGCTGAATGATATTCATGTTAAGAAGCTTTGTATGTTTAGTGTTCAGCCGGAAATGTTTGCTTACTCCATGATCAAGGGAAGGGCTCAAAATACAAGCGCTTGATGTTAGTGGATCCCGGGGGATGATGGGTTTCAAAATCATTAAAGTTCTTATGATTTTGTTTATAAATAATTGATTACCAATTTAGTTGAGAAGATTAGTGAAAGTAGCCACCTAAAGCCTCCATGGTCAAGCAAGAAGGTTTGTTCTAATCAAGGCCGGGAATGTTGCTATGTTATGCTCATGGCACATAAATAAGTTGATGCTTAAAACATGCTCGGTCCATGAGGATGCCTTAGCCGAATGATGAGCTACAAAAGAAGATGATGACTAAGCATTCTAGAAGCATCAAGAATCAAAGAGCTTGGAGAAGGGGAAAACAAGCCATAGCCACATGTTCCCAATTTTGAAATGCTTGGCTAGAATTCACCCTAGCTTGGCTTGGAGGGAGGGAAAGGAATATTGTTAGTTAGCATTTTGTTTTTGCATTATTTTCAGCTTGAATTCTGTTATACTTTCAGCTTGCATTCGGTTATGTAAAATGCCATAGCTAGGCATTATATAATCAGCTCATGTGCTTCATTGTAATACACCTTTGATGAAATATATGAGTTTATACTCGAGCTGGATTTGCTCACCCTTTGGAATTCTCATTGCTGTATCCTAGTGTGGCAGCTAGGTGGTGTCCTTTGAGTCCTTCCAATCTCCCGGTGGTGTTTCTGTATCCGGACAGATTGAAGGTGCCCCTCGGTTCTTACTCGGTGGTGTTTACGTATCCGAGCTAGGACCTTGGTTTTATCCCCTCACTTCACCAATTCATATCTCACAATCTACCCAGCCATTTTACTCCAAATTTTAACCACAATCCTTCCTGTCCATCTACTTCCATTCCTCCAATTTTCAGCTCCATCCAAGAACATCTCCATCCTCCACACCGAAACCAAACAAAGGGTGTCTGTCTGTACAGCCAGCCGGTTACATCAACTTCAGGCTATCTGTTCAGGGAGTTCCCCTTACCCAAATTCAACGAAACTCGGTCACGATCTTCATTTACCAGTTACCTTTCTCCCCACCAAATTTCAGCCAAGACCAAGCACTTTTGCCCCACCTTTCACCTGATTCCCCAAGACTGCGCAGTCAGGCTGCATTCTGCCCGGTTGTGTACCTTGCGGTTTTCTATCCATTTTCTTTGCTTCCGCCACTACACATCAAGAAGAAAGGCAAGAAGAAGGTGAGCACATGGAGAAAGTTGAGAGGAAAATTGTTAAAAAATTTGGCCCCCTTATTTACAAAATTCCTCCAAGCAAGACCAAACCCTTAAACAAGGGGAGTCATTCTTCCCTTCCTTCCAAGGCTTCAACCATCTTTTTTCTCCACCACCAAAACCCACCAGCTGGCCTTCTTTACCTCCACAAAAATCCACACCCCACCACAAAAAGAGTCACCCTCCACAAAAGCTCTCGGCCCAACCCTCTCTACCCCCACAAAAACCACCACCTCCCCCACCTAAACCCATAGCCGCTCCACTTTTTCCTACTCAAAAGGAAATTGAGCCCAACTTTGGTTTGCTCCAAAAATTTGATGAATATGTTGAAAGTGCATTGGAGGATATTTGCCAGCCAACAAATGATTTTGATTTGCCTCCTAAGTTTGATGAGCATGATGGAGATGTTTTGGAAGAAATTTCTTCATCTACTAATGAGGAAGAAATCAATAACCATTTTTCATGTGAAGTTTTGGTTGAGCAAGAAATATTGGGTTTGTCTAACCCACCTCAAGAAGAGCAAATTGTGAGCCATGATGAAGTACTTCCCGTCTTTGATGACTATGGCAAAAAATGTTTAGAAGTTGAGGAGTATGGAAGTGTTATCTTTCATTCATTGTCTAGTGAGGTAGACGAGCCTACTAGCAATGAGAGTTTGGAGATTTAAGCCACAAATCACTTCCCTCAATGTGACATCCCACGACCTTATGGAGGTACAAGCCACTTTATTCATACTTGCTTAAATTCTTTTGGCTTTGTGAAGTTGAGCATTATTGAAATGTGGAATGTTGCTATGCTTGTGAGCATTTGCTTTGATTTTTGGGAATGGCCTTTATTGTTTGACAAGAGATTAGCCCATGATGGAGACTCTCATACCTCTCCTAAAAATGCCCACAAATTGTCCTTAGACCCTCCCACTTTTACCTTACTCAAAAGAAGCCAAGTCCACAAACCAAAAGCAAAAAACTGAACCCCATTTCGCCCACAAACACATTCTGTCCAGCCTTGTTTCCAATCTGTCCAGCCCCTATTTTTCCCACAAAAATCCCAACTCCTCCCAAAATGTGCTATGTCCCTAACTCAAGCCAAAGATGTTTTAGGAGCCAAGGAGTTGAGCATTTTCCATCAAAATTTCCAAACCGAGTGCTTGATACTATTCTGGCCGAAAGCAAGCTTTTACTTCTACCATTGAAATTGTGCCATTATACTTATGAGCGTGATTATGGAGAGAATGCTTGGTACCAATATTTCCAATTAAAAGGTTGTTGTAACCAAGAGCATCTATGGCACTTGTGTGTTAATCAAGTTGGAGATTTGCTTAGTGAGCATTGTGATCTAGCTGAAGGGAAGAAGCAACATGAACATCCCTATGACCCCCAGCTTCATTGGTCATGCTTATCTCGACTTGAAGAATCCCATGGAGATCACTTGTTGGGGACTTATGGTGAACAATCGGTTTTATGCCCATGCAAGGCACATCTTCCTTAACCGAAAATAAGAGGCAATACCTCTATGATGACAAGAGTCGTGCAATATTGATCTTGATTTTTCCTCACTTGGAAGATATTGTCCATGCAAATTTGAGGACAAATTCTTTTCAATAAGGGCAGAATGATGGATATTTCTATCCAAACTTAATTTCCAAGAGTCATGGGGTTCTCAAGCTAAGGCATAAGAGGAGTCAAGCTTAATTTGAAGATCATTTTGGCCTCCAAAATGCCTATTATGGTTCGGATTTAAGCAAGTGGAACTAGAACTTGCAAGGGAAGGATGTGGAAATTGTCTTTCTATGACAATTAGTATATAAATAATTCATGTTTAAGAGCTAAGGCAAAGTATGCATCAAGGACGGTCCAAAAATACCTAAAGGGTATTTTAGGTGCATTGTCCAAGTTGAATTTTATGGCCGAAAGTTTCATGCTCGGTCAAGAGTCAATGGCCGGACCATCCCAATGAATTAACAAGCTGAAAATGTGCATTGAAACAAAGGAGAATCAAGGAGAATTCTTAAGCACTAATTTTAGTGGAAGAGAGCATGTGTTGGACCAATAACAAGCTTGCTTGCACAAGGGGAAGGAAGATGGCTGAAAATGCACCATGCGTTTTCCACCACATGTTCCCTAGAGTTTCAAAACTTGGCCAAGAATGCTCCTCCACATCCGGCCCTCCATCCTTGCTTGAAGAAGAGGAAGCTTAATTCAAGCCTTTGATTAATTATTTTGATTAAGCTTTATTTTATTTTCAGCATGCTTTTTATTTTCTATAAATAGCCCTTGTATTCCACTTTGTAAATAACAACTTTTGATGATGAATATATGAACATTGAGCTGGATTGCTCATACGAGTTGGACCACTCGTTCCCCTTTGAATTTTCAAATGTTGTGTCCAAGTTTGGCAACTTGGTGGTGTCCTTTTGAGTCCTTAAGCTAGCTAGTGGTGTTTTTGTATCTAGCCAAGCGAGAGGTGCCCCAAGACTTTTCAAGGTGGTGTTTCGTATCCTTGAGAACCTTGGTACTATCCAGTTACCCAACTTCAAAAATCCAAAACTCCAAAAATATAAACCCCTTCATTGAAAATTTCACCCACACCTCTCAACATGAGTTGAGTCACCCCCCTCAAATCTCAGCTCAATCCAAGCACCCGTCTGACCCCTCCATCAAAACACCCAAAGCCTGTCATTCTGGACTCCAACCCAGCGAGACAGACTTTGAGCCATCAGTTCGAGGTGCCCTGATGTGTAGTGGTGGAAGCAAAGAAAAAGATGGAAAAACCGCAAAACACACAACCGGGCAGAACAGGACCTGCAGGTGCGGTTCTGGGGAAAAGGGTGAAAGGAGGGGTAAATGATGGAGTTTTTGGACGAAATTTGGTGGAAGGTTAGTTAACTGGTTGGGGAAGGTTGTGGTAAAATTTGGGCAGCATCCAAGGTCGGGATCACCTTGAGCCAAATGCAAACAGAAAGCCTCACTGGGTGGCTGTCCAGAATGAGGTTCTTTGTTTGTTTTTGGTGCTGGGGATGGAGTTCTTCTTGGATTGAGCTGAGATTTGGAGGGAATGGACTCAACTCATGTAAGATGAAGTGTGTGAAATTTGGGAAAGAGATGATTCGTGGATTGGGAGATATGGTTGATGGAAGTCGCTGGATAGAACCTGGATTCTGGCTTGGATACGGAAACACCACCAAGCTGAATCAAGGGGCGCTCTCAAACGGTCCGGATACAGAAACACCACCGGGGTTTGGGAGACTCAAAGGACACCACCTAGATGCCAATCTAGGATACAGCTTTGAGGATTTAGAGGCTCGAGAAATCCATCCCGAAAAAGAGTGTAACACTCAAGGTTTGTATATTCATCAAAAAGTTATTTACAAGGAAGCACAAGAGCTGAATTTATAATGCCTTGCTATGGCATTTACATAACCGAATGTAAGCAGAATTCAAGCTGAAAAAAATGCAAAAATAAAATACTAACTAACAATATTCCTTTCCCTTTCTCCAAGCCAAGCTAGGGTGAATTCTAGCCAAGTATTCCAAAATTGGGAACATGTGGCTAAGGCTTGTTTTCCCCTTCTCCAAGCTCCTTGATTCTTGATGCTTCTAAAATGCTTTTGTCATCATCTTCCTTTGTTGTCCATCATTCGGCCAAGGTCTCCCATTAGCAAATATGGACCGACCATAGTAAGCACCAACTTATTTATGTACCTTGAGCATAACATAGCAACATTTCCGGTCTTGACTAGAACAAACCTTCTTGCTTGACCATGGAGATTTTAGGTGGCTACTTTCACTAACCTTCTCAACTAAATTGGTAATTACTTATTTATGAACAAAATCATAAGAACTTAATAATCCGGACTCATCATCCTCCGGGATCCATTAGCACCATGCGCTTGTTCTTTGAGCTTTTCCCCTTGGTCATAAAATAAGCAAACATTTTCGGTTGACCATTAAGCAAACAAAGCTTTTCATCATGAATAATATTCAGCTCAAAACAGAAGGCTGTCCACTTTCCATCATGCCCCGACATCGAATGAAGCCCCAATTTTTACCACCTCTTCCCAACTCCCTCCAGTACCTCCCCTCCAAATTTCAACTCCATCCAAGCACTCCATCGACTAACACCTCCAAAAAAACAAAGAGCCTCATTTTGGACAGCAGCCCAGCGAGACTTTCTGTTTGCCTTTAGTTCAAGGTGATCCCGACCTTGAATGAACTCCAACATTTTACCAGACCTTCCTAACCTCCCCAAGAATGACCCCCTCCAAATTGCATCTCCAAATTCCACCGTTTACCCTTCCATCACTCGATCTCCCAAGACTGCACTAAAGAAGGCCATTCCGCCCGGTTTTTCTTCTTTGCACCTTAACCACTTTTCTACCCACTTTTCCATCTACCCTAGCTAAACACCAACTTGGTATTAGAGCATGCCACTATACATCACATTCCCCCTCAAATCTCAGCTCAATCCAAGCAGCCGTCTGACCCCCACCAAAACACCCAAAGCTTGTCAACCTCGGACGCCTTGCTCAGCGAGATAGACTTTTAGCCATTAGTTTGAGGTGATCCCAACCTCGAATGAACCTCTACTTTTTACCTCCTTTTTCCAGCTCCCTCAAGAGTTCCCCCTCCAAATTTCAGCTCCATCCAAGCCGTATTCTGACCCCCTCCTCCACAACAACCAAGACCTGTCAACCTCGGACTTCCACCCAGAGAGAAGTTCTATTTACCCTTAGTTCGAGGTGATCCCGACCTCGAATGATCCCCCACTTTTACCCGCCCTTTCTAACCTTCCCAAGAGTACCCCCTCAAATTTCACCTCCAAACTCCACCATTTATCCCTCCATCACCTCAATCTCCCAAGACCGCACCTAAAGGATCCATTCTGCCCAGCCACCCATCTTTGCGTTTTGCCTCCTATTTTGACAATTACCCTAGCTATACATTAACTTTGACATCAGAACATAGAGCTATACATCAACTTTGCTAGCAGAGCAAGTTTTGATTCCTTGGGTGAGTTGCTTCCCTAACCCCATACACAACCCTTTTAGCCCAAACACATTCGTCCACAAAAAAACCAAAACCACAAAAAAACCATTTCTGCCCATTTTCTTTCACCATTCTTAAGCATCACTTTGCATTTGGATTTGAATGCTGAAATGGCTGCTTCTAATTTTGAGTTGGTTAGTCTACTTGTGCCCAAATTTTATGGCCAACAAGATCGATTTTCTAGTTGGTTTGTCAAGGTTGAAGAAGTCTTTGCAAATTTGAGCTTAAAAGAGTATGAGAAGGTTGAGATTGTTGTGTCTAAGTTGAGGAGTCATGGCCTCACTTGGTGGAATGCCTATAAGATGAGAAGGAAGAAGAAAGGCAAGAAGAAGGTGAACATATGGAGAAAGTTGAGAGGAAAATTGTTGAAAAAGTTTGGTCCACTTAATTACAAATCTCCTCCAACCAAGAACAAACCAATCAATAAGGGGAGTCATTCTTCCCTTCCCTCCAAACCTTCGGCCATTTCTTTTTCTCCACCCCTCCACCACCAAAAAACCTCTCCCACTTACCTCTACTGTCCAGCCCTCTTTACCTCCACAAAATGTCCCAATGTGCCACAAAATGAACCCCCACTTCCCTCACCAAAATCAATGGCCGCCCTCTTTTTCCTACTCAAGAGGAAATTGAGCCCAACTTTGGTTTGCTTCCAAAGTTTGATGAGTATGTTGAAAGTGCATTGGAGGATATTTGCCAACCAACAAATGATTTTGATTTGCCTCCTAAGTTTGATGAGCATGATGGAGATGTTTCGGAAGAAACTTCTTTATCTACTAATGAGGAAGAAATCAATGACCATTTTTCATGTGAAGTTGTGGTTGAGCAAGAAATCTTGGGTATGTCCAACCCACCTCAAGAGGAGCAAGTTGTGAGTCTAACTCTTACAAACAATGAGGAAGACTCACGCCAAGATGAACTACTTCCCATCTTTGATGATTGTGGCCAAGAATTTCTTGAAGTTGAGAAGTATGGAGGTATTATCTTCCATTCATTGTCTAGTGAGGTAGAAGAGCCTACTAGCAATGAGAGTTTGGAAATTCAAGCCACAAACCACTTCCCTCAAGGTGACATCCCATGGCCTTATGAAGGTATAAGCCACTTTGTTCATCCTAGCTTAATCTCTTTTGGCTTTGTGAAGTTAAGCATTATTGAGATGTGGAATGTTGCTATGCTTGTGAGTGCTTGCTTTGCTTTTTGGGAATAGCCTTTATTGTTTGACAAGAGATTCTCTCATACCTCTCCCAAAAATGTCCACAAATTGCCCATAATCCCTCCCATTTTTACCCTAATCAAAAGAACCCAAGTCCACAAACCAAAAGCCAAAATCGAAAACCCATTTCACCCCCAAACACATTCTGCCCAGCCCATGTTTCATCCTTATCCCCATTCTGTCCAGCCCTATTTCTCCGACAAAAATCCCAACTCCTCCTCCCAAAATATGCCATGTCCCTAGCTCAAACCGAAGGTGTTTTAGGACTCAAGGAGTTGAGCATTTTGCATCAAAATTTCCAAACCGAGGAATGGCTATTCTGGCCGTGTGTGGCAGGCCAAGGTGAATAAATTTGAGCATAAGTTTTACCTTATGGAGAAGCTTGAATTGAAAATCAAAGTAGTAGAAAAGGAGAGCCCCAAAAATTTAATGGTGCATTTTCTATGATGTGTTCTTTTCCTTTGTATTTGGAGGATTGTGAAATTGTTTTTGAACAATTTACTTGGGTCGTTTGTTATTGAAAGAGGCCTTCAACGGTTGTATCCGGAATGTGTGAAACGTCCAAAAGGAGTTTTTTCTATTTTGTTTTCACCTACATATTGGAGCCTCTACTTTGTGGTTCAAAGGATCTGATGGTATTTGATGAGTTTCCAAGGCCAACAACTATTGAGTTTTTATTATGGCAAAGGAGTTGAACTTTCATGGATATTTCCTTTTCCAACCAAGTGGCAAACCGTGAGGTGCAATAAAAAAGCCCATGAGTTGGCAAGGAGGTATATCTTATTTACTCCATTGGAAAATCTTGTTTTCCATTTTGATCATCTAATGCGCTTGTATGGTGTTGATCATGACTTTGGAGAGCCACTAGTTCATGAGGAGAATTTGTTCAAGGAAGCACAATTTTGTGCATCTAATGGTGGTGCTAGTGAGTCGTTCTTCCAATCTACACACCATGGCTGCCTTGCTACTTGTTTTAAGGAGCAAAAGGTCTTGTTGAAGCTCAAGGAGGAAATTCTTAACCTCCTAAAATGCCTACCTTCCAGCCATGAGACCACGTTTTTCAGCTGCACCGAATCTGCCCAAAGAGCTGATTTTGTGGCCGATTGTGAAGCGTTTGGAGTTGAGAATATTGATGGTCTAATGCATGCAATGAGTGAGCACTTGGAATGGTGTGATTCCAAGAGGAGGTACTCCATTTATTCTCCATTGGCCGCTTGTAAAGTTGATTTGGAGCAATTAGCATTTCTATGTGTTTATGCCAAGAATGTGGAGAGCAAGCTCCTACTTATACCATTGAAGTTGTGCCATTATTGTGAGCTTAACCATGGAGAATTTTCTTGGCGCTCTTACTACTACATGCTGTCCGAAGGTGATGGTGTCCTTCACAAATCAATCCCACAAGATTTTGGCCAAGTCAAAAGGGTTAAATCCCTAAGAGCTTTTTATGACATGCATCCACATAATATCTTTACTCAAGTTGGAGATGTGCATTGTATTAAGCATTGAAGGAGAAAGAAGCAATGTGAGCCTCACTATGATCCTAGGCTCCATTGGTCATGCTTGTCTCAACTTGAAGAATCACATGGAGAGCACTTGCTAGGATCTTATGGTGAACAATTGGTTTCATGCTCATACAAGGCATATCTCCCTTAACCAAAAATTAGAGGCAATACACCTATGATGACAAGAGTTGTGCTATATTGATCTTGATTTTTCCTCACTTGGAAGATATTGTCCATGCTAATTTGAGGACAAATTCTTTTCAACAAGGGGACAATGATGGATATTTCCATCCAAGTCAAACGTCCAAGAGTCCAGGGGTTCTCAAGCAAAGGCACAAGAGGAGTCAAGCTTATTTGAAAATCAATTTTTCACAAAAAACTCCTATGCTAGCCAAAGTAGTGTAAACCGAGCCAAAGTTTGAAGAGATTTTAAGGGCCATGAAAATTATCATTCTATGACAATTGGTACATAAATAAATGTTGCTTAAGGAGTGAAGCATTATACGCCACAAAGGGAAGTCCAAAATTATCAAAGAGTCCAATTCGGTTTAAAACCGAACATCAATGCGCAAATCTGCCCGAACAAAAATGACCATGTTCGGTCCCTCAAAATCAGTCACCAAGGCTGGAAATTCGTGGCTGCCCCAAAGAAGACTCTAGAGGAATTCCCAAGCACTATCCTTAGTGGAAGAGAGCATGTGTTGGATCAATCTTGGCTTGGAGAAAGGGAAGCTTAATTTAGGCCTTTGATTATCTTTTTGCTTTAAGCTTTAGTTTATTTTCAGCAAGCTTTTATTGCCTATAAATACTCAATGTATTCAGCTTTGAAAAACAACTTTTGATGAATATGAAATGAGAATTTGAGCTGTGTGCTCGTTCCCCCTTTGAATCCTCAAATGCTGTATTCAAGTTTGGCAACTTGGTGGTGATCTTTTGAGTCCTTGAGCTTAGCTAGTGATGTTTCGTATCTAGCCAAGTGAAAGGTGCCTCAAGACTTTTCAAGGTGGTGTTTCGTATCCTTGAGAACCTTGGTACTATCCGGTTACTTAACTTCAAAAATCCATATCTCCCATTCCAAAAATCACCTGCACCCCAAATTTCATCTACACTTCTCTCGGACGAGTTTGAGTCATCCCCTCTCAAATCCGAGCTCAATCCAAGCACCCGTCTCCACCAAAATACCCAAAGCCTGTCAACCTAGATGCTTGCTCAGCGAGACATAGTTTTAGCCATTAGTTCGAGGTGATCCCGACCCCGAATGATCCCCCACTTTTTACCAGCCCTTCCTAACCTTCCCAAGAGCTGCCCCCTCAAATTTCACCTCCAAACTCCACCATTTACCCCTCCATCACCTCAATCTCCCAAGACTGCACCTAAAGGACCCATTCTGCCCAGCCACCCATCTTTGCGTTTTGCCTCCTATTTTGCCAACTACCCTAGCTATACATCAACTTTGGCATCAGAACGTAGAGCTATACATTAAAGGGTGCCTTATCTCCGAGGTTGTATCCAGATTGTGTGAAGCGACCAAAACGAGAGCTTGAAGAGGAGCACAAGGAGAGCTTGATCATGGTAGAGAGCTTGGAGCTTCAAGCCTTGGTCTACCTCCACTCATGTGTAATCCAATGGTTAAGCAAAGGTATAAGCATCTTAGCTTACCCTCATTGCTTGGTTTCTTTTAATCTTAGAAAGCTAAGCATTGTTGAGGCATGGTATGATGCCAAGTTAATGGATGTTTGTTATGACTTGTTGAGATGGCCTTGGTTGTTTGATTAGAGGATAGCTCATGATGGGATTAGAAACACTCACTCTTTTCACAAAGGTGACCAAAAGAGTACCCTATTCCCTCTTGTCCCCACCTTAAGACAAGAAGATTTTGATGTGTTTTACCCTAGGACTATGAGTTTGTATAAGGAACACGAAGAAATTGATCTTGTCTTGACCGAGGTCCTCAAACAGCCCACCCCTACCCCCTCAAAGTCTTGGAGTGAAGAATGTTCAAACCGCAAGTCAACTTTCTACTCAAAAAGGTGCAGCAAATTCAGCCCTCCCTAAAGTCTTCCCTTGGCTGATTTGAACCCCATTCTCCCCCTCCACTTAAACCTCCTTTACCTTAAGTTCTTTTCCTTGAGTCATGCAGCCCAAAAAAGATTTTTTATCTCCTGAAATTAACATCACACAGAGCCATCCTTTGTTGCTTAGTGAGCAAACACAAGTATTTGATCCTGGAGGTCTTTGTTGTATCCTTGGGCATGCTGCAAATTTAAGGACAAATTTTTCCCAACAAGGGGAGGATAATGGAGATGTGCCCAGAGGTGACAACATACTATAAACCCAAATCCATCCTAGACAAGAATGAGTTGGGCAAGACTCGTTTTGAGCCTTATTGTAAGCGCTAGAATGTTTCGGGCATGCCCGGTATTTCAAAGGCTGAATTTTTCGCTAATTAGTCACTCATGTCTTGGAGTTTGAACCTCAAACTTTGCATGGAAGCACCTAAAGATGTCCTCTATCTAGGACAACTATGAGCAGCTCAGTATTTGGCAGAGATAATAAATGAGGAGGACCTTTGTTAAAACTGGCAGTTTACGCATCCGGGATGACACCTACACATTGTTTTGATCATATCTTCTGATCCAGAGCTCCAAAGATAACTCATGATATATGGATGGAAAGATAACATTCTAAGATTTCTAACAATAACAAGAATAGCTAAATTGGAGTTGGGGATATCATGTTATGAGCATTTGAAGTTGACTCGAAACTGGAAGTTACGAGACTCAAAATGGCGCTTAAAAGTCAAGTTCAAAAGGGTCTTCGATCAACCTTGGATTAGCTTTTGGTCTCCAATTTTCACAAGGGTATTCCTAGACATGTCTAAATTAATATAAAATTATGGGCATTGTCTTTTAGGCCAGAGATAATAAAGAAAATGGTCCAAGTTTCAAACCGGGTATTTTTGCTGACCTAGTCCGACCTATGCTGATTATTCGGTCTTAACTTTTTGCTCACAACTTCAAATGGGTTGAACTACATATGGTTAAAAAGATTATTCTACAAGATTTCCATGCATATCTTACATGTCCAATTTGGAGAAGGGAATCAAAAGTTACAGCCAATCAAAGTGCGAGCTTGAGGAAGGGGAAACAAATACTTGGCCGGAAATGCTCCAAGATTAAGAACCACATGTTCCCTAGCTGGAGTCTTTTCTTTTTGTCCTCTTTTGGTTATTCCTTGTGTAATCCCCACCCTTGATATTGTAAGGCTCTAATAGCCATTAGACTGTACATAGCTATCCTACTTTGAAGCATTATATATACTAGTGGCTTCACGCTTGTAAAAGAGAAGCTTATGTTTATGAATGAAAACCGAGTGAGTTGTGTGCTCTTCACCCCAAATTCTTGTATGCTTATCTTAGCTTTGGCAAGCTGAGTGGTGATCTTACAAGTGCATAGTGAGTGTGAGTAGTGTTTCTTATCTCATTCTTGCTTTGGTGCCCTAAAATCAGATTAGGTGGTGTTTCTTATCCTAATCCAGTTTTAACTCTATCCGGTTGCTCAACTTACAAATTCCCCTCTATCACAATATAGCTCGTTTGCTATCCATCTTTTTACTACTTCATTATCAAGTGTTAAGTGGATGTGTGCCAAGTTTCAGCTCAATCTAAGCTCTATCCTGGCCTCCTCCTCCAAAACCATCAAGGTGTATCATCCTGGAATTCCGGACGCATAGAGCTGATCGTATGCCTTCAGTTCAGGGTGCTCCAGACCTCCATTAATTCCCTCTTTTACCACGTCTTCCTCATCCCCTTAAGCCTTCCCCTCTCAAAAATCAAGCCCAAAATCCACCGAAATCATCCCCATCCATCCACTTCCCGGAACTACGCACGAAACACCCATTACTGCCCGGTGTGTGTCTTTGTACTTTAACCCTTCTTTGCCCTCTTTTCCCTCTTACTCCAAGGATACATCAAAAAGGAACATTGCGCTGAAGGCCTTAGAAAGTAGAGAGTAAAGTCCGAGTTCCTCAGACTTAGAAGAGGATCCAATGGCACTCATTGCCCGAGGCTTCAAATGAATGATGAAGGATAAGAAGTGGGAAAAGAGGCCAAAGGAAGAGTTCTACAAGAAGGATAAGAAGGACAGAAAAGGTAAATATTCTTCCCCTTCAAAGTTATCTTTAACTAAGAACTCTGGCTGTTTTGAATGTAGTAGCAAAGATCACATAGTCAAGGACTGTCCGAAGAGAAAGAAGGACAGAGAGAAGAAGGCTATGATGGCCACAAGGAGTGATGACGACTCATCGAAGAAGATGATGATTCCGATGACTCAAAGTGTCTAATGGCACTAACGGACTCGGAAGCTGAATCCGAGTCGGATGATGACAACTCGGACACTAAGGAGACAAGTCGTCAGGAAGTAATTGAATACTTTCTCAAGTTCCCAAAGTTGATTTGGCTAAATATATTTACACTTTGGAAGAAAAGTTCAATTTTCATTCTTCTCGGTTCGGATAACAACTTGAGTCTCTTACTTCGAGAGCAATTATTTGAAAAATGAATTTTAGAAACTGAGACTAACTCCGAAGGAACTCAAGACTAGTACTCAAAATAATGAGACCGAGTCCGAGTCACTCGGAAGAGAAAATGAGCATCTAAAGAGAAAGCTCAATGAGTCTTAAGAGCTTGTTTTGAAATTTACTCAAGGTCAGAAAAACCTTGACATGCTTTTAGGCTCTCAGTGTGTCCCCTTCAAGAAAGGACTTGGTTTTAACGAAGAGGAGGAATCTAATACCTACTCAAATCTTTTCAAAAGGATTCTAGAACTGTGAAGTTCAGGAAGGTTGAGCATGGTCCCATTTATAAGAATGAAAGGAGGACCGAGCCTAGACCAGTTTATAGGAGAAAACCTTCCCCATCTGTTTACAAAAGAAAAGATTTTTAAAAGAAAGAGACATAGACTCGGGTCTCTAGAAAGAAGACTCAGAATCGGACCAAACCCAAAGTCAATCAAATCTGGGTTCCCAAGAGTCTTCTTCCTCGAAAAGAACCACAGTAAAGGGAGTTACTGGGTTCGTAAGAGTGAGAAAGGTTAGTGTATTTTTGACTTACGGGTAACTTAGAAAAGGACGAAAGGTCATCGGTACTTAGACAGTGGATGCTCATGCCGCATGTCGGGAGACTTAAGACTCTTTTATGAGTTAGAAGATTTTAAAGGAGGCAAAGTCACTTTTGGAGATGACAATAAGGGCAAGATAGTTGGAATTGGCAAGATTGGGAAAGGAGACAACCTGGTCGATCCAGTTTATCTTGTCAAGGGACTAAAGTACAATCCGATCAGCATCTTTCAATTATGTGAAAAAGGTCAAGAGGTAAGATTCACTCGGACTAACCGCTATATTTCTGGTGCAACTACCGAAGAGACTAAGCTCTCGGGTAAGAGGTCAAGTAATACCTGTACTATTCCTCTTTCTAATCCAAGTTAGAATTTATCTTGTTTGAAAGCATCATTGCATGATGATTCTTGGACGTGGCATCGCGAGACTAGGTCATGTTAGCATGCATACTATCAAAAAGCTTGCATCTCATGGTTTAGTTAGGGGTTTACCTAACTGTGCATTTAAGAAAGATAAAATCTATGAAACATGCACAAAAGGGAAACAAGTCGGATCATCCTTCAAACCTCTCAAAACTGTTTCCACATCCAAAGTGTTTGAATTGCTTCATATAGATTTATGTGGTGAAATCTCTGTGAAAAGCCTTAGAGGTAAATCATATGTATTTGTGATTGTTGATGACTTTTCATGATTTACCCGGGTTTGTTTTCTCAAGAACAAAAATGAAGCTTTCAAAGAGTTCAGCAAGCTCTACAGGAAAATTCAAATGGAGTCTCGGACTCATATTAGAAGAATTCGAACCGACCATGGAAGGGAGTTCGACTACTCGGAATTTGCAGAGTTCCGTGACAAGAACGGTATCTCTCACAACTTTTCAGCACCCAGAACTCCTCAACAGAACGGAATAGTGGAGAGAAAGGACCGAACTCTTGAAGAAATAGGAAGGAAAATGATGATTGAAAATGATCTACCTTACTATTTCGGGCTGAGGCAATCAACACAAGCAAACTACATACTGAACAAATGCCTCATCGGACCCATCTTAAATAAAACTCCCTACGAGCTTTATAAGGGAAAGAAGCGCAACATCTCATATTTAAGACCACTTGGATGTAAGTGCTTTGTTCACAATAATGGTAAGGATCACCTGACCAAGTTTGATGTTAGGTCAAATGAAGGTATATTTACGGGTTACTCATCTCACAAGTAAAGCTTATCGTGCTTTTAACAAAAGAACGAACAAAGTGGAATAAAGTATCCACGTTGTGTTTGATGAGATTGATTAGGGAAAAACAAGTGAGTCGACCTTCTCGGATCTGAAACTTAGTCAAGATGAAGATGATCTTAATGAAGCCGAGCTCGGGAAGAGTCGAAGAAAGCAACTCGGAATGAGACAGCTCATAACAGACGTGACTCAAGCCGAACCAGCTCAAGAGCCAGCTCAGAATGCTAAAGGACAAGCAAATGAGGAGACTCAGCAAGCTCAAATTAATGAAGATCAGCTAGTTCAACCAACGAACTTGGTGAACCAGAGAACAGGTAGAGCATTCAAATATGCTTTGAGCCACCCACTCGAGAACATTCTGTCCGACATTAATAGTGGGGTAAGAACTCGTTCTTCTTTACAAAATCTATGTGCTTTCGTTACATTCATATCATTAACGGAACCCGAAATGCACTAGAGGCCCTAAATGAACCTGAATGGGTAGAGGCCATGCAAGAAGAGCTTAATTAATTTGAATCTAAGTATACCAAGGAATTATCGAAGAAGTACAAGCTTTAAGATGTGAAACATGCAGCAACCCCCATGAGTAGTAGCATGAAACTTGACTAAGACAAAAAGGTAAAGCGAGTAGATCGAAACTCTATCGACGTATGATAGGTTCTCTACTATATCTCACATCTAGTAGGCCCGACATTATGTTTAGTGTGTTTTTGTGTGGAAGATTTCAAGCTAATCCAAAAGAATCACATCTAACTGCGGCAAAGAGGATTTTTAGATATCTTGCAGGGACGTAGAATCTTGGTCTATGGTTTTCAAGAGACTAAGAATTGACCCTCACTAGAATCTTGGTGTATGGTTTTCAAGAGACCAAATCAGGAGCATGCCGGTTTCGGGTCAATCCCTTATATCTTGGCACTCAAAGAAGTACAATTCGGTTGCTCTATCAACTGCTGAAGCTGAGTACATTACAGGTGGAGCGTGTTGTACTTAAATTTTATGGATCAAGCAACACTTGAAGGATCTTGGGCTTTCATTCAAATCTATCCCAATCAAGTGTGTTAATCGAGTGCAATCATCATCATTAAGAATCCAGTTCAGCACTCAAAGACAAAGCATATTGAGGTCATGTATCATTTTCCGAGAGACCATTCCGAGAAAGGTGATATTGAGCTTGAGTTCATTCCTACAAAATTTTAGTTAGCTGATATTTTCACTAAGCCACTTAGTGAGGATCGGTTTTACTTTATTAGGAATGAGCTTGGCATGATTAATGCATGATTATGTATTTTTCTAAGTGAAATAGTCTTGCATGATTATGTGTTGTATGTTTTTCTTTTCCTTAATAACAATTGGTTCAGTTGACCGAGTGAAACCGAGCTAGGAGTTATTCTGTGTTTGAGTATTCTGACTCACTCATAAACCATATTGAGTCCCACTCTGTTTTTGAGCAAAATGGGCATCAATCTTCCGAAATCATCTCTACACAACTGGAGAATTTCAAGAATCTCTTTTTCAAATCTCTCTTTTTCTCTCTCTACCTTACGCAACGATAAGAGAACTAACCGTTGGAAGAAAGTCACTGGAATTCTAACCGTTTGAGAGCGTAAACGCCACACGTGTCCGAGGTGACCGTTGGAGGTTCGAGTTAGACCGAAAGTTGAAGCATATTCCTTTTCGCTATAAATAACATCTCTTTGCCTTCATTTCACTTCTTTACTCTCTGCTTACTTACTCTCTAAGCTTATTCGCTCTCACTCTTAAAATTCTCGGTGCTCACTCTCTCATTCTCTCTCTCTCTCTCTCTTTCGAAGTTCTCTCTTTCTCTCTTTCGAAGTGCTCTCTCTCTCTCTCTCTAATCTTCAGCCATGCCTAAATGACGTCCAACCCAAGATTTTCTAGGGTCTACAACCAAGAAACCTCGCACCAAACAAACTCAAGAGGGTACCTCTAACCCCTCAAAAGTGTTCGTCACCCAACACCTCACGTTAGATGACAAAATTTTCCTAACCATATCGTTTTCGTGGTTGCAGCACATCAAAACCATTGGAGTCTACAACTTTTTGTGCTTCGAGTGAGTTCATATATCTAAAACTCGTTGCTGAGTTCTACTCTCATATGTCTTACTCGAAGGAGTCATTACCTCACGAATTCAAACATAGTTATTCGTATCAACCTCTCCTTCCTCCACCGAATTTTCAAAGTCTCCTCTCTCTTCTTGAATTGCAATCCCATCCCTTTCAATGAGATTGCAGATGAGTTCTTCGAGAAATATGCCAAGGAGGTCCCCGAGTCAAGCAAAAACTTCTTGGTGACTTAGATGAGGACTGAGGCCGGACTACTTTGTTTTCTTCGACAAGAACCTTCTTCTCTCATCACTCGAGCAAGGAGAATCCCAATTCAAAAATTCTTAAAGCTCTGTTTGATATTCTTAAGGGCTACGATGTAGACCTCTTCCCAACCATCCTTGAGCAAATGGCTTCTATGCCAGCTCAATCTAAAAATCCTCTCCTTTTCCCTTCGGAGCCCTTCTAATCGTGGTCTTTAAACAGTTTAAGGTTCCCCTTCCCTCGGACCCAAACACGAGTGTCCGAGGCTACCATAATAGTAGGAGGAAGGAGCTTCACGTGCTACGGGTACCAGGAAATCATGCACGGTGTGCGGGTCTATGGGTATGAGTTGAAGCACCCTTCACCTCCTCCCACTAAGACTTTGACTCGACTCCCTTATCTCTCCCTCCTCCACCGGGTGGTGCATCCACCTCTGCACCCCTTCTACAGCAAGCTCGCTGCTTTGTCTACAATCTTGGTAGACAAACTCTTCTCGATGACCGAAGAATTTCCGAACACTCTCAATTCTCTCAAAAATGTCCTTCGAGTCCGGTCATCAACCGGAAGACAGCTTAGTCTCGGATCTGGAAGCACCAGGATCTCGCTCATCGAGATGAAGGGACTCATCGAGATGAAGGGACTCATCAAGAAGGAGAACGAACAACTTCTGCTCCTCCAAGAAAGGAGATCTAAGGCTGCTTAGGACCTAGAAAGCTCGGACACTTTTGAGGAGTCCTCGAGCGCTGCCAAGTCCCCCTCCGTAGAGGCGAAGAAGATGAAGCTGCAGCTCAAGTAGCTCAACCTAAGGAGAAGGAGGAAGAGAAGGAAGAGGAGAAGGAAGAAGAAGAAAAGGAGAAAGAAGAAGCATCTCAGCTAGAGGGACAAAGTGTTATAGTCCCCGAACCGAAACCGATCGGCTCGGATGATAGTCCGAGTGGGTCGAAGACCTGCGGATGTTGGTCGGTCCGAGTGGTCAAGTCGAAGCACCTCCTCTCGCTGTCTTCGAACCGAGCCACTGCCGGACATCCCTGTGCTGCCACCGCCTCGTTCATTAATGTCGTCGCAAGCTTCCCGGCGTTGACGCACTGCTCGCTCCTCCACCCCGGCACCACCAACACCCCGTTTTAGTTTCTTTTCTTTATTTCTAATTTTTTTGTCCAACATCAAGTGTATCTTTTTGATGTTTTTCCCTATTTTTGATGAAATGCGAGGGGAGAAAGATAGGAAAATTGATGTTGTTATGTTTAGGGGAGCTCACCCTCTTTTTATATTTTCTTGTATATGAATGAATTTTCTTTCTTTGAGCGAGACTCATTTCGAGTTAACTCTTTCCGAGTTCGATCTCTTATATTTTTTGCTCCGATATATTTGTTTATATTTTATCTGCATAATCGATTATAAGAAATCATTTTATCCGTAATGCATTTTCTATGTATGAAATATTTCGCACTCATTACTTATTACTCGATATGTTCTACTTAAGGAATGAAAACTCATATTTTACACTAACAAGTTTACGTCCGAGTGTGGAATGCCTCTCATCAAAAAGGGGAGATTTGTAACACCCCAAAACACCCCCGGGAGTATTACATCGCCAGAGTTCCTTAAAGGAGCTCCTAAGGCTCCTTCCGGTGTCGGTTTAGTTGTCTAGACTCAATCAAAGGATAATAAAGATGGCTTTCCAAAATGATCCGAGATTTCCTAAAAATTTCAGCAGAGTTCTGTTTGTAATGTGGACCAACCCATAGGCTTAAAGCCTTAAAACCCTACATAAAAGCATAATATAACTCAACGAGCCACATGCCGGAGTCCAACCAATCATGCTATAAAACTTAAAACAATCTAAATGGTTTACGATACATCGGGTACAACTATATGAACTAAATTACAAATATAACATTTAAACACATAAGAATGCAAGCCAGCCACTTGAGTCACTTGAGTCAACCATCGGTAGTCGGCTAGAGTCCGGAGTATGGTAAGCGTCGATTAAGCCTCCGAAAGTGTACCTGCAACACTGGGGAGGGAAAGGGGAATTTGTGGGGGTGAGCGAGTAATCCACGGGCTCACCGGAGTCTTACACCTTTAAAAAGGAAGTTCTTTACACATAATACTCATAATAATGAAATCTGCGAAAGCATAATAGTGTAATAGAAATCTATATACTTTTCACCGAAATCTCTTGCAATGAAAAAGATCAAGACTCTTCAATCACTTAAAAACACAGTTTCAAATTGATGAATATACTTTTGGTGTTGAATCAACTTTTCGGGCCTTCGAGGACTCGAACTAAAACTTCTTTAATTCGGGCGCGACCACGACAAAAGGCTCCGGGACCTATCTTCAGGAAGTCTCGGGCGGGCATCCTGCCTGTGCGGGACCCCTATTAGAACCCTTCCCTTGAAGTTTGTAGCTGGGCGTCCCCGGTTCGAACCCTTCGGTATGCTAAACAATCCGTAGCTCTGTCGATTCAAAACTCTTTGCACATACTCATTCATCACATTCACTTCACAACTTTCTCAATCGATTTGGTATGAAGGAAGGCATGACATCACGTGTCACCCTTATAAATTCACTTTCTCAAATCCGATTCATTTTCTCAAGCAAGTCTCGCTTCTTTAAAACATAATCACGTTCGAAAGGCGGTTCTCAAGAAATTGCATTCAAGAATCATTCACGTAAAATACAAAACTCCTTTCGAAACTATTTTTGAGTATCACCGATGGAAAGTGGCCGGCCTTGTGACTTGAGCTGAATAAATGTTCATCCTGAAAAGTCATGTGTGCTTAAAGTTCAACTGGAAGAGCTTGACTATTCTATGAGCAACCGAAGATGCTTAAGGTTTAACCGCTTGGTGTAAATTGAGCCCGGAGGCTAAAAGGCTGAGAATGTCATCCTTATGATCTTATGTGCATAAATAAGTGTTTAAAGAAGGTTAGTCAAGAAGAGCTTATTCAGCCATGCCTAAAATCTTCCTTGTTAAAGCTATGTTGAACTCGGCCATGTCAAGACGTGTGGAATGTTTCAAGTGCTACATTTTATTTCCCTTGCATATAAATAAATCAAGGTGGATCAAGGGACCAAGACTTATGATCATGTGCATAATAAAAGACCAAGAGTAGCCTAAATGAAGAGCATTCTAGAACCACTAACTATAGTGGAGGAAGGTGGTTGCTAGATGCTTGCCCAAAGGGAAATCAAACAATGGCCACATGTTCCCAATTTTGGAATACTTGGCTAGAATTCACTATAGCTGAGCTTGGAGGAAGGGAAAAGAATCTAATTAGTTTTATTTTCATTTTGCATTATTTTCAGCTTGGTTTTCGGTTATGTAAAATGCCAAGATAAGGCATTATAAATTCAGCTCATATGCTTCATTGTAAAATACTTTTTGATGAATATATTTGAGTTAATACTCTTGAGCTGGATTGCTCGCTTTTGAATCCTCAAATCTGTATCCGTGCTTGGCCTCACGGTGGTGTTCTTTGAGTCACTTAAGTCCCGGTGGTGTTGCTGTATCCGGATCGCTTAGGTGCGCCCCTTGATTCACTCGGTGGTGTTGCTGTATGCGAGCCCGGGTCAAGGTTCTATCCCTTCACTTTTCCGCCCCATAACTCACAATTCCCTCAGCCATTTTTATCCAAATTTTAACCACCTTCTTTCCAGTCCATCTACTTCCATTCCTCCAAATTTCAGCTGAATCCAAGAACTTCTCCGTCCTCCACATTAAAACCAAACAAAGGGTATCAATCTGTTCATCCAGCCGGGTACTGTCAACTTCAGGCTTGTTGATCAGGGTGTTCCCCTTATCCAAAAATTCCCAAATTTTACCACAACCTTCCCCAACCAGTTAGCTCACCCTCCACCAAATTTCGTCCAAATCCAAGATCATTTGCCCCTCTTTTCACCCTTTTCCCCAGAGCCGCGCCTGCAGGTCCTGTTCTGGCCAGGTTGCTTGTTCACGGTCTTGCTTCCTTTTTGCTTCCGCCTCCCACTACACATCAATCACGTAAAGCAATCACATAGCACGAATAATCACCATTCAACACAAGCAATCATTCTCAACTCTTTTCCAACTATATCTTTCTCAATCCATCACTTTAGTATGATTAATCTCCATTTCTCGAGTCGCAGTAACCACGACCATATATCACTTAAGTTAACGTTTCAATTCGTCACAATTCATTCTCTTCACCTCGATTCCTCACTTTATGTCTCTACTCTGTGAATCCACTTTGTTTGCTCACGTCTCAACTTTCCTCAACTCCCTGCCTTTACTCCAATTCCTCAACTTAACATTACCATTCCCGCCTCAAATTCTCGTTGTATGTCTCTAACTCATTATTTAACTCTTGCTCGTCCATCCTTAGTTATGTAATTCTTAATCACTTTTCATTATTCAGTTTCCATTAGCTTTGCTTATTTTCACGCTTAGTTCAACGTCGAGGAATTAAATAAATTTCGAACGTAATTAATCTCATAATCACCCATTTCTCACTTACTTGTCCGAATTGCGCATTACTCAATACGAATTCATACTTCTCTTTATACTTCGACCTACCGTTCCCCAATGTTCGTAACTAGCTCTTAACACCGCAGGTTCAAGGATCTCTAAAACTTAATTATTTCATAATTCATATCCATGTCCCAACTCTTCATCCTTAATACTAATTAAAACTTCAATACTACTCCTTTGACCTATGCAATCTAACCTCTCCGGAATCAGCAAGTTCCAATTCAACCTTAAGTAACTATTAAATCTCTTTGAAGTTCCCAATTTAATTCTACTATTTAACCCAAGTAATTCCTTTCACTTCGTGATTCAGCCCTCTCAATTCCTTAAATCCATTCTAAGCTCTTATTTCAATCTTACACAACGATTAAGTTTGTCCTGCAATACGAGATATTCAACGTTAACCACAAATTCCATATTTACATAACACATTCAACATTCACAACAAATCCATTTGGGTTTCGAAATTACTAATAGTTTAGAGTATAAGACTACCCTCCTCGATTCAGGGACTGACGGTTTGTTGAGGTTTAGCTTTCCCGGATCGGTTTCTATCTTCCTCTTTCTTCCTCGCTGCTAATCATGGTTCTGCCGTCTTCCTCGGCGTCTGCCGTCGTCGTCGATTGCAGTCCCGCGTCCCCAATTGCCCCTGGTTCCCGTTCCTCACTTCCCCTATTTTTGGTTCGTTGTTCTTGGCCTCGGCTATCTCTCGACCGGGCCTCGCGCGCTTGCTGCCGGTCCTCTTCCCTTCTCGCCGCCGCGTTTCCCGGTGTCCGGCCTCTCGGTCCCCCTAGCGTCTATCCTCGCCTCGGGTCCCGCTTCCGCCTTCTCTCTCGCCCGGCCTCTTGCTCTCTTTTACTCTTCACTCGCACCCACTCGCGCCACCGACCGCTACCTTCGGTTCTAAGGTGGTCGCTGGTCCTCCCCTTCGGTCTCCTTCGCCAAGCGCTCACCTCTTCTCTCTCTCTCTCTCTCTTCGTTCGGTGCTCCTCTCCCCTCCCCTGTTCTGCTCGTTCTGCTCCTTCTATCTTTATTCTTCCCGTGTCCCGCCTCCCTTCGGTTCTTTCCTTCTTTTATTTTTGGCGTTGCTCTCACCACCGTTAAACAAAAATCACCTCCCCTTCTATTGGACCCCGATTTGTCTCTTTTATCCCTTTATGGCCCAAGTAACCTCCTCCTTTATAAAACAATCCATGCCTCTTCCTTCCTCCGTCCTCTTGCATTTTGTCTCCTAATTGATTTCGATGCACCAATTATGACATTGCCTAGCCGCATCGAGGTTCACCACAAATGAGAAGGGAGGCAATTTCCTTGATTTAATTTATTCAATATCGGCCTCCAACGGGATACTCATGTAATATGTCCGACCGTAAATAAACTCGGTCACTCAACGCCAACTAGTCTGCGGGAATAATACTCCATAATTCTATGCTTCCTAGTTACTTTTCTTTAAAATTCCGGGTATTACATTTCTCCCCTCCTTACAAGAATTTCGTCCTCGAAATTCGCAGTAGTAGCATCCGGGCTACGAACATTCACATAAGTACAGGCCGCTCATACAAGTGCTACGGAGCTCGAATTCCGATTCACAAAGGCAATTAGTTTTACTCGGGATCAATGAGTTCCAGCTTCCTTTCTACCGCTATCTTGTGCGTCTACTCACTCTATTTTGGGCCCGAGGAGCAAATCGCACTCGGAAGGGCAAATAGTTGGCTTGGAGGTTGTGATCCCGTCACTTATTTACGCCGGATCCCTAATGCCTCCACTGCCACCGATGCAATCCGTACATTAGCTTTTAAATGTTGCATGGGTATTCTTGGTATCGAAGAATTCGTACTCCACAATTTCGATACCCCAACTATGATGATGCTAACGCAAGAGTGATCAATTTCATATGGCCACGCTACTTCCTTGTTCCTTGTTCCCATATGGCCAGTCAACTCCCTAGTTGAGCTAGTTTGGGCTAACTACCTCAATGGCTTGTCCATAGCTGCATTCGGTGTCTATTGGCAACATGATACGTAGGTCGGGGTTAGCTTTGTTAAAGGAAGTGGATGGGGTCCGAAGTAGGATTAATGCGCATAGCGAAGTGGTATCAAGACTTCAAATAACTAAATATTTCGGACAAGGAGATCACTAAATAACTCAGTGGCACCTATGATAGCCAGTAAGTCTCAATATTCCCTCGTTCATCTCCGCTATTTCTTCATAAGGATCAGATCGCCTATTCCTCAACTCCCAACACTTCTAAGTGGGATAATAGAATCAACTCCATTTGCGATCGAGGCCATACTTCGGACAACAAAACACCTCTCCGTCCATATACGAACGTATAATCTCTATTTACTTTATCCTCAAGCGAGATTAATAGAAGGGCTCCATTCTTTAACGATATGTCCATGCCAATACTCCAATCAATAACATGCATTATTCTTTGTACGGCCTTATACACATTGTACAAACATTCTTTTATACAACCTTATACTGAAAATTGCTCAAGGTGTAGTATCGGTATCTTCCTATTTCTATCCTAGTTACACATATGTACATAAACCATCGAATGACTACAACACTATATCTAAAGGGGAAATTTACATTATTCACTTGTCCCCAATAACTCCTTCTATACATTACTCGTCCGAAGAATCTCCCATCTCCATTCCATCGTCTTCCGTCTCCGTTCCGTCTTCCGTCTCCATTCCATCTTCATTTGAGCCAGCCCCTCCCGTCCCGTAGGGTTGCTAGAATTGGAGGGTGGTGCGGGCGCCGACGGTTTCCTATCTCTTCGATGGGTGCCCACTCGATGCCCACCATGTTCATCACCAAGTCGTGCATTCGGTTCATGGTGGTTATCCAACCCTCGGGGTAGTACACTCCGTCTCCTGGCATGGAGTCCGCCCATCTGGCCCACATAGTCGCCACCCTTTGGTAGGTTTGGAAGTAGGGCGTACTATGGAGCAAGGTGGCCATCTTGTGCCGTTCATATGAAGCCCTACCCACTCTAAAATCTCGCGTTCTGCTGGGCTCGATCAAATGATGTTGAATGAGATGATCCGCAGCGGCCTCTCTAGCCCTCAATGTTAGCCCTTCCATCTCATGAAGCGATGGTCCCACGTTCCATAAGAACATGACCAGATTGCCGAGTAAGAGACGGGACACCAACCCCTAAAGGGTATGGTAGCCCGTAGGCGGACTGTGATTTCCGCCTATGGGCCATCCAAGGGCGATTCCGAATAAAATTCTTTGTCCAAAAGTCCGAAGTTGTGTAGACGATATTCCATTCGTTACTCAACTCCATAACTCTCCAAAAGAATACAGCGTTGCAGGCCGCGTACCAAAAAGGCATATAAGTATAATCCTCCCAAGAAAATGTCATTTGCTCGGTCACCTACGACATTCAAGCTGTGTTACTTCCTTATACTTAGGGCACACATAATAAGTATCTTAGCCAAAGAGTAAGACCGTTAATCAATGCACATTCTCATCTAAAAGATCAACCACCAATTGGTTAACTAAACTGAGTCAACTAAGTAACCCCTCCTGAATTAGAAGTTACACCTAAAACCGTACACGTAATCGTCACAGACAAGGCACATAATCACGTAATAAGGATCCTAGACGGCTATATGCAATGCAAACTTAAGGTCACCAAAATCTATGCTCGATACCATAAAATGTAATGCCCCAAAACATCCCCAGGAGTATTACATCGCCGAGTTCCTTAAAGGAGCTCCTAAGGCTCTTTCTGGTGTCGATTTGGTCTGTCTAGACCAAAGGATAATAAAGATGGTTTTCCAAAAGGATATGAGATTTCCTAAAAATTTCGGCAAAGTTCTCGTTTGTAATGTGGACCAACCCATAGGCTTAAAGCCTTAAAACCCTACATAAAAGCATAATATAACTCAACGAGCCACACGCTTGGAGTATACAACTCAACGGCCACACGCGGAGTCCAACCAATCATGCTATAAAACTTAAAACAATCTAAATGGTTTACGATACATCGGGAACAACTATATGAACCAAATTACAAATACAACATTTAAGTACATAAGAATGCAAGCCAGCCACTTGAGTCACTTGAGTCAACCGTCGGTAGTCGGCTAGAGTCCGGAGTATGGTAAGCGTCGATTAAGCCTCCGAAAGTGTACCTGCAACACTGGGGAGGGAAAGGGGGAATTTGTGGGGGTGAGCGAGTAATCCACGGGCTCACCGGAGTCTTACACCCTTTAAAAGGAAATTCTTTACACATAATACTCATAATAATGAAATCTGCGAAAGCATAATAGTGTAATAGAAATCTATATACTTTTCACCGAAATCTCTTGCAATGAAAAAGATCAAGACTCTTCAATCACTTAAAAACACAGTTTCAAATTGATGAATATACTTTTGGTGTTGAATCAACTTTTCCGGGCCTTCCGAGGACTCGAACCGACACTTCTTTAATTCGGGCGCGACCCCGACAAAAGGCTCCCGGGACCTATCTTCGTGAAGTCTCGGGCGGGCATCCCGCCTCTGCAGGACCCCTATTAGAACCCTTCCCTTGAAGTTTGTAGCTGGGCGTCCCCGGTTCGAACCCTTCGGTATGCTAAACAATCCGTAGCTCTGTCGATTCAAAACTTTTTGCACATACTCATTCATCACATTCACTTCACAACTTTCTCAATCGATTTGGTATGAAGGAAGGCATGACATCACGTGTCACCCTTATAAATTCACTTTCTCAAATCTGATTCATTTTCTCAAGCAAGTCTCGCTTCTTTAAAACATAATCACGTTCGAAAGGCGGTTCTCAAGAAATTGCATTCAAGAATCATTCACGTAAAATACAAAACTCCTTTCGAAACTATTTTTGAGTATCACGTAAATCAATCACATAGCACGAATAATCACCACGCAAGCAATCATTCTCAACTCTTTTCCAACTATATCTTTCTCAATCCATCACTTTAGTATGATTAATCTCCATTTCCTGAGTCACAGTAACCACGACCATATATCACTTAAGTTAACGTTTCAATTCGTCACAATTCATTCTCTTCACCTCGATTCCTCACTTTATGTCTCTACTCTGTGAATCCACTTTGTTTGCTCACGTCTCAACTTTCCTCAACTCCCTGCCTTTACTCCAATTCCTCAACTTAACATTACCATTCCCCGCCTCAAATTCTCGTTGTATGTCTCTAACTCATTATTTAACTCTTGCTCGTCCATCCTTAGTTATGTAATTCTTAATCACTTTTCATTATTCAGTTTCCGTTAGCTTTGCTTATTTTCATGCTCAATTCAACCTCGAGGAATTAAATAAATTTCGAACGTAATTAATCTCACAATCACCCATTTCTCACTTGTCCCAATTGCGCATTACTCAATATGAATTCATACTTCTCTTTATACTTCGACCTACCGTTCCCCAATGTTCGTAACTAGCTCTTAATACCGCAGGTTCAAGGATCTCTAAAACTTAATTAACTCATAATTCATATCCATGTCCTAACTCTTCATCCTTAATACTAATCGAAACTTCAATACTACTCCTTTGACCTATGCAATCTAACCTCTTCAGAATCAGCGAGTTCCAATTCAACCTTAAGTAACTATTAAATCTCTTTGAAGTTCCCAATTTAATTCTACTATTTAACCCAAGTAATTCCTTTCACTTCGCAATTCAGCCCTCTCAATTCCTTAAATCCATTCTAAGCTCTTATTTCAATCTTACACAATGATTAAGTCCGTCCTGCAATATAGATATTCAACGTTCACCACAAATTCTATATTCACGTAACACATTCAACATTCACAACAAATCCATTTGGGTTTCGAAATTACTAATAGTTTAGAGTATAAGACTACCAACCTTGATTCGGGGACTGACAGTTTGTTGAGGTTCGGGTTTCCCGGATCGGTTTCTATCTTCCTCTCTCTTCCCTGCTGCTAATCACGGTTCTGCCGTCTTTCTCGGCGTACGTCGTCGTCGTCTCGTTGCGGTCCCGCGTCCCCGGTTGCCTCCGGTTCCCATTCCTCACTTCCCTGTTTCGGTTCGTTGTTCTTGGCCTCGGCTATATCTCGACCGGGCCCTTGCGCGCTCGCCGCTTGTCCTCTTCCCTTCTCGCCGCCGCCTTTCCCGGTGTCCGGTCTCTCGGTCCCCTCGCGTTTATCCTCGCCTCGGGTCCTGCTTCCGCCTTCGGCCTCTCGCTCTCTTTTCCTCTTCGCTCGCGCCCACTCGCGCCGCCGTGGTCGTCGATCATCCCCTTTGGTCTCCTTCACCGCGCGCTCACCTCTTCTCTCTCTCTCTCTCTTCGTTCGGTGCTCCTCTCCCCCTCCCTTGTTCCGCCTCGTTCTGCTCCTTCTATCTTTGTTCTTCCCGTGTCCCGCCTCCCTTCGGTTCTTTCCTTTTTTATTTTTGGCGTTGCTCTCACCACCGCTAAACAAAAATCACCTCCCCTTCTATTGGACCCCGATTTGTCTCTTTTATCGCTTTATGGCCCAAGTAACCTCCTCCTTTATAAAACAATCCATGCCTCTTCCTTCCTCCGTCATCTTGCGTTTTGTCTCCTAATTGATTTCGATGCACCAATTATGACACTACCTAGCCGCACCGAGGTTCACCTCAAATGAGAAGGGAGGCAATTTCCTTGATTTAATTTATTCAATATCAGCCTCCAACGGCATACTCATGTAATATGTCCGGCCGTAAATAAACTCGGTCACTCAACCCCTAGCTGCAGGGAATAATACTCGATAATTTTATGCTTCCCGGTTACTTTTCTTTAAAATTCGGGTATTAGAAGATTGAAAACTCGGACTCTAACTTTAAGACATTCGAGTACTATATGAAGACTCGGTATAAACTTCATCCCTCCTAAGTTTGCACTACAGGTCATTCTAAGTGTTATAGAAACTCCTGTATAAGTTTTCATGTGTTTCGATCGACTCGGAAAACACATTCTTGTGGATGTTCAGCATTAATGTTTCTAATCGACTCGGATCAATCGCATGTTCAAATAATTTCTCTAACACTTTTATCCCGAGTTCTAACTGCATATTTCAAAGCTAAATGAATTACAATGTTAATTCCTCTCTCTCGATTAGATTGTTTCTTTGAGAATTATTTGTCCGGATCAAGTCTTTATACTTTGATGATTTTACTCTTTCGAAGTTGATCTCTCTTAGGAATAACGCTGACGGAATTTGAGTATATTCAATATTAGACTTAGAACATTCTAGTTTTCAAGGCCTTAGATAATTTTGCACTTAATTATCTTAATTAAAGTATTATCTTTGCCTAATCTTGGACCAAAGTATTTTATACTTTGAGAACGAAAGTGGTTGACTTTTGTAGGTTATCCGAATGGGGTTATGTCATTTTTGAAATACAAAAGTAACCGGCTTCAAGCTCGTCAATCACCCGCAGACAAGTTTTATCTACTTCGGACAGGGCTCAAACACCATGTTAGGGTTGTTTGTTTCCAAAACTAGAAATTTCCAACACTAAGCTCCATGGTGGTTTCCACCTTGCTTTTAGATATCACGAGTTGACTGGAGCACTTCTAGGAGCCAAGAGCCGTTGGACAAGGTTCATATCCAAACGGATCTTTTCGAGAGACTCGGAAGAGCCGTTATAACTGCTAGAAAAGACTTTTATTCAAACCAAGACACAACGGTCACTCTGCTTAGTCATGTATAAATAGAAGCCACTTCACAAGACTAGAAGATTGGTGGAATTATCGTTGAAACACATTACTTAAGCAAAAGTCATTGTTTACATATTCAATCTTAAATTTACAACTCTCAACTTGTAATTAATACTTTTCGAGTAGTAAAGTCTTGTAATCAATTAAATACTTCTCTTACTTTCGAGTAAGGTCCCTTCACCGAGCTGTAAGGGTTAAACTCGGTTCGGTTGTCCCTAGTCTGTAAAGGTTA
Organism: Talinum fruticosum; assembly: GCA_021018815.1. Lineage (NCBI taxonomy): Eukaryota > Viridiplantae > Streptophyta > Magnoliopsida > Caryophyllales > Talinaceae > Talinum > Talinum fruticosum. The sequence goes on along the minus strand of JAITYX010000010.1, from coordinate 745,245 downwards.
TCTCGGTTATGATGTATTAGATCGGATAAGGGAACTTCTAAGTCTAGGAAAACATTGTAAGGAATTATCTAATAGAGCAATTCAAGTTGAGTCGATCCGTTGTTTTTGTGGATTCAAAATAGTTGATTTAACTTAGTGTTTGGATTAGCATTGTCCATGGTTTTCTCGCTACGGGAGGGTTTCCATGTATTTTTGAGTGTTTGCTTTTCTAAGTCCAATCTAGACTTAGACTCAGCTGTTTATTACTTTCCAAGAAAAAGTGTGTAAGTTCTTTTAAATTTCCTCATCAACCTATTCACCCCCTTCTAGGGTGACTTAGACTCTCCAAGAGCAAACCTTCAACTCTGCTTGGTTACGTATAAATAGAAGCCACTTCACAAGACTTGAAGATTGATGAAATTATTGATCAATACATTGTGTAACTCTTTTAGTGCATCACTCACTCAATCTTGTACTTACAACTCCAAGTCTGTATTTAATATTCTCGAGTTGTAAAGTCTTGTAATCAGTCACTATCTTGTCTTACTTTCGGAGTAAGGTCCCTGGACTGAGCTGTAAGGGTTAACCTAGCTCAGTTGTCCATGATTGTAAAGCTTACCTCGGTCAGGAAGTACTCTAGATCAAATAAGGTAACTTCGAGTCTAGAAAAACACCGTAAGGAATCGTCTAATGGAGCAATTCCGATACGGTTAGTCCGTTGTATTTTGTGGATTCAAAATAGTGAAATTCACTTAGTGCTTGGATTAGCACTAACTGCAGTTTTCTGCTAGGAGTGTTTCAACGTATTTTTAGTGTTTGCTTTTCTAAGTCCAATATGGACTTAGACTCACTGTTTATTACTTTCCAAGAAAAAAAGTGTCTAAGTTCTTTTAAATTTCCTCATCACCCTATTGACCCCCTCTAGGGTGACTTAGACTCTCCAAGAACAATCCTTCAACTTTGCTTGGTTACCTATAAATAGAAGTCGTTTCACAAGACTTGAAGATTGCTGAAATTATTGATCAATACATTGCCTAACTCTCGTAGTGCATTACTCACTCAATCTTTGACTTACAACTCCGAGTGTGTATTTAATATTCTCCGAGTTATAAAGTCTTTTAATCAGTCACTATCTTCTCTTACTTTCTAAGTAAGGTCCCTTGACTCATCTCGCAAGGATTAACTCAGCTCGGTTGTCCCCGATTGTAAAGGTTACTTCGGTCAGGAAGTACTAAATCGGATAAGGAAACTTTTGAGCCTAGGAAAACATTGTAAGGAAGTCTCTAAATGAGCAATTCGATAGAGTCGAGTCCTTTGTATTTTGTGGATTCAAAATAGTGGATTTGACTTGGTTCTTGGATTAGCACTAACCGTGGTTTTCACGCCCTATGAAGGTTTCCACGTATTTTTGAGTGTTTGCTTTTCCGAGTCCAATCTAGGCTTAGACTCAATTATTTATTACTTTCCAAGAAAAAGTGTGTAAGTTCTTTTAAATTTCCTCATCACCGTATTCACCCCCTCTAGGGTGACTTAGACTCTCCAAGAGCAAACCTTCAACTCTGCTTGGTTACGTATAAATAGAAGCCACTTCACTAGACTTGAAGATTGATGAAATTATTGATCAATACATTGCGTAACTTAATTATGAAGACTCGGACTTTGCGGGTATATCATTCCGAGTACTATCAAGGAATCGAGTGCAAACTTCATCGCTTGTAAGTTTTGATTACAAGTCATTCTAAGTGTTTTAGAAACTTCTCTTAGTGATGTAGAATCTCTTTTGAGTGTTACAAAAACTATTGTATATGTTTTCACTTGATTCGACTCGACTTAGAAAGCATACTCTTGCTTATCCTTTCCAACATAGTTACGAGTCACTCGGACTTATCGCATGTTCAAATATTTGCTCTAATGTGCATAAACTCCGGTCCGACTTTGTATTCTAAGTTTGATTGAATTACGGTGTTAATTCATCCTACTAAGTCAGCATGTTTTGTTTGAATTGCGTTTGTCTAGATCAAGTCTCATTACTCCGATATTCTCTATCGGACTTGTTTTACTTCGGGATCGACTCGGATGGAATTTGAAGTATAATGGATATTAGACTCGGAAAATTCCACTCTTTCAGGACTCGGATAATTAGGCACTTAATTATCCTAATTAAATTATTATATGTGTCTAACCTTGGACCAAAGTATTTTATACTTTGAGAACCAAATTGATTTACTTTTGTAGGTTATTTAAACGAGGTTATCCTATTTTTGAAATACAAAAGTAACCGACTTCAAGTTGTCAATCACCAAGCACACAAGGCTTTTCTATTTCGACAAAGGCCTAGACACCGTGTCGGGGTTGGAAATATACAACGCCTAGCTCAATGGTGGTTTCCACCCTATTTTTAAACACCACCAAGTGGATTGGGACATCCAAAGGAGTCAAGAGCCGTTGCCCAACGTTCACACCTCAACGGGTATTTTATGAGTCACTCGGAAAAACCATTGCAACGGTCACAAAGGACTTCTAATAAGAAAATAGTTACAACGACTAATCTGCCTGGTCATCTATAAATAGAAGCCACTTCACAAGACAAGAAGATTACTGAACCTATTGCTAAAATTATCTCTCTCTTTATAATTCTCATTCAATCTTCTACTTACAACTCCAACTCTGTACTTAACATCCTTCCGAGTTGTAAGGTCTTGTAATTAGTCACAAACTCTTATTCTTACTTTTTGAGTAAGGTCCCTTGACCGAGCTATAAGGATTAACTCAGCTCGGTTGTCCCTAACTCGTAAAGGTTACCTCGGTTAGGAAGTACTAGATCGAGATAAAGGAACTTCGAGTCTAGGAAAATCTTGTAAGGAATTGTCTAAGGTCCTTTTGGATTTTGTTGGTATCTTGGGGAGAGGGTTATTCCTCAAATTCTCGTGATCACATGGCCTCCATTTGTTCCTGTCGATCCTCCTTCGACCGTGTTCTATTTCTATTCTCTTTCTCCGGTTGAGCAAGCGAAGGCCATGGTGGGATATCTGTTTACCTCACTTTCAAATTTACACACCTCCTAAGCCCATCATGCATCTCGCATCATGACCCAACTATAAGTGCTCAACTCCTTTCTTATAACCTTGAATTTCTTATATGAAAATTAATTGTCCTCTTTCTTTTGCAGCTCACTCTTGCTGATATTCACATCTTGAGTCTTAATGTGGATGTTTCTATGCCCGAGGGACCTCCTTGCTTCATCACGATCCCTAAAATCCCAAAAGAAGAATGTGTTGGGCATCCCTTTCCTAGAAATTGGGAAGGGGTAAGAGTTATGTGCTCTTTTCCATTTAGTTTCGTGCTAAAAGTATCTTCCTCGTTGATAACCTCAAATAAACTTTGCAAGTATGACCGGGAACAATCTAAGACCATATCTATTAGATTGCAATTAATTCTTCGTGGAATCCAGAATTTCTTTACCGGTTAATCATTCTCTAGTTCTCGAGTAAGTCCTCAATTAGTGTAGCGTTAAATTCTATAAGCTTTTAGTGATTTTCTAATCACTTCCTTGATCTCTTAGAGTCGCCGATCGAAGGCCACTCTTTCCGGTAGTCTACCCGGTGTGCCCGAGACATCATCCCAAACTCATGAGTAACAAATGCCTTGTAGTAGTAATGCTAGACAAGGCTCGTCACGACGTTCCTCACGACGTAGTCATCATAGGAGTGCGTTCGAGGAAGGACCTAGTGCTTCCGGGCTTAGTACCTCCGATGCGAGACAAGGTTTCTCTCGAGGAGAGCTTGATCGAATAGTGGCCGGCGCCCGCCTTGGCCAAACCTAGTTGGGCTGGACTCGGCCTACTACCTAGTTGGGCATAGTAATCGGTTAATTTATCGCTTCGCCGAGTAAAATCTGATTAAGTATGAATGGGCCTCGCCGGTTGGGCTTAAATTTCTCTTGTGGATCCTAAATTGGGGCTCGACCTGGCTAAGGACCAAATCCCCAATTTGCAAGTTGCAAGGCTTAAATCCAACATCACAAATCTTCTCCACATCGTCCTCGGACCAATGGAGCAGTTGAAGCCGCTAATAAGAACATCGGGAGAATAGTGGAGAAAATGGTAGTTACTTATAAGGATTAGCCGGATAAATTACCTTTCGCTTTGTGGGGTTATAGAACTTCCATTAGATCCTCCACTGGAGCAACGCCTTACTCTCTAGTCTATGGCATGCAAGTAGTCCTTCCAGTTGAGATTGCCATTCCTTCGTTAAGGATAATTGCTAAGAGCCGATTCTCGAAGTTGAGTGGGCTAAAGCATGTTATCGGGAATTAGTGTTCGTTGGATGAGAAGCTCCTCAATGCCCTACATAATGTCCAAATATACCAAGCTCGTATATCCAGGACAATCAATATTTATCCAACAAATCCGCTACTTCCTTCTTAAAATTACTATCATGGTCACTTATAAGCTCATGGGGCACTCCATAACGACGGATAATATTCTGGGTGATGAATTTGGCTACCTGTTTTGAAATAGGGTTGTATAAGAAGTTGCTTCGCCCATTTAGTGAAGTAGTCGATTGCTATTAACACGAATTCGTGACTACATTTTCCTTTAGGAGTCACCTCGCCAATAATGTCTATTCCCCAAATTGAAAACGGCCAAGGTGAGGATAATGTAGTGAGAAATGATGGGGGTTGGTGTTATAAGTTTGCATACATTTGCCATTTATGTCATCTTCTAAAAAATCATGACAATTTGCTGCCATAATTAACCAATAATAACCAAGTCTCCGAACCTTCTAGACCAACATTCTACCGTTCATGTGAGTTCCATATTCTCCTCCATGAATCTCTTCCATGATATGCTTTGCCTTATTTGATTGAGACAAAGTAAGTTGATCCTAGAATTAGTTTTCCTGAACATCTGTCCTTGATTGAGGAAGAATTGCGCAGCCAACATCCTCGCTGGCTCATTGGGCTCTAGGTGTGGAGTCCAAAGGATATTCTTGCTTATCTAAATAATGATAAATATCATGATACCAATTGGTATGCTCTATATTAGACACCTCTAAGGCGTGTACGGGTTAACTCCGCCACTCGATGTGAACAGACATTGAGGGAATCCCAACGAGGATATTAACAATGGATGCTAACTTAGCTAGTGCATTCGCAAATTGATTATCGACCCTAGGAAGGTAAGTGAATGACATCTTCTCAAAGTTTTTAGATAATTCTATCAAATATGCTTGGTAGGGTGTCAAGACTTCACTATGTACCTTCCACCTTTGTAAAATTTGGTTGAGGATCAAACTGGAATCACCAAAAACCTTGATGTTCTTAGCCCCGATCTCTATTGCAGATTCAAGTCCTGTGATACAAGCTTCGTATTCTGCAAAGCATTATTAGTGACCTTGAAGTCTAGCTTAACTAAAATGGGAGTATGTGCTCCCTCCAAGTGAGACTAAAAGAATCCCTACTCCAAAGCCTTTCTGATTGGAAGCGCCATCAAAGTACATTGTCCAAACGTCCACCTCTAATTGTAAAATATCTTCGTTTAGGAATCAAGGTGTTCGGGTTGCGATTCAGGTATAGGTAAATCTGCTAAGAATTCCGATACTACTCTTTCCTTTGATCGCTTTTGAGGAACAAACTTGAGTTCGAATTCCGATAGCATGACAATACATCGCGTTATCATACTACCGATAGTCGGTTGCTCAAGTATGTAATTAATAGGCTTCATAGGTGCTACCACATGTACCATGTGGGTCAACATGTAGTGTCTCGCGCTTCTTGGTAGCCCAAACCAAAGCCAAATATGTCGTCCCTAATGGTGTATATCTAGTCTCATAGTCCAGGAACTTCTTACTAAGATAGTAGATCGCACGTTCTTCTTTTCCGTCTTGCTGAGCTAGCATGGTTCCCATAGCCGTATCTCGTTGCGGTGAGATACAAAAGCAAAGGTTTCCCGATTGTGGTGGAACTAACACTCGGAGGATTAGTGAGGTATTCCTTAACCTTCTTGAATGCTTGTTGGCACTCGGTATCCCAAATGGGCTAAGATCCTTTCTTTAACTTCTTCAAAATGGATTCATAGACCATATTCAGCTTTGATATAAAATAACCGATGTACTGCAAACGTCCTAGGAAAGCCCTTATCTCCTTCTCCGTACTTAGTGGAGGGATTTCCTTAATAGCCTTGATCTAGGATGGATCAACTTCAATTCCTCTAAGACTAACAACATAGCCTAACAGTTTGCCCGTGGTCACTCTAAAGGCACACTTTTGAGGATTATGGTGCATGTTGTACTTTGTGAGTCTATGGAAGAATTTTCTCAAGTCGGGTAAGTGCCCCGCCTCTGTCTTTAGATTTTATGATCATATCATCTACATATACTTCAGCTTCCTTATGGATCATATCATACAAGTAACGTTGTTGATGTCTTCCGATACGTTGCACCCGTATTTTATAGCCTAAATGACATCACCATATAACAATAAGTTCCTTATTAACCGATGAAAGTTGTCCTTTCCATGACTTCCTCAGCCATCTTTACCTGATTATATCCACCGTAACCACCCATGAATGAGAGTAGAGCATGACCCGCTCTATTATCTACCAAAAGATTAATATAAGGTAATGAGAAATCATCTTTAGGACCCGCCTTGGTTAAATCCCCGAAGTTGACTCACATGCAAACCCCGCCATCTTTCTTCAGGAAGGGATCTATATTTGCTACCCACCGAGGATAGCGAACTACCTTAATAAACCCAGCCTCAACTATTTCTAAACTTCCTCCTTAATCTTCGACGCCCATTCCAGTTTCATCCTCCTTAACTTTTGCTTAACCGGCGTAGCATCTTCATAAAGTGGAATTTTGTGTTCTGTTATACTTAGATCCATACCCGGCATGCCTTTGTAGGACCATGCAAAGACATCTATGAACTTTGTGAGGAGTTAAGTGAAGTGCTTCGCTCTTCTACATTCAACGTTTTTCCAATCTTAACCTCTTAAGGTTAATCGGTTGACCTCAAATTGATTGTTATTGTTTCCTCTATTATCGGTGAGCGATTTCCATGATCTTCCATAACTTTTATTAATTCTTTAGGAATTTATTGTTCATCATTAGAGGCAAAACAATTAAGAGCAAGAGAAGGCAAGGAGTAATCGGAAAGATTTACATTATTGACTTAAGAAACGGGCATTGGTAGGTTTAAGGACTCAATGAACACCACCAAGTAGCCAACTTGGATACAACAATTGAGATTCAAAAGGGGTGAGCAAATCCAGCTCAAATAACATTCATTTAATCATCAAAGTTGTTCTTACAATGCCATTACAAGCTAAATTTATAAGCAATGAAAATAGCATCTAACTAAGCTGAAAATTAAACCAAAAATAATAAAGATGCTTTTCCTCCTCTCTAAGCTAAAGTTGGATAAATCCTAGCCAAGTATTTTGGAATTGGGAACATGTGGCCGTGGCTACCTTTCCCCTTTGGCAAGCTTCTTCCTCTAATAAAACATCTTTCTTCCACCTTTGATAATGCTTCTAGAACGTCTTCCTCCTTTCCTTTGATGCATCATTTTTAGGCACTTAGATATATTGAATTTGGATCTTGGACCGACCAAAATATGCATCAACTTATTTATGTGCAAAGGACATTAAATGGCAGCACTTGTAGCACATCTCGGGTGACATAGCCGGACTCATCTTGCTTTAACATGGAAGGATTTATGCGCCTAGCTTCACACTTCATGTTTTATCCTACTTAACTCCGTAGATAGATAATTATATATGAACATATAAGATCATAGAAAATGATATCCTTGGCTTCACACTTCCGGGATCAACTTGCACCATGCTAGTGAATTTAGGAATTTCAAGTATTCCGGTTGATCCTTAAGCATGCTTAGCTCTTCTAGATGAATATCTTTTAGCTCATATTCTAAGGCAGCTCACTCTCCATCATCCTCCCCTTGTAGAGAAGAATTTATCCTCAAATTCGTGGGGTGTCAAGAAGAAAATGGAGAGTAGTAACATTTCTCGCTTGGCATAAGCTTAGGCCAGCCCATAGATGACGACCATTCCTGCCTTGTTCGCATCCAATCCATACTTCCGGGTTTAGCAACCGTTTGTTGGCATCGTGAGTTTTGACCAAATTTGTTGGACGCTTGCTCTTTACTTGGACTCATAAAATGTTTCTCGAGCCACAATAAAGTCCCCATGAATAAGGATTGTCCTTGGGCTAGAAACTCATGTGCTTCTCTATGGAAAATTTGCAACAACTTCCCAAAATGCTTAGCCAAGTAACCAACACAAGAACTTCGGTTGAAGAGCTTCTAAGGCAGCTCACTCTCCATCAACATCGGACTCGAAACTAAATTAGAAATGATAGAATTAGAACTAGAATCAACGAAGAAGAAGAAGAAATACTTTGCCCTTCTCAGCGTTAATCCAAGTGATATGCTTGGACCCTTCGATGTCGAGCATAAGTGATGAACCCGGACAGATCGAACTCCGGATGCGACATGGCTCATAACGAGTACTAAGATAGATTTCCCTTCTAGATTATTCTCTTGACCGAACAAAAGGCTGAAAAGATTGTTTCCAGCAAGATTGGCCCAATATGATGTGGATTGTCCCTTTTTCGAAGATGAGCTGCCTCCTCATCTAGAATATGGCGAGTCATTGAAGATTTCCGGACCACGTACTAGGATATCCTTCTCCTTAATATAGGGTTTAGGAAAACCATAATAAGGGAAATTATCTCCGATGGAGAGTGGCCAGCCCTATGTTTGAGCTAAAAGATGTCCATCCTAATGAGCTTTGCATGATCAAGGAAGAACCGGGAATATCCATGGTTTCAATCATATTTCTCATATTTCATTTGAGTCCCGGAGGTTGAGGATTCATGGACATCAATTTCTTATGATCTTGTTTATAAATAAATTGCTTATCGATGGACTCAAGTTAGAGAAGATATAAGCTAGCTACCTAAATCCCTCCATGTTAAGGCAAAGAGAAGTCCGGCCATGACTTGCTTCAAGTGTTGCTATTTTTCCCTTGTTCATAAATAATCAAGAGGGTCGGTCCAAGGGTCAACATGGCCGAAGTCAAGCACCTAATATCCAGCAGCCAATGACACATATGAAGGAGAATTCTAGAAGCACTCACCTTAGTGGGAGTTGGTTAGAAGGAAGCTTGGCAAAGGGGCAAACAAAGCAAGACCACATGTTCCCAATTTTCAAATACTTGGCTAGAATTTCTCCTAGCTTAGCTTGGGGAGGGGAAAGAATCTTTATGGTTATTGTTTCATTTTAGCTTTAATTTTCAGCTTTGTAAATGCCATTATGAGGCATTATAAATTCAGCTAAGCTAGCTCATGTAAAAACACTTTTGATGAATATACAAACCTTGAGTGTTATACTCTTTTTCGGGATGGATTTCTCGAGCCTCTAAATCCTCAAAGCTGTATCCTAGGTTGGCATCTAGGTGGTGTCCTTTGAGTCACTTAAGTCCCGGTGGTGTTTCTGTATCCGGATCGCTTAGGTGCGCCCCTTGATTCACTCGGTGGTGTTTACGTATCCGAGCCGGGTCAAGGTACTATCCAGCGACTTTGCCATCCCATAACTCACAATCTACTCAGCCATTTTTATCCAAATTTTAACCACCTTTTTTCCAGTCCATCTACTTCCATTCCACCAAATTTCAGCTGCATCCAAGAACTCCTCCGTCCTCCACATCAAAACCAAACAAAGGGTGTCAATCTGTACATCCAGCCGGTAGCATCAACTTCTGGCTATTTGTTCAGGTAGTTGCCCTTATCCAAAATTCACGAAACTTGGTCACAACCTTCCTTCATCAGTTACCTCACTCCCCTCCAAGTTTCGTCCAAATCCAAGCACAATTACCCCTTCATCTCCCCGATCTGCCAAGACTGCGCAATCAGGCCCTGTTCCGCCCGGTTGTGTTTGTTGCGGTTTTCCCTTCTTTTTCTTTGCTTCCGCCACTACACATCAATCTCCTTCTCTCAGAAATTGTCAATTCAAGGTATAAGGAAAGGGCCAATTAGAATAGACTGTGTGTAGTGTAGTCCTCTTTACTTGGACTTCCCACTTGGCTTGAGCTATTTCCTTACTTGGTAGGTTCATAGCCTAGCCCAAAGTTGTAGTTGTTAATGGGTTCACGGGGTGCAAAAATAGGGTGGTATGCCCTTCGACCTGCAGCAAGACCTGGAAAATACCCCTTCTTCTTAAGCATCGATTGGACACTAGGGTTACCATAAGGGTTAAAGGTAAAAGGTGCTTCATCCCTTTCTAAGGCATCAAATATTTCAAATTCGTACAGCTTCTTCATCATTAGCATCGTGCTCGATCTCCACTACGGACTCTTTGGATGTGATAGTAGCACAAAGATTATCCCCAGTTAACGGTTATAACCTGACCTTTGATGATAATTTTGACCTTCGATGCAATGTAGAGGGCACTCGCTCGATGATCGTGCAACTAAGGGCGTCCTAGAACCAGATTGAAAGTTGCTTGGGATATTTAAGACTTGGAATTTAATGTTCCTCTCCACTTGCCCTATATTAACTGGCAAGGTCATAGTTCCCAATACTATTCTTCTAGAATTATCATATGCTCGAAAATGAAGAATTTTCTTAGAGCGTTGTTCCTCTCTAACTCCCGACCTCTTAGTAGTTCACCGGGGACATACGTTAACCGATGATATGTTGTCTACCAAGGTTAAGGGAACAACTTGTTAATGCAAGTTACGGTTAAATAAAGACCATTATTGTGTGCAACGCCTTCTTCCGGGAGATCCTTCGATCAAAAGTAATGGTTCCATCCCAACGGTTAACCAATCCTACTACTTCCTCTCGGTGTGGTTTTAGGAGAAACTTCAATCTTACTGAGTGCATCGATTAAAGCTTGTCTATGTTTCTAGGAAGCGAGATATTAATTGCAAGATAGAAATGTCATATTTTAATTTTGGAGTTGCTTAAGGATTGGATCCTCTTCCTTTACAGACTTCGAGGTTCTCTTGGGGCTTCCCGAGTCCGTTGTTGACCTAAGGGTGTGTTGTGCCATCCCGATCTAGTAAGAAACCGAATAGCACGACTCTTAGTGTTTCCCCAAAAATCTTCTTCTAAGGGTGGTATGCCCCAGAAGTTGTCACTATTGTTGTCATCATCTCTCGTTTCGTAGACGTCTTCTTCATCACTTAGCCACAACCCCTGGATTTTTAGATCTAGTGACGGAAAATTGAGAAGCGATTGTGACTCATTAACATCTCGAAACATATCTCATTAACTTACCTGGTGTGGGTTTAGTAAAGATGGCTAAGGTTCCGCTAAAAGGGTTTTTGATGTTACATGGTTTCTAGGAAGCCTTAGGTAAGTGTAATTAGCCATTTCGAAACATATCTTCTACTTTTTCTTGAACGTCCAACACCATTCAGTATCGTGTCCTCGTGCACAATGGTATTTGCAAAATTTTCCCACGTCCAAATTCTTAGACTATTTCGTGGTTTGTGATTTTGCTCTAATAGGTGGAAACTTTATTTTCCTTTTCTCCAAGAGACGATCAAGGGCTTGAGCATAGGTAGTATCCATAGGAGTGTAGTCAATATACCTGTTGATGGCATTGATGTATGCACCCTGGTAGCATTGCCGGCGTTGGAGGTTTTCTTATATTTGGAATGATAATTACCTCTACATCCGGTCACGACATTTGTGGTCACGGTGAACAGTTCTTCTTCTATCGGTAAGCCAACATCTCTAAGGGTTAAAAAGTTCATCATGGGTAGGAATTTGAGGTGCTAATTATAATTGGGCTAAAGGTTCTTCACAATAATGTGGACTTGATCTTTCTTAGAGGGTCGGTCAACCATGTGGGCTGCCTTTGCTCTCCATCCGGTCAGGAAATGATCAAAGCTCTTATTCTCTTCTTAGTTGATAAACTCCAAGTCTCTAAGAATGACAGGTAGATCCGTGTTATAGGAGTATTGATGGAGGAACTCCTTGCACAAATCTATCCAATTGGCAACCTAGCGTGGGTCAACCGCGTTATAGCACTTCATGACATCGGTATCAAATGTCCAAGGGAAAATGATGTGGTAAGCGTCTTCGGGAATGTTCTTAAGAGTCATTGCTCCCAACAAGTTGCGTACATGATAATGGGGATTCTCGAAACGTATGAACTTAATATCATGCATGGTAAACTTAGGTGGTAGTTTACCTTTAGGAGTTGAAGTGAATCCCTTATGATCGAAATAATGATTGCTGAACATGGATGACTCCCTCAACATCCGTTCTATCTTATCTCGTACGAGAATCGGACTGAGTTTTGGATTCGAGGCTTAGGAGATTCATGTTTAGGATTATCCGGAGAAGATTGGATAGGTGGAGATGGTATAACCATTGCCATTTCCCTTTGCACACGCTCACCTTCTTCGGCTGTTCCCTTCTCCTATGATCGGCTTCCTCATCTCTCTTACTAGCCTCCATAGCCTTTATGATGGTCTTAAGATCTCTTGATATGGAGGATATCTATTCCTACTCGATCATTTAACCTGGTTTCCACGTTAGATATATTCTCATTAAGCATACTAAGGCTAAGATACTTGTTCGGGATTAGGATCCTTTGGAAAGGAATTTTCTTGAGGTACTTGTCTTAGAACAAGGAGTGGATTGTGACGGTGTAGTATGCACGCAAGCTTCTTGCACCAGTGTAGACCGCGAAGTAGAAAGAAATGACGATGTATCGGACTCCTCGGCTAGACGTTCTAATCTTTTAGTGTTAGGATTCCAACGATACTCGGTTGCCGTAAACTTCCCTATTCTGCGAGTCCAAAGGACGAGGTTTAGGACCATGTGAGAGAATATCGCTTTTAGGAGGAAGGGGCTAAAGCGCATGACCTAAAGAGACTAAGGAGGCTTTTATTTGTATGCACATAAAGAATAATATGATAACTTATTTGATTAACACATGATCCTAAAAGAGAAGATGCTTCCTATTTGATATTGCATTTTCCTATTTAAGATAAAGTTTAGACTAAATGCAAAATGAGAATAACGTATTTATCTATTCTAATATGAAATGATTTTATTTGGCTAATACAAATGGACTCACCTAATATGAGATGATTTTATTTGGCTAATGCAAATAGACTCACCTAATATGAGATGATTTTATTTGGATAATGCAAATGGATCACCTAATATGAGATGATTTTATTTCGCTAATGCAAAAGAAAAGTAAAAGGACTGAATAATAAGAAAAGGGAGCTTCCGAGTAAGACCCTTTTCACAAATAGCGACTACTTAGGCTTAGGGAAAATGCATTTTGAGTTTTGGCTAAATGCACATAATTGACCGACTCTAGGAAATTTATTAAAGTGATTTATTTTCACCCATACAAGGGTCTAAATCAAGCGCTCCTCAACTATTCCTAAAGGCTCACGAGCAGAAGATTAAATTTAAAACAAACACACTCATCCAAGCATGCAAATGAATTCTAAGGGAAAAGCTAGAAGTCCAAAAGTTCTATGGCCTAGGAGTTCGAGAGTTTGGATACATGGTGACATGTAGTCCAAATTTTGGTCCCCCATGGGTTGCACTAATAACGATACCAACTAGAATTCTGGTACCTCTCAATGAACCAAAAGGATTAGCCTAAGATGGTGTGCTACACGGGAGAAGGTACCATCTCCAGTAAAGGGTTAAACAATGGGTACAATAAAGTTTTCCTAGTGGTCTAAAACAATATTTAAACTAATTCAAAATTTGCTAAATACGGGATATCTAATGCAAAGCACATCATTAAAAACACACTACTCAAATTTTTAAGTTTTGCCCTTTTAATAAAAACTTTATCCCTAGCAGAGTCGCCACGATAGGAAGCACAGTCGGCCGGGAGCCTCTGCCGAGCTTCCCACTCGTGTCGGGTCTCTTTTTTAAAGGGTTTATTTTGAAGATTCATTTTAAAAAGTGGGAATCAACCTTTTATTAAGATTTTCGAATGTTATTAAATCAAGTCGAAATAAATTAAATCATATTTCATCAGCGATTTTATTAATAATTTTATTTTACCAATTAGATTAGAAGTCTCAGGATCTTGTTTTCTAATTAAGGAACAAATGATATTAGGGTTATGATTCTCGCCGTGGGGCTTTAGGGCCTGATTGGTGTGAAACAATCACCGCCTCGGTCTAGATTGGTGTCAAACCACCAATTTAGACCGAAGCCACCACAGCCACCCCACGGTGCTGGCCGTAGCCTGCACCGGGGAAGGCGGGCACCGGCCAAAGGCCATGGCTAGTGAAACTAGCCTCGGTCTATGCCCCGTGGGCAGATCCAGATCCTAACGTCATTTCTTCCTGCAACCAGAAAACATCGAGATGCGAATTTGCATTGAATAAAGCACAAAATAAGCGAGTCGCCAATCGGTTTTTAAGAACAAAAACTAACAAAACAAAATTTGTGTCTTCCAATCTTAGTATGGGAAAACTAAGACAAGAAGAGGCTAAAAATGATTCCATCGGTCTTGAACCGAAAATCGGATTCAGGGCGAAGGTATGAAATGTCGGGACAAACCTTTTCGTTCGCCATCCGAAGACGACTATTACTAGTTCGAGTAGTGTGTTAATAAAAATTTAAAAAGACAAGCATACAACATGCGAAACAAAATTAAAGCAACCAAGACATAACAAGGAAAACGATAAAGAAAAGCGAAAAAAGTAAAGAAAAGCGGGAAATAAAAGATTACATCGGTCGGGAGGAAATTAAAGCGATTACATCTCTTAAAGAACAATGTGGAAAACGAATAAAATATAAATAAATATAACCGTTCGAAGGTTGGAATATGACCCTCAGGTTGTCCCACCTTACGGATGCGGATCTCCTCGTCGGATCTCTCAATGTAATGGTGACAATCGAAGAAAAAGGCTACTTTTGTGAATTGTGTTTAGGGTATGGGGTAGTGATCGAGTTGAATAAGTGCCCGGATATAAGAATAATCGAATATTCTTCAGCTCTTTATACGATTCAACGATGAATTTTTATCGAAAAGTCAATAGAGTAAATGTTAGATGAGAGCATTCAAGTTGGCTTTCAATAGCGTGATGCTAAGGCAGGACGCCATATGGGAATGAGAGCCAAGCCTCTCTATTTATAGGAGAGGACCTAGGTCAAAGATGACCTATGATTTTCCTCCATTTAGTCGTCCTAACAACTAAAGAAAACAGGACCATTTCTTAAGATATAGAACCGGATCGGAAGATGATAAAACCGGATAGAACCTAGGTTAAAATAGAGAAAGCGGGCACCAGCCAACCGGACCCTCCTAGGGTTTTGTGCCCTAGTTGTGTCCCTAAGGACTCTCCAAGCACAAAATGCATTGTTCCACTTTGCTTCTAGAAGGAAAGCGCCAGCCTCATCACGTGGTTTAGAGGGAAAGCTTCTAGCCTCGTGTGGACTATCTCGTGAAGATCAAAATGGAGCACTTTGATGCTCCCGATCATGAAATGCAACGCTTTAACATCGTCTTCGGTCTTCGACTCCTTGTCCGACTTGGACAAAACTAGAATGTAGTATTCTATACTTGGAATTTCTCGGCATAAATCATGGGACTCCACAATCTCTAAAGGCTCGGCCCGGCTCTTGGACGATCCGAAAGAAAAGAGGATTTGTGGAACGACCCAAGGCAAAAAGCTATTTAAGTGGTGCTAGAGGTTCTTTGTGGTTTACTAGCTTATATTGCACCGAGCAATCACAGTTTAGAATCCAAATCCACAAACAGGACTTGGGATTATCATCATCGGGCCTACAAAACAAAACACAAATATAACGAGAAAAAGGACGACACTTTTTAGGTGTTTACAAAATGCCATCCTGTTCTTCCTTGATTTGCAATCCAAGGAAGAAATTAAGTTCTCCCAACATGCCCATTTGGAACTCATGTCTCATTAACTCATAAAACTCTTGGCATAGAGTTTCATTAGTATCTCCAAATATAATATCATCAACATAAATTTGAATGATAAGAAAATCATTGCCCTTAGTTTTTGTAAAAAGAATTTTGTTCATAAGACCTCTTTTGAAGTCATTTTCAACCAAGAAACTACTTAGTCTTTCATACCAAGCTCTAGCAACTTCTTTAAGACCATACAAAGGTTTTTGCAATTTGTGAACATGATTTGCAAATTGAGAGTTTTCAAATTCAAGGGGTTGCTCAACATAAACTTCTTCTTGAATATAACCATTGAGAAATGCACACTTAACATTCATTTGATAAAGTTTAATGTTTATGCTAGATGCAAATGGTAAGAGAATTCTAATTGCCTCAATCATAGCAATAGGTGCAAAGCTTTCCCTACAATCAATTCTCTCTTCTTGGTTATATCCTTGAGCAACTAATTTGACCTTATTTCTTTCAAATTGAGTTTCAAGTAGGGGTTCTAGTACATTTTTAGGTTCAATTAATGAAATGAATGCTAAAAATGCATATAAATTTCATAAAGAAGAACGAGTTCTTACCCCACTGTTGATATCGGAAAGGATGTGTTCTCGGGTGGGTGACTGGATTCATATTTGAAAACTTTACCTGTCCTCTCGATTTACCAAATTTATTGGTTGAATGGTCCGATCTTCGGTTTGTTACTCTTATCGAACTTCGCATTAGCTTGTCCTTTACAGTATGAGCTGGCTCTTGAACTTGCTCATTCCGAGTCATTTCATTATGAGTTGCCTCGGTTCCTTTGTTTTGATTCTTCCGAGCTCGGCTTCACCCATATAATCTTCATCTCGGTTGAGCTTGAGATCATAGAAAGTGGATTTACTTGTCTTGCCATGATCAATCTCATCAAAGATAACGTGGATGCTTTCTTACACTTTGTTAGTTCTCTTGTTAAAAAATCTATAAGCTTTACTATGAGATGAGTAACCTAGAAATATACGTTCATTTGACCGTGCATCGGATGTTCCTTACCATTGTTATGTACATAGCATTTACATCCGAATGGTTTGAATTAGAAAATGTTGGGCTTCTTTCCCTTGTATAGCTCATAGGGTGTCTTCTTCAAAATGGGTGTGATGAGGCATCTCGTTGAGTGTATAATGTGCTATGTTGATCTGTCTCGGCCCAAAAATAGTAAGCTACATCATTTTTAATCCTCATTATCTATCCTATTTCTTCAAGAGTTCTGTTCTTTCTCTCCACTACCCCATTCCGTTGAGGAGTTCTTCGTGCTGAGAAGTTATGGGAGATACCATTCTTATTACAAAAGTCTACAAATTATGAGTAATCGAACTCACTTCCATGGTCAGTTTAAATTCTCCTAATTTGAGCCTTAAACTACACTTGAATTTTCCGGCAGATCTTAGTAAACTCTTTCAAGGCTTCATTCTTGTCCTTCGAAAACGCACCTAGGTAAATCGTGAGTAATCAACAACAATAACTAGCACATATGATTTACGTCCTAAGCTCTTCACAGGAATTTCACCACATAAATGCATATGAATTAATTCAAGCACTTTGGATGTAGATACGAGTCTTGAGTGGTTTGAAAAATGATCATACTTGCTTTCCTTTTGTGCATGCCTCACAAATTTTATCTTTCTTAAATGAAAAGTTAGGTAAACCCCTAACTAATCCATGAGATGCAAGCTTTTTAATGGTAAGCATGCGGATATGGCCTAGTCTACGATGTCATGTCCATGAATCATCATTCAAAGATGCTTTTAAACATGATAAATCTTTACTAGAATATGAAAGAGGAATGAAGCGAGTTGACCTCGGACTCGAGTGTTTTGTCTCTTTAGTGACTCGCATCGAAATGAAGGAGTTGGTCCGAGTGAATCTTACATCTTGACCTTTGTCACATAACCGAGAGATGCTTAGAAGATTGTACTTGAGCCTTTTGACAAGGTAGACTGGACTGACCGAATCGTCTCCTTAACCAATTCTTCCAATTCCAATTATCTTGTCTTTGCTATTATCTCCAAATTCGACCTTTCCTTCTTTCATGTCTTTTAATTCCGAGAAGAGTCTTGTGTCTCTAAACATATGGAATGAACATCCACTATCTAAGTACCAATGACCCTTTCGTTTCCGAGTGACTTGTAAGACAAAAGCAAACTAACCCTACTCACTTCCTCTTACAAACCCAATAAAAGTATTTACTATGGTTCTTTTCGATGAAGACCACTTTTGTGAACCCATATTTGAATAATTTTAGGTTTGGTTTGATTCTCGAGTCTTCTTTTAGAGAACCGAGTATGTGTATCTTTTCTTTGAAAACCTTTCTTTTTGTTAAAAGTTGGAGAAGGCTTTTTCATGAAAACTGGTATGGGCTCAGTCCCTTTTCTCTCGTGAATGAATGGGGTTATGCTCAGCCTTCCTAAACTTAACAGTTCTAGAATCGGTTTGAAACAATTGTTATACGATTATCTTTCTCTTCAACATTGCTACCAAGACCTTCATTTTTTGAATGAGACACACTGAGAGCCAAGTAAAAGATCAATGTTTTTCTCATGAGTGAGTTTTAAAATCAACTCTTGTGACTCATTGAGCTTTTGTTTCGGTTGCTCATTCTCTATTCTCAAGCACTTAGACTCGGTCTCATTATCTTGAGTACTGGTCTCAAGCACTTTTAAATTTTGTCTCAAATTTTCTAATTCCATTTTCAAAGTGATGCTCTCAGTAGTAAGAAACTCTAGTTCCTCTTTGAATTCAAAAGAATCGGAATTGGACTTTTCTTCCAAAGTAAAGATATATTTAGCAAGATTAAGTTTGGAAAACATGAGGAAATAGTTAATTACCTCCCGAGAATTTGTCTCCTTAACATCCGAATCATCACCTGTCCGACTCGGATCCAGCTTCTTAGTACTGTTGGTGCAATTACACTTTGAGTCATTTGAGATGTCATCTTCCTCTAAGTCATCATCACTTCAGGTAGCCACCATAGCCTTTTTCTTTTTTCTATCCTTATTTCTCTTTGGACAATCCTTAACTATGTGCTTCTTGCTACCACACTCAAAATAGCCGAGTTCTTAGTTAAAGATAAATTGGAAGAGGATGAGTATTTACCTTTCTTGTCTTTCTTGTAAAACTCGTGTTTTTGGCCTCTTTTGCCACTTTTTGTACTTCATCATCTTCTTGAAACCTTGGGCAATAATAGTCATGGGATTTTCTTCTAAATCGGAGCAACATTGACTTTGTCGTCCGTCTTCTAAGGCCTTAAGTGCAATGTTCCTTTTGGTGCTAACCTCGGCTTCCTTTTCTTCTAGGTGCAGCTCATGAAAGAGTAGCTTCCCAATAAGCTCTTCCGGTTCTAGCTTAGATAGATCTTGTGCTTGTTCAATTGTTGTTACCTTGGGACCCCATCTTCTGTTGGGTAGACTTCTTAAGATTTTTCTCACAATTTCTTCATGAGACATCTTCCTACCTAGACACTTGAGATTGTTGACAATCTTAGTGAACCAAATGTACATTTGAGTGATGTTCTCCTCAGGCTCCTTCTTAAACATTTCATATCTATGAAGGAATTGACTTATCGTTGCTCGTTTCACCTGGCTGGTTCCTTCCAGCACATCCTCATCACAATCATAGAAGAAGCATTCCATTATCTTCTTCCATTGTGCAAAGTTTGAACCTTTGAACTTGGGTGGTCTAGTGAAAGATCATCCTTCATCAAACTCTCCATTGTTGCGAGCCATCTGATCTTTAGAGCTTTTGATTGTGAGATCCTTTCGAAAGGCTAGGCTCGATACCAATTGAAGGTTTCCTCTTGGAGAAGTCAAGTCACCTAGGAGGGCGGCTGAATAAGGTGATGGAAGATTTTTGTGAATTGAAAAAGAATTATACCAAGGAAACACTTAGAAAATAATTTTGAGTCTACAATGAACTCGAAACAAGTAAAACACATAAATACTTCGAAACCCTCCTAGGGTACAAAACCACGGACAGTGCTAATCCAAGCACTAAGACAAATTCACTATTTTGAATGCACAAAATACAAGGAATGACTTTTTACAGAATTTCTCCCTTAGAAAATTCACTTAAAAGTTTTTCCTAGATTCGGAAATTTCCTTATCGGATCTATTACTTCCTAACTTATGTAACCTTTGCAACTAGGTACAACCGAGCTGAGCTAACCCTTGTAGCTCAATCAAGGGACTTAACAGAGAATTGCAAATGTAGAAGAGATTAAAAGACTTTCTCTTTACAACCGAGAAAATAGAAACTTAAGAATTAGAGTTGTAAGTCGAAGATTGAATAAGTATGCACCGAGTTAGTTTTTTACAATGTGTTGAGCAATCTTCAAGTCTTCTAGAGAGGCTTCTATTTATACACAACAGAAGCAGAGTAGCTGTTGAGGCTTGTTCTGGACTTGTGAGCTTTAATAACCGTTGTAACGGCTAGTTTGAGTCACTCGAAAAGGACTCATTGTAATGTGAACGTTGTGCGAGTGGTCCTTTTATTGAAAACTAGTCTATCCCATTGGTTCTGACTAAAATCTGGGGTAGAAACAAGCTGTTAGACTCAAAGTTGAAGTTTACCGGATTTAGAAACAAACAACCCTAACACGGTGTCCGACCCTTGTCAATAAATGTTGCTTTTCCGTCTATTGGTGTTTAACGACTAGAAACCGGTCGCTTTTGCTATTCAAAATAAGATTAAAATACTTTAATCTACCTACAAAAGCAAATCAAATTGGTACTCAAAGTATAAAAATACTTTAGTCCGAGATTAGGCAAAGATAATAATTAATTGAAAGTAACTAAGCACTTAGTTATGTTCGGCCCAAATAAATGGAATTTTCTGAGTCTAATATTCATTAGGTTCAAATTCCATCTTGAAATACACAAGAATGAATAATCGAGTGTATAAACTTGATCAAGTAAATAATTTGATTCAATAAACCGACTTGAAAAGGAGAATTATCGTTGTAATTCATTTTCGGTTTCAACACTAAGTCAATACTCAAAATATGAAGTGTTTGTGAAGTTATTTACTTCTACCATTGTTCCGAGTTGTGTATGAATTTGTCGAAACACGAGTTAAATGCGGTATACTCAATATATGGTTTCGAGTGGGTCGGACAAAATTAAAAACTTAAAGATGAGCTTCTTAAATACTTAGAGTTACTTCAAATCAAAACCATAGAGAGATAAAGAGTTATAACTCGGTTTTCATGGTTTTTTTAGTATTTAACCCTTTTCTTGTGAGTCGTTCGTTTGGATTAAGTTTGCTAAATAATCCTTGCATGGGTGAAAAAATAAAATAAAAATAATTTACCTTCTTGAGTTGATCCAATTTGTTCATTTTTAGCCAAAAGTCCAAATTTGTCTCTCTTTTGAAGGTCAGTCCATTAATTGCATTTCCGAGTAAGTCTACATCTCTTTAGTCTCAACCTTTTTAGTCACTGCACTGTCGAGCACAACCGACGCAAGTTTTCTTAGGTCAGCCGAGGTAGGTCCTGTTATGGACCCCCTCCTTTCTTTCATAGATTTTAAGTCTTGACCGTCAAGATGCTTGCATGTTTGTCCATCATTCAAATTAATCTCTAATTAGAAGAGTCTTTTGTTTACATTAGCCAAATTTAAATAAGCGAGTTTTTATTTGCATTAACCAAATTAAAATTCATCTCAAATTAGGTGAGTCTTTGTTTACATTTAGTAAAATCAAATTCATCTCAAAGTAGGTGAGTCATTGTTTTCATTTAGCTAAGTAAAAATAATCTCAAATTAGGTGAGTATTTGTTTGCATTATCCAAATTAAAGTTCATTTCAAAATAGGTAAGTCTTTGTTTCCATTTAGCAAAATTAAAATTAATTTCTAATTAGAAGAGTCTTTGTTGCATTAGCAAAATGAAATTCATCTCCAATTAGGTGAATCTTTGTTTTCGTTGAGCGAAATCCAATTCATCCGAATCTAACGGAATCCATGTGCACCGTTGCATTTCATTTTGGTCATATTTTCATTCTTTATGTGCATCCAAATAAAAAGCATATCGTTTTCTTTTCTTACGGGTTTATTGTCTTCTCGGGGTCAAGCACTTAAGCCTATCTCCCTAAAATTTTTCACGATGTCGATCCCGAGCACCTAGTCTTTTGGGATACAAGATAGGGAATCCAACTCAAATCGGGAACCCTAGCATGATGAGATTAGTTAATAAGAAGTCTACTTCAACAATGGTACGGTTGACACCGATACATCCCACACTAATGCGTACCACGCCGTATGTCTAACATCTTTACTAGCAACACCGATATGTCCTACATCAGCACGTATCACACCAGTATGTCCCACATCTTTACCGGTAATACCCGTACGTCACCCATGCACAAACCGCATCCCTCCTCACAAATGGCCAATGAACTAGAAGAAACCCCCATCATGACCTTGTTCAAAAAAATTACTGCCAAAATAGAAGCTAAGATTGGGGCCCGGGATAAAAATAATTGAGTTAATAGAAGAAACCCTTGACCTCGTATCGAAAGAACTAGAGAAGAAACTAAAGTCCAAAGGAAAAGAAAAAGAAGAAGAACCTCAACCCGAGGCTCAGCTCAACCCTCAATCTAATTCGCGAATAGATCAAATAAAAAAGTTGTTACGTGAGTCCTCCATGTTCAATGACTACTATCTAGCGTAGGGATTCACTTCAATCCCTAAAAGAAAATTAGCCCCAAAATTCAATATGCCTTACATCAAGTTCCACGGGACTAAAAACCCTCACCACCACCCGAGGAACTTTATAGGGGCAATGACCTTAATGAATGTACCAGAGCGAGCATACCATGTCAATTTCCCATAGACATTTAATAAAGATATCATGAAGTGGTACAATGTTGTCGAACCACATAGGTGACAAACTTGCAGGATCTTTATTGAAAGCTCTTACATCAATACTATTACAATACCGATTTACTAGTAATTCTTCGGGACGTAGAGCCGATCAAGCGAGAGACAAGGAGAGCTTCATTGACCTTCTCACTCGTTGGGGGCAACGGCCGACCATATCGTAGATTGACCCTCCGAAAAGGATCAAGTTAGATTAATCTTCAAAAATTTAAAACCTTCCTATCATCAACACATGAAGTTCTTACCTTTCATAGACTTCAAAACACTCCAAGATGTTGGCATGCTTATAGAAGATGAGTAAGCATCCATAATAGCCTCAACCAGGTAGACGATAATCTAATAAGCCCATCGAGTCATCAACGATGCTAATAAAGTGTGCATTAGGCATATTGCATTTAGGTAGCCTTGGACGTAATTGCTTTTAATTTTGACATTTAGGCTTTACTCTTAAGGGAACATTTTCAAACAGACTCAAACTATTGACCGGTGGGCACACTTAGGTTTGATTACTTGTAAGATGGTTACTCTCCACTCATAGCATGCTTTTCTCAACTCCTTATCCAGAGGCACTTATTATATTCATGTTCCTATCATGCACTCTGTGTTGGATTTAAAATTTCAAACTATTAGCCACCATGTATCCGACCTAGAATTATCGCTCCTTTTTACCATAGATCCTTCACGAGTGTAGGTTGTACCCTTTCTTCATTTACGTGCTTGAATGACTGTGGTTGTTATTAATATTTAATCCTTTTCTTGTGAGCCTTTAGTTTAGATTATGTTTGGTAAATAGTCTTTGCATGGGTGAAAAAACAAAATAAAATAATTTACCTCTTGAGTCCAGTCAAATTTGTTCATTTTTAGCCAAAACTCCAAATGTTCCTCTCCTTTTAAGGTTATCCTATTACTTAAATTTTCGAGTCAGTCTACCGATCTTTAGTCTCAGCCTTTTTTAGTCACCAGCTGTCGAGCATAGCCGGTGCAAGTTTTCTCCAGTTAGCCGAGGTAGGTCCCGTCATGAACCCCCTCCTTTCTTCGATAGATTTTGAAGTCTTGACCGTCAACATGCTTACATGTTTGTCCATTATTCAAGTTAATCTCTAATTGAGAAAGTATTTTGTTTGCATTAGCCCAATTTAAATGGGCGAGTCTTGATGTGTAGTGGCGGAAGCAAAGAAAAAGATGGAAAAACCGCAAAACACACAACCGGGCAGAATAGGGCCTGATTGTGCAGTCTTGGGAAATCGGGTGAAAAGAGGGGTAAATGTGCTTGGATTTGGACGAAACTTGGAGGGGAGTGAGGTGACTGATGGAGGAAGGTTGTGGCCAAGTTTCGTGAATTTTGGATAAGGGGAACTACCTGAACAGATAGCCAGAAGTTGATGCTGCTGGCTGGATGTACAGATTGATACCCTTTGTTTGGTTTTGATGTGGAGGACGGAGGGGTTCTTGGATGGGGCTGAAATTTGGAGGAATGGAAGTAGATGGACTGGAAGGATTGTGGTTAAAATTTGGCAAAAAATGTCTGAGGGAATTGGGAGATATGGAATGGCAAAGTCGCTGGATAGTACCTTGACCCAAGCTCGGATACGTAAACACCACCGAGTGAATCAAGGGCGCTCTCAAATGGTCCGGATACAGAAACACCACCGGGGTTTGGGAGACTCAAAGGACACCACCTAGATGCCAACCTAGGATACAGCTTTGAGGATTTAGAGGCTCGAGAAATCCATCCCGAAAAAGAGTATAACACTCAAGGTTTGTATATTCATCAAAAAGTGTCTTTACAATGAAGCATATGAGCTGAATATATAATGCCTTGCCATGGCATTTTACATAACTGAATGCAAGCTGAAAATAAAGCAAAAACAAAATGATAACTTGATGTGTAGTGGCGGAAGCAAAGAAAAAGATGGAAAAACCGCAAAACACACAACCGGGCAGAATAGGACCTGCAGGTGCGGTTCTGGGGAAAAGGGTTAAAGGAGGGGTAAATGTGCTTGGATTTGGACGAAACTTGGAGGGGAGTGAGGTAACTGATGAAGGAAGGTTGTGACCAAGTTTCGTGAATTTTGGATAAGGGGAACTACCTGAACAGATAGCCAGAAGTTGACGCTGCTGGCTGGATGTACAGATTGATACCCTTTGTTTGGTTTTGATGTGGAGGACGGAGGAGTTCTTGGATGGGGCTGAAATTTGGAGGAATGGAAGTAGATGGACTGGAAGGATTGTGGTTAAAATTTGGAGTGAAATGGCTGGGTGGTTTGTGAGATATGGGATGGTAAAGTCGCTGGATAGAACCTTGACCCGGCTCGGATATAGAAACACCACCGAGTGAATCAAGGGCGCACCTAAGCGATCCGGATACAGAAACACCACCGGGACTTAAGTGACTCAAAGGACACCACCTAGATGCCAATCTAGGATACAGCTTTGAGGATTTAGAGGCTCGAGAAATCCATCCCGAAAAGAGTATAACACTCAAGGTTTGTATATTCATCAAAAAGTTCCCTTTACATGAGCTAGGCTTGCTGAATTTATAATGCCTAACATTGGCATTTTACCAAGCTGGAACATAGCTAAAAATTAAAGCAAAATCAAAACAAAATTAGCCAAGATTCTTTCCCCTCCTCCAAGTTAAGCTAGGAGAAATTTCAGCCAAGTATTTGATGGTTAGGGAACATGTGGCTACGGTTTGTTTCCCTTTGCCAAGCCTCCTTAATTCTTCTAGAATACTCTTCATGTGGGCTGCTTTGGATGCTCCCCTTAGGTGCCTAGGCATGTTGTATTTGACCTTGGACCGACCAGAATCAAATACAAATTATTTATGTGCAAAGACACATTACTTCACATTTTGTCATGGCCAAAATGCACCTTGCTCTAACATGGAGGATTTTAGGTTTGCTAGCTGATTCTTCTTGGCTCTCCTTCTTAACTCTTAGGTAAATAATTATTTATGAACAATCATAGAAAGATCACACTCTTGACTTCCCATCCTCCGGGATCAAAAATGATAATAAGAAATTCAAGTGTCTTGGGCTGATTTCCATGCATGTTTGATCTCTCTTGATGACTTGTCCTCGGTCCATGATCAAGGGCTGTCCACTTTCCATCATAACTAACAATATTCCTTTCCCTTTCTCCAAGCTAAGCTAGAGTAAATCCTAGCCAAGTATTTCAAAATTGGGAACATGTGGCCTAGGCTTGTTTTCCCCTTCTTCAAGCTTCTTGATTCTTTGATGCTTCTAGAATGCCTTCTCATCATCTTCCTTTGTTGCTCCATAACCGGCCATGGCCCATCTCACGTTAATATGGACCAACTTCATTCAAGCATCAACTTATTTATGTACTTAAGCATAAAATGGCAATGTTCCTTGGTTTGACTTGACCATGCACTCTTGCTTTGCCTTGGAGGGTTTTGTGACTAGCTTCAACTAACCTTCTTAACTAAATGGTAATCAATTATTTATGAACAAAATCATAATAACTCAATGTTTTGGACTCATCACCCTCCGGGGTCCATTAGCATCAATCGGATGAGTTGTGAACTTTTCCCTTGGATCATGAAACATTCCGGCTGACCCTTAAGCATCCATGGCTCCTCCAAATGAATATCATTCTGCTCAAAACACCAAGCTGTCCACTCTCCATCAAGTCTTTATTTCCATTAACCAAATTAAAATTGAACTCATATTAGGTAAGTCTCTATTTGCATTTAGCCAAATCAAATTCATCTCAAAGTAGGTGAGTCTTTGTTTGCATTTAGCTAAATAAAATTCATCTCAAACTAGGTGAGTATTTCTTTGCATTAGCCAAATTAAAATTCACTTCAAAATAGGTGAGTTTTTGGTTCCATTTAGCAAAATTAAAATTCATCACTAATTAGAAGAGTCTTTGTTGCATTAGCAAAATCAAATTCATCTCAAATTAGGTGAGTATTTATTTACATTTAGCCAATTCCAATTCATCCCAATCTAAAGGACTCCATGTGCACCGTTGAATTTTATTTTGGTTCAATTTTCATTCTTTATGTGCATCCAAGTAAAAGAGCGTATCATTTACTTTTCTTTGGGATTCGTTGTCTTCTCCGGTCAAGCACTTAAGCCTATTTCCCTAAAATATTTAACGATGCCAATCCTAAGCACCTAGTCTTTTGGGATACAGGATATGGAATCCAACTCAAATTGGGAATCCTAGCATGATGATGCTAGTAAATAAGAATTCTACTTTAACACAGGTATGGTCGATAGCGATACGTCCCACACCAATATGTACCACGCCATTATGTCCATCACCTTAACTAGCAACACAGGTACGTCCCACACTAGCACCTACGACACCGAGTACGTCCCGCATCTTCACTGGTAACGACCTACGTCATCCATGGACAAACCGCATCCCTCCTCCAAAAATGGCCAATGAACTAGAGTAAACCCCCATCTTGGCCTTGTTTAAAAAGTTTGCTACCAAAATAGAAGCTAAGATTGATGTCCAGGATAAAAAAAAAAATATTGAGTCAATTGTAGTAACTCTTGACCTCATACTAAAGGAACTGGAGAAGAAACCAAAGTCCAAAGGGAAAGAGAAAGAAGAAGAACCTCAATCTTAGCCTTAGCCAAAGCCTCAATCTGATCCACTAATAGATCAAATAAAGAAGTTTTTGCGTGAGTCTTCCATGTTGAATGACTACAATCAGGCCCAAGGATTCACTTCAATCCCGAAAGGCAAATTGCCCGAAAAATTCATTGTGATTGATATTAAGTTCCACGGCACTCGAATAAATCCTCACCACCATGTCAGGAACTTTATAGGAGCAATGACCTTAAAGAATGTAATGAGGGCGCATACCATGTCATTTTCCCACGGACATTTAACAAAGACGTCATGAAGTGGTACAATGTTATCGAACCACACCACGTCAAAAGCGGCAACATCTTTGCTGGGAGTTCTTACATCAATACTCTTACAATGCTAATCTTTGCCGATCATCATTCAATGATGGCTCTCACTGGCGCGGGTTGATAACCGAGCATGGCTCTTGGCCAAAAATGGTTTGTTCTACTTTTTTAGCCCAAAAGTCTTGCTGTAGAAAATGATTTTTTATCTTTTTAGTTTTTTTTAACCATGAGATAACATCCAAAGACTTCTCTTAAATTAATTTCTAAAAGAAATAATTATTAAAAATTGCTAATCACCTTTTTTGCTTCAACTGTTTAATTAGATTTTAAAAAGAAATAATCTTAAAAAGAGGTGCACCCCACTTTCCAAATGAACTTTCAAAAATCATCTTGAAAAAAAAATTAAGATAGTTGACATTCTTGGGGAAACTCGATCTAATTGTTCCGTTTGGGGGATGGGTTGTGGTTCTTACACTCCCAAAACTCTTGAAGAAATTGGAAGGACAATGATGATTGAAAATGATCTTCCTTACTATTTCTAGGTTGAGGTACTACACATAGAAAAATACACTCTCAACAGATATCTCATTCGACCCATTTTAAAGAAAACAACCTATGAGTTACATAAGGGAAAGAAGCCTAACATCTCACACTTCAAGCCATTCAGGTGTAAGTGTTATATGCTTAATAATGGTAAGGATTATTTGACTAAGTTTGATGCTAGGTCACATGCAGGTTTTTTCTAGGTTATTGTTTATATAGCAAAGCCTAGTATGTTTTCAACAAAAGGACTAACAAAGTGGAAGAAAGTATTCACTTTTTTGAGGAAGTTGATGATGGTAGGTTAAGTGAATCAACCTTCTCAGATTTCACGCTAAACAGAAATGATGATGACTTGGATGAAGCTGAGCTCGGAATGGTGGAAG
This sequence comes from Talinum fruticosum, assembly GCA_021018815.1. Taxonomy (NCBI): domain Eukaryota; kingdom Viridiplantae; phylum Streptophyta; class Magnoliopsida; order Caryophyllales; family Talinaceae; genus Talinum; species Talinum fruticosum. Next base: position 716,591 of record JAITYX010000010.1, on the reverse strand, counting down.
ACAAAAGAACTAAGCCAACTCAAGCCGACCCGGTTCAAGAACTCACTCGAGATAACCGAAGCAAAATTGAAAGATGAGACACAACTAGCTAAGACAGTTGATGAAACAAGCGCTCAACCTTCGACCTGGTAACCAAGAGGTCAAGTAAAGCTTTTAAATATGATTCTAGTTATCCATCTGAAAATATCATTTCGACATCAACTCAAGGCTAACAACTCAATCTCCTTTGCATAATTTATGTGCATTTTAACCATTCATATCTTTAATTGAACATAAAAATGTAATGGAAGGCCTAATTTATCCTAAATGGATAGAGGCCATGCAAGAAGAGCTCTCACAATTTAAAAGAAAAATGAAGTATTCAAGTCCTCCCTTTTATAGGTGAGCCAGCTGCAAGTAGAAAATAAAGGAAAAGAACAAACTAATTTTTGATTGGTTGTTCCACACATTCCCTGACCAAATATTACGAAAGCTAACAAGCTCTAGATCATAATGATTCGTGTTGCAGTAAAAATTAAGAGAGTATGAGATTTTTGTCGATCCACAAAGATGAAACCAAATTGGAATAAGATTGCTAAACGACTCAAGGACTCAAAAACTAAAACTAATCTATTAACGTAAAATCAAAACGTGAATACAAACCATTATGAATCAAAAACTAAATCTACACAACTCATTATTCACAACATTATCAATAATCATTACCAATTCGAAACTAACATGAATCAATATGCAAAAATGATCATTAAATCAGAAACTAAACTAAAAAACTCAAAGCGCAAGAATTAGGAATTTATACATGCAAAATCTAATGTCCAGATTCTAGCAAAGTACTTTTGCAAATTCATAATCCAGCTTTGAACGATCGAATACTAAGATTCGACAAAGCAAATCAACAATTCCAAAGAGTTAAACCACAAATTCGGAGTGAATACTCGGGTATGAACTTATCTCTCTTAATAGTTTTGAATTGAAGTCATTCTCACACTTTAGAAACATTTTTCATCTCTGTCTAACCCACTCGAAAGCTCGCTTAAGTGAACACTTAGTTTTGGATTTCGACCCACTCGGATTTGACTCGAGATAGGTATCTCACCTAAATAATTTTTGAATTCAAGTTGTTATCTTAACAAGCTCATTTCAAAATTCGAATCAAAATTATTGTGTTAATTCTAATTGAATCCAGCTTTATTTAACTAAAATTATTTTATGGTAATTGATGAATTATGTCTATATATTTCTCTAACTCTTTCATCATCTAAAGATAGACACAAATGGAATTGAAACTTATTGAATATTAGACTGAAAAATTCCATTTAATTAGATTACGGATATTCAAGTGTCTAATTATTTGAATTAATATCCTTGACTAATCTTGAATTAAAGTAATTTTATACTTTATGTACCACTTTCATTTGTTTTTTATGTTGATAAAAGTTCTTTTAACTCATTTTAAAAAACAAAAACAATCGACTTCTAACCGTTAAACACCAATAGACAGAACAGTCACATTTTTAGTAAGGCTCATACACCATGCGTGGGATGTTTATTACCGTTTCCGGTAAACTTCAATTTTAAGTCTAACGGTTGTTTCCACCCAGATTTTCAGTCTCAACAAGTGTGTTGGAGTATTTTTAGCAAAGGACTGATGTACAACATTTATGTTCATAACTGACTTTATTTTTTAAGGACTCGGACTATCCATTACAACGACTAGTGAAGCTTCCCAATCAAGAATAAGGCACAACAACTATCTGCTTTGCTTATTATAAATAGAAGACACTTTACAAGACTTAGAAGATTACTTTAACAAATTTCTGAAGTCATATACTCAATGTTTTTAGCTTTCAACTATGTACTTAGTTTCTTTAACTTCTAAGTTGGAAAAGAAGTCATGTAATAAGTTACATTCTTACTTAATCAATTCTTCTATAAATTCCATTGAGTGAGCTGTAAGGGGTAAATTAACTCAGTTACACCTAGCTGTAATGGGTAACTCAATTAGGAAGTGATGTGTAGTGGCGGAAGCAAAGAAAATGGATAGAAAACCACAAGAAGCACAACCGGGCAGAATGCAGCCTGTTTGCGCAACCTTGGCAGATTGAGGAAATGGAGGGGCAAAAGTGCTTGGTCTTGGCTGAAATTTGGTGGGAAGGATGGTAACTGGTAAATGATGATCGAGACCAAGTTTCGTTGAATTTGGATAAGGGGAACTCCCTGAACAGATAGCCTGAAGTTGAGGTACCCGGCTGGCTGTACAGACAGACACCCTCTGTTTGGTTTCGGTGTGGAGGATGGAGATGTTCTTGGATGGAGCTGAAAATTGGAGGAATGGTAGTAGATGGACTGGAAGGAATGTGGTTAAAATTTGGAGTGAAATGGATGGGTAGATTGTGAGATATGAATTGATGAAGTGAGGGGATAATTCCAAGGTCCTAGCTCGGATACGTAAAACACCACCGAGTAAGAACCGAGGGGCACCTTCAATCTGTCCGGATACAGTAACACCACCGGGAGATTGGAAGGACTCAAAGGACACCACCTAGCTGCCACACTAGGATACAGCAATGAGAGTTCCAAAGGTTGAGAAATCCATCTCAAGAGCAAAGCTCAAATTCATATATTCATCAAGGGTTGATTACAATGAAGCTCATGAGCTGATTTTATAATGCCCAGCTATGGCATTCTACATAACCGATTTGCAAGCTGAAAGTGTAACAAACTCAAGCTGAAAATAATGCAAAAACAAAATGCTAACTAACAATATTCCTTTCCCTCCCTCCAAGCCAAGCTAGGATGATTTCTAGCCAAGTATTTCAACATTAGGAACATGTGGCTATGCCTTGATTTCCCCTTCTCCAAGCTCTTTGAATCTTGATGCTTCTAGAATGCATTAGTCATCATCTCCTTTTGTAGCTCATCATTCGGCTAGGCATCCTCATGGACCGTCCATAGTGAGCACCAACTTATTTATGTACCTTGAGCATAACATAGCAACATTTCCGGCCTTGACTAGAATAAACCTTCTTGCTTGACCATGGAGATTTTAGGTGGCTACTTTCACTAACCTTCTCAACTAATGCAAAATGATATTTATTTATGAACAAGTTATGAAAACTCCATGTTGTGAATTTGATCACCCTCCGGGGTCTACTAACATTATTCGGTTGAGCCTTGAGTTTTTCCCTTGAACATAGAATATGCAAGCATTTCTGGTTGCACCTTGCACATACATGGCTCCTTAAGATAAATATCATTTAGCTCAAAACATAAGGCTGTCCACTCTCCATCATCGTACTAGGACGGATAAGGGATTTTCTATGCACTGGGAAAAAACTTGTATTGAATTCTTTGAGGGATCAATCTAGAGAATCGAGTCCTTGTATTTTGTGAATTCAAAATAATGAATTCGACTTGGTATCCGGACACATACTGGTCGTGTTTTTTTGCCTTAGAGGGTTTCTTTCACACCCTACTCAACCCCTTCTAGAGTTATTAAAACTCCATGAGCTCAAACCATCAATTGGTAATAGAGCCTAGCATTTCGAAAGGATCTAACAATCCAAGGTATAAAGATCATGTGGCTCTTAACTACAGAGAGTTTGATGAAGAAACGTCATTCACTAGGTCACCAAAATTCAAAGGATCCAACTTTGCATATTGGAAGAAGATCATGGAATGCTTCATCCAAGAGTACGACGAAGAAGTCTAGGGAATCATTTGCAATGGCAACTATATTCCCACAAGGATCCATAAGTTTTATGACTTATGCATTGAATTTCAATAAGTCCGTAAAGTTTCCTTCACCCCTTATACACCCCCTCTAGGGTGATGTGGACTCTCATAGCTCAAATCTTCACGGAGGAATTTGAAAACCAAAATCTAACCAAACATCAAAGAAATTAAACTATTATTAACTAAAATCTAAAACTAAAAATTGAAACCTAAAACTCAAATTGAGATCTAACACTGAAAATTTGAGAAGGAAGTTCTATAACTAATTCGATCTTATGGATGACTCTTCATGCTCGCCTAGCTCATCGTGCCTTCCTCTCGTCATCTTTTCCTCTCTTTAAACTCTTGGCCACCTCCTCTTATTTGTTCTCATTCCATGCTCATACTTCCCTTGTGGATAGTGCTTGAGATAATTGCGAAGAACATAAGAGTCCAGATAGAAACCGAGTAGGACTTGGGTTCTGTTCGTGGGTATCATCCGACGAGGAGAGTGAAGAGAGTTTGAGGGTGGGATGAAGTTTCATGGGTCTTACCGAAGAAAAAGAGGGGTAGAGTTTGAGAGGGATATAGCTGGTGGAAAGAAGAGGAGAGAGAGAAAGATGAGGATGGGCTAGAGTTTTGGGGTCCGTAGATAAGGGAAGAGGGGAGAGAGAGAGAGCAATAGAGAAACAGAAAGAGCGCGAGAGAAAGAGTCCGAGTGGCGTGGAGATCTAGGGTTTCGTCGAGTTTTGCTAAGGAAACAGCCCCAAGAGGATAGAAGGAAAGAAGATGGAGTTTTAGGGTGTTAGGCTAATGGAAGACAAAAGAGGATAGAAGGAAAGAGAGTTCAAGTGAGGGAGAAAAAGGGGTCACGTGTGCGACATGCTCTACATAAAGGAGAAGAGAGAAGGAGGTTAGATTTGGTATCGGGTTAGGCCAGCTGCGAGTAGACGACCCAATTCTTCAAATTTCATCACCTCTTAGTATTTCTCGGATTTTTCACACTCGCCTAAGAAAATGAACAAATTAAATTAAAAATCCCGATTTAGAAATATTACGACCAAAATAAGATGTAAAAAGGTATTTAAAATTATATATGATTTGACTCAACAAATAGCCCTATACCTAGGTTATATTCATCCTCGAGTAAAACAAATGATAGAAAAAGAAAATAAGTAAAGAAAATGCTATCTAACTTTCGTAAAAATGACGATTGCATTTAGCGTATATAACAAGCCCTTTAAGCCCCTTGGTAGCCCAAGTGGACGTTTAATGTCTCTTGAGGGCTTATAGTAGATATACCCACAAAATACTCTTTTTTAAAAAATGCATTTCAGATCATATCATCACTTAAAACAGTTATGGGGATAATAAATCAAAGCAAAGAAGTAAACAGATTATATCGGAGCAGTAAAAGCAAGAAGAAATAGTAGAGCTAAATGTTTGAGCATTAGGGCAAAAGTATAACTCGAAACATCTAACTTAAAAATATGTCGATTCAAAAAAATTCATTCATTGCTCAAAAAGAGGGGTGAACCGACCTAAACACAACATCGGGTTTTCTATATTTTCTCCCCAAGCATTTCATCAAAAAGGAGGGACAGAAAGAAAAAAAATACAACCGATGTTGGACAAAAACAAAAAAAATAGACAAGAGAGAAATAAATTAAGAGGAGGGGGCTTGCTGTCAAGAGGAGAAGGAATGAGCAATGCATATGCGCTGATAAGCTTGGGAGGAGGTGGATGATCGCAGAGGCGGCAACACAAGGATGTTGGGAAGTTGCTCCGTCCTGGTTCTTTGATCCAGAGGTATATCTTCCTCAGGCTCATCCTCTTGAAAGATAACAGAGGGCGGTGCTTGTGAGCCTAGCCGTGGACCGACCGACATCCCCAGCCTTCTTCTAACCCACTCGGATTGTAATATGAGGAGATTAGTTATGGTTCGGGTTCTACTACACCTTGGCACTTAGGTGGGCTAGCCTCTTCTTTTTATTTCTCCTCTTCATTCTCCTTTTAAAGCTAAGTTGCTGCTTCTTCACCTACTACTTCATCTTTTTCTTCTACCTCGGTAGAGGTAGACTTGGTTGAGCTGGAGGACTCATCGAAGTATTTGAAGTTTCGAGTCCTTAGCAGCCTTGGAGCTGCATTTTTAAAGAAGTTGCAGCTACTCGCGTTGCTCATTAAGAATGGCCTTGAACTCCATCATGAGAGTCCGACACTACTGGATCCGAGACTTGCCGAGCTTCCGGTTGATCATCATGCCTTGATAAATAGGCTTGAGAGAGTGGACGAGTGTTTTGAAGTTGTTCAAACATAGAAGAGAGCTTTTCTACTATTAAGGTAAGAGCTGGAGTAGAGGGAGGAAGAGGTGGTAGAGAAGTAGAGGGACCAGCTGAAGGAGGTGGAAGTGTTAGCGCTTGTTGAGCTGGAGGAGGAGAGGGAGGTAGAAGCTCGGAAGAATGAACCCGGACACCGGGTTTTACCTCCTAGTATCCATAGCCCGAAGCTCTCTTCCGCCAACAACAATGGCAACCTTGGAAACATCTTTGTGATCCGAGAGAAGAGTAATCTTAAACTATTTGAAAACAAATGTCAAGAGAGCTCCGAGGTGAAAAGGAGCAAATTTTTGGACCGAGCTGGCACGGAGGCCATCTCGCTTAAGAATAAAAGGGAAGAAGTTTACATCTTAGCCCTCCGGAATGTCAAACAAGGCTTTGAGAATCTTGGAGTTTGGATTTTCCTTGGTAGAATAATGAGAAAAGAAGGTTATCATCAGAATGAAACAAAACAGACCTTGCCTCGGATTTCATTTGAGTCACAGAGAAGTTCTTTCATGACACAGTACTTCTTTGGCATAATTTTCGAAGCGATCATGTGCAACTTCCATGATAGGTATAGGGTTAGAGTTGAGAAAGAGGGATGAAACTTTGAAAAGTTTCGGAAGAAGAGGGAGGTTACTACGAACAACCTTCCCTTGTACTTTTGAGGTGATGACACCCTCGGAATGGGACATGTTAAAGCAGTAACTCAACAACAAGTTCTAGATAGATGAAATCATTGAAGCACAAATAATTGTAGACTCCGAGTGTCCTGAATGTGTTTTAACCACGTAAAAGATGTGGTTTGGAAGAACTTGTCGTCCAACATAAAGTGTTAGGTGACAAAGATTTTCGAGGGATTGGAGGTACCCTATTGAGTATTTTTGGTGTGGGGATTTTTGGATGCGGACCCCAACAGACTCCGGTCCCGAACCTCGTTTAGGCATGGTTAGATGTGAGAAACAAAGAGGAAATGAGAGAACAATGAGAGAGATAGAGGGAGAGATAGCTTTGAATGTACAGAGTGAATATAAGAGAGCAGAGAGCAAAGTAATAAAAAGAAGGCAAAGGGTTGTTATTTATAGCGAGAAGATGTGACTTTTGGCCTTCGGTCCGACTTGAAGTTCAAACGACAGTCTAAGATGGGTGTGACGTTCGCACTCCAACGGCTAGTATTCCAGCAGCTTTCTTCCAACGGCTAGAATTCTTTGATTGAAACGTATGTTCGAGAGAAAGAAGAGAGTCTTTTCGAAAATATTTATGAAATTCTCCATTTATCTTGATATAATTCCAAAAGTTTGATGTCCATATTACTCAAAAATTGAGTCTAACTCGAGTGTGTTTTCCGAGTGACTCGGAACACTAAGAGAACTAATAACTCATAGCCGTGTCTCACTCTGTCAACTCGATCCATTTGTTATTAAAAGCACATAACACATAATTATAGAAGGATAAATCACTTAATTAATCATATAATCATGCATTAATCATACCAAGCTCATTCCTAATAAAGCAAAACCGATCCTCACTAAGTGGCTTAGTGAAAATATTAGCTAACCGAAATTTCGTAGGAATGAATTCAAGTTGAATATCACCTTTCTCATAGTGGTCTCTTAGAAAATGATACTCGACCTTAATATGCTTTGTTTTTTAGTGCTTGAACCGGATTCTTTGTAATGCTGATTGTACTCGATTATCACACTTGATTGGGATAGATTTGAATGATAGCATTAGATCCTTCTAGTGCTACTTAATCCATAGAATTTGAGCACAACAAGCTCCAACCGTAACATACTCAGCTCTCGGAAGTTGATAGAGCAACAATATTTATTTTTTTAGTGCCAAGAGATGAGGGATTGACCTAGAAATTGGCATGCTCCGGATGTGCTCTTTCTATCAACTTTGTATCTAGCATAATCAGCATCCGAGTATCAAATGAGAGTTAGTTCCGAGTCTTTTCAAAACCATAGACAAAGATTCCGAGTCCCTCCAAGATATCCGAAAATTCTCTTAACCGCAGTGAGATATGATTCTTTTAGATTAGCTTGAAATCTTGCACAAAGGCGAGACATCGAACACGATATCCGACCTACTAGATGCGAGATAAAGTAGAGATCCAATCATACCTCTGTCGAGTTTCGATCTATAGCTTTACCTTTCTCATTTGAGTCCAGTTTCAAACTGCTACTCATAGGTGTTGCAAGCATGCTTCACATCCTGTAGTTTCTATTTTTTCAAAAGCTCCTTGGTGTACTTGGATTGATGGACATAAATGTCATCCTTGTCTTGTTTGATTTGTAGACCAAGAAAAAGTTGAGTTCTCCCATCATACTCATTTGGAACTCCTATCTCTTCAACTCAAAAACTCTTAACATAGAGTTTCATTAGTAGCTCCAAAGATGATATCATCAACATAGATCCGAGCGATAAGAAAATCTTTGCCCTTGGTTTTTAGGAAAAGAGTTTTGTCAGTCTATCCTCATTTGAAATCATTTTCAACCAAGAAACTGCTTAGTCTTTCATACCAACCTCTGCGAGCTTGTTTAATACCATATAAAGCCTTTAGCAATTTAAAAACATGATTTGGAAAACATAAACTTCTTCTTGAATGAAACTATTCAGAAAAGCACATTTGACATGCAATTGATAAAGCTTAATATTCATGCTAGATGCAAATGCTAACAGGATTCCGATTGCCTCAATCCTAGTAACAAGCGCAAAGGCTTCCCACAATTAATTCCATCCTTTTGATTGTAACCCTGGGCAACAAGTCTAACCTTATTTCGACTACCAACCCTTCCTCATCCAGTTTGTTCTTGAAAACCCATTAGGTTCCTATGAGTGGGTGGTTAGATGGTCATTGGGTCGAGTCCGGACTTGGTTTCTTTTAAATTGATTGAGCTCTTCTTACATGACTTCTACTCATTCGAGGCTCATTTAGGGCTTCTAGTGCATTTTTACGTTCGATTAATGATATAAATGCAAAAAATGCACACAAATTATGTAAAGATTATTGAGTTCTTACCCCACTGTTGATGTCCGAAAGAATGTTTTCAGGTGGGTGGCTTGACGCATATTTGAAAGCTTTACCTGTCCTTTGATTTACCAAGTTTGTTGGTTGAATAGGTTGATCTTCAGTTGGTTGATCTTGCTGAGTTTTGATTGACTTGATCTTCAGCATTCCGAGCTGGATCTTGAGTTCGTTTAATCCGAGTCATAACATTTTGATTAACTCTATTTTGAGTTGCCTTAGTAATTTTGTTTTGACTTTTTCTAAGCTCGGCTTTAGCAAGGTTGTCTTCATCTCTATTAAGTCCGAGATATGAGAATGTGGACTAACTTATCCTACCAAAATCAATCTCATCAAAAAGAATGTGGATACTTTCTTCCACTTTGTTAGTTCTTTTGTTAAAAACACGATAGGCTTTGCTATGAGATGAGTAACCTAGAAACATACCTTCATCCGACCTAGCATCAAACTTAGTCCGATGCTCCTTACCATTGTTGTGGAAAAAACACTTACATCCAAATGGTTTGAAATAGGAGATGTTGGGTTTCTTCCCTTATATAGCTCGTATGGTCTTTTCTTCAAGATGGGTTTGATGAGGCATCTATTTAGTGTGTAATTTATCGTGCTAATCGCCTCAACCCAAAAATAGTAAGGTAGATGATTTTCAATCATCATAGTCCTTCCTATTTCTTCAAGAGTTCTGTTCTTTCTGTCAACTACTCCATTCTATGGAGGAGTTCTTGGTGCAGAGAAGTTGTGAGAGATGTCATTCTTATCATAAAAGTCTACAAATTCCGAGTAGTCGAACTCCCTTCCATGGTCGGTTTCGAATCCTTCCGATTTGAGTTTGAGACTCCATTTGAATTTTTCGTAGAGCTTAGTGAACTTTTTGAAGGCTTCATTCTTGTTCTTAATAAAACACACCCAAGTAAATCGTGAGAAATCATCAATAACAACAAGTACATACGATTTTCCTCCAAGACTTTTCACGTAAATTTCACCACATAAATCCATATGAAGCAAGTCAAGCACTTTGGATGTAGATATAGTTTTGAGTGGCTTGAAATATGATTTAACTTGCTGACCCATTGTGCATGCCTTACGATTTTATCGTTTTTAAAGGCACAAGTACTAACCAGTCTATGAGATACAAGTTTCTTGATAGTATGCATGCTAATATAACCTAGTGTGTTATGCCAGGTCCATGAATCATCATTCACGAGATGCTTTCAAATAAGATAACTTCGGCTTGAATCGGAGAGAGGAATAGTATAAGTGTTACCCGACCTCAAACCCGATAGCTTTGTCTCTTTGGTGACTGCATTAGAGATGTAGTAGTTGGTCCGATTAAACATTACCTCTTGACCTTTGTCACATAGCTGAGAAATGCTAAGGAGATTGTACTTAAGTCCTTTGACAAGGTAGATTGGCCTGACCGAGTTGTTTCCTTCACCAATTGTGCTAATCCCTACTATCTTACCTTTGCTGTTATCTCTAAAAGTGACTTTTCCTCCTTTGAGATCTTCTAGCTCGAGAGAAGAGTGTTGAATCTCGTGATATGTGGCGTGAGCAACCACCGTCTAAGTACCAATGACCTTTCTTATTATTCCGAGTTATCTACAAGACAAAAATAAACTAACCCTTCTCACTTGCTCTCATGAACCTAGTAACTCCCTTTACTGTGATCCTTTTCCAAGGAAGAGCCCTTTTGGGAACCCAGATTTGAAAAATGTTGGGTCCGGTTTGATTCTCGAGTCTTCCTTCCAGAGAATTGAGTCTATGTCTCTTTCTTTTGAAAATCTTTTCTTTTATAAATAGGAGGAGAAGGCTTTTTCCCGTAAACTTGTCTAGGTTTAGTCATCTATTCATTTGTATGAATGGGAGCATGCTCAACCTTCCTGAACTTTACAATTCCGGAATTAGTTTTGAAAAGATTAGAATAGGATTTGGATTCTTCTTCTTCATTGAAACCAAGTCATTCTTTCCTGAAGGAGACACACTCGAGCACCTAATAGCATATCAAGGTTTTTGTGACCTTGAGTGAATTTGAAAATAAGCTCTTGAGACTCATTGAGCTTTCTTTTCCGTTGCTCGTTCTTTGTTCTAAGTGACTCGCATACGTCTCATTTGCTTGAGCTCGGTCTTAAGTTCTTTCGGATTTTGTCTCAGCTTTTCCTAACTAATTTTTCAAAACATTGCTCTCATCAATAAGAGACTCAAGTTGTTCTTTGAACTGGAACGAGTCAAAATTGGACTTTTTTTCCAAAGTATTTGATGGAGAGTGGGCAGCCTTCTGTTTTGAGCTAAGTGATATTCATGTTGCGAAGCTTTGTTTGCTTAATGGTCAGCCGAAAATGTTTGCTTATTTTATGACCAAGGGAAAACCTCAAAGTACAAGCGCATGATGCTAGTGGATCCCGGGGATGATGAGTCCGAATCATTAAGTTCTTATGATTTTGTTCATAAATAATTAATTACCAATTTAGTTAAGAAGGTTAGTGAAAGTAGCCACCAAAAACCTCCATGGTGAAGCAAGAAGGTTTGTTCTATCCAAACCGGGAATATTGACATTTTATGCTCATGGTACATAAATAAGTTGATGCTTAAAACATGGTCGGTCCATGAGGATACCTTAGCCGAATGATGAGCAACAAAAGAAGATGATGACTAAGCATTCTAGAAGCATCAAGAATCAAAGAGCTTGGAGAAGGGGAAAACAAGCTATGCCCACATGTTCCCAATTTTGGAATACTTGGCTAGAATTCACCCTAGCTTGCCTTGGAGGAAGGGAAAGGAATATTGTTAGTTAGCATTTTGTTTTTGCTTCATTTTCAGCATTGAATTTGGTTATGCTTTTCAGCTTGAATTTGGTTATGTAAAATGCCAAAGCAAGGCATTATATATTCAGCTCATGTGCTTCATTGTAATACAACTTTTGATGAATATATGAATTTGAGCTTTGCTCTTTGAGATGGATTTCTCAACCCTTTGAATCCTCAAAGCTGTATCCGTGTTTGGCCTCACGGTGGTGTCCTTTGAGTCTCTTGAGTCCCGGTGGTGTTGCTGTATCCGGACCACTTAAGAGCGCCCCTTGATTCACTCGGTGGTGTTTCGTATCCGAGCTTGGATCAAGGTACTATCCAGCGACTTTGCCATCCCCATAACTCACAATCTACCCAGCCATTTCACTCCAAATTTTAACCACAATCCTTCCAGTCCATCTACTTCCATTCCTCCAATTTTCAGCTCCATCCAAGAAACCCTCCATCCTCCACCCTTGATCCAAACACAAGATATCAGCCTGTACGTCCAGTCCAGCGCTGTTCACTTCAGGCGTGCAGATCAAGGCCTTCCTCTTATCCAAAATTCACGAAACTTGGTCACAATCAACCATTACCAGTTACCATCCTTCCCACCAAATTTCAGCCAAGACCAAGCACTTTTGCCCCTCCATTTCCCCAATCTGCCAAGATTGCGCAAGCAGGCTGCATTCTCGCCCGGTTGTGCTTCTTGCGGTTTCCACTTCTTTTCTTTGCTTCCGCCACTACACATCATTTTTGGTATCAGAGCAAGTTCTGAACCTTGGGTGATTGTGTTCATTCCCACAAAATTCAAAAATCAAAAAAATAGCCAGCCACAAAATTGCCCAGCCATGAGTGCAAGTATGACACTAGAAGAGAGGTTTGAAATGCTCATGAAGGAGAATGAGTACCTCCGAAAACAGCTAGGACGTGACATGAAGGCTAAGCGTGACCAGCTAAGGAGTGAATCACCACCTATTCGCTCTAATCCTAGCCTACATGAAGATGATGAGGAGAGCAATCCTTTTGCCTCCACGGATAGTGAAAGACAATCAAGAAGAAGTGCTAGGCGGTCCAAATCACACTACCAAGACTTCAAAGTGGAGATTCCGGAATTTGAAGGGAGATTGCATCCGGATGAGTTCCTTGATTGGTTGAGGACCGTTGAACGAATTTTTGACTACAAGGAGGTGCCAAACGAAAAGAAGGTTAAGCTTGTTGCACTCAAGCTTAGGGGATTTTCTTCCACTTGGTGGGAAAATTTGAAGCACAAACGTGTGAGAGACAAAAAGCCTAAAATCAAAAGTTGGGAGAAAATGAGAGCTAAGCTCAAGGCTCGTTTTCTACCACCTACTTATGTCCAAGATAGTTTTCTCCAACTCTATACTCTTCAACAAGGCAATATGAGTGTAGAAGAATACACTAGAGAGTTTGAGAAATTGTTGATCAAATGTGATTTGCAAGAAAATGAGGACCAAACAATTGTGAGGTACTTAGGCGGTTTGGATGCTAAGTATGCTCAAATTGTGGAGCTACAACATTTTACCACATTTAATGAGGTGTGTCTCTTAGCACACAAGGTGGAACAACAAAAGAAAAACCGGCTTGTCAAGAAAGAAGTGCCTAAAACTTTTCCTTCTCAAAGAAGCCAACCCTTCTACAAGGGAGTCCCCAACCTTCACCACAAACAATTCCAAATCCCACAAAACAGCCCATGCCCATCCAAACTCCAAAGCCGCCTAATCCAATGCCAAAAACAAATGACCCAAGGAGATGCTTCAAGTGTCACGGTTTTGGACACATTGCTTCGGAGTGTCCCAACCGAAGGGTGATTACTTTGGTTGAAAACCAAGAGCCTTTCATGGAAGAGAGTGAAACCGAAAGGAATTACTCTTACTTGATGAGATAGAAGAAGTGGTTGAGAAGGCGGATGAAGGAGAGCTACTTGTGCTAAGGAGGACCTTGAGCGGTTTCAAGGATCCAAGCGAGGAGCAACGTGAAACCATTTTTCACACAAGGGGCACGATCCAAAACAAAGTGTGTTCCATTATCATTGATGGAGGTAGTTGTGCTAATGTGGCTGCCTCTACAATGGTAGACAAGCTTGGACTTCATGCTTCGGTCCATCCTCACCCATATAATGTTCAATGGCTCAACCAAGGTAAAGGACTTCAAGTTAATTCTCGTTGTCTTCTTTCATTTAGTATTGGTAAGCACTATCATGATGAGTTGTGGTGTGATGTAATTCCTATGGATGCTTGCCATATATTACTTGGGAGACCTTGGCTATATGACCGAAGGGTGACACATGATGGTTTTAAAAATACCTACACCTTCACCAAGGATGGAAAGAAAATCACATTAGCCCCCTTGTCTCCTAGCCAATACAAACCGAAGCCACAAAACTCTACATCCCAAAATGACCTTTTGTTTGTGCTTAAGGAACCTCTCCTCAAAGACAAACAAAAAGAGTGTGAGCCTTGCCACAAAAACATCCGTTCATTCCCATACACAGCTGAGAAGTTGCCACAAAAATTCCACCCTCTCCCTACCATTCCTCATGACAAGTTCAGCTTTGTTCCCCCACAAAAATTCCCTTCCATTTACCGCCTCAAAGACATTTTCCAAGCCCAAAAACCTTGTCCCGAGAGCCATTTGTTTTACCCGGACAAAATATGATTTGGATCCCAATGGTGATGATTTATGGGTACTCGACCGGCAAGAGCAAACAGAAAATCCATGGGCAGAATTGACACCAATGGAAGTTGTTTATCTTCCTAAATGTTTGCAGTTTGATGTGCCTAATGATGAATTAGCTCATGATCAAGGCAGCCCCTACACCATGGGTATACTCGGAAAGCATTCGGGCTGGCAGCATGGCCGAAGCCTGTCCTTACAACTAACCAACTGCATGGGCGTACAAGGACATTCCATTTTTGTTCTCAACATAAGCTCCAACATGATCAATTTTTCTCACACCGGAGCATGTTATTTGTGTGAATTTGAGGACAAATTCTCTCCTACAAGGGGAGAATGATGGAGAGTGGGCAGCCTTCTGTTTTGAGCTAAGTGATATTCATGTTGAGAAGCTTTGTTTGCTTAATGGTCAGCCGAAAATGTTTGCTTATTTTATGACCAAGGGAAAACCTCAAAGTACAAGCGCATGATGCTAGTGGATCCCGGGGGATGATGAGTCCGGATCATTAAGTTCTTATGATTTTGTTCATAAATAATTAATTACCAATTTAGTTAAGAAGGTTAGTGAAAGTAGCCACCAAAAACCTCCATGGTGAAGCAAGAAGGTTTGTTCTAGCCAAACCGGGAATATTGCCATTTTATGCTCATGGTACATAAATAAGTTGATGCTTAAAACATGGTCGGTCCATGAGGATACCTTAGCCGAATGATGAGCAACAAAAGAAGATGATGACTAAGCATTCTAGAAGCATCAAGAATCAAAGAGCTTGGAGAAGGGGAAAACAAGCTATTATGCCCACATGTTCCCAATTTTGGAATACTTGGCTAGAATTCACCCTAGCTTGCCTTGGAGGAAGGGAAAGGAATATTGTTAGTTAGCATTTTGTTTTTGCTTTATTTTCAGCATTGAATTCGGTTATGCTTTTCAGCTTGAATTTGGTTATGTAAAATGCCAAAGCAAGGCATTATATATTCAGCTCATGTGCTTCATTGTAATACAACTTTTGATGAATATATGAATTTGAGCTTTGCTCTTTGAGATGGATTTCTCAACCCTTTGAATCCTCAAAGCTGTATCCGTGTTTGGCCTCACGGTGGTGTCCTTTGAGTCTCTTGAGTCCCGGTGGTGTTGCTGTATCCGGACCACTTAAGAGCGCCCCTTGATTCACTCGGTGGTGTTTACGTATCCGAGCTTGGATCAAGGTACTATCCAGCGACTTTGCCATCCCATAACTCACAATCTACCCAGCCATTTCACTCCAAATTTTAAACACAATCCTTCCAGTCCATCTACTTCCATTCCTCCAATTTTCAGCTCCATCCAAGAAACCCTCCGTCCTCCACCCTTGATCCAAACACAAGATATCAGCCTGTACGTCCAGTCCAGCACTGTTCACTTCAGGCGTGCAGATCAAGGCCTTCCTCTTATCCAAAATTCACGAAACTTGGTCACAATCAACCATTACCAGTTACCATCCTTCCCACCAAATTTCAGCCAAGACCAAGCACTTTTGCCCCTCCATTTCCCCAATCTGCCAAGATTGCGCAAGCAGGCTGCATTCCGCCTGGTTGTGCTTCTTGCGGTTTCCACTTCTTTTCTTTGCTTCCGCCACTACACATCAGTATTCAACTACCTCATCAATATCTGAGTCCATGTTGTCCGACTCAGATTTAGCTTCCGAGTCCGTAAGTGTCATACGATACATTGAGTAGTCGGAGTCATTTTCTTTAGATGAGTCATCATCACGTCAAGTAGCCATCATAGCCTTTTTCTTTTTGTCATTTCTCTTGGGACAATCTATGACTATGTGCTCCTTGCTACCTCATTCAAAGTAGCCGAGTTCTTAGATAGTGATAACTTTGAGATAACTTTGAATGGGATAAATATTTACCTTTTCTATCCTTCTTATCTTTCTTGTAGAACTCATCATTTGGCCTCTTTTCCCACTTCTTATATTTCATCATTTTCCCGAAGCCTCGGGATATGAGTGCCATCTCTTTTACTCCGAGAGGCTCGGACCGTCACGTCCGCTTTCCGAGGCCTTCGGCGCAATGTTCCTTTTGGTGCCGACCTCAGCATTCTCTTTTTCCAAATGAATCTCGTGGGTAAGTAACTTCCCAATAAGCTCGTTTGGTCTTATTTGAGAGAAGTTCTGAGCTTCTTTAATGGCTGTCACTTTGGGACCCCATCTCTTCTTTGGTAGACTTGTCGGAATCTTTTTGAACATTTTTTAATGAGAAATCATTCGACCTAGAGATTTGAGATTATTGGTAATCTCGATGAATCGAACATATATCTTAGTGATGTTTTCTTCGGCTCCATCTTGAACAACTTATACTTATGAAGACATTGACTTATCTTCGCTTGCTTTACTTGGCTTGTTCCTTCATAGGTGTTGACAAGTGTGTCCCACACTTCTTTCGTTGTGTCACGAGCTGAGACACTCGTTGTATTCTTCTGTGCTAATCACACACATCAGTGTGTGCATAGCTTTGAAATTTTTTCGAATTTCTTAGTCTCCTCAATGATGAACTCGGATTTGGCTTTAGGTACTAGTGTTGCATTCTCCGTCTTCATTGGAATGTAGTTTCCGGCTTGGATGATGTTCCAAACATCTTCATCATTGTCCATCAAGAAACATTCCATCATCTTCTTCCAATGTACAAAGTTTGACCCTTTGAACTTCGGTGGTCCGGTGGATGACCTTCCTTCATCGAACTCTCCATTGCTCTCAGCCATCCGATCATTATACCTTTGGATGTTGAAATCCTTTTGAAAGGCTATGCTCTTATATCGATTGCAGGTTTGCATGTGGACGAGTTTAAGTCACCCTAGAGGGGGATGAATAGGGTGATGAAGAAAATTAAACAATTTTTACAACAATACAGACCAACAATTGATTCCGAGTCTAGATTGGAATCAAAAAGTAATAACATAGATATACGTGGAAACCCTCTTGGAGCACAAAATACACAGGATCGACTCAACCGAATTGCTCCCTTAAACAATTCCTTAAAATGTTTCCCTAGACTCGAAGTTCCCTTATCTAATCTAGTACTTCCGACTTATATAAGGCTGTGCAATCATGGACAACCGAGATGAGTTAACCCTTACAGACTTAGTCAAGGGACCTTACTTAGAAAGTAAGAAAAGAATGGAACTAATTATAAGACTTTCTTTAGAACTCGGAAAATATTAAATACAAAGTTGAAGTTGTAAATAGAAGATTGAGTAAGAATGAGAACAACAATTAGTTTAACAATAAATAAAATTCCAGCAATCTGTTCAGTAATCTTCTAGTCTTGTGGAGTGGCTTCTATTTATAACCAACCAGGCGAGTGACCGTTGAGTCTTGGTTACGGGACGAAGTCTTCACTAGCCGTTGTAATGACTATTACGAGTCGCTCATAAAAGATCCGTTCGGATGTGAACATTGTGCAACGACTCTTGGCTCCAAAAGATGGTCCAATCACTTGGTGGTGACTCGAAAACCGAGGTGGAAATAACCGTTACACAAAGAGTTGGAGTTTTCCAATTTTCGAAACAAACAACCCTAACACGGTGTCTAAGCCATGTCCGAAGTAGTTAAAACTTGTCTACTCGGTCTTTAACGGCTAGAAGTCGGTTGCTTTTGTATTGCAAAAATAAGTTAGTCTTATTTGAATAACCTGCAAAAGCAAACCACATTGGTTCTCAAAGTATAACAATACTTTGGTCCATGATTAGGCACATATAATAATTAAATTAGAATAATTAAATGTTGAATTATCTTTTGCCTAAAAGAGTGGAATTTTCTATGTCAAACAATGAATATACTCAAATTCCATCTTGAGTCAATCCTAAAAATGATCAAGTTAAAAGAGTAGAATGTCATGGTATAACAACTTGATCTAGTCAAATAAATCTTAAGGAAATAAATTGACTTAGAATAATTAATTAAAGTCTGTAAATCTCTTTGCTGCTGAAATAGACAGTTTGTGCTCGTAATAAGAGTATTAGAGACATTATTTGAACATACAATAGTTCCGAGTGATATCCGAGTGAGTCGAAACACCGAGTGTAGGAGATATACCATAAGGCACTTTACGAGTTAGTCAAAACACAATGAAAACTTAGATAAGAGTTTTTATAGGGCTCGGAATGACTTCAAAACAAAACTTAAGAGAGATAGGATTTATACTTGAGTCTTTAAGTAATACTCAGAATGACTTATAGTTAAAAAAGCTGAGTCTTAAAATCTGACCTAGTGCGTGATGTGCAAGTGTACCACAGCTCTATAACCTTAACCTTACCACAATTATTCAATCCACTTGCCTAGTACTTGTATTTTAACTTCATTTGGAAAGCCACCCTTGCCTAAAAGCAACTATTGCCTAAAAGGGTAACACCCAATAGCGCATGTTTCAAAGGGTTCTACTCATTCTCAATTTTAATCTCTGTCCATTTTTCGTTTTTGTCTTTTTTCTTTTACTTTTTTAAACGCAAAATAGTGGATTGGACTTGGTATACTGGACGAAAAATGTAGGGAAGAAAAGAAAGGTAAATGAAAAAAAAAGCTGAAAATACTTGTTTTTTTGGAAAAAAATACAATAGCAAGAACATATACATATCTCGATTAATCGGATCACCATTGGAACTTAGTCATCAACTTGTATATAGGTGTACTATAAATATCAAACCTCTCACCCTCTTTTGATGACAACTGTATATCAATGTTTCCACCTCTTTATTCCATTAAAAATAGTGAATCTAACCTAGTGCGTGATGTGCCGAGTGTACCACTACTCCATTACTTTAGGCTTACCACAATCATTTAATCCATTTCAACAAAATTTTTAATAATGTTCGACGAACTTTTCTTGTTGTTAGGTAGGTTATCCACGTTGATTGGGCTTCCGACATCTATTAGTATAACATTAAGATTAGTTTATTTTTTCCTTAAAGACGATTAATGAGTAAGAGAAAAATATTTCACAAAAGCATATATTAGAAAAGCAAAAAGAAACATATATAAACAACAAGAGAAAAAAAATATAATGCATCCCCATAATTTGCCCGCGATCTTTTCAATTTTAACTTAATGATTGTATTCATCTATATATTCTTGCATAATGTCCTCCATTTTACTCAAACATATGCTCAAATACCAACTATAACACTTTAATACGAACTGTAACACCCTACCTTTTTGGTGGAATTACTCATAAAACCCGAAGGTTTGCTCTTGGAGAGTCCTAGTCACCCTAGAGGGGGTGAATAGGGTGATGAGTAAATTCTAACAAACTTGGATGATTAAAACTTTAAAAGAATAATCAAGACAATCCGAGTTTAGAGTGGACTCGGAAAAGTGTGAACTCGGATATACGTAGAAACCATCCTCAGGGCGAGAAAACCACGGCCGGTGCTAATCCAAGCACCAAGTCAAATCCACTATTTTGAATCCACAAAATACAGCAGATGACTCAACCAGAATTGCTCCTTTAAACAATTCCTTATAGAGTTTTCCTAGACTTAGAAGTTCCCTTACCTAATCTAGTACTTCCTAACTAAGGTAACCTTTACAACTAGGGACAATTGAGCTAAGTTAACCCTTACAGCTCAGTTAAGGGACCTTACTTAGAAAGTAAGAAGGAGTATGTGATTGTTTACAAGACTTTACAACTCGAAAGTAAGACTTACAAGCTGGGATGTTTAAATAGAAGATTGAGTATGAATACAAAGACTTTGGCTAAAGTAATGTGTATTGACAATAATTTTAGCAAGTCTCAGTAATCTTCAAGTCTTGAGAGTTGGCTTCTCTTTATAGATGACCAAGCGGATCAATTGTAACGGTTGACGGCTTAGCGTTATAACGATTCTTCGAGTCACTCGAAAAGATCCGTTCGGATGTGAACGTTCTACAACGGCCCTTGACTCCTAAAGGTGCTCCAATCAGCTGGTGGTGTCCGAAAAGTAAGGTGCAAACCACCGTTGAGCTTAGCGTTGAAGATTTCCCATTTTGGAAATAGACAACCGTGACACATCGTCCGAGCCTTGTTTAGAAGTAGAAAAGCCTTGTCAGCTAGGTTATTGACGACTTGAAGCTAGGTTACTTTTGTAATTCAAAAATAGGATAACCTCATTTAAATAACCTACAAAAGTAAACAATTTTGGTTCTCAAAGTATAAAATACTTTTTTCCAAGATTAGGCATAGATAATAATTTAATTAAGATAATTAAGCTGCAAAATTATCTTAGGCCTAGAGGATCTGGAATTTTACGAGTCTAATATTCATTATACTCGAGAATCCATCGAGTCGAGTCTTAGGAAAGATCAAGTTATAAAGAAAATATCGAGTATAAGTACTTGATCTAGACAAATAATTCTCGAACAAACATGCTTGGCTTAGAAAGATGAATTAACGTTGTAATTCACTTTACCTCAGAATATGAAGTCAAAACTTAGATTAAAAGTGTTAGAGAGATTGTTTGAACACACAATAAAATTACGTAGTGTCCGAGTGACTTAGAAACATCGGTATGAGTTGATGAACAAGAATGTGTTTTACGAGTCGGTGAAAATCGAATGAAAACATATGCAATAGTGTCTATATTAATTAGAATGACTTGTAATCAAAAACATAGAAAGGATGAGGTTTGTATCCGAGTCCTTGACGGTACTCATAATGATATAAATTCGAGTCCGAGTCTTCAATCTCCCCTTTTTGATGAAAGGCATTGCATACTCATATAGAAACTTTGTTAGTGAAATAATCAAGAGTTTTCATTCTTACTCATTTGGCAAAGAATATATTAGAGCTTAGAATAAAATATTGCAGAAAAAGAATAATAAATGACGTGATTTGGACTTAGAATATTGTCTGCAGATAGCTCATTTGATGAAAAATTGTGAGTAGTTTTATTAGAACAAAATAGAGAAATGAGTTGATATATCGGAGCAAAACAAAATAAGACATTTAAACTTAGAAAGAAGTTATGCTCGAAATCCGAAACTTCATTCATATATATACATAAATACAAAAATACATACAAAATAGAGGGTGAGAAAAACTCCCCTAAATAAGACAACAAATTTGTAAGTATCATCCCCCTTGCCTTTCAGCAAAAAAAAAAAAAAGTCAAAATGGGGAAGAATGTATCAAGTCGTTACAATTTGTTTGTCCGGACAAAAGAAATAAAAATAATGAAAACAAAAACAAGAAAAAAGAAATCAAGATGGTGGAGTGGGAGCGGTCCGAGTTAAGGCGAATGAGCGTGCTATGCGCCTGCATTGATATGCTTGTTAAGATGTTGAAGATCCTGGTGGTGGCGGATCCGGGATCTCCGGAATGGGCTCGGCTCTGCGTGGGCGACCCGAACAAGGTCACCCGGAGGCTCATCCTCTTGGAACATTGCAAAAGGAGGTGCTTCCTTTGGCTTGACGACTGCCGACTGTCCAACATCGGTAGGGTCTTCCGACTCACTTAGAGCTGCTGTCCGAGCCGATCGATTCCGAGCGAGGAGCGGGAGCACCTTGTCCCTCGGCTTCGTCCTACTTTTCTTTTTCCTCCTTTTTTTCTTCTTCCTTCTCTTCGTCCTCCTTCTCCTCGAAGGAGTTTCTTCAGCCGTAGCCTCCTCT
Source organism: Talinum fruticosum (assembly GCA_021018815.1). Taxonomy (NCBI): domain Eukaryota; kingdom Viridiplantae; phylum Streptophyta; class Magnoliopsida; order Caryophyllales; family Talinaceae; genus Talinum; species Talinum fruticosum. The sequence goes on along the minus strand of JAITYX010000010.1, from coordinate 694,432 downwards.
TCTTCTTCGATTGCCTCTCTAGATGGAGACTTGGTAGGGCTTGAGCACTCCTCGGACGTGTTTGAGCTGCTGCGGGTCCTGAGCGGCTTTGGATCGCCTCTCTCGGAAGAGCTCGATCATATCCTGTTGCTCCTTAACCAAATTTTTAATTTCGAGAAGCACATTTTGTTGCTCTCGAATTTGAGATTCGGTCGTTTTTGGTTGATGGACATGTTACGAAGAACAAGTGGACATGTTACGAAGAACAAGTTTGAAGGAGTAGAGAGTGTCCGGAGATCGGCGGACACGAGAGGAGAGCTTGTCTACCGGGGATGCAAACAAGGCGATAGTGGATTGAAGAGGGGGACTTCAGGTGGATGCACCACCAGGTGGAGGAGTGATGGAAAGTGGCCAGCCATGGGTAAAAAGACAAAGAATGTTCAGGTCAACGTGCATGCAAAACATTCGGGAATGCTTGTAATTTTCATGCGCATAATGTCAATCAAGCCCGGAGGATGATCGTTGATTATTTGTTCATAAATAAATCAAGGTGTTAAGGAAGATAGTTGAGAAATCAAGCTCACCAAATTTCCATGAGTAAGCTAGAAGAGATCGGCCAAGTACAATTAAGCAATGTTACAAGTATTATTATCTTAGGTGCTTTGAACATAAATAAACTCATGTCATGATGGGTCGGTCCAAGGGAGGGCCGAAGGACTTATGATCATGCATCACATGGAGCAGCCAAGAACATCAAGCTAGGAGCATTCTAGAAGGCACTACCACTAGTGGAAGGTGGTTAGAAGAGAGCTTGGAAAAGGGGCAACAAATCTTGGCCACATGTTCCCTAACAAACAAATACTTGGCTAGAAATTCTTCCAAGCCTAACTTGGGGAAGAGGAAAGCATCTTTTGCTAATTTTTCTTTTTAATTTTCAGCTTTGTTAATTTCAATTTTCAGCATAGTTTCGGTTATTGTAAAATGCCAAAGCAAGGCATTATATAATCAGCTCATGTGCTTCAATGTAAGACACTTTTTGATGAATATACAAACCTTGAGTGTTATACTCTTTTTCGGGATGGATTTCTCGAGCCTCTAAATCCTCAAAGCTGTATCCTAGGTTGGCATCTAGGTGGTGTCCTTTAAGTCTCCCAAACCCCGGTGGTGTTTCTGTATCCGGACCGTTTGAGAGCGCCCTTGATTCACTCGGTGGTGTTTACGTATCCGAGCTTGAGTCAAGGTACTATCCAGCGACTTTTCCATTCCATATCTCCCAATTCCCTTAGCCATTTTTCGCCAAATTTTAACCACAATCCTTCCAGTCCATCTACTTCCATTCCTCCAAATTTCAGCCCCATCCAAGAACCCCTCCGTCCTCCACATCAAAACCAAACAAAGGGTATCAATCTGTACATCCAGCCAGCAGCATCAACTTCGGCTATCTGTTCAGGTAGTTCCCCTTATCCAAAATTCACGAAACTTGGCCACAACCTTCCTCCATCAGTTACCTCACTCCCCTCCAAGTTTCGTCCAAATCCAAGCACATTTACCCTTTTTGCACCCGATTTCCCAAGACTGCACAATTAGGCCCTATTCTGCCCGGTTGTGTGTTTTGCGGTTTTTCCATCTTTTTCTTTGCTTCCGCCACTACACATCAAGGAGGGAGTGAGAGAGGAGTCTGAGTCCGAGTCCGAGGCGAAGGAGAGGGTGTTTTGAGTTGTGGACCCAAACACCCGATTGGGTTTCTTGGTATCCATCGCCAAGAAGCTCTTTTACGCCACCTACTATGGCAGCCTCACACACTTTGTTAGGGTTTGAGGCGAGCGGGACCTTAAATTGTTTAAAGATAAGGGTGAGAAGAGCTCCGAAAGGCGAGAGGAGTGGATTTCTTGGTGCGAGCCGGCACAGAGGCCATCTCGCTCTATAATGGTCGGGAATAAGTCTACGTTGTAGCCCTCGAGAATGTCAAACAAAACCTTAAGAATCTTTGAATTAGGATTCTTTTTGTTGGTATGATGAGAAAAGAAGGTTCTCATCAGCAATAAACAGAGAAGACGAGCCTCACTCTTCATTTGAGTCATACAAAAGTTTTTACGTGACTCGGGGATTTCTTTAGCATACTTTTCTAAGAACTCATTAGCAACTTCATTGAAGGGGATGAGGTTGCTTTGTTGAGGAAGAGAGATGAAACTTTAAATAGACGATAGAGGAGAGAGAGGTTAATACGAACCACCGTATCACGAACTCTAGAGGTGGTTATCCCTTCAAAGTTGGAAAGGTTTGAGTAGAACTCACCAACGAGTTACGGGTATATGAATTCGCTGAAACGAGAGGAAGTTGTACACCCAAGTGGTCTTGATGTTTTTCAACCACGAGAAAGTTGTGGTTGGGAATAATTTGTCATCCAACGTAAGATGTTGGGTGACAAGGATTTCCGAGGGGTTAGACGAACCCTTGTGGCTTTTGGTTCTAGGTTTCTTGGTGGCGGAACCTAGAAAGTCCGGAGTGGATCCTTATTTAGGCATGTTTGAGAAGCTTTGAGGAGAAGGTAAGCTAGCATTGAAGAAAAAGAGAGAGAGAGAGAGAGAGAGAGAGAGAGTAGTGAGAGCGCTAGAGAGAACCGAGATTGCGAGAGTGTAGGTTTTCAAAGAGTAAAGTAGCGAAATGAAGGAAAATAGGTGCTATTTGTAGCGAAAGGAATGTCCTTCGAGTATCCGTTCTAACCCAACTCTCCAACGGTCATCTCAAACCGGTGTCTCCCAACGGCTAGTTCACCTATTGATATGCGCAAGAGAGAGAGAGAAAAGAGAGATTTTAAAGAAATTTCGAAATTCTCCTCTAATCTAGAGATGATTTCGAAGTTTGAAGTCCAATTTTCTTAAAAATTGAGGCCGACTCGATAAAGTTTACGAGTGACTCGAAAGCCCAAACCGATAATAACTCCTAGCTCGAGTATCACTAGGTTAAGCTGAACTAATTGTTATTAAGACATAGAGAAGAAACATGTAACACATAATCATGCAAGATAATTTCACTTAGAAAAACACATAATCATGCATTTATCATGCCAACTTCATTCCTAATAAAGCAAAAATGATCCTCACTAAGTGGCTTGGTAATGATGTCGGCTAGTTGAAGTTTTGTAGGAATGAATTCAAGTTTAATATCACCTTTGTCAAAATGGTCTCTCGGAAAATGATACCGACCTCAATGTGCTTTGTCTTTGATCTGCTAAACTGGATTCTTAGTGATGTTGATTGCACTCAAATTGTCACACTTGATTGGAATTGATTTGAATGAAAGTCCAAGGTCTTTTAAGTGTTGCTTGATCCATAGAATCCGAGCACAGACATGCTCCAGCTACATTGTACTCAACTTCAGCGAGTTGATAGAGCAACCGAGTTACGCTTCTTTGAGTGCCAAGATATAAGGGATTGTCCCAAAACTGGCATGCTCCTGAGGTGCTCTTTCTATCAACCTTGTATCCAGCATAGTCAGCATCTAAGTATCTAGTGAGGGTCGGTTATGAGTCTCTTGAAAACCATAAACCTAGATTACGAGTCCTTGCAAGATATCTAAAAATGCTCTTCACCGTAGTGAGATGTGATTCTTTAGGATTAGCTTGGAATTTTGCACACGGACATACACTAAACATTATGTCCGGCCTACTTGATGTGAGATATAGCAGAGATCCAATCATACCTCAATAGAGTTTACGATCTATCGCTTTACCTTTTTCAGTCCGAGTCTAGTTTTATGTTGCTACACATTGGTGTTCGCTGCATGTTTTGCATCCTAAAGCTTGTAGTTCTTCAGCAACTCCTTGATATACTTAGATTGGTGCACATAGATCCCAACTTTGTCTTATTTGATTTGTAGACCAAGGAAGAAATTGAGCTCCCCCATCATGCTCATTTGGAATTCCTGTCTCATTAACTCGGAAAAATCTCGACAAAGATTTTTATTAGTAGCTCCAAAATTTATCATCAACATAAATTTGAACAATAAGAAAGTCTTTTACCTTGATTTTTATGAAAAGAGTTTTGTTAATCTGACCTCTTTTGAAATCATTTCCACCAAGAAACTACTTAGTCTTTCATACCAAGCTCCGGGAGCTTGTTCAAGACCATAAAGAGCTTTTTGCAATTTGAAAACATGATTTGGAAATTATGAGTTTTCAAATCTAGGGGGTTGCTCAACATAGACTTCCTCTTGAATGAAACCATTCAGAAAAGCACATTTGACATCCATTTGACATAATTTAATATTCATGCCCGATGCAAATGCCAATAGGATTCTAATTGCTTCAATCCTAGCAAGCTGGTGCAAAGGATTCCCCACAATCGATTCCTTTCTCTTGATTGTAACCTTGAGCCACAAGTTTGGCCTTATTTCGACTACCAGCCCATCCTCGTCCAGTTTGTTTTTGAAAACCCATTTGGATTTTATGACTGGGTGGTCAAAAGGTCGTTTGGTCGAGTCCACACTTGGTTTCTTTCAAATTTATTAATTTCCTCTTGCATGGCCTCTACCCATTCAGGTTTATTTAGGGCTTCTAGTGCATTTCTAGGTTCGAGTTAATGATATGAATGGAGTGAATGCACATAGATTTTGCAAAGAAGAATGAGTTCTTACCCCACTTGTTGATGTTAGATAAGATGTTTTCGAGTGGGTGACACGAAGCATATTTGAATGCTCTACTGTTATCCGGTAGACCAGATTTGTAGGTTCAATTGGTTGATCTTCGGTGATCCGATCCGATTGAGCTTGCTCATTTGATTGACTTTCAACATTCGAGCTGGCTCCTGAATTGGTTGAGTCCGAGTCATGGTATTACGAGTTATCTCATTTTGAGTTGCTTTTCCTTGACTGCGTCCGAGCTCGGCTTGAATAAGATCATCTTCATCTCGACTGAGTTTCAGTTCCGAGAATGTGGACTTACTTGGTTTTCCCTGGTCAATCTCATCAAAAACAACGTGGATGCTTTCTTCAACTTTGTTAGTTCTTTTATTGAAAATGTGATATGCTTTACTTGTCGGATGAATACCCAAGAAAAATACCTTTATCCGACCGAGCATCAAACTTGGTCAGGTGATCCTTACCATTATTGTGAACATAGAACTTACATCCGAAGGGTTTGAAGTATGAGATGTTAGGTTTCTTTCCCTTGTAGAGCTCATATAGAGTTTTCTTTAAGATGGGTCTTATGAGGCATCCGTTCGGTTTGTAGGTTCTCTGTGTTGATGCCTTAGCCTAGAAATAGTAAGACGGATCATGGTCAATCATCATTGTCCTTCCTATTTCTTCAAGAGTTCTATTCTTCTTCTCCACTACTCCATTCTGTTGAGGAGTTACGGGTGTTGAGAAGTGTTGGGAGATACCATTCTTATCGCGAGAACTCTATAAATTCCGAGTAATCGAACTCCCTTCCATGGTCGGTTCAAATTCTTCTAATATGAGTCCGAGACTCAACTTGAATTTTCCTGCCGAGCTTGCTTAACTCTTTGAAAGCTTCATTTTTGTGCTTAAGAAAACACACCCATGTAAATCGCGAGTAATTATCAATAATTACAAGTACATATGATTTTCCTCCGAGACTCCTTACAAGGATTTCACCACATAAATCCATATGCAACATTTCAAGCACTTTGGATGTGGAAACAGTTTTGAGAGATTTGAAAGATGATCCGAAGTTGTTTCCCTTTTGTGCATGCTTCACAAATTTTATCTTTCTTAAATGCACAGTTAGGTAATCCTCCGACTAAACCATGAGATGCAAGCTTTTTGATAGTGTGCATTTTAACATGACCTAGTCTATGATGCCTTGTCCAAGAATCATCATGTAAAGATGCTTTTAAACAAGATAAATTCGACGAGGGTCGAAAGAGGAATAGTGTAGGTGTTACCCGATCTCTTACCCGAGAGATTAGTCTCTTTGGTAGTTGCATCAGAAATATAGCAATTGGTCTATGTGAATCTTACCTCTTGACCTTTGTCACACAATTTAGAGATACTTGAGTAGATTGTAGTTCAATCCCTTGACAAGGTACACTTGGGCTAACCGAGGTTGTCTCCTTTTCCAATCTTGCCTATTCCAACTATCTTGCTCTTACTTGTTATCTCCAAAAGTGACTTTTCCTACCTTGTAATCTTCTAACTCGGAGGAGAGTCTTAAATCTCCGACATGTGGCGTGAGTATCCACTTGTCTAGGTACCGAGTGACCTTTTGTCTTTTTTGAGTTACCTACAAGTCGAAATGCACTAACCCTTCTCACTTCCTCTCGATGAACCTAGTAACTCCCTTTACTTGTGGTCCATTTCTGAGGAAGAAGACTCTTGGGAACCCAGATTTGAATTACTTTGGGTTTGGTCTTATTCCGAGTCTTCCTTTTACAAAACTGAGTGCAGGTCTCTTTCTTTTGAAAATCTTTTCTTTTATAAACAGGTGGAGATTGCTTTCTCCTATAGACTAGTCCGGGCTCAATCCTCCTTTCATTCTTATGAATGGGACCGTGCTCACCCTTCACGAACTTCACAGTTCGGAATCCTTTCTAAAAAGATCCGAGTAGGAATTAGATTCCTCCTCTTCGTTAAAACCAAGTCCTTTTACGAAGGAGACACATTGAGAGCCTAAAAGCATGTGAAGGTTTTTCTAACCTTGAGTAAATTTTAAAACAAGCTCTTGAGACTCATTGAGCTTTTGTTTCAACTGCTCATTTTCTCTTCGAGGGTCTCAAACTCGGTCTCATTAGCTTGAGTACTAGTACTAAGTTCTCTTAGAGTAAGTCTCGGTTTTTCTAATTCATTTTTAAACCGAGTGCTCTCAAAAGTGAGAGACTTAAGTTATTCTTTGAATTTAGAAGAATCGGAATTGGACTTTTCTTCCAAAGTGTAAATATATTTGGCTAAATCAACTTTGGAAAACTTGAGGAAATATTCAATTACATCCCGAGGATTTATCTCCTCCGAAGACGTAGACTTTGCATGTATAACATTCGAGTACTATTAAGGAATTAGGTATAAACTTCATCTCTTATAAGTTTTGATTACAAGTCATTCTAAGTGATATAGAAACTCTTTCGAGTGATACAAAACCTTTTACGAGTGTTACGGAAACTATTGCATTTGTTTCCATTTGATTCCGACTGACTCGGAAAGCATACTCTTGCTCATCTTGCCACATTTGTAGTTACGAGTCACTCGGACAACACTCGAATTTATCGCATGTTCAAACACTTGGTCTTTGGTACTCAAAAGACTTGTGTTTAAGATTACAAGGTAATCCAAAGGAATCACATCTCACTACAATGAAGATAATTTTCGGATATCTTGCGGGAACACATACACACTTGGTCTTTGGTATTCAAAAGACTCAATTCTAACCCTCGGTGGCTCGGACATTGATTATGTTGGAGCATGTCAATTTCTAGGTCAATCACTCATCTCATGGCACTCAAAGAAGAAAATTTTTTCGCCTTATCAACGATTGAGGTTGAATAGCGGTAAGATCTTGTTGTGCTCGGTTATTATGGATAAAACATCATCTCAAAGATTTGGGACTAACATTCACGGTTATTCCCATAAAGTGCAATAATCAAAGTGCTATGAATGTTACAAAAATTCCAATTCAACATTAAAAAATGAAGCACATTGAGGTTAGATATTACTTTACGAGAGACCATTATAAAAAGGTGATATTGAACTTGAATTTATTCCTACTAAATTTAAGTTAATTGATATCTTCACTAAACCACTAAGTGAGGAACAATTCGGTTTTATTAGGAATGAACTTTGTGTGGTGAATTTTGACCCAACTTTAGAGCATGATTCAGAATCGGATAGATCGAGTTAGACTCCGATCAACGAGCTTAAAGAGGTCATTAAAAGGAAACAATAGCGAGATAAACTACGTCCAACAGCACCGATCAAAAGCTGTAAAGGTCCTAGACTCAGATTCGATTCGGACTCAAACTCTTCTTTAGACTAGACTCAAGAGAAGAAGAAGGACGCGGTCAAGGAGAAAGAGAAGCTAAAGCCCAACCTTCTAAGGGCATAGAATCCGCTTCGAGGAAGTTGGAGAAGCTGGCCAATCTCAAGCACAACCATCTCAACCGCCCTTTCATCCTGTTCAATGTGAGGGCTTAGACATGAAACAAAATGAAGAGCATCTCCTTCTTTATCACAAACCAGTCCAGCCGGATCAGATTGTAGAAACTTGGAACTTCGTCGTTGCCTCCTCCTCCATTGCCTCGATTGTCAACTCAAAAAAGTTATAACACATTTTTGATGCTTAACACTCTTTGAGCACTTAATTAGTTTTACTGTCTAAAATTTATCATTTTATGATACTAACTCATATTTCTAAGTGTTGAATGTCTTTCATAAAAAGGGGAGATTGAAAACTCGGGTATGAACTTATCTCTTTTAATAGTTTTGAATTCAAGTCATTCTCACACTTTAGAAATATTATCTTTATGTTTTCATCTCTGTTTGAGCCACTTAAAAAGATCATTTTGATTGAACACTTAATTTAGGGTTTCGACCTACTCAAATTTTACTCGACAAACATCTCGTGTAAATAATTTCTTGAGTTCAACTTGTAATCTCAACTGGCTCATTTCAAAATTCAAATCAAAATTACTACTTTAATTCTAACTTAAGCCGGTTTTATTTAATCGAAACTATTTTATAGCAATTAATGAATTGTGTGTATATATTTCTCTAACTCTTTTATCATATAAAGACATGCATAGATAGAATTGAAACTTATTGAATATGAGACTTAAAAAATCCATTTAATTAGATTAAGGATATTCAAGTGTTTGATTGTTCAAATTAATATCTTTGACTAATCTTCGACCAAAGTAGTTTGACATTTTGAGTACCACTTGATTTGCTTTTACAGGTTGATAAAAGTTGTTTTATCTTAATTTGAAAAGAAAAAACAACTAGCTTCTTATTGTTAAACACGCGCGAGATAAAAAAGCCATATTTTCAAGAATGCTCGGACATCATGTCGGGGATGTTTATCACCATTTCAGATAAATTTCAACTTTGAGTCTAACGGTTATTTCCACCCTAGTTTGCAGTCTCAACAAATAGGTTGGATTATTTTTTGAGCCAAGGATCAAAGTACAACGTCTATCTTCTCAATGGTTCGATTTATGAGCGACTTCGACTATCCGATTACGACGGCTAGTAAAGCTTCCCATTCAAGATTAACACACAATGACTATATGCTTTGCTGATTATAAATAGATGCCACTTCACAAGACTTAGAAGATAGCTGGAACACAATTCTCAACTCATATACTCAATCTTTTAGCTTTCAACTCTGTACATAGTTTTCCCAACCTCTAAGCTGAAACAAGAAGTCTTGTAATCGGTTACATTCTTACTTACTCAATTCTTCTATAAATTCCTTTGACTGAGTTGTAAGGGGTAACGTCTGCTCGGTTGCACCTAGCTATAAGGGTAACTCGGTTAGCACGCGATAGGACGAGATAATGGACTTTACGTGCCAAGGAAAAACTTGTATTGAATTGTCTAAGGGAACAATTAAGAGAATCAATCCTTGTATTTCGTGGATTCAAAATAGTGGAGTTGACTTGGTATTTGGATTGATACCGATTATGGTTTTCAGCCGCGAGAGGGTCTCCACGTAAAATATCCTATTCTTATCTTTTACGAGTCAAATCTAGGCTCAATGCATCTTTTACGAGTTAGGACTTGTGCATTGAATTTCAATACTTAAGTAAAATTTCCTTTACACCATATCCCCCTCTCTCGGCGATTCAAAATCTCGGAGCTCAAATCTTGACAGAGGAATTTCAAAGCCGAAATCCAGCCACACTACCATATTACTTTATAAAGTAAATATAATAGCAATGAGAAAATAAGTGTTTGATCATACCACTCAATTTGTAAGTGCAAACCCTTTTTCTTTAGTTGTTTCTTTCTCCGATATAGACTCAAGGTTAGATTCAAATTTTATTTTAATTAAGACATGTTTGGGGCTGCCCCATGAAAAACATAAATCGAGCATCTTTCGATATTGATCCATGAAATGGTTTTCAAGGCCACAGTAGGTACATGGTCATCCATTATAAGTGAACCCTTATGTACTCGACTTTTTGTATGGTGAAATTCCATCTCTTTCTCGATAAGACCTTTTAGACAGAGTTGTTATAATACTCATGGGAATTTTTCTTTATTATCCGCTCCACTTGAGGGTTCACACTTTTAACATATGCTTCCCTATCGTACAAATCTTAGTAAGAGCTGAGCAGGGAAAATAGCCAATTGCTTGTATAATTCAAGATCGAGTCCATTCTCAAACCACTCCATTTTCTTCTTATCATTTGGAATCAATTCAGGGCAAACCTTGCTAACTCCATGAACTACACGGCATACTCCACCACTGACATTGTTCCTTGCCTTAAATCAACAAACTCATGCTCCTTTTCATTCCTCAAGAAAAGAACATAAAAGTTAGCCTTTACTTCCTCTTTTAGATTTTCCCATCCAAATCCTCCTTCACTCAACTTGTGTTTTTAGTGTCCCACCGAAGGTCATCTTGACCAACTAAAAAGTAACTTGTAATTCCTATTTCCTGATCAATTGGACACTTAATAGCTATAAAGAGTTTATCAAACGCTTTTATCTAATTCTCTAAAACCACTGGATTAGTTCTACCATCATACTTTGGAGGATTATGAGAACGGATCTAGAATAAACATCGTCCTCTTTGTCCTCACTTTTAGTTGAAAATAATTCCATTAAAAAGGCCATGGTCTAAGGATCTAGTTTTCCCATATCTATTTCAACAAAATTCTTATTAACCTTGGACGAACTTTTCTTGTTATTAGCTAGGGTATCCATGTTGATTGGGCTTCCTGATATCTATTAGTTTAACACTAAGGTTAGTTTCTTTTTTCCTTAAAGATGATTAATTAGCAAGAGAAAAATATTTCACAAAAGCATATATGAGAAAAGCACAAAAAAACATATATAAACAACAAAAGGAAAAAATATAATGCATCCCAGTAATTTTCCCATGATCTTTTCAATTTTAACTTAATGATTTTATTCATCTATATATTCTGTCTTAATTTCCTCAATTTTACTTAAACCTAGGCTCTCAACGAATAGAATTCTTAACTCATCCAGTTTGCACGAGTAAAGGTAAGTTGAACCATTTGGCATTCCGAGCATCCTTCCAACGCTTATCTTCCGAAACTACTTTTTCCAATGGCTAGTTTCACGACCATTTGCATGCCACAGGGAGAACAATAAATTTTTTAAAATATTTCTAATATTCTCTATTGAATTAGAGATGATGCAATAAGTTTAAAGTCCATTTTCTCTTAACAAAGTCTGACTCAATAAATTATCCGAGTTGCTCACAACGCACTCATAAACTTATAATTAGAACTCAATTTCATGAAATATCAACTGAACCACCATTTATTCGAGACAGAACTTGACTAAAACATATAAATAAACATATTCACATAATGAATTATGTAATAATCCAAGTAATCATGCATTCAACAAACCAAGTTCATTCCTAATAAAGCCAAATTGTTCCTTGGTGGTTTAGTGAGGATATCAACTTACTAAATTTAGTACGAATAAATTCAAGTTCAATATCACCTTCTTAGGATGGTCTCTTAAAAAGTGATATCCGACCTCAATGCGCTTCATTTTTTAATGTTGAATTGGATTTTTGCAATGTTGATAGCACTTTGATTATTGCACAGGATAGGAATAGCCGTAAATGTCGAGTCCCAAATCTTTGAGATGATGTCCGATCCACAATAACCGAGCACAACAAGATCTTGTTGCTTGTGTATTAAACCTCATCTGTTGATAAGGCGGCTAAATTTTTCTTCTTTGAGAACCATGAGATGAGTAATTGACCCAGAAATTAACAAGCTCCTGAAGTACTCTTCCTATCAACCTTGTGTCCACCATAATCGGCGTCCGAGTAGCCACCGAGGGCCAAAATTAAGTCTTTTGAGCACTAAAGACCAAGTGTCCGAGTTCCGAGCAAGATATGTGAAATTCTCTTCATCGTAGTGAGATGAGAGCCCTTTGGATTAGCTTGGAATTTTACACACGGATAGACACTAAACATTGATATCTAGTCTACTAGATGTAAGGTAGAGTAGAGATCTCATCATACCTGTATAGAGTTTCGATGTACTCCCTTACCTTTCTCATCCGAGTCCAGTTTGGTACTGCTTGCTACTAGAGTTGTTACATGTTTTACATTTTATAACTTGTACTTCTTGAGTAACTCCTTTGTATACTTGGACTAATGAACAAAGATTCCACGCTTTTCTTGCTTCATTTGCTATTCAAGAAAAAAATTCAGTTTTCCGATCATACTCATTTGAAACTCATGTCTCATAAGCTCGAGAAAATTCTTAGCATATAATTTTTTAGTAACTCCAAAAATTATGTCATCAGTAAGACCTCTTTTGAAACCATTTTCAATGAAAAAGCTATTTAACTTTTACAGACAAGCTCTTGGAGCTTGTCTCGAACCATGTAAAACCTTTTGTAACTTCAATACATGATTGGGAAGTTTTGAGTTTTCAAATCTAGGGGCTTGTTCATGTAACAACAAAAATTTATTTAAAAACAAACTTATTGTTATTATTATTATTATTATTATTATTATTATTATTATTATTATTATTATTATTATTATTATTATTATTATTATTATTATTATTGTTGTTGTTGTTGTTGTTGTTGTTGTTGTTGTTGTTATTATGGTTATTTATTATTATTATTAATTTATCATTATACTTTGGAGGATTATGAGAACAAATCTAGAATAAACATCGTCCTCTTTGTCCTCATTTTTAGTTGAAAATAATTCCATTAAAAAGGCCATGGTCTAAGGATCTAGTTTTTCCATATCTATTTCAACAAAATTCTTAATAATCTTCGACGAACTTTTCTTGTTGTTAGCTAGGGTATCCATGTTGATTGGGCTTCTTGATATCTATTAGTTTAACACTAAGGTTAGTTTCTTTTTTCCTTAAACACGATTAATTAGTAAGACAAAAATATTTCACAAAAGCATATATGAGAAAAGCACAAAAAAACATATATAAACAACAAAAGAAAAAAATATAATGCATCCCCATAATTTTCCCATGATCTTTTCAATTTTAACTTAATGATTTTATTCATCTATATATTTTGTCTTAATTTCCTCAATTTTACTTAACCTAGGCTCGATAACAATTATAACACTTTGATGGGATTACTCATGAAAGAAATAGAATTTAGAAAGATTCAATTGCTACGAGTGTTATGCCACGTGTCTAAGAGAGACACGAAAGGCCTATGCTTCTCATAAAATAAAAATAAATTTTATCATTTATTCGATTGATTACTAATATTCATTAGAGATACACTTTTTATGCTAAATTGATAAATAACTAAAATAGTTGAAAACTTATTCCAACTAAAAAATGAAACTAGGTTAACGTTTCAATTATTCAAGTGTCCCCATACATTCACACTTGACCTGAAAAGAATAAAATATTAAAAGAATGAGAAGGAAAACTCTCATCACAATACACCCAAATATGGAAATAACAATTTTGTAAAATTTATTTTGTTTAGAAATAAGATAAGAAAACACTTAGACTATGCCCCAATAATGAACGATGACAACCTTTAAAAGGGACAATGAATGATGAGTCGGTGAATGCGTGTACCGAGGTGACCACTCGAGTAATGAACAATAAACAATGGGCAATGCGGACATGCTTTGTTTCAAAACACTTAAAAATCATGGCACTCACACACATATACTCTTTAACTAAAAACTATAATTTCGATGAAGGAATTGACATGCATTGTACCTTACTATTTGCACTTGAAAAGTAATCTCTAGAGTGCTTCAATGAACTCTACTAGGAATGCATAATTTCACTCAAGATGAGAGTATAGAGAAAACTGAAGATGAGTTGAGATACGAAAAGATGAGTGAGTGAGAATTTTGCCTAACATTTTGGGGGTATTTATACGGGCGTAATAATGAAATACCCAAAGGTTATGATACCTCAATGGTCTTAATAAGTATTCTAATTATTTCTAGAAATTATTGTACAAATTAATCCCTAACCTTAATAGCTTGCCTCTTTACTTATTCATATGATATAGATACTACTTTAGCAATAATCCATTAAACATGTGTTTAAATCACAAAAAATCATGTGTGAAATTTTAATGGGGAGCATGGCTTTGTTTCTTTTCGCCTGTTAAGGGGGATACCATGAGCTCAATCTTAGTTAGTTTAATGCTTTATTTACCCTACCTAGAGACTAGGGATGGCAATGGGTTGGGTGCGGGTTGGGTCCGGCTTGACCCGGACCCATTTAAAATTTTCGTACCTAGACCTAGACCCGACCCGGATCCCGCGCGTCAGTAAACTCGGACTCGAATCCAGACCCGGTGGGTCCACGGGTCTTAAATGGATCTGGTGTGTTGTTATCATAAATGAGTTTAAAAATCAGTATTTTTGCCCTATTTAATATTATTGTAAATTTTCAAGCAATTTTGCTGCATATAACCTCTTTAACATCATACTAACGTATCTATCAACCAACCTATTATACAACCAAATACTTAGTTCATACAAACCAAATACACGAATATATTAAACACAAATTCCATCAAAGTTTAACACCACAAAGTCCAAAGTCCATCTCAACTTAACAACAAAAAGACCATCACGAGTTTAACACAAATTTTTTTAAAAAAATAAAATTAGTGTTCGGGTCCGGGTCTTAATTTTGAGACCCGGCACTGGACCCGGACACGAGATAGTTAGACCTAGACCCGACCCGGACCCACCGGATCCAAATGTATTGGACCCGGACACGATTAAATGGGTCGGGTCCGGCGGGTCTTGGTAGGGTCCAGGACCCACTACCATCCCTACTAGAGACCTAGGACTTGGATACCGTGTAGTTTCGATTGTTTCAATTTGATATAATTTTGGAATTCTATTTACGGTGAGCAAGACTATCATCCTAGTTCGACTCAGGCGACAACCGTGAGGAACCCCTGTATTCGATACATTTATCGGGTTTTGGGCCATGGTCCGCTTCGGGAGCGACGACAGTGGCAATAATATCCGTCTCTCCGAATTGTTTTGTTTATATGTGATATGGACGAGTGATGTATCTCGAGTTTAATCCTAGGGCTTATTTAGCCCGTTAATTTGCAAATACTATTACTAGTTCTAAGGGTAAGATTGTTATTGGGGGTTTAGTTACTGCAATTGTTGTAGCTTTAGGTTATAACCCCGATAAGCACCATGATGATAAGATGCGAGGGTCCGAAAGAATAGATATTGAGGCTTTGCGGGCTATGGGCATGTGTCATATAATTTCCGGAGAGTTATATTGGTTGTATCCTTATAACCGTATCTTGCGTCTCCCTTGTCCCGAGCGCACATCCCTTACGGATGCTCGCCAACCTCAAATTTCTACCCAGTGAGGATGAAATCCTCGCCCTCTGCCCCATACTCGATGTGGGTGCCTCTACCTCTTCTCTTCCCCCACCCCCGTGCATAATGAGCCTAATGTTGATGCATTTGTGCATTCACTTCTCACTACCATTCATCAAGAGTAGCTCTCCTTCAGGAATTGTGTGAATTCTAAGCACGCTGCTCTTACATCTAAGCAAGCCTCACTTAGGGAGTACATCCACTCGAACATGCTTTTCTTTGAGATTATGTTCATTCGAGTGTGAGACCATACTTGTGAGACCCGAATTTTGAGTAGATTAATTTTATAGTTAAATTAAGCTAAGTATTTTTATGTAATTTATTTTATGTGCTTGTTATGTGCTTGTGTGTTTATATAGCTTATTAGTAAAGGTAATTGCACGTTCGTCGCTATTAGAGATAGAATCCAGGCAGATTTATGCCAAAAAAAAAAATAAAAGTTTAATTGTGGGGAGGATTAGTGTGTCTGCTGCAGCGAGTGCTGGTTGCACCTAATGAAACCACCGAAAAGGGAAGAGAGGAGGAGAGGAAAAGGAAAGAAGGGGAGGGGGAGACCGATCGAATCGGGAACCGAGAGAGAGAGGGAGGCCGAGCTGGAAAGATAGAGCGAGACCGAGAGGGTGAGCCGGAGCGAAGGCGAGGAAGAGAGGCCGGGACCGGCGAGCGGCGGTGAAGCAGCCTGGCGAGTGCGAGGAAACGGTTAGGCACGAAAGAGGGCGAAACCGAGGCCAAGAAAAGGAAGCGAACGCGAGGGCCGAGGAGGCCGCCGATGAACGCGGGACCGCGACCGGCGACGGTATCGAGCGCGAGAGGAGGGTGGGGGAAACCGAGGCTAGCAGCGAGGGAAAAGGAACAAAAGAAGGAACTAAACCGGGAAGCTCGAATCTCGGAAAACCAAGCAAACCTTCAATCCCCGAATCGAGGTGGGTAGCCTTACACGCTAAACTATTAGTAATTTCGAAACCCAAATGAGTTTGTTGTGATTATTGAATGTATATGTGATAGAACGAAGCTAGGAAGCTGTTAGAACCGAAGCGGAGTTATGAGTAAATCGAATGGAATTGTTGAGTCTAAATCGAGAACTGGAAGGAGCTTAGTAGTTAGTTAGAGCTGAGATGAGATGCTTGAAAATATTAGGGTCGTGTAGGTATAAAGAATATGGTGACGATCTCAAATGGCATTTAGGGACAAGAAGTGGTAAATTGGGAGTAAATTGCGAATCGATGTTTGAGTTAAACCATAGAGACTTCCTAAGTTCTTGCACTTGGAAGATAACAATGTGTATTAGGAAATAATGATTTGAGTATAAAAGAGGGACATGACTTCATCTTGATTAAGGAATAATTGAGGTAGAGAAATAGCGAGTTGGGAATTCTAAGGTTAAAACGAGTTTAGAACGTATCTCGGTCTTTGGGATGAAATCAAGTTTGAAGTTAAGCACAGCGAAAGGTACTTAAGCGATAAAGTGAGAGCAAGAGTCGTGTGGCCGAATACGGGCAAAAGAAGTTGAGTTATAAAGTAGAAGCGTAAAATGAGTAAGTGAGGCAAAAGCCGATGAACGTGATGAATGAATATGTGCAAGTTGTTTTGAATCGACCGGCTACGGATCGTTTAGCATACCGAAGGGTTCGAACCGGGAACGCCCGGCTAGAGACTTCGAGGGAAGGGTTCTAAGAGGGGTCCTGCAGAGGCGGGATGCCCGCTCCGAGACTTCCTGAAGAATGGTCCCGGGAGCCTTTTGTCGTGGTCGCGCCCGAATTAAAGAAGTTCTAGTTCGAGTCCTCGAAGGCCTAGAATGTTGATTCAACCCCAAAAGAATTGTTCATGTATGTGAAATCGTGCTTTTAAATGATTAAAAGAGTTATGATCTTTACATTGTAAGAGATTTCATTGAAAGTATATAGAATTGTATTACATTATTATGCTTTCGCAGATTTCATTATTATAAGTATTATGTATAGAGAATTTCCATTTTAAGGGTGTAAGACTCCGGTGAGGCCCGTGGTTTATTGCTCACCCCCACAAATTGCCCCGTTCCCTCCCGATTGCGAGTACCCCCGAGGCGAATGGCTGGAATGCTTGTCTTTGGTGGCGATTATGGTTGCAATCAAGTCTATGTGTTTCATGTTTAGTATATTGTATCTATTCGGCTACTTATGTAAATAGACGAGTAATGTATAGTACGTTAGATGTATGTATGGAGACCGAACTAGTAGCTCTAGTAAGCCGGAGATCTCCTTTCTCCGGCAATTTTGATCGTAATTGGTTGTAAATCTAGTTTTGCTTGAGTTCATGACTTGGACTCGTAAACTAGTTCGCAATGTAAGCTTTGTGGTTGTGAATATACTCCGGCGTGTGGCCGTTGAGCTGTGTACTCCGAGCGTGTGGCTCGTTGAGTTTTATTGTGACTTTTATGCGGGTTTTAAGGCTTTTAGCCTATGGGTTTTGACCATAGTTCAAACGGAGCTCTGCCGAAATCTTTAGGAAACTTCTCACCTTTGGGGAGAATTTCATTTCGTACCCTTATGTTGGATTAAGATAGCTATGTCAACACCTGAGTGAGCCTTGGGAGTTCCTTTGAGGAATTCTGGCGGTGTAATACTCCTAGGGTGGGTTTTGGGGTGTTACACATACACACTGCCCAAGCCGAACTCCATGACATGCTTGCTAATTAGAACTATTATATGCATATGATGAGTGAATGTTTGACTACTTGGCATGATTGGCATATTTCTTAGGGTAACCCCAATCTCCCTCCTCCTCCCTCTTCATTTGAGTGATTCTTTGTTCTCCCCATCACCTTTTACTGATTGTGCTTGCATTGTGGACAATGTTGTGTCCAAGCATGGGGGAAAGTGCCTACTTAGGTTGCCATTGTTGAATAATGCACGAGTTGCATTTTATTTAGGTTAGAGCATATTTTATTTGACATTTAGCTTGTAGTTTTGCATTGAAAAGAAAAATTTTTAATTGAAAAACTTTGTAAAAATTAAAAAATTAAAAAACATTCAAAAATAAAAAAAACATTTGGGATTGCATTTAGAGCATTTATGTAGCACATATAGACATGCATAAAAAATGAAAAAAATAAAAAGTGATGAACGTCCAATGATGATTCCTTTTAGGCCAAATAAGTTTTCCATGGAGAATGATTTCGATGAATAGCCCTAAGTCCAGAAATTTTTGAAAACCAATTTTTAAACTCCAAGATTTTGACCATATTTGATGGATGAAAGTTGATTACCCTTGATTCCTTGACAAATAGTGTGGGCATCCGAAACTCTTTGAGCTAGTTGAGACCATGTGAGACTTTTGAGCCTTGAAAAAACTAAATATTACAATTAGTCTCATGTTTTTCTTCATGTGTAATTCTCCTCCAAGACTGCATCTCTAGAACTTGTTTAAATTCTCTTCAAAATCACATGTTTGCATGCTTTGTGACAAAATTATTGAGGCATTCTTTGATTCTTGAGCTACATTAGCCAAATTGCCACCTTGTTACATGTTATTGACCTTTGATAGCCCTTTGAGCCTAATTGCCTAATTCATTTGTTTTGAACCTTCCTAACTAGCCCTTGGCCAAACACATAACCTATTACCTAAGCCAAGTCTAGTGGAGCTTCTTACTCATGTTGTTGGGTCATTTCGGGTCTTTGATATGTTGCTGATAATTTGGATCTTTTGTTAATTTGAAGGGTTTATTTGTATGGATTATGAAATGATTCCCCTTCTTGGTTGTAAGGATGAGTACTTTGATGTTAAATGAGCTTTTTGATTTGTTAGAAATTCCTAATGCCAAACATAGAAAAAAAAAAAGAAAATCAAGAAAAATAAAGAAAACTTTGAAAAAAATGAAAAAATAAAAAAAAAGAGATAAAAAGAATTAATCAATAAAATGTTTGGTATTTTGGAATATTCAGTTTGATCTTTATTGGTAAAGCTCATTTTCTAAAGTACTTGTTAGAGTTAGAGGTTGGGTATAATGAGTTGTATTGTGTGTTTTCGTTGGTTAGTCTTGGAAGCTCCTTGCTAATTGGCTTTTTAGCTCCTCATTTTTCCCAAAAAGTACAATATCCCTTTCTTACCCATTGCATAAGCCCCATTACAACCATATGAAATCCTCTTGATTGTCATGTTGCATTTTAGTAGTGGTGAATAGAGAATTCTACCAAGCTTATGGTAGTTGGCATGATTGTGAGAGAGATTAAGTGAACCATGTATGAACCTAAACATATGAGTGGAGTGTTTTCACATTTCCAAAGTAAGGTTCTACCATTCTTTCTAGCTCCATTATTCTACATGTGCCAGTATGAATTGTTTAGGTGATGATTTGGGTGATTGATCTAATTTGTCCTTATGGTCTTCAATGTGGTTTTTGAAAATCTTCTTTCCATTTGATTGTGACAAGATTTGGTGTGCTTATGGGCTGTTGTTGAATGGGTTTTCCTTGTGATACTTATAGTTGCCTAGCTCGAGGAGGTTATGATTCTTTTGCTGGATTTCACTTTTGCCTTTTGACCTTACTTGAGGGCAAGCAAGGTTTAAGAATGGCGGAATTTGATAAGTGCATGAAATATTAGTTTCTTAGGCGATTTGATGCTTTTCTTTGGAAAATTCGGGTAATTGGAGTGTGTTTATGCTCCATTTTCGGTTTTACGCTTGTGTTTTGTTGTTTTGAGATGATTATGCAGATTTGATCATCAATACGAAGTATTCCTAAGATTAGTGAGTGTTTCAAGCATTAAGAAGGCCAACACGGTCCAACTTTACAGTCAAAACGGTCGTTCCCCTTGATTTGTCTAAGTCTGCACTTCCAGCAACCAACACGAGCGATCCGTGTCGGTGGACACAACCCTTATTGGAGGTGAGCTTGCCCGAAGCCTTTGCATCGAGAATGGGCAGCCCGTGTCGGTGGACACGGCTCGCTTTCAGCGTTTCCGCAAGTTTTCATGTGCCAATAGCCAACATGGCCAGCCCGTGTCGGCGGACACGACCCGTATTGGCGGTAAATTCTACCAAGACAATTCGGTTTTAACGATTTCAGCTCTTGATTGCCTCTTAATATCTTATTTAAGCTGATTTTCAGCTATTTTTCGAGGCATCCCGTCTAGCATCCATCCATAGTTCATCCATCACTCATCCATTGCCATTATCCTACCTTCATCCACATCAAACCGAATTTTGAAGATCAAAGAAGAAGACTGAAGCAGTTGCGGGATTCCATTCGAAGTCAAGAGATTCAAGTGGAGTACTTCAAGTTTATCATCTTACTTCTTCATTTCTTGCTATGTGAGGTTGGATTTCCATGTATTAGATTTTATTTAAGCTTTCAATAATTATGTGTGAGTAGTTAGTTTTTCCAGGGATTTGTAATCCGAAACAATGAAGTTTGTTTAGGCTTTCATATTTTGTGCTTGAAGTTTCATTTTGAATCAGTAGATGGTTGAGTTTTTCATGCTTATGAGTGTTTTGAAGGCCTACAATACTTTTAATTTGAGATTAATATGTGAAGTACTTGAAAAGTAAAATAGAATAATCCGACAACCAACCTTTGTACCTAGTTTATGAAATTTGAGAAAAGAATAGTAAATTAAGGTATCACTTTGATAATTTGAAGTCTTTAACTTTGATTAACTTAAAAGGCATACGAAGGTTGTTTGATAGGTTAATTAGAACAATTTTATTAAGCATCGAAAGAGCGGTAGAATTTTGTGATTATCAATCCTTCATTCACATGAAAGAATGATTGTATAAATTATGTTTAAATAATCGATCCTATTATTAGGAAAGCAAATCCCTAGATGTTTTTACCTATTGATTTAAGTCTACATTAATTTTTTTAATTGTAATAGTTAGAACTAGTTTAGAAAGAACCAACTCCAAAAATCTGATTTGCTTAGTAATTGAGTAGAGGGCTAGTTTAGTGCGTTGCTAGATCGAGTCCTTGTGGGATCGACCTTGACTAGTTACAATCATACACCATGCGCTTGCGGCCTGTCGGTTCCTCAATAATTATAGAAATAGTTGGGTAACCGGGGTCCTTATAGATCACTAGGATTTGTTGGGTGATGATAAAACTAGCGTTAGAGGTTAAAAAAGCCTTCTTAGGAACATCGGTAGCTCTCTTGGTAGTACACAACTCTCTCAAGAATTTGGCATATGGAGGCATTTGCTAAATAGCATCCAATAAGGGAATGTTAATTTTGACTAGAGAGAAAGTCTAGCTTATCTCATCAACATTATTCTCGCTTATCTTATCAACATTATTCCAATCTTTCTTTTTCAATTGAATGGGGAAAAGGAATTACGGTTTCATGAACCCGTACAACAAAAGCGAGAGGAAGAATCTATAAGAGATGAAGGTTCTACTATATCGGTAGTATATTTCTCCTTAGTTCCCTCTTTGTCGGAAGAAGGGGCAGTGAGAGGTCTCTAAAGGAGCACCATCAATAGGGCCCTTAGAAATACTTGGATGAATCGGTCTCTTGAGGAGAAGAGGGCGAATATCGATTTTTAAAGAATATGTGAGGATATCTACATTTTTCCTAACTTGGTCGCCTACACGGTTATCATTTATCCGTCCTAACATAAGGGATATAATTGGATTCACTTTCCTCACATTATCATTCATAGGTGGCCCCCGGAAGAAGAAGGGGCAATGCTCTTAGGGTTCACCTCCGACTTACTAGGAAAAATTTATTTGTTTTTAGAGTTAGAGGTAGCAAGTTGTCAATTACATAAACTTTGAAGCCATAATCTTAATCATTTTCTCAAGGTTATTATGTGATCTTTTAAGATTGTTAACTCTCTTATCCGCATCGGTATGACTAGGAGGAGGTTAGGTCTAAACAATGGGAGGTGGTAGTCTAGGTTTATTGGGTACAAGCTGGATAAGTCGGCCTCTCGTAGGAGCCAAAAAGAAACAAAGTGGATTGGGGAATGTTTTGACCTACTACATTAGGTCCACTACTCCAAAAAAAAAAAAAAAAAAATAAGCTGATCTTTCCACCCCATAATTGAAGGTATAAGAGTAAGGGTTAAATTTAGGCCTTTGAAATGTTTGCGCTTGCTCTTGGCCTTTGGCCAAGTGCTGATAATAGGGACAAGCACTCACTAGGTGGTCTAAGCCTTAACAATGAGAACTCGACACCAAAGAAGTCCGAGAAAATTAGGGTTGAATAATTAAACCTGTCAACATATTTTCATGTCCAACGACTTTGGACTCAAGGTGACTCACATAAGAAACAACATGAGTACCCCCTCTCGCACCACTAATCATAGAACTCCAACTCTCATCTCTAGCGGTTTCCTATTCCATTGTCTTTTCTCCTAAATCCTCTAAAAATTCCCAAGCCATAACAGAACTCTTGGAAAGAAAACCACCCTCACACATGGACTTTAGCATGTTCTAGTATGTTGGTCAAGTCCTTCGTAAACAATTTGGCAAAGATGCCACTATTCTAATTCGTGGTGTGGACATTGGGCGGACAAATTCTAAAATCTTTTGAAGTATTTCCAAAATGGTTACTTATCCATTTGAATAAATTGATTGATTTAATTCCGTAGGTTCACAATTTTACCATTAGGGAAATATTTTCTCAAAATTATTTTAACAAAGTCATCCAAAGTGAAAATAGAGTTAGCGGTTAACCCATAAATCCATCTTTTAGCAGCATCTTTTAAAGAAAAAGAATTAATCTCATTCCAACTTCATCGGGAGAGACATTAGGAAAATGCATAATAGAAATTAGTTGGTTGAATTCCATCATAAATATATATGCATCTTTAGAACAATTAAATTTTGGGAGCATTTGAGTATAGTGTAGTCTAAGTAAAAGAGACACATTTGATCCGAAATTACGCAAATTAAAACATGAAGGATTAGAGCTACTAGGAGAATAAATGATATCACTCAAGGTGCTCTCATGTGCTCCAACTTCAGTCGTTTTATCTTCTTTAGGTTTAGGTTTCATTTCAATCCGAAGATCAATACTAACAAGTCTTCTTCTTTTAGGATCTCTAATGAAGGTTTGCTCTTGGAGAGGCTAAGTCATTGTAGAGGGGGTGAATAGGGTGATGCAAGATTTTTGTTGAATTAATAGTTTTTGCAAAGTAAATACTTAGAAAAGCTGTTGCGAGTCTAGATTGGACTAAGAAATGCGAGAACAACGGATATATGTGGAAACCTTCGAGGGCGAGAAAACCATGAACGAGTGCTTACCCAAACATTAAGTCAAATACACTATTTTGAATCCACAAAATACATGGATTGACCCCTTACGAATTGCTCCCTTAGACCATTCGAGTTACTGAAGACTTTCCTAGATACGAAGTTCCCTTATCTATTTTAGTACTTCCTAACTAAGATGACCTTTATAGGTAGGGACAAGCGAGCTGAGAAAACCCTTATAGCTAAGTTAAGGGACTTTACAAAGAAGTGAAAATGTAATAGTGTTAACAAGACCTTTCTTAATGGAAAGTGGGCAGCCTTGTGTTTTGAGTTGAAGGATGTCCGGCTTAAGGAGCCAAGGATGCTTAAGATCCAACCGAGAAAAGCTTGAATATCCTATGATCAAGCGAAGAGGCTTAAGGTTCAACCGCATAGTGCAAAGGGATCCCGGAGGATGATGAGTCTAAGTCATTAAGTTCATATGATTTTGTTCATAAATAATTGTTTACCAATATAGTCAAGAAGGATAGTTGAAGATAGCCACCTAAATCCTCCATGGTGAAGCAAGTGAGTTCGGTCTAGTCAAACCAGTGGAATATTGCCATCTTATGCTCATAGTACATAAATAAGTTGGTGCTTCAATATGGACGGTCCATATTTACATGTGAAGTGACCTTAGCCGGAAATAGAGCAACAAGGAAAGAACATGGCAAGGAATCTAGAAGCATCAAGAATTCGAAGCTTGGGAAAGGGAAAACAAGCCTTGGCCACATGTTCCCAATTTTGCAAATGCTTGGCTAGAATTCATTTTAGCTTAACTTGGAGAAGGGGAAAGAATCTTGGTAGTTTTTATTATCATTTTGTTTTAATTTTCAGCTTTGTTTCCGCTTTGTAAAATGCCATTGTTAGGCATTATAAATTCAGCACACAAACTCAATGAAGGACAACTTTTGATGCATAAAATATATGAGTTTATACTCTTGAGCTAGATTGCTCTTCCTTGAATTCTCATTGCTTGTATCCGTGTGTGGTAGCACGGTGGTGTTCTTTGAGTCTTTTAATCCCCAGTGGTATTTACGTATCCGGACCGATTGAAAGTGCCCCTTGGTTCACTCGGTGGTGTTGCTTGTATCCGAGCCCGAGCCTAGGAACTATCCCCTCACTTTACCGATTCATATCTCACAATCTACTTGGCCATTTCAGCTCAAATTTTAACCACCATCCTTCCAGCGAGTCTACTTCCAGCCCTCAAAAATCAGCCACAACCAAGAAGCCTTCCGTTCCCCACCTCTAATCTAAACAAAGGGTGTCAACCCCGACGTCCAGCCGGTTACGTCAACTTCGGCTTGCTGATCAAGGTGTTCCCCTTATCTAAAAATTCCCAAATTTTAACCCAACCTTCCTATCGGTTACCATAACCCCCACCAAATTTCAGCTAAAACCAAGAACATTTGCCCTCGCTTTCACCCGATCTCCCAAGAGTGCGCTGTAGAACTCATTACGCCGGTTTCTCTCTTTGCGGTTTTCCTTTTTCTTTACTTCCGCCACTCACTATACATCAACTTTGGTATCGGAGCAAGTTTTGGTCCTTAGGTGATTGTATCCATTCCCCATAAAACCAAACACACCAAAAATAGCCAGCCTACAAAATTCCTAGCCATGAGTTGAAGTATGACTCTAGAAGAGCGGTTTGAAATGCTCATGAAGGAGAATGAGTATCTCCGCAAACAACTTGGGTGTGACATGAAGGCTAAGTATGACCAGCTAAGGAGTGAGTCACCTTCTAATCGATCCAATCCTAGCCTCCATGAAGATGATGAGGAGAGTAACCCTTTTGCATCCACGGATAGTGAAAGGCAATCAAGAAGGAGCTCTAAGCGATCAAAACCACACTACCAAGATTTTAAAGTTGACATTCCGAATTTGAAGGAAGGTTGCATCCGGACGAATTTCTTGATTGGTTGAGAACCGTGGAAAGAATTTTTGATTACAAAGAGGTACCAAACGAGAAGAAGGTTAAGCTTGTTGCACTCAAGCTTAGGGGCTTTACCTCAACTTGGTGGGAAAATTTAAAGCACAAACGTGTGAGAGACAAGAAGCCAAAAATCAAAAGTTGGGAGAAAATGAGAGCTAAGCTCAAGGCCCGTTTTCTACCTCCAACGTATGTTCGGGATAGTTTTCTCCAACTCTACACTCTTCAACAAGGCACTATGAGTGTAGAAGAATACACTAGAGAGTTTGAGAAGTTATTGATCAAATGTGATCTCAAAGAGAATGAGAACCAAACAATTGTGAGATACTTAGGCGGCTTGCACACTAAGTATGCACAAATTCGGAGCTACAACATTTTACCACATTTGATGAAGTGTGTCATTTGGCACACAAGGTGGAGCAACAAAAGAAAAACCGGCTTGTCAAAAAGAAGTGCCAAGAATTTTTCCCTCTCAAAGGAGCCAACCCTTCTACAAGGGGAATCCCCAACCTCTCCCACAAACAACTCCAAACCCCACAAAACAGCCCATGGCCATCCAACCCCCAAATCCGCCCAAATCAATGCAAAATCCAAGTGATCCGAGGAGATGCTTTAAATGCCATGGTTTTGGACACATTGCTTTGGAATGTCCAAACCGTAGGGTAATGGCTTTGGTTGAGTACCAAGAGCCCTTAACGGATGAGAATGAAATCGAGAAGGAGATACTCTTGCTAGATGAGGTAGAAGAAGTGGTTGAAGAGGCGGATGAAGGAGAAATGTTGGTGATAAGGAGGTCCTTGAGCGAATTTAAGGATCCGAATGAGGAGCAACGTGAACATATTTTTCACACGAGGGGCACGGTCCAAAACAAAGTATGCTCCATTATCATTGATGGTGGTAGTTGTGCTAATGTGGCTGCCTTCGTGATGGTAGACAAACTTGGACTTCATGCTTCGGTCCATCCCCACCCCTACAATGTTCAATGGCTCAATCAAGGTAAAGGACTTCAAGTTAATTCTCGTTGTCTTCTTTCATTTAGTATTGGTAAGCACTATCATAATGAGTTGTGGTGTGATGTGATTCCTATGGACGCTTGCCATATATTACTTGGGAGACCTTGGCTTTATGATCGGAAGGTGATCCATGATGGCTTCAAAAATACATATACCTTCACAAAGGATGGTAAGAGGATCACCTTAAACCCCTTGCCTCCTAACCTATGCAAACCAAAACCTCAAAGCTCTTCATCTCAAAATGACCTATTGCTTGCGCTTGGAGAACCCTTTCTCAAAGACAAGCAACGAGAGCTAAAGCCTCGCCAAAAATACACCCTCTCACCCCCACATATAACCAAGAATCCTCCACAAAATTTCCACCCCCTCGCCACCATTCCACAAGCCAAAATTATCCTTGTCTCTCCACACAAAATTCCTTCTCACTTACCACCACAACGAAATTCACATTTCTAAAAACCCTCATCCCGAGAGCCATTTTTCCAGCTTGGATAGATTATGATTTGGAATCCAATGGTGATGCATTATGGGCAAAAGACCGAGAACTGAAGCAAAGAACTCCATGGGACGAAAAAAACTTTGGTACCGAGGAAAGATGGTTTCCTCTTCAGTGACTCTCGAATTTGGAGTCCACATTGTATGCTCGAATGGCTCAACCAAAGGGAGGACAGTGACGAGGTTGTTTGATGTTGGTGACATTTTGCTTATGTCATATTCTTTGTACCTGAACATGGAGGGCTTAAAGGAGTGTGTAGGACCAATCTTTTTGGTGCCAAGTGAAGTTGCTTACCTTCTCAAGAGTATTCGGTTTTGTGTGCCTCATAACAAAGTTTTTGTTGATCAAGTCTATCTCCACACTATGAACATACTAGAGAATCATCCATTCGGGCCGTATGTCCCACACCTTTCCACGCAATCAGCCGGGTGTACAAGCACAAAAGGGCCACTCATCCTCAATCTCACCGCAAGTTTCAACAAACCAAAATTTTTTCCACATTTGGAAAATGATGTTTTTGAGAATTTGAGGGCAAATTCTTTCCTACAAGGGGAGAATGATGGAAAGTGGACAACCTTGTGTTTTGAGCTGAAGGATGTCCGAGCTTAAGGAGCCAAGGATGCTTAAGGTCTAACCGGAAAAGCTTGAATATCCTATGATCAAGCGGAGAGGCTTAAGGTTTAACCGCATAGTGCAAAGGGATCCCGGAGGATGATGAGTCCAAGTCATTAAGTTTTTCATATGATTTTGTTCATAAATAATTGTTTACCAATATAGTCAAGAAGGATAGTTGAAGATAGCCACCTAAATCCTCCATGGTGAAGCAAGTGAGTTCGGTCTAGTCAAACCGTGGAATATTGCCATCTTATGCTCATAGTACATAAATAAGTTGGTGCTTCAATATGGACAGTCCATATGTACATATGAAGAGACCTTAGCCGGGAATAGAGCAACAAGGAAAGAAGGTGGCAAGGAAGTCTAGAAGCATCAAGAATTCGAAGCTTGGGAAAGGGGAAAACAAGCCTTGGCCACATGTTCCCAATTTTGCAAATGCTTGGCTAGAATTCATTTTAGCTTAACTTGGAGGAGGGAAAGAATCTTGGTAGTTTTTATTATCATTTTGTTTTAGTTTTCAGCTTTGTTTCAGCTTTGTAAAATGCCATTGTTAGGCATTATAAATTCAGCACACAAACTCAATGAAGGACAACTTTTGATGCATGAAATATATGAGTTTATACTCTTGAGCTGGATTGCTCTTCCTTGAATTCTCATTGCTGTATCCGTGTGTGGCAGCACGGTGGTGTTCTTTGAGTCTTTCAATCCCGGTGGTGTTTACGTATCCGGACCGATTAAAAGTGCCCCTTGGTTCCCTCGGTGGTGTTGCTTGTATCCGAGCCCGAGCCTAGGAACTATCCCCTCACTTTACCGATCTATATCAACCAATCTACATGGCCATTTTAGCTCAAATTTTAACCACCATCCTTCCAGCGAGTCTACTTCCAGCCCTCGAAAAATCAGCCACAACCAAGAAGCCTTCCGTTCCCCACCTCCGATCCAAACAAAGGGTGTCGACCGGACGTCCAGCCGGTTACGTCAACTTTTGGCTTGCTGATCAAGGTGTTCCCCTTATCCAAAAATTCCCAAATTTTAACCCAACCTGCCTTTACCAGTTACCATAACCCCCACCAAATTTCAGCTAAAACCAAGAACATTTGCCCCTCCTTTCACCCGATCTCCCAAGAGTGCGCCTGTAGAACTTATTACTGCCCGGTTGCTCTCTTTGCGGTTTTCCCTTTTCTTTGCTTCCGCCTCTCACTATACATCAACTTTGGTATCAGAGCAAGTTTTGGTCCTTAGGTGATTGTATCCATTCCCCATAAAACCAAAAACACCAAAAATAGCCAGCCAACAAAATTCCTAGCCATGAGTGGAAGTATGACTCTAGAAGAGCGGGTTGAAATGCTCATGAAGGAGAATGAGTATCTCCGCAAACAACTTGGGCGTGACATGAAGGCTAAGTGTGACCAGCTAAGGAGTGAGTCACCTCCTAATCGATCTAATCCTAGCCTCCATGAAGATGATGAGGAGAGTAACCCTTTTGCATCCACGGATAGTGAAAGGCAATCAAGAAGGAGCTCTAGCGATCAAAACCACACTACCAAGAATTCGTTGTGAGAGCAAATTGATGTAAAATTATAGCAGAATAAAATGATCCGAGCATAAAATCAAGTAAATTGATGCAAGATATATCAAAGTAAACGAACAAGTTACGGAACACAGTATTGAATCATAAAGCGGATATGTATCATTGATGCTCGAAATAAGAAGTTTTTATTAATGCTCATATAAGAAAAATAAGAACAACAAGATAAACTAAAACTCCCCTTAACCAACCATCCATCTAACTTTTCTCTTCCCCTATGCATTTTATCAAAAACAAATGGGGAAGTGAGTAGAAAGAGATACATAGATGTTAGATAAAAAATTTGAAATCAAGAGCGGGGTGGAGCAATATGAATGGAGGAGGATGAACGAGGGCCTCTTCGTGCGGGACGATAGCCTTGAGTGAAATTTGTTGCGTGAGGAAAAGGTGGTAGGAGCAGAGTTAAATCTAGGACTGGTGTTGTAGAACTGCGCACCGGAGGTTGTATTTCCTCTATCTCCTCGTTTGAGCCCTCACCCTCTTTAGCATATGATGCTCGTGCGGAGTTGAGCCCGGGATTGACCAACATCCCCAACCTCTTATGAGGTAGACTCAATATGTTCCGAGGAAATGACCTTAGGTTCCTTGTCCCTTTGGCCTTCAGCTTGGTTTGCTCCAGTTTCTTCTTCTTCTTCTTCTTCTTCCTCTCCTTCTTCTCCTTTTGACTCAAAGTCAAAAGAGCCGGAATACTCGATGATGAATCTTCTTCGAGTGGGAGTCCTCGAGCATCCTTTGATCTACGCTCTTGAAGACGGCGGATCCGGTTCTACTACTTGCTTGATGACATCTTTGAGCTCGTTGACCAAGGCTTGACTCTTATTGTTCCGCCTCTAAACCGAGCTCGAAGATGAGTCAGAATAGGCATGAAAGCCCGGAATGCCGCAAGAGTGGATTGTAACTCTTTAGCAAGAGCGAGAAAATTGAGAAGCTACCTTCGAAATAAGTGTCTAGATGGGGCGGACCGAGAAGAGGATGATCCAGCGAGTGAGAAGAGGTGTCTCGGAACTTTTCGACTTTGAGGCAGAGGAGGAGGTGAAATCTCATAAGAGTTAACCCGGACACCACATGATATTTCTTGGTTGTAACAAACCAAACTTTAAGAAAACGTATTTTCTCTAATACGTTCAATTATAATGAGCGCGTGCATTTCAATTCCAAAATATTTTCATATCAAATCATATATATACATATATATATATATATATATATATATATCAAAAATTTTCTTGCACGACCCGGATACGAACAACGACAACAGGTGGCCGATACTTTTCGTAAAATTCCAACATATTATCTAGTACTTATGTGCACGAAGCCATATTTAATTCCTAAACTAAAATAAGTTCTCATAAATTCAAAACTTTATATATGTGTACATACATAACTAATAACAATTAACACAATTTATGAACAACTAATAAAATATCCAAATATCAAGAAGTAAATTGCTAATAAAACTAACCTAATCTAATTATAAGCAATCCCATATCCTAAAGCTCATTAGAATAATAACAACAAAACTATAATAGTAATACAATAGCAAAAATAATAATTATTATAATTATAATTATAAAAATAAAAATAAAAATAAAAATAGTAATGGATAAGTATAATGACAATGCTGAAGATAATTATGATAATAAAAATAATTAATAATAATTTTAGGATAAAGATGAATTTGTAGGTCTAATAGAAAGTTGCCATCAAAAGTACACTAACCCTAACTCTAAGCAAGACAAATCATCCATGATTAACATGAGTCATAAGCTAAGTGTCAAGCAAGAGTTAATGTACATAGCCAGCTAACCCATATAGATAAGTATCACAATTAGTATAAATAGGCTTGATTAAATCAGAAAATTCAACCCAAATACCTAATTTAACCATTTTCTCTCTCCTCCCTCACCTGGCCATCAGCCCCACTTCGGCTACCTCAACAGCCACCCACCGGTCCCTTCGATCGCCACCTCCAACCAGAACCCTTCACCACCTTGCACCGAACCCACAGCCACCTTCGAGACCACTATACCGGCCTCCCTACCACCGAAAAACAACCTCCAAAACCACCCTAATCACCAACCTTCCATCCTTATCTTTCATACTCTCACCCTCACTTTCAGCCACCACCGACGCCACCTCCCACCCATCACCGGCCAAGACCGCCGATAACCTGTCACCGCCCGGTTTGTCACCCACCAATCGCCCTATAACCACTATTTGGGTTACCCCGAAAACCCACCAAAACACCAAAAACACCTCCATCTTTTCTCCACCACCACTCAGGCCACCGCTCGGCCAGCCATCGTCAAGTCCCTTTACGGCTGCAGCCACCGACCACAACGTCCAGTCCACCAAACACCCACTCTTTTTCTCTCCTCTTTCATGCCCTAATATATTTCCCTTAAAACACCCCAAACTCAGCCATCACCACCATTGCTCGATCAAGGCCGCCACCTTGCCACCGAGCACCGCCCTACCGCTGCCAGTCCACACTTCCAGCTACCACTAAGCTCCACCACCATAACCTTTATCCTCATCTACTCTTTTCCTAGCCATCAGTCAACATATGTTCAAGGGTCATGCTCAAAGTCACAAGGAAAGGAATCAAGTTCAAATCATCAACCAATTTTAGTTTATCGAGTGCGTTCATTTATCGTGCCCTTCAATGTCTTATTTATAAATCAAGGTCGGATATGGCCGACATGAACAACAACAAAGAATCATTTGCAAACAGTATTTGCCATATAAAAGTGGACCCGTCCATCAATACTTCACCATTGTTCAAATCGGTACACCGTAATCTGTTCCGCACCAACTGGACTTCCGACCGGTCCGGGTGTGTACACATGTAGGGAAACCCGATGATCGCAAGGGTAACCACATAGATAATTAATTATTAATAGTTTTACATTATTCTTTCTCCCTCATTTATAAAATGAATTGAAATGTGCACGCTTAACTAAACTATTTCATAACCTTTATTTTACAACATGATAATGGACGTATTGAGCTTCGACTCACATTTCGAAAATATTTTCTTGTTTTATATTAGGCAAAGATGTTGAAGGTATGAAGCAAATGTCCGTTCGGGGCTTAGAGGCTCGCAGTGGCAAGTTAGGATATTAGTGGTCAAGTGCTTCGTTGATTTCGTATCAAGTTTAACATGTAGTTATTGCATAATCTGTAGTTGCCTAACAAGGCATAACCACGGGTAAAAATTCACATAGATATATTTAAAAGTCTCGCCCTTTCCTCCGGTAAGGGCGGCTGTAATATCCCTAACCTCCTTTCCACTCGCACTAATCATCGGTTAGCGGTTTGTTTAGAGTAAAACCGGTGATTACGGGTTTTGGGCGTTACAAATATGGTATCGAGCCCTTTCCTCCGGTAGGGCAGCGGTAATATCCCCGACCTCCTTTCCGCTACGCTAATCATCGGCTAGCGGTTTGTTTAGAGTAAAATCGGTGATTACGGGTTTGGGGCGTTACGGATATGGTATCGGAGAAGAAATTTCTGCGAGCCATATAGGAACCACGAGGATTTAGTTAGAATAGGAAGTATAAAATGCTCTATTATTAAATGTTTGTATAAAGTACGGAATGGAAATACTCATAATGCCCAATAAAGTCTCGAATTGCATTCAATAATGGACATGAGGATAATAATCCTAAAGAAATGGAGGACCATCCATCCATCAACTTTCGAGTGCCTATCAACAAGAAGTTAACCAAACTCAACTCCTTGCGTTTGCCTATCCAAAATTCCAAAGATAATATCAATCCTATATATTAAGGAAATCATACCCAAAAGTTACCAAAGAAAATATCTATCCGTACAGCTCTAGCCGGATTCTCCAACAATATTGGGAAAACAAAACCAAATTACCGAAAGGAACCCCAAAAGGTATTATGGGAAGATTGATCTGTTGGAGTTATGAAAGTGGATTAGGAATATGGAAGAAATATTTGTAGATGCTAAAGTACTTGAAGACCAAAAGGATGGATACAAGAGCATCATATCTAGCAAGAAAGGCCGGACTTATAGCAAAACACGATTATGGGGAGATATCAAGGAAGTCAATTTACATTTGGCCAAATTTTGGAGAAACTTAAGGCCAAGTTCTACCCCTTCTCGGTCGAAGTAAAGAGTTTTAAGAATAAAATAGATTAGAAAACCCCAAGAAAAAATAGGATGACTGAGGAAACCAAAACCAAAGCAAAAACAACATGCCAAGAAAGGTTAATCTCAACCAAATAAAAAATTTTGTGTCTATTATCCGTGAATCAAGTAATATGATAGGACCTTCATAAAGAAATTCCGATAACAATAGTTAGGGAAGATTTTACCACTAACCTTATCCAGTTTGATTTAATCGACCTTGAGATAATGTTAGGAAGAGAGAAAAGATTATCAAATTATGATGCCAAGGATTTCTCGCGGAAAACGAAAGGGCGATAATAGAGAGTTGTTAAGGATAAAGGCTATATAGCAACAAGAATGGAAGGAAATATTTCATGATATTTTTGGGTAAATACAATGAGACTTTTGAGAAAAGGATGCCAAGGTTATTAGTATTATGGAGGGAAGAAGGAGGAATGAAAACTTGCGAATACTTTGGTAATAAGTTGATTTTAGGGATTTGACAAATTTTATCTACAGGCCTTAACTAAGAAAAAGTTATGGAAGTGTTGATATGCTTTGAGAATTGAAAAGAAAATGTCTATCATTTGAGAATAATGTCGTAAGTTTGGGGAAAACGCTAATTATATGTTAAACTCTCAAGGATTTGGATTTTGGTGAGCAAGGTGAAGTTCGAAGATCGTATCCAAAAATTGAATAAAGGGAGACCGGTGTAAGATAAGAGTAGTTACATAATAAGCTTAGAATGACCGATGTCTATAAAGTAAGGAGTTTCCCAAGGTTAGTTAAATATTATTGAGGATTTGGGCAAAACTTCTCGAAAGGTGATCCTACATATAACTAAACTCTTATAGAGATCTACTAACTAGTACAACAAGATATTCCAAACATTAAAAGACAAATTAATTATAGTACTAACCCTACCTAATAAAAACAAGGAATATATCATGTATAACGCTTCGAAAAACCTACAACCGATAATTTAAATAATCACTTGCAAGCCTACTTTTTGCCCTTTTCTAATATGATTTGCTCCTCGGGCCCTACAATTGAGTGAGCAGACATACGAAAGGATGGTAGAGAGGAGGCTAGACCTCATTAACTTAAAACCTCCGAACGTACTTTTAATAACTTAAAACTAATTAAAGGTCATATGTCGTTAGGGTAGTTGGAACTTTTAAAGGCTTATAAGTTAGGAATTCAATCCCATTTACGGAAGACCAATGTCATAGCTAATGCCTTACGTACAAAAACTCAGCATAATATAAACACCATGATCATCACCCATTGAATTCATGTTTCGGAAACTATAAAGGCAAAGAAGTAAGAGCATCAAGTACCAACGAAACATAGGGTTGTTAACTATTTTGAAATTAAACCATTAAAGGTTGAAGTGAAGTCAAGTGGGACACTAAAAGCATGAGAAGTAATAAAAATGATAACAAGGATGAGAAAGGCAAATTCCTAAGAACTATGATACGTAAGAAAAACACCCTACAAAGCTTGAAATCATTTGAATGCAAATCTTAACCAAAGACCCGAGCAAATTATTCCTAAAGGCAAAGTGGTAAAAGCCCATTCCTCTAAATAACCGTAATTGGGAAGGAATTACCTATATTATTAGGATGACATAATTTTAATATTAAGAGTTACCAAATTATGGAGATTGAAAAGCAGGTTGGGAGACATTCCGATCAAGTACCCCATTTTAGAGGATATTAGTAACGATCAAGGAGAAGTAGTACTTTATAATTTTCCAAGATTTGCTTGGGTTTCCCAATACTAAGTTTACGAGTTGGATGAATGGAAGTAACAAATGTTATTTGCACAATTTATGGCACTTTTGAAACAGATAAGAGTATGTCCATCATAGAAATATTCTAAGGAAACATTAGTATCTATGTATGAATTTTGAGTTAAATAGAAAAAGGTAGCATCCTGAAGTATAAAGTGACCAAAAATAGGGTTAAGAGAAGATCTATACCAGCGATTAACTAGACTATTGAGTTAGCCAATGAGATAGGTAATGAAGAAATTATTGGAATAGTACAAACCCCGTAGGCGTGGGAGCAAGAACCTAACTATAAACAACCTATATCGGACAATTAAAGATTAAACATAATTTCCTGCCAGTAATCTTAGAAGTATGTATAAGGTTTCATATAATGCAATTTTTCGAACATATATACACCATTCATAACCCAAGGTTTATCCTTTAGTTCAAAATCATCTTACTTCCAAGTTTCGAGGATGAAACTTATTTTAAGGGGGAAGATTGTAACAAACCAAACTTTAAGAAAACGTATTATCTCTAATACGTTCAATTATAATGAGCGCGTGCATTTCAATTCTAAAATATTTTCATACTATATATATATATATATATATATCAAAAATTTTCTTGCATGATCCAGATACGAACAACGATGACAAGTGGCCGATATTTTTCGTAAAATTCCAACATATTATCTAGTACTTATGTGCACATAAGCCATATTTAATTCCTAAACTAAAGTAAGTTCTCATAAATTCAAAAATTTATATATGTGTACATACATAACTACTAACAATTAGCGCAATTTATGAACTAATCAAATATCAAAATATCGAGAAGTAAATTGCTAATAAAACTAACCTAATCTAATTGTAGGCAATCCCATATCCTAAAGCACATTAGAGTAATAACAAAAAACTATAATAGTAATACAATAGCAAAAATAATAATTATACTTAGAAAAATAAAAATAAAATAAAAATAAAAATAAAAATAGTACTTGGATAAGTATAATGACAATGCTGAAGATAATTATGATAATAAAAATAATTAATAATAATTTTAGGATAAAGATGAATTTGTAGGTCTAATAGAAAATTGCCATCAAAACTACACTAACCCTAACTCTTAGCATGACAAATCATCCATGATTAATATGAGTCTTAAGCTATGCGTCAAGCAAGTGTTAATGTACTTAGCCAGCTAATCCATATAGATAAGTATCATGATTAGTATAAATAGGCTTGATTAAATCATAAAAATTCAACCAAAAACCTAATTTAACCACTTTCTCTCTCCTCCCACACCTGGCCATTAGCCCCGCTTCGGCCATCACCACAGCCCGCCCACCTCCAACAACAACCGTTCACCACCTTGCATTGAACGCAAAGCCACCTTTAGGCCACTATACTCGGCCTCCCTACCACCGGCAAAACAACCTCCAAAACCACCCTAATCACCAACCTTCCATCCTTATCTTTCATACTCTCACCCTCACTTTCAATCACCACCACAGCCACCACCGATGCCACTTGCCACCCATCACCAGCAAGGACCGCCGATAACCTGTCACCGCCCGTCTCGCCACCCACCAGCCACCCTATAACCACCATTTGGGTTACCCTAAAAACCCACCAAAACACCCAAAACAACTCCGAACGTTTGCTCTTGGAGAGGCTTAGTCACCCTAGAGGGGGTGAATAGGGTGATGAGAAAATTTGAAAAATAAATGGAAGATTAAAGTTTAAAACAAACTTTAAGACTGTCCGAGTCTTTATTGGACTCAAAAAGTATCAACTCGCATTTTACGTGGAAACCCTCCCGGGACAGAAAACCACCGCCGAGTGCTAATCCAAGCACCAAATCAAATCCACTATTTTGAATCCACAAAATACGGTAGAAAGACTTCACCGAATTGCTCCCTTAGACAATTCCTTACAAAGTTTTCCTAGACTCAAAAGTTCCCGTATCCGATCTAGTAGTTCCTAACCGAGGTAACCTTTAAAGCTCGGGACAACCGAGCTGAGATAACCCTTACAGCTCAGTCTAGGGACCTTGCTCGATAAAGTAAGAATGAAAGTTTGTGACTGATTACAAGACCTTACAACTCAGAGAGATGTTAAGTACATAGTTGGAGTTGTAAGAAGAAGATTGAGTATGAATACAAAGAATTTTGCTTAAGTATGTGTATTGAAAATTGATTTCAACAATGGATTCAACAATCTTCAAGTGTTGTGAAGTGACTTCTATTTATAGATGACCAAGCAGATTAGCCGTTGTCACATACTTCGATTAGAAGTCCTCTCGTGACCTTTATAACGGTTCTTCGAGTTGCTCGAAAAGATCCGTTGAAATGTGATCGTTGTGCAGTGGCTCTTGACTCCTTAGGATGTCCCAATCCACTGGTGGTGTCCGAAAAGTAAGATGGAAACCACCGTTGAGCTTAGCGTTGAAGATTTCCAGCTTTGGAACCAGACAACCCTAACATAGTGTCCGGGCGTTGGTCGAAGTACAAAAAGCCTTGTCTGCTCGGTGATTTGACATCTTAAAGCTGGTTACTTTTGTAATTCAAAAGTAGGATAACCTCATTTAGATAACCTACAAAAGTAAATCAATTTTGGTTCTCAATGTATAAAACACTTTGATCTAAGATTAGAGATAGAATAATTTAATTAAGATAATTAAGTGCACAATTATCCGAGTCCTGGAAGAATGGAATTTTCCGAGTCTAATACTCATTATACTCAAATTCCTTCTTAGAGAAAGATCAAGTTGGATAGAGAATATCGGACTAAGAATACTTGATCTAGACAAATATATTTCAAACAAAATCATGTCGACTTAACGAGATGAATTAACACCATAGTTCGCTTGAACTTAGAATATGAAGTCGACCTTGAGTTTAAACATGTTAGAGCGGAATGTTTGAACATGTGATAACTTTGAGTGTTGTCCGAGTGACTCGGAACTATAAGTGTGAAATGATGAGCAAGAGTATGCTTTCGAGTCAGTCATAATGAAATGAAAACATATGTAATAGTTTCTATAACACTCAGAAAAGGTTATATACCACTCGGAAAAGTTTCTATAGTAGTTTGAATGACTTAAAATCAAAACTTACAAGAGATGAAGTTTATACCTGATTCCTTAATAGCACTCGGAATGTTATACATGCAAAGTCCGAGTCTTCAATCTCCCCTTTTTGATGAAAGGCATTCCATACTTACATAGAAACTTTGTTATTGTTATAGACCTGATTTTTCATTCTTTCTCAAAGAATATGTCGAGTATAGAGATAGAATCGCATAAAATATCTAGAGTGATTCAAACTTTAGATTCTACCAGAGCAATTAAGTTTAGAGTGCGTCGAGCTAAAAGCTGAAATATCGCATAGAAATGAAGTGAATCTAGCTTAGAGTATTGCTTATCAAAACAACCGAGTTGATAGATCATAGCAAAAAATAATATGTAACCGAGTTGATATATTAGGGTAAGATGAACTCGGAAAGGACATTGAAACTCAAAAAGAAATTACATTAAGAGATAAATAAGCTCGAAATAGAAACTTCATTAATATTCACATAGGCAAAATATGTACACAAAAGGGTGAGAGAAAAACTCCCCTAAACAAGACAACAAATTTTTCTAACTATTCTCCCCTTGCCTTTTAACAAAAACAAAAGAGGAAGAATGTATCAAGAAGATACAATTTGTTTGTCCGGACAACAAAAAAAAATTTTAAGGTAGAGAGAGGGCAGCTCGAGTCGAGGTGGATGGACGAGCGAGTGCGCCTTCACGGATAAGAGCGGGATGATGTTGAGGAACAAGGCGGGGTAGCACTGGATCTCCGGAATGAGCAGGGAGGTGCTTGCTCTCCGATTAGTGGTTGACCCAGAACTAGGTCGTCTAGAGGTTCATCCTCTTGGAACTTGACCCGAGGAGGTGCTTGCTCAGGCTAGACAGCTGCTGATCGACCTTTGTCGACAGGGTCTTCGACCCACTCGGACTACCGTCCGAGCCGATCGGTCCAGGCTGGAGGGCGGGAGCACCTTCTCCCTCCGGTGCTTCGGCTCTCTCTTCTTCCTTTTCTTCTCCTTCCTTCTCCCCTTCCTCCATTCCCTCGAGAGGAGCCGCCTCAGCCACAGTCTCCTCTTCTTCTTCTTCTTCCTCCCGTGAGGGAATTTGGCCGGGCTCGAGGACTCCTCGGATGTATCCGAGTTGCCCGGTCCTCGAGCGGCTTTTGAGCGCCTTTCTTGGAGGAGCTCAAGCATCTCCTTCTGCTCCTTAACGAGTGCCTTTATCTCAAGAAGCACATCTTGCTGCTCTTCGATTTGGGACTAAGCGAGTCTTTTGATTGATGGTCATTGACTATATGATAGTCTTGAATAACCGGAGTGTGTCCATGAGTTCGAGTGGTCATAGAAGAGATCTTATCCATGATGGCGGTGGACAAGGCAGAAGAAAGGACATGAGAAACACCTGAAGTGAAGGAACCACCAGGTGGAGGAGGTAGAGAAAGAGGGGCTTGAGTCCGAGTCCGAGTCCGAGGCGGAGATTGTGGCCTTAGTTCTCGGCTATGGACCCGGACACCCGGTTGGGCTTCCTTGTATCCATACCCAAGGAGTTATTTTCTTCCAACAACAATGGATGCCTTAGAAACCGTGCTCGGATCCGAGGGGAGGGGAACTTTGAATTGTTTGAAAATAAAAGTGAGAAGGGCCCCGAAAGAAAGAGGGGTGGATTTTTAGTTTGAGCTGCCATAGCGGCCATCCGCTCGATTATGGCTTGAAAGTGGTGAAAGAGAGCTTTGAGATGTTTGGAGTTAGGATTTTGTTTACTCGAATGCTGAGAGAGAAGATTCTCATCGAGTAAGAAACACGGAAGATATACTTCGACTTTAGTTGAGTCACCGAAAAGTTTTTGCATGACTCAGGAAATTCTCTTGCGTACTTCTCAAATAATTCATCAGCAACCTCATTGAAAGGTATAGGGTTGCTATTGAGGAAAAGAGAAGACACTTTGAAAAGACGGTGCGAGGAGAGAGACGTTGATACGGACAATAACATTTTGAACTCTGGAGGTGAGGATACGCTCGGAGCTAGAGAGGTTTGAGTAGAACTCGAAAGGAGTTACGGGTAGATGAACTCGCTGAAATAGAGAAAATTGTAAATCCCTGTTGTCTTGATGTTATTCAACCATGAAAACTTGGTGGTTGGGAAGAATTTGTCATCCAACGTTAAGTGTTGGGTGACAATGATTTTAGAGGGGTTAGAAGGACCCTCTTAGCTTTCTAGTACGAGGTTTCTTGGTTGCGGAACCAAGAAAGTCTAGGTGGGAACCTCTTTTCGAGCATGTTTGAGTGTGAAAAGAGAGAGAAGATGAACTTTAAGAGAGAGAGAGTATAGAAGGTAGCCCGAAGAGAGAGAGAGCGAGAAGAGAGTGAAAACAGAAATAAAAGAGTACAAAGAGAGCCGAGAGCAGTAGGTGCCTACTTGAGATAACCTTCACTTAGCTTGAGAGAGACGGTTCGTTCTTCGTAAACAGTGAACTTGCTCGAGATGTAGTAAGCGAGAGAGAGAGAGAGAGAGAGAGAGAGAGTATGTAGAGAGTAAAGTAGTGAAATGAAGGAAAAAGGATGTTATTTATAGAGAAAGAATTTTTCCTTATTGTTCATTCTAACCTAACTCTCCAACGGTCGCCTCGGACCAATGTGACTGTTTTGCTCTCCATCGGTTAGAATTCCAGCGATTGTCCGCCAACGACTAGTTCTCCGATCGATGCGAGAGAGAGAGAGAGAGAGAGAGAGAGAGAGAGAGAGAAAGAGAGAGATTTTAAAAGAATTTTCTGAAACTCTCCACCGATCTAGAGATAATTTGAGAAGTTCGATGTCTATTTTTCTCAAAATCCGAGTCCGACTCAGTAAAGTTTCTTAGTGACTCGAAATTGCAAACAAGTAATAACACATAGCTCAGTATCACCGGCTCAACTGAACTAATTGTTATTAAAGCATAAAAACGGAACATTTAACACATAATCATGCAAACTAATTCCACTCGAAAGGCATATAATTATGCATTAATCATGCCAAGCTCATTCCTAATAAAGCAAAACTGATCCTCACTAAGTGGCTTAGTAAAGATATCAACTAATTGAAGTTTGGTTGGAATGAAATCAAGCACAATATTACCTTTCTCATAGTGGTCTCTTAGAAAATGATACATGACCTCAATATGCTTTGTTTTTTAGTGCTGAACTGGATTCTTAGTGATGTTGATTGCACTTTGGTTGTCCCACTTGATTGGAATTGATTTAAATGTAAGTCCAAGATCTCTCAAGTGTTGCTTTATCCATAAAATCTGAGCACAGCATGTTATGGCTGCAATGTATTCAGCTTCAGCAGTTGATAGACCTACTGAGTTCTGTTTCTTTTAGTGCTAAGATATAAGGGATTGACCCGAAACTGCAGGCTCCTGAGGTGCTCCTTTTATCAACTTTATATCCAGCATAGTCAGCATCCGAGTATCCAGTGAGAGTCGGTTCCGAGTCTCTTGAGTACCATAGACCTAGATTCCGAGTCCTTGCAAGATATCCGAAAATTCTCTTCACCTCGGTGAGATATGATTCCTTTGGATTAGCTTGATATATTACACACAGACATACACTAAAAATTATGTTTGGCTTACTGGAAGTAAGATATAGCAGAAATCCAATCATACCTTGATAGAGTTTCGATCCACTGCTTTACCTTTTTCAGTCCGAGTCAAGTTTTATCGTTGCTTGCTCATAGGTGTTGCGGCATGTTTTGCATCTTGAAGTTTGCACTTCTTCAGCAACTCCTTTGTATACTTTGATTGATGGACATAGATGCTATCTTTGTCTTGCTTGATTTGTAGACCAAGGGAGAAATTGAGTTCTCCCATCATGCTCATTTGAAATTCCTGTCTCATTAACTCGGAAAAATCTCGACATAGAATTTCATTAGTAGCTCCAAATATTATATCACCAACATAGATCCGAGCAATAAGAAAGTCTTTCTCCTTGGTTTTTATAAAGAGAATCTTGTCAATCTTACCTCTTCTAAAATTATTTTCAACCAAGAAATTGTTCAATCTTTCATACCAAGCTCTAGGAGCTTGTTCAAGACCATAAAGAGCTTTTTACAATTTGAAAACATGATTTGGAAATTCTAAGTTTTCAAATCCAGGGTTTGCTCAACATAGACTTCCTCTTCAATGAAACCATTAAGGAAAGTACATTTAACATCCATTTGATACAGTTTGATATTCATGCTTGATGCAAATGCCAACCCACCTTCTTCTTGATTGTAACCTTGAGCCACAAGTCTAGCCTTATTTCGACTACCAACCCATCTTCATCAAGTTTGTTCTTAAAGACCCATTTGGTGTCTATGACTGGGTGGTCGGAAGGTCGTTTGGTCAAAGTCCGGACTTGGTTTCTTTCAAATTGATTTAGTTCCTCTTACATGGCCTCTACCCATTCATGTTCATTTAGGGCCTCTAGTGCATATCTGGGTTCAACTAATGAAATGAATGCGGTGAATGTACATAGATTTTGTAGAGAGGAATGAGTTCTTACCCCACTATTAATATTAGACAAGATGTTTTCGAGTGGGTGGCTCTTGAGTGAGCTTGCTCATCTGATTGGCCTCCAACATTACGAGTTGGCTCTTGAATTGTCTCATTCCGAGTCATGTTGTTCCGAGTCACTTCGTTCCGAGTGACTTTTCCTTGACTCTTTCCGAGCTCGTCTTCACTAAGATCATCATCTTGCCCGAGCTTCAGATCCGAGAATGTTAACTCACTTGGTTTTCCTTGTTCAATCTCATCAAAAACAATGTGGATGCTTTCTTCCACTTTGTTAGTTCTTTTATTAAAAATACGATATGCTTTACTATGAGATGAATAACCAAGAAAAATACCTTCATCTAACCGAGCATCAAACTTGGTCAGGTGATCCTTACCATTGTTATGAACATAGCACTTACATCCAAAGGGTTTGAAGTATGAAATGTTGGGTTTCTTCCCTTTGTAAAGCTCGTATGGAGTTTTCTTCAGGATCTATTTAATGTGTAGTTTGCTTGTGTTGACTGCCTCGACCCAGAAATAGTAGGGTAGATCATGTTCAATCAACATTGTCCTTCCTATTTTGCCACTTGTTTTTAAATGGAACACTAAGGTCTCAACCAAATACATGAACCCGCTCATGTCAATACAGATCACAACAAAGCACGTAGAAACTAACTATTTCCCTCGTTCACTCACCTAACTCAGTAGGACTAGTAGTACCCCTAAACTTGGGAAGTTGCAACCTCAAAATCTATTTTGAAGGTAAGAGCCTACCACTAATTGCATCGTTGTGCACATCAACCTTACCACTTTCGTTTCCACTAGCTATTGAACGAGGTTAAGGTATATGATCATTGTTAACTCTTCGATGACAAGTACTACACATAGATTCATTGAATCGGACATATGCACATATATTCACAATAAGATCATATGAGGTTCACTCAATCACATATAGGCATATAGGTTCATAAATCAAATCACGTACTCATGTTTTCACTCAGTAATACAAGCAATCATTCAAGTCCTAGACTCGGTTGTAGGAAAATCTACATGTCGGAGGATCCTTACTCCGATACCATTTTTGTAACACCCAAAACCCACCCTAGGAGTATTACATGCCAGTGGTTCCCAAGAGGAACACCTAAGGCTACTTAAGATCTCAACTTAGGGTTAATAGCTCTTTCTTAGATTGGCGGAAGGGCGTTTCTAGGTTTTCCTGAAAATTTCGGCAGAGTTTCCTTATATGGCTAATCCCATAGGCTTAAAGTGTGAACCCCGCACGAAACACATTCAAAAACTCAACGAGCCACACGCTCGGAGTATCAACAACACAAGCTCAACGAGCCACATGCTCGGAGTATTCACATAGGGCTTTTATATTCATTGTCAAAACATAAGTTCGCATACAACCGATCTTTACAAGCATGCAAAACATAAGGTACAAAATAAGTCCGGAGATGTCCTATCCATTGGTTCGCTTCTTCTAAAAGCAAAAAGCAACTCCAAGGAGTCTTAACTTCTATAACTGAAAATGTTAGTGAGGTCATGAGCTCCACGAGCCCAGTGAATAACCTAAACCCAACCCCGGGTTTCACTTTGCACATTAATTCATTAACAAACACACGTAAGTTCACCTCGCTCTCCCTTCGCCCACCGGCAGATGTCGTCCTTGCCGTTTAGGCGGCCACGAGCCACCGGCTTTGGATGTGGATACTTGTCTTGAGTGGCTTAAAAGATGATCCGACTTGTTTCCTTATGTGCATGCATCACAGATTTTATCTTTCTTAAATGAATAGTTAGCTAAGCCTCCTACTAATCCATGAGATGTAAGTGTCTTGATAGTATGCATGCTAATATGTCCTAGTCTACGATGCCATGTCAATGAATCATCATTCAAAGATGGTTTTAAACACGATAAATATTGACTAGAATCAAAATGAGGAATAGTGTAAGTGTTACCTGGCCTCGGACTTGAGAGTTTTGTCTCTTTGGTAACTACATCATAAATGAAGCAATTCGTCCGAGTGAATCTTACCAATTGACCGTTGTCACACAATTGAGTAATGCTCAAAAGTTTGTATTTAAGCCCTTTGACAAGATA
The DNA here is from genome assembly GCA_021018815.1 of Talinum fruticosum. Lineage (NCBI taxonomy): Eukaryota > Viridiplantae > Streptophyta > Magnoliopsida > Caryophyllales > Talinaceae > Talinum > Talinum fruticosum. The sequence goes on along the minus strand of JAITYX010000010.1, from coordinate 649,454 downwards.
AATTGAACCGACCGAGTCGTCCCCTTGATCAATTCTCCCAATCCCTACTATCTTTCCTTTGCTATTGTCTCCAAATGTGATTTTTCCTCCTTTCATCTCGTCTAATTCCGAAAAGAGTCCTAAGTCTCCGGACATGTGATGTGAACATCCACCGTCTAGGTACCAATGACCCTTTCGTTTCTAAGTAACCTACAAAATAGAAACAGACTAACCCTTCTCACTTCCTCTTACAAACCCAGTAATAGTTTTGCTATGGTCTTTTTCGAGGAAGAGCACTTTTGGGAACCCAGATTTTAATGATTTTAGGTTTGGTCTGATTTTGAGTCTTCTTTCTTGAGAACTAACTCTTTGTCTGTTTCCTTTAAAAATCTCTCTTTTGTGAACAGGTTGAGAAGACTTTTTCATGAAAACTGGTATGGGCTTAGTCCCTTTTCTTTGTGAATGAATGGGACCATACTCAGCCTTCCCGAACTTAATAGTTCCGGAATCAATTTTGAAAAGATTGTTATAAGAATTATCTTCCTCTTTAACATTATATCCAAGACCTTCTTCTCGAAATGAGACACACTCGAGAAACAAGTAATAAATCAAGGTTTTTCTAACCTTAAGTGAGTTGTAAAACCAACTCTTGAGACTTACTCGAGCTTTTGTTTCAATTGCTTATTCTCTTTTCCGAGGCACTCGGACTCGGTCTCATTATCTTGAGTACTTGCCTCAAGTACTTTCAAATTTTTTCTCAAGTTTTCTAAATCATTTTTCAAAATGATGTTCTCAGCGATTAATAGATTCAAGTTTCCGTATGAATTTAGAAGATTCAAAATTGGACTTTTCTTCTAATGTAAAAAGCAAGATGAAGCTTGGAAAACTTAAGGAAGTAGTTGATTACATCCTCGAAGATCTGTCTCCTCAAGCATCCGATACATCGTTGTTTGACTTAGATCCAACTTCTGTCTCGATAGAGCCATTAGACACTTTGATTAATCATCGGTGTCATCATCTTCTTCTAAGTATGTGCTCCTAGTTGTCGCACTCAAAACAGCTAGTGTTCTTAGTTAAAGACAAATTTGAAGAGGATGAGAATTTACCTTTCTTATCTTTCTTGTAGAACTCTTGCTTGGGCTTCATCGGCCACTTTCCGTATTTCATCATTTTCTTGAAGCCTCGGGCAAGAAGTGCCATGGGGTCTTCTTAAGTATCCGAGGAGCTCGGACATGGACTTCTTTCTTTTGAGGCCTTACGAGCAATATTTCTTTTGCTCGCTAGCCTCAACTTCCTCTTCTTCTAGATGCAACTCATGAGTGAGTAATTTCCCAATGAGCTCATTAGGTCCGAGTTGACACAGGTTCCGAGTTTCCTCTAAGGCTATCAGCTTGGGACTCCATTTTCCCTTGGATAGACTCCTCATAATCTTTTGGACGACTTCTTCATGATACATTTTATTTCCAAGAGACTTGAGATTGTTGAGAATCTCAGTGAAGCTAATGTACATCCGAGTTATGTTCTCATCGGGATCCATCTTGAATAGCTCATACTTGTGGAGATACTAATTGATCTTGGCCTCGCTTCACTTGGCTGGTTTTTTCATATGTAGTGATCAGTGTATCCCACACTCTTTGGCAGTGCTACATGCAGATACTCTGCTGTATTATGCTGAGTTAATTGCATACATAAGTGTGTTCATTGCCTTGAAGTTCTTTTTGTACTTCTCGTTTTCTTCAGGTGTGCACTCGGACTTCACTTTGGGCACAACTTGTGTTCCTTCCATATTAGTGGGTGGCTAGTTGGCATTACGGATGATGCTCCAGCACCTCCTAATCATAATCCTAGATTAAGCACTCCATGATCTTCTTCTAGTGTGTGAAGTTTGATCCCTAGAACTTGAGTGGTCCGGTGAAAGATCTTCTTTCATCGAACTCTCCATAGTTAAGAGCTACTTGATGTTTAGACCTAAGATCTGTTAGATCCTTTTGAATGTATAGCATGTGATACCAATTGAAGGTTTGCTCTAAATTTCTGCAAAGTAAAGACTTAAAAAATTGCTCTAAGTCTAGATTGGACTCATAAATACATAACATGAGATATACATGGAAACCCACCTAGGGCAGAAAACCACGTACACTCGCTTATTCAAGCACTAAGTCAAATCCACTATTTTGGATCCGCAAAATACAAGGACTCGACCCCTTACATGATTGCTCCTTTAGACAACTTAATTATAAGATTTTCCTAGACACGTAAGTTCACTTATCTGTTCTAGTACTTCCTAACCGAGATGAACTTTACCCTTATGGACAACCGAGTTGAGTTAACCCTTACGACTCGGTCAAGGGACTTTCCAAAGATTTGAAATGTAAGAGTGTTTACAAGACTTTCCTCTTTACAACTCAAAAAGTATAAAAATAAGAGCGAAGTTGTAAAGGCTAGAAGATTGAGAGAGAATAAGTTCGGTTAAGCTCTAGCAATGTACAAGCAGCAATCTTCAAGTCTTGTATGAAGGCTTCTATATATACACAAGCAAGGCGAGTAGCCTTTGTGATTGATTCTGGACTTGAGAGCTTCACTAGCCGTTGTAACGATAGTCCGAGTCACTCGAAATGGAGGAGTTGAAAATCTAAACATTGTGCATAGGTCCTTGGCTCGAAAAGTAGTCCATCCCACTGGTTGTGACTAAAATCTAGAGCGGAAACAACCATTAGACTCAAAGTTAAAGTTTACCGGATCCGGTAACAAACAACCCCGACACGGTGTCGGAGACTTGTCCTGAAACAAGTGCTTTCCGATCTGCTGGGTGTTTAACAGTTAGTAGTCGGTTGCATTTGCTTTTCAAACCAAGATTAAAATACTTTAATCAGCCTGGAAAAGGAAATCAAAGTGGTACTCAAAGTATAAAAATACTTTGGTCCAACATTAAAGCCAATAATTAAGCAATTAATTATCCTTAAACATGAAAGAATGGAATTTTCTAAGTCTAATATTCAATAGGTTCAAATTCCATCTTGTGTCTATACTTAAATGATTAAGTCGTTAAGCATATATAGACACCATGCATCAAATTGATTAGGTAAATAATTTCTTTCAATAACCCGACTTAGAAATAAGAATTGACATAGTAATTCATTTTCAAATAACTTATGAAGTCGAGTGCTCAGAATAATATATGTTCATGAAATTATTTACTAATGATAATTGTTTGAGTTGCATCCGAGTGGGTCGAAACCCAATGAAGTTTATTCTACTCAAAAGATGCTTTCTAAGTAGGTTAGACAGATGTTGAAAACTTAAGGATAAGCTTCTTGAAAACGAAGAATAACTTGAGATCAAAACCATAAAGAGATACAGAGTTATACTTAAGTCTTCACCTAACGCAACGACTCATGCACTAACTAACCGACAAATGTATGTTTAGTCTTTTTTTTATTCTTTTTTTCTTTTCAAATTTCAATTGAAACAAAAAACCAAAAAATAAAAACCATAGTCGAACACAATAAACAACCTAAAAAATTAAACAATAACTAAAATCAGAAAACTATAAGCATACAATTCAGGAAAAACCCCACGCACATAAAATTTTTTTCAAGAGCTTTCTAACCTAATTACTCGTAGAAAATAAAAACAGAAACTTGTTGAAAAATCAGAAAATTGCACCAAATTAACTTCGAGAATTGTAGAAAATTCTGAAAATATTCTACAAAAATTACCCTAGAATCTAAATAGTCCTAAAAACATGCAAAACTTATCAAAACACAAAACCAAAATAAAATTGACTCTAGAAAAATTAAAACAGAAAATAAGAAAATAAAAAACCTGCATAGAAAAATATTGCAAAATATTTTTTTCCTCTGTTTTTGCACTAAACAAAGACTCGTACTAATAGAAAATTAAGCAACATAAAAAAAAGTTCTTTTCTTTCCGTACAACAACAAAACAACTAAAAACCCGTTCTTTCTAGACAAGTAACAAAACAACTAAAAGCAAAACTAAAACAAAAAACTAATACTAAAATAGACTCACAAAATTTTGGAAAGCAATTAACCAAAGAAAAATAAACCAAACTTAACCTAAATCAACACAAAAATAACCTAGCAAAAATAAAAAACGAAATCGAACTAAAACACAAAAAAATAACCTTAGAGGCAAAACAGAAAATTTATGACTCGATTTGCAACCTAATTTCAATTATCATCATCCTTGGCAACAACTTCATTTTGTTGGAATAAAAATTAAGAGAGTACGGGGTTTTGTCAATCCACAGAGATGAAACAAATTAGAATTAGATTGCTTAACAATTCGAATTCTCAAGAACTTAAACTATTTTATGAACCTAAAATCAAAAACTTGACTACTAACCTAAACTAAACTAATTATGTATAAGAAATTGAACCTACACAACTCATCATTCACCAAATTATCCATAATCATGACTAATTCAGAAACTAACATGAATCAAACTGCAAGAATTAACACTAAATCAAAAGCTAAACTAGCAAAAATCAAATTCTATGATTTAGGAACTTACACCAAGCAAAATTGAATGTCTAAGCTTAAGCAAAGTACATTTGCAAATTCATAATCTTACATAGAACAATCGAATGCTATTATTCGATAAAGCAAATTAACAGTTCCAAAGATCGAACAAAAAATTCGGGAATTCTAAAACCGAAATCCAAACGACACTCGAAGTTGCTTGCAAAGAAATTAAACTACTCTAAACTGAAATCTAAAACTGAAAATTGAAACCTAAAACTAAATTTTGAGATCTAAAACTGAAAATTTAAGTAAGAAATTATAAGACTAATTCAACCTTGTGGCTTGCTTTTTGTGCTCGCCTAACTCGTCGTGCCTTCCTCTCGCCATCTTTTCCTCCCTTCAAACTTTCGGCCTCCTCTTCTTCTTTATGCTCATGTCGTGCTCATGCTCCCCTTGTGGGTAGAGCCCGAGATAATCGAGTAAAAGATAAGGGTCAAGTTAGAGATTAAGAAGGACTTGGGTTATTTTCTTTGGTATCGGTCGATGAGGAGATATAAGAGAATTTGAGCATGCAAAGAAGTTTCTTGGTTCGGGCCGAAGAAGAAGAGATGGAGAGTTTGAGTGGGATTTAGATGGTGGCAAGAGAAGATAGAGAAACCTAAGGACGGGCTAGGGTTTCGTGGACAGCAGATGAAGGAAGAGTGGAGAGAGAGAGAGAGAGAGAGAGAGAGAGAGAGAGAGAGAGAGAGAGAGAGAGAGCTTGAGTAGCGTAGAGAGCAAGGGTTTCTCCGAGTTTTGCTAGGAAATAACTTAAAGAGGATAGAAGAAAAGAAGATGGAGGTTTAGGGCCTTGAGCTGGTGAAAGGAAAAAGAGGAGAGAAGGAAAGAATGTTCAAGTGAGGGAGAAAAAGGGGTCACTATAGACACCTAAAAAGTGGCGTCCCTTATCTCTTTATTTCCGTATTTTATTATGTTGGCCCGATGATGAAATCCCCGAGTCCTATTTCAAAATTTGGATCTCAACCTCGTGATTTGATTGGTGTGACATAAGCTAGTGAATCCCAAAGAACCCTTAACACTAAATAAACAGCCTTTTGCCTTGGGTTGATCCAAAAATCCCCTTTTCTTTCGGACGATCCAATATCGTGCCAAGCCTTAAGAGACAATGAAGTCCAAGTGCTATGTACCAGGAAATTCCACGTTTAGAATACTGCATTTTACTTTTGTCCAACCGGACAAGGAGCTCAAGACCTAAAGACGGTGTTCACGCATCGCATTTCATGATCATGAGCATCGAAGTGTTGCGTTAAAGCTCCACAAGACAGTCCACATGAGACTAGGAGCATTTCCCCTCAAAACGACGTCAAAGCGGGTGCCTACAACCCTAAAGATTTAAGTGAAACGCTATTTTTGGCTTGGAGAATCCCTAGGAAAGCGGTATAGACAGACTAGAAAGTGTCGTCCTTTATCTCGTTATTTTTGTGTTTTGTTTTGTCCGCTCAATGATGATAATCCCGAGTCCTATTTGTGGATTTGGATCTTGGATTGTGATTGATCTTTGTAATATAAGCCGAGTAAACCACAAAGAACCCCCAACACCACTTAAATATCCTTTTTACCTTGGGTCAGTCCACAAATCCTATTTTCTTTCGAACTCGTCCAAGAGTCGGGCCGTGCCTTTAGAGATTGTAGAGTCTCATGATGTGTGTCGGGAAATTCGAAGTACGGAATACCACATTCTACTTTTGTCCAAGTCAAACAAGGAGCGGAAGACCTGAAGATGACGTTGAAGCGTTGCATTTCATGATCGGGAGCATCTAAGTGATGTGTTTTAAGCTTCACAAGACAGCCCACATGAGGCTAGAAGATTTCCCTCTAAACGACATCGTGGCCGGTGCTCGCCTTCTAAAACCACGGTGGAATGCTGCGTTTTGAGCTTGGAGAGTCATTGGAGGCACAACTAAGGCATGAAACCCTAGGAGGGTCCTATTGTCGGCACCCGCCTCCCTCTTTTAACCAGTTCTATTCATTTTATCATCTTCTAATCCAGTTTTATCTCTTAAGGAATGGCCCGGTTTTATTTCAGCTTGTTTGGACAGTCGATAAGAGGCAAACCCTAGGTCATTTGTGACCTAGGCCCTCTCCTATAAATAGCGAGCCTTGGCTCTTATTCCCACATGGCTTCCTGCCTTAGTATCGCGCTACGTAAAGCTAACCAGAATACTCTCATCTAAACGTAACTTTGTCAAAATTAATCTTAAACATTCATCTTCTCTACTTACTATCGTTGAATCCATGCAAAGAACTAAAGAATATTCAATTATTATGATCTCTCGGACACTAATTCAAATGATCATTGCCCCACGCTAACCACAATTCACAAGAATTAGCCCTTTTCTTTGGATTTTTGCCATTGCATCGAGATATCCGACGAGGAGATCCAAATCAGCAAGGTGGGACAACCCGAGGGCCATATTTCAGCCTGCAAACGGTTATATTTATTTCAGCTTTATTCACTTTCCTTATTGTTGTTTAAGAGATGTCATCGCTTTAATTTCCTCCCGACCGATGTAATCTTTTATTTCTTGCTTTTCTTTCTTTTATCGCTTTCTTTAGTGCTTTTCTTTATCTTTTTCCTTGTTATGTTTTGGTTGCTCTAATTGTGTTTCGCATGTTGTATGCTTTTTCGTACATCTTTATTAACATACTACTCAAACTAGTAATGGTTGTCTTCGGACGGGCGGAATGGAGGGATTTATCCCTATGTTTCGCACCCTTGCCCTCGAATCCGATTCTAGGTTCAAGACCGATGGAGTCATATTTTACCCTCTTTTAGTCTTAGTTTTCTCATACTAAGATTAGAAGAGAAAATTTTATTTTTGTTAGTTTTTCTTTTCTAAAACCGATCGATGACTCCATTTTATTTATTTCTTCTAGATTTGCATCCTAGTTGTTTTCTAATTTACAGGATAAAAAAGATTAAGGTTTCGGATCTTCCAACCAGGGCAGAGGCCGAGACCGACTCTGTCGGCCCCTACCTATGTCCGGCGCCCGCCATCGCCAGAACGAGGTTGCCACCGTGCCTAGTGGTCGACGAGGCGAGGCTTCGGTCCAGATTGGCGTTTTCACACCAACCTGGCCCTAGATCCTTCCAAGCACAATCTTAACCCTAATCTCATTTATCCTTTAATTAGTAAATAATATCCCGGGACTTCTAAAATAATTGCTAAAATAAAAAGGATAATTAAACTGCCATTCAAACTTTGCTTAATTAGCTTTAAATCATATTTAATAAAATTCGAAATCTTAATAAAAGGTTCATCCCCACATTATAAAATCGACTTTCTAAAATCATCTTCAAAATCAATCTTTAAAAAAAGAGAGCCGACACAAGTGGGGATGCTCGGCGGGCGTCGGCCGGCCATGGTTCCTATAGTGGTGACTCCACTAGGGACAAATCATTTATTAAGAGGGCAAAACTTGAAAATTTGGGTAGTGTGTTTTTAATTATGTGTTTGCGTTAGACATCTTACATTTAGCAACCTTTGAATTAATTTAAATAATTTTTGGACCCCTAGGAAAACTTTATTGTACCCCCTGTTTACCCTTTCTGGAAATAGGCTCCCATTGGTTCCTATAGGCGGGCCCAACTAGGCTTGATTGCTCGAGGAAACGATACCTCCTCCCTTGTAGCACGCCATCTTGAGCTAAACCTTTTTGGTTCATTGAGAGGCACTCGGAATTCTTGTTGGTATCCTTATCTATGCAACCCATGGGGAACCAAACTTCGGTCTAGGTGTCATCATGTATCCGGACTCTTCAACTCTTGGGCCCTAGAACTTTTGGACTTTTAGGTTTTCCCTCGAGTTCATTTGCATGCGTGAATGAATGTGCCTACTTTAGATTTAATCTTCTACTTGTGAGCCTTTAGGAGTAGGTGAGAAGTGCTTGATTTAGACCGTTGCATGGGTGAAAATAAAACACTTTAATAAATCTCCTAGAGTCGGTCCATTATGTGCATTTAGCAAAAAGTGAAATGCCTTTTTCCCCAATACGATCGAGTCCATTGTTTGCATTTCTTCGTGTCATTCCAAAATTTTCTCTCTAATAATCTAAGTAGTTGTTATTTGTGAAAGGGCCTTACCGAAGTTCCCTTTTCTTATTGTCTAGTAGTTTTATTTTCTTTTGCATTATCACATTTTATTCTGCATCATCTCATATTAGGTGAGTCCATTTTCATTAGCCAAATAAAATCATCTCATGTTAGGTGAGTCCAATTGCATTAGCCAAATAAAATCATTTTAGATTAGGTGAGTCTATTTGCATTAGCTAAATAAATTCATCTCATAGGTCCATTAGCACGAGCCAAATAAAATCACTTCATATAAGGATAGGTAGGTTTGTCCCTCTCATTCTGTATATAGTCCAAAGTTCATCTCAAATAAGGAAATGCATTATCATAGAGACAACATTTCATTAAGTCATTCATCATATCATATCATCGTTGCATTCTTTATGTGCATCCAAATAAAAGCATCTTTAGTCTCTCCGGGTCTTGCGCTTGAGTCCCTTCCTCTTAAAAGTGATCTTCTCTCACATAGTCCTAAACCTCATCCTTTGGGTTGAAGAATAGGGAAGTCTACAGCAATTGAGTATCGTTGGAATCCGAGCTTTAAAAGATTAGAACGTCTAGCCAAGGAATCCGACACATCATCATATCTTTCTACTATGCGGTCTACACTGGTGCGACAAACTTCGGTGCATAGTACACTATCACAATCCACTCCTTGTTCTAAGATAGTACCTAAAAACGCTCCCTTCCAATGGATCCCAATCCCGAACAGTATCTTAACCTTAGTATGCTTAATGAGAATATAGCTAGATGTTCGCTTGTTGTCCAGACTACAAATTAAACCACTACTTAGGCTTATAATAAACAATATAGCATCGGAAATTAGGGATCGAATCCACGAGGAAAGATATAATAAATATGTAAGCTTAAATCCAATTAAATTTACTACCCTTTAAAACAAAACAAAAAATATAAACTAGTAAATTAATAACTATAAATCACATAAAATTATACACTAGTAAATAAATAATTTATATAGAATATGAAAACTATAATAACCCAAAAATATTTTGTATATTTTTTTTGAATGATTAAAACAGAAGATTAAAGCAGAAAATTAACAAATTCTAAAACAAAAAATTAAATAAGTAAAATTCTGCACTAAATTAACTACGAAAATAAATACTAAAATTATCCAGAATATTAACACTACTTTTCTAAACCTAACCAGACCCTAAAAATATAAAAATAAAATTTAAAACTAAATTTACGAAATTATTTAACTAAAAACCTACAGTAATTAAATTCAAGAATTAAATATGAAAATTATCAAATTAATTCCAAAAATTCTAAAATTTAATCACCTCAAACTAGGACTCTCTCTAAATCCTAAAAGAAGATAAAACAAAAAAATAATAAAAAAACTATTTACAAATAATTTCTAACAAATTGACTCAAAAATTATAAAAACTAACAGAAAAATAATCTAAAAATTAAAATATATAAAGACTCAAAATTAAATTAAAATATAATTCCTAAAACTAACCTAGAAGACTGTTATTTAAGGGGGAATAATGAAACTGATAATAAAAGACTATAAATTTATAAATAAAAATTGACAAACTAAGGAAAATAAGTAAAAAGCAAATAAATAATTATCAAAGATATCAAATTTATAAAGACACTTAGTATAATCTATATCCATCATGCAAATTATTATTTATCATTAACACACAAATTGATCTACCCATGAGCTAAACCGTATAAGACAACCACTAGCGGATTTTCCCCGTTTTTCCTTAGACTTAGGCCTATCCCTAATATAAACCCTCCTAATATTGATAACCCTAGCAGTAGCACTAGAATTCAATCAAATTAGAGCATTAAGTATTAGAAAAACATTATCTAGCACCTAATAACCAATATACTAGCAAATTGATTTAAAAAGGATCTATGCTAATTTCCTAATTAAAAGAGATGGGTATGAGCCATCCATGATTAACTAAAGTGATACTTAAGTCTAAAAGATCAAGCAATTACGTAGTTAAACCCTTTAAACTATCGTATGAATTCATATAAAACTAATTAGCGTGCACTTCAATTAATTAGACATAAAATCATAAACATTAAAATCAAATTATCATAGAATCATGGATCTAATCAATAAGACAATAAAGATCGAAATTTTGTTTCAAAATAACTAATTTAACATAGTTTCAAGTATATTATACTAAGTATAAAAAACTACTCAAACATAATGTAAGTTAAAACACGTATACTAAATAAAAATATCATCTTTAATATTAATCTAACAATAAAAATTCAACCTTTACTAGTAAAAAATTACAATACTAAATAATACTACCGATATAAATTTCTTCGGCCGTGGAACTATGATGTTGATGATGATTAGCGATGATTAGGGGCTGGCGCAAGACGTTGATGATGATGAAGATGATTATGAGAGGGTGATGAGGATTATGATGATGGTGGGGTAGAAAGGCAAGCAGGACATGGCAAAGGGGAAAGATGAAAGGCTTTGATGATTGTGATGAAGATTTTGGCCATGAGATATGTTGATGAGCAGCAAGGGGTAGGCAGCGAGAGGTAAGTGATAGGCAGCCAGCCCCTCTCTGTAAGGGCTTTGTGGCTATCAAATAGTTAGTGAGGGTTCTTCGCTTCGTTCCTCTTTCTTCTCATGCAACTCTAAAGAGGAGTCCTAGTAGGTTTAGAAGTATGATTATCTTCACTCTCCTCTTCAAATGAAGACTTCATAAAATATAATGTCATAAAATAAATTTTTATGACACATTATTTTTATGGACCGACTTCATGTCTTTTCTTGAACGCTTGTCGGTAGCTAAAAATTCGCTTTTAACATCTTTTCTTTTCTTCCCCACTTTATTTGATAATTACGTATAAATAGACAAAATAGGATAAATTAGGTAAAATAAACTATATAATATAAACTAAATAACTACTAAAAATACGTACAAAATATGTCTTAACACTAGGGTGGAAACCGAGGTTGAGTGATCAAGAAGAACAGATATCCTCTATATCAAGAGATCTTTAGGAAATCATAAGGGCTATTAAGGCTAGTAAGAGAGATGAGGAAGCTGAACGTAGGAGAAGAGAAGAGGTCGAACAAGCCGAGCATGTGCAAAAGGAGATGGCTATGGTTATACCACCTCCACCCTTCTAATCTTCTCCAAGTGGCCGAGCGTGTGCAAAGGGAGATGGCTATGGTTATACCACATCCATGTTCAACAATCATTATTTCGATCATAAGGGATTCACTTCAATTCCAAAGGGTTAACTACCTCCTAAGTTTACCATGCCTAATATTAAGTTCAAAGGTTCCGAGAATCCCTATCATCACGTACACAACTTCTTGGGAGTAATGACTCTTAAGAACATTCCTGAAGACACTTACCACATCATCTTCCTATGGACATTTGATACCGATGTCATGAAATGGTATAACGCGGTTGAGCTACGCAAGGCTGCCAATTGGACAAATTTGTTCAAGGAGTTCCTTCATCAATACTCCTATAACACATATCTACCTATCACTCTTAGAGACTTGGAGTTAATAAAGCAAGGTGAGAAGGAGAGCTTCGCTGATTTCCCGACCGGATGGAGAGCAAAGGCAGCCCACATGGTTGACCGACGCTCTAAGAAAGATCAAGTCTACATCATCGTGAAGAATGTTCAACCCAATTATAATCAACACCTCAAATTCCTACCCATGATGAACTTTTCGACCCTTACGGATGTTGGTTTGCTAATAGAAGAAGAACTGTCCACCGCGACCACAAAAGTCGTGACCGGATATAGAGGTAATTATCATTCCCAAAGATAAGAAAAACTCCAACGCCGGCAATGCTACTAGGGGTGCAGATGTCAATGCCCTTAATAGGTACACCGACTACACTCCTATGGATACCACTTATGCTTAAGCCCTTGACCATCTCTTAGAGAAAGGAAAAATAGATTGCCACCCATTAAAGCGGAATCGAAACCCCGAAACAATCTAAAAATTGGGACGCGGGAAATTTTGCAAATACCATCGTGCACGACTACACGATACTGAATGGTGTTGGACATTTAAGAACAAACTAGAAGATATGTTTCGGAATGGCCAATTATCCCTCCCCAAGGCTGCCCGAAACCAAGTAATAACAAAAGTCCTTTTAGTGGTACCTTAGCCATCTTTACTCGAACCAACACCAGGTCAATGGGATCCTTCTTTCTTCATTCGCGATGTTAATGAGTCACAATCGCTCCTTAAAATACCACCATTGGATCCGGAAGTCCAGCGACTGTGGGTAAGCGATGAAGAAGATGTCTATGAAACGAGAGATGATGACAACAATATCGACGATTTCTAGGGCACACCACCCTTAGAAGAAGACTTTTGGGGAAGCACTAAGAGCCCTACTGTTCGGTTCCTTACTAGATCGGGACGGCACAATGCATAATTGGGTCCACAACTGGACTCGAGAAGCCCCAAAAGAACCCGAAGCCGCAAAGGAAGAAGATCCAATCCTTAAACAACTCCGGAAAATAAAAGTTGACATTTTTATCTCGTAATTAATATCTCGCTTCCCGAAACATAGACAAGCTTTAATTGATGCACTCAGTAAGATTGAAGTTTCTCCCGAAACCACGGTAGAGGAAGTGGCGGGATTGGTTAACGAGTGGGGAGGAACCATTACTTTTGATCACAAGGATCTCCCGGAAGAAGGCGTTGCATACAATAATGCCCTTTATCTAACTATAACTTGCATTAACAAGTTTGTTCCCTTAACCTTGGTAGACAACGGATCAGTAGTTAACGTGTGTCCCTAGCGAACCGCTAAGAGGTTAGGAATTAGGGAGCAATAACGCTCTAAGAAAATTGTTCATCTTCGAACATATGATAATTCCGGAAGAATTGTCTTGGGAACGAGTGACCTTACCAATCAATATAGGGCTAGTGGAAAGGAATATTGAACTTTGAGTCTTAGATATCCTAACTACTTTCAATTTGCTTCTAGGATGCCCTTGGTTGCACGACCCTCGAGCAATGGCCCTTTACACTATATTAGAAGGTCAAAATGATCATCGGAGGTTAAGTCATAACTCGTCAACGGGGATATCTTTGTGCTACTATCACTTCCAAAGAGTTTCTAGTGGAGATCGAGCATGATGCTAATGATGAAGAATTGTACGGATTTGAAACCGTCGTTGCCTAAGAAAAGGATGAAGCACCTTTTACCTTTAACCCTTATGGCAACCTTAGTATCCAATCGATGCTTAGGAGGAAGGGGTATTTTCCGGGTCTTGCTACAGGCCGAAGGCCATACCACCCTATTTTTCCACCCCTTGAACCCACTAACAACTACAACTTTGGGTTAGGCTATCAACCTAAAACTAAGGAAATAGCTCAAGCCAAGTGCGAAGTCCAAGTGACTACACCACACACAATCCGCTCTATTACGCTCTTTCCTTATACCATGAATGGATAATTTACGAGAGAAAGAGATGACTTTCCTTATTATGGTTTTCCTAATCCCTATTACATCAAGGAGAAGGGTATCCTAGTACATGGTCCGGAAATCTATAATGACTGCTATATTCGGAAAAGGAGGTACCTCACTTCTTTAAAAGGGGCAATCCACCTCGGATTGGACAAATCTCGCCGAGAACAATCTTTTCAGCCTTCTATTCGGTCAAGATTGTAATCTAGAAGGGAACTCTATCGCAAGATCTGTCGCTAGCTATGTCATATCCGCAGTTTGATCCGTCCGGGTTCATCGCCGATGCCGACATAGAAGGGTCCAAGCATATCGCTTGGATTGATGCTCGAGGAGGGCCAAGAATTCGCTGTTAGCCAAGGAGCGCACCCTCTTTCTAAGTCTAGTGTTAGGGCTTGCATTTCTTCTTCTTCTTTTATTTCTAGTTCTAATTCTATCATTTCCAATTTTGTTTTTGAGTCCGATGTACTCGTTTCCTCATTCAATAAAATGAATCTTTCTCCTTACTCCTTGCGTCCTCTTGCTCTTAATTGTTTTGCCTCTAATGATGATCAAGAAATTTCTAAAGAATTAATAAAAGCTATGGAAGATCATGAAAATCGCTCACCAATAATAGAGGAAACAATAACGATCAATCTGGGTAAACCGATCAACCCCAAGAGGTTAAGATTAGAAAAACTTTAGATGCATAAGAGTAGAAGCAATTCACTTCACTTCGACGAGTTCATTGATGTCTTTGCCTGATCTTACAAACACATGTCGGCTATAGATTCGAGTATAGTAGAACACAAAATTCAGCTTTATGAAGATGCTAAGCCGGTTATGCGAAGTTGAGAAGGATGAAACCAAAATGGGCCTTGAAGATTAAGGTAGAGGTTTAAAACAGTTAGAAGCCGAGTTTATTAAAGTAATTCACTATCCTCAATAGGTAGCAAATATAGTTCCGATCCCGAAGAAAGATGGCAGAGTTCATATGTGCGTCGACTTCGGGGATTTAAACAAGGCCAATCCCAAGGATGATTTCCTGTTACCTCATATCAATCTTTTGGTGGACAATACAGTAGCTCATGCTTTGCTCTCATTCATGGATGCTTATGCCGGGTATAATCAAGTGAAGATGGTTGAAGAAGACATGGAAAAACAACCTTCATCACTCAATGGGGAACTTACTACTATGTGGTGATGCCATTTGGGCTAAAAATGCGAGTGTAACGTATCGGAGGACAAAGCAACGACACTATTGCATGATATGATCCATAAAGAAGCTGAAGTATATGTAGATGATATGATTATAAAATCCAACGATAGGGCAGGGGCACTTACCCGGACTGAGAAAATTCTTTCATAGACTCAAAAAGTATAACATGCGCCTTAACCCTCAAAAGTCACTACTACGAAACAACTTTTAACTACGGTTAAAAGTGACCTTTAATGATGGTTAACACGCATCATGTATGTGGACGTTGTTGTATGTACCACCTTTGATTACGGTTCAAAACCATAGTCAAAGAAAACCTATGACGACGGTTCTTTCTGCAGAATCATAGTAATAGCTAGCCTATTACTACGGTTATGCTTGAAAGAACCATCATCATAGCTACCATTATTTTTAAAAAAATATACTGAGAGAGGGAGAGAATACATCCAAATTTGCTCGTATTTGCATAACAAATTAAAGTTGTCAAAGACACAAAATCACAAATAAACTAATAAAAGTCTCAAACATCCAAAATCGTCTTTTGCAATTTGACCACAAAAAAAACCCGCATTCAATCAAACACTTTCATCACTATCTCCAACCACAAAAAAATTCAAGAAAATTGAATAAATACCCTCGGAGCCAGTCCCCGACAATTCTTCGAGTGGTCCATCGTCAAACTCAAACCAGTGCACCCCTTTCGGATCCGAAAATTGAATTAAAAAAAAAAAGCCTACAATTCGCGAGTGAAATCATATTGGGGAAAACGGAAGAGGACGACTTTCGGCGAGGAAATTCGGATCCGAAGGCAAGAGAGAGAGAGAGATAGAGAGAGAGAGAGACGGAAGTACCTGAAGGCGTTGAAGTCAAACTAGTGCATTCCATTCAAATTTGAAAATTGAATTAAAAAATAACCCTACCACTCGTTAGTGAAATCAGATTATTGAAAACAAAAGAAGAAGATCTTTCGGTGAGAAAATTCAGATCTCGAAAGCGACAGAGAGAGAGAGAGAGAGAGAGAGATGAGTACTCGAAGATGTAAGTCAAACCAAGTGCACCCCATTTAGATCCGAAAATTGAACTAAAAACAAGCCTACAACTGTCAATGAAATCAAATTAGGGAAAACGGAAGAGAGATTTTTTGGCGAGGAAATTCAGATCCGAAAGTGCGTGCGTAAGTGAGAGAGAGAGAGAGAGAGAGAGAGAGAGAGAGAGAGAGAGATGAGTACCTGAAGGAATCGAAGTCATCTACGGTCGGTGAGGAGTCCGTGAAGGAGGAGAGAGAAAAGGCGAAGGTCACAATTAACACAAAAGAGGAGGATGAGGGAGTTTTTGGTGCCAGCAGAGTCATCCATGGTTGGTGAGGAAGGAGAGAGGAGAGAGAGTAAGGGGCGGAGTCCTTGCGGATCGGGAATTTGGGGGAAAAGGAAGGAGCAGAGAGAGAGATAAGTGAGATGAGAGAGAGAGGGGGAGGTTAGTCCTTGCATATCGGGAAATTGGGGGAAGAGGAAGGAGCAGAGAGAGATAAGTGGGATGAGAGAGAGAAGGAGGGGGTTATAAATTATTCGGATATAAGGGGCCGTGATAGAGTGAATGCCTTTTAACGATGGTTCATTAGTTGAACTGTTGTCATGGATCGAGTTCGAGATATCTATGACGATGATTCAACTAATGAACCGTCGTTAAAATGTAATTGTCAACCCTTTAACGACGATTCATTTTACCTGAACCATCGTCATAGGTACATTAATAATCGCTTTTTTACAAAAATGCCACCGATCCATTTTTCATGACGGTTTGTCCTTTTAACTATCGTTAAAGACCCGTCATGAAAAATGTTTTATGTAGTATCGAGTGTGCCTTTGGGGTAACCTTTGGTAAACTGTTATGCTATGTCTGTCAGTCTTAGAGGAATCGAAGTTGATCCATCCAAGATCAAGGTTATCCAGAAATCCCTCCACCAAGTACGGAGAAGGAGATAAGGGGTTTCCTAGGACTTTTGTAGTACATAAGTCGTTTCATATCAAAACCGACTATGGTCCGTGAACCTATTTTCAAGAAGTTAAAGAAAGGATCCGAGACCATTTGAGATACCGAGTGCCAACAAGCATTCAAGAAGGTTAAGGAATACCTAGCTAATCCTCTAGTGTTAGTTCCACCATAATCGTGGAAACCATTGCTTTTATATCTCACCACAACAGAGACAGCTATGGGAGCCATATTAGCTCAGCGGGATGGCAAAGAAGAACGTGCGATTTATTATCCGAGTAAGAAGTTCTTGGACTACGAGACTAGATATACACCATTAGAGAAGACATCTTTGGCTTTAGTTTCGGCTACCAAGAAGCTCGGACACGACATGTCAGCACACAAGATACATGTGGTAGCACCTATGAATTCTATTAAGTACACACTTGAGCAACCGACTATCGGTAGTAAGATATCACGATGGATCGTCATGTTATCGAATTCGAACTCAAGTTTATTCCTCAAAAGCGATCAAAGGAAAGATAGTGTCAAAATGTGCCTGAATTGCAACTTGAACACCTTGACTTTCTAGATGAAGATATTTTACAAGTAGAGGTGGACGTTTGGACAATTTTCTTTGATGGCACTTCCAATCGAAGGGCTTCGGGGTAGAGATTCTTTTATCGTCGCCGGAGGGAGCACATACTCCCATTTCAATTAAGCTAGACTTTGAGGTCACTAATAATGTTGTAGAGTACGAAGCTTGTATCGAGAGGACTTGAAGCTGCAACAAAGATCGGGGTTAAGAACATCGGGGTTTTTGGTGATTTCAGTCGATCATCAACCAAATTTCGCAAAAGTGGAAGGTACGTAGTGAAACCTTGGCACCCTACCAAGCATATTTGACGGAATTATCTATACGCTTCGAGACGATTTCCTTCACCTAGCTTCCTAGGGTTGATAATCAATTTACGGATGCATTAGTTAAGTTAGCATCCATGATCAATATTCCTATTGGCATTCGCTCAATGTCCGTTCATATCGAGCGATAAGTCGGCCCGCACATGTCTACGCCTTAAAAGTATCTAATATCGACCATAATAGTTGGTATTATGATATTTATCAATATTTGGATAAGCAAGAGTATCCTTTGGACTCCACACCTAGAGCCCAACGAGCCATCAGTATGTTGGTTGCACAATTCTTCCTCAATCAAGGACAATTGTTTAAGAAAACTAACTCGGGATCGGCTTACTTTGTGTCAATCAACATGAAGCAAAGTGCATCACGAGTAGAATGTTAGTCCGGAAGGTTTACGAGACTTAGCTATTATTAGTCAACTATGGCAACGAACTGTCACAACTTTGTTAGAAGGTGCCATAAATGTCAGTGTGTGCAAACTTACAACACCAACCCCCATCATTTCTCAGTACATTATCCTCGGCTTGGCCGTTTTAAGTTTGGGGAATAGACATTATTGGCAAGGTGACTCCTAAAGGAACAAGTGGTCATGAATTTGTGTTAGTAGCAATTAACAACTTCACCAAATGGGTAGAAGCAACTTCCTATGCAACCTTGACATCGAAATAGGTAGCCAAATTCACGACCTAGAATATTATTTGTCATTGTGGAATGCCCCACGAGCTTGTAAGTGACCATAATAGTCATTTCAAGAAGGAAGTAGCGGATTTCTTGGATAA
Source organism: Talinum fruticosum (assembly GCA_021018815.1). NCBI lineage: Eukaryota > Viridiplantae > Streptophyta > Magnoliopsida > Caryophyllales > Talinaceae > Talinum > Talinum fruticosum. Next base: position 630,527 of record JAITYX010000010.1, on the reverse strand, counting down.
GTTTAAAATATGGCATCATAAATCATCCCCATATCAACCTTAGACCAACGAGTAGTTGAAGCCGCTAATAAAAATATCCGAGAGAATAGTGGAGAAAATGGCGGTTACTTACAAGGATTGGCCAAATAAATTACCTTTCGCTTTGTGGGGTTATAGAACTTCTATTAGATCCGCCACGGGAGAAACACCCTACTTTCTAGTCTATGGCATGGAAGCAGTCCTTCTAGTTGAAATTGTCATTCCTTCGTTAAGCATAATTGCTTGAAAGTCGAATTCCAAAAGTCGTGTGGGCTAGAGCATGCTATGAGGAATTAGTATTATTGGATGAGAAGTGCCTCAACACCTCGTATAATGTCCAAATATACTGATCTCGTATATCTAGGGAATTTAATAAGAACGTTAAGCCTCGCAACTTGCAAATTGAGGATTTGGTCCTTAGAGAGGTAAGAGCTCTAACGAGCGGGGCCCATTCATACTTAATTAGATTTTACTCGACGGAGCAGAAGAAATTAACCGATTTAGAAGGAGATGAGATTTTCAGTATATCAATCTGGATCAATTGAAGAAGTATTATGCCTAGCATACTGATGTGTAGTGGGAGCGGAAGCAAAACCGCAAACAAGCAAGCTGGCCGAATAGGACCTGCGAGTGCGGTTACGGGGAAAAGGGTGAAAGGAGGGGTAAATGATGGAGTTTTTGGACGAAATTTGGTGGAGAGTTAGTTAACTAGTTGGAAAAGGTTGTGGTAATATTTGGGCAGCATCCAAGGTCGGGTTCACCTTGAACCAAAGGCAAACAGAAAGCCTCGCTGGGCGGCTGTCCAGAATGAGGTTCTTTGTTTGTTTTTGGTGCTGGGGATGGAGTTCTTCTTGGATTGAGCTGAGATTTGGAGGGGATGGACTCAACTCGTGTATGATGATGTGGGTGAAATTTGGGAAGGAGATGATTTGTGGATTGGGAGATATGGGGGTGGAAAGTCGCTGGATAAATCCCGGGTTCCGGCTCGGATACGTAAACACCACCAAGCCGAACCGAGGGGCACTCTTAAAGGGTCGGGATACGGAAACACCACCGGGGCTTAAGAGACTCAAAGGACACCACCAAGCTTGCCAAGGCTTGGATACAGCAATGAGGATTCAAAGGGTTGAGAAATCCATCTCAAAAGAGCAAAGCTCAAATTCATATATTCATCAAAAGTTGTTCTTACATGAGCTAGGCTTGCTGAATTTATAATGCCTAACATTGGCATTTTACATAACCGAAAATCAAGCTGAAAATAATGCAAAATGAAAATAAAACTAACTAGATTCTTTTCCCCTCCTCCAAGCTAAGCTAGGAGAAATTCTAGCCAAGTATTTGAAAATTGGGAACATGTGGTCTTGCTTTGTTTGCCCCTTTGCCAAGCTTCCTTCTAACCAACTCCCACTAAGGTGAGTGCTTCTAGAATACTCCTTAATATGTGTCATTGGATGCTGGCCATTAGGTGCTTGACTTCGGCCATGTTGACCCTTGGACCGACCCTCTTGATTATTTATGAACAAGGGAAAAATAGTAACACTTGAAGCAAGTCATGGCCGGACTTCTCTTTGCCTTTAACATGGAGGGATTTAGGTGGCTAGCTTTGATTCTTCTTCTAGGCTCTTAGGTAAATAATTATTTATGAACATAAGAACATAAAAGATCACATGCTTGGCTACTCATCCTCCGGAATCAAAAATGAACAAAGGAAATTCAAGTGTTTTCGGTTCATTGCCAAGCATGTTTGACCCTTCAAAGTGTATTTCCTTCAGCTCAAACTTTAGGGCGGTCCACTCTCCATCACATACCCCTAGGTAATGGGCCTAGCCAAGCCCAACTAGGCTTGGCCAAGGCGATTGCTAGTCACCACCGGTCAAAGGTAGACCGGTCGGGCCACGATTTTTCCTTTTCTTTCTTCCGGTTTTTTTGGTTCGTTTGTTTGCTGGATAGTCCAAGTAGACAGTCCATTATGTATATTGGTTTTTGTTTATTATTATTATTCTACCTCTAAGTGAGGATACAAATATGAAAGTATAACATAACAGATTACTTTTATTCAATAAATGGTAAGCCTACTACTTACCGAAATATATAGCTAACAAAAGGAATTTAAATGCAAGCATACTACTTGTAAAACAAAATAAACACTCTTCTAATAAAGAGGCAAAACTAATCCTCCTTTTATTCTATCTCAAATTCCTAAGAATTTGAGTCCTAGTCTAATTTTACTTTCTTTCCTTTAGGATCGCTAGACTCATTTTCCTCGTCTCAGGTGCGTTCCATTAGCTCTTGGATTCGGCGGGCCCTCCTTTCTTCATTTTCTTTAGCTTCAATTACTTTTCAATGAGCGCGGGCAACCATCCATGGGTTTATTTTGCAGATTTGTAGAGGGGTAGCAGCGAGAACGACTTCTTCGGTGGTTTAGCTCTCTATGTTTTAGTGCTTTTCGTCACTCGAGGTCAACTTCTATTATCCACTCTAGACAATAGGGAGAAACAAGCAGTATTTACAACTCCGTCAAGTGTCGGTAAGGCCGCAGAGTCAACAATTTCGAAGACCTTTCCGAGTATTCGGGCTATGACCCACTTCGTCTAGAGCTACCATGTCCTCTCGAACAAGTCAAAAGTCATGGGCCGGATGCAATCCAATGACAAGATTACTTTCTCTCTACCCATTTGTCGTGCCACACAGCTCGGAAATAATACGTGCTCTCCTCCAGGCCCAATAGATGAATGTATGGATGTTGTGCAAGTATACGTTTTAAATTGGGACACCTTCTAATGCTTAACATACCATAAAGGGTCATGGTCTGTGATTTTTGAGATATTCTTCCCATCGAAAGCACGATAATCGACTACTGCCGATGTTCGTTTTACTGGCGAAGTGAGTTGCTAGGTACGTGTCCAGACTTATGAGGAGCTTTGATGAGTTTAAGATGTTCCATTAGCTAGATCCGCACATCACGGATGTAAAATAAAAAATTAGTGTCCTACACGATCAAAGTCTATCTTTTAGGCCAAACAGGAGCAAAATCGAAATAATAAAAAAACAACATCAGCGAAGCGAGAACAAAAGTTAGATTTTTCGGAATAAGTCAAAGGCACCTCGGTCTCGGCCGACGCTGGACTACCACATTATGGCCGGTGCCGTCGCCAGGTTTACTATTGTTTGCTTCCGTTTGTTTTATTGCTTACTCGCAATAACGGGGGCTACCGCGGATGTTCTGTTTAGCCTTAGCTTCGACTCGGTCTAAACCAATTATCATTTTAGCAACTATTAAGGGAGTTAGGGAACAATAATCTTCTAAGCTGTTCCACCAGGCTTAGCAGCGACGCCGGTGCCAAGTTCTCGTGACCCCTACTAGTAGGAATCCTCTTATCATGCACATAACTCGCCGTCTCGGGATGATGATGGACACAACATAAGCATACACGTTGCGGTAATGCTTCAGCAGATTGGTTAAGTTAACCCGATTCCCAGTAAGGATCCACCCTAGATGCTTTTTACTCGGTTTTAGTAAATATTGGTACTTTTCATGGAGATTTTCTAAAGATTTGGGAAGAGCTGGTTTTGTTCACCTAAAAGTGCCTAGTATGGCATCGAACTCTTCGGGTAGAGGGCACAGTTCCTTATCCCCAAACCTCAAGACATGGTGATGGTGATCCCAATAAGCTACGGCGGCCCTTAGGAAAGGCCAATAAATTTTCACCTGGCGAATACAAAAAGGACATTTTGCCCGTAATTGGTTAACCCCGACCTATCCATGTTGCTCATCTCATGCATCGACTAGATTAATTCAGTCATGAAGTCCATGGTTCTATATATGGATGTAAGAAGAGGATATTTTGCAGCTAGGTGAAGGCTTTTGTGTGTGCATTTCTTGTTATGCCGAGCGATTGTATTTATAGTCGTTTTCCGGAGTTCTTCGAATCCTACTATGATTGGTACAACAGGGCACTACAGTCCCTGTAGGACTCATGCATGGCCAGCACCGGCATCAACTCAGGCCCAACCTCGTTCCATGTTTTCTTGCGAGCTCGAGCAGTCCTTGGTTATTTTTTTGTTTTTCGTCACAGCCCGTGGAGCTTACCTTGCTTGGACTATGCACTTGAGAATTTTTATTTATCTATTTCTTATTTTCTTTTAGGGGAATGGGGGCTAGTGCCCATTTTTTAAAATTTTGTCTATGTATTTTTTCTCAAGTTTTGTGCATCATATTAAATGAAAGAACGCATTTTTTAGAATCGAGTCTTGCATTTCATCTCATTGCATAAGAGGCTTCACTACAAAATAAATAATATATTAACAAAACATACACCCTACAAGAGCTCCATGAATTGGCAATTAATGGAAGCAGCAAGGAACCGCCTACGCGTCGTCATCGGAGTTCTCATCGAAGATGTCATTCCCGTAATCCTCCAAGACAGACATAGAGAATCGGCCACCTCCTTGGTCCCAAGACCGAGAAGCCCTATGTGATGGTCCACTATAAGAGGATCGAGGGAAGTAAAGAGGGTTCCCGTGTTGATGGAAGGCTTACAAGGGTAAGATATCGAAGCTTTCCTCAAAGAAGCCTTGTCCTGCATCGGAGGTACTAGGCCCGGAGGCGCTAGGTCCCGTCTCGGACGCACTAGATGAGTATATCGCGAAGAACGCTGTAATGAGCCTTGTCTAGCATTACTACTAGAAGGCATTTGTTGTTCATGAGTTTGGGATGATGTCTCGGGCACACCAAGTAGATTACCGGAAGGAGTGGCTCTCGATCACCATCTCTACAAGATCAAGGAAGCAATTAACAAATCACTAAAAGCTTAAAGAATTTAACACTACACTAATTGAGCACTTCCTCGAGAAGTAGAGAAAGATCGACCGAGTAAAGAAATTCTGGATTCCAAGCGGAGCTGACGAAATCTAATAGATATGGTCCTAGATTGCTCCCGGTCGTGCTGCAAATTTTGTTTGAGGTTATCAACGAGGAATATACTTTTAGCACATAACTAAAAGGAAAGAGCACATAACTCTTACCCCTCACCAATTTCTAGGAAAGGGATACCTAACACATTCCACTTCCTAGATTTTAGGAACTCGTGACAAAGCGAGGAGGTCCCCTGGGAAGAGTAACATCCACGTTGAGACTTGGGATGTGGATGTCACAGGAGTGAGATGCCAAGGAAGAGAAGATGATGATTAATTTTTGTACAAGAAATTCAAAGTTATAAGAGAAAAGTTGAGCACTTACTAGTTGGGTCATGATGCGAGATGCATGATGAGCATAGGAGGTGTGTAAATTCAAAAGTGAGGTAAATACATACCCCACCATGGCCGCTGTTTTCTCGGCCGGAGAAAGAGAACGAAAATAGAACATCATTGAAGGAGGATCGACTGGAACAAATGGAGGCCATGTGTCAACTTGAATTTGAGGAGTAACCCTCTCCCCAAGGTACCACCAAAACTCAAAAGGACTTTTAAACAAGATCCTTCTCTCGCTCAATTCTCGAGTCACAAAGACATTTTGAGGAAGTTGAAGTTGAGCCTAAGGATGGAAGTTGGCCTACATACAATAATTATTAAGAAATCAACAAACAAGAACGAGAAACAACAAGAAAGTGGACAAAAATCGTGGATATAAGGGGCTGGACTGTACTAGGGGTGGCCCCATTGGCAATGGTCCAGGCCGTGGGAATGACCGAATCGCTGAAAGTGTGTTCAAAAGCTCGTTTAGGCCTATTTTGGAGTAAATATTGAGGGTAGAAGTAACATACCAAGTTAATGCGATTGAGGGCTGACCTCAAAAATCCTATCTCATGTATTTTGGTTCACTCAAGATTTATTCTAGCCCATGATACTGGACGCGGGAATGCGAGCCGATTCGTTGAACCTGGGAGAAAGACGTGAAAAATATTCATATAGCCATGACTACATTTTGACAAGTCAAGTAAAGCTTTTTATCCACATAATATGAAAAGTAAATATTGAAGAAAGGAAAAATTTGAGCATACCTCAATGATGTACCATAGGCCATTTAAAGGAAGATAGTTGATGGAATTCGGTTCGGCCTTGTGTGCCACACACCAGCACATAGGCCCCTAATGAGGCAAGTATATGAGGGTGCACCGAAATTTAGCTCTTTTATTCTATCAAGATCTACTAGGTTCACCAAATAGTGAACATGAATCTTAGCGCCCTGATCCGAAAAAAGGACCATATTCAAGAAAAGAGCAAGCATGAGCCTCACTTGTTGTTGAGGAGAATGTTGAGGCCGAAAACTTCATCTTCAAAGGCCTAAAAAGAATGGTATATTTGAAGTGGTTATTGCCTGGAAATATCTCTACTACGGGACCGAAGAGATGATGGAGGTAGTCACGATTTTTGTACAAATTACGGTCATAAGCTAAGGGTTCCCCTAAAAGTCTAGACCAGATAAAACAAAGCAAAGTCAAAGGGAGTTATTGTCATCTCACCAAAATGAAGATGGAATGTGTTAGTGGTGTCGCAAAACCACTCACGAGATGGCTCTAATAGGATCACTCTTCCTCCTACCAATGAGATGGCGTAAAGCGATGTATAGAGGTCGAACCCCAGACATTGTACATGATGTTCTCGAGAGGAAAGTGCATCCTCTCGCATGTCTCCATAAACTTTGGGATGGCTCCACTGCTCCGAATTGAGCCTTCCTATAAGACAAAATCCAACAAGATATTGGTTAAAACTTTACTCTAAATGAGCAAATGAAGAGGTTTAAGCAAGTTAGCTTACCGAAGAGGAGATGGCAAGGGAAGAAACATGGCTTTCAGCTTCAACTAAAAGATCACTTAGATCCCATTCGTTTTGCGGACGCCATTCGCGCTCGAGGAAAGAATCTTGGGTAAGAATCTTAGCTTCGGTTCTTACTACAAGGTGAGCTTTTCTTCTAGGAATTTTGAAGGCAAGAAATTCTTGAGAACCAACTAGATTTCAAGAAAGAGCAAAGCAAGGAAATGCAAGAGGAGCAAGAGTAAGTTGAAGAGTTAGTGTGCAAAATGAAATACACCATGCACCCCTTTTATAGGAAAACCGATCAAGACATCCAAGCATATAAAAAAGGGGTCGGACAATTAATAAGGAACCGATGGAATCCGGCCAAGCACATCGGAGGCCACGCCTGCCAAAGGTTGGCCGGCGCCGTGGTGTCCAATCGATGACAGCTTTTGCAGTCTACCCCACTTCCCTAGTTCGAGCAGACTTTGTCCTCTTGGAGCATGTGCTTTTGTTTCTTATGTATGCAAGTGGAAGCTTTCGAGCCACCAATAAGCTTTTCGAAATAGTTTTATCGGTTTGTTTCGACTAAATTACTCGTGTACAAACACCGATCTTTTATCAATTTAATTATGCACTAACAAGTATGCTAGCATAGTAGATTATTTAGCCAAGCTTTTATCAAAAGACTATCAAAGTTTCAAGCATCAAAATATGCCAAGCTTTAAGATCCGATCAAGCAACGCTTTGGATCCTTTTATCGAACTTTAGAATGCATACATCGCGATCAAGTTCAGGTCTCACTTTGGAGTTTAGGTTTAAACCTTCATCTTTCTAGACTCGGTCAAAGTGGGGGCTAACTATAGACACTAAAATGTTTCATCCTTTATCTTGTTATTTTTGTGTTTTGTTTTGTCAGCCCGATGATGATAATCTCGAGTTCTGTTTATGGATTTGGATCTCGTCATCGTGATTGATCGGTGCAATATAAGCCAATAAAAAACAAAGAACCCGTAGCACCACATAAATAGCTTTTTCACCTTGGGTCGCTCCACAAATACTATTTTCTTTCGGACTATCCAAGAGCCGAGCCGAGCCTTTAGAGATTTTGGAGTCTCATGATGTGTGCCAAAAATTCCAAGTACGAATATCGCATTCTACTTCTTTCCAAGTCGACAAGGAGCTAAAGACTTGAAGACGACGTTGAAGCATTGCATTTCATGATCGGGAGCATCAAAATGTTGCGTTTTAAACTTCACAAGACAGCCCACACGAGGATAGAAGCTTTCCCTCTAAATGACATTGTGGCCGGCGCCCACCTTCTAGAGGCACGAGTGGAACATTGCGATTTGAGCTTAGAGAGTCCTCGGAGGCACAACTAGGGCACGAAACCCTAGGAGGGTCCGGTTGGCCGGCGTCCACCTCCCCACTTTTAACCGGGTCTATCCGATTTTATCATCTTCCGATCCGGTTTTATCTCCTAAGGAATGCCCCGGTTTTATTTCAACTGCTTGGAAGGGTGATAAGAGGCAAACCGTAGGTCATTTGTGACCTAGGTCCTCTCCTATAAATAGAGAGCATTGGTTCTCATTCCCGCACGACTTCGTACCTTAGCATCACGCTGTAGAAAGCTAACTAGAATACTCGATATAAACATTACTCGTCAAAATTAATCTTGAACATTCATCTTCTCTACTTACTACCGTTGAATTCGTGTAAAGAGCTAAAGAATATTCGATTGTTCCGCTCTCCGGGCGCTCATTCAACCGATCATTGCCCTACCCTAAACACAATGCAAAAGAATGTGCCCATTTATATGAATTTTTGTCATTGCATCGAGAGATCCGACGAGGAGATCCAGATCGATAAGGTGGGACAACCCGTCGACCATATTTCAGCCTTCGCACGATTATATTTATTTCAGTTTTATTCGCTTTACGTATTGTGGTTTAAGATATGTAATCACCTTAATTTCCTCCCGATCGATGTAATCATTTGTTTCTCGCTTTTCTTTCTTTTATCCCTTTCTTTATATCTTTTTTATCGTTTTTCTTGTTATGTTTTGGTTGCTTTAATTTTGTTTCACATGTAGTATGCTCGTTTTCTTACGTCTTTATTAACATACTACTCGAACTAGTAATGGTCGTCTTTGGATGGGTGGAATTTGAGGGATTTATCCCTGCGTTTTATACCTTTGCCTCCGAATCCGATTTTCGGTTCAAGACTATGGAGTCATCTTTTAAGCTCTTTTAGTCTTAGTTTTCTTATACTAGGATTGAAGAGCATATTTTGTTTTAGTTAGTTTTTCTTTTATAAAAACGGACTGGCGACTCCCTTTTATTTATTTCTTCTAAATCCGCATCCTGGTTGTTTTCTTATTTACATGATAAAGAAGATTAAGGTTTTGGATCTCGCCAGCCAGGGCAGAGGTCGAGGCCGACTCGTCGGCCCCGCCTCAGCCGCCGCCCGCCACCACCAAGAACATGCTACCGCCTCGTGCCTGGTTGGCAACGAGCGAGGCTTCGATCCGCATTGGCGTTTTCACACCAATTTGGCCCTAAAGCCTCTCGACGGAATCTTAACCCTAATCTCATTTATCCTTTAGTTAGTAAACAATATCCCGGGACTTCTAAAATAATTGCTAAAATAAAAAGGTTAATAAAACCCCCATTCAAACTTTGCTTAATTAGCTTTAAATTATATTTAATAAAATTCAAAAATCTTAATAAAAGGTTCATCCCCACATTATTAAATGGACTTTCTAAATCATCTTCAAAATTAATCGTCAAAAAAGAGACCCGACACAAGTTGGGAAGCTCGGCGGGCCCCGATCGGTCGTGGTTCCTACACACCGTAGGGCATGAAACTCTAGGCACGCCTACGTGGCCGGCGTCATGAACCAGGTTCTATTTGGTTCTATCGTTTCTTTACCCGGCTCAATCATCTAAATGTCTAACTCTGGTTTGTTTGCAGCTCCTTGGACGGCTAGTCGAGTGTAAACCTTAGGACATTTGTGACCTAGGTCTCTAACTATACATAGAGAACCTTGGCTCTCATTCCCATATGGCTTTCTCCTAGGCGGATTGCTGTAGAAAGCTAACTAGAGCATTCGTACCTAAACGTTACTCTCCCAAAATTTCTATCAACCATTCATCTCTTCACTACTTACCATCATTGAATTCGTGCAAAGAGCTAAAGAATATTCGGTTATTATGATCTCTCGGGCACTCATTCAACTAATCTTTACTATTCGCTACATACATAATTCACAAAAACAAGCCCTTTTTGTTTCGTTCATCGTAGTTGCACTAAGAGATCTAACGTAGAGATCGAACTTAGAAAGGTGGGACAACCTCGAGGGCAATCGTGCAGCCTTCAAACAGTTTGTTATTTTTATGCTTCATTTACTCGCTTTCCGTATTGTGGATTAAAGAGATGTAACCGTTCTTTTAATTCCTCCTCGCTCAATGTAATTTTTGAGTTTTTAGCTTTTCTTTTCCTTTCGCTATCTTTATCACTTTCTTTATTGCTTTCTTTTATTATCGTTTTGGTTGCTTTAAATTTTGCTTAGCATGTTATTGTATGCTTGTATTTTTTGCTTTATTTAGATTCACTACTCAAACTAGTAATGGTCATCTTCGGACGGGAGGAATGGTAGGGTTTTGCCTACATTTCGTACCTTCACCCCGAATCCGATTCTCGGTTCAAAGACCGATGGAGTCATTTTTAGCCTCTTTCGGTCTTAGTTTTCCCCTACTAAGATAGAGAGAGCAT